>OY743184.1:50643928-53473928 GCA_963555705.1 Ligustrum vulgare
AAAAATTCGTGTAGAACAATGACAAATTTGAATCTGTGTTGACTAATTCAATTGCTATTCGAATTCGAATTAAAATTTGTATGTATTAAGTTATTACTTAAAACCGTGCGGATTTTCTAATCATGACAAAATGTATGTTGCATAACCCAAATATGTGCAATTATAGGTGGACTCAACCCAATAAAAGAAAATAACCCTTATTATCTTCTTGTGGAATTTAGTACAATGCCCACAACAACACGTCATCTCTCATGTTTAATTTCCGGATGCAACTTCTTGAGTGATACAAGTAGTTATATGAAATATGTTTCAAATCTTAACGGGACTATTAAATGTGTTCACATTTCAAGTTCCATGACATCTTAATATATATATATATATATGCACACACACAAAAGTAGGATAGCTGTCAAATTAACAATCACATAATTTCGCGTCCAAATGCACTTGTCCCTTTTGAAAACAAAAAAATTAAAGTAAAACAAACTAAAGGTCTTTGTAGTAATGACATTTAAATCCGTCTTGATTATTCCAATTGCTATTTGAATTTGAATTTAAATTTTTATGATTAATGTCATATTTAAATCCATGTGGATTATCTAATCATGACAAATATATGTTGCATAACCCAAATATGTACAATTATAGGTGGACCCGACCCAATAAATGAAAATAATCCCACGATATCTTCCTGTGAAATTTAGTCCAATGCCCACAACAACCTGTCACTTCTCATGTGTAATTTTCTGATGCTGTTTGTCGAGTGATACAAGTTGTTATCTAAAGTATGGTTCAATTCTTAAAGGCACTATTAAATGTGTTTACATTACTAGTTCCACAACATCTCAATATGTATATATATATATATATATATATATATATATATATATATATATATATATATATATATATGTCTGTGTGTGTGTGTGTGTGTGTGTGTGTTTTTATAATAGTTGAATAGCAATTAAATTAACAATCACATAATTTCCCGCCTAAATACACTTGCCTCTTTTGAAACCAAAAAATTAGAGTAAAATAAATAAAAAATTCGTGTAGAATAATGACAAATTTGAATCTGTGTTAACTAATTCTATTGCTATTCGAATTCGAATTAAAATTTGTATGTATTAAGTTATTACTTAAAATCGTGCGGATTTTCTAATATTGACAAAATGTATGTTGCATAACCCAAATATGTGCAATTATAGGTGGACTCAACCCAATAAAAGAAAATAACCCTTATTATCTTCTTGTGGAATTTAGTACAATGCCCACAACAACATGTCATCTCTCATGTGTAATTTCCGGATGCAACTTGTTGAGTGATACAAGTAGTTATATGAAATATGTTTCAAATCTTAACGGGACTATTAAATGTGTTCACATTTCAATATCCATGACATCTTAATATATATATATATATACACACACACAAACGTAGGATAGCTGTCAAATTAACAATCACATAATTTCGCGTCCAAATGCACTTGCCCCTTTCGAAAACAAAAAAATTAAAGTAAAACAAACTAAAGGTCTTTGTAGTAATGACATTTAAATCCGTCTTGATTATTCCAATTGCTATTTGAATTTGAATTTAAATTTTTATGATTAATGTCATATTTAAATCCATGTGGATTATCTAATCATGACAAATATATGTTGCATAACCCAAATATGTACAATTATAGGTGGACCCGACCTAATAAATGAAAATAATCCCACGTTATCTTCCTGTGAAATTTAGTCCAATGCCCACAACAACCTGTCACTTCTCATGTGTAATTTTCTGATGCTGTTTGTCGAGTGATACAAGTTGTTATCTAAAGTATGGTTCAATTATTAAAGGCACTATTAAATGTGTTTATATTACTAGATCCACAAGATCTCAATATATATATATATATATATATATGTATATATATATATATATATATATGTGTGTGTGTGTGTGTGTGTGTGTGTGTGTGTGTGTGTGTGTGTGTGTGTGTGTGTGTGTGTGTTAATAATAGTGGAATAGCAGTTAAATTAACAATCACATAATTTCCAGCCTAAATACACTTGCCTCTTTTGAAACCAAAAAATTAGAGTAAAATAAATAAAAAATTCGTGTAGAATAATGACAAATTTGAATCTGTGTTAACTAATTCTATTGCTATTCGAATTCGAATTAAAATTTGTATGTATTAAGTTATTACTTAAAATCGTGCGGATTTTCTAATTAACAATCACATAATTTCTCGTCCAAATGCACTTGCCCCTTTTGAAAACAAAAAAATTAAAGTAAAACAAACTAAAGGTCTTTGTAGTAATGACATTTAAATCCGTCTTGATTATTCCAATTGCTATTTGAATTTGAATTTGAATTTTTATGATTAATGTCATATTTAAATCCATGTGGATTATCTAATCATGACAAATATATGTTGCATAACCCAAATATGTACAATTATAGGTGGACCCGACCCAATAAATGAAAATAATCCCACGTTATCTTCCTGTGAAATTTAGTCCAATGCCCACAACAACATGTCATTTCTCCTGTGTAATTTTCTGATTCTACTTGTTGAGTGATACAAGTTGTTATCTAAAGTATGGTTCAATTGTTAAGGGCACAATTAAATGTGTTTACATTACTAGTTCCACAACATCTCAATATATATATATATGTATATATATATATGTACATATACTGACAAAATGTTTGTTGCATAACCCAAATATGTGCAATTATAGGTGGACACAACCCAATAAAAGAAAATAACCCTTATTATCTTCTTGTGGAATTTAGTCGAATGCCCACAACAACATGTCATTTCTCACGTGTAATTTCCGGATGCAACTTGTTGAGAGATACAAGTAGTTATCTTAAATACGTTTCAAATCTTAATGGGACTATTAAATGTGTTCACATTTCAAGTTTCCATGACATCTAAATATATATATACAAAATTAGGATAGCTGTCAAATTAACAATCACATAATTTCTCGTCCAAATGCACTTGTCCCTTTTGAAAACAAAAAAATTAAAGTAAAACAAACTAAAAGTCTTTGTAGTAATGACATTTAAATCCGTTTTGATTATTACAATTGCTATTTGAATTTGAATTTGAATTTTTATGATTAATGTCATATTTAAATCCATGTGTATTATCTAATCATGACAAATATATGTTGTATAACCCAAATATGTACAATTATTGGTGGACCCGACCCAATAAATGAAAATAATCCCACGTTATCTTCCTGTGAAATTTAGTCCAATGCCCACAACAACAAGTCATTTCTCATGTTTAATTTTCTGATGCTACTTGTCGAGTGATACAAGTTGTTATCTAAAGTATGGTTCAATTCTTAAAGGCACTATCAAATGTGTTTACATTACTAGTTCCACAACATCTCAATATATATATATATATATATATATTTGTGTGTGTGTGTGTGTGTGTGTGTGTGTGTAATAGTGGAATAGCTGTTAAATTAACAATCACATAATTTTGCACCTAAATATAGTTGCCTCTTTTGGAAACAAAAGATTAAAGTAAATAAATTAAAAATTCGTGTAGAATAATGACATATTTGAATCTCTGTTGACTAATTCCATTGCTATTCGAATTTGAATTAAAATTTGTATGTATTAATTTATTACTTAAAACCGTGCGGATTTTTTAGTCATGACAAAATGTATGTTGCATAACCCAAATATGTGCAATTATAGGTGGACCAAACCCAATAAAAGAAAATAAACCTTATTATCTTCTTGTGGAATTTGGTCCAATGCCCACAACATGTCATTTCTCGTGTAATTTCCGGATGCAACTTATTGAGTGATACAAGTAGTTATCTGAAATATGTTACAAATCTTAACGTGACTATTAAATGTGTTCACATTTCAAGTTTCCATGACATCTTAATATATATATACAAAAGTAGGATATCTGTCAAATTAACAATCACATAATTTCTCGTCCAAATGCACTTGCCCCTTTTGAAAACAAAAAAATTAAAGTAAAACAAACTAAAGGTCTTTGTAGTAATGACATTTAAATCCGTCTTGATTATTCCAATTGCTATTTGAATTTGAATTTGAATTTTTATGATTAATGTCATATTTAAATCCATGTGTATTATCTAATCATGACAAATATATGTTGCATAACCCAAATAAGTACAATTATAGGTGGACCCGACCCAACAAATGAAAATAATCCCACGTTATCTACCTGTGAAATTTAGTCCAATGCCCACAACAACACGTCATTTCTCATGTTTTATTTTCTGATGCTACTTGTCGAGTGATACAAGTTGTTATCTAAAGTATGGTTCAATTCTTAAAGGCACTATTAAATGTGTTTACATTACTAGTTCCACAACATCTCAATATATATATATATATATATATTTGTGTGTGTGTGTGTGTGTGTGTAATAGTGGAATAGCTGTTAAATTAACAATCACATAATTTTGCACCTAAATATAGTTGCCTCTTTTGGAAACAAAAGATTAAAGTAAATAAATTAAAAATTCGTGTAGAATAATGACATATTTGAATCTCTGTTGACTAATTCCATTGCTATTCGAATTTGAATTAAAATTTGTATGTATTAATTTATTACTTAAAACCGTGCGGATTTTTTAGTCATGACAAAATGTATGTTGCATAACCCAAATATGTGCAATTATAGGCGGACCAAACCCAATAAAAGAAAATAAACCTTATTATCTTCTTGTGGAATTTGGTCCAATGCCCACAACATGTCATTTCTCGTGTAATTTCCGGATTCAACTTGTTGAGTGATACAAGTAGTTATCTGAAATATGTTACAAATCTTAACGGGACTATTAAATGTGTTCACATTTCAAGTTTCCATGACATCTTAATATATATATACAAAAGTAGGATATCTGTCAAATTAACAATCACATAATTTCTCGTCCAAATGCACTTGCCCCTTTTGAAAACAAAAAAATTAAAGTAAAACAAACTAAAGGTCTTTGTAGTAATGACATTTAAATCCGTCTTGATTATTCCAATTTCTATTTGAATTTGAATTTGAATTTTTATGATTAATGTCATATTTAAATCCATGTGGATTATCTAATCATGACAAATATATGTTGCATAACCCAAATATGTACAATTATAGGTGGACCCGACCCAATAAATGAAAATAATCCCACGTTATCTTCCTGTGAAATTTAGTCCAATGCCCACAACATGTCATTTCTCATGTGTAATTTTCTGATGCTACTTGTTGAGTGATACAAGTTGTTATCAAAAGTATGGTTCAATTCTTCAAGACACTATTAAACGTGTTTACATTACTAGTTCCACAACATCTCAATATATATATATATATATATATGTATATATATATATTTGTACATATACTGACAAAATGTTTGTTGAATAACCCAAATATGTGCAATTATAGGTGGACACAAACCAATAAAAGAAAATAACCCTTATTATCTTCTTGTGGAATTTAGTCCAATGCCCACAACATGTCATTTCTCGTGTAATTTCCAGATGCAACTTGTTGAGTGATACAAGTAGTTATCTGAAATATGTTTCAAATCTTAACGGGACTATTAAATGTGTTCACATTTCAAGTTCCATGACATCTTAATATATATACACAAAGTAGGATCGCTGTCAAATTAACAATCACATAATTTCTCGTCCAAATGCATTTGCCCCTTTTGAAAACAAAAAAATTAAAGTAAAACAAACTAAAATTCTTTGTAGTAATGACATTTAAATCCATCTTGATTATTCCAATTGCTATTTGAATTTGAATTTAAATTTTTATGATTAATGTCATATTTAAATCCATGTGTATTATCTAATCATGACAAATATATGTTGCATAACCCAAATAAGTACAATTATAGGTGGACCCGACCCAACAAATGAAAATAATCCCACGTTATCTACCTGTGAAATTTAGTCCAATGCCCACAACAACACGTCATTTCTCATGTTTTATTTTCTGATGCTACTTGTCGAGTGATACAAGTTGTTATCTAAAGTATGGTTCAATTCTTAAAGGCACTATTAAATGTGTTTACATTACTAGTTCCACAACATCTCAATATATATATATATATATATATATATATATTTGTGTGTGTGTGTGTGTGTGTGTGTGTAATAGTGGAATAGCTGTTAAATTAACAATCACATAATTTTGCACCTAAATATAGTTGCCTCTTTTGGAAACAAAAGATTAAAGTAAATAAATTAAAAATTCGTGTAGAATAATGACATATTTGAATCTCTGTTGACTAATTCCATTGCTATTCGAATTTGAATTAAAATTTGTATGTATTAATTTATTACTTAAAACCGTGCGGATTTTTTAGTCATGACAAAATGTATGTTGCATAACCCAAATATGTGCAATTATAGGCGGACCAAACCCAATAAAAGAAAATAAACCTTATTATCTTCTTGTGGAATTTGGTCCAATGCCCACAACATGTCATTTCTCGTGTAATTTCCGGATGCAACTTGTTGAGTGATACAAGTAGTTATCTGAAATATGTTACAAATCTTAACGGGACTATTAAATGTGTTCACATTTCAAGTTTCCATGACATCTTAATATATATATACAAAAGTAGGATATCTGTCAAATTAACAATCACATAATTTCTCGTCCAAATGCACTTGCCCCTTTTGAAAACAAAAAAATTAAAGTAAAACAAACTAAAGGTCTTTGTAGTAATGACATTTAAATCCGTCTTGATTATTCCAATTGCTATTTGAATTTGAATTTGAATTTTTATGATTAATGTCATATTTAAATCCATGTGGATTATCTAATCATGACAAATATATGTTGCATAACCCAAATATGTACAATTATAGGTGGACCCGACCCAATAAATGAAAATAATCCCACGTTATCTTCCTGTGAAATTTAGTCCAATGCCCACAACATGTCATTTCTCATGTGTAATTTTCTGATGCTACTTGTTGAGTGATACAAGTTGTTATCAAAAGTATGGTTCAATTCTTCAAGGCACTATTAAACGTGTTTACATTACTAGTTCCACAACATCTCAATATATATATATATATATATATGTATATATATATATTTGTACATATACTGACAAAATGTTTGTTGAATAACCCAAATATGTGCAATTATAGGTGGACACAAACCAATAAAAGAAAATAACCCTTATTATCTTCTTGTGGAATTTAGTCCAATGCCCACAACATGTCATTTCTCGTGTAATTTCCAGATGCAACTTGTTGAGTGATACAAGTAGTTATCTGAAATATGTTTCAAATCTTAACGGGACTATTAAATGTGTTCACATTTCAAGTTCCATGACATCTTAATATATATACACAAAGTAGGATCGCTGTCAAATTAACAATCACATAATTTCTCGTCCAAATGCATTTGCCCCTTTTGAAAACAAAAAAATTAAAGTAAAACAAACTAAAATTCTTTGTAGTAATGACATTTAAATCCATCTTGATTATTCCAATTGCTATTTGAATTTGAATTTTAATTTTTATGATTAATGTCATATTTAAATCCATGTGTATTATCTAATCATGACAAATATATGTTGCATAACCCAAATAAGTACAATTATAGGTGGACCCGACCCAACAAATGAAAATAATCCCACGTTATCTACCTGTGAAATTTAGTCCAATGCCCACAACAACACGTCATTTCTCATGTTTTATTTTCTGATGCTACTTGTCGAGTGATACAAGTTGTTATCTAAAGTATGGTTCAATTCTTAAAGGCACTATTAAATGTGTTTACATTACTAGTTCCACAACATCTCAATATATATATATATATATATATATATATTTGTGTGTGTGTGTGTGTGTGTGTGTGTAATAGTGGAATAGCTGTTAAATTAACAATCACATAATTTTGCACCTAAATATAGTTGCCTCTTTTGGAAACAAAAGATTAAAGTAAATAAATTAAAAATTCGTGTAGAATAATGACATATTTGAATCTCTGTTGACTAATTCCATTGCTATTCGAATTTGAATTAAAATTTGTATGTATTAATTTATTACTTAAAACCGTGCGGATTTTTTAGTCATGACAAAATGTATGTTGCATAACCCAAATATGTGCAATTATAGGCGGACCAAACCCAATAAAAGAAAATAAACCTTATTATCTTCTTGTGGAATTTGGTCCAATGCCCACAACATGTCATTTCTCGTGTAATTTCCGGATGCAACTTGTTGAGTGATACAAGTAGTTATCTGAAATATGTTACAAATCTTAACGGGACTATTAAATGTGTTCACATTTCAAGTTTCCATGACATCTTAATATATATATACAAAAGTAGGATATCTGTCAAATTAACAATCACATAATTTCTCGTCCAAATGCACTTGCCCCTTTTGAAAACAAAAAAATTAAAGTAAAACAAACTAAAGGTCTTTGTAGTAATGACATTTAAATCCGTCTTGATTATTCCAATTGCTATTTGAATTTGAATTTGAATTTTTATGATTAATGTCATATTTAAATCCATGTGGATTATCTAATCATGACAAATATATGTTGCATAACCCAAATATGTACAATTATAGGTGGACCCGACCCAATAAATGAAAATAATCCCACGTTATCTTCCTGTGAAATTTAGTCCAATGCCCACAACATGTCATTTCTCATGTGTAATTTTCTGATGCTACTTGTTGAGTGATACAAGTTGTTATCAAAAGTATGGTTCAATTCTTCAAGGCACTATTAAACGTGTTTACATTACTAGTTCCACAACATCTCAATATATATATATATATATATGTATATATATATATTTGTACATATACTGACAAAATGTTTGTTGAATAACCCAAATATGTGCAATTATAGGTGGACACAAACCAATAAAAGAAAATAACCCTTATTATCTTCTTGTGGAATTTAGTCCAATGCCCACAACATGTCATTTCTCGTGTAATTTCCAGATGCAACTTGTTGAGTGATACAAGTAGTTATCTGAAATATGTTTCAAATCTTAACGGGACTATTAAATGTGTTCACATTTCAAGTTCCATGACATCTTAATATATATACACAAAGTAGGATCGCTGTCAAATTAACAATCACATAATTTCTCGTCCAAATGCATTTGCCCCTTTTGAAAACAAAAAAATTAAAGTAAAACAAACTAAAATTCTTTGTAGTAATGACATTTAAATCCATCTTGATTATTCCAATTGCTATTTGAATTTGAATTTTAATTTTTATGATTAATGTCATATTTAAATCCATGTGTATTATCTAATCATGACAAATATATGTTGCATAACCCAAATAAGTACAATTATAGGTGGACCCGACCCAACAAATGAAAATAATCCCACGTTATCTACCTGTGAAATTTAGTCCAATGCCCACAACAACACGTCATTTCTCATGTTTTATTTTCTGATGCTACTTGTCGAGTGATACAAGTTGTTATCTAAAGTATGGTTCAATTCTTAAAGGCACTATTAAATGTGTTTACATTACTAGTTCCACAACATCTCAATATATATATATATATATATATATATATATTTGTGTGTGTGTGTGTGTGTGTGTGTGTAATAGTGGAATAGCTGTTAAATTAACAATCACATAATTTTGCACCTAAATATAGTTGCCTCTTTTGGAAACAAAAGATTAAAGTAAATAAATTAAAAATTCGTGTAGAATAATGACATATTTGAATCTCTGTTGACTAATTCCATTGCTATTCGAATTTGAATTAAAATTTGTATGTATTAATTTATTACTTAAAACCGTGCGGATTTTTTAGTCATGACAAAATGTATGTTGCATAACCCAAATATGTGCAATTATAGGCGGACCAAACCCAATAAAAGAAAATAAACCTTATTATCTTCTTGTGGAATTTGGTCCAATGCCCACAACATGTCATTTCTCGTGTAATTTCCGGATGCAACTTGTTGAGTGATACAAGTAGTTATCTGAAATATGTTACAAATCTTAACGGGACTATTAAATGTGTTCACATTTCAAGTTTCCATGACATCTTAATATATATATACAAAAGTAGGATATCTGTCAAATTAACAATCACATAATTTCTCGTCCAAATGCACTTGCCCCTTTTGAAAACAAAAAAATTAAAGTAAAACAAACTAAAGGTCTTTGTAGTAATGACATTTAAATCCGTCTTGATTATTCCAATTGCTATTTGAATTTGAATTTGAATTTTTATGATTAATGTCATATTTAAATCCATGTGGATTATCTAATCATGACAAATATATGTTGCATAACCCAAATATGTACAATTATAGGTGGACCCGACCCAATAAATGAAAATAATCCCACGTTATCTTCCTGTGAAATTTAGTCCAATGCCCACAACATGTCATTTCTCATGTGTAATTTTCTGATGCTACTTGTTGAGTGATACAAGTTGTTATCAAAAGTATGGTTCAATTCTTCAAGGCACTATTAAACGTGTTTACATTACTAGTTCCACAACATCTCAATATATATATATATATATATATGTATATATATATATTTGTACATATACTGACAAAATGTTTGTTGAATAACCCAAATATGTGCAATTATAGGTGGACACAAACCAATAAAAGAAAATAACCCTTATTATCTTCTTGTGGAATTTAGTCCAATGCCCACAACATGTCATTTCTCGTGTAATTTCCAGATGCAACTTGTTGAGTGATACAAGTAGTTATCTGAAATATGTTTCAAATCTTAACGGGACTATTAAATGTGTTCACATTTCAAGTTCCATGACATCTTAATATATATACACAAAGTAGGATCGCTGTCAAATTAACAATCACATAATTTCTCGTCCAAATGCATTTGCCCCTTTTGAAAACAAAAAAATTAAAGTAAAACAAACTAAAATTCTTTGTAGTAATGACATTTAAATCCATCTTGATTATTCCAATTGCTATTTGAATTTGAATTTAAATTTTTATGATTAATGTCATATTTAAATCCATGTGTATTATCTAATCATGACAAATATATGTTGCATAACCCAAATAAGTACAATTATAGGTGGACCCGACCCAACAAATGAAAATAATCCCACGTTATCTACCTGTGAAATTTAGTCCAATGCCCACAACAACACGTCATTTCTCATGTTTTATTTTCTGATGCTACTTGTCGAGTGATACAAGTTGTTATCTAAAGTATGGTTCAATTCTTAAAGGCACTATTAAATGTGTTTACATTACTAGTTCCACAACATCTCAATATATGTGTGTGTGTGTGTGTGTGTGTGTGTGTGTGTGTGTGTGTGTAATAGTGGAATAGCTGTTAAATTAACAATCACATAATTTTGCACCTAAATATAGTTGCCTCTTTTGGAAACAAAAGATTAAAGTAAATAAATTAAAAATTCGTGTAGAATAATGACATATTTGAATCTCTGTTGACTAATTCCATTGCTATTCGAATTCGAATTAAAATTTGTATGTATCAATTTATTACTTAAAACCGTGCGGATTTTTTAATCATTAAAAAATGTATGTCGCATAACCCAAATATGTGCAATTATAGGCGGACCCAACCCAATAAAAGAAAATAACCCTTATTATCTTCTTGTGGAATTTAGTCCAATGCCCACAACATGTCATTTCTCGTGTAATTTCCGGATGCAACTTGTTGAGTGATACAAGTTCTTATCTGAAATATGTTACAAATCTTAACGGGACTATTAAATGTGTTCACATTTCAAGTTTCCATGACATCTTAATATATATATACAAAAGTAGGATAGCTGTCAAATTAACAATCACATAATTTCTCGTCCAAATGCACTTGCCCCTTTTGAAAACAAAAAAATTAAAGTAAAACAAACTAAAGGTCTTTGTAGTAATGACATTTAAATCCGTCTTGATTATTCCAATTGCTATTTGAATTTGAATTTGAATTTTTATGATTAATGTCATATTTAAATCCATGTGGATTATCTAATCATGACAAATATATGTTGCATAACCCAAATATGTACAATTATAGGTGGACCCGACCCAATAAATGAAAATAATCCCACGTTATCTTCCTGTGAAATTTAGTCCAATGCCCACAACATCTCATTTCTCATGTGTAATTTTCTGATGCTACTTGTTGAGTGATACAAGTTGTTATCAAAAGTATGGTTCAATTCTTAAAGGCACTATTAAACGTGTTTACATTACTAGTTCCACAACATCTCAATATATACATATATATATGTATATATATATATGTTAACATATACTGACAAAATGTTTGTTGCATAACCCAAATATGTGCAATTATAGGTGGACACAAACCAATAAAAGAAAATAACCCTTATTATCTTCTTGTGGAATTTAGTCCAATGCCCACAACATGTCATTTCTCGTGTAATTTCCGAATGCAACTTGTTGAGTGATACAAGTAGTTATCTGAAATATGTTTCAAATCTTAACGGGACTATTAAATGTGTTCACATTTCAAGTTCCATGACATCTTAATATATATACACAAAGTAGGATCGCTGTCAAATTAACAATCACATAATTTCTCGTCCAAATGCATTTGCCCCTTTTGAAAAAAAAAAATTAAAGTAAAACAAACTAAAATTCTTTGTAGTAATGACATTTAAATCCATCTTGATTATTACAATTGCTATTTGAATTTGAATTTAAATTTTTATGATTAATGTCATATTTAAATCCATGTGTATTATCTAATCATGACAAATATATGTTGCATAACCCAAATAAGTACAATTATAGGTGGACCCGACCCAACAAATGAAAATAATCCCACGTTATCTACCTGTGAAATTTAGTCCAATGCCCACAACAACACGTCATTTCTCATGTTTTATTTTCTGATGCTACTTGTCGAGTGATACAAGTTGTTATCTAAAGTATGGTTCAATTCTTAAAGGCACTATTAAATGTGTTTACATTACTAGTTCCACAACATCTCAATATATGTGTGTGTGTGTGTGTGTGTGTGTGTGTGTGTGTAATAGTGGAATAGCTATTAAATTAACAATCACATAATTTTGCACCTAAATATAGTTGCCTCTTTTGGAAACAAAAGATTAAAGTAAATAAATTACAAATTCGTGTAGAATAATGACATATTTGAATCTCTGTTGACTAATTCCATTGCTATTCGAATTCGAATTAAAATTTGTATGTATTAATTTATTACTTAAAACCGTGCGGATTTTTTAATCATTAAAAAATGTATGTCGCATAACCCAAATATGTGCAATTATTGGCGGACCCAACCCAATAAAAGAAAATAACCCTTATTATCTTCTTGTGGAATTTAGTCCAATGCCCACAACATGTCATTTCTCGTGTAATTTCCGGATGCAACTTGTTAAGTGATACAAGTTGTTATCTGAAATATGTTACAAATCTTAACGGGACTATTAAATGTGTTCACATTTCAAGTTTCCATGACATCTTAATATATATATACAAAAGTAGGATAGCTGTCAAATTAACAATCATATAATTTCTCGTCCAAATGCACTTGCCCCTTTTGAAAACAAAAAAATTAAAGTAAAACAAACTAAAGGTCTTTGTAGTAATGACATTTAAATCCGTCTTGATTATTCCAATTGCTATTTGAATTTGAATTTGAATTTTTATGATTAATGTCATATTTAAATCCATGTGGATTATCTAATCATGACAAATATATGTTGCATAACCCAAATATGTACAATTATAGGTGGACCCGACCCAATAAATGAAAATAATCCCACGTTATCTTCCTGTGAAATTTAGTCCAATGCCCACAACATGTCATTTCTCATGTGTAATTTTCTGATGCTGCTTGTTGAGTGATACAAGTTGTTACCAAAAGTATGGTTCAATTCTTAAAGGCACTATTAAACGTGTTTACATTACTAGTTCCACAACATCTCAATATATATATATATATATATATATATATATATGTATATATATGTATATATATATATGTGTACATATACTGACAAAATGTTTGTTGAATAACCCAAATATGTGCAATTATAGGTGGACACAAACAAATAAAAGAAAATAACCCTTATTATCTTTTTGTGGAATTTAGTCCAATGCCCACAACATGTCATTTCTCGTGTAATTTCCGGATGCAACTTGTTGAGTGATAGAAGTAGTTATCTGAAATATGTTTCAAATCTTAACGGGACTATTAAATGTGTTCACATTTCAAGTTCCATGACATCTTAATATATATACACAAAAGTAGGATCGCTGTCAAATTAACAATCACATAATTTCTCGTCCAAATGCATTTGCCCCTTTTGAAAACAAAAAAATTAAAGTATAACAAACTAAAATTCTTTGTAGTAATGACATTTAAATCCATCTTGATTATTCCAATTGCTATTTGAATTTGAATTTAAATTTTTATGAATAATGTCATATTTAAATCCATGTGTATTATCTAATCATGACAAATATATGTTGCTTAACCCAAATAAGTACAATTATAGGTGGACCCGACCCAACAAATGAAAATAATCCCACGTTATCTACCTGTGAAATTTAGTCCAATGCCCACAACAACACGTCATTTCTCATGTTTTATTTTCATATGCTACTTGTCGAGTGATACAAGTTGTTATCTAAAGTATGGTTCAATTCTTAAAGGCACTATTAAATGTGTTTACATTACTAGTTCCACAACATCTCAATATGTGTGTGTGTGTGTGTGTGTAATAGTGGAATAGCTGTTAAATTAACAATCACATAATTTTGCACCTAAATATAGTTGCCTCTTTTGGAAACAAAAGATTAAAGTAAATAAATTAAAAATTCGTGTAGAATATTGACATATTTGAATCTCTGTTGACTAATTCCATTGCTATTCGAATTCGAATTAAAATCTGTATGTATTAATTTATTACTTAAAATCGTGCGGATTTTTTAATCATTAAAAAATGTATGTCGCATAACCCAAATATGTGCAATTATAGGCGGACCCAACCCAATAAAAGAAAATAACCCTTATTATCTTCTTGTGGAATTTAGTCCAATGCCCACAACATGTCATTTCTCGTGTAATTTCCGGATGCAACTTGTTGAGTGATACAAGTTGTTATCTGAAATATGTTACAAATCTTAACGGGACTATTAAATGTGTTCACATTTCAAGTTTCCATGACATCTTAATATATATATACAAAAGTAGGATAGCTGTCAAATTAACAATCACATAATTTCTCGTCCAAATGCACTTGCCCCTTTTGAAAACAAAAAAATTAAAGCAAAACAAACTAAAAGTCTTTGTAGTAATGACATTTTAATCTGTCTCGATTATTCCAATTGCTATTTGAATTTGAATTTAAATTTTTATGATCAATGTCATATTTAAATCCTTGTGTATTATCTAATCATGACAAATATATGTTGCATAACCCAAAAATGTACAATTATAGGTGGACCCGACCCAATAAATGAAAATAATCCCACGTTATCTTCCTGTGAAATTTAGCCAATGCCCACAACAACATGTCATTTCTCATGTGTAATTTTTTGATGCTACTTGTCGAGTGATACAAGTTGTTATCTAAAGTATGGTTCAATTCTTAAAGGCACTATTAAAGGTGTTTACATTACTAGTTCCACAACATCTCAATATATATATATATATATTTTTGTGTGTGTGTGTGTGTGTGTGTGTGTGTGTGTAATAGTGGAATAGCTGTTAAATTAACAATCACATAATTTTGCACCTAAATATAGTTGCCTCTTTTGGAAACAAAAGATTAAAGTAAATAAATTAAAAATTCGTGTAGAACAATGACATATTTGAATCTGTGTTGACTAATTCAATTGCTATTCGAATTCGAATTAAAATTTGTATGTATTAATTTATTACTTAAAACCTTGCGGATTTTTTAATCATGACAAAATGTATGTTGCATAACCCAAATATGTGCAATTATAGGTGGACCCGACCCAATAAATGAAAATAATCCCACGTTATCTTCCTGTGAAATTTAGTCCAATGCCCACAACAACATGTCATTTCTCCTGTGTAATTTTCTGATGCTACTTGTTGAGTGATACAAGTTGTTATCTAAAGTGTGGTTCAATTCTTAGGGGCACAATTAAATGTGTTTACATTACTAGTTCCACAACATCTCAATATATATATATATATATATATATATATATATATATATATATATATATATATACATATACACATATATATATATATGTACATATACTGACAAAATGTTTGTTGCATAACCCAAATATGTGCAATTATAGGTGGACACAACCCAATAAAAGAAAATAACCCTTATTATCTTCTTGTGGAATTTAGTCCAATGCCCACAACAACATGTCATTTCTCACGTGTAATTTCCGGATGCAACTTGTTGAGAGATACAAGTAGTTATCTTAAATACGTTTCAAATCTTAATGGGACTATTAAATGTGTTCACATTTCAAGTTTCCATGACATCTAAATATATATATACAAAATTAGGATAGCTGTCAAATTAACAATCACATAATTTCTCGTCCAAATGCACGTGCCCCTTTTGAAAACAAAAAAATTAAAGTAAAACAAACTAAAAGTCTTTGTAGTAATGACATTTAAATCCGTTTTGATTATTACAATTGCTATTTGAAGTTGAATTTAAATTTTTATGATTAATGTCAAATTTCAATCCATGTGTATTATCTAATCATGACAAATATATGTTGTATAACCCAAATATGTACAATTATTGGTGGACCCGACCCAATAAATGAAAATAATCCCACGTTATCTTCCTGTGAAATTTAGTCCAATGCCCACAACAACAAGTCACTTCTCATGTGTAATTTTCTGATGTTGTTTGTCGAGTGATACAAGTTGTTATCTAAAGTATGGTTCAATTCTTAAAGGCACTATTAAATGTGTTGCATAACCCAAATATGTGCAATTATAGGCGGACCCAACCCAATAAAAGAAAATAACCCTTATTATCTTCTTGTGGAATTTAGTCCAATGCCCACAACATGTCATTTCTCGTGTAATTTCCGGATGCAACTTGTTGAGTGATACAAGTAGTTATCTGAAATATGTTACAAATCTTAATGGGACTATTAAATGTGTTCACATTTCAAGTTTCCATGACACCTTAATATATATATACAAAAGTAGGATAGCTGTCAAATTAACAATCACATAATTTCTCGTCCAAATGCACTTGCCCCTTTTGAAAACAAAAAAATTAAAGCAAAACAAACTAAAAGTCTTTGTAGTAATGACATTTAAATCCGTCTTGATTATTCCAATTGCTATTTGAATTTGAATTTAAATTTTTATGATCAATGTCATATTTAAATCCTTGTGTATTATCTAATCATGACAAATATATGTTGCATAACCCAAATATGTACAATTATAGGTGGACCCGACCCAATAAATGAAAATAATCCCACGTTATTTTCCTGTGAAATTTAGTCCAATGCCCACAACAACATGTCATTTCTCCTGTGTAATTTTCTGATGCTACTTGTTGAGTGATACAAGTTGTTATCTAAAGTATGGTACAATTCTTAAGGGCACAATTAAATGTGTTTACATTACTAGTTCCACAACATCTCAATATATATATATATATATGTATATATATATGTACATATACTGACAAAATGTTTGTTGCATAACCCAAATATGTACAATTATAGGTGGACCCGACCCAACAAATGAAAATAATCCCACGTTATCTACCTGTGAAATTTAGTCCAATGCCCACAACAACACGTCATTTCTCATGTTTTATTTTCTTATGCTACTTGTCGAGTGATACAAGTTGTTATCTAAAGTATGGTTCAATTCTTAAAGGCACTATTAAATGTGTTTACATTACTAGTTCCACAACATCTCAATATGTGTGTGTGTGTGTGTGTGTAATAGTGGAATAGCTGTTAAATTAACAATCACATAATTTTGCACCTAAATATAGTTGCCTCTTTTGGAAACAAAAGATTAAAGTAAATAAATTAAAAATTCGTGTAGAATATTGACATATTTGAATCTCTGTTGACTAATTCCATTGCTATTCGAATTCGAATTAAAATCTGTATGTATTAATTTATTACTTAAAATCGTGCGGATTTTTTAATCATTAAAAAATGTATGTCGCATAACCCAAATATGTGCAATTATAGGCGGACCCAACCCAATAAAAGAAAATAACCCTTATTATCTTCTTGTGGAATTTAGTCCAATGCCCACAACATGTCATTTCTCGTGTAATTTCCGGATGCAACTTGTTGAGTGATACAAGTTGTTATCTGAAATATGTTACAAATCTTAACGGGACTATTAAATGTGTTCACATTTCAAGTTTCCATGACATCTTAATATATATATACAAAAGTAGGATAGCTGTCAAATTAACAATCACATAATTTCTCGTCCAAATGCACTTGCCCCTTTTGAAAACAAAAAAATTAAAGCAAAACAAACTAAAAGTCTTTGTAGTAATGACATTTTAATCTGTCTCGATTATTCCAATTGCTATTTGAATTTGAATTTAAATTTTTATGATCAATGTCATATTTAAATCCTTGTGTATTATCTAATCATGACAAATATATGTTGCATAACCCAAATATGTACAATTATAGGTGGACCCGACCCAATAAATGAAAATAATCCCACGTTATCTTCCTGTGAAATTTAGCCAATGCCCACAACAACATGTCATTTCTCATGTGTAATTTTCTGATGCTACTTGTCGAGTGATACAAGTTGTTATCTAAAGTATGGTTCAATTCTTAAAGGCACTATTAAATGTGTTTACATTACTAGTTCCACAACATCTCAATATATATATATATATATATATATATATATATATTTGTGTGTGTGTGTGTGTGTGTGTGTGTAATAGTGGAATAGCTGTTAAATTAACAATCACATAATTTTGCACCTAAATATAGTTGCCTCTTTTGGAAACAAAAGATTAAAGTAAATAAATTAAAAATTCGTGTAGAACAATGACATATTTGAATCTGTGTTGACTAATTCAATTGCTATTCGAATTCGAATTAAAATTTGTATGTATTAATTTATTACTTAAAACCTTGCGGATTTTTTAATCATGACAAAATGTATGTTGCATAACCCAAATATGTGCAATTATAGGTGGACCCGACCCAATAAATGAAAATAATCCCACGTTATCTTCCTGTGAAATTTAGTCCAATGCCCACAACATGTCATTTCTCCTGTGTAATTTTCTGATGCTACTTGTTGAGTGATACAAGTTGTTATCTAAAGTATGGTTCAATTCTTAGGGGCACAATTAAATGTGTTTACATTACTAGTTCCACAACATCTCAATATATATATATATATATATATATATATATATATATATATACATATACACATATATATATATATGTACATATACTGACAAAATGTTTGTTGCATAACCCAAATATGTGCAATTATAGGTGGACACAACCCAATAAAAGAAAATAACCCTTATTATCTTCTTGTGGAATTTAGTCCAATGCCCACAACAACATGTCATTTCTCACGTGTAATTTCCGGATGCAACTTGTTGAGAGATACAAGTAGTTATCTTAAATACGTTTCAAATCTTAATGGGACTATTAAATGTGTTCACATTTCAAGTTTCCATGACATCTAAATATATATATACAAAATTAGGATAGCTGTCAAATTAACAATCACATAATTTCTCGTCCAAATGCACGTGCCCCTTTTGAAAACAAAAAAATTAAAGTAAAACAAACTAAAAGTCTTTGTAGTAATGACATTTAAATCCGTTTTGATTATTACAATTGCTATTTGAAGTTGAATTTAAATTTTTATGATTAATGTCAAATTTAAATCCATGTGTATTATCTAATCATGACAAATATATGTTGTATAACCCAAATATGTACAATTATTGGTGGACCCGACCCAATAAATGAAAATAATCCCACGTTATCTTCCTGTGAAATTTAGTCCAATGCCCACAACAACAAGTCACTTCTCATGTGTAATTTTCTGATGCTGTTTGTCGAGTGATACAAGTTGTTATCTAAAGTATGGTTCAATTCTTAAAGGCACTATTAAATGTGTTTACATTACTAGTTCCACAACATCTCAATATATATATATATATATATATATATATATATATATATATATATATATTTGTGTGTGTGTGTGTGTGTGTGTGTGTAATAGTGGAATAGCTGTTAAATTAACAATCACATAATTTTGCACCTAAATATAGTTGCCTCTTTTGGAAACAAACGATTAAAGTAAATAAATTAAAAATTCGTGTAGAATAATGACATATTTGAATCTGTGTTGACTAATTCAATTTCTATTCGAATTCGAATTAAAATTTGTATGTATTAATTTATTACTTAAAACCTTGCGGATTTTTTAATCATGACAAAATGTATGTTGCATAACCCAAATATGTGCAATTATAGGCGGACCCAACCCAATAAAAGAAAATAACCCTTATTATCTTCTTGTGGAATTTAGTCCAATGCCCACAACATGTCATTTCTCGTGTAATTTCCGGATGCAACTTGTTGAGTGATACAAGTAGTTATCTGAAATATGTTACAAATCTTAATGGGACTATTAAATGTGTTCACATTTCAAGTTTCCATGACACCTTAATATATATATACAAAAGTAGGATAGCTGTCAAATTAACAATCACATAATTTCTCGTCCAAATGCACTTGCCCCTTTTGAAAACAAAAAAATTAAAGCAAAACAAACTAAAAGTCTTTGTAGTAATGACATTTAAATCCGTCTTGATTATTCCAATTGCTATTTGAATTTGAATTTAAATTTTTATGATCAATGTCATATTTAAATCCTTGTGTATTATCTAATCATGACAAATATATGTTGCATAACCCAAATATGTACAATTATAGGTGGACCCGACCCAATAAAAGAAAATAATCCTACGTTATCTTCCTGTGAAATTTAGTCCAATGCCCACAACAACATGTCATTTCTCCTGTGTAATTTTCTGATGCTACTTGTTGAGTGATACAAGTTGTTATCTAAAGTATGGTAAAATTCTTAAGGGCACAATTAAATGTGTTTACATTACTAGTTCCACAACATCTCAATATATATATATATATATATATGTATATATATATGTACATATACTGACAAAATGTTTGTTGCATAACCCAAATATGTGCAATTATAGGTGGACACAACCCAATAAAAGAAAATAACCCTTATTATCTTCTTGTGGAATTTAGTCCAATGCCCACAACAACATGTCATTTCTCACGTGTAATTTCCGGATGCAACTTGTTGAGAGATACAAGTAGTTATCTTAAATACGTTTCAAATCTTAATGGGACTATTAAATGTGTTCACATTTCAAGTTTCCATGACATCTAAATATATATATACAAAATTAGGATAGCTGTCAAATTAACAATCACATAATTTCTCGTCCAAATGCACTTGCCCCTTTTGAAAACAAAAAAATTAAAGTAAAACAAACTAAAAGTCTTTGTAGTAATGACATTTAAATCCGTTTTGATTATTACAATTGCTATTTGAAGTTGAATTTAAATTTTTATGATTAATGTCAAATTTAAATCCATGTGTATTATCTAATCATGACAAATATATGTTGTATAACCCAAATATGTACAATTATTGGTGGACCCGACCCAATAAATGAAAATAATCCCACGTTATCTTCCTGTGAAATTTAGTCCAATGCCCACAACAACAAGTCACTTCTCATGTGTAATTTTCTGATGCTGTTTGTCGAGTGATACAAGTTGTTATCTAAAGTATGGTTCAATTCTTAAAGGCACTATTAAATGTGTTTACATTACTAGTTCCACAACATCTCAATATATATATATATATATATATATATATATATATATATATATATATATATATATATATATTTGTGTGTGTGTGTGTGTGTGTGTAATAGTGGAATAGCTGTTAAATTAACAATCACATAATTTTGCACCTAAATATAGTTGCCTCTTTTGGAAACAAACGATTAAAGTAAATAAATTAAAAATTCGTGTAGAATAATGACATATTTGAATCTGTGTTGACTAATTCAATTTCTATTCGAATTCGAATTAAAATTTGTATGTATTAATTTATTACTTAAAACCTTGCGGATTTTTTAATCATGACAAAATGTATGTTGCATAACCCAAATATGTGCAATTATAGGCGGACCCAACCCAATAAAAGAAAATAACCCTTATTATCTTCTTGTGGAATTTAGTCCAATGCCCACAACATGTCATTCTCGTGTAATTTCCGGATGCAACTTGTTGAGTGATACAAGTAGTTATCTGAAATATGTTACAAATCTTAATGGGACTATTAAATGTGTTCACATTTCAAGTTTCCATGACACCTTAATATATATATACAAAAGTAGGATAGCTGTCAAATTAACAATCACATAATTTCTCGTCCAAATGCACTTGCCCCTTTTGAAAACAAAAAAATTAAAGCAAAACAAACTAAAAGTCTTTGTAGTAATGACATTTAAATCCGTCTTGATTATTCCAATTGCTATTTGAATTTGAATTTAAATTTTTATGATCAATGTCATATTTAAATCCTTGTGTATTATCTAATCATGACAAATATATGTTGCATAACCCAAATATGTACAATTATAGGTGGACCCGACCCAATAAATGAAAATAATCCCACGTTATCTTCCTGTGAAATTTAGTCCAATGCCCACAACAACATGTCATTTCTCCTGTGTAATTTTCTGATGCTACTTGTTGAGTGATACAAGTTGTTATCTAAAGTATGGTACAATTCTTAAGGGCACAATTAAATGTGTTTACATTACTAGTTCCACAACATCTCAATATATATATATATATATGTATATATATATGTACATATACTGACAAAATGTTTGTTGCATAACCCAAATATGTGCAATTATAGGTGGACACAACCCAATAAAAGAAAATAACCCTTATTATCTTCTTGTGGAATTTAGTCCAATGCCCACAACAACATGTCATTTCTCACGTGTAATTTCCGGATGCAACTTGTTGAGAAATACAAGTAGTTATCTTAAATACGTTTCAAATCTTAATGGGACTATTAAATGTGTTCACATTTCAAGTTTCCATGACATCTAAATATATATATACAAAATTAGGATAGCTGTCAAATTAACAATCACATAATTTCTCGTCCAAATGCACTTGCCCCTTTTGAAAACAAAAAAATTAAAGTAAAACAAACTAAAAGTCTTTGTAGTAATGACATTTAAATCCGTTTTGATTATTACAATTGCTATTTGAATTTTAATTTAAATTTTTATGATTAATGTCAAATTTAAATCCATGTGTATTATCTAATCATGACAAATATATGTTGTATAACCCAAATATGTACAATTATTGGTGGACCCGACCCAATAAATGAAAATAATCCCACGTTATCTTCCTGTGAAATTTAGTCCAATGCCCACAACAACAAGTCATTTCTCATGTTTAATTTTCTGATGCTACTTGTCGAGTGATACAAGTTGTTATCTAAAGTATGGTTCAATTCTTAAAGGCACTATTAAATGTGTTTACATTACTAGTTCCACAACATCTCAATATGTGTGTGTGTGTGTGTAATAGTGGAATAGCTGTTAAATTAACAATCACATAATTTTGCACCTAAATATAGTTGCCTCTTTTGGAAACAAAAGATTAAAGTAAATAAATTAAAAATTCGTGTAGAATAATGACATATTTGAATCTGTGTTGACTAATTCAATTTCTATTCGAATTCGAATTAAAATTTGTATGTATTAATTTATTACTTAAAACCTTGCGGATATTTTAATCATGACAAAATGTATGTTGCATAACCCAAATATGTGCAATTATAGGCGGACCCAACCCAATAAAAGAAAATAACCCTTATTATCTTCTTGTGGAATTTAGTCCAATGCCCACAACATGTCATTTCTCGTGTAATTTCCGGATGCAACTTGTTGAGTGATACAAGTAGTTATCTGAAATATGTTACAAATCTTAATGGGACTATTAAATGTGTTCACATTTCAAGTTTCCATGACATCTTAATATATATATACAAAAGTAGGATAGCTGTCAAATTAACAATCACATAATTTCTCGTCCAAATGCACTTGCCCCTTTTGAAAACAAAAAAATTAAAGCAAAACAAACTAAAAGTCTTTGTAGTAATGACATTTAAATCCGTCTTGATTATTCCAATTGCTATTTGAATTTGAATTTAAATTTTTATGATCAATGTCATATTTAAATCCTTGTGTATTATCTAATCATGACAAATATATGTTGCATAACCCAAATATGTACAATTATAGGTGGACCCGACCCAATAAATGAAAATAATCCCACGTTATCTTCCTGTGAAATTTAGTCCAATGCCCACAACAACATGTCATTTCTCCTGTGTAATTTTCTGATGCTACTTGTTGAGTGATACAAGTTGTTATCTAAAGTATGGTTCAATTCTTAAGGGCACAATTAAATGTGTTTACATTACTAGTTCCACAACATCTCAATATATATATATATATATATATATATATATATATATATATGTATATATATATATGTACATATACTGACAAAATGTTTGTTGCATAACCCAAATATGTGCAATTATAGGTGGACACAACCCAATAAAAGAAAATAACCCTTATTATCTTCTTGTGGAATTTAGTCCAATGCCCACAACAACATGTCATTTCTCAGGTGTAATTTCCGGATGCAACTTGTTGAGAGATACAAGTAGTTATCTTAAATACGTTTCAAATCTTAATGGGACTATTAAATGTGTTCACATTTCAAGTTTCCATGACATCTAAATATATATATACAAAATTAGGATAGCTGTCAAATTAACAATCACATAATTTCTCGTCCAAATGCACTTGCCCCTTTTGAAATCAAAAAAATTAAAGTAAAACAAACTAAAAGTCTTTGTAGTAATGACATTTAAATCCGTTTTGATTATTACAATTGCTATTTGAATTTGAATTTAAATTTTTATGATTAATGTAAAATTTAAATCCATGTGTATTATCTAATCATGACAAATATATGTTGTATAACCCAAATATGTACAATTATTGGTGGACCCGACCCAATAAATGAAAATAATCCCACGTTATCTTCCTGTGAAATTTAGTCCAATGCCCACAACAACAAGTCATTTCTCATGTTTAATTTTCTGATGCTACTTGTCGAGTGATACAAGTTGTTATCTAAAGTATGGTTCAATTCTTAAAGGCACTATTAAATGTGTTTACATTACTAGTTCCACAACATCTCAATATATATATATATATATATTTGTGTGTGTGTGTGTGTGTGTAATAGTGGAATAGCTGTTAAATTAACAATCACATAATTTTGCACCTAAATATAGTTGCCTCTTTTGGAAACAAAAGATTAAAGTAAATAAATTAAAAATTCGTGTAGAATAATGACATATTTGAATCTGTGTTGACTAATTCAATTTCTATTCGAATTCGAATTAAAATTTGTATGTATTAATTTATTACTTAAAACCGTGCGGATTTTTTAATCATGACAAAATGTATGTTGCATAACCCAAATATGTGCAATTATAGGCGGACCCAACCCAATAAAAGAAAATAACCCTTATTATCTTCTTGTGGAATTTAGTCCAATGCCCACAACATGTCATTCTCGTGTAATTTCCGGATGCAACTTGTTGAGTGATACAAGTAGTTATCTGAAATATGTTACAAATCTTAATGGGACTATTAAATGTGTTCACATTTCAAGTTTCCATGACACCTTAATATATATATACAAAAGTAGGATAGCTGTCAAATTAACAATCACATAATTTCTCGTCCAAATGCACTTGCCCCTTTTGAAAACAAAAAAATTAAAGCAAAACAAACTAAAAGTCTTTGTAGTAATGACATTTAAATCCGTCTTGATTATTCCAATTGCTATTTGAATTTGAATTTAAATTTTTATGATCAATGTCATATTTAAATCCTTGTGTATTATCTAATCATGACAAATATATGTTGCATAACCCAAATATGTACAATTATAGGTGGACCCGACCCAATAAATGAAAATAATCCCACGTTATCTTCCTGTGAAATTTAGTCCAATGCCCACAACAACATGTCATTTCTCCTGTGTAATTTTCTGATGCTACTTGTTGAGTGATACAAGTTGTTATCTAAAGTATGGTACAATTCTTAAGGGCACAATTAAATGTGTTTACATTACTAGTTCCACAACATCTCAATATATATATATATATATATGTATATATATATGTACATATACTGACAAAATGTTTGTTGCATAACCCAAATATGTGCAATTATAGGTGGACACAACCCAATAAAAGAAAATAACCCTTATTATCTTCTTGTGGAATTTAGTCCAATGCCCACAACAACATGTCATTTCTCACGTGTAATTTCCGGATGCAACTTGTTGAGAAATACAAGTAGTTATCTTAAATACGTTTCAAATCTTAATGGGACTATTAAATGTGTTCACATTTCAAGTTTCCATGACATCTAAATATATATATACAAAATTAGGATAGCTGTCAAATTAACAATCACATAATTTCTCGTCCAAATGCACTTGCCCCTTTTGAAAACAAAAAAATTAAAGTAAAACAAACTAAAAGTCTTTGTAGTAATGACATTTAAATCCGTTTTGATTATTACAATTGCTATTTGAATTTGAATTTAAATTTTTATGATTAATGTCAAATTTAAATCCATGTGTATTATCTAATCATGACAAATATATGTTGTATAACCCAAATATGTACAATTATTGGTGGACCCGACCCAATAAATGAAAATAATCCCACGTTATCTTCCTGTGAAATTTAGTCCAATGCCCACAACAACAAGTCATTTCTCATGTTTAATTTTCTGATGCTACTTGTCGAGTGATACAAGTTGTTATCTAAAGTATGGTTCAATTCTTAAAGGCACTATTAAATGTGTTTACATTACTAGTTCCACAACATCTCAATATGTGTGTGTGTGTGTGTGTAATAGTGGAATAGCTGTTAAATTAACAATCACATAATTTTGCACCTAAATATAGTTGCCTCTTTTGGAAACAAAAGATTAAAGTAAATAAATTAAAAATTCGTGTAGAATAATGACATATTTGAATCTGTGTTGACTAATTCAATTTCTATTCGAATTCGAATTAAAATTTGTATGTATTAATTTATTACTTAAAACCTTGCGGATATTTTAATCATGACAAAATGTATGTTGCATAACCCAAATATGTGCAATTATAGGCGGACCCAACCCAATAAAAGAAAATAACCCTTATTATCTTCTTGTGGAATTTAGTCCAATGCCCACAACATGTCATTTCTCGTGTAATTTCCGGATGCAACTTGTTGAGTGATACAAGTAGTTATCTGAAATATGTTACAAATCTTAATGGGACTATTAAATGTGTTCACATTTCAAGTTTCCATGACATCTTAATATATATATACAAAAGTAGGATAGCTGTCAAATTAACAATCACATAATTTCTCGTCCAAATGCACTTGCCCCTTTTGAAAACAAAAAAATTAAAGCAAAACAAACTAAAAGTCTTTGTAGTAATGACATTTAAATCCGTCTTGATTATTCCAATTGCTATTTGAATTTGAATTTAAATTTTTATGATCAATGTCATATTTAAATCCTTGTGTATTATCTAATCATGACAAATATATGTTGCATAACCCAAATATGTACAATTATAGGTGGACCCGACCCAATAAATGAAAATAATCCCACGTTATCTTCCTGTGAAATTTAGTCCAATGCCCACAACAACATGTCATTTCTCCTGTGTAATTTTCTGATGCTACTTGTTGAGTGATACAAGTTGTTATCTAAAGTATGGTTCAATTCTTAAGGGCACAATTAAATGTGTTTACATTACTAGTTCCACAACATCTCAATATATATATATATATATATATGTATATATATATATGTACATATACTGACAAAATGTTTGTTGCATAACCCAAATATGTGCAATTATAGGTGGACACAACCCAATAAAAGAAAATAACCCTTATTATCTTCTTGTGGAATTTAGTCCAATGCCCACAACAACATGTCATTTCTCACGTGTAATTTCCGGATGCAACTTGTTGAGAGATACAAGTAGTTATCTTAAATACGTTTCAAATCTTAATGGGACTATTAAATGTGTTCACATTTCAAGTTTCCATGACATCTAAATATATATATACAAAATTAGGATAGCTGTCAAATTAACAATCACATAATTTCTCGTCCAAATGCACTTGCCCCTTTTGAAATCAAAAAAATTAAAGTAAAACAAACTAAAAGTCTTTGTAGTAATGACATTTAAATCCGTTTTGATTATTACAATTGCTATTTGAATTTGAATTTAAATTTTTATGATTAATGTAAAATTTAAATCCATGTGTATTATCTAATCATGACAAATATATGTTGTATAACCCAAATATGTACAATTATTGGTGGACCCGACCCAATAAATGAAAATAATCCCACGTTATCTTCCTGTGAAATTTAGTCCAATGCCCACAACAACAAGTCATTTCTCATGTTTAATTTTCTGATGCTACTTGTCGAGTGATACAAGTTGTTATCTAAAGTATGGTTCAATTCTTAAAGGCACTATTAAATGTGTTTACATTACTAGTTCCACAACATCTCAATATATATATATATATATTTGTGTGTGTGTGTGTGTGTGTAATAGTGGAATAGCTGTTAAATTAACAATCACATAATTTTGCACCTAAATATAGTTGCCTCTTTTGGAAACAAAAGATTAAAGTAAATAAATTAAAAATTCGTGTAGAATAATGACATATTTGAATCTGTGTTGACTAATTCAATTTCTATTCGAATTCGAATTAAAATTTGTATGTATTAATTTATTACTTAAAACCGTGCGGATTTTTTAATCATTAAAAAATGTATGTCGCATAACCCAAATATGTGCAATTATAGGCGGACCCAACCCAATAAAAGAAAATAACCCTTATTATCTTCTTGTGGAATTTAGTCCAATGCCCACAACATGTCATTTCTCGTGTAATTTCCGGATGCAACTTGTTGAGTGATACAAGTAGGTATCTGAAATATGTTACAAATCTTAACGGGACTATTAAATGTGTTCACATTTCAAGTTTCCATGACATCTTAATATATATATACAAAAGTAGGATAGCTGTCAAATTAACAATCACATAATTTCTCGTCCAAATGCACGTGCCCCTTTTGAAAACAAAAAAATTAAAGTAAAACAAACTAAAAGTCTTTGTAGTAATGACATTTAAATCCGTTTTGATTATTACAATTGCTATTTGAAGTTGAATTTAAATTTTTATGATTAATGTCAAATTTAAATCCATGTGTATTATCTAATCATGACAAATATATGTTGTATAACCCAAATATGTACAATTATTGGTGGACCCGACCCAATAAATGAAAATAATCCCACGTTATCTTCCTGTGAAATTTAGTCCAATGCCCACAACAACAAGTCACTTCTCATGTGTAATTTTCTGATGCTGTTTGTCGAGTGATACAAGATGTTATCTAAAGTATGGTTCAATTCTTAAAGGCACTATTAAATGTGTTTACATTACTAGTTCCACAACATCTCAATATATATATATATATATATATATATATATATATATATATATATATATATATATATATATATATTTGTGTGTGTGTGTGTGTGTGTAATAGTGGAATAGCTGTTAAATTAACAATCACATAATTTTGCACCTAAATATAGTTGCCACTTTTGGAAACAAACGATTAAAGTAAATAAATTAAAAATTCGTGTAGAATAATGACATATTTGAATCTGTGTTGACTAATTCAATTTCTATTCGAATTCGAATTAAAATTTGTATGTATTAATTTATTACTTAAAACCTTGCGGATTTTTTAATCATGACAAAATGTATGTTGCATAACCCAAATATGTGCAATTATAGGCGGACCCAACCCAATAAAAGAAAATAACCCTTATTATCTTTTTGTGGAATTTAGTCCAATGCCCACAACATGTCATTTCTCGTGTAATTTCCGGATGCAACTTGTTGAGTGATACAAGTAGTTATCTGAAATATGTTACAAATCTTAATGGGACTATTAAATGTGTTCACATTTCAAGTTTCCATGACACCTTAATATATATATACAAAAGTAGGATAGCTGTCAAATTAACAATCACATAATTTCTCGTCCAAATGCACTTGCCCCTTTTGAAAACAAAAAAATTAAAGCAAAACAAACTAAAAGTCTTTGTAGTAATGACATTTAAATCCGTCTTGATTATTCCAATTGCTATTTGAATTTGAATTTAAATTTTTATGATCAATGTCATATTTAAATCCTTGTGTATTATCTAATCATGACAAATATATGTTGCATAACCCAAATATGTACAATTATAGGTGGACCCGACCCAATAAATGAAAATAATCCCACGTTATCTTCCTGTGAAATTTAGTCCAATGCCCACAACAACATGTCATTTCTCCTGTGTAATTTTCTGATGCTACTTGTTGAGTGATACAAGTTGTTATCTAAAGTATGGTACAATTCTTAAGGGCACAATTAAATGTGTTTACATTACTAGTTCCACAACATCTCAATATATATATATATATATATATATATATATATATATATATATATGTATATATATATGTACATATACTGACAAAATGTTTGTTGCATAACCCAAATATGTGCAATTATAGGTGGACACAACCTAATAAAAGAAAATAACCCTTATTATCTTCTTGTGGAATTTAGTCCAATGCCCACAACAACATGGCATTTCTCACGTGTAATTTCCGGATGCAACTTGTTGAGAAATACAAGTAGTTATCTTAAATACGTTTCAAATTTTAATGGGACTATTAAATGTGTTCACATTTCAAGTTTCCATGACATCTAAATATATATATACAAAATTAGGATAGCTGTCAAATTAACAATCACATAATTTCTCGTCCAAATGCACTTGCCCCTTTTGAAAACAAAAAAATTAAAGTAAAACAAACTAAAAGTCTTTGTAGTAATGACATTTAAATCCGTTTTGATTATTACAATTGCTATTTGAATTTGAATTTAAATTTTTATGATTAATGTCAAATTTAAATCCATGTGTATTATCTAATCATGACAAATATATGTTGTATAACCCAAATATGTACAATTATTGGTGGACCCGACCCAATAAATGAAAATAATCCCACGTTATCTTCCTGTGAAATTTAGTCCAATGCCCACAACAACAAGTCATTTCTCATGTTTAATTTTCTGATGCTACTTGTCGAGTGATACAAGTTGTTATCTAAAGTATGGTTCAATTCTTAAAGGCACAATTAAATGTGTTTACATTACTAGTTCCACAACATCTCAATATATATATATATATTTGTGTGTGTGTGTGTGTGTGTGTGTAATAGTGGAATAGCTGTTAAATTAACAATCACATAATTTTGCACCTAAATATAGTTGCCTCTTTTGGAAACAAAAGATTAAAGTAAATAAATTAAAAATTCGTGTAGAATAATGACATATTTGAATCTGTGTTGACTAATTCAATTTCTATTCGAATTCGAATTAAAATTTGTATGTATTAATTTATTACTTAAAACCTTGCGGATTTTTTAATCATGACAAAATGTATGTTGCATAACCCAAATATGTGCAATTATAGGCGGACCCAACCCAATAAAAGAAAATAACCCTTATTATCTTCTTGTGGAATTTAGTCCAATGCCCACAACATGTCATTTCTCGTGTAATTTCCGGATGCAACTTGTTGAGTGATACAAGTAGTTATCTGAAATATGTTACAAATCTTAACGGGACTATTAAATGTGTTCACATTTCAAGTTTCCATGACATCTTAATATATATATACAAAAGTAGGATATCTGTCAAATTAACAATCACATAATTTCTCGTCCAAATGCACGTGCCCCTTTTGAAAACAAAAAAATTAAAGTAAAACAAACTAAAAGTCTTTGTAGTAATGACATTTAAATCCGTTTTGATTATTACAATTGCTATTTGAAGTTGAATTTAAATTTTTATGATTAATGTCAAATTTAAATCCATGTGTATTATCTAATCATGACAAATATATGTTGTATAACCCAAATATGTACAATTATTGGTGGACCCGACCCAATAAATGAAAATAATCCCACGTTATCTTCCTGTGAAATTTAGTCCAATGCCCACAACAACAAGTCACTTCTCATGTGTAATTTTCTGATGCTGTTTGTCGAGTGATACAAGTTGTTATCTAAAGTATGGTTCAATTCTTAAAGGCACTATTAAATGTGTTTACATTACTAGTTCCACAACATCTCAATATATATATATATATATATATATATATATATATATATATATATATATATTTGTGTGTGTGTGTGTGTGTGTGTAATAGTGGAATAGCTGTTAAATTAACAATCACATAATTTTGCACCTAAATATAGTTGCCACTTTTGGAAACAAACGATTAAAGTAAATAAATTAAAAATTCGTGTAGAATAATGACATATTTGAATCTGTGTTGACTAATTCAATTTCTATTCGAATTCGAATTAAAATTTGTATGTATTAATTTATTACTTAAAACCTTGCGGATTTTTTAATCATGACAAAATGTATGTTGCATAACCCAAATATGTGCAATTATAGGCGGACCCAACCCAATAAAAGAAAATAACCCTTATTATCTTCTTGTGGAATTTAGTCCAATGCCCACAACATGTCATTTCTCGTGTAATTTCCGGATGTAACTTGTTGAGTGATACAAGTAGTTATCTGAAATATGTTACAAATCTTAATGGGACTATTAAATGTGTTCACATTTCAAGTTTCCATGACACCTTAATATATATATACAAAAGTAGGATTGCTGTCAAATTAACAATCAAATAATTTCTCGTCCAAATGCACTTGCCCCTTTTGAAAACAAAAAAATTAAAGCAAAACAAACTAAAAGTCTTTGTAGTAATGACATTTAAATCCGTCTTGATTATTCCAATTGCTATTTGAATTTGAATTTAAATTTTTATGATCAATGTCATATTTAAATCCTTGTGTATTATCTAATCATGACAAATATATGTTGCATAACCCAAATATGTACAATTATAGGTGGACCCGACCCAATAAATGAAAATAATCCCACGTTATCTTCCTGTGAAATTTAGTCCAATGCCCACAACAACATGTCATTTCGCCTGTGTAATTTTCTGATGCTACTTGTTGAGTGATACAAGTTGTTATCTAAAGTATGGTACAATTCTTAAGGGCACAATTAAATGTGTTTACATTACTAGTTCCACAACATCTCAATATATATATATATATATATATATATATGTATTTATATATGTACATATACTGACAAAATGTTTGTTGCATAACCCAAATATGTGCAATTATAGGTGGACACAACCCAATAAAAGAAAATAACCCTTATTATCTTCTTGTGGAATTTAGTCCAATGCCCACAACAACATGTCATTTCTCACGTGTAATTTCCGGATGCAACTTGTTGAGAAATACAAGTAGTTATCTTAAATACGTTTCAAATCTTAATGGGACTATTAAATGTGTTCACATTTCAAGTTTCCATGACATCTAAATATATATATACAAAATTAGGATAGCTGTCAAATTAACAATCACATAATTTCTCGTCCAAATGCACTTGCCCCTTTTGAAAACAAAAAAATTAAAGTAAAACAAACTAAAAGTCTTTGTAGTAATGACATTTAAATCCGTTTTGATTATTACAATTGCTATTTGAATTTGAATTTAAATTTTTATGATTAATGTCAAATTTAAATCCATGTGTATTATCTAATCATGACAAATATATGTTGTATAACCCAAATATGTACAATTATTGGTGGACCCGACCCAATAAATGAAAATAATCCCACGTTATCTTCCTGTGAAATTTAGTCCAATGCCCACAACAACAAGTCATTTCTCATGTTTAATTTTCTGATGCTACTTGTCGAGTGATACAAGTTGTTATCTAAAGTATGGTTCAATTCTTAAAGGCACTATTAAATGTGTTTACATTACTAGTTCCACAACATCTCAATATATATATATATATATATATATATATTTGTGTGTGTGTGTGTGTGTGTGTGTGTGTGTAATAGTGGAATAGCTGTTAAATTAACAATCACATAATTTTGCACCTAAATATAGTTGCCTCTTTTGGAAACAAAAGATTAAAGTAAATAAATTAAAAATTCGTGTAGAATAATGACATATTTGAATCTGTGTTGACTAATTCAATTTCTATTCGAATTCGAATTAAAATTTGTATGTATTAATTTATTACTTAAAACCTTGCGGATATTTTAATCATGACAAAATGTATGTTGCATAACCCAAATATGTGCAATTATAGGCGGACCCAACCCAATAAAAGAAAATAACCCTTATTATCTTCTTGTGGAATTTAGTCCAATGCCCACAACATGTCATTTCTCGTGTAATTTCCGGATGCAACTTGTTGAGTGATACAAGTAGTTATCTGAAATATGTTACAAATCTTAATGGGACTATTAAATGTGTTCACATTTCAAGTTTCCATGACACCTTAATATATATATACAAAAGTAGGATAGCTGTCAAATTAACAATCACATAATTTCTCGTCCAAATGCACTTGCCCCTTTTGAAAACAAAAAAATTAAAGCAAAACAAACTAAAAGTCTTTGTAGTAATGACATTTAAATCCGTCTTGATTATTCCAATTGCTATTTGAATTTGAATTTAAATTTTTATGATCAATGTCATATTTAAATCCTTGTGTATTATCTAATCATGACAAATATATGTTGCATAACCCAAATATGTACAATTATAGGTGGACCCGACCCAATAAATGAAAATAATCCCACGTTATCTTCCTGTGAAATTTAGTCCAATGCCCACAACAACATGTCATTTCTCCTGTGTAATTTTCTGATGCTACTTGTTGAGTGATACAAGTTGTTATCTAAAGTATGGTACAATTCTTAAGGGCACAATTAAATGTGTTTACATTACTAGTTCCACAACATCTCAATATATATATGTATATATATGTATATATATATGTACATATACTGACAAAATGTTTGTTGCATAACCCAAATATGTGCAATTATAGGTGGACACAACCCAATAAAAGAAAATAACCCTTATTATCTTCTTGTGGAATTTAGTCCAATGCCCACAACAACATGTCATTTCTCACGTGTAATTTCCGGATGCAACTTGTTGAGAAATACAAGTAGTTATCTTAAATACGTTTCAAATCTTAATGGGACTATTAAATGTGTTCACATTTCAAGTTTCCATGACATCTAAATATATATATACAAAATTAGGATAGCTGTCAAATTAACAATCACATAATTTCTCGTCCAAATGCACTTGCCCCTTTTGAAAACAAAAAAATTAAAGTAAAACAAACTAAAAGTCTTTGTAGTAATGACATTTAAATCCGTTTTGATTATTACAATTGCTATTTGAATTTGAATTTAAATTTTTATGATTAATGTCAAATTTAAATCCATGTGTATTATCTAATCATGACAAATATATGTTGTATAACCCAAATATGTACAATTATTGGTGGACCCGACCCAATAAATGAAAATAATCCCACGTTATCTTCCTGTGAAATTTAGTCCAATGCCCACAACAACAAGTCATTTCTCATGTTTAATTTTCTGATGCTACTTGTCGAGTGATACAAGTTGTTATCTAAAGTATGGTTCAATTCTTAAAGGCACTATTAAATGTGTTTACATTACTAGTTCCACAACATCTCAATATATATATATATATATATATATATATATATATATACATATACACATATATATATATATGTACATATACTGACAAAATGTTTGTTGCATAACCCAAATATGTGCAATTATAGGTGGACACAACCCAATAAAAGAAAATAACCCTTATTATCTTCTTGTGGAATTTAGTCCAATGCCCACAACAACATGTCATTTCTCACGTGTAATTTCCGGATGCAACTTGTTGAGAAATACAAGTAGTTATCTTAAATACGTTTCAAATCTTAATGGGACTATTAAATGTGTTCACATTTCAAGTTTCCATGACATCTAAATATATATATACAAAATTAGGATAGCTGTCAAATTAACAATCACATAATTTCTCGTCCAAATGCACTTGCCCCTTTTGAAAACAAAAAAATTAAAGTAAAACAAACTAAAAGTCTTTGTAGTAATGACATTTAAATCCGTTTTGATTATTACAATTGCTATTTGAATTTGAATTTAAATTTTTATGATTAATGTCAAATTTAAATCCATGTGTATTATCTAATCATGACAAATATATGTTGTATAACCCAAATATGTACAATTATTGGTGGACCCGACCCAATAAATGAAAATAATCCCACGTTATCTTCCTGTGAAATTTAGTCCAATGCCCACAACAACAAGTCATTTCTCATGTTTAATTTTCTGATGCTACTTGTCGAGTGATACAAGTTGTTATCTAAAGTATGGTTCAATTCTTAAAGGCACTATTAAATGTGTTTACATTACTAGTTCCACAACATCTCAATATATATATATATATATTTGTGTGTGTGTGTGTGTGTGTGTGTGTAATAGTGGAATAGCTGTTAAATTAACAATCACATAATTTTGCACCTAAATATAGTTGCCTCTTTTGGAAACAAAAGATTAAAGTAAATAAATTAAAAATTCGTGTAGAATAATGACATATTTGAATCTGTGTTGACTAATTCAATTTCTATTCGAATTCGAATTAAAATTTGTATGTATTAATTTATTACTTAAAACCTTGCGGATATTTTAATCATGACAAAATGTATGTTGCATAACCCAAATATGTGCAATTATAGGCGGACCCAACCCAATAAAAGAAAATAACCCTTATTATCTTCTTGTGGAATTTAGTCCAATGCCCACAACATGTCATTTCTCGTGTAATTTCCGGATGCAACTTGTTGAGTGATACAAGTAGTTATCTGAAATATGTTACAAATCTTAATGGGACTATTAAATGTGTTCACATTTCAAGTTTCCATGACACCTTAATATATATATACAAAAGTAGGATAGCTGTCAAATTAACAATCACATAATTTCTCGTCCAAATGCACTTGCCCCTTTTGAAAACAAAAAAATTAAAGCAAAACAAACTAAAAGTCTTTGTAGTAATGACATTTAAATCCGTCTTGATTATTCCAATTGCTATTTGAATTTGAATTTAAATTTTTATGATCAATGTCATATTTAAATCCTTGTGTATTATCTAATCATGACAAATATATGTTGCATAACCCAAATATGTACAATTATAGGTGGACCCGACCCAATAAATGAAAATAATCCCACGTTATCTTCCTGTGAAATTTAGTCCAATGCCCACAACAACATGTCATTTCTCCTGTGTAATTTTCTGATGCTACTTGTTGAGTGATACAAGTTGTTATCTAAAGTATGGTACAATTCTTAAGGGCACAATTAAATGTGTTTACATTACTAGTTCCACAACATCTCAATATATATATATATATATGTATATATATATGTACATATACTGACAAAATGTTTGTTGCATAACCCAAATATGTGCAATTATAGGTGGACACAACCCAATAAAAGAAAATAACCCTTATTATCTTCTTGTGGAATTTAGTCCAATGCCCACAACAACATGTCATTTCTCACGTGTAATTTCCGGATGCAACTTGTTGAGAAATACAAGTAGTTATCTTAAATACGTTTCAAATCTTAATGGGACTATTAAATGTGTTCACATTTCAAGTTTCCATGACATCTAAATATATATATACAAAATTAGGATAGCTGTCAAATTAACAATCACATAATTTCTCGTCCAAATGCACTTGCCCCTTTTGAAAACAAAAAAATTAAAGTAAAACAAACTAAAAGTCTTTGTAGTAATGACATTTAAATCCGTTTTGATTATTACAATTGCTATTTGAATTTGAATTTAAATTTTTATGATTAATGTCAAATTTAAATCCATGTGTATTATCTAATCATGACAAATATATGTTGTATAACCCAAATATGTACAATTATTGGTGGACCCGACCCAATAAATGAAAATAATCCTTCGTTATCTTCCTGTGAAATTTAGTCCAATGCCCACAACAACAAGTCATTTCTCATGTTTAATTTTCTGATGCTACTTGTCGAGTGATACAAGTTGTTATCTAAAGTATGGTTCAATTCTTAAAGGCACTATTAAATGTGTTTACATTACTAGTTCCACAACATCTCAATATATATATATATATATATATATATATATATATATATATATATATATATATATATATATATATATATATTTGTGTGTGTGTGTGTGTGTGTGTAATAGTGGAATAGATGTTAAATTAACAATCACATAATTTTGCACCTAAATATAGTTGCCTCTTTTGGAAACAAAAGATTAAAATAAATAAATTAAAAATTCGTGTAGAATAATGACATAATTGAATCTCTGTTGACTAATTCCATTGCTATTCGAATTCGAATTAAAATTTGTATGTATTAATTTATTACTTAAAACCGTGCGGATTTTTTAATCATTAAAAAATGTATGTCGCATAACCCAAATATGTGCAATTATAGGCGGACCCAACCCAATAAAAGAAAATAACCCTTATTATCTTCTTGTGAAATTTAGTCCAATGCCCACAACATGTCATTTCTCGTGTAATTTCCGGATGCAACTTGTTGAGTGATACAAGTAGTTATCTCAAATATGTTACAAATCTTAACGGGACTATTAAATGTGTTCACATTTCAAGTTTCCATGACATCTTAATATATATATACAAAAGTAGGATAGCTGTCAAATTAACAATCACATAATTTCTCGTCCAAATGCACTTGCCCCTTTTGAAAACAAAAAAATTAAAGCAAACCAAACTAAAAGTCTTTGTAGTAATGACATTTTAATCCGTCTCGATTATTCCAATTGCTATTTGAATTTGAATTTAAATTTTTATGATCAATGTCATATTTAAATCCTTGTGTATTATCTAATCATGACAAATATATGTTGCATAACCCAAATATGTACAATTATAGGTGGACCCGACCCAATAAATGAAAATAATCCAACGTTATCCTCCTGTGAAATTTAGTCCAATGCCCACAACAACATGTCATTTCTCCTGTGTAATTTTCTGATGCTACTTGTTGAGTGATACAAGTTGTTATCTAAAGTATGGTTCAATTCTTAAGGGCACAATTAAATGTGTTTACATTACTAGTTCCACAACATCTCAATATATATATATATATGTATATATATATATGTACATATACTGACAAAATGTTTGTTGCATAACCCAAATATGTGCAATTATAGGTGGACACAACCCAATAAAAGAAAATAACCCTTATTATCTTCTTGTGGAATTTAGTCCAATGCCCACAACAACATGTCATTTCTCACGTGTAATTTCCGGATGCAACTTGTTGAGAGATACAAGTAGTTATCTTAAATACGTTTCAAATCTTAATGGGACTATTAAATGTGTTCACATTTCAAGTTTCCATGACATCTAAATATATATATACAAAATTAGGATAGCTGTCAAATTAACAATCACATAATTTTTCGTCCAAATGCACTTGCCCCTTTTGAAAACAAAAAAATTAAAGTAAAACAAACTAAAAGTCTTTGTAGTAATGACATTTAAATCCGTTTTGATTATTACAATTGCTATTTGAATTTGAATTTAAATTTTTATGATTAATGTCAAATTTAAATCCATGTGTATTATCTAATCATGACAAATATATGTTGTATAACCCAAATATGTACAATTATTGGTGGACCCGACCCAATAAATGAAAATAATCCCACGTTATCTTCCTGTGAAATTTAGTCCAATGCCCACAACAACAAGTCATTTCTCATGTTCAATTTTCTGATGCTACTTGTCGAGTGATACAAGTTGTTATCTAAAGTATGGTTCAATTCTTAAAGGCAGTATTAAATGTGTTTACATTACTAGTTCCACAACATCTCAATATATATATATATATATATATATATATATATATATATATATATATATATATATATATATATATATATATTTTTGTGTGTGTGTGTGTGTGTAATAGTGGAATAGCTGTTAAATTGACAATCACATAATTTTGCACCTAAATATAGTTGCCTCTTTTGGAAACAAAAGATTAAAGTAAATAAATTAAAAATTCGTGTAGAATAATGACATATTTGAATCTCTGTTGACTAATTCCATTGCTATTCGAATTCGAATTAAAATTTGTATGTATTAATTTATTACTTAAAACCGTGCGGATTTTTTAATCATTAAAAAATGTATGTCGCATAACCCAAATATGTGCAATTATAGGCGGACCCAACCCAATAAAAGAAAATAACCCTTATTATCTTCTTGTGGAATTTAGTCCAATGCCCACAACATGTCATTTCTCGTGTAATTTCCGGATGCAACTTGTTGAGTGATACAAGTAGTTATCTGAAATATGTTACAAATCTTAACGGGACTATTAAATGTGTTCACATTTCAAGTTTCCATGACATCTTAATATATATATACAAAAGTAGGATAGCTGTCAAATTAACAATCACATAATTTCTCGTCCAAATGCACTTGCCCCTTTTGAAAACAAAAAAATTAAAGCAAAACAAGAAAATATAATTTATAATATTAAGGATAATAAATGATTTAATTTTTAATAATTAAAATATAATTTTAATACTGATAGCATACATCAGATTTATAATATTAAGAACAACAAATAAATAAAATATCAATAATTAAATACTAATTTAACATTGATAGATATAAGTATTGACAGAATTCGTAAATAATAATAAAAAACTAATCATGGTAATTAATTATAATAAAAATATATTAATAACAATAATAGTATATTAACTGTTTAATGTAATATTAATATCTAAAAAATAAGAACTAAATTGATACGGGATTAACGATATAATTTTAATTATACTAAATATGATACTTAAATTGAAACATTATTCGTATTCAAAAAAATTATTTGTATATAGTAGACAGATAAGAGTTCCAAAAGAACAATAATTTACAAACATATAAAATAATAAAATTACATAGAAAGTTTACCAAGACAACTCTTCGTTTCTCACAACTTAGACAACATGTAATTTCTTAAAAACAAAGTAATTTTATAATCTCAATATTATCTATAAAGATTTAAATACGACATTAAGATTAAGATAAAACTATGAACACATGACATATATGAACTCTAGATCAAACGTTGCCTGCTTATGATAATATATAAAGATTAATCGTTTTCTTAGAATATAATAGAAACGTGCTAGTGGTTCGTGTACAATTTTAATTGAAGGTTTGGAAAATTTTTGGGTGAGCTTCTCAGCCTTTCAATCAACTAGTGTTACACCCGTGCGATGCATAGTCATTTGTTACTTACATATATCAAATTTATATTTTAGATATGAAATTAATATTTAATTAAAAAAGATAAAGGAATGAAGACAATTAATTACAAAGGTACATTACACATATCTTAATTTTTTTTATTTTTTTACGGTTCCTATGTTTATCGTTTCAGAAATTTCTTTAAATATTGTAATTTGAATTGATTTAAAACTTAAAATATAAAAGAAAAATTACATTTAAATTGAATTTGAAACGATAAATTTTGGTACAATGAAATGTTAAAAAGTATGATTTTTTTTAAATTTATATGTAGATCATTTTAAAAAAATGAAGGTTTGAATAAAGTGTACTGAATAGAGGCATATTTTTTTTTTTTTTTACTAAGTTGCCTCAATTGTAATAGTTAGTAACTTAAATGACCATTTGCATACCAATTCAATTTTAATGATTATTGATGTAATTAATCTTTTCAAAATATAATTTTTAGATTATCACAAATAATTTATCACTATCCGAATAGTACATATAGAATTGGTACTAACTATTTTATTACAATATTTGATATTTAAATTTATTAAACAAATATTTCATTTCATATTACTTTAATATTACAAATTAAATACATGTAGTCATATAATTAAATAAATGTAGCAAATTAAGCAACATTAAATGTTAGTTTTGATTAAGTTTTAATGAATGTATATCGCAAATATATTTAACTTTATATACTAAGAAATCAACTATGCATTCTAAAAAAAATAAGTTTTTTCACAAAAACAATTCTCAAAAAATCAAAGACAAATAGTCAACAACCGAGTAAAATTGGAGATAACGAAATTATAAGAAAAATCTTATACCCTATAATCTTTTAAAAAAAAACATTTAATTAAGAATGATTAAAAAAATATTAATCATTTTATTGATATTATTAACTAAAAAGAAATCAAAGCATTAATTATTCAATATTAGTATTCGTTCAATAACTTTTTCTATAAATTATTTAAAAGAGATGCATTTTTCAACGTCATATATATTTCAGAAAATATGATTTTTAATTAAAGATAATGAATGATTTGACCATTAATAATTAAAACACAATTTCTATATTAATGGCTATATATAGATTTTATAATATTAAGAACAATAAATAAATAAATAAATGATAATTTAATACCGATAACTAAAAATTTTAATTGAACTCATTCAGTATTAGTGTTAATAATAAAATTAAAATTGATTATAAAAATATCAACCATTATTTAGTATTTAATATATATATATATATATATAAAGCAATAAATGCGTTCACATTTTCCAGATTTTGCATTCACATTTGACATACATCAATTTTGTATTCACACTGATCCACTTTGCATTCACACTGATCCACTTAGAAATTACATTACTTTTATATATAGTATGAGTATGAAATGATATAAAGATAAATATATGATTTTAGATCATTTTTAATTGACATTTTTGAGTGACATTATGACATGTTGCACATACATTTAGGTAGTAAAAAACTAAGTAGTGTGGTAGCTATTTATACTATTTAATGTCTATTCTACATGTCATGATGTCACTCAAAAATATCAATTAAAAATGTTCCCTTAGAATTATCTATTTAAATATGTGAATGTTGATCCTTACACAATGAGAATAGTTAATATTGACATTAAAGTCGCAAAGGGTCTCTATCGGTCTCTCCGGCCATCCATATATCTCCTTTAATTATCTAATTCATCATTATCCTTTATAAATGTATTCCAACTCCTGAACGTTGTCATTGTCATTGGGTCCATTAATTACTGTCACCTAACCTAGACGAGTGCTAAGAGCAATCGCAACGGATGTTTTAAAATACATGTTAGTAGAATAAATTTATAAAAGTTAAATTCATTATACAATAAATGTGTTAACTCACAAGTTAAAATAATCTATTTAGCTACAAGTTAACTTCTTTGTTAGAGCATTCATAATGAACTAGCTAAATTTTAGCTAGCTACATAGACAAAATTATTATTTTTATCGATATTAAAATATTTAAGAAAAAAGACGAAATATGAAATATGAAAAAGATATAAATACGGGTTATAGGGTGGTGAGTGTTGGGAGTGGGTGGTGTGATTATACGAATTGGATAAAGAAGTTAACAAACGTCACCTCATTAGTTAATTTGCTGGCTAGATTTAACAAAGAAGTTAACAATTGACTAAATAGATTCCTTTAACTTGTGAGTTAACACATTCATTATAGTCATAAATTGAACTTTTTGCTAATTTTGAGCATCTCCAATAGACTCTTTATTAAAGATTATATTCTACATAATACAAAGCATATTTAAATTTAACGAGCAAAATTTGTGACAAGCTTCAACAAGCTTTTTATTTTTGGCCTTTTATTTTACCTTTTATAAAATTCTTTATTGTCTTTCTTTATTTTTGTTAATATTTATATTTTTAAAAGTAAATGACTAATTATATCAATTATGTAATAAAAAAAGTTAATTTAGGAATATTGAAAATTAAAACTTTTTGAATCTTAATATATATATATATATATATATAATAACACGATAGTTGGCCATGTTTTCCCACCAAAGTTGCTGACCTCAATTTTTTTTTTTTTTTTGTCAAAATATGGCATTTATTTGTTTGACTTAAGATAATTAAATATCAACTACATCAACACCATTGCATTGACACTCATTCCCCACTACACGATGATCAGTGCATTGGTACTAACAAATTGTTTAATCAATTCTATAATGCATTGATTCATTAGTTGGATCATTTTTATATGGATTTCAAGGACAAATTATTTAACATTCAAGAATGTAAAAAAAAAAAAAAATCCATTTATGAAATAGAAATTGTTTTTTTTTTTATCATTATTATATTTTGACATTACTAAAAATATTTACAAAAATATTATTTGTAACGTTTAGCAACATTAACACAAGAAATAAAAAAATATTGTTATTTTCCATAAATAAATTTAATACACGTGCAATTCTTTTTCATGTATTGATTGATGTTCTGCACGATCAAATTGGAAAGTTTTAATATCCTAAATTTTAAGGATTAATATAATAAAGTCCAATAAAGAAATTGTGTATATTCATTCTTTGTGAAAACATTTTTTAACTGTGATCATTCTTTAATTTATGTTTGGCATTCATTAATTCACATCTAATTTTTTAAAATTCGTTTTTAACTATATTTTATCAATGAGGTATTCTATACATGATATAAAAAAATCTCTACTTTTTAATCATATATTCTCCTATAATATACATTTCTATACCTCATTTCTTTTTAATTGTATTGTATGCAATGACCATGAATTGTAATTGATTAAAAATCATGAACCGCAAATATTATTTTCAAAGAAGTGTTTTGTAATTTACATTGAATTTTACTATTGAGTACTTTTTGTTTTTTCATATTCTTTTCCATAATATATGAATTTAATTGTTTTTGTTATGCATTTCTCATATTTTCATTAATTATTGAATATATTTAGTTAGTTATTCATTAATTCATAATTATAATTTTTTTGTTCCGTGATAATAGAGAGTAGATTTGGCTATCCAAATTTGCCAAATTTGGAGAGTCAAACCCACTTCCTAAATTAAAAATTTAAAATGTTAAATTAGAGAGTTTATTGGAGTAGCATTTTAAGTATTGACTCTCTAAAATAAAGAACATTGTAAGTTAAAAGAGTCTATTCCAGATGTTCTTATTCCACTAACATGTACTTTAATTAACACACCTATTGTGGCGCTCTTAAATTTAGCTAGCAAAGTAACTAATGAGATGACATTTATTAACTTCTTTGTCCAATCCGTATAATCTCACCACCCACCCCAACACTCACCACCCTATCCATTAATATCTTTTCTTCTTAAATATTTTAGTATCAATAAAAAATAATAATTTTTTCGTTGATTTTATATTATATGATTTAATAATATCTTTAAAATGAGTACCATATTAAAATTAATTTTTTTGCTATTTAAAAATAAGCATTTATCATATTCTTGGGCTTAATTAAACTTTTAACACATCCATTGTAGCAATAGTTAGATGTTAACATTAACGTGTATATATGTTACTTAACATCAAATTTCTTGCATTTATAAGTGGCAAACTAAATTTAGCTAGTCCATTGCGGATGCTCTAAGTGCCAACCATGCTATAAGAGTATACTCTTTATATTAAAAGTGCATTTTCTACATAATAGAGAGCATTTTTAAATTTGAACAAAATTTTTCACATACTCCAACAAACTCTTTATTTTTATTTTTTCAAAACAATATTTATTGTTTTATTATTTTTAGTTTACATAGTATATTTTAAAAGTTAATGGCCAATTAAATTAAATATTTAATAAAGAAAGTTAATTATAAAGCATTGAAACTTGAAATTCTCTAATTAATGCATCTAATAAAAAGGTGTAACCTACAACTTGAGGGCCCGAATCGACCTTGCACTGAGCCATTGGTTCGAGAGGTAAATCGCAGGTTGTGCCTCCCAAAGTCACGGTGGAGGGCATTAGTAACTCCTGCAAATGGTGGTGACTCCCGCTTGCCGCAGGGTACAAATCCATTTTTTCAGGATTTGAACCCTGCACTCGACTACGCTGAGCAAGTTTCCTGCCCTTCCCTTTACCACTGGGAGATATGCCCTAGGGGCTCTCTGAATGTATTTAATAATAGAGAGCGAGTTTGTCAAACTTATACTCTATATTAAAATGTTAAATTAAAGACTCAATTGGAGTTAGGGGTGGGCGTGGGTTGGGTTGGGTTGGGTTGGGTCGGTTTTTTGCCTAACCCGAACCCAACCCACTATGGTCGGGTTGATAAAAAATCAACCCAACCCAACCCAACCCAAACATGAGTTCAAACCCAACCCAACCCAATCCAACCCAATCATGTTTCGGTCGGGTCGGGTTGGGTTGGGTTGGGTTGGGTTGGGTTGGGTGGTTTGGGCTTTGGTCTAATTAACTAAAAATCTTAAAAAATCAAAACATTACGCCCATAAATCACTATTAACTCAAATAAATTATGTACAATACAATAAGCTCAAATATAATAAATTGAATACTTGCTAATAAAACTAAAATATCTTCAAATCATATTTGAGTTTCATCCAAATTAAAAATGGGCTTAAGATTCTTGAAATTTAAATAGTCTTATATTTTTAAAATTTTGATTGGGTTGGGTTGGATTTGTCACCCAACCCACAACCCAACCTAACCCAAACAATTTTTTATTTTTTTTAGAACCCAACCCAATCCAATTTTCATCAAAACCCAACCCAAACCGATCGGGTTGGGTTGGGTTGGATTGGGCGGTTTTGGCGGGTTGGGTGAGTTAATGCCCACCCCTAATTGGAGTAGAACTTTAAGAGCTAATCTTTATATCTTTATCTTTAGAGAGAGTGAGTTTATCAAACTAATGGTTTCCCGCCTATTTTTACCTTCCATTTTAGGAAATTTATTAATTTATTATAATGACTAAGGGTTCAATTAATGCAACCTGCGATAAATGATTTATGGATTTGTGAAAAAAGAAAACATTATTAAAAGTCAAATTATAGATTATTTTTATTATTCTTATAATTATTGCATTATTTTGAAATTGAAAGATATGTAATATGAGTGTCAAATCCAAGAGCTCAACGAAAAAGTTTAATACAAGCTAACAAATGAGAGCAAATTCTAAACATATCATTCTTAAAATCGTTTCAAATAATAAAGGTAAAAGTTTTAATTATATTTTTTACTTTTTCCAATATACAATCTTTTTAATTTATCTCACTTAAGTCCTAAAATAATACATATAATTTCTTACCTAAATTCAATTTGACCTAACTAATTGATTTCGAATATTTTTCTTATCAAATTGAAAGAAATAATAGATATCTGATCTTTCTATGTAAATTCAGTTATCCTATTAATTTCTACAACTTTAAGTTTCGATAAACTCAGTGGTTCAATTTGTAAAATATATATTACATACTTAAATAATTAGTTCATTGAATTCTATCAAAAATAAATATAGAAGCTCTTTGTGAACTCATTCTATTTAAAATAGAATATGGTCAATATATTTATTTAACATGCAAAAAAATATTTTTTTTGGATAAAATGATCTTTTGACTACTAGGTTAAAAATAAAAAGTCAAGTTGCAATGTAAACATTTATATAAGAGTATGTTTGATAGAGACTATATATTAAGAGTATGTTTGGTAAGCCAAATAAGCTAGCTAATATAATTGGAGAGCTTATAAGCTTTATCTACTAATATAAACTCTGTTTGGTTGATGAACTTATTTGAGAAGTTATAGTTTATCTCAAAAACTTCGTTTACATGTTTTTCAAATAAGCTCCATGAACTTTTCATTTTTTATTCCGTTTTTAGCCTCTTTAATTGTATTAAACTTACACCCCTATGTAAATTATATTTTCCATTTATGTCATTTTGTCTTTTTGAACTAACTTTTAAGCTAATTTTATCAAACACTTCTATTTCAATCAATTAGCTTATCAGCTAACCGCTATCAGTTATCAGCGATCTGTTCTCAATTAGCTTTTCAGCTATCAGCTAGCTTATCACCCGTTAGTTGACTTATCAGCTTGGTCTCCCAAACATAGCCTAAAATAGTTTTAAATGTATGGTTGAAAGTGAAGGAAAGTGGTATAAAAAATAAAATAAGTGTCCAATCAATCAATTGAGTTGGCAGAAATGAAAGTTGAAAAGAATGCATTAATTGTTGAGAATGAACATTGAAAAAATTTATTTTTGAAGAATAAATTCTATGTGAATAAGTAATAAAGTCTTATGTCTTGTGGGTTAAGCTTCCATTTATAAATTGAGATGTATAGATGATTTTTTGTAAATAAAATTAATTGTATTTGTTAATTTTATTTGTAATGTATTTGTTTTTTTTTTTTTTTTTTACATGTAATGTAATGAAATGAAATATTTGTTTAATATATTTAAATATCAATTATCGGATTAAGATAATTAGTACAAATTCTTATAGTACTATTTCGAGAAGTTGATTAATTAACAATGTGTATATCTATAAGCCTCTTTAATTACTTCATTTCATGATTTGAAAATTGTAAACATTTCAACTTTTAGAAATTGCTAAAACTTAAATTAAATGTTGCAATTTTTTAAACTTATACGCAGTCCTATATTTTTTTCACAATTCCATAAATCATTTGCTACATGCATTAATTGAAATTTCCTAATTCATGTATTAAAATAAATTGGTAAAAATAAGAAAATTTTCTAAAATGGCAGGTGAAAATGGGAGGAAAACTAGGTACGTAAAATGATGACAGTTATCCTATTATTATTTATGGATAGATATATAGATAGATGATTTTGCTATCACCTTCTATTTTACAAATTGAACAAATGAGTTTATCGAAACTTAAAGTAGTAGAAAATTAATTGATTTAATTGAATTTATTTAGAAATATCGAATATCTATTATTTCTTTCAATTTAAAAAGAAAAAGATTCAAAATTAATCATTTAGATCAAATTGAATTTAGGTAAGAAATGATAGGTATCACTTTAGGACTTAAATGAGATAAATTAAAAAGAATGGATTATAAAAAAAGTAAAAAGGTAAAACTTTTATATTTAATATTTACGAATGATATGTTTAGAGTTTACTCTCATTTCTTAGCTTTTATTAAGCTTCTCATTGAGATCTTGAATTTGACACTCATATTGCATATTTTTCGACTTCAAAATAATGCAATAATTATCAAAAGAAAAATAATAATCTATAATTTGACTTTCTATACATATATTTTTTTACACAAATCCATCAATCATTTACTACATGAATTAATTGAGCTTTCTTAATTCATTTAGTATTTAAGACGATTTTACGAATGATATGTTTAGAGTTTGCTCACATTTCTTATCTTGTATTAAACTTCTCGTTGACATCTTGAATTTAACACCCATGTTGCTTATTTTTTTACTTCAAAATAATGCAATAATTATCAAAAGAAAAAAAATTCTATAATTTGACTTTTTATAGATATTTTTTTTAAAAATCCATAAATCATTTACTACATGCATTAATTGAACTTTCTTAATTCATGTATTAAAATAAATTGATAAAAATAAGAAATTTCCTAAAATAGTAGGTGAAAATAGGCGGAGAACTATGTACATAGAATGATGACGGTTATCATATTATTATATATATGTATGGATAATTTTCTAGCAATTCTTTCCGTTTGTCAAAATTAAAAAAATAGACATTGTATCTGGACAATGTCTCATTAGAGATGCTTTAAACAAATCCATAAAAGAATGGATAGGTGGGCAAATCATTTGAGACAAAGACATAATCTTGCAAAATACATGTATCAATGACTCGAGAATTGCGTCGATGGAACTAATTTTCAATTTGAATGTTAGGTGGCAAAGAATAAGTCCAGAAACCTAAGGCTACACGCTGTTCGTATTTCGATCTTCTGTTTCATTTTTGGAAACATTTTCTATTTTTTATTTCCAGATCATGTTTTCAAATTTCCTCAAAAACGCGTTTGATTTGTCATTTCGAAAATTATTTATAAAAATGAAAAACTGAAAAATGTTTTCTATTTGAAATGTTGGAGACTACTACTTTGACTATTTGTACTTAATTTACTTGTAGATTAAACTAGTATTTCACTCGTACGATGCACAGCAATTATATTATGTGATAGTCATTCAATGCATCAAACTATTTTTCGTGATACTAATTTTTAAATATTTAAGAATAAATTACTTATGATATTCAAATAGGAAAAAAAAACGTATTATATAAATAACAATACATTAAACATTGATATTAAAAACAAAAACAACATCATAACTAATCCAAATTCTGAAATACTTCTTTAAAGACCACATTCAGATGCACACAATGATTATTTTTTTAAAATGATATATAACAACTTAATGGTAAAACTTTTTTTTTTTTTTTTGGGAAGCAAACTTTGCATGGAGTTAATGCATTTATTATCTATTGAAACAATTTTTAATAATCAATTTTTTATTACCTTAATTTAATGAAAATGTTTTTTCTTCATTGAGAATGTAATTATTTTTTTTTATTATTATAAATATAATTATAATTTATATAATTACCAGAAATCTTATTATCTTAATTTTAACTTATAATATAATCTTAAATATTAAAGTATTTAATACATAAGACTATTTAGGAATAGTAATTTCCGGGTGTTCATATATAAGCTTTTTTAGCATATGACCATGTGTTATCTGACAGCATTATTCCCTGTGATTTTTTATGTATTGACGTTGTGTTTGTATTTTAAAACTGCAACTTACACTGAATGGCGTCTTGGATGGATTATACTTATCTTTTTTATGTTAAGTTTTTGGGTAAGTGTAAAAAAAATACAATAAAAAAAGAGCAGGTTGATTAAGTTACTGACACATTATTAGGTGCATTATTGTCTCTTTTTTAAAAGAAATCTCATCACTTGTTCGAATCCATGTATTCATATATTTGTTTAACTGTATGATTGTTATTCAATTTTTATTTTTATTTTTGGAAATTACAATTGTCTTTAAAGCTTGTCATTCAATAATTCAATAAAACTATAAAATGTCACAATCAACAACCAAAAAAAAAAACCTCAAAATACCACAATCAAAATCAATAAAAACTCTAAAAATACCACAATTAAAAACAAATAATGTTTGCCATTTAATAAAAGCTCTAAAATACCATAACCAAAATTAATCCATTATATAAAACATATTAATTTCATAAAATTAAATAACAATTATTCCTTCTCTTCCTTCACAATATTTCTGATCTTGGTGGTTGACATCTGTGTAGCTAGATCCCCAATTGGTGTGCCACAGTCGTACTCATTAGCGTATCCTTTAAACTCACATTCGTAAGATATTTTCCCAGGTGTTTTATTTGAAGTACTAACCTCATTATGTGAAACAGAATCCTACAAATTCAAAATTGTTTCATATAAAATGTTATATTTTAAAAAAATATAATAATAGATTTATATTTAACCTTAAGTTCGACAATATCATTTCGTTCCATCCTCGAAAGCACATCATGTTCTTGAAAAATATAGATTTTTCAAGAATATGAGTTGATGTATGGGTCTAACAAAATTACTTCATGTGATGCTTGTGTATGAAGCGACTAATACTAACCTGATTATCATTATTAATGTTAGACCCATATTTTGATATCCACTCATTACTATCAGTCAATCTCATAACCGTATTTAAATAACTATGCTCATTGATGTTCTGAACTTTAATTTGAACTTTGAATAGCATCTTCTTCTCAACTAAAGTTTCAATCTCATCTGGGTAGCATCCGTCATCACAATTCTGAAAGTAGTAGATGTCAATTACATAAGAAGAATTCACAAAAAAAAAAAAAAAAAAAAAACACTAAGTCACATGTAGGTTAATATTAAAATGCTTACCTTGTCTAGTTTAAAATAAGTAGATGTCAATTACAAAAGAAGAATTCAAAAAAAAGAAAAAAAAACTAAGTCATATGTAGGTTAATATTAAAATGCTTACCTTGTCTAGGTTAAAATAAGAAGATGTCAATTACATAAGAAGAATTCCAAAAACAAAAAAAAAAAACACTAAGTCACATGTAGGTTAATATTAAAATGCTTACCTTGTTCCCTCAACTCGCTAGCAGTCTTGCCTGGCAGTTGGAAGCACTCGCGATCCTATAACAAAAAAGAAGCACTTCCAGTCCCATCTATTACCCTCACTTGAAGCTTGTATCTAGTAAAATAAAACAATTCAAAATACAAATTGAAATACCTAGAATGTAATAGTATTTGAAAAGAAAATGTATAATTACTTTACCTAGGAATTCCATTGAAATCAGACTTATCGCATTTTTCACAATAAAATCTTTTGCCATTTGGATGTACTTTCTTTTAACAAAGTTTGCAGGACAAATTACCACCAATCTTGATCACTTTCGATAGCTATAACAGTTGCTACAACCCAACAACTACCAACCAATGAGGATTTATAATTATAAATTGGTTAATAGTAAATAAAACTAATAAAAATATATTAATTCAAGGCTGTACAGAAATAATTAATTGTTGTAACAATTCACCTTGACTAAAACTGAAACAAAATAACTATAAATATTTACTACTATATTTATGTAACTACTATACCTCGGAAGATTCTATCAAATCTTCAAACGTTTTCACATTAGTTGATCCACTCGCCAAATCATCAGATAAGGAGTAAACTGAAGAGGATATTTGACTTATTCTTTGGGAGGAACACTCCACACCATTTATTAGTCTTGCATGTGAATAATTGAATGTTATTAATCACACTAAACTTAAAAGTACAACTAAATAAACAAATCTATACTATATCTATACTATATATTAAACATCAAAAAATTGTTATGTACTTGGTAAGAAAATTCTTGACTTCATCAATTGGTGCATTCACCAGGAGTTTGGTACTATAATAAGTGTTGCACACTGTAATCTCCCCTGCGACCGGTTATCACAAATATCCAAATTAATATCTAAATTGAATTATATCGAAAAATAACGATTCGAAATACTAATTATTTATTTGAAGTAAATATTTCCTAAAATTACCTCTAAATCATTTTGCCCGACACATTTGAAGTACGATTATCACGGGTTCAGATATTTCATTTTCTAAGTAGCTATTGACCACCTCAACGTAGTCTCCCCATGAACTGCAAGACAACTTATTTTTTCTGAAAATAATATAACAATTACATACGTTTTAATGTAGATGAAAAAACATTACATGTATTCATAATCTAACACAAAAAAATTAAAGTTAATGCATACTCTAGGTCCTCAATAACAATGTCTATCAGTTTACTTGTTCTTCCGCACCACTCTTGTAACTTTTCATTACCTTTTCCAATAATAACCCCCATAACGTCTGCAAATAAGTTGCAAGTAGGCAAGAAAATTAGAATAATTATTAAATATGATATACTTTTCTTAATTGTAGTATTAAAATGTTTTGCATACCAAATAATATGATGCCGTCCACGTCTGCTAAACTCAAAATTTCACCAAATGGTCTGAACAAATAATTGCTTGTTGGAAAATCTTTGTCGAGAGCGTCCAAAACAGATGTCTTGGGCATAAAGTTCAATTTGTACTTATATCTTGTAGTCTTGAACTTGTCATTGTTGTACCCCACCACGAAATTGCAAACAACATACAGTTTTCCCTCACATATCATTGTTTTGAACATCCGTACTTATGATTGTTTCACCGTTGCGTGAATTCTACCACCCTGTTATTTATAAAACATATGATATTAAATATTATTTTCTGAAAAAACTTAAAAAATTTAAATCTGCAATGTAGAAAACAAATTAGTGCGTAAGGACAACCTGTGCATCTGCGAAGACCATCCCAATGGTTGGACATTTTTGGGTACACAGAACTTAATTTTTGGTATACAATCTGTTGAATCCAAGCCCAAAGAGAGGTACAGTGATCTACTAACAAGGGCCCAACTAAGGCCCAACGAACCTTGACCCATAGCTAAGGTCCGAAATATCACCTTGGGTCCGATTCCGAGGTGGTTTGTCAAGCGAACCTTTCTAGCCGAACTGATTTACGCCTAGCCGATGTGCTTTATACTCAGTCGAGGCGCTTTACGGCAGTGACCTGAAGAGAGATGGAGTCAGAGATGTGACACTGCCTTTACCAAGATGTGACAGGCGCCCATCCCCTACGAAATGTAGCAATGATTACGGTCAAAAAGCAAGGTTGTCACCTCCAAGAGCTAGGGTGAAGACAAGTGTAAAGTATGCTACGTGTCGTGATCCGAGACAACGAGTTCCTCTATAAATGAAGCACGATTGTCTCCAAGAAAGGGGTTAGCAATTTAATACTCTTATCAATATATTTCTCTCACTCCCTTTTCTCTCTTTTACAAACTTATATTTCCCGCACTCAAATTATATTTGTTGAACATGGACGCTGACTTTGGCATCGGAGTGCAAACGGGAGCCACCTCGGCCCCCTTCGCAAGCTGATTGTTTGTCACAGTGCCCAGGAGATCCACGTGTTCAAGAGGGAGGAGCTGAGACGTGTTGGTCCAAGGTCCAGCCGGATTTGGTGGTCAACATTTTGGCGCCGTCTGTGGGAAACCATACTCCTAACCACGAAAACACATGATGAAAAGCCACATATAGAAAGGAAGTCCTGGAAAAGGGCAAGTAACCCCTTGTAAAAGAGCGGAGAACTGCAAGAGCTTTGAAATATAAGTTTAGTACCATTGAAAAAGGTGTAGAGCTTTGAAATATAAGTTCGGTACCCTTGAAAAAGGTGCAGAGCTTTGAAATATAAGTTTAGTACCCTTGAAAAAGGTGTAGAGCTTTGAAATATAAGTTCGGTACCCTTGGAAAAAGTGTAGAGCTTTGAAACATAAGTTCGGTGACCTTGAAAATGGTAAAAAACTTTGAAATATAAGTTCGGTACCCTTGAAAAAGGTGTAGAGCTTTGAAATATAAGTTTAGTACCCTTGAAAAAGGTGTAGAGCTTTGAAATATAAGTTCGGTATCCTTGGAAAAAGTGTAGAGCTTTGAAACATAAGTTTGGTGACCTTGAAAAAGGTAAAAAACTTTGAAACATAAGTTTGGTGACTTTGAAAAAGGTAAAAAACTTTGAAACATAAGTTCGGTGACCTTGAAAAAGGTAAAAAGCTTTGAAACATAAGTTCGGTGACCTTGAAAAAGGTAAAAAGCTTTGAGACATAAGTTTATTCACCTTGAAAAAGGCTTAAAGCTTTGAAACATAAGTTCGGTGACCTCGAAAAAGGCTTAAAACTTTGAAACATAAGTTTATTCACCTTGAAAAAGGCTTAAAACTTTGGAACATAAATTCATTCACCTTGAAAAAGGCTTAAAACTTTGAAACATAATTTTAACAACCTTGAAAAAAGGGCTCGGAGCATTGAGATAAAAGTCTATCTATCCTTGAAAGATAAACTAAAGCCAAGAAATTTATCTGAAACATGAATGAAAGCGATGGAGATGTTAACCCCCGTAGGGGAAGAAGTGGCCAGCACAGTAAGGGGGAGGCTCCTCAAGGACCTCATGAGAACGCCAATGAGGGGGCGGCACAACCTAACCCACCACGTCGGCACCGTAATCGCCATATGTTACGAGACATGACTCGCATGGCGGCTCAAATGCTGGAGATGCAGAAGCAGCAGATAGAACAGATTGCTGCAATGAATACCTACATGTCCAGAGGGTATGTTATGAACGAGCCTGCGATGCCTCAGCAATACCCACAGCCACATTATTCACCATTCGAGGCGGCCACTGCCTCGTATTATTATCAAGATCCATAGGCATATGTCGAGGTGGAATTCGAGTCCTTCTACGAGGAAGACCTGGAACATGAAGCACGTGAAGAACAAGCCCCACTCCCAGCTAGACACAGGGAGGCCTCGCCCGTAAAATCTGGCAGTGTCTTCAGCCGGATAGGAGAGTTATTCAGAGGCAGGCAAGGGGGTCGAAACAATGCAGCTGAGCCTAGAAATAGGTGAAAGCGATGCACTGAAGAAGCATTGTCGCGGAGTCGCATGTATAGGGACCAACAAGGTACGAGAGGAGAAAGGTTCACTGATGTGATCCGTAAAAGAAGCTAAGAACAATGTTATGATTCGGGACGAATCATCTTAAAGGAAGAGGGGATGATGTGATCCGGAAAAGGCGTCAAAAATGAGAAATCAAGATCCAGTCAACTATGTCAGAATTGGATAGATAATATATGTTTTTCTTGTAGAAACAGGTCACTGAGCAAGACTCATGGGCTAAAGCCCTTGAGCCCATTGATTTTAGGGCCAAATTCCATCGTTTGGGGCTTCAAATTGGCAAATCAATTATGCAGACGGAAATTTACTATATTTCCATAATTATAGGATTTTTAATTATTTTGTTTCCTTTTGGTTTTTAGGTTATGTTCCTAATTTAGTAATCTAGTTTAATTAGAATTCTATTCAGAGTCAGTTAGCGACTAGGGTTTATTTTGCCTATTTATATGCTTTTCCATTCAATGTAAAAACAGAATATTTTGATGAATGAAAATTATATTGAGTGTTTTCTCAACATTGTTCTGGAATTGAACAAACTTCGAACTTATCAAATATTGTGGGATATTTGTGGCGTTCAACAAATCGAACTTATCAAAGGCGTGGGCATCCTTTGTGGCGTTCAAACCATTACGGTTCTTATCTCCGCATCGTAACGGGTCTCGGGTTTAATATACCCCTGGTTCTTGCATCGTGAGGTCGGGGTTGCATTGTTATCGTCCGTTCCAACCTGAATTCGGAACTTTCCAAGCGTCATTCCGCGAGCTACGACGAGGACCCCCTCCCGGGTTCTCATCATTCACCCCCATGCATGAGCCTAAAATAGGTAGGAAATGAGAGCCGAAGCAGTTCGGGCCAATCGTCGCAACGAATTACAGAGCCATGAAAGGTCAAACTACGGCCGTGTTCTGCCACCGCAAAGGCAGGAGTATGCTCCGCCGCTCTACGACCAATACCGTGATCCAATGTATTTCGGTCACGACGAGAACAGCGAGCTGCCGTAATATGAGTTGGATGACGACGAGGAAATGAGTCCTTTCACATAGGGCCTCCGTAGGTGCCCAGTGCCTTACGACTTCGAAATGCCAGAAATTGCAAAATATTCTGGCCGAGGTGACCCTGACTATCACCTGTTAAATTACCGCGCCAGCATGGAAATAGCCGAAGCCACCCCGGCACTGAAATGTAAAGCCTTTGCTTTAACCCTTGAGGGTATGCTCCGCCGCTCTACGACCAATACCGTGATCCAATGTATTTCGGTCACGACGAGAACAGCGAGCTGCCGTAATATGAGTTGGATGACGACGAGGAAATGAGTCCTTTCACATAGGGCCTCCGTAGGTGCCCAGTGCCTCACGGCTACGAAATGCCAGAAATTGCAAAATATTCTGGCCGAGGTGACCTTGACTATCACCTGTTAAATTACCGCGCCAGCATGGAAATAGCCGAAGCCACCCCGGCACTGAAATGTAAAGCCTTTGCTTTAACCCTTGAGGGGAGTGCGATACGATGGTATAAAAAACTCCCTCCTGGCGGCATCCACAGTTGGAGAGATTTGAAAACAGCCTTTAAAAATGGCTTTGTTTCCTCCAGGCCAGGCCAGCTCCCACTCCAACGCCTTCAGGATCTGAGGCAAGGAAGGGATGAATCTCTGAAAAGTTACCTAGCCCGGTTTACTGAAGAGATGCACATTTGCGAAAACATCACTGAGGCAGAGATGTTTTCCGCTTTGAAAGGAGGGCTGGATATGACCAGCATGTTCTGGAGGGACGTCCAAAGCAGAAAGCCGAGGGATTACAACGACCTCGTAGACTTGATGAAGGAGGATATTGTATCGGAGGAAATGGCTAGGGCCAGGGACAGCCACCCCCACGGAAGATACAATCTTGGGTACTCTAATGAGGCAAACCTCAAGAAAGGAGGAAACAAGGATAGGATCGGCGGCAACCGAGGTGGAGCGCCGCGTCTGTTTCTGGGGACGGGATCTAGCTTTGCAGCAGAAATAACGGAAGCTATCCCCCACTTGCACTCCAATACCCTTTCTCATAATCCCACCGCGGCCCAAGGAAGGATGGAAAGCGGCCGAAGTAGGAAACAACCCATTATTGGGGCTTACTGCGCCTACCACAGGTACTACGGTCACGCTACAGAAGATTGCAGGGAAATCCACATGTTAGCTGACCAAAAGGGGAAGGGAGGAGGGCAAGTGGCCCCTCCCTGACACGGGGAGAACACAAAAATCCGATGGTCAGAAGTTCAACTGAGCTGATAGGAGAGCTCCATGGAAGAACTCAACTAAGGAAAGGATTGACAATCGTCAAAGAGACAGGAACAAGGGCCAAGATACCGCCTCGACGCATGTCAAAGATAGAAGGGGACCACCTATGCCTGCTACCGACCCACCTATCCACGAAATCGATACAATATTGGGAGGCCCCCACCCAGGTGGGAGCACAAACAACTCCCAAAAAAGGTATATAAGAGAGGCCAAACAGCCCGCCAACGTGAATTATCATATCCATTCACACCCTGTTGGGATGCCTCGCACAGAATCTATCACATTCACCCAAGACGATGCCGTCGGAGTGTACTTCCCACACAACGACGTATTGGTTATTAGAGTAGTGGTGGTTCGGAATGGGTTATCACGGATGATGGTGCCTCGGTAAATGTGATTTACGGGGTAACTTTTGATAAAATGGGGATTAACACTCCACTCATTCCAGTCCCGAATCCAATATACGGATTCACGGGGGATAGCATAACCCCCAGATGGTCCATAACCCTTATGACTGAAGTAAGGCAAGCGCCAACACTCTCCAGAATCCCTATGGAATTCTTGGTGGTTGACAAAATCTCCTCATATCATGGTTTAATTGGGAGGACAGGTCTCATTGACTTGGGAGCTGTGACGCATACGAAATACATTTTCATGAAGTTCCCCACGGAGCATGGCATTGCAACTATAAGAGGGAGCCAAACCGAATAACGGGCGTGTTACACAAATGCAATCCAAAAATTTCAAGATCTAAGCTTGAACATGATCAGCGATGTAGCCATGGCCGAGGCTACTCCAGACCCTGAAAGATTGGGTGAAGGGCCTTCTGGAGATAAGGATGTTACGATGAGACTGGAGGAGGATTTAGCAGATCTAGACCCCAGAATGGCAGGTGACAATTGTCCCACCCCGGCCAAAAGGTTAGAATGCTTCGGCGTAGACCCACTTGATCCAATCAAAGAATTGCAGATCGGACTAGACTCATCGACCGAATACAAGATTCAATTGAAGAGCTTCTTACTTCAAAACCTCAATGTATTCGCGTGGAAGCATGGTGACATGATTGGAATCAATCCTAAAGAGGCCTGCCACAGGCTCCAGCTGGATCCCCCAAGCCATGGTCACAGGAAAAAGACAAGGCCCATGAGTTCAGACAAGTATGAGGCCTTGAAAGACGAGGTTTCAAAGATATTGAAAATGGCTTCATCAGAGAGTCCCGATATCCGAAGTGGGTATCAAATCCTGTTTTGGTACCGAAACACAATGGGAAACTGAGGGTGTGCATTAATTTTTCCAACTTGAATCAGGCATGTCTCAAAGACAGCTTTCCACTGCCCCGGATCGATCAGTTGGTCGACTCTACGGCAGGATACGAGCTGCTAAGCTTCATGGATGCCTACTCCAGGTACAATCAAATCCCCATGTACGAATCGGACGAGGAGCATAATTCATTTATCATAGATAGAGGACTCTATTACTACAGAGCTATGCCATTTGACTTGAAAAATGCAGGAGCTACCTATCAGAGGCTGGTAAACCGCATGTTTTCGGGACAGTTGGGAAACACCACGGAGGTATATGTTGACGACATGCTAGTCAAAAGCATGGTCGCTGTGGATCATATCCTCCATTTGTCAGAGGCATTCGATGTTTTGAGGAAATATCGGATGAAACTCAACCCAACGAAGTGTGCTTTTGGGGTAGCATCTGGAAAATTCCTCGGATTCATGGTGAATAAGAGGGGAATCGAAGCCAATCCGGACAAAATCAATGCTTTGCTAAACATGCAGTCGCCTCGAAATCCAAAAGAAGTGGAAAGCCTAATGGGGAGAATTGCGGCCTTGAATCGATTCGTCTCAAAATCCACCGACAAATGCTTGCCATTTTTCAAGGTCCTAAAGGGGGGAAAGCGATTCCAATGGACGCCAGAATGCGAGCAGGCTTTTTCCGACCTAAAAGCATCTTTGGGACGGCCCCCATTGCTATCAAATCCGAAGGCTGGCGAGCCTCTTTACCTGTATTTGGTTGTATCCAAAGAGGCTGTTAGCTCGGCGTTGGTCATAGAGGAGGATGGGAATCAGTTCCCAGTATATTATGTGAGCAAAGCCATGCTAGACGCCGAGACCCGCTACCCGGATATGGAGAAACTTCCTCTCTTGTTAATAACAGCCTCTTGCAAACTTCGCCCCTACTTTCAGGCACACTCTATACGTGTGCTCACCAACTTTCCCATGAGACAAGTGTTGTAGAAGTCAGACGTATCTGGAAGGTTACTGAAATGGGCAATAGAAATCAGTCAGTTCAACCTACATTATGCGCCTCGGACCGCTGTAAAGGGCCAAGCGCTGGTGGACTTTGTAGTAGAATTCACACATCCACCGGAGGTCGAGATGGTTGATAACACAGATGACAGACAAGGGTGGAAATTGTTCGTTGATGGGTCTTCGGCTGATGGACGATCCGGTGCGGGGATAATGTTAGTAAGCACACAGGGGTTTAAACTACACAGTGCGATCCCCTTTGAATTCAAAGCCTCAAACAATGTTGCTGAGTACGAGGCGTTATTATCTGGGCTAAGACTTGCAAAAACTTTGAAGATTAAGTCTATAGTGGCGAATAGCGATTCGCAGCTTGTTGTGAGTCAATTCAATCGGAAATTTTCTGCAAAAGAACCTTCTATGGTTGCTTACTTGAAGAAAGTAAGAGATTTGGCTACGCACTTCGAAAAAATGGAGTTACAGCACATCCCCAGAACGGAAAATTCCAACGCGGATGCTTTGTCCAAATTAGCAAGAAGCAGTGATTCAGAGTTACATAATCCAATCCCAGTTGAGCGCATGTTGACTTCCTCTATTGAGCCAGGACCGAATATTTTGGCAATAGAAGAAGAGGGATCCTGGATGAATCCCCTGATCGCCTATTTGAAGCATCAGACAGTACCAAACGAGCTAGAGGTAGCTCGAAAATTGCAAAAATACTCTTCGAATTTCGTACTCTTGGATGACCTACTTTATAAGCGAAGTTACACCTCCCCTTTACTGAGATGTGTGGGGGCAGAGGAAGGATGGTATGTAATGAGAGAAATCCATGAGGGCATATGCGAAAACCATGCCGAGGCGTTATCGCTAGCTCGGAAAGCCCTCAAACAGGGATATTTTTGGCATACTATGCGAAAAGACTCCCTTGACTTCGTGCGCAAGTGCGATAAATGCCAAAGACACGCAACCATACCACATCAGCCACATCACGAGCTAACCGTGGTGACTAGCCCTTGGCCTTTTGCAAAGTGGGGGGTTGACATTATTGGTCCTATGCCTAGAGGTGCTAGTAATAATTGCTTTGCGATAGTAGCAATTGACTACTTCACCAAGTGGGTCGAAGCGGAACCTTTGATGAGGATCACTGAGGCCAACACCACCAAGTTCATTTGGAAAAATATCATATGCCGGTTCGGGATACCACACTTGCTGGTTAGTGACAATGCGAAACAGTTCAAAAACAGAAGCGTCGATGAGTTATGCGACGATTTGGGAATTAAGAAACTGTTCTCATCTCCACATCACCCGCAGGCCAACGGACAGGTCGAAACTGTGACCAATACCATAAAAAATACCCTGAAAAGGAAGTTGGAATTCAAAAAGGGCGCATGGGTAGATGAACTCCCACAAGTGCTATGAGCGCTTTGAACCCCTCGCACACCCTACTAGTGAAACACCTTTCTCACTGGCATATGGAGCCGAGGCGGCATGTCCCGTTGAAATTGGGATCCCTTCGCTTCGTCAAACTCATTATGACGAAGTTAGGAACGAGGAAGCAAAAAGGGCCAGTTTAGATTTCCTCATGGAAAAACGGTGTGATTCCTAGGAGGTGATGGCCAGGTACCAGAAAAAGATGGCTCGATATTACAACAAAAAAGTGAAAAGTCGACGCTTTAATATTGGGGACTTGATCCTCAAAAAGGTTCTTCCTTCAACACAGGAACCAAGAGTAGGGACTCTAGGTCCTAACTGGGAAGGCCCTTACAAAGTCTCTGCAGAGGTGGTACCCGGAACGTACATGATTGAAGACTTATCTGGAGTACCTCTATGTAATCCTTGGAACACAGACCACCTTCGCTGTTATTTCCAATAAACCGAATTTCTCCTCTATGATTGCAACATTATCATGTGACTTCATAAAATCATGGGTGAGCTACGTTGAATATTATGCCAATTTTTAAAAGAGATAAACATAATGGATACACGTAAGTTCCTAAACTATTTTGATTACAAAACCACGAGTCTCCGCCATGCACAAAAGATGTCAAAAAGCAAGGGACTTTTATCATCCCACACTGCGACCTCTTGGTAAAAATTGAGTGTGTTGGTACCATAGAAAAGGGTTCATACAAATTCGCTTGTATAGGTCCTACAAAATGCGATTTAAGAAACGTTCAAATGATTGTCAAAATCAGATCTAACTGGTAAACATAAATGCCTTGAACCACTCAGATCTAAGGGACTAAACTCATTCACCATGTAACACCGTTGAAAAGACATTTGCATTTGGAAACATTCAAATTTAACCAAATGTTGTCATATAAGCCAAAATTCTTGGTACGTTAAGTTAGTTCATACATACGGAGCGCTCTTGTGTGAAGTGTTAAACGTTTTCGCAAAATTGTTGATACTCTCATACATACACTTAGACACAGCGTTCGCAAGACGTATGTGTAATAAGCACTGTGTAATCAAGCATAAAGGATAAACGTAAGAGTTCCTATATTATTTTGGTTGCAAAACCACATGCCTCCGCCAGGCGCGAACTTTGTTAAAAACAAAGGACTCCTGTGAACTTACACTACAACCACTGCGTATGGATTGAAAATGTTCACACCATTAACAGAAGTTCATACAAAGTTGTAAATGTAGGTGTTACAGAGTTTTAAGGTAAAATTGCTCAAAAGTTGGTCAAGATTAGATCTAATTAGCAAACATGAGTACATTAATTGTGTTGGATCTGGGGGACTAGAGCGCACATCTTATCCTACCATTCAAGTGCATTTTACATCGTCATACCAGACATTTACAATTACAAAGGCATCCGCGCTTGGAAGCATTCATGCGTAAACAGTTCGAAATGTTACATTTACAGACAAAATCTGAATAAGTCATTTCATTCATAAAATCAAGACATTTACAATATAAAATGTTATATTTACAGTATAAAACGCCATTGGCGCCACAAAAAAAAAACTAACTAATAGTAAGGCAAAGATAGAAGAAGATCATTGTGGAGGGACGTCTTCTGAAGAGCCCTTGTCGGATGCGCAAGGGCATCTTGAGGCTCAGGATACAAGGCTTCGATAGAGGACAGGTCCAAGGTCGGAAAAGCTTCCTTCACGTCCCCCAAAGCCATCCTAGCCCCTAAGTTCCCAAAGACCCTCTGCATAGCCTCGTACTCTGGGGTCTCTTCAAAAGTGTCTTTGAAGTTCTGGACAGCCTCAGACACTCTGGTACTTAAAACATTCTCCACTCATGTCGTGACAGTCTGCTCCAAAACCTCAGTGATCCTCGTTTGCATATGCTTCTCCAAAGAGGCAAGGTCCTCCTCCGCCTTTGCCTTAGCCTCCAGCTCCATCCCCAGTTTTTCATTGACTGCTGCCACCTCAGCTTCCAGCTTCGACTTGGCTACATTAGCAGTGACCAGGGCCTCAGAGGCGATAGACTGTCACGGTTGGAATCATCCAGTTTCTTGCACAAGACCTCCACGTCTGACTCAGAGGCCTGGAGGTCATGCTTCAGTTTATCATTGTCCTCCTGGAGGCGCTTCGCATTAGCCCTCTCTTCTGAGGAAGATTCACGGGCTATGGACAGCTGGGCCTTGAGGTCATTGATCTCCTTGAGCATATTGTCTGCATGCCGGAGCGCAGTCTCAGCATTTTTCTTGCCCCTCTGTGCCTCCTCCACGGATGATTCCACCTCGTCAATAAGGGCCAACGCCCTGGCATTCATGGCCTTGGCGGCGAGCAGCTTCCGGGATGGACTGGTACTAGAGGAGAAGGCAGACAAACCCTCTGTCCAAAATTGCTCAGTGATAAATGCGGCCCGGGCTGGAGGGGAACTGGGGGAATCAAACAATGAAGGGTTGAAAGTGACATCTCTGGGGAGGATGCTGGTTTTAATATGCTTGAGCTCTTCTGCTCCCTTCGGTGTCACTTCATAAGCCAAGCGTGGAATGAGCACAGATGGCTCGTCCTCCAAGTCTTTAATCATTGGTGGCGGAGGTGCGGAAGTGGACTCCTTGCCTTTACCTCTTCTGAGCCTCTTCAAGGGGGTCAGCTCCTCCTCAGGTACATGCTCAGATATGTCCTCGGACAAGGAAGGAGGTACTAAGGCATCCTTAGTCTCCCTGCCCCTCTTGGATCCACCTCTATCCGACCTCTTCCCCTTCCCTTTGGCAATGCCTCTTTTAGGATCTGTCTCCCCCTCAATGTTGGGCTGTTGAGAACCCACTGGTAGCAGAGTGGGCGGTAGCAGTAGAGCTGGAAGAGGGCCCTGAAGTTGGGCAGTAGACTTCTCAGACACTTCCTTTGCCACCCCAACTTGCAGGTTGCCCAGGACCGCTTTCTGCCTTCTTTCAATCTCGCTGCCGTGGCACAGGGCAGAAGGGATCTTCTTAGCCATGAGACCCTTTAAGGATATCTTCGGAAATTCCTTGGAACCTAGCAGGAAAGAGGAAAATGAGGCTACGAACAGAAAAAGTATAAGATAAAGCAGTAATAGGGAAACGAACTTACTCATGACTCGCATAAGACCGTGTTTAACAAACAGCTTGTTTTGCTGAATGACCCCTTGGAAACTACCCTTGTAAGCAAACAAACGCCTCACGGCCTCTAGGTCTGCGTCGGGGAGGAGGCGAGCAAAAGTGTCCCCTGCCATGTACCGGTGACATGTTAGTAAACAGCTAAGAAAAGTAAATGGGAATTAAAAGAGCAAAAGACGCATGACACTTAAAGACTCTAAAACAAGTGCAAGACTCACTAGGTATGGAAAGAGTTCGGGGAACGGTAATTTCTGGACTAGGGTCCACAGGAGAACTCTGCCACTCCCCGGCAACCCAGAACCACTGGTTCCTCCAGTTCTTTATAGAGGTAGGTTGGTCAGTAATGACGGGAGGATATGAGCCTCTAGGAGACAAATAATACCAGTCTTTCACATCTACCCTCACATCCCTCTCCCTTCTCACTTACTTCTTCAGAGTGTACAAAGTATGAATAATGTGTAGTGAGATAGGATGGTCAGGGTTGACCTCTTGCCACACTAGCCAAGTGCCCACGGCCTGTGTCCAGAAGTTAGGTGCCAACTGGTAGGGGCACAAGTTATAGCTCCTAAGCAAGGCCCTGAAGAAGGGGTGCAGAGGTAACCTCATACCACAGGACAGAGCATCGTAACATATGGCCGCTTGGCCTAGAGGAGGACTGCATGGTCGGTAGGAAGGCGTAGGATGCACTAAACGGACCCCTTCTGGCATCCTGAACTTCGCCGAGGCCCCAGCCAAATCAACTCCTCGGATTTCAGTAGCAACTTCGCTGCTCTCCCACAAATCTGGGTTCGGGTCAGGGTCCACATGATATCCTGATATTTTGTTTACCAGGTCCACCCAACCTTCGACCTGGGCTATCTCCTCCTCTGAGAGCCCCAACTCCTCTCTATGCGCCCGGAAAGGGGCCCTGGTGCCCAAATCAAGATCCTGTGGGCCAGAAGAAGAACCCGTTGCTCCCTCTCTCCCCATGTCTCTATCACGTTTGCTTCGGAGTTCTCTTAGCGCGGATTCCTCTTCGGACGATAGATGGGCCATGTAGTTCTGGTTTCTCTCTTCTTCGTTGTCAGAATCACTCAAATAAATTATACCGCTAGTTTTCCTATTCCTCCTCTTAATCTACTCTCTAAAGAAGCGGGAACTAAAAATCGACAAAGATATTGGGCAAAAACCTCTGACAGGAATCGCCATTACTATCATTTCCTGTGAACCAGTTCCCCCAACTCCTTCCATTTATTCTTAAAAGATGGGTCAGACTCATCAAAAGAAAAAGAAAATGCGAAACAAAATTTTCAAAACCCACAATGAAAAACTAGAAATAAAAAAAAAAAAAAAGGAAATGAGGTTTTGGACATACAAAAGCAAAGAGATTTACCTTCAGAGAAATTGTACCCGCGGAAGAAGGAAATCGCCAACGAAAGCTGTAGAATGCTAAGAACGGGAATTAGGCAGAAAACCTTTGAAGAGAAGACTCGAAACTCGCAGGAAACAGAAAAACGATACAAGCTTTCGCCAGAGAATTGCTGCAAAAATTCTTAGAAAATGGTAAAGGGGAAATAATAAAATGAAGGAGGATTTATAGAGATCCCAATGATCTGGATTCCTTGATTTTTGTGAGCCGTATGATTAATGTGGTTAACCCATGCTTCTTGGAAAATGGGCTGATCAAAGCGCCAGCCGTCAAAGGGAGGGACAAAACCGTTCAGCTACCACAGTGAGTACCACGCGCTGTAAAAAGTCACTCCCATCACCTTTTATATACTTCCTGGGAACCAACGACCATAGCCCCCTTTTTCATTAAATACGCCGCCTAAGATACGTGCTAGTGAGTCCCAAACCTTCACTCAGGGGAGAAAAGTCGAAGTAGGAGTTCGGCTTCACACCAAATACAAACCTCCAATAAGGAAGGTCATCCTAAGCACCAAGTCCGCGGCATCATACGAAAGCCACCATAACAAAGTTAGTGCCTCGGTCATACAACAAATCCTACACGTCCATGAATGATCGCTTCGAATTTGAGGGACTAGTGTTGAATCCAAGCCCAAAGAGAGGTACATTGATCCACTAACAAGGGCCCAGCTAAGACCCAACGGACCTTGACTCATAGCTAAGGTCCGAAATATCACCTTGGGTCCGATTCCGAGGTGGTTTGTCAAGCGAACCTTCTAGCCGAACTGATTTACGCCTAGCCGATGTGCTTTATACTCAACCGATTCGCTTTACGGTAGTGACCTGAAGAGAGATGGAGTCAGAGATGTGACACTGCCTTTACCAAGATGTGACAGACGCCCATCCCCTACGAAATGTAGCAATGATTACGGTAAAAAAGCAAGGTTGTCACCTCCAAGAGCTAGGGTGAAGACAAGTGTAAAGTATGCTACGTGTCGTGATCCAAGACAACGAGTTCCTCTATAAATGAAGCACGATTGTCTCCAAGAAGGAAGAAGGATTTTATTTTTGGTCCACGACAATGAGTATGCAGGGGGCTTGGGCTGTGAATTCTTAATTTATAGAGGATGGAGTATTTTTAAAATTTATTATAATATTATTAGTTTATTATTTCTATAGAAGTTGAAAAGTTTATTTATCAGATACTTGTGCATGTATTAATTATATCTGTATAAACGTGTATGAAAAGTTGAATTATTGCATTAAAATACATAAATATTTTGATTCTGAAATGGGTTACAATTTAATTTTGGGTAAATTACTTTTATGGAAAAAGAAATTTTTTTCAAAATTGAGTTGTTAATTGATTAATATTAATCATGACGGTGGTGTTAATGCAACAAATGCTGACATTGGAAACATGCGGTTGGAATATTTTCGATTAAGAGTAAACTGTGTATGTATTATGTATTTTGTGTGTGTATTTATATTTTATATATGTTTAATATTAACTGGAAATGAGCACTTCTTCCAAATTGGATTGAATTGTTAACAATAAAATAAAATTTATCATTGTTTAGTTTATAAATAATTTTTTTTTATCTATTTCCGACGAATATAAATAATTATCACCACAATCTATTATTTAATTTAAGTTTAAATTTTGTATTCATTATATATTTTTAATATGTGTATATATATTTATGTCTGTAAAATATTATTTGGAAAATGAACAGTTTTTAAAAATTGAATTGTCACTAAAATAACATTGATGATGAGGATGCAATCAATCTCGCATTGGAAACGTAAGATCCAGCAGTTGGGACTTTTTATCCAAGAAGATTAATTAATCTGTATATATATATATATATATCTCTGGAAAATGAACAGTTTCTCAAAATTGAATTGTTAGTAAAATAAGATTGATAATGAGGATGCAATCAATCTCGCGTTGGAAACATAAGACCCGACCTTTTAGATATATATTTTTTATTTTGTATATATATATTTTTATTAAGACATATTAAATTTATTATTTCTTTTTAATTATTATGGATGGCAGATTAGGCGGGAAATTTGGTTGACTTTTTGTGTTGACTATATTCCTTTTATAGATATTAAGATTAAGAATTAAGATTATAAATTTTTTTGTGTTTTGAAGATTTACTCTATATTATAAGAAATTGACTTATTTAATTTTTGTTGGACTAATTTAATAATGGATAGAAAAATATTATAAAAATAGATAAAGCCATTAATATTCAATTCCAAAAATATATAAGAAATTTACTTATTTAATTTTTGCTGTAACATTGTTCAAGCCTCAATTACTTTCTTAGTCCATGTAAACAAAATAATCACAATTCGTATTGACGATACATTTGCACCTTTTCTTTTTCTCTTTTTTTAAATTCTTGACGTAAATCATTGTTTACAATGTCATTTATTTTTACTAAAGTTAGAATCTTTTAAATATTAAAACAAAATAAATAAATAAATTAAGAAAGATTAGATTGAATAAAATAAAAAAGAAAAGAAAGATGTACAAGCAACACAAAATATTTCTAGATAAAACCTAGATAGATGCTCCAGTTCAATGATTTCATGAATAAAAATTCATTGACAATACAAGATTAATTAATTATTAAAATTAAGATGGGATCACACATCACCAAATGTTTGAAATTTGCTGCTATTATTCAAAATAGATTCGTTTTTTCGTGTTTTCGATTTCATAAAGTTTTGTACCGAAAAAGTCCAAAATGATGTTTTCCTCATTTTGAGTTTTGTGCATATATATATATATATATATATATATATATATATATATATATATATATATATATATATATTCAAAAACTCATTTTAAAAATAGAAAAGAGAACGCGTTTTTTGTGTTTCCAAATTTGAATGTTAGATGGCAAATAAGAAGTCTAGAAACAAACCTTCAATCGTCAATCTCAATTATCATTTTTATGGGCCACACTACTTTTACCACTTTTAAACCACGTATCTCAAAAATACTTATCAACTTTTTCCACCTATTAGCTCAATCAAATTGGGCCCAAGTAAAATGAAGGCTGAATTTCCCTATAAATAGCATGTTGAGTTGGAGTGGGGAAATCACATAAACAAGAGCAATATTACATTAATATAGCCAGAGAAATGGGAGAGAGATATGCCTCGGCACTGTTGCACTCAAGATATTTTGCATTGCAATAGCAATACAATTCTAAATACTTGAGCTATATCACAGACAACACCAGGTTCATGGATTTGTGAGGTTCTCTGGAGAGCAAGTTGTGTGCCCATACACAAAGTACGAAGTGGAGCCTGCAAACAGTAGTGGCAACACGGGACGTGTGCACATAAGATGCAGCTATACAACAACAAATACTAGCGCATGCAATCGAAGGATTCTCTTTGGATTGGAGCCTTGGCTGATGAATCAAATGAAAACCATTCCGATTGGTCATGCACTTTGTTCGAGCCCTTCTACGTGAATGGTAAAGATGCTACTGAAGGCGTTCGCTTTCCACTACAAGAAAAAGGAGCGAAAAGACGAAAAATTGTCGTCTCTATTGGTCGATCAGTAGAGACGACAAAAAAGTCGTCTCTGTTGGTCGACCAATAGAGACTACTTTTTAAGTTGTCTCTATTAGTTGTCAACCAATAGAGACGACATTTCAATGTCGTGTCTATTCATCGACCAATCGAGACGACATTATGGAGTCGTCTCTATTGGTTGTCAACTAATAGAGACAACTTAAAAAGTCGTCTCTATTCTGATTTTTAAAATTTTTTATTCTTATTTTTTAAAATTTCGCTATTTTTTTATTGACCTTTTTATTTATTTATATTTATATAATTAATATTAAAGTTAATTTGTTAAGAAAATATTATTAAGTTAACTAATATATATTATTTAAAACAAAATTTAACACAAGAATTTAATTGCCTTAGTGGTTGGGACATCACCACCCAACACTTAGGTCCCGAGTTCGAATCATTATCATGCACAATTATCATATAAATTAAAGAAAATTTCGGGGTCGACGGTTCGGATCGAGATTTGGGTCGGGTTAAAAATGGTTTGAATCGGGTCAAAATAAATAAATAAAAAATTAATTAAATATTTTCACAAATAGAGACGACATTGTCGTCTCTAAAGGTCGTTTCAATTTCACCGGAGGAAACAGAGTCGTCTCTAATTATCTTCAGTCACGGACCTACAGAGACGACTCATTGAGATGACTTTGTCGTCTCTAATAACCAATAGAGACGACTTTAGATCCTTTAGAGACGAATTTTGTCGTCTCTGTTGAGCCGAATTCTTGTAGTGTTCGTTGTGTCCAAAAGAACCACTATGTATGCTTGTGGCCAACTGCAGGACCCTATAATTCCTGCTTGTATGCAGGTTCAAAATCTCCTGACAGTGAATTGTGCGCTGTGTGCACAATCATTGATTTGGAAACCATGCTGGTATTACCCAAGCATGTCGCCTTCAAGGGCGATAATGGGAAATATCTTACCGCTGCCTTAATATACGGCCACAATTACCTCCAGTTCTCAGTGACAAAGTTCGAGCTCCAAATGTCGGGAATGAGGTGTTCATTACCAACAATGGCAGCGTCTGCATCAAGTATGATTATTATGACGGATTCTGGAGGCACGAGCCTAATCGTAATTGGATACTGAGATTATACCTTGAGCTGGATATTTGTTTAATTTGATATTTCTAAAAATTTTAATTTCGCACTTGTTTGTTTACAAATTGATTTTATGTTCAAAAATTCAAAACCCCCCCTTTGTTTTTAATTCATTGCTTTTAATTTTCCTGAAGAATTAAATCTAACCAGTCTCTGTAGATTCGACCTTACTCACCACTAATACAATTTATTTTTATAAGAGTAAGAAAACATTATTATTTGTTGGATTCGACACCCATCAAAGATACATTTCTCAAACTTGTGCTCTTGAATCTCTTCTCCAGTTCCTAAAGGTAAGCAAGAGTATTAATAGTTAATGATTTGTGTTTAAAGTTTTTAGGGTTTATGGATGATTGACTTAAATTCGAAGTTTAGCAAGTATTAGGTTTATTTAGATGTATTTGAGGTAATATGCTAAAGAAATTGTCAAGAAATAGTATATGTTAATTTTTTATGGTAAAGGAAATAAATCATGAAATGGGTTTTCGAAATTAGTATTTTGATCTTTAGCTTTTGGATGATTATGTATGATATTAAATACTTGATTGGTGATAAATAAGTATGAAATAATGGAATTAAGTTGAATTCCTCAATATTTAAGAGAAATTTCAGCTATGTTGGGAAATGATAATAGTTGAGTTGTTGAAAATATGTTCAAGAAGAATACTTTCAAAGTTCTAGTGTTTATGCTCTATATTTTGGAATTGATGCCACTTTTCAATATTTGTAGATTTTAAGGTCTTAATTATGGTTAATTTTTTTGATTTAGTTTTTAAGCATTTGATCAATTAATATATATATTGATGTTTAGTTGTTAGAGTAGATCCTATGAAGGACTGTAAATAGAAAGTTAGTGAATGGACTAATAAGTTGGATAATGTCAAACGATTGATTGATAACTATACGAAGGAAATTGAGTTATAAATGATATTAACCCATTTTTAATGGTTTGATATAGTTGATTTTAATACATGAGAATTATATTTTTATTTCAGGAGATGATGTAGTGATGAAACCAGATTTATCAGCTCAGCTAACTTCAAGTAGATAAACTCAGCGAGTGGAAAGGTTATTCTTTTAAAAACTTAAAAGAATTTACGTTATTCAAGTTTTCTATTACGTTGATTTTCTTTAAGTTACAAATGATTTTGAAAGAAATGGCTTTTAGCATGGTTATCACAATAAATGTTTTATAATTACGCTTGTTTAAGCATGTTGGTTCTAATACCATTTTTACGAGGATGATTAATCAAGTTCAGCATGTATGATTTTAAAACAACCAGAAGTACCCGATGTTGTTACCTGTTCTTGTGTTAGTGCACGGAGGGGGCCTTGGGCCTGTGTACTAGCGGATATTATTTGAGATCTTAAGACTCTGTCACGGAGGGGGCCTATGACCCGTGTTCAGAGGATCTTAAGATCCACTCTTATGCACGGCCCGTGTGTAAGGGTGTATATATAAGGTCTTTGGGACCCACTTTTGTACCCAGAGGGGCTTTCGGCCGGGTACGGAGGTGCTCAGTAGTATACGCACGTATGACTAGATACAGATTCCAGATTTAGCAAATGATTTAGTTGGGTACCGGTTGGTGCGGTTTCTTATATATTAAAGTTTTTCAGTTATGCCACAGATGATTATTATATGATACTTATGAATAATTATTGTTAGCAAATATGTTTTGATTTCAAGTTGCAAAACCATTATGAAATAAATTATGTTTTCAAAAATGGATTATAAAGTACATTTATTTCAAAAATTCCACTCTATGAGTCACAAGCTCATGTTTTTCCCCACCTTTACAGTATAGGAAGAAAATAAGATTTTCAGCAGCATAGAAGGAGCCTTTGCAGCTCTTAAGGAGCTTTGTAACATTATTATTTGCAGGAGTTACTTTGGTAAGCTCTTAGAAGTTATATTCGAGGAAGATACACTGGACTATGTAGTTACTCTATATAAGTTATATACTTTGTGAGGAATGCATCTAGTGATGATGTATTTTGGATTGTGTATATGAAGAAATTGATTAAGAATTGTAGGTATTTTATTATGTCAATTGTTTTGCCTGAAAGATTGGGAAAGTAATGTAATTATTTATGAATGTATGTTTGAGGATTTGTTATTGTCTTACAGGCTGGTTAAGACAATATTATAGATGAGACTCAGTCAAAATTTTTATAAATTCATATGAGTTCAAATTTATTTAAAAGGAGAATTTGAAAGATAAGAAAAGTCAAAATTGCCTTCGTGGTGTGTCCAACATCTAGTTGGCACCTTCTATCGGCACACGTCACGTTTCAGGTCCAGTAGGATGATCCGGGACGGATCGTGACACTAGCTATGTGAGTGCACGTATGATTGCTTCGTCAATCAGACTCCCCCGGCCCTCTCCATTAATATACTTACAATAGAGAGGGTATGATCGATCATTTCTATCAATAAATTTCCATCTATTTAATATTAAATAATAAAGTTGTGTGCTTGTTTGTTTCAATATTTCGCATGCATCACCAAAGAAAGTGGCGGTGATATTCTTGGTAATGCCACCATTATTTTCTTAATCAAGATATAAACACAAATTAACAAACAAACAGGCAACAAATGTAACTATACTAGACTAGATGACTTTTTAATCAGGACATTAATTTTATATATTACAAAAATGGATGAGAACAATTTGTTAAATAATGTCTTATAATATAGGCATCAAATACTAATTAGGGTAATTAACGAGGAGTAATAAATCCTAACGCTCTAAATTCTACGAGTGCAACTATTTGTAAATGTTTATTTGGTTATATTCTCCCTCTAAATCCTAAGACCGCTCTTAAAGAAAAAAATGGTTATCTGTTCCAGGAGGTGCGCGCTAGCGAGAAGAATGAGAAGCTGAGAAAGGTATGAAGAAATTGACCGACTTTCTAATAAAACAACGTGAAAGCATACACGGACAGCAACAAAGTCCTTTTTGTACCCAATCTTTAATTGTAGAAACAAAAGCTGTACAAACTTTTCCAAGAAAATTTGATTCATCAAAAGAATGTATGCAAATAAGCTCCCGTTTGTTTTTCTTTAAATTTTTCTCATTTATTTTATAGTATTCAATCTCAATCATCAATCAAAAGTCAAGCTCACAAATTTTTACTTTTCAACTAAATCTCAACCATCATTTCTCCTAAAAATCACTATTCATTTCAAAAAAACTCATTTTAAACAATATCAAATTAACACACTCTAAAGCTCAAAACAAGATATTAAGATTATTTACGCCCAAATGGAGGTTTGCCTCCTTGGAGCAACTCAATAACTCACATTAATATCCCTCATAGACATCAGGCTGGATTTTACGGAATGTTGATATTGTCGATATTCCACCTGAATCACCCCCAAAAGTTACACGATCTCAATCATTCGAGGACGATCTTAGCTCATCATCCTTTCATTTAATGTCTCCCACATTCCCAAATCTTTAGGTTCATTCGCCTTTCGTCGCATGTACAATTAGTAATACAGGATATACATTACAATCTTGTTCAACATTGTGTACTAAACATGTTCTTCTTATACATGGCAATTTCAATGCTCAGACTAGTGGTTTGACTGATGATTCACCGACGAAATCTGAAGGACGGCTTATATATTACAATGTGGATGATTATGGTTAAGTTAATAATGTGATCGAAGAGCCTAAAATTTCAATTCAAAGAGTAAAAGATAATACAAAATAATGGTTGTTTTCATAATCCGAGAGGTGAGTTAACAATTAAATCGTGTTGCAAAATTCAGCAATTTCAACTAAAAGATAGAGACATGAATTTGTGGTTACTTGTGATCACTTATGAATCCTAGGAAATTTAATGTATTTAGTTAAGGAGAACTCCGACCCGCTGCAGAGTTACATGGTCGACATAGTTAAATAAACTTAATTTGAATTCGAGAGAGGTAAATTAGAAACATGTGTGAATTCGATCAAAATTTTAGAAAACAACTTCAGATGCGAAATTAAGCTAGAATATTATTTCGAAATCATTAATCCCGATAGTTCTTTATTGTTAAGAAAGCTCATCGTTCAATTTCTTTCTTTTATATTTTCATTTAGTTGCTTTTAGTTTAATTTTTATTTCTTAGTTATTAGAATTGTTTATTTCATTAATCTCTCAATTTATTGTCTTTTTGGAATCGATTGCAATTTTATTTTTTTAGTTAGTTTTTACTTTAGTCTAGAAATTATTTTGAATCAAAGTAAATCGATAGCAAATAAATAGTTTTCGTGGGATCAACAATCCCGACTCAAAAGTCTACTTATTACTTATTTACGATATCGTGCACTTGCGATATTTTCACAACAATTTCTCAACTATTATCCTAAATAGGGGCACATGAGATCATAACCCCAAGCTAATTTGTTGCAAACAGTCAAATGGAAAATATACAATCTCTTTCAGATATCGAAATATGTGGAGCCTACATGAGAACTTGCAGGAGGTTGTGAGTTAATGTTGGGGATCCCCTTTAATTCCATATTTAAGTGGCTTATTTGGTTTCTTTTACAAGCTAAAAAGACTCAAAAATGCTTAAAAATCTGGAATAAAGAAGTTTTTGACAATATCTTTGAAGAGATCAAAAAGGCAGAACTGGAAGCTCTTCAGAAGGAGAGAATATATGATGATTACAAATCCCCTGAAACTAGAATTGACACACATAAAGCATATACTAAACTTAATCTTCTACCATGTAGAGAGAATACATTTTGGAAGCAGAAGTCTGGGGTGAAATGGTTAAACGAAGGAGATAGAAAAACGAAATTCTTCCATGTTGTTGTCAAAATACATAGAAATCAGAACACAATCATCCAAATTCAAAAGAAAATGGACTATTCCTAACTGAACAATCTGTTATCGAATTCTTTTCAAAACTGCTATCCACTAAACCTATTGCTAATTTTGAAGAGCTTTTGGATCCTATCCCAAGAGCTATCACTTCCAGAGATAATGCTTGGCTAAATTCTCAACTAGATATGGAGGAAATACATAAAATAGTTCTATCTATGGATAAAGGAACTGCAGCTCGACCAAATGGATTCTCTATAATGTTTTACCAGGAATGCTGGGATACTATTAAAGTAGACCTTCTTGAAGCTGTTAGGGACTTCTTCAATGTGAAAATTCTTCCGAATGGAGTATCGGCCACTACTTTAGTACTTATCCCCAAAAAATCTCTAGCTACCAGCTGGAAGGATTTCAGACCAATCGATCAGTTTGTGTAATGTCCTTAACAAAGTCCTCACTAAGACTATGTCTAACAGATTGAATACTATCCTCCCTAAACTGATTTCTCCCAACCAGAGTAGTTTTACTAGTGGGCATGCAATTGCAGATAATGTCTTACCTGCACAATAAAGTCAAGGGTGGAAATGTGATTTTGAAGTTTGATATGGCTGACGTGGTAAATCGCAAGTGTAGGATATCGCATCCAAGTAATAAAGTGGACAAACAGTCTGAGTTATCGTCCTACAGAGATAGTGATTAATTACCGAAGTTATTTTAATCCTAGATTTATTTGAACAGTTGAAAAGTGAGATTTCTGTCTAAACTAATTAAATGATTGATTGAGACTAATTAATTTTAGTTATTTATGATTGAAAAGTTGGGAATCACGATTTTACATAGTTAATACCTTTAATTCCAGTATTCAAGTTTCAATCCTAATAATGTGATCGATCGAGTTCACTTATACATGTGAAATTCCTCTCTAGAGTATAAATCAACTCTACCTAATTAGTTAACTGTGTTTCTAGGCAGCATGTTATAATTATTAGGTGCATTGAATACAAGAACTCTAAAAATAGATCACGATAACAATAAATGTATAGCTTTATCGTTCATTAAATTACCGAATTTTATTCCTACATCTAGTTCGTTAGTTCACCTCTCGAATTATGAAAACAAACCATTAAATCAATAAATTAGTAGCTAGTTAATTCAAACATTAAACACATAAAAAAATCAACACATGCAACTTATACGTAAAGACTTGAACAATGTAATTAAAGGTCTAAAACTATGTTACATCACGAATCCCAACAAGAAAATTAATTTTCCGTGGTATTGGAACTGAAAATACAAAAAATAATAATAGTAAACATCATGAGTTTTAAAATTCAACAAATAAAAGAAATCTTGTACCAAGATGTAGCTTTCAAGTGTTGATCTCCAATCCTCACGCCTTTGCCTCCAATTAGCTTCCAAGATCTTAATGATGAATTTTTCCTATTGACTGTGTGTGCAAAGGTAGCTTCTTTGTGCATGAATAGTTGAATATATAAGTTTCCAAGAAACCTAGGCAAAATAAGACAAGAAATCCATGCATGGACCTGACTTTGCGCTGGACAAATTTGGTTAGCAATACGAATTTTACCTAGATGTCTTTAACAAATTTTTAGAAGTTGAGGGACAAAAAGGAAAATAAGTTTTGTCGATAATTTTTATTTTGGTTAGATAATTAATTATTGATAAAGAGATAATTACTATATCAGTATCATACTCATTTTATAGATCATGATTAATTAGGTAGGAGTGTTGACCCAAGAGAAATTTATTTTGGATCAGACCAAAACAATTTAAATTCAATTAGGAAAATGTAAGGTTAACGTTAATATTATTTGGTAATTATCTTTTACCAAATTCTATCTCGTTTTCGGCACTGAGAAATTGGAGAATATATATATGTATTATTGGTTGTAGCCTCCACGTGTGTATATGGGTGAATAAATCTTGTTTTGAGTTTGGATAAGAGATGGAAGGAATATTATATTATTATAAAACTAGAACTTCAATTGAGTAGGGAACATAGTTAAACCATAATAACTCTCTTTTATGGTTGACGTGTGAGACTGTTATTGGCAAGCAGTGAACTATCACAATCCAAAGAAAACCCCTATTATTCAAATTTTATTTTTACCCGGTGTCTTGTGGCAGTGGCACGCCTTTCTCCAGTATAATTACATTTTTAATAGGACTCTATTTGTGTATGCCGTTTGCATCTATAAATATTGCAAATCAAAGGTAAAATCATACAATTGATATACGTCCTAATCACCAATTCATGTAAATAATAGAAATTTATTTGGTCTGTGCAATTATTTTTCCTTCATAAAATCTCTTCAATTTACTAAGATAAGATACATTACATGCAAGTGGTTAAATTCTTAATTCTTCATGATATTTATATAACGTTACTTTTAATGCCTTAATACTTTCGGGTCTATGCTATGTTAAATTCTTTGGGATTCTATATATGTAATTATGCTGTCAAAATTATTTTTCACCTTAATTAACGCAATTTGTGACAGACATATAAATTCAACCGACTTGATGCCGATTTCCTGACACAACTCATGTAGGTACCTAAAAATATATAAATCAATAAATGAATGAATGATGAAAATTTAAATGGAATTTATAAATTTGTGTTAAGCAATCTTACATCGTGTGTATTTGCAGGATAGATATATTCAACCATTCCATTTTAAGCAAGTCGGCGATGTCGTCGATTGTAACGTAAATATCTGTGTCGTTCGTATGACGAAACACATTTGCGTCTAAAGGCACAGTGAAAAAGTCAATACCAACAGGTGTCCGAATGACCTCATTGTGCAACTTTTGCAATCATCACCGACATTGTAATGTTGCATCGTCAACCAGCGGAGATCATTGGGTAGATGACATTTCAGAACTTTTGGCATTTTTTTGTTTATTGACTTTTTTTGCCTTTGCAGGCGAGTTTTCCTACATGTAAAAAATTGTTATCATCATAAAACAAAAACGACAATAAAATTGAGATTAAATGAAATAAAGAATTCAATTAAAATAAAAGTATAAATTTAAAACTAAAAAAAACTAATAAAACAATAAATAAAATGGTGGTTTTCGAACAGTTAAATGAATATCGGGACTAACGATTTCGAAATAATGTTCTAACTTAATTTCTCATCTCAAATTGTTTTCTAAAATTGTATTTTGTCTAATTCACTCATATATCTAATTAACCTCTCTCGAGTTCAAATTAAGCCTATTTAAATAAGTCAACCATATATCTCTACAGCGGGTCAGAGTTTTTCTTAGCTAAATGCATTTAATTTCCTAGGAATTCATAAGTGACCACAAGCAACCACAAATTCATATATCTATCTTTTTATTGAAATTATCGAATTTTATTACGTGATCTAATTGTTAACCCACCTCTCGAATTATGAAAAAAATCATTAAATCATGAATTGGTGATCAAACAACTCAAGAATTAAATGCAATAATAAAATCAATACATGAAAATAAAGCACCAACTTGTGAATCAAAATTAAACTAAAAACATTAAATCTATATCGTCAATCCCGATTTAAAATTTAGTTACTCGTGTTTGTGGAATAAGAAAAAATAATAAAGATAAAATTTGGAGTTTGAATAATTGAAGAATTAACATCACCCCCAATATACAGTCGACTCCTTCCTTTCTTTGTTCCAAACCAGCCGTGTACTATCTCTCTGCCTTGGAATTTTTCGCTTGCCAACTCTGATCCAACCAACCACTTTTAATCCCAAGAATTCCCAACACCACAAAATCTGCCAACCACTTGACTTCCTCCACCGCCAACCACTTTTTAAACTACACAATTCTCCAAATTAATCTCTAACCCTACATATTTTCTCTCTCTAATTTTTAACCATTCATCTACCTAAAAAACAACAAAAAAAATCATTTACTTTTTAAGGTTGGCCGCCGAACAGTGCTACTAATGCCTCTAAAATCACAGCCGACAACTTTTTGTAAACCTCAATTCCTTGTCTCCTTGATTTATTGTAGCAGCCGTGTATGTACGTATTCCAAGAAAACTCCCCCTCGGCTGCTTCTCACCCACGGCTGTTCTCTCTTTTTTGCAACTACTATTTTCACCCGTGTGATGTACGAGAATATATTTATGATAACAATTTTAATCAAAATTTATGAAAATATATTAATTGTATATACAATCATATCAAATAAAAATATAGTACACTAACATTTTAATACAAAATATTATCGAATTCAAAACTTAAAAAAAAAAAGATAAAACTAATCAAAATAGGAAATGTAACATGTACGAAACTAATCAAAATTAGGAGATCTTGATCTTTATAGGATTTTTCTTTTTCTTTTTAAAATGTTTTTTCTTTTAGAAAAATATTTTTATTTATTATTTATTTGTTCGTTCAACTTTTTTCTTCTAAATAAGTTATTTTTATCTTTTTTATATGTTAAAACATTTTGAAATATTTACATTTAATCAATAAAATTAAATTTTATTTACAAAATTAAGTAGTTAAAATAATAAATACAAAAATCCTCAATTATCATGATACGACAATTGGACAACATGGGAGATCAAAAAATTATATCGAAAATCTTATAACATATAATCATTACACTTATTAAAATTAAGAATGAATAAAAATATTAGCATTAGTTCGATAATTTTGTCTATAAATTTATTTGCAAACAACGTATTTTTTACTCACTTTTTAACTATGCATATTTTTCGAACCAACTTTTTAACTATATACATTTTTCAAATCACTTTTCAACACGTCTATAAAACAAAACAACAATATTTTTGTTTATAAATAAAACATAGCTTTCGAACGGAGGTTTATTTACTTTCTATAAATTTATTTACAAACAAAACATTTTTCATCCATATTTATCTACACGGGTAAATACGACATTACAAATTAAAATTGCATTAATCAACACGAATTTAAATACGACATTAATATACACATATTTTTATTTTATTATATTTAATTTTAGTTTTTTATTTCCAAAAATTGGAACTACATTTTGGAGGGAATATAACATTTAATGTTTCTCTCTCTTCACTTCTATTTTGATATATGTATAGATTTAACAGTGCTCAAAACTTTTATTTTATTTTATTTTTTGGAAACAAATGCATGTAGTGCTTAAAAGTGTAATTCAAATTTGCAATCATTAGACTTTTATATTTAGATTCTTCAACCGTTACATTTTGAAATTGTTCCAATTCCCATTTCCCTTTAATGAATTTTTTTTTTCTTTTATAATTCTATTTTTTTTTTTTTTTTTGCCAAAACTTTTCAAACTTAGCAAGTGATTTCGGCGAGAAAGTGTGTGTGTATTTTTAGTAATAGCTACTTTGTTTTTATATATAGATAGATATGTGTGTGTGTGTGCGCGCGCGCACAAATTAGCCATAAGGCCCAAATTAAATAGATTCTCATTTAAGCTACTCAATTATTCCAAATATGATAAGTTGGTCCTTGAGTTAATTGCATATTCGGTCTTCAACTTTTGGGATTGTGCACTTTAGTCAATTTTCTTCGTTTTATCTCAATGTTCGTCCAATTATCAAGAATTTGGTTCAATTCTTTCATCTTCTCGACTCTTGGGATAAAACCTGAAATAATGATCAATAATAACAACTAAGTAGAATTTATTCAAGAAAAATATTATAATATCCTAATTTCGACAGATAAATAAGTGTATAAAATATACTTATCAAACCCCCCCAAACTAGAATATTTGTTCGTCCACGAACAAAAATAAAAATAAACTATAAAAAAAATAAAAATAAAAATGCAAACATAAATTGTTTTTGTTTTTATTTTCCTTACACTCTCATGGATGATCACAACCTTAATGTTTTTCTCTCATATCCCGAGATCTTTCCTGTTGATGTAGTTTCTAAATATGTATAAATTACATTTTTCCACACAAGACAGCTAGGATTTGACAAGTATGCACGACAGACCAAGAATAATTCATTTCCAATCCCACACTTCAGTATTAGGAATTTTAATCAACAAAGCTTATACCATTTTCATTTCATTTTTTATATGAACAACTTTTTCTGTTTATATCCATGTCTTTTATCATCTTTGTGCAGAACTTTTCATACTGACTTTCTATATGACCCTTATAGCGAGCTTTAGGTCGGTAGCTCCTAACTTAGTTGAGCTTAGGGTACCAGGTTTAGAGAACCCCTCAGACTTAATTACTCGAGTCATAAAAGTTTAAACAAAAAAGTTAAAGATGTTTTAATGTCTTATGTGTAAGTCCACTCTCCGTACTTGCTTTCTAATTGACCCATTTAGCAAGCTTTAGGTATGTGACTCCTAAGCCAGACGAATTTAGGGTACCAGGTTCCCATCAGACTTAATTACTCGAGTCAAAAAGGCTTTTGAATAGCATAATAAGACCTTCAACATTTTTCTATTTTTATGCTGGACATGATTTATACCCGTTGATTAAAACTCCTTACACTAAAGATGGAAAAACTTCAGACCTTCAATCCGTCAATGCCTACTTGTACTTAACCTTTCCACCCCGAAACAGTTTCTTGAGCAATTTGGCTCTACATTTCAGGTCGGGATTTAATTTCTTAAGGTTCGGGATTTTTCAGTTAATTCTTTGTTCAAAGTGCACAAGTTTTCCCCACAAGTATCAAGCATCTCCCTACACAAGTTATTTTTTTAAAAGTGGCTATGTGCTCAAGTTTGATTAAAGTCTTACATAGATGAATGTTAAGAAAATATTTTAGTTCACATGTTGCCCAAATTTTCTAACTAAAGCACAAAAGTCAATTCAAATCATGTCATAAGTAATAAATAAATCAACAAAAATTTTAAAATTTTTCACCCCTTTTTTTTGTGAATCCCAAAAAAAAGGTATCGAATGAACAAAATCAAGAAATGAGATACCACCCCCCCAAACTCAAAGGTTACATTGTCCTCAATGGAAAAGAAAATATATATCAATTGATAACAATACATAAAAGAGGAGTTAGGTACTTCTCAGGTTTAGAGGAGCAATGTGATAATTTGAAACTTTGTTTTGATCTCGCTTGGATGATTTTGACCTGTTTCTTGTGTTTCCATGCTTGGTTGGAAGTATTACAAGCGGTGTGTTCCTCGCAAGTAAAAAAAATAAACAACATTAGAATCATATACACCATTAATAGAATGAAATATATCAACACCAACAATCCCAACTTAAACATAGAAAATTTTGAATTTTCAAACAAGGTCGACCATTAAGAACATTACAATTATCATGCATAATTCCTCAAAGTGTGCAAAATCATGCATATGATTTGTTTTTAATATAATAAGAGTAATGATTTGACACAATGTGATGCAAAATTGTAAGCTCATGGATGATGTATGAATTTAAATTAAAAAAAAATAAATCTTGAAGATCAAATCAAAGAGGTTAGTACTAGGGATGCTTACTTCAAAAACTCCAAGGAAGAAAAAAATAAAATAAAATGCAAGTACTACCTAAAAATTCAAATGTAACAAATAAAGCAAGAATAAATAAAATGAAAGAAAATTGGGTTGCCTTCCAATAAGCGCTCCATTTATAGTCTAAAGCCTGACTTTTGAACATGACTTCAAGGCACTCGAAATAATGATTTTGATATCTGCATTATTTGTTGAAGTTGCATTTGCTCCAATTCATACTTTCGCCCCAACTTTTTTATGCTGCCATGTTCAAAATCAAATTTAATGTTATCATTAGATTCGAACTCAATTATGTATACTTCGAACTCTTCTTCGGGCCCTATCACGAAATCAATTTTAAGAGAATCGATTAATTGCAAGGATTGCTTGCTAGCTCCACACTTGTCAGCTATTATATTCTCCATTAAAATCAACTCCTCATTCTCAACATGCTCATCTTTCTCTTTTGATGGTGCAGATTGTTTCTTAACTTCTTCTTCATTAATTTCCACTGGTTCGTCTTCCTTTGGCCTTGTCAAATCAATCTATGGCAATTGTGTCTTGTATTTTTCAGCCTTGTAAAATAGGCATGTATCATCATTTAGAAAGTTTTTCACTTCCTCTGATGTGGCCAGCAGTATACAATCTGCAGTACTATGGATTGCTCCCCAGTATTCACATGTTGAACTTGTTTGAATTTCCAAAGGGTCCCTAATAATGATCGATTGGGTCATTAATAGTTCAAAGCGCAAGTACTCATCATCCACGTCTACAAAAGTATTATATTCTGTCATATAACTCATGTCCCCCTGTGTTGCCTTGATTTCTTAGCCTTTCTTCTATCACTATCACCAATGTCATACAGAAAAGCAAGAAGATCATATGAAAAGAAAAGGAAAAAAAATAAAATAAACAACTAAAGGCAAACTAAATCTAAAAGTCTAAGAATACTAAAATCAAAACAAATAAATAACAAATTAAAATAGTCCCGGTAACGGCGCCAAAAACTTGTTGGCGTGAAATCGCAAGTGTACGATATCGTTAACAAGTAGTAAAAGTGGATTTTTGACTCCGGGTTGTCAATCCCACGAAGACTAGTTAATTCATTATAAATTTACTTCGATTTTAAAATTTCTGGACTAAAGTAAAAACTAACTAAGAAAATAAATTGCAAAATAATAAAAATAAAAACGACAATAAAATTGAGATTAAATGAAATAAAGAATTCAATTAAAATAAAAGTAGAAATTTAAAACTAAAAACAACTAATAAAGCAATAAATAAAATGGTAGGTTTTCGAACAATTAAATGAATATCGGGACTAACGATTTCGAAATAATGTTCTAACTTAATTTCTCATCTCAAGTTGTTTTCTAAAATTGTATTTGGTCGAATATCCTCTCTCGAGTTCAAATTAGGCCTATTTAACTAAGTCAACTATGTATCTCTACAGCGGGTCAGAGTTTTCCTTAGCTAAATGCATTTAATTTTCTAGGAATTCATAAGTGACCACAAGCAACCACAAATTCATATCTCTATCTTTTTGTTGAAATTTCCGAATTTTATTACGTGATCCTTCCTTTCTTTGTTCCAAACCAGCCGTGTACTATCTCTCTGCCTTGGAATTTTTCGCTTGCCAACTTTGATCCAACCAACCACTTTTAATCCAAAGAATTCCCTACACCACAAAATCTGCCAAACACTTGACTTCCTACACCGCCAACCACTTTTAATCCCAAGAAAGTATATTTTCCTCTCCAAAGCCACTAAGCCACTAATGCCTCTAAAATCACAGCCGAAAACTCTTTGTAAACCTCAATTCCTTGTCTCCTTGATTTATTGTAGCAGTCGTGTATGTATATATTCCAAGAAAAACTCCCCCTCGGCTGCTTCACCTCTCACCCACGGCTGTTCTCTCTTTTTTGCAATGTGTGTGTATATACACACATACAAATTAGTCCTAAGACCCAAATTAAATTGATTCTCATTTAAGCCACTCAATTATTCCAAATATGATAAGTTGTTCCTTGAGTTAATTGCATATTCGGTCTTCAACTTTTTGAAGTGTACACTTTAGTCAATTTTCTTCGTTTTATCTCAATGTTCGTCCAATTGTCATGATTTTGCTTCAATTCTTTCAGCTTCTCGAATTTTGGGATAAAACCTGAAATAATGACCAATAATAACTACTAAGTAGAATTTTTTCAAAAAAAAAACATTATAATATCTTAATTTCGACAGATAAATAAGTGTATAAAATACACTTATCATTATGTGCATCAAACACTGACACACCTTCATTCAACAACAGCCTTAAATCTTCAATTAATGATGCAAGGTAAATATCTATGTCATTTTTCGGTTGTTTAGGCCCTGATATTAGCAATGACAACATGATGTACTTGCGCTTCATACGTAGCCGGGGGAATATTGTAAATCGCCAAAAGAACCGATCAAGTATTATGTTGACTACTCATGTTACCGTGCAGATTCATCCCATCTGTGCATAGTCCAAGCATAAGATTCCTATCTTTGCCACCAAATTCGGGAAACATCTTATTAATGTTCCTCCACTGAGGTGAATCGGCTGGGTGTCTTAGTTTTCCATCTTCTTTCCTCCCTTCAGCGTGCCACCGCATGTTCATAGCATCCTTTGTATTAGCAAACAAGCTTTTAAATCTTGGTATTACGGGTAGGTACCATAACACCTTTGTCAGAGAGCCTTTCTTATCCCCACAATTATAATTTTCGTGCTTTCGCTTATACCTCGATGCCCCTCACTTTGGACATAGATGCAAGTCCTTATACTCATTCCAATACAATATATAATCATTTGGACATGCATGTATCCTCTCAATCTCCATACCCATAGGGCACAATATTTCTTTGCCTCATAAATTGAACTAGGAAGCTCGTTATCCTCCGAAAGCATTTCTCGTAAAAGTTCCAATAATGCCGTGAAACTCTTATCACTCCACCTATTTCTTGATTTCAAGTTATACAATTTGAACACAGCTGAAAATTTTGTGAATTTATTACAAACAGAAAACAAAGGCTTTTCTGAATCCTTGAATAGTTATCGAATATACGAGGCTTTTAAATGAAATCTTCTTGTACATCACGCATCATTTCATTTATCCGATCGTTATCCACATCATTCTCGTCATTCTCCACATTAATCTCTTCATTATTGCTCAAACCCTCATTCTCGCCTACGCTCATCCGAGGAAGTATACTCTCACCATGCCATATCCACCGTGTATAACCATCTTTAAACCCACGAAGAATCAAATGACTCTTCACTTGCTCAGAACTACGAAACTTTCTCAAATTCTTACAATCATAACAACGACATAAAATCATTTCTTCCCCTTTCTTTATTTTATTTTCCTCTGCACATTTCATAAATTCTTCAACTTCTTTCACATATTCTTGTGTACTATGTCTCCCATACATCCAACTCCGATTCATATCTAACCACCTATATATCAAGATATTCACAATGTATTAAAACAAATGAAATCACCTTCAATTTTAAATTTCATTTTTTTAGTTATAAAATCTTATGAAAATTTCGGCAGGATCTCCTCCATAAATTGGATTTAGCCAACCTGTAGGTGCAATCAAAATTTCACAATAACACCAAAACATTCAACCTCAACATATCCAAAACTCAAACACAACTTTAGTCAAACTTCAACATCATCAACTACTCCAAAATTAATCCGAAAACAATTCCCAACTCTTCAATATAAATGTCTATAATCAATTGTATATTATATAAAAACTAACATTCTATAATTTCATTAAAACTCCATCAATTAAAAAATTGAAATATATCCATCTACTAACTCAAAATCAATAACCTAAAATTAACATTTGATAGGTGTATTTTATACACTTGGGAATATGCCAAAATGAGAATTTATCATGTTGATTTATGAATTTATTCTACCTAAATTGCATTTAATTGTTGTTATTTTAGATTATAGTCAAAAAGAGGAACAAGGAAGCAATTACGAGGAATAAAGGTCAAAAGAAGGAGAATTGAAGAGAAACAGAAATTCTAGGGTCAAATTGATCAAATCAATAGTGAGGGATACATTTCACAAAGAAAATCGGAGGACTGAATTGAAAGCCGAGGGAAAGATGGAGAATCGCGAGGAAAAACGTTGAGTCGCGATCGCGACATTCCCATGATAGCGATCGCGACATGGCGATAAAATTCATGCAGAGCGTAAAATGGCTCGCCCACGCGATCGCTGACGTTCCAACCACGCGATCGCGTGGGTGTCCGACTGGGCCTGTACTGGGCTTTTGTGCGCGATTTTAAGAGGCAAAAGCACGGGAAATTAACCTAAGTTGGAAGAGAGGCGTGAGCAACAAAAGAGCAGTTTTGTGCAGAGCTAAAGATTGGAGGATTCTTGGCTATTCAACATCGAATTGACGAGGAGACTCAAGCACAGAAAAAGGCACAGGAGATTAGGAGCTAAACACGGGAAAGCAAATCTTGGTGCAAGACTTCTTTTCTCATCGTTGAACTCATAAATTCCAGCATGTTTAATTTTATTTCAGATTGTTTTTGTTATTCAGTTATTATGTGTAACTAATCCTAACGTTGGGAATCACGACGTAGCCTAGTCATATTACTTTAATTCCATGTTTCTTGTTTTAACGCCGTAATGCATGTGTTGGTTTATTATTGAGTTTAATGCTTGAGTGAATTGGCCATTTATTCATGACTTTATGTGTTATTTCCATAATCCGAGAGGTGAGTTAATAACATAGATCTAGGTAATAAATCCATTAATTGAACGAGAGATAGAGATATACTTTCGTGATTAGTGCGATCATGTTTAAGTTCTTGCATGTAATGCACTTAGATAAGGAATATTCGGACCCGCTGTAGAGATACAAGGTTGACTTATCTAGGTAGAGTTGATTTAAACTCGAGAGAGGAATCTCAACTTAATTTTGTGAACTTGATCGATCACATATTTAGAAAATAAAATCTGGAACAGGAATTGATTTAATTGACTAGGTGAACTCGTGAATCTCAACCACTTTCAATCATACTTAAAAACAATCAGCAATTGCGAAACCTCAATTTTGTGCAAAGTTTTAATTTGTTAGTCATAGTTATAAACATTAGTTTCCAAACAATCAAAAATTCATTTCTTTGTTCAAATAGGGATAAGAATTTACACATTTCGGTACTTAGTAAACGGTCCTTGTGGGAACGATAATCCGGACTCTTAGGTCCATTTTAACTACTCTTCACGACCCGTTCACTTGCGGGGATATTTCGTATTGCGAGATATCGGTGAACAAGTTTTTGGCGCCGTTGCCGGGGACTGTGTTTACTAATATCGATACCAATAAATTCTTACTTTAATTTGAATTTTGTTTTGCTTTATTGTTATTTAGTTTAGTCTTAACTTTTTCGATTTATCTTTATAAATTCATGTTAAGAAGGACTAAATCTTTTGAATTGCTTCCTCTTGATACAGAAATTGAACGCACTTTTCGACAAAGGCGCAAACAACAGTTGGAAGTAGCTCAACACACAGATTTAGCAATGGCAGACAATCCAATTCAGCCAAACCAAAATAATCTGCCAGCAGAAATTGTAGTTCAACAACAAAATCAACCGAACAATGGGAGGCGAGCATTAAGGGATTACATGATTCCCCCAGTGGGAAATATTGGAACTTGTATAGTGCCGCCTGCTATACCTGCCAACAACTTTGAGATCAAGACTTCTTTGATTTCTCTGATCCAAAACTCTGCCGTCTTTCATGGGCTGCCGTCTGAGGATCCACATGCACACTTGCGAACCTTTCAAGAGTTATGTGACATGCAGCGAATGAATGGGGTTCCGGGTGACGCTGTGAAGCTGAAATTATTTTCTTTCTCATTGGCAGACAAGGCAAAGGCATGGTTTTACACGCTGCCCCTCCACACAATCACTACATGGGAAGTAATGAGTCAGAAGTTTGTTGACAAATTCTTTCCACCTGGCCGAATGTCAAAGTTAAGGCGCGAAATCCTTTCGTTCAATCAACAGCCAGGAGAGTCCATTTTTGAGGCTTGGGAGAGGTTCAATGAGCTAGTTCGTCAATGCCCTACTCATGGAATAGCTGATTGGATCCTCATACAAACTTTCTACAACGGGTTGACCAATGATAACAAGAAGCATGCAGATTCAGCTGCGGGTGGATCAGTGATGGATTTGACTTATGAAGAAGCCTCCAAAATATTCGAGAAAATGGCAGCAAATAGTTATCAGTGGTACTCCGATCGCACCGCACAGAAATCTGGTGGAATAGCTGCGGTAAATGAAATTACAGCTATTAATGCTAAACTGGACGCATTGACAAAAAAATTTGACAGCATGAATCAGCAGCCAGTGCTTGCAGCTCAAGCAACCATAGTTTGTGATTACTGTTTTGAGAATCATGCACTATCAGAGTGTCCAATGGCATATCAAGGTCAACCAGATAATGAGCATGCAAATTTTGTTGGGAACAATCAGAGGCAGCAAGGAGGTATGTACTCGCAAACGTACAACCCTGAATGGAGAAAGCATCCCAACTTTTCATGGGCTAATAATCAAAACACCCAACGACCACCAGGGTTTCAGCAACAACAACAACCACAGCAGCAACAAGTGAAAAAGACTTCCAGTGAAGAATTGATACTTCAGCTGCTGCAAAGTCATCAAGCTGATATTAAAGAAATAAAAATTCAGTTGGGACAGTTGGCAAACGCAAGTTCAGAAAGACAACAAGGTAAATTGCCAAGTAATACAGAAATAAATCCACGAGAACAGGTACAAGCCATTACAACCAGAAGTGGAGTTCAATTACCAGAAATAGGCGTGAAAGGAACAGATAACTCAGAAATAGTGAGAGAAGCAGTGGAAGAGAAAGAGGCTGATCACACGGAGAGTGAAAAGTCAACGGAAAAATCTGACAGGGCAGAAGAAATGGAGGTGAGGAAGGCCCCGACCCCAGTTAAAGCCTACGTACCTCCCATACCATATCCATAGAGGCTGAGGAAGCATAAAATAGACCAGCAGTTTGCAAAATTTATTGAGAAAATCAAGCAGCTGCACATCAACATTCCCTTCGCAGAGGCTTTAACCCAGATGCCGAGCTATGCGAAATTCATGAAAGAAATCCTGACAAATAAACGAAAGCTGGACGAGCATGAGACAGTGATGCTTACCGAAGAATGTAGTGCAATAATCCAGAAGAAATTGCCTCCCAAACTAAAGGATCCAGGGAGTTTCACAATCCCTTGCACTATTGGTTCTATTGAATTTGAATCTTCTTTATGTGATTTAGGAGCCAGCATTAATCTAATGCCTTTATCTATTTTCAGGAAGCTCGGGATTGGAGAAGCAAAACCAACCACTATCTCCTTGCAATTAGCAGATCGTTCGATAAAATACCCGTGGGGGTTGCTTGAAGACGTACTGATAAGAGTTGGGAAGTTTATTTACCCTGCGGACTTCGTTATACTGGATATGGAAGAAGATAAGACAATTCCTCTCATCTTGGGACGACCGTTTTTGAGAACGGGAAAGGCTTTAATAGATGTTCACGAAGGAACACTAGTGCTTCGTGTGGATGAGGAGAAGATCACCTTCAACATCTTTAAGTCTATGAAATATCCCTCGTCATTGGATACGTGTTTCACGGTGGACACTGTGCAAGAAGCAGTTCGTAGTGTATATGATGAGGAGCATCCTGAAGATCCCTTGGAGGCATGCATCGTTCAGTCGGAATCTGTAAACTCGGAAAATGAGGAAGTGGCAAGGATGGCTAATGAATTGGAGGCATCACCAAGGTTCACGTTGAGGGCAGGTCGTTATTTTGAACCATTAGGTGAAAATTTGCAGAAGTCCCGACCATCATGTGAAATTCCTCCCACTTTGGAGTTGAAACCTTTACCAGCTCACCTGCGATATGCATTTTTGGGGGAGTCATCAACACTGCCTATTATTATTTCAAGCCACTTGACAGCTTTGGAAGAAGAACGGCTGCTTCGGGTGGTGAAGGAACACAAAACGGCAATAGGATGGACTATTGCCGATATCAAAGGTATTAGTCCGACTATCTGCATGCATAAAATTTTGATGGAAGATGATTCCAAGCCATCAGTAGAAGGACAGCGTAGACTGAATCCTACTTTGAAGGAAGTGGTGCGAAAAGAAATTTTAAAGCTACTTGATGCAGGTATTATATATCCGATATCAGAAAGTGCTTGGGTCAGTCCAGTTCATGTAGTGCCAAAGAAGGGGGGCATGACAGTAATTGCGAATGAGAACAACGAGTTGATCCCAACAAGGACAGTGACCGGTTGGAGAGTATGTATTGATTACAGGAAACTGAATGCTGCAACCAGAAAAGACCATTTTCCATTACCGTTCATCGATCAGATGTTGGAAAAGATAGTGGGTCACTCACACTATTGTTTTCTTGATGGATATTCGGGGTACAATCAGATTGCCATTGCCTTGGCCGATCAAGAGAAAACTACTTTTACCTGTCCCTATGGTACATTTGCCTTCAGGAGAATGCCGTTTGGACTGTGTAACGCTCCAGCAACGTTCCAGAGGTGCATGATGGCAATATTTTCCGATATGGTGGAGCGATTTATTGAAGTTTTCATGGATGATTTTTCAGTATTTGGGTCCTCGTTTGATGAGTGCCTACACCACCTATCCCTAGTGCTTAAGAGATGCACGGAAACAAATCTGGTGTTAAATTGGGAAAAGTGTCACTTTATGGTGCATGAGGGAATTGTGCTGGGGCATCGGATTTCTGAAAAGGGAATTGAAGTGGACAGGGCAAAAATTCAGGTAATTGAAAAGTTACCACCACCTAGCTCAGTCAAAGGAGTCAGAAGTTTTTTAGGTCATGCTGGATTTTACAGGAGATTTATAAAAGATTTTTCCAAAATCACGAAGCCCTTGTGTAGTTTATTGGAGAAGGACGTAGTCTTTGATTTTTCTGAAGAGTGTTTGTCATCCTTTACTACACTCAAAGAAAAATTAACTACCGCACCAATTATCGTGGCACCGGACTGGAGTTTGCCTTTTGAACTCATGTGTGACGCGAGTGACTACGCTGTGGGGGCAGCATTGGGGCAACGAAAGGACAAAATTTTCCACGTAATTTATTATGCCAGCAGGACTTTAACAGATGCCCAGATAAACTATGCCACAACTGAGAAAGAGCTATTAGCAGTGGTGTTCGCCTTTGACAAATTCAGGTCCTATCTTATAGGATCAAAAGTAGTGGTGTACACAGATCATTCGGCGTTGAAGTACTTATTTGGAAAAAAAGATGCCAAGCCTAGACTGATCAGATGGGTTTTACTGCTTCAAGAATTCGATATTGAAATCCGGGATAAAAAAGGTACAGAAAATCAGATTGCGGATCATTTATCCAGATTGGAGCAGGTAAATGAGGAAAATCTTGAAGACATAAACGAAGTATTTCCAGATGAACAGTTAATGCTGCTAGCCCATATGTTGCAGGTAGAGAATAATAAGGGGCCCTGGTTTGCAGATTATGTAAATTACTTGGCCAGCAACGTTTTGCCTCCTGATTTTACTTACCAGCAGAAGAAGAAGTTCTTTCATGATCTGAAGTTCTTTTATTGGGAAGATCCCTTTCTGTACAGAAGGGGACCTGACCAAATAATTCGGCGGTGCATTCCAGATGAAGAGATTTTATCGGTTCTAGAGAGGTGCCACTCAGCCCCATATGGGGGACACATGGGAGCCACTAAAACGGCAGCTAAAGTCTTGCAATGTGGATTTTATTGGCCAACAGTGTTTAAGGACGCCTTCTCGTTTGTCAAGGCGTGTGACCGGTGTCAACGAACAGGTAATATATCATCCAAGCATGAAATGCCGCTTAACAGTGTTTTGGAAGTGGAAGTGTTTGATGTGTGGGGAATAGACTTCATGGGTCCTTTCCCACCTTCATACAACAACAAATACATACTGGTGGCGGTTGACTATGTATCAAAGTGGGTCGAAGCAAAGGCATGCCCAACCAATGACGCCAGAATTGTGGTTGAATTTATCCGGAAAAACATTTTTACTCGTTTTGGAGCACCAAGAGCGATCATAAGTGATGGGGGAACTCATTTCAACAACAGGTTGTTCAAGGTAGTATTGGCCAAATATGGAACTCGTCATCGCATGGGAACAGCTTATCACCCACAGACTAGTGGGCAAGTGGAAACTTCAAACAGGCAGTTGAAACGGATTTTGGAAACAACGGTGAGGTCATCCCGTAAGGACTGGGCCAGCAAATTGGATGATGCTCTGTGGGCATATAGGACAGCTTTCAAGACTCCCATCGGGATATCACCATTTCAGTTAGTGTATGGAAAAGCATGTCATCTGCCTGTAGAATTTGAACACAAGGCATACTGGGCTTTAAAGCAGTTGAACCTGGATATGGACTTGGCCAAAGATCAGAGATTCTTGCAGCTAAATGCATTGGATGAATTTCGCTTGGGAGCCTATGAGAATGCTTCCATCTATAAAGACCGGACTAAGAAGTGGCATGATCGCCACATTCACAAGAGAGAATTTCAAGTTGGGGACCAGGTGCTCCTGTACAATTCGCGCTTAAAGCTTTTTCCTGGAAAATTGAGGTCGAGATGGTCTGGTCCTTTCACAATTGCTCAAATATTTCCATATGGCACTTTCGAGCTTCATCATCCGACTAAAGGACATTTTAAAGTTAATGGGCAAAGAATCAAGCATTACTATGAGGTGGAGTTTGATAAGGCGAAGTCACACATTGACATCACCGTTCCAGAGTAAACAACGCAGAAAGTCGGGCTTGAGACTATAAACGGAGCGCCTGTTGGGAGGCAACCCAATTTTTCTTTTCTTGCATTTTTATGTTTTATGTTTCCCTTAGTTTCGGATTACTTTTATCAATTCTTTATCATTGTTGCATTCATGACATTTGCATTAGTTAGCCTTTGATTGTTTTCATTTTTGTTCAAGCATTTTTGTGCACGTTTCCCTCATGTCAATTCCTCTTTGCATGCTTTGGCATTTTAGGCATGTTTTCAGATTTCTAGTTATTTTGAGCATTTTAGATTTTAGTTGTCACTCCCGACCTCCTAACGAGATTGAACTATGTTTAATGTCGATATTCATGAGCATCCACGCTTTTCTAGCATTTTGTGGCATTTGGTTCAAATTATTTTAGTTAAAAAAAAAATAAATAAATAATATTTAGGCTTAGTCGCGATCGCTGATTTACCAAGTCAGTGATCGCGACATGCCGTCTTTTTTTCAACAGATTGATTTTAACCAACACCACGCGATCGCTAACGGTCATACTAAGCGATCGCGTGGGTGACCTGGGCGCGAAAACCACACTTTAAACCCGGCAGCCTTAAGTTGATTCTTAGTCTCGCTGCCGGGAGCAACCTATTCTCTCTCGCCACCGGTTCGTCGACCCTAGTATCTTGAAGTCACCACCACCATTCTAGTGCATCATCACGATTTTAAACATTCCCTACTTACGAAATCAAGGTATGGATTCATAAGATTTTGTTTTTTTTTCCTTGTTTTTGACCGAATTGTTTATCCTTTGTGCACTTTTCGAATTTTGATCGATTGGAGTTTGGGCTTAGGGTAGAATTTGGATTGGATATGTGTGAAAATGATGGGTAATATTTTTGGGTAACTTCATTTGCCCAAAGTTGTGATTTATGCATATATTGAGTAATGCCTTCAAAGTGTTCGATGAAATGTTCCAACGACAGTTTTGATGCAATTTGGAAAATCCCCTCGAGCACTTATCTTTGTTACGTGTTTTTCACAGTATTTGTGCTATAATCTCGCTGTTTAACTCGTTGCATTGCATCAATTTGCATATTTCAATATCTAGCACCATTGCGGTCACTGCAGGGTCACTGCAAGGCCACTGCAGGGCCACTGCAAGGCCATTGCACGCTCGCGTCACCACTTCATCGCGATTTTTCTATATGAATCTGATTTCTGTCTGCTCTTAACTTTTCATATGCTACTCTTGAATTGTAATACTCTATTGTGCTCGGGACACGTTTCAAGAATTTTACCTTTTTAGGCACGACAACCGAGGTTGAAAAGCACCAGTCGGGCTGTTTGTCTTTCATTTATTTTTCTCACTAGTTTGGGGGTTTGTGCTACTTTTCTTATACTTTTTCCACTCTCACATTGGTTCTAATGATGCGTTTGCTCTGTGTAGGTACAATAATGCCTCTGAAAGCCACGGCTGCTCAGAAAGGGAAGGGACAGGCTGGGCCTTCTAAGCGCAAACGAGGATCCTCCTCTGCGGATCCTGAGATTGATCAAGGGAACATAGGAGATATACAGAGGTTTGTGGGGAGCGAAGAATTGCGCAGATATGATGTACTGCTTAAGGGGAAGAAAATGTGGAACGAACGTGAGGTCATTGTAGCCGATTTCCCGGATACTGAGCTCGCCCACCTTATAGAGAGAGCTGGTTGGCACAAATTGGCAGGCACACCGCACAAGCCATATCCACTCTTGGTCAAGGAGTTCCTAGCCAACTTCAACCATGCCATTGAGACAGAAGGTGCCCCTCACAGGTATAAGACCTGGGTGCGTGGTAAATGGATCCGATTTTCTCCGGCTGTAATTGAGCGGGTTTTGGAGCTTACACGAGAGGGGATTGAGCCGGTCCCTAGTGATTTGGACATTGATTTGATTACTGACTTCCTGTATGGCCGGCAGCATGTGGAGTTGGAGAAGCCAGGGCGCTTTGAACATGGGGAGCTCACGGAGAGTATTAGGGTCCTGCACATCTTCATGTGCCATAACATCGATCCCACTTCCCACAGGACAGAGTTTAATGAAGACCGGGCCCGCTTAATTCATCATCTAGCCAGGGGGCGCAAGTTGGATTTAGGGAGGCACATTTTTGATTTTATTATCACACTTGCCTCCCAGCTGGACTCCGGCCGCCAGATCATGTTTCCTTGTTTGATCAGTGCGATCTGTGTGGCCGAAGGAGTGGATATTTTACCTCTTGAAGAACCTGCACCTCTCGGGGCCATTATCAGCAGACGCACCAGAGAGAGCACGAGGCCTAGGGTACAGCGAGGTCCACCTGCTCCTCCACCAGCCCCAGTGGATCCTGTTGCCCCTGTTGACCCAGATGTCCGAGCAGAACCATCCGCTCCAGCCGCTCCAGCTGCACCAGCGCATGTGCCAGCTCCTCTTGCAGATACTTTTGGAGTTGACTGACCTTACTCGCACCGTTAACTTGAGGAGGGAGGCTGAAGTTGCACAGCACAGGCAGTTAGAAATCTTGGAACAACGCCTTGACCGTCTAGTTCAGGGTAATATCGCGGGGGAGCAGCGCATCATGCGCCATACGATGACAGAATTCAGCGGTCAGTTGTCACGGATACAGGCCAGGCTTTTCTCTATGGAGAGCCGACTGGAAGGAATTGAGCGGAGAGCTGAGGGGATTGAGGCGAGATTGGAAGGAATAGAAGGTAGATTGGGTGCAGACGCCGCAGGACCATCTCAGCCCCAGCCGCAGGACCTACCCCCAGGAAGTTCTTGATCTTTTTCTTTTTACCTTGCCTTCCATTTTTGATCTTTTTCTTGCTTTATTGTTCATTGAGGGCAATGTAATTTTTAAGTTTGGGGGTGGTTGTTAAATTTTAGGTTGTATTTATTTTCGATCATATGGGCCTGTATTAATTTTGATAGTCTGTAACTCTTCAAACCTCTATTAATCAATGCAACTACTTGGTCCTTTTATTTGATGTTTTAAAAAAAAAAAAAAAAAAAAAATCTTTTAGTTAAAAATTGTGTTGACACACTTATTGCCTAGGAAATAGTATGAATCAATTTATGTTTAGGCTTGAAAATTGAACAACATGGAAGCATGAACTAATTTCTTAACTAGTTATGTTTTGCTAGAGTCATATTTATTTGCGCACATAGCCAATGTTGGGTAATTGCTTGTGTGTGGGATTGTGTTTAATACATGTGGGGTAGAGTTTGTGCAATTGGAACTTAAGAATGACTCAAAAATCCCTGAACTTAGATCATTAGACATCCCATCCCTAAATTAGAATCAATCATGCTAAAATGCAAGTTTGGGGGTAAAAAGGTTGGAATTTGTGTGTGTTGACGGGTTGGAGGTCTGTGGTTCTTGGTTTTGCACTTTAGTCATTACAGTTTGGTCAATAGGTATAAACCATTTCTAGCATAAAAACAGAAAAATGCTGAAGGTCTTATTCTGCTCTTCAAATGCCTTTTTGACTCGAGTAAGTAAGTCCGAGGGGTCTTTCAAACCTGGTGCCCTAAAGCCAACTGGCTTGGGAGTCATCGACCTAAAGCTCGTTACAGGGGTCAATTAGAAAGCAAGTACGGAGAGTGGACTTACACATAAGACATTATAACATCTTTAACTTTTCTGTTTAAGCCTTTATGACTCGGGCAAGTACGTCTGAGGGGTTCTTTGAACCTGGTACCCTAAAACCGTCTGGTTTGGGAGTTGCCGATCTGAAAGCCCGCTACAGGGGTCATATAGAAAGCCAGTATGAAAAGTTCTGCACAAAGATGGTAAAAGACAGGGACAATTAAAAGAAAAAGTCGTCCAAATGCCACAAAAAATATATATATCTATTATTGCATGGTATAAGCTTAGTTGACTGAGCTGTGATGGTTGATGTTGTAGAATTGGGCCCCACTTGCGTTTGATTTGTTATACACGCACATTTCTGAGTCTGATTACCTTGTGTGGAAAAAGCTAAGAATATTTTTAGAACCCACATAGATAAAAACCTGGGATGAGAGAGAAAAAGCAGAAAGTGGTGATCATCCATGAGCGTTGAAAGGAATTTTATTAGAAATCATAGATTGACCACATGGGATTCGGGCTGGATTATGCATAATAAGCCACACAGTGTTGAGCACATCTTTTGCATAAGTATGCGTTTGACATTGGCTTTTCACACACACACTTGAAACTCTGGCATGATATAACTAGAAATTATTTTACATTGTTGTTCATAACTCGTGCTTAGAGCGTAAATTGATTTGGACTTATGGAGGCATATGGTAAGCATGTTGGCACAACAAAAATATCTTATATCTTGTCTATTTGATTTTGTAAGTCAGTATCCGTTGTTCGAGGACGAACAATAATTCAAGTTTGGGGGTATTTGATAGGTGTATTTTATACACTTGGGAATATGCCAAAATGAGAATTTATCATGTTGATTTATGAATTTATTCTACCTAAATTGCATTTAATTGTTGTTATTTCAGATTATAGTCAAAAAGAGGAACAAGGAAGCAATTACGAGGAATAAAGGTCAAAAGAAGGAGAATTGAAGAGAAACAGAAATTCTAGGGTCAAATTGATCAAATCAATAGTGAGGGATACATTTCACAAAGAAAATCGGAGGACTGAATTGAAAGCCGAGGGAAAGATGGAGAATCGCGAGGAAAAACGTTGAGTCGCGATCGCGACATTCCCATGATAGCGATCGCGACATGGCGATAAAATTCATGCAGAGCGTAAAATGGCTCGCCCACGCGATCGCTGACGTTCCAACCACGCGATCGCGTGGGTGTCCGACTGGGCCTGTACTGGGCTTTTGTGCGCGATTTTAAGAGGCAAAAGCACGGGAAATTAACCTAAGTTGGAAGAGAGGCGTGAGCAACAAAAGAGCAGTTTTGTGCAGAGCTAAAGATTGGAGGATTCTTGGCTATTCAACATCGAATTGACGAGGAGACTCAAGCACAGAAAAAGGCACAGGAGATTAGGAGCTAAACACGGGAAAGCAAATCTTGGTGCAAGACTTCTTTTCTCATCGTTGAACTCATAAATTCCAGCATGTTTAATTTTATTTCAGATTGTTTTTGTTATTCAGTTATTATGTGTAACTAATCCTAACGTTGGGAATCACGACGTAGCCTAGTCATATTACTTTAATTCCATGTTTCTTGTTTTAACGCCGTAATGCATGTGTTGGTTTATTATTGAGTTTAATGCTTGAGTGAATTGGCCATTTATTCATGACTTTATGTGTTATTTCCATAATCCGAGAGGTGAGTTAATAACATAGATCTAGGTAATAAATCCATTAATTGAACGAGAGATAGAGATATACTTTCGTGATTAGTGCGATCATGTTTAAGTTCTTGCATGTAATGCACTTAGATAAGGAATATTCGGACCCGCTGTAGAGATACAAGGTTGACTTATCTAGGTAGAGTTGATTTAAACTCGAGAGAGGAATCTCAACTTAATTTTGTGAACTTGATCGATCACATATTTAGAAAATAAAATCTGGAACAGGAATTGATTTAATTGACTAGGTGAACTCGTGAATCCCAACCACTTTCAATCATACTTAAAAACAATCAGCAATTGCGAAACCTCAATTTTGTGCAAAGTTTTAATTTGTTAGTCATAGTTATAAACATTAGTTTCCAAACAATCAAAAATTCATTTCTTTGTTCAAATAGGGATAAGAATTTACACATTTCGGTACTTAGTAAACGGTCCTTGTGGGAACGATAATCCGGACTCTTAGGTCCATTTTAACTACTCTTCACGACCCGTTCACTTGCGGGGATATTTCGTATTGCGAGATATCGGTGAACAACATTCGAACTAAACTAATAAAAATTATTTAAACTAATTAACACATAAATTAAATCATCATATACATAATATATATATATATATATATAATTAAAAAACACATAAATATTTACTTATACGTAAATATACATATCAATATATATATATATATATATATATATATATATATATATATATATATATATATATATACATAAACATAACACACACACACACACACACACACATATTCATATATACCTCTCATAACATATATAAACATAAAAATATAGCAATCTATGTATATATATATATACACCTTAAAAACAAGAGAGCCGGCGACGGGTGGCAGAAATGAGAGGGAGGAGGCCATGGCTGGTGCGTAATGTGAGGGAGGCGGAGGAGGAGGCAACAACGGCGCGCGCGAGGTTGGAGAGGGTTTGAGTGAAAGAGAAAGTGAAGAGGGGTGGTCAGGTTTGAGTGAGAGAGAGTGAAGAAATGATTTGAGTGAAAAGAAAGTGATGAATCCCGACCAGATCTGTAATATAAAATTGAGCAATATACGTCGGTTCCATTTTCAGAACTGATGCATATTAATCAAAATCTATATACGTCGATTGTTATTTCAAGAACCGACGCAATAGTGGGTTTTTTGCGTCGATTTTTAATAAAAAACTGACACTTTTGATCAATACCTGGATTTTACGACGGTTTCTTAAACGAACATACGCATATTCACTTGACATAGGTTAACTTTATATTATTGGCATTTTCTATTTTCATTTTCTATTTTTCCACAAGTCTGCAATTTAAGAAAATTAAATTTATTACAAAATATGTGTATTTAGTAATTTATTAAGTTTAATTAAATTACGCAAATATTTCTTGAAAAAATAATATCTCCTATATATGTTGGCCAAGTTTCATTTCATTTTTGGAGATAATAATTTTGGTTGAATCAAGAAATATTGATATGTTGATCTCGAAATCTTGTGAGTTTCTTGATGATTTAATTCTTGATATCCAAGGTTATCATTGGCAGAGGATAAGCTCGTGATTAGGTCGGAATCTTGATGATTTGATTCTTGGCACAAGTTTATCTTTACATATGGTAAGATCTTTATCTTGATATGGCCGAGCATATTCAAGTTTATTTCTACATATGGTAAGATCTTTTTTGATATGGCCGAGTATCTTGATTCTTGGTAAGTCAAGTTTATCAATTCATATGGTAAGATATTTTATTCCATAACCAATTTAGAATATCTTACCTTATCTTCATTTATGGAACGATTTAGGATTATCTCACCATTGTTCCTAACTATCTTATTCTTGATTTTATTACAGGAAATCAAGATTGAATGCAACAAGAATTCTTGATGGTCAAGTAATCCAATTGTATTTAAATTGAAGAAAATGGGACGTTTTCTTCAAGAAGTCAGGAAACCAATTTTCTTGTGGTGCACTAATATTCAAGGCTTCAATTGTGTTGTGACTTCGGTTCTCCGGGAGGAGGAATCATTTACTTAGAGAAGAAAAGAATTTTAGCGTGAAGATCAAACGAGAAGTTTGAATCATATTCGAACGGGAGTTCGAGGTTGCTGAAAAGTGTTGTAGATATAAAAAAATCTACTGAAGAGTGATGGGACGCCAGCTCGTATTACATGCCATAGAAGGATCAGGGAGTCATCTATTTCTTGGATGTTTGATACGTCTATGCGTAGATTTATCCTATAATTTAGATTGATTTGAATAAACTCTTTTCTTATATAGTGATTGATTTTTGTCCGCAGGGTGAGGGCACGTAGGTTTTCCCTGTTAGGGTTTTTCCCACGTTAAGCTTAAATATAGTGTTCTTGTCTTCTTACAATTCTGTATAGTTTAAACTGTCTATTTGCGTTTTACTATTAAGACGAATCTGCATCAGCAAGATTCATTTGGTATTGCGCTATAACATATCTTAACGATTCACTGTTAATTTGTTACTGTCCAGACATATCTGTGACAGTCTGTTCATTTAAATATAAAATTTAGACAGCTTTAAATTTTCAACATATTTACAAAATTGCCACCGTCATTTTTATAGGCATCAGTTTTCCAAAAAAAAGACGTAAATTACTTGTTTTTTGTCTAATTTGTACTAGTGGCCTTTGATTCGTAACATTAACAAAACCGTTAAGTCAGTACTCATGACACATATACCTTCATGACAAACTAGGAGTAGTTGAAACTACTTCGAGTTTGGGGTGTTAAAGAAAAGAACATCAAGGATCAACATTCACAAGACATTAGAGCAAGGACCAAAAATAAAGGAAACATATCTGACACATGGGAAGAAGTTCTAGATGATTCCTCCTTGCAACAACACCAACAGCATTCATCCAGCATGGCAAGATTTCCACCGTGAAGTCGTCTCTATTGGTTATTAGAGACGGCAAAGTCGTCTCTGTACGTCCGTAGCTGAAGATAAATAGAGACGACTCTGTCGTCTCTATTTCCTCCGGGGCAATTGAAATGACCTTTAGAGACGACATTGTCGTCTCTATTTGTGAAAATATTTAATTAATTTTTATTTATTTATTTTGACCCAATTCAATCCCTTTTTAACCCGACCCAAATCTCGATCCAAACTGTCGACCCGCCAATTTTCTTTAATTCATATGATGATTGTGCATGACTAAGATTCGAACTTGGGACCTAAGTGTTTGGTGGTGATGTCCCAACCACTAAGGCAATTGAATTCTTATGATAAATTTTGTTTTAAATAATATATGTTAGTTAACTTAATAACATTTTCTTAACAAATTAACTTTAATATTAATTATATAAATGTAAATAATTAAAAAGATCAACAAAAAAATAGCAAAATTTTAAAAAATAAGAATAAAAAAAAATTTTAAAAAGAAGAATAGTGTCGTCTCTATTACATTACGCAGTCGTCTCTATTGGTTGCCAACTAATAGAGACGACTTAAAAGTCGTGTTTAAGTCGTCTCTATTAGTTGGCAACCAATAGAGACGATTTTTTTGTCGTCTCTATTGATCGACCAATAGAGACGATTTTTCATGTCGTCTCTAATTTTTCTTCTTTTTCACTTCTTTTTCTTGTAGTGATACATGAAAATTATAAAATCCCCAACTTGAGAATTGAAATTAAAACTAAAAATATTAAATCTACACCACCAATTCAAACATTAAATTTAGCTACTCATATTCTTGAAAGAAAAAGGAATAAAAATGAGTTAATAGTTGGTCTTTGTCTTCAATCACACTGCATTCAAGTTCTAGCTTTCAAAAGCTACAAATTTTTCCATTTTGATTAGCATAGCATTCATCAAATCCCAATTTATTACAATATTCAATAAAAAATTGAGTTATCCACAATTGGTTCATCAATAATCAACATACCAATTTGATGCGTCAGGGAATTGACTATCCCTCTAGATTCCATATTAAAATATTATAGGTCATGAATGGAGTTGGATTGTTTAGCTTCCCATTGTGTGGCCTTTCTAGTTTTCCTGGGACTCATTTGAAAGACTGTTGTAGCAGCTGATACGGATCATCAGTTGTAGAGATTTTGTAAATTTCTTCTAGATCACGTCTAATGCATTTGTGTAGGCTTGAATCTAAATTATTTTTCTTCAAAAGTAGAGGAGGATTGTCCCTTTCCAAGTTAAATTTACCCAGATCAACATATAACTGATCAATAAGGATAGCTTTACCATTCAAATCCTTAACATTGATAGTAAATTCTTCAATTATCTTCAATAAATCAGATTCTTCAGCTTCACTATCTTTCAGGCAATCAAACATTCTTCTGCTTCATGACCCAAATGTTTACAGAAATGGCAGTATTTGGGGACAGATTCATAGATAATATTTTTCCAAATAGCAAATTTATCATTCCCAATTCTAATTCTCTGCACTTTAGTTTTCTTAATCTCTAATTCCACCCAAATCCTCGCCAGATTTGTGCGAGATCTGGTTGCTATAGGTTAATCAATTTTCAACGGTATTCCAATGGCAGGCGCTACTGAGAACAAGATCGCCTTATCATAAAAGACAAGAGGCAGATTAGGTAATCCAATCCAGACTGGAACTATAGGAGATTCAATAGAAGGATCAATATCACAAGTGTATTTCATTGTTCGCATTGGATATCCTTCAACATACCAAAGAATTTTTTTTAAAAAGTTTGTAGTAATCTTCTTCCTTCTCGAGATTAATCACCATGTGTTTACCATCTAAATTCCCCAAAGTAAATTCCCCAGTTAATTGAAGCGATTTCACGGAAAGATAAGGTGGGGTTATATTCATTTAATGGGTTGGGTCCACCTATAATTGCACATATTTGGGTTATGCAACCCGTATTTATCATGATTAGTTTTTTTTTTTTTTTTTAATGAATAATCCATTCCGGCATTAAGGGCACATTTTCCAGGTGTGAACAAAAAAGTATAATTAACAACTTATAATAGACACCAAATGGAGGCTTATTTTATTAAAATAGTTAATAATAATACATGCATGCATACATATTTTTCAGGAAATATAATTTATAATATTAAGGATAATGAATGATTTAATTGTTAATAATTAAAATATGATTTTAATACCAATATTATACATAGGATTTACAATATTAAGAATAACAAATGAATAAAATGTAAATAATTAAATAATAATTTAAAATTGATAGCTATAAGTATTGACTAAATTCATTAATTAAAAAAATCATGGTAATTATAATAAAAATATGCTGATAAGCATATTAACTATTTAATGTAATACTACTATCTAAAAAAATATGAACTAAACAGATACGAGATTAACTGTGTAATTTTATTACACTAAATATGATACTTAATTCGAAATATTATTCGTTTCAAACAATTATTTATAATATAATAGATACGAATTCCAAGAGAACGATGATTTACAAACATAAAAACAATAAAAATATATGGAAAGTTCACCTAAACAACTCTTCGTTCCCACAACATAGAAAACGTGTAATTTTTCTAAAAACCAAGTCATTTTATAATCTCAACATTATCTACACGGATTTAAATATGACATTAATCTATACTAATTTAAATTCGAATTCAAATAACAATTGGATTAAGCAACACGGATTTAAATATGTCATTATTCTAAAAAATTCATTTATATTACTTTAATGTTTTTGTTTCCAAAAGAGGCAAGTGTATTTAGGTGGGAAATTATGTAATTGTTAATTTGAAACTTATCCTACTTTCATATATATTAAGATGTTCTGTAACTGGTAATGTGAACACATTTAATAGTGTAATTTAAAATTTAAACATGTTTTAGATAGAAGCTTGTATCACTCGACAAGTAGCAATAGGAAACTACACATGAGAAATGACACGTTGTTGTAGACATGCATATTTAGCAAGAAGACAATGTGGGGTTATTTTCATTTATTGGGTTGGGTCCACATATTATTGCACATATTTGGGTTATACGACATATATTTATCATGATTAGATTATGTGCACGGATATAAGACATTAACCAATACAAATTTAAATTCGAATCCATATAGCAATTGAATTAATCAACACAGATTTAAATATGTAATTATTCTAGAATAATTTTTAATTTATTTTACTTTAATTTTTTTTTCAAAAGAAGCAAGCGTATTTAGGCGGGAAATTATGTGATTGTTAATTTGACAACTAACCTACTTTCATATATGTACAGTGTACTAGTGTTATACCCGTGCGATGCACGATCATTTGTTACTCATATATTTCAAATTTATATTTTAACATATGAAATGAATATTTAATTAAAAATGAGAAAGTAATAAAGACAATTAATTACAAAGATACATTACACATACCTCAATTTTTTTTAATTTTTTTTACGGTTCGTTTGTTTATCGTTCCAGAAATTTCTTTAAATATTGTAATTTGAATTGATTTAAACTTAAAATGGAAAAGAAAAATTATATTTAAAAATTTTTTGTAATAAGTAGATAAAAATAGATATATATGTTATATATGATCAGAATTTTTTTAAAACGAAAAGGAAAAGAAAAAGAAAAATAGATTGATTTTCAAGAGGGGAAAACGGACCAAGAAATTTCAGGATCTGAAAAATGCAGCTATTTAAAAATCTGTATTCAATTGGATTATTTTAAATCTGAATTTTGTCCAATATGAATAATAAATATTAAATTAATACTACTAATTACCATTTTAGAAAATGTGTATTAGACAGGATAATGGGTCAATACCTATTTTTGGGAAGTGCACTTCCTTTATGTATTACGTTTTTCTATCGTGAGCATATTTAATCTATGTTTGAGCCCTCATTATCTACAAAATGAGTTCAATAATAACGATTTTGTGGAGAATGTATACTTAAACACCTGTTTGAGACTTGTTATTTCAAATAATGTAATTCGTAACAGTAAATTTTGGTACAATGAGCTTTTAAAATGTATGAATTTTTTTTATTTATATGTAGATTGTTTTATTAATAGAATGTTAGTTGAAAATGATTTTTAAAAAAATGAGGATTTGAATAAAGTGTACTTAATAGGGGCTAATTTTTTTTCTTTTTATTTTTTTTTTTACTAAGTTGCCACAATTGTAATAATTAGTAACTTAAATAACTTACTACTTAAAAAAAATACTTCAATGACCATTTCCATAACTATTCAATTTTAATGATTATTGATGTAATTAATATTTTCACAATATAATTTCTAGATTATCACAAATAATTTATTACTATTCGAATAGTACATTAGAATTAGTACTAACTATCTTATTACAATATTTGATATTTAAATTTATTAAACAAATATTTCATTTCATATTTACTTTAACGTTACAAATTAAATACACGTGGTCATATATTTAAATAAATGTACCAAATTAAGCAACATGAAATGTTAGTTTTGATTAAATTTTAACGAATGTATATCGCAAATACATTTGACTTTATATATTAAGAAATCATCTATGCATCTCGATTCATATAAGCGGCGCGGTTGTTTAACCCACAAGATATAATACTTTATTACTTACCCATATAGAATTGATTTTTCAATAATCAAAATTTCTGAACATTCATTCTCAACCAAACATTTTTTAAAAAATTATTTTTTTACAATTTTTCATACTAATTTTTAACTATACATTCTAAAAATTTACTTTTTCACAAAAACAATTCTCAAAAAATCAAAGTCAAATAGTCAAAATAATAATTTGAAAATCACAATCATCATGACACGAAAATCAAGTAAAGTTAGAGATCATGAAATTATATGAAAAATCTTATACCCTACAATATTTAAAAATTTATTAAAATTAAGAATGATTAAAAAATATTAATCATTTTAATGGTAATATTAACTGAAAAGAAATCGAAGCATTAATTATTCAATATTAGTCTTTGTTCAAAAACTTTTTCAATAAATTATTTATAAGTAGCCCATTTTTTCAAAGATAACAAATGATTTGATCATTAACAATTAAAACACAATTTTTATATTGATGACTACACATAGAATTTATAATATTAAGAACAAAAAAGAAATAAGAAATGATAATTAAATGATAATTTTAATGCTAGTAACTAAAAATATTAATTGAACTCATTCAGTATTAGTGTTAATAGTAAAACTAAAATTGATTATAAAATATCAACCGTTATTTAGGATTTACATTTGACATACATCCATTTTGCATTTACACTAATCCACTTTGCATTCACACTGTTTAATTTTATAAGAACTTACTATTTATAGAAAAAAAATGGGTGGAAATTTTTTTTTAGGAACTACACAACTTTTATATATTACAAGTATTTTCACCTGTGCGATGCACGGGAATATGTTTGTAATAGCGATTTCGATCAAAATTTATGAAAATATGTTAATTAAACAATGACATGTCAACATTTTGTTGGATTATTTTTTAAAAAGTAAAAAAAGATGGACGAGATCCTTTGACTGGTCGAACTTGTTAACTTTTTTTTAATTAAAAAAAAAGCAATGAAACATTGCCACATGAAAATTTATATTCAAAAGTTATAAGCACACATTTTACCAAAAATAGGCTAAAAATATTGTTTGTTGGAAAAATTATCAAAACATAATATATATATATATATATATATATATATATATATATATATATATATATATAAAACTTTTTAACATTGTGAGTTTGAAAAGGTTTCAAATACCCATAACACAAACACATCAAATTAAAACGCATTGAAAATTTAATTTTGCAATGATAACAATTTTCGAAATGTGTACATTAGAAGTAAACATATGGAAACACCCTATTGTGACTACTCGTATACCCAGATAAATATTTGGATGAAAGGAAGATTTTCTTTGTTTTTTAATGATAAAAAATATGAAAGCATTAATTAATGATATGTTGGTACAAAATAATAAAGGCACTCATTCATCCATCCGAATTACGAAGCAAGCGTGTCTTTTATCCCACTTAATTCACACAAAAATATTAAGAATTCACAAAAAAATATTAAGTGCATTCATTAAATGGTCTTGAAACTTACAAAATTGGTAAATGCACTTTCTATTTTCAGAAATTTAAAAAAAATACAAAAATATGAAATTCGCAAAAAGAAAGTTTTTTAGGCGGGCAAACAGCAAATGACAGCTGTTTTGTTTTAATAGATACTATAGATGTATAGATTAAATGAAATAAATTAAAAAAATTGAATACATTTAATATTTGAAAAGATTTTACGAATGATATATTTAGAGTTTGGTCTCATTTCCTAGTTTATAATAAACTTCTCATTGAGATCTTGGATTTGACACCTATATTGCATATTTTTTGACTTCAAAATAATGCAATAATTATCAAAAGAATAAAAATCTATAATTTAACTTTTTATAGATATTTTTTTTTTCACAAATCCATAAATCATTTATTACATGCATTAATTGAACTTTACCAATTCATGTATTAAAATAAATTGATAAAAATAAGAAATTTTCTAAAATGCCAGATGAAAATGGGCGGGAAACTATGTGTTTGTTTTTGTGACGGATATTCTACTTTTATATGTACTAGTATCGCACCCTGCGTTGCACGGAAGAATAATATGAAATGATTTTACTGTAAATATCATTACAAAATAGGAAAAAAATTGAATACGTTATTTTCTTTTATAAATGATACAGAATGTCAACGAATGTTCAAAATAGAAATAAATCATAATTCTCATCAATTTTGGTAAACCTCTTTAAATAATATATTGTTTGTACAGTTTGTAATTGCTCACTCCCGTGTAATATACGAAAGTTGCTATAGACAAACATATTTAAATAATTGCTCAAATCTAAATTAAATAATGCAATTTTTCAAATATATGTTGTATAGAAAAAATATAAAATTTCGTCCAAATATTTTTGGCTAACTTGAATAGAAATAATAACCCTAAAAATATTATAATTTACATAAAATAAAGTAATTGTAAAAAATTAAATATATGCGGTCCTATATATAAATAAATGTAACAAATTAAGCAATATTGACGATGCACGAAAATGAAAATTAACCTCAAGATTTGTGGTGCAGGAACGTAAAATTCAACTCAAGAGATCTTTTGCATGATTAATAATTTTTAATTTTAAATGCAATGCATTTAATTGAACCTAATTAAATGCATATTTAATTATATGTCGATAAAAAATTATTAGTGAAAATATAAATAAAATATATATAATGATTCTTTATGTCTATATATGTTAATAAAACTGATAAATAAAGATTCACCATTTTTTAGGCATATAATTATTTTTTGAATATTTTAATAAAATTGTAAACCGCTGAAATAATGTTTTATCTCTTTGCGGTAAAACAGACCATGAATTAAGTTTAATTATATATATTATTAAGATTAAGATTAAGATTAAGATAATATAATGGGAACACATTTAACAGTACCATTAAAATTTGAAACAAACTTTAGATAACGGTTTATATCACTCGACAAGTAGCACCATGAAATTACACATGAGAAATGACAAGTTGTGGGTACGACACTAAATTCCAAAAGAAGATAATATGGGGTTATTTTCATTTATTGGATTGGGTGCACCTATAATTGTATATACTAGTATCACACTCATGTGTTGCACGAAAGAACAACATGAAGTGATTTTACTGTAAATATCATTACAAAATAGGAAAAAATTGAACATATAATTTTCTTTGATTAATAATACAAACTGTCAACGAATGCTCAAAATATAAATAAATTACAATTCTCATCATTTTTGAAAAACTTCTTAAAATAATACATTGTTTATACAGTTTTTAGTTACACATCAAATTAAAATAAATAATAACTATACGATTTTATAAGGCAAAATCCAATTATAAGTTGGCTTAATTTTACAAACTTAATATTTCTTCAATTTATTCATCATTTTTACATTATTTTTATTTATTTACTGATTTTGTTCATTTTTCTATTTTTCATTATAAATTTAAATAACTAAAATATGCAAAAATATATAACAGATTTTAACAATTAGTTCATATAATTTTTATTAAACAATTTACCGACCACTAATTTTTAATAAATAATAATGTAACAATTTGAATAAACAAATTATCAGTACGAAGAAAGAAGAATAAATTAATGTAACATTATTAATTAAAATTAATGATTTTTTATATAGAAAAACACTTGAAATTAGTAATTAATGCTTAAAAAATCAAATTATACCAAAAAAGTTTATCCTACACCTCTTTTGGGAAGAATATGATAAAGAACAATGTATGAAAAGAAAAATGTTGATCTTAAGAAAAATATGTAAGTTGAGTTTTGCACATGTATTGTATGAGCATAATTTTGTCTTCAAAAGTATTTAATTTCTTACAATTAATTTATTTTATATAAATTATAATATTTTGAGGGTTATTATTCTATTCACATTAGTCAAAAATATTTGGATGAAATTTTTTATTTCTATACAACATATATTAGAAAAATTGCATTATTTAATTTATATTTGAGGAATTGTTTAAATATGCTTTGTCTACATCAACTTTCATGTATCACACGGGTGTGAGCTACTACAAACTGTATAAACAATATATTATTTAAAGAGGTTTTTTCAAAATTGATGAGAATTGTAATTTATTTATATTTTGAGCATTCGTTGACAGTCTATATCATTAATCAAATCAAATTATGTGTTCAATTTTTTTTCTATTTTGTAATGATTTAACAGTAAAATCATTTCATATTGTTCTTCCGTGCAACGCATGGGTGTGATACTAGTATAAATAAATGTAACAAATTAAGCAATATTGATGATGCGCAAAAGTGCAAATCAACCTCTAGATTTTTGGTGCACGAATGTGGAATTTAAATCAAGAGATCCTTCGCATGGTTAATTTTATTTTTAAATGCGATGCATTTAATTGAACATAATTAAATGCATATTTAATTATGTGCAATAAAAAAATTATTAATGAAAATATGAATAAAATGTATATAGTGGGTCTTTTTGTCTATATATGTCAATAAAACTAAGAAATAAAGTTTCAACATTTTTTAGGGCATATAATTATTTTTTTAAATATTTTAATAAAATTGTAAATTGTTGAATTGTTTTATCTCTTTACGAGAAAATGGGCCACGAATTAAGTGTTTTAGAGATTGTACCGTGAACATATCAACTTCATTTCACGAATTAACGTTCAATAAATGAGATTTTCTTTTTTTAAAAAAAAATTTGAACTACAAAATTATGCTCATACGTACAATACATAGGCAAAACTCAAGTTGTATATTCTCTTTAAGATCGACCATTTTCTTTTCATAAATTGTTCTTCATCACATTTTTTTCCAAAAAGAGGTGTATGATAGACTTTTTTGTATAATTTGATTTTTAAGCATTAATTAGTTTTCACGTGTTTTCTAAAAAAAATTGTTTAATAAAAATTATATGAACTAATTGTTAAAATATGTAATATATTTTTGCATATTTTAGTTATTCAAATTTATAATGAAAAATAGAAAGATGAACAGAATTAGTAAATAAATAAAAATAATGTGAAAATGATGAATGAATTGAAGAAATCTTATGTTTGTAAAATTAACCCAACTTAGTTGGATTTACCTTAAAAATTCTTATAGTTATTATTTATTTTAATTTGATAAGAAAAAACTAGAACGGAAATTAATCATCTATGACTAAAATGAATTTAGTTAACTAATTAAAGATAATATTATAGGACTTAAATGATATAATTTAAAATGATTTAGATATTGAGGAAAAATATAAAATATAAAATAAAACTTTACCTTTAATTTTTTATATGATTTTACGGACAATATATTTACAATTTGCTATCACTTGTTAGCTTGCATTGAACTTCTCATTGTGATATTTAATTTGACACATATATTACATATTTCTCGATTTCAAAATAATACAATAATTATTAAAAGAATAATAATAAAATAGAAAAAATAATATTTTGATGTTATTAATAGCATAACACGGATGCCAATGCAATTAATAATACATGTAAAATAATAATTGCTAAAATATTTAATATACTACTTTTTAGCAAAAAAAATTCAAATCTACAAAGTTTTTTTAGCGGGGAAACTATGTGTGTATTTTGGTGACAGATTCTACTATTATAAAGATTAAGATTAAGATTAAGATTAAGATTTAGAATTGGGTTATGCAATATGTATTTGTCATGATTAAATTATCTGTACAGATTTAAATACGACATTAATCTATACAAATTTAATTTTGAATTCGAATAGCAATTGGATATTTCATTATTCTACACAAATTTTTAATTTATTTTACATTAATGTTCTGTTTTCAAAATAGGCAAGTGTATTTAGACGGAAAATTATGTGATTGTTAATTTGATAGCTATCCTAATTCCACAAGAAGATAATATGGGGTTATTTTCATTTATTGAATGGGTGCACCAATAATTGTATATATTTGGGTTATGCAATTTGTATTTGTCATGATTAGATCACCTATAATTGTACATATTTAGGTTATGCAATATGCATTTGTCATTATTAGACTACCCACACGGATTTAAATATGTCATTATTCTACATGAATTTTTAATTTATTTTACTTTAATTTTTTTCTTTCAAAAGAGGTATATATATATATATATATATATATATATATATATATATATATGTATGTATGTATGTATGTATATAAAATGTTGTGGACCTGGAAATGTGAACACATCTAATAATGCCATTATAATTGATACGTACTTTAAATAATAGCTTGTATCACTCGACAAGTAGCATAAGGAAATTACACATGAGAAATGACATGTTGAATGAGACTAAATTCCACAGGAAGATAATATGGGGTTATTTTCATTTTTTGGATTGGGCCCACCTATAATTGTACATATTTTGGTTATACAACATGTATTTGTCGTGATTAGATTTTATGCACAAATTTAAATACGACATTAATCTACCCAAATATAAATTCGAATTCAAATAGTTATTGGAATAATCAACACGGATTTAAATATGTCATTATTCTATGCGAATTTTAAATTTATTTTACTTTAATTTTTTGTTTTCAAAAGATGCAAGTGTATTTATGCGGAAAATTATGTGATTGTTAATTTGATAACTATTCTACTTTCATATATATTAAGAATTTGTGGAGCTGATAATGTGAACACATTTAATAGTACCATTAGGAATTGAAATATTTTTTGGAACTTTCAAAAAAAAAAAAAAAACATATTTTAGATAACAGCTTGTATAACTCGACAAGTGGTATCACGAAATTACACATAAGAAATGACATGTTTTTGTGGGTATGGGACTAAATTCCACAGGAAGATAATCTGGGGTTATTTTCTTCTATTGGGTTAGGCCCACCTGTAATTGCACATATTTGGGTTATACGACATGTATTTGTCATGATTAGATCATCTGTAAGGATTTAAATACGAGATTAATCCTTACAAATTTAAATTCAAATTCAAATACCAATTGGAATAATCAACACGTATTCAAATGTGTCATTATCCTAAGCGAATTTTTAATTTATTTTACTTTAATTTTTTGTTTTCAAAAGAGGCAAGTTTATTTAGACGAGAAATTATGTGATTGTTAATTTTGACATCTATCCTGCTTTCATATATATATATATATATATATATATATATATATATATATTACGATGTTGTGGAACTTGCAATGTGAACACATTTAATAGTGTCATTAAGAATTGAAGCATATTTTAGATAACTACTTGTATCACTCAACAAGGCATTAGGAAATTACACATGAGAAATGACAAGTTGTGGGCATTGGACTAAATTCCACAAGAAGATAATTTGGGGTTATTTTCATTTATTGGGTTTGTCCACCTATAATTGCACATATTTGGGTTATGCAACATACATTTGTCATGATTAGATAATCCGCACGAATTTAAGTAAGACATTGATCCATACAAATTTAAATTTGAATTCAAATAGTAATTGAATTAATCAACACAGATTCAAATATATATGTCATTATTCTACATGAATTTTTAATTTATTTACTTTAATCTTTTGTTTCCAAAAGAGGCAACTGTATTTAGGCGGAAAATTATGTGATTGTTAATTTAACAGCTATTCCACTTATATATATATATATATATATATATTTATTGAGATGTTGTGGAACTAGTAATATAAACACATTTAATAGTGCCATTAAGAATTGAACCATAAAGATAACAACTTGTATCACTCGACAAGTATCACATTTTATTATTATTATTATTATTATTATTATTATTATTATTATTATTATTATTATTATTATTATTATTATACATGTTGTTTTCATTGTCAATGGTCAAAATATTGAATTTTATCTTTTATATGCATAGTCTCTATTATTAACTTTTTCATCTATTGTTTAATTGTTCAGAGTACATGAATATTGGAGATCTTACATTTAAGTGTTCATTTTGCAAGACGAATTTTTTATTCGAAGAGAGAGTGAATAATCGTTACAAAACTTGACGATCATATTCTATAATGTCAAATTCTATATGACAGTAATGTAGGGCACAAGTTTTTTATTCCAAGGATATTGTTGAACCATTCGAATTCTAGGATACTTATTAGATTTCAAAAAAGACAATTTTCATTGATGGTGTCATATGCCATGACTATCAATAAGAATCAGGGACAATCATTTTCGCATGTATGACTTATCCCTAAAAAGTTGATGTTTATATATGAAACTAATAAATAATGAACTTATCTCTTATTTGTGAATGTTATTTATTTTGTTTAAGGATTCATTTAATTTCGAATAGGATTATTTTTATGTAGACGTTTCTTCCCATGCATCGCACGGGATGATTCACTAGTTGCGGTTAATAACTTTTGTGCATCGCATGGGTAAAATTCTAGTAGAAAAAGATACAATTAAAGGGTTATTCTTTGAAAAAATGGGTACTGTTTAACATGACCCCTCTACTCTACCTTCTATTTATCACGTTTTATGATTCAAAATTTTTGGTGCAGTGGTAATGCTTATTAGTTATTAATATTACAAACAAGTAGAAAATAAAAAATCGTAAATTATTTTTTGAAAAAGTAAAAAGGATTGATACTACTCTCTTCTTCAAGACCTATGATATTTTGAGTCGTTAAACATAGATTTGAGTTTCTAACAAAAAAGAAAAAATATTAAAACAATAATATTGTAGAGAAAATTTCGAAAACAATATAGAATGCAAAATTATTTTGGACTAATAATGGATCTACAAGATGATTGTTAAGGGATTTTCCAGGAAAACACAAATTTCTTCCTCATCACAACAACGATACACTGGAATATGAGGATTTGTTAATAGTCTATCTATATTATGTTCTAGATTTCTCTGTTAGGTTGCAATGTGTTAACTAACGTTGGGCTATTTAGAATAGTTTTGGGTTGGATAGATGTGTTAATGGTTTCGAAAGTTGAGTGAAGAAAAAACATATTATTTACGGGTCAGTATATATATTTGATGCTATTGTATATCACATTGTATAAAAAATAACAAAAATAAGAAACTAGAATTATTATTTTTTAAAATTTGCTTTGTCGAAACCTCTCTTTTCATAAAAAAAAAAATGTGTTCTTTTAATGTTTTCAATCTTACAAATAAATATTTGTGCTCAGTTATACAAATCCAAAGTAAAATTTTCAATTAAAAATTATATCGAAATTTTATTACTAGATAATACTCTTTCCGTCCTACAAAGATAGTCAACTATTTCTTTTTCGTCCGTCTCAAAAAGATAGTCCATTTTATTTTTTGAGAGTGAAGTTAATATTTTATATTCCATTTTGTCCTTAATCTGTGTGAAGATGAGTAGAGGACTATCTTTATAGGATAGGGGGAGTACTAAAATATAAATCACATCATACGTATAGTTTTTTTATAAATAATATTATTTTTAATTATTTAGTACATCTAAAAATTGGAGCTCTTTTAATAGCGTATTATTAAATATTTTTATAGATAATTTCATTTAATACGTAATTAATTTTTTGTAATAATTGTGATATTTTATTGGTCTTAATTTTATGGATAAATATTTGGTTCAGTCATATAGATCCAATGTCAAATTCTCAATTAAAGTTATATCGAAAATTATACACATTCGTATTTTTATAAATCACGCTGCATTGAAATTTTTATAACTAAATTCTATTTTTTAGTTATTTATTACATATACATATTAAAGTTCTTTCCTATATCGCATTATTTATCAAAATAATTTCAATGACAATTACATTTAATTCTTGATTAATTTTTTATTCCAAAAAGTCTCATATCACATTTTTTAACATTAACGGTTAACAAATTTATTTATATTGTTTGAAATGATATAGTTATTAATGATTTTTGTCCTAACTGTTAATTTTAAAAATTTAAAAAGTAATTAACCATGCTAAGATATTCTTTGCTATATTTTAATTCAAATTTTATGATTTTTTTTCACAACAATATATAAATTGTCTACCAATTTACTTAACTAAATATTGAGATGATCAATATTAAATTATAATTTCAATAAGAAAATAATTACGTTGTATAAATATTGAAAACCTAAAATATCATAAATTTGATGCAATATCTTTGTCAACCTCGCAATTATTATTATTATTATTATTATTATTATTATTATTATTATTATTATTATTATTATTATTATTATTATTATTATTATACATGTTTTCATTTTCAATGGTTAAAATATTGAATTTTATCTTTTATATGCATAGTCTCTATTATTAACTTTTTCATCTATTGTTTGAATGTTCAGAGTACATGAATATTGGAGATCCTACATTTAAGTGATCATTTTGCAAGGCGAATTCTTGGTTCGAGGAGAGAGTGAATAATCGTTACAAAACTTGACGATCATATTCTATGAGGTCAAATTCTATCTGACAGTAATGTAGGACACAAGTTCTTTATTCCAAGGATATCGTTAAGCCATTCGAATTCTAGGATACTTATTAAATTTTAAAAAAGACAATTTTCATTGATGGTGTCATATGCCATGACTATCAATAAGAGTCAGGGACAATCATTTTCGCCCGTATGACTTATCCCTAAAAGGTTGTTGTTTATACATGAAACTAATAAATGATGAACTTATCTCTTATTTGTGAATGGTATTTATTTTGTTTAAGGATTCATTTAATTTCGAATATGATTATTTTTATCTAGACGTTTCTTCCCATGCATTGCACGAGATGATTCACTAGTTGCGAATAATAACTTTCGTCCATCGCATGGGTGAAATACTAGTATTAGTATATGTATTAAAATGTTGTGGAACTTGTAATATGAACACATTTAATAGTGCCATTAAGAATTGAAATATATTTTAGATAATAGCTTGTATCACTCGACATGTAGCATAAGGAAATTACACATGAGAAATGATCGGTTGTTGTGGGCATTGGACTAAATTCCACAAGGAGTTAATCTGAGGTTATTTTCAAATATTGGGTTGGGTCCACCTATTATTGCACATACTTGGGTTATGCAACATATATTTATCATGATTAGATTATCTGGACGGATTTAAGTATGACATTAATCTATAAAAATTTAAATTCGAATTCATATAGCAATTGAATTAGTCAACACAGATTTAAATATGTCTTTATTCTAGACGATTTTTTAATTTATTTTACTTTAATTTATTCTACACGGATTTCATTTTTTGTTGTTGTGGGTATGGGACTAAATTTCACAGGAAGATAATGTGGGAGTTATTTTCATTTATTGGGTTGGGTACCCGCCTAGTTTGAGCAGGAAATTGCATTTTCATGGTTCTCTCTCATCCCTTTTACTTTTAAAGCTATAATAATAATAATAATAATAATAAAGATAAAGATAAAGATAAAGATAAAGATAAGATTATGATTGCATGGCAGCTATGAACTATGGGTCAAACATTGCCTACTTATAATTATATGTTTGTTCGTGGTTGAATTTTTTTTTATTTTTTTGTTTTCTAGGAAAAATACGTGCTTGAAAATTAAAGAAAAAAATGTGTGTTTAAAAAGTGATTTGAAAAATTATGTTTTTTATAAATAAATTTATTTATAAATAAATTTTTTTACTGTTACCGAACATATTGTATATACAGAGATTAACCTTTCCAGGGATCGTATAATAGAAAAAATACTAGTGGTTCATGTACAATTGTAATTGAAGGTTTGGAAAATTTTTAGGTGGGCTTCTCAGCCTTTCAATCTATATGATTTTAGCAGAAGGTATATGGTGTCCCTAGTGGGTAGCATAAACCATGCCCACTTGTCACATGACGAGTGGACATTGGGTGTTAGGTGGGCCATACCTGGCACCTAATAGGGGGCTATAGGTGTACCTTAAAAATTTCAATGATTTTTCTTTAATCTTTATGAGTGAGGTTTTTTGTTCAGTCTATTTAAATATGTGATTGTGGATCTTTAAATAATGGAAATAGTTAATGACACGAAAAAGATCTGATGCCAGTGAAGGGTACCATATGGTGCTCTTCACATATACATGTTTGGCACGTGCATGTTGCGTCCAACACATGCCCGTGAAGGGAACCATAGTGGTGCCCGTGACGGTTATTAGAGCAAGACTAGTTAATGACATTAAAGCCGCAAAGGGTCTCTCTCGGGCTCTGGGGTGCGCCATCCAAACATCTCCTCTAATTTCCTTATTCACTATTCATTATAAATGTATTCCAACTCATAAACATTGTCATTGGGTCCATTGTTAAAAAGGTGTAGTAACCCACATCTCGAGGACCCGAACCGACCACGTCCTGGGCCATTTTTCGAGTGGTTAATCGTAGGTTGTGCCTCCCAGAGCAAGGGTGGAGAGCATTGGAACTCCCACAAATAGTGGTGACTCCTGCTTACTACAAGACACAAATTCATTATTTGAGGATTCGAATCCTGTACCCAGCTGTGCTGAGCAAGTTCCTACCATTCCCTTTGTCACTGAAAGATATGCCCAGGGGGCTTCATTGGGTCCATTGTTATCACCAGACCTAGAGGAGAGCTAAGTGCCAACCATGCTATAAGAACATTTTCAATAAACTCTCTGTATTTAAAGCGCATTTTCTACATAATAGAGAATATCTTTAAATTTAAAGAGCAAAATTTTTTACACACTCCAAGATATTCTTTATTTTATTTTTATTTTTTTAACTTTTTCAAAACAATATTTATTGTCTTTCTTTATTTTCAGTTTATATAGTATATTTTTAAAAGTCATTAATGACCAATGAAATCAAATATTTTTGATAAAGAAAGTTAACGTATAAAGCATTGAAACTAGAAAAATCTTTGAATGCATTTAATAATAGAAAGTGAGTTTGTCTTTCCACATTTGGAGAGTCAAATGTATACTTTAAATTAAAATGTTAAATTAAAGAGTCCATTGGAGTAGAACTTTAAGGGTGAACTCTCTAAATTAAAGAACATTTTAAGTTTCAAGAGCTTGTTGGAGACGTTCTTTAAAAATATATATATTAACTAAAAATAAAGAAAGATAATAAAATTTTTTTGGGAAAGTAAATGAAAGAGTTAAAAATAAAATTTTTTGGAGTGTGTCAAAAAATTTGCTCTCTATTGTGTAGAATATACTCTTTAAATATAAATAGTCTATTCTCTCATAAGTTATAAATCATATAATATGTAGATAAAAAAATTATTTTACCAATTTGACCAACTTAAATTATAATTTAAGCTTAGCCAAACAAACTCTAAACGTTAATAACTTATCCGCTTTTTTCCTCACTAATTATTAGCTCAACCAAATTGGGCCCAAGTAAAATGAAGGCTCAATTTCCCTATAAATAACATATTCAGTTGGAGTGGGAAAATCACAGAAGCAAGAACAATACTACTTACATAGCTAGAGAAATGGAATTGTGGCCAAGACATCCTATTGCAATTCAACCGTGGTGCAATTGTAAATACTTGATCCGCATCGAAACAGAATGGTTTGCTGAACAGAATGGATTTCTGAAGTGCAAAGAAATGGATAATTCGGGCCCACACACAAAGTTCGAAATAGAGTATGCAGGAGACGAACTTGTGCGCCTGAAATGCAGCTACAACCAAAAATATTGGCGCATGGAAGAGAGACAGAATCCACGTTGGATTGTAGCCTCTGCTGAAGAAATAAATGACGGCGCTTTGTTCAGAATCGAGAATGTGAATGGTAATGATCCTATGCAAGGCGTTCGCTTTCGTTTAGTCCCAAACAACTTCTTTGTACGCTTGGCAACACTCTCTCCAGAACCCTATCGTTGCTGCTTGATTGCAGATAAACCAGGTCCTGACGAAGAATTCCGCGATGTTTTCAAAATCAGGTACTGGGGGAACTGAAGAAGAACCACTAGTGTGTGTGTACGTATGATTGCTGCGTCAATCAGACTCCCCTCTCCATTAATATACTTACAATAAAGAGGGTATGATATCATGTAATAAATAAGTTTCCATCTATGTTTACTCATGTTATATATTAATATGAGTAATATACAATATGAGTTGTATGCTTGTTTGTTTTATAAATAAAGTTGTATGCTTGTTTGTTTTAATATTTCGCCTCACGAAACAAAGTGACTGGTATCTCCAAATTAAGTCCTTTCTTATAATTGGCGGTGGTATTCTAATTGGTATGCCACCATTATTTTCTTAATCAAGATATAAACACAAACAAACAAACAGACAGGCAACAATAGATGACTTTTTCATTTAACCCACCCTTAATTCTAAGCTAGAGTTTGCCTGAATACGTACAAATAGAATCAAGATCTAGGGTTTTCTCATCTATTCCAGGAGATGAGCTAGCTTACTTCTTCAAGACATTTAGAGCTTGTTTGATAATGTAAAAAATTTTACCACACCTTTTTAAACTCATTTTCAACCATCTATTTTTAGTGAAGTCCACGATTTTTAATTTTTCAAATTTTTTTAAACCACACATCCATTAAAAAAAAAAAATTCACAAAAATCAAAACTTTTTACATTACTAAACAGACTCTTATTTTGAATGTTTTGTTAACTATGTTAATTTATTTATTTCTAATATTTAAGTACACCGCAAGCTCTTATAATAAGAATTTATGAATCCTTTGGGAGGCCGATCGCTACAATTTGATCTAGGCATGTTGAGTTGTAAAGTCGTCATGGTGAAATGGCATGTGAAAGGGATGGATGGTATCCACCTGGGATATTATGAAGGGAAAATTATAAAATTACAACACTTTGAGTTTCACTTTCTAAAAATAACAAACTTAACATTTATTTTTAAAAACCAAGTGTTTAATAATTAAAAACAAATATAATATTATATATTCTGTAAAAAAAATAATCTATTATATATTATATTAAAACTAATATAATATTAAATCAAAAATTCAAATTTTGAAGTTACAACTACTCTCACCCCAGCCCCTGCCCCCCACCCACCCTACCCCACCCCACCATACCCTACTCCAAAAATAATTTTTTTCTCTCTTTATCTCGATATTTTCCCACCCTCCCATCACACCGCAAAGTGACAAATTGATCTCACTCCAGCCACAACCTCGACCCCACCCTGACCACCCAACCCCACACTCCCCACCCCAAAATAATTTTTCTTCTATTTTTCACAACCCACCCAACCACCCCACCCTACTGACCCCACCTCAAAAATAATTTTTTTCTTCCACTTTTTCACACCCCACTCCACCCAGACCCCAACCCAACCCACCCCACAAAAATGAATTTTTTTCTCCTCTCTCTCTCTCTCGATGTTTTTCCACCTCACCCACTCACCCACAAAGTAACAATTGATCACACAAAATCACAATTACAAATTTATCCAAAAATATTTTCTTCTATTCCTCCACCCAACTCCACCCACAACACCCTACACCACCCAAAAAAAGATTTTTCTTCTATTTTTTTTCAATCTCACCAAGCCCCATCCCATCCCATCCCACCTCACCCCACCTACCCCAACCCCAACCGACCAACCCAACCTACACCCCACCACAAAAATGATTTTTTTCCTTCTACTTTTCCACACCCACCCCGCCCCCAACCCTACCCCGTACACCCAACCACCCCACCCCACCCTAAGATATGTTTTTTTTTCTACTTTTCCACTCCGACCCACCTCATCCCGACCCTATTCCACCACCCAACACCCTGTCCATCCAAAAATAATTTTTCTTCTGTTTTTCCCATTTCACCCCATCCCACCCGAAAAGTCACAATTTTTCACACAAAGTCATATCCCAGTCACAAATCACAATTACAAATTTAATCTCAAATTTCACAGCAATCCCACCCACCAATACTCCAACCACGCCCATCCACCAACCCTACCGACCATACCCTGCAAAGTAGGGGTGGACGTGGTTCGGTTTGGTTCTGGTTCCAGAAGAACCAAACCAAACCAAAAATCGATGATTTTTTACTAATGGAACCAATTGATTTTTTTAAAGATACTAGTGGTAAGCACGTGCGTTGCACGTCTCACGTAAACGATATATGATATGGATATTAAATTTGAAGCTATACGATATTTTAAGGCAATTGAGGAAATTAAGAATGTTAAAGACAAAACTAAAATTGAAAAAATAAAAAAGATAGAAATTAAACTTTAATTGAAAATATGAATACGACGTCACAAAGTTTTGAATAAATTGAAATATAATGTTGCAAACATTGCAATACTTCTTTGAACACAATTGTGAAATTAAAAATTATGAACTATTTATAATAATCTAATAATATTTTTCCATATTAAATAATTATACAATCAATTAATAAAACGTGTCTTCCTCAAATTATAAGTACCTGCGCTAACAATAGACCTAAACGGAGACATGAACATTGGCATCCACTAAATTATAGAGAAACCACCAAATTAGAGATAAAATCTTACCCTCACACAACTAAACATGCATTACATAATTTCGATAAAACAATAAGAATGCTAGAAAACCCCCCCTCTTCTTTTTAGAAATCTTATAACCATTACTTTTATTTCTCTGTGCTTTCTCCATTGCAAATTTCATTCTAATTTGGTGGATACAATGTGCCGTTGAACCTACAAGTAGCAGTTTCTAGTCGTGAGATAGAGAGGATAATGAAAGGAGGGATTTCCTAGACTTTACCTTTTCGGTTCTTGAATTTCAAGTTGCGAGAAAAAAAAGGAGCGCATTGAAATTAGAGGTGGGATGCCATGGCTATGGCAGATTTGTCCAGTAGAAATATTTCCCTAATTCGAGAAACTGAAATCGTACTAATATATCGCATTAACAAAAAGATTGTATGTATGAAAGGCGATATTTGGTGATGGGATTCTCCAATCTTAACTTGGCAATTTGAGTAAACGAAAGAATATTTGGAAAATTTTACAAACCCACACTTCAATCACGACCAGTTTCAAGATGCATTATATTTTAAGAATTATGATTTACGTTGAAGAAATGGTTTGGGCTGATTTTGGGAAGGAATCAATTTTGATTAAAGATGGGTGATGAGTGATTTAATTAATTCTTTCAACTGGAGAGTCATGAACGTTTTTTCTCCCCCTTTCTTTCTTTTTAAATAAATAAATGGGCACTTAAAGGGTATATTTGGTTTTTTAAAAAAAAATTGAGGTTAAATTGGTCAATCAAATGATTCTTCCTCATTCACACTTTTAAGATAGTGTAGATGGAACCAAGCCGAAATCAAACCGCTCGGTTATGGTTTGGTTTGGTTCAGAGACCATTACTTGAATTTTTAACTAATAAATGCAAATTAAAACATGTTTATATCCGCTTCTTCATTAGAATCCATCTACATCAATACTAAATAGAAAATGAAAATTTTAGTTACCAAAATAAAAATTTAGAAAAAGTAACATGTTATTCCAAGTCAAAGAAGAAGAAACTCACCTAAAGGAAGCTCACCGACCCGTTGAAACTTAGAGAATCGAACATAAAGACTGTTTAGACTTATTGTTACAGGTTGCAATGAAGTTCTGAGTCACATTCTACCGAAGTGCCGTGTGAGTTAGGGATGGATTTGCAACTTGAGTTAGGGTTAACTCTTGAGAATTGACGAATTGAGCCGATGTGTATATATACATAAATTTTAAAAAATAAACATCTACGTCGTCAATGGTGACTAAGGAGCGCAACGATTGCTGTGTTATACGAGTGCAAGTAAAGCCATGTGAATGCGTGTCTATAATGGAAAAAAAAAAAAAAAATGAATTAGAATTATAATTAGATTTATGATTTAAAATCTTTGTCTAATAGGAAATGAGATAAAATGTATGGTAAATAATATTTTTGTATATTTCACATTTATAATTTCAGATTTGAATATTTTGGTGAGATGAATATCCACTAATTTGTAATATATATATATATATAAATGAAGTTCGTTTCTTGGTTCTGGTTCTGGAAAGAGAACCGGAACCAGAACCAAAACTAAATGATTTTTGATTCTAAGAACCAAACCATTATTTTTTTATGTAGAACCGAACCAAATCGCTTGATTTGGTTTGATTCTGGTTTGGTCTGGTCTGGTTCGGTTATTTTTTCCACCCCTACTGCAAAGTCACAATTGGTCATAAAAAGTCACATTTCGGTCCCGCCAACCTACCTACCCACCCCACCCAAAAAACGATTTTTCGTCAATTTTTTCGCACCCAACCCCACCCCATCCTACCCCACCCCACTCCGCAAAGTCACAATTGATCACACAAAATCACATTTCGGTCCCCTTTCACCTTATCGCACCCTACACGTACACCACACCCCACCCACCCACCAGACCAAAAAATGATGTTTCTTCTTTTTTTTTCCAATCCACCCGTCTCGCCATTCCACCAACCCCACCCTATCCTACCCGCAAAGTCACAATTGGTCACCCAAAATCAGATTTCTGTCCCCACCACCCTACCTTACCTCACCACCCACCCCACCCAATAATTATTTTTCTTCTATTTTTCCCACCCACCCTATCTATAAAGTCACAATTGGTCATACAAAATCACACTGCACTCTACCACCCCACCCCTACCCAATAATGATTTTTCTTCTATTTTCTCGCACCCCTACCCCACCCCTATCCATCCCCAACCCCACCCACCCTACCCCGCGAAGCCACAATTGGTTACACAAAGTCATATTTCAGTCACAATTACAAATTTAGTCACAAATTTCACCCCACACCCACAAGTCACAGTTGGTCACAAAAAGTAACAATTACAAATTTAGTCGCAAATTTCACGGTGCCCCCATTCCACCCCATCCACATTTGCCTTCACCCCACCCAAAAAGTCACGGTCATACAAAGTAATAATTCAGTCGCAATTATAAATTTAATTGCAAATTTCACCACCTCACTCAGCAAAGTCACAGTTGGTCATACGAAATCACAGTGCAGTCGCAATTACAAATTTAGTTGCAAAATTCAACCCACCCACCCAGGTGACCGACCCAACCAGACACGAAGGTCACAGTTGGTAACACAAAGTCACAGTTTGTGTAATATCCCGACTAAGAAAACTTAAAAGAAATGATAGGTACTACTCATACCAACAAGATGCACCTTCTTTTCCGCAAGTCCATCATTAAAAACTCCAAAGTTAAGCGTGCTTGGCTTGGAGAAATTCTGGGATGGGTGACCTCCTGTGAAGTTTTCTCGGGGAGCGTGCGAGTGAGGACAAAGCATGTTGAAAAGATTCAATTTGGTACAGTGGGACAGCCCGTTAAGTGGGATCAGAGACGGCCACAGCCGAAAATCGAGAACTAAGTGCTATGCCATAGGGCGGGAGCCACCTCTAGAATCTCAATGGTTGGCAACAGATCCTCAGATGGGTTAAGCGAGACGAGGACGTCGCGAGTCTAACATGGGGTGATTTTAATACCCCGACTAAGAAAGGTACTACTCATACCAGCAAGGTGCACCTTCTTTTCCAGAAGTCCATTGTTAGAAACTCCACAGTTAAGCGTGCTTGGCTTGGAGAAATTCTAGGATGGATGACCTCCTGGGAAGTTTTCTCAGGGAGCGTCTAAATGAGGAAAAAGAAGCTGAAAATACCCGATTTGGTATAGTAGGGACAGTACGTCGTCATCTAACGACCGGGACAGTCCGTTGTGGGACCCGGGTCGTTACAATTTGGTCGCATAAGGTCATAGTTCGGTAGCATGAGGTCACAATTCAATCACATGATGTCACAGTTCGATTGCATAAAGTCACAGTTCTCGATCAAAGAAAGTCACATTTCGCTCACACGAGATCATAATTCGGTCACACGAGGTTATAGTTCGGTTACATAAATTGACAGTTCGGTCATACGAGGTCATGGTTTGGTCATATGAGGTCACAGTTCGATCACATGAGGTTACAGTTTGGTCACATAAAGTCATAGTTTGGTCACACGAGGTCACATCACGTCCTCATCCAACTGTCACACAAAGACATAGTAGATCACAATCTCTAATATAATTGGTAGCAATCATTCATAATTGGTCACATAATATTTATTCATTGGTCATAATCGATCACACAAGGTCGCAGTTCAATCACACTAAGTCACAGTTCGGTTATACCCAACCTGAAAAATCACAATCAACAAAAACTTTGATCACGATTACAAATATAGTCGAAACAAAACATTCTTAGTCACATATTATTTATTAATCACAACTTACTCTTTTTTTGTCACAATTAGTCAATTTTTATTTCACAAATACCTAATAATTAATCACGTTTGTGACAATAAAATTTTGTAACAATTGTTTTGGTCACATTTAATTAATATTGTAGTCACAATTACCTAAAAATTGGTCACACTCCCAAAATCAATTTGTCAGCCACAATTGCTCATAATTGGTCAGAAACAATACCCACCCAATACCACCCACCTGCAACCCCCCCACCTCACCCCCACACCCCTACACCAATCCACCACAAAGAGCCTACAACAGTGGCAACGCCGCCACCGCCACCACCACCATCACCACCACTACCGACAACCACCACCCCCAGCACCAGCACCAGCACCACCACCACCACCACAGCTAGCTTCACACCATCACCATCGCCTCACCAACACTGCACACAATTCTGAATCAAAGAATCAAATCAGATTCACAAACCTCCGATTTTAGTTTCACAATGCATTTGCAACCATGTTTCGATTTCTGTGAACTCAAATCAGATTTATGTGAACTAAATTGTAGAAGAGGGAGCGGATGTGTGTGTTTGTGTGTGTGTGTGTGTGTGTGTGTGAGAGAGAGAGAGAGAGAGGAGAGAGAGAGAGAGAGAGAGAGAGAAAGTGGGGGAATGGACGTAGTCATGTAAAGTGAGTTGGAGAGAGAGAGAATTTCCTTTATTACTTTAATTATATTTAATCAGTTAATTAAATTAATTAACACCTGAAATTTAGAAAAAATATTCTTCCACCAGATTTTTAAATCGTATCTTTGAAATACAAGTGTCCATGTAATTTTCTCTATTATGAACTTGGAAATATATTAACATTCTAATATGCTTCTATAAAATAAGATTACAATAATAAGTCATTATCTATGATTAGTGCTCACAAAAATGAACTAATGTTATAAAGAACTTTGAGAACCTGAAGTCAACTAAATAATTGGTTGTGATGAAACATAATAGTAGTAACATTACCAAGTTCCTCAATATTGTGGACAAGGTAATGAAATCGAAGGAATTCAATTAATTCACAACTTTTTGCCCAATATATAGGGGTGGACAAAAAAATGGAACCAAGCCAATCGAACGGAAAAAATCGAGAACTCTCTGTTTTTACAAAAAAAAAAAAAAAAAATTCGAAATCGATCGGCTCTTAAAACCAAAACTGAAAATCAAGAGTAAAATCGATAAAAAGTCACCAACTTCTTGGGAAAACATTGTGTGAAATTGTTGAACTAAGGGCCCGTTTGATTGTGATGGTGAAATTTGGATGGAAAGAAAATAAATTCCTGGAAACTTATTTTCTTAGAAATTAGAAATTTAATGTATTTGATTGATTTAATTTTTTTATGTGAGAAGAGTGAAGAATTTTTCAAATTTTGTTATTTGATTGACATTATTTTTCATGAAAAATAAAGCAAAATTTTGCTACTTTAATCAAAATATTATTATTTTTAAAATTTTACACACATTTGTACTTAATAATAATAATAATAATAATAATAATAATAATAATAATAATAATAATTTCTCAAAAAAAAAAAGTTAATTAACAACAATAAAAGAGGATGAAACTAGACGAAAGATGGAAAATCAATTCCCACCAAAGTGGTGGGAAAATGAATTCAACAAAAACAAGTAAAAAGTGAGAAATCGAGAAAAGATGAAAAACTAATTCGATGAAAAAAAATGCTATCAAACACCTAAAAAAGTGAATGGGTGTCTTGGATTTATTTTGAATTTACTTCTCAATGCAAAAGCAGTTTTTGAAATTGCATGTTCACATCCACTTAATTCATAGTGTACAACTAATTAACCTAATATTTATCGATCTAGAAACTACACCTAATGAAATTGCTCATTTATTTTGTTATCGATTGCTCATGTACTTTTTATCGATTTCTAATATTTATCCAAGAAATCAAGATTGCCAACGGTTTTCTAATCGATTTCTAATATTTATTGCTGCAATGGACAACATAAACAGTTTCTAAGTTCTTACATGAGAGATCACTTTCTTATAGATCTGAGCAGGGTGAGTGCATTCACTATATGGATATTCAAACGTCACCATTTCCAAAACGCACATACCAAATGAATAAATATCCACTAATTCATTGTATTCCTCTTCATACACCTTTGGAGCCTTGAACTCCGGTGTTCCTCAGAGTTACTAATATAGATCATAACTAATGAAATGTGAAATTTGAGCTACGAAGTTTCTCCTTGTAAAGCAGTAGTCGAAGCTACAGGAAAATAGTCCTCCTGTTTCATATGAATTAAAACTAGACAACTATCAGATAAGAGTCGAGGAAATTTGGGAAGATTCAAACCTTACCTACAAAACAAACGGTGTGGGATTTCCTTAGAATCGCGGCAAAGCCAAGGTCACCAATATTAACTTCTCCTTCGTTCCCATTAATAAAAATGTTGTCATAAAGGAAGATATGACATCTAGAGAGAGAGAAATTGGAGCCGAAAATATATTTCACACTTATTAATGAACAATGCAATTACAGTATTTAAAGTCACAGACACTAACACTTAAAACACGACTTCAACAATATACTCATATATTAATAGCCCCCCTCAAGCTGGAGGGGTGTTAACCACATACAGCTTGTCACGTAAGGCTTCAAAACAATGAGTGCTAAGTCAGCGGCGAATCCACCTTCAAGCGAGGTAGCACGACCGTGCTAACTGACTGCCGGGCGCCAACTGTGGCGCTGTGCAGAGAGCAATTTCAAATTTTTTTTTTTGCCCAAATATGAAGTAACCCAAGCCCAAGCCCAGAAGCCCCAAAGGACTAAACCTAGATACAAAGCCTTCTCAGGCCTGGAATTTCACATTTGTCCAATTTGCAAGTGCAATCCCCAACCCAAGCCAAATCCCTTTCCCGGACCCTTCGACATGAAGGATCATCGCTCAATGCTTTCGTCGCCATCGGTCGCCCTATGTGCACCGGTGCACATCCTGCCTCCACTCCAGCTTCGGAGTTCTTGTCTGTTCGGGCAACCAACACTCGTCCCTGCCTGTCGACCGACGATAATGTTACCAACTCTTACTTGTTGTAATTTTTCATTTTTTTTTTGTTTTGGTTTTTTCAGATTTTGTAATGTCTTAGTTTTAAGCATTTTAATCAGTAATATTGATGTTTAATGTCTCAATTTTTTGGTTAGATTACTCGGTTTCCCATTGCCCATTCACTAACTTTCATTCCCCAATTTTTGATCCATTTGTGATTTCTCATTTCAATTATCGGGTAATGAGGCTAAACATTGATTCATTATGATTGATTTTTGAATTATGCATAAATGTTACATTTAAGTTTTTGCAATGTGGTAAGATTTGTGAATTGTGATTATTGGTATGAAAATATGATTTGATTTGTGAATTGTGATTGTTGATTTATAGGTTGTGAATTTAGATTTGGATTTGATTTGTGAATTGTGATTATTGATTTATAGGTTGTGAATTGAGATTTGGTGAATATTTGATTTGATTTGTGATAATTGATTTACAAATTATGGAACTTTTTTCCAACCTAAACGAAAGTTTCAATCTAGTGGTTCTAGTTCTAGTAGTCCCGTAACTGCTTCTAGTAGACCACATAAGTTACTAGACTTTGATAATGCGAAGAAACTTTGCACTGAATTCAATATGGATGAACTTGTGTCAGATCCAGGGAAATGACCTCCATCGAGTCATATGACCCTAACATTAGAGATAATGTTAGGATGACATACTTAGAGAAAGGCCCTTGTCAACCATATGGGCATGAATTTCCAAGAAGACTGATGGGAAGTGATAATAGATGTTTTAGGAAATAATGGTTCAATGAATTTTATTGGTTGGAGTACAATGTAGAAAAGGATGCTGCATATTGTTTGTATTGCTATTTGTTCTAACCTGATACGAGAAGTCAAGGGGGGTGGGCATACATTCACTAAGACTAGGTTTAGAGATTGAAGCCACAAAAAGATTATAAGAGATCATGTCGGTCTTGTTTACAGTGCTCAAAATCTAGCTTTCAAGAAAAGCAACAACTTGAAGAACCAAAGACAAAAATCTCTCTTATGTTTTGCATAGCCAAAGTAGTACACAACAGAAAAGTTATAGGATGGGGTTGACAGTGATACTAGATTGTACTAGATTCCTAGTGTGATTCGAGATAGGAGCTCAATGGAGAAGTCGAGTTGGGAAGACGAATGGATCAAACCAAGTCAAAGGGGGTGAAATTCGAGGATCGGGAGCATTTTCACGGCCGTAAGTTCCATATGTCACAGCCATAATTCACTCTCGGGTTAAAATGTAGGATTCCAAGATTTTCATACTTACGGCCGTAACTTTAAATAGAAACACACTTACGGCCGTAACTATCATCTTTACTACCGTAACTGCTCAGCGGGTCAGATTTCGTAGATTTTTATTTCCTTTTCAGTTTTAGTTATTTTAGTTTAATTAGAACTCTATTTTGAACCCGTATCCACTACCCTAATTGTTAGATCATTTCATTATTTATATGTTATTTCCGTTCATTCTAAAACAGTTTCAATTTTAATAAACAGTTTATTGAGAATTCAATAAAATTATAGGTGGATTCCTATATTTCTTTGAACTTATCAAGATAATCATCTTGTGGCGTTCATTCCGAACTTATCAAATATTCGCGATAATATTTGTGGCATTCAAAATCAGGAAGTTATCAAGGAAACTAGGCAAATCCTTGTGGCGTTTCGAAAATCTTGGTTCTTTCTTCTGCATCGTCAATTCCACGTCATGAAGTTTGGGTCAAGATTCCACCGTCCATCCACAACCTGGGTTCGGAACTTTTCGACATTTAATTCTGCATCTCGAATCACGTCATTTGGTATCAGAGCTGAACTCTGAATTCAAGTATTTTTTATCTATCCTAGTTTGATTCTGTGTTTTTATCATAGAGTCTGCACAGAATCATCCATATCCTATTTTTTGTTGTCCAGTCTTGTTCTTCGTGTTCTTGAGTTTTCTTGAGTCTTTATCCAAAGAAAATATCCGAAAAAAATTCCAAAATTGTTGTGGCCATTTTTGTTCAATTTATGTTTCGTTTGTTTTGTTGCGTTCATGCCGAATTTTTGGATTTAAAAAAAAAAAACACAAACGTTTTGGATTTTTTTAAAAAAAATATTTTTTTAATTATTTATTTATTCCGAAAATTCAACAATTATTCAAAACAAAGGGGGTTATTCCAAAATTCAAAGAACTACTTTTTTGAATTCCATAATTATAGCACTTTTGATATACTTCTAATAAGTATTGAGGTCTTAAATCTTAACGCGAGAAAGATTAGACCTTTTAAATCCATATCTTATATGGACCTTCATCAACCGATTATCATGGAACACGACTAAGTGTGTAATATAAAGTTTTTAGTGCAAAGCTCCAAAAACTGTTTTGGAGATTTTGCGTGGCTTCATCAATGATTGTATCAATTGTAATCATTCTCCTTTCAGATACGCCATTGTGTCGAGGTGTATGCAAAAGGGTTATTTATGCGAAAATTATGTTCTCATAACACAATCTTGAAGTCAATCACTTTGAAATATTCTTCACTTTGATCAAATCTACGTGCTTAGAGTATTTTTCTCATTTTGGCCTTCTAATTTATATCTGTATTATTTGAACTTTTCAAACTTTCAGATTTAAACTTTATTATAGATAACAATGACAATCATGGTTATCTAATGATAAAGACCACTCTGACATATGCCCGCTTACATCCGAATGTAACAGGCTCAGTGGATCAACCATCCCACCTTTCCTTTTTCCAAGAAAATTGACTTATCAATTTACCTCCAAGGCGAGATATACATATATCTCCATTAATTGAATAAGTCAAGTGTCAGATTTAAGTGCGACTTCTTCTTTGCCTTATCAATATTCAAAATATAGACAATTTGTTATTTACCTAACTTTCATATTATCCCATCTAACTTAACGGATAACTATTATTCTTAATCAAATAGGATAATCATTTTATGTCCAAACATGAAGTGGAAGTGTCGTTCTTCATAAGAACTGTAATTAAAAATTGTCTAATTTTAAACCGAATCAGAAGACAAAGAAAGGTGATAGCTTCTTAAGATGTTCAAGTAACATTTGCTTTATTACCTACAAATAGGTATATCACCATTTTTCGCAATTATTCTACTTTTAGCCATTGTATGTTATCGGTATCTAATACTCGATTGGCTAAGTAGATTATTTAACCTCTATCAAATAGAAAACTGAAGTAGAAGATTCACCAAACTTCTCACTTCTTCAGTTCGGTTAAGGAAGCCTCGCAATTTTAAATGTAGTGTCTTATTATTGGCATGTTTGAGAAAACTATTCTCGATCATATCGTGTTTTGAGATCATTTCTCAAAGAACGACGCCAATTCAAGGATTTCAGTCTAATGAACTTACTTAGTGTCAATTGCACTATATAAGTTCACGTAATAACTCAAATTTTAAAACTCATACAGCAACAATAAAAAATAAAAAATAGAATCATGTATTATCATGAATAAATCAATTTAATATTGTCTTTTATTAAATCGATTGCTCCCACTGTTTTACTTAAATTAATGACCCTCAACATTAATCTCGTAGAATCCTGTTAGATTCACAGTAGGCTAGGATCCCGTTTATTCCATTAGAACCTTGAGTGACTCAACAAGCTCTAATGAAACATTCAAGCAAATACTCCTATCAATCAAATCTCCACGTGACTCCTAGATCATCAAGTAGACAACTCTTTGTTGCACACATCTTATGTGTTTACTTAATTGTGCCTCCAAAATTCCATCTTCTTGAGTGACTCAACAAAAGATAGATTTCAGTTATATTCTACCCATTGTTCTGAAACATCTTATGTTTCATAGTGATAAACACATCTTCCCACTCGTAGCCTTGAGTGACTCAACAAACCACATCGAGGGCGGATTCTGGTTTTTCACTATGACAATGGAAGACACTTTGTATTAACCAATTAATACGAATTTAATAAATTGCTTCCAAAATTATAGCACTTTTGATTAACTTAAAAAGGATGTTGTTTTGGTTAAGTCTAACCCTTTGTTCAGAAGTATCTAATACTTCATAATGAGAAACATATCTACCATTGAGTAGTCTTGAGTGACTCAACAAGCTGACATCTATAGTAAACTCTGGTTTTTCATTATAACAATGGAAAGCGTATAACTTAATATAATATTAAGTGAGGGGTTTGTCTCATCATTCCTATATATTTTAACTAACATCAACCATGCAATTAATCATACATATAATAATATTATGGATGATATCTATCTAGTCTTCTCGAGCCATGAAGAAGACTAGTTGGTCAATTTCTAGGGGACATTGCATTCGATCATCGAATGCTAAATGCAATAATCTTCATCTGTTGTTGCAACCTGTAACCTATACTAGTTGTCTTCTTGTGGCCAACTCCAACATGCTTAAATTCAAAGTAAAATCTTCAAGTAGGAAGGAGAGTGATGAGAGGGCGATTTTGAGGACACAAGCAGGAATATATGAGGAAAGAATGAAGAGTGAAAAGAAGGATAGAACAGAGGCTATGTTGAGAAGGAGGCAGAGTGAAAAATTAAGAGATGATAATTCAGAAATGAAGGACATGTTCAAGGAGATGAGAAGGTTATGGGAACAGCTAGAGAAGAAGATGATTGCACAAAATGAGAGGAATAAATTAGCTAAGCTACAAAAGGAGAGTGAAAGAGAGGCTGATGCTGAATTACAAAAGGTTGAAAGTGAGATTGTAGGGGATTTACAATTGGAGCATCGAGGTAAGAATATTGAAACTGAAGATTGAAGATAGAAATAGTTAAAAATCCAAAATTTGAAGTAGGAGACGAGGAATTAGGTGTAAGGAGGTGGATGAACATGAAATAAAAATTATCGATGAGGAGATGCATGTATTGGAGGTTGGGCATGAAAAATTAGAAGAGGTGGCTGGGTGTGAGGAAAAAGAGAAAGAGGTGATTGAGCAAGAACTTGAAAAGATTGGGGAAGGTGAAGAGAAGGGCCTCGTTGCAAGGAAAAATGAATTGGAGATAATGAGCCATGAGTACAAAGATCTATATCTTGTACCTTTTGAAACTAAAATTCCCCACCCCATTTTATTTAATTATTTCTTGTAAGTTAATTGCACTCGGAAATTTGGATTCAGAGCCCCCATATTACTCTAAGGTAGTACCAGATTCCACTAATTTTGAGCACAACTTGACATTGGGAAATGTGCCATTTGGCACGCATTACGAGGCAGCGGGTTCTACTGCGAATTTGGGTCTGAAACCATTACCAGAAGTTCCAGAACACCTGAAAACATTTGTAATGTCATCAATTCCGAAAAATGTTGTGAGTCGTGATGCATTGGGAATTGTGAAAAATGGCACACACTTCGAGGCAGAGAATTATGGGAGTTTTGAGTAGAATCTCGGCCAACCAGTAGCACCATTGATCTCAGTAGCCTCAAATTACCCTAGTTTGGTCCCCGCTCCTTCAAATGCTTTTTTTAGCTCTTCATTGGGATTCATGCCATTTAGCACGCAAATAGAAGCAGCAATTTCTGCTGCTAATCTACTTATGAAACCTTCTCCATCAGCTTCAGAACACCAAATATGTTTGGGATCACTCCCTTGGTTTCTTGCCCTCCTGGTTCTGTTCCAACCACTTTGGCACCTGCTAAAACCCATTCTAAAGTCCCCTTGGATATTTTGGTGAAGAGTAATGCTCCTTTGGCTAATGTTCCTCCACCTAAGGATATACCGAACCCTGGTCGACCCAAAGTAGCTGCAGCTTTCGTTTCTGCTGTCCCTGCTCCGAAAAGTACCGCGGTTCTTTCTCTATTATCATATGCAGCTACATTGAAAGACCTCCCAACAATTACTCAGGCTACTAGGAGTCAAAACAAATCTTTTGCATCAGTCACACAGGCTCCACCAGACTCTTCACTGCACAGGTTTGCTACTAAGGAGTCTTTTATGTATTTGAATGAACATGTAGTTACTTTTACCGAGGAGGATAAGAATGTTCTAACTGAGCCATACAAGTTCACACTTGTTTGAAAATTCATACACAGGAAACCTCCTATCTCTAAGGTACGTGAATGCTTTTTGAAAATTGGATTTCAAGGTGATTTTAGCATTGGACTTATTGATGCACGCCACATTTTGCTGCACCTTACACATGAGGAGGATTATATATGGTTATTCTTGAAGCCATCATGGTATATTGAGGGATGTCTAATGCGGGTTATCAAATGGACATCAGGATTTAGTCCAAAGCACGAGACCTTGTTCCCCCGTTTGAAACCAGGGTATAAAAAAACTTATTAGCAGCTAATAAGTTTTTACTTGCTTTTTTTATTTATTTTGCCCTCGACCTCTTCTTAGCTTACCCTTCTCGGGAACCCTAGGAGCCCCATTTCCTTAGCTGCTAGATACTAAGGAGCTTCTGTTGTTGCATCTGAGTTGATTGAAATTCCCATTGCTACCGATCCACTTTCGAGCGAAAGGGCCCTTGTATGCACTTGCTTGGACCATTGGGGTCCCACTACGTATAGATGAGGCAACTACTGATCTACGTAGGCCTAGTGAAGCTCAGGTTCGTGTTGAGGTTGATCAAGAGTATGAGCTTCCTGACCGCATTTGGATACAAAGACAGAAATTTCCAAGTTACTGGTAGCTTGTGGTCTATGACAAGAAGCCAAAATTTTGTCTCAGGTGTAGAAATAGGGGACATTCAGGCGTTCAGTGTTAGACTGGGAAACCACCTGCACCAGCACCTGCTCAGCCTACACGACCACCACCTACTATGGATCCAACAGTCAGGGTTCCACCTCCCGTTCAGAAGAAGAGGTGGGTTCCAGCCTCTGCAGCCACCTCTTTCTTCCCCAATAACTCCACTGTTGTCCCTTCGGTCACACCGCTTGATCTACCAGTGATAGTGACTACTCCATCATCCATAGAGATCATCCCAGAAATTCCGACAGAGGTTGCACCACTTGTCCCTACTGATACAGAGCACACCCCAGAGGCATTTACTACCGATACTGAGCTGATTCCATAGGTTTCTACTTAGTTACCTACTCCTGCTACTGATACAACACCAGAGGTTCAGACAGAGGCTATACAGATCCTTATTGCATCTACTGAGGCTATTTTAGTGACAGTTCCTACCATGGCTGAGGCTCGTCCGCAGACTCCTACTGAGGTACCTCCTACTTCTCCTATTCCTCCAACTACTACTGTTGCAATTGCTATTGAAGTACTGCAAACAATTATCCACAATAGCTCCCCAGCATCTTTAGAGACAGCCCAATCTTCTCATGGATCAGCAGGGACAACTCCACAACTTCTTGCTCAGGGTCTACTCACAGAGTTAGGTTCAGAACACTCCAAAGCAAAGAAGCTTCTGTTAGACCACTTCAAGGGAAAACACTGAATGAAGATCACATCCACCTTGAGATTTTCCATTGAAGACTTGGTACTCAAGCTATTTGGAGATCCCCCATCATCCAAGCCCCCTTGCACTTAGGCTTCCACACCTTCACCCACACCTACTCCTACACAGAGACAGGATAAGGTGAAGGCACGTATTCAGAACAACATTGATGGGATGGGTCTTGGAGACTGGATGCAGAATACTGAGGCAGACTTACCATCAGCTACAACATTTTCATCTGGAGCACTTACATCGCATGTCCCCTTAGTCACTAGATCAGCCACATCACACATGAGCCCTATCTTGAGATCAGAGGCACCTACATTCTGACTTACCCATGGCCCATGGGTGGGTGATCCTCTTGCCATCAGAGAAGTTCCACATCCCAGATGTCATCCTTCACCAGGTAGTGATCCAGAGTACACAGAGTACTACTCAAACTACTATGATCAGGATATGTACCAAAGTAGGCGCATGACCAGATCTATGACATGTATGAGTGTCCATCCCTGGGAGTGCCCTTGACTACATTTACTCTTCTCTGTATTTCTGCTTTTAGTTTCATTTGACATTTATTTTGTTACATTTTACATTTTTTGGAGGTCAGGTATATGCTCCCTCCTTTTATTTTTTTTCCGCATTATTATGTTATAAAATAAGCCACACTAGTGATATTTGCTTAAAAAAAGGGATTTGGTTAACTATTGTGCAATAGAGATGACTAGGGCTATCATGAATGAGATAGATGATTCTATATTTTCAATATTAGTCGATGAGTTTCGTGATAATTCCATGAAAGAACAAATGACAATTGTTTTGCGATTTTTTACAAATCTTGAAAGTCAGGAGCGTTTTTTGGGGGTAACACATGTTAGCGACACTTTTGCACATTCACTTAAGGATGCGATTGATCCAATGTTTGCTCGACATGATTTGAGCATATCTAATCTGAGAGGTCAGGGTTATGATGGGGCAAACAATATGTCTGGTGAATTCAACGGTTTGAAAGCTTTGATTTAATGGAGAATCCCTATACTTTTTATGTTCATTGTTTTGCTCACCAACTTCAGTTATTATTGTTTCGGTGGCATGTGAAACTCTATCGCTTGGTGATTTTTTTAATATGCTTTCTATCGTTGTCAATTTAGTGGGTGTGCCATGTAAGCGTGCAAATGCACTTTGAGCAAGTTATCATTCCGAGATTGTGATGAAGCTCAGTCTTGGGAAACTTTGTAGTGGTAGCAGTAAGTTTCAAGAAATGAATTTGGCACAACTAGGTGACACTAGATGGGGCTCGCATCTACTCACAATCACTCGTTTTATTATTATGTTCAATAATGTCTTAGACACTCTTGAGATTGTATCACAAGATGGCGCAAATGCAGATCAAAGAGCATTGACAGACCGACAGATGACCACTATGTAAAACTTTGAGTTTGTCTTTTGTCTCCATTTTATGTTTGACATTCTTTCCGTTACAGATAATCTTTCACAAGCGTTACAAAAAAAGGAGCACGATATTCAGAATGTCGTGGGATTGTTGAATGTGTGCAAGTGTGCATTGCAAAACATGAGGAACAATGGTTGGAGTAATTGTTGGATAGGGTAATTGAGTTTTGTGTTGGTAGAAATATATCAGTGCCTATCATGGAGGTTTTGTGGTTTTGGAAGATCGATCAAGACGTGGAGGCGCTCAGAAGGTGACTTATTATCATCATTTTTTATGTTGATTTGTACAGTCATGTTATAGACTCAATTTTACAAGAGCTGAACGATCATTTTCCAGAGACAACTACTGAGCTCCTTATCTGCATTTCATGTTTGAGTCCAAAAGCCTCATTTGCAACCTTTGATATTACTAAATTGCTATTTCTTCCTGAGTTCTATCCTTTGGACTTCAATATTGAAGAGTTGTTATTACTTAGACTTGAACTTGACAAGTTTTTTACGTTTGTCGCAAGGGAGAGTACTTTCTTTAAACATATCATGTGTAGCTAAGAAATTGGTTGAAATGGGGAATCCTTGTTATATTCCATTGGTTTATAGGCTCATTACATTGGCTTTGATATTACCTGTGGCAACTACAAGTGTTGAAAGGGCATTCTCTGCTATAAATTTATTGAAGAGTGACTTGCGCAACAAAATGGGAGATAAATGGTTGAATGACAATTTGGTTGTGTACTCGGAGCGAGATATTTTTAAAAATATTGAGAATGGAAGAGACCAAGTTAGAGATGGAAACTGGTCAATTTGAGAGGGATTTGGAAGGGTAGGCAATGGTACACGGAATTTAGTTGAGTAAGGGAAGGAAGACTCATCAAAAGACACTTTTGTCTATATAGATTCTTCTAGAGGGATGTAGACACCTGTTCCTTTATGTCAGAGGCTATAACCTAAAAACACACAATTGGATGTATAGAAGGGAAACTTGTGTCTATTATATGGCCGAAGGTGAGGAAAACAAGCACAATCGAAAGGTTTGAGGAAGTTATTGTCTGGTTTTTTAAGGATAAGCTTTTCAAAAGGAGATACAAATTAGAAACTGAGGAAGGCAGTCTGTTTATAAGAAAAATAGTTGTAACAAAGGAGTCCCACCAAAAAATAAATTTTAACTTGGCTTGAGATAAAAGAGTGAGGCTAAGATCAACTATATGCCCGTGTTTGCGCTCCGCTTTTCCATTATGCTGGTGAGTGTGGGGACATGGATTTCTAAAATGTATGCCAAATTTTTCTAACATTGATTGTAAAGGTCTATACTCCAAACCCTAGTCAGATTGCAAATCATCAACAAAATGGACATAATACAAGAAACCATCAGGCGATAACAGGGGGCAAGCCCCCAAACATCAGTATGCACAAGTTCAAATGGAGATATAGTTTTTGTTACATAACATGGAAAAGATGATTGACATAATTTTCCTAGTTGGCACGAATCACCAAAACTCAAAATTTTGACTGACTCAGAAATAACTAAGGACTTCAATACAAGACTAAGGACAGGGGAGTTAGGATGGCCTAACTTTTGATGCCAAATGTCTATACAATGACTGAAAAGTGTATTTTATACACTTATTTCTATCGTAAAAATAGGATTTATTGTTATTGTTAGAGAATATTTGCTATTCATTTCGTTGTTATTTGTTTATATTTCAGAAATATCCTAGGATCAAGAAAACAAAGGAATGGTAGCCAAAATCAAGTTAATTGGATGATAAAATGGCTTAATTGTGCAAATCAAGAGTTGATGAAGTTAATCAAGGGCCAAATTGAAAGAAAAGTCAAAGAAGAAATCAAATTTGGAAGAAATCAGAAGTTCAGGGACATAATTGTAGCAATCGAAAGTTGAAGGACTTGTTGTGCAATAAAACAATCAAGATCAACTTAAAGGAATTTAAAAGATGGAAATTGCTATTGGACACTGAGTCGTGCGATCGTGTAAAGTTCAAGGGTGCAATCACATGATCGCTGTAGAAAAAGGCATAATCAAAATAAATATAACCGTGCGTTCGCACGACTTTGTACTGCGTGATCGCGTGGTTACATTTCTGGGCCGAATGGTGGGCTTTTTGCTCGATTTTTAGCAAATTTCTCATAATTTTGACCTAAGCTTCGAGAAAATCTATATATACTAGACATAAGGCATGTTTTTGGAGGTTCCCAATTGTCATAATTTATGTCAAAATGCTGTCGAATTTCCGAGAGAACCATGCAAGGTCAAGACCACAATTGAAGATACAATTCCAAGAAGATGAATGGGGATACATTTTTTTATTTTTCTTGTTATTTATTTTCAATTATGTTTCTAGGCTAAGTTTCTAGTGTTAGGATTGTGATGAAGTTTTCACTTTTGGATTCCATGTTTTGATCTATTATTTATTTTAAGCAATTTATTGGGTTTGTGCAATTGATATGTGCTTTTTATTATTATGCAATTCTTTGGCCAATTAATTTTTGACGTGGTGATAGATTTCTATGTTCGAAATAGTAGAAATTTATTAGACTTGTATTAATTGCCATAAAGTCCGATAGGGGATAGAAATATACCCATATACTTTGTGTTGTCCTTGAAAGAGTTCAATAATCTTTTAATGATTTTCTAGATGCTTAATTGTTATAGAAATAAAGTCAATTTGCTCGCAGGAAAATGTTTTTATGGATCGCTCGAAAGGGGACTTAAATAACTTTAGGACACGGATTTTCAAAACCCATAAATTTTGTTTAAATGATTTGGTCAAAATATGGATGACGTAATTAAAATGGATTCATAATTCTAAAGCGCTTGGTTTTCATAGTTTTAAATCAAATCTTCTCATCATTTTTATTTTAATTATTAGTTTAGTTTTTATTCAAAAATTCTCAAATCAAAGCTTTTTCTAGTTCCGGCTAAGGTTAATAATCTAAAATACAATTTACAAAATCCCTTAGGGTATGATATCTGGACTTAAATCCACTTTATTACGTGTGTGATCCGTACACTTGCGGTAAGCAAAAACTTTTTGACGCTGTTGCTGGGAATTTTAGTTTAAATTTATTTTTAGATTACTTTCACTAATTTAGACTTTTTACTGCTTTATTTTTATTTTAGGATTTTAGATTTAGCTTTATTTTAGTCACTAGTCCTTTTATTTTTCTCATAGTTGTGTATGCTACGTAGAATCAATTACAAGAGCTACAACACGCCAGCACAAGTATCGGGATCAGCCTTAGGAGTCAGTCCCCCGACATACCCAAGATCTTCGAAACATAAAAGTAAGGACCCCGATTTTATGATGAACCCTAAACCGAATCCAACCCTCTTTTTGAAGTTGACCCATAAAAAGAACGTACTTTACACCGTAGGTTAAGAGAAGCAAAAGAATTAGATAATTCAAAAAACCAAAAACAGGAACAAATGAATAAAACAAGTAAAACGAATTCAAATTGTGATTTTCTTTACTGATGTTTAAATGTGTTGGACATTCGATTTCACATAAGTCAATACTGTTAATTCCATTCATCAATTTTACTCCTATCTATGTGCTCGACCGAATTCACTTATGCATATGAAATTCTTCTCTCGAGTTTAAATCAACTCTACCTAATTAGTTGAGCGTGTTTCTAGATTGCATGTCGTAATGACTATATGCATGGGACACAAGAATTCATTTAGCGATCGCAATACTAATAAACGTATATTTCTATCGTCTATCAAAGTACCAGATTTTATTCCTAGGTCTAAGTTTTAGCTCACCTCTCGGATTATGAAAACGCTCATGATATCGTGAACCAGTGATCAATTCATTCACGCATTAAACTTGAAAATAAAATCAACACATGTAAATTATATGTAAAACTCAATTCATGAAAGTAATAGTGTAAGACTTATGCTACATCGAATATCCCAACTAATGGTTTAGCTACTCATCACAAAATAAATAAAAGCATAAGAATTAAATATAAACATGTTGAGTATATCAGATTAACAAGGATAAAAGAAACTCTTGCACTAAGAAATTCTGCCACGTTGACAATCTTCAATCCTCTTCCTTTGCCTTAATTTTTGACTCCCAATAGTTGAATGATAAAGCTATGAATTGTATGAGGAATAGTAAAAGAAGGCTTTTGATAACCGTCTTTGTTTGTGATGGTTGAATTTGTTCCAATTTGCAATTATACACCAAAATTTTACCTTGCCCATGTCATGTATGTTGACATCTCCACTCAATTCAAACTTCAATATGTTGACTTCAATTACCTCGTCGGTGCCAATGACAAAATCAATTATGAAGTCAAAGGGTTGCACGATAAGGTCGGCACTCTTAAGTGTCTCCTTGTATGTCTGCTCTTTTGTGATGGACTCCTCTCCCCTCACTTGGTCTTCAATTTTAATTGAAGTTTCCTCGAGCTCGATGTCCGGAATTTGAATTTTTGACAATGGAGCAGTGTTCCGTACATGACAAACAATTTCTTCTGGCTGATCTACTACATTAGATTGCTCATTTTTTTCCTTCAACTGTTTCAACCAAATTTTCTAAATCATCTAATCTAGTCACTTGAATTTTTGGCATCTACAATGGATATCTCTCTGATATGCTCACATTCACTTGCCTCATCAGCTTCTTGACTTCATTAAATTCAGCTTGTTGATTTTGTAATGTTTGTATTATAAAATCTTTCTTGCCAAAATCTTTAATTTCAGCCTGAACTTCCTGTACTAGTTGTTCATCCTGACTGTGTAATTTTTCAATCAAAGAAAGATTTGCTTCAATTCTTCGAAGCATTGTTGTAATCTCATCAATCCTAGGTGTTGTTTGATTAGAATTCCAGTGATGATTGTTTGTTTCCATTTTGCTACGTTGCCTCCACTATCTTCAAGTCCGTTAAATCCCTGAAAAAAGAGACAATTCACTGCTTTTCAAAGTCCTCAAAATCAAAATCAAAACTAAAAAATAAAAATAAAAAAAATAAAAAATTCAAACTAAAACAAGAACAAATTGGTATCGATATTAATTAACAATCTTCGGAAACGGCTCCAAAAATTTATTGTGCTAAATCGCAAGTGTACGATATCGCATCCAAGTAATAAAGTGGACAAAAGAGTCTGAGTTATCATTCTCACGAGGATTGTAATTAAGTATCGAAATTGTGTTAGTTCTCACCTTATTTGAACAGTAGAATAGTGATTGATTATCTAAACTAAAATAGAAGATTAACTAAATAAAAGCAAAAGAAAATAAAAGACATTTAAATAATTTAATTGATGTTTATAAATGTTGGGGCATTAGATTTCACATAGTCAATACTTTTAATTCTAAGTATCAAGTTTATTCCTATTATTGTGCTCAATCGAATTCACTTATGCATATGAAATTCCTCTCTCGAAATAAAAAATAAAATCAACACATGCACTCAATAACACAAAACAAGAATTCATATCTTTTCATCAAGATCTTGGAAGCTATTTGGAGGCAAAGATCTGAGGATTGAAGATCAACACGTGAAAGCTACATCTTGGTGCAAGATTTATTTTATTTGTTGAATTTGATAAACTCGTGATGTTTATATTATTATTTATTGTGTTTTCAGTTCCAATACTATGAACAACTAATTTTCTTATTGGGATTAGCGACGTAGCATAGTTTTACGCCTTTAATTACATTGTTCAAGTTTTTACATATATGTTGCATGTGTTGATTTTATTCTATGTTTAATGCGTGAATTAATTAGCCACTAATTCATTGATTTAATAGTTTGTTTTCATAATTCGAGAGGTGAGCTAACGAACTATATCTAGGAATAAAACCCGGCAATTGAATGAACAATAGCGATATATGTTTATTGTTACCGCAATCTATTTTTGGAGTTCTTGTGTTCAATGCACCTAATCATTATGACCTGCTGTCTAGAAACATGATTGACTAATTAGGTAGAGTTTGATTTAAACTCGAGAGAGGAATTTCAGATGCATAAGTGAACTCGATAGATCACATTATTAGGATTAAAACTTGAATAGTGGAATTAAAGGTATTGACTATGTAAAATCGTGATTCCCAACTTTTTAGTCATAAATTACTAAAACACAATTTGCATTTTAGTTTAATTGATTTTAATCAATCATTTATTTTAGATAAAAATCTCACTTCTCAACTACTCAAATAATGCTAGGATTAAAATAACTTCGATAATTAATCACAATTTTTGTGGGACGAGGATTCTTGATTAATATACATATCTTTTGATTTTGATTTTAATTTTATTTTTCCGTTCTTTTAGTTTTTATTTTTCTTTATTCTAGTTCATATTAAGTAAATCTAAAAATATTGATTTGTATCCCTTTGATTCAGAAATCGAGTGCATTTTGAGACAAAGGCGTAAATAGCAGTTGGAAGCAACTCATCAACTAAATCTAAGAAATGAACCAAATGGTGTTCCAAACATCCCTCTGAATCCTAACAATCAGTCAAACGCAGTAATCGAGCAGAAGCCTCAAATTCTTGGAGGATGACCATTGAGGAAATACATGATACCTCTTGTGAGCGATATCATGACTTGTGTAGTACCTCTAGCCATACCTTCTAATAACTATAAAATCAAAACTTCATTGATTTCACTGATATAACAGTCATTGGAATTCCATGGGCTACCTTTAGAAGATCCCCATGCGCATCTGAGGGCTTTTCAAAAATTTGTGACATGTAGCACATGAATGGAGTTCTAGCAGAAGCAGTAAAGATGAAATTGTTTTCATTCTCTCTTGTAGACAAGGCTAAAGCATGGTGTTACTCTCTTCCAGCAAATTCAATCACTTCGTGGACGATCTTGAGTTAGAAGTTCGTGGATAAATTCTTTCCACTAGGGTGAATGTCGAAGCTTAGGAGGGAAATACTAGCTTTCAGTAAACTACAAGGGGAATCTATATTTTAAGCTTGAGAAAGGTTTGATGAACTTCTCAGACAATGTCCAACGCATGGAATTTTGATTGATATTGGTTCAACAGTTCTACAATGGGTTGACTTATGAGAATAAGAGGCACGTAGATTCAACTACTGAAGGATCCTTGATGGATATGACTTAGGAGGAAGCATCTGAAATTTTTGAGAAAATGGATGCAAAAGTTACCTATGGCATTCTGATCGACTAGTGCAGAAGACTAGGGGAATGCTTAGTCTTCTTAATGTCTAATTCCACACAAATCCTGGCCAGATTTGTGCAAGATCTGGTTGCTGTAGGTTAATCAATTTTCAACGGTGTTCCAATGGCAGATGCTATTGAGAACAAGATTTCCTTATCATAAAAAATAAGAGGCACCTTAGTTAATCCAATCCAGACTGGAACTATAGGTGATTCAATAGAATGATCAAAATCATAAGTGTATTTCATTGTTTGCATTGGATATCCTTTAACATACCAAAGATTTGTTTTAAAAAGCTAATCTTCTTCCTTCTCGAAATTAATCACCACGTGTTTACCATCTGTATTCCCCAGAGTAAATTCCCAGTTAATCGAATCGATTTCAATCCCTTAAAACTTTCAAGCTTATAGGAGGTTTATACTATGAGAATTTACTAATCAAAGCATGTCTAAACTGGCCTGAGAGTATCTTAATTTCATCTTTTGAAATATGAATATAAAGTTCATTGCCATATCAATCAGCTTCCCTAATACATACAGCCTCTAATTTATCCTCAGTTGCAACTTCTTCAAACAATTTGCATGTGGCTGTCGCGTAAGCTTTTTTCCCTTCAATAATTTCAGCAAAAGTTTTCCTACTAGTTCCCCAAGGAGGTTTATCTACCTCCCCGGGAATCATTGACGTGAGGAAGAAGAATCCGTTAGGAGACGCCGAAGGCAAGCTAGAGAACAAAATTTCCCTAATAGTATACATAGGATTTATATGATTAAGAACAACAAATGAATAAATTATAGATAACGAAATATTAATTTAACATTGATAGCTATAAATAATAACTGAATTCGATGATGATGGTAATTGTAAGAAAAATATACTAATAACAATAGCATATTAACTATTTAATGTAATAATAATATCTAAAAAAGAACTAAACTGATACAGGATTAACTATATAATTTAATTGTACTAAATATGATACTTAAATCATACTCCCTCTGTCCCACAAAGATAGAATTGTTTCCTTTTTGTTTGGCCAAAATTATAGGTCGCTTTTCTTGTTGAGAGTATATTAAATTAATGTATTAATTTTTTAATATACATTGTTATCAACAAACACGAATTACACATTATTCAATGTAGGGGTAAATTAGGTAAGATGTAAGTAAATTTATAGTTCCAATATGTATTAATTATATTTTCTTAATCTATCTGAAATTAGAAATTATCATATCTTTATGGGATGGAGAGTGTAACATTGTTCGTATTATAAAATATTATTTGTAATATAATAGACAAATACGAATTCCAAGAGAACAATAATTTACAAACATAAAAATAAAAATTATATAAAGATTTTACCTAAACAACTCTTTGTTTCTAACAACATAGAAAACGTGTAGTTTCTCAAAAAACATGGTCGTTTTATAATCTCAATATTATCTACACGGATTTAAATACAACGTTAATCTACATGAACTTAAATTTGAATTCAAATAGAAATTGAATTAATCAATACGGATTTAAATATGCCATTATTCTACACCAATTTTTATTTTATTTTACTATAATTTTTTGTTTTCAAAAGAGACAAATGCAGGAAACTATGTGAATATATATATATATATATATATATATATATATATATATATATATATATATATATATATATAATTATATAATGTGAACTCATTTCATAATGCCATTAAAAATTGAAATATACATTAGATAAAAAAACAAGCAGCATCAGGAAATTAAACATTAGAAATGATAGGTTGTAGTGGGTATGAGACTAAATTTCACATAAAGATAAGGTGGGGTTATATTCATTTAATGGGTTGGGTCCACTTATAATTGCACATATTTGGGTTATGCAGCCCGTATTTATCATGATTAGATTTTTTTTTTCCTTTTTTTTAATAAATAGTCCATTCCGGCCCAGAGGGTACATTTTTAAGGTGTGAACAAAAAACATTTAATAGATACGAAATTGAGGCTTAATTTATTAAAATAGATGATAATACATACATACAAACAATACATATTTCAGGAAATATAATTTATAATATTAAGGATAACAAATGATTTAATTGTTAATAATTAAAATATAATTTTAATCCTAACATTAAACATAGGATTTACAATATTAAGAATAACAAATGAATAAAATGTAAATAATTAAATAATAATTTAAAATTGATAACCATAAGTATTGACTGAATTCATTAATTAAAAAAATCATGGTAATTGTAATAAAAAAATGCTAATAACAATAATAGCATATTAACTATTTAATGTAATAGTACTATCTAAAAAAAATATGAACTAAACAAATACGAGATTAACTGTGTAATTTTAATTAAAATAAAAATGATACTTAAATCGAAGCATTATTCGTATTCAAACAATTATTTATAATATAATAGTTACGAGTTCCAAGAGAACGATGATTTACAAACATAAAAACAAAAAAAATAAATGGAAAGTTTACCTAAACAACTCTACGTATCTCGCAACGTAGAAAACATGTAATTTTTCCAAAAACAAAAAAAGTCATTTTATAATCTCACTATTATCTACATGGATTTAAATACGACATTAATCTGTACTAATTTAAATTCAAATTCAAATATCAATTGGAATAATCAACACGGATTCAAATATGTCATTATCCTACATGAATTTTTAATTTATTTTACTTTAATTTTTTGTTTTCAAAAAACACAAGTGTATTTAGAAGGGAAATTATGTGATTGTTAATTTTGACTGCTATCGTGCTTTCATATATATATATATATATATAAAGATAATGTGGAACTTGTAAAGTGAACACATTTAATAAGTCCATTAAGAATTGAAACATATTTTAGATAACTGCTTGTATCACTCAACAAGTAGCGTCAGGAAATTACACATGAGAAATGACAGGTTGTGGGCATTGGACTAAATTACACATGAAGATAATCTGGGATTATTTTCATTTATTGGGTTGGGGAAACCTATAATTGCACATAATTGGGTTATGCAACATATATTTTTCATGGTTAGATTATTTACATAATTTAAATATGACATTAATCTATACAAATATAAATTCAAATTCAATTAACAATTGGAATAATCGACACAGATTTAAATATGTCATTATTCTGCACAAATTTTTAATTTATTTTACGTTAATTTTTGTGATTGTTAATGTTTTCGTGTGTGTGTGTGTTTGTGTGTGTATTAAAATGTTGTAGAACTTGTAATGTGAACCCATTTAATATTTCCATTAAGAGTTGAAACATATTTTAGATAACAGCTCGTATCACTCGAAAAGTAGTATCAGGAAATTACAAACGAGAAATAACAGGTTGTTATGGGTATGAGACTAAATTTCACACGATAATTTGGGTTCATTTTCATTTAGTGGGTTGGGTCCACCTATAATTGCACATATTTATGTTATGCAACACGAATTTTTAATTTATTTTACTTTATTTTCTTGATTTCAAAAGAGGCAAATGTATTTAGATGGAAAATTATGTGATTATTAATTTCACAGCTATCCTACTTTTATATATACATATATAGATGTTGTGGAACTGGGAATTTAAACACACCTAGTAGTGCCATTAAAATTGAAACATATTTTAAATAACAGCTTGTATCACTCGACTAGAGGTGTCAATCAGTGTGGTCCCGGTCGGGTCGGCCTGCCAAAATAAAAGCCCGATAACGACCCGCTTGAAAAAAGCCCGCATGTTGCAGGTTTCGGACCGGTTCCGGTCAGTCTACAAATTTTGAATTACAATCCAGGCATGTTCGCTAGCCCATGCGGGTCGCGGTTCGTTCTGATTTGGCCATATGAATAAAAACATAGATTTTTTCATATTTATAGCAATTTTTTGTCAAATTTCTAAATAAAAAATGAATAAAATTATAAATTCATATTTATACAATAAAATATTTACATAGAATTTAAATTTATATTTTATGTTACATGAATTACTTTTAAATTTGCAAATTTAAATGAAATATAAACAAATAACAATTATATGCTAAATGTATTTCTAATTATCAAAGAACATTACGTTTCTTAACTATTAGGGAGAAAAAATAAGATTTTGCTTTAAGAGTTGTATTAGAGTGTCACGACCTCAAAATTTCCATTATTATTTTTTTTTACTATATATATATAGACACTATTTATACATTGAAACACATACATAAAACTCTTTACTCATTCATTTGCCTTTGAACAAAAAAAAAAAAAAACAGATTTCAGAAGGCTTCTAATAGCCTGCTACAAAAACTTCTATCATAATCTTCCTTTAAGATTTCATTTATATTAAATGATAAGTGGAAGTTCAAGACAAAGAATAATTTCATTCTCAACTAAACAGAAGTAAGAAATACGATAAACTTCATTAAAGATCTTACACAGTTACACATCATGTTCTATCCTTCCAAGACATACAAGTTTATAACCATTTCAAAATATGATTTCTTGATCTTACTACATGTCTTAATGCCGAATAGTCTTAGTTTTACATCAAAATAGGGAAAAGCTTTGCCCACACTATTCTCTTAGCGATAATATGATACTTGATCCATCTGAGAAAGACCTCCCCAAGTACGCAAAACGTCCAAATAGTTAGAGCTTGTAACCTACATAAGAGTCATAAAACGACTATAAGCTATGAAGCTTAGTGAGTAAAGGTACACATTATCATTTAAGCATGTTATCATATAAATACGATCAATGTGATACAAACACACTTTACCTCTTAGCTTTGAAGAGAATAAGTAATTCACATAAATCTATTCAGAATCTTCTCAAGTATACAACATTTTGTCTCATAAACTCTTCAACATAAGCATGCTTGAATTTGCATTTTACATATCATTCTCATATTACACTTTACCTCTTAACTTTGAGGAGAATAAATAATTCACTTCAATCTGTTCAAATTCATCTCAAGTATCTTTTACCATATAAAACATCATGTCTCATGAATGTCAACATAAAAATACTTGAATTCACATATTACATATCGTTCTCAAATTACATAATGTACTTTAAAAGAATATGCATATCATGATGTAATGCATGGACTCTCTAACTTCATTTATTAATTTCGTTGGCCCCCTACCCTAAGAGTAAGTATTCACGGAGCACTCAATATAAGATTTGATACCCTTCCGGCACAAATCTAGTACCCTTCCGGTACAATTCTGATATATATAAGATCTGATACCCTTCCGGCACAAATCTAGTACCCTTCCGGTACAATTCTGGTAAATATAAGATCTGATACCCTTCCGGCACAAATCTAGTACCCTTCCGGTACAATTCTGGTACCCTTCCGGTACAATACGGGAATTATCCCCTTGGGCATCTAGAATCCCAAACTGGTAAATACTTAACATCTTAGAGTTCTATTCTTATTCATGCACATTCTTAGGTATACTTTTGAACCTAACTGCATGCTTAGAGAGTAAAACATGAATACACTTAAGACTTTGCATGAGAGTTACATCTCAACATCTGATACTCATGAAATCAAGACTTCTAAACACTTCACTTGATCAACATAAAAGCACATAATTTTGTTCAAGTCCTTGCATGCAAGATAGAATTCTTTGAACTTAATATAATGGGAGCTTTAACTACTAAGTTTATCAATTAAGCTCACATGTGCTTCACATAATTAAAGAACAATTACCATTTAATGGAGAAAGCTTACCACACTTAGAGTGATTAAGAGTAAACTTATCTTTAAACAAATTATAAAGATCAAAGGACTTACAAGTTGCTGGAAATAATTTAAGGAATCTGAAAATAAACTTAGACACATCTCCTTAAAGATGTAATTGTAATAAAGTGCTATGAATTCATCAAAAGTCTGAAAATAACTTTAAGATACTCAATTATCTTCATTTAAGAATCTGAATATAACTTTAAATTCCCCAAATATCATCATTCAAAATCTGAAAATTTCCTTTAAAGTATCAAATCAACATGATTTAAGAATCTGAAAAATTTCTTTAAAATACTCTAAATAAATTGTTTCAAATATCTGAAAATGACTTTAAAATATACAACTAACATTATTCAAGAATTCAAGAATCTGAAATTAACTTTAAAATATATAAATAACCTTAAACAAGAGTCTGAAAATAACTTTAAACTATACCACTAACATTATTCAAGAATCTGAAAATTCTAGATTAAGTTTAGAGCTTGTTTTACTTCATTTTATATACATGCAATATTGTCTTTGTGATGATAATCCTCATAGAAATCAAGGATCTAACATGCAATTAAATAAAACATACAATTATTGCAGTAGCTCTTTAGATCCCAAAAGAAACATAAGCTATTGAACAAAAATTAACTTTAGATTATAACTAAGTGAAAAAGTTAAGGAAAAACATGAAATCCAACATTAAGTATTAAATAATCACAAGTATATAACTCTAATAAGTCAAGAATGTTAATAAAGATCTATTACTTATGAACAGTCTACAGCATAGTTATTCCTCAGAAAAATTTCCAGAAATCTGTTTAGTTCATCATATAAAAAATTTCTGCCGCAGGAGACTACTAGATGCCTCCGTCTGTGTAGAAACCAGGCTTCTAGTAGCCTAATCCCGGCTGACTGTTTCTGGGCGAATTTTTCTGCAGATTTTGAAACTGAAATGTATTGAAATCTTATGTTTAACAGGCTGAAGATGATGAATTTCATATAGAAACAAGAATACATCATTTTCACTTGTTAATCCATGATTTAGAAGTAAGAAATCTCTACTTTACCTTTTCTTTCCCAGCAAGTTTTTAAGGGCTGAAATGAGGGTATGTTCCTGTATTTATAGAGGTGAAGTAAGGTTATGTTTGTTCCTTCTTAATTTTTCAACTTTTAGCTTATAAGTGTTTTTGATAAATATACAGTTGTTATGCTGTTACAATAAATTAACATGCATTCTGATTAAATAAGTACTTCTAACTAAAATAAGTAGGCTGCCAAACATATCCTTAGGATTGGGGTTAGTGAATGACACTTGTCCCACTCCCATTATTTTAATAATATTTCTTCCAATTGTTTATGTTTCAACAAGCTTGTTTCGGGTTAACATTCGAGGGTCGAGATTAATTCCAAACTAGTCAAATGTTATATCGTTGGAAAGCTCGTACTATAAGCTTTCTAATGGTTACACATGCAAAAACATCGGGTCATCCAAATGTTCGTACGACACTTGCAAACATGGCCACTCGTTTACTATTTTCATACTTAGAAAAATTTGCACATACTTACCATATTTCGACTATACTACTATAGCTCGATTTTTCCAACAAATGCGAACCCGAAAACATGAAATCAATGTATCAATCTCAACGTCTTACTATAAAATTCGCATAGGTATAACATGCATTGCCCTCGGTTCAATATCTAATTCATAAGATGACTACAAAGATCACTTGATAAAAAGTTAAGGTTAAAATAAATCAACCTTATCAATAATTTCACATTGGTCCCCCAATTTACCTAATCATGTTCAATTAAGACTCCAATGGTTTTCGCAAATTTAATTTCTAGCAAAGTAGTCCTCCAAACTTTGTAATTCATGTAAAGCATTCCCTAGATTTAAAGAAATTTAAATAGAAATGTTATACTCATTTCCATTAAAGGAGTTTCACTTAGGAGAATAATATTATGCCAATTAACCTCAAATATCATAATTCATGCAACTTTCTCCTTCACTTTCTAAGAAAAAATGTTACCATATCATGAAATTGACTATTTTCTAATAAAATAAAACCATCTAAATTTCTAGATAAATAAAAATAAGGTACGAAATTTTCGGGTTGTTACATAGAGTTTGTAGAAAAATGAAGATTTTCAATGTTACCACATTTAATAAAAAAAAAAAAACAATTCACGGCCCAGTGGTCAACCGTGACCCATAAAGGTTTGACCCGTGAAACCCTCGGTTCACAACTTCTTGAACCGTGAACCGCCTGCACAGGTCCGGGTCGACCTGTGTCCCGGGTCGATCTGAGCCGGTTCTTACGGGTCTGGTCGGCCCATCCGTCTTGACACCTCTACACTTGACAAGTAGCATTATGAAATTGCACATGAGAAATGACAAGTTGTTGTGAATATGGGACTAAATTGCACAAGAATATAATATGAGGTTATTTTAATTTATTGGATTGGGTCCACCTGTAATTGTACATATTTGGGTTACGCAACATGTATTTGTCATGATCAGATTGTCTGCACGAATTTGAATTCCAATTCAAATAGTTATTGGATTAATCAACACGAATTTAAATATGTCATTATTCTACACGAATTTTTAATTTATTTTACTTTAATTTTTGTTTTAAAAAGAGGCAAGTGTATTTAGGAGGGAAGTTATGTAACTGTTAATTTAGTAGCTATTCTAGTTTCTTGTGTATAATAAGAATTTGTGGAACTGGTAATGTGAACACATTTAATAGTACCATTAGGAATTGAAACATACTTCAGATAACATCATTTATAACTAGACAAGTTGTATCAGGAAATTACACATGAAAAATTACATGTTTTTTTGGGTTATGCAATATGTACTAGTCATGATCAGATTATCTACAAAAAACTTTTTAAATTTGAATTTTTTTTGCTACAAAATAGTATATTAAATATTTTAGCAATTATTATTTTGAATAATGCTATGTATCTCAAGGTTGAGATAAATCACAACTCAGTTGTCACTTTTCCATTGAAAATTGAAGAGGTGGCTTGTGCATGTGCATATGGACACCTCTCCATTCTTCAATGAATGCGTGCCAATTGAGTTGAGATTGATCTGAACCTTGAGATAAATAACATTATTTTATTATTTTACATGTGTCATTAATTGTATTGGCATCCGTGTTATGCTATTAATAACATCAAAATGTTATTATTTCTATTTTATTATTATTCTTTTAATAATTATTGTATTATTTTGAAATTGAAAAATATATAATAAGGGGGTCAAATTAAAGATCACGGTGAGAAGTTTAATGCAAGCTAACAAGTGAGAGTAAATTGTAAATATATTATTTGTAAAATCATATAAAAAATTAAAGGTAAAGTTAATTCATTTTAAAATATATCATTTAAGTCCTATAACTATAATATTATCTATAAATAGTTAACTAAATTCATTTAAGCCATAGGTGATTAATTTATGTTCTGGATTTTTCTCATCAAATTAAAATAAATGATAGTTATACGAATTTTTAAAGCAAATCCAATTAAGTTGGGTTAATTTTACAAACTTAAAATTTTTTCAATTCATTGATCATTTTCACATTATTTTTATTTATTTACTGATTTTGTATAAGTTTCTATTTTTCATTATAAATTTAAATAACTAAAAGATGCAAAAATATATTACAGATTTTAACAATTAGTTCAAATAATTTCTATTAAACAATTGATTAATCAGTAATTTTTATTAAAATAATAATGTAACAATATGAATAAAGAAATTGTCGGCATGAAAAAAGAAGAATCAGTTAATGTAACAAAATTTATTTATCAAAATTAATGATTATTTTTTTAGAAAAACACTTGAAATTAATATTTAATATTTAAAAAAAAAATTATACCAAAAAAGACTATCATATACCTCTTTTTGGGAAGAAAATGATGAAGGACAATATATGAAAAGAAAAGCATCGATCTTAAGGAGAATATGTAAGTTGAGTTTTGTACATGTCTTGTATGAGCCTAATTTTGTAGTTCAAAAGTGTTTTTAAAAAAAAAAATTCATTTATTGAACGTTAATTCTAGAAATGGAGTTGATATATTCACGATATAATTTCTAAAATACTTAATTTATGGCATGTTTTTCCGTATAGATTATAAAACAATTCAACGGTTTACAATTTTATTTAAATATTAAAAAAATAATTATATGCCTAAAAAATAGTGAAACTTTATTTCTTAATTTTATTAACATATACAGACAAAAAGACTCACTATAATACTAAATATATTTTATTTATTTCTATTCATATTAGTTAAAAATATTTGGACGAATTTTTTTATTTATTCTATGCAACATATATTTGAAAATTGCATTATTTAATTTAAATTTGAGAAATTAATTAAATATATTTTGTCTATAGCAACTTTCGTGTATCACACGGGTGTGAACAACCATAAACTGTACAAACAATGTATTATTTAAAGAGATTTTCTAAAATTGATGAGAATTGTAATTTATTTCTATTTTAAGCATTCGTTAACAGTCTGTATCATTAATCAAAGTAAATTATGTATTTAATTTATTTTTCCCTATTTTGTAATGATATTTACAGTATAATCATTTCAAATTATTCTTCCGTGCAACGCACGGGTGTGATACTAGTATATATAAAAACAAAGTCTTTACCAAAAATAAACACACACGCACTTTCCCGCCAAAATAAACTTACTAAATTTGGAAATGTTCTGTAAAAAACACAAGAATTAAAAAATAAAAAAAAATGATTGCATTTTAAAAAGTGTAATGATTGTGAATTTGAATTACACTTTTGAGCACTAAATAGGATAACTGATTTTAATATAACTATTAATCATATTGTATATCATAACTTCATTTTTTTATTTTTTTATTGTGAAAAATGTGAAAAAAATTACATCAAAAGCATTCATAAGTCTAATTTAAAAAATAAATAAATAATTCTCTATTTTTACAAAAAAGTATTCAAGATCCGTAATTTAGAAATTATGTTAAATTAATTTAAAAAAAATATTCAAAAATATTCTACTTAATCATAATTTAACTAATTTGGTAAAGTAATATTAAATTATTTATAAAGATATAAAATCTATCTATATATATCTATATCTATCTATATTATTATTATTATTATCTATATAAAAACAAAGTCTTGACCAAAAATAAACATACACACACTTTCCCGCCAAAATATACTTGCTAAATTTGGAAAGGTTTTACCAAAAACACAAGAATTGAAAAATAAATAAATAAATGATTGCATTTTGGAAAGTGTAATGATTGCAAATTTGAATTACACTTTTGAGCACTACATGTATTTGTTCCAAAAAAAAAAACCATTTTGAGCACTTTTAAATTATATAAAAAATAATGGTAGTTAAAAATTTTTATTTAAAAACAAAGAATGTAATGTTTTCAAGGTAAAAAATAGTAATTGAAAAGTTGAGAGAAAAAGTGTGTATGATTAAAAAGTAGTTTAAAAGAGTGTTTTTAAAAATATTTTGTCAAATAGAGTGCTTCATTCCAATTCCAAAGAAGGACAATTTAATTTTTTTTTTTGACAAATTTGTTTTTACTGAATAGGATGATTGATTTTAACATAACTATTAATCTCAATATGTATCCTAAATTCATTTTTTTTTTGTGAAAAAACGTGAAAAAATTACATCAAAAGTATCATGAGTCTAATTTAAAAAATAAATGGATAATTCTCTATTGTTATAAAAAAATATTTAAAATCCGTAATTTTGAAATTTTGTTAAATTAATTAAAAAAAATTATTCAAAAATATTCTTCTTAATCATAGTGTAACTAATTTGGTAAAGTAACATTAAATTATTTCTAAATATTTAAAATTATATTACAAAATGTGTTAAAAAACGTTTAAATAACCCGAAAATATTTTAGTTTAAAGAACTTAAGAACATTCTTTATATTGTGTATTTTTTATAAGTTTTCCAATTAGATTATATAAAAAATTAAAAATTAAATGACTAATCCAGAAATTTTCTTTTAAATCGAATAATTTCATACTTGATTGAATATAATTTTTCGTCATATGTAATGACAATTAACAAGAGTTAGAAGTAATCACTCTCGCATATCAAAATGTATTTGAAAAATCCTATGAGTAACTATCAATATTAAAAATGTGTTTAAGCATGTGTTCGATAAACTTGCAAAAATGGTTTACGAACAATTTTATAAACCACACAATTTCTCAAACAACTTTTTAACTATAGAATTATTGTATTATTTTGAAGTCGAAAAATATGTAATATAGGCGTCAAATCGAATATCTCAACAAGGAGTTTAATACAATATAACAAGTTAGAGCAAATTGTAAATATATTGTCCGAAAAATCGTCCAAAAGATCAAATGTCAAAGTTTACATTATATTTTTTACTTCATTTTAAATTATATCATTTAAGTTATATAATACTCTGTGTTCATAAAACCTAAAATGGTTCGACCTGAAAGAGGCAATAGGTGAAGGGTTAGAAAATTGAATCGGGGTCGAATCGATTTTAATTAAAAAATAAATAATCATTTCAAAGATTAGAAAATTTTCTAAAAAAAATTATTTTACAAATAAAACGAAATTTACTCATTTGGAGTAAAATTAAATAAACAAAAACTATAATAAAAATATTCTTTACCAATTCAAATCAAATATAGATTTATGGTTTTTAACTTTATTTAATAAATTTTATTTCAAAATAATTTAATATATAAAAAAAGATAAAAATAACTTATTTCTTATTTTTTATTAATTTTGTAAATGTTGCATTTCCTATTTTGATTAATTTTTTTTTTTAAGTTTTGAATTCAATAATATTTTGTATTAAGATGTTATTGTACTATATTTTTATTTGATATGATTGTATAATTAATATATTTTCATAAATTTTGATCGAAATCACTATCACAACTATATTCTTGTGCATCGCACGGGTGAAGATACTAGTTACTTCTAAATTTGCAAAATTTCAATAAAACATAGACAAATAACAATTAAATGCTAAATACATTTTCTAATTACTACTATCAAAGAACATTAAGTTTCTTAACTACTAGGGAGAAAAAATAAGATTTAGTTTTAGAAGTTGTACTAGAGTTCGAAGGAGAATGAAGATTTTCAATGTTACGATATTTAGTAAAAATAGTTTTTTTCATGGGTTAGCGGGTTAACCGCGGCCCGCGAAGGTTTGATCAACGAAACCCGAGGGTCACACCTTCTTGACCAGTGAACCGCCCTCACTGGTCACGAGTCAACCCGCAGTCCCTGGCCTATTTTCACGGGTCTGGTCGGCCCTTCCGTTTTGACACCTCTACTTTAAATAATAACTTGTATCACTCGACAAGTAGCATCAGGAAATTATACATGAGAAATGATTAGATTATATGCAGAAATCTAAATTCCAATTCAAATAGCTATTGGATTAATCAACACGGATTTAAATATGTCATTATTCTACATGAAATTTTAATTTATTTTTCTTTAATTTTTTGTTTTCAAAAGAGACAAGTGTATTTAGGCGGAAAGTTATGTGATTGTTAATTTAATAGTTATTCTACTTTCTTATATATAGATATATTTAGAATTTGTGGAACTGGTAATATACTTTAGATAACAGCATTTATAACTCGACAAGTAGTATCAGATATTAGTATTTTAACCGTGCGATGCACGGAAGTTATTATCCGCAATATCAATTTCAATAAGTATTCTTAAAATTTTAGTTTTTATATATAATTAACACATATAAATGCATAAAAAAAGATTCTCTATTATAATAATTATTAGCATTTAAAAAAATAACATAAGTAATTCAAATTATTAAAAAATTCTTTGAATAGTAAACGTCAATTTATATATTTAAATAATAAATTATTATTGATTTCAATAATTTTAATGAATTATTAATAACTTTATTGAAAATGAAGATTTAGTAGTTTATTAATGATATATATATCACATTTGATGTAATATTATGTGCACGAATATTGATGCACGTGAAATGTATTAGTATATTTCTCATAACTTTTACATTTGCCTATTGTATTTAACGTACTTTTCAATTTTCATTCAAAAATACCGATCACAATAATTAAAAAAGAAATAGTCAAAATATTTGAACTTAAATAATAAAATTTTATTTGCAAAAATAAGTAGACAAAATAATAAATTCGAAAATCTTGTGATTATAATGATACGTCAACCGAGTAAAGTTGGAGATTACAAAATTATACCCTATAATCTTTAAAAATTATTAAAATTAAGAATGATTAAAAAATATTACTTATTCTATTAATATTATTAACTAAAAAAAATCAAAGTATTAACTCTTTAATATTAACCTTAACTTTTTCTATATATTATTTATATGCAGCACATTTTTTTAACCCACTTTTTAATCATATATTTTTTCAAAACAATTTTTCAGCCACACATTTTACCTCGAAACAAAAATATATTTGCTGAACAGACGGTTAATTTATCAAAATATTTAATAATAATATATAATATATATTTTAGAAAATTTAATTTGTAATATTAAAGATAACAAATGATTTGACCATTAATAATTAAAATATAATTTAATTATTGATGGCTACACATAGGATTTATAATATTAAAAACAACAAATAAATTAAAAATCAATGATTAAATAATAATTTTAATACTGATAATTAAAAATATTGATTGAACTCATTCAATATTAATGTTAATAATAATTATAACCAAAATATACAAATAACAATAACATCATATTAGTTATTTACTATAATACTAAAACATAAAGAATTTAAGAATTAAATTTTGCCAAACTATTCTACTTTTATATACAGTATAGATTTCCACTATTACGATGAACTGAAATTGATATCCGCAATATAGATAAGCATTCATAAAATTTAATGATTGTACATAATCAATACAAATACAAGAAATACAAAATAATTTTTTATTACAACAATTATTAAAATTTAAAAATAACATAAATAATCCAAATTATCGAAAACTTTATTAAATGATAAATGCAAATTTTATAGTTTTCTAATTATGCATCATGTTAGATGTAACATTATGAGTACAAATATTGATTGACTTATTTTTTTTTTCAGAAATTAACATTATTATTATTAAGTACAAATGAATGAAAAATTAATTAATTTTTTTATTAAAATAGTTAAATTTTGATTTATTTGCAACGTAGAATAATGTCAATCAAACAAAAAAACTAGGAAAATCTCCCATTTTTTCACATGAATAATTAATCTAATGAAACACTTCCAATTAATATTTTCTAAGCAAATCAATTCCTAGAAAATATTTTCCTACCATCTATTTTCCATCTTTTCAATCAAACACAGCCTAAATATATTGACATCATCTTTTTTATTAATCATACTACATTCTAATTTTAATGAAAATCCCTAAGTTTCCTTACTCTTACATTTACCTAGCCAAATTTTTTTTTGTTTATTTTTCTTTTCATCAACTCTTTATTAATTTTCACATCTTATCTTTAGAGATAATTTTAATCCAAAATATTTGTTAAGAGGGCGAAAAATACTTATTTATCTCTCATACTTTTAAATAATTAAAATAAATAACTAATACAAAAATTTAAAAAAATATTTGCTCATCTTTTCAATGCAAATTAGAAGAATGTTTGAATAAAAATCATGATTAGAAACAAAATATGTTAATTAATTGAACATTATGAATAATAATGAGATGAAAAAAATTGAGGATATAAGAGCAAAAGTAAACAAATATTGACGATATTCCTTGCAATTAAATTGTGATGTAGATATAAAAAAAGTGTAATGTTAATATAATTACCCTTCAAAAAAAATTAGTAATTGTTTCCAAAAACACCCACAAACCAAATTTACAAAACCTCTTTCAAAAACCCAACAATATAACAAAAATAGTTCTTGATAGATCTACCAATTTCAAACGCGGCTTGTGGAAGTATTTGATATTCGGCTAATTTGATTCAAAATGTTTGGGAGGGCTCCAAAAAAAAAAGTAATAATACTAAGTACTACGAAATTCTTGGGGTGCCCAACACTGCGTCACAGGACGATTTAAAGAAGACTTACAAGAAAGCTGCTATCAAGAATCATCCTAATAAGGGAGGTGACCCTGAGAAGGTACCAATTTTAGGTTTTGATTTTCTGTTTGCCTGTTTTTTAATTGTACTCTGATTTCTGTGGTGGAAAATTGTTTGATTGTTTTGCATGTGTATCTTGTGGATGGGAGAGGGATCTAAACGAAATGATAATGGAGTTGGGTATTTGATTTTCTTTATTTGAAAATGTTGGTTATTTTTAAGTGGTGGAATTAACTAGAGAAGTTCTGTGAAGATCGAAACAGCCCAAATTAATCACATTTGGCTAAGATTTAAAAGAAGTAATTTTACATTTTGTTTCCAAACATGTTTGTACTTTGTATACCTTACATTTTTCTTAATTTTAAATTAGAAAAAAAGAAGTTACTAATTTTTCTTATCCTTAGATTTAGTACTCATTTTCAGTTGATAATCAGCTGTCAGGTAGCCTTCGTGCTTTTTTTTTTTCCTTGATAATTTTCTATAATTTGTCAATAAAATGGGACTTCTTCCCTTTTTGTTTGAGTATTTTCTTGTTCCTTGTTTTCTATTTATCAATAAATTTTGTTTGCTTATTTATTTTGTTCCTTGTATAAAAAAGGATTACATTCCCTGCATGAATGTGGTTTTCCCTTTTTGTAATTCCAAATGTGCTAGTTTGTTTGGGCCCCTAAGAAATCGGAATAATATAGAAATTTGAGGTTGATGGAAGTTAAAATTTTCCACGAATTTTCTACAAATGAAGTGGAATTTCAGAAGGAAGGTTAACCTACCATTAGAGTCGGTTAACTCACCGACCGCTTTGGTTGGTTAACCCACCCTTTGTTGTTAGAACTTTCTTATGAACTTTGTATTGTTGTTTAATCTTTTTGTGTGTTTCTTCTTTATCTCATTGTCCATTTTCATCGTGTAATTAGCACACTCATTTAACTAAAATTGTCTTATATTATGTAGGATGGAGTTTCAAATAGACGTTGATGATCGATTTATTGGAAAATGTAAGAACCTGTATAATTTAAATGCCAAAGATGCGGTATATAACGCACTAGATGAAGAGCATCAAGTAGTCTTTCGTTGATCTTGTTTTCGAAAATTCTATCTGATGAGGTCAAATAGCTTTTCTTCGATCTTGTTTTCGAACCTGTCTTATATTTGTATTTCTGTAAATGACTGTTTCTGTAAATGACTATTTTTGTTTCGAATTTTTTTTATTTTGATCATCAAATTCCTGAGAATTTTTAAATTTATTGTTTGGGATTTTTATGACTTGTGTGGTTGTATATGATTATTTTGGTTCTGGATACTTGTAGGTTTTTCAGTAGGTTAACTTATTCAAAACAGCCCAGGACGGTTAAATGGTAGGTTAACTGATCCCTTAACCTACCTGGTCGGTATTTGAGGGTTTAATCGATTGAATAACCTAAACCTAAACTCTCAGAAATCGACTTGGTCGGTTAAGAGGGGGTTTAACCTACCCCTTAACTGACCTGGTCGATTTTTGAGGGTTTAAAGGACTAAATAACCTAAGCTCGCAAAACCCGATTTGAAAGTAGGTTAACCTACCCAGTCGGTTAAGAGGTAGGTTAACGGGGTAGGTTAACTGACCCCTTAACCGACCTGGTCTGTTAAGAGGTAGGTTAAACCTACCTAATCGGTTAGCTACTTTTCTGAATCTATCAAAACATTTAATTATTAAGTTAATTCAGTGTGACGTGAACAAATGAGTTTAGTAATCGAGATCAAAGTTCATCTACTTTTTTGAATCTGTCAAAACGTTTGATCAATTATTAAGTTCATTAAGTGTGACGTGAACAATTGAGTTTAGTAATCGAGATTGAAGTTGTGATACTTTTTCGAATCTATGAAAATGTTCGATCAATTATTAAGTTTATTAAGCGTGACGTGAACAATCGAGTTTAGTAATTGAGATCGAAGTTGTGATACTTTTTCGAATCTGTCAAAACTTTTGATCAATTATTAAGTTCATTAAGTGTGACTTGAATGATCGAATTTAGTAAATGAGATCGAAGCTCATCTATCAAAATGTTTGATCAATTATTAAGTCCATTAAATGTGACGTGAACAATTACGTTTAGTAATCGAGATCGAAGTTGTGATACTTTCCAAATCTATCAAAACGTTACGAATTCTTAATTTCATTAATTGTGACGTAAACAATCGAGTTTAGTAATCTAGATTGAAGTTCAGCTACTTTTCCGAATCTATCAAGACTTTTGATCAATTATTAAGTTCATTAAGTGTGACGTGAACAATTGAGTTTAATAATTGAGATCAAAGCTGTGAAAATTTTATGAATCTATCAAACTTTTGATCAATTATTAAGTTCAATAAGTGTGACGTGAAAAATTGAGTGTAGTAATCGAGATCGAAGCTTCGAATCTATCAAAACATTTGATAAAATATTAAATTCATTAAATGTGACGTGAACAATCAAGTATAGTAATTGAGATCGAAGTCGTGACTAAAATGACTAAAATTAGACAAAAAGGGAAAATGAGGACCAATTAATCTAGTTGGTTAAGAGTTATGTTAACCGACCATTTGACCAACTTGATCGATTAAGAGGTAAGTTAACCTACCGATTAACCGATTAGACCACGGTTTGCAAACCACGGCCAAATTTAAATTCAAATTCAAATAGCAATTGAATTATTCAACACGAATTTAAATATGTAATATTCCTATATGAATTTTTAATTTATTTTGATTTAATTTTTTGTTTTCAAAAGAGGCATGTGTATTTAGACGGGAAATTATGTGATTGTTAATTTTGACAACTATATCTTGCTTTCATATATATACGTATTAAGATTTTGTAGAACTTGTAATGTGAACACATTTAATAGTACCATTAAGAATTGAAACATATTTTAGATAACAGCTTGTATCACTCAACAAGTAGTAGCACGAAGTTACACATGAGAAATGATTAGTTGTGGACACTGGACTAAATTCCACAAGATAATATGGGGTTATTTTCATTTGTTTTGTTGGGCCCACCTATAAATGTATATATTTGGGTTATGCAACATATACTTGTCACGATTAGATTATTTTCACGAATTAAAATACGACATTAATCTTTTCAAATTTAAATTCGAATTCAAATGGAAATTGGATTAATCAACACAGATTTAAATATGTCATTATTCTATGCGAATTTTTAAATTTTTTTTTTTAATTTTTTATTTCAAAAAGAGTCAAGTGTATTTAGGCGGGAAATTATATGATTGTTAATTTGGCAGCCATTCGCAGCCATTCTACTTTCATATATATTAAGATGTTGTGTTACTTGTAATGTGAACACATTTAATAGTGTCATTAAGAATTGAAACATACTTTAGATAACAACTTGTATCAGTCGATAGGTGGCATTAGGAAATTACACATGCAAAATGGCAGGTTGTTGTGGGAATGGGACTAAATTCCACGGGAAGATAATCTAGGATAATTTTAATTTATTTGGTTGTGTCCACCCATAATTGCACATATTTGAGTTACGCAACATGTATTTGTCCTGATTAGATTAAAAGCATGGATTTAAATAGGACATTAATCCATCCAAAATTAAATTTGAATTCAAAAGGAAATTGAATTAATCAACACGGGATTAAATATGTCATTATTCTACAAAATTTTTTAATTTATTTTACTTTAATTTTTGTTTAAAATAGAGGCAGGTGTGAGTAATTATGTGATTGATAATTTTACAGCTATTTCACTTTCATACATACTTAGATGTTGTGGAAATGGAAATGTGACCATATTTAATAGTGCCATTTAATAGTGCCATTTAGAATTGAAAAGTAGCATCAGGAAATTACCCATAAGAAATGACACGTTGTTGTGGACATTGGACTAAATTCCAAAAGAAGATAATCTCGGGTTATTTTCATTTATTGGGTTGAGTCCACCTATAATTGTACATATTTGAGTGATGCAATATGCATTTATCATGATTAGATTATTTTCATGGATTTAAATACAAATTAATCCATACAAATTTATACTCAAATTCAAATAGCAATTGAATTAATAAACACGGATTTAAATATGTAATTATCCTATACTAATTTTTAATTTGTCTTACGTTAATTTTTTGTTTTCAAAAGAGGCAAGTGTATTTAGACGAGAAATTATGTGATTGTTAATTTTGAAAGCTATCCTGCTTTCATATATATATGTATTAAGATGTTGTAGAACTTGTAATGTGGACACATTTTATAGTTCCATTAAGAATTGAAACATATTTTAGATAACAACTTGTATCACTCAACAAGTAGCAGCAGGAAGTTACACATGAGAAATGACTAGTTGTAGGCACTGGACTAAATTCCACAAGAAGATAATATGGGTTATTTTCATTTATTTTGATGGGCCCACCTATAAATGTATATATTTGGGTTATGCAACATATACTTGTCATGATTAGATTATTTTCACGAATTTAAATATGACATTAATCTTTTCAAATTTAAATTCGAATTCAAATGGTAATTGGATTAATCAACACAAATTTATATATGTCATTATTCTATGCGAATTTTTAATTTATTTTTCTTTAATTTTATATTTCTAAACGAGTCAATTGTATTTAGGAGGGAAATTATATGATTGTTAATTATTCTACTTATATATATTAAGATTAAGATTAAGATGTTGTGGAACTTGTAATGTGAACATATTTAATAGGCCATTTAGAATTGAAATATACTTTAGATAACAACTTTTATCACTCGATAAGTGGCATCAAGAAATTACACTTGGGAAATGGTAGGTTGTTGTGGGAATGGGACTAAATTCCACAGGAAGATAATCTTGGATTATTTTAATTTATTTGGTTGTGTCCACCCATAATTGCACATATTTGAGTTATGCAACATGTATTTGTCCTGATTAGATTAACTTCACGGATTTAAATAGGTTATTAATCTAGGGATGTCAATGAGCCTAGCCGAGTTGGCTCGTGAGATGAAGATTAAGGCTCGATCTTTTAGGGGTCGAGCTTTTCTGGTCGGAGCCGAGCCGAGCCAAAGCTCTTTCCCATAAATAAGGCTCGATTCGAGCTTTAAGCTCGAGATTTTTCGAGTTGAACCGAGTCAAGTCCCGAGCTTTTAATTTTTTTATTTTTATAACTAAAATCCATAAATTTTTTATTGAAAATGTATATAACAAATTTAAATTCGAATTCATCCCTACATTAATCCGTCCAAATTTAAATTTGAATTCAAAAGACAATTGAATTAATCAACACGGGGATTAAATATGTCGTTATTCTACACAAATTTTTAATTTATTTTACTTTAATTTTTGTTTTCAATAGAGGCAGGTGTGGGTAATTATGTGATTGATAATTTGACAGCTATTTCACTTTCATATATATTGAGATGTTGTGGAAATGGCAATGTGAACACGTTTAATAGTGCCGTTTAGAATTGAAATGTACTATAGATAACAGCTTGTTTCACTCGACGAGTAGCATTAGGAAATTACCCATGAGAAATGACATGTTGTTGTGGGGGCATTGGATTAAATTCCACAAGAATTTATGTATGGTGTGCTGAAAGGAGGTGGGAAATATGCTTGGATTTTTTATGTTGATGAAACCATTTTATCCAATCTTCCAGTTTAAAGCTATATGAAGAGGTTTTAAGTTTGGGGTTCAACAAGTGCAACATCCGACATAGGCATTACTGATCAACAGCAAAAGCAAATACAAGGAATTGAAAGGATGAAGGTAAATTCTTTAGTTTTGAAGTCTTCCTTCCGGCTTTCCTTCCTTCCTCCCGCTGTTTCACATGAAGGATGTATAATGTAGGTTCCGATTTAGTTTACATTGTTTTGTTTAAAAGCACAAAAGAGATAAGAGAATTGCACTTTTATAGTTATTGCAATAGACACAACACTTTTCTGGACTAAAACAAAATTTTCTATGGCGAGATTTGCTCTAGCGTGTGTATTGTGCATTTTTAGTTTGGTTCAATGACACATTTGTGAGCTGTGTTTGCTATCAGCCTATCTTAGTGAGATTGCTACGGAGTGGATTGGCGTATTTAATGGTTTCACAGGTCGGAGCATATGCTTTTGATTTTTAATTGATTAACCATCCTTTTTTTATGGTTTGCAGCATATGCTTTTGATTTTCAATTCATTACTCATTCTTTTTTTAGGGGATGGGGTGGGGGAAAAACCACGTTGTATATTTGGAGGAGAAGCATCTGCTATGTAAATCCAAGCAAAAATGATTGCAAAAATTCATCACAGATGTTGGAGCTACCATAAATCACAATCTAGAAATTGGTTTCGTTAAAGGTACAAGTTTTCTCCTAATATCATTAAGTTTATTTCAAAGCCACAAAATCATTTATTCATTTTGTTTCACTCTATGCTCTTTATGTGCCAAAAAGTGGACTTTATCATATGATGTTTGTGAGATTCTTGATATATGTTGCTCTAAGTTTCTTGTGCACATTCATTCACACATTTCATTGTGATAATTATGTGTCATTCAACCATTATTTAGGTTATATTCATTCTAGATTATAATGTAAGTGGGCTATTGATTCCTGCAAGTGAACTTTCATAGCCTATCAGGTGTGACAACTCATACTTGGAAGAATTGGATTAATCGTCTCTCTTGACAGATAAATATATCCCCTTTATTAACAGTTTCAACGCGACATATCTCCCCTCCCCACCCCCATCCATGTTTCCTTTAGTACTGCTGGTATGGAGACCAGTGGGATCAGCAACATGAAGTTTACACTAAATGGTTGCATCTTGATTGTGACCTTGGACGATGCTAATGTCAAAATTGGGGAGGAAGTTGAAGAGGACAAATTTTGCTTATTCGACGCTCAGGCTCATGAGATTGCAACCCTTTGAACAAATCTGAGTGCAAGGTACTGTTCAAATTTATTTGCCCCTAACTGTGCCAATGAAATCCATCATTTGCTCTCTACGAAGAGCAAGCCTAATGCTATCTTTCAAAATGTGAAAGTCTGTGTGAAGAATAGAAAATACAATAGGTACTGCACATGTATGATATTTCTCCGTGAGAAAGATTTACACGTGATAAGTCTATTTGTTATTGAAAACGCGACAAAGCTATTTGTAATTTATACAGTTCTTTCTTCTCACTCTCTGTTTCTTATATGTTCAGTAACAAATAGACTTGTGACTATATATCTTTGCTGGCGTTTAATGGGAAAAGATATGGAAAAGTTCAATAGTTGAATGATTATATCTTTGAGAAACCACACTTCGACACATCCCAAAATCTTTGGCACTCCCCCAAAATTCCAAACCTCCTTTTTTGATGTCTTCCGCTCAAAATCAAATCCCAGTTGAAGTAGGAATCTTTTTTGCCTTTTAAATATTAGTAGTTATAGATTATTCGTCCACTTTTTTTCTGCTGATTTTACTTATTTCTTCCACCATAAGTTAATTATAAAGGTTTCAGTCACATGAAAGAATGCTAGGCCATTCATGAAGTCAGTTGGAATTAATTATTATTATTATTGTTGTTATTGTTATGTGGGTTTGATATTATGTTGTAATTTATTATAATGTTGTACTTCAAGTCCAGTTAAAATTGCTCTTATTTTGATTGTGATTATTTATTATTATTTATTTGAAGAGAATTTCATTGAAATGATGTATGCATTAATGCAGTTGAATCAATTAGCCTCCATTTGGTAAACAAATTTATAAACAACATATTTCCTAAATCCTTTTTTATCACATAGATTTTCTCAAACCACTTTTCAACTGCATATCTTACCTCGAAAAGATCACATTCTTTGTTTATTAAAAAAAAAAAATCATTTACCAAACATAGGCTTAAATTCATTAGTTAATTCCTCCAACATGTTAATATTTTATTTTAGTTTGATTTCCTTTATTTTTTCTACAAGTAATGTGATGACAACATTTTCGTTTGTACGTAAAGCTTATTTGTATCACTCTCATAGTGAAGCATGACTAACTATATTTTAATTTTGGTTGTGATTAATTTATAAGATTGATTGTAATTTCCTTATCCATGAGCAAGAAATGTTAATAGTAATTTAAATCAAGATTCAAACAATGTTAAATTAAAAGTATCAGTAAAAGATTTCAATCCTGCGGTGGAAAGTACTAATTCTACTCTTATGACTTTTGCATCTCAGCCTTCTCAAAGGAGGAAAGCCTTTGAGAATGAGTGTACACAAGTTATCTTTTTTTTTCCCCCTTTCCATGGAATGTATATATTTATAGCGAACTACTTACAAGCTACACATCCGTGACTTTGATCTGTTATGAAAGTTTCTTTGTCTTTCTGTTTAGCTTGTTGTCTGTCTGAAACATTCACACGCATACACAGACGATCACACACACAAAGAGAGGCAAAGTACTTTTTTATTAGCACATTTAAAACGACAATATTTTATTATTCTACTTCATCTCATCTATCTAATTTTTTGCATCGATTTTATAAAAAATCTATCCATCCAAGTAGTGGGTAGAACTTTAAATTAAATTAAAGAAATAATAAAATAAAGGATGTATAGATAATTTCTTGTAGCTACTTTTCTTAATACTATTCATTCATTTATTCAATAGTCTTGACTTTGACAGCTTCAAGCATGAGAAAAAGCTGAAGATGATGGATTTGAAGTGAGTATTACAAAGTTAGTTACAAATCTAACACAAAAGCCCCTGTAGAAAATGAAGGACAAGGACTTGCCAAAGTGACACATGATTATTTACAAATTGTCATGTCACAAATATGAATTTGTTGATACCAGTTACATGATGAATTGGAATGTGATGCACTAACGAGAGTTTCTGATTTTGGATGTTTCTCTTGGTGCAAAAAAATGTGATTCATGTACTTTGACAACTATTGCAATGTAATATTCATATAATAATTCTATGATGACTAAGTTGCACATAATACTATGATCATAAAGTTGCACATATGGTGATTGTATTATGTATAGTTCATGTAAGATTCTTGTTGTGTAGTCTCCTAATCCTTTCCATACCGCTAAAAAGATAGTCTTTGTGAAGTAAAGAGTTATACTGAATTTAATAGGTGAAATAACATGTATGTTTTATAAATACCTTTAAGCAAGAATTACCTGTAAGGTTAATTGTTAATTTTTTACTTTTACTTTTTGTTTTGCATTTGTTCATTTTTTAACTTTCACTTCTCCACTTTTTGCTTTGCATTTACATCCTTAGGTACCTTGTTTATGAGCTTCAAATCCCATTAAGTTCAAGTTTCAACTTATGCAACTCATCGTCTTACAATACCTTATTATACCAGCTATAATTCTAACACAAAACTCCTAAATACAATACATTGTTAACTTCCTCTTAAGTATTTTGTTTTAATTTGAAATTGTCATCTATTCTTTCTATTACCTTCCAACACACATCAATTTCAAATATTAGTGTGTTTCTATCAATCTAATTATCGAATATTAATACTCAGTTTTATATATAAAATAACATTTTCTCATTTCTTTAAAAACTTCCATATGAATTTAAAGTCTCAAACGCTTCTCTAAGTAAAATTACATGATTCTTAACATTAATCATTGATCGGTATTATTTTCCTGCTCCCTAAAATTAAGGATAATTCCAAGACCCGACCTCCTTGAATCTTACCCTACCTTAGCCCGGGCTCCTCCCACTGTTTGGGTGGTCGATAGTGAACTGACCTTGCCTCTATTCAACAATAACCGGCTAAACTTTAACGACATGCCCGAGCACTTATAGGTCGGGTATATCCCGACCTCTTACTTCGAGATTGACACCGATATATTAGGTCAGGCCCTTCCCGGCCTATGGGTCGTACGAGCTGGTTCCAAAATCTCTTTTGACAATGGGCCTCATTAATGGGCCATATTCTTGGGCCTCAAGGCAATACGCAATCCATAAGGAAACCTATTCCCAAAGGGAAGCAAAATCCCTATAAGCTTAGAACTCTTCCTAAAAGGTAAGTTTCTAGTAAAAGGACTCTTTCCTTAATTTAAAAAGGGTTATGGTCTTTTCAGTTCTATAAATACAGTTCCTTTGATCACAAATTATTCATTCAATATTCTATACGCTTTCCATATATTCTCTCTCTACTTTTCTCCAGAATACTAATTCTCACATCGGAGGGGCGACGGGGAGAATCATCCTCGCATATTTTTTAGGTCATCAAAGTTGAATTCATACATCTTTTCCAGTGATCAAGAAGTCCCAGATCTTGCCACGTCAAGGTTAGGATTTTTTACAGCACAACTGGCACCGTCTGTGGGAAGAGATACAATCAGCCATGGTTAATAGAAGTCAAGCTCGTCCCTCCGCATCCACCTGACCCTCTGTTCCAGCCAATACCTCAGTTGAAGAAGATAATCTGCCGCCCCTCGAAGATGTTGGGGAAGAACAAGACCCAGAAATCACACCAGACAATGAACTGATTAGTCGAGAAGATTTCAACGAACTTCAGCAGCAGCTCTGTGAAATCCGTCAGGCTCTTCAGCAACAAAATAATCGTCAAGCTCCTCTTGACCCGGACACTCTAGGTAGAATTCCCCGAGAAGATCACAAGCCAGCTAATCCCATAGCTGATACTTCCCGGGAATCGGGGGTGCCCATCCTATGACTGAGGGATCCGCCAACTTAACACAGCAGGAACTCTCAAGAATTATTCAGGAAGGAATTGCTGATGGAATAAGGCAAAACACACAAGGTCGGACCTCTTCACAAGAAGAACCCCTTTTACCCAGAAATAACGTTGTTCCCTTTACCAGAAAGATTTAAGTACCCTCGGATAAAGGAATATGATGGAACAACAGATCCTAACAACCACTTGAATGCCTGCACTAATGTCATGGACATACAGAATGCTCCCAACCAGATTTTGTGTAAGGCCTTCCCGCAAACCTTAACAAATTTAGCCCGAAACTGGTTCTCTACAATACCCAGGATCAATCTCCTCCTTCGCTGATCTTACGGAGAAATTCACCGCTTTCTTTGCAAGTAGTAAAAGGATCAAGAAAATTGTCGCTTCCCTCATGCAGTTGAGACAAGGACAGAATGAAACACTACGGGAGTTCATGACTCGCTCTAACACCGAAAGACTTCAGATTCCAGATCTTCACATCTCATCGGCCACTTCAGCCCTAACCTTGGCTATTCGGGGTCCGGAATTCAGAATGTCCTTGTCTAAGAATCCGTTGCGAATGTGACAGAACTTCTCAAAAGGGCCGAAAAATACATAAATATGGAAGAAACACTATTGTCGGTTAGGGCACAAGATCAAGTTCACGGAGCAATAGTACAGTCTTCAGAACCCATCAAACAGGGGCATAAGAGATCATGGCAAGAAGATGGAAAGAACTCTTCCCAGCCTAACACGAAGGGAAACATATTCGCATGGAGCTCTGAGGACATGCCCGGGATTGGCCTCGCGCTCGTTGAACACAGGCTTAACGTCATGCCTGACAAGAAGCCTGTAAAACAACGAAGAAGGCAGTTTGCCACAGAGAGAAGGCAAATAATAAAAGAAGAAATAGATAAGCTGCTGAAAGCAGGGTTTATCAGGGAAGTAAAGTATCCGGAATGGCTAGCTAACGTGATATTGGTGAAGAAGCCGAATGGAAAATAGTGAGTCTGCATAGATTTCACAGATTTAAACAAGGCATGCCCAAAAGACAGTTATCCCCTTTCTCAGATCGACAGATTAATGGATTCTACATTCGGATCGGAACTTTACAGCTTCCTCGATGCATTCTCAGGATATCACCAAATTCGAATGGCACTGGAAGATTGGAAGAAAACATCCTTTATGGCAGATGAAGGAATATATTGCTATAAAGTCATGCCCTTTGGGTTAAAGAATACTGGAGCTACTTATCAAAGGTTGGTAAACATGTTCTTCTCCAAGCACATCGGGCTGAACATTGAAGTTTATGTTGATGACAGGTTGTAAAGAGCCCGAGAAAGAAAGAAAACATTGCTGACTTGGAAAACATATTCTGTACACTCAGAGAACATCGGATGAAACCGAATCCCGCCAAGTGCGCTTTCGGAGTGAGCTCGGGAAAATTTTTGGGATTCATGATCACCCAGAGAGGCATTGAAGTCAATCCAGATAAAATTATTGCCCTTACATCAATGGAACCTCCCAGGAACATCAGGGAAGTACAGAAGCTTACGAGGAGAGTGGCAACATTGGGCCGTTTTATGTCAGGGCAGCAGATAAATATTTTTCCTTCTTCAAGACTCTCAGAAGAAACAAAGATTTCAGTTGGGATGAAGAGTACGAGACCTCCTTCAGGAAGTTGAAGGAATATTTGGGTACTCATCCGATATTGGTGAAGCTACATCCAGGAGATAATCTGTTCTTGTATCTAGCAGTTTCAGATCATGCTTTGAGTGCCGTTTTGGTCAAGGAGGAAGGAATGGCCCAAAAACTCGTATATTATGTCAGCAAGATGATGTTGGACGTAGAAACCAGATATACACTAGCAGAACAACTTGCACTTGCCTTGGTTACAGCAGCCCGAAAGTTAAGACCTTACTTTCAAGCCTATGCTATAACAGTCCTCAAAAATCAGCCCTTAAAATAGATCTTGCAGAAACCGGATGTCTCTAGTCGACTACTCAAATGGTTAATCAAGCTTGGGGAGTATGACATTGAGTTCAAACCTCGACCTTCTATAAAAGCGCAGGTCTTAGATGACTTCGTCGTCGAACTTACCCCAAGACCTCGGGGGCCAATAGGTCATGACAGGGAAGAAGCCACACGAACTTTGCAAGTCGACGGAGCGTCGAATGTCGCAGGCTCGGGGGCCAGAATCATACTAAAGAAAGATGATGGCACAATGGAAATCCAGTGTGCAATAATGTTTGACTTCCCAACAACTAATAATGATGCAGAGTATGAAGCCGTTATCGCTGGGCTTCAAGCAACTCAACATCTAAGGGTCGAGCATGTCAAAATCCTGAGTGATTCACAATTGGTGGTGGAGCAAGTAAACGGAACTTTTGAAGCAAAAGATGAGAAAATATCATCTTATAGGATGATGGTCTTGGACTTGCAAAGGAAGTTCAAGTCTTGCTGCATAGACAAAATTCCGAGGTCTGCCAATCACAAAGCGGATGCTCTGTCAAGACTTACTTTTTCCAATCTAGACCACTTAGAGAGGACTCTATTCAAGCGAACTCTTCATGAGCCCAGTATCGCACAGCAACCCGATGTCATGGATATTTCAGATCAAGAGCCCAGTTGGATGGATCTGATAATTGAATATTTAAAATCAGGAAATTTGCCAGATGACAAAGCAGAGGCAAGAAGAGTCAAAGCGAGGGCCCCGAGGTATACCTTGTTACAGAATACCATGTTCTGTCGAAGTTTTACACTTCCTTACCCGCGATGCCTAACTCCGAAAGAAGCAACCCTTGCTATGGCCAAGGTTCATGAAGGAATTGGTGGAGGACACCAGGGGCAAGAGCACTAGTTATGAAGTTAATGCTATACGGATACTATTGGTCGACCATGAAGAAGGACACACTCAGCTATGTAAGAACTTACGACAAATGCCAAAGGTTCGCAGCCCGATTACATCAACCCGCTGAAGAACTATCTTCAATTATGTGCCCATATCCCTTCGCTCAATGGGTAATTGACATACTCGGGCCATTCCCCATAGCTCGAGGACAGGTCAAGTTCTTAGCAGTGGCTGTGGAATACTTTACAAAATGGCTAGAAGCAGAACCCCTTGCCGTAATCACAGAGCAAAAACTGGAGGCATTTGTATGGAAGTCAATTATCTGCCCTTTTGGTCTTCCCAAGACATTAATCACTGATAACGAGCGTCAGTTCGATTGCCAAGCCTTCAAGCAGTTCTGCAAGAACCTGGGAATAGAACACAGGTTAACCTTCATTTCGTACCCGCAAAGTAATGGATTAGCTGAAGTTACAAAAAGTCTCTTCTTACAAGACTTGAGGAATTGCCTTGACAGTGCCAAATGTGATTGGACCGATCTCCTCTCAGAAATACTTTAGACCAACCTAACAACATTCAAAACTGCAACAGGGGAGACTCCATTCATGCTTGCCTTTGGAATGGAAGCCGCTGTCCCAGTAGAAGTAACAATTTCGAGCTTCCGTACTATGGCTATGGGATCACCCGACCATATTGAGGGGCAGAGAGAGTCTGGATCTTCTGGAAGAAGTCAGGGAAAATGCATCACTGAGAATAGCAACTTATCAACAGGCCATGACCAAGAAGTTCAATATCCGAGTGAAGAAGAGAGAATTCAGAAAGGGAGATCTTGTCCTTCGCTGAAGCGAGATTGCTGGTCATCAACCTGGGAAACTTGGACTATTTGGGGAGGACCATACAAAGTCATCTGGAAAGTAGGAAAGGGCTCATACAGCCTCCGCACAATAGATTCAAAACCTCTTCCTCGACCATAAAATGTGGAGAATTTGAAGTCATACTACAAGTAGTCACATTTCCTTTGATATCAAAGTCATCTAGTCGTAGAAGAGTCGGGTCTGTTCGCCCATTTTATCTTTTTATTTTTGGACTTACACGTCCATCAATAATCTCTAAGGTTGGGGCTGCGCGCCCATATTACTTTCTTTCAGTATCAGGGATAGATACTCTTTTTCCTTATCCAGATTTTTTCCCACTGGATTTTTCTGGGTAAGGTTTTAACGAGGCCCATCGTTCAGTTCCCTTTAATAAAAATACTTCTTCGAAGAATGAGCACCAGAGGAAAAAATATTGGAATAACTTACAAGGTCATCAAAATGACTTTACAAGTTATTTCATAACAAATAATTTACAATGTCTCATGGCAAGACTTTACAAATTATTCTCCCACGAGTAATTTACAAGGTCTCATGGCTAGGCATTACAAATTATTTCCTCAAACAAATAATTACAATGTCTCATGGCAAGACTTTACAAATTATTCTCCCACGAATAATTTACAAGGTCTCAGGCAAGGCGTTACAAATTATTTCCTCAAACAAATAATTTACAATGTCTCATGGCAAGACTTTACAAATTATTCTCCCACGAATAATTTACAAGGTCTCATGGCGAGGCGTTACAAATTATTTTCCCAAACAAATAATTTACAATGTCTCATGGAAAGACTTTACAAATTATTCTCCCACGAATAATTTACAAGGTCTCATGGCAAGACGTTACAAATTATTTCCCCAAACAAATAATTTATAATGTCTCATGGCAAGACTTTACAAATTATTTTCCCACGGATTTATTACCTAGATCTATGTTATTAACTCACCTCTCGGATTATGAGAATAACACATTAAATCATGAAAGAGTGGCCAGTATATTCACGCATTAAACGCAATAATAAATCAACACATGCATTGAATCATTAAAACAAAGGAATATGGAATTAAAATAATTAACTAGGCTACATCATTCATCCCAACATTAAAGTTAGTTACACATCATGATTAAAAAGCATAAACAATAGAATAAAACATTCATTGAAAATAATAAGAAGAAAGGAAAGCATGCACCAAGTCTCAATTCTTCAATTATCTTCAATTCACGCCCATCTGCAATGCTTGATTCTCTAAGGATTTGATATTGAATTCTCTATTGTGGCTCGTTCTATGTAGAGACAAAGGATTGATTTTCATGCAAAGAGATTGTATTTATAGTTGGTGAAGAGACCAAGTTGAAGAAGGAAAGAAATTCATCAAATCCACGCGCGAGTCTTTTCTTGTTTCTGCCTAGCTTTCTATATTTCGACCATATCTTTCTATTACCTTATCCGATTGAGGTGATTCAAAGTTCTTTAGAAATATAACGTAAAGGGCTATAATTCTTCTTGAAATAGGAATTTCCCAATTCCAACGTTTACTATCCCAACATTAGGTCTCAACGTCCGACTAGAAATCTATTCAGAATCTTGTGCGATTGGAATTAATTTATAATAAAATTCTTATCATATTTCATTCCTTTTTGGACTTCTACTTGCATTCCATTGACTCCTAAAAATCCTCAATGTGTTTTCTTGTGATCCAAGTCAATCATTAGATATTTGCAAGTTGTTCCCTCATGTTTAATTTACTCTTCAGTCCTTCAACTTCCAATTGCAACATTATAGTCCACATACTTTGAAATCTTCTCAATTTGCTCGTTTCAACTCTCAATTCCTTCAATTAGATCCTCCAATTTCTTATTCCTTTAATTTATCAAATTGCATCTTTCCGGTTGACGTCACAAACTTATCAATTGCTCATTTTAGCTCCAATTACCATCCAAATGTGCATTTTTCCCATTGTTTGCTCCATTCTTCGCCTTCTGGGATATTTTCTGCAAAGTAACAATTAAACATAAATTAAAGAGCATATATTCTAAAACGACAATGATTTCTTCTAATTTAGACATACAGATAAATGCATAAAATACACTTATCAATGGTCTTACTCCTGAAAGTACGATGCTAAAATGAATTCCTTCAATCTTAGTGTCTCCATGGTTGCAGCCATGTAACTCACAACACTATCTAAATTTGTTCTTACTCTGATCGATGCAATCTGTGATGGACACATAAATCCGATTCACTAGATATCGAATTCCTCACACAACCCATGGAGGTACCTTAAAAAATTTACAACAATGAATAAAAATAAAATGAAAAATAAAATGAAAGTTATGAATTTGTATTAAGCATTCTTACACTGTGAATACTTGCAGGACAGATATATTCAACCATCCCATTGTAAGCAGGTCGGTGATGTCATCAATCGTAACGTAAATACTTTCAACGTTCGTATGATGAAACACAGTTGCGTCTAGAGGCATTTGGATGTAGTCCATACCAATAGGCATTGTAAGTACCAGAGATTGTAAATACTTGCAATCACCATCCAAACATTGTAAACCAGTATCGTCAATGAGTGGGGGTCATCTTGTAGATGACATATCAAAACTCTGAGGCTTTTTACCTTTTTCATATTTTTTATCCTATTTTAGCAACTCTTCCTGCAATTAATATTTTTTTTATCATTATAACACTTCTAATATAAAAATAAAAGTAATTTATATAGAAAAAATCTTTTATGTAACAAAAATTGATTACCTCTCCTATAATCACCAAATCTTTAGGCCATTGATAGAAGCTTCCAACATCTTCGCTCACCATGGTGTAGTATGGAGATGGAACTGGAAGAAGGGACACTTTTGCACCTTGTATGACATCATCAACCGACACCTTAACATGATCGGTCAAGAGTTGTTGATGGTGCACCACAGTCTCTGGTCCGGATGGAAAAACTATTCCTCTAGCCACTAATTGAGTCTCACCATTACACCTCATGGAAAGACAATGTTGGATTGGCTTCTATTGTTCAACATATTTGAAAATCAATGTTAGTCCTTACAGATGAAATATAATCAATAATATTCAAAAGCTAAATAATTTAAGATTAAATACCTCAAGGCCATCAAATGGATCTGGATCAACAAAGTAACAATTGCTGGGAGTTGGTGGTCAGGGATGTGGAGTTATTTCCATTTCAGCATCCTGATTGGTGATACCAATCTCCAACTCTTTCATGATCCTCCTTAATATCATCTATCGACACGACTCCACTCGATCGTTTGCTAGCTGCATCAGATTTGCCATAAACATCCCTCATAGTGACATAGGCACCATATCCCCTCACCCGACCAGGATAATCATCCTTACCGAGGGCTTCAGATAGAATGTCATGATGTCTACTTGGGACAAATGTCTCATGAGTTGCTTCCATAGTTTTTTCAATCTATTCTTAAAAAAACTAAAATGAAAACTAAAATATAAGTACTCTACTGAACTTTAATTCAAAGTATGATAAACTGTGAGGCTATGCTTACAATTTTTTTGTACACCCCTCTCGTCTTCTTGTTGGGGATGTAATAAGATCCATCTTCTTTCTTTTTTGATCTTGCTCGAACCCAGTCTAAGTTGCGATCATCACTTAATATGGATGAGCTAATTGACCCACACGAAGAGGCAACAGAAAGTGGGTCTGACACAAGCCACTTTGGCCTCATCCTGACATAAACGGCAGAGCCCAAAAAATGTGGATGCTCATTGTGCAACTGACTTGCTTTGGTCTTCTTACTTTTTTCCTTGAAAAATTAAAACATCACATAGCTTAAATTTCATTTACGTACACCTTCAAAAAATAAAGCATCACATCACATAACTCTTCATGTACAATTATGTATACCATCAAAACTTCAGTCTCACGCTCTTTCTTAAACAACTCCCATTGCTCTTCGGTCAAGGAATCATATAGATGTGTAGGTGATGCATATTTCGGGTGATGATTGTTAATGAAATCATGCACCAACCTAGTCTTGAAATCTTTCCATTGCAGCCCCGCGACTTTTAAAATAATGTGTTTCCTTTCGTCGTCGGATATGCTGAACTCCCTCTGAAAGATAACAATAATATGCGTTGTTATAAGCATAAAAAAACAAAAAACAAAACATTTCGAATTGACTATCAATTTGAATTATACCTTTATATCTTCCTAAATCATGCCTTTAAGGCCTTGAGGAACATTATGCCAATCACTAATATTTATATCCACATTAACACGTACCAAATACCCTATATAAGACCTGAAGTTCATCTTATATGGTCCGATCGGCCTACTGCGATCATCAAACTCAACAAATTTTACTTCCTCCCCCTTCTCCTTTATCTTCTTGCAAGTTGTTGGTCCTCTCGTCTTTTTCGTCTGGTTACTATGCTGACCGTCAGATGAACTGGAAGAATCGGCCATGTGTTTCACAAGACTATTCACATATTTGCGTACATTACGAAACAATATTAGAAAGTTATAAGTAAGAATGTAAATGATCTTACATAATTAATTACTTATCACAGACGAAGGGTAAGAATGAATAGAAAGTTAAAGTAAGAATGTAAATGATCTTACATAATTTGTAATCACAAACGATGATCTATCCACAATCCTTCTTCATGATCCCAATGCATGTGATTTGTTTCAAGATAATCTTCCCCTATAAGTTCATCCGGTTGTATACCAATAGAAAATAGAGGGATTTTGTCAAAATGATCATAGTCTTCTTCATCCATCACATCACCAATGCCAACAATATGTCTTTTGCCTTGAAGGACAACGGACCACTTAGTATTGGCAGGATCAAGAACGTAAAATACTTGTTTCGCTTGTGATGCTAGTATGAATGGCGCATCAAGATAACCCAGCCAACCAAAATCCACCAAAGTGAAGCCTAATTCATCCACCCGAACACCCCGTCGGTTATCAACCCATTTACATCAAAAGAGAGGAAACTTGAACTCCCTGTAATCAAGTTCCCAAATATCCACAATGACACCATAATAAGACATTGCGGCATCTATTGGACTAGTATCTTTGGCACTAGAGAAATCTCTTGACTATGCTACTTGTGTCAATCCACTATTTTGCATCATGCTTTTACCATATTGATGTTTTGTGTAAAATGTATACCCATTAATGTCATTTGTTTCATAAGACCTCACAAGCATGCCAGACTCGTACGCTAACCACTTTACAGTTTCAGAAATGTTGTTCGGCATTTGTTAAAAATCTTGCATGACTTTATCTTTGAACCATTTTTCGAATGAGTGATTATGTTGATTAGTCTCCCACATTTCAATTTTCGAAGGATTTTGCTGCCTTTAAATTGACATGTGATTGTCCAAGTACGGATGCACCTCAGTAAGGTGTTGCAAGACAAGGAGGTGTGCTTTGTCTCGCAATTCAACAATGGGAACAATTGTTTTGCATCCAATCGTATCTTTACCTTTCAGTCTTCACTCGTGACGAGATTTAGGAATACCAATAGCATAAACATCATCTATGTAATCAGTACAAAATTCAATAGCCTCCTCAGCAAAATAACCTTTAATGATACTGCCTTCAGGTCGAAATCGGTTTCGCACATATCCTTTTAATATACCCATGTACCTCTCAAATGGATACATATATCTCAAGAACACTAGACCACAAATCTTAATTTCTCTCACCACGTGAACAAGTGTTGCATTAAGACATGACAGTAATGAGACTTCATACCAACCAACTTCAATATTTTTAACTCGTTCATATACCTCATTTCTTGTTAATGGTAAGCAGGTCACTCGAGTCTCGATTTTTTCATTGAAGGGCTTTTTCTTTTTTTGATAAGGATGGTCAACTGGGCTAAATGTTCGATGATTCATAAATACATTTTTCTTACAATTTTTCAACCAAAGATCAATCGAGTCTTCTTCACAAATGGGGCATGCTTTAGGTCCTTTGTTAGAATAACCGACAAGTTACCATAAACTGGAAAATTATTTATGGTGCAAAATATCATAGCACGTAAGGTGAAGTTCATTTGGTTATGTGCATCAAATACCAACACGCCTTCATTCCAAAATAGTCTTAAATCTTCAACTAGTGGTGCTAGGTAAATATCTATGTCATTTTTTGGTTGTTTAGGTCCAGATATTAGCAACAACAACATGATATACTTGTGCTTCATACATAACCAAGGAGGAAGATTGTAATTCACCAAAAGAACCGGCCAAGTCCTATGTTGACTGCTCATATTACCGTGCGGGTTCATCCCATTTGTACGTAGTCCAAGCCTAAGATTCCTATCTTCGCCACCAAATTCAGGAAACAACCGTTAATGTTCCTCCATTGAGGAGAATCGGCCGGGTGTCTTAGTTTTCCATCTTCTTTCCTCCTTTCAGCATGCCACCGCATGTTCTTCGCATCCTTCACATTGGCAAACAAGCGTTTAAATCTTAGAATTATAGGTAGATACCATAACACCTTTTCCGGAGGGCCTTTCTTATCCTCCCAACTATCATTATCATCCTTTCGCTTATACCGTGATGCACCATACTTTGGACACAAATGCAAGTCCTTATACTCATTTCGATACAATACACAATCATTTGGACATGCATGTATCCTCTCTATCTCCATACCCATTGGGCACAACATTTTCTTTGCCTTGTAGATTGAACTAGGTAGCTCGTTATCTTCCGGAAGCATCTCTCGTAAAAGTTCCAATAATGCCGAGAAACTCCTATCTTCCACCTATTCTTTGCTGTCAAGTTACACAATTTGAACACAGTGGACAACTTTGTGAATTTCTTACAACCAGAAAATAAAGGCTTTTCAGAATCATTGAACAAACTATCGAATATATGAGGATTTTCAATCTAATCATCTTGAATATCACACATCATTGAGTCTATCCGATCATTACCCACATCATTCTCAACACTAATCTCATCATTATTGCCCAAATTGTTTTCCCCTAGATCACCCTCATTGCCACTGGTGCTTGTTCTAGGAAGTATACTCTCACCATGCCATATCCACCGTGTTTAACCTTCCTTAAACCCACGACGAATCAAATTGCTCTTCACTTTCTCAAGGCTACGAAACTTTCTCAGATTCTTACAATCACAATAAGGGCACAAAATCATTTATTCACTTTTCTTTCTTTTTTCTTCATCAGCACTTTTTATAAACACTTCAACCCCCTTCACATATTCATGTGTATTACGTCTCCCATACATCCAATTACGATCCATTTCTAAAGACTTATATGAAAATACATATTCAACATGTATTCAGCAAATGAAATCACTTTAAACATTATTTTTTAATTTATAAAATTTCTACAAAAATTTCGACAGAATCCCCCCTATAAATTGGACTTAACCAACTTGTAGGGGGAATGAAAATGCCACAATAAAATCAAAATATTCAAACTCATCATATTCAATACTCAAACCCAACACAATTCAAACTTCTATATTGTCAACTATTCCAAAATTAATCCAAAATCTAATCTCAACTCCTCAACAACAAAAAATCATAATCAAAGCTCATCAATAGCACCAAAGATGACAATAACATCGAAAAAATAAACGCCAATAGAAATCGTTTTTTTTATGAAATCGTTTTTTTTATTGCACGTGTATTAAATTTATTTATGAAATAGAAATCGTTTTTTTTATCATTATTATATTTTGACATTACTAAAAATATTTACAAAAATATTATTTGTAACGTTTAGCAACATTAACGCAAGAAATAAAAAATATTGTTATTTTTCATAAATAAATTTAATACACGTGCAATTCCTTTTCATGTATTGATTGATGTTCTGTACGATCAAATTGGAAAGTTTTAATATCCTAAATTTTAAGGATTAATATAATAAAGTCCAATAAAGAAATTGTGTATATTCATTCTTTGTGAAAACATTTTTAACTGTGATCATTCTTTAATTTATGTTTGGCATTCATTAATTCACATCTCATTTTTTAAAATTCATTTTTAACTATATTTTATCAATGAGGTATTCTATACATGATATAAAAAAATCTCTACTTTTTAACCATATATTCTCCTATAATATACATTTCTATACCACATTTCTTTTTAATTGTATTGTATGCAATGACCATGAATCGTAAATGATTAAAAATCATGAACCGCAAATATTATTTTTAAAGAAGTGTTTTGTAATTTACATTGAATTTTACTATTGAGTACTTTTTTGTTTTTTCATATTCTTTTCCATAATATATGAATTTAATTTTTTTTATTATGCATTTCTCACATTTTCATTAATTGTTGAATATATTTAGTTAGTTATTCATTAATTAATAATTATAGTTTTTTTGTTCCGTGCAACGCACGGGTGCGAATACTAGTGCGAGAGTAGATTTGGCTCTCCAAATTTGCCAAATTTGGAGAGTCAAACCCACTTCCTAAATTAAAAATTTAAAATGTTAAATTAGAGAGTTTATTGGAGTAGCATTTTAAGTATTGACTCTCTAAAATAAAGAACATTTTAAGTTAAAAGAGTCTATTCCAGATGTTCTTATTCCACTAACATGTACTTTAACACACCTATTGTGGTACTCTTAAATTTAGCTAGCAAAGTAACTAATGAGATGACATTTATTAACTTCTTTGTCCAATCCGTATCATCTCACCACCCACCCCAACACTCACCACCCTATCCATTAATATCTTTTCTTCTTAAATATTTTTGTATCAATAAAAAATAATAATTTTTTCTTTGATTTTATATTATATGATTTAATAATATCTTTAAAATGAGTACCATATTAAAATTAAAATTTTTGCTATTTAAAAATAAGCATTTATCATATTCTTGGGCTTAACTAAACTTTTAACACATCCATTGTAGCAATAGTTAGATGTTAACATTAACGTGTATATATGTTACTTAGCATCAAATTTCTTGCATTTATATGTGGCAAACTAAATTTAGCTAGTCCATTGCGGATGCTCTAAGTGCCAACCATGCTATAAGAGTATACTCTTTATATTAAAAGTGCATTTTCTACATAATACAGCATTTTTAAAATTGAACAAAATTTTTCACATACTCCAACAAACTCTTTATTTTTTTTTTTTTCAAAACAATATTTATTGTTTTATTATTTTTAGTTTACATAGTATATTTTAAAATTTAATGGCCAATTAAATTAAATATTTAATAAAGAAAGTTAATTATAAAGCATTGAAACTTGAAATTCTCTAATTAATGCATCTAATAAAAAGGTGTAACCTACAACTTGAGGGCCCGAATCGACCTTGCACTGAGCCATTGGTTCGAGAGGTAAATCGCAAGTTGTGCCTCCTAGAGTCACGGTGGAGGGCATTAGTAACTCCTACAAATGGTGGTGACTCCCGCTTGCCGCAGGGTACAAATCCATTTTTTCAGGATTCGAACCCTGCACTCGACTATGCTGAGCAAGTTTCCTGCCCTTCCCTTTACCACTGGGAGACATGCCCTGGGGGCTCTCTGAATGTATTTAATAATAGAGAGCGAGTTTGTCAAACTTATACTCTATATTAAAATGTTAAATTAAAGACTCAATTGGAGTTAGGGGTGGGCATGGGTTGGGTTGGGTTGAGTCGGTTTTTTGCCTAACCCGAACCCAACCCACTATGGTCGGGTTGATAAAAAATCAACCCAACCCAACCCAAACATGAGTTCAAACCCATCCCAACCCAATCCAACCCAATCATGTTTCGGTCGGGTTGGGTTGGGTGGTTTGGACTTTGGTCTAATTAACTAAAAAATTTAGAAAATCAAAACATTATGCCCATAAATCACTATTAACTCAAATAAATTATGTACAATACAATAAGCTCAAATATAATAAATTGAATACTTGCTAATAAAACTAAAATATCTTCAAATCATATTTGAGTTTCATCCAAATTAAAAACGGGCTTAAGATTCTTGAAATTTAAATGGTCTTATATTTTTAAAATTTTGATTGGGTTGGATTGGATCGGGTTGGGTTGGGTTGGGTTTGTCACCCAACCCACAACCCAACCTAACCCAAACAATTTATTTTTTTTTAGAACCCAACCCAACCCAATTTTCATCAAAATCCAACCCAAACCGATCGGGTTGGGTTGGATTGGGCGGTTTTGGCGGGTTGGGTGGGTTAATGCCCACCCCTAATTGGCGTAGAACTTTAAGAGCTAATCTTTATATCTTTATCTTTAGAGAGAGTGAGTTTATCAAACTAATGGTTTCCCGCCTATTTTTACCTTACATTTTAGGAAATTTATTAATTTTATTAATTTATTATAATGACTAAGGGTTCAATTAATGCAACCTGTAATAAATGATTTATGGATTTGTGAAAAAAGAAAACATTATTAAAAGTCAAATTATAGATTATTTTTATTATTCTTATAATTATTGCATTATTTTGAAATCGAAAGATATGTAATATGAGTGTCAAATCCAAGAGCTCAACGAAAAAGTTTAATACAAGCTAACAAATGAGAGCAAATTCTAAACATATCATTCTTAAAATCGTTTCAAATAATAAAGGTAAAAGTTTTAATTATATTTTTTACTATTTCCAATATACAATCTTTTTAATTTATCTCACTTAAGTCCTAAAATAATACATATAATTTCTTACCTAAATTCAATTTGACTTAACTAATTGATTTCGATTATTTTTCTTATCAAATTGAAAGAAACAATAGATATCTGATCTTTCTATGTAAATTCAGTTATCCTATTAATTTCTACAACTTTAAGTTTCGATAAACTCAATGGTTCAATTTGTAAAATATATATTACATACTTAAATAATTAGTTCATTGAATTCTATCAAAAATAAATATAGAAGCTCTTTGTGAACTCATTCTATTTAAAATAGAATATGGTCAATATATTTATTTAACATGCAAAAAAATATTTTTTTTTGGATAAAATGATCTTTTGACTACTAGGTTAAAAATAAAAAGTCAAGTTGCAATGTAAACATTTATATAAGAGTATGTTTGATAGAGACTATATATTAAGAGTATGTTTGGTAAGCCAAATAAGCTAGCTAATATAATTGGAGAGCTTATAAGCATTATCTACTAATATAAACTCTGTTTGGTTGATGAACTTATTTGAGAAGTTATAGTTTATCTCAAAAACTTCGTTTACAAGTTTTTCAAATAAGCTCCATGAACTTTTCATTTTTTATTCCTTTTTTAGCCTCTTTAATTGTATTAAACTTACACCCCTATGTAAATTATATTTTCCATTTATGTCATTTTGTCTTTTTGAACTAACTTTTAAGCTAATTTTATCAAACACTTCTATTTCAATCAATTAGCTTATCAGCTAACCGCTATCAGTTATCAGCGATCTGTTCTCAATTAGCTTTTCAACTATCAGCTAGGTTATCACCCGTTAGTTGGCTTATCAGCTTGGTCTCCCAAACATGGCCTAAAATAGTTTTAAATGTATGGTTGAAAGTGAAGGAAAGTGGTATAAAAAATAAAATAAGTGTCCAATCAATCAATTGAGTTGGCAGAAATGAAAGTTGAAAAGAATGCATTAATTGTTGAGAATGAACATTGAAAAAATTTATTTTTGAAGAATCAATTCTATGTGAGTAAGTAATAAAGTCTTATGTCTTGTGGGTTAAGCTTCCATTTATAAATCGAGATGTATAGATGATTTTTTGTAAATAAAATTAATTGTATTTGTTAATTTTGTTTGTAATGTATTTTTTTTTTTTTACATGTAATGTAATGAAATGAAATATTTGTTTAATATATTTAAATATCAATTATCGGATTAAGATAATTAGTACAAATTCTTATAGTACTATTTCGAGAAGTTGATTAATTAACAATGTGTACATCTATAAGCCTCTTTAATTACTTCATTTCATGATTTGAAAATTGTAAACATTTCAACTTTTAGAAATTGCTAAAACTTAAATTAAATGTTGCAATTTTTTAAACTTATACGCAGTCCTATATTTTTTTCACAATTCCATAAATCATTTCCTACATGCATTAATTGAAAGTTCCTAATTCATGTATTAAAATAAATTGGTAAAAATAAGAAAATTTTCTAAAATGGCAGGTGAAAATGGGAGGAAAATTATGTGCGTAAAATGATGACAGTTATCCTATTATTATTTATGGATAGATATATAGATAGATGATTTTTCTATCACCTTCTATTTTACAAATTGAATAAATGAGTTTATCGGAACTTAAAGTAGTAGAAAATTAAATGATTTAATTGAATTTATTTAGAAATATCGAATATCTATTATTTCTTTCAATTTAAAAAAAAAGATTCAAAATTAATCATTTAGATCAAATTGAATTTAGGTAAGAAATGATAGGTATCACTTTAGCACTTAAATGAGATAAATTAAAAAGAATGGATTATAAAAAAAGTAAAAAGGTAAAACTTTTATATTTAGTATTTACGAATGATATGTTTAGAGTTTACTCTCATTTCTTAGCCTGTATTAAGCTTCTCATTGAGATCTTGAATTTGACACTCATATTGCATATTTTTCGACTTCAAAATAATGCAATAATTATCAAAAGAAAAATAATAATCTATAATTTGACTTTCTATACATATATTTTTTTTTCACAAATCCATCAATCATTTACTACATGAATTAATTGAGCTTTCTTAATTCATTTAGTATTTAAGACGATTTTACGAATGATATGTTTAGAGTTTGCTCACATTTCTTAGCTTGTATTAAACTTCTCGTTGAGATCTTGAATTTAACACCCATGTTGGTTATTTTTTTACTTCAAAATAATGCAATAATTATCAAAAGAAAAAAAAAATCTATAATTTGACTTTTTATAGATATTTTTTTTTTCAAAAATCCATAAATCATTTACTACATGCATTAATTGAACTTTCTTAATTCATGTATTAAAATAAATTGATAAAAATAAGAAATTTCCTAAAATAGTAGGTGAAAATAGGCGGAGAACTATGTACATAGAATGATGACGGTTATCATATTATTATATATATGTATGGATAATTTTTAAGCAATTCTTGCCGTTTGTCAAAAATAAAAAAATAAAAAAATTAGACATTGTATCTGGACAATGTCTCATTAGAGATGCTTTAAACAAATCCATAAAAGAATGGATAGGTGGGCAAATCATTTGAGACAAAGACATAATCTTGCAAAATACATGTATCAATGACTCGAGAATTGCGTTGATGGAACTAATTTTCAATTTGAATGTTAGATGGCAAAGAATAAGTCCAGAAACCTAAGGCTACACGCTGTTTGTATTTCGATCTTCTGTTTCATTTTTGGAAACATTTTCTATTTTTTATTTCCAGATCATGTTTTCAAATTTCCTCAAAAACGCGTTTGATTTGTCATTTCGAAAATTATTTATAAAAATGAAAAACTGAAAAATATGTTCTATTTAAAATGTTGGAGACTACTACTTTGACTATTTGTACTTAATTTACTGGTAGATTAAACTAGTATTTCACTCGTGCGATGCACAGCGATTATATTACATGATAGTCATTCAATGCATCAAACTGTTTTTCGTGATACTAATTTTTAAATATTTAAGAATAAATTACTTATGATATTCAAATAGGAAAAAAAAAGTATTATATAAATAACAATACATTAAACATTGATATTAAAAACAAAAACAACATCATAACTAATCCAAATTCTGAAATACTTCTTTAAAGACCACATTCAGATGCACACAACGATTATTTTTTTTAAATGATATATAACAATTTAATGGTAAAACTTTTTTTTTTTTTTTTTGGGAAGCAAACTTTGCATGGAATCAATGCATTTATTATATATTGAAACAATTTTTAATAATCAATTTTTTATTACCTTAATTTATTGAAAATGTTTTTTCTTCATTGAGAATGTAATTATTTTTTTTATTATAAATATTATTATAATTTATATAATTACCAGAAATCTTATTATCTTAATTTTAACTTATAATATAATCTTAAATATTAAAGTATTTAATACATAGGATTATTTAGGAATAGTAATTTCCGGGTGTTCATATATAAGCTTTTTTAGCATATGCCCATGTGTTATCTGACAGCATTATTCCCTGTGATTTTTTATGTATTGACGTTGTGTTTGTATTTTAAAACTGCAACTTACACTGAATGGCGTCTTGGATGGATTATACTTATCTTTTTTATGTTAAGTTTTTGGGTAAGTGTAAAAAAAATAAAATAAAAAAAGAGCAGGTTGATTAAGTTACTGACACATTATTAGATGCATTATTGTCTCTTGTTTAAACGAAATCTCATCATTTGTTCGAATCCCTGTATTCATATATTTGTTTAACTGTCTGATTGTTATTCAATTTTTTTTTTTATTTTTGGAAATTACAATTGTCTTTAAAGCTTGTCATTCAATAATTCAATAAAACTATAAAATGTCACAATCAACAACCAAAAAAAAAAAACCCTCAAAATACCACAATCAAAATCAATAAAAGCTCTAAAAATACCACAATTAAAAACAAAAAATGTTTGCCATTTAATAAAAGCTCTAAAATACCATAACCAAAATTAATCCATTATATAAAACATATTAATTTAATAAAATAACAATTATTCCTTCTCTTGCTTCACAATATTTCTGATCTTGGTGGTTCACATCTGTGTAGCTAGATCCCCAATTGGTGTGTCACAGTCGTACTCATTAGCGTATCCTTTAAACTCACATTCGTAAGATATTTTCCCAAGTGTTTTATTTGAAGTACTAACCTCATTATCTGAAACAGAATCCTACAAATTCAAAATTGTTTCATATAAAATGTTATATTTTAAAAAAATATAATAATAGATTTATATTTAACCTTAATTTCGACAATATCATTTCGTTCCATCCTCGAAAGCACATCATGTTCCTGAAAAATATAGATTTTTCAAGAATATGAGTTGATGTATGGGTCTAACAAAATTACTTCATGTGATGCTTGTGTATGAAGCGACTAATACTAACCTGATTATCATTATTAATGTTAAACCCATATTTTGATATCAACTCATTACTATCAGTCAATCTCATAACCGTATATAAATAACTATGCTCATTGATGTTCTGAACTTTAATTTGAACTTTGAATAGCATCTTCTTCTCAACTAAAGTTTCAATCTCATCTGGGTAGCATCCGTCATCACAATTATGAAAGTAGTAGATGTCAATTACATAAGAAGAATTCACAAAAAAAAATAAAATCACTAAGTCACATGTAGGTTAATATTAAAATGCTTACCTTGTCTAGTTTAAAATAAGTAGATGTCAATTACAAAAGAAGAATTCAAAAAAAAAGAAAAAAAACTAAGTCACATGTAGGTTAATATTAAAATGCTTACCTTGTCTAGGTTAAAATAAGTAGATGTCAATTACATAAGAAGAATTCAAAAAAAAAAAAAAAAAAAAACACTAAGTCACATGTAGGTTAATATTAAAATGCTTACCTTGTTCCCTCAACTCGCTAGCAGTCTTGCCTGGCAGTTGGAAGCACTCGCGATCCTATAACAAAAAAGAAGCACTTCCAGTCCCATCTATTACCCTCACTTGAAGCTTGTATCTAGTAAAATAAAAATATTCAAAATACAAATTGAAATACCTAGAATGTAATGGTATTTAAAAAGAAAATGTATAATTACTTTACCCAGGAATTCCATTGAAATCAGACTTATCGTATTTTTCACAATAAAATCTTTTGCCATTTGGATGTACTTTCTTTGAACAAAGTTTGCAGGACAAATTACCACCAATCTTGATCACTTTCGATAGCTATAACAGTTGCTACAACCCAACAACTACCAACCAATGAGGATTTATAATTATAAATTGGTTAATAGTAAATAAAACTAATAAAAATATATTAATTCAAGGCTGTACAGAAATAATTAATTGTTGTAACAATTCACCTTGACTAAAACTGAAACAAAATAACTATAAATATTTACTACTATATTTATGTAACTACTATACCTCGGAAGATTCTATCAAATCTTTAATCGTTTTCACATTAGTTGATCCACTCGCCAAATCATCAGATAAGGAGTAAACTGAAGAGGATATTTGACTTATTCTTTGGGAGGAACACTCCACACCATTTATGAGCCTTGCATGTGAATAATTGAATGTTATTAATCACACTAAACATAAAAGTACAACTAAATAAACAAATCTATACTATATCTATACTATATATTAAACATCAAAAAATTGTTATGTACTTGGTAAGAACATTCTTGACTTCATCAATTGGTGCATTCACCAGGAGTTTGGTACTATAATAAGTGCTGCACACTGTAATCTCCCCTGCGACGGGTTATCACAAATATCCAAATTAATATCTAAATTGAATTCTATCGAAAAATAACGATTCGAAATACTAATTATTTATTTGAAGTAAATATTTCCTAAAATTACCTCTAAATCGTTTTGCCCGACACAATTGAAGTATGATTATCACAGGTTCAGATATTTCATTTTCTAAGTAGCTATTGACCTCGTCAATGTAGTATCCCCATGAACTGCAAGACAACTTATTTTTTCTGAAAATCAAATAACAATTACATACGTTTTAATGTAGATGAAAAAACATTACATGTATTCATAATCTAACACAAAAAAATTAAAGTTAATGTTGGGAATTTCCGACACGTCGATTCCCACTTTAATTTTTCCACAGGATCTTTCGATGTTCAAAATAAAATAAGCAAACAAGAAAATAAATACGAACACAGAAATTTACGTGGTTCAGCAAAATGCCTACGTCCACGGACCCTCGCCAAAGCTTTTCACTATATATTAAATTGTTACAAATATATAGACTTTCACTCACCAACCCAATCCCACAGACCACAGAGAAAATACTACAAACGAGCTTTACCGCATATAATTTCTACCATTTGACTTACACTACAAAGAGTTACAAGAAACTTCACAATATGCTAGGCTCACAATTTTCTCTCTTTGATCACAATGTGACACTAATTAGCACTCTCTCATATGTTTGTGATGGTGTATCTCTTCCTTGAATTCCTTCTCTATTTATAGAGAGAATTCTACATGAAAAATTCTCTTAACACCAAAACATCATGATTAGTCAAACAAATCATCATTCCAAGACATCATAATTAGTCAAGACTAATTATCATTCAAATACATCATAATTAGTCAAAACTAATTATCATTCAAAGACATCATAATTAGTCAAGACTAATTATCATTCAAAGACATCATAATTAGTCAAGACTAATTATCATTCAAATACCATAATTAGCTCCACCATCCTTTGTTTCAACTAGGCACTCATTATATTTCACTAGGCACTTGATTAATTTGGGTCAAATACCCAACAGTTAATGCATACTCTAGGTCCTCAATAACAATGTATATCAGTTTACTTGTTCTTCCGCACCACTCTTGTAACTTTTCATTACCTTTTCCAATAATAACCCCCATAACGTCTGCAAATAAGTTGCAAGTAGGCAAGAAAATTAGAATAATTATTAAATATGATATACTTTTCTTAATTGTAGTATTAAAATGTTTTGCATACCAAATAATATGTTGTCGTCCACGTCTGCTGAACTCAAAATTTCACCAAATGGTCTGAACAAATAATTGCTTGTTGGAAAATCTTTGTCGAGAGCGTCCACAACAGATGTCTTGGGCATAAAGTTCAATTTTTTACTTATATCTTGTAGTCTTGAACTTGTCATTGTTGTACCCCACCACGAAATTGCAAACAACATACAGTTTTCCCTCACATAACATTGTTTTGAACATCCGTACTTATGATTGTTTCACCGTTGCGTGAATTCTATCACCCTGTTATTTATAAAACATATGATATTAAATATTATTTTCTGAAAAAATTTAAAAAATTTAAATCTGCAATGTAGAAAACAAATTAGTGCGTAAGGACAACCTGTGCATCTGCGAAGACCATCCCAATGCTGTTCGTTTTAGTCTTGTCATTGTGGCAAGGAACCGCCCACAACCTTACAACTCGCACCTTCAATCTCCATTGTGTCTTTGTGAAGTTAACTTCAGCGATCGAGTTACAATGGCTGGACATTTTTGGGTACACGGAACTTAATTTTTGGTATACAATCTGTTGAATCCAAGCCCAAAGAGAGGTACAGTGATCCACTAACAAGGGCCCAACTAAGGCCCAACGAACCTTGACCCATAGCTAAGGTCCGAAATATCACCTTGGGTCCAATTCCGAGGTGGTTTGTCAAGCGAACCTTTCTAGCCGAACTGATTTACGCCTAGCCGATGTGCTTTATACTCAGTCGAGGCGCTTTACGGCAGTGACCTGAAGAGAGATGGAGTCAGAGATGTGACACTGCCTTTACCAAGATGTGACAGGCGCACATCCCCTACGAAATATACCAATGATTAAGGTCAAAAAGCAAGGTTGTCACCTCCAAGAGCTAGGGTGAAGACAAGTGTAAAGTATGCTACGTGTCGTGATCCAAGACAACGAGTTCCTCTATAAATGAAGAACGATTGTCTCCAAGAAAGGGGTTAGCAATTTAATACTCTTATCAATATATTTCTCTCACTCCCTTTTCTCTCTTTTACAAACTTATATTTCCCGCACTCAAATTATATTTGTTGAACATGGCCGCTGACTTTGGCATCGGAGTGCAAACGGGAGCCACCTCGGCCCCCTTTGCAAGCTGATTGTTTGTCACAGTGCGCAGGAGATCCACGTATTCAAGAGGGAGGAGCTGAGACGTGTTGGTCCAAGGTCCAGCCGGATTTTGTGGTCAACATTTTGGCGCCGTCTGTGGGAAACCATACTGCTAACCACGAAAACACATGATGAAAAGCCACACATAGAAAGGAAGTCCTGGAAAAGGGCAAGTAACCCCTTGTAAAAGAGCGGAGAACTGCAAGAGCTTTGAAATATAAGTTTAGTACCATTGAAAAAGGTGTAGAGCTTTGAAATATAAGTTTGGTACCCTTGAAAAAGGTGCAGAGCTTTGAAATATAAGTTTAGTACCCTTGAAAAAGGTGTAGAGCTTTGAAATATAAGTTCGGTACCCTTGGAAAAAGTGTAGATCTTTGAAACATAAGTTCGGTGACCTTGAAAAAGGTAAAAAGCTTTGAAACATAATTTCGGTGACCTTGAAAAAGGTAAAAAGCTTTGAAACATAAGTTCGGTGACCTTGAAAAAGGTAAAAAGCTTTGAAACATAAGTTCGGTGACCTTGAAAAAGGTAAAAAGCTTTGAGACATAAGTTTATTCACCTTGAAAAAGGCTTAAAACTTTGAAACATAAGTTTATTCACCTTGAAAAAGGCTTAAAACTTTGGAACATAAGTTTATTCACCTTGAAAAAGGCTTAAAACTTTGAAACATAAGTTTATTCACCTTGAAAAAAGCTTAAAACTTTGAAGCATAAGTTTATTCACCTTGAAAAAGGCTTAAAACTTTGGAACATAAGTTCATTCACCTTGAAAAAGGCTTAAAACTTTGAAACATAAGTTTAACAACCTTGAAAAAAGGGCTCGGAGCATTGAGATAAAAGTCTATCTATCCTTGAAAGATAAACTAAAGCCAAGAAATTTATCTGAAACATGAATGAAAGCGATGGAGACGTTAACCCCCTTAGGGGAAGAAGTGGCCAGCACAATAAGGGGGAGGCTCCTCAAGGACCTCATGAGAACGCCAATGAGGGGGCAGCACAACCTAAACCACCACGCCGGCACCGTAATCGCCGTATGTTACGAGACATGACTCGCATGGCAGCCCAAATGCTGGAGATACAGAAATAGCAGATAGAACAGACTGCTGCGATGAATGTCTACATGGCCAGAGGGTATGTTATAAACGAGCCCGCGATGCCTCAGCAATACCCACAACCACATTATTCACCATTCGAGGCGGCCACTGCCTCGTATTATTATCAAGATCCACAGGCATATGCCGAGGTGGAATCCGAGTCCTTCTACGAGGAAGGCCTGGAACATGAAGCACGTGAAGAACAAGCCCCACTCCCAGCTAGACACAGGGAGGCCTCGCCCGCAAAATCTGGCAGTGTCTTCAGCCGGATATGAGGGTTATTCAGAGGCAGGCAAGGTGGTCGGAACAATGCAGCTGAGCCTAGGAATAGGCGGGAGCGACGCGCTGAAGAAGCCTTGTCGTAGAGTCCCATGTATAGGGACCAACAAGGTACGGGAGGAGAAAGGTTCACCCCCACGCATGACCCTAAGAATAGGCAGGAAAGGAGAGCCGAAGCAGTTCGGACCAATCCTAGCAACGAATTACTGAGCCATGAAAGGCCAAACTACGGCCGTGTTCTGCCACTGAAAAGGCAGGAGTATGCTCCGCCACTCTATGACCAATACCTTGATCCAATGTATTTCGGTCAGGAAGAGAACAACGAGCTGCCGTAATATGAGTTGGATGACGACGAGGAAATGAGTCCTTTCACAGAGGTCCTCCGTAGGTGCCCAGTGCCTCACGACTTCGAAATGCCAGCATGGAAATAGCCGAAGCCACCCCGGCACTGAAATGTAAAGCCTTTGCTTTAACCCATTGAGGGGAGTGCGATACGATGGTATAAAAAACTCTCTCCTGGCGGCATCCACAGTTGGAGAGATTTGAAAACGGCCTTTTAAAAATAGCTTTGTTTCCTCCAGGCCAGGCCAGCTCCCACTCCAACGCCTTCAGGAACTGAGGCAAGGAAGGGATGAATCTCTGAAAAGTTACCTAGCCCGGTTTACGAAAGAGATGCACTTTGCGAAAACATCACTTAGGCAGAGATGTTTTCCGCTTTGAAAGGAGGGCTGGATATGACTAGCATGTTCCGGAGGGACGTCCAAAGCAGAAAGCTGAGGGATTACAACGCCCTCGTAGACTTGATGAAGGAGGAGATTGTATAAGAGGAAATGGCTAGGGCCAGGGAAAGCCCCACGGAAGATACAATCTTGGGTACTTTAATGAGGCAAACCTCAAGAAAGGAGGAAACAAGGATAGGATCGGCGGCAACCGAGGTGGAGCGCCGCGTCCATTTCCGGGGACGGGATCTAGCTTTGCAGCAGAAATCACGGAAGCTATCCCCCACTTGCACTCCAATACCCCTTCTCATAATCCCACCGCGGCCCAAGGAAGGATGGAAGGTGGCCGAAGTGGGAAACAACCCATGATTGGGGCTTACTGCGCCTACCACAGGTACTACGGTCACACTACAGAAGATTGCAGGGAAATCCACATGTTAGCTGACCAAAAGGCGCAAGGGAGGAGGGCAAGTGACCACTCCCCCGACACGGGGAGAACACAAAAATCCGGTGGTCAAAAGTTCAACCGAGCTGATAGGAGAGCTCCATGGAAGAACTCAACTAAGGAAAGGATTGAAAATCATCAAAGAGACAGGAACAAGGGCCAAGATACCGCCTCGACGCATGCCAAAGATACAAGGGGACCACCTATGCCTGCTGCCGACCCACCTATCCGTGAAATCGATACAATATTGGGAGGCCCCCACCCAGGTGGGAGCACAACACAACTCCCAAAAGAGGTATATAAGAGAGGCCAAACAGCCCGCCAATGTGAATTATTATATCCATTCACACCCTGTTGGGATGCCTCGCACAGAATCTATCACATTCACCCAAGACGATGCCGTCAGAGTGCACTTCCCACACAACGACGCATTGGTTATTAGAGTAGTGGTGGTTCGAAATGGGTTATCACGGATGATTGTGGATGATGGAGCCACAGTAAATGTGATTTACGGGGTAACTTTTGATAAAATGAGGATCAGCACCTCACTCATTCCAGTCCCGGATCTAATATACGGATTCACGGGGGATAGCATAACCCCCAGAGGGTCCATAACCCTTATGACTGAAGTAGGGCAAGCGCCAACCCTCTCCAGAATCCCTATGGAATTCTTGGTGGTTGACAAAATCACCTCATATCATGGTTTAATTGGGAGGCCAGGTCTCATTGACTTGGGAGCTGTGACGCATACGAAATACATTTGCATGAAGTTCCCCACGGAGCATGGCGTTGCAACTGTAAGAGGGAGCCAAACCGAATAACGGGCTTGCTACACAAATGCAATTCGAAAATTTCAAGATCGAAGCTTGAACATGATCAGCGACGTAGCCATGGCCGAGGCTACTCCAGACCCTGAAAGATTGGGTGAAGGGCCTTCTGGAGATAAGGATGTTACGATGAGACTGGAGGAGGATTTAGCAGATCTAGACCCCAGAATGGCAGGTGACAATTGTCCCACCCCGACCGAAAGGTTAGAATGCTTCGGCGTAGGCCCACTTGATCCAATCAAAGAATTGCAGATCGGACTAGACTCATCGACCGAATACAAGATTCAATTGAAGAGCTTCTTACTTCAAAACCTCGATGTATTCGCGTGGAAGCATCGTGACATGATTGGAATCGATCCTAAAGAGGCCTGCCACAGGCTTCAGCTGGATCCCCAAAGCCCTAGGCACAGGAAAAAGAGAAGGCCCATGAGTTCAGACAAGTATGAGGCCTTGAAAGACGAGGTCACAAAGCTATTGAAAATGGCTTCATCAGAGAGTCCCGATATCCGAAGTGGGTATCAAATCCTGTTTTGGTACCGAAACACAATGAGAAACTGAGGGTGTGCATTGATTTTTCCAACTTGAACCAGGCATGTCCCAAAGACTGCTTTCCATTGCCCCGGATCGATCAGTTGGTCGACTCCACGGCAGGACACAAGCTGCTAAGCTTCATGGATGCCTACTCCGGGTACAATCAAATCCCCATGTATGAATTGGATGAGGAGCATACTTCATTTATCATAGATAGAGGACTCTATTGCTACAGAGCTATGCCATTTGGCTTGAAAAATGCGGGAGCTACCTATCCGAGGCTGGTAAACCGCATGTTTTCGGGACAGTTGGGAAACACCATGGAGGTATATGTTGACGACATGCTAGTCAAAAGTATGGTCGCTGCGGATCATATCCTCCATTTGTCAGAGGCATTCGATGTTTTGAGGAAATATCGGATGAAACTCAACCCAGCGAAGTGTGCTTTTAGGGTAGTATCTGGAAAATTCCTCGGATTCATGGTGAATAAGAGGGGAATCAAAGCCAATCCGGACAAAATCAATGCTTTGCTAAACATGCAGTCGCCTCGAAATCCAAAAGAAGTGCAAAGCCTAATGGGCAGAATTGCGGCCTTGAATCGATTCGTCTCAAAATCCACCGACAAATGCTTGCCAGTTTTCAAGGTCCTAAAGGGGGGAAAGCGATTCCAATGGACGCCAAAATGCGAGCAGGCGTTTGTCGACCTAAAAGCATCTTTGGGACGGCCCCCATTGTTATCAAAGCCGAAGGCTGGCGATCCTCTTTACCTGTATTTGGTTGTATCCAAAGAGGCTATTAGCTCGGTGTTGGTCAGAGAGGAGGATTGGAATCAGTTCCCAGTATATTATGTAAGTAAAGCCATGCTAGACGCCGAGACCCGCTACCCGGATATGGAGAAACTTGCTCTCTCGTTAATAACAGCCTCTTGCAAACTTCGCCCCTACTTTCAGGCACACTCTATACGCGTGCTCACCAACTTTCCCATGAGACAAGTGTTGCAGAAGCCAGACGTATCTGGAAGGTAACTGAAATGGGCAATAGAAATCAGCCAGTTCGACCTACATTATGCGCCTCGAACCACTGTAAAGGGCCAAGCGCTGGCGGACTTTTTAGTAGAATTCACACATCCACCGGAGGTCGAGATGGTTGATAACACAGATGACAGCCAAGGGTGGAAATTGTTCGTTGATGGGTCTTCGGCTGATGGACGATCCGGTGCGGGGATAATGTTAGTAAGCCCACAGGGGTTTAAACTACACAGTGCGATCCGCTTTGAATTCAAAGCCTCAAACAATGTTGCTTAGTACGAGGCGTTATTAGCTTGGCTAAGACTTGCAAAAGCTTTGAAGATTAAGTCCATAGTGGCGAATAGCGATTCGCAGCTTGTTGTGGGTCAATTCAATGGGCAATTTTCTGCCAAAGAACCTTCTATGGTTGCTTACTTGAAGAAAGTAAGAGATTTGGCTGCGCACTTCGGAAAAATGGAGTTATAGCACATCCCCAGAACGGAAAATTCCAATGCGGATGCTTTGTCCAAATTAGCAAGAACCAGTGATTCAGAGTTACATAATCTAATGCCAGTTGAGCGCATGTTGACTTCCTCTATTGAGCCAGGACCGGATATTTTGGCAATAGAAGAAGAGGGATCCTGGATGAATCCCCTGATCGCCTATTTGAAGCATCAGACAGTGCCAAACGAGCCAGAGGCAGCTCGAAAATTGCAAAAATACTCTTCGAATTTCGTACTCTTGGATGACCTACTTTATAAGCGGAGTTACACCTCCCCTTTACTGAGATGTGTGGGGGCAGAGGAAGGACGGTATGTAATGAGAGAAATCCATGAGGGCATATGCGAAAACCATGCCGGGGCGTTATCACTAGCTCGGAAAGCCCTCAAACAGGGATATTTTTGGCCTACTATGCAAAAAGACTCCCTTGACTTCGTGCGCAACTGTGATAAATACAAAAGATACTCAACCATACCACATCAGTCGCATCACAAGCTAAGCGTGGTGACTAGCCCTTGGCCTTTTGCAAAGTGGGGGGTTGACATTATTGGTCCTATGCCTAGAGGTGCTGGTAACAATTGCTTTGCGATAATAGCAATTGACTACTTCACCAAGTGGGTCGAAGCGGAACCTTTGATGAGGATCACTGAGGCCAACACCACCAAGTGCATTTGGAAAAATATCATATGCCGGTTCGGGATACCACACTCGCTGGTTAGTGACAATGCGAAACAGTTAAAAAATAGAAGCGTCGATGAGTTATGCGACGATTTGGGAATTAAGAAACTGTTCTCATCTCCACATCACCCGCAGGCCAACGGACAGGTCGAAACTGTGAACAAGACCATAAAAAATACCCTGAAAAGGAAGTTGGAATTCAAAAAGGGTGTATGGTTAGATGAACTCCCACAAGTGCTATGGGCGCTACGAACCACCTCGCACACCGCTACTGGTGAAACACCTTTCTCACTGGCATATGGAGCCTAGGCGGTATGCCCCTTTGAAATTGGGATCCCTTCGCTTCGTCAAACTCATTATGACGAAGTTAGGAACGAGGAAGCACAAAGGGCCAGTTTAGATTTCCTCATGGAAAAACGGAGTGATTCCTAGGCGGTGATGGCCAGGTACCAGAAAAAGATGGCTCGATATTACAACAAAAAATTGAAAATTCGACGTTTTAATATTGGGGACTTGGTCCTCAAAAAGGTTCTTCCTTCAACACAGGAACCAGGAGTAGGGACTCTAGGTCCTAACTACGAAGGCCCTTACAAAGTCTTTGCCGAGGTGGTACCCGGAACGTACATGATTGAAGACTTATCTGGAGTACCTCTATGTAATCCTTGGAACACGGACCACCTTCACCGTTATTTCCAATAAACCGAATTCTCCTCTATGATTGCAACATTATCATGTGACTTCATAAAATCATGGTTCGAGGCATTTATGTTTAAAAGAGATAAACGTAATGGATACACGTAAGTTCCTAAACTAATTTGATTACAAAACCACGAGTCTCCGCCATGCACAAAAGATGTCAAAAAGCAAGGGACTTTTATCAGCCCACACTGCGACCTCTTCGTAAAAATTAAGTGTGTTGGCACCATAGAAAAGGGTTCATACAAATTCGCTTGCATAGGTCCTACAAAATGCGATTTAAGAAACGTTCAAATGAATGTCAAAATCAGATCTAATTGGTAAACATAAATGCCTCGAACCACTCAGATCTAAGGGACTATACTCATTCACCATGTAACACCGTTGAAAAGACATTTCCATTTGGAAACATTCAAATTTAACCAAATGTTGTCATATAAGCCAAAATTCTTAGTACGTTAAGTTAGTTCATACATACGGAGCGCTCTTGTGCGAAGTGTTAAACATTTTCGCAAAATTGTTGATACTCTCATACATACACTTAGACACAGCGTTCGCAAGACGTATGTGTAATAAGCACTGTGTAATCAAGCATAAAGGATAAACGTAAGAGTTCCTATATTATTTTGGTTGCAAAACCACATGTCTCGGCCAGGCACAAACTTTGTTAAAAACAAAGGACTCCTGCGAACTTACACTATGACCACTGCGTATGGATTGAAAATGTTCACGCCATTAACAGAAGTTCATACAAAGTTGTAAATGTAGGTGTTACAGAGTTTTAAGGTAAAATTGCTCAAAAGTTGGTCAAGATTAGATTTAATTAGCAAACATGAGTACATTAATTGTGTTGGATCTGGGGGACTAGAGCGCACATCTTATCCTACCATTCAAGTGCATTTTACATCATCATACCAGACATTTACAATTACAAAGGCATCCGCGCTTGGAAGCATTCATGCGTAAACAGTTCGAAATATTACATTTACAGGCAAAATATGAATAAGTCATTTCATTCATAAAATCAAGATATTTACAATATAAAATGTTATATTTACAGTATAAAACGCCGTTGGCGCCACAAAAAAAAAAAAAAAAAAAAAAAAAAAAAAACTAACTAACAGTAAGGCAAAGATAGAAGAAGATCATTGTGGAGGGACGTCTTCTGAAGAGCCCCTTGTCGGATGCATCTAAAGGATCCGCAAGGGCATCTTGAGGCTCAGGATACAAGGCTTCGATGGAGGACAGGTCCAAGGTCAGAAAAGCTTCCTTCACGTCCCCCAAATCCATCCTAGCCCCTAAGTTCCCAAAGACCCTCTGCATAGCCTCGTACTCCGGGGTCTCTTCAAAAGTGTCTTTGAAGTTCTGGATAGCCTCAGACACTCTGGTACTTAAAACATTCTCCACTCGTGTCGTGACAAGTCTGCTCCAAAACCTCAGTGATCCTCGTTTGCATATGCTTCTCCAAAGAGGCAAGGTCCTCCTCCGCCTTCGCCTTAGCCTCCAGCTCCAGCCCCAGTTTTTAATTGACTACTGCCACCTCAGCTTCCAGCTTCGACTTGGCTGCATTAGCAGCGACCAGGGCCTCAGAGGCGATAGACTGTGCACGGTTGGAATCATCCAGTTTCTTGCACAAGACCGCCACGTCTGACTCAGAGGCCTGGAGGTCATGCTTCAGTTTATCATTGTCCTCCTGGAGGAGCTTCGCATTAGCCCTCTCTTCTGAGAAAGATTTACCGGCTATGGACAGCTGGGCCTTGAGGTCATTGATCTCCTTGAGCATATTGTCCGCATGCCGAAGCACAGTCTCAGCATTTTTCTTGTCCCTCTACGCCTCCTCCACGGATGATTCCACCTCGTCAATAAGGGCCAACGCCCTGGAATTCATGGCCTTGGCCGCGAGCAGCTTCCGAGATGGACTGGTACTAGAGGAGAAGGCAGACAAACCCTCCGTCCAAAATTGCTCAGTGATAAATACGGCCCGGGCTGGAGGGGAACTGGGGGAATCAAACAATGAAGGCTTGAAAGTGACATCTCTGGGGAGGACGCTGGTTTTAATACGCTTGAGCTCTTCTGCTCCCTTCGGTGTCACTTCGTAAGCCAAGCCTGGAATGGGCACAGATGGCTCGTCCTCTAAGTCTTTAATCATTGGTGGCGGAGGTGCGAAAGTGGACTCCTTGCCTTTACCTCTTCTGAGCCTCTTCAAGGGGGTCGGTTCCTCCTCAGGTGCATGCTCAGATATGTCCTTGGACAAGGAAGGTGGCACTGAGGCATCCTTAGTCTCCCTGCCCTCTTGGATCCGCCTCTATCCGACCTCTTCCCCTTCCCTTTGGCAATGCCTCTTTTAGGATCTGTCTCCCCCTCAATGTTGGGCTGTTGATGACCCACTGGAAGCAGAGTGGGCGATGGCAGTAGAGCTGGAAGAGGGCCCTGAAGTTGGGCAGTAGACTTCTCACACACTTCCTTTGCCACCCCAACTTGCAGGTTGGCCAGGACCACTTTCTGCCTTCTTTCAATCTCGCTGCCGTGGCGCAGGGCAGGAGGGATCTTCTTAGCCATGAGACCCTTTAAGGAGATCTTCGAAAATTCCTTGGAACTTAGCAGGAAAGAGGAAAATGAGGCTACGAACAGAAAAAGTATAAGATAAAGCAGTAATAGGGAAATGAACTTACTCATGGCTCGCATAAGACCGTGTTTAACAAACAGCTTGTTTTGCTGAATGACCCCTTGGAAACTACCCTTGTAAGCAAACAAATGCCTCACGGCCTCTAGGTTTGCGCCGGGGAGGAGGCGAGCAAGTGTCTCCTGCCATGTACCGGTGACATGTTAGTAAGCAGCCAAGAAAAGTAAATGGGAATTAAAAGAGCAAAAGACGCATGACACTTAAAGACTCTAAAACAAGTGCAAGACTCACTAGGTATGGAAAGAGTTCGGGGAACGGTAATTTCTGGACTAGGGTCCACAGGAGAACTCTGCCACTCCCCGGCAATCCAGAACCACTGGTTCCTCCAATTCTTTATAGAGGTAGGTTGGTCAGTAATGACAGGAGGATATGAGCCTCTAGGTTGGTCAGTAATGACAGGAGGATATGACAGGACGTAAATCATTGTTTACAATGTCATTTATTTTTACTAAAGTTATAATCTTTTAAATATTAAAACAAAATAAATAAATAAATTAAGAAAGATTAGATTGAATAAAATAAAAAAGAAAAGAAAGACGTACAAGCAACACAAAATATTTCTAGATAAAACCTAGATAGATGCTCCAGTTCAATGATTTCATGAATAAAAATTCATTGACAATACAAGATTAATTAATTATTAAAATTAAGATGGGATCACACATCACCAAATGTTTGAAATTTGCTGCTACTATTCAAAATAGATTCGTTTTTTCGTGTTTTCGATTTCATAAAGTTTTGTACCGAAAAAGTCCAAAATGATGTTTTCAAAAACTCATTTTAAAAATAGGAAAGAGAACCCGTTTTTTGTGTTTCCAAATTTGAATGTTAGATGGCAAATAAGAAGTCTAGAAACAAACCTTCAATAGTCAATCTCAATTATCATTTTTATGGGCCACACTACTTTTACCACTTTTAAACCATGTATCTCAAAAATACTTATCAACTTTTTCCACCTATTAGCTCAATCAAATTGGGCCCAAGTAAAATGAAGGCTGAATTTCCCTATAAATAGCATGTTGAGTTGGAGTGGGGAAATCACATAAACAAGAGCAATATTACATTAATATAGCTAGAGAAATGGGAGAGAGATATGCCTCGGCACTGTTGCACTCAAGATATTTTGCATTGCAATAGCAATACAATTCTAAATACTTGAGCTATATCACAGACAACACCCAGGTTCATGGATTTGTGAGGTTCTCTGGAGAGCAAGTTGTGTGCCCATACACAAAGTACGAAGTGGAGCCTGCAAACAGTAGTGGCAACACGGGACGTGTGCATATAAGATGCAGCTATACAACAACAAATACTGGCGCATGCGATCGAAGGATTCTCTTTGGATTGGAGCCTTGGCTGATGAATCAAATGAAAACCATTCCGATTGGTCATGCACTTTGTTCGAGCCCTTCTACGTGAATGGTAAAGATGCTACTGAAGGTGTTTGCTTTCGTTGTGTCCAAAAGAACCACTATGTATGCTTGTGGCCAACTGCAGGACCCTATAATTCCTGCTTGTATGCAGGTTCAAAATCTCCTGACAGTGAATTGTGCGCTGTGTGCACAATCATTGATTTGGAAACCATGCTTGTATTACCCAAGCATGTCGCCTTCAAGGGCGATAATGGGAAATATCTTACCGCTGCCTTAATATACGGCCACAATTACCTCCAGTTCTCAGTGACAAAGTTCGAGCTCCAAATGTGGGGAATGAGGTGTTCATTACCAACAATGGCAGCGTCCGCATCAAGTCTGATTATTATGACGGATTCTGGAGGCGCGAGCCTTATCGTAATTGGATATGGGCAGATTATACTGATCCTATTATCTCAATCTCAATGACTTGCTGTTTTGGCCCGTTCGATATGAAGCTATGTATAATAAGGTAGCTCTCCACAGCTTGGGTAACAACAAGTTTTGCAAGAGGCTCACAGAAGGTGAAATAGTTGACTGTCTGAATGCAGGAGCGTCCACAAATATTGTACCGGAGGCTATTCTTGAGGTCTCAGAAACTGTTGTTTCAAGGAAAATCTACAATGTTGTTTATAGCCTTACAAACTCGAGGATCTATAAACAGGAACCGATCATAATGGCCACCTGAGACTCCATTAGTAAGTTCAAAGAAGCCAAAATCATGGAGCTGAACTTCAGCTACGCCGATAAGAGTAGCATTTGGAACGCCAGTGTATACTTGAAGTTAGTTGCTTTGAAGCCGATGTTGAGAAATCCAACCTCGCAAAACACAGTAAAACGAGTTAGTCACAATACAGCGGAAGAAAAAACACTATAGATTGGCAAAATAGTTGAAATATCAATATTGAAGCAATAAAAGGCAAGTAAAACTCCCTTCGATTGCACAATCCAAAACCGTGTGGTAGGATGAACGGGAGCTCAAAAATCTGCCCCAACAACCACAATAGGCAACACCACATGTAGACAACACGAGACACTCCGAGGCAACCCACAACCCACTTATTTCACGAAGAAAGAAGCCAAACCAGACCAATCGAAACGCACCAGCAAGGTGTAGCAGACCACGCACAGGAGCCGGACAGGGAGGGGCACCAAGAAAGGGGGCAGCAACCAGGAGGCCAAAGAGGTAAGTCAGCGGGGTAAGGGTCGAGAGTTCTTACAAAGAGAGAGAGAGAGAGAGACGCACGCACGCAGTCACCAAGAGAGAGAGAGAGAGCGGATTAGGAGAGTGAGTGTCTTAACCGAGATTGAGGGTTAATTAGAATAAATAGCTAGGTTTTGGTTTTAATTAGGGAGTAGGTCGAGAACCTAATTAAAACCCGGGCCGCCAATCGGATCCACCTACCGAGCAACAGGGCCAACGACCTAATTAACACCTCAAGATAAGATGATAAAGTCTCTAACCTGTCACTCTTGGGTTACACATATTGTGATTTATTGGGACAGTAATTCTTCGATCATGGGCCGTTGGCCTACGAAGCTTAATTCCGACACGATGCTTCATCATCCCCCCGAGGTTTGATTGAGACCAAAATACCCAGCAGCCGGGATTCTGCTAGTCATTGATGGTAATCATGTTGAAATATCAGGTGAGTTTAAGGGGACATACACGTGGGGTGAACCTGTGACAACCACCCTAACAAAAAAATACTGGGTTACTGTTCCGGCAAGGACTAAAGTAAAGGTGAGTTTGCTAGCAACTCCGGTTTCATGTGATGTTCCTTTCTCCTACACTCAGCATGATACCCTTACCAATGGGCAACAAGGTACCTACTACATGGACAATGGTCTTTACACGGGCACCAAATCCTACAACATCAGGTATGAGACTAAAGAAGAATCACTAGCTGTAACAACCCGGTTTATACTAATTAAAAAGTCAAGAAACTATTTAGTCAAAGTCAAATACTCAATGGTCAAGTCAAATAAGGATTTAGATTGACCAAATAAGTTTATTAGGACTTAAATTGAAGTAAAGATTTTCATGAGGATTTAAATTAAGTAAATGATTCCTTTATGGGATCTACTTTATAATTACAAGTATTTAAAGGACATAAATGATACAAATTAGAATTTCAAGGATTTAGTTTTCATTTGATTGAATTAAAGGATTAAAGGTCATATTATTTTAAGATTTGGAGGCTTGACTTGCAAATAAATAATATTAATATGTTTAAAATAAAAGAAAATGGAAGGTACTAGAGAGGAAGAGTAAGAAATCGGCAGGAAGAAAAGAAAACAAGAAAGGGAGAAAAGGAGAAAAGGAAAGGAAAGAAAGGGAGGAAAGGAAAGGAAAAGAAAAGGAGAGAGGTCGGTCGGTCGGTCGGTCAGTCGATTGATCGATTTTTGTAGAAGGAAGGAAGGAAGATTGATAGGGTGCATAATAGTTGTTTTATTAGTTATTATTCTTCCTAATTCAATGACTTTAAATGCTTAAATTTTGGATACTAATCATATTTTATGTTTTGTGAATTAGGTGAAGAATTGAGATCAATTAGACTCAAATATCACAAATTGGGAAGAAGAAATTTGGAACTTAAAAGTACACAATTAGATCAGGACTTTGCATAAGGTGTGGGCACGCCTTACTATTTCGGAAAGACAGCAGCCTTACAAAATTAATGGGCCGGACATTTCTTTTGAGGCAGCCAATTAGAGAAATTTGGAGACTAATTAGGAGGATTTTTGAAGGCCCAACAACACAATTCAATTGGAGGAGACTTGAGCCAAAAAGTGGAACAACTTTGACCTAAGCTTGGATTAATGGAATATATTAAATTGGAAGAAAGAAAAAGCCCAGCAACTATCCAACCTAGACTAATTCTCGGTAGCACACATTAGGGTGGGGAGAGGACTGACATATATGGAAGGAAACAAGGGATTATAAAAAAGGCAGTAAATCTAGGACCAAAAAAAATAAAAAGAAAGAGCAAGACTAAAGAAAAGGCAAAGTGAATTGCTGGGGAGAAAAAAAGAGAAAGGAGGGGCTGACTCATGTTTTGGAAAAGAAAAAAAAGAAGTACGTAGGGCTGGGAAGCAGGAGGATATACGTTATTTTTCTATGAAGAGTTTGACTTTTATTTTTCTCTCTTTTAGATTTCTATTTTTCGAATGTTTATAAATAGCTAAATTTATTATTCCATTTCAAGGTTATTCGAAGTTTTGATTCGCCAAGAATTGTGAGATCTAATTCTTGCATGCATGATCAATTCCGTGAATCGATACTGAGATTATACCTTGGGCTGGATATTTGTTTAATTTGATATTTCTAAAAATTTTAATTTCGCACTCGTTTGTTTACAAATTGATTTTATGTTCAAAAATTCAAAAACCCCCCTTTGTTTTTAATTCATTACTTTTAATCTTCCCGAAGAATTAAATCTAACCAGTCTTTGTGGATTTGACCTTGCTCACCACTAATACAATTTATTTTTATAAGAGCAAGAAAACATTATTATTTGTTGGATTCAACACCCATCAAATTTTTGGTTGCCGGGGATTGGTGTCAAATAGATTTAATTTTTCATTTTTATTTTTATTTTTATTTTATTCATTTTATGCTCAATTGATTCCTCATCCAGTGATTTGATCTCCATCTTGGCTTCTAACACTCAACAATTTGGATTCAGACAAGATACCCCTGTGAAAAGAGTGAATGAGGTAAATGTATCATCTCTTAAAAATCAAATAATGAATCTGACCTCTCTTGTTCAACAAATGGCTGTAGGAAATATGCAACACGTTAAAGAATGTGGAATTTGTGCTGCCACCAGTCATCCAACTGACACATGTCCTACTCTTCAAGAAGATTCATTTGAGGAGGCTAATGCAGTTGGAAGATTTTCAGGCCCACCTCAAACAAAGTATGATCCCTATTCAAACTGTTACAACCTAGGATGGAGGGATCATCCGAACTTCAGTTATCAAACAAGATCACAATTCCAACAGTTCCAGCAATTTCATCCTAGACAGCCTACTCCTCAACCACAACAATTTTCTTCAAGTTCAAGTATGTCTCTAGAAGAAATTGTTAAATCAGTTGCAGTTAATACACAACAATTTCAATAGGAGACAAGGGCGGGGATTAAGAACTTGGAGAATCAAGTGAGTCAATTGGCATCAACTGTGAGTAGATTGGAGTCTCAAGGCAAGTTGCCTTCCCAAACCATTGTTAATCCTCTCTTGGGAATTAACAGGAAAAACTTGTCATTGCCCATGGATTCAAATTTTGGATTGGTCATTCAATCCGAGGAGACATCAACTGATGGAGATGAGCTTGAAGAGAATGACAATTTAATCACACAAGAATCACATGGAGAAGTGAAAATTAATGAGGAAGAGATCAAATCAAATTTTCTCAACTTCACTGGCTGTCCAATAATTGATTTTGTGATTAAGCCATTTGAGGAGGTGCAAGTCTACATTGTTGAGTTTGAACTGGATGGAATAGGAAAGTCCCATGACATTGGAAGTGGTAAAGTGCAAGTGTTTCGAACAAATGAAGAGTGGAGAAAAGTCAAAATAAGCAAAATGTGTGATGTGATCCAGACCATGAATACAAGCCCGCACAAAGATCCGTTGAAGATCAAAGGAGGACCGATGACTCCATTGCAAACCAAAAGGGCCAACGAAGCATTGGACAAGTTAGTGCAAGAAACAATGGCCAAAACAATGTTCGTGTCATCAAAAGAAGCAAGTTTCATGTTAGGACCGAGCCAAAACGACGAGTGGATCAACCTCATTCAATGCGTTGAAGAAAATTGTGAAATTTTAATGTTACGGCCATAACGTATATTTCCTCACGGCCGTAACCAACTCACTGCTGAAATTAATTTTGCGAGACATAAGGGATTACGGCCGTAAAGGTTGAGTATCACGATCGTAATGGAGTCACTGCTTAAAACTGGAATTTGGACGTTTTTGGACTTACGGCCGTAAGTCATATTGTCACGACCGTAAGAGTGGATCAGTAACAAGGTTACGGCCGTAAGGGAGTTAGTCACGGCCGTAAAAGCCTATACGCGTGAATTTGAGGGTTTTATTTATTTCCTTAATTTTAGGTAGTTGTTTCCTTGTTTAATTAGAACTCTTAACCTAGATTTTGACCCTATTTATAGGGATGTAATTTTCATTATTAAACACACAACTTTGATATTATAATTGAGAGGCTATTTTGCTCTAAAACCTTATTCTTTATTGAATAAAATCCGAACTTGCGAGTTAATCTTGTTTGTTCAAATCTTGGGTGAGATTTATTTTCATTGTGATCAAGAGGTCATCATATCTATTGATTGTGTTGGTTGCTTGGTTCAATTAATTTGAATCAATCTCGAAATCGTGATTCTTTGGCGTTCTTGAGTCGATTCCAATAATTTGTGGGTTGCGTAACTACAATTGCTACGTGGTTTGCATCATCTGGTATCAGAGCTTAGGCTCCAAAAATCAAGGTTATATCTTTGTTTTGTTTTCTTGAGTCTTCTTTAATCTTGTTCTTCGTGTTCTTCCAGTTCTTGAGTCTTTAATCCAAAAAGTGTCACAAAAAAAATAAAAATTCAATTGTCGTTATTTCCTTCGTTTGTTATCCAAATTAAATTTCATTTGTTTCGTCTTTCTCGTAGTTGAGTTTTCGAGAAATCTAAAAAAAAAAAAAAACGAAAATTCCAAGTCTAAGAAAAAAAATAGCTGTTATTTGATTTCAAGAAATATATTCTTGACTCAATCTTAGTTTCCATAAAAAGTGTCAAGTTCTATATCGAGTCAAATTCCATTTTGTAAAGGTCTTCTTCAAGTTTTCCAAGTAGTTCATAAAATTCTCACTCTTACTCGATTTGAATCATTCGGGCTTAAACTTGTTTGAGTTCGGGTTCGTTCTTTGAAGCAATTGGGGTGAAAACCATTGAGTGGAAAAAGGCTAGAGAGGTGAGATCAATAGAGGGAAAAATCCAAAATTGAGTGATACACGAGCGAAATACACGTGAGGCATATAATATTTTGTTTTAGGATGTCTGAACAATCTTCTACTACAAAAAATAACGATCGAGCCAACATGAGGGAGGAGATGGTACAACGGTTTGAGCGGTTGTTTGGGGATGTGTTAGGTAGGTTAGAAAGGCTTGAGCAACCTCGGGAAGTGCCTAATGCCCACAGGAAAGGTGGGCGAGGTCGTAGAGTAGAGGGGGCTGATGAGAATGAAGAAGGTAGTGATTTTGACGATAGGGCAATTGTGGATAGAGTAGTTAGGCATGGAAGAAGGGATAGAGATCTTGGTGCGATAGAATGGATGGTAGTATGAGCAACATCAAAATGACAATTCCGTCATTCAAGGGTAGGAGTGATCCGGAAGCATACCTAGAATGGGAAAAGAAGATGGAATTAATTTTCAATTGCTACACTTATTCGGAAGAGAAAAAGGTTAAGGTAGCTGTACTTGAATTCTACGATTACGCTATTACTTGGTGGGATCAATTGGTGACTTCTAGGAGGAGGAATCGCGAGAGACACATTAGTACTTGGGATGAATTAAAAGCTATCATGAGAAAGAGGTTCGTTCCTAGTTATTACCATCGGGAGCTTCATCAAAAATTACAAAGTCTATACCAAGGATCAAAGAGTGTGGAGGATTATCATAAGGAGATGGAGATGTTGATGATTAGAGCTAATGTAGAAGAGGATAGGGAGGCTACGATGGCTCGATTTTTGAATGGGTTGAATAGGGATATAGCTAATGTGGTTGAACTACAACATTATTTGGAGATGGAGGATATGTTGCACATGGCTATAAAGGTGGAGAAGCAATTAAAGAAAAAGGGAACAACAAGGTATCAATCAGGTTCTAATTCTTCTTGGAAGCCGAAGTGGGAAAGTAAAGGAGATGGGGCTGTTTCAAAAGGGAAGTTTGAAGCACCGAAAGGGAAGTTTGAGGCACCAAAATGGAAGGAGGAACAAGCTAGTAAACTCGCACCTAAAGGGGAACCTCAACCAACTAGGAGTAGAGACATTCAATGCTTCAAATGTTTGGGGAGAGGACATGTGGCATCTCAATGTCCTAATAGGCGAGTAGTACTTGTACGAAAGGATGGAACCATGGAGAGTGATAGTGAGGAAGAGGATTATAGCGATATGCCGGTATTGGAGGAAATATGTGATGATGAGGATGTGTTATCCGGGGAGCATGGGGAGTTATTAGTGGCAAGGCGAGCTCTTAGTGCTCAAATCAACACGGATGATTTGGAACAACAACAGGAGAACATATTCCATACACGATGTCGTATTAATAACAAGGTATGTAGTATGATTATTGATAGTGGTAGTTGCACTAACGTTGCTAGTACTATGCTTGTTGAAAAATTAGGATTACCTTTACTAAAACATCCTAAACCTTATAGGCTTCAATGGTTAAATGATAGTAGAGAAATTAAGGTGAATAGGAGGGTGTTGGTGAGTTTTTCTATTGGTAGCTACGTGGATGATGTTATGTGTAATGTGGTTCCTATGCATGCCGGGCACATTTTGTTGGGTAGACCTTGGCAATATGATAGGAAGGTAATCCATTATGGGTATAAAAATAGGTATAGCTTTACCAAAGGGGGAAAAACCATTACACTTGCACCATTGACTCCGTCACAAGTGTATGAAGATCAAATAAAATTGAAAAATGATGAAGAAAAAAGAGTGACGGAAAATGAGAGAAAGAGAGTTGAGGCCACGACCTCAGAAAAAGGAGAGGAAGAGAGAGTTGGAGCCACGACTCCAGAAAAATGAGAGGCGAGAGAAAAAAGGAGTGTTGGGGTACATACCTCAGAAAAAGGAGAGGGAACGAAGACTGCCAGAAAAGAAAGAAAAATGAGTTTCTACGCAAAAAGGAGTGAAGTCAAGAAAGCATTTATGGAAAAACGACCAATGGTCCTTTTATTGTACAGGGATTCATTCCTTGCCTTTGATGAAACTAACAAATCCCTCCCTAGTTTGGCTATTTCTTTATTGCAGGAATTCTAGGATGTGTTTCCAGATGACATACCTAGTGGGTTACCACCCATTCGAGGTATTGAAAATCAAATTGATTTTGTACCTGGAGCAGTCATTCCAAACCGCCCCGCTTATCGAAGTAACCTCGAGGAGACGAAGGAGCTTCAAAGGCAAGTGGAGGACTTGATGAGCAAATGGTATATAAGGAAAAGTATGAGTCCATGTGCAGTCCCCGTGTTACTTGTACCCAAAAAGGACGGGACTTGGAGAATGTGTGTTGATTGTAGGGCCATCAACAATATAACGGTAAAGTATCGTCATCCTATTCCTAGGTTAGATGATATGTTGGATGAATTGCATGGCTCTAGCATATTTAGTAAAATTGACCTTAAGAGTGGTTATCATCAAATTCGAATGAAAGAAGGAGATCAGTGGAAAACTGCTTTTAAAACTAAGTATGGCCTGTATGAATGGTTAGTAATGCCTTTTGGACTTACTAATGCACCTAGCACTTTTATGCATTTAATGAATCATGTTTTACGTGCATTTATAGGTAAATTCGTTGTAGTTTACTTCGATGATATCTTGATATATAGTAAAACTTTGAATGAGTATGTGGAGCATGTTAGGTGTGTGCTTGTGGTTTTAAGACAAGAGCAACTTTTTGCTAATTTTAAAAAGTGTAATTTTTGCATGGAAAAAGTTGTGTTTCTTGGCTATGTGGTTAGTGCTAAAGGGATAGAAGTAGATGAAGAGAAAGTCAAAGCTATTAAAGAATGGCCAACACCTAAAAGCATAACTGAGGTTAGGAGCTTTCATGGCTTGGCTAGTTTTTATAGGCGCTTTGTTAAAGATTTTAGCACGATTGCCGCACCACTCACAGAAATTGTCAAAAAGAGTGTAGGATTTAAATGGGGTGTAGAACAGGAGCATGCATTTGATACTATCAAAAATATGTTATGTAAAGCACCGATTTTATCACTTCCTAACTTTGACAAGGCTTTTGAGATTGAATGTGATGCCTCAGGGCTAGGCATTGGAGCTGTTTTAATGCAGGACCGAAGGCCAATCGCCTATTTTAGCGAAAAGCTAAAGGGGGCTTCTCTTAATTACCCCACATATGACAAGGAGTTATACTCACTTGTGCGCGCTTTGGAGACATGGCAACATTACTTGTGGCCACGAGAGTTCGTGATACACACTGATCATGAATCCTTGAAGCATTTGAGGGGTCAAGCTAAACTGAGTAAGAGACATGCAAGGTGCGTAGAGTTCATCGAAACATTTCCCTATGTCATCCGGTACAAACAAGGTAAGGAAAATGTGGTGGCAGATGCATTGTCTCAAAGGTATGTTCTTTTAAATTCTTTAAATTCTAAATTGCTTGGATTTGAATACATTAAGGACATGTATGCTAATGACCTGGACTTTTCTAATATTTATGAATCATGTGGTAAAGGGGTTGTGGATAGGTTCTTTAAACATGATGATTATTTATTTCGAGAAAATAAATTGTGTGTCCCTAGGTGTTCAATGAGGGAGTTACTTGTGAGAGAGGCCCATAGTGGAGGCTTAATGGGTCATTTTGGGGTTAAAAAGAATATTGAAATCCTAAGTGAACATTTCTATTGGTCTAAGATGAAGATTGATGTGGTTCGGGTTTGTAATAGATGCATTACTTGTAAGAAGGCTAAATCTAGGATTAAACCCCATGGGTTATATATGCCTTTACCCGTCCCTAGTGAACCTTGGGTCGATATCTTTATGAATTTTGTTTTGGGATTACCTAGGACTAATAAAGGAAGAGATTCAATTTTTGTGGTAGTAGATCGCTTTAGTAAAATGGCACATTTCATACCATGCCACAAAACTGATGATGCTACTAACATAGCTGAAATTTTCTTTCGGGAAGTCGTATGCTTACATGGGGTGCCTAAAAGTATTGTCTCGGATAGGGATGTTAAATTCCTTAGTCATTTTTGGAGAGTCTTGTGGAACAAATTAGGAACAAAACTACTTTTCTCTACAACTTGTCACCCACAGACCGATGGACAAACCGAGGTAGTAAATAGGACAATGATTCAATTGTTGCGCACGATAATCAATAAAAATCTGAAAAATTGGGAAGAGTGTTTACCATTTATTGAATTTACATATAATAGGGCTAAACATTCTACTACTTCTTGTTCACCATTTGAAATTGTTTATGGTTTTAATCCACTAATACCATTGGATTTAATTCCTTTACCTGTGAATGAACGTAGTAGTTTAGATGGAAAGAAAAAGGCTGAGATAGTTAAAGCACTCCACGACAAGGTGAGGTTGGCGATTGAAAATAAAAATGAACATTATGCTTCGCAGGCTAACAAAGGGAGGAAGGGCATTATATTTGAACCCGGTGATTGGGTTTGGGTACACTTGAGGAAGGAGCAGTTTTCCGAACAACGCAAGTCAAAGTTACAACCGCGAGGGGATGGTCCATTCCAAGTGATTGAAAGGATCAACAACAATGCCTATAAACTCGATTTTCCTGGTGAGTATAATGTTTCGGCTTCATTTAATGTTTATGATCTATCTCCGTTTGAAGCAGGTACAGATTCGAGGTCGAATCCTTTCGAAGAAGGAGGGGATGATATGATCCAGACCACGAATACAAGCCCGCACAAAGATCCGTTGAAGATCAAAGGAGGCCGATGACTCGATTGCAAACAAAAAGGGCCAACGAAGCATTTGACAAGTTAGTGCAAGAAACAATGGCCAAAACAATGTTCGTGTCATCAAAAGAAGCAAGTTCCATGTTAGGACCTAGCCAAAACGACGAGTGGATCAACCTCATTCAATGTGTTGAAGAAAATTGTGAAATTTCAATGTTACGGCCGTAACCAACTCACTGCTGAAATTGATTCTGCGAGACATAAGGGATTACGGCCGTAAAGGTTGAGTATCACGGCCGTAATGGAGTCACTGCTTAAAACTGGAATTTGGACGTTTTTTGGACTTACGGCCGTAAGTCATATTGTCACGGCCGTAAGAGTGGATCAGTAACAAGGTTACGGCCGTAAGGGAGTTAGTCACGGCCGTAAAAGCCTATACGCGTGAATTTTAGGGTTTTATTTATTTCCTTAATTTTAGGTAGTTGTTTCCTTGTTTAATTAGAACTCTTAACCTAGATTTTGACCCTATTTATAGGGATGTAATTTTCATTATTAAACACACAACTTTGATATTATAATTGAGAGGCTATTTTGCTCTGAAACCTTATTCTTTATTGAATAAAATCCGAACTTGCGAGTTAATCTTGTTTGTTCAAATCTTGGGTGAGATTTATTTTCATTGTGAGCAAGAGGTCAGCATATCTATTGATTGTGTTGGTTGCTTGGTTCAATTAATTTGAATCAGTCTCGAAATCGTGATTCTTGGCGTTCTTGGGTCGATTCCAATAATTTGTGGGTTGCGTAGCTACAATTGCTACATGGTTTGCATCAATGTGCAAGGCATCAAAAGCTATATTTAGATTGCCATGAAGTGCTTACGAAGAGAGTCGAGCTAATGACTTTAAAATAAGCGCTTCCGGGAGGCAACCTGAGTTTTTCTTTAGTTTTAGCAATAAACTTTATTTTTGTTTTCATTTACTCACTATTATTTATTTTATGATCCCTATAATTTTTGAAGTGAAATTGATCTTGTTTTAATTTTTGGGTAGATATGAATCTTCATTAGGACGTAGGCACACTCTATGAAGAAAACAATGGATTGAAAGAATCTTGGAATAAGGCGTTCCCATGCATTACCGAAAGAGTATCTCGGGTTACAAGTTCTTTGTTCACAACTTGGAATAAGACGTGCCCACGCCTTACCTAAAGTGCATCTCGGATTACAAACAAGTTGAAAAAAAAAAAATCGAAAATCAGACACAACCCTTACGACTCTTTCTCCTTTCCAACACCAATCCACTTCCGCTCTCCCTCATCTTCTCCAGCCTCAATCTCCATCTTCCACCATCATCTACATCAACAAACCGCAACCTCCACCTTCTTCTCCCAACCTTCAACCAAGCCCACCACCATCTTCTACCTCCACGAACTTCCTCCATAGCTTCAACCTATGTTCCTCTCTTTCCCTCAAAACCAGTAAACCACCTCTCAACAGCTCACTCCTTCACAATCTCAATCGCCGCGACTAGCACCATTCATCACCATCGCCTCCCTCTTCCCATCGTCCTCCTCGCTGGAAACCTCTACACCCGGTTAGTGGGAATGTGACAACATTTGTGCGAGTTGTGGGAACACTGTGATTTTGCTGTGGGATTTATCGGAGGCCGATACCATGATTTGGGACCTGTAGAGGAAGAGTTTTGTCATGGATCTCAAGTAAATGGACTAACAAGGAACTCCATTAAGGAAGTTTGTTTTCTCGCCCGCCTTCACATCGACATCTCCCGTCCAACCTGCAAGGGAGTCCTCTATTCCTATTCTCTTCTAGTTTTCATAATTTATGATTTTATTACATTGAGGACAATGTATGGATTAAGTGTGGGGGAGGGTTTTGATGTGTGCCTTTGCTTAGTTTTTGAACATTGATTCATTTTAGTGCACCTCAATTTCTATTATAATCCATTTTTTCTCTATTTTTCAAAGAAATTTTTTGAGAATTCTCTTCTGAATTTTGGTAATGTTTATCCCTTTATGATCTGAATTACTGTGAATTATCGAGAGGAATTGAGGCACAATGGGGAATTGCAAGAGTAGTTAAGTTTTTGTTTATTGCACTAGATTGATTGCTCTTAATGGTGGATTGAATGAAGGGTGTGTGGGATTTGATGCACATTAACCCTATTTTGTGAGCTTTTGAGCCTCTTGAGCATTTACATTTAACATTACGACATGCTCTATTCCTTTGATTGTGTGATTGTCAAGTGTAGTTGATTTCTTCTAGAACTTGCTCTGTTATGCATGTTGAGATGTCTCTTGGTAATTGAATGCACTGAATAAGTATGGGCACTTAGGTGAAGCCAAATTTAGCTTTCTCAACATTCTTACCTTGAAATATACCCCTAGAATTCCAATTTTGAGCCATAGCCTTTTTGTTGAAAATCAACTACAATACAAGCCATGAGAACCCCTATCCCTTGCTAATATTTCATTCTCTTGAACCTTGCATTGATGGAATATATAGGCTTATTCACTTGAGCTTCAAATTATTTTGGTTGAGAATAAAAGACATTGAAAATCAAAGACTTGTGATGTGAAAGAAATGTTGGGAGATAAAGTAGTCGAGTTGCAACATATACCTAATTGAGTCAAACCAAAGCTGATGTGTTGTAACACCACTCCGATTGACCTAACTCCACTCTTTTTAGCATTAATTTGAGTTTGAAACCAGGACCAAGCAATGGCCTATATCTCATAAATGGATGGGAGCAACACATATAAACCGTAATTCGTGAGCTTTTGAGCTGTTTTTATTTTTATATTAAGCTCTTATTCTTTGATGTGAGTCCTGCATGGTTTGTTTATTCTTGGATGTGCTCTCTTGTGCATGCCGTTGTAGTTTCTTGACTCAAGTGCAAAATATAGTAAAGGCACTAGGTGAAACCCAATTTGTCCTTCTTAAAGAGCCTACCATGATACATGTACTAATAGAAGCCTCTTTGAGCTTTAGCCTGTCTTTGGAATTTTGTTGTCACGCTAAAGCCATAGATTCCCGTTCTTTCATGTAACCTCTATCTTGAACCCACAAGAGAGGAATTTCACAAGCTTGTATTGATTGAGAATTATGAGACAGATTTAGCTTCAAAAAAAAAAAAAGGAGCTTTCACTTTGTGCAATTCAATGTTTAAGTGATAATGAAGTCAAAAAGAAATCAAGTTGTTAAAAAAAAAAATTCCGGTGAAAAAAAGAATAAACCCCCAAGTACGTAATAAGAGTCAAAGGATGAATTGATTGGATACTAGGAAATTGTGAAAAAAATCACATTGAAAGGTGGAGGAAGGGATTATTGTTTTGAACCAAATCAGCTGGTGAACTCTCCTCTCAACTTAGCCTAAATATTTTCCGTTTAACCTACTTGACCCGAAGCCCCGTGACAACCAAATAAAAACCTTTAGTTTGCACTTGTGTTATTGTTAGCTCCGGTCATGACATCTGAGCAGTCTGTGGCAATGAATTCTCCATGCAGTGAGCTGAGTGAAAATTCTCACCCTTATACACTTTGTGCGAAGAGAGAAATACCTTGCGAGGGTGTTAACTCCCATTACGTATACTTATTAGTGGTTTGAATTTCTTGGTCTATATTTCGTGACTTTAAGTTGATTGAAATTAACACCCATGTTGTAATTCATTGATAGTTGTTGAGGGGACACTCACGAGAGGTGAAAGGATATAAACTACACTGGGGTATGAAGTGATTTGATTGAAGTACATGAATTTTAAATGAGCTCTTAAGAAGAAGTTTGTATAATTCCTTCGATGAAATTAGCCAAAAATATATCCTTTTTATCCCACCTTACCCAAGCCCCATTAAAACCGGTGTTAAGACCCTTACTTTGCATTCAAAACCATTGGTGCTCCGATATGATATATTAGCAAGCCTATGGCAAGAATTTTCTATGCTTTGACTTGAGAGTACATATATACTTTACACCTTAAACATCTTGAGCTTATTGTATGAACCTAATGTGAGGTGTTAAATCCCACCACATGTGGATTTCGAAAAATTGTTAAAGTGACTAGCCTTGTGTTGAATTGTGGAGGTAGATGAATGAATGATGATGAGAACCAATTCATTAACTTGAGCTAGTTTATGCTTGAGGACAAGCATTGTATAAGTGTGGGGGATTTGATAGGGTGCATAATTGTTGTTTTATTAGTGATTATTCTTCCTAATTCAATGACTTTAAATGCTTAAATTTTGGATATTAATCATATTTTATGTTTTGTGAATTAGGTGAAGAATTGAGATCAATTAGACTCAAATATCACAAATTGGGAAGAAGAAATTTGGAACTTAAAAGTACACAATCAGATCAGGACTTTGCCTTACCATTTCGGAAAGACAGCAACCTTACAAAATTAATGGTCTGGACATTTTTTTTAGGCAGCCAATTAGAGAAATTTAGAGACTAATTAGGAGGATTTTTGAAGGCCCAACAACACAATTCAATTGGAGGAGACTCGGGCCAAAAAGTGGAACAACTTTGACCTAAGAGTGGATTAAAGGAATATATTAAATTGGAAGAAAGAAAAAGCCCAATAGCTATCCAACCTAGACTAATTCTCGGCAGCACACACTAGGATAGGGAGAGGGCTGACATATATGGAAGGAAACAAGGAATTATAAAAAAGGCAGCAAATCTGGGACCAAAAAAAAAAAAAAGAAAGAGCAAGACTAAAGAAAAGGCAAAGTGAATTGCTGGGGAGAAAAAAAGAGAAAGGAGGGGCTGACTCACGTTTTGGAAAAGAAAAAAAAGAAGTACGTAGGATTGGGAAGCAGGAGGATATACGTTATTTTTCTATGAAGAGTTTGACTTTTATTTTTTCTTTCTTTTAGATTTCTATTTTCCGAATGTTTATGAATAGATAAATTTATTATTTCAGTTCAAGGTTATTCGAAGTTTTGATTCACCAAGAATTGAGAGATAATTAAATTTAATTTTTCTCTATTTATATGTCTTTTACTTGTGAATTGAAGTTGTTGTTTTGATTGATTAATTCAAAGTGCACGTTGTTTTAATTGACAAAACGATACTTGGTCAATTAGGAATCTAAATCCGTAATTGTTTAGATTTTCTAATATAAGTGACAAATAACATAGTTAATTATAGATTGATTTTTGACTCATGTTATGAAGACATATAACCTAATTTAAATAAATCACGCGTGTGGATTTGTTGGTTAGAATTGGTCGTCTCTCTAGAAATTAATGATATTGGTAAATTAAATCCTACGATCGTATCTAGGGTTGTTTATTGATTAGGGAAATAATCAACGAGCGTCTCTTGATTATCGATAAAGTAAGGAGAGATAGGTTGTTAAATCGTATCAATGACCATAACCAATTTAGAGAATGATTTAAGGATTTTATTCTTACATCCATGATCAATTCCGTGAATCGATACTGAGATTATACATTGGGCTGGGTATTTGTTTAATTTGATATTTCTAAAAATTTTAATTTCGCACTCGTTTGTTTACAAATTGATTTTATGTTCAAAAATTCAAAACCCCCCCTTTGTTTTTAATTCATTGCTTTTAATTTTCCCGAAGAATTAAATCTAACCAGTCTCTGTGGATTCGACCTTGCTCACCACTAATACAATTTATTTTTATAAAAGTAAGAAAACATTATTATTTGTTGGATTCTACACCCATCAAAGATACATTTCTCAAACTTGTGCTCTTGAATCTCTTCTCCAATTCCTAAAGGTAAGCAAGAGTATTAATAGTTAATGATTTGTGTTTAAAGTTTTTAGGGTTTATGGATGATTGACTTAAATTCGAAGTTTAGCAAGTATTAGGTTTGTTTAGATGTATTGGATGTAATATGGTAAAGAAATTGTCAAGAAATAGTATATGTTAATTTTTGATGGTAAAGGAAATAAATCATGAAATGGGTTTTCGAAATTAGTATTTTGATCTTTAGCATTTGGATGATCATGTATGATATTAAATACTTGATTGGTGATAAATAAGTATGAAATAATGGAATTAATTTGAATTCCTCAATATTTAAGAGAAATTTCAGCTATGTTGGGAAACGATAATAGTTGAGTTGTTGTTGAAAATATGTTCAAGAAGAATACTTTCAAAGTTCTAGTGTTTATGCTCTATATTTTGGAATTGATGCCACTTTTCAATATTTGTGGATTTTGAGGTCTTAATTATAGTTAACTTTTTTGATTTAGTTTTTAAGCATTTGATCAATTAATATATATATATTGATGTTTAGTTGTTAGAGTAGATCCTATGAAGGACTGTAAATAGAAAGTTAGTGAATGGACTAATAAGTTGGATAATGTCAAACGATTGATTGATACATGAAAATTATATTTTTATTTCAGGAGATGATGTAGTGATGAAACCAGATTTATCAGCTCGGCTAGCTTCAAGTAGATAAACTCAGCGAGTGGAAAGGTTATTCTTTTAAAAACTTAAAAGAATTTACGTTATTCAAGTTTTCTATTACGTTGATTTTCTTTAAGTTACAAATGATTTTGAAAGAAATGGCTTTTAGCATGGTTATCACAATAAATGTTTTATAATTACGCTTGTTTAAGCATGTTGGTTCTAATAACATTTTTACGAGGATGATTAATCAAGTTCAGTATGTATGATTTCAAAACAATCAGAAGTACCCGACGCGTCGGTTGTAGCGGCGACGCATATGACACAGACGCGTAAAGTCTCGACTTTAGGCGTCGGTTGTAAACCGACGCGCAAAGTCAGCTTTGGGCGTCGGTTCTAGTTTAAAACCGACGCCTAAAGTCAAAAAAAAAATAATAAATAAATACACTTTGGGCGTCGGTTTCTTGTTAAAACCGACGCCCAAAGTCGGTTTTGGGCGTCGGTTTTAATTTTTGAACCGACGCCCAAAACAGCTTTAGGCGTCGGTTTTATTTTCAGAACCGACGCCTAAACTTTTTATTTTTTTTTTTATTTTTTTTTTTTTATTACATGACCTGGACGTGGCCTGCAATGACCCAGGCCACTGCACGTCGTGGCCTGCAGTGACCTGGACGTAGCCTGCAATGACCCAGGCCACTGCATGTCGTGACCTGCAGTGGCCTGCAATGACTCAGGCCACTGCACGTCGTGGCCTGCAATCACCTGGACGTGACTTGCAATGACCCACGCCACTGCAGGTCGTGACCTGCAGTGACCAGGACGTGGTCTGCGATAACCTGAACATGCGTCACCAAATAAATATATATAATCGATATATACGTAATAAAATTAAATTAACAACAATTATACTTACAAATTGTTAATTTATGATACAAATTAAATATATATGTAAGTGCAAGTTTTGATTACGCTTCGATTTACACAAACCTATGAACGAAGTATTTTGCCCATAAGTTTTGAATCTCGATTACTTCCTCCGTTGAATAATATTCTTTAAATGCCTACAAATAATCAAAATGAATTATTAGTTATTTTTTCATAGAATATAAAGTCATTATTAAAATTCTCATTTTCAATGACTTATACCTTTTCTAACGAAGTAAGTTGAAAGTGTTCTGTGACTATCTCATACATATTTCTCATAACGTAGTAGCCACACTCAGACCCTCCAGGTTGTTGAGGACACTGAAATATTCACATTGAAAAATAACAATATTAATAATCAAACTAAATAAAATATAGAAATAATTCAAAGATTTTTAAAAAAGTTTAAATCCGTGTTTTCATACTTTTACGTTTTTCCACGTTGTATTGGATTTTGTCCTCATGCCTCCAACTGTCCAATACGTTTTGAATGCCCTAAAATTTCAATAAATTATATCAACAAGTTACAAAAAAATTAAGACGCAAACATCCTACAAAAAATTTGGCAGAGTTTCCCCTATAAATTGAACTTATCCAACCTGTAGGGGGACCCTGCTATTCAAAACTATCAACTTCTCAACAATCACAACTCCACAATCAATTTCACCACAACTCCACAATTATTTCATTAAAAGTTTCCTAATTTACGTGTTCAATATCGGCTTGATATCCAAGTCACGCTTAGATGCAGCAGCTGAATCTAAGAAGTACACCGCATTCTTCTCAGGAGAAATAACTAGCAACATCCAGTGATTCCTACGTATTATGAACGTGTAAATATAACTTTAAGTATCATATCATTCAAATTAGGTTAAAAATTAGAGAATATCAACGGTCTTACTCCTGAAAATACGGTGCTAGAATGAATTTCTTAGTTTTCATTGCCTTCATGGTGCTGGCCAAGTAATTTATAACACCATTTACATTTGTTCTTACTGAAATCGATGCAATGTGTGACGGAGACACGAATCCAATCGATTCAATACCGTATTCCTGACACAGCTCATGGAGGTACCTAAAAAATAATAATGCCAATCAATAGAAATAAATTAATGATTTAAATTGAAGTTTTTCTTTTTGATCAGAAGTCTTACAATGAAAACACTTGTAAGATTTATGTATCCAACCATTGCATCGTAAGCAAGTCGGTGATGTCTCCGACTGTAACATAAAAACCATCATCGAATGCAAAGTTGAACACGGCGGCATCAACGAGTACCTGGTAGAAGTCATCACCAACAGGCAATTGAATGACCAGAGTGTGTAACATTTTACAATCATCACCCAGACGTTGCAACGTCTCATCGTCAACAATCGCAGGTCGCTGAGTGGATGACATTTCGAAACTCTGGGGTGTTTTTCCTTCATTAAATTTTTTTGCCTGTTGTGGTGCCTCTTCCTGCAACAAGATAATTTTTATTATCTTCAGTTATACAACTTTAAAAGAAATTAATATTGACAGAATCTTTTATATAACTAAATGTTTGTACCTCTCCAAAAATCACCAACTCCTTAGGCCATTGCAAGAAGCTTCCAATAGCTTCCCCCACTGTGGTGTGGTAGTGAGATGGCACTGGAATACAACACGCTTCTGCACCATCGAAAATGTGGTCAATGGACACCTTAGCATGATCAGGCCAAAGAGGTTGATGATGCACCACCGTGTCGGGTCCGACTGGATAAACCATCCCGCTCGCTACTATTTGTTTCTCACCATTAAGACTAATGGCGAGACGACAAGGAGACGACTTCTATTGTATAACATCATTGAACATATATGTTAGCAACTTCCAGTTGAAATAGCATAAATAATGTTAAAAATTCTAAATAACATAACATTAAATACCTGAAGTCCATGAAATGGATCTGGATCCACGGAGTGGCAACTGCTGCGAGTTGGTGGTCGGGGTTGTGTTGTTACGTCCACCTCGGCCTCAACATTTAAGCCCAGGCGCTGGAGGATAGCATCGTATTTAGTCTGCATACTATGGTAGTCCCTCTGCATAGTATCGAATTTACTCTGCATCTCCGACATGGTCTGATGCCTGACCCGTTCGGCAATACTATCCTCCATCTTTGACCTGATCATCTCCTTAATATCGTCTACTGAGACGACCCCACAGGAACGTCTAATGTAATCATCAGGCTTGCCGTAAACATCCCTCGTGGTCACATAGATGCCATACCCCGTCACCCTACCAGGGTGATCCGGCTTACCAAGGGCTTCACTTAAAATATCGTGCTGTCTACTTGCCACAAATGTCCCCTGCGTGGACTGCTCATCTTTTTCAACCTATTAACAGAAAAATGAAACATAAATATAAGTATAAATTTAAGTAAATTTGAATTTAAATTATGAAAAAATAATCATGATATACTTACAATTTTATCAAACACCCCCCTCGTTTTCTCGTTGGGGATGTAATAACTTCCATCTTGTTTCTTCTTCGATCTAGCTCGAATCCAATCTAAACTTCGATCCTCACTTACAATCGATGAGCTAATCATGTCGCATGAAGAACTTGAAGATAGTGGATCACTGACTACCCACTGTGGCTTCATCCCCGCATAACCAGCTGAGCCCATATAATGTGGATGCTCGTTTCGCAATTGAGCATCCCTGGCTTTCTTACTTTTTTCCTGAAATTGTCACATCAAGTATTTAATTTCCAACTAAATAAATCACATGCGTACAATTAAATATATATACCTTAAATTTATCAGTCTAGCGTTCTTTCTTAAACGAGTCCCATTGCTCTTCAGTTATAAAAGAGTAAAGTTGCGTAGGAGATGTGTATTTCGGGTGGTCATGTGTGATATAATCATGAACCATCCGAGTCTTGAAATCTTTCCATCGCATCCCCGCAACTTTCAACACCCTTTTTTTTGCTGCGTCATCGGGGATGTTGAACTCCCTCTGAAAGACGAATATAATATGCGATGTTATAAGAAAAAATTACGAAACATTATCAATTAACCATGTATGTAGTGTAGTACCTTTATTTCTTCCCACATCAAGTCCTTAAGGCCGGGGTCAACCTTGTGCCAATCACTGATGTTAATGTCAACGTGAATACGGGCCAAGCACCCGACATAGTGTTTGAAGTTTCCCTTGCCTGGTTCGATTGGCCTATGTTTGTCATCGAACTCGATGACATTCACTTCACTGGCCTTCTTCATGTTCTTACACATTGTTGGCCCTCTAGTCCTTTTGGTACTGATAGCACGATGATCATCTGAAGATGATGAAGACTCGGCCATTATATTGAGACTACTTTTAACGTACCTGCACATATAACAACGTATTAATAAATTAAATTGTTAACAATGTATAGAGCATATATGAAAAGTAAAAGAAAGTTAAAAGCAAAGACTGTGTAAATAAACTCATACAATTAATAATCAGGAACGACGGTCAATCCATAATCCTTCTTCATGATCCCAACGCATATAATTTGATTCAATGTTATCTTCCCCTAAAGTTGCACTCCGTTGTATACCGATAGAAAATGGAGGGGTTTCATCAAAGTGATCATAATCTTCTTCATCTACTACATCACCAATTCCAACAATGCGTCTCTTTCCTTGAAAGACGACTGACCACTTAGTATCGGCAGGATCAAGAACATAAAATACCTGTTTGGCTTGTGATGCAAGTATGAATGGCTCGTCTAGATAACCCAACCGGCCGAAATCCACCATAGTGAATCCTAATTCATCCACCCGAACACCCCGTCGATTATCAACCCATTTACATTGGAAGAGAGGAAACTTGAACTCCCTATAATCAAGTTCCAAAATATCTTCAATGATACCATAATAGGACATCGAGGCATCTACCGGCATGGTATCTTTAGCATTTGAAAAATCTCTTGATAGTGCTACTTGTGTCACTCCACTGTTTTGCACTGCACTCTTATCATCTTGATGTTTAGTGTAAAACGTATACCCATTAATGTCATATGCTTCATATGACCTCACAATCGTGGTAGGACCGTAAGCTAACCACTTTACCGTTTCAACAATGGTATTCGCTGTTTGTGACAATTCTTTCATGACTTTATCTTTGAACCATTTTGCAAATGAACGATTATGTTCATTAGTTACCCACCTTTCAACTTTTGAAGGATTCTGCTACCTTATGATGGACATATGCTCGTCCAAATATGGATGAACTTCAGGAAGGTGTTGTAATACAAGGAGGTGTGCTTTGTATCGCAATTCAACATTGGGGACGATTGACTTGCATCCAATAGTACCTTTACCTTCAAGTCTTCCATCATGCCGAGATTTAGGAACACCAATAGTCTCAACGTCATCCAAGTAATCAGTACAAAATTCAATAGCCTCCTCAGCAGCATAACCTTCAATGATACTACCTTCAGGTCGAAATCGATTTCTCACATATCCTTTCAATATACCCATGTATCTCTCAAATGGATACATATACCTCAAGAATAGTGGACCACAAATCTTAATTTCTCTCACTAAGTGAACAAGTAAGTGCACCATAACGTCAAAAAATGATGGCGGAAAATACATTTCAAATTGACATAGAGTGATAACAATATCGGCCTGCAAATCATCCAACTCCTCCGGATCAATAACTTTGCTGCAAATTGCATTGAAGAAAAAACAAAGTTTTATAATGACTTGTCTAACATGTTTTGGGAGAATGCCTCGAATTGCAACTGGTAACAATTGTTGCATTACGACATGACAATCATGAGACTTCATACCAACCAATTTTAAGTCCTTCATCGAGACAAGACTTTTAATGTTTGATGAGTACCCAGATGGAACCTTAATAGTATGCAGGCACTCACAAAAACTTGTTTTCTCTTTTCTCGACAAAGTATAGCAAGCTGGGGGTAAATAAGTACGTTTTTCCGACTCTTGCGGTGCTAATTGATCCCTTATCCCCATTTCTACCATGTCCTTCCTGACTTTAATACCATCTTTCGTCTTTCCTGGAATGTTCAACAATGTCCCAATGATGCTATCACAAACATTTTTCTCCACGTGCATTACATCAAGACAATGCCTTACAGATAAGTGTTGCCAATAAGGTAGATCCCAGAATATGGACATTTTCTTCCAAAGACTCTTCTGAGGAGGCTTAAAAGTTTTTCCAAATGAAACATCAAAATTTTTAACTCGTTCATATACCTCACCTCCTGTTAATGGTAAGCGAGCTGTTCGAGCCTCGATTTTTCCATTGAATGGCTTTTTCTTCTTGCGATAAGGGTGGTCAATAGGGAGAAATCTTCTATGACTCATGAAGACATTTTTCTTGCAGTTTTTCAACCAAAGATCAATCATGTCTTCTTCACAAATGGGACATGCTTTAGGTCCTTTGTTAGTATAACCTGACAAGTTACCATAAGCTGGAAAATCATTTACGGTGCAAAATATCATAGCACGTAAGGTGAAATTCATCTGGGTATATGCATCAAACACAGACACGCCTTCATCCCAAAATACTTTTAAATCTTCAATTAGTGGGGCTAGATAAACATCTATGTCATTACCCGGTTGTTTGGGCCCTGATATTAACAAAGATAACATTATATACTTGCGCTTCATACATAACCAAGGAGGAAGATTGTAAATAGTCAAAAGAACCGGCCAAGTGCTATGTCGACAACTCATATTACCGTGTGGGTTCAACCCATCTGTACATAGTCCCAGCCTAAGATTTCTATCTTCGCCCCCAAACTCGGGAAACAACCTATTAATATTCCTCCATTGAGGAGAATCAGCCACGTGTCTTAGTTTTCCATCTTCTTTTCTCTCGTCGGCATGCCACCGCAAGTTCTTTGCATCCTTTGCATTGGCAAACAAACGTTTAAATCTTGGTATTACAGGTAAATACCATAACACCTTTGCCGGAGGGCTTTTCTTATCACCACAATTATCATTCACGTTCTTCCGTTTATATCGTGATACCCCACACTTTGGACATAGACGCAAGTCCTTGTAATCATTTCGATACAGTATACAATCATTTGGACATGCATGTATCCTCTCAATCTCCATACCGATCGGGCACAACAATAACTTTGCCTCGTAAATTGAACTAGGAAGTTCGTTATCTTCCGGAAGCATCGCTCGTAACAGTCCCAATAATGCCGTGAAACTTTTATCACTCCACCTATTGCTTGCTTTCAAGTTATACAATTTTAGTACCGCAGACAATTTAGTGAATTTATTACAACCAGAAAACAAAGGCTTCTCAGACTCATTGAACAAGTTATCTAATACATGAGGTTTTTCAATGTATTCCCCTTGTATATCACGCATCATATCGTCTATCATATCATTCTCGTCATTTTCCAAATCATTCTCACAAATATTGCTTGAATTATTCTGCTGCTGATCACCAACATCGTCACTAGTGCTCGTCCTGGGAAGCATACTCTCACCATGCCATATCCATCGTGTATAACCTTCTTTAAACCCACGACGAATCAAATGACTCTTCACTTGATCAAAACTACGAAACTTTCTCAAATTCTTACAATCGTAACAAGGACACAAAATCATTGTTTCACCTTTCTTTCTCTTGTTTTCATCCGCACATTTCATAAACTCTTCAACACCTTTTACATATTCATGTCTATTACGTCTGCCATACATCCAACCCCGATCCATATCAATGACCTATATGTGAAGATATAATTAAAAATTTTTATTAGTTTTGAGTAAATTTATTTAGTATGGTCAATTCTGTAATAGTGAAAATCACTTTAAACTATAATTCTCATTTTTTATTTACAAAATTTTACAAAACTTTTGACACAACCTCCCCTAAAAATTGGACTTAACCAACCTATAGGAATAATCAACATATCACAATAAACCAAAATGTTCATCCTCGACATATTCAAAAATCTAATACATACACCATCAACTACTCCAAGTTTAATTCGAAATCCATTCTCAATTCCTAAAAAGTGAAGCTAAGATTTCATGACTTAATATCTCATAATTTCAACTCCAATAATTAAAATATTAAAATTTATCTATCTACTAACTTAAAATCAACAATATAAATTTAACACCCAAATTTATATATATTAAAATTTAATTAACACATTTATACATATTAACATGTAATTATCATATTTATATAATAACAAATTTATATATATAGATATAGATATATATATATATACATACACAGAGGCTAATTATATACATATCTATATAGATTATATATATATATATATAGACACACATATATATATATACATACACAGAGGCTAATTATATATATACATATCTAAATAGATTATATATATATATATATATATATATATATATATATATATATAGACACACACATATATATACACATACATACACACACAAATATATACACAGTCATATATACACACACACACATATATATATATACACGCAGACACATATATATATACACATAAATATATATACACAAATACATATACATACTTATAAACAAAAATGAGAATCGGGACTTACAATGTAGGTGGAGGCGGCGGCGGTAAAGTATACCGGGCGGTGGAGGCGGCGGTAGAAGAGTGAGGGCGGTGGAGGCGGCGACGTTCACAAGAGAGGGAGAGGCGTGAGAGTAGAGAGAAATTGTGAGAGAGAGAGGCGTGAGTGTATAGCTAGAGAGAAGTGTACTGAAAGAGAGAAAGAGGCGCGAGAGTTATGAAAATACCGGGTATAATTTATGAGATGGGGCGTCGGTTTTTGGAAAAAACGACGCGCAAAGTCGACGGTCCGACTTTACGCGTCGGTTTAAATTAGAAACCGACGCCTGTTCCTAAATTTTAATTACGAAAATGCCACCGTCCTATTTTATGCGTCATTTTTTTGAAAAATCGACGTATATTCCTCATTTTTTTATGCCTTTTTGTACTAGTGGATGTTGTTATCTGTTCTTGTGTTAATGTACAGAGGGGGCCTTGGACCTATGTACTAGCGGATATTATTTGGGATCTTAAGACTCTGTCACGGAGGGGGCCTATGACCCGTGTTCAGAGGATCTTAAGATCCACTCTTATGCACGACTCGTGTGTAAGGGTGTATATATAAGGTCTTTGGGACCCACTTTTGTACCCAGAGGGGCTTTCGGCCGGGTACGGAGGTGCTCAGTAGTATACGCACGTATGACTAGATACAGATTCCAGATTCAGCAGATGATTTAGTTGGGTACCTATTGGTGCGGTTTCTTATATATTAAAGTTTTTCAGTTATGCCATAGATGATTATTATATGATACTTATGAACAATTATTGTTAGCAAATATGTTTTGATTTCAAGTTGCAAAACCATTATGAAATAAATTATGTTTTCAAAAATGGATTATAAAGTACATTTATTTCAAAAATTCCACTCTATGAGTCACAAGCTCATGTTTTTCCCCACCTTTACAGTATAGGAAGAAAATAAGATTTTTAGCAGCATAGAAGGAGCCTTTGCAGCTCTTGAGGAGCTTTGTAACATTATTATTTGCAGGAGTTACTTTGGTAAGCTCTTAGAAGTTATATTCAAGGAAGATACATTGGACTATGTAGTTATTCTATATAAGTTATATACTTTGTCAGGATTGCATCTAGTGATGATGTATTTTGGATTGTGTATATGAAGAAGTGGATTAATAATTGTAGGTATTTTATTATGTCAATTGTTTTGCCTGAAAGATTTGGAAAGTAATGTAATTATTTATGAATGTATATTTGAGGATTTGTTATTGTCTTACAGGCTGGTTAAGACAATATTATAGATGACACTCAGTCAAAATTTTTATAAATTCATATGAGTTCAAATTTATTTAACAGGAGAATTTGAAAGATAAGAAAAGTCAAAATTGCCTTCGTGGTGTGTCCAACATCTAGTTGGCACTTTTTATCGGCACACGTCACGTTTCAGGTCCAGTAGGATGATCTGGGACGGATCGTGACACTAACTGTGTGAGTGCACGTATGATTGCTTCGTCAATCAGACTCCCCCGGCCCTCTCCATTAATATACTTACAATAGAGAGGGTATGATCGATCATTTCTATCAATAAATTTCCATCTATTTCATATTAAACAATAAAGTTGTGTGCTTGTTTGTTTCAATATTTCGCATGCATCACCAAAGAAAGTGGCGGTAATATTCTTGGTAATGCCACCATTATTTTCTTACTCAAGATATAAACACAAATTAACAAACAAACAGGCAACAAATGTAACTATACTAGACTAGATGACTTTTTAATCAGGACATTAATTTTTTATATTACAAAAATGGATGAGAACAATTTGTTAAATAATGTCTTATAATATAGGCATCAAATACTAATTAGGGTAATTAACGAGGAGTAATAAATCCTAACGCTCTAAATTCTACGAGTGCAACTATTTGTAAATGTTTATTTGGTTATATTCTCCCTCTAAATCCTAAGACCGCTCTTAAAGAAAGAAATGGTTATCTATTCCAGGAGGTGCGCGCTAGCGAGAAGAACGAGAAGCTAAGAAAGGTATGAAGAAATTGACCGACTTTCTAATTAACAATAACTCTGAAACAAGGTGTTTATTTATTTATTTATTTTTTATTTTTTAAGAAGAGATTTTTTATTCAATAAAACAACGTGAAAGCATACACGGACAGTAACAAAGTCCTTTTTGTACCCAATCTTTAATTGTAGAAACAAAAGCTGTACAAACTTTTCCAAGAAAATTTGATTCATCAATAGAATGTATGCAAATAAGCTCCCGTTTGGTTTTCATTAAATTTTTCTCATTTATTTTACAGTATTCAATCTCAATCATCCATCAAAATTCAAGTTCACAAATTTTTACTTTTCAACTAAATCTCAACCATCATTTCTCCTAAAAATCACTATTCATTTCAAAAAAACTCATTTTAAACAATACCAAACACACTCTAAAGCTCAAAACAAGATATTAAGATTATTTACGCGCAAATGGAGGTTTGCCTCCTTGGAGCAACTCAATAACTCACATTAATATCCCTCATAGGCATCAGGCTGGATTTTATGGAACGTTGATATTGTCGATATTCCACCTGAATCACCCCCAAAAGTTACACGATCTCAATCATTCGAGGACGATCTTAGCTCATCATCCTTTCATTTAATGTCTCCCACATTCCCAAATCTTTAGGTTCATTCGCCTTTTGTCGCATGTACAATTAGTAATACAGGATAGACATTACAATCTTGTTCAACATTGTGTACTAAACATGTTTTTCTTATACATGGCAATTTCAATGCTCAGACTAGTGGTTTGACTAATGATTCACCGACGAAATCTGAAGGACGGCTTATATATTACAATGTGGATGATTATGGTTAAGTTAATAATGTGATCGAAGAGCCTAAAATTTCAATTCAAAGAGTAAAAGATAATACAAAATAATGGTTGTTTTCATAATCCGAGAGGTGAGTTAACAATTAGATCGTGTTGCAAAATTCAGCAATTTCAACTAAAAGATAGAGACATGAATTTGTGTTTACTTGTGATCACTTATGAATTCCTAGGGAATTTAATGTATTTAGTTAAGGAGAACTCTGACCCACTGTAGAGTTACATAGTTGACATAGTTAAATAAACCTAATTTGAATTCGAGAGAGGTAAATTAGAAACATGTGTGAATTCGATCAAAATTTTAGAAAACAACTTCAGATGCGAAATTAAGCTAGAATATTATTTCGAAATCATTAATCCCAATAGTTCTTTATTGTTAAGAAAGCTCATCGTTCAATTTCTTTCTTTTATATTTTCATTTAGTTGCTTTTAGTTTAATTTTTATTTCTTAGTTATTAGAATTGTTTATTTCATTAATCTCTCAATTTATTGTCTTTTTGGAATCGATTGCAATTTTATTTTCTTAATTAATTTTTACTTTAGTCTAAAAATTATTTTGAATCAAAGTAAATCGATAGCAAATAAATAGTTTTCGTGGGATCAACAATCCCGACTCAAAAGTCTACTTATTAATTGTTTACGATATCGTGCACTTGCGATATTTTCACAACAATTTCTCAACTATTATCCTAAATAGGGGCACATGAGATCATAACCCCAAGCTAATTTGTTGCAAACAGTCAAATGGAAAATATACAATCTCTTTCAGATATCGAAATATGTGGAGCCTACATGAGAACTTGCAGGAGGTTGTGAGTTAATGTTGGGGATCCCCTTTAATTCCATATTTAAGTGGCTTATTTGGTTTCTTTTACAAGCTAAAAAGACTCAAAAATGCTTAAAAATCTGGAATAAAGAAGTTTTTGACAATATCTTTGAAGAGATCAAAAAGGCAGAACTGGAAGCTTTTCAGAAGGAGAGAATATATGATGATTACAAATCCCCTGAAACTAGAATTGACACACATAAAGCATATACTAAACTTAATCTTCTACCATGTAGAGAGAATACATTTTGGAAGCAGAAGTCTGGGGTGAAATGGTTAAAAGAAGGAGATAGAAAAACGAAATTCTTCCACGTTGTTGTCAAAAAACATAGAAATCAGAACACAATCATCCAAATTCAAAAGAAAATGGAGTATTCCTAACTGATTCTAAGGAAATAGAACAATCTGTTATCGAATTCTTTTCAAAACTGCTATCCACTAAACCAATTGCTAATTTTGAAGAGCTTTTGGATCCTATCCCAAGAGCTATCACTTCCAGAGATAATGCTTGGCTAAATTCTCAACTAGATATGGAGGAAATACATAAAATAGTTCTATCTATGGATAAAGGAACTGCAGCTCGACCAAATGGATTCTCTATAATGTTTTACCAGGAATGCTGGGATACTATTAAAGTAGACCTTCTTGAAGCTGTTAGGGACTTCTTCAATGTGAAAATTCTTCCGAATGGAGTATCGGCCACTACTTTAGTACTTATCCCCAAAAAATCTCTAGCTACCAGCTGGAAGGATTTCAGAACAATCAGTTTGTGTAATGTCCTTAACAAAGTCCTCACTAAGACTATGTCTAACAGATTGAATACTATCCTCCCCAAACTGATTTCTCCCAACCAGAGTAGTTTTACTAGTGGGCATGCAATTGCAGATAATGTCTTACCTGCACAATAAAGTCAAGAGTGGAAATGTGATTTTGAAGTTTGATATGGCTGACGTGGTAAATCGCAAGTGTAGGATATCGCATCCAAGTAATAAAGTGGACAAAGAGTCTGAGTTATTGTCCTACAGAGATAGTGATTAATTACCGAAGTTATTTTAATCCTAGATTTATTTGAACAGTTAGATTTCTGTCTAAACTAATTAAATGATTGATTGAGACTAATTAAACTAAAATGCAAATTGCATTTTAGTTATTTATGATTGAAAAGTTGGGAATCACGATTTCACATAGTTAATACCTTTAATTCCAGTATTCAATTTTCAATCCTAATAATGTGATCGACCGAGTTCACTTATGCATGTGAAATTCCTCTCTAGAGTATAAATCAACTCTACCTAATTAGTTAACTGTGTTTCTAGGCAGCATGTTATAATTATTAGGTGCATTGAATACAAGAACTCTAAAAATAGATCACGATAACAATAAATGTATAGCTTTATCGTTCATTCAATTACCGAATTTTATTCCTACATCTAGTTCGTTAGTTCACCTCTCGAATTATGAAAACAAACCATTAAATCAATAAATTAGTAGCTAGTTAATTCAAACATTAAACACATAATAAAATCAACACATGCAACTTATACGTAAAGACTTGAACAATGTAATTAAAGGTCTAAAACTATGTTACATCTCGAATCCCAACAAGAAAATTAATTTTCCGTGGTATTGGAACTGAAAATACAAAAAATAATAATAGTAAACATCATAAGTTTTAAAATTCAACAAATAAAAGAAATCTTGTGCCAAAATGTAGCTTTCAAGTGTTGATCTCCAATCCTCACGCCTGTGCCTCCAATTAGCTTCCAAGATCTTAATGATAAAATGATGAATTTTTCCTCTTGACTGTGCGTGCAAAGGTAGCTTCTTTGTGCATGAATAGTTGAATATATAAGTTTCCAAGAAACCTAGGCAAAATAAGACAAGAAATCCATGCATGGGCCTGACTTTGCGCTGGACCGACCAACTGCGCGATCGTACAGTTATAGAGTTGGTGGCCGTGCAGGCCACCCTAAACTAGATATGTTGGTTTGATGCCTGAACACGTGGCCACCTAGTAGTGTTTGCATGGTCGTACAGTACAACTCTGCAGTGGATTTTCCATTTTTCAAATGTGTTTAAGTAGGTCCTATAACACTCTGAAATTCTATGGTTTATTATTGGTTAGCAATACGAATTTTACCTAGATGTCTTTAACAAATTTTTAGAAGTTGAGGGACAAAAAGGAAAATAAGTTTTGTCGATAATTTTTATTTTGATTAGATAATTAATTATTGATAAAGAGATAATTACTATATCAATATCATACTCATTTTATAGATCATGATTAATTAGGTAGGAGTCTCGATCCAAGAGAAATTTATTTTGGATCGGACCAAAACAATTTAAATTCAATTAGGAAAATGTAAGGTTAACGTTAATATTATTTGGTAATTATCTTTTACCAAATTCTATCTCCTTGTTTTCGGCACTGAGAAATTGGAGAATATATATATATATATGTATTATTGGTTGTAGCCTCCACGTGTGTATATGGGTGAATAAATCTTGTTTTGAATAAATCTTGTTTTGAGTTTGGATAAGAGATGGAAGGAATATTATATTATTATAAAACTAGAACTTCAATTGAGTAGGGAACATAGTTAAACCATACTAACTCTCTTTTATGGTTGACGTGTGAGACTCTTATTGGCAAGCAGTGAACTATCACAATCCAAAGAAAACCCCTATTATTCAAATTTTATTTTTACTCGGTGTCTTGTGGCAGTGGCACGCCTTTCTCCAGTATAATTACATTTTTAATAGGACTCTATTTGTGTATGCCGTTTGCATCTATAAATATTGCAAATCAAAGGTAAAATCATACAATTGATATACGTCCTAATCACCAATTCATGTAAATAATAGAAATTTATTTGGTCTGTGCAATTATTTTTCCTTCATAAAATCTCTTCAATTTACTAATATAAGATACATTACATGCAACTGGTTAAATTCTTAATTCTTCATGATATTTATATAACGTTACTTTTAATGCCTTAATACCTTCGGGTCTATGCTATGTTAAATTCTTTGGAATTCTATATACGTAATGATGCTGTCAAAATTATTTTTCACCTTAATTAACGCAATTTGTGACAGACATATAAATCCAACCAACTTGATGCCGATTTCTTGACACAACTCATGTAGGTACCTAAAAATAATTAAATCAATAAATGAATGAATGATGAAAATTTAAATGGAATTTATAAATTTGTGTTAAGCAATCTTACATCGTGTGTATTTGCAGGATAGATATATTCAACCATTCCATTTTAAGCAAGTCGTCGATGTCGTCGATTGTAATGTAAATATTTGTGTCCTTCATATGATGAAACACATTTGCGTCTAAAGGCACAGTGAAAAAGTCAATACCAACAGGTGTCCGAATGACCTCATTGTGCAACTTTTGCAATCATCACCGACATTGTAATGTTGCATCGTCAACCAGCGGAGATCATTGGGTAGATGACATTTCAGAACTTTTGGCATTTTTTTGTTTATTGACTTTTTTTGCCTTTGCCAATGACTTTTCCTACATGTAAAAAATTGTTATCATCATAATTTGTTTCATATAAATATCAAAGGAAACAATTTTGAAAGAAACTTTTATATAATTAAAAATTATTACCTCTCCTTACATAACCAGATGTTGAGGCCATTGACTGAAGCTTCCAATAGCTTCCCTCACCGTGGTGTGATATTGAGATGACACTGGTAAAGGATATGCTTCTGCACCACGTACAACATCATCAACCACCACTTTAACATGATCGGTGAAGAGTGGTTGATGGTGCACCAGAGTTTTAGGCCCAGATGGGAAAACTGTCCCTCTCGCTACTATATGGAGCTCGTTATCACAACTTACAGCTACACGACACGGTATTGGTTTCTATTGTTCAACATGATGAAAATTATCCTTAGACCGTATAGTTGAAATCAGTTTAAATGATATTCTACACGTTCAAATAATTTAATTCACATTTGATACCTAAAGCCCATCATATGGATTTGGATCAACGGAGTGGCAACTGCTGCGAGTTGGTGGTGGGGGAGTCAGAGTTATGTCCACATTAGCATCAACATTCAAGCCAATGTGCTGAATGATAGAATCATATTTTTGTTGCATATTGTCGAACTTATTTTGCCACTCTGACCTGACTCGATCGGTCTCCCTTGTGATCATATCTTTAATAGCATCTACCGACACGACCCCACTCGGACGTCTGCTGGAACTGTCGGGCTTGCCATATACATCTTTGATCATGACATAGACACCAAATCCCCTCACCCGTCTTGGATGCTCCTCCTTCCCAAGGGCTTTGGATAAAGAAATCATGGTGTCAATATTTTTAACTCATTCATAAACCTCATTTCCTGTTAACGAAAAGCGGGAATCTCGAGTCTTGATTTTTCCATTGAAGGTCTTTTTATTCTTTCAATAAGGGTGGTCAACAGGGAGAAATTTGATGACTCATAAACACATTTTTCTTACAGCTTTTCAGCCAAAGATCAACCGTGTCTTCCTCACAAATGGGACACGCTTTAGCTCCTTTATTAGTATATCCCGACAAGTTACAAAATAATTTATGGTACAAAATATCATAACACGTAAGATAAAATTCATTTGGCTATGTGTTAGTATGAAATCGCAAGTGTACGATATCGTTAACAAGTAGTAAAAGTGGACTTTTGAGTTTGGGTTGTCAATCCCACGAATACTAGTTAATTCTTTATAAATTTACTTCGATTTTAAAATTCCTAGACTAAAGCAAAAACTAACTAAGAAAATAAATTGCAAAATAATAAAAACAAAAACGACAATAAAATTGAGATTAAATGAAATGAAGAATTCAATTAAAATAAAAGTATAAATTTAAAACTAAAAACAACTAATAAAACAATAAATAAAATGGTGGTTTTCGAACAGTTAAATGAATATCGGGACTAACGATTTCGAAATAATGTTCTAACATAATTTCTCATCTTAAATTGTTTTCTAAAATTGTATTTTGTCTAATTCACTCATATATCTAATTAATCTCTCTCGAGTTCAAATTAGGCCTATTTAAATAAGTCAACCATGTATCTCTACAGCGGGTCAGAGTTTTTCTTAGCTAAATGTATTTAATTTCCTAGGAATTCATAAGTGACCACAAGCAACCACAAATTCATATATCTATCTTTTTGTTGAAATTATCGAATTTTATTACGTGATCTAATTGTTAACTCACCTCTCGGATTATGAAAACAATCATTAAATCATGAATTGGTGATCAAACAACTCAAGAATTAAATGTAATAATAAAATCAATACATGAAAATAAAGAACCAACTTGAGAATCAAAATTAAACTAAAAACATTAAATCTATATCGTCAATCCCGATTTAAAATTTAGTTACTCATGTTTGTGGAATAAAAAATAATAATAAAGATAAAATTTGGAGTTTGAATAATTGAAAAATTAACATCACCACCAATATACAGTCGACTCCTTCCTTTCTTTGTTCCAAACCAGCCGTGTACTATCTCTCTGCCTTGGAATTTTTCGCTTGCCAACTCTGATCCAACCAACCACTTTTAATCCCAAGAATTCCCAACACCACAAAATCTGCCAACCACTTGACTTCCTCCACCGCCAACCACTTTTTAAACTACACAATTCTCCAAATTAATCTCTAACCCTACATATTTTCTCTCTCTAATTTTTAACCATTCATCTACCTAAAAAACAACAAAAAAACCATTTATTTTTTAAGGTTGGCCGCCGAACTGTGCTACTAATGCCTCTAAAATCACAGCCGACAACTTTTTGCAAACCTCAATTCCTTGTCTCCTTGGTTTATTGTACCAGCCGTGTATGTACGTATTCCAAGAAAAACTCCCCCTCGGCTGCTTCTCACCCACGGCTGTTCTCTCTTTTTTGCAACTACTATTTTCATCCGTGTGATGTACGAGAATATATTTATGATAATAATTTTAATCAAAATTTATGAAAATATATTAATTGTATATACAATCATATCAAATAAAAATATAGTACAGTAACATTTTAATACAAAATATTATCGAATTCAAAACTTAAAAAAAAAAAAAAAAAGATAAAACTAATCAAAATAGGAAATGTAACATGTACGAAACTAATCAAAATTAGGAGATCTTGATCTTTATAGGATTTTTCTTTTTCTTTTTAAAATGTTTTTTCTTTTAGAAAAATTTTTTTATTTATTATTTATTTGTTCGTTCAACTTTTTTCTTCTAAATAAGTTATTTTTATCTTTTTTATATGTTAAGACATTTTGAAATATTTACATTTAATCAATAAAATTAAATTTTATTTACAAAATTAAGTAGTTAAAATAATAACTACAAAAATCCTCAATTATCATGATACGACAATTGGACAACATGGGAGATCAAAAAATTATATCGAAAATCTTATAACATATGATCATTACACTTATTAAAATTAAGAATGAATAAAAATATTAGCATTAGTTCGATAATTTTGTCTATAAATTTATTTGCAAACAACGTATTTTTTACTCACTTTTTAACTATGCATATTTTTCGAACCAACTTTTTAACTATATACATTTTTCGAATCACTTTTCAACACGTCTATAAAACAAAACAACAATATTTTTGTTTATAAATAAAACATAGCTTTCGAACGGAGGTTTATGTACTTTCTATAAATTTATTTACAAACAAAACATTTTTCATCCATATTTATCTACACGGGTAAATACGACATTACAAATTAAAATTGCATTAATAAACACGAATTTAAATACGACATTAATATACACATATTTTTATTTTATTATATTTAATTTTAGTTTTTTATTTCCAAAAATTGGAACTACATTTTGGAGGGAATATAACATTTAATGTTTCTCTCTCTCTTCACTTCTATTTTGATATATGTATAGATTTAACAGTGCTCAAAACTTTTATTTTATTTTATTTTTTGGAAACAAATGCATGTAGTGCTTAAAAGTGTAATTCAAATTTGCAATCATTACACTTTGGAATTTAGATTGTTCAGCCGTTACATTTTGAAATTGTTCCAATTCCCATTTCCCTTTAATGAATCTTTTTTTTTCTTTTATAATTCTATTTTTTTTTTTTGCCAAAACTTTTCAAACTTAGCAAGTAATTTCGGCGAGAAAGTGTGTGTGTATTTTTAGTAACAGCTACTTTGTTTTTATATATAGATAGATATGTGTGTGTGTGTGTGCGCGCGCGCGCGCGCACACACACAAATTAGCCATAAGGCCCAAATTAAATAGATTCTCATTTAAGCTACTCAATTATTCCAAATATGATAAGTTGATCCTTGAGTTAATTGCATATTCGGTCTTCAACTTTTGGGAGTGTGCACTTTAGTCATTTTTCTTCGTTTTATCTCAATGTTCGTCCAATTATCATGAATTTGGTTCAATTCTTTCATCTTCTCGACTCTTGGGATAAAACCTGAAATAATGATCAATAATAACAACTAAGTAGAATTTATTCAAGAAAAATATTATAATATCCTAATTTCGACAGATAAATAAGTGTATAAAATTAGGGCTATACAACGAAACCGTCAAACCGCCAAACCGATATAAAACCGCAATTTCGAAACCTTTGGTTCGGATCCACGCGGACCCGTCAACGTTTCGGTTTTGACCCAAACCGAACCGCTTTCAAATGGTTTGGTTTAGGTTTCATTTTTCAAAACCCGTTTCAAACCGCCAACCCGCTAAAAAATTACAATTAAAATTTTATTTTTTAATTGCAAAAATACAAAAAAAATTATTGATTTTATTTCCAATTTTATACTTTTATTTTCAATTTATATGAAGGGGCACCTTGCTTTTCCTTTATTGTTAAGAAAGGCATTTTGCTAGTGCTAACAACTAAGTACTACTGGTGACTTTCTTACTTTATTTGTTTTTTATCCTATGATTTTTTTGGGGGGAGTATGCATAAACTTGTTCATTATTTATTTTTTCTTGGTTATAATATTTGTCTTCTGTTAATTTAGCAAGTTATGACTTGAGTATTTATGGTTATCTAAGCAAAATTAGTTGTACTTGAGATCTTTTGTCATCAGCTATAATTCATCAAACTCTAAATTCCTAACGCATCATTCTTTCATCATGTAGTTCAGTAGTTTTGCTTGGAATATAGTATATTTGAGTTTAAGTTGTTTTGTTGTGAAATAATAGGAAAATCTAACTTGAGAATGGATTGTGTTATCTATTAGGTTTTTTCGATATTATTGTGATCATTTGTTTGTGATCGTGCCTTTGTATCTATTTTAGAAGTTGTTTACCCATATATTTTAATTTTGTTAGTCTTATAACATCTATCCCTAATGTCGTTGGGTTATTTGCAATTAATTTTGATGTCTTAATTCAAAATTCTATTTCAATAGTTATTTTAACTCGATTTACATATATTAGTTTAGTTTCGTTTGCAAACCGCGGTTTAAAACCGCACCAAACCGCAAAAAATGGTTTGGTTTGGTTTGGTTTAGGAAATGAAATGGTTTGGTTTGGGTTGGAAAAACCTCAAACCGCTTTAAACGGTTTGGTTTGAAAAATTATCAAAAACCGCCCAAACCAAACCGTTTACACCCCTATATAAAATATACTTATCAAACCCCCCCAAAATAGAATATTTGTTCGTCCTCGAACAAAAATAAAAATAAACTATAAAAAAAATAAAAATAAAATAAAAATGCAAACATAAATTGTTTTTGTTTTTCTCAATTTATTTACCATGCACTTCAATAATCCAAAATGATGATTCACTTTAGAGAAGAAATATGAACAACAAAAATTATTTTCATTTATCCAATGCTAAACTTCATCGTGTGTGTGTGAATAGCCAAAAATCGAATGGAAACTCATGTAAAAATATACTTGACATTGTGTGACTAGTCATACAGAAATAAGCCCGAATCCCATGTGGTCAACAATGATTTTCTTTTTATTTTCCTTACACTCTCATGGATGATCACAACCTTAATGCTTTTCTCTCATATCCCGAGATCTTTCCTATTGATGTAGTTCTAAATATGTATAAATTGCATTTTTCCACACAAGACAGCTAGGATTTGACAAGTATGCACGACAGACCAAGAATAATTCATCTCCAATCCCACACTCCAGTATTAGGAATTTTAATCAACAAAGCTTATACCATTTTCATTTCATTTTTTATATGAACAACTTTTTCTGTTTATATCCAAGTCTTTTACCATCTTTGTGTAGAACTTTTCATACTGACTTTCTATATGACCCTTGTAGCGATCTTTAGGTCGGTAGCTCCCAACTCAGTTGAGCTTAGGGTACCATGTTTAGAGAACCTCTCAGACTTAATTACTCGAGTCATAAAAGTTTAAACAAAAAAGTTAAAGATGTTTTAGTGTATTATGTGTAAGTCCACTCTCCGTACTTGCTTTCTAATTGACCCCTTTAGTAAGCTTTAGGTCTGTGACTCCTAAGCCAGACGACTTTAGGGTATCAGGTTCCCATCAGACTTAATTACTCGAGTCAAAAAGGCTTTTGAAGAGCATAATAAGACCTTCAATATTTTTTTATTTTTATGCTGGACATGATTTATACCCGTTGATTAAAACCCCTTACACTAAAGATGGATCATTAAAAACTTCAGACCTTCAATCCGTCAATGCCTACTTGTACTTAACCTTTCCACCCCCAAACTGTTTCTTGAGCAATTTGGCTCTACATTTCAGGTCGGGATCTAATTTCTTAAGGTTTGGGATTTTTCAGTTAATTCTTTGTTCAAAGTGCACAAGTTTTCCCCACAAGTATCAAGCATCTCCCTACACAAGTTATTTTTTTAAAAGTGGCTATGTGCTCAAGTTTGAATATGTGCTCAAGTTTGATTAAAGTCTTACATAGATGAATGTTAAGAAAAATTTTAGTTCACATGTTGCCCAAATTTTCTAACTAAAGCACAAAAGTCAATTCAAATCATGTCATAAGTAATAAATAAATCAAAAAAAAATTTAAAAATTTTCACCCCTTTTTTTTGTGAATCCCAAAAAAAAGGTATCGAATGAACAAAATCAAGAAATGAGATACCACCCCCCCAAACTAAAAGGTTACATTGTCCTCAATAGAAAAGAAAATATATATCAATTGATAACAATACATAAAAGAGGAGTTAGGTACTTCCCAGGTTTAGAGGAGCAATGTGATAATTTGAAACTTTGTTTTGATCTTGCTTGGATGATTTTGACCTGTTTCTTGTGTTTCCATGCTTGGTTGGAAGTGTTACAAGCGGTGTGTTCCTCGCAAGTAAAAAAAATAAACAACATTAGAATCATATACACCATTAATAGAATGAAATATATCAACACCAACAATCCCAACTTAAACATAGAAAATTTTGAATTTTCAAACACGGTCGACCATTAAGAACATTACAATTATCATGCATAATTCCTCAAAGTGTGCAAAATCGTGCATATGATTTGTTTTTAATATAATAAGAGTAATGATTTGACACAATGTGATGCAAAATTGTAAGCTCGTGGATGATGTATGAATTTAAATTAAAAAAAAAAAATATCTTGAAGATCAAATCAAAGAGGTTAGTACTAGGGATGCTTACTTCAAAAACTCCAAGGAAGAAAAAAATAAAATAAAATGCAAGTACTACCTAAAAATTCAAATGTAACAAATAAAGCAAGAATAAATAAAATTAAAGAAAATTGGGTTGCCTTCCAATAAGCGCTCCGTTTATAGTCTAAAGCCTGACTTTTGAACATGACTTCAAGGCACTCGAAATAATGATTTTGATAATCTGCTATATTTGTTGAAGTTGCATTTGCTCCAATTCATACTTTCGCCCCAACTTTTTGATGCTGCCATGTTCAAAATCAAATTTAATGTTATCATTAGATTCGAACTCAATTATGTATACTTCGAACTCTTCTTCGGGCCCTATCACGAAATCAACTTTAAGAGAATCGATTAATTGGAAGGATTGCTTGCTAGCTCCACACTTGTCGGCTATTATATTCTCCATTAAAATCAACTCCTCATTCTCAACATGCTCATCTCTCTCTTTTGATGGTGCAGATTGTTTCTTAACTTCTTCTTCATTAATTTCCACTGGTTCGTCTTCCTTTGGCCTTGTCAAATCAATCTATGGCAATTGTGTCTTGTATTTTTCAGCCTTGTAAAATAGGCATGTATCTTCATTTAGAAAGTTTTTCACTTCCTCTGATGTGTCCAGCAGTATACAATCTGCAGTACTATGGATTGCTCCACAGTATTCACATGTTGAACTTGTTTGAATTTCCAAAGGGTCCCTAATAATGATCGATTGGGTCATTAATAGTTCAAAGCGCAAGTACTCATCATCCACGTCGATAAAAGTATTATATTCTGTCATATACCTCATGTCCCCCTCTGTTGCCTTGATTTCTTAGCCTTTCTTCTATCACTATCACCAATGTCACACAGAAAAGCAAGAAGATCATATGAAAAAGAAAAGGAAAAAAAAATAAAATAAACAACTAAAGGCAAACTAAATCTAAAAGTCTAAGAATACTAAAATCAAAATAAATAAATAACAAATTAAAATAGTCCCCGGTAACGGCGCCAAAAACTTATTGGCTTGAAATCGCAAGTGTACGATATCGCTAACTTGTAGTAAAAGTGGATTTTTTAGTCCGGGTTGTCAATCCTACGAAGACTAGTTAATTCATTATAAATTTACTTCGATTTTAAAATTTCTAGACTAAAGTAAAAACTAACTAAGAAAATAAATTGCAAAATAATAAAAACAAAAACGACAATAAAATTGAGATTAAATGAAATAAAGAATTCAATTATTAAAATAAAAGTAGAAATTTAAAACTAAAAACAACTAATAAAGCAATAAATAAAATGGTGGGTTTTCGAACAGTTAAATGAATATCGGGACTAACGATTTCGAAATAATGTTCTAACTTAATTTCTCATCTCAAGTTGTTTTCTAAAATTGTATTTGGTTGAATATCCTCTCTCGAGTTCAAATTAGGCATATTTAACTAAGTCAACTATGTATCTCTACAGCGGGTCAAAGTTTTCCTTAGCTAAATGCATTTAATTTTCTAGGAATTCATAAGTGACCACAAGAAACCACAAATTCATATCTCTATCTTTTTGTTGAAATTGCCGAATTTTATTACGTGATCCTTCCTTTCTTTGTTCCAAACCAGCCGTGTACTATCTCTCTGCCTTGAAATTTTTCGCTTGCCAACTTTGATCCAACCAACCACTTTTAATCCAAAGAATTCCCTACACCACAAAATCTGCCAAACACTTGACTTCCTACACCGCCAACCACTTTTAATCCCAATAAAGTATATTTTCCTCTCCAAAGCCACTAAGCCACTAATGCCTCTAAAATCACATCCGACAACTTTTTGTAAACCTCAATTCCTTGTCTCCTTGATTTATTGTAGCAGTCGTGTATGTATATATTCCAAGAAAAACTCCCCCTCGGCTGCTTCACCTCTCACCCACGGCTGTTCTCTCTTTTTTGCAATGTGTGTGTATATACACACATACAAATTAGTCCTAAGACCCAAATTAAATTGATTCTCATTTAAGCCACTCAATAATTCCAAATATGATAAGTTGTTCCTTGAGTTAATTGCATATTCGGTCTTCAACTTTTGGAAGTGTACACTTTAATCAATTTTCTTCGTTTTATCTCAATGTTCGTCCAATTGTCATGATTTTGCTTCAATTCTTTCATCTTCTCGACTTTTGGGATAAAACCTGAAATAATGACCAATAATAACTACTAAGTAGAATTTTTTCAAGAAAAACATTATAATATCCTAATTTCGACAGATAAATAAGTGTATAAAATACACTTATCATTATGTGCATCAAACACCGACACACCTTCATTCAACAACAGCCTTAAATCTTCAATTAATGATGCAACGTAAATATCTATGTCATTTTTCGGTTGTTTAGGCCCTGATATTAGCAATGACAACATGATGTACTTGCGCTTCATACATAGCCAGGGGGAATATTGTAAATCTCCAAAAGAACCGATCAAGTATTATGTCGACTACTCATGTTACCGTGCAGATTCATCCCATATGTGCATAGTCCAAGCATAAGATTCCTATATTTGCCACCAAATTCGGGAAACATCTTATTAATGTTCCTCCACTGAGGTGAATCGGCTGGGTGTCTTAGCTTTCCATCTTCTTTCCTCCCTTCAGCGTGCCACCGCATGTTCATAGCATCCTTTGTATTAGCAAACAAGCTTTTAAATCTTGGTATTACGGGTAGGTACCATAACACCTTTGTCAGAGAGCCTTTCTTATCCCCACAATTATCATTTTCGTGCTTTCGCTTATACCTCGATGCCACTCACTTTGGACAGATGCAAGTCATTATACTCATTCCAATACAATATACAATCATTTGGACATGCATGTATCCTCTCAATCTCCATACCCATAGGGCACTAGTACAGAAAGTGGAAAAGGCGTCGGTTGTAAAAGGGCATAGGCGTCGGTTTTAGGGGCGACGCCTATGATGCAGACGCCTAAAGTTTTGACTTTAGACGTCGGTTGTAAATCGACACCTAAAGGTCGACTTTATGCGTCGGTTTTTTAATAACCGACGCTTAAAGTTAAAAAAAAATTTACTTTTAGGCGTCGGTTCAAACTTTAGAACCGACGCCTAAAGTTCGACTTTATGCGTCGGTTATTTAATAACCGACGCTTAAAGTTAAAAAAAAAAAAATACTTTAGGCGTCGGTTCAAACTTTAGAACCGACGCCTAAAGTCGAACTTTAGGCGTCGGTTCTAAAGTTTGAACCGACGCCTAAAGTATTTTTTTTTTATTTTTTTTTTCCCGTTTTCACACCTGCAGTGACCCAGGCCGCTGCAGGTATTCACCTAAGGCCGCTGCAGGTAATAGCCTGCAGTGACCCAAGCCGCTGCAGGTATTCACCTAAGGCCGCTGCAGGTAATAGCCTGCAGTGACCCAGGCCGCTACAGGTAATGGCCTGTAGTGACCCAGGCCGCTGCAGGTCATGACCTGCAGTCATTTGGACGTGGCCCGCGATGACCTGAACATTTTCCACATGCGCATCATCATATATACATATAATCGACATATACATAATAAAATTAAATAGAGAACAATTTCACCACAACTCCACAATGCGCAGTCATTTGGACGTGGCCCGCGATGACCTGAACATGCCCGGGCACAATATTTTCTTTGCCTCATAAATTGAACTAGGAAGCTCGTTATCCTCCGAAAGCATTTCAAGTTATACAATTTGAACACAGCTGACAATTTTGTGAATTTATTACAAACAGAAAACAAAGGCTTTTCAGAATCCTTGAATAGTTATCGAATATATGAGGCTTTTAAATGAAATCTTCTTGTACATCACGCATCATTTCATTTATCCGATCGTTATCCACATCATTCTCGTCATTCTCCACATTAATCTCTTCATTATTGCCCAAACCCTCATTCTCGCCTGCGCTCATCCGAGGAAGTATACTCTCACCATACCATATCCACCGTGTATAACCATCTTTAAACCCACGACGAATCAAATGACTCGTCACTTGCTCATAACAATGACATAAAATCATTTCTTCCCCTTTCTTTATTTTATTTTCCTCAGCACATTTCGTAAATTCTTCAACTTCTTTCACATATTCTTGTGTACTATGTCTCCCATACATCCAACTCCGATTCATATCTAACCACCTATATATCAAGATATTCACAATGTATTAAAACAAATGAAATCACCCTCAATTTTAAATTTCATTTTTTCAGTTATAAAATCTTATGAAAATTTCGGCAGGATCTCCTCCATAAATTGGATTTAGCCAACCTGTAGGTGCAATCAAAATTTCACAATAACACCAAAACATTCAACCTCAATATATCCAAAACTCAAACACAACTTTAGTCAAACTTCAACATAATCAACTACTCCAAAATTAATCCGACAACAATTCCCAACTCTTCAATATTAAATGTCTATAATCAATTGTATATTATATAAAAACTAACATTCTATAATTTCATTAAAACTCCATCAATTAAAAAATTGAAATATATCCATCTACTAACTCAAAATCAATAACCTAAAATTAACACTCGAACTAAACTAATAAAAATTATTTAAACTAATTAACACATAAATTAAATCATCATATACATAATATATATATATATATATATAAAATTAAAAAACACATAAATATTTACTTATACATAAATATACAAATCAATATATATATATAAACATAAACATAACACACACACATACACACACACACATATATTCATATATACTTCTCATAACATTTATAAACATAAAAATATAGCAATCTATGTATATATATATATATACACCTTAAAAACAAGAGAGCCGGCGACGGGTGGCAGAAATGAGAGGGAGGAGGCCACGGCTGGTGCGTAATGTGAGGGAGGAGGAGGAGGAGGCAACGGCGGTGCGCGCGAGGTTGGAGAGGGTTTGAGTGAAAGAGAAAGTGAAGAGGGGCGGTCAGGTTCGAGTGGTTTGAGTGAGAGAGAGTGAAGAAATGATTTGAGTGAAAAGAAAGTGATGAACCACGACCAGATCTGTAATATAAAATTGAGCAATATACGTCGGTTCCATTTTCAGAACCGATGCATATTAATCAAAAGCTATATGCATCGATTCTTATTTCAAGAACCGACGCATATAGTGGGTTTTTTGCGTCGGTTTTTAATAAAAAACTGACACTTTTGGTCAATACCTGGATTTTGCGACGGTTTCTTAAACGAACCTACGCATATTCACTTGACATAGGTTAACTTTATATCATTGACATTTTCTATTTTCATTTTCTACTTTTCCACAAGTCTGTAATTTAAGAAAATTAAATTTATTACAAAATATGTGTATTTAGTAATTTATTAAGTTTAATTAAATTATGCAAATATTTCTTGAAAAATAATATCTCCTATATATGTTGGCCAAGTTTCATTTCATTTTTGGAGATAATAATTTTGGTTGAATCAAGAAATATTGATATATTGATCTCGAAATCTTGTGATATAATCTTGTGAGTTTCTTGATGATTTAATTCTTGATATCCAAGGTTATCATTGGCAGAGGATAAGCTCGTGATTAGGTCGGAATCTTGATGATTTGATTCTTGGCATTCAAGTTTATCTTTACATATGGTAAGATCTTTATCTTGATATGGCCGAGCATATTCAAGTTTATTTCTACACATGGTAAGATCTTTTTTGATATGGCCGAGTATCTTGATTCTTGGTAAGTCAAGTTTATCAATTCATATGGTAAGATATTTCATTCCATAACCAATTTAGAATATCTTACCTTATCTTCACTTATGGAAAGATTTAGGATTATCTCACCATTATTCCTAACTATCTTATTCTTGATTTTATTACAGGAAATCAAGATTGAATGCAACAAGAATTCTTGATGGTCAAGTAATCCAATTGTATTTAAATTGAAGAAAATGGGACGTTTTCTTCAAGAAGTCAGGAAACCAATTTTCTTGTTGTGCACTAATATTCAAGGCTTCAATTGTGTTGTGACTTCGGTTCTCCGGGAGGAGGAATCATTCACTTAGAGAAGAAAAGAATTTTAGCGTGAAGATCAAACGAGAAGTTTGAATCATATTCGAACGGGAGTTCGAGGTTGCTGAAAAGTGTTGTAGATATAAAAAAAGCTACTGAAGAGTGATGGGACGCCAGCTCGTATTACATGCCATAGAAGGATCAGGGAGTGATCTATTTCTTGGATGTTTGATACGTCTATGCGTAGATTTATCCTATAATTTAGATTGATTTGAATAAACTCTTTTCTTATATAGTGATTGATTTTTGTCCGCGGGGTGAGGGCATGTACGTTTTCCCTGTTAGGATTTTTTCCACGTTAAGCTCAAATATTGTGTTCTTGTCTTCTTACAATTCTGTATAGTTTAAACTGTCTATTTACGTTTAACTATTCAGACGAATCTGCATCAGCAAGATTCATTTGGTATTGCGCTATAACATATCTTAACGATTCACTGTTAATTTGTTACTGTCCAAACATATCTGTGACGGTCTGTTCATTTAAATATAAAATTTAGACAACTTTATATTTTCAACATATTTACAAAATTGCCACCGTCATTTTTATACGCATCAGTTTTCCAAAAAAGAGACGTAAATTACTTATTTTTTGTCTAATTTGTACTAGTGGCCTTTGATTCGTAACATTAACAAAACCGTTAAGTCAGTACTCATGACACATATACCTTCATGACAAACTAGGAGTAGTTGAAACTACTTCGAGTTTGGGGTGTTAAAGAAAAGAACATCAAGGATCAACATACACAAGACATTAGAGCAAGGACCAAAAATAAAGGAAACATTTCTGATACATGGGAAGAAGTTCTAGATGATTCCTCCTTGCAACAACACCAACAGCATTCATCTAGCATGGCAAGATTTCCACCGTGAAGTCGTCTCTATTGGTTATTAGAGACGGCAAAGTCGTCTCTGTACGTCCGTAGCTGAAGATAAATAGAGACGACTGTCGTCTCTATTTCCTCCGGGGCAATTGAAACGACCTTTAGAGACGACATTGTCGTCTCTATTTGTGAAAATATTTAATTAATTTTTATTTATTTATTTTGATCCAATTCAATCCCTTTTTAATCCGACCCAAATCTCGATCCAAACTGTCAACCCGCCAATTTTCTTTAATTCATATGATGATTGTGCATGACTAAGATTCGAACTCGGGACCTAAGTGTTCGGTGGTGATGTCCCAACCACTAAGGTATTTGAATTCTTGTGCTAAATTTTGTTTTAAATAATATATGTTAGTTAACTTAATAACATTTTCTTAACAAATTAACTTTAATATTAATTATATAAATGTAAATAATTAAAAAGATCAACAAAAAAATAGCAAAATTTTAAAAAATAAGAATAAAAAAAAATTAAAAAAAAAAGAATAGAGACGACTATGTCGTCTCTATTTAGCGGCACCAATAGAGACGACATTACGCAGTCGTCTCTATTGGTTGCCAACTAATAGAGACGTTTAAGTCATCTCTATTAGTTGGCAACCAATAGAGACGACTTTTCGTGTCGTTTCTAATATTTCGTCCTTTTCACTTCTTTTTCTTGTAGTGATACATGAAAATAATAAAATCCCCAACTTGAGAATTGAAATTAAAACTAAAAATATTAAATCTACACCACCAATTCAAACATTAAATTTAGCTACTCATATTCTTGAAAGAAAAAGAAATAAAAATGAGTTAATAGTTGGTCTTTGTCTTCAATCACACTGCATTCAAGTTCTAGCTTTCAAAAGCTACAAATTTTTCCATTTTGATTAGCATAGCATTCATCAAATCCCAATTTATTACAATATTCAAAAAAAATTGAGTTATCCACAATTGGTTCATCAATAATCAACATACCAATTTGATGCATCAGGGAATTGACTATCCCTCTAGATTCCATATTAAAATATTATAGGTCATGAATGGAGTTGGATTGTTTAGCTTCCCATTGTCTGGCCTTTCTAGTTTTCCTGGGACTCATTTGAAAGACTGTTGTAGCAGCTGATACGGATCATCAGTTGTAGAGATTTTGTAAACTTCTTCTAGATCACGTCTAATGCATTTGTGTAGGCTTGAATCTAAATTATTTTTCTTCAAAAGTAGAGGAGGATTGTCCCTTTCCAAGTTAAATTTACCCAGATCAACATATAACTGATCAATAAGGATAGCTTTACCATTCAAATCCTTAACATTGATAGTAAATTCTTCATTTATCTTCAATAAATCAGATTCTTCAGCTTCACTATTTTTCAGACAATCAAACATTCTTCTGCTTCATGACCCAAATGTTTACAGAAATGGCAGTATTTGGGGACAGATTCATAGATAATATTTTTCCAAATAGCAAATTTATCATTCCCAATTCTAATTCTCTGCACTTTAGTTTTCTTAATCTCTAATTCCACCCAAATCCTCGCCAGATTTGTGCGAGATCTGGTTGCTATAGGTTAATCAATTTTCAACGGTATTCCAATGGCAGGCGCTACTGAGAACAAGATCGCCTTATCATAAAAGACAAGAGGCAGATTAGGTAATCCAATCCAGACTGGAACTATAGGAGATTCAATAGAAGGATCAATATCACAAGTGTATTTCATTGTTCGCATTGGATATCCTTCAACATACCAAAGAATTTTTTTTAAAAAGTTTGTAGTAATCTTCTTCCTTCTCAAGATTAATCACCATGTGTTTACCATCTAAATTCCCCAAAGTAAATTCCCCAGTTAATTGGATCGATTTCACGGAAAGATAAGGTGGGGTTATATTCATTTAATGGGTTGGGTCCACCTATAATTGCACATATTTGGGTTATGCAACCCGTATTTATCATGATTAGTTTTTTTTTTTTTTTTTTTTTTTAATGAATAATCCATTCCGGCCTTAAGGGCACATTTTCCAGGTGTGAACAAAAAAGTATAATTAACAACTTATAATAGACACCAAATGGAGGCTTATTTTATTAAAATAGTTAATAATAATAATACATGCATGTACGCACATACATACATACATATTTTTCAGGAAATATAATTTATAATATCAAGGATAATGAATGATTTAATTGTTAATAATTAAAATATAATTTTAATACTAATATTATACATAGGATTTACAATATTAAGAATAACAAATGAATAAAATGTAAATAATTAAATAATAATTTAAAATTAATACTACTATCTAAAAAAATATGAACTAAACAGATACGAGATTAACTGTGTAATTTTATTACACTAAATATGATACTTAATTCGAAATATTATTCGTTTCAAACAATTATTTATAATATAATAGATACGAGTTCCAAGAGAACGATGATTTACAAACATAAAAACAATAAAAATATATGGAAAGTTTACCTAAACAACTCTTCGTTCCCACAACATAGAAAACGTGTAATTTTTCTAAAAACAAAGTCATTTTATAATCTCAACATTATCTACACGGATTTAAATATGACATTAATCTATACTAATTTAAATTAGAATTCAAATAACAATTGGATTAAGGAACACGGATTTAAATATGTCATTATTCTAAAAAATTCATTTATATTACTTTAATGTTTTTGTTTTCAAAAGAGGCAAGTGTATTTAGGTGGGAAATTATGTAATTGTTAATTTGAAACTTATCCTACTTTCATATATATTAAGATGTTCTGTAACTGGTAATGTGAACACATTTAATAGTGTAATTTAAAATTTAAACATGTTTTAGATAGAAGCTTGTATCACTCGACAAGTAGCAATAGGAAACTACACATGAGAAATGACACGTTGTTGTAGACATGCATATTTAGCAAGAAGACAATGTGGGGTTATTTTCATTTATTGGGTTGGGTCCACATATTATTGCACATATTTGGGTTATACAACATATATTTATCATGATTAGATTATGTGCACGGATATAAGACATTAACCCATACAAATTTAAATTTGAATCCATATAGCAATTGAATTAATCAACACAGATTTAAATATGTAATTATTCTAGAATAATTTTTAATTTATTTTACTTTAATTTTTATTTTCAAAAGAAGCAAGCGTATTTAGGCGGGAAATTATGTGATTGTTAATTTGACAACTAACCTACTTTCATATACGTACAGTGTACTAGTGTTATACCCGTGCGATGCACGATCATTTGTTACTCATATACTTCAAATTTATATTTTAACATATGAAATGAATATATAATTAAAAATGAGAAAGTAATAAAGACAATTAATCACAAAGATACATTACACATACCTCAATTTTTTTAATTTTTTTTACGGTTCGTTTGTTTATCGTTCCAGAAATTTCTTTAAATATTGTAAATTGATTTAAACTTAAAATGGAAAAGAAAAATTATATTTAAAAAAAATTTGTAATAAGTAGATAAAAATAGATATATATGTTATATATGCTCAGAATTTTTTTAAAACGAAAAGGAAAAGAAAAAGAAAAATAGATTGATTTTTAAGAGGGGAAAACGGACCAAGAAATTTCAGGATCTGAAAAATGCAGCTATTTAAAAATCTGTATTCAATTGGATTATTTTAAATCTGAATTTTGTCCAATATGAATAATAAATAGTGAATTAATACTACTAATTACCATTTTAGAAAATGTGTATTAGACAGGAAAATGGGCCAATACCTATTTTTGGGAAGCACACTTCCTTTATATATTACGTTTTTCTATCGTGAGCATATTTAATCTATGTTTGAGCCCTCATTATCTACAAAATGAGTTCAATAATAACGATTTTGTGGAGAATGTATACTTAAACACCCGTTTGAGACTTGTTATTTCAAATAATGTAATTCGTAACAGTAAATTTTGGTACAATGAGCTTTTAAAATGTATGAATTTTTTTTATTTATATGTAGATTATTTTATTAATAGAATGTTAGGTGAAAATGATTTTTAAAAAAATGAGGATTTGAATAAAGTATACTTAATAGGGGCTAATTTTTTTTCTTTTTATTTTTTTTACTAAGTTGCCATAATTGTAATAATTAGTAACTTAAATAACTTACTACTTAAAAAAAAATACTTCAATGACCATTTCCATAACTTATTTGCATAACTATTCAATTTTAATGATTATTGATGTAATTAATCTTTTCACAATATAATTTCTAGATTATCACAAATAATTTATTACTATTCGAATAGTACATTAGAATTAGTACTAACTATCTTATTACAATATTTGATATTTAAATTTATTAAACAAATATTTCATTTCATATTTACTTTAACGTTACAAATTAAATACACGTGGTCATATATTTAAATAAATGTAGCAAATTAAGCAACATGAAATGTTAGTTTTGATTAAATTTTAACGAATGTATATCGCAAATACATTTGACTTTATATATTAAGAAATCATCTATGCATCTCGATTCATAAAAGCGGCGCGGTTGTTTAACCCACAAGATATAATACTTTATTACTTACCCATATAAAATTGATTTTTCAATAATCAAATTTTCTGAACATCCATTCTCAATCAAACATTTTTTAAAAAATTATTTTTTACAATTTTTCATACTAATTTTTAACTATACATTCTAAAAATTTACTTTTTCACAAAAACAATTCTCAAAAAATCAAAGTCAAATTGTCAAAATAATAATTTGAAAATCACAATCATCATGATACGAAAATCAAGTAAAGTTAGAGATCATGAAATTATATGAAAAATCTTATACCCTACAATATTTAAAAATTTATTAAAATTAAGAATGATTAAAAAATATTAATCATTTTAATGATAATATTAACTAAAAAAAAATCAAAGCATTAATTATTCAATATTAGTCTTTGTTCAAAAACTTTTTCTATAAATTATTTACAAGTAGCCCATTTTTTCAACCACATATATATTTCAAAAAAATGTGATTTTTAATATTAAAGATAACAAATGATTTGATCATTAACAATTAAAACACAATTTTTATATTGATGACTACAAATAGAATTTATAATATTAAGAACAAAAAATAAATAAGAAATGATAATTAAATGATAATTTTAATGCTGTTAACTAAAAATATTAATTGAACTCATTCAGTATTAGTGTTAATAATAAAACTAAAATTTATTATAAAATATCAACCGTTATTTAGGATTTACATTTGACATACATCCATTTTGCATTTACACTAATCCACTTTGCATTCACACCGTTTAATTTTATAAGAACTTACTATTTATAGAAAAAAATGGGTGGAAAATTTTTTTTAGGAACTACCCAACTTTTATATATTACTAGTATTTTCACCTGTGCGATGCACGGGAATATGTTTGTAATAGCGATTTCGATCAAAATTTATGAAAATATGTTAATTAAACAATGACATGTCAACATTTTGTTGGATTATTTTTTAAAAAGTAAAAAAAGGTGGACGGGATTCTTTGGCTGGTCGAACTTGTTAACTTTTTTTTAAATAAAAAAAAAAGCAATGAAACATTGCCACATGAAAATTTATATTCAAAAGCTATAAACACACATTTTACCAAAAATAGGCTAAAAATATTGTTTGTTGGAAAAATTATCAAAACTTAATATATATATATATATATATATATATATATATATAACTTTTTAACATTGTGAGTTTGAAAAGGTTTCAAATACACATAACACAAACACATCAAATTAAAACGCATTGAAAATTTAATTTTGCAATGATAACAATTTTCGAAATGTGTACATTAGAAGTAAACATATGGAAACACCCTATTGTGACTACTCGTATACCCAGATAAATATTTGGATGAAAGGAAGATTTTCTTTGTTTTTTAATGATAAAAAATATGAAAGCATTAATTAATGATATGTTGGTACAAAATAATAAAGGCACTCATTCATCCATCCGAATTACGAAGCAAGCGTGTCTTTTATCCCTCTTAATTCACACAAAAATATTAAGTTCATTCATTAAATGGTCTTGAAACTTACAAAATTGGTAAATGCACTTTCTATTTTCAGAAATTTAAAATAAATACAAAAATATGAAATTCGCAAAAAGAAATTTTTTTTTTAGGCGGGCAAACAGCAAATGACAGCTGTTTTGTTTTAATAGATACTATAGATGTATAGATTAAATGAAATAAATTAAAAAAATTGAATACATTTAATATTTGAAACGATTTTACGAATGATATATTTAGAGTTTGCTCACATTTCCTAGTTTATAATAAACTTCTCATTGAGATCTTGGATTTGACACTTATATTGCATATTTTTTGACTTCAAAATAATACAATAATTATCAAAAGAATAAAAATCTATAATTTAACTTTTTATAGATATTTTTTTCACAAATCCATAAATCAATTATTACATGCATTAATTGAACTTTACCAATTCATGTATTAAAATAAATTGATAAAAATAAGAAATTTTCTAAAATGCCAGATGAAAATGGGCAGGAAACTATGTGTTTGTTTTTGTGACGGATATTCTACTTTTATATGTACTAGTATCGCACCCTGCGTTGCACGAAAGAATAATATGAAATGATTTTACTGTAAATATCATTACAAAATAGGAAAAAAATTGAATACATTATTTTCTTTTATTAATGATACAGAATGTCAACGAATGTTCAAAATAGAAATAAATCATAATTCTCATCAATTTTGGTAAACCTCTTTAAATAATATATTGTTTGTACAGTTTGTAGTTGCTCACTCTCGTGTAATATACGAAAGTTGCTATAGACAAACATATTTAAATAATTGCTCAAATCTAAATTATATAATGCAATTTTTCAAATATATGTTGTATAGAATAAATATAAAATTTCGTCCAAATATTTTTGGCTAACTTGAATAGAAATAATAACCCTAAAAATATTATAATTTACATAAAATAAAGTAATTGTAAAAAATTAAATATATGCGGTCCTATATATAAATAAATGTAACAAATTAAGTAATATTGATGATGCACGAAAATGAAAATTAACCTCAAGATTTGTGGTGCAGGAACGTAAAATTCAACTCAAGAGATCCTTTGCATGATTAATAATTTTAAATTTTAAATGCAATGCATTTAATTGAACCTAATTAAATGCATATTTAATTATATGTCGATAAAAAAATTATTAGTGAAAATATAAATAAAATATATATAATGATTCTTTATGTCTATATATGTTAATAAAACTGATAAATGAAGTTTCACCAATTTTTAGGCATATAATTATTTTTTGAATATTTTAAAAAAATTGTAAACCGCTGAAATAATGTTCTATATCTTTGCGGTAAAACAGACCATGAATTAAGTTTAATTATATGTATTATTAAGATTAATATTAAGATTAAGATTAAGATAATATAATGGGAACACATTTAACCGTACCATTAAAATTTGAAACAAACTTTAGATAACGGTTTATATCACTCCACAAGTAGCACCATGAAATTACACATGAGAAATGACAAGTTGTTGTGGGTACGACACTAAATTCCAAAAGAAGATAATATGGGGTTATTTTCATTTATTGGATTAGGTGCACCTATAATTGTATATACTAGTATCACACTCGTGTGTTGCACAAAAGAACAATATGAAGTGATTTTACTGTAAATATCATTACAAAATAGGAAAAAATTGTACATATAATTTTCTTTGATTAATAATACAAACTGTCGACAAATGCTCAAAATATAAATAAATTACAATTCTCATCATTTTTGAAAAACTTCTTAAAATAATACATTGTTTATACAGTTTTTAGTTACACATCAAATTAAAATAAATAATAACTATACGATTTTTTAAGGCAAAATCCAATTATAAGTTTGCTTAATTTTACAAACTTAATATTTCTTCAATTTATTCATCATTTTTACATTATTTTTATTTATTTACTGATTTTGATCATTTTTCTATTTTTCATTATAAATTTAAATAACTAAAATATGCAAAAATATATAACAGATTTTAACAATTAGTTCATATAATTTTATTAAACAATTTACCGACCAGTAATTTTTAATAAATAATAATGTCACAATTTGAATAAACAAATTATCAATATGAAGAAAGAAGAATAAATTAATGTAACAATATTAATTAAAATTAATGATTTTTTTATATAGAAAAACACTTGAAATTAGTAATTAATGCTTAAAAAATCAAATTATACCAAAAACGTTTATCCTACACCTCTTTTGGGAAGAATATGATAAAGAACAATGTATGAAAAGAAAAATGTTGATCTTAAGAAAAATATGTAAGTTGAGTTTTGCACATGTATTGTATGAGCCCAATTTTGTACTTCAAAAGTATTTGATTTCTTACAATTAATTTATTTTATATAAATTATAATATTTTGAGGGTTATTATTCTATTCACATTAGTCAAAAATATTTGGACGAAATTTTTTATTTCTATACAACATATATTAGAAAAATTGCATTATTTAATTTATATTTGAGGAATTGTTTAAATATGCTTTGTCTACAGCAACTTCATGTATCACACGGGTGTGAGCTACTACAAACTGTATAAACAATATATTATTTAAAGAGGTTTTTTCAAAATTGATGAGAATTGTAATTTATTTATATTTTGAGCATTCGTTGACAGTCTATATCATTAATCAAATCAAATTATGTGTTCAATTTTTTTCTATTTTGTAATGATTTAACAGTAAAATCATTTCATATTGTTTTTTCGTGCAACGCATGAGTGTGATACTAGTATAAATAAATGTAACAAATTAAGCAATATTGATGATGCGCAAAAGTGCAAATCAACCTCTAGATTTTTGGTGCACGAATGTGGAATTTAACTCAAGAGATCCTTCGCATGGTTAATAATTTTTAATTTTTAAATGCGATACATTTAATTGAACATAATTAAATGCATATTTAATTATGTGCAATAAAAAAATTATTAATGAAAATATAAATAAAATGTATATAGTGGGTCTTTTTGTCTATATATGTCAATAAAACTAAGAAATAAAGTTTCAACATTTTTTAGGGCATATAATTATTTTTTTAAATATTTTAATAAAATTGGTAATTGTTGAATTGTTTTATCTCTTTACGAGAAAATAGGCCATGAATTAAGTGTTTTAGAGATTGTACCGTGAACATATCAACTTCATTTCACGAATTAACGTTCAATAAATGAAATTTTCTTTTTTAAAAAAAAATTGAACTACAAAATTATGCTCATACGTACAATACATGGGCAAAACTCAAGTTGCATATTCTCTTTAAGATCGACCCTTTTCTTTTCATATATTGTTCTTCATCACATTTTTTTCCAAAAAGAGGTGTATGATAGACTTTTTTGTATAATTTGATTTTTTAAGCATTAATTAGTAATTTCACGTGTTTTCTAAAAAAAAAAAATTGTTTAATAAAAATTATATGAACTAATTGTTAAAATATGTAATATATTTTTGCATATTTTAGTTATTCAAATTGATAATGAAAAATAGAAAGATGAACAGAATTAGTAAATAAATAAAAATAATGTGAAAATGATGAATGAATTGAAGAAATCTTATGTTTGTAAAATTAACCCAACTTAGTTGGATTTACCTTAAAAATTCTTATAGTTATTATTTATTTTAATTTGATAAGAAAAAACTAGAACGGAAATTAATCACGTATGACTAAAATGAATTTAGTTAACTAATTAAAGATAATATTATAGGACTTAAATGATATAATAATTTCGATATTGAGGAAAAATATAAAATATAAAATAAAACTTTACCTTTAATTTTTTATATGATTTTACGGAAAATATATTTACAATTTGCTATCACTTGTTAGCTTGCATTAAACTTCTCATTGTGATCTTTAATTTGACACACATATTACATATTTCTCGATTTCAAAATAATACAATAATTATTAAAAGAATAATAATAAAATAGAAAAAATAATATTTTGATGTTATTAATAGCATAACACGGATGCCAATGCAATTAATAATACATGTAAAATAATAATTGCTAAAATATTTAATATACTACTTTTTAGCAAAAAAATTTCAAATCTAGAAAGTTTTTTTAGCGGGGAAACTATGTGTGTATTTTGATGACAGCTATTCTACTATTATAAAGATTAAGATTAAGATTAAGATTAAGATTAAGAATTGGGTTATGCAATATGTATTTGTCATGATTAAATTATCTGTACAGATTTAAATACGACATTAATCTATACAAATTTAATTTTGAATTTGAATAGCAATTGGATATTTCATTATTCTACACAAATTTTTAATTTATTTTACATTAATGTTCTGTTTTCAAAATAGGCAAGTTTATTTAGACGGAAAATTATGTGATTGTTAATTTGATAGCTATCCTAATTCCACAAGAAGATAATATGGGGTTATTTTCATTTATTGAATGGGTGCACCAATAATTGTATATATTTGGGTTATGCAATTTGTATTTGTCATGATTAGATCACCTATAATTGTACATATTTAGGTTATGCAATATGCATTTGTCATTATTAGACTACCTACAAGGATTTAAATATGTCATTATTCTACACGAATTTTTAATTTATTTTACTTTAATTTTTTTCTTTCAAAAGAGGTATATATATATATATATATATGTATGTATGTATATAAAATGTTGTGGACCTGGCAATGTGAACACATCTAATAATGCCATTATAATTGATACATACTTTAAATAATAGCTTGTATCACTCGACAAGTAGCATAAGGAAATTACACATGAGAAATGACATGTTGAATGAGACTAAATTCCACAGGAAGATAATATGGGGTTATTTTCATTTTTTGGATTGGGCCCACCTATAATTGTACATATTTTGGTTATACAACATGTATTTGTCGTGATTAGATTTTCTGCACAAATTTAAATACGACATTAATCTACCCAAATATAAATTCGAATTCAAATAGTTATTGGAATAATCAACACGGATTTAAATATGTCATATTCTATGCGAATTTTTAATTTATTTTACTTTAATTTTTTTTTTTCAAAAGATGCAAGTGTATTTAGGTGGATAATTATGTGATTGTTAATTTGATAACTATTCTACTTTCATATATATTAAGAATTTGTGGAGCTGATAATGTGAACACATTTAATAGTACCATTAGGAATTGAAATATTTTTTGGAACTTTCAAAAAAAAAAAGAAACATATTTTAGATAACAGCTTGTATAACTCGACAAGTGGTATCACGAAATTACACATAAGAAATGACATGTTTTTGTGGGTATGGGACTAAATTCCACAGGAAGATAATCTGGGGTTATTTTCTTCTCTTGGGTTAGGCCCACCTGTAATTGCACATATTTGGGTTATACGACATGTATTTGTCATGATTAGATTATCCGTAAGGATATAAATACGACATTAATCCTTACAAATTTAAATTCAAATTCAAATACCAATTGGAATAATCAACACGTATTCAAATGTGTCATTATCCTAAGCGAATTTTTTATTTATTTTACTTTAATTTTTTGTTTTCAAAAGAGGCAAGTGTATTTAGACGAGAAATTATTGATTGTTAATTTTGACAGCTATCCTGCTTTCATATATATATATTACGATGTTGTGGAACTTGCAATGTGAACACATTTAATAGTGTCATTAAGAATTGAAGCATATTTTAGATAACTACTTGTATCACTCAACAAGGCATTAGGAAATTACACATGAGAAATGACAAGTTGTGGGCATTGGACTAAATTCCACAAGAAGATAATCTGGGGTTATTTTCATTTATTGGGTTTGTCCACCTATAATTGCACATATTTGGGTTATGCAACATAAATTTGTCATGATTAGAAAATCCGCACGAATTTAAGTAAGACATTGATCCATACAAATTTAAATTTGAATTCAAATAGTAATTGAATTAATCAACACAGATTCAAATATATATGTCATTATTCTACACGAATTTTTAATTTATTTACTTTAATCTTTTGTTTCCAAAAGAGGCAACTGTATTTAGGCGGAAAATTATGTGATTGTTAATTTAACAGCTACTCCACTTATATATATATATATTGAGATGTTGTGGAACTAGTAATATAAACACATTTAATAGTGCCATTAAGAATTGAACCATACTTTAGATAACAACTTGTATCACTCGACAAGTATCACATTATTATTATTATTATTATTATTATTATTATTATTATTATTATTATACATGTTGTTTTCATTGTCAATGGTCAAAATATTGAATTTTATCTTTTATATGCATAGTCTCTATTATTAACTTTTTCATCTATTGTTTGAATGTTCAGAGTACATGAATATTGGAGATCTTACATTTAAGTGTTCATTTTGCAAGACATATTCTATAATGTCAAATTCTATCTAACAGTAATGTAGGACACAAGTTTTTTATTCCAAGGATATTGTTGAACCATTCAAATTCTAGGATACTTATTAGATTTCAAAAAAGACAATTTTCATTGATGGTGTCATATGCCATGACTATCAATAAGAGTCAGGGACAATCATTTTCGCATGTATGACTTATCCCTAAAAAGTTGATGTTTATACATGAAACTAATAAATAATGAACTTATCTCTTATTTGTGAGTGTTATTTATTTTGTTTAAGGATTCATTTAATTTCGAATAAGATAATTTTTATGTATACGTTTCTTCCCATGCATCGCACGGGATGATTCACTAGTTGCGGATAATAACTTTCGTGCATCGCATGGGTGAAATACTAGTACTAGTATGTATATATTAAAATGTTGTGGAACTTGTAATGTGAACACATTTAATAGTGCCATTAAGAATCTATATCTATATCTATATCTATATCTATATATATATATATATATTAAAAGTAAGGAAGTAGTTTTGTGTGAACGCATGTTGTGAGTAAATGGTTTAGTGTGAACACATGTTTTAAATTAATGGTATTTATATTTATTATTTTTATGGTAATCAAATTCATTGGTGATTTTGAAGACTGTATGATTTTTATAATATTTTCATCTACTTGATTATATATATGTATAAAAAGGATTATTAACTTTCTTACCATTCAACATGAATTTGGATAAAAAAAATTATAGGATATTGTATTATCGTCGCATTAAGCATCCGTTTGGTAAATAAAATAATTTGGTTTATAAACTAATTTATAAATTAAATAACTTTTTAAATTACTTTTTATTAAAACACATTTTTTCTCTCTAATTTTTCAACATGGATTTAGGTAAAAAAAAATTATGAAAAATTGTATTACCTCCGCATTTCGTTTGGCATCCGCTTGGTAAATAAAATAAATTGATTTATAAACCAGTTTATAAACTACCCAATTTTTTAAACTACTTTTTAACCACACACATTTTCTTTCTCTAATTTTTAACCACTATTTTTTTACTCAAAATTATAAATAAACCCGTTTATAAACCAAATTACTCTTTTTTTATTTTCTCTATTTGTATGGTCTTTTTCTCTTCAACTTTTTATTAATTATTACATAAATATATTTTTTTTCAAAAATAGAAAATCAAAGAGAATAAAATAATAGCGCTTATCGATCTATTTTTTCTTTCCTTTTCCTTTTAATAAAATTTTGAGCTTATATAATAGACATATCTATTTTTTCACTAATTAGAAATTCTATTTAAATGTAATTTTGTTTTTTCACTTTAAGTTTTAAGTCAATTTAAATTACAATGTTTAAAAAAAATTCCTAGAAGGTAAACATACAAACCGTTAAAAAAAATTTAAGGTATGTTTAAATATAATTTTTTTTATTAACATTCTATTAATAAAATAATCTACATATAAATTAAAAAAAAATTATACTTTTTAGCAGCTCAATGTACCAAAATTTACTGTTTTGAACTACATTATTTGAAATAATGAGTCTCAAACAGGTGCTTAAGTATACATTATCCACAAAATCATTATTATTAAACTCATTTCCTAAAATGGTAATTAGTAGTATTAATTCACTATTTATTATTCATTTTTGAAAAAATTCATATTTAAAATAATCTAATTGAATGCAGATTTTTAAATAGCTGCATTTTTCAGGTCTCGAAATTTCTTGGTCCGTCATCCCCTCTTGGAAATCATTTACAATTTTTTTTATTTGTAAAAATAAAAAAAATAAAACTTTGTCAATATCACATAAATATTTTTATTTAAAAATAGAAAATAAAAGATGATGAAATAAGAACGTTCATCAATTTTTTTTTTTTTTTTTTTTTGTTTTAATAAAATTCTAAGCGTATATCACAAATATATCTATTTTTCTACTTATTAGAAATTCTATTTAAATGTAATTTTTCTTTTACATTTTAAGTTTAAATCAATTCAAATTACAATATTTAAAGAAATTCATAAAATGATAAACATACGAACCGTAAAAAAAATTAAGGCATGTGTAATGTACCTCTGTAATTAATTGTCTTCATTCATTTCTCATTTTTAATTAAATATTTATTTTATATGTTAAAATATAGATTTGATATATGTAAGTAATAAATGACCGTGCATCGCATGGGTATAACACTAATAATATATAAAGGGAGGAAAGTCTGACCAATGTGAACACAAAATGGTTTAGTGTGAATGCAAATTCTGAATTAGTGTGAACACATTTATTGCCTTATATATATATATATATATATATATATATATATATGAATTAGTGTGAACACATTTATTGCCTTTTATATATATATATATATATATATATATATATATATATATATATATATATATATATTATGAATACTAAATAATGGTTGATATTTTTTTAATCAATTTTAATTTTATTATTAACACTAATGCTGAATGTGTTCAATTAATATTTTTAGTTATCAGTATTAAAATTATTATTTAATGATTATTTTTTTATTTATTTGTTGTTCTTAATAATATAAATTCTATATGTAACCATCATATAAGAATTATGTTTTAATTATTAATGGTCAAATCATTTGTTATCTTTAATATTAAAAATCATATTTTCCAAAGTACATATGTGGTTTAAAAAATGCGATACTTATAAATAATTTATAAAAAAGTTATTAAACGAAGACTAATATTGAATAGTTAATACTTTGATTTTTTTTTATTTAATAATATCAATAGAATGATCAATATTTTTTTTAATCATTCTTAATTTTAATAAATTTTTAAAGGTTATAGGGTATAAGATTTTCTACATAATTTCGTGATATCCAACTTTACTCGGTTATTGTATCATGATAATTGCGAGATTTTTCAATTATTATTTTGACTACTTATTGGTTAAATTCATATATATATATATATATATATATATATATATATATATATATTAAAAGTAAGGAAGTAGTTTGGTGTGAACGCATGTTATGAGTAAGTGGTTTAGTGTGAACACATGTTTTAAATTAATGGTATTTATATTTATTATTTTTATGTTAATCAAATTCATTGGTGATTTTGAAGACTGTATCATTTTTATAATATTTTCGTCTACTTGATTATATATATGTATAAAAAGGATTATTGAACTTTCTTACCATTCAACATGAATTCGGATAAAAAAAATTATGGGATATTGTATTACCGTCGCATTAAGCATCCGTTTGGTAAATAAAATAAATTGGTTTATAAACCAATTTAAAAATTAAATAATTTTTTAAATTACTTTTTAATAAAACGCATTTTTTCTCTCTAATTTTTCAACATGGATTTGGGTAAAAAAAATTATGAAAAATTGTATTACCTTCGCATTTCGTTTAGCATCCACTTGGTAAACAAAATAAATTGATTTATAAACCCGTTTATAAACTACACAATTTTTTAAACTACTTTTTAACCACACACATTTTCTTTCTCTAATTTTTAACCACTATTTGTTTACTCAAAATTATAAATAAACCCGTTTATAAACCAAATTACTCTTTTTTTATTTTCTCTATTTTTATGGTCTTTTTCTCTTCAACTTTTTATTAATTATTACATAAATATTTTTTTTTCAAAAATAGAAAATCAAAGAGAATAAAATAATAGCGCTTACCGATCTATTTTTTCTTTCCTTTTCATTTTAATAAAATTTTGAGCTTATATAATAAATATATCTATTTTTTCACTAATTAGAAATTCTATTTAAATGTAATTTTGTTTTTTCACTTTAAGTTTTAAGTCAATTTAAATTACAATGTTTAAAAAAATTTCCTAGAAGGTAAACATACAAACCGTTAAAAAAAATTTAAGGTATGTTTAAATGAAATTTTTTTTGATTAATATTTTTGATTAATATTGAATAGTTATGCTTTGATTTCTTTTTAGTTAATAATATCAATAGAATGATTAATATTTTATTAATCATTCTTAATTTTAATAAATTTTTAAAGATTATAGGGTATAAGATTTTTTGTATAATTTCGTGATCTCCAACTTTATTCGGTTGTTAACTATTTGACTTTGATTTTTTTAGAATTGTTTTTGTGAAAAAGTGATTTTTTTGAATGTATAGTTAAAAAGTAGTATGAAAAATAGTAAAAAAATACTTTTTAAAGAATGTGTGATTAAGAATGAATGTTCAGAAAAAATTATTTTTGAAAAATGAATTCCATATGAGTAAGTGATAATATACTATATCTTGTGGGTTAAACAATCGCTCCGCTTTTAGAATCGAGATGCATAGATGATTTCTTAATATATAAAATTAAATGTATTTGCGATATACATTCATTAAAATTTAATCAAAACTAACATTTTATGTTGCTTAATTGCTACATTCATTTAAATATATGACCACATGTATTTAATTTTTAATGTTAAAGTAAATATTTAATGAAATATTTGTTTAATATATATAAATATAAAATATTATAAAAAAATAGTTAGTATCAATTCTAATAGTACTATTCTGATAGTGATAAATTATTTGTAATAATCTAGAAATTATATTTTGAAAAGATTAATTACATCAATAATCATTAAAATTGAATAGTTTTGCAAATGAGTTATGCAAATGTTCATTGAAGTATTTTTTTTTAAGTAGTAAGTTATTTAAGTTCCTAACTATTACAATTGTGGTGACTTAGAAAAAAAAATTTGGCCCATATTCAGTCCACTTTATTCAAATCCTCATTTTTAACTAACATTCTATTAATAAAATTCTAAGCGTATATCACAAATATATCTATTTTTCTACTTATTAGAAATTCTATTTAAATGTAATTTTTCTTTTACATTTTAAGTTTAAATCAATTCAAATTACAATATTTAAAGAAATTCATAAAACGATAAACATACGAACCATAAAAAAAATTAAGGCATGTGTAATGTACCTCTGTAATTAATTGTCTTCATTCATTTCTCATTTTTAATTAAATATTCATTTTATATGTTAAAATATAGATTTGATATATGTAAGTAACAAATGACCGTGCATCCCACGGGTATAACACTAGTATATATTAAAAGTAAGGAAGTAGTTTGGTGTGAATGCATATTGTGAGTAAGTGGTTTAGTGTGAACACATGTTGTAAATTAATGACATTTATTATCTATACTATATATAAAGAGAGAATAGTGGATTAGTGTGAATGCAAAGTCTCGATAGGTGTGAATGCATTTATTACCTTATATATGTATATGTAAGTACTTTATGGTAAATACTAAATAATGGTTAATATTTTTTAATAATTTTGCAAAAATTGTATGATATAGTAATTTCTTGATCTTCAATATTGTTCAATTGTCATATATTTGATGAGTTAAGATTAAACACATATTTATAGTTTGTTGTGATTTTTGAACGAAAATCTATACTATATATAAAGAGTGAATTAGTGTGAACGCAAAGTGAATTAGTGTGAATGCAAAATTTGGATAGATGTAATGCATACTTACTATTTATAAAGGGAGAATAGTGGAATATTGTGAATGCATTTAATTATTATATCATGTAATTATATATATATATATATATATATATATATATATATATATATATATATATATATATTAAAATAAGTACTAATATTATTTTATGGTAAATACTAAACAATGTTTAATATTTTTTTAATAATTGTCCAAAGATTACATGATATAATAATTTCTTGATCTTCAATGTTCAATTGTCGTATATTTGATGAGTTAAGATTAAATGCATATATATAGTTTATTGTGATTTTTGAACGAAAATTGAGAAAAAATTAAATATGTGAGGCAATATAGAAATTATAATAAATAAATTTATATTTTGAACAAGCATCAATATTTGTACTCATAATATTACATCTAACATTATATACAATTAAAAAACTACAGAATTTACATTTATCATTCAATGAAGTTTTCGATAATTTGGATTATTTATGTTGTTTTTAAATTTAATAATTGTCATAATAAAAAAATATTATGTATCTTTTGTATTTTTGTTGATTATGTATAATCATTAAATTTTATGAATGTTTATCTATATTACTGATAGCAATTTCAGTTCATCGTACTGATGGAAATCTTTATTGTTATTTGTATATTTTGGTTATAATTATTATTATTTTTACTATTAACATTAATATTGAATGAGTTCAATCAATATTTATAGTTATCAGTATTAAAATTATTATTTAATTATTATTATTTTTATTTATTTGTTATTCTTAATATTATAAACCTTATGTGTAGCAATCAATAATTAAATTATTTTTTAATTATTAATGGTAAAATCATTTGTTATTTATAATATTACAAATCATATTTTCTAAATATATATTATATATATTGTTATTAAATATTTTAATAAATTAAGCCTCTGTTCAGCAACTATTTCGAGGTAAAATGTATGGTTGAAAATAGTTTTGAAAAAATATGTTGTTAAAAAATAGGTTGAAAAATGTGATGGTTATAAACAATTTATAAAAAAATTATTGAACGACTGTTAATATTGAAGAGTTGATACTTTGATTTTTTTTAGTTAATAATATTAATAGAATGCTTAATATTTTTTAATCATTCTTAATTTTAATTTTTTTTAAAGATTATAGGGTATAATTTCGTAATCTTGAACTTTACTCGGTTGTCGTATCATGATAATCGCCAGATTTTCAAAATTATTATTTTGACTACTTATTTTTGTAAATAAAGTTTTATTGGTTAAATTCAAATATTTTGACTATTTCTTTTATTATTATTGTTGTTTATTATTATTGTGGTTGATGTTTTTGAATGAAAATTAAAAGGTACGTTATATACAAGAGGTAAATGTAGAAGTTATGCTAATACCTTTCACGTGCATCAATATTCGTACACATAATATTACATCAAATATGATATACCATTAAAAAATATTAAATTTACATTTTCAATGAAGTTATTAATAATTCATAAAAATTATTGAAATCAATAATAATTTATTATTTAAATATATAAATTAACGTTTCTATTGAAAGAATTTTTTAATAACTTGAATTACTTATGTTATTTTTTAAATTCTAATAATTATAGTAATAGAGAATTCTTTTTTATGCATTTATATATGTGTTGGTTTATGATTGTTTGGAGAAACTATGCATTAGTTTATTGTTGTTTTAAATATGAAACTCTTAAAATTATTTTTTTATTATCTTCTTTTTTTTTTTCTCATGCGAATGTTTTTTTTATCCATTTACATTTTTTTTAAATGATTCATGCTTGATGTGACAATATTATTTAATCAACTTCATAAGGTATAATCCTTGAATAAATTTTTATGGAGTAATTGGGTAGTAATTGTTATAGACTATTATTCATTTGATAATTTATTTGTCATTTTTTTTTATTATTCAAATATTACAATACAATAATCTTTAATTTTTATAAATTACAATTTTTTTTAAAATCATATGGATTAAATTCCATATATAAATGATTTTCCTATATATGATTTATTATTTTCCATCTAAAATTATCCATTCATTTATCTTTGTTTAAAGGAAGTGGTTTGATGTGAACACATGTTGTAAGGAAGTGTTTTAGCGTAAACACATATTGTAAATTAATGGCATTTATTATTTTTATGATAATTAATGGTGGTTTTGAAAAATTATACATTAGTTTATTGTTGTTTAAAATATGAAATTCTTAAAATTAATTTTTTATTATCTTCTTATTTATTTTTCTCATGCGAATGTATTTTTTTATCCATTTACAGCTTTTTTTTTTTTTTTTTTTAGATTCATGCTTGACGTGGCAATATTATTTAATCAACTGCATAAGGTATAATCTTCAAATAAATTTTTATGGAGTAATTGGGTAGTAATTGTAATAGACTATTATTCATTTGATACTTTATTTGTCATTTTTTTTACTATTCAAATATTACAGTACAATAATTTTTTTTATTTATTTTTCTATTTATTTCTCTCATTCGACAGTATTTTTTATCCATTTACAATATAATGATGTACTTTCCTATTTATTTCTTAGTAATTGTTATAGACTATTATTCATTTGATAATTTATTTGTCATTTTCTTTTTTCTTTTTAATTATTCAAATATTACAATAAAATAATTTTTTATTTTTATAGTTTTCAATTTTTTTAAAATCATATGGATTAAATACCACTTATAAATGATTTTCCTATATATGACTTATTATTTTCCATCTAAAAACTATACATTCGTTTATCATTGTTTAAAGGAAGTGGTTTGGTTTGTACACATGTTGTAAGGAAGTCGTTTAGTTTGAACACATATTGTAAATTAATGGCATTTATTATTTTTATGATAATTAATGGTGATTATGAAATACTATGCATTAATTTATTGTTGTTTAAATTATGAAATTCTTAAAATTAATTTTTTATTATCTTCTTATTTATTTTTCTCATGCGAATATGTTTTTTATCCAATTGTAGTTTTTTATTTTTTAGATTCATGCTTGACGTGACAATATTATTTAATCATCTGTATAAGGTATAATCCTCGAATAATTTTTTATGGAGTAATTGAGTAGTCATTGTTATAGACTATTATTCATTTGATGCTTTATTTGTCATTTTTTTAACTATTCAAATATTACAATACAATAATTTTTAATTTTTATAGTTTACAATTTTTTTAAAATTACATGGATTAAATTTCATATATAAATGATTTTCCTATATACGACTTATTATTTTCCATCTAAGAACTATATATTCGTTTATCATTGTTTAAACTATGAACTTCTTCAAATTATTTTTTTATTTATTTTCCTATTTATTTCTCTCATGCGACAGTATTTTTTATCCATTTACAATATAATGATGTACTTTTCTTATCTAATTCTTATACCAATATTGCCGAGTACTTGGATTTCGGTGATCATACATTTAATTGTGAAAATTGCGGGACCTTTTTTTTGGTAGCGAATGAGCAAACAATACAACACAAATAAGTAAAAATATTCAGTATGTTGTATTCACTCTATTTATATATACATACGTTTGTTCTATAAAAAAATATAAAATATTGTAGTTGTAATCATATGAGAAGACATGATGACCGTGCAACGCACGGGTGAAAATACTAGTTGAAATATATTTTAGATAATAGCTTGTATCACTCGACAAGTAGCATAAGGAAATTACACGTGAGAAATGACCGGTTGTTGTGGGTATTGGACTAAATTCCACAAGGAGTTAATCTGAGGTTATTTTCAATTATTGGGTTGGGTCCACCTATTATTGCACATACTTGGGTTATGCAACATATATTTATCATGATCTATATAATATAATATATTAAAGTAGCTGAGTTAGTGGTAGTCAGCAACATAGTTTCCTCCAAAACTCTTGTGCTATGTGCAGATTTTATTTATTTATTTATTTTCCCAATTTTTGGGGACTTCAATATTTATCATATCATGTTCACACTGCTAATATCCACCACCCAATAATCAACTTCAAAACTCACTTCAAAAATAGTTGGGCCTTCAATATTTATTTATCATTTTCAAAATCCCTGACGTCTACTTACAGTTTTTAATAGTTATTGTGTTTACATGGCTTCTATTTCTCACCGCCTAATTGCACTGGAAATCCAATTATTTTTTTTCCTTTTTCATTGTTTCAGAATTTGTTTCATTTGTTTCCCGTTTTTTAAAATCTGTTTATTTATTTTTGTTTTCTATATCCTTTTTTTTCCCATTTCTCGATGTCCAACCTTTTTCATTTATGCTATATATATAATTATTATGAAGATATACAATATAATAAAAGATACAATTAAAGGGTCATTCTTTGAAAAAATGTGTACTGTGACCCCTCTACTCTACCTTCTATTTATCACGTTTTATGATTCAAAATTTTTGGTGCGGTGGTAATGCTTATTAGTTATTAATATTACAAACAAGTAGAAAATAAAAAATCGTAAATTATTTTTTGAAAAAGTAAAAAGGATTGACACTACTCTCTTCTTCAAGACCTATGATATTTTGAGTCTTTGAACATAGATTTGAGTTTCTGACAAAAAAGAAAAAATATTAAAACAATAATATTGTAGAGAAAACTTCGAAAACAATATAGAATGCAAAATTATTTTGAACTAATAATGGATCTACAAGATGATTGTTAAGGGATTTTCCAGGAAAACACAAATTTCTTCCTCATCACAACAACGATACACTGGAATATGAGGATTTGTTAATAGTCTATCTATATTATGTTCTAGATTTCTCTGTTAGGTTGCAATGTGTTAACTAACGTTGGGCTATTTAGAATAGTTTTGGGTTGGATAGATGTGTTAATGGTTTCGGCAGTTGAGTGAAGAAAAAACATATTATTTACGGGTCAGTATATATATTTGATGCAATTGTATATCACATTGTATAAAAAATAATAATAATAAGAAACTAGAATTATTATTTTTTTAAATTTGCTTTGTCGAAACTTCTCTTTTCATAAAAAAAATGTGTTCTTTTAATGTTTTCAATCTTACAAATAAATATTTGTGCTCAGTTATACAAATCCAAAGTAAAATTTTCAATTAAAAATTATATCAAAATTTTATTACTAGATAATGCTCTTTCCGTCCTACAAAGATAGTCCACTATTTCTTTTTCGTCCGTCTCAAAAAGATAGTTCATTTTATTTTTTGAGAGTGAAGTTAATATTTTATATTCCATTTTGTCCTTAATCTGTGTGAAAATGAGTAGAGGACTATCTTTATAGGATAGGGGGAGTACTAAAATATAAATCACATCATACGTATAGCTTTTTTTATAAATAATATTATTTTTAATTATTTAGTACATCTAAAAATTGGAGCTCTTTTTATAGCGTATTATTAAATATTTTTATAGATAATTTCATTTAATACGTAATTAATTTTTTGTAATAATTGTGTATTTTATTGGTCTTAATTTTATGGATAAATATTTGGTTCAGTCATATAGATCCAATGTCAAATTCTCAATTAAAGTTATATCGAAAATTATACACATTCGTATTTTTATAAATCACACTGTATTGAAATTTTTATAAGTAAATTCTATTTTTTTAGTTATTTATTACATATACATATTAAAGTTCTTTCCTATATCGCATTATTTATCAAAATAATTTCAATGACAATTACATTTAATTCTTGATTAATTTTTTATTCCAAAAAGTCTCATATCACATTTTTTAACATTAACGGTTAACAAATTTATTTATATTGTTTGAAATAATATAGTTATTAATGGTTTTTGTCCTAACTGTTAATTTTAAAAATTTAAAAAGTAATTAACCATGCTAAGATATTCTTTGCTATATTTAAATTCAAATTTTATGATTTTTTTTTCACAACAATGTATAAATTGTCTACCAATTTACTTAACTAAAAATTGAGATGATCAATATTAAATTATAATTTCAATAAGAAAATAATTACGTTGTATAAATATTGAAAACCTAAAATATCATAAATTTGATGCAATATCTTTGTCAACCTCGCAATTATTATTATTATTATTATTATTATTATACATGTTGTTTTCATTTTCAATGGTTAAAATATTGAATTTTATCTTTTATATGCATAGTCTCTATTATTAACTTTTTCATCTATTGTTTGAATGTTCAGAGTACATGAATATTGGAGATCCTACATTTAAGTGTTCATTTTGCAAGGCGAATTCTTGGTTCGAGGAGAGAGTGAATAATCATTACAAAACTTGACGATCATATTCTATGAGGTCAAATTCTATCTGATAGTAATGTAGGACACAAGTTCTTTATTCCAAGGATATCGTTAATTCATTCGAATTTTAGGATACTTATTAAATTTCAAAAAAGACAATTTTCATTGATGGTGTCATATGCCATGACTATCAATAAGAGTCAGGGACAATCATTTTCGCCCGTATGACTTATCCCTAAAAGGTTGTTGTTTATACATGAAACTAATAAATGATGAACTTATCTCTTATTTGTGAATGGTATTTATTTTGTTTAAGGATTCATTTAATTTCGAATATGATTATTTTTATCTAGACCTTTCTTCCCATGCATTGCACGAGATGATTCACTAGTTGCGAATAATAACTTTCGTGCATCGCATGGGTGAAATACTAGTATTAGTATATGTATTAAAATGTTGTGGAACTTGTAATATGAACACATTTAATAGTGCCATTAAGAATTGAAATATATTTTAGATAATAGCTTGTATCACTCGACAAGTAGCATAAGGAAATTACACATGAGAAATGATCGGTTGTTGTGGGCATTGGACTAAATTCCACAAGGAGTTAATCTAAGGTTATTTTCAAATATTGGGTTCGGTCCACCTATTATTGCACATACTTGGGTTATCACTAGTACAGAAAGTGGAAAAGGCGTCGGTTGTAAAAGGGCATAGGCATTGGTTGTAAATCGACGCCTAAAGTTCGACTTTATGTGTCGGTTTTTTAATAACCGATGCTTAAAGTTAAAAAAAAAAAAAAAATTTACTTTTAGGCGTCGGTTCAAACTTTAGAACCGACGCCTAAAGTTCGACTTTATGTGTCTGTTTTTTAATAACCGACGCTTAAAGTTGAAAAAAAAAATTACTTTTAGGCGTCGGTTCAAACTTTAGAATCGACGCCTAAAGTTTTTTTTTTTTTTTCCCGTTTTAGTGGATAAAGCCTCACTACGAGAAATATAAAATACTTCATCTCAAGGATAGTCACTTATAAATGAGACTGGGAAAAAATTTCCAAATGGACATAAGAGAGAAAACCTTATTAATGGACCAATAATTAAAATGGAAGAGCTGCATTGTTTGTTTAAGTTCCGATCCTCGGACTAAACCTATGAAATACAACTTATTAAGGAACAAGTCCAAGAACTGTTATATTTTAAATACAAATAATATTTATTTTACAATCAACAAATAAGCAATGTAATAAAACAAGTTCAATACCACCCTGTTCATAGGCTCCATGACTTCCAACATATACATACACACAGATATATATATATATACACACACACACACACACACACATATATATATATACACACACACAAAGATATACATACACGCACATACACACATAGATATATATATACTTACATATATATACACAAACATTATATAAACACATAGATATATATATAAATATATATATATATATATACACACACACACACACACACATTTATAAAAAAACTAAGTAGGGGTAGAGATTTAAGGTCACCTTGCGGCGGCGGCGACGGGCGGTGGCAGCTTGGGCGTGGAGAGAGTGGAGAGAGTTTGGGCGTGGAGAGAGTGGAGAGAGTTTTGTGTGTGAAGTGAGTTACGCGCGCGGATTATACAAATGAAAGGGTGCGGAACTGAAGCCCTTTGGGCGTCGGTTCAAGAGGAACCGACGCCCAAAACCGGGTTTTGGGCGTCGGTTCACGAGGAACCGACGCCCAAAACTCGTGAACCGACGCCTTTACTTAAAATTTATTTACAAAAGTGCCACCGCGTTTTCAATTGGCGTCGGTTGTTACATAAAACGACGCGTATTCCCCATTTTTTATGCGCGATTTTGTACTAGTGTATGCAACATATATTTATCATGATTAGATTATCTGCACGGATTTAAGTATGACATTAATCTATAAAAATTTAAATTCGAATTCATATAGCAATTGAATTAGTCAACACAGATTTAAATATGTCTTTATTCTAGACGAATTTTTAATTTATTTTACTTTAATTTATTCTACACGGATTTCATTTTTTGTTGTTGTGGGTATGGGACTAAATTTCACTGGAAGATAATGTGGGAGTTATTTTCATTTATTGGGTTGGGTACCCGCCTAGTTTGAGCAGGAAATTGCATTTTCATGGTTCTCTCTCATCCCTTTCACTTTTAAAGCTATAATAATAATAATAATAATAATAATAATAATAATAATAATAATAATAATAATAATAAAGATAAAGATAAAGATAAAGATAAGATTATGATTGCATGGCAGATATGAACTCTGGGTCAAACATTGCCTACTTATAATTATATGTTTGTTCGTGGTTGAATTTTTTTTTTTTTTTTTTGTTTTCTAGGAAAAATACGTGGTTGAAAATTGAAGAAAAAAATGTGTGTTTAAAAAGTGATTTGAAAAATTATGTTGTTTATAAATAAATTTATTTATAAATCAATTTTTTTACTGTTACCGAACACAGTGTATATATAGAGATTAACCTTTCCAGGGATCGTATAATAGAAAAAATACTAGTGGTTCATGTACAATTGTATTTGAAGGTTTGGAAAATTTTTAGGTGGGCTTCTCAGCCTTTCAATCTATATGATTTTAGCAGAAGGTATATGGTGTCCCTAATGGGCACCATAAACCATGCCCACTTGTCACATGACGAGTGGACATTGGGTGTTAGGTGGGCCATACCTGGCACCTAATAGGGGGGGCTATAGGTGTACCTTAAAAATTTCAATGATTTTTCTTTAATCTTTATGAGTGAGGTTTTTTGTTCAGTCTATTTAAATATGTGATTGTGGATCTTTAAATAATGGAAATAGTTAATGACACGAAAAAGATCTGATGCCAGTGAAGGGTACTATATGGTGCTCTTCACATATACATGTTTGGCGCGTGCACGTTGCATCCAACACATGCCCGTGAAGGGAACCATAGTGGTGCCCGTGACGGTTATTAGAGCAAGACTAGTTAATGACATTAAAGCCGCAAAGGGTCTCTCTCGGGCTCTGGGGCGCGCCATCCAAACATCTCCTCTAATTTCCTTATTCACTATTCATTATAAATGTATTCCAACTCATAAACAATATCATTGGGTCCATTGTTAAAAAGGTGTAGTAACCCACGTCTCGAGGACCCGAACCGATCACGTCCTGGGCCATTGGTTCGAGTGGTTAATCGTAGGTTGTGCCTCCGAGAGCAAGGGTGGAGAGCATTGGAACTCCCACAAATAGTGGTGACTCCTGCTTACCACAAGGCACAAATTCATTATTTCAGGATTCGAATCATGTACCCAGCTGTGCTGAGCAAGTTCCTACCACCCCCTTTGTCACTGAAAGATATGCCCAGGGGGCTTCATTGGGTCCATTGTTATCACCAGACCTAGAGGAGAGCTAAGTGCCAACCATGCTATAAGAACATTTTCAATAAACTCTATATTTAAAGCGCATTTTCTACATAATAGAGAATATCTTTAAATTTAAAGAGCAAAATTTTTTACACACTCCAACATACTCTTTATTTTATTTTTATTTTTTTAACTTTTTCAAAACAATATTTATTGTCTTTCTTTATTTTCAGTTTATATAGTATATTTTTAAAAGTCATTAATGACCAATGAAATCAAATATTTTTGATAAAGAAAGTTAACGTATAAAGCATTGAAACTTGAAAAATCTTTGAATGCATTGAATAATAGAAAGTGAGTTTGTCTCTCCACATTTGGAGAGTCAAATGTACACTTTAAATTAAAATGTTAAATTAAAGAGTCCATTGGAGTAGAACTTTAAGGGTGAACTCTCTAAATTAAAGAACATTTTAAGTTTCAAGAGCTTGTTGGAGACGTTCTTTAAAAATATATATATTAACTAAAAATAAAGAAAGATAATAAATTTTTTTTGGGAAAGTAAATGAAAGAGTTAAAAATAAAATTTTTTGGAGTGTGTCAAAAAATTTGCTCTCTATTGTGTAGAATATACTCTTTAAATATAAAGAGTCTATTCTCTCATAAGTTATAAATCATATAATATGTAGATATTAAGTGGATAGTAGTTGTCAGTCTTACAAAATATCTGTGGATAAAAAAATTATTTTACCAATTTGACCAACTTAAATTATAATTTAAGCTTAGCCAAACAAACTCTAAACGTTAATAACTTATCCGCTTTTTCCTCACTAATTATTAGCTCAACCAAATCGGGCCCAAGTAAAATGAAGGCTCAATTTCCCTATAAATAACATATTCAGTTGGAGTGGGATAATCACAGAAGCAAGAACAATACTACTTATATAGCTAGAGAAATGGAATTGTGGCCAAGACATCCTATTGCAATTCAACCGTGGTGCAATTGTAAATACTTGATCCGCATCGAAACAGAATGGTTTGCTGAACAGAATGGATTTCTGAAGTGCAAAGAAATGGATAATTCGGGCCCACACACAAAGTTCGAAATAGAGTATGCAGGAGACGGACTTGTGTGCCTGAAATGCAGCTACAACCAAAAATATTGGCGCATGGAAGAGAGACAGAATCCACGTTGGATTGTAGCCTCTGCTGAAGAAATAAATGACGGCGCTTTGTTCAGAATCGAGAATGTGAATGGTAATGATCCTATGCAAGGCGTTCGCTTTCGTTTAGTCCCAAACAACTTCTTTGTACGCTTGGCAACACTCTCTCCAGAACCCTATCGTTGCTGCTTGATTGCAGATAAACCAGGTCCTGACGAAGAATTCCGCGATGTTTTCAAAATCAGGTACTGGGGGAACTGAAGAAGAACCACTAGTGTGTGTGTACGTATGATTGCTGCGTCAATCAGACTCCCCTCTCCATTAATATACTTACAATAAAGAGGGTATGATATCATGTAATAAATAAGTTTCCATCTATGTTTACTCATGTTATATATTAATATGAGTAATATACAATATGAGTTGTATGCTTGTTTGTTTTATAAATAAAGTTGTATGCTTGTTTGTTTTAATATTTCGCCTCACGAAACAAAGTGACTGGTATCTCCAAATTAAGTCCTTTCTTATAATTGGCGGTGGTATTCTAATTGGTATGCCACCATTATTTTCTTAATCAAGATATAAACACAAACAAACAAACAGACAGGCAACAATAGATGACTTTTTCATTTAACCCACCCTTAATTCTAAGCTAGAGTTTGCCTGAATACGTACAAATAGAATCAAAATCTAGGGTTTTCTCATCTATTCCAGGAGATGAGCTAGCTTACTTCTTCAAGACATTTAGAGCTTGTTTGATAATGTAAAAAAATTTACCACAATTTTTTAAACTCATTTTCAACCATCTATTTTTAGTGAAGTCCACAATTTTTATTTTTTCAAAAATTTTTAAACCACACATCCATTAAAAAAAAAAAAATTCACAAAAATCAAAACTTTTTACATTACTAAACAGACTCTTATTTTGAATGTTTTGTTAACTATGTTAATTTATTTATTTCTAATATTTAAGTACACCGCAAGCTCTTATAATAAGAGTTTATGAATCCTTTGGGAGGCCGATCGCTACAATTTGATCTAGGCATGTTGAGTTGTAAAGTCGTCATGGTGAAATGGCATGTGAAAGGGATGTATGGTATCCACCTGGGATATTATGAAGGGAAAATTATAAAATTACAACACTTTGAGTTTCACTTTCTAAAAATAACAAACTTAACATTTATTTTTAAAAATCAGGTGTTTAATAATTAAAAACAAATATAATATTATATATTATGTAAAAAAAAATAATCTATTATATATTATATTAAAACTAATATAATATTAAATCAAAAATTCAAATTTTGAAATTACAACTACTCTCACCCCAGCCCCTACCCTCCCACCCACCTGATAAGTGTATTTTATACACTTATTTGTATGTCTAAATTAGGATTAATTATTGTCGTTTGGGAATATTTGCTATTTAATTTATGTTTATTTGTTTATCTTTCAGAAAATGTCCCAATTGAAGAAGAATGAAGCAATTAATGGAAAAATGACACGATTGGATGTAATTGGAGCTAAATTGGACAAGTGAGGAGCTTGTGACAACAACCGGGAAACATGCGTGGTCCCAAAGTGAAGAAATCAAAGGTTGGAGGAACGAATTGAAGGATATGAGAGCTTAAATGGGCAAATCAAGAAGAAGATAAAGATTGGGGACTAAACTGCAACAATTGAAAGTTGAGGATTGAAGGTGCAATTAAAAGTCAGGGACTAAATTGTACAGCCGAGAAACGAGGAAGTCGCGATCGCTATATGGTGCAAATTCTTAACCTGAGAGCTTTTAACGTCTACCACGCGATCGCCATAAGTTCTACCACGCGATCGCGTGGTTGTCCGACTGGGCCGACTGTGGGCTTTTTCTCGCGATTTTTAGTAGAATTCTCTTGTTTTGACCTAGGTTTTCTCCAAAAGATATATATACAACATAAGAGGCATGAGAATCAGACATTTGCCTCTCCATAGAACGAGCCACAACAGAAATTTCAAGTCAAATTCTTGGAGATTCAAGCATCGCAGAGGGGCGTGAATTGAAGATATTTGAAGAATTGATAATTGGTGCAATCTTTCCATTCTTCTTTATTTTCAATGAACGTTTTATTTTATTGTTTTTGTTATTCAATCATGATGTGTAACTAATTTTAACGTTGGGATGAACGATGTAGCCTAATCATATTATTTTAATTCCATATTCCTTGTTTTAACGCTTTGATGCATGTGTTGATTTATTATTCCGTTTAATGCATGAATGAACTGGCCACTTGTTCATGATTCTATGTGTTATTTCCATAATCTGAGAGGTGAGTTAATAACATAGATCTAGGTAATAAATCCGGTAATTGAACGAGAGATAGAGATATACTCTTGTGATTATTGCGATCGTGTGTGAATTCTTGTATTTAATGCGTCTAAATAAGGAATATTTGGACCCACTGTAGAGATACAAGGTTGACTTATTTAGGTAGGATTGATTTAAACTCGAGAGAGGAATCTCAATTTGAATTAGTGAATTCGATCGAGCGCATATTTAGAAAATAAAATCTGGAATTGGAATTAATTTAATTGGCTAGGTGAACTCGTAAATCCCAATTATATTACAATCGTATTTGAAATCAAAACAATTCAGCAATTTTAATTCTTTTGTTTATGTTCTTAGTTTTAGTTTAAAACATCAAATTCATTTGTTCGTTCAAATAAAGTGTAGAACTAAAATATTTCGGTAATTAATAGCAGTCCTCGTGGGACGATAATCCGGACTTCTAGCTCCACTATATTACTTCTCACGACTCGTGCACTTGCGGGGGTATCTCGCATCGCGAGATATTAGTGAACAAGTTTTTGGCGCCGTTTCCGGGGACTGTTAATTAATATCGATACCCATTAGTTCTGATTTTACTTTGAACTTTATTTTGCTTATTTTTATTTTTATCATTTTTTCAGTTTTTGTTTTCAATTTTTGATTTATTTAATTTATGTTAAGAAGGACTAAGTCATTTGAATTGCTTCCTTTTGATACAGAAATTGAACGCACCTTTCGACAGAGGCGTAGACAACAGTTGGAAGCGAATCAACAAAAAGACTTAGCCATGGCAGATGACATAATTCAGGATAATCAGGGAAATCAACGAAATCTGCCAGCAGCTGTGAATGGACAGCAACCAAATCATGGAAGGTGCATTTTGCGAGACTACATGGTTCCTCCTGTGGGGAACATCGGAACCTGCATTGTACCTCCTGCAATCCGAGCTAATAATTTTGAGATCAAGACTTCCTTGATATCCTTGATCCAAAATTCATGGGTTTTTCATGGACTGCCATCTGAGGATCCTCGTGCCCATCTTCGGACATTTTTGGAACTATGTGATATGCAACGCATGAATGGAATTTCAGAGGATGCCGTGAAATTAAAGCTATTCTCATTCTCTTTGGCGGACAAAGCAAAAGCCTGGTTTTACTCTCTGCCCCTACACACAATCACCACTTTTGAAGTTATGAGCCAGAAATTCGTAGATAAATTTTTCCCACCTGGCCGCATGTCAAAGCTAAGGCGTGAGATTCTATCATTCAGTCAACAACCTGGGGAATCAATTTTTGAAGCTTGGGAAAGATTCAACGAGCTCATCAGACAGTGTCCTACCCATGGAATCAAAGATTGGATCTTGGTTCAGACATTCTATAATGGGCTGACAAATGAAAACAAGAAGTACGCCGACTCAACAGCTGGAGGATCAGTTATGGATATGACATATGAAGAAGCATCTGAGATTTTTGAGAAGATGGTTGCGAACAGTTACCAGTGGTACTCAGATAGATCTACACCAAAATCTGGGGGAATGGTTGCAGTTAACGAGATCACAGCATTAAGTGCTAAGCTGGATGCGTTGACCAAGAAGATAGACGGTATGGGTGTGCAGCCAGTGAATGCGGTTCAAACAGCTTTGTGTGATTTTTGTTTCGAAAATCATGCTATAAATTTTTGCCCACTTCAAAAAAATCAATCAAACCCAGAACAAGTCAACTTCGTAGGAAACAGGCAGCAGGGTGGTCCTTATTCACAAATTTACAACCCAGAATGGAAGAATCACCCAAATTTTTCATGGTCTTACAATTAGAATGTTCAGCGGCCGCCTGGATTTCAGCAACAGCAACAGGAACAATCTCAGAAAAACATATCCGAGAACATAGAAGAGTTAATTCAGCTGGTCAAGAGTCAGAATGGTGAGATAATGAATCAAGCTGTTGAAATAAAAAATTTGAAGAGACAAATGGGAGAGCTGGCAGCTAGCAGTTCAATAAGACAGCCAGGACAATTACCCAGTAACACTGAAATAAACCCTCGGGAGCAATGTAATGCAATAACAACAAGGAGTGGGGTTCAGCTTTCTGAAGTGACTGAAGCAGAATATGAAAAGCAGAGGAACAAAAAGGAAAATGTGGTGGAAGAGAAGAAAAGTGAAAAAGAACAGAGGGCGACTCCGGAAGTTCATGAAAAAGTTGAAGAAGAAGTTCGAGTTCGACCACCTATCAAAGCTTATGTGCCACCAGTTCCTTATCCACAAAGATTGATAAAGCATCAGTTGGAGCAGTAGTTTGGAAAATTTTTGGAGATATTCAAGAAACTACAAAAAAATATCCCATTTGCAGAAGCGTTAGCCCAAATGCCGCTCTACTTGAAATTTATGAAGGAGATGTTGTCAAATAAAAGGAAATTGGTTGATAATGAAATAGTAGCACTGAGTGAGGAGTGCAGCGCCATACTTCAAAAGAAGTTTCCACAGAAACTAACAGATCGAGGGAGTTTCTCGATCCCTTGTACTATTGGTAAATTTAATTTTGATAATGTATTGTGTGATCTTGGTGCAAGTGTCAATTTAATGCCTTTGTCTGTATACAGGAAACTTGGTTTGGGGGAGCCTAAACCAACCAATATCACACTGAAGCTGGCGAACAGATCAATCCAATATCCATATGGGATTGTTGAGAATGTGATAGTAAAAGTAGACAAGTTTTTCTTCCCAGTCGACTTTGTGATTTTGGACATGGAAGAGGACGCCCAAATGCCCCTCATTCTTGGAAGGCTGTTCCTAGCTACTGGAAGATGCTTAATCGACATTGAAAAGGGAGAAATCATCTTTAGGGTCGAGAAGGAACAGGTCACGTTCAGCATCAAGCCAAGGCAAGATCTTGAAGGTCTAAATGAAAGCTGCTTCAAGGTGGAAGGAGTAATTCAGAAATCAGAAGAAAATGAGAAGCAAGGGATTAAGTTCGAGGAGGATCTAATCACAAAATATGAGTTCGTAAAGGAAAAAGATGGATGGAGGGACAAAAAGGAAGAAAAGTCAAACATCCCTCAACAATTGGCTAAAAGTGAGGCTTTGGAATTCAAGAAAGTGAGAAAACGAATGGAGATATACAAGGAAGGGAATTGCAAGAAATGAAAAGCCTCAAGAGGATCATTCAAACCTCCATGATAAAGAAGTGCAAAAAGTCGAGCTTTAGACTTAAAACGGAGCGCTTGTTGGGAGGCAACCCGACCTTTCTTCCCTTTTATTTATTACGCTTTCATAATTTATTTATTTACTGAATTTTAGATATATGCATGGTAGGAAAATTGTTTGGGTGTTGTGCATGTTCATGTTAAGGACACTTGTGCATAATAGTCTATTATTGCATATTTAGGTATGTTTTTGTTTTTGCATGTTTACATTAGGCTAGGTTTTTATCGTCATTCCTAACTCACACACACTAGTTTGAATCATGAAGTTAATGTTTGGAAAATCATTGCATTGATCATGAAGTGATTAGGGGGATAAAAATGATTTTGGAAATCAAAAATAGGAAAAAATTTCAGTACTGCTGTGTACTACGCGATCGTGTGTCAATAGGCATGGCGATCGCGAGTTGCACTTATAAATCAACAGGTTTTAAAACCTTGAACCACGCGATCGCTGGCACTCCAGCCAGGCGATCGCGTGGGTAATCTGATACCAAATTCGACAGTTTAAATGCTTCACTTAATTCTTTCAATTTCAAACAACATGAACTCGTTTTCTCTCCCCCAATCACCTTGTATTTGATCTTCCATTTTGTGTGCATGTAATCAACACTTCATTGCACCAAATTGATTGCTATTTTCACATCCAAATCAATGAAAGGTATGAAAGTCTTCACTTAAATCCATGTTTACTCAAAATTTTGAAATTTTCCTTGAGTCTTGGACTTTGAAATTGTGAATGGTGAAGAATGGGCTTAGATTAAATGTTGGAGTTTGTGATTTGTGGTTTAGTAGAAATTTTTTTTGGGTTCATTCATGCCTCCAACCCTATGCATATCCATTGATTTTTGCAATGCCCATTAAGTGTTTGATGAAATGCCACAAAGACGTTTTTGTGATAATTTGAGCAATCCTTCCGAGCATTTATCTTCATGATATGTTTATCATTTATTATGTGTGTTTAGTTCATGAATTAGTTCACTTCATTCCATAAAATTCTTGAAAACAAATTTAGCACCATGGCAGCCCCATTGCAAGGTCACTGCAGGCAATTGCACCTGGAAATCCACTCACGTCACCTACTTTTCCACATTGTTTCATGACCCTATTTATCTTCAAATGAGCTTAATTTTTAATATATTGTCGATCATGCTATGAACTTTAACGTTTCAAAAGATGGCTCGGAAAAATTTATGTTTTTCTAGGCGATGTCAAAGCTTGAATGTGTGTTGTCGACCAATGTTGAAAATTCAAAATTTTGCCATAACTTTAGTTTGGGGGTGTGGTACTGAAATTTCATGATTTCTTATTGGTGCTTATGACTTCTAATGTTACTTATCTCTTATTTACTAGGAAAACACCAATCAAAACACCCCAACCAAATTTCAACAATACAAACAAAGGGTCGATTCATCCAATGCAGTGCAACAGGGAGCTTCAAAGAAATACATCCTCTACACTTGGGAAGTTCTCGTTCTCTTTTCTTTGTCTTGTTTTACATTATTGAATCTTTTTGACAAACATTGAGGACAATGTTCATTTCAAGTTTGGGGGTGAAAATTCATTGCATTCTTCATTCATTTTATATTCATTCGATTCTTTAGGGGCTATTTATAAAAAAAAGAAGAAAAAATAAATAAATAAATAAAAAAAAAAATTGAAAACTTTGTTGACATGTTTATTGCCTAGGATATAGTATGAATCAATTCGTGTTTATGCTTGAAAAGTGGACAACATGAAAGCATGAACTTATTTTGAACTAGTTATGTTTTGCTAGATTCATACTTATTGCACACATAGCCAGTGTTGGATAATTGCTTGTGTGAGGGATGTTGCTTAATACATGTGGGGCAGATTTTATACAATTTGAACTTAGAAATGACTTGAAAATCCCTGAACCTAGATTGTTAGACATCCCACACCTAAATTAGAACCAATCATGTTAAAAGGCAAGTTTGGGGGTAAAATGATTGGAATTTGTGTGTATTGATGGTTAGAGGGCTGTGGTTCTTGGTTTTGCACTTTAGTCATTACAGTTTGGTCAGCGGGTATAAACCATTTCCAGCATAAAAACAGAAAAATGCTGAAGGTCTTATTCCGCTCTTCAAATGCCTTTTTGACTCGAGTAAGTAAGTCCGAGGGGTCCTTCAAACCTGGTGCCCTAAAGCCAACTGGCTTGGGAGTCATCGACCTAAAGCTCGCTACAGGGGTCAATTAGAAAGCAAGTACGGAGAGTGGACTTACACATAAGACATTATAATATCTTTAACTTTTCTGTTTAAGCCTTTATGACTCGGGCAAGTACGTCTGAGGGGTTCTTTGAACCTGGTGCCCTAAAGCCAACTGGTTTGGGAGTTGCCGATCTGAAAGCCCGCTACAGGGGTCATATAGAAAGCCAGTATGAAAAGTTCTGCACAAAGATGGTAAAAGACAGGGACATTAAAAGAAAAAGTCGTCCAATAAAAAAAATTTATATCTATATATATCTATTATTGCATGGTATAAGCTTTGTTGACTGAGCTGTGGTGGTTGAGGTTGTAGAATTGGGGTCTGCTTTCTTTTGATTTGTCATGCACGCATATTTCTGATTCTGATTACCTTGTGTGGAAAAAGCATAGAATATTTTTAGAACCCACATAGATAAAAACCCGGGATGTGAGAGAGAAGCAGAAAGTGGTGATCATCCATGAGCGCTGAAAAGAATTTCATTAGAAATCATAGATTGACCACATGGGATTCGGGCTGGATTATGCATAATGAGTCACACAGTATTGAGTACATCTTTTGCATAAGTATGCGTTTGACATTGGCTATTCACATACACACTTGAACATCTGGCAAATATAACTAGAAATTATTTTGCATTGTTGTTCATGACGCTTTCTTAAAGCTTAAATTGGTTTGGACTTTGGAGGCATATGGTAAACATGTTGACACAACAAAAATATTTGTTCTCTTATTTCTTTGATTTTTGTAGTTTAGTTTACATTGTTCGAGGACGAACAATAATTCTAGTTTGGGGGTATTTGATAAGTGTATTTTATACACTTATTTGTATGTCTAAATTAGGATTAATTATTGTCGTTTGGGAATATTTGCTATTTAATTTATGTTTATTTGTTTACCTTTCAGAAAATGTCCCAATTGAAGAAGAATGAAGCAATTAATGGAAAAATGACACGATTGGATGTAATTGGAGCTAAATTGGACAAGTGAGGAGCTTGTGACAACAACCGGGAAACATGCGTGGTGCCAAAGTGAAGAAATCAAAGGTTGGAGGAACGAATTGAAGGATATGAGAGCTTAAATGGGCAAATCAAGAAAAAGATAAAGATTGGGGACTAAACTGCAACAATTGAAAGTTGAGGATTGAAGGTGCAATTAAAAGTCAGGGACTAAATTGTACAGCCGAGAAACGAGGAAGTCGCGATCGCTATATGGTGCAAATTCTTAACCTGAGAGCTTTTAACGTCTACCACGCGATCGCCATAAGTTCTACCACGCGATCGCGTGGTTGTCCGACTGGGCCGACTGTGGGCTTTTTCTCGCGATTTTTAGTAGAATTCTCTTGTTTTGACCTAGGTTTTCTCCAAAAGATATATATATACAACATAAGAGGCATGAGAATCAGACATTTGCCTCTCCATAGAACGAGCCACAACAGAAATTTCAAGTCAAATTCTTGGAGATTCAAGCATCGCAGAGGGGCGTGAATTGAAGATATTTGAAGAATTGATAATTGGTGCAATCTTTCCATTCTTCTTTATTTTCAATGAACGTTTTATTTTATTGTTTTTGTTATTCAATCATGATGTGTAACTAATTTTAACGTTGGGATGAACGATGTAGCCTAATCATATTATTTTAATTCCATATTCCTTGTTTTAACGCTTTGATGCATGTGTTGATTTATTATTGCGTTTAATGCGTGAATGAACTGGCCACTTGTTCATGATTCTATGTGTTATTTCCATAATCTGAGAGGTGAGTTAATAACATAGATCTAGGTAATAAATCCGGTAATTGAACGAGAGATAGAGATATACTCTTGTGATTATTGCGATCGTGTGTGAATTCTTGTATGTAATGCATCTAAATAAGGAATATTCGGACCCGCTGTAGAGATACAAGGTTGACTTATTTAGGTAGGATTGATTTAAACTCGAGAGAGGAATCTCAATTTGAATTAGTGAATGCGATCGAGCGCATATTTAGAAAATAAAATCTGGAATTTGAATTAATTTAATTGGCTAGGTGAACTCGTAAATCCCAACTATATTACAATCGTATTTGAAATCAAAACAATTCAGCAATTTTAATTCTTTTGTTTATGTTAGTTTTAGTTTAAAACATCAAATTCATTTGTTCGTTCAAATAAAGTGTATAACTAAAATATTTCGGTAATTAATAGCAGTCCTCGTGGGAAGATAATCCGGACTTCTAGGTCCACTATATTACTTCTCACGACCCGTGCACTTGCGTGGGTATCTCGCATCGCGAGATATTAGTGAACACCACCCCACCCTACCCCACCCACCATACCCTACTCCAAAAATAATTTTTTTCTCTCTTTATCTCGATATTTTCCCACCCTCCCATCACACCGCAAAGTGACAAATTGATCTCACTCTAGCCACAACGTCGACCCCACCCTGACCACCCAACCCCACACACCCCACCCCAAAATAATTTTTCTTCTATTTTTCACAACCCACCCAACCACCCCACCCTACTGACTCCACCTCAAAAATAATTTTTTTTCTTCTACTTTTTCACACCCCACTCCACCCAGACCCCAACCCAACCCACCCCACGAAAATGAATTTTTTTCTCTTCTCTCTTTCTCTCTCTCTCTGTTTTTCCACCTCACCCACAAAGTAACAATTGATCACACAAAATCACAATTACAAATTTATCCAAATTTTTTTTCTTCTATTCCTCCACCCAACTCCACCCACAACACCCTACACCACCCAAAAAAAAAATTTCTTCTATTTTTTTCCAATCTCACCAAGCCCCATCCCATCCCACCTCACCCCACCTACCCCAACCCCAACCTACACTCCACCACAAAAATGATTTTTTTCCTTCTACTTTTCCACACCCACCGCGCCCCCAACCCTACCCCGTACACCCAACCACCCAACCCACCACCCCACCCAAAGATATGATTTTTTTTCCTACTTTTCCACACCGACCCACCTCATCCCGACCCTATCCCACCGTCCAACACCCAGTCCATCCAAAAATATTTTTTCTTCTATTTTTCCGATTTCACCCCATCCCACCCGAAAAGTCACAATTGGTCACACAAAGTCATATCTCAGTCACAAATCACAATTACAAATTTAATCTCAAATTTCACAGCAATCCCACCCACCAATACTCCAACCACGTCCATCCACCAACCCTACCGACCATACCCTGCAAAGTGGGGGTGGACGTGGTTCGGTTTTGTTCTGGTTCCAGAAGAACCAAACCAAACCAAAAATCGATGATTTTTTTACTAATTGAACCAATTGATTTTTTTAAAGATACTAGTGGCAAGCACGTGCGTTGCACGTCTCACGTAAACGATATATGATATGGATATTAAATTTGAAGCTATACGATATTTTAAGGTAGTTGAGAAAATTAAGAATGTTGAAGACAAAACTAAAATTGAAAAAATAAAAAAGATAGAAATTAAACTTTAATTGAAAATATGAATACGATGTCACAAAGTTTTGAATAAATTGAAGTATAATGTTGCAAATATTGCAATACTTCTTTGAACAGAGTTGTGAAATTAAAAATTATGAACTATTTATAATAATCTAATAATATTTTTCCATATTAAATAATTATACAATCAATAAAATCCATTAATCAAACATGTCTTCCTCAAATTATAAGTACCTACGCTAACAATAGACCTAAACGGAGACATGAACATTGGCATCCACTAAATTATAGAGAAACCACCAAATTAGAGATAAAATCTTACCCCCACACAACTAAACATGCATTACATAATTTCGATAAAACAATAAGAATGCTAGAAAAGCCCCCTCTTCTTTTTAGAAATCTTATAACCATTACTTTTATTTCTCCGTACTTTCTCCATTGCAAATTTCATTCTAATTTGGTGGATACAATGTGCCGTTGAACCTAAAAGTAGTAGTTTCTAGTCGTGCGATAGAGAGGATAATGAAAGGAGGGATTTCCTAGACTTTACCTTTTCGGTTCTTGAATTTCAAGTTGCGAGAAAAAAAGGAGCGCATTGAAATTGGAGGTGGGACTCCATGGCTATGGCATATTTGTCCAGTAGAAATATTTCCCTAATTCGAGAAACTGAATTCGTGTTGATATATTTCATTAACAAAAAGATTGTATGTAAGAAAGGCGATATTTGGTGATGGGATTCTCCAACCTTAACTTGGCAATTTGAGTAAACGAAAGAATATTTGGAAAATTTTAAAAACCCACACTTCAATCACGACCAGTTTCAAGATGCATTATATTTTAAGAATTATGATTTACGTTGAAGAAATGGTTTGGGCTGATTTTGGGAAGGAATCAATTTTGATTAAAGATGGGTGATGAGTGATTTAATTAATTCTTTCAACTGGAGAGTCATGAACATTTTTTCTCCCCCTTTCTTCTTTTTAAATAAATAAATGGGCACTTAAAGGGTATATTTGGTTTTTTTTTAAAAAAATTGAGGTTAAATTGGTCAATCAAAAGATTCTTCCTCATTCACACTTTTAAGATAGTGTAGATGGAACCAAACCGAAATCAAACCGCTCGGTTCTGGTTTGGTTCAGAGACCATTACTTGAATTTTTAACTAATAAATGCAAATTAAAACATGTTTATATCCGCTTATATTTTACAAACTAGTGGATATTCATCTCACCAAAATATTCAAATCTGAAATTATAAATGTGAAATATACAAAAATATTATTTACCATACATTTTATCTCATTTCCTATTAGACAAAGATTTTAAATCATAAATCTAATTATAATTCTAATTCAGTTTTCTTTTTTTTTTTCAATTATAGACACGCATTCACACGGATTTACTTGCACTCGTATAACACAGCAGTCGTTGCGCTCCTTAGTCACCATTGACAGCGTAGATGTTTATTTTTTAAAATTTATGTATATATACACATCGGCTCAATTCGTCAATTCTCAAGAGTTAACCCTAACTCAAGTTGCAAATTCATCCCTAACTCACACGGCACTTCGGTAGAATGTGACTCAGAACTTCATTGCAACCTGTAACAATAAGTCTAAACAGTCTTTATGTTCGATTCTCTAAGTTTCAACGGGTCGGCGAGCTTCCTTTAGGTGAGTTTCTTCTTCTTTGACTTGGAATAACATGTTTCTTTTTCTAAATTTTTATTTTGGTAACTAAAATTTTCATTTTCTATTTAGTATTGATGTAGATGGATTCTAATGAAGAAGCGGATATAAACATGTTTTAATTTGCATTTATTAGTTAAAAATTCAAGTAATGGTCTCTGAACCAAACCAAACCATAACCGAGCGGTTTGATTTCGGTTTGGTTCCATCTACACTATCTTAAAAGTGTGAATGAGGAAGAATCATTTGATTGACCAATTTAACCTCAATTTTTTTTAAAAACCAAATATACCCTTTAAGTGCCCATTTATTTATTTAAAAAGAAAGAAAGGGGAGAAAAAACGTTCATGACTCTCCAGTTGAAAGAATTAATTAAATCACTCATCACCCATCTTTAATCAAAATTGATTCCTTCCCAAAATCAGCCCAAACCATTTCTTCAACGTAAATCATAATTCTTAAAATATAATGCATCTTGAAACTGGTTGTGATTGAAGTGTGGGTTTGTAAAATTTTCCAAATATTCTTTCGTTTACTCAAATTGCCAAGTTAAGATTGGAGAATCCCATCACCAAATATCGCCTTTCATACATACCATCTTTTTGTTAATGCGATATATTAGCACGATTTCAGTTTCTCGAATTAGGGAAATATTTCTACTGGACAAATCTGCCATAGCCATGGCATCCCACCTCCAATTTCAATGCGCTCCTTTTTTTTCTAGCAACTTGAAATTCAAGAACCGAAAAGGTAAAGTCTAGGAAATCCCTCCTTTCATTATCCTCTCTATCTCACAACTAGAAACTGCTACTTGTAGGTTCAACGGCACATTGTATCCACCAAATTAGAATGAAATTTGCAATGGAGAAAGCACAGAGAAATAAAAGTAATGGTTATAAGATTTCTAAAAAGAAGAGGGGGTTTTTCTAGCATTCTTATTGTTTTATCGAAATTATGTAATGCATGTTTAGTTGTGTGAGGGTAAGATTTTATCTCTAATTTGGTGGTTTCTCTATAATTTAGTGGATGTCAATGTTCATGTCTCCGTTTAGGTCTATTGTTAGCGCAGGTACTTATAATTTGAGGAAGACATGTTTGATGAATTGATTGTATTGATTGTATAATTATTTAATATGGAAAAATATTATTAGATTATTATAAATAGTTCATAATTTTTAATTTCACAATTGTGTTCAAAGAAGTATTGCAATGTTTGCAACATTATATTTCAATTTATTCAAAACTTTGTGACGTCGTATTCATATTTTCAATTAAAGTTTAATTTCTATCTTTTTTATTTTTTCAATTTTAGTTTTGTCTTTAACATTCTTAATGTCCTCAACTGCCTTAAAATATCGTATAGCTTCAAATTTAATATCCATATCATATATCGTTTACGTGAGACGTGCAACGCACGTGCTTACCACTAGTATCTTTAAAAAAATCAATTGGTTCCATTAGTAAAAAATCATCGATTTTTGGTTTAGTTTGGTTCTTCTGGAACCAGAACCAAACCGAACCACGTCGACCCCTACTTTGCAGGGTATGGTCGGTAGGGTTGGTGGATGGGCGTGGTTGGAGTATTGGTGGGTGGGATTGCTGTGAAATTTGAGATTAAATTTGTAATTGTGATTTGTGACTGGGATATGACTTTGTGTGACAAATTGTGACTTTTCGGGTGGGATGGGGTGAAATGGGAAAAATAGAAGAAAAATTATTTTTGGATGGACTGGGTGTTGGGTGGTGGGATAGGGTCGAGATGAGGTGGGTCGGTGTGGAAAAGTAGAAAAAAAAACATATCTTAGGGTGGGGTGGGGTGGGGTGGTTGGGTGTACGGGGTAGGGTTGGGGGCGGGGTGGGTGTGGAAAAGTAGAAGGAAAAAAATCATTTTTGTGGTGGGGTGTAGGTTGGGTTGGTCGGTTGGGGTTGGGGTAGGTGGGGTGAGGTGGGATGGGATGGGATGGGGCTTGGTGAGATTGAAAAAAAATAGAAGAAAAATCTTTTTTTGGGTGGTGTAGGGTGTTGTGGGTGGAGTTGGGTGGAGGAATAGAAGAAATTTTTTTTGGATAAATTTGTAATTGTGATTTTGTGTGATCAATTGTTACTTTGTGGGTGAGTGGGTGAGGTGGAAAAACAACGAGAGAGAGAGAGAGAGGAGAAAAAAATTCATTTTCGTGGGGTGGGTTGGGTTGGGGTCTGGGTGGAGTGGGGTGTGAAAAAGTGGAAGAAAAAAAATTATTTTTGAGGTGGGGTCAGTAGGGTGGGGTGGTTGGGTGGGTTGTGAAAAATAGAAGAAAAATTATTTTGGGGTGGGGAGTGTGGGGTTGGGTGGTCAGGGTGGGCTCAAGGTTGTGGCTGGAGTGAGATCAATTTGTCACTTTGCGGTGTGATGGGAGGGTGGGAAAATATCGAGATAAAGAGAGAAAAAAATTATTTTTGGAGTAGGGTATGGTGGGGTAGGGTGGGTGGGGGGCAGGGGCTGGGGTGAGAGTAGTTGTAACTTCAAAATTTGAATTTTTGATTTAATATTATATTAGTTTTAATATAATATTTAATAGATTACTTTTTTTTACATAATATATAATATTATATTTGTTTTTAATTATTAAACACTTGGTTTTTAAAAATAAATGTTAAGTTTGTTATTTTTAGAAAGTGAAACTCAAAGTGTTGTAATTTTATAATTTTCCCTTCATAATATCCCAGGTGGATACCATCCATCCCTTTCACATGCCATTTCACCATGACGACTTTACAACTCAACATGCCTAGATCAAATTGTAGCGATCGGCCTCCCAAAGGATTCATAAATTCTTATTATAAGAGCTTGCGGTGTACTTAAATATTAGAAATAAATAAATTAGCATAGTTAACAAAACATTCAAAATAAGAGTCTGTTTAGTAATGTAAAAAGTTTTGATTTTTGTGAATTTTTTTTTTTAATGGATGTGTGGTTTTAAAAAATTTGAAAAATTAAAAATTGTGGACTTCACTAAAAATAGATGGTTGAAAATGAGTTTAAAAAGTTGTAGTAAAAATTTTTACATTATCAAACAAGCTCTAAATGTCTTGAAGAAGTAAGCTAGCTCATCTCGAATAGATGAGAAAACCCTAGATCTTGATTCTATTTGTACGTATTCAGGCAAACTCTAGCTTAGAATTAAGGGTGGGTTAAATGAAAAAGTCATCTATTGTTGCCTGTCTGTTTGTTTGTTTGTGTTTATATCTTGATTAAGAAAATAATGGTGGCATACCAATTAGAATACCACCGCCAATTATAAGAAAGGACTTAATTTGGAGATACCAGTCACTTTGTTTCGTGAGGCGAAATATTAAAACAAACAAGCATACAACTTTATTTATAAAACAAACAAGCATACAACTCATATTGTATATTACTCATATTAATATATAACATGAGTAAACATAGATGGAAACTTATTTATTACATGATATCATACCCTCTTTATTGTAAGTATATTAATGGAGAGGGGAGTCTGATTGACGCAGCAATCATACGTACACACACACTAGTGGTTCTTCTTCCGTTCCCCCAGTACCTGATTTTGAAAACATCGCGGAATTCTTCGTCAGGACCTGGTTTATCTGCAATCAAGCAGCAACGATAGGGTTCTGGAGAGAGTGTTGCCAAGCATACAACGAAGTTGTTTGGGACTAAACGAAAGCGAACGCCTTGCATAGGATCATTACCATTCACATTCTCGATTCTGAACAAAGCGCCGTCATTTATTTCTTCAGCAGAGGCTACAATCCAACGTGGATTCTGTCTCTCTTCCATGCGCCAATATTTTTGGTTGTAACTGCATTTCAGGTGCACAAGTTCGTCTCCTGCATACTCTATTTCGAACTTTGTGTGTGGGCCCGAATTATCCATTTCTTTGCACTTCAGAAATCCATTCTGTTCAGCAAACCATTCTGTTTCGATGCGGATCAAGTATTTACAATTGCACCACGGTTGAATTGCAATAGGATGTCTTGGCCACAATTCCATTTCTCTAGCTATGTAAGTAGTATTGTTCTTGCTTCTGTGATTTTCCCACTCCAACTGAATATGTTATTTATAGGGAAATTGAGCCTTCATTTTACTTGGGCCCAATTTGGTTGAGCTAATAATTAGTGAGGAAAAAAGCGGATAAGTTATTAACGTTTAGAGTTTGTTTGGCTAAGCTTAAATTATAATTTAAGTTGGTCAAATTGGTAAAATAATTTTTTTATCCACACATATTTTGTAAGACTGACAACTACTATCCACTTAATATCTACATATTATATGATTTATAACTTATGAGAGAATAGACTCTTTATATTTAAAGAGTATATTCTACACAATAGAGAGCAAATTTTTTGACACACTCCAAAATTTTTTATTTTTTACTCTTTCATTTACTTTCCCAAAAAAAATTTATTATCTTTCTTTATTTTTAGTTAATATATATATTTTTAAAGAACGTCTCCAACAAGCTCTTGAAACTTAAAATGTTCTTTAATTTAGAGAGTTCACCCTTAAAGTTCTACTCCAATGGACTCTTTAATTTAACATTTTAATTTAAAGTATACATTTGACTCTCCAAATGTGGAGAGACAAACTCACTTTCTATTATTAAATGCATTCAAAGATTTTTCTAGTTTCAATGCTTTATACGTTAACTTTCTTTATCAAAAATATTTGATTTCATTGGTCATTAATGACTTTTAAAAATATACTATATAAACTGAAAATAAAGAAAGACAATAAATATTGTTTTGAAAAAGTTAAAAAAATAAAAATAAAATAAAGAATATGTTGGAGTGTGTAAAAAATTTTGCTCTTTAAATTTAAAGATATTCTCTATTATGTAGAAAATGCGCTTTAAATATAGAGAGTTTATTGAAAATGTTCTTATAGCATGGTTGGCACTTAGCTCTCCTCTAGGTCTGGTGATAACAATGGACCCAATGAAGCCCCCTGGGCATATCTTTCAGTGACAAAGGGAATGGTAGGAACTTGCTCAGCACAGCTGGGTACAGGATTCGAATCCTGAAATAATGAATTTGTGCCTTGTAGTAAGCAGGAGTCACCACTATTTGTGGGAGTTCCAATGCTCTCCACCCTTGCTCTGGGAGGCACAACCTACGATTAACCACTCGAAAAATGGCCCAGGACGTGGTCGGTTCGGGTCCTCGAGATGTGGGTTACTACACCTTTTTAACAATGGACCCAATGACAATGTTTATGAGTTGGAATACATTTATAATGAATAGTGAATAAGGAAATTAGAGGAGATGTTTGGATGGCGCACCCCAGAGCCCGAGAGAGACCCTTTGCGGCTTTAATGTCATTAACTAGTCTTGCTCTAATAACCGTCACGGGCACCACTATGGTTCCCTTCACGGGCATGTGTTGGACGCAACATGCACGCGCCAAACATGTATATGTGAAGAGCACCATATGGTACCCTTCACTGGCATCAGATCTTTTTCGTGTCATTAACTATTTCCATTATTTAAAGATCCACAATCACATATTTAAATAGACTGAACAAAAAACCTCACTCATAAAGATTAAAGAAAAATCATTGAAATTTTTAAGGTACACCTATAGCCCCCCTATTAGGTGCCAGGTATGGCCCACCTAACCCAATGTCCACTCCTCATGTGACAAGTGGGCATGGTTTATGGTGCCCACTAGGGACACCATATACCTTCTGCTAAAATCATATAGATTGAAAGGCTGAGAAGCCCACCTAAAAATTTTCCAAATCTTCAATTACAATTGTACATGAACCACTAGTATTTTTTCTATTATACGATCCCTGGAAAGGTTAATCTGTATATATACAATATGTTCGGTAACAGTAAAAAAATTGATTTATAAATAAATTTATTTATAAACAACATAATTTTTCAAATCACTTTTTAAACACACATTTTTTTTCTTTAATTTTCAAGCACGTATTTTTCCTAGAAAACAAAAAAATAAAAAAAAATTCAACCACGAACAAACATATAATTATAAGTAGGCAATGTTTGACCCAGAGTTCATATCTGCCATGCAATCATAATCTTATCTTTATCTTTATCTTTATCTTTATCTTTATTATTATTATTATTATTATTATTATTATTATTATTATTATTATAGCTTTAAAAGTAAAAGGGATGAGAGAGAACCATGAAAATGCAATTTCCTGCTCAAACTAGGCGGGTACCCAACCCAATAAATGAAAATAACTCCCACATTATCTTCCTGTGAAATTTAGTCCCACACCCACAACAACAAAAAATGAAATCCGTGTAGAATAAATTAAAGTAAAATAAATTAAAAAATCGTCTAGAATAAAGACATATTTAAATCTGTGTTGACTAATTCAATTGCTATATGAATTCGAATTTAAATTTTTATAGATTAATGTCATACTTAAATATAGCAATTCGAATTTAAATTTTTATAGATTAATGTCATACTTAAATCCGTGCAGATAATCTAATCATGATAAATATATGTTGCATAACCCAAGTATGTGCAATAATAGGTGGACCCAACCCAATATTTGAAAATAACCTCAGATTAACTCCTTGTGGAATTTAGTCCAATGCCCACAACAACCGATCATTTCTCATGTGTAATTTCCTTATGCTACTTGTCGAGTGATACAAGCTATTATCTAAAATATATTTCAATTCTTAATGGCACTATTAAATGTGTTCATATTACAAGTTCCACAACATTTTAATACATATACTAATACTAGTATTTCACTCATGCGATGCACGAAAGTTATTATTCGCAACTAGTGAATCATCTCGTGCAATGCATGGGAAGAAACGTCTAGATAAAAATAATCATATTCGAAATTAAATGAATCCTTAAACAAAATAAATACCATTCACAAATAAGAGATAAGTTCATCATTTATTAGTTTCATGTATAAACAACAACCTTTTAGGGATAAGTCATACGGGCGAAAATGATTGTCCCTGACTCTTATTGATAGTCATGGCATATGACACCATCAATGAAAATTGTCTTTTTTAAAATTTAATAAGTATCCTAGAATTCGAATGGCTTAACGATATCCTTGGAATAAAAAACTTGTGTCCTACATTACTGTCAGATAGAATTTGACCTCATAGAATATGATCGTCAGGTTTTGTAACGATTATTTACTCTCTCCTCGAACCAAGAATTCGCCTTGCAAAATGAACACTTAAATGTAGGATCTCCAATATTCATGTACTCTGAACATTCAAACAATAGATGAAAAAGTTAATAATAGAGACTATGCATATAAAAGATAAAATTCAATATTTTAACCATTGAAAATGAAAACAACATGTATAATAATAATAATAATAATAATAATAATAATAATAATAATAATAATAATAATAATAATAATAATAATAATAATTGCGAGGTTGACAAAGATATTGCATCAAATTTATGATATTTTAGGTTTTCAATATTTATACAACGTAATTATTTTCTTATTGAAATTATAATTTAATATTGATCATCTCAATTTTTAGTTAAGTAAATTGGTATACAATTTATATATTGTTGTGAAAAAAAATCATAAAATTTGAATTAAAATATAGCAAAGAATATCTTAGCATGGTTAATTACTTTTTAAATTTTTAAAATTAACAGTTAGGACAAAAATCATTAATAACTATATCATTTCAAAAAATATAAATAAATTTGTTATTAACCGTTAATGTTAAAAAATGTGATATGAGACTTTTTGGAATAAAAAATTAATCAAGAATTAAATGTAATTGTCATTGAAATTATTTTGATAAATAATGCGATATAGGAAAGAACTTTAATATGTATATGTAATAAATAACTAAAAAAATAGAATTTAGTTATAAAAATTTCAATGCAGCGTGATTTATAAAAATACGAATGTGTATAATTTTCGATATAACTTTAATTGAGAATTTGACATTGGATCTATATGACTGAACAAAATATTTATCCATAAAATTAAGACCAATAAAATATCACAATTATTACAAAAAATTAATTACGTATTAAATGAAATTATCTATAAAAATATTTAATAATACGCTATTAAAAGAGCTCCAATTTTTAGATGTACTAAATAATTAAAAATAATATTATTTATAAAAAACTATACGTATGATGTGATTTATATTGTGATGAGGAAGAAATTTGTGTTTTCCTGGAAAATCCCTTAACAATCATCTTGTAGATCCATTATTAGTCCAAAATAATTTTGCATTCTATATTGTTTTCGAAGTTTTCTCTACAATATTATTGTTTTAATATTTTTTCTTTTTTGTTAGAAACTCAAATCGATGTTTAACGACTCAAAATATCATAGGTCTTGAAGAAGAGAGTAGTATCAATTCTTTTTTCTTTTTCAAAAAATAATTTACGATTTTTTATTTTCTACTTGTTTGTAATATTAATAGCTAATAAGCATTACCACTGCACCAAAAATTTTGAATCATAAAACGTGATAAATAGAAGGTAGAGTAGAGGGGTCATGTTAAACAGTACCCATTTTTTCAAAGAATAACCCTTTAATTGTATCTTTTTCTACTAGTATTTTACCCATGCGATGCACGAAAGTTATTAACCGCAACTAGTGAATCATCCCGTGCGATGCATGGGAAGAAACGTCTACATAAAAATAATCCTATTTGAAATTAAATGAATCCTTAAACAAAATAAATAACATTCACAAATAAGAGATAAGTTCATTATTTATTAGTTTCATGTATAAACATCAACTTTTTAGGGATAAGTCATACATGCGAAAATGATTGTCCCTGATTCTTATTGATAGTCATGGCATATGACACCATCAATGAAAATTGTCTTTTTTGAAATATAATAAGTATCCTAGAATTCGAATGGTTCAACAATATCCTTGGAATAAAAAACTTGTGTCCTACATTACTGTCATATAGAATTTGACATTATAGAATATGATCGTCAAGTTTTGTAACGATTATTCACTCTCTCTTCGAATTAAAAATTCGTCTTGCAAAATGAACACTTAAATGTAAGATCTCCAATATTCATGTACTCTAAACAATTAAACAATAGATGAAAAAGTTAATAATAGAGACTATGCATATAAAAGATAAAATTCAAAATTTTGACCATTGACAATGAAAACAACATGTATAATAATAATAATAATAATAATAATAATAATAATAATGTGATACTTGTTGAGTGATACAAGTTGTTATCTTTATGGTTCAATTCTTAATGGCACTATTAAATGTGTTTATATTACTAGTTCCACAACATCTCAATATATATATATATATATAAGTGGAATAGCTGTTAAATTAACAATCACATAATTTTCCGCCTAAATACAGTTGCCTCTTTTGGAAACAAAAGATTAAAGTAAATAAATTAAAAATTCATGTAGAATAATGACATATATATTTGAATCTGTGTTGATTAATTCAATTACTATTTGAATTCAAATTTAAATTTGTATGGATCAATGTCTTACTTAAATTCGTGCGGATTATCTAATCATGACAAATGTATGTTGCATAACCCAAATATGTGCAATTATAGGTGGACAAACCCAATAAATGAAAATAACCCCAGATTATCTTCTTGTGGAATTTAGTCCAATGCCCACAACTTGTCATTTCTCATGTGTAATTTCCTAATGCCTTGTTGAGTGATACAAGTAGTTATCTAAAATATGCTTCAATTCTTAATGACACTATTAAATATGTTCACATTGCAAGTTCCACAACATCGTAATATATATATTTATATATATATATATATATAGATGTCAAAATTAACAATCACATAATTTCTCGTCTAAATAAACTTGCCTCTTTTGAAAACAAAAAATTAAAGTAAAATAAATTAAAAATTCGCTTAGGATAATGACACATTTGAATACGTGTTGATTATTCCAATTGGTATTTGAATTTTAATTGAAATTTGTAAGGATTAATGTCGTATTTAAATCCTTACAGATGATCTAATCATGACAAATACATGTCGTATAACCCAAATATGTGCAATTACAGGTGGGCCTAACCCAATAGAAGAAAATAACCCCAGATTATCTTCCTGTGGAATTTAGTCCCATACCCACAAAAACATGTCATTTCTTATGTGTAATTTCGTGATACCACTTGTCGAGTTATACAAGCTGTTATTTAAAATATGTTTTTTTTTTTTTTTTTGAAAGTTCCAAAAAATATTTCAATTCCTAATGGTACTGTTAAATGTTTTCACATTATCAGCTCCACAAATTCTTAATATATATGAAAGTAGAATAGTTATCAAATTAACAATCACATAATTTTCTGCATAAATACACTTGCATCTTTTGAAAACAAAAAATTAAAGTAAAATAAATTAAAAATTCGCATAGAATAATGACATATTTAAATCCGTGTTGATTATTCCAATAACTATTTGAATTCGAATTTATATTTGGGTAGATTAATGTCGTATTTAAATTTGTGCATAAAATCTAATCACGACAAATACATGTTGTATAACCAAAATATGTACAATTATAGGTGGGCCCAATCCAAAAAATGAAAATAACCCCATATTATCTTCCTGTGGAATTTAGTCTCATTCAACATGTCATTTCTCATGTGTAATTTCCTTATGCTACTTGTCGAGTGATACAAGCTATTATTTAAAGTACGTATCAATTATAATGGCATTATTAGATGTGTTCACATTGCCAGGTCCACAACATTTTATATACATACATACATACATATATATATATATATATATATATATATATATATATATATATATATATATATATATATATATATATATATATATATATATATATATACCTCTTTTGAAAGAAAAAAATTAAAGTAAAATAAATTAAAAATTCGTGTAGAATAATGACATATTTAAATCCGTGTAGGTAGTCTAATAATGACAAATGCATATTGCATAACCTAAATATGTACAATTATAGGTGATCTAATCATGACAAATACAAATTGCATAACCCAAATATATACAATTATTGGTGCACCCATTCAATAAATGAAAATAACCCCATATTATCTTCTTGTGGAATTAGGATAGCTATCAAATTAACAATCACATAATTTTCCGTCTAAATACACTTGCCTATTTTGAAAACAGAACATTAATGTAAAATAAATTAAAAATTTGTGTAGAATAATGAAATATCCAATTCCTATTCGAATTCAATATTAAATTTGTATAGATTAATGTCGTATTTAAATCTGTACAGATAATTTAATCATGACAAATACATATTGCATAACCCAATTCTAAATCTTAATCTTAATCTTTATAATAGTAGAATCTGTCACCAAAATACACACATAGTTTCCCCGCTAAAAAAACTTTGTAGATTTGAATTTTTTTTGCTAAAAAGTAGTATATTAAATATTTTAGCAATTATTATTTTACATGTATTATTAATTGCATTGGCATCCGTGTTATGCTATTAATAACATCAAAATATTATTTTTTCTATTTTATTATTATTCTTTTAATAATTATTGTATTATTTTGAAATCGAGAAATATGTAATATATGTGTCAAATTAAAGATCACAATGAGAAGTTCAATGCAAGCTAACAAGTGATAGCAAATTGTAAATATATTGTCCGTAAAATCATATAAAAAATTAAAGGTAAAGTTTTATTTTATATTTTATATTTTTCCTCAATATCTAAATCATTTTAAATTATATCATTTAAGTCCTATAATATTATCTTTAATTAGTTAACTAAATTCATTTTAGTCATAGATGATTAATTTCCGTTCTAGTTTTTTCTTATCAAATTAAAATAAATAATAACTATAAGAACTTTTAAGGTAAATCCAACTAAGTTGGGTTAATTTTACAAACATAAGATTTCTTCAATTCATTCATCATTTTCACATTATTATTATTTATTTACTAATTCTGTTCATCTTTCTATTTTTCATTATAAATTTGAATAACTAAAATATGCAAAAATATATTACATATTTTAACAATTAGTTCATATAATTTTTATTAAACAATTTTTTTTAGAAAACACGTGAAAACTAATTAATGCTTAAAAATCAAATTATACAAAAAAGTCTATCATACACCTCTTTTTGGAAAAAAATGTGATGAAGAACAATATATAAAAAGAAAATGGTCGATCTTAAAGAGAATATACAACTTGAGTTTTGCCTATGTATTGTACGTATGAGCATAATTTTGTAGGTCAATTTTTTTTTTAAAAAAAAGAAAATCTCATTTATTGAACGTTAATTCGTGAAATGAAGTTGATATGTTCACGGTACAATCTCTAAAACACTTAATTCGTGGCCCATTTTCTCGTAAAGAGATAAAACAATTCAACAATTTACAATTTTATTAAAATATTTAAAAAAATAATTATATGCCCTAAAAAATGTTGAAACTTTATTTCTTAGTTTTATTGACATATATAGACAAAAAGATCCACTATATACATTTTATTCATATTTTCATTAATAATTTTTTTATTGCACATAATTAAATATGCATTTAATTATGTTCAATTAAATGCATCGCATTTAAAAATTAAAAATTATTAACCATGCGAAGGATCTCTTGATTTAAATTCCACATTCGTGTACCAAAAATCTAGAGGTTGATTTGCACTTTTGCGCATCATCAATATTGCTTAATTTGTTACATTTATTTATACTAGTATCACACCCATGCGTTGCACGGAAGAACAATATGAAATGATTTTACTGTTAAATCATTACAAAATAGAAAAAAAATTGAACACATAATTTGATTTGATTAATGATATAAACTGTCAACGAATGCTCAAAATATAAATAAATTACAATTCTCATCAATTTTGAAAAAACCTCTTTAAATAATATATTGTTTATACAGTTTGTAGTAGCTCACACCCGTGTGATACATGAAAGTTGCTGTAGACAAAGCATATTTAAACAATCCCTCAAATATAAATTAAATAATGCAATTTTTCTAATATATGTTGTATAGAAATAAAAAATTTCATCCAAATATTTTTGACTAATGTGAGTAGAATAATAACCCTCAAAATATTATAATTTATATAAAATAAATTAATTGTAAGAAATTAAATACTTTTGAAGTACAAAATCGGGCTCATACAATACATGTGCAAAACTCAACTTACATATTTTTCTTAAGATCAACATTTTTCTTTTCATACATTGTTCTTTATCATATTCTTCCCAAAAGAGGTGTAGGATAAACTTTTTTGGTATAATTTGATTTTTTAAGCATTAATTACTAATTTCAAGTGTTTTTCTATATAAAAAATCATTAATTTTAATTAATATTGTTACATTAATTTATTCTTCTTTCTTCGTACTGATAATTTGTTTATTCAAATTGTTACATTATTATTTATTAAAAATTACTGGTCGGTAAATTGTTTAATAAAAATTATATGAAATCTGTTATATATTTTTGCATATTTTAGTTATTTAAATTTATAATGAAAAATAGAAAAATGAACAAAATCAGTAAATAAATAAAAATAATGTAAAAATGATGAATAAATTGAAGAAATATTAAGTTTGTAAAATTAAGCCAACTTATAATTGGATTTTGCCTTAAAAAATCGTATAGTTATTATTTATTTTAATTTGATGTCTAACTAAAAACTGTATAAACAATGTATTATTTTAAGAAGTTTTTCAAAAATGATGAGAATTGTAATTTATTTATATTTTGAGCATTCGTTGATAGTTTGTATTATTAATCAAAGAAAATTATATGTTCAATTTTTTCCTATTTTGTAATGATATTTACAGTAAAATCACTTCATGTTGTTCTTTCGTGCAACACATGAGTGTGATACTAGTATATACAATTATAGGTGCACCCAATCCAATAAATGAAAATAACCCCATATTATCTTCTTTTGGAATTTAGTGTCGTACCCACAACTTGTCATTTCTCATGTGTAATTTCATGGTGCTACTTGTCGAGTGATATAAACCGTTATCTAAAGTTTGTTTCAAATTTTAATGGTACTGTTAAATGTGTTCCCATTATATTATCTTTATCTTAATCTTAATCTTAATAATATATATAATTAAACTTAATTCATGGTCTGTTTTACCGCAAAGAGATAAAACATTATTTCAGCGGTTTACAATTTTATTAAAATATTCAAAAAATAATTATATGCCTAAAAAATGGTGAATCTTTATTTATCAGTTTTATTAACATATATAGACATAAAGAATCATTATATATATTTTATTTATATTTTCACTAATAATTTTTTTATCGACATATAATTAAATATGCATTTAATTAGGTTCAATTAAATGCATTGCATTTAAAATTAAAAATTATTAATCATGCAAAAGATCTCTTGAGTTGAATTTTACGTTCCTGCACCACAAATCTTGAGGTTAATTTTCATTTTCGTGCATCATCAATATTGCTTAATTTGTTACATTTATTTATATATAGGACCGCATATATTTAATTTTTTACAATTACTTTATTTTATGTAAATTATAATATTTTTAGGGTTACTATTTCTATTCAAGTTAGCCAAAAATATTTGGACGAAATTTTATATTTTTTCTATACAACATATATTTGAAAAATTGCATTATTTAATTTAGATTTGAGCAATTATTTAAATATGTTTGTCTATAGCAACTTTCGTATATTACACGGGAGTGAGCAACTACAAACTGTACAAACAATATGTTATTTAAAGAGGTTTACCAAAATTGATGAGAATTATGATTTATTTCTATTTTGAACATTCGTTGACATTCTGTATCATTTATAAAAGAAAATAATGTATTCAATTTTTTTCCTATTTTGTAATGATATTTACAGTAAAATCATTTCATATTATTCTTCCGTGCAACGCAGGGTGCGATACTAGTACATATAAAAGTAGAATATCAGTCACAAAAACAAACACATAGTTTCCCGCCCATTTTCATCTGGCATTTTAGAAAATTTCTTATATTTATCAATTTATTTTAATACATGAATTGGTAAAGTTCAATTAATGCATGTAATAAATGATTTATGGATTTGTGAAAAAAAAATATCTATAAAAAGTTAAATTATAGATTTTTATTCTTTTGATAATTATTGCATTATTTTGAAGTCAAAAAATATGCAATATAGGTGTCAAATCCAAGATCTCAATGAGAAGTTTATTATAAACTAGGAAATGAGACCAAACTCTAAATATATCATTCGTAAAATCTTTTCAAATATTAAATGTATTCAATTTTTTTAATTTATTTCATTTAATCTATACATCTATAGTATCTATTAAAACAAAACAGCTGTCATTTGCTGTTTGCCCGCCTAAAAAACTTTCTTTTTGCGAATTTCATATTTTTGTATTTTTTTTTAAATTTCTGAAAATAGAAAGTGCATTTACCAATTTTGTAAGTTTCAAGACCATTTAATGAATGCACTTAATATTTTTTTGTGAATTCTTAATATTTTTGTGTGAATTAAGTGGGATAAAAGACACGCTTGCTTCGTAATTCGGATGGATGAATGAGTGCCTTTATTATTTTGTACCAACATATCATTAATTAATGCTTTCATATTTTTTATCATTAAAAAACAAAGAAAATCTTCCTTTCATCCAAATATTTATCTGGGTATACGAGTAGTCACAATAGTGTGTTTCCATATGTTTACTTCTAATGTACACATTTCGAAAATTGTTATCATTGCAAAATTAAATTTTCAATGCGTTTTAATTTGATGTGTTTGTGTTATGTGTATTTGAAACCTTTTCAAACTCACAATGTTAAAAAGTTATATATATATATATATATATATATATATATATATATATATATATATATATATATATATATATATATTATGTTTTGATAATTTTTCCAACAAACAATATTTTAGCCTATTTTTGGTAAAATATGTGCTTATAACTTTTGTATATAAATTTTCATGTGGCAATGTTTCATTGCTTTTTTTTTTTAATTAAAAAAAAGTTAACAAGTTCGACCAGTCAAAGGATCTCGTCCACCTTTTTTTACTTTTTAAAAAATAATCCAACAAAATGTTGACATGTCATTGTTTAATTAACATATTTTCATAAATTTTGATCGAAATCGCTATTACAAACATATTCCCGTGCATCGCACAGGTGAAAATACTAGTAATATATAAAAGTTGTGTAGCTCCTAAAAAAAATTTTCCACCCATTTTTTTTCTATAAATAGTAAGTTCTTATAAAATTAAACAGTGTGAATGCAAAGTGGATTAGTGTAAATGCAAAATGGATGTATGTCAAATGTAAATCCTAAATAACGGTTGATATTTTATAATCAATTTTAGTTTTACTATTAACACTAATACTGAATGAGTTCAATTAATATTTTTAGTTACCAGCATTAAAATTATCATTTAATTATCATTTCTTATTTATTTTTTGTTGTTAATATTATAAATTTTATGTGTAGTCATCAATATAAAAATTGTGTTTTAATTGTTAATGATCAAATCATTTGTTATCTTTAATATTAAAAATCACATTTTTTTGAAATATATATGTGGTTGAAAAAATGGGCTACTTATAAATAATTTATTGAAAAAGTTTTTGAACAAAGACTAATATTGAATAATTAATGCTTCGATTTCTTTTCAGTTAATATTATCATTAAAATGATTAATATTTTTTAATCATTCTTAATTTTAATAAATTTTTAAATATTTTAGGGTATAAGATTTTTCATATAATTTCATGATCTCTAACCTTACTTGATTTTCGTGTCATGATGATTGTGATTTTCAAATTATTATTTTGACTATTTGACTTTGATTTTTTGAGAATTGTTTTTGTGAAAAAGTAAATTTTTAGAATGTATAGTTAAAAATTAGTATGAAAAATTGTAAAAAATAATTTTTTAAAAAATGTTTGATTGAGAATGAATGTTCAGAAATTTTGATTATTGAAAAATCAATTCTATATGGGAAAGATATAAAGTATTATATCTTGTGGGTTAAACAACCGCGCCGCTTATATGAATCGAGATGCATAGATGATTTCTTAATATATAAAGTCAAATGTATTTGCGATATACATTCGTTAAAATTTAATCAAAACTAACATTTCATGTTGCTTAATTTGCTACATTTATTTAAATATATGACCACGTGTATTTAATTTGTAACGTTAAAGTAAATATGAAATGAAATATTTGTTTAATAAATTTAAATATCAAATATTGTAATAAGATAGTTAGTACTAATTCTAATGTACTATTCAAATAGTAATAAATTATTTGTGATAATCTAGAAATTATATTGTGAAAATATTAATTACATCAATAATCATTAAAATTGAATAGTTATGCAAATAAGTTATGGAAATGGTCATTGAAGTATTTTTTTTTAAGTAGTAAGTTATTTAAGTTACTAATTATTACAATTGTGGCAACTTAGTAAAAAAAAAATAAAAAGAAAAAAAATTAGCCCCTCTTAAGTACACTTTATTCAAATCCTCATTTTTTTAAAAATCATTTTCAACTAACATTCTATTAATAAAATAATCTACACATAAATAAAAAAAATTCATACATTTTAAAAGCTCATTGTACCAAAATTTACTGTTACGAATTACATTATTTGAAAAAACAAGTCTCAAAGAGGTGTTTAAGTATACATTCTTCACAAAATCGTTATTATTGAACTCATTTTGTAGATGATGAGGGCTCAAACATAGATTAAATATGCTCACGATAGAAAAACGTAATACATAAAGGAAGTGCACTTCCCAAAAATAGGTATTGACCCATTATCCTGTCTAATACACATTTTCTAAAATGGTAATTAGTAGTATTAATTCACTATTTATTATTCATATTGGACAAAATTCAGATTTAAAATAATCCAATTGAATACAGATTTTTAAATAGCTGCATTTTTCAGATCCTGAAATTTCTTGGTCCGTTTTCCCCTCTTGAAAATCAATCTATTTTTCTTTTTCTTTTCCTTTTCGTTTTAAAAAAATTCTGAGCATATATAACATATATATCTATTTTTATCTACTTATTACAAAAAAATTTTTAAATATAATTTTTCTTTTCCATTTTAAGTTTAAATCAATTCAAATTACAATATTTAAAGAAATTTCTGGAACGATAAACAAACGAACCGTAAAAAAAATTAAAAAAAATTGAGGTATGTGTAATGTATCTTTGCAATTAATTGTCTTTATTACTTTCTCATTTTTAATTAAATATTCATTTCATATGTTAAAATATAAATTTGAAATATATGAGTAACAAATGATCGTGCATCGCACGGGTATAACACTAGTACACTGTACATATATGAAAGTAGGTTAGTTGTCAAATTAACAATCACATAATTTCCCGCCTAAATACGCTTGCTTCTTTTGAAAAAAAAAATTAAAGTAAAATAAATTAAAAATTATTCTAGAATAATTACATATTTAAATCTGTGTTGATTAATTCAATTGCTATATGGATTCGAATTTAAATTTGTATGGGTTAATGTCTTATATCCGTGCACATAATCTAATCACGATAAATATATGTCGTATAACCCAAATATGTGCAATAATATGTGGACCCAACCCAATAAATGAAAATAACCCCACATTGTCTTCTTGCTAAATATGCATGTCTACAACAACGTGTCATTTCTCATGTGTAGTTTCCTATTGCTACTTGTCGAGTGATACAAGCTTCTATCTAAAACATGTTTAAATTTTAAATTACACTATTAAATGTGTTCACATTACCAGTTACAGAACATCTTAATATATATGAAAGTAGGATAAGTTTCGAGCCCTCAGGGTGTGGGCTACACCTTTTTTTAAGTAGGATAAGTTTCAAATTAACAATTACATAATTTCCCACCTAAATACACTTGCCTCTTTTGGAAACAAAAACATTAAAGTAATATAAATGAATTTTTTAGAATAATGACATATTTAAATCCGTGTTGCTTAATCCAATTGTTATTTGAATTCGAATTTAAATTAGTATAGATTAATGTCATATTTAAATCCGTGTAGATAATGTTGAGATTATAAAATGACTTGGTTTTTAGAAAAATTACACGTTTTCTATGTTGTGGGAACGAAGAGTTGTTTAGGTAAACTTTCCATATATTTTTATTGTTTTTATGTTTGTAAATCATCGTTCTCTTGGAATTCGTATCTATTATATTATAAATAATTGTTTGAAACGAATAATATTTCGAATTAAGTATCATATTTAGTGTAATAAAATTACACAGTTAATCTCGTATCTGTTTAGTTCATATTTTTTTAGATAGTAGTATTACATTAAATAGTTAATATGCTTATTAGCATATTTTTATTATAATTACCATGATTTTTTAATTAATGAATTTAGTCAATACTTATAGCTATCAATTTTAAATTATTATTTAATTATTTACATTTTATTCATTTGTTATTCTTAATATTGTAAATCCTATGTATAATATTAGTATTAAAATCATATTTTAATTATTAACAATTAAATCATTCATTATCCTTAATATTATAAATTATATTTCCTGAAAAATATGTATGCATGCATGTATTATTATTAACTATTTTAATAAAATAAGCCTCCATTTGGTGTCTATTATAAGTTGTTAATTATACTTTTTTGTTCACACCTGGAAAATGTGCCCTTAATGCCGGAATGGATTATTCATTAAAAAAAAAAAAAAAAACTAATCATGATAAATACGGGTTGCATAACCCAAATATGTGCAATTATAGGTGGACCCAACCCATTAAATGAATATAACCCCACCTTATCTTTCCGTGAAATCGCTTCAATTAACTGGGGAATTTACTTTGGGGAATTTAGATGGTAAACACATGGTGATTAATCTCGAGAAGGAAGAAGATTACTACAAACTTTTTAAAAAAAATTCTTTGGTATGTTGAAGGATATCCAATGCGAACAATGAAATACACTTGTGATATTGATCCTTCTATTGAATCTCCTATAGTTCCAGTCTGGATTGGATTACCTAATCTGCCTCTTGTCTTTTATGATAAGGCGATCTTGTTCTCAGTAGCGCCTGCCATTGGAATACCGTTGAAAATTGATTAACCTATAGCAACCAGATCTCGCACAAATCTGGCGAGGATTTGGATGGAATTAGAGATTAAGAAAACTAAAGTGCAGAGAATTAGAATTGGGAATGATAAATTTGCTATTTGGAAAAATATTATCTATGAATCTGTCCCCAAATACTGCCATTTCTGTAAACATTTGGGTCATGAAGCAGAAGAATGTTTGATTTTCTGAAAGATAGTGAAGCTGAAGAATCTGATTTATTGAAGATAAATGAAGAATTTACTATCAATGTTAAGGATTTGAATGGTAAAGCTATCCTTATTGATCAGTTATATGTTGATCTGGGTAAATTTAACTTGGAAAGGGACAATCCTCCTCTACTTTTGAAGAAAAATAATTTAGATTCAAGCCTACACAAATGCATTAGACGTGATCTAGAAGAAATTTACAAAATCTCTACAACTGATGATCCGTATCAGCTGCTACAACAGTCTTTCAAATGAGTCCCAGGAAAACTAGAAAGGCCACACAATGGGAAGCTAAACAATCCAACTCCATTCATGACCTATAATATTTTAATATGGAATCTAGAGGGATAGTCAATTCCCTGACGCATCAAATTGGTATGTTGATTATTGATGAACCAATTGTGGATAACTCAATTTTTTTTTGAATATTGTAATAAATTGGGATTTGATGAATGCTATGCTAATCAAAATGGAAAAATTGTAGCTTTTGAAAGCTAGAACTTGAATGCAGTGTGATTGAAGACAAAGACCAACTATTAACTCATTTTTATTCCTTTTTCTTTCAAGAATATGAGTAGCTAAATTTAATGTTTGAATTGGTGGTGTAGATTTAATATTTTTAGTTTTAATTTCAATTCTCAAGTTGGGGATTTTATAATTTTCATGTATCACTACAAGAAAAAGAAGTGAAAAAGAAGAAAAATTAGAGACGACACGAAAAATCGTCTCTATTGGTCGATCAATAGAGACGACAAAAAAATCGTCTCTATTGGTTGCCAACTAATAGAGACGACTTAAACACGACTTTTAAGTCGTCTCTATTAGTTGGCAACCAATAGAGACGACTGCGTAATGTAATAGAGACGACACTATTCTTTTTTTTTAATTTTTTTTTATTCTTATTTTTTAAAATTTTGCTATTTTTTTGTTGATCTTTTTAATTATTTACATTTATATAATTAATATTAAAGTTAATTTGTTAAGAAAATGTTATTAAGTTAACTAACATATATTATTTAAAACAAAATTTATCACAAGAATTCAATTGCCTTAGTGGTTGGAACATCACCACCGAACACTTAGGTCCCGAGTTCGAATCTTAGTCATGCACAATCATCATATGAATTAAAGAAAATTGGCGGGTCGACAGTTTGGATAGAGATTTGGGTCGGGTTAAAAAGGGATTGAATTGGGTCAAAATAAATAAATAAAAATTAATTAAATATTTTCACAAATAGAGACGACAATGTCGTCTCTAAAGGTCGTTTCAATTGCCCCGGAGGAAATAGAGACGACAGAGTCGTCTCTATTTATGTTCAGCTACGGACGTACAGAGACGACTTTGTCGTCTCTAATAACCAATAGAGACGACTTCACGGTGGAAATCTTGCCATGCTGGATGAATGCTGTTGGTGTTGTTGCAAGGAGGAATCATCTAGAACTTCTTCCCATGTGTCAGATATGTTTCCTTTATTTTTAGTCCTTGCTCTAATGTCTTGTGAATGTTGATCCTTGATGTTCTTTTCTTTAACACCCCAAACTCGAAGTAGTTTCAACTACTCCTAGTTTGTCATGAAGGTATATGTGTCATGAGTACTGACTTAACGGTTTTGTTAATGTTACGAATCAAAGGCCACTAGTACAAATTAGACAAAAAACAAGTAATTTACGTCTTTTTTTTGGAAAACTGATGCGTATAAAAATGACGGTGGCAATTTTGTAAATATGTTGAAAATTTAAAGTTGTCTAAATTTTATATTTAAATGAACAGACTGTCACAGATATGTCTGGACAGTAACAAATTAACAGTGAATCGTTAAGATATGTTATAGCGCAATACCAAATGAATCTTGCTGATGCAGATTCGTCTGAATAGTAAAACGTAAATAGACAGTTTAAACTATACAGAATTGTAAGAAGACAAGAACACAATATTTAAGCTTAACGTGGGAAAAACCCTAACAGGGAAAACCTACGTGCCCTCACCCTGCGGACAAAAATCAATCACTATATAAGAAAAGAGTTTATTCAAATCAATCTAAATTATAGGATAAATCTACGCATAGACGTATCAAACATCCAAGAAATAGATCACTCCCTGATCCTTCTATGGCATGTAATACGAGCTGGCGTCCCATCACTCTTCAGTAGCTTTTTTTATATCTACAACACTTTTCAGCAACCTCGAACTCCCGTTCGAATATGATTCAAACTTCTCGTTTGATCTTCACGCTAAAATTCTTTTCTTCTCTAAGTAAATGATTCCTCCTCCCGGAGAACCGAAGTCACAACACAATTGAAGCCTTGAATATTAGTGTACCACAAGAAAATTGGTTTCCTGACTTCTTGAAGAAAACGTCCCATTTTCTTCAATTTAAATACAATTGGATTACTTGACCATCAAGAATTCTTGTTGCATTCAATCTTGATTTCCTGTAATAAAATCAAGAATAAGATAGTTAGGAACAATGGTGAGATAATCCTAAGTCGTTCCATAAGTGAAGATAAGGTAAGATATTCTAAATTGGTTATGGAATAAAATATCTTACCATATGAATTGATAAACTTGACTTACCAAGAATCAAGATACTCGGCCATATCAAAAAAGATCTTACCATATGTAGAAATAAACTTGAATATGCTCGGCCATATCAAGATAAAGATCTTACCATATGTAAAGATAAACTTGTGCCAAGAATCAAATCATCAAGATTCCGACCTAATCACGAGCTTATCCTCTGCCAATGATAACCTTGGATATCAAGAATTAAATCATCAAGAAACTCACAAGATTTCAAGATCAACATATCAATATTTCTTGATTCAACCAAAATTATTATCTCCAAAAATGAAATGAAACTTGGCCAACATATATAGGAGATATTATTTTTCAAGAAATATTTGCGTAATTTAATTAAACTTAATAAATTACTAAATACACATATTTTGTAATAAATTTAATTTTCTTAAATTGCAGACTTGTGGAAAAATAGAAAATGAAAATAGAAAATGCCAATAATATAAAGTTAACCTATGTCAAGTGAATATGCGTAGGTTTGTTTAAGAAACCGTCGTAAAATCCAGGTATTGACCAAAAGTGTCAGTTTTTTATTAAAAACCGACGCAAAAAACCCACTATATGCGTCGGTTCTTGAAATAAGAATCGACGCATATAGCTTTTGATTAATATGCATCAGTTCTGAAAATGGAACCGACGTATATTGCTCAATTTTATATTAAAGATCTGGTCGGGATTCATCACTTTCTTTTCACTCAAATCATTTCTTCACTCTCTCTCACTCAAACCACTCGAACCTGACCACCCCTCTTCACTTTCTCTTTCACTCAAACCCTCTCCAACCTCGCGCGCGCCGTTGTTGCCTCCTCCTCCTCCTCCTCCCTCACATTACGCACCAGCCGTGGCCTCCTCCCTCTCATTTCTGCCACCCGTCGCCGGCTCTCTTGTTTTTAAGGTGTATATATATATATATACATAGATTGCTATATTTTTATGTTTATATATGTTATGAGAAGTATATATGAATATATGTGTGTGTGTGTGTGTGTGTGTGTGTGTGTGTGTTATGTTTATGTTTATATATATATATATATTGATATGTATATTTACGTATAAGTAAATATTTATGTGTTTTTTAATTATATATATATATATATTATGTATATGATGATTTAATTTATGTGTTAATTAGTTTAAATAATTTTTATTATTTTAGTTCGAATGTTAATTTTAGGTTATTGATTTTGAGTTAGTAGATGGATATATTTCAATTTTTTAATTGATGGAGTTTTAATGAAATTATAGAATGTTAGTTTTTATAGAATATACAATTGATTATAGACATTTTATATTGAAGAGTTGGGAATTGTTTTCGGATTAATTTTGGAGTAGTTGATGATGTTGAAGTTTGACTAAAGTTGTGTTTGAGTTTTGGATATGTTGAGGTTGAATGTTTTGGTGTTATTGTGAAATTTTGATTGCACCTACAGGTTGGCTAAATCCAATTTATGGAGGAGATCTTGCCGAAATTTTCATAAGATTTTATAACTAAAAAAATGAAATTTAAAATTGAAGGTGATTTCATTTGTTTTAATACATTGTGAATATCTTGATATATAGGTGGTTAGATATGAATCGGAGTTGGATGTATGGGAGACATAGTACACAAGAATATGTGAAAGAAGTTGAAGAATTTATGAAATGTGCAGAGGAAAATAAAATAAAGAAAGGGGAAGAAATGATTTTATGTCGTTGTTATGATTGTAAGAATTTGAGAAAGTTTCGTAGTTCTGAGCAAGTGAAGAATCATTTGATTCGTCGTGGGTTTGAAGATGGTTATACACGGTGGATATGGAATGGTGAGAGTATACTTCCTCAGATGAGCGTAGGCGAGAATGAGGGTTTGAGCAATAATGAAGAGATTAATGTGGAGAATGACGAGAATGATGTGGATAACGATCGGATAAATGAAATGATGCGTGATGTACAAGAAGATTTCATTTAAAAGCCTCATATATTCGATAACTATTCAAGGATTCGGAAAAGCCTTTGTTTTCTGTTTGTAATAAATTCACAAAATCGTCAGTTGTGTTCAAATTGTATAACTTGAAAGCAAGAAATAGGTGGAGTGATAAGAGTTTCATGGAATTATTGGAACTTTTACGAGAAATGCTTTCGGAGGATAACGAGCTTCCTAGTTCAATTTATGAGGCAAAGAAATATTGTGCCCTATGGGTATGGAGATTGAGAGGATACATGCATGTCCAAATGATTGTATATTGTATTGGAATGAGTATAAGGACTTGCATCTATGTCCAAAGTGAGGGGCATCGAGGTATAAGCGAAAGCACGAAAATTATAATTGTGGGGATAAGAAAGGCTCTCTGACAAAGGTGTTATGGTACCTACCCGTAATACCAAGATTTAAAAGCTTGTTTGCTAATACAAAGGATGCTATGAACATGCGGTGGCACGCTGAAGGGAGGAAAGAAGATGGAAAACTAAGACACCCATCCGATTCACCTCAGTGGAGGAACATTAATAAGATGTTTTCCGAATTTGGTGGCAAAGATAGGAATCTTATGCTTGGACTATGCACAGATGGGATGAATCTGTACGGTAACATGAGTAGTCAACATAATACTTGATCGGTTCTTTTGGCGATTTACAATATTCCCCCGGCTACGTATGAAGCGCAAGTACATCATGTTGTCATTGCTAATATCAGGGCCTAAACAACCGAAAAATGACATAGATATTTACCTTGCATCATTAATTGAAGATTTAAGGCTGTTGTTGAATGAAGGTGTGTCGGTGTTTGATGCACATAATGATAAGTGTATTTTATACACTTATTTATCTGTCGAAATTAAGATATTATAATGTTTTTTTTTTGAAAAAATTCTACTTAGTAGTTATTATTGGTCATTATTTCAGGTTTTATCTCAAAAGTCGAGAAGCTGAAAGAATTGAAGCAAAATCATGACAATTGGACGAACATTGAGATAAAACGAAGAAAATTGACTAAAGTGTACACTTCAAAAAGTTGAAGACCGAATATGCAATTAACTCAAGGAACAACTTATCATATTTGGAATAATTGAGTGGCTTAAATGAGAATCAATTTAATTTGGGTCTTAGGACTAATTTGTATGTGTGTATATACACACACATTGCAAAAAAGAGAGAACAGCCGTGGGTGAGAGGTGAAGCAGCCGAGGGGGAGTTTTTCTTGGAATATATACATACACGACTGCTACAATAAATCAAGGAGACAAGGAATTGAGGTTTACAAAAAGTTGTCGGCTGTGATTTTAGAGGCATTAGTGGCTTAGTGGCTTTGGAGAGGAAAATATACTTTCTTGGGATTAAAAGTGGTTGGCGGTGTAGGAAGTCAAGTGTTTGGCAGATTTTGTGGTGTAGGGAATTCTTTGGATTAAAAGTGGTTGGTTGGATCAAAGTTGGCAAGCGAAAAATTCCAAGGCAGAGAGATAGTACACGGCTGGTTTGGAACAAAGAAAGGAAGGATCACGTAATAAAATTCGGCAATTTCAACAAAAAGATAGAGATATAAATTTGTGGTTGCTTGTGGTCACTTATGAATTCCTAGAAAATTAAATGCATTTAGCTAAGGAAAACTCTGACCCGCTTTAGAGATACATAGTTGACTTAGTTAAATAGGCCTAATTTGAACTCGAGAGAGGATATTCGACCAAATACAATTTTAGAAAACAACTTGAGATGAGAAATTAAGTTAGAACATTATTTCGAAATCGTTAGTCCCGATATTCATTTAACTGTTCGAAAACCTACCATTTTATTTATTGCTTTATTAGTTGTTTTTAGTTTTAAATTTCAACTTTTATTTTAATTGAATTCTTTATTTCATTTAATCTCAATTTTATTGTCGTTTTTGTTTTTTTATTTTGCAATTTATTTTCTTAGTTAATTTTTACTTTAGTCTAGAAATTTTAAAATCGAAGTAAATTTATAATGAATTAACTAGTCTTCGTGGGATTGACAACCCGGACTCAAAAATCCACTTTTACTACTTGTTAACGATATCGTACACTTGCGATTTCACGCCAACAAGTTTTTGGCGCCGTTACCGGGACTATTTTAATTTGTTATTTATTTGTTTTGATTTTAGTATTCTTAGACTTTTAGATTTAGTTTGCCTTTAGTTGTTTATTTTATTTTTTTTCCTTTTCTTTTTCATATGATCTTCTTGCTTTTCTGTATGACATTGGTGATAGTGATAGAAGAAAGGCTAAGAAATCAAGGCAACACAGGGGGACATGAGGTATATGACAGAATATAATACTTTTGTAGACGTGGATGATGAGTACTTGCGCTTTGAACTATTAATGACCCAATCGATCATTATTAGGGACCCTCTGGAAATTCAAACAAGTTCAACATGTGAATACTGGGGAGCAATCCATAGTACTGCAGATTGTATACTGCTGGCCACATCAGAGGAAGTGAAAAACTTTCTAAATGATGATACATGCCTATTTTACAAGGCTGAAAAATACAAGACACAATTGCCATAGATTGATTTGACAAGGCCAAAGGAAGACGAACCAGTGGAAATTAATGAAGAAGAAGTTAAGAAAGAATCTCCACCATCAAAAGAGAAAGATGAGCATGTTGAGAATGAGGAGTTGATTTTAATGGAGAATATAATAGCTGACAAGTGTGGAGCTAGCAAGCAATCCTTGCAATTAATCGATTCTCTTAAAATTGATTTCGTGATAGGGCCCGAAGAAGAGTTCGAAGTATACATAATTGAGTTCGAATCTAATGATAACATTAAATTTGATTTTGAACATGGCAGCATCAAAAAGTTGGGGCGAAAGTATGAATTGGAGCAAATGCAACTTCAACAAATAATGCAGATATCAAAATCATTATTTCGAGTGCCTTGAAGTCATGTTCAAAAGTCAGGCTTTAGACTATAAATGGAGCGCTTATTGGAAGGCAACCCAATTTTCTTTCATTTTATTTATTCTTGCTTTATTTGTTACATTTGAATTTTTAGGTAGTACTTGCATTTTATTTTATTTTTTTCTTCCTTGGAGTTTTTGAAGTAAGCATCCCTAGTACTAACCTCTTTGATTTGATCTTCAAGATTTTTTTTTTTAATTTAAATTCATACATCATCCATGAGCTTACAATTTTGCATCACATTGTGTCAAATCATTACTCTTATTATATTAAAAACAAATCATATGCATGATTTTGCACACTTTGAGGAATTATGCATGATAATTGTAATGTTCTTAATGGTCGACCTTGTTTGAAAATTCAAAATTTTCTCTGTTTAAGTTGGGATTGTTGGTGTTGATATATTTCATTCTATTAATGGTGTATATGATTCTAATGTTGTTTATTTTTTTTACTTACGAGGAACACACCGCTTGTAACACTTCCAACCAAGCATGGAAACACAAGAAACAGGTCAAAATCATCCAAGCGAGATCAAAACAAAGTTTCAAATTATCACATTGCTCCTCTAAACCTGGGAAGTACCTAACTCCTCTTTTATGTATTGTTATCAATTGATATATATTTTCTTTTCCATTGAGGACAATGTAACCTTTGAGTTTGGGGGGGTGGTATCTCATTTCTTGATTTTGTTCATTCGATACCTGATGCGTGTCGCAACACACCAAAATAATAAATAAATTCCTTGTTCACTATTACTAAGAATATAGCAGTGGAAGCAAGGGTCGATCCCACGAGGAACGGGAACTAACTTAGTGTTATGTCAATTAGAATCGTAAAGGGGGTGTTGAGTTGAAAATTGCAATTAATCTAAATAATCAAATAAAGATGTAAAATAGCTGGAATGAAAATCAAATAATAAAGAATCCTAGTTCTCAGGTTCGGTTGTGCCCTATCATAATATTGTCATTCCCCAAGCAACGCATGTACTATTTCCTTTGTTTTATTTATCACCCGGAATAATCAAAAAGCTCTGATTAATCCAATTCTTCCTTAATAATAATCAATTAGAATTAGTTCTCCAATCAATTTAGAGTGAATGAACAACCTAGAATAAGCTCCCTAGATTTAATTCATTAACTATGTGAAAACAAGAAGAATTAGGTGAACTAAATTATCAATTACATATGCTCGAATTGATTAATCTAGATTGGATTTTCATATGGAAATATAAAATTACCAATTGCTACTATGATTTAGATAACAAGACAAATACGAATCCAATTACCCAAATTAGCAAACATCAACACAATAATTAAAAGACAAGGCCTTAATCAATTAATAAATTGTCTTGACGAAATTAATGTTCATGAGAAATCCAATAAATAAAATATAAAAACAAGAACTACGTTACGAGTTTGAGGAATGAATAATAAAATAATATGAACACAACTTCCCCCTTGAACTAGGTTGAGAAGACTAGCCACGCATTGCCATGAAGAATTCCCCAAAAATATTGTCTTGATTAACCTTGATTTTGCCCGGAATTTCTTCTCTTCAAACTTTGATATTGGTGGCTCTCAAAAATAAATCTCTCTCTCTCTTTGGTACTGAATTGCTCCTTTTATAGAGCCCAAATTCGTGCCCTAGCTTAGCCAAAAAGAAATACCAAAGATAGAGTTTAAGTTGAATTAGGAAACAATTTCCTTTTTTTCTCGGGCTTAAGTTACGGCCGTAATATAAGGAGTTACGGCCGTAACTCACTTTCTGTTTATTTTTACGCAATTGATTCACTTCTTACGGCCGTGACTCTGCATTCACTACGGCCGTAACATCCTTCAACATTTTCTCACGACCGTGACTTCTTCACAATACGGCCGTGACTAACAACTTGTTACGGCCGTGAGAAACTTTCAATACGGCCGTAACTTGGTTTCTGCAGATTTTCGTATTTTTGTTCAATCAACTGCTTACGGCCGTGACTTTCATGTTGCGGCCGTAACTTATTTACATGCCAGGTCCTCGAACTTCCTTTTTACGTGCTTTTTGGTCCTTTTTCCTTCTTTTCTTGTCATTTGCGATCCTACACAATATAAAACATAAAATGCATTAAGTAATACTTAATTAGGATCAAACTAACAGTAATTCGAGGCAACAAGTAAATAAATAAAGTGTTAGTAAAGCACTTATCAAATCCCCCCACACTTGAACCATTGTTCGTCCTCGAATAATGATAGAAAAGAACTAAAGCACGACTCGAATGAACATATTAGACTTTTAAATCTGGAAAGTCAAGGTCACAACCCACTTCTTTTTAGCACGAAAATCAAATTGCATAATCGGAGTGTGTTAGTGTGTGTAAGAGATGCATCACCCAATATTCTCCGAACAAAAATGAAAATTGATACCCCAATGTGGATTATATCCTTTCACCTCTCATGAGTTCTCTCTGAATTTATCAATTTCCCATAAAAATGTAAGTTTTGACTAATTCAAGTAAATGCCAACAGATTAGTGCGGTTTATCTCATGGTAAAAATTTAGTCAATACACAGCTTCAGATTAAAAGGGCACAAAATATAGACCAAGCAATTCAAACCACTCATAAGTACATGTAATGGGAGCCAACACTCTCACCGGATATCTCTCTTCGCACAAAGTGTATATAAAGGTGAGAATTTACGCTCAACTCACTGCATGAAAAACTTGTTACCACAGATTGCTCAAGTGTCAAAACCGGAGCCAACAATAACACAAGTGCAAAGCAAAGGTCTTTGTTGGGTTGTAGCGGGGCTTCGGGTCAGGTGGGATAAAAGGGAAACATTTAGGCTGAATCGAGAAGGAGTTTCACAAGCCGAATCGGTTCAATTATAACATTCCTTCTTTCTTCTTCAACATGAATTTAATAATCTCCCTGCTATCCAACTGATTTAACACTAGACTTCTATTTTGTGCAGCTTGAGTGTTTATTTTCAATACTAGCAAATGTTCATGACCTCGTAATTTGAGAACTGGCCTGAACTTCTCTTTTTCTTCTGTTTCTCTCTTCTTCTTTTTTTTTTTTTTTTTTTTCAAACATATACTGCACTTTTTTTTTTTCTTTTTTTCTTTTGGTCAAATCACCCCACAATCCCCAATGACACAAGATTGGATTTCCACTTTGAAACTTAATCCACCTCAAACTTCTCAACCAACACAAGCTTGTGAATCCGTTCTCTATAGGTTCAAGAAAAAGGATAACATGAAAGAATGGGTGTTCGTGGCTTGTAGTGTGGTTTTAATATTCCAAAGAAAGGCTAAGGCTCAAAGGGTCTTCTATTGGTAAATGTACAATGGTAGGCTTATTTAGAAGGCCAAATTTGGTTCATCCTAGTGCCTTTACTATATTTTGCACTCGAGCCAAGAAGCTACTACGGCATGTACACAAAAGCACATCCAAGAACAAATCAACCATGCATGACACACATTAAAAAAATAAGAGCTTTATAATAAGAGTAAAAGTAGCTCATAGGCTCAAAAGCTCACAAATTATGGTTCATATGTGTGTCTCCCATCCAATTATGAGTTTTGGTCATTGCTCGGTCTTAGGGTCGAATTGAAAAATGCAAAAAAATCTAGTGGCCAAAGGGGTGAATCTCTTTACTCGGGGTAATTATTAGTCATATCAAATTTGGGTTTGAATCTACTAGGTTGCAGAGATATGGCATTTTGTCCCCATTTTCAAACCTATTTGGAAAGTATTGGAAAATTCATCTCTCCGTGCTCAATTCATGTCCAATTATGCAATTATATTTCAAAAAAAATGAAGCAAAAGTGGGGTCGCTTCCTATCAAAGATTAAAATGGATGCTGACTCAAACTGAATTTTAACGTTTCGACTACAGAAAGTAGATAAAGACATTAAGCTCACAATCAATTCAATTCCCCCCACACTTAGACAAAACAATGTCCTCATTGAAAAGCAAAACAATAAAAGGGAAGTTATGCGCTAGGGGACCGTTTTAAAATTTTGAAAAAGGGTAGACTTACGCCCGTGAAGGTATGACTTACGGCCGTAAGTCACAGTCTGAAAAAATTTCCAAGAAACAATTACGGCCGTAAAAATGTAATTACGGCCGTAATAAGGCCTCTGTATAAAAACTGGAATTGAGTTACGACCGTAAAAATGTTAACTTACGGCCGTAACAAGGCTACTGAAATTTTTTTTTTTTTTCAAATGAAATGACTAAATAAACTAAAATTAACCAAAACGGAAAATACGAAAATAAAAAGTTGAGGAGATAAAGAAACTCCCCTCTCGGGTTGCCTCCCGAGCAGCGCCTTTGTTTACTGTCGTTGGCTCGACTTGTTGTTTCCTCCTTCAACCGGGATTAGGTGGATTCCCAAAACTCAATTTTTTCTTCATGCTCTTCATTAAGATCTGCAAAATAGGGGGTAGAGGTTTTCCATCAGAAATTGGTAATGAGATGGATGAGATTTTACCTGATTTCGGAGACTTTGGACAGTCCTTTCCACCAATATCGAGAACTTCCTGTACTAAAGAGTCATTAACATTAACAGAATAAACAGGATCATCACCAAAATTCTTCACGGAATCATAAATATTGAATTGAACAATTTCATTATCAAATTCCATGGAAAGTGTGCCACTACTAACATCTATCTTAGTCTTAGATGTCTTTAGGAATGGTCTCCCTAACAAAATAGGAGTGGAGTTGGGGGAGTGGTCATCATTCATGTCCAATACATAAAAATCTGCAGGAAATACTAACCCGCCTACTTGCACTAGAATGTCTTCAACTACCCCGTCAGGATAAGCATTAGAACGATCGGCTAGTTGAATTATAACATTAGTTTCAATCATATTAGCAAGTTTTAATGCATTGTATGTAGACCTAGGCATTACATTTATAGATGCACCTAAATCTATTAATGCACGATCCAGTTTAGTGTTACCTATTTGGCATGGTATAGTGAACATACCTGGATCCTTGCATTTTGGGGGCAGTTTCCTTTGGAAGAGTGCTGACACATTTTCCCCCATTCTTACCATTTCATTTCCCATCAACTTCCGTTTGTTGGTGCACAGCTCCTTTAAGAACTTCGCGTATCGGGGCACTTGCTTGATTGCATCCAACAGTGGAATGTTGATTTCCACTTTCCTGAACATTTCCAGAATTTCCTTCTCCTTGCTTTCCTTAGTCGCCTTCGCTAACCTGCTCGGAAAAGGCGGTGGAGTTAGTTTCGCATTCACAATAGGTTCGGTTTTTACCTGAGAGTTTTGTAGAATGCTGTTTTTCTTTTCGACTTCTTTTTCTTCAACCTCCTCCTCTTCACTCGCGGTTGGTTTTGATTGTGGCGCCCCAATTTCTTTTCCACTTCGAAGAGTAATTGCACTTACATTCCTCGGATTCACCTCGGGTTGAGATGGCAACCTTCCTCCTGTTTGTGCTTCCAGTCTGTTGATAGCTGTGGCCATTTGACTCATTTGATTTTCCAGGTTTTGAATGCTGGATCTGGTATCCTGTTGAAATTGTAGAGTATTAGTGGCCAAAGTTTTCATCATTTCTTCGAGAGACATACCCGATGATTGTGGCTTTTGCTGATATTGTCCTTGTGGATGGAAATTTCCTTGTTGAAAATTCCCTTGAGGCTTGTTGGAGACGAAACCCGGAGGTTTGTTATTTCCATAGCTCAAGTTCGGGTGGTCCCTCCAGCCAGGATTGTAAGTGTTCGAGTACGGATTGTATTGTTGTTTTTGAAATGGGAACCCTTCTGCGGCCTTTACATGTTCATTGTTTTCTTCTTGCAATACCGGGCATGTATCCGTTGGATGTCCGAAGTTAGCACATATCCCGCATGCTTTGACTTGTTGTGCATTTCCTACAGCAAGTTGTTTAACGAGATTTGTTAGTTCAAACAGTTGACTTTCTATATTTGAACTACTTACCTCGTTCACTCGGCGGACTTCGGAGTCTCGGGTTGAATTAAATTGCTGAGTGTTTTCAGCCATGTTTGAAATCAAAGCCCGAGCCTGTTCCGGTGTTTTGTCCATTAAGGCACCTCCACTTGCGGCATCAATCATACTTCTGTCTATTGGTAGCAGTCCTTCGTAGAAATATTGCACCAGTAGTTGTTCGCTGATTTGATGATGGGGGCAGCTCGAGATGAGCTTCTTGAAGCGCTCCCAATATTCATACAGTGACTCACCATTGTTTTGACGAACCCTGCAAATTTCCTTCCGGATTGTTCCAGCCCGAGATGCAGGAAAATATTTTTCCAAAAATAGCCTCTTCATGTCACTCCAGGTGGTGACTGATCCGGATGGTAAACAGTAGAGCCAATCAGTAGCGGCATCCTTTAACGAGAATGGAAAGGCCCTCATTTTAATTTGTTCCTCGGTAATACCAGTGGGTCTCATACTGTCACAAACTACGTGGAATTCCTTGAGATGCCTGTAAGGGTCTTCACCAGCATGTCCTCGAAAAGTTGGCAACAAGTGGATGAGTCCTGATTTGAGTTCAAAAGTTTTTCCCTCCTCCACTGTCGGAAAAGTGATACAGAGTGGCTGTTGAGCGACATCTGGAGTGGCCAATTGTTTAAGTGTCCTGTTGTTGAGGTTATGAGCCGTCATTTGTTCTAGTGCTTCCCTTCTTTGCTGTCGAAAAGTTCGCTCGATTTCTGGATCAAATAAAAAATATTCAGGATTAGTGGATCGAGTTTTATGCATATAAATAAATAAATAAATAAATAAAATTTTCGGAATTTCAAATTTTTTTTTTTTTTTAATTAAACCGAAAATAAAAATAAATAAATAAAAATGCAGAAAATAAAATTCTAAATGATTAAACACTAAATTGGTTAACCGTTCCCCGGCAACGGCGCCAAAAATTTGATGCGTGTCGCAACACACCAAAATAATAAATAAATTCCTTGTTCACTATTACTAAGAATATAGCAGTGGAAGCAAGGGTCGATCCCACGAGGAACGGGAACTAACTTAGTGTTATGTCAATTAGAATCGTAAAGGGGGTGTTGAGTTGAAAATTGCAATTAATCTAAATAATCAAATAAAGATGTAAAATAGCTGGAATGAAAATCAAATAATAAAGAATCCTAGTTCTCAGGTTCGGTTGTGCCCTATCATAATATTGTCATTCCCCAAGCAACGCATGTACTATTTCCTTTGTTTTATTTATCACCCGGAATAATCAAAAAGCTCTGATTAATCCAATTCTTCCTTAATAATAATCAATTAGAATTAGTTCTCCAATCAATTTAGAGTGAATGAACAACCTAGAATAAGCTCCCTAGATTTAATTCATTAACTATGTGAAAACAAGAAGAATTAGGTGAACTAAATTATCAATTACATATGCTCGAATTGATTAATCTAGATTGGATTTTCATATGGAAATATAAAATTACCAATTGCTACTATGATTTAGATAACAAGACAAATATGAATCCAATTACCCAAATTAGCAAACATCAACACAATAATTAAAAGACAAGGCCTTAATCAATTAATAAATTGTCTTGACGAAATTAATGTTCATGAGAAATCCAATAAATAAAATATAAAAACAAGAACTACGTTACGAGTTTGAGGAATGAATAATAAAATAATATGAACACAACTTCCCCCTTGAACTAGGTTGAGAAGACTAGCCACGCATTGCCATGAAGAATTCCCCAAAAATATTGTCTTGATTAACCTTGATTTTGCCCGGAATTTCTTCTCTTCAAACTTTGATATTGGTGGCTCTCAAAAATAAATCTCTCTCTCTCTTTGGTACTGAATTGCTCCTTTTATAGAGCCCAAATTCGTGCCCTAGCTTAGCCAAAAAGAAATACCAAAGATAGAGTTTAAGTTGAATTAGGAAACAATTTCCTTTTTTTCTCGGGCTTAAGTTACGGCCGTAATATAAGGAGTTACGGCCGTAACTCACTTTCTGTTTATTTTTACGCAATTGATTCACTTCTTACGGCCGTGACTCTGCATTCACTACGGCCGTAACATCCTTCAACATTTTCTCACGACCGTGACTTCTTCACAATACGGCCGTGACTAACAACTTGTTACGGCCGTGAGAAACTTTCAATACGGCCGTAACTTGGTTTCTGCAGATTTTCGTATTTTTGTTCAATCAACTGCTTACGGCCGTGACTTTCATGTTGCGGCCGTAACTTATTTACATGCCAGGTCCTCGAACTTCCTTTTTACGTGCTTTTTGGTCCTTTTTCCTTCTTTTCTTGTCATTTGCGATCCTACACAATATAAAACATAAAATGCATTAAGCAATACTTAATTAGGATCAAACTAACAGTAATTCGAGGCAACAAGTAAATAAATAAAGTGTTAGTAAAGCACTTATCAATACCTTTTTTTTGGGATTCACAAAAAAAAGGGGTGAAAAATTTTAAAATTTTTGTTGATTTATTTATTACTTATGACATGATTTGAATTGACTTTTGTGCTTTAGTTAGAAAATTTGGGCAACATGTGAACCAAAATATTTTCTTAACATTCATCTGTGTAAGACTTTAATCAAACTTGAGCACATAGCCACTTTTAAAAAAATAACTTGTGTAGGGAGATGCTTGATACTTGTGGGGAAAACTTGTGCACTTTGAACAAAGAATAAACTGAAAAATCCCGAACCTTAAGAAATTAAATCCCGACCTGAAATGTAGAGCCAAATTGCTCAAGAAACAGTTTGGGGGTGGAAAGGTTAAGTACAAGTAGGCATTGACGGATTGAAGGTCTGAAGTTTTTCCATCTTTAGTGTAAGGAGTTTTAATCAACGGGTATAAATCATGTCCAGCATAAAAATAGAAAAATGTTGAAGGTCTTATTATGCTATTCAAAAGCCTTTTTGACTCGAGTAATTAAGTCTGATGGGAACCTGGTACCCTAAATTCGTCTGGCTTAGGAGTCACATACCTAAAGCTTGCTAAATGGGTGAATTAGAAAGCAAGTACGGAGAGTGGACTTACACATAAGACACTAAAACATCTTTAACTTTTTTGTTTAAACTTTTATGACTCGAGTAATTAAGTCTGAGGGGTTCTCTAAACCTAGTACCCTAAGCTCAACTGAGTTAGGAGCTACCGACCTAAAGCTCGCTATAAGGGTCATATAGAAAGTCAGTATGAAAAGTTCTGCACAAAGATGGTAAAAGACTTGGATATAAACAGAAAAAGTTGTTCATATAAAAAATGAAATGAAAATGGTATAAGCTTTGTTGATTAAAATTCCTAATACTGAAGTGTGGGATTGGAAATGAATTATTCTTGGTCTGTCGTGCATACTTGTCAAATCCTAGCTGTCTTGTGTGGAAAAATGCAATTTATACATATTTAGAAACTACATCAATAGGAAAGATCTCGAGATATGAGAGAAAAGAATTAAGGTTGTGATTATCCATGAGAGTGTAAGGAAAATAAAAAGAAAAACAAAAACAATTTATGTTTGCATTTTTATTTTTATTTATTTTTTTATTTTTTTTATAGTTTATTTTTATTTTTGTTCGAGGACGAACAAATATTCTAGTTTGGGGGGTTTGATAAGTATATTTTATACACTTATTTATCTGTCGAAATTAGGATATTATAATATTTTTCTTGAATAAATTCTACTTAGTTGTTATTATTGATCATTATTTCAGGTTTTATCCCAAGAGTCGAGAAGATGAAAGAATTGAACCAAATTCTTGATAATTGGACGAACATTGAGATAAAACGAAGAAAATTGACTAAAGTGCACAATCCCAAAAGTTGAAGACCGAATATGCAATTAACTCAAGGACCAACTTATCATATTTGGAATAATTGAGTAGCTTAAATGAGAATCTATTTAATTTGGGGCTTATGGCTAATTTGTGCGCGCGCGCACACACACACACATATCTATCTATATATAAAAACAAAGTAGCTATTACTAAAAATACACACACACTTTCTCGCCGAAATTACTTGCTAAGTTTGAAAAGTTTTGGCAAAAAAAAAAAAAAAATAGAATTATAAAAGAAAAAAAAAAAGATTCATTAAAGGGAAATGGGAATTGGAACAATTTCAAAATGTAACGGTTGAAGAATCTAAATACAAAAGTCTAATGATTGCAAATTTGAATTACACTTTTAAGCACTACATGCATTTGTTTCCAAAAAATAAAATAAAATAAAAGTTTTGAGCACTGTTAAATCTATACATATATCAAAATAGAAGTGAAGAGAGAGAAACATTAAATGTTATATTCCCTCCAAAATGTAGTTCCAATTTTTGGAAATAAAAAACTAAAATTAAATATAATAAAATAAAAATATGTGTATATTAATGTCGTATTTAAATTCGTGTTGATTAATGCAGTTTTAATTTGTAATGTCGTATTTACCCGTGTAGATAAATATGGATGAAAAATGTTTTGTTTGTAAATAAATTTATAGAAAGTACATAAACCTCCGTTCGAAAGCTATGTTTTATTTATAAACAAAAATATTGTTGTTTTGTTTTATAGACGTGTTGAAAAGTGATTTGAAAAATGTATATAGTTAAAAAATTGGTTCGAAAAATATGCATAGTTAAAAAGTGAGTAAAAAATACGTTGTTTGCAAATAAATTTATAGACAAAATTATCGAACTAATGCTAATATTTTTATTCATTCTTAATTTTAATAAGTGTAATGATTATATGTTATAAGATTTTCGATATAATTTTTTGATCTCCCATGTTGTCCAATTGTCGTATCATGATAATTGAGGATTTTTGTAGTTATTATTTTAACTACTTAATTTTGTAAATAAAATTTAATTTTATTGATTAAATGTAAATATTTCAAAATTTTTTAACATATAAAAAAGATAAAAATAACTTATTTAGAAGAAAAAAGTTGAACGAACAAATAAATAATAAATAAAAATATTTTTCTAAAAGAAAAAACATTTTAAAAAGAAAAAGAAAAATCCTATAAAGATCAAGATCTCCTAATTTTGATTAGTTTCGTACATGTTACATTTCCTATTTTGATTAGTTTTATCTTTTTTTTTTTAAGTTTTGAATTCGATAATATTTTGTATTAAAATGTTAGTGTACTATATTTTTATTTGATATGATTGTATATACAATTAATATATTTTCATAAATTTTGATTAAAATTGTTATCATATATATATTCTCGTACATCACACGGGTGAAAATAGTAGTTGCAAAAAAGAGAGAACAGCCGTGGGTGAGAAGCAGCCGAGGGGGAGTTTTTCTTGGAATACGTACATACACGGCTGCTACAATAAATCAAGGAGACAAGGAATTGAGGTTTACAAAAAGTTGTCGGCTGTGATTTTAGAGGCATTAGTAGCACTGTTCGGCGGCCAACCTTAAAAATAAATGATTTTTTTTGTTGTTTTTTAGGTAGATGAATGGTTAAAAATTAGAGAGAGAAAATATGTAGGGTTAAAGATTAATTTGGAGAATTGTGTAGTTTAAAAAGTGGTTGGCGGTGGGGGAAGTCAAGTGGTTGGCAGATTTTGTGGTGTTGGGATTTCTTGGGATTAAAAGTGGTTGGTTGGATCAGAGTTGGCAAGCGAAAAATTCCAAGGCAGAGAGATAGTACACGGCTGGTTTGGAACAAAGAAAGGAAGGAGTCGACTGTATATTGGGGGTGATGTTAATTCTTCAATTATTCAAACTCCAAATTTTATCTTTATTATTTTTTCTTATTCCACAAACATGAGTAACTAAATTTTAAATCGGGATTGACGATATAGATTTAATGTTTTTAGTTTAATTTTGATTCACAAGTTGGTGCTTTATTTTCATGTATTGATTTTATTATTGCATTTAATTCTTGAGTTGTTTGATCACCAATTCATGATTTAATGATTTTTTTCATAATTCGAGAGGTGGGTTAACAATTAGATCACGTAATAAAATTCGATAATTTCAATAAAAAAGATAGATATATGAATTTGTGGTTGCTTGTGGTCACTTATGAATTCCTAGGAAATTAAATGCATTTAGCTAAGAAAAACTCTGACCCGCTGTAGATATACATGGTTGACTTATTTAAATAGGCCTAATTTGAACTCGAGAGAGGTTAATTAGATATATGAGTGAATTAGACAAAATACAATTTTAGAAAACAATTTGAGATGAGAAATTAAGTTAGAACATTATTTCGAAATCGTTAGTCCCGATATTCATTTAACTGTTCGAAAACCACCATTTTATTTATTGTTTTATTAGTTTTTTTTAGTTTTAAATTTATACTTTTATTTTAATTGAATTCTTTATTTCATTTAATCTCAATTTTAGTGTCGTTTTTGTTTTATGATGATAACAATTTTTTACATGTAGGAAAAGTCACCTGCAAAGGCAAAAAAAGTCAATAAACAAAAAAATGCCAAAAGTTCTGAGATGTCATCTACCCAATGATCTCCGCTGGTTGACGATGCAACATTACAATGTCGGTGATGATTGCAAAAGTTGCACAATGAGGTCATTCGGACACCTGTTGGTATTGACTTTTTCACTGTGCCTTTAGACGCAAATGTGTTTCATCATACGAACAACACAGATATTTACTTTACAATCGACGACATCGCCGACTTGCTTAAAATGGAATGGTTGAATATATCTATCCTGCAAATACACACGATGTAAGATTGCTTAACACAAATTTATAAATTCCATTTAAATTTTCATCATTCATTCATTTATTGATTTATATATTTTTAGGTACCTACATGAGTTGTGTCAGGAAATCGGCATCAAGTCGGTTGAATTTATATGTCTGTCACAAATTGCGTTAATTAAGGTGAAAAATAATTTTGACAGCATCATTACGTATATAGAATCCCAAAGAATTTAACATAGCATAGACCCGAAGGTATTAAGGCATTAAAAGTAACGTTATATAAATATCATGAAGAATTAAGAATTTAACCACTTGCATGTAATGTATCTTATCTTAGTAAATTGAAGAGATTTTATGAAGGAAAAATAATTCCACAGACCAAATAAATTTCTATTATTTACATGAATTGGTGATTAGGACGTATATCAATTGTATGATTTTACCTTTGATTTGCAATATTTATAGATGCAAACGGCATACACAAATAGAGTCCTATTAAAAATGTAATTATACTGGAGAAAGGCGTGCCACTGCCACAAGACACCGGGTAAAAATAAAATTTGAATAATAGGGGTTTTCTTTGGATTGTGATAGTTCACTGCTTGCCAATAACAGTCTCACACGTCAACCATAAAAGAGAGTTATTATGGTTTAACTATGTTCCCTACTCAATTGAAGTTCTAGTTTTATAATAATATAATATTCCTTCCATCTCTTATCCAAACTCAAAACAAGATTTATTCACCCATATACACACGTGGAGGCTACAACCAATAATACATATATATATTCTCCAATTTCTCAGTGCCGAAAACAAGGAGATAGAATTTGGTAAAAGATAATTACCAAATAATATTAACGTTAACCTTACATTTTCCTAATTGAATTTAAATTGTTTTGGTCTGATCCAAAATAAATTTCTCTTGGGTCAAGACTCCTACCTAATTAATCATGATCTATAAAATGAGTATGATACTGATATAGTAATTATCTCTTTATCAATAATTAATTATCTAACCAAAATAAAAATTATCGACAAAACTTATTTTCCTTTTTGTCCCTCAACTTCTAAAAATTTGTTAAAGACATCTAGGTAAAATTCGTATTGCTAACCAATAATAAACCATAGAATTTCAGAGTGTTACAGGACCTACTTAAACACATTTGAAAAATGGAAAATCCACTGCAGAGTTGAACTGCACGACCATGCAAACACTACTAGGTGGCCACGCGTTCTGGCATCAAACCAACATATCTAGTTTAGGGTGGCCTGCACGACCACCAACTCTATAACTGTGCGATCGCGCAGTTGGTCGGTCCAGCGCAAAGTCAGGCCCATGCATGGATTTCTTGTCTTATTTTGCCTAGGTTTCTTGGAAACTTATATATTCAACTATTCATGCACAAAGAAGCTACCTTTGCACACACAGTCAAGAGGAAAAATTCATCATTTTATCATTAAGATCTTGGAAGCTAATTGGAGGCAAAGGCGTGAGGATTGGAGATCAACACTTGAAAGCTACATCTTGGTACAAGATTTCTTTTATTTGTTGAATTTTAAAACTCATGATGTTTACTATTATTATTTTTTGTATTTTCAGTTCCAATACCACGGAAAATTAATTTTCTTGTTGGGATTCGTGATGTAACATAGTTTTAGACCTTTAATTACATTGTTCAAGTCTTTACGTATAAGTTGCATGTGTTGATTTTTTTATGTGTTTAATGTTTGAATTAACTAGCTACTAATTTATTGATTTAATGGTTTGTTTTCATAATTCGAGAGGTGAACTAACGAACTAGATGTAGGAATAAAATTCGGTAATTTAATGAACGATAAAGCTATACATTTATTGTTATCGTGATCTATTTTTAGAGTTCTTGTATTCAATGCACCTAATAATTATAACATGCTGCCTAGAAACACAGTTAACTAATTAGGTAGAGTTGATTTATACTCTAGAGAGGAATTTCACATGCATAAGTGAATTCGATCGATCACATTATTAGGATTGAAACTTGAATACTGGAATTAAAGGTATTAACTATGTGAAATCGTGATTCCCAACTTTTCAATCATAAATAACTAAAATTAATTAGTCTCAATCAATCATTTAATTAGTTTAGACAAAAATCTCACTTTTCAACTGTTCAAATAAATCTAGGATTGAAATAACTTCGGTAATTAATCACTATCTCTGTAGGACGATAACTCAGACTGTTTGTCCACTTTATTATTTGGATGCGATATCCTACACTTGCGATTTACCACGTCATCCATATCAAACTTCAAAATCACATTTCCACCCTTGACTTTATTGTGCAGGTAAGACATTATCTGCAATTGCATGCCCACTAGTAAAACTACTCTGGTTGGGAGAAATCAGTTTGGGGAGGATAGTATTCAATCTGTTAGACATAGTCTTAGTGAGGACTTTGTTAAGGACATTACACAAACTGATTGGTCTGAAATCCTTCCAGCTGGTAGCTAGAGATTTTTTGGGGATAAGTACTAAAGTAGTGGCCGATACTCCATTCGGAAGAATTTTCACATTGAAGAAGTCCCTAACAGCTTCAAGAAGGTCTACTTTAATAGTATCCCAGCATTCCTGGTAAAACATTATAGAGAATCCATTTGGTCGAGCTACAGTTCCTTTATCCATAGATAGAACTATTTTATGTATTTCCTCCATATCTAGTTGAGAATTTAGCCAAGCATTATCTCTGGAAGTGATAGCTCTTGGGATAGGATCCAAAAGCTCTTCAAAATTAGCAATAGGTTTAGTGGATAGCAGTTTTGAAAAGAATTCGATAACAGATTGTTCAGTTAGGAATAGTCCATTTTCTTTTGAATTTGGATGATTGTGTTCTGATTTCTATGTTTTTTGACAACATGGAAGAATTTCGTTTTTCTATCTCCTTCGTTTAACCATTTCACCCCAGACTTCTGCTTCCAAAATGTATTCTCTCTACATGGTAGAAGATTAAGTTTAGTATATGCTTTATGTGTGTCAATTCTAGTTTCAGGGGATTTGTAATCATCATATATTCTCTCCTTCTGAAGAGCTTCCAGTTCTGCCTTTTTGATCTCTTCAAAGATATTGTCAAAAACTTCTTTATTCCAGATTTTTAAGCATTTTTGAGTCTTTTTAGCTTGTAAAAGAAACCAAATAAGCCACTTAAATATGGAATTAAAGGGGATCCCCAACATTAACTCACAACCTCCTGCAAGTTCTCATGTAGGCTCCACATATTTCGATATCTGAAAGAGATTGTATATTTTCCATTTGACTGTTTGCAACAAATTAGCTTGGGGTTATGATCTCATGTGCCCCTATTTAGGATAATAGTTGAGAAATTGTTGTGAAAATATCGCAAGTGCACGATATCGTAAACAAGTAATAAGTAGACTTTTGAGTCGGGATTGTTGATCCCACGAAAACTATTTATTTGCTATCGATTTACTTTGATTCAAAATAATTTCTAGACTAAAGTAAAAACTAACTAAAAAAATAAAATTGCAATCGATTCCAAAAAGACAATAAATTGAGAGATTAATGAAATAAACAATTCTAATAACTAAGAAATAAAAATTAAACTAAAAGCAACTAAATGAAAATATAAAAGAAAGAAATTGAACGATGAGCTTTCTTAACAATAAAGAACTATCGGGATTAATGATTTCGAAATAATATTCTAGCTTAATTTCGCATCTGAAGTTGTTTTCTAAAATTTTGATCGAATTCACACATGTTTCTAATTTACCTCTCTCGAATTCAAATTAAGTTTATTTAACTATGTCAACCATGTAACTCTGCAGCGGGTCAGAGTTCTCCTTAACTAAATACATTAAATTTCCTAGGAATTCATAAGTGATCACAAGTAACCACAAATTCATGTCTCTATCTTTTAGTTGAAATTGCTGAATTTTGCAACACGATCTAATTGTTAACTCACCTCTCGGATTATGAAAACAACCATTATTTTGTATTATCTTTTACTCTTTGAATTGAAATTTTAGGCTCTTCGATCACATTATTAACTTAACCATAATCATACACATTGTAATATATAAGCCGTCCTTCAGATTTCGTCGGTGAATCATCAGTCAAACCACTAGTCTGAGCATTGAAATTGCCATGTATAAGAAGAACATGTTTAGTACACAATGTTGAACAAGATTGTAATGTATATCCTGTATTACTAATTGTACATGCGACAAAAGGCGAATGAACCTAAAGATTTGGGAATGTGGGAGACATTAAATGAAAGGATGATGAGCTAAGATCGTCCTCGAATGATTGAGATCGTGTAACTTTTGGGGGTGATTCAGGTGGAATATCGACAATATCAACGTTCCGTAAAATCCAGCCTGATGTCTATGAGGGATATTAATGTGAGTTATTGAGTTGCTCCAAGGAGGCAAACCTCCATTTGCGCGTAAATAATCTTAATATCTTGTTTTGAGCTTTAGAGTGTGTTAATTTGGTATTGTTTAAAATGAGTTTTTTTGAAATGAATAGTGATTTTTAGGAGAAATGATGGTTGAGATTTGTTGGGTGGATTTTGTAAATAGTGACGCCAAAATAAGTATAATGACGGTTTTGTAAATCCTTGCCGAATATTGGATAGAGTAACGGCAAAGAAAAACACAAACAAGAAGAATAATAGAAGAAGGGACAAAGCCGAGGCAAGAGTTGGACTCTTTGTCCTTAAGTCGAAATTGCCCCGCAACGGTGCCTACGGATTTCGGCAATCAACTCCCAAGATACAACGGAAACACTTGTGTTTGTAGCACTCCAAAAAACAAGTACAACGAACCAAAATAAGGCTTATGTACTCCAAAGATGAAATGAAAGAAATCAAATCATTTGAATAAATGAATGATGAATTGATGAATGAAAAATAATACAAGCATATGGGGTCTATATATAGATGTTGGAAAGTTGTGTCTCAAAAGACACAACCCTTACAAGAGACACATCCTTTCAAATTTGTCTCTAATTGAAGAGACACAATTATTGGAAATTATTAATTTCAAAAGTCACAATCTTTCATATGAAAAGACACATCTTTTCATTAAATTAATTCTAGAATATTCAATAATATTCTTTTAATTTTCCAATATTGTCACAATTTTAAGTGGCTTAATTTTCCATTCACTATTAATGGTTCCACTTAAATAATCACATAAATTGGTCAAAACCAATTTTTCCAACAATCCCCCACATGAATGAAAATTAATTCAAATGCAATGCGAATGAAATGCAGACTCTAACAAATGGAGTACACACGACAAGTCATAGCATTAAGATAGGTAGCTTGTGGTCTTGAAACTTCTTTAGTTGAATACAATCGGATTTACTAGGCTAGTTGGTGAACGCGATGTCTTGAACGATCCAGCCGTTCGTGTAAAACCAAACAACTGTACCAACACCATGACTCATCTAACCTATTCGGTTCTCATGGTTGAGTCCATTTTGGCTCTGGACTACTCTTGGTTTCATAAGTGCTCTAAGAGAATTAAGCCTCGAATTCTCGTAGAAGCGGCCCCACTTCACACTTATATAGGTGATCTCATACCTTTTTATCTCAAGGTTATGAATCATTAAAAGTATATATGTATACTTAACCTTATACACATTTTACATAGCACTTTAAATTTTAGGAATGGGAATAAGTGCTTTATTCCGAATCATTTATGACTTAGTTGTCCCATTGAACCAAGATCTTGGGATCTCCAATCTACAAGGTTGGGTTTCCGTCATAGTAATTCTATTCAATAGGCTTTAGGCCCATTCCCCTCGAAAGATGGTATACTTGATCTCTTGCAAGTCCTTTCGTCAAAGGATCAGCCAAATTTTCTTTTGACTTCACATAGTTAATAGAGATTATACCATTTGATATTAACTGTTTAATGGTATTATGTCTCCGACGGATATGTCGAGACTTGCCATTATACATACTATTTTGTGCCCTTGCAATTTCCGACTGATTATCGCAATGTATATTAATTGCAGAAACCGGCTTTTCCCAACATGGAATTTCTTCAAGAAAATTACGAAGCCATTCGGCTTCACCGGCTTTGTCTAACGCAATAAACTCAGATTCCATCGTGGATCGAGCAATACATGTTTGCTTAGACAATTTCCAGGACACGGCTCCACCTCCAATGGTAAACACATAACCACTCGTGGATTTTGAATCCTTAGTGTCAGATATCCAATTTGCATCAGTATATCCTTCTAACACCGCAGGATATATTGAGTAGTGTAATCCATATTCAACCGTGTGTCTTAAATATCTAAGAACTCGGTTTAATGCCTTCCAATGTACAACACTTGGATTACTAGTGAATCTACTCAACTTGTTGACTATGTATGCTATATCCGGCCTTGTGCAGTTGGTAATATACATTAAACTACCAATGACACGCGAATATTCCAATTGAGATACGGGTTCACCAGTATTCTTGGCTAAGTGAATACCTAAGTCAACTGATGACTTAACCGGTTTATCGTCATACGCCTTAAATTTCTTAAGTATAGTCTCAACATAATGTGATTGAGACAATGACAAACCATCGGATGTCTTAGAGATTTTAATCCCTAATATTACATCCGCCACTCCCATATCCTTCATGTCAAAATGTTTTGTTAACATTTTCTTAGTCGAGGAAATGACTTTAGAGTTATTTCCCATAATTAGCATATCGTCAACATATAGGCATATGATTACATATTCATTAGGTGTGTTTTTAATGTAGACACATTTGTCACATTCATTGATTTTGAAGTCATTTGACAACATCGTTTTATCAAACTTTTCATGCCATTGCTTCGGTGCTTGTTTCAATCCATACAATGATTTTACAAGTCTACACACCTTCTTTTCATTTCCTGGTGCAACAAACCCTTCAGGTTGTTCCATGTAGATTTCTTCTTCTAATTCACCATTTAGAAACGCGGTTTTGACATCCATTTGATGTATTTCAAGATTATGCAATGCTGCGATTGCAATCAAGACACGTATAGACGTAATGCTTGTAACGGGTGAATAGGTATCAAAGAAATCTACTCCTTCTTTTTGTCTATACCCTTTGGCTACTAATCTAGCCTTATATTTATCAATTGATCCATCCGACTTCAATTTCTTTTTGAAGATCCGTTTACAGCCTAAAGCTTTGTTTCCCGAAGGGAGTTCAACCAATTCCCAAGTATGGTTACTCATGATGGATTCAATTTCATTGCGTACAGCTTCTTTCCAAAAAGGAGCTTCGGGAGAGGACATTGCTTCATCAAATGTCCTAGGATCATTTTCAAGTAAATTGGTTACGAATTCTGGACCGAATGTCTTTGGAATTCGTTGCCTTTTACTACGTCTCGGTTCTTCATCATCATTCTTTCCATGTATGTTATCATAAGTTCTTTTATTTGAACTTATTTCCTTTTCTTTACACGGAAAACTGTCTTCAAAGAAGACCGCATTTCTTGATTCAATAATTGTACCAACGTGTACATCAAGTACTTCGGATTTGTGAACCAAGAATCGATATGCACTACTATTGATAGCATATCCAATAAAGACACAATCAATTGTCTTTGGTCCAATCCTAACTTGTTTAGGTTTGGGTATTAGTACTTTCGCTAAGCACCCCCACACTTTAAGATATTTGTAGGAAGGTTTTCGACCTTTCCATAATTCGTAAGGCGATTCATCCTTATCTTTGTGTGGATTTTATTAAGGATATGATTTGCAGAAAGTATGGCTTCCCCCCACAAGTTTTGAGGTAAGCCCGAACTTATCAACATTGCATTCATCATTTCCTTTAACGTTCGATTTTTGCGTTAAGCAATTCCATTAGATTGTGGTGAATATGGTGCCGTTGTTTGATGAATTATTCCAGATTCTGCACAAAATTCTTCAAACGGTGCAACATATTCTCCACCTCTATCACTACGAATCATTTTAATTCGTTTTCCAAGTTGATTTTCAACTTCATTTTTGTAGTGTTTAAACACTTCCAAAGCTTCATCTTTGCTTTTCAACAAGTACACATAACAGTACCTTGTACAATCATCTATGAATGTAATGAAGTACTTTTTACCACCCCTTGTTTGTACGAACTTCAAATCACACACATCCGTGTGAATTAGTTCTAATGGTGTGGTGTTTCGTTCAACCGAATGAAATGGTGTTTTGGCCGCTTTTGCCTCTACACATGTTTCGCATTTTCCATTATTAAAATGCATATTCGGAAGTAAACTTAAATTCATTAACTTTCGTATTGAATTAAAGTTTGCATGTCCTAATCTATGATGCCATAGATTACATGACTCAAGAATATAAACTGAAGATGACGTTTTATTGATTGTAGGATTTGGTACAACAGTTAGGACATTCATTTTGAATAGTCCATCTTTTACATAGCCTTTGCCTACATACATATCATTTTTGGTAAGTACAAAACTTATCCGATACAAAGACTAGTTTAAAGCCATTCTTGCTTAACAAAGAACCCGACACAAGGTTCTTGCGAATATCCGGTACGTGAAGGACATTATTGAGGCTAAGTTCTTTTCCCGACGTCATCTTCAAGACCACTTTGCCTTGTCCTTCCACTTTGGATGTAGAGGAGTTCCCCATAAATAATTTTTCTCCCTCGGTTGGAGTGTATGAAGTGAACATTCCTCTATCGGCACAAATGTGACGGGTTGCACCCGTATCAACCCACCATTCCATGGGATTTCCAACAAGGTTGCATTCAGAAACAACCGCCGATAAATTCATATCGGATATGCCATTTGATATGGCATCAAATTCGACAATGTTGGCTTGGGATTGCTTCTTAGGTTTGCGACAATCAACCGAGCGATGTCCAGCCTTTCCACAATTGTAGCAATTTCCCTTGAACTTCTTTGCACTCTTCTTTGTAGATTCAACGGAATGCTTTCTCTTCTTTCCTTTGTTGTTGCTAGATTCCACCACATTTGCCTTTGCTTGTGGTATGCCATTCACGACTCGTTTTTCCGAACTTCGGTTGTCTTCTTCAATCCTCAATCGGACCACAAGTTCTTCAATGTTCATCTCCTTGCGCTTGTGCTTGAGATAGTTTTTGAAGTCCTTCCACATGGGTGGAAGTTTCTCGATAATTGCAACCACTTGAAATGATTCGCTCACGGACATATTTTCCGCATGAATGTCATGGAGTATGACTTGCAATTCTTGCACTTGACTGATGACGGTCTTGGAATCTACCATTTTGTAGTCCAAGAATTTTCCCACAATGAACTTCTTGATTCCGGCATCTTCGGTCTTGTACTTCTTTTCCAAGGTCTCCCATAGTTCCTTTGCAGATTTCTTATAGCAATATACACCGTATAAGGCGTTGTCCAAGCCATTAACAATATAATTCTTGCATAAGAAATCCGAATGTTTCCAAGCATCCAAAGCAATCAAAGATGCCCTATTGTTTTCCCCTTCTTGTATGGCGGGAGGATCTTCATTCAAGAATTTCGCCAAGTTGAGGGTTGTGAGATAAAATAACATTTTCTGTTGCCACCTTTTGAAATCGACCCCAACAAATTTCTCTGGCTTTTCCCCATGTGAAACGGATTTTGAATGTACGATAGTAGGGGCACCCACAACCGGAGGAATCACACCGGTAGGAACACTTCCTTCAGAAGTTCCCATGTTCGAAGTTTCATTCGAAGTAGTATCGGTATTAAGAACCGTATTCATTTCTGTTTACGTAAAACAGAAGATCAACCAAAACAAAATAGAAGTGAAGAAGAAGAAGTTAAACTTAACAAGTTTAACCAAACAAGAATGTTACTTTCACAAAAAAAAAATCGACTTAAGATTGTTGGGTGGATTTTGTGAATAGTGACGCCAAAATAAGTATAATGACGGTTTTGTAAATCCTTGCCGAATATTGGACAGAGTAACGGCAAAGAAAAACACAAACAAGAAGAATAATAGAAGAAGGGACAAAGCCGAGGCAAGAGTTGGACTCTTTGTCCTTAAGTCGAAATTGCCCCGCAACGGTGCCTACGGATTTCGGCAATCAACTCCCAAGATACAACGGAAACACTTGTGTTTGTAGCACTCCAAAAAACAAGTACAACGAACCAAAATAAGGCTTATGTACTCCAAAGATGAAATGAAAGAAATCAAATCATTTGAATAAATGAATGATGAATGAAAAATAATACAAGCATATGGGGTCTATATATAGATGTTGGAAAGTTGTGTCTCAAAAGACACAACACTTACAAGAGACACATCCTTTCAAATTTGTCTCTAATTGAAGAGACACAATTATTGGAAATTATTAATTTCAAAAGTTACAATCTTTCATATGAAAAGACACATCTTTTCATTAAATTAATTCTAGAATATTCAATAATATTCTTTTAATTTTCCAATATTGTCACAATTTTAAGTGGCTTAATTTTCCATTCACTATTAATGGTTCCACTTAAATAATCACATAAATTGGTCAAAACCAATTTTTCCAACAAGATTTAGTTGAAAAGTAAAAATTTGTGAGCTTGACTTTTGATTGATGATTGAGATTGAATACTATAAAATAAATGAGAAAAATTTAAAGAAAAACAAATGGGAGCTTATTTGCATACATTCTTTTGATGAATCAAATTTTCTTGGAAAAGTTTGTACAGCTTTTGTTTCTACAATTAAAGATTGGGTACAAAAAGGACTTTGTTGCTGTCCGTGTATGCTTTCACGTTGTTTTATTGAATAAAAAATCTCTTCTTAAAAAATAATAAATAAATAAACACCTTGTTTCAGAGTTATTGTTAATTAGAAAGTCGGTCAATTTCTTCATACCTTTCTCAGCTTCTCATTCTTCTCGCTAGCGCGCACCTCCTGGAATAGATAACCATTTTTTTCTTTAAGAGCGGTCTTAGGATTTAGAGGGAGAATATAACCAAATATACATTTACAAATAGTTGCACTCGTAGAATTTAGAGCGTTAGGATTTATTACTCCTCGTTAATTACCCTAATTAGTATTTGAAGCCTATATTATAAGACATTATTTAACAAATTGTTCTCATCCATTTTTGTAATATATAAAATTAATGTCCTGATTAAAAAGTCATCTAGTCTAGTATAGTTACATTTGTTGCCTGTTTGTTTGTTAATTTGTGTTTATATCTTGATTAAGAAAATAATGGTGGCATTATTACCAAGAATATCACCGCCACTTTCTTTGGTGATGCATGCGAAATATTGAAACAAACAAGCACACAACTTTATTATTTAATATTAAATAGATGGAAATTTATTGATAGAAATGATCGATCATACCCTCTCTATTGTAAGTATATTAATGGAGAGGGCCGGGGGAGTCTGATTGACGAAGCAATCATACGTGCACTCACACAGCTAGTGTCACGATCCGTCCCGGATCATCCTACTAGACCTGAAACGTGACGTGTGCCGATAGAAGGTGCCAACTAGATGTTGGACACACCACGAAGGCAATTTTGACTTTTCTTATCTTTCAAATTCTCCTTTTAAATAAATTTGAACTCATATGAATTTATAAAAATTTTGACTGAGTCTCATCTATAATATTGTCTTAACCAGCCTGTAAGACAATAACAAATCCTCAAACATACATTCATAAATAATTACATTACTTTCCAAATCTTTCAGGCAAAACAATTGACATAATAAAATACCTACAATTCTTAATCCATTTCTTCATATACACAATCCAAAATACATCATCACTAGATGCATTCCTGACAAAGTATATAACTAATATAGAGTAACTACATAGTCCAATGTATCTTCCTCGAATATAACTTCTAAGAGCTTACCAAAGTAACTCCTGCAAATAATAATGTTACAAAGCTCCTCAAGAGCTGCAAAGGCTCCTTCTATGCTGCTGAAAATCTTATTTTCTTCCTATACTGTAAAGGTGGGGAAAAACATGAGCTTGTGACTCATAGAGTGGAATTTTTGAAATAAATGTACTTTATAATCCATTTTTGAAAACATAATTTATTTCATAATGGTTTTGCAACTTGAAATCAAAACATATTTGCTAACAATAATTGTTCATAAGTATCATATAATAATCATCTGTGGCATAACTGAAAAACTTTAATATATAAGAAACCGCACCAACCGGTACCCAACTAAATCATCTGCTAAATCTGGAATCTGTATCTAGTCATACGTGCGTATACTACTGAGCACCTTCGTACCCGGCCGGAAGCCCCTCTGGGTACAAAAGTGGGTCCCAAAGACCTTATATATACACTCTTACACATGGGCCGTACATAAAAGTGGATCTTAAGATCCTCTGAACACGGGTCATAGGCCCCCTCCGTGACAGAGTCTTAAAATCTCAAATAATATCCGCTAGTACACAGGCCCAAGGCCCCCTCCGTGCACTAACACAAGAACAGGTAACAACATCGGGTACTTCTGGTTGTTTTAAAATCATACATGCTGAACTTGATTAATCATCCTCGTAAAAATGGTATTAGAACCAACATGCTTAAACAAGCGTAATTATAAAACATTTATTGTGATAACCATGCTAAAAGCCATTTCTTTCAAAATCATTTGTAACGTAAAGAAAATCAACGTAATAGAAAACTTGAATAACGTAAATTCTTTTAAGTTTTTAAAAGAATAACCTTTCCACTCGCTGAGTTTATATACTTGAAGTTAGCTGAGCTGATAAATCTGGTTTCATCACTACATCATCTCCTGAAATAAAAATATAATTCTCATGTATTAAAATCAACTATATCAAACCATTAAAAATGGGTTAATATCATTTATAACTCAATTTCCTTCGTATAGTTATCAATCAATCGTTTGACATTATCCAACTTATTAGTCCATTCACTAACTTTCTATTTACAGTCCTTCATAGGATCTACTCTAACAACTAAACATCAATATATATATTAATTGATCAAATGCTTAAAAACTAAATCAAAAAAATTAACCATAATTAAGACCTTAAAATCTACAAATATTGAAAAGTGGCATCAATTCCAAAATATAGAGCATAAACACTAGAACTTTGAAAGTATTCTTCTTGAACATATTTTCAACAACAACTCAACTATTATCATTTCCCAACATAGCTGAAATTTCTCTTAAATATTGAGGAATTCAACTTAATTCCATTATTTCATACTTATTTATCACCAATCAAGTATTTAATATCATACATAATCATCCAAAAGCTAAAGATCAAAATACTAATTTCGAAAACCCATTTCATGATTTATTTCCTTTACCATAAAAAATTAACATATACTATTTCTTGACAATTTCTTTAGCATATTACCTCAAATACATCTAAATAAACCTAATACTTGCTAAACTTCGAATTTAAGTCAATCATCCATAAACCCTAAAAACTTTAAACACAAATCATTAACTATTAATACTCTTGCTTACCTTTAGGAACTGGAGAAGAGATTCAAGAGCACAAGTTTGAGAAATGTATCTTTGATGGGTGTCGAATCCAACAAATAATAATGTTTTCTTACTCTTATAAAAATAAATTGTATTAGTGGTGAGCAAGGTCGAATCTACAGAGACTGGTTAGATTTAATTCTTCAGGAAAATTAAAAGCAATGAATTAAAAACAAAGGGGGGGTTTTGAATTTTTGAACATAAAATCAATTTGTAAACAAACAAGTGCGAAATTAAAATTTTTAGAAATATCAAATTAAACAAATATCCAGCTCAAGGTATAATCTCAGTATCCAATTACGATTAGGCTCGTGCCTCCAGAATCCGTCATAATAATCAGACTTGATGCAGACGCTGCCATTGTTGGTAATGAACACCTCATTCCCCACATTTGGAGCTCGAACTTTGTCACTGAGAACTGGAGGTAATTGTGGCCGTATATTAAGGCAGCGGTAAGATATTTCCCATTATCGTCCTTGAAGGCGACATGCTTGGGTAATACCAGCATGGTTTCCAAATCAATGATTGTGCACACAACGTACAATTCACTGTCAGGAGATTTTGAACCTGCATACAAGCAGGAATTATAGGGTCCTGCAGTTGGCCACAAGCATACATAGTGGTTCTTTTGGACACAACGAACACTACAAGAATTCGGCTCAACAGAGACGACAAAAGTCGTCTCTAAAGGATCTAAAGTCGTCTCTATTGGTTATTAGAGACTACAAAGTCATCTCAATTAGTCGTCTCTGTAGGTCCGTGGCTGAAGATAATTAGAGACGACTCTGTTTTCTCCGGTGAAATTGAAACGACCTTTAGAGACGACAATGTCGTCTCTATTTGTGAAAATATTTAATTAATTTTTTATTTATTTATTTTGACCCGATTCAAACCATTTTTAACCCGACCCAAATCTCGATCCGAACCGTCGACCCCGAAATTTTCTTTAATTTATATGATAATTGTGCATGATAATGATTCGAACTCGGGACCTAAGTGTTGGGTGGTGATGTCCCAACCACTAAGGCAATTAAATTCTTGTGTTAAATTTTGTTTTAAATAATATATATTAGTTAACTTAATAATATTTTCTTAACAAATTAACTTTAATATTAATTATATAAATATAAATAAATAAAAAGATCAATAAAAAAATAGCGAAATTTTAAAAAATAAGAATAAAAAATTTTAAAAATCAGAATAGAGACGACTTTTTAAGTTGTCTCTATTAGTTGACAACCAATAGAGACGACTCCATAATGTCGTCTCGATTGGTCGATGAATAGACACGACATTGAAATGTCGTCTCTATTGGTTGACAACTAATAGAGACAACTTAAAAAGTAGTCTCTATTGGTCGACCAACAGAGACAACTTTTTTGTCGTCTCTACTGATCGACCAATAGAGACGAAAATTTTTCGTCTTTTCGATCCTTTTTCTTGTAGTGGAAAGCGAACGCCTTCAGTAGCATCTTTACCATTCACGTAGAAGGGCTCGAACAAAGTGCATGACCAATCGGAATGGTTTTCATTTGATTCATCAGCCAAGGCTCCAATCCAAAGAGAATCCTTCGATTGCATGCGCTAGTATTTGTTGTTGTATAGCTGCATCTTATGTGCACACGTCCCGTGTTGCCACTACTGTTTGCAGGCTCCACTTCGTACTTTGTGTATGGGCACACAACTTGCTCTCCAGAGAACCTCACAAATCCATGAACCTGGTGTTGTCTGTGATATAGCTCAAGTATTTAGAATTGTATTGCTATTGCAATGCAAAATATCTTGAGTGCAACAGTACCGAGGCATATCTCTCTCCCATTTCTCTGGCTATATTAATGTAATATTGCTCTTGTTTATGTGATTTCCCCACTCCAACTCAACATGCTATTTATAGGGAAATTCAGCCTTCATTTTACTTGGGCCCAATTTGATTGAGCTAATAGGTGGAAAAAGTTGATAAGTATTTTTGAGATACATGGTTTAAAAGTGGTAAAAGTAGTGTGGCCCATAAAAATGATAATTGAGATTGACGATTGAAGGTTTGTTTCTAGACTTCTTATTTGCCATCTAACATTCAAATTTGGAAACACAAAAAACGCGTTCTCTTTTCTATTTTTAAAATGAGTTTTTGAAATATATATATATATATATATATATATATATATATATATATATATATATATATATATGCACAAAACTCAAAATGAGGAAAACATCATTTTGGACTTTTTCGGTACAAAACTTTATGAAATCGAAAACACGAAAAAACGAATCTATTTTGAATAGTAGCAGCAAATTTCAAACATTTGGTGATGTGTGATCCCATCTTAATTTTAATAATTAATTAATCTTGTATTGTCAATTAATTTTTATTCATGAAATCATTGAACTGGAGCATCTATCTAGGTTTTATCTAGAAATATTTTGTGTTGCTTGTACATCTTTCTTTTCTTTTTTATTTTATTCAATCTAATCTTTCTTAATTTATTTATTTATTTTGTTTTAATATTTAAAAGATTCTAACTTTAGTAAAAATAAATGACATTGTAAACAATGATTTACGTCAAGAATTTAAAAAAAGAGAAAAAGAAAAGGTGCAAATGTATCGTCAATACGAATTGTGATTATTTTGTTTACATGGACTAAGAAAGTAATTGAGGCTTGAACAATGTTACAGTAAAAATTAAATAAGTAAATTTCTTATATATTTTTGGAATTGAATATTAATGGCTTTATCTATTTTTATAATATTTTTCTATCCATTATTAAATTAGTCCAACAAAAATTAAATAAGTCAATTTCTTATAATATAGAGTAAATCTTCAAAACACAAAAAAATTTATAATCTTAATTCTTAATCTTAATATCTATAAAAGAAATATAGTCAACACAAAAAGTCAACCAAATTTCCCGCCTAATCTGCCATCCATAATAATTAAAAAGAAATAATAAATTTAATATGTCTTAATAAAAATATATATATACAAAATAAAAAAAATATATCTAAAAGGTCGGGTCTTATGTTTCCAACGCGAGATTGATTGCATCCTCATTATCAATCTTATTTTACTAACAATTCAATTTTGAGAAACTGTTCATTTTCCAGAGATATATATATATATATATATATACAGATTAATTAATCTTCTTGGATAAAAAGTCCCAACTGCTGGATCTTACGTTTCCAATGCGAGATTGATTGCATCCTCATCATCAATGTTATTTTAGTGACAATTCAGTTTTTAAAAACTGTTCATTTTCCAAATAATATTTTACAGACATAAATATATATACACATATTAAAAATACATAATGAATACAAAATTTAAACTTAAATTAAATAATAGATTGTGGTGATAATTATTTATATTCGTCGGAAATAGATAAAAAAAATTTATTTATAAACTAAACAATGATAAATTTTATTTTATTGTTAGCAATTCAATCCAATTTGGAAGAAGTGCTCATTTTCCAGTTAATATTAAACATATATAAAATATAAATACACACACAAAATACATAATACATACACAGTTTACTCTTAAATGAAAATATTCCAACCGCATGTTTCCAATGTCAGCATTTGTTGCATTAACACCACCGTCATGATTAATATTAATCAATTAACAACTCAATTTTGAAAAAAAATTCTTTTTCCATAAAAGTAATTTACCCAAAATTAAATTGTAACCCATTTCAGAATCAAAATATTTATGTATTTTAATGCAATAATTCAACTTTTCATACACGTTTATACAGATATAATTAATACATGCACAAGTATCTGATAAATAAACTTTTCAACTTCTATAGAAATAATAAACTAATAATATTATAATAAATTTTAAAAATACTCCATCCTCTATAAATTAAGAATTCACAGCCCAAGCCCCCTGCATACTCATTGTCATGGACCAAAAATAAAATCCTTCTTCCTTCTTGGAGACAATCGTGCTTCATTTATAGAGGAACTCGTTGTCTTGGATCACGACACGTAGCATACTTTACACTTGTCTTCACCCTAGCTCTCTTGGAGGTGACAACCTTGCTTTTTTACCGTAATCATTGCTACATTTCGTAGGGGATGGGCGCCTGTCACATCTTGGTAAAGGCAGTGTCACATCTCTGACTCCATCTCTCTTCAGGTCACTACCGTAAAGCGAATCGGTTGAGTATAAAGCACATCGGCTAGGCGTAAATCAGTTCGGCTAGAAAGGTTCGCTTGACAAACCACCTCGGAATCGGACGCAAGGTGATATTTCGGACCTTAGCTATGGGTCAAGGTCCGTTGGGTCTTAGCTGGGCCCTTGTTAGTGGATCAATGTACCTCTCTTTGGGCTTGGATTCAACACTAGTCCCTCAAATTCGAAGCGATCATTCATGGACGTGTAGGATTTGTTGTATGACCGAGGCACTAACTTTGTTATGGTGGCTTTCGTATGATGCCGCGGACTTGGTGCTTAGGATGACCTTCCTTATTGGAGGTTTGTATTTGGTGTGAAGCCGAACTCCTACTTCGACTTTTCTCCCCTGAGTGAAGGTTTGGGACTCACTATCGCGTATCTTAGGCGGCGTATTTAATGAAAAAGGGGGCTATGGTCGTTGGTTCCCAGGAAGTATAGAAAAGGTGATGGGAGTGACATTTTACAGCGCGTGGTACTCACTGTGGTAGCTGAACGGTTTTGTCCCTCCCTTTGACGGCTGGCGCTTTGATTAGCCCATTTTCCAAGAAGCATGGGTTAACCACATTAATCATACGGCTCACAAAAATCAAGGAATCCAGATCATTGGGATCTCTATAAATCCTCCTTCATTTTATTATTTCCCCTTTACCATTTTCTAAGAATTTTGCAGCAATTCTCTGGCGAAAGCTTGTATCGTTTTTCTGTTTCCTGCGAGTTTCGAGTCTTCTCTTCAAAGGTTTTCTTCCTAATTCCCGTTCTTAGCATTCTACAGCTTTCCTTGGCGATTTCCTCCTTCCGCGGGTACAATTTCTCTGAAGGTAAATCTCTTTGTTTTTGTGTGTCCAAAACCTCATTTCCTTTTTTTTTTTTTTTTATTTCTAGTTTTTCATTGTGGGTTTGAAAATTTTGTTTTGCATTTTCTTTTTCTTTTGATGAGTCTGACCCATCTTTTAAGAATAAATGGAAGGAGTTGGGGGAACTGGTTCACGGGAAATGATAGCAATGGAGATTCCTGTCAGAGGTTTTTGCCCAATATCTTTGTCGATTTTTAGTTCCCGCTTCTTTAGAGAGCAGATTAAGAGGAGGAATAGGAAAACTAGCGGTATAATTTATTTGAGTGATTCTGACAGCGAAGAAGAGAGAAACCAGAACTACATGGCCCATCTATCGTCCGAAGAGGAATCCGCGCTAAGAGAACTCCGAAGCAAACGTGATAGAGACATGGGGAGAGAAGGAGCAACGGGTTCTTCTTCTGGCCCACAGGATCTTGATTTGGGCACCAGGGCCCCTTTCCGGGTGCATAGAGAGGAGTTGGGGCTCTCAGAGGAGGAGATAGCCCAGGTCGAAGGTTGGGTGGACCTGGTAAACAAAATATCAGGATATCATGTGGACCCTGACCCGAACCCAGATTTGTGGGAGAGCAGCGAAGTTGCTACTGAAATCCGAGGAGTTAATTTGGTTGGGGCCTCGGCGAAGTTCAGGATGCCAGAAGGGGTCCGTTTAGTGCATCCTACGCCTTCCTACCGACCATGCAGTCCTCCTCCAGGCCAAGCGGCCATATGTTACGATGCTCTGTTCTGTGGTATGAGGTTACCTCTGCACCCCTTCTTCAGGGCCTTGCTTAGGAGCTATAACTTGTGCCCCTACCAGTTGGCACCTAACTTCTGGACACAGGCCGTGGGCACTTGGCTAGTGTGGCAAGAGGTCAACCCTGACCATCCTATCTCACTACACATTATTCATACTTTGTACACTCTGAAGAAGTAAGTGAGAAGGGAGAGGGATGTGAGGGTAGATGTGAAAGACTGGTATTATTTGTCTCCTAGAGGCTCATATCCTCCCGTCATTACTGACCAACCTACCTCTATAAAGAACTGGAGGAACCAGTGGTTCTGGGTTTCCGGGGAGTGGCAGAGTTCTCCTGTGGACCCTAGTCCAGAAATTACCGTTCCCCGAACTCTTTCCATACGTAGTGAGTCTTGCACTTGTTTTAGAGTCTTTAAGTGTCATGAGTCTTTTGCTCTTTTAATTCCCATTTACTTTTCTTGGCTGTTTACTAACATGTCACCGGTACATGGCAGGGGACACTTTTGCTCGCCTCCTCCCCGACGCAGACCTAGAGGCCGTGAGGCGTTTGTTTGCTTACAAGGGTAGTTTCCAAGGGGTCATTCAGCAAAACGAGCTGTTTGTTAAACACGGTCTTATGCGAGTCATGAGTAAGTTCGTTTCCCTATTACTGCTTTATCTTATACTTTTTCTGTTCGTAGCCTCATTTTCCTCTTTCCTGCTAGGTTCCAAGGAATTTCCGAAGATATCCTTAAAGGGTCTCATGACTAAGAAGATCCCTCCTGCCCTGCGCCACGGCAGCGAGATTGAAAGAAGGCAGAAAGCGGTCCTGGCCAACCTGCAAGTTGGGGTGGCAAAGAAAGTGTCTGAGAAGTCTACTGCCCAACTTCAGGGCCCTCTTCCAGCTCTACTGCTACCGCCCACTCTGCTGCCAGTGGGTTCTCAATAGCCCAACATTAAGGGGGAGACAGATCCTAAAAGAGGCATTGCCAAAGGGAAGGGGAAGAGGTCGGATAGAGGTGGATCCAAGAGGGGCAGGGAGACTAAGGATGCCTTAGTACCTCCTTCCTTGTCCGAGGACATATCTGAGCATGTACCTGAGGAGGAGGCGACCCCCTTGAAGAGGCTCAGAAGAGGTAAAGGCAAGGAGTCCACTTCCGCACCTCCGCCACCAATGATTAAAGACTTGGAGGACGAGCCATCTGTGCTCATTCCACGCTTGGCTTATGAAGTGACACCGAAGGGAGCAGAAGAGCTCAAGCATATTAAAACCAGCATCCTCCCCAGAGATGTCACTTTCAACCCTTCATTGTTTGATTCCCCCAGTTCCCCTCCAGCCCGGGCCGCATTTATCACTGAGCAATTTTGGACAGAGGGTTTGTCTGCCTTCTCCTCTAGTACCAGTCCATCCCGGAAGCTGCTCGCCGCCAAGGCCATGAATACCAGGGCGTTGGCCCTTATTGACGAGGTGGAATCATCCGTGGAGGAGGCGCAGAGGGACAAGAAAAATGCTGAGACTGCGCTACGGCATGCAGACAATATGCTCAAGGAGATCAATGACCTCAAGGCCCAGCTGTCCATAGCCCGTGAATCTTCCTCAGAAGAGAGGGCTAATGCGAAGCGCCTCCAGGAGGACAATGATAAACTGAAGCATGACCTCTAGGCCTCTGAGTCAGACGTGGCGGTCTTGTGCAAGAAACTTGATGATTCCAACCGTGCACAGTCTATCGCCTCTGAGGCCCTGGTCATTGCTAATGTAGCCAAGTCGAAGCTGGAAGCTGAGGTGGCAGCAGTCAATGAAAAACTGGGGATGGAGCTGGAGGCTAAGGCGAAGGCGGAGGAGGACCTTGCCTCTTTGGAGAAGCATATGCAAACGAGGATCACTGAGGTTTTGGAGCAGACTGTCACGACATGAGTGGAGAATGTTTTAAGTACCAGAGTGTCTGAGGCTGTCCAGAACTTCAAAGACACTTTTGAAGAGACCCCAGAGTACGAGGCTATGCAGAGGGTCTTTGGGAACTTAGGGGCTAGGATGGCTTTGGGGGACGTGAAGGAAGCTTTTCCGACCTTGGACCTGTCCTCCATCGAAGCCTTGTATCATGAGCCTCAAGATGCCCCTGCGGATCCTTTAGATGGTTTCCCACAAACGGCGCCAAAATGTTGACCACCAAATCCGGCTGGACCTTGGACCAACACGTCTCAGCTCCTCCCTCTTGAACACGTGGATCTCCTGCGCACTGTGACAAACAATCAGCTTGCGAAGGGGGCCGAGGTGGCTCCCGTTTGCACTCCGATGCCAAAGTCAGCGACCATGTTCAACAGATATAATTTGAGTGCGGGAAATATAAGTTTGTAAAAGAGAGAAAAGGGAGTGAGAGAAATATATTGATAAGAGTATTAAATTGCTAACCCCTTTCTTGGAGACAATCGTGCTTCATTTATAGAGGAACTCGTTGTCTCGGATCACGACACGTAGCATACTTTACACTTGTCTTCACCCTAACTCTTGGAGGTGACAACCTTGCTTTTTTACCGTAATCATTGCTACATTTCGTAGGGGATGGGCGCATGTCACATCTTGGTAAAGGCAGTGTCACATCTCTGACTCCATCTCTCTTCAGGTCACTGCAGTAAAGCGCCTCGACTGAGTATAAAGCACATCGGCTAGGCGTAAATCAGTTCGGCTAGAAAGGTTCGCTTGATAAACCACCTCGGAATCGGACCCAAGGTGATATTTCGGACCTTAGCTATGGGTCAAGGTTCGTTGGGCCTTAGTTGGACCCTTGTTAGTGGATCACTGTACCTCTCTTTGGGCTTGGATTCAACAGATTGTATACCAAAAATTAAGTTCTGTGTACCCAAAAATGTCCAACCATTGGGATGGTCTTCGCAGATGCACAGGTTGTCCTTACGCACTAATTTGTTTTCTACATTGCAGATTTAAATTTTTTAAGTTTTTTCAGAAAATAATATTTAATATCATATGTTTTATAAATAACAGGGTGGTAGAATTCACGCAACGGTGAAACAATCATAAGTACGGATGTTCAAAACAATGATATGTGAGGGAAAACTGTATGTTGTTTGCAATTTCGTGGTGGGGTACAACAATGACAAGTTCAAGACTACAAGATATAAGTACAAATTGAACTTTATGCCCAAGACATCTGTTGTGGACGCTCTCGACAAAGATTTTCCAACAAGCAATTATTTGTTCAGACCATTTGGTGAAATTTTGAGTTTAGCAGACGTGGACGACATCATATTATTTGGTATGCAAAACATTTTAATACTACAATTAAGAAAAGTATATTATATTTAATAATTATTCTAATTTTCTTGCCTACTTGCAACTTATTTGCAGACGTTATGGGGGTTATTATTGGAAAAGGTAATGAAAAGTTACAAGAGTGGTGCGGAAGAACATGTAAACTGATAGACATTGTTATTGAGGACCTAGAGTATGCATTAACTTTAATTTTTTTGTGTTAGATTATGAATACATGTAATGTTTTTTCATCTACATTAAAACGTATGTAATTGTTATATTATTTTCAAAAAAAATAAGTTGTCTTGCAGTTCATGGGGAGACTACGTTGAGGAGGTCAATAGCTACTTAGAAAATGAAATATCTGAACCCGTGATAATCGTACTTCAAATGTGTCGGGCAAAACGATTTAGAGGTAATTTTAGGAAATATTTACTTCAAATAAATAATTAGTATTTCGAATCGTTATTTTTCGATAGAATTCAATTTAGATATTAATTTGGATATTTGTGATAACCCGTCGCAGGGGAGATTACAATGTGCAACACTTATTATAGTACCAAACTCCTGGTGAATGCACCAATTGATGAAGTCAAGAATTTTCTTACCAAGTACATAACAATTTTTTGATGTTTAATATATAGTATAGATATAGTATAGATTTGTTTATTTAGTTGTACTTTTAAGTTTAGTGTGATTAATAACATTCAATTATTCACATGCAAGACTAATAAATGGTGTGGAGTGTTCCTCCCAAAGAATAAGTCAAATATCCTCTTCAGTTTACTCCTTATCTGATGATTTGGCGAGTGGATCAACTAATGTGAAAACGTTTGAAGATTTGATAGAATCTTCCGAGGTATAGTAGTTACATAAATATAGTAGTAAATATTTATAGTTATTTTGTTTCAGTTTTAGTCAAGGTGAATTGTTACAACAATTAATTATTTCTGTACACTACAACAAAAGTGACCTTTTACGACATGAATTTACGGCGTGCATATAGGGCACGCCGTAAATCTTAATTATTTACGGCGTGCATAAAATGAATGCCGTAAAGGAATATCTTTTACGGCGTGCATAATTAGCACGCCGTAAAATTTCATTTATTATCACCTTTAACGGCGTACATATTCGCACGCCGTAAAAACTTTTAAAAAAAAAATTATATTTTTTACGGCGTACATATTCGCACGCCGTAAAAATTTTTAAAAAAAAAAAAAAAATTTTACGGCGTACATATTCGCACGCCGTAAAAATTTTTAAAAAAAAAAAAAAAAAATTTTTACGGCGTACATATTCGCACGCCGTAAAAATTTAAAAAAAAAAAAAAAATTTTACGGCGTACATATTTGCACGCCGTAAAAATTTAAAAAAAAAAAAAAAAAATTACGGCGTACATATTCGCACGCCGTAAAAATTAAAAAAAAAAAAAAAAATTTACGGCGTACATATTCGCACGCCGTAAAAATTTTAAAAAAAAAAAAATTTTTACGGCGTACATATTTGCACGCCGTAAAAATTTAAAAAAAAAAAAAAAAAATTTACGGCGTACATATTCGCACGCCGTAAAAATTTTTTTTACGGGCTAAAATCTCCTCGGGCGCTTCCAAGATAGTATAATTTTGCAGAAGGGTAACGGACTTCGTGAGATGATTCGTTGTAAGAACTTGAAATCTGGACTTCAATCCGAATATGGATCGAGCTGAGTCGAGCATGGATTCCAAAGAGGTGGCACAAAACTTGGTTTCTCCTTTAAGTGGTGGAAATTCACAATGTTGTAGGGTATTTTCCATTGCTTTGGCTTGTTTGAACCCTTTAGGAAGGAGAATAGTTGAAGAATATAGGGAAGATTTTCTGATGAGAAAGGAATAGAATCAGATTCTTGTTTGGACAGCAAAGGGGGAGACGTTGAAGGGTCTTTTATTGGGAAGTAGATAGGCATTTTCTTCCCAACATTAAGTTCATTGATATAAAAGAACACATTTAGTTGAGGATCCAAGTGATTCTCATGTGACTTTGAATGTTCATATAAATTACTGCCAGATTTTCCATTGTATCTTTCGATGTTCTCCCCATGTGCTTCAGTCATCTCGATGCGCTGCAATGGTGTCAAAATTAGATAAAACTTCGTAATATGTACTACTCAAATTTAGAGAAAAATATATAGAAACTTATCCGAAGCGCGATTACTGGATAAAGATTTATGCAGTTCATGAAATTATAGTGCAGAAAGAAGGAAGAAAACAATATACCTGCAACACAAGTAGTGAGCAAAAAAGGTGGACAAGAAAACCAAATCCAAAACCCATATTTTCTTTTCTTGTATCTGTTCTATGTCCAATAATCTTCAGCTTCTGCAATAATAATAATACCAAAATAATGACTATTTAGTATTAGGTAGTGAGATGCACATAGCTAAGAACAAGGAATTTCCTTTAAATATAACCTCATGGTGATGCCTTGTACAGTGATTTTCCAGAGAATATTGAAATGCTCTTATGGAGTTTGATTCTATTTTGATGGTTGAAAAATGGTATTTAATAGTTTATGTCCCTATCTGCTGAATTGGAGTTCTTCATATATAATCTTGATTTGATATTATTTAATTATTTTGTCAATGGGTTTGAAAGAAATATCTCAAGAGCGGTTAATCGCGATCGTTACAATTTACTTCTCTTTATAACATTCACATCAAGAAATACAATTAGATTAGTTAAAATCTCTAATTTTTTTCGGGATCAGCATTCCCCCATCCCATGTTGATTAAGAATTTAAAAATCTAATTATCGAGAGGTGGGATACATCCAAACTCAACTCGAATCTTAAATAAAGTGATTTTATATAGTCAAATTAAAGGCAAATTCTAGTTTCTACAATGTCAAAAATGCAATCCAACATTAAAAAAAAGGTTATGATTTTGGATAGACTTGCAGAAGATGAGTAGACATTTCACATTCATATTGATCATGTTTCCAAAGGCTGCTTCAACTTTGACAATTTGAAGATGCCTATTAGTTGAATCATGAGGGTGGATATGTGGATGAGTGTCACTTTTCAAGAATTGGTTTGTACCAAACTATACTTTTCAAATTACTCGATTGTCTATCACAATCTATACAGATTTATGTTAAATCGAACGATTTGACAAAAGATATTGCATATCGGTAGAGTTCAGATTTGCCGTCTCAAAATGGTGTCTCCTTAGTTGTCCACCAAAATGGAGTTTTTCGATTTATACAGATTTATGTTAAAATGGAGTTTTATACAGATTTATACAGATTTATGTTAAAATGGAGTTTTTCGAAACTTTCAAGACTCGAATAAAACGCTATAAAAATATTCAGACTGAAAATAACATATTTTTAAATTAAAGGATAGAGTTTTGAAATATTTGAACTCGTGGGCCGAAATGAAACATTTGGAACATTGGGGACTAAAATGTAATTTTTCAAAACTTGGGTTGAAGCTCAAAACGGATATTAAACTGTAGGGATTGAAATAATTGATTTTTAAAATGAAGGGACTGTTTAAAATTATTTAAAAACTTAAGGGGCTGAAATGATTAGTTTAAAACTATAAGGACTAATTTGAATAATTTTAAAACTTGGGGACTAAGCTGCAAATTTTGAAAATCAAAATATTAAAAACAAACCTTACTCTCTCTTTCCCAATTCATTTTCAGAACTGAAGAGAGAGAGGAGAGGCGCGACCGGGAGTGGCCCTCCGCGCAACCGGCCCTCAGCCAGAGAGTTGCCGGCGAAACGCCACCGCAGGGTGGCGGTTAGCGGCGACCAAGAAGGGGGTCAGATTTGAGGGAGTTTGGTGCGAGATGGGTGTAAAACCGAGACCAAAAACGAAGCTGAGTTCGTGATTTGCTATGGTTTTCGGCGAGCTTACCGGCGGTCGAGGTAGGTAAGTATCTTGGGTAATTTGTTTCTTGGGTTTGAGTTTGATTTTGGGCTGATTGGAGTTGGGTTGGCCGCAATTTTGGTGGTGCAGCAGGTGGTTCTTGGTGGTTGACGACGAAAGGGTTGTGGTGGTGTTGTGGAAATGGTTGATTGTTATGGGTTGAGTGATTTCTTGAGGTTGGGTAGAAATGAAATTGGAGGTTGGCCGTGACTTTGGAGTCTTGGCAGTGGGCTGGTTGTTTGGCAGTGGTGGTGCTCGATTGTGATGGTGTTCATCGAGTGGCATGACTGGTTGGAAGGATGGTGCAGTGGAGCTTGGTGCAGGCAGTTCAATGTGGTGATGATGATGATGATGATGATGAAGGAGGTGGCGGATGTGGTGGTGTTGCAAATGGTGAGGTTGAAGCTCGAGGTTACCTGGCTGTGGGAGGTGGCTGGAATGGAGTTGACAGCCTAAACTTTGATGGAAGGCTATTCATAATTGGCTTCATGGGTGGAACAAAAGCAGAAGTAAATCTTGCAGGGTTGCTACCAAGACGCCTCACAGTGCAGTGTAACATGCTTAAGCCTTCTGCTATTTATATTATTCCTCTGTTTCAACTTTGTTTGTTTATTTGGTCTATTCATGGAAGAACACACTCACACACGGAATCATCAAGGTCTCTTGCATCAGTATATGGTAAAGCTTATCCTTATTACGTACAGTATATGGTAAGAACTGGTTTTTGCAAAGACAAGAACAATTATGTCTTTTAAGTAGTGCATTTTTTAAATGTAAGTTTGATAGATTAGGGCCCTGAAGCATTACCCTTGTACACTTCTTTGCTGATAGACTGCTCCAATCTTATCTTAGCCCATTCAGGTGGATTTCTCTCTACACATTTGTGGGTTACTTTCTGAAAAATGAAAAATGACTAAAATGCTCCAAAAAAACATAAAAACAATTTAAAGAATGTCCGTTTTGACTGTCTAAACGATCTCGAAAGGCTAAAATCCATCATACGTCACGGCGAAGCGGTGAGTCTTGTCTGGCTCGTCGAGACCTTTCCGAAAAGTACTTATGGGCCCAAAACGAACTGGAGAGTACTGGAGTTTGCAGTCACATTCTGATCTTCTCTAGTGGAGAATACCTCTAATGTTTGTGTGTCATAATTGTTTTTCTTAAAGACAAGTTTGATGGTTTATTGCAGCCAAAAACGGTGAATGCATTTCAGAGGGTTAAAGTTGATCAGGTGAAGTTTGTGGATGAGAGGCTTCAAGATAATTCGTACTGGGCAAAGGTTTGATTTTTTTCCCTTTTATTGATCCTTCAAATGCCATTGCATTTGTATATCTATTGACATTTTTTTATGGATACACTATGCATTTGCAAAATTTATATGTGCAAACAGATAGAATCATAGATATTGGTAGAATGTAGATATGTATATGTTTACGCGAATTTAATATTTTGACCCCATCAATGGTATTATTATTATTATTATTATTATTATTATTATTATTATTATTATTATTATTATTATTATTATTATTATTATTATACGTAGTTTCCTCACAGGACGGAGCCGACACTGGCTATGGAGCAAAAGCACAAGAAATTTTGGGTCAGGTCAGAGGAAGGTATGCTATTGTGTTTTATGTGCCGAAATACTGAATGTCAAGTTCACCTAGTCTAGTATGTTTATGGACAAAGCTCAGATAATATGTGTAATGAGCTCAGGTACTGCTACAGAGATGAACTGGGAAAAAGAAGATAAAAATGCGTAGATGGGTAGTGAACTCCTGTTGTAAACAGCATAAGTGGGGATAACTCACCGGATAATTTGTGGTTCTTAAAAAATAATAAAACATGCTCGTGGGGGTTTAAATGACTTATTAGTAATATAAGGAGTAGTGGGTCATGTGAAATGCGAGGATAATAATGGGTTGTAGTTATAAATGTGTGGTTGAAACTAATGTTCTATTTTGATTGCTAAGTTTAGCTTGCTATTGTTCTGTGCAGGTAAAGTCTCCCGATACAAGTTATGGCCAGGATGTGTCAAAGGAAGCAGAATCAATGGAATTCCATGTTAAAGCTTCGATATGGATACTTTTATTTTTTACGACATTTTAAGTTTATTTTGAAGTAGTTGTCTATAGACTTTTAACATTAATTCCTATCTAGATTTTTGAGTAGGTTATGTGATATCAAATTTTTTGTATATTGTGTTGAATCTTACTATGATATTGATTGTTTATCGAAATCACGTTTATTGATTATATATACATTAATGTGTTTTTGTTTTATTATTATAGGATTTTTGGAATTATAATTTATAGAATTTTTTTTTTAAAAAATAAAATCCTTATTTACGGCGTGCATTTTTGCACGCCGTGAACATTTACGGCGTGCATTTTGAACGCCGTAACAGTTCACGGCGTGCAAAAATGCACGCCGTAAAATATTTAACGGCGTTCAAAATGCACGCCGTGTAAATTTAATTTACGGCGTGTGGATTTGCACGCCGTAAATGTTTACGGCGTGACTTTTTACGGCGTGCGGCTGCACGCCGTAAAAATGATTTTACGGCATGCAATGCACGCCGTAAAAGGCTAACTTTGTTGTAGTGGTACAGCCTTGAATTAATATATTTTTATTAGTTTTATTTACTATTAACCAATTTATAATTATAAATCCTCATTGGTTGGTAGTTGTTGGGTTGTAGCAACTGTTATAGCTATCGAAAGTGATCAAGATTGGTGGTAATTTGTCCTGCAAACTTTGTTCAAAGAAAGTACATCCAAATGGCAAAAGATTTTATTGTGAAAAATGCGATAAGTCTGATTTCAATGGAATTCCTAGGTAAAGTAATTATACATTTTCTTTTCAAATACTATTACATTCTAGGTATTTCAATTTGTATTTTGAATTGTTTTATTTTACTAGATACAAGCTTCAAGTGAGGGTAATAGATGGGACTGGAAGTGCTTCTTTTTTGTTATAGGATCGCGAGTGCTTCCAACTGCCAGGCAAGACTGCTAGCGAGTTGAGGGAACAAGGTAAGCATTTTAATATTAACCTACATGTGACTTAGTGTTTTTTTTTTTTTGGAATTCTTCTTATGTAATTGACATCTTCTTATTTTAACCTAGACAAGGTAAGCATTTTAATATTAACCTACATGTGACTTAGTTTTTTTTTCTTTTTTTTGAATTCTTCTTTTGTAATTGACATCTACTTATTTTAAACTAGACAAGGTAAGCATTTTAATATTAACCTACATGTGACTTAGTGTTTTTTTTTTTTTTTTGTGAATTCTTCTTATGTAATTGACATCTACTACTTTCAGAATTGTGATGACGGATGCTACCCAGATGAGATTGAAACTTTAGTTGAGAAGAAGATGCTATTCAAAGTTCAAATTAAAGTTCAGAACATCAATGAGCATAGTTATTTAAATACGGTTATGAGATTGATTGATAGTAATGAGTGGATATCAAAATATGGGTCTAACATTAATAATGATAATCAGGTTAGTATTAGTCGCTTCATACACAAGCATCACATGAAGTAATTTTGTTAGACCCATACATCAACTCATATTCTTGAAAAATCTATATTTTTCAAGAACATGATGTGCTTTCGAGGATGGAACGAAATGATATTGTCGAACTTAAGGTTAAATATAAATCTATTATTATATTTTTTTAAAATATAACATTTTATATGAAACAATTTTGAATTTGTAGGATTCTGTTTCACATAATGAGGTTAGTACTTCAAATAAAACACCTGGGAAAATATCTTACGAATGTGAGTTTAAAGGATACGCTAATGAGTACGACTGTGGCACACCAATTGGGGATCTAGCTACACATATGTCAACCACCAAGATCAGAAATATTGTGAAGGAAGAGAAGGAATAATTGTTATTTTATGAAATTAATATGTTTTATATAATGGATTAATTTTGGTTATGGTATTTTAGAGCTTTTATTAAATGGCAAACATTATTTGTTTTTAATTGTGGTATTTTTAGAGTTTTTATTGATTTTGATTGTGGTATTTTGAGGTTTTTTTTTTTGGTTGTTGATTGTGACATTTTATAGTTTTATTGAATTATTGAATGACAAGCTTTAAAGACAATTGTAATTTCCAAAAATAGAAATAAAAATTGAATAACAATCAGACAGTTAAACAAATATATGAATACAGGGATTCGAACAAGTGATGAGATTTCTTTTAAAAAAGAGACAATAATGCATCTAATAATGTGTCAGTAACTTAATCAACCTGCTCTTTTTTTATTGTATTTTTTTAACACTTACCCAAAAACTTAACATAAAAAAGATAAGTATAATCCATCCAAGACGCCATTCAGTGTAAGTTGCAGTTTTAAAATACAAACACAACGTCAATACATAAAAAATCACAGGGAATAATGCTGTCAGATAACACATGGTCATATGCTAAAAAAGCTTATATATGAACACCCGGAAATTACTATTCCTAAATAATCTTATGTATTAGATACTTTAATATTTAAGATTATATTATAAGTTAAAATTAAGATAATAAGATTTCTGGTAATTATATAAATTATAATTATATTTATAATAATAAAAAAAAAAATAATTACATTCTCAATGAAGGAAAAACATTTTCAATAAATTAAGGTAATAAAAAATTGATTATTAAAAATTGTTTCAATAGATAATAAATGCATTGACTCCATGCAAAGTTTGCTTCCCAAAAAAAAAGAAAAGTTTTACCATTAAGTTGTTATATATCATTTTAAAAAAATAATCGTTGTGTGCATCTGAATGTGGTCTTTAAAGAAGTATTTCAGAATTTGGATTAGTTATGATGTTGTTTTTGTTTTTAATATCAATGTTTAATGAATTGTTATTTATATAATACGTTTTTTTTTTCCTATTTGAATATCATAAGTAATTTATTCTTAAATATTTAAAAATTAGTATCACGAAAAATAGTTTGATGCATTGAATGACTATCACATAATATAATTGCTGTGCATCGTACGAGTGAAATACTAGTTTAATCTACAAGTAAATTAAGTACAAATAGTCAAAGTAGTAGTCTCCAACATTTCAAATAGAACACATTTTTCAGTTTTTCATTTTTATAAATAATTTTCGAAATGACAAATCAAACGCGTTTTTGAGGAAATTTGAAAACATGATCTGGAAATAAAAAATAGAAAATGTTTCCAAAAATGAAACAGAAGATCGAAATACAAACAGCGTGTAGCCTTAGGTTTCTGGACTTATTCTTTGCCACCTAACATTCAAATTGAAAATTAGTTCCATCGACGTAATTCTCGAGTCATTGATACATGTATTTTGCAAGATTATGTCTTTGTCTCAAATGATTTGCCCACCTATCCATTCTTTTATGGGTTTGTTTAAAGCATCTCTAATGAGACATTGTCCAGATACAATGTCTATTTTTTTATTTTTGACAAACGGCAAGAATTGCTTGAAAATTATCCATACATATATATAATAATATGATAACCGTCATCATTCTATGTACATAGTTCTCCGCCTATTTTCACCTACTATTTTAGGAAATTTCTTATTTTTATCAATTTATTTTAATACATGAATTAAGAAAGTTCAATTAATGCATGTAGTAAATGATTTATGGATTTTTGAAAAAAAATATCTATAAAAAGTCAAATTATAGATTTTTTTTTCTTTTGATAATTATTGCATTATTTTGAAGTAAAAAAATAAGCAACATGGGTGTCAATGCAATGGTGCTGATGTAGTTGATATTTAATTATCTTAAGTCAAACAAATAAATGCCATATTTTGACAAAAAAAAAAGAAAAAAATGAGGTCAGCAACTAAAAAAAAACAATTTCTATTTCATAAATGGATTTTTTTTTTTTTTTTACATTCTTGAATGTTAAATAATTTGTCCTTGAAATCCATATAAAAATGATCCAACTAATGAATCAATGCATTATAGAATTGATTAAACAATTTGTTAGTACCAATGCACTGATCATCGTGTAGTGGGGAATGAGTGTCAATGCAATGGTGATGATGTAGTTGATATTTAATTATCTTAAGTCAAACAAATAAATGCCATATTTTGACAAAAAAAAAAATGAGGTCAGCAACTTTGGTGGGAAAACATGGCCAACTATCGTGTTATTATATATATATATATATTAAGATTCAAAAAGTTTTAATTTTCAATATTCCTAAATTAACTTTTTTTATTACATAATTGATATAATTAGTCATTTACTTTTAAAAAAATAAATATTAACAAAATAAAGAAAGACAATAAAGAATTTTATAAAAGGTAAAATAAAAGGCTAAAAATAAAAAGCTTGTTGAAGCTTGTCACAAATTTTGCTCGTTAAATTTAAGTATGCTTTGTATTATGTAGAATATAATCTTTAATAAAGAGTCTATTGGAGATGCTCAAAATTAGCAAAAAGTTCAATTTATGACTATAATGAATGTGTTAACTCACAAGTTAAAGGAATCTATTTAGTCAATTGTTAACTTCTTAGTTAAATCTAGCCAGCAAATTAACTAATGAGGTGACGTTTGTTAACTTCTTTATCCAATTCGTATAATCACACCACCCACTCCCAACACTCACCACCCTATAACCCGTATTTATATCTTTTTCATATTTCATATTTCGTCTTTTTTCTTAAATATTTTAATATCGATAAAAATAATAATTTTGTCTATGTAGCTAGCTAAAATTTAGCTAGTTCATTATGAATGCTCTAACAAAGAAGTTAACTTGTAGCTAAATAGATTATTTTAACTTGTGAGTTAACACATTTATTGTATAATGAATTTAACTTTTTATAAATTTATTCTACTAACATGTATTTTAAAACATCCGTTGCGATTGCTCTTAGCACTCGTCTAGGTTAGGTGACATTAATTAATGGACCCAATGACAATGACAACGTTCAGGAGTTGGAATACATTTATAAAGGATAATGATGAATTAGATAATTAAAGGAGATATATGGATGGCCGGAGAGACCGATAGAGACCCTTTGCGACTTTAATGTCAATATTAACTATTCTCATTGTGTAAGGATCAACATTCACATATTTAAATAGATAATTCTAAGGGAACATTTTTAATTGATATTTTTGAGTGACATCATGACATGTAGAATAGACATTAAATAGTATAAATAGCTACCACACTACTTAGTTTTTTACTACCTAAATGTATGTGCAACATGTCACAATGTTACTCAAAAATGTCAATTAAAAATGATCTAAAATCATATATTTATCTTTATATCATTTCATACTCATACTATATATAAAAGTAATGTAATTTCTAAGTGGATCAGTGTGAATACAAAATTGATGTATGTCAAATGTGAATGCAAAATCTGGATAATGTGAACGCATTTATTGCTTTATATATATATATATATATATATATATATATATATATATATATATATATATATATATATTAAATACTAAATAATGGTTGATATTTTTATAATCAATTTTAATTTTATTATTAACACTAATACTGAATGAGTTCAATTAAAAATTTTAGTTATCGGTATTAAATTATCATTTATTTATTTATTTATTTATTTATTTATTGTTCTTAATATTACAAAATCTATATATAGCCATTAATATAGAAATTGTGTTTTAATTATTAATGGTCAAATCATTCATTATCTTTAATTAAAAATCATATTTTCTGAAATATATATGACGTTGAAAAATGCATCTCTTTTAAATAATTTATAGAAAAAGTTATTGAACGAATACTAATATTGAATAATTAATGCTTTGATTTCTTTTTAGTTAATAATATCAATAAAATGATTAATATTTTTTTAATCATTCTTAATTTAAATTTTTTTTTTAAAAGATTATAGGGTATAAGATTTTTCTTATAATTTCGTTATCTCCAATTTTACTCGGTTGTTGACTATTTGTCTTTGATTTTTTGAGAATTGTTTTTGTGAAAAAACTGATTTTTTTTAGAATGCATAGTTGATTTCTTAGTATATAAAGTTAAATATATTTGCGATATACATTCATTAAAACTTAATCAAAACTAACATTTAATGTTGCTTAATTTGCTACATTTATTTAATTATATGACTACATGTATTTAATTTGTAATATTAAAGTATATATAAAATGAAATATTTGTTTAATAAATTTAAATATCAAATATTGTAATAAAATAGTTAGTACCAATTCTATATGTACTATTCGGATAGTGATAAATTATTTGTGATAATCTAAAAATTATATTTTGAAAAGATTAATTACATCAATAATCATTAAAATTGAATTGGTATGCAAATGGTCATTTAAGTTACTAACTATTACAATTGAGGCAACTTAGTAAAAAAAAAACCACTAGCACGTTTCTATTATATTCTAAGAAAACGATTAATCTTTATATATTATCATAAGCAGGCAACGTTTGATCTAGAGTTCATATATGTCATGTGTTCATAGTTTTATCTTAATCTTAATGTCGTATTTAAATCTTTATAGATAATATTGAGATTATAAAATTACTTTGTTTTTAAGAAATTACATGTTGTCTAAGTTGTGAGAAACGAAGAGTTGTCTTGGTAAACTTTCTATGTAATTTTATTATTTTATGTTTGTAAATTATTGTTCTTTTGGAACTCTTATATGTCTACTATATACAAATAATTTTTTTGAATACGAATAATGTTTCAATTTAAGTATCATATTTAGTATAATTAAAATTATATCGTTAATCCCGTATCAATTTAGTTCTTATTTTTTAGATATTAATATTACATTAAACAGTTAATATACTATTATTGTTATTAATATATTTTTATTATAATTAATTACCATGATTAGTTTTTTATTATTATTTACGAATTCTGTCAATACTTATATCTATCAATGTTAAATTAGTATTTAATTATTGATATTTTATTTATTTGTTGTTCTTAATATTATAAATCTGATGTATACTATCAGTATTAAAATTATATTTTAATTATTAAAAATTAAATCATTTATTAGCCTTAATATTATAAATTATATTTTCTTAAATATATATTATATGTATTATTATTAAACATTTTAATAAATTAATTCTCTATTCGGCGTCTATTATAAGTTTTTGGTTTACACTTGAAATATGTGTTCTCTAGGTCGAAATGAACTATTCATTAAAAAAAATCTAATCATGACTATAGATTGACCCAACCCAATGAATGAACATAACCCCCACTAGGGCTGGGCGTTTATCGGTTCGGTTCCTTCAAAGACAAGAACCGAACGAATTCGGTTCGGTTTTCGGTTATTTTTCGATTTTGTTTGGTTCCAATTAAAAAAATTAAATTTGATGCAAATACAAAAAAAAAAAAAATCTAATTGTTTACAAATATTAAAGGTAAATACAACCAAATAAAGCTTCCAATTAGAATAAAAGTCCAAATTCATGTATAATATACCATGAATGTGAATCTCAGAATCTTGATAGTTAAAAGTTTTTTCTACTCTAAAACCATTCTTATTTGAAAAGGAAATCACGTCGAGGAAGCAAGAACATTTGAATCTCATTAAAAGTAAATTCTACAAAATAATAATACTATAATAGTGTATGAAATGACTTAAAAGTAGATTACTAAATTCCATAATAGTAGTGTATCAAACAAACAACATTTCATTCATTGTCTAAGTGTCTATACATTAAAGTGTGGTTCTACTTGGAGAAGATTGTGAACCATCGATTTCTAATTAAAATACTACAAATCTAGACAACATTTCTCAAATGAAAAATTTGTGAGTAAATTTATATTCCTCCAACCTACTGCCTATACATTAAAGCGTGAATATAAATAAATTTTGTTGTATAATTCAATGAAAAATTCAAAAAAAAATATTTTTATCGGTTTTGATTTTAAGAACCAATCGTTTCGGTTTTTTTTTTTATTTTTAAAAACAATCGATTTTGGTTTTGAATTTTTTTTTTTCAAGAACCGAAATATTTCGATTTTTTCGGTTCGGTTCGGTTTACTCGGTTTCGATTTTTTTGTCCACCCCCAACCCTCACTTTATCTTCCTGTGGAATTTAGTCTCATCCCCACAACAACTTGTCATTTCTCATGTGTAATTTTCGGATGCTACTTGCCGAGTGATACAAGTTGTTATCTAAAGTATATTTCAATTTTTAATGGCACTATAAAATGAGTTCACATTAGCAGTTTCATAACATCTTAATCTAATCTTTAAATATCTTTATATCTTTATCTTTATCATTATCTCTATATCTTTCTAATTTATTTATAAAGGGAACACACTTCCAAAAAAAAAGTTTTTGTATTTTTCCCGCCTAAACTGTATTTTCTAAAATGGAAGTATTTCAATGAATCAGAATACTTTTGATAATTATACTATTATTTTGAAATCGAAAAATATGCAATATGAGTGTCAAATCGAATATCTCAACGAGAACTTTAATACGAATTCACAAGTGAGATCCAACTTTAAACATATCATCCCTAAAATCACATCAAAGATTAAAGATAAAAGTTTTATTTTGTACCTTTTACTTTTTCTCAATGTCCCACTATTTCAAAAGTGTTTTATTTAAGTCCAAAAATGATGTTTATAATTTCTTAATTAAATTTAATTTGGTCCTAAATAATTAATTTCAATTCGAGTTGCTTTTTGTATCAAATTGAAAGAAATAATAAATATCCGAAGTTTTTAGTAAATCTCATTAAGTCAGAATAATTTTTTCAACTTCACATTTCGCTCATTTCATTTGTCATTTTAAAATTAAATTTATTTAATTATTAATTTAGTAATTTTTTTCATTATTTATGTTTAATACTATATATTTAAATAATCAAAATTTAAATTATATACTTTTTTTTTTTTATTACAAGGGGAGGGGAGGGCAGGGATTGAACCTTGGACCAAGCCAAGGATAAGGGGGACAGTTCTTTTATCTAATTTTTATCAAAATAAAAATAAAGGCATCTAAGCAAATTTATTCTATTTCAAAATAGGATGTGCTCAAACATGTAAACATGTTTATAATATTGTATAAAAATATTTTTTCCCAGTAACATGACCTTTTGACTAATGGGTGGAAAATAAAAAGTCACGTTATTGAAAATTATTGAGTAAGTTTTGAATTTTTTTAATATTTTGATAGTTAGTATCTATGATTTTTTTTAAAATTTTTTTAAATTTCTATCATTGTCCGTGGTTTCACCAAGTAGACCAGCTTATACGGAATTATCTGCTTGATTTTCATTTTTTGAGAATTGAATTTGTGAAAAGTAATTTTTTAAGAATGTATAGTTAAAAAGTAGTATGAAAAATTGTAAAAAAAATTGATTTTTTAAAGAATGTATGATTGAGAATGAATGTTCAGAAAAATTAATTCTTGAAAAATCAATTTCATACGGGTAAATAATAAAGTATTAATATGTCTTATGAGTTAAACAACCGCGGCACTTTTATAAATTGAGATGCATAGATGATTTCTTGGTATATAAAGTTAAATGTATTTACAATATACATTAGGTAAAATTTAATTAAAATTAACATTTCATGTTGCTTAATTTGCTACATTCATTTAAATTTGGGATCATGTGTATTTAATTTGTAATGTTAAGTAAATATGAAATGAAATATTTTTTTAATTTTTTTAAATATCGAATATTATATTAAGATAGTTAGTACTAATTCTAATAGTACTATTCAGATAGTGATAAATTTATTTGTGATAATCTAAAAATTATATTTTGAAAGATTAATTACGTCAATAATCATTAAAATTGAATAGTTATGCAAATGAGTTATGGAAGTTTTTATACTAAGTCATTCAAGTTCCTAACTTTTACAATTGTGGCCACTTGATAAAAAAAAAAAATTAGCCCATATTAGGTACACTTTATTCAAAACTTCTTTTCTTTAAAACTTTTTTCAAACAATATTTTATTAATATAAAAAATCTACATATAAATTCAAAAAACAATTCCCACTTTTTAATAACTTATTCTCCTGAAATTTACTATTACAAACTACATTATTTAAAACAATGAGTCTCAAATAGGGGCTTAAGTACATATTTTCCAAAGAACCACTACTATAAAACTTATTTTGTAGATAATGAGAGCTCAAATAAGGAATAAATATGTTTACAAGAGAAAAACATAATACATAAAGGGAGAGTACTTCCCAAAAAGAGGTATTGGCCCATTTTTCCGCCTAAAACATATTTCCTAAAATGGTTAGTATTTATTAATTATTTATTATTCATTTTGAAAAAAAATCAGATTTTAAATAATCCAATTGAATGTAGATTTTTGAATAAACGCGTTTTCCAGGTCCAAAGATACTTGGTACGTCTTCCCCTCCTAAAAATCAATTACAATTTTTTTTTTTTAATTCATAAAAAAATTGTCATATCACATAAATATTTTTTTCTTTAATCCCGTGTTTTGGATAGACTCATTTCTATTTTCACACAGATTAAGAAAGCATAATTAATATATATTGAAACTATAACTTTACTTACATTTTATTTAATGTACCCCTGCATTGAATAATGTATAGTTCATATTTATTTATAACAATGCATATATTTATATAGGTATATTAGAAAATAAAACATTAATATGCTCTCAATAAGAAAAGTGACCTATAATTTGGAATAAACAAAAAAGGAAACAAGCCTATCCTTGTTGGACGGAGGGAGTATTTTAGCATATTTTGATAAAAGCTGATGGAATAATTCTAGGGAGACATTTTTTGGGGACATTTTTAAGTGATATTATGACGTGTTACAAATTTATTGGGTGGGGAAAATAACTACCCACGACTTACTTTTTTACCATCCAATGAATGTGTGACATGTCATAATGTCACTTAAAAATGTTCCAAAAGTGCATCCGTAGAATTACTCTGATGGGAATTGAGGTGTGTGGTTAAAAAATTATGGATCCAATAAAATGTGTGGTTAAAACTGATCGTTGACTTTGACTTGAAATTAAAATCAAATTTTTATTAGAACCAAATAGGGGCTAAAAATAGAAAATGAAAGATGGTGAAATAGAGCGTTCATCGATTTATTTTTCTTTTCCTTTTCGTTTTAATAAAATTCTGAGCGTACATCGCAGATATATCTATTTTTTTACTTATTACAAATTCTATTTAAATGTAATTCCGTTTTTCCCATTTTAAGCTTTAAATCAATTTAAATTACAATATTTAAAGAAATTTCCTGAAACAGTAAACATATGAACCGTAAAAATAATAAAAATAATAAATAAAATAAAATAACCTATGTGTAATTGTACATTTTTTTTGTAATTATTTTCCTTCATTTTTAATTATATATTCACTCCATATGTTAACATATAAATTTGATATGTGTGAGTAACAAATGATCGTGTATCGCACGGGTGTAACACTAGTATATATAAAAGTAGGATAGCTGTAAAATTAACAATCACATAGTTTCCCATCTAAATATACTTTCCTCTTTTGAAAACAAAAAATTAATGTAAAATAAAATAAAAATTCATATAGAATAATGACATATTTAAATCCATGTTGATTAATGCAATTGTCATTCGAAACCGAATTTAAATTCGTGTAGATTAATGTCGTATTTAATTTCATGTAGATAATATTGAGATTATAAAACAACTTTGTTCTTGGGAAATTACACGTTTTCTATGTTGTGAAAAACGAAGAGTTCTTCAGGTGAACTTTCTATATAATTTTAATTTTTTTATGTTTGTAAATTATTGTTCTCTTGAAATTCGTATCTATCTATTATGTTACAAATAATTTTTTTGAATACGAATAATGTTTCGATTTAAGTATCATATATAGTATAAGTGTCAATTTAGTTCTTATTATTTTTAGATATTATTAGTATTACACTAAATAGTTAATATGCTATTATTGGTATTACTATATTTTTATTGTAATTACCAAGATTATTATTATTATTATTATTATTATTATTATTATTATTAACGAATTCAGTCAATACTCTATCAATGTTAAGTTATTAAATTTAAATATTGACATTTTATTCATTTGTTGTTCTTAATATTATAAATTACATGTATACTACAATATTAAAATTATTTTTTAATTATTAACAATTAAATTATTTATTATCCTTAATATTATAAATTATATTTTTTGGAATACATATTATATGTATTATTATTTTTATTATTATTAATTACTTTAATAAATTAAGCTTCCGTTCTGAGTCTATTGTATATTTTTGCTTCACACCTGAAAAATGTGCCTTCTGGGCAGAATGAACTATTTGTTAAAAAAAATTAAATCATGACAAATACGCGTTGCATAACCCAAATATGTGCAATTATATGTGAAGCCAACCCAATAAAAGAATATAACCCCCCTTGTCTTCATGTTGACTTTGGTCTCATACCGACCATGTACAAACTATCATTTCTCATGTGTAATTTTGTGATGCTACTTATCGAGTGATACAAGCTGTTATCTAAAGTATATTTCAGTTTTTAATGGAACTATGAAATAAGTTCACATTACCAGTTCCACAACATCTTAATCTTAATCTTAATCTTAATATCTTATCTTAATCTTAATCTTAATCTTAGTCTTATATTGTCTTAATCTTAATATATATGAAAGTATGATAGCTGTCAAGTTGACAATCACATAGTTTCCCGCCTAAATACACTTGCCCTTTTGAAAACAAAAAATTAAAGTAAAATAAAATAAAAATTTGTGTAGAATAATGACATATTTAAATCTGTGTTGACTAATTCAATTGCACTAGCACAGAATTACTCAAAAAAATTAACAAATTTGCGTCGTTTTTAGATAAATCCGACGCCTATATAAAACATGGTGGCAATTTTGTAAATAAAACTTAGCAATAGGCGTCGGTCGTCATGTATAAACCGACGCCCACAACTATATTATAAGTGTCAGTTCTACAAAAAACCAACGCCTATATATATATATATATATATATATATATATATATATATATATATATATATATATATATATATATATTATACAACATGTTTCAATTCATAGTAGGAACCAACGCCTAAAGGTGAATTTTATCTGTACACAACACGCATTTTCTCTTCATTTTCAACACCACTCTTCTCTTCTCTTCTAAACCCGATGCCGCTACACCACCACATTGATGCCACCCACTCTCTTTCTCAGTCTCTCTACCCAAATTTCTCTCTAACCCACTGCCTCCACTATCACCGGTATTTCCACCCTCCCCCCCCCCACACGCACGCACACGCGCAGTATGTATGTATGTATCTATGTTTTTTTAGTTAATGTGTGAGTACACACACACACACACATTTGTTTATTTTAGTTGTTAAAACTTAACTATTTGGAAAAGATTGTATATATAGATGTGTGTTTATATAAATTTGAAAAACTTAAGAATTTAGGTTTGTATATATGGTTAATTTCAAATTGTAGGATTTGTAAATTTGAGGTATGTTATTGTCGTCTTTGGTGCTATTGATGAGCTTTGATTATGATTTTTTGTTGTTGAGGAGTTGAGATTAGATTTTGGATTAATTTTGGAATAGTTGAAAATATAGAAGTTTGAATTGTGTTGGGTTTGAGTATTGAATATGATGAGTTTGAATATTTTGATTTTATTGTGGCATTTTCATTCCCCCTACAAGTTGGTTAAGTCCAATTTATAGGGGGATTCTGTCGAAATATTTCTAGAAACTTTATAAATTAAAAAATAATGTTTAAAGTGATTTCATTTGCTGAATACATGTTGAATATGTATTTTCATATAAGTCTTTAGAAATGGATCGTAATTGGATGTATGGGAGACGTAATACACATGAATATGTGAAGGGGGTTGAAGTGTTTATAAAAAGTGCTGATGAAGAAAAAAGAAAGAAAAGTGAATAAATGATTTTGTGCCCTTATTGTGATTCTAAGAATCTGAGAAAGTTTCATAGCCTTGAGAAAGTGAAGAGCCATTTGATTCGTCGTGGGTTTAAGGAAGGTTAAACACGGTGGATATGGCATGGTGAGAGTATATTACCTAGAACAAGCACCAGTGACAATGAGGGTGATCTAGGGGAAAACAATTTGGGCAATAATGATGAGATTAGTGATGAGAATGATGTGGGTAATGATCGGATAGACTCAATGATGTGTGATATTCAAGATGATTAGATTGAAAATCCTCATATATTCGATAGTTTGTTCAATGATTCTGAAAAGCCTTTATTTTCTGGTTGTAAGAAATTCACAAAGTTGTCCGCTGTGTTCAAATTGTGTAACTTGAAAGCAAAGAATAGGTGGAAGATAGGAGTTTCTTGGAATTATTGGAACTTTTACGAGAGATGCTTCTGGAAGATAACGAGCTACCTAGTTCAATCTACAAGGCAAAGAAAATGTTGTGCCCAATGGGTATGGAGATAGAGAGGATACATGCATGTCCAAATGATTGTGTATTGTATCGAAATGAGTATAAGGACTTGCATTTGTGTCCAAAGTATGGGGCATCACGGTATAAGCGAAAGGATGATAATGATAGTTGGGAGGATAAGAAAGGCCCTCCGGCAAAGGTGTTATGGTATCTACCTATAATTATAAGATTTAAATGCTTGTTTGCCAATGTGAAGGATGCGAAGAACATGCGGTGGCATGCTGAAAGGAGGAAAGAAGATGGAAAACTAAGACACCCGGCCGATTCTCCTCAATGGAGGAACATTAACGGTTGTTTCCTGAATTTGGTGGCGAAGATAGGAATCTTAGGCTTGGACTACGTACAAATGGGATGAACCCGCACGGTAATATGAGCAGTCAACATAGGACTTGGCCGGTTCTTTTCATGAATTACAATCTTCCTCCTTGGTTATGTATGAAGCACAAGTATATCATGTTGTCGTTGTTAATATCTGGACCTAAACAACCAGAAAATGACATAGATATTTACCTAGCACCACTAGTTGAAGATTTAAGACTATTTTGGAATGAAGGCGTGTTGGTATTTGATGCACATAACCAAATGAACTTCACCTTACGTGCTATGATATTTTGGACCATAAATAATTTTCCAGTTTATGGTAACTTGTCGGTTATTCTAACAAAGGACCTAAAGCATGCCCCATTTGTGAAGAAGACTCGATTGATCTTTGGTTGAAAAATTGTAAGTAAAATGTATTTATGAATCATCGAACATTTCGCCCAGTTGACCATCCTTATCAAAAAAAGAAAAAGCCCTTCAATGAAAAAATCGAGACTTGAGTGACCTGCTTACCATTAACAAGAAATGAGGTATATGAACGAGTTAAAAATATTGATGTTCTGTTTGGCAAATCTTTTAAGCATCCTCAGAAGAGTCTTTAGAAGAAGAGATCCATATTTTGGGATCTACCATACTGGAAACATTTATCGATAAGGTATTATCTTGATGTAATGCGTGTGGAGAAAAATGTATGTGATAGTATCATCGGAACATTATTGAACATTCAAGCAAAGAAGAAAGATGGTATCAGAGTCAGAAAAGACATGGTAGAAATGGGAATATGAGATAAGCTAGCACCGCAAGAGTCGGGAAAGCGTACTTATTTACCCCCAACGTGCTAAACTTTGTCTAGAAAAGAGAAAACAAGTTTTTGTGAGTACCTAAATGCTGTTAAGGTTCCATCTGAGTACTCATCAAAAATCAAAAGTCTTGTGTCGATGAAGGACTTGAAGTTGGTTGGTATGAAGTCTCATGACTGTCATGTCTTAATGCAACACTTGTTACCAGTTGCAATTCGAGGCATACTCCTAAAACATGTTAGAAATGTCATTATAAAACTTTGTTTTTTCTTCAATACAATTTGCAGTAAAGTTGTTGATCCGGAGGCGTTGGATGATTTGCAGACCGATATTGTCATCACTCTATGTCAATTTGAAATATATTCCCCACCATCATTTTTTGATGTTATGGTGCATTTACTTGTTCACGTGGTGAGAGAAATTAAGATTTGTGGTCCGGTGTTCTTGAGATATATGTATCCATTTGAGAGGTACATGGGTATATTAAAAGGATATGTGCGAAATCGATTTCGACCTGAAGGCAGTATCATTAAAGGTTATTTTACTGAGGAGGCTATTGAATTTTGTACTGGTTACTTAGATGATGTTGATGCTATTGGTATTCCTAAATCTGGTCACGAGGGAAGACTGAAAGGTAAAGATACGATTGGATGCAAAACAATTGTTCCCATTGTTGAATTTCCAGACAAAGCACACCTCCTTGTCTTGCAACACCTTACTAAGGTGCATCCGTACTTGGACAAGCACATGTCAATTTAAAGGCAGCAAAATCCTTCGAAAATTGAAATGTGGGAGACTAATCAACATAATCACTCATTCATAAAATGGTTCAAAGATAAAGTCATGCAAGATTTCTAACAAATGCCGAACAACATTTCTGAAACTGTAAAGTGGTTAGCGTACGAGTCTGGCTTGCTTGTGAGGTCTTATGAAACAAATGACATTAATGGGTATACATTGTACACAGAACATCAAGATGATAAAAGCATGATGCAAAATAGTGGAGTGACACAAGTAGCATAGTCAAAAGATTTCTCTAGTGCCAAAGATACTAGTCCAATAGATTCCGCAATGTCTTATTATGGTGTCATTGAGGATATTTGGGAACTTGATTACAGGGAGTTCAAGTTTCCTCTCTTTTGATGTAAATGGGTTTGATAACCGACGGGGTGTTCGAGTGGATGAATTAGGCTTCACTTTGGTGGAGTTTGGTTGGCTGGGTTATCTTGATGAGCCATTCATACTAGCATCACAAGCGAAACAAGTATTTTACGTTCTTCATCCTGCCAATACTAAGTGGTCCGTTGTCCTTAAAGGCAAAAGACATATTGTTGGCATTGGTGATGTGATGGATGAAGAAGACTATGATCATTTTGACAAAATCCCTCTATTTTCTATTGGTATACAACCGGATGAACTTATAGGGGAAGATTATCTTGAAACAAATCACATGCATTGGGATCATGAAGAAGGATTGTGGATTGATCATCATTTGTGATTACAAATTATGTAAGATCATTTACATTCTTACTTTAACTTTCTATTCATTCTTACCATTCGTCTGTGATAAGTAATTAATTATGTAAGATCATTTACATTCTTACTTATAACTTTCTAATATTGTTTAGTAATGTACGCAAATATGTGAATAGTCTTGTGAAAGACATGGCCGATTCTTCCAGTTCATCTGACGGTCAGCATAGTAGCCAGAGGAAAAAGACGAGAGGACCAACAACTTGCAAGAAGATAAAGGAGAAGGGGGAGGAAGTAAATTTTGTTGAGTTTGATGATCGCAGTAGGCCGATCGGACCATATAAGATGAACTTCAGGTCTTATATAGGGTATTTGGTACGTGTTAATGTGCATATAAATATTAGTGATTGGCATAATGTTCCTCAAGGCCTTAAAGGCATGATTTGGGAAGATATAAAGGTATAATTGAAATTGATAGTCAATTTGAAATGTTTTATTTTTTGTTTTTTTATGCTTATAACAACGCATATTATTGTTATCTTTCAGAGGGAGTTCAGCATATCCGACGACGAAAGGAAACACATTATTTTAAAAGTCGCGGGGATGCAATGGAAAGATTTGAAGACTAGGTTGGTGCATGATTTCATTAACAATCAGCACCCGAAATATGCATCACCTACACAGCTATATGATTCCTTGACTGAAGAGCAATGGGAGTTGTTTAAGAAAGAGCGTGAGACTGAAGTTTTCAAGGTATACATAATTGTACATGAAGAGTTACGTGATGTGATGCTTTATTTTTTGAAGGTGTACGTAAATGAAATTTAAGCTATGTGATGTTTTACTTTTTCAAGGAAAAAGTAAGAAGACAAAAGCAAGTCAGTTGCACAGCGAGCATCCACATTTTTTGGGCTCTGCCGTTTATGTCAGGATGAGGCCAAAGTGGCTTGTGTCAGAGCCACTTTTTGTTGCCTCTTCGTGTGGGTCAATTAGATCATCCATATTAAGCGATGATCGCAACTTAGACTGGGTTCGAGCAAGATCAAAAAAGAAAGAAGATGGATCTTATTACATCCCCAACAAGAAGACGAGAGGGGTGTACAAAAAAATTGTAAGCATAGCCTCACAGTTTATCATACTTTGAATTAAAGTTTAGTAGAGTACTTATATTTTAGTTTTTTTAAGAATAGATTTAAAAAACTATGGAAGCAACTCATGAGACATTTATCCCAAGTAGACATCATGACATGCTATCTGAAGCCCTCGGTAAGGATGATTATCCTGGTCGGGTGAGGGGATATGGTGTCTATGTCACTATGAGGGATGTTTATTGCAAATCTGATGCAGCTAGCAAACGATCGAGTGGAGTCATGTCGATAGATGATATTTAGGAGGATCATGAAAGAGGTGGATATTGGTATCACCAAGCAGGTCAAGAAAGAGTATGCAGCAGAGGTGCAGAGTAAGATCAACAATATGCAACAAAAATGTGCATGGGCTTACATCTGGATGCCGAAATGGAAATAACTCCACATCCCTGACCACCAACTCCCAGCAATTATTACTTTGTTGATCCAGATCCATTTGATGGCCTTGAGGTATTTAATCTTAAATTATTTAGCTTTTGAATATTATTGATTATATTTCATCTGTAAGGACTAACATGATTTTCAAATATGTTGAACAATAGAAGGCAATCCAGCGTTGTCTTTCCATGAGGTGTAATGGCGAGACTCAATTAGTGGCTAGAGGAATAGTTTTTCCATCCGGACCAGAGACTGTGGTGCACCATCAACAACTCTTGACCGATCATGTTAAGGTGTCGATTGACGATGTTATACAAGGTGCAAAAGCATCCCTTCTTCCAGTTCCATCTCCATACTACACCATGGTGAGCGAAGCTGTTGGAAGCTTCTATCAATGGCCTAAAGATTTGGTGATTATAGGAGAGGTAATCAATTTTTGTTACATAAAAGATTTTTTCTATATAAATTACTTTTATTTTTATATTAGACGTGTTATAATGATAAAACAAAAAATTAATTGCACGAAGAGTTGCTAAAATAGGATAAAAAATCTGAAAAAGGTAAAAACCCTCAGAGTTTTGATATGTCATCTACAAGATGACCCCCACTCATTGACGATACTGCTTTACAATGTTTGGATGGTGATTGCAAGTATTTACAATCTCTGGTACTTACAATGCCTATTGGTATGGACTACATCCAAATGCCTCTAGACGCAACTGTGTTTCATCATACGAACGTTGAAAGTATTTACGTTACGATTGACGACATCACCGACCTGCTTACAATGGGATGGTTTAATATATCTGTCCTGCAAGTATTCACAGTGTAAGAATGCTTAATACAAATTCATAACTTTCATTTTATTTTTATTCATTGTTGTAAATTTTTTAAGGTACCTCCATGGGTTGTGTGAGGAATTTGATATCCAGTGAATCGGATTTATGTGTCCATCACAGATTGCATCGATCAGAGTAAGAACAAATTTAGATAGTGTTGTGAGTTACATGGCTGCAACCATGGAGACACTAAGATTGAAGGAATTCATTTTAGCACCGTACTTTCAAGAGTAAGACCATTGATAAGTGTATTTTATGCATTTATCTATATGTCTAAATTAGAAGAAATCATTATTGTTTTAGAATATATGCTCTTTAATTTATGTTTAATTGTTACTTTGCAGAAAATATCCCAAAAGGCGAAGAATTGAGCAAACAATGGGAAAAATGCACATTTGGATGTTAATTGGAGCTAAAATGAGCAATTGATAAGTTTGTGACGTCAACCGGAAAGATGCAATTTGCTAAAGTAAAGGAATAAGAAATTGGAGGATCTAATTGAAGGAATTGAGAGTTGAAACGAGCAAATTGAGAAGATTTCAAAGTATGGGGACTATAATGTTGCAATTGGAAGTTGAAGGACTGAAGAGTAAATTAAACATGAGGGAACAACTTGCAAATATCTAATGATTGACTTGGATCACAAGAAAACACATTGAGGAATTTTAGGAGTCAATGGAATGCAAGTAGAAGTCCAAAAAGGAATGAAATATGATAAGAATTTTATTATAAATTAATTCCAATCGCACAAGATTCTGAACAGATTTCTAGTCGGACTTTGAGACCTAATTTTGGGATAGTAAACGTTCGAATTGGGAAAATCCTATTTCAAGAAGAATTATAGCCCGTTACGTTGTATTTCCAAAGAACTTTGAATCACCTCAATCAGATAAGCTAATAGAAAGATATGGTCGAAATACTGAAAGCTAGGCAGAAACAAGAAAAGACTCGCGCGTGGATTTGATGAATTTCTTTCCTTCTTCAACTTGGTCTCTTCACCAACTATAAATACAATCTATTTGCATGAAAATCAATCCTTTGTCTCTCCATAGAACGAGCCACAATAGAGAATTCAATATCAAATCCTTGGAGAATCAAGCATTGCAGAGGGGCGTGAATTGAAGATAATTGAAAAATTGAGACTTGGTGCATGCTTTCCTTTCTTCTTATTGTTTTCAATGAACGTTTTATTCTATTGTTTATTCTTTTTAATCATGATGTGTAACTAACTTTAATGTTGGGATGAATGATGTAACCTAGTTAATTATTTTAATTTCATATTCCTTTGTTTTAATGATTCAATGCATGTGTTGATTTATTATTGCGTTTAATGCGTGAATATACTGGCCACTCTTTCATGATTTAATGTGTTATTCCCATAATCCGAGAGGTGAGTTAATAACATAGATCTATGTAACAAATCCGTGGGAAAATAATTTGTAAAGTCTTGCCATGAGACATTGTAAATTATTTGTTTGGGGAAATAATTTGTAATGCCTTGCCATGAGACCTTGTAAATTATTTGTGGGAGAATAATTTGTAAAGTCTTTCCATGAGACATTGTAAATTATTTGTTTGGGAAAATAATTTGTAACGCCTCGCCATGAGACCTTGTAAATTATTCGCGGGAGAATAATTTGTAAAGTCTTACCATGAGACATTGTAAATTATTTGTTTGAGGAAATAATTTGTAACGCCTTGCCATGATACCTTGTAAATTATTCGTGGGAGAATAATTTGTAAAGTCTTGTCATGAGACATTGTAATTATTTGTTTGAGGAAATAATTTGTAATGCCTAGCCATGAGACCCTGTAAATTATTCGTAGGAGAATAATTTGTAAAGTCTTTTCATGAGACATTGTAAATTATTTGTTATGAAATAACTTGTAAAGTCATTTGGATGACCTTGTAAGTTATTCCAATATTTTGTCCTCTGGTGCTCATTCTTCGAAGAAGTACTTTTATTAAAGGGGACTGAACGATGGGTCTCGTTAAAACCTTACCCAGAAAATCCAGTGAGAAAAAATCTGGATAAGGAAAAAGAGTATCTATCCCTGATACTGAAAGAAAGTAATATGGGCGCGCATGCCCAACCTTAGAGATTATTGATGGACGTGTAAGTCCGAAAATAAAAAGATAAAATGGGTGCACAGACCCGACTCTTCTACGACTAGATGACTTTGATATCAAAGGAAATGTGACTACTTGTAGTATGACTTCAAATTCTCCACATTTCATGGTCGAGGAAGAGGTTTTGAATCCATTGTGCGGAGGCTGTATGAGCACTTTCCCACTTTCCAGATGACTTCGTATGGTCCTCCCCAAATAGTCCAAGTTTCCCAGGTTGATGACCAGCAATCTCGCTTCGGTGAAGGACAAGATCTCCCATTCTGAATTCTCTCTTCTTCACTCAGATATTGAACTTCTTGGTCATGGCCTGTTGATAAGCTGCTATTCTCAGTAACGCGTTTTCCCTGACTTCTTCCAGAAGATCCAGACTCTCTCTACCCCTCAATATGGTCGGGTGGTCCCATAGCCATAGTACGGAAGCTCAAAATTGTTACTTCTACTGGGACAGCGACTTCCATTCCAAAGGCAAGCATGAATGGAGTCTCCCCTGTTGCAGTTTTGAATATTGTTAGGTTGGTCCAAAGTATTTCTAGGAGGAGATCGGTCCAATCACATTTGGCACTGTCAAGGTAAGTCCTCAAGTCTTGTAAGATGAGTCTGTTTGTAACTTCAGCTAATCCATTACTTTGCGGGTACGAAATGGAGGTTAGCCTGTGTTCTATTCCCAGGTTCTTGCAGAACTGCTTGAAGGCTTGGCACTCGAACTGACGCCCGTTATCAGTGATTAATGTCTTGGGAAGACCAAAAGGGCAGATAATTGACTTCCATACAAATGCCTCCAGTTTTTGCTCTGTGATTACGGCAAGGGGTTCTGCTTCTACCCATTTTGTAAAGTATTCCACAGCCACTGCTAAGAACTTGACCTGTCCTCGAGCTATGGGAAATGGCCCGAGTATGTCAATTCCCCATTGAGCGAAGGGATATGGGCATATAATTGAAGATAGTTCTTCAGCGGGTTGATGTAATCGGGCTGCGAACCTTTGGCCTTTGTCGTAAGTTCTTACATAGCTGAGTGTGTCCTTCTTCATGGTCGACCAATAGTATTCGTATCTCATTAACTTCATAACCAGTGCTCTTGTCCCTGGTGTCCTCCACCAATTCCTTCATGAACCTTGGCCATAGCAAGGGCTGCTTCTTTCGGAGTTAGGCATCGCGGGTAAGGAAGTGTAAAACTTCGACAGAACATGGTATTCTGTAACAAGGTCTACCTCGAGGCCCTCGCTTTGACTCTTCTTCCCTCTGCTTTGTCATCTGGCAACTTTCCTAATGTTAAATATTCAATTATCGGATCCATCCAACTGGGCTCTTGATCTGAAATATCCATGACATCGGGTTGCTGTGCGATACTGGGCTCATGAAGAGTTTGCTTGAATACAGTCCTCTCTAAGTGGTCTAGATTGGAAAAAGTAAGTCTTGACAGAGTATCCGCTTTGTGATTGGCAGACCTCGGAATTTTGTCTATGCAGCAAGACTTGAACTTCCTTTGCAAGTCCAAGACCATCATCCTATAAGATGATATTTTCTCATCTTTTGCTTCAAAAGTGCCGTTTACTTGCTCCACCACCAATTGTGAATCACTCAGGACTTTGACATGCTCGACCCTTAGATGTTGAGCTGCTTGAAGCCCAGCGATAACGGCTTCATACTCTGCATCATTATTAGTTGCTGGGAAGTCAAACATTATTGCACATTGGATTTCCATTGTGCCATCATCTTTCTTTAGTATGATTCTGGCCCCCGAGCCTGCGGCATTCGACGCTCCGTCGACTTGTAAAGTCCATGTGGCCTCTTCCCTGTCATGACCTATTGGCCCCCGAGGTCTTGGGGTGAGTTCGACGACGAAGTCAGCTAAGACCTGCGCTTTTATAGAAGGTCGAGGTTTGAACTCAATGTCATACTCCCCAAGCTCGATTGACCATTTGAGTAGTCGACTAGAGACATCCGATTTCTGCAAGATCTATTTTAAGGGCTGATTTTTGAGGACTGTTGTAGCATAGGCTTGAAAGTAAGGTCTTAACTTTCGGGCTGCTGTAACCAAGGCAAGTGCAAGTTGTTCTGCTAGTGTATATCTGGTTTCTACGTCCATCATCATCTTGCTGACATAATATATGGGTTTTTGGGCCTTTCCTTCCTCCTTGACCAAAACGGCACTCACAGCATGATCTGAAACTGCTAGATACAAGAACAGATTATCTCCTGGATGTAGCTTTACCAATATCGGATGAGTACCCAAATATTCCTTCAACTTCCTGAAGGAGGTCTCGTACTCTTCATCCCAACTGAAATCTTTGTTTCCTCTGAGAGTCTTGAAGAAGGGAAAATATTTATCTGCTGCCCTGACATAAAATGGCCCAATGTTGCCACTCTCCTCGTAAGCTTTTATACTTCCCTGATATTCCTAGGAGGTTCCATTGATGTAAGGGCAATAATTTTATCTGGATTAACTTCAATGCCTCTCTGGGTGATCATAAATCCCAAAAATTTTCCCGAGCTCACTCCGAAAGCGCACTTGGCGGGATTCGGTTTCATCCGATGTTCTCTGAGTGTACAGAATATGTTTTCCAAGTCAACAATGTTGTATTTCTTTCTCGGGCTCTTTACAACCTGTCATCAACATAAACTTCAATGTTCAGCCCGATGTACTTGGAGAAGAACATGTTTACCAACCTTTGATAAGTAGCTCCAGTATTCTTTAACCCAAAGGGCATGACTTTATAGCAATATATTCCTTCATCTTCCATAAAGGATGTTTTCTCCCAATCTTGCAGTGCCATTCGAATTTGGTGATATCCTGAGAATGCATCGAGGAAGCTGTAAAGTTCCGATCCGAATGTAGAATCCATTAATCTGTCAATCCGGGGAAGGGGATAACTGTCTTTTGGGCATGCCTTGTTTAAATCTGTGAAATCTATGCAGACTCACCATTTTCCATTCGGCTTCTTCACCAATATCACATTAGCTAACCCTTCTGGATACTTTACTTCCCTGATAAACCCTGCTTTCAGCAGCTTATCTATTTCTTCTTTTATTATTTGCCTTCTCTCTGTGGCAAACTGCCTTCTTCGTTGTTTTACAGGCTTCTTGTCAGGCATGACGTTAAGCCTGTGTTCAACGAGCGCGAGGTCAATCTCGGGCATGTCCTCAGAGCTCCATGCGAATATGTTTCCCTTCGTGTTAGGCTGGGAAGAGTTCTTTCCATCTTCTTGCCTTGATCTCTTATGCCCCTGTTTGATGGGTTCTGAAGACTGTAATAGTGTTTCTTCCATATTTATGTATTTTTTGGCCCTTTTGAGAAATTCTGTCACATTCGCAGCGGATTCTTAGACAAGGACATTCTGAATTCCGGACCCCGAATAGCCAAAGTTAGGGCTGAAGTGGCCGATGAGATGTGAAGATCTGGAATCTGAAGTCTTTCGGTGTTAAAGCGAGTCATGAACTCCCGTAGTGTTTCATTCTGTCCTTGTCTCAACTGCATGAGGGAAGCGACAATTTTCTTGATACTTTTACTACTTGTGAAGAAAGCGGTGAATTTCTCCGTAAGATCAGCGAAGGAGGAGATTGATCCTGGGGTATTGTAGAGAACCAGTTTCGGGCTAAATTTTTTAAGGTTTGTGGGAATGCCTTACACAAAATCTGGTTGGGAGCGTTCTGTATGTCCATGACATTAGTGTAGGCATTCAAGTGGTTGTTAGGATCTGTTGTTCCATCATATTCCTTTATCCGAGGGTACTTGAATCTTTCTGGTAAAGGGAACAACGTTATTTCTGGGTAAAAGGGGTTCTTCTTGTGAAGAGGTCCGACCTTGTGTGTTTTGCCTTATTCCATTAGCAATTCCTTCCTGAATAATTCTTGAGAGTTCCTGCTGTGTTAAGTTGGCGGATCCCTCAGTCATAGGATGGGCACCCCCGATTCCCGGGAAGTATCAGCTATGGGATTAGCTGGCTTGTGATCTTCCCGGGGAATTCTACCTAGAGTGTCCGGGTCAAGAGGAGCTTGACGATTATTTTGTTGCTGAAGAACCTGACGAATTTCACAGAGTTGCTGCTGAAGTTCGTTGAAATCTTCTCGACTAATCAGTTCATTGTCTGGTGTGATTTCTGGGTCTTGTTCTTCCCCAACATTTTCGAGGGGCGGAAGATTATCTTCTTCAACTGAGGTATTGGCTGGAACAGAGGGTCCGGTGGACGAATTTCACAGAGCTACTGCTGAAGTTCGTTGAAATCTTCACGACTAATCAGTTCATTGTCTGGTGTGATTTCTGGTTCTTGTTCTTCCCCAACATCTTCGAGGGGCGGCAGATTATCTTCTTCAACTGAGGTATTGGCTAGAACAGAGGGTCCGGTGGATGCGAAGGGACGAGCTTGACTTCTATTAACCATGGCTGATTGTATCTCTTCCCACAGACGGCGCCAGTTGATGTTGTAAAAAATCCTAACCTTGACGTGGCAAGATCTGGGACTTCTTGATCACTGGAAAAGATGTATGAATTCACCTTTGATGACCTACAAAAAAGGCGAGGATGATTCTCCCCGTCGCCCCTCCGGTGTGAGAATTAGTATTCTGGAGAAAAGTAGAGAGAGAATATATGGAAAGCGTATAGAATATTGAATGAATAATTTGTGATCAAAGGAACTGTATTTATAGAACTGAAAAGACCATAACCCTTTTTAAATTAAGGAAGGAATCCTTTTACTAGAAACTTACCTTTTAGGAAGAGTTCTAAGCTTATAGGGATTCTTCTTCCCTTTGGCAAAAGGTTTCCTTATGGATTGCGTATTGCCTTGAGGCCCAAGAATATGGCCCATTGTCAAAAGAGATTTTGGAACCAGCTCGTACGACCCATAGGCCGGGAAGGGCCTGACGTAATATATCGGTGTCAATCTCGAAGTAAGAGGTCGGGATATACCCGACCTATAAGTGCTCGGGCATGTCGTTAAAGTTTAGCCGGTTATTGTTGAATAGAGGCAAGGTGAGTTCACTACCGACCACCCAAACAGTGGGAGGAGCCCGGGCTAAGGTAGGGTAAGATTCAAGGAGGTCGGGTCTTGGAATTATCCTTAATTTTAGGGAACAGGAAAATAATACCGATCAATGATTAATGTTAAGAATCATGTAATTTTACTTAGAGAAGCGTTTGAGACTTTAAATTCATATGGAAGTTTTTAAAGAAATGAGAAAATGTTATTTTATATATAGAACTGAGTATTAATATTCGATAATTAGATTGATAGAAACACACTAATATTTGAAATTGATGTGTGTTGGAAGGTAATAGAAAGAATAGATGACAATTTCAAATTAAAACAAAATACTTAAGAGGAAGTTAACAATGTATTGTATTTAGGAGTTTTGTGTTAGAATTATAGCTGGTATAATAAGGTATTGTAAGACGATGAGTTGCATAAGTTGAAACTTGAACTTAATGGGATTTGAAGCTCATAAACAAGGTACCTAAGGATGTAAATGCAAAGCAAAAAGTGGAGAAGTGAAAGTTAAAAAATGAACAAATGCAAAACAAAAAGTAAAAGTAAAAAATTAACAATTAACCTTACAGGTAATTCTTGCTTAAAGGTATTTATAAAACATACATGTTATTTCACCTATTAAATTCAGTATAACTCTTTACTTCACAAAGACTATCTTTTTAGCGGTATGGAAAGGATTAGGAGACTACACAACAAGAATCTTACATGAACTATACATAATACAATCACCATATGTGCAACTTTATGATCATAGTATTATGTGCAACTTAGTCATCATAGAATTATTATATGAATCACATTTTTTTGCACCAAGAGAAACATCCAAAATCAGAAACTCTCGTTAGTGCATCACATTCCAATTCATCATGTAATTGGTATCAACAAATTCATATTTGTGACATGACAATTTGTAAATAATCATGTGTCACTTTGGCAAGTCCTTGTCCTTCATTTTCTACCGGGGCTTTTGTGTTAGATTTGTAACTAACTTTGTAATACTCACTTCAAATCCCTCATCTTCTTCTTTTTCTCATGCTTGAAGCTGTCAAAGTCAAGACTATAGAATAAATGAATGAATAGTATTAAGAAAAGTAGCTACAAGAAATTATCTATACATCCTTTTTTTATTATTTCTTTAATTTAATTTAAAGTTCTACCCACTACTTGGATGGATAGATTTTTTATAAAATCGATGCAAAAAATTAGATAGATGAGATGAAGTAGAATAATAAAATATTGTTGTTTAAAATGTGCTAATAAAAAAGTACTTTGCCTCTCTTTGTGTGTGTGATCGTCTGTGGATGCGTATGAATGTTTCAGACAGACAACAAGCTAAACAGAAAGACAAAGAAACTTTCATAACAGATCAAAGTCACGGATGTGTAGCCTGTAAGTAGTTCACTATAAATATATACATTCCATGGAAAGGGGAAAAAAAAAAAGATAACTTGTGTACACTCATTCTCAAAGGCTTTCCTCCTTTGAGAAGGCTGAGATGCAAAAGTCTTAAGAGTAGAATTAGTACGTTCCACCGATGATTGAAATCTTTTACTGATACTTTTAATTTAACATTGTTTGAATCTTGATTTAAATTACTATTAACATTTCTTTCTCATGGATAAGGAAATTACAATCAATCTTATAAATAAATCACAACCAAAATTAAAATATAGTTAGTCATGCTTCACTATGAGAGTGATACAAATAAGCTTTACATACAAACGAAAATGTTGTTATCACATTACTGGAAATTTCTGTCTTTGTATCCAAATGCGGTCAGGAAGCTCATACTCTTGATCAACCTCAACACGAACCTGAGCTTCACTAGGCCTACGTAGATCAGTAGTTGCCTCATCTATACGTAGTGGGACCCCAATGGTCCAAGCAAGTGCATACAAGGGCCCTTTCGCTCGAAAGTGGATCGGTAGCAATGGGAATTTCAATCAACTCAGATGCAACAACAGAAGCTCCTTAGTATCCAGCAGCTAAGGAAATGGGGCTCCTAGGGTTCCCGAGAAGGGTAAGCTAAGAAGAGGTCGAGGGCAAAATAAATAAAAAAAGCAAGTAAAAACTTATTAGCTGCTAATAAGTTTTTTTATACCCTGGTTTCAAATGGGGGAACAAGGTCTCATGCTTTGGACTAAATCCAGATGTCCATTTGATAACCCGCATTAGACATCCCTCAATATACCATGATGGCTTCAAGAATAACCGTATATAATCCTCCTCATGTGTAAGGTGCAGCAAAATGTGGCGTGCATCAATAAGTCCAATGCTAAAATCACCTTGAAATCCAAATTTCAAAAAGCATTCACATACCTTAGAGATAGGAGGTTTCCTGTGTATGAATTTTCAAACAAGTTCAATGGATCAGTTAGAACATTCTTATCCTCCTCGGTAAAAGTAACTACATGTTCATTCAAATACATAAAAGACTCCTTAGTAGTAAACCTGTGCAGTGAAGAGTCTGGTGGAGCCTGTGTGACTGATGCAAAAGATTTGTTTTGACTCCTAGTAGCCTGAGTAATTGTTGGGAGGTCATTCAACGTAGCTGCATATGATAATAGAGAAAGAACCGCGGTACTTTTCGGAGCAGGGACAGCAGAAACGAAAGCTGCAACTACTTTGGGTCGACCAGGGTTCGGTATATCCTTAGGTGGAGGAACATTAGCCAAAGGAGCATTACTCTTCACCAAAATATCCAAAGGGACTTTAGCATGGGTTTTAGCAGGTGCCAAAGTGGTTGGAACAGAACCAGGAGGGCAAGAAACCAAGGGAGTGATCCCAAACATATTTGGTGTTCTGAAGCTGATGGAGAAGGTTTCATAAGTATATTAGCAGCAGAAATTACTGCTTCTATTTGCGTGCTAAATGGCATGAATCCCAATGAAGAGCTAAAAACAGCATTTGAAGGAGCAGGGACCAAACTAGGGTAATTTGAGGCTACTGAGATCAATGGTGCTACTGGTTGGCCGAGATTCTACTCAAAACTCCCATAATTCTCTGCCTCGAAGTGTGTGCCATTTTTCACAATTCCCAATGCATCACGACTCACAACATTTTTCGGAATTGATGACATTACAAATGTTTTCTGGTGTTCTGGAACTTCTGGTAATGGTTTCAGACCCAAATTCGCAGTAGAACCCTCTGCCTCGTAATGCGTTTCAAATGGCACATTTCCCAATGTCAAGTTGTGCTCAAAATTAGTGGAATCCGGTACTACCTTAGAGTAATATGGGGGCTCTGAATCCAAATTTCCGAGTGCAATTAACTTACAAGAAATAATTAAATAAAATCGGGTGGGGAATTTTAGTTTCAAAAGGTACAAGATATAGATCTTTGTACTCATGGCTCATTATCTCCAATTCATTTTTCCTCGCAACGAGGCCCTTCTCTTCACCTTCCCCAATCTTTTCAAGTTCTTGCTCAATCACCTCTTTCTCTTTTTCCTCACACCCAGCCATCTCTTCTAATTTTTCATGCCCAACCTCCAATACATGCATCTCCTCATCGATAATTTTTATTTCATGTTCATCCACCTCCTTACACCTAATTCCTCATCTCCTACTTCAAATTTTGGATTTTTAACTATTTCTATCTTCAATCTTCAGTTTCAATATTCTTACCCCGATGCTCCAATTGTAAATCCCCTACAATCTCACTTTCAACCTTTTGTAATTCAGCATCAGCCTCTCTTTCACTCTCCTTTTGCAGCTTAGCTAATTTATTCCTCTCATTTTGTGCAATCATCTTCTTCTCTAGCTGTTCCCATAACCTTCTCATCTCCTTGAACATGTCCTTCAATTCTGAATTATCATCTCTTAATTTTTCACTCTGCCTCCTTCTCAACATAGCCTCTGTTCTATCCTTCTTTTCACTCTTCATTCTTTCCTCATATATTCCTGCTTGTGTCCTCAAAATCGCCCTCTCATCACTCTCCCTCCTACTTGAAGATTTTACTTTGAATTTAAGCATGTTGGAGTTGGTCACAAGAAGACAACTAGTATAGTTTACAGGTTGCAATAGCAGATGAAGATTATTGCATTTAGCATTCGATGATCGAATGCAATGTCCCCTAGAAATTGACCAACTAGTCTTCTTCATGGCTCGAGAAGACTAGATAGATATCATCCATAATCATCCATAATATTATTATATGTATGATTAATTGCATGGTTGATGTTAGTTAAAATATATAGGAATGATGAGACAAACCCCTCACTTAATATTATATTAAGTTATACGCTTTCCATTGTTATAATGAAAAACAAGAGTTTACTATCGATGTCAGCTTGTTGAGTCACTCAAGACTACTCAATGGTAGATATGTTTCTCATTATGAAGTATTAGATACTTCTGAACAAAGGGTTAGACTTAACCAAAACAACATCCTTTTTAAGTTAATCAAAAGTGCTATAATTTTGGAAGCAATTTATTAAATTCGTATTAATTGGTTAATACAAAGTGTCTTCCATTGTCATAGTGAAAAACCAGAATCCGCCCTCGATGTGGTTTGTTGAGTCACTCAAGGCTACGAGTGGGAAGGTGTGTTTATCACTATGAAACATAAGATGTTTCAGAACAATGGGTAGAATTTAACTGAAATCTATCTTTTGTTGAGTCACTCAAGAAGATGGAATTTTGGAGGCACAATTAAGTAAACACATAAGATGTGTGCAACAAAGAGTTGTCTACTTGATGATCTAGGAGTCACATGGAGATTTGATTGATAGGAGTATTTGCTTGAATGTTTCATTAGAGCTTGTTGAGTCACTCAAGGTTCTAATGGAATAAACGGGATCCTAGCCTACTGTGAATCTAACAGGATTCTACGAGATTAATGTTGAGGGTCATTAATTTAAGTAAAAAAGTGGGAGCAATCGATTTAATAAAAGACAATATTAAATTGATTTATTCATGATAATACATGATTCTATTTTTTATTTTTTATTGTTGCTGTATGAGTTTTAAAATTTGAGTTATTACGTGAACTTATATAGTGCAATTGACACTGAGTAAGTTCATTAGACTGAAATCCTTGAATTGGCGTCGTTCTTTGAGAAATGATCTCAAAACACGATATGATCGAGAATACTTTTCTCAAACATGCCAATAATAAGACACTACATTTAAAATTGCGAGGCTTCCTTAACCGAACTGAAGAAGTGAGAAGTTTGGTGAATCTTCTACTTCAGTTTTCTATTTGATAGAGGTTAAATAATCTACTTAACCAATCGAGTATTAGATACCGATAACATACAATGGCTAAAAGTAGAATAATTGCGAAAAATGGTGATATACCTATTTGTAGGTAATAAAGCAAATGTTACTTGAACATCTTAAGAAGCTATCACCTTTCTTTGTCTTCTGATTCGGTTTAAAATTAGACAATTTTTAATTACAGTTCTTATGAAGAACGACACTTCCACTTCATGTTTGGACATAAAATGATTATCCTATTTGATTAAGAATAATAGTTATCCGTTAAGTTAGATGGGATAATATGAAAGTTAGGTAAATAACAAATTGTCTATATTTTGAATATTGATAAGGAAAAGAAGAAGTCACACTTAAATCTGACACTTGACTTATTCAATTAATAGAGATATATGTATATCTCGCCTTGGAGGTAAATTGATAAGTCAATTTTCTTGGAAAAAGGAAAGGTGGGATGGTTGATCCACTGAGCCTGTTACATTCGGATGTAAGCGGGCATATGTCAGAGTGGTCTTTATCATTAGATAACCATGATTGTCATTGTTATCTATAATAAAGTTTAAATCTGAAAGTTTGAAAAGTTCAAATAATACAGATATAAATTAGAAGGCCAAAATGAGAAAAATACTCTAAGCACGTAGATTTGATCAAAGTGAAGAATATTTCAAAGTGATTGACTTCAAGATTGTGTTATGAGAACATAATTTTCGCATAAATAACCCTTTTGCATACCCCTTGACACAATGGCGTATCTGAAAGGAGAATGATTACAATTGATACAATCATTGATGAAGCCACGCAAAATCTCCAAAACAGTTTTTGGAGCTTTGCACTAAAAACTTTATATTACACACTTAGTCGTGTTCCATGATAATCGGTTGATGAAGGTCCATATAAGATATGGATTTAAAAGGTCTAATCTTTCTCGCGTTAAGATTTAAGACCTCAATACTTATTAGAAGTATATCAAAAGTGCTATAATTATGGAATTCAAAAAAGTAGTTCTTTGAATTTTGGAATAACCCCCTTTGTTTTGAATAATTGTTGAATTTTCGGAATAAATAAATAATTAAAAATATATATTTTTTAAAAAAATCCAAAACGTTTGTGTTTTTTTTTTTTTAAATCCAAAAATTCGGCACGAACGCAACAAAACAAACGAAACATAAATTGAACAAAAACGGCCACGACAATTTTGGAATTTTTTTTGGATATTTTCTTTGGATAAAGACTCAAGAAAACTCAAGAACACGAAGAACAAGACTGGACAACAAAAAATAGGATATGGATGATTCTGTGCAGACTCTATGATAAAAACATAGAATCAAACTAGGATAGATAAAAAAATACTTGAATTCAGAGTTCAGCTCTGATACCAAATGACGTGATTCGAGATGCAGAATTAAATGTCGAAAAGTTCCGAACCCAGGTTGTGGATGGACGGTGGAATCTTGACCCAAACTTCATGACGTGGAATTGACGATGCAGAAGAAAGAACCAAGATTTTCGAAACGCCACAAGGATTTGTCTAGTTTCCTTGATAACTTCCTGATTTTGAATGCCACAAATATTATCGTGAATATTTGATAAGTTCGAAATGAACGCCACAAGATGATAATCTTGATAAGTTCAAAGAAATATAGGAATCCACCTATAATTTTATTGAATTCTCAATAAACTGTTTATTAAAATTGAAACTGTTTTAGAATGAACGGAAATAACATATAAATAATGAAATGATCTAACAATTAGGGTAGTGGATACGGGTTCAAAATAGAGTTCTAATTAAACTAAAATAACTAAAACTGAAAAGGAAATAAAAATCTACGAAATCTGACCCGCTGAGCAGTTACGGTAGTAAAGATGATAGTTACGGCTGTAAGTGTGTTTCTGTTTAAAGTTACGACCGTAAGTATGAAAATCTTGGAATCCTGCATTTTAACCCGAGAGTGAATTATGTCTGTGACATATGGAACTTACGGACGTGAAAATGCTCCCGATCCTCGAATTTCACCCCCTTTGACTTGGTTTGATCCATTCGTCTTCCCAACTCGACTTCTCCATTGAGCTCCTATCTCGAATCACACTAGGAATCTAGTACAATCTAGTATCACTGTCAACCTCATCCTATAACTTTTCTGTTGTGTACTACTTTGGCTATGCAAAACATAAGAGAGATTTTTGTCTTTGGTTCTTCAAGTTGTTGCTTTTCTTGAAAGCTAGATTTTGAGCACTGTAAACAAGACCGACATGATCTCTTATAATCTTTTTGTGGCTCCAATCTCTAAACCTAGTCTTAGTGAATGTATGCCCACCCCCCTTGACTTCTCGTATCAGGTTAGAACAAATAGCAATACAAACAATATGCAGCATCCTTTTCTACATTGTACTCCAACCAATAAAATTCATTGAACCATTCTTTCCTAAAACATCTATTATCACTTCCCATCAGTCTTCTTGGAAAGTCATGCCCATATGGTTGACAAGGGCCTTTCTCTAAGTATGTCATCCTAACATCATCTCTAATGTTAGGGTCATATGACCCGATGGAGGTCATTTCCCTGGATCTGACACAAGTTCATCCATATTGAATTCAGTGCAAAGTTTCTTCGCATTATCAAAGTCTAGTAACTTATGTGGTCTACTAGAAGCAGTTACGGGACTACTAGAACTAGAACCACTAGATTGAAACTTTCGTTTAGGTTGGAAAAAAGTTCCATAATTTGTAAATCAATTATCACAAATCAAATCAAATATTCACCAAATCTCAATTCACAACCTATAAATCAATAATCACAATTCACAAATCAAATCCAAATCTAAATGCACAACCTATAAATCAACAATCACAATTCACAAATCAAATCATATTTTCATACCAATAATCACAATTCACAAATCTAACCATATTGCAAAAACTTAAATGTAACATTTATGCATAATTCAAAAATCAATCATAATGAATCAATGTTTAGCCTCATTACCCGATAATTGAAATGAGAAATCACAAATGGATCAAAAATTGGGGAATGAAAGTAAGTGAATGGGCAATGGGAAACCGAGTAATCTAACCAAAAAATTGAGACATTAAACATCAATATTACTGATTAAAATGCTTAAAACTAAGACATTACAAAATCTGAAAAAACCAAAACAAAAAAAAAAAAATGAAAAATTACAACAAGTAAGAGTTGGTAACATTATTGTCGGTCGACAGGCAGGGACGAGTGTTGGTTGCCTGAACAGAAAAGAACTCCGAAGCTGGAGTGGAGGCAGGACGTGCACCGGTGCACATAGGGTGACCAATGGCGACGAAAACATTGAGCGATGATCCTTCATGTCGAAGGGTCCGGGAAAGGGATTTGGCTTGGGTTGGGGATTGCACTTGCAAATTGGACAAATGTGAAATTCCAGGCCTGAGAAGGCTTTGTATCTAGGTTTAGTCCTTTGGGACTTCTGGGCTTGGGTTACTTCATATTTGGGCAAAAAAAAAAATTTGAAATTGCTCTCTGCACAGCGCCACAGTTGGCGCCCGGTAGTCAGTTAGCACGGTCGTGCTACCTCGCTTGAAGGTGGATTCGCCGCTGACTTAGCACTCATTGTTTTGAAGCCTTACGTGACAAGATGTATGTGGTTAACATCCCCCCAGCTTGAGGGGGGCTATTAATATATGAGTATATTGTTGAAGTCGTGTTTTAAGTGTTAGTGTCTGTGACTTTAAATACTGTAATTGCATTGTTCATTAATAAGTGTGAAATATATTTTCGGCTCCAATTTCTCTCTCTCTAGATGTCATATCTTCCTTTATGACAACATTTTTATTAATGGGAACGAAGGAGAAGTCAATATTGGTGACCTTGGCTTTGCCGTGATTCTAAGGAAATCCCACACCGTTTGTTTTGTAGGTAAGGTTTGAATCTTCCCAAATTTCCTCGACTCTTATCTGATAGTTGTCTAGTTTTAATTCATATGAAATGTTAAGTGCATTTTTATACACTTTTTATACCTTTAAATTATTATATTTTGGAACATCTTGAGCAAATATCTACTAATTTATGTATATTTTGTGTTTAAGTAGGTTAATATCCAAGTTGAGGCCAAAAACCACAAAAGGAGTGAAGATTCTGCTGAAATTCAAAGTTCGGGGACCATTTTGCCACTTCCGGGAAATTTTGGACAAGCCGTGCAATTAACTAAGGGACCAAATTGAAAGATCTCAAAAGTTGAAGGACAAAAGTGCAATTTGAGAAGAAAAAGGATAGTGGGACGGCTGGAAAGGAACAAAGCATGATGGACATGATGGGAAAAAGAAAAAAAGAGAGAACAAAGCATGATGGGAGAGGGGGAAGTGAGCGGAACGAGGTGCGCTGTTGAGGGATACATATACACACAAACAGACACCGGAGAGAGAGAACTGCAGGGAGGAACCGGGGGTGCTAGAGGGCTGGTGACAGAAGCCCAATATTGCTGGTGACAGGAGCAATAACTATCATTTCCTGAGGCTGCTACTACTGCTGAGATAGATAGGGAAAGAAGAGGGGAAGATTGCTGGTGACAGCATCAATGTGAACCAGAATAGACATAGATAGGAGAAAAGAAAAAACCAGACAAGGGAGAACCGGGTGATTCATGCTGGTGACAGTAGCTTGAACCTTGGTTTACTGCCTTGCTGTATTTGTTCAAGTTTTACTGATTCAGTTGATTGCGGATTTTATTTTACTGCTAAAGGCTGCAGTAGGATTTGTTACTGCTGCAGTTGTTAGGATGCTATAAGCTATTTCTAATCTGTTGGTGCGAATTAACTGCTGTTGCTAATACTGCTGAATTGCTGCTGCGGAATGTTAAGGAAATCTGCTGGAAGTAGTGCTGATTGCTGGAACAGCCTGCTGATCTGATTTTGCTGCTGAGACTGCCTGCTGCTGCTGGTGAAGTTCTGAGTTGCTGCTACTGTTGCTGGGAAGCTGCTGAAAGCTGGAAGGTTTCTTGCTGTTGCTACCAAGCTGAGGCTGCTGCCAACTGCTACTGCTGTTAATTGCTGAGAAGAAGGTTGCTGAAGCTGTTGCCTGTGTGCTGATCCGGAACTGATTTTCTGGTTCTTGCTGCTGATACTGAATTGCTGCTAGGGAGCTGAACAAAAGGACTGCTGAAGCTAGCTGCTGTACTGATGCAGAGATAAAGCAGCCATAACCATAAGAAGCAGCTGGCTGGTGACTTCAAGTCTGGAAATGCTGGTTCATGCTGCCAGTGCTGAAGGATGCTGGTTGCTGGTGACAAAACACTGCTGCTGGTGGCCGGAGTGATACACTGTAAGAGGATGGACGGGCTAGAAAGGCAGGGACTGAAATGCAATTGCTTGATAGTTGGAGGACCTTGATGCAAATTTCAACAATCATCAAACTCCGGGTTTTAATTTTAATGCTTATTGTTATTTTTATTTTCGAACGCATGTTTAGCTAAAATTTGCATGTTGGGATGATTGATTGAGTTTAAATTGCACTTAGTTATTTTTAAAGTTATTTACGTATTTTGCGCTATTTAATTTCATGCATTTTTATTATTGTCATTTAATTTTAAGCACTTTAATTTACGTCATTTAATTTTGCACATTTAAATTTTAATGTCATGCATTTATTTTAAGTAGTTAGTTTTATTTACAAAACTTGAAAATTAATTAAGTGTCGTTTAAATGAAATCATGAATCCCAACTATTTTAATTTATCATTTTCTGCATTATCGTTAGATTTTAGAATTTACTCATTTAAATTTCAAATTCAAAACAAAACTTCAAAAACTTTATTTTGTGACTTCGTTGTTAAAATTAAATTAACTCACATGTGTAATCGATGTATACATTCCTCGTGGGATCGACAATCCGGACTTTTCTAGTCCACTTTACTACTTGAACGCGACCCGTGCGCTTGCGGTACACGATTTTAGCGAACAAGTTTTTGGCGCCGTTGCCGGGGAATGTTTTTATTTTGATTATACTTTAGTTAATTTTAGTTTTAACAATTTTTATTTTTTGTTACCTTTGATTTACCTTCACAATTCTAATCTTTCTTGTGTTTGGATTTCTTTGTATGCATATCTGATTTTAGTATTGGCAAAATAGGACAAGAATTGCAATGTACAATCTCAACGTGGGTGATGAATACCAGCTTGAAGAATATTCAAGTTGTGAAATTTGTTACAAGATGCATAGTAATGGACCATGTTTGTTTTCGCGCAATAATATGTTTCAGTCGAAGCTTCTTAAGTTTAGACTCTATTTGAATTGTCGAAAACAAGCAATTGACACATCCGATGCTAGTTACATGCTCTTGGGAGATTGTATACCTGATGATTGGGATGCGGACATTACTCTTGTGGGAAATGGTCCGCCATTTTTGAATGAAAAGGTACTTGCAGAATATTACTATGAACTTGCCAAGCTGGATGAGGATGATATGCCTATAGGAGATACCGTATTCTGGGAAGCATTTCAAATGTGGGGGTATGATCCACTCGTGGGAATAAATAGGAAAAACTTGTCATTGCCAATGGATTCATGTTTTGAATTGATCATTCAATCCGAGGAAACATCAACTGATGTAGATGAGCTTGAAGAGAATGACACTTTAATCACACTAGAATCACATGAAGAAGTGACAATTAATGAGGAAGAGAGCAAATCAAATTCTGTCAACTTCATTGATTGTCCAATAATCGATTTCGTGATTAAGCCACTTGAGGAAGTGCAAGTCTATTTAGTTGAGATCGAATTGGATGAATCAGGCAATTTCCATAACTGTGGAAAAGGCAACGTGCAAGTATTTCAAATAACCGAGGAGTGGAGCAAAGCCATAATAAGCAAAATGGGCAGGAAATCGAAAGCTATGTTCAAAGTACCATGAAATGCTTATGCGGAAAAGTCGAGCTTATGACTTTAACCAAGCGCTTTTTGGGAGGCAACCCAAATTTCTTCTCTTTTGCTTTACTTTTGATTATTTACTTTATTTCTTTACTTTGTTTTTAATTAATTGTCAAACTTTTGTAGGAAACAAATATTTTTGAAAATCCTAAGCGACATTGTATTCAACAAGTTTGGGGGTGAACTACATTCGACGAAAGCTTAGGTCAAAATTCAACATCACAAACAAGCATCGAATCAGGGAAGTTCCACTACCTCGTTTCTTCTTTACATATTGTTTCTATTTTCACATTGAGGACAATGTGTAATTCAAGTTTGGGGGTGTTGACTTCATTTTGCATTTTTTTTCATGTTAGATAGCCTTGTCGGCTTAAGATATTGTGATGTTCGATTTTGTTCATTTTGTTGTGGATATTGACATGCTAGATAGCCTTGTCGGCTCAAAATGATTTGATGTTTGGAATTGTTGATTAATTCACGAATTATGATCAAATATACTACTTGTGCCTGTTTTTAACTTGCTTATCTATGAGTGATCCTGAGTTCTCTTGAACACAATAGTCATAACTAATTATTGTTGAGATTTGGAATCTATTGAAGGTTGAAAAAATTTATGAAGTAGAAAAATTAGGTTGTGAGCAAGATCTTCAATTTTTATCAACCTATCCAATTCCCTCTCAATGCTATTAATCTCTTAATCCTTTGTGAGACAAGTTTGGGGGTGGTCGAGCCGGTAAAGGAGACGGTCTAGATGTGTAGTGATTCCATGCATGCTTGATCTAAATTTGTGTGGAGTGTTGTTGATGTTAGTATAAGCTAAGTGATGACCAAATGCTAGAGATCTAAGCCCATTTTAATTATTGCATTGCCCTATCTCGTAGCCGTTTTGACTCGAGCAATTAAGCCCGTAGGAGTATCTTGAAACTTGGTGCCTTAAGTTTGAAACTTGGGAGTCATCGGCCTAAAGCTCGCTACATGGGTCAATTAGAAAGCTTAATGAGTAGGGTACACACACTTGTATAAAAAATAAAAAAAAGCACATCATCATCATTGCATTTGCTTAATAAGTCTACCTCACTTCGTAGCCTTTTTGACTCGAGTTAGTAAGTCCGTAGGGGTATTTTGAAACCTGGTACCCTTTGATCTTAAAACAATCGGGGAGTTGCCGGCCTAAAGCTCGCTACATGGGTCAATTAGAAAGCTTAAGGGAGTGAGGAAGTCACGAGCAATCATCACATTAGTTTGTAGAAATCATGCATTTGCATTTGCATAAGGGCTTAGATTAATAGTGGGTTTGAATTGCTTGGTATAAACTTTAATGTTGAAACACTCATCTAGTGGAGAGTCACTGCATATCTAGATTGTTGAGATTTCTTGTAAGTCATAACCAAGCTTTAGTGGAAAAAGAAATGTGTGAATTGAGAGTCACCCCTAAGATTGCATTTCGGGAGAGAAAAAAAAATAATATGGGGGGGGGGGGTGAATGTCACGAGGGTAAGAAATGAAATTGACCAATAAGGGTGGATAGTATTATTTTGAAATTTATTCTTCCTACAATGTTTCTTTGAACCTTAGTGATGATTAGAAGTGACTATGCACACACACACCGATCAAACATAAGATAAGCTCAATTTCTTTTTGTAGTATTATTTTTAACATAAATTGTGAATTAATCATGAAATTTTACACTCGAGAAAGAATTTACAAGTTATCTAGCATTGTTAATCATTCATTCATTTGCTTTTGTGTTAGTAGATATTCTTGCTCGAGACGAGCAAGAGTTTAAGTTTGGGGGTATTTGTTAAGTGCATTTTTATACACTTTTTATACCTTTAAATTATTATATTTTGGAACATCTTGAGCAAATATCTACTAATTTATGTATATTTTGTGTTTAAGTAGGTTAATATCCAAGTTGAGGCCAAAAACCACAAAAGGAGTGAAGATTCTGCTGAAATTCAAAGTTCGGGGACCATTTTGCCACTTCCGGGAAATTTTGGACAAGCCGTGCAATTAACCAAGGGACCAAATTGAAAGATCTCAAAAGTTGAAGGACAAAAGTGCAATTTGAGAAGAAAAAGGATAGTGGGACGGCTGGAAAGGAACAAAGCATGATGGACATGATGGGAAAAAGAAAAAAAGAGAGAACAAAGCATGATGGGAGAGGGGGAAGTGAGCGGAACGAGGTGCGCTGTTGAGGGATACATATACACACAAACAGACACCGGAGAGAGAGAACTGCAGGGAGGAACCGGGGGTGCTAGAGGGCTGGTGACAGAAGCCCAATATTGCTGGTGACAGGAGCAATAACTGTCATTTCCTGAGGCTGCTACTACTGCTGAGATAGATAGGGAAAGAAGAGGGGAAGATTGCTGGTGACAGCATCAGTGTGAACCAGAATAGACATAGATAGGAGAAAAGAAAAAACCAGACAAGGGAGAACCGGGTGATTCATGCTGGTGACAGTAGCTTGAACCTTGGTTTACTGCCTTGCTGTATTTGTTCAAGTTTTACTGATTCAGTTGATTGCGGATTTTATTTTACTGCTAAAGGCTGCAGTAGGATTTGTTACTGCTGCAGTTGTTAGGATGCTATAAGCTATTTCTAATCTGTTGGTGCGAATTAACTGCTGTTGCTAATACTGCTGAATTGCTGCTGCGGAATGTTAAGGAAATCTGCTGGAAGTAGTGCTGATTGCTGGAACAGCCTGCTGATCTGATTTTGCTGCTGAGACTGCCTGCTGCTGCTGGTGAAGTTCTGAGTTGCTGCTACTGTTGCTGGGAAGCTGCTGAAAGCTGGAAGGTTTCTTGCTGTTGCTACCAAGCTGAGGCTGCTGCCAACTGCTACTGCTGTTAATTGCTGAGAAGAAGGTTGCTGAAGCTGTTGCCTGTGTGCTGATCCGGAACTGATTTTCTGGTTCTTGCTGCTGATACTGAATTGCTGCTAGGGAGCTGAACAAAAGGACTGCTGAAGCTAGCTGCTGTACTGATGCAGAGATAAAGCAGCCATAACCATAAGAAGCAGCTGGCTGGTGACTTCAAGTCTGGAAATGCTGGTTCATGCTGCCAGTGCTGAAGGATGCTGGTTTCTGATGACAAAACACTGCTGCTGGTGGCCGGAGTGATACACTGTAAGAGGATGGACGGGCTAGAAAGGCAGGGACTGAAATGCAATTGCTTGATAGTTGGAGGACCTTGATGCAAATTTCAACAATCATCAAACTCCGGGTTTTAATTTTAATGCTTATTGTTATTTTTATTTTCGAACGCTTGTTTAGCTAAAATTTGCATGTTGGGATGATTGATTGAGTTTAAATTGCACTTAGTTATTTTTAAAGTTATTTACGTATTTTGCGCTATTTAATTTCATGCATTTTTATTATTGTCATTTAATTTTAAGCACTTTAATTTACGTCATTTAATTTTGCACATTTAAATTTTAATGTCATGCATTTATTTTAAGTAGTTAGTTTTATTTACAAAACTTGAAAATTAATTAAGTGTCGTTTAAATGAAATCATGAATCCCAACTATTTTAATTTATCATTTTCTGCATTATCGTTAGATTTTAGAATTTACTCATTTAAATTTCAAATTCAAAACAAAACTTCAAAAACTTTATTTTGTGACTTCGTTGTTAAAATTAAATTAACTCACATGTGTAATCGATGTATACATTCCTCGTGGGATCGACAATCCGGACTTTTCTAGTCCACTTTACTACTTGAACGCGACCCGTGCGCTTGCGGTACACGATTTTAGCGAACAAGTTTTTGGCGCCGTTGCCGGGGAATGTTTTTATTTTGATTATACTTTAGTTAATTTTAGTTTTAACAATTTTTATTTTTTGTTACCTTTGATTTACCTTCACAATTCTAATCTTTCTTGTGTTTGGATTTCTTTGTATGCATATCTGATTTTAGTATTGGCAAAATAGGACAAGAATTGCAATGTACAATCTCAACGTGGGTGATGAATACCAGCTTGAAGAATATTCAAGTTGTGAAATTTGTTACAAGATGCATAGTAATGGACCATGTTTGTTTTCGCGCAATAATATGTTTCAGTCGAAGCTTCTTAAGTTTAGACTCTATTTGAATTGTCGAAAACAAGCAATTGACACATCCGATGCTAGTTACATGCTCTTGGGAGATTGTATACCTGATGATTGGGATGCGGACATTACTCTTGTGGGAAATGGTCCGCCATTTTTGAATGAAAAGGTACTTGCAGAATATTACTATGAACTTGCCAAGCTGGATGAGGATGATATGCCTATAGGAGATACCGTATTCTGGGAAGCATTTCAAATGTGGGGGTATGATCCACTCGTGGGAATAAATAGGAAAAACTTGTCATTGCCAATGGATTCATGTTTTGAATTGATCATTCAATCCGAGGAAACATCAACTGATGTAGATGAGCTTGAAGAGAATGACACTTTAATCACACTAGAATCACATGAAGAAGTGACAATTAATGAGGAAGAGAGCAAATCAAATTCTGTCAACTTCATTGATTGTCCAATAATCGATTTCGTGATTAAGCCACTTGAGGAAGTGCAAGTCTATTTAGTTGAGATCGAATTGGATGAATCAGGCAATTTCCATAACTGTGGAAAAGGCAACGTGCAAGTATTTCAAATAACCGAGGAGTGGAGCAAAGCCATAATAAGCAAAATGGGCAGGAAATCGAAAGCTATGTTCAAAGTACCATGAAATGCTTATGCGGAAAAGTCGAGCTTATGACTTTAACCAAGCGCTTTTTGGGAGGCAACCCAAATTTCTTCTCTTTTGCTTTACTTTTGATTATTTACTTTATTTCTTTACTTTGTTTTTAATTAATTGTCAAACTTTTGTAGGAAACAAATATTTTTGAAAATCCTAAGCGACATTGTATTCAACAAGTTTGGGGGTGAACTACATTCGACGAAAGCTTAGGTCAAAATTCAACATCACAAACAAGCATCGAATCAGGGAAGTTCCACTACCTCGTTTCTTCTTTACATATTGTTTCTATTTTCACATTGAGGACAATGTGTAATTCAAGTTTGGGGGTGTTGACTTCATTTTGCATTTTTTTTCATGTTAGATAGCCTTGTCGGCTTAAGATATTGTGATGTTCGATTTTGTTCATTTTGTTGTGGATATTGACATGCTAGATAGCCTTGTCGGCTCAAAATGATTTGATGTTTGGAATTGTTGATTAATTCACGAATTATGATCAAATATACTACTTGTGCCTGTTTTTAACTTGCTTATCTATGAGTGATCCTGAGTTCTCTTGAACACAATAGTCATAACTAATTATTGTTGAGATTTGGAATCTATTGAAGGTTGAAAAAATTTATGAAGTAGAAAAATTAGGTTGTGAGCAAGATCTTCAATTTTTATCAACCTATCCAATTCCCTCTCAATGCTATTAATCTCTTAATCCTTTGTGAGACAAGTTTGGGGGTGGTCGAGCCGGTAAAGGAGACGGTCTAGATGTGTAGTGATTCCATGCATGCTTGATCTAAATTTGTGTGGAGTGTTGTTGATGTTAGTATAAGCTAAGTGATGACCAAATGCTAGAGATCTAAGCCCATTTTAATTATTGCATTGCCCTATCTCGTAGCCGTTTTGACTCGAGCAATTAAGCCCGTAGGAGTATCTTGAAACTTGGTGCCTTAAGTTTGAAACTTGGGAGTCATCGGCCTAAAGCTCGCTACATGGGTCAATTAGAAAGCTTAATGAGTAGGGTACACACACTTGTATAAAAAATAAAAAAAAGCACATCATCATCATTGCATTTGCTTAATAAGTCTACCTCACTTCGTAGCCTTTTTGACTCGAGTTAGTAAGTCCGTAGGGGTATTTTGAAACCTGGTACCCTTTGATCTTAAAACAATCGGGGAGTTGCCGGCCTAAAGCTCGCTACATGGGTCAATTAGAAAGCTTAAGGGAGTGAGGAAGTCACGAGCAATCATCACATTAGTTTGTAGAAATCATGCATTTGCATTTGCATAAGGGCTTAGATTAATAGTGGGTTTGAATTGCTTGGTATAAACTTTAATGTTGAAACACTCATCTAGTGGAGAGTCACTGCATATCTAGATTGTTGAGATTTCTTGTAAGTCATAACCAAGCTTTAGTGGAAAAAGAAATGTGTGAATTGAGAGTCACCCCTAAGATTGCATTTCGGGAGAGAAAAAAAAATAATATGGGGGGGGGGTGAATGTCACGAGGGTAAGAAATGAAATTGACCAATAAGGGTGGATAGTATTATTTTGAAATTTATTCTTCCTACAATGTTTCTTTGAACCTTAGTGATGATTAGAAGTGACTATGCACACACACACCGATCAAACATAAGATAAGCTCAATTTCTTTTTGTAGTATTATTTTTAACATAAATTGTGAATTAATCATGAAATTTTACACTCGAGAAAGAATTTACAAGTTATCTAGCATTGTTAATCATTCATTCATTTGCTTTTGTGTTAGTAGATATTCTTGCTCGAGACGAGCAAGAGTTTAAGTTTGGGGGTATTTGTTAAGTGCATTTTTATACACTTTTTATACCTTTAAATTATTATATTTTGGAACATCTTGAGCAAATATCTACTAATTTATGTATATTTTGTGTTTAAGTAGGTTAATATCCAAGTTGAGGCCAAAAACCACAAAAGGAGTGAAGATTCTGCTGAAATTCAAAGTTCGGGGACCATTTTGCCACTTCCGGGAAATTTTGGACAAGCCGTGCAATTAACCAAGGGACCAAATTGAAAGATCTCAAAAGTTGAAGGACAAAAGTGCAATTTGAGAAGAAAAAGGATAGTGGGACGGCTGGAAAGGAACAAAGCATGATGGACATGATGGGAAAAAGAAAAAAAGAGAGAACAAAGCATGATGGGAGAGGGGGAAGTGAGCGGAACGAGGTGCGCTGTTGAGGGATACATATACACACAAACAGACACCGGAGAGAGAGAACTGCAGGGAGGAACCGGGGGTGCTAGAGGGCTGGTGACAGAAGCCCAATATTGCTGGTGACAGGAGCAATAACTGTCATTTCCTGAGGCTGCTACTACTGCTGAGATAGATAGGGAAAGAAGAGGGGAAGATTGCTGGTGACAGCATCAGTGTGAACCAGAATAGACATAGATAGGAGAAAAGAAAAAACCAGACAAGGGAGAACCGGGTGATTCATGCTGGTGACAGTAGCTTGAACCTTGGTTTACTGCCTTGCTGTATTTGTTCAAGTTTTACTGATTCAGTTGATTGCGGATTTTATTTTACTGCTAAAGGCTGCAGTAGGATTTGTTACTGCTGCAGTTGTAAGGATGCTATAAGCTATTTCTAATCTGTTGGTGCGAATTAACTGCTGTTGCTAATACTGCTGAATTGCTGCTGCGGAATGTTAAGGAAATCTGCTGGAAGTAGTGCTGATTGCTGGAACAGCCTGCTGATCTGATTTTGCTGCTGAGACTGCCTGCTGCTGCTGGTGAAGTTCTGAGTTGCTGCTACTGTTGCTGGGAAGCTGCTGAAAGCTGGAAGGTTTCTTGCTGTTGCTACCAAGCTGAGGCTGCTGCCAACTGCTACTGCTGTTAATTGCTGAGAAGAAGGTTGCTGAAGCTGTTGCCTGTGTGCTGATCCGGAACTGATTTTCTGGTTCTTGCTGCTGATACTGAATTGCTGCTAGGGAGCTGAACAAAAGGACTGCTGAAGCTAGCTGCTGTACTGATGCAGAGATAAAGCAGCCATAACCATAAGAAGCAGCTGGCTGGTGACTTCAAGTCTGGAAATGCTGGTTCATGCTGCCAGTGCTGAAGGATGCTGGTTGCTGATGACAAAACACTGCTGCTGGTGGCCGGAGTGATACACTGTAAGAGGATGGACGGGCTAGAAAGGCAGGGACTGAAATGCAATTGCTTGATAGTTGGAGGACCTTGATGCAAATTTCAACAATCATCAAACTCCGGGTTTTAATTTTAATGCTTATTGTTATTTTTATTTTCGAACGCTTGTTTAGCTAAAATTTGCATGTTGGGATGATTGATTGAGTTTAAATTGCACTTAGTTATTTTTAAAGTTATTTACGTATTTTGCGCTATTTAATTTCATGCATTTTTATTATTGTCATTTAATTTTAAGCACTTTAATTTACGTCATTTAATTTTGCACATTTAAATTTTAATGTCATGCATTTATTTTAAGTAGTTAGTTTTATTTACAAAACTTGAAAATTAATTAAGTGTCGTTTAAATGAAATCATGAATCCCAACTATTTTAATTTATCATTTTCTGCATTATCGTTAGATTTTAGAATTTACTCATTTAAATTTCAAATTCAAAACAAAACTTCAAAAACTTTATTTTGTGACTTCGTTGTTAAAATTAAATTAACTCACATGTGTAATCGAAGTATACATTCCTCGTGGGATCGACAATCCGGACTTTTCTAGTCCACTTTACTACTTGAACGCGACCCGTGCGCTTGCGGTACACGATTTTAGCGAACATGAAACAGGAGGACTATTTTCCTGTAGCTTCGACTACTGCTTTACAAGGAGAAACTTCGTAGCTCAAATTTCACATTTCATTAGTTATGATCTATATTAGTAACTCTGAGGAACACCGGAGTTCAAGGCTCCAAAGGTGTATGAAGAGGAATACAATGAATTAGTGGATATTTATTCATTTGGTATGTGCGTTTTGGAAATGGTGACGTTTGAATATCTATATAGTGAATGCACTCACCCTGCTCAGATCTATAAGAAAGTGATCTCTCATGTAAGAACTTAGAAACTGTTTATGTTGTCCATTGCAGCAATAAATATTAGAAATCGATTAGAAAACCGTTGGCAATCTTGATTTCTTGGATAAATATTAGAAATCGATAAAAAGTACATGAGCAATCGATAACAAAATAAATGAGCAATTTCATTAGGTTTAGTTTCTAGATCGATAAATATTAGGTTAATTAGTTGTACACTATGAATTAAGTGGATGTGAACATGCAATTTCAAAAACTGCTTTTGCATTGAGAAGTAAATTCAAAATAAATCCAAGAAACCCATCCACTTTTTTAGGTGTTTGATAGCATTTTTTTTCATCGAATTAGTTTTTCATCTTTTCTCGATTTCTCACTTTTTACTTGTTTTTGTTGAATTCATTTTCCCACCACTTTGGTGGGAATTGATTTTCCATCTTTCGTCTAGTTTCATCATTTTTTATTGTTGTTAATTAACTTTTTTTTTTTGAGAAATTATTATTATTATTATTATTATTATTATTATTATTATTATTATTATTATTAAGTACAAATGTGTGTAAAATTTTAAAAATAATAATATTTTGATTAAAATAGCAAAATTTTGCTTTATTTTTCATGAAAAATAATGTCAATCAAATAACAAAATTTGAAAAATTCTTCACTCTTTTCACATAAAAAATTAAATCAATCAAATACATTAAATTTCTAATTTCTAAGAAAATAAGTTTCCAGGAATTTATTTTCTTTCCATCCAAATTTTATCATCACAATCAAACGGGCCCTTAGTTCAACAATTTCACACAATGTTTTCCCAAGAAGTTGGTGACTTTTTATCGATTTTACTCTTGATTTTCAGTTTTGGTTTTAAGAGCCGATCGATTTCGAATTTTTTTTTTTTTTTTTGTAAAAACAGAGAGTTCTCGATTTTTTCCGTTCGATTGGATTGGTTCCATTTTTTTTGTCCACCCCTATATATTAGGCAAAAAGTTTTGAATTAATTGAATTCCTTCGATTTCATTACCTTGTCCACAATATTGAGGAACTTGGTAATGTTACTACTATTATGTTTCATCACAACCAATTATTTAGTTGACTTCAGGTTCTCAAAGTTCTGTATAACATTAGTTCATTTTTGTGAGCACTAATCATAGATAATGACTTATTATTGTAATCTTATTTTATAGAAGCATATTAGAATGTTAATATATTTCCAAGTTCATAATAGAGAAAATTACATGGACACTTGTATTTCAAAGATACGATTTAAAATTCTGGTGGAAGAATATTTTTTCTAAATTTCAGGTGTTAATTAATTTAATTAACTGATTAAATATAATTAAAGTAATAAAGGAAATTCTCTCTCTCTCCAACTCACTTTACATGACTACGTCCATTCCCCCACTTTCTCTCTCTCTCTCTCTCTCTCTCTCTCTCACACACACACACACATCCGCTCCCTCTTCTCCAATGAACCAGCTGGAGCAGCATTCCCGTTGGACACATCAGCAAACGTCGTCGACGGCATCACAATGTGGGCGGCAACAGCAGAAGCGCCGCTCGTAGTGGACCTCCGCACATAATAGAAGTGCGCTACACCTCCTCGCTCACGATGCCTGCTGCACATCGGAATCAAGATCTTAATCAGAGAGTTCGCTGAAATTGGAAGAACCGACTACAATTTAGTTCACATAAATCTGATTTGAGTTCACAGAAATCGAAACATGGTTGCAAATGCATTGTGAAACTAAAATCGGAGGTTTGTGAATCTGATTTGATTCTTTGATTCAGAATTGTGTGCAGTGTTGGTGAGGCGATGGTGATGGTGTGAAGCTAGCTGTGGTGGTGGTGGTGGTGCTGGGGGTGGTGGTTGTCGGTAGTGGTGGTGATGGTGGTGGTGGCGGTGGCGGCGGCGGCGTTGCCACTGTTGTAGGCTCTTTGTGGTGGATTGGTGTAGGGGTGTGGGGGTGAGGTGGGGGGGTTGCAGGTGAGTGGTATTGGGTGGGTAGTGTTTCTGACCAATTACGAGCAATTGTGGCTGACAAATTGATTTTGGGAGTGTGACCAATTTTTAGGTAATTGTGACTACAATATTAATTAAATGTGACCAAAACAATTGTTACAAAATTTTATTGTCACAAACGTGATTAATTATTAGGTATTTGTGAAATAAAAATTGACTAATTGTGATAAAAAAAAGAGTAAGTTGTGATTAATAAATAATATGTGACTAAGAATGTTTTGTTTCGACTATATTTGTAATCGTGATCAAAGTTTTTGTTGATTGTGATTTTTCAGGTTGGGTGTAACCGAACTGTGACTTAGTGTGATTGAACTGCGACCTTGTGTGACCGATTATGACCAATGATGTAACACCCCAAGTTCAAGAATCTTAAACCTAGGTGTTAACTTCTCTTTTTCTTTTAATGCGGAAATAAATCGTTTAAACATTAAAATGCGGAATTTAAAACGGTTGCACAATTAAAATATTCATTTATCTATTATAAAATTTTACAGAAATTTCGGCAGAGTCTCCTCTATAAATTGGACATAGCCAACCTGTAGAGGGACATCAAAAAACCATTTCAAAATTTAAAACATCCATCACATCTCAATCACATTCATCATCTCCAAAACCAATTCATACATTTCCCAAACTCCTCAATCATAAGATTTTTCAAAACATCATCAAGCATTGACCATTGAAATAAAGGTAATTTAACCTCTAATACGTTCCATACTTAATAAAAATAATTTCAACCAAACCATTATCAATAATAATGAATGAAGAAATAAATTTAAATGATAACTCAAATGAATTTAAACTTTATTAATTAAGGCGACAACGGGTACTATCGGAGTCAGCTGCCGAGTGCTCTCCTCGGATCACCTAACTTTCATCACCTGAAAAATGGGGAGGGATTGGGGTGAGCTGAAGCTCAGTAAGTAAACTGTATGCATGAATGCATGCTTATGACATGAATGCTTTAAAAATTTCATATATGTATCCCCATTTACTTTACTTTCCAAAACTTTCAAACTTTCATTTCAATTCAAAACTTTCACTTCATTTCCAAACTTTCACTTCCTTTCCATCGTGAGCTCACTTGGTGTAACTTCTAGTCAATCAGAATACAGTGGGCTATTATTTATTTGGAACCAGATTAACATGCGCATTTCCACCGCAAAGCGGTTTAACATTCACTTTCCCACCGCAAAGCGGTTTAACATTCACTTTCCTACCGCAAAGCGGTTTAACAGTTCACCGTAAACGGTTGAACATTCCGTCGCAAAGCGACTTAATTCGGGTACGCCGGTCCCCCGCGCCCCATTTCCCACTCGCAACTTTCATGAACTAGAAGTACACCCATTCATTCGAAAAAACTTGGGATACATAACTTTTGACAGAAATTTCACTTTGACACATTCCTTTCATTAAAACATTTGACTTTCCCATTTCGATGTCAGTGCATGCTTAATGATGCAATGACATAATAACGTGCATGCTTTAACATTCTTCTCAATAACATATGCTTTCATAAAGTAAGTGCAATTCATCAAAGCAAGTAAGTTGCACGACAGTCATTTACACATAACTTTCACATTTACATTCGACTTTGATGAAAATAGGGGGAAGTTTACTTACTTGATGTCCTTAATATTTACCGTTTTCTTGATTTGCAAGTGGAGGAGCCTCGACTGCCCGTGTCGTCAATGTACCAAAAGTCCTAATTATTTCCATTCGCCAAAATGAATAACTTTCAGTTCACAAACACATTCATTATTCATTTTAATACTAATCAAACATTAACCGAGATTAAAACTTCAATTTAACTCACATGTGATCTTATATCGAGACTAGAGCACATAAAACTAAAGAATTTCCTTTCATACTTTCAAATTCCCAAAACATATACTTTCATGTGACTCATAATATAACACCACATTTAATATCATATTCGAAGTAACACATTAAGTTCGAGGAAATTTTGAAATCTTACTTATCAATCCCACAAATCAAAGCCAAGCATTACTTATCAAAAATGATCTTGAACTAAAATTTATAACTTTGAACGTAATTTCAACTTAAACTAACTTGTTCTTTTAAATACAACTCAACAATTATATCCAACTTAAACCACATACTAGATAACAATTAAAACAATTCTTGAGGTTTTTCCCCAAATCTAATAATTAATCCTATTATCATAAATGAAAGAAGTTTACTTAGTATATACAATACCCAACTTCCCAAATCAATAAATTCCAAAAATTCTAATATTCCGATTTAAAGTTCCAATAGTCTCTTAAATTTGAAAGTTTACACAAAAATCTGAAAAATTAACACACACACCCCCTTAATGCCATTATCCCTAAAATCTGTAAATCCCCATATATATGATACACACTAACATCATTAAATTCCATATTTTTAAAATTGGCATTTAACATATGAAATTTAGACTGAAATTGAATATGAAATTTTATATTTATACACATAGAAATCTGAAATCTACGTATGTATATGCATATATACGTAATAATATATATATGCCCATTATCAAAAATTTGAAATCAGAATTTAAGGTTACAAGAAATCTGAAATTACAACCAAATTCGAAATCTGCAATTAATTTCATAACTTTGAAAAAATCTGGGATTTCATCTATTCAATCAAAACCTGAAGTTTATACCTAAGGGCAATTACATATACATCAACATATACATACAATCCCATATATATACATACACTAATTACATGGGTGTGTTCGGAAATGGTGGAGTGCGGTTGGTGTGTGCGCCTTCGGCTTCGGGTGTGTGCGGGTCGTGAAGAGAACGGGGAAGAGGGAGAGGGGACTTACTGCCGGCGAAACGGCGGTCGGCGGTCGAAGGAAGAGGGAGAGAGCGACGGTTGAGAGAGAGCGAGTCCGAGAGCGAGGTGAGGTCGTGAGAGGGAGTGAGTCGCGAGGGCGAGAGGCGGAAGAGAGAGAGCGAGGTGCGAGACGTGAGTGAGGGATATGAGAGTGAGGTTTCTCTTAGGTTAGGTAAAGTGTGTAACTTTTGGTAAATTGCAATTTAGTCCCTCTACTCTCATAAATTAGTAATTTAGGCTCAAAAGTTTCAAATGAAATTCCAAAGTGTCACCAAATTTTTCCCAACTTCAATATAACACAATAAAAATAGAAATTAGCATGCCTAGGCAATAAATTTAATTAATCACATAGAATTGCACGTAAACTGTTAAAATAACAATTTATAAACTTTTAATTGGTACATTGATCGAGACGGCATCCAGTCCTTCCACTGCAAAATAATTCAATAAAAACCATAATAACCATAATATTAGTTAAATCATTTATAATGATATTAATATAAACTTTACGTGATAATCAAGAAAGCATGTAAATCGAAATGCGGTATTACAAATGAATAAATATTATGTGACCAATTATGAATGATTGCTACCAATTATATTAGAGATTGTGATCTACTATGTCTTTGTGTGACAGTTGGATGAGGACGTGATGTGACCTCGTGTGACCAAACTATGACTTTATGTGACCAAACTGTAACCTCATGTGATCGAACTGGGACCTCATGTGACCAAACCATGACCTCGTATGACCGAACTGTCAATTTATGTAACCGAACTATAACCTCGTGTGACCGAATTATGATCTCGTGTGAGCGAAATGTGACTTTCTTTGATCGAGAACTGTGACTTTATGCAATCGAACTGTGACATCATGTGATTGAATTGTGACCTCATGCTACCGAACTATGACCTTATGCGACCAAATTGTAACGACCCGGGTCCCACAACGGACCGTCCCGGTCGTTAGATGACGACGTACTGTCCCCACTATACCAAATCGGGTCTTTTCAGCTTCTTTTTCCTCATTCAGACGCTCCCTGAGAAAACTTCCCAGGAGGTCATCCATCCCAGAATTTCTCCAAGCCAAGCACGCTTAACTGTAGAGTTCCTAATAATGGACTTCTGGAAAAGAAGGTGCACCTTGCTGGTATGAGTAGTACCTTTCTTAGTCGGGGTATTAAAATCACCCCCTGTTAGACTCGTGACGTCCTCGTCGCGCTTAACCCATCTGAGGATCTGTTGCCAAGCATTGAGATTCTAGAGGTGGCTCCCGCCCTATGGCATAGCAGTTAGTTCTCGATTTTCGGCTGTGGCCGTCTCTGATCCCACTTAACGGGCTGTCCCACTGTACCAAATTGAATCTTTTCAGCATACTTTGTCTTCACTCGCACGCTCCCCGAGAAAACTTCCCAGGAGGTCACCCATCCCAGAATTTCTCCAAGCCAAGCACGCTTAACTTTGGTGTTTTTAATGATGAACTTGCGGAAAAGAAGGTGCATCTTGTTGGTATGAGTAGTACCTATCATTTCTTTTAAGTTTTCTTAGTCGGGATATTACACAAACTGTGACTTTGTGTTACCAACTGTGACCTTCGTGTCTGGTTGGGTCGGTCGCCTGGGTGGGTGGGTTGAATTTAGCAACTAAATTTGTAATTGCGACTGCACTGTGATTTCGTATGACCAACTGTGACTTTGCTGAGTGAGGTGGTGAAATTTGCAATTAAATTTATAATTGCGACTGAATTATTACTTTGTATGACCGTGACTTTTTGGGTGGGGTGAAGGCAAATGTGGATGGGGTGGAATGGGGGCACCGTGAAATTTGCGACTAAATTTGTAATTGTTACTTTTTGTGACCAACTGTGACTTGTGGGTGTGGGGTGAAATTTGTGACTAAATTTGTAATTGTGACTGAAATATGACTTTGTGTAACCAATTGTGGCTTCGCGGGGTAGGGTGGGTGGGGTTGGGGATGGATAGGGGTGGGGTAGGGGTGCGAGAAAATAGAAGAAAAATCATTATTGGGTAGGGGTGGGGTGGTAGAGTGCAGTGTGATTTTGTATGACCAATTGTGACTTTATAGATAGGGTGGGTGGGAAAAATAGAAGAAAAATAATTATTGGGTGGGGTGGGTGGTGAGGTAAGGTAGGGTGGTGGGGACAGAAATCTGATTTTGGGTGACCAATTGTGACTTTGCGGGTAGGATAGGGTGGGGTTGGTGGAATGGCGGGACAGGTGGATTGGAAAAAAAAAAAGAAGAAACATCATTTTTTGGTCTGGTGGGTGGGTGGGGTGTGGTGTACGTGTAGGGTGCGATAAGGTGAAAGCGGACCAAAATGTGATTTTGTGTGATCAATTGTGACTTTGCGGAGTGGGGTGGGGTAGGATGGGGTGGGGTTGGGTGCGAAAAAATTGACGAAAAATCGTTTTTTGGGTGGGGTGGGTAGGTAGGTTCGCGGGACCGAAATGTGACTTTTTATGACCAATTGTGACTTTGTAGTAGGGGTGGAAAAAATAACCGAACCAGACCAGACCAAACCAGAATCAAACCAAATCAAGCGATTTGGTTCGGTTCTACATAAAAAAATAATGGTTTGGTTCTTAGAATCAAAAATCATTTAGTTTTGGTTCTGGTTCCGGTTCTCTTTCCAGAACCAGAACCAAGAACCGAACTTAATATATATATATATATATATATATATATATATATATATATATATATATATATATATATATATTACAAATTAGTGGATATTCATCTCACCAAAATATTCAAATCTGAAATTATAAATTTGAAATATACAAAAATATTATTTACCATACATTTTATCTCATTTCCTATTAGACAAAGATTTTAAATCATAAATCTAATTATAATTCTAATTCATTTTTCTTTTTTTTTTTCAATTATAGACACTCATTCACACGGCTTTACTTGCACTCGTATAACACAGCAATCGTTGCGCTCCTTAGTCACCATTGACGGCGTAGATGTTTATTTTTTAAAATTTATGTATATATACACATCGGCTCAATTCGTCAATTCTCAAGAGTTAACCCTAACTCAAGTTGCAAATCCATCCCTAACTCACACGGCACTTCGGTAGAATGTGACTCAGAACTTCATTGCAACCTGTAACAATAAGTCTAAATAGTCTTTATGTTCGATTCTCTAAGTTTCAACGGGTCGGCGAGCTTCCTTTAGGTGAGTTTCTTCTTCTTTGACTTGGAATAACATGTTACTTTTTCTAAATTTTTATTTTGGTAACTAAAATTTTCATTTTCTATTTAGTATTGATGTAGATGGATTCTAATGAAGAAGCGGATATAAACATGTTTTAATTTGCATTTATTAGTTAAAAATTCAAGTAATGGTCTCTGAACCAAACCAAACCATAACCAAGCGGTTTGATTTCGGCTTGGTTCCATCTACACTATCTTAAAAGTGTGAATGAGGAAGAATCATTTGATTGACCAATTTAACCTCAATTTTTTTTTTAAAAACCAAATATACCCTTTAAGTGCCCATTTATTTATTTAAAAAGAAAGAAAGGGGGAGAAAAAACGTTCATGACTCTCCAGTTGAAAGAATTAATTAAATCAATCATCACCCATCTTTAATCAAAATTGATTCCTTCCCAAAATCAGCCCAAACCATTTCTTCAATGTAAATCATAATTCTTAAAATATAATGCATCTTGAAACTGGTCGTGATTGAAGTGTGGGTTTGTAAAATTTTCCAAATATTCTTTCGTTTACTCAAATTGCCAAGTTAAGATTGGAGAATCCCATCACCAAATATCGCCTTTCATACATACAATCTTTTTGTTGATGCGATATATTAGCACGATTTCAGTTTCTCGAATTAGGAAAATATTTCTACTGGACAAATCTGCCATAGCCATGGCATCCCACCTCCAATTTCAATGCACTCCTTTTTTTTCTCGAAACTTGAAATTCAAGAACCGAAAAGGTAAAGTCTAGGAAATCCCTCCTTTCATTATCCTCTCTATCTCACGACTAGAAACTGCTACTTGTAGGTTCAACGGCACATTGTATCCAACAAATTAGAATGAAATTTGCAATGGAGAAAGCACAGAGAAATAAAAGTAATGGTTATAAGATTTCTAAAAAGAAGAGGGGGGTTTTCTAGCATTCTTATTGTTTTATCGAAATTATGTAATGCATGTTTAGTTGTGTGAGGGTAAGATTTTATCTCTAATTTGGTGTTTTCTCTATAATTTAGTGGATGCCAATGTTCATGTCTCCATTTAGGTCTATTGTTAGCGCAGGTACTTATAATTTGAGGAAGACATGTTTGATTAATTGATTGTATTGATTGTATAATTATTTAATATGGAAAAATATTATTAGATTATTATAAATAGTTCATAATTTTTAATTTCACAATTGTGTTCAAAGAAGTATTGCAATGTTTGCAACATTATATTTCAATTTATTCAAAACTTTGTGACGTCGTATTCATATTTTCAATTAAAGTTTAATTTCTATCTTTTTTATTTTTTCAATTTTAGCTTTGTCTTTAACATTCTTAATGTCCTCAACTGCCTTAAAATATCGTATAGCTTCAAATTTAATATCCATATCATATATCTTTTACGTGAGACGTGCAACGCACGTGCTTACCACTAGTATCTTTAAAAAAATCAATTGGTTCCATTAGTAAAAAATCATCGATTTTTGGTTTGGTTTGGTTCTTCTGGAACCAGAACCAAACCGAACCACGTCCACCCCTACTTTGCAGGGTATGGTCGGTAGGGTTGGTGGATGGGCGTGGTTGGAGTATTGGTGGGTGGGATTGCTGTGAAATTTGAGATTAAATTTGTAATTGTGATTTGTGACTGGGATATGATTTTGTGTGACAAATTGTGACTTTTCGGGTGGGATGGGGTGAAATGGGAAAAATAGAAGAAAAATTATTTTTGGATGGACTGGGTGTTGGGTGGTGGGATAGGGTCGGGATGAGGTGGGTCGGTGTGGAAAAGTAGAAAAAAAAACATATCTTAGGGTGGGGTGGGGTGGGGTGGTTGGGTGTACGGGGTAGGGTTGGGGGCGGGGTGGGTGTGGAAAAGTAGAAGGAAAAAAATCATTTTTGTGGTGGGGTGTAGGTTGGGTTGGTCGGTTGGGGTTGGGGTAGGTGGGGTGAGGTGGGATGGGATGGGATGGGGCTTGGTGAGATTGAAAAAAAATAGAAGAAAAATCTTTTTTTGGGTGGTGTAGGGTGTTGTGGGTGGAGTTGGGTGGAGGAATAGAAGAAAAAATTTTTGGATAAATTTGTAATTGTGATTTTGTGTGATCAATTGTTACTTTGTGGGTGAGTGGGTGAGGTGGAAAAACATCGAGAGAGAGAGAGAGAGGAGAAAAAAATTCATTTTCGTGGGGTGGGTTGGGTTGGGGTCTGGGTGGAGTGGGGTGTGAAAAAGTGGAAGAAAAAAAAATATTTTTGAGGTGGGGTGGTTGGGTGGGTTGTGAAAAATAGAAGAAAAATTATTTTGGGGTGGGGAGTGTGGGGTTGGGTGGTCAGGGTGGGGTCGAGGTTGTGGCTGGAGTGAGATCAATTTGTCACTTTGCGGTGTGATGGGAGGGTGGGAAAATATCGAGATAAAGAGAGAAAAAAATTATTTTTGGAGTAGGGTATGGTGGGGTGGGGTGGGGTAGGGTGGGTGGGGGGCAGGGGCTGGGGTGAGAGTAGTTGTAACTTCAAAATTTGAATTTTTGATTTAATATTATATTAGTTTTAATATAATATATAATAGATTATTTTTTTTTACATAATATATAATATTATATTTGTTTTTAATTATTAAACACTTGGTTTTTAAAAATAAATGTTAAGTTTGTTATTTTTAGAAAGTGAAACTCAAAGTGTTGTAATTTTATAATTTTCCCTTCATAATATCCCAGGTGGATACCATCCATCCCTTTCACATGCCATTTCACCATGACGACTTTACAACTCAACATGCCTAGATCAAATTGTAGCGATCGGCCTCCCAAAGGATTCATAAATTCTTATTATAAGAGCTTGCGGTGTACTTAAATATTAGAAATAAATAAATTAACATAGTTAACAAAACATTCAAAATAAGAATTTTGACTCTCCAAATGTGGAGAGACAAACTCACTTTCTATTATTAAATGCATTCAAAGATTTTTCTAGTTTCAATGCTTTATACGTTAACTTTCTTTATCAAAAATATTTGATTTCATTGGTCATTAATGACTTTTAAAAATATACTATATAAACTGAAAATAAAGAAAGACAATAAATATTGTTTTGAAAAAGTTAAAAAAATAAAAATAAAATAAAGAATATGTTGGAGTGTGTAAAAAATTTTGCTCTTTAAATTTAAAGATATTCTCTATTATGTAGAAAATGCGCTTTAAATATAGAGAGTTTATTGAAAATGTTCTTATAGCATGGTTGGCACTTAGCTCTCCTCTAGGTCTGGTGATAACAATGGACCTAATGAAGCCCCCTGGGCATATCTTTTAGTGACAAAGGGAATGGTAGGAACTTGCTCAGCACAGCTGGGTACATGATTCGAATCCTGAAATAATGAATTTGTACCTTGTAGTAAGCAGGAGTCACCACTATTTGTGGGAGTTCCAATGCTCTCCACCCTTGCTCTGGGAGGCACAACCTACGATTAACCACTCGAAAAATGGCCCAGGACGTGGTCAGTTCGGGTCCTCGAGATGTGGGTTACTACACCTTTTTAACAATGGACCCAATGACAATGTTTATGAGTTGGAATACATTTATAATGAATAGTGAATAAGGAAATTAGAGGAGATGTTTGGATGGCGCACCCCAGAGCCCGAGAGAGACCCTTTGCGGCTTTAATGTCATTAACTAGTCTTGCTCTAATAACCGTCACGGGCACCACTATGGTTCCCTTCACGGGCATGTGTTGGACGCAACATGCACGCGCCAAACATGTATATGTGAAGAGCACCATATGGTACCCTTCACTGGCATCAGATCTTTTTCTTGTCATTAACTATTTCCATTATTTAAAGATCCACAATCACATATTTAAATAGACTGAACAAAAAACCTCACTCATAAAGATTAAAGAAAAATCAGTGAAATTTTTAAGGTACACCTATAGCCCCCCTATTAGGTGCCAGGTATGGCCCACCTAACACCCAATGTCCACTCGTCATGTGACAAGTGGGCATGGTTTATGGTGCCCACTAGGGACACCATATACCTTCTGCTAAAATCATATAGATTGAAAGGCTGAGAAGCCCACCTAAAAATTTTCCAAACCTTCAATTACAATTGTACATGAACCACTAGTATTTTTTCTATTATACGATCCCTGGAAAGGTTAATCTCTATATATACAATATGTTCGGTAACAGTAAAAAAATTGATTTATAAATAAATTTATTTATAAACAACATAATTTTTCAAATCACTTTTTAAACACACATTTTTTTCTTTAATTTTCAAGCACGTATTTTTCCTAGAAAACAAAAAAATAAAAAAAAATTCAACCACGAACAAACATATAATTATAAGTAGGCAATGTTTGACCCAGAGTTCATATCTGCCATGCAATCATAATCTTATCTTTATCTTTATTATTATTATTATTATTATTATTATTATTATTATTATTATAGCTTTAAAAGTAAAAGGGATGAGAGAGAACCATGAAAATGCAATTTCCTGCTCAAACTAGGCGGGTACCCAACCCAATAAATGAAAATAACTCCCACATTATCTTCCTGTGAAATTTAGTCTCATACCCACAACAACAAAAAATGAAATCCGTGTAGAATAAATTAAAGTAAAATAAATTAAAAAATCGTCTAGAATAAAGACATATTTAAATCTGTGTTGACTAATTCAATTGCTATATGAATTCGAATTTAAATTTTTATAGATTAATGTCATACTTAAATCCGTGCAGATAATCTAATCATGATAAATATATGTTGCATAACCCAAGTATGTGCAATAATAGGTGGACCCAACCCAATATTTGAAAATAACCTCATATTAACTCCTTGAGGAATTTAGTCCAATGCCCACAACAACCGATCATTTCTCATGTGTAATTTCCTTATGCTACTTGTCGAGTGATACAAGCTATTATCTAAAATATATTTCAATTCTTAATGGCACTATTAAATGTGTTCATATTACAAGTTCCACAACATTTTAATACATATACTAATACTAGTATTTCACCCATGCGATGCACGAAAGTTATTATTCGCAACTAGTGAATCATCTCGTGCAATGCATGGGAAGAAACGTCTAGATAAAAATAATCATATTCGAAATTAAATGAATCCTTAAACAAAATAAATACCATTCACAAATAAGAGATAAGTTCATCATTTATTAGTTTCATGTATAAAGAACAACCTTTTAGGGATAAGTCATACGGGCGAAAATGATTGTCCCTGACTCTTATTGATAGTCATGTCATATGACACCATCAATGAAAATTGTCTTTTTTAAAATTTAATAAGTATCCTACAATTCGAATGGCTTAACGATATCCTTGGAATAAAAAACTTGTGTCCTACATTACTGTCAGATACAATTTGACCTCATAGAATATGATCGTCAAGTTTTGTAACGATTATTCACTCTCTCCTCGAACCAAGAATTCGCCTTGCAACATGAACACTTAAATGTAGGATCTCCAATATTCATGTACTCTGAACATTCAAACAATAGATGAAAAAGTTAATAATAGAGACTATGCATATAAAAGATAAAATTCAATATTTTAACCATTGAAAATGAAAACAACATGTATAATAATAATAATAATAATAATAATAATAATAATAATAATAATAATAATAATAATAATAATAATAATAATTGCGAGGTTGACAAAGATATTGCATCAAATTTATGATATTTTAGGTTTTCAATATTTATACAACGTAATTATTTTCTTATTGAAATTATAATTTAATATTGATCATCTCAAATTTTAGTTAAGTAAATTGGTAGACAATTTATATATTGTTGTGAAAAAAAATCATAAAATTTGAATTAAAATATAGCAAAGAATATCTTAGCATGGTTAATTACTTTTTAAATTTTTAAAATTAACAGTTAGGACAAAAATCATTAATAACTATATCATTTCAAACAATATAAATAAATTTGTTAACCGTTAATATTAAAAAATGTGATATGAGACTTTTTGGAATAAAAAATTAATCAAGAATTAAATGTAATTGTCATTGAAATTATTTTGATAAATAATGCGATATAGGAAAGAACTTTAATATGTATATGTAATAAATAACTAAAAAAATAGAATTTAGTTATAAAAATTTCAATGCAGCGTGATTTATAAAAATACGAATGTGTATAATTTTCGATATAACTTTAATTGAGAATTTGACATTGGATCTATATGACTGAACCAAATATTTATCCATAAAATTAAGACCAATAAAATATCACAATTATTACAAAAAATTAATTACGTATTAAATGAAATTATCTATAAAAATATTTAATAATACGCTATTAAAAGAGCTCCAATTTTTAGATGTACTAAATAATTAAAAATAATATTATTTATAAAAAAACTATACGTATGATGTGATTTATATTGTGATGAGGAAGAAATTTGTGTTTTCCTGGAAAATCCCTTAACAATCATCTTGTAGATCCATTATTAGTCCAAAATAATTTTGCATTCTATATTGTTTTCGAAGTTTTCTCTACAATATTATTGTTTTAATATTTTTTCTTTTTTGTTAGAAACTCAAATCTATGTTTAACGACTCAAAATATCATAGGTCTTGAAGAAGAGAGTAGTATCAATCCTTTTTACTTTTTCAAAAAATAATTTACGATTTTTTATTTTCTACTTGTTTGTAATATTAATAACTAATAAGCATTACCACTGCACCAAAAATTTTGAATCATAAAACGTGATAAATAGAAGGTAGAGTAGAGGGGTCATGTTAAACAGTACCCATTTTTTCAAAGAATAACCCTTTAATTGTATCTTTTTCTACTAGTATTTTACCCATGCGATGCACGAAAGTTATTAACCGCAACTAGTGAATCATCCCGTGCAATGCATGGGAAGAAACGTCTACATAAAAATAATCCTATTCGAAATTAAATGAATCCTTAAACAAAATAAATAACATTCACAAATAAGAGATAAGTTCATTATTTATTAGTTTCATGTATAAACATCAACTTTTTAGGGATAAGTCATACATGCGAAAATGATTGTCCCTGATTCTTATTGATAGTCATGGCATATGACACCATCAATGAAAATTGTCTTTTTTGAAATCTAATAAGTATCATAGAATTCGAATGGTTCAACAATATCCTTGGAATAAAAAACTTGTGTCCTACATTACTGTCATATAGAATTTGACATTATAGAATATGATCGTCAAGTTTTGTAACGATTATTCACTCTCTCTTCGAATCAAAAATTCGTCTTGCAAAATGAACACTTAAATGTAAGATCTCCAATACTCATGTACTCTGAACAATTAAACAATAGATGAAAAAGTTAATAATAGAGACTATGCATATAAAAGATAAAATTCAATATTTTGACCATTGACAATGAAAACAACATGTATAATAATAATAATAATAATAATAATAATAATAATAATAATAATAATAATAATGTGATACTTGTTGAGTGATACAAGTTGTTATCTTTATGGTTCAATTCTTAATGGCACTATTAAATGTGTTTATATTACTAGTTCCTCAACATCTCAATATATATATATATATATATATATATATATATATATATATATATATATATATATATATATAAGTGGAATAGCTGTTAAATTAACAATCACATAATTTTCCGCCTAAATACATTTGCCTCTTTTGGAAACAAAAGATTAAAGTAAATAAATTAAAAATTCATGTAGAATAATGACATATATATTTGAATCTGTGTTGATTAATTCAATTACTATTTGAATTCAAATTTAAATTTTTATGGATCAATGTCTTACTTAAATTCGTGCGGATTATCTAATCATGACAAATGTATGTTGCATAACCCAAATATGTGCAATTATAGGTGGACAAACCCAATAAATGAAAATAACCCCAGATTATCTTCTTGTGGAATTTAGTCCAATGCCCACAACTTGTCATTTCTCATGTGTAATTTCCTAATGCCTTGTTGAGTGATACAAGTAGTTATCTAAAATATGCTTCAATTCTTAATGACACTATTAAATATGTTCACATTGCAAGTTCCACAACATCGTAATATATATATATGAAAGCAGGATAGATGTCAAAATTAACAATCACATAATTTCTCGTCTAAATAAACTTGCCTCTTTTGAAAACAAAAAATTAAAGTAAAATAAATTAAAAATTCGCTTAGGATAATGACACATTTGAATACGTGTTGATTATTCCAATTGGTATTTGAATTTGAATTTAAATTTGTAAGGATTAATGTCGTATTTAAATCCTTACAGATGATCTAATCATGACAAATACATGTCGTATAACCCAAATATGTGCAATTACAGGTGGGCCTAACCCAATGGAAGAAAATAACCCCAGATTATCTTCCTGTGGAATTTAGTCTCATACCCACAAAAACATGTCATTTCTTATGTGTAATTTCGTGATACCACTTGTCGAGTTATACAAGCTGTTATCTAAAATATGTTTCTTTTTTTTTTTGAAAGTTCCAAAAAATATTTCAATTCCTAATGGTACTATTAAATGTGTTCACATTATCAGGTCCACAAATTCTTAATATATATGAAAGTAGAATAGTTATCAAATTAACAATCACATAATTTTCCGCATAAATACACTTGCATCTTTTGAAAACAAAAAATTAAAGTAAAATAAATTAAAAATTCGCATAGAATAATGACATATTTAAATCCGTGTTGATTATTCCAATAACTATTTGAATTCGAATTTATATTTGGGTAGATTAATGTCGTATTTAAATTTGTGCATAAAATCTAATCACGACAAATACATGTTGTATAACCAAAATATGTACAATTATAGGTGGGCCCAATCCAAAAAATGAAAATAACCCCATATTATCTTCCTGTGGAATTTAGTCTCATTCAACATGTCATTTCTCATGTGTAATTTCCTTATGCTACTTGTCGAGTGATACAACCTATTATTTAAAGTATGTATCAATTATAATGGCATTATTAGATGTGTTCACATTGCCAGGTCCACAACATTTTATATACAAACGCATAGTTTCCCGCCCATTTTCATCTGGCATTTTAGAAAATTTCTTATATTTATCAATTTATTTTAATACATGAATTGGTAAAGTTCAATTAATGCATGTAATAAATGATTTATGGATTTGTGAAAAAAAAAATATCTATAAAAAGTTAAATTATAGATTTTTATTCTTTTGATAATTATTGCATTATTTTGAAGTCAAAAAATATGCAATATAGGTGTCAAATCCAAGATCTCAATGAGAAGTTTATTATAAACTAGGAAATGAGACCAAACTCTAAATATATCATTCGTAAAATCTTTTCAAATATTAAATGTATTCAATTTTTTTAATTTATTTCATTTAATCTATACATCTATAGTATCTATTAAAACAAAACAGCTGTCATTTGCTGTTTGCCCGCCTAAAAAACTTTCTTTTTGCGAATTTCATATTTTTGTATTTTTTTAAATTTCTGAAAATAGAAAGTGCATTTACCAATTTTGTAAGTTTCAAGACCATTTAATGAATGCACTTAATATTTTTTTGTGAATTCTTAATATTTTTGTGTGAAATAAGTGGGATAAAAGACACGCTTGCTTCGTAATTCGGATGGATGAATGAGTGCTTTTATTATTTTGTACCAACATATCATTAATTAATGCTTTCATATTTTTTATCATTAAAAAACAAAGAAAATCTTCCTTTCATCCAAATATTTATCTGGGTATACGAGTAGTCACAATAGGGTGTTTCCGTATGTTTACTTCTAATGTACACATTTCGAAAATTGTTATCATTGCAAAATTAAATTTTCAATGCGTTTTAATTTGATGTGTTTGTGTTATGTGTATTTGAAACCTTTTCAAACTCACAATGTTAAAAAGTTATATATATATATATATATATATATATATATATATATATATTATGTTTTGATAATTTTTCCAACAAACAATATTTTTAGCCTATTTTTGGTAAAATGTGTGCTTATAACATTTGAATATAAATTTTCATGTGGCAATGTTTCATTGCTTTTTTTTTTTTAATTAAAAAAAAGTTAAACTTAATAAATTTTCATGTGGCAATATTTTTCAAGAAATATTTGCGTAATTTAATTAAAATTAATAAATTACTAAATACACATATTTTGTAATAAATTTAATTTTCTTAAATTGCAGACTTGTGGAAAAATAGAAAATGAAAATAGAAAATGCCAATAATATAAAGTAAACCTATGTCAAGTGAATATGCGTAGGTTCGTTTAAGAAACCGTCGTAAAATCCAGGTATTGACCAAAAGTGTCAGTTTTTTATTAAAAACCGATGCAAAAAACCCACTATATGCGTCGGTTCTTGAAATAAGAATCGACGCATATAGCTTTTGATTAATATGCTTCAGTTCTGAAAATGGAACCGACGTATATTGCTTAATTTTATATTACAGATCTGGTCGGGATTCATCACTTTCTTTTCACTCAAATCATTTCTTCACTCTCTCTCACTCAAACCACTCGAACCTGACCACCCCTCTTCACTTTCTCTTTCACTCAAACCCTCTCCAACCTCGCGCGCGCCGTTGTTGCCTCCTCCTCCTCCTCCCTCACATTACGCACCAGCCGTGGCCTCCTCCCTCTCATTTCTGCCACCCGTCGCCGGCTCTCTTGTTTTTAAGGTGTATATATATATATACATAGATTTCTATATTTTTATGTTTATATATGTTATGAGAAGTATATATGAATATGTGTGTGTGTGTGTGTGTGTGTGTTATGTTTATGTTTATATATATATATATATATATATATATATATATATATATATATTGATATGTATATTTACGTATAAGTAAATATTTATGTGTTTTTTAATATATATATATATATATATATATATATATATATATATATATATATATATATATATATATATATTATGTATATGATGATTTAATTTATGTGTTAATTAGTTTAAATAATTTTTATTAGTTTAGTTCGAATGTTAATTTTAGGTTATTGATTTTGAGTTAGTAGATGGATATATTTCAATTTTTTAATTGATGGAGTTTTAATGAAATTATAGAATGTTAGTTTTTATATAATATACAATTGATTATAGACATTTTATATTGAAGAGTTGGGAATTGTTTTCGGATTAATTTTGGAGTAGTTGATGATGTTGAAGTTTGACTAAAGTTGTGTTTGAGTTTTGGATATGTTGAGGTTGAATGTTTTGGTGTTATTGTGAAATTTTGATTGCACCTACAGGTTGGCTAAATCCAATTTATGGAGGAGATCCTGCCGAAATTTTCATAAGATTTTATAACTAAAAAAATGAAATTTAAAATTGAAGGTGATTTCATTTGTTTTAATACATTGTGAATATCTTGATATATAGGTGGTTAGATATGAATCGGAGTTGGATGTATGGGAGACATAGTACACAAGAATATGTGAAAGAAGTTGAACAATTTATGAAATGTGCAGAGGAAAATAAAATAAAGAAAGGGGAAGAAATGATTTTATGTCGTTGTTATGATTGTAAGAATTTGAGAAAGTTTCGTAGTTCTGAGCAAGTGAAGAGTCATTTGATTCGTCATGGGTTTAAAGATGGTTATACACGGTGGATATGGCATGGTGAGAGTATACTTCCTCGGATGAGCGTAGGCGAGAATGAGGGTTTGAGCAATAATGAAGAGATTAATGTGGAGAATGACGAGAATGATGTGGATAACGATCGGATAAATGAAATGATGCGTGATGTACAAGAAGATTTCATTTAAAAGCCTCATATATTCGATAACTATTCAAGGATTCGGAAAAGCCTTTGTTTTCTGTTTGTAATAAATTCACAAAATTGTCAGCTGTGTTCAAATTGTATAACTTGAAAGCAAGAAATAGGTGGAGTGATAAGAGTTTCACGGCATTATTGGAACTTTTACGAGAAATGCTTTCGGAGGATAACGAGCTTCCTAGTTCAATTTATGAGGCAAAGAAATATTGTGCCCTATGGGTATGGAGATTGAGAGGATACATGCATGTCCAAATGATTGTATATTGTATTGGAATGAGTATAAGGACTTGCATCTATGTCCAAAGTGAGGGGCATCGAGGTATAAGCGAAAGCACGAAAATTATAATTGTGGGGATAAGAAAGGCTCTCTGACAAAGGTGTTATGGTACCTACCCGTAATACTAAGATTTAAAAGCTTGTTTGCTAATACAAAGGATGCTATGAACATGCGGTGGCACGCTGAAGGGAGGAAAGAAGATGGAAAACTAAGACACCCAGCCGATTCACCTCAGTGGAGGAACATTAATAAGATGTTTCCCGAATTTGGTGGCAAAGATAGGAATCTTATGCTTGGACTATACACAGATGGGATGAATCTGCACGGTAACATGAGTAGTCAACATAATACTTGATCGGTTCTTTTGGCGATTTACAATATTCCCCCGGCTACGTATGAAGCGCAAGTACATCATGTTGTCATTGCTAATATCAGGGCCTAAACAACCAAAAAATGACATAGATATTTACCTTGCATCATTAATTGAAGATTTAAGGCTGTTGTTGAATGAAGGTGTGTCGGTGTTTGATGCACATAATGATAAGTGTATTTTATACACTTATTTATCTGTCGAAATTAAGATATTATAATGTTTTTTTTTGAAAAAATTCTACTTAGTAGTTATTATTGGTCATTATTTCAGGTTTTATCCCAAAAGTCGAGAAGCTGAAAGAATTGAAGCAAAATCATGACAATTGGACGAACATTGAGATAAAACGAAGAAAATTGACTAAAGTGTACACTTCAAAAAGTTGAAGACCGAATATCCAATTAACTCACGGAACAACTTATCATATTTGGAATAATTGAGTGGCTTAAATGAGAATCAATTTAATTTGGGTCTTAGGACTAATTTGTATGTGTGTATATACACACACATTGCAAAAAAGAGAGAACAGCCGTGGGTGAGAGGTGAAGCAGCCGAGGGGGAGTTTTTCTTGGAATATATACATACATGACTGCTACAATAAATCAAGGAGACAAGGAATTGAGGTTTACAAAAAGTTGTCGGCTGTGATTTTAGAGGCATTAGTGGCTTAGTGGCTTTGGAGAGGAAAATATACTTTCTTGGGATTAAAAGTGGTTGGCGGTGTAGGAAGTCAAGTGTTTGGCAGATTTTGTGGTGTAGGGAATTCTTTGGATTAAAAGTGGTTGGTTGGATCAAAGTTGGCAAGCGAAAAATTCCAAGGCAGAGAGATAGTACACGGCTGGTTTGGAACAAAGAAAGGAAGGATCACGTAATAAAATTTGGCAATTTCAACAAAAAGATAGAGATATGAATTTGTGGTTGCTTGTGGTCACTTATGAATTCCTAGAAAATTAAATGCATTTAGCTAAGGAAAACTCTGACCCGCTGTAGAGATACATAGTTGACTTAGTTAAATAGGCCTAATTTGAACTCGAGAGAGGATATTCGACCAAATACAATTTTAGAAAACAACTTGAGATGAGAAATTAAGTTAGAACATTATTTCGAAATCGTTAGTCCCGATATTCATTTAACTGTTCGAAAACCTACCATTTTATTTATTGCTTTATTAGTTGTTTTTAGTTTTAAATTTCAACTTTTATTTTAATTGAATTCTTTATTTCATTTAATCTCAATTTTATTGTCGTTTTTGTTTTTATTATTTTGCAATTTATTTTCTTAGTTAGTTTTTACTTTAGTCTAGAAATTTTAAAATCGAAGTAAATTTATAATGAATTAACTAGTCTTCGTGGGATTGACAACCCGGACTCAAAAATCCAATTTTACTACTTTTTAACGATATCGTACACTTGCGATTTCACGCCAACAAGTTTTTGGCGCCGTTACCGGGACTATTTTAATTTGTTATTTATTTGTTTTGATTTTAGTATTCTTAGACTTTTAGATTTAGTTTGCCTTTAGTTGTTTATTTTATTTTTTTTCCTTTTCTTTTTCATATGATCTTCTTGCTTTTCTGTATGACATTGGTGATAGTGATAGAAGAAAGGCTAAGAAATCAAGGCAACACAGGGGGACATGAGGTATATGACAGAATATAATACTTTTGTAGACGTGGATGATGAGTACTTGCGCTTTGAACTATTAATGACCCAATCGATCATTATTAGGGACCCTCTGGAAATTCAAACAAGTTCAACATGTGAATACTGGGGAGCAATCCATTGTACTGCAGATTGTATACTGCTGGCCACATCAGAGGAAGTGAAAAACTTTCTAAATGATGATACATGCCTATTTTACAAGGCTGAAAAATACAAGACACAATTGCCATAGATTGATTTGACAAGGCCAAAGGAAGACGAACCAGTGGAAATTAATGAAGAAGAAGTTAAGAAACAATCTGCACCATCAAAAGAGAAAGATGAGCATGTTGAGAATGAGGAGTTGATTTTAATGGAGAATATAATAGCTGACAAGTGTGGAGCTAGCAAGCAATCCTTACAATTAATCGATTCTCTTAAAATTGATTTCGTGATAGGGCCCGAAGAAGAGTTCGAAGTATACATAATTGAGTTCGAATCTAATGATAACATTAAATTTGATTTTGAACATGGCAGCATCAAAAAGTTGGGGCGAAAGTATGAATTGGAGCAAATGCAACTTCAACAAATAATGCAGATATCAATATCATTATTTCGAGTGCCTTGAAGTCATGTTCAAAAGTCAGGCTTTAGACTATAAATGGAGCGCTTATTGGAAGGCAACCCAATTTTCTTTCATTTTATTTATTCTTGCTTTATTTGTTACATTTGAATTTTTAGGTAGTACTTGCATTTTATTTTATTTTTTTCTTCCTTGGAGTTTTTGAAGTAAGCATCCCTAGTACTAACCTCTTTGATTTGATCTTCAAGATTTTTTTTTTTTAATTTAAATTCATACATCATCCATGAGCTTACAATTTTGCATCACATTGTGTCAAATCATTACTCTTATTATATTAAAAACAAATCATATGCATGCTTTTGCACACTTTGAGGAATTATGCATGATAATTGTAATGTTCTTAATGGTCGACCTTGTTTGAAAATTCAAAATTTTCTATGTTTAAGTTGGGATTGTTGGTGTTGATATATTTCATTCTATTAATGGTGTATATGATTCTAATGTTGTTTATTTTTTTTACTTACGAGGAACACACCGCTTGTAACACTTCCAACCAAGCATGGAAACACAAGAAACAGTCAAAATCATCCAAGCGAGATCAAAACAAAGTTTCAAATTATCACATTGCTCCTCTAAACCTGAGAAGTACCTAACTCCTCTTTTATGTATTGTTATCAATTGATATATATTTTCTTTTCCATTGAGGACAATGTAACCTTTGAGTTTGGGGGGGTGGTATCTCATTTCTTGATTTTGTTCATTCGATACCTTTTTTTTGGGATTCACAAAAAAAAGGGGTGAAAAATTTTAAAATTTTTGTTGATTTATTTATTACTTATGACATGATTTGAATTGACTTTTGTGCTTTAGTTAGAAAATTTGGGCAACATGTGAACCAAAATATTTTCTTAACATTCATCTATGTAAGACTTTAATCAAACTTGAGCACATAGCCACTTTTAAAAAAATAACTTGTGTAGGGAGATGCTTGATACTTGTGGGGAAAACTTGTGCACTTTGAACAAAGAATTAACTGAAAAATCCCGAACCTTAAGAAATTAAATCCCGACCTGAAATGTAGAGCCAAATTGCTCAAGAAACAGTTTGGGGGTGGAAAGGTTAAGTACAAGTAGGCATTGACGGATTGAAGGTCTGAAGTTTTTCCATCTTTAGTGTAAGGAGTTTTAATCAACGGGTATAAATCATGTCCAGCATAAAAATAGAAAAATGTTGAAGGTCTTATTATGCTATTCAAAAGCCTTTTTGACTCGAGTAATTAAGTCTGATGGGAACCTGGTACCCTAAATTCGTCTGGCTTAGGAGTCACATACCTAAAGCTTGCTAAATGGGTCAATTAGAAAGCAAGTACGGAGAGTGGACTTACACATAAGACACTAAAACATCTTTAACTTTTTTGTTTAAACTTTTATGACTCGAGTAATTAAGTCTGAGGGGTTCTCTAAACCTGGTACCCTAAGCTCAACTGAGTTAGGAGCTACCGACCTAAAGCTCGCTATAAGGGTCATATAGAAAGTCAGTATGAAAAGTTCTGCACAAAGATGGTAAAAGACTTGGATATAAACAGAAAAAGTTGTTCATATAAAAAATGAAATGAAAATGGTATAAGCTTTGTTGATTAAAATTCCTAATACTGAAGTGTGGGATTGGAAATGAATTATTTTTGGTCTGTCGTGCATACTTGTCAAATCCTAGCTGTCTTGTGTGGAAAAATGCAATTTATACATATTTAGAAACTACGTCAATAGGAAAGATCTCGGGATATGAGAGAAAAACATTAAGGTTGTGATCATCCATGAGAGTGTAAGGAAAATAAAAAGAAAAACAAAAACAATTTATGTTTGCATTTTTATTTTTATTTTTATTTTTATTTTTTTTATAGTTTATTTTTATTTTTGTTCGAGGACGAACAAATATTCTAGTTTGGGGGGTTTGATAAGTATATTTTATACACTTATTTATCTGTCGAAATTAGGATATTATAATATTTTTCTTGAATAAATTCTACTTAGTTGTTATTATTGATCATTATTTCAGGTTTTATCCCAAGAGTCGAGAAGATGAAAGAATTGAACCAAATTCTTGATAATTGGACGAACATTGAGATAAAACGAAGAAAATTGACTAAAGTGCACAATCCCAAAAGTTGAAGACCGAATATGCAATTAACTCAAGGACCAACTTATCATATTTGGAATAATTGAGTAGCTTAAATGAGAATCTATTTAATTTGGGCCTTATGGCTAATTTGTGCGCGCGCGCGCAGACACACACATATCTATCTATATATAAAATCAAAGTAGCTATTACTAAAAATACACACACACTTTCTCGCCGAAATTACTTGCTAAGTTTGAAAAGTTTTGGCAAAAAAAAAAAAAAAAGAATTATAAAAGAAAAAAAAAAGATTCATTAAAGGGAAATGGGAATTGGAACAATTTCAAAATGTAACGGTTGAAGAATCTAAATACAAAAGTCTAATGATTGCAAATTTGAATTACACTTTTAAGCACTACATGCATTTGTTTCCAAAAAATAAAATAAAATAAAATAAAAGTTTTGAGCACTGTTAAATCTATACATATATCAAAATAGAAGTGAAGAGAGAGAAACATTAAATGTTATATTCCCTCCAAAATGTAGTTCCAATTTTTGGAAATAAAAAACTAAAATTAAATATAATAAAATAAAAATATGTGTATATTAATGTCGTATTTAAATTCGTGTTGATTAATGCAATTTTAATTTGTAATGTCGTATTTACCCGTGTAGATAAATATGGATGAAAAATGTTTTGTTTGTAAATAAATTTATAGAAAGTACATAAACCTCCGTTCGAAAGCTATGTTTTATTTATAAACAAAAATATTGTTGTTTTGTTTTATAGACGTGTTGAAAAGTGATTTGAAAAATGTATATAGTTAAAAAGTTGGTTCGAAAAATATGCATAGTTAAAAAGTGAATAAAAATACGTTGTTTGCAAATAAATTTATAGACAAAATTATCAAACTAATGCTAATATTTTTATTCATTCTTAATTTTAGTAAGTGTAATGATTATATGTTATAAGATTTTCGATATAATTTTTTGATCTCCCATGTTGTCCAATTGTCGTATCATGATAATTGAGGATTTTTGTAGTTATTATTTTAACTACTTAATTTTGTAAATAAAATTTAATTTTATTGATTAAATGTAAATATTTCAAAATTTTTTAACATATAAAAAAGATAAAAATAACTTATTTAGAAGAAAAAAGTTGAACGAACAAATAAATAATAAATAAAAATATTTTTCTAAAAGAAAAAACATTTTAAAAAGAAAAAGAAAAATCCTATAAAGATCAAGATCTCCTAATTATGATTAGTTTCGTACATGTTACATTTCCTATTTTGATTAGTTTTATCTTTTTTTTTTAAGTTTTGAATTCGATAATATTTTGTATTAAAATGTTAGTGTACTATATTTTTATTTGATATGATTGTATATACAATTAATATATTTTCATAAATTTTGATTAAAATTGTTATCATAAATATATTCTCGTACATCACACGGGTGAAAAAAGTAGTTGCAAAAAAGAGAGAACAACCGTGGGTGAGAAGCAGCCGAGGGGGAGTTTTTTTTGGAATACGTACATACACGGCTGCTACAATAAATCAAGGAGACAAGGAATTGAGGTTTACAAAAAGTTGTCGGCTGTGATTTTAGAGGCATTAGAAGCACTGTTCGGCGGCCAACCTTAAAAAATAAATGATTTTTTTTGTTGTTTTTTAGGTAGATGAATGGTTAAAAATTAGAGAGAGAAAATACGTAGGGTTAAAGATTAATTTGGAGAATTGTGTAGTTTAAAAAGTGGTTGGCGGTGGAGGAAGTCAAGTGGTTGGCAGATTTTGTGGTGTTGGGAATTCTTGGGATTAAAAGTGGTTGGTTGGATCAGAGTTGGCAAGCGAAAAATTCCAAGGCAGAGAGATAGTACACAGCTGGTTTGGAACAAAGAAAGGAAGGAGTCGACTGTATATTGGGGGTGATGTTAATTCTTCAATTATTCAAACTCCAAATTTTATCTTTATTATTTTTTCTTATTCCACAAACATGAGTAACTAAATTTTAAATCGGGATTGACGATATAGATTTAATGTTTTTAGTTTAATTTTGATTCACAAGTTGGTGCTTTATTTTCATGTATTGATTTTATTATTGCATTTAATTCTTGAGTTGTTTGATCACCAATTCATGATTTAATGATTTTTTTCATAATTCGAGAGGTGGGTTAACAATTAGATCACGTAATAAAATTCGATAATTTCAATAAAAAGATAGATATATGAATTTGTGGTTGCTTGTGGTCACTTATGAATTCCTAGGAAATTAAATGCATTTAGCTAAGAAAAACTCTGACCCGCTATAGAGATACAGGGTTGACTTATTTAAATAGGCCTAATTTGAACTCGAGAGAGGTTAATTAGATATATGAGTGAATTAGACAAAATACAATTTTAGAAAACAATTTGAGATGAGAAATTAAGTTAGAACATTATTTCGAAATCGTTAGTCCCGATATTCATTTAACTGTTCGAAAACCACCATTTTATTTATTGTTTTATTAGTTTTTTTTAGTTTTAAATTTATACTTTTATTTTAATTGAATTCTTTATTTCATTTAATTTCAATTTTAGTGTCGTTTTTGTTTTATGATGATAACAATTTTTTAAATGTAGGAAAAGTCACCTGCAAAGGCAAAAAAAGTCAATAAACAAAAAAATGCCAAAAGTTCTGAAATGTCATCTACCCAATGATCTCCGCTGGTCGACGATGCAACATTACAATGTCGGTGATGATTGCAAAAGTTGCACAATGAGGTCATTCGGACACCTGTTGGTATTGACTTTTTCACTGTGCCTTTAGACGCAAATGTGTTTCATCATACGAACAACACAGATATTTACGTTACAATCGACGACATCGCCGACTTGCTTAAAATGGAATGGTTGAATATATCTATCCTGCAAATACACACGATGTAAGATTGCTTAACAAAAATTTATAAATTCCATTTAAATTTTCATCATTCATTCATTTATTGATTTATATATTTTTAGGTACCTATATGAGTTGTGTCAGGAAATCGGCACCAAGTCGGTTGAATTTATATGTCTGTCACAAATTGCGTTAATTAAGGTGAAAAATAATTTTGACAGCATCATTACGTATATAGAATCCCAAAGAATTTAACATAGCATAGACCCGAAGGTATTAAGGCATTAAAAGTAACGTTATATAAATATCATGAAGAATTAAGAATTTAACCACTTGCATGTAATGTATCTTATCTTAGTAAATTGAAGAGATTTTATGAAGGAAAAATAATTCCACAGACCAAATAAATTTCTATTATTTACATGAATTGGTGATTAGGACGTATATCAATTGTATGATTTTACCTTTGATTTGCAATATTTATAGATGCAAACGGCATACACAAATAGAGTCCTATTAAAAATGTAATTATACTGGAGAAAGGCGTGCCACTGCCACAAGACACCGGGTAAAAATAAAATTTGAATAATAGGGGTTTTCTTTGGATTGTGATAGTTCACTGCTTGCCAATAACAGTCTCACACGTCAACCATAAAAGAGAGTTATTATGGTTTAACTATGTTCCCTACTCAATTGAAGTTCTAGTTTTATAATAATATAATATTCCTTCCATCTCTTATCCAAACTCAAAACAAGATTTATTCACCCATATACACACGTGGAGGCTACAACCAATAATACATACATATATTCTCCAATTTCTCAGTGCCGAAAACAAGGAGATAGAATTTGGTAAAAGATAATTACCAAATAATATTAACGTTAACCTTACATTTTCCTAATTGAATTTAAATTGTTTTGGTCTGATCCAAAATAAATTTCTCTTGGGTCAAGACTCCTACCTAATTAATCATGATCTATAAAATGAGTATGATACTGATATAGTAATTATCTCTTTATCAATAATTAATTATCTAACCAAAATAAAAATTATCGACAAAACTTATTTTCCTTTTTGTCCCTCAACTTCTAAAAATTTGTTAAAGACATCTAGGTAAAATTCGTATTGCTAACCAATAATAAACCATAGAATTTCAGAGTGTTACAGGACCTACTTAAACACATTTGAAAAATGGAAAATCCACTGCAGAGTTGTACTGCACGACCATGCAAACACTACTAGGTGGCCACGCGTTCTGGCATCAAACCAACATATCTAGTTTAGGGTGGCCTGCATGACCACCAACTCTATAACTGTGCGATCGCGCAGTTGGTCGGTCCAGCGCAAAGTCAGGCCCATGCATGGATTTCTTGTCTTATTTTGCCTAGGTTTCTTGGAAACTTATATATTCAACTATTCATGCACAAAGAAGCTACCTTTGCACACACGGTCAAGAGGAAAAATTCATCATTTTATCATTAAGATCTTGGAAGCTAATTGGAGGCAAAGGCGTGAGGATTGGAGATCAACACTTGAAAGCTACATCTTGGTACAAGATTTCTTTTATTTGTTGAATTTTAAAACTCATGATGTTTCTATTATTATTTTTTGTATTTTCAGTTCCAATACCACGGAAAATTAATTTTCTTGTTGGGATTCATGATGTAACATAGTTTTAGACCTTTAATTACATTGTTCAAGTCTTTACGTATAAGTTGCATGTGTTGATTTTTTTATGTGTTTAATGTTTGAATTAACTAGCTACTAATTTATTGATTTAATGATTTGTTTTCATAATTCGAGAGGTGAACTAACGAACTAGATGTAGGAATAAAATTCGGTAATTTAATGAACGATAAAGCTATACATTTATTGTTATCGTGATCTATTTTTAGAGTTCTTATATTCAATGCACCTAATAATTATAACATGCTGCCTAGAAACACAGTTAACTAATTAGGTAGAGTTGATTTATACTCTAGAGAGGAATTTCACATGCATAAGTGAACTCGATCGATCACATTATTAGGATTGAAACTTGAATACTCGAATTAAATGTATTAACTATGTGAAATCGTGATTCCTAACTTTTCAATCATAAATAACTAAAATTAATTAGTCTCAATCAATCATTTAATTAGTTTAGACAAAAATCTCACTTTTCAACTGTTCAAATAAATCTAGGATTGAAATAACTTCGGTAATTAATCACTATCTCTGTAGGACGATAACTCAGACTGTTTGTCCACTTTATTATTTGGATGCGATATCCTACACTTGCGATTTACCACGTCAGCCATATCAAACTTCAAAATCACATTTCCACCCTTGACTTTATTGTGCAGGTAAGACATTATCTGCAATTGCATGCCCACTAGTAAAACTACTCTGGTTGGGAGAAATCAGTTTGGGGAGGATAGTATTCAATCTGTTAGACATAGTCTTAGTGAGGACTTTGTTAAGGACATTACACAAACTGATTGGTCTGAAATCCTTCCAGCTGGTAGCTAGAGATTTTTTGGGGATAAGTACTAAAGTAGTGGCCGATACTCCATTCGGAAGAATTTTCACATTGAAGAAGTCCCTAACAGCTTCAAGAAGGTCTACTTTAATAGTATCCCAGCATTCTTGGTAAAACATTATAGAGAATCCATTTGGTCGAGCTGCAGTTCCTTTATCCATAGATAGAACTATTTTATGTATTTCCTCCATATCTAGTTGAGAATTTAGCCAAGCATTATCTCTGGAAGTGATAGCTCTTGGGATAGGATCCAAAAGCTCTTCAGAATTAGCAATAGGTTTAGTGGATAGCAGTTTTGAAAAGAATTCGATAACAGATTGTTCAGTTAGGAATAGTCCATTTTCTTTTGAATTTGGATGATTGTGTTCTGATTTCTATGTTTTTTGACAACAACATGGAAGAATTTCGTTTTTCTATCTCCTTCGTTTAACCATTTCACCCCAGACTTCTGCTTCCAAAATGTATTCTCTCTACATGGTAGAAGATTAAGTTTAGTATATGCTTTATGTGTGTCAATTCTAGTTTCAGGGGATTTGTAATCATCATATATTCTCTCCTTCTGAAGAGCTTCCAGTTCTGCCTTTTTGATCTCTTCAAAGATATTGTCAAAAACTTCTTTATTCCAGATTTTTAAGCATTTTTGAGTCTTTTTAGCTTGTAAAAGAAACCAAATAAGCCACTTAAATATGGAATTAAAGGGGATCCCCAACATTAACTCACAACCTCCTGCAAGTTCTCATGTAGGCTCCACATATTTCGATATCTGAAAGAGATTGTATATTTTCCATTTGACTGTTTGCAACAAATTAGCTTGGGGTTATGATCTCATGTGCCCCTATTTAGGATAATAGTTGAGAAATTGTTGTGAAAATATCGCAAGTGCACGATATCGTAAACAAGTAATAAGTAGACTTTTGAGTCGGGATTGTTGATTTCACGAAAACTATTTATTTGCTATCGATTTACTTTGATTCAAAATAATTTCTAGACTAAAGTAAAAACTAACTAAAAAAATAAAATTGCAATCGATTCCAAAAAGACAATAAATTGAGAGATTAATGAAATAAACAATTCTAATAACTAAGAAATAAAAATTAAACTAAAAGCAACTAAATGAAAATATAAAAGAAAGAAATTGAACGATGAGCTTTCTTAACAATAAAGAACTATCGGGATTAATGATTTCGAAATAATATTCTAGCTTAATTTCGCATCTGAAGTTGTTTTCTAAAATTTTGATCGAATTCACACATGTTTCTAATTTACCTCTCTCGAATTCAAATTAAGTTTATTTAACTATGTCAACCATGTAACTCTGCAGCGGGTCAGAGTTCTCCTTAACTAAATACATTAAATTTCCTAGGATTCATAAGTGATCACAAGTAACCACAAATTCATGTCTCTATCTTTTAGTTGAAATTGCTGAATTTTGAAAACAACCACTATTTTGTATTATCTTTTACTCTTTGAATTGAAATTTTAAGCTCTTCGATCACATTATTAACTTAACCATAATCATACACATTGTAATATATAAGCCGTCCTTCAGATTTCGTCGGTGAATCATCAGTCAAACCACTAGTCTGAGCATTGAAATTGCCATGTATAAGAAGAACATGTTTAGTACACAATGTTGAACAAGATTGTAATGTATATCCTGTATTACTAATTGTACATGCGACAAAAGGCGAATGAACCTAAAGATTTAGGAATGTGGGAGACATTAAATGAAAGGATGATGAGCTAAGATCGTCCTCGAATGATTGAGATCGTGTAACTTTTGGGGGTGATTCAGGTGGAATATCGACACTATCAACGTTCCGTAAAATCCAGCCTGATGTCTATGAGGGATATTAATGTGAGTTATTGAGTTGCTCCAAGGAGGCAAACCTCCATTTGCGCGTAAATAATCTTAATATCTTGTTTTGAGCTTTAGAGTGTGTTAATTTGGTATTGTTTAAAATGAGTTTTTTTGAAATGAATAGTGATTTTTAGGAGAAATGATGGTTGAGATTTGTTGGGTGGATTTTGTGAATAGTGACGCCAAAATAAGTATAATGACGGTTTTGTAAATCCTTGCCGAATATTGGACAGAGTAACGGCAAAGAAAAACACAAACAAGAAGAATAATAGAAGAAGGGACAAATCCGAGGCAAGAGTTGGACTCTTTGTCCTTAAGTCGAAATTGCCCCGCAACGGTGCCTACGGATTTCGGCAATCAACTCCCAAGATACAACGGAAACACTTGTGTTTGTAGCACTCCAAAAAACAAGTACAACGAACCAAAATAAGGCTTATGTACTCCAAAGATGAAATGAAAGAAATCAAATCATTTGAATAAATGAATGATGAATTAATGAATGAAAAATAATACAAGCATATGGGGTCTATATATAGATGTTGGAAAGTTGTGTCTCAAAAGACACAACCCTTACAAGAGACACATCCTTTCAAATTTGTCTCTAATTGAAGAGACACAATTATTGGAAATTATTAATTTCAAAAGTCACAATCTTTCATATGAAAAGACACATCTTTTCATTAAATTAATTCTAGAATATTCAATAATATTCTTTTAATTTTCCAATATTGTCACAATTTTAAGTGGCTTAATTTTCCATTCACTATTAATGGTTCCACTTAAATAATCACATAAATTGGTCAAAACCAATTTTTCCAACAATCCCCCACATGAATGAAAATTAATGCAAATGCAATGGGAATGAAATGCAGACTCTAACAAATGGAGTACACACGACAAGTCATAGCATTAAGATAGGTAGCTTGTGGTCTTGAACCTTCTTTAGTTGAATACAATCGGATTTACTAGGCTAGTTGGTGAACGCGATGTCTTGAACGATCCAGCCGTTCGTGTAAAACCAAACAACTGTACCAACACCATGACTCATCTAACCTATTCGGTTCTCATGGTTGAGTCCATTTTGGCCCTGGACTACTCTTGGTTTCATAAGTGCTCTAAGAGAATTAAGCCTCGAATTCTCGTAGAAGCGGCCCCACTTCACACTTATATAGGTGATCTCATACCTTTTTATCTCAAGGTTATGAATCATTAAAAGTATATATGTATACTTAACCTTATACACATTTTACATAGCACTTTAAATTTTAGGAATGGGAATAAGTGCTTTATTCCGAACCATTTATGACTTAGTTGTCCCATTGAACCAAGATCTTGGGATCTCCATTCTACAAGGTTGGGTTTCCGTCATAGTAATTCTATTCAATAGGCTTTAGGCCCATTCCCCTCGAAAGATGGTATACTTGATCTCTTGCAAGTTCTTTCGTCAAAGGATCAGCCAAATTTTCTTTTGACTTCACATAGTTAATAGAGATTATACCATTCGATATTAACTGTTTAATGGTATTATGTCTCCGACGGATATGTCGAGACTTGCCATTATACATACTATTTTGTGCCCTTGCAATTGCCGACTGATTATCACAATGTATATTAATTGCAGAAACCGACTTTTCCCAACATGGAATTTCTTCAAGAAAATTACGAAGCCATTCTGCTTCTTCACCGGCTTTGTCTAACGCAATAAACTCATATTCCATCGTGGATCGAGCAATACATGTTTGCTTAGACAATTTCCAGGACACGGCTCCACCTCCAATGGTAAACACATAACCACTCGTGGATTTTGAATCCTTAGTGTCAGATATCCAATTTGCATCAGTATATCCTTCTAACACCGCAGGATATATTGAGTAGTGTAATCCATATTCAACCGTGTGTCTTAAATATCTAAGAACTCGGTTTAATGCCTTCCAATGTACAACACTTGGATTACTAGTGAATCTACTCAACTTGTTGACTATGTATGCTATATCCGGCCTTGTGCAGTTGGTAATATACATTAAACTACCAATGACACGTGAATATTCCAATTGAGATACGGGTTCACCAGTATTCTTGGCTAAGTGAATACCTAAGTCAACTGATGACTTAACCGGTTTATCGTCATACGCCTTAAATTTCTTAAGTATAGTCTCAACATAATGTGATTGAGACAATGACAAACCATCGGATGTCTTAGAGATTTTAATCCCTAATATTACATCCGCCACTCCCATATCCTTCATGTCAAAATGTTTTGTTAACATTTTCTTAGTCGAGGAAATGACTTTAGAGTTATTTCCCATAATTAGCATATCGTCAACATATAGGCATATGATTACATATTCATTAGGTGTGTTTTTAATGTAGACACATTTGTCACATTCATTGATTTTGAAGTCATTTGACAACATCGTTTTATCAAACTTTTCATGCCATTGCTTCGGTACTTGTTTCAATCCATACAATGATTTTACAAGTCTACACACCTTCTTTTCATTTCCTGGTGCAACAAACCCTTCAGGTTGTTCCATGTAGATTTCTTCTTCTAATTCACCATTTAGAAACGCGGTTTTGACATCCATTTGATGTATTTCAAGATTATGCAATGCTGCGATTGCAATCAAGACACGTATAGACGTAATTCTTGTAACGGGTGAATAGCTATCAAAGAAATCTAGTCCTTCTTTTTGTCTATACCCTTTGGCTACTAATCTAGCCTTATATTTATCAATTGATCCATCCGACTTCAATTTCTTTTTGAAGATCCGTTTACAGCCTAAAGCTTTGTTTCCCGGAGGGAGTTCAACCAATTCCCAAGTATGGTTACTCATGATGGATTCAATTTCATTGCGTACAGCTTCTTTCCAAAAAAGAGCTTCGGGAGAGGACATTGCTTTATCAAATGTCCTAGGATCATTTTCAAGTAAATTGGTTACGAATTCTGGACCGAATGTCTTGGGAATTCGTTGCCTTTTACTACGTCTCGGTTCTTCATCATCATTCTTTCCATGTATGTTATCATAAGTTCTTTTATTTGAACTTATTTCCTTTTCTTTACACGGAAAACTGTCTTCAAAGAAGACCGCATTTCTTGATTCAATAATTGTACCAACGTGTACATCAAGTACTTCGGATTTGTGAACCAAGAATCGATATGCACTACTATTGATAGCATATCCAATAAAGACACAATCAATTGTCTTTGGTCCAATCCTAACTTGTTTAGGTTTGGGTATTAGTACTTTCGCTAAGCACCCCCACACTTTAAGATATTTGTAGGAAGGTTTTCGACCTTTCCATAATTCGTAAGGCGATTCATCCTTATCTTTGTGTGGATTTTATTAAGGATATGATTTGCAGAAAGTATGGCTTCCCCCCACAAGTTTTGAGCTAAGCCCGAACTTATCAACATTGCATTCATCATTTCCTTTAACGTTCGATTTTTGCGTTAAGCAATTCCATTAGATTGTGGTGAATATGGTGCCGTTGTTTGATGAATTATTCCAGATTCTGCACAAAATTCTTCAAACGGTACAACATATTCTCCACCTCTATCACTACAAATCATTTTAATTCGTTTTCCAAGTTGATTTTCAACTTCATTTTTGTAGTGTTTAAACACTTCAAAAGCTTCATCTTTGCTTTTCAACAAGTACACATAACAGTACCTTGTACAATCATCTATGAATGTAATGAAGTACTTTTTACCACCCCTTGTTTGTACGAACTTCAAATCACACACATCCGTGTGAATTAGTTCTAATGGTGTGGTGTTTCGTTCAACCGAATGAAATGGTGTTTTGGCCGCTTTTGCCTCTACACATGTTTCGCATTTTCCATTATTAAAATGCATATTCGGAAGTAAACTTAAATTCATTAACTTTCGTATTGAATTAAAGTTTACATGTCCTAATCTATGATGCCATAGATTACATGACTCAAGAATATAAACTGAAGATGACGTTTTATTGATTGTAGGATTTGGTACAACAGTTAGGACATTCATTTTGAATAGTCCATCTTTTACATAGCCTTTTCCTACATACATATCATTTTTGGTAAGTACAAAACTTATCCGATACAAAGACTAGTTTAAAGTCATTCTTGCTTAACAAAGAACCCGACACAAGGTTCTTGCGAATATCCGGTACGTGAAGGACATTATTGAGGCTAAGTTCTTTTCCCGACGTCATCTTCAAGACCATTTTGCCTCGTCCTTCCACTTTGGATGTAGAGGAGTTCCCCATAAATAATTTTTCTCCCTCGGTTGGAGTGTATGAAGTGAACATTCCTCTATCGGCACAAATGTGACGGGTTACACCCGTATCAACCCACCATTCCATGGGATTTCCAACAAGGTTGCATTCAGAAACAACCGCCGATAAATTCATATCGGATATGCCATTTGATATGGCATCAGATTCGACAATGTTGGCTTGGGATTGCTTCTTAGGTTTGCGACAATCAACCGAGCGATGTCCAGCCTTTCCACAATTGTAGCAATTTCCCTTGAACTTCTTTGCACTCTTCTTTGTAGATTCAACGGAATGCTTTCTCTTCTTTCCTTTGTTGTTGCTAGATTCCACCACATTTGCCTTTGCTTGTGGTATGCCATTCACGACTCGTTTTTCCGAACTTCGGTTGTCTTCTTCAATCCTCAATCGGACCACAAGTTCTTCAATGTTCATCTCCTTGCGCTTGTGCTTGAGATAGTTTTTGAAGTCCTTCCACATGGGTGGAAGTTTCTCGATAATTGCAACCACTTGAAATGATTCGCTCACGGACATATTTTCCGCATGAATGTCATGGAGTATGACTTGCAATTCTTGCACTTGACTGATGACGGTCTTGGAATCTACCATTTTGTAGTCCAAGAATTTTCCCACAATGAACTTCTTGATTCCGGCATCTTCGGTCTTGTACTTCTTTTCCAAGGTCTCCCATAGTTCCTTTGCAGATTTCTTATAGCAATATACACCGTATAAGGCATTGTCCAAGCCATTAAAAATATAATTCTTGCATAAGAAATCCGAATGTTTCCAAGCATCCAAAGCAATCAAAGATGCCCTATTGTTTTCCCCTTCTTGTATGGCGGGAGGATCTTCATTCAAGAATTTCGCCAAGTTGAGGGTTGTGAGATAAAATAACATTTTCTGTTGCCACCTTTTGAAATCGACCCCAACAAATTTCTCTGGCTTTTCCCCATGTGAAACGGATTTTGAATGTACGATAGTAGGGGCACCCACAACCGGAGGAATCAACCAAAACAAAATAGAAGTGAAGAAGAAGAAGTTAAACTTAACAAGTTTAACCAACAAGAATGTCACTTTCACAAAAAAAAATTCGATTTAAGATTGTTGGGTGGATTTTGTGAATAGTGACGCTAAAATAAATATAATGACGGTTTTGTAAATCCTTACCGAATATTGGACAGAGTAACAGCAAAGAAAAACACAAACAAGAAGAATAATAGAAGAAGGGACAAAGCCGAGGCAAGAGTTGGACTCTTTGTCCTTAAGTCGAAATTGCCCCGCAACGGTGTCTACGGATTTCGGCAATCAACTCCCAAGATACAACGGAAACACTTGTGTTTGTAGCACTCCAAAAAACAAGTACAACGAACCAAAATAAGGCTTATGTACTCCAAAGATGAAATGAAAGAAATCAAATCATTTGAATAAATGAATGATGAATTGATGAATGAAAAATAATACAAGCATATGGGGTCTATATATAGATGTTGGAAAGTTGTGTCTCAAAAGACACAACCCTTACAAGAGACACATCCTTTCAAATTTGTCTCTAATTGAAGAGACACAATTATTGGAAATTATTAATTTCAAAAGTCACAATCTTTCATATGAAAAGACACATCTTTTCATTAAATTAATTCTAGAATATTCAATAATATTTTTTTAATTTTCCAATATTGTCACAATTTTAAGTGGCTTAATATTCCATTCACTATTAATGGTTCCACTTAAATAATCACATAAATTGGTCAAAACCAATTTTTTCAACAAGATTTAGTTGAAAAGTAAAAATTTGTGAGCTTGACTTTTGATTGATGATTGAGATTGAATACTATAAAATAAATGAGAAAAATTTAAAGAAAAACAAACGGGAGCTTATTTGCATACATTCTTTTGATGAATCAAATTTTCTTGGAAAAGTTTGTACAGCTTTTGTTTCTACAATTAAAGATTGGGTACAAAAAGGACTTTGTTGCTGTCCGTGTATGCTTTCACGTTGTTTTATTGAATAAAAAATCTCTTCTTAAAAAATAATAAATAAATAAATAAATAAACACCTTGTTTCAGAGTTATTGTTAATTAGAAAGTCAATTTCTTCATACCTTTCTCAGCTTCTCATTCTTCTCGCTAGCGCGCACCTCCTGGCATAGATAACCATTTTTTTCTTTAAGAGCGGTCTTAGGATTTAGAGGGAGAATATAACCAAATAAACAATTACAAATAGTTGCACTCGTAGAATTTAGAGCGTTAGGATTTATTACTCCTCGTTAATTACCCTAATTAGTATTTGATGCCTATATTATAAGACATTATTTAACAAATTGTTCTCATCCATTTTTGTAATATATAAAATTAATGTCCTGATTAAAAAGTCATCTAGTCTAGTATAGTTACATTTGTTGCCTGTTTGTTTGTTAATTTGTGTTTATATCTTGATTAAGAAAATAATGGTGGCATTATTACCAAGAATATCACCGCCACTTTCTTTGGTGATGCATGCGAAATATTGAAACAAACAAGCACACAACTTTATTATTTAATATTAAATAGATGGAAATTTATTGATAGAAATGATCGATCATACCCTCTCTATTGTAAGTATATTAATGGAGAGGGCCGGGGGAGTCTGATTGACGAAGCAATCATACGTGCAGTCACACAGCTAGTATCACGATCCGTTCCGGATCATCCTACTGGACCTGAAACGTGACGTGTGCCGATAGAAGGTGCCAACTAGATGTTGGACACACCACGAAGACAATTTTGACTTTTCTTATCTTTCAAATTCTCCTTTTAAATAAATTTGAACTCATATGAATTTATAAAAATTTTGACTGAGTCTCATCTATAATATTGTCTTAACCAGCCTGTAAGACAATAACAAATCCTCAAACATACATTCATAAATAATTACATTACTTTCCAAATCTTTCAGGCAAAACAATTGACATAATAAAATACCTACAATTCTTAATCCATTTCTTCATATACACAATCCAAAATACATCATCACTAGATGCATTCCTGACAAAGTATATAACTTATATAGAGTAACTACATAGTCCAATGTATCTTCCTCGAATATAACTTCTAAGAGCTTACCAAAGTAACTCCTGCAAATAATAATGTTACAAAGCTCCTCAAGAGCTGCAAAGGCTCCTTCTATGCTGCTGAAAATCTTATTTTCTTCCTATACTGTAAAGGTGGGGAAAAACATGAGCTTGTGACTCATAGAGTGGAATTTTTGAAATAAATGTACTTTATAATCCATTTTTGAAAACATAATTTATTTCATAATGGTTTTGCAACTTGAAATCAAAACATATTTGCTAACAATAATTGTTCATAAGTATCATATAATAATTATCTGTGGCATAACTGAAAAACTTTAATATATAAGAAACCGCACCAACCGGTACCCAACTAAATCATCTGCTAAATCTGGAATCTGTATCTAGTCATACGTGCGTATACTACTGAGCACCTCCGTACCCGGCCGAAAGCCCCTCTGGGTACAAAAGTGGGTCCCAAAGACCTTATATATACACCCTTACACACGGGCCGTGCATAAGAGTGGATCTTAAGATCCTCTGAACACGGGTCATAGGCCCCCTCCGTGACAGAGTCTTAAGATCTCAAATAATATCCGCTAGTACACAGGCCCAAGGCCCCCTCCGTGCACTAACACAAGAACAGGTAACAACATCGGGTACTTCTGGTTGTTTTAAAATCATACATGCTGAACTTGATTAATCATCCTCGTAAAAATGGTATTAGAACCAACATGCTTAAACAAGCGTAATTATAAAACATTTATTGTGATAACCATGCTAAAAGCCATTTCTTTCAAAATCATTTGTAACTTAAAGAAAATCAACGTAATAGAAAACTTGAATAACGTAAATTCTTTTAAGTTTTTAAAAGAATAACCTTTCCACTCGCTGAGTTTATCTACTTGAAGTTAGCTGAGCTGATAAATCTGGTTTCATCACTACATCATCTCCTGAAATAAAAATATAATTCTCATGTATTAAAATCAACTATATCAAACCATTAAAAATGGGTTAATATCATTTATAACTCAATTTCCTTCGTATAGTTATCAATCAATCGTTTGACATTATCCAACTTATTAGTCCATTCACTAACTTTCTATTTACAGTCCTTCATAGGATCTACTCTAACAACTAAACATCAATATATATATTAATTGATCAAATGCTTAAAAACTAAATCAAAAAAATTAACCATAATTAAGACCTTAAAATCTACAAATATTGAAAAGTGGCATCAATTCCAAAATATAGAGCATAAACACTAGAACTTTGAAAGTATTCTTCTTGAACATATTTTCAACAACAACTCAACTATTATCATTTCCCAACATAGCTGAAATTTCTCTTAAATATTGAGGAATTCAACTTAATTCCATTATTTCATACTTATTTATCACCAATCAAGTATTTAATATCATACATAATCATCCAAAAGCTAAAGATCAAAATACTAATTTCGAAAATCCATTTCATGATTTATTTCCTTTACCATAAAAAATTAACATATACTATTTCTTGACAATTTCTTTAGCATATTACCTCAAATACATCTAAATAAACCTAATACTTGTTAAACTTCGAATTTAAGTCAATCATCCAGAAACCCTAAAAACTTTAAACACAAATCATTAACTATTAATACTCTTGCTTACCTTTAGGAACTGGAGAAGAGATTCAAGAGCACAAGTTTGAGAAATGTATCTTTGATGGGTGTCGAATCCAACAAATAATAATGTTTTCTTACTCTTATAAAAATAAATTGTATTAGTGGTGAGCAAGGTCGAATCTACAGAGACTGGTTAGATTTAATTCTTCAGGAAAATTAAAAGCAATGAATTAAAAAGAAAGGGGGGGTTTTGAATTTTTGAACATAAAATCAATTTGTAAACAAACAAGTGCGAAATTAAAATTTTTAGAAATATCAAATTAAACAAATATCCAGCTCAAGGTATAATCTCAGTATCCAATTACGATTTGGCTCGTGCCTCCAGAATCCGTCATAATAATCATACTTGATGCAGACGCTGCCATTGTTGGTAATGAACACCTCATTCCCCACATTTGGAGCTCGAACTTTGTCACTGAGAACTGGAGGTAATTGTGGCCGTATATTAAGGCAGCGGTAAGATATTTCCCATTATCTCCCTTGAAGACGACATGCTTGGGTAATACCAGCATGGTTTCCAAATCAATGATTGTGCACACAACGCACAATTCACTGTCAGGAGATTTTGAACCTGCATACAAGCAGGAATTATAGGGTCCTGCAGTTGGCCACAAGCATACATAGTGGTTCTTTTGGACACAACGAACACTACAAGAATTCGGCTCAACAGAGACGACAAAAGTCATCTCTAAAGGATCTAAAGTCGTCTCTATTGGTTATTAGAGACGACAAAGTCATCTCAATGAGTCGTCTCTGTAGGTCCGTGGCTGAAGATAATTAGAGACGACTCTGTTTCCTCCGGTGAAATTGAAACGACCTTTAGAGACGACAATGTCGTCTCTATTTGTGAAAATATTTAATTAATTTTTTATTTATTTATTTTGACCCGATTCAAACCATTTTTAACCCGACCCAAATCTCGATCCGAACCGTCGACCCCGAAATTTTCTTTAATTTATATGATAATTGTGCATGATAATGATTCGAACTCGGGACCTAAGTGTTGGGTGGTGATGTCCCAACCACTAAGGCAATTAAATTCTTGTGTTAAATTTTGTTTTAAATAATATATATTAGTTAACTTAATAATATTTTCTTAACAAATTAACTTTAATATTAATTATATAAATATAAATAATTAAAAAGGTCAGTAAAAAAAATAGCAAAATTTTAAAAAATAAGAATAAAAAATTTTAAAAATCAGAATAGAGACGACTTTTTAAGTTGTCTCTATTAGTTGACAACCAATAGAGACGACTCCATAATGTCGTCTCGATTGGTCGATAAATAGAGACGACATTGAAATGTCGTCTCTATTGGTTGACAACTAATAGAGACAACTTAAAAAGTAGTCTCTATTGGTCGACCAACAGAGACGACTTTTTTGTCGTCTCTACTGATCGACCAATAGAGACGACAATTTTTCGTCTTTTCGCTCCTTTTTCTTGTAGTGGAAAGCGAACGCCTTCAATACCATCTTTACCATTCACGTAGAAGGGCTCGAACAAAGTGCATGACCAATCGGAATGGTTTTCATTTGATTCATCAGCCAAGGCTCCAATCCAAAGAGAATCCTTCGATTGCATGCGCTAGTATTTGTTGTTGTATAGCTGCATCTTATGTGCACACGTCCCGTGTTGCCACTACTATTTGCAGGCTCCACTTCGTACTTTGTGTATGGGCACACAACTTGCTCTCCAGAGAACCTCACAAATCCATGAACCTGGTGTTGTCTGTGATATAGCTCAAGTATTTAGAATTGTATTGCTATTGCAATGCAAAATATCTTGAGTGCAACAGTGCCGAGGCATATCTCTCTCCCATTTCTCTGGCTATATTAATGTAATATTGCTCTTGTTTATGTGATTTCCCCACTCCAACTCAACATGCTATTTATAGGGAAATTGAGCCTTCATTTTACTTGGGCCCAATTTGATTGAGCTAATAGGTGGAAAAAGTTGATAAGTATTTTTGAGATACATGGTTTAAAAGTGGTAAAAGTAGTGTGGCCCATAAAAATGATAATTGAGATTGACGATTGAAGGTTTGTTTCTAGACTTCTTATTTACCATCTAACATTCAAATTTGGAAACACAAAAAACGTGTTCTCTTTTCTATTTTTAAAATGAGTTTTTGAAATATATATATATATATATATGCACAAAACTCAAAATGAGGAAAACATCATTTTGGACTTTTTCGGTACAAAACTTTATGAAATCGAAAACACGAAAAAACGAATCTATTTTGAATAGTAGCAGCAAATTTCAAACATTTGGTGATGTGTGATCCCATCTTAATTTTAATAATTAATTAATCTTGTATTGTCAATGAATTTTTATTCATGAAATCATTGAACTGGAGCATCTATCTAGGTTTTATCTAGAAATATTTTGTGTTGCTTGTACATCTTTCTTTTCTTTTTTATTTTATTCAATCTAATCTTTCTTAATTTTTTTTTTTTTTTTTTAATATTTAAAAGATTCTAACTTTAGTAAAAATAAATGACATTGTAAACAATGATTTACGTCAAGAATTTAAAAAAAGAGAAAAAGAAAAGGTGCAAATGTATCGTCAATACGAATTGTGATTATTTTGTTTACATGGACTAAGAAAGTAATTGAGGCTTGAACAATGTTACAGCAAAAATTAAATAAGTAAATTTCTTATATATTTTTGGAATTGAATATTAATGGCTTTATCTATTTTTATAATATTTTTCTATCCATTATTAAATTAGTCCAACAAAAATTAAATAAGTCAATTTCTTATAATATAGAGTAAATCTTCAAAACACAAAAAAATTTATAATCTTAATTCTTAATCTTAATATCTATAAAAGAAATATAGTCAACACAAAAAGTCAACCAAATTTCCCGCCTAATCTGCCATCCATAATAATTAAAAAGAAATAATAAATTTAATATGTCTTAATAAAAATATATATATACAAAATAAAAAATATATATCTAAAAGGTCGGGTCTTATGTTTCCAACGCGAGATTGATTGCATCCTCATTATCAATCTTATTTTACTAACAATTCAATTTTGAGAAACTGTTCATTTTCCAGAGATATATATATATATATACAGATTAATTAATCTTCTTGGATAAAAAGTCCCAACTGCTGGATCTTACGTTTCCAATGCGAGATTGATTGCATCCTCATCATCAATGTTATTTTAGTGACAATTCAATTTTTAAAAACTGTTCATTTTCCAAATAATATTTTACAGACATAAATATATATACACATATTAAAAATACATAATGAATACAAAATTTAAACTTAAATTAAATAATAGATTGTGGTGATAATTATTTATATTCGTCGGAAATAGATAAAAAAAAATTATTTATAAACTAAACAATGATAAATTTTATTTTATTGTTAACAATTCAATCCAATTTGGAAGAAGTGCTCATTTTCCAGTTAATATTAAACATATATAAAATATAAATACACACACAAAATACATAATACATACACAGTTTACTCTTAAATGAAAATATTCCAACCGCATGTTTCCAATGTCAGCATTTGTTGCATTAACACCACCGTCATGATTAATATTAATCAATTAACAACTCAATTTTGAAAAAAATTTCTTTTTCCATAAAAGTAATTTACCCAAAATTAAATTGTAACCCATTTCAGAATCAAAATATTTATGTATTTTAATGCAATAATTCAACTTTTCATACACGTTTATACAGATATAATTAATACATGCACAAGTATCTGATAAATAAACTTTTCAACTTCTATAGAAATAATAAACTAATAATATTATAATAAATTTTAAAAATACTCCATCCTCTATAAATTAAGAATTCACAGCCTAAGCCCCCTGCATACTCATTGTTGTGGACCAAAAATAAAATCCTTCTTCCTTCTTGGAGACAATCGTGCTTCATTTATAGAGGAACTCGTTGTCTTGGATCACGACACGTAGCATACTTTACACTTGTCTTCACCCTAGCTCTTGGAGGTGACAACCTTGCTTTTTTACCGTAATCATTGCTACATTTCGTAGGGGATTGACCCCTGTCACATCTTGGTAAAGGCAGTGTCACATCTCTGACTCCATCTCTCTTCAGGTCACTACCGTAAAGCGAATCGGTTGAGTATAAAGCACATCGGCTAGGCGTAAATCAGTCCGGCTAGAAAGGTTCGCTTGACAAACCACCTCGGAATCGGACCCAAGGTGATATTTCGGACCTTAGCTATGGGTCAAGGTCCGTTGGGTCTTAGCTGGGCCCTTGTTAGTGGATCAATGTACCTCTCTTTGGGCTTAGATTCAACACTAGTCCCTCAAATTCGAAGCGATCATTCATGGACGTGTAGGATTTGTTGTATGACCGAGGCACTAACTTTGTTATGGTGGCTTTCGTATGATGCCGCGGACTTGGTGCTTAGGATGACCTTCCTTATTGGAGGTTTGTATTTGGTGTGAAGCCGAACTCCTACTTCGACTTTTCTCCCCTGAGTGAAGGTTTGGGACTCACTAGCGCGTATCTTAGGCGGCGTATTTAATGAAAAAGGGGGCTATGGTCGTTGGTTCCCAGGAAGTATAGAAAAGGTGATGGGAGTGACATTTTACAGCGCATGGTACTCACTGTGGTAGCTGAACGGTTTTGTCCCTCCCTTTGACGGCTGGCGCTTTGATTAGCCCATTTTCCAAGAAGCATGGGTTAACCACATTAATCATACGGCTCACAAAAATCAAGGAATCCAGATCATTGGGATCTCTATAAATCCTCCTTCATTTTATTATTTCCCCTTTACCATTTTCTAAGAATTTTTGCAGCAATTCTCTGGCGAAAGCTTGTATCGTTTTTCTGTTTCCTGCGAGTTTCGAGTCTTCTCTTCAAAGGTTTTCTGCCTAATTCCCGTTCTTAGCATTCTACAGCTTTCGTTGGCGATTTCCTCCTTCCGCGGGTACAATTTCTCTGAAGGTAAATCTCTTTCTTTTTGTGTGTCCAAAACCTCATTTCCTTTTTTTTTTTTTATTTATTTCTAGTTTTTCATTGTGGGTTTGAAAATTTTGTTTCGCATTTTCTTTTTCTTTTGATGAGTCTGACCCATCTTTTAAGAATAAATGGAAGGAGTTGGGGGAACTGGTTCACGGGAAATGATAGCAATGGCGATTCCTGTCACAGGTTTTTGCCCAATATCTTTGTCGATTTTTAGTTCCCGCTTCTTTAGAGAGCAGATTAAGAGGAGGAATTGGAAAACTAGCGGTATAATTTATTTGAGTGATTCTGACAGCGAAGAAGAGAGAAACCAGAACTACATGGCCCATCTATCGTCCGAAGAGGAATCCGCGCTAAGAGAACTCCGAAGCAAACGTGATAGAGACATGGGGAGAGAGGGAGCAACGGGTTCTTCTTCTGGCCCACAAGATCTTGATTTGGGCACCAGGGCCCCTTTCCGGGCGCATAGAGAGGAGTTGGGGCTCTCAGAGGAGGAGATAGCCCAGGTCGAAGGTTGGGTGGACCTGGTAAACAAAATATCAGGATATCATGTGGACCCTGACCCGAACCCAGATTTGTGGGAGAGCAGCGAAGTTGCTACTGAAATCCGAGGAGTTGATTTGGCTGGGGCCTTGGCGAAGTTCAGGATGCCAGAAGGGGTCCGTTTAGTGCATCCTACGCCTTCCTGCCGACCATGCAGTCCTCCTCCAGGCCAAGCGGCCATATGTTACGATGCTCTGTCCTGTGGTATGAGGTTACCTCTGCACCCCTTCTTCAGGGCCTTGCTTAGGAGCTATAACTTGTGTCCCTACCAGTTGGCACCTAACTTCTGGACACAGGCCGTGGGCACTTGGCTAGTGTGGCAAGAGGTCAACCCTGACCATCCTATCTCACTACACATTATTCATACTTTGTACACTTTGAAGAAGTAAGTGAGAAGGGAGAGGGATGTGAGGGTAGATGTGAAAGACTGGTATTATTTGTCTCCTAGAGGCTCATATCCTCCCGTATTACTGACCAACCTACCTCTATAAAGAACTGGAGGAACCAGTGGTTCTGGGTTGCCGAGGAGTGGCAGAGTTCTCCTGTGGACCCTAGTCCAGAAATTACCGTTCCCCGAACTCTTTCCATACCTAGTGAGTCTTGCACTTATTTTAGAGTCTTTAAGTGTCATGCGTCTTTTGCTCTTTTAATTCCCATTTACTTTTCTTGGCTGTTTACTAACATGTCACCGGTACATGGCAGGGGACACTTTTGCTCGCCTCCTCCCCGACGCAGACCTAGAGGCCGTGAGGCGTTTGTTTGCTTACAAGGGTAGTTTCCAAGGGGTCATTTAGCAAAACGAGCTGTTTGTTAAACACGGTCTTATGCGAGTCATGAGTAAGTTCGTTTCCCTATTGCTGCTTTATCTTATACTTTTTCTGTTCGTAGCCTCATTTTCCTCTTTCCTGCTAGGTTCCAAGGAATTTTCGAAGATATCCTTAAAGGGTCTCATGGCTAAGAAGATCCCTCCTGCCCTGTGCCAGGGCAGCGAGATTGAAAGAAGGCAGAAAGCGGTCCTGGCCAACCTGCAAGTTGGGGTGGCAAAGGAAGTGTCTGAGAAGTCTACTGCCCAACTTCAGGGCCCTCTTCCAGCTCTACTGCTACCACCCACTCTGCTACCAGTGGGTTCTCAACAGCCCAACATTGAGGGGGAGACAGATCCTAAAAGAGGCATTGCCAAAGGGAAGGGGAAGAGGTCGGATAGAGGTGGATCCAAGAGGGGCAGGGAGACTAAGGATGCCTTAGTACCTCCTTCCTTGTCCGAGGACATATCTGAGCATGCACCTGAGGAGGAGACGACCCCCTTGAAGAGGCTCAGAAGAGGTAAAGGCAAGGAGTCCACTTCCGCACCTCCGCCACCAATGATTAAAGACTTGGAGGACGAGCCATCTGTGCCCATTCCACGCTTGGATTATGAAGTGACACTGAAGGGAGCAGAAGAGCTCAAGCATATTAAAACCAGCATCCTCCCTAGAGATGTCACTTTCAACCCTTCATTGTTTGATTCCCCCAGTTCCCCTCCAGCCCGGGCCGCATTTATCACTGAGCAATTTTGGACAGAGGGTTTGTCTGCCTTCTCCTCTAGTACCAGTCCATCCCGGAAGCTACTCGCCACCAAGGCCATGAATGCCAGGGCGTTGGCCCTTATTGACGAGGTGGAATCATCCGTGGAGGAGGCGCAGAGGGACAAGAAAAATGTTGAGACTGCGCTACGGCATGCAGACAATATGCTCAAGGAGATCAATGACCTCAAGGCCCAGCTGTCCATAGCCCGTGAATCTTCCTCAGAAGAGAGGGCTAAAGCGAAGCGCCTCCAGGAGGACAATGATAAACTGAAGCATGACCTCTAGGCCTCTGAGTCAGATGTGGCGGTCTTGTGCAAGAAACTTGATGATTCCAACCGTGCACAGTCTATCGTCTCTGAGGCCCTGGTCACTGCTAATGTAGCCAAGTCGAAGCTGGAAGCTGAGGTGGCAGCAGTCAATGAAAAACTGGGGATGGAGCTGGAGGCTAAGGCGAAGGCGGAGGAGGACCTTGCCTCTTTGGAGAAGCATATGCAAACGAGGATCACTGAGGTTTTGGAGCAGACTGTCACGACATGAGTGGAGAATGTTTTAAGTACCATAGTGTCTGAGGTTGTCCAGAACTTCAAAGACACTTTTGAAGAGACCCCGGAGTACGAGGCTATGCAGAGGGTCTTTGGGAACTTAGGGGCCTTGGACCTGTCCTCCATCGAAGCCTTGTATCCTGAGCCTCAAGATGCCCCTGCGGATCCTTTAGATGCATCCGACAAGGGCTCTTCAGAAGGCGTCCCTCCACAATGATCTTCTTCTATCTTTGCCTTACTATTAGTTAGTTTTTTTTTTTTTTGTGGCACCAATGGCGTTTTATACTGTAAATATAACATTTTATATTGTAAATGTCTTGATTTTATGAATGAAATGACTTATTCAGATTTTGTCTGTAAATGTAACATTTCGAACTGTTTACGCATGAATGCTTCCAAGCGCGGATGCCTTTGTAATTGTAAATGTCTGGTATGACGATGTAAAATGCACTTGAATGGTAGGATAAGATGTGCGCTCTAGTCCCCCAGATCCAACACAATTAATGTACTCATGTTTGCTAATTAGATCTAATCTTGACCAACTTTTGAGCAATTTTACCTTAAAACTCTGTAACACCTACATTTACAACTTTGTATGAACTTCTGTTAATGGTGTGAACATTTTCAATCCATACGCATTGGTTGTAGTGTAAGTTCACAGGAGTCCTTTGTTTTTAACAAAGTTCGCGCCTGGCGGAGGCATGTGGTTTTACAACCAAAATAATATAGGAACTCTTACGTTTATCCTTTATGCTTGATTACACAGTGCTTATTACACATACGTCTTGCGAACGCTGTGTCTAAGTGTATGTATGAGAGTATCAACAATTTTGCGAAAACGTTTAACACTTCACACAAGAGCGCTCTGTATGTATGAACTAACTTAACGTACCAAGAATTTTGGCTTATATGACAACATTTGGTTAAATTTGAATGTTTCCAAATGCAAATGTCTTTTCAACGGTGTTACATGGTGAATGAGTATAGTCCCTTAGATCTGAGTGGTTCAAGGCATTTATGTTTACCAGTTAGATCTGATTTTGACAATCATTTGAACGTTTCTTAAATCGCATTTTGTAGGACCTATACAAGCGAATTTGTATGAACCCTTTTCTATGGTGCCAACACACTCAATTTTTACGAAGAGGACGCAGTGTGGGATGATAAAAGTCCCTTGCTTTTTGACATCTTTTGTGCATGGCGGAGACTCGTGGTTTTGTAATCAAAATAGTTTAGGAACTTACGTGTATCCATTATGTTTATCTCTTTTAAAAATTGGCATAATATTCAACGTAGCTCACCCATGATTTTATGAAGTCACATGATAATGTTGCAATCGTAGAGGAGAAATTCGGTTTATTGGAAATAACAGCGAAGGTGGTCTGTGTTCCAAGGATTACATAGAGGTACTCCAGATAAGTCTTCAATTATGTACGTTCCGGGTACCACATCTGCAGAGACTTTGTAAGGGCCTTCCTAGTTAGGACCTAGAGTCCCTACTCTTGGTTCCTGTGTTGAAGGAAGAACCTTTTTGAGGATCAAGTCCCCAATATTAAAGCGTCGACTTTTCACTTTTTTGTTGTAATATCGAGCCATCTTTTTCTGGTACCTGGCCATCACCGCCTAGGAATCACACCGTTTTTCCATGAGGAAATCTAAACTGGCCCTTTTTGCTTCCTCGTTCCTAACTTCGTCATAATGAGTTTGACGAAGCGAAGGGATCCCAATTTCAACGGGACATGCCGCCTCGGCTCCATATGCCAGTGAGAAAGGTGTTTCACTAGTAGGGTGTGCGAGGTGGTTAGAAGCGCCCATAGCACTTGTGGGAGTTCATCTACCCATGCGCCCTTTTTGAATTCCAACTTCCTTTTCAGGGTATTTTTTATGGTCTTGTTCACAGTTTCGACCTGTCCGTTGGCCTGCGGGTGATGTGGAGATGAGAACAGTTTCCTAATTCCCAAATCATCGCATAACTCATCGACGCTTCTGTTTTTGAACTGCTTCGCATTGTCACTAACCAACAAGTGTGGTATCCCGAACCGGCATATGATATTTTTCCAAATGAACTTGGTGGTGTTGGCCTCAGTGATCCTCATCAAAGGTTCCACTTCGACCCACTTGGTGAAGTAGTCAATTGCTACTATCGCAAAGCAATTGTTACCAGCACCTCTAGGCATAGGACCAATAATGTCAACCCCCCACTTTGCAAAAGGCCAAGGGCTAGTCACCACGGTTAGCTCGTGATGTGGCTGATGTGGTATGGTTGCGTGTCTTTGGCATTTATCGCACTTGCGCACGAAGTCAAGGGAGTCTTTTCGCATAGTATGCCAAAAATATCCCTGTTTGAGGGCTTTTTGAGCTAGCGATAACGCCTCAGCATGGTTTCCGCATATGCCCTCATGGATTTCTCTCATTACATACCATCCTTCCTCTGCCCCCACACATCTCAGTAAAGGGGAGGTGTAACTCTGCTTATAAAGTAGGTCATCCAAGAGTACGAAATTCGAAGAGTATTTTTGCAATTTTCTAGCTACCTCTGGCTCGTTTGGTACTGTCTGATGCTTCAAATAGGCGATCAGGGGATTCATCCAGGATCCCTCTTCTTCTATTGCCAAAATATTCGGTCCTTGCTCAATAGAGGAAGTCAACATGCGCTCAACTGGGATTGGATTATGTAACTCTGAATCACTGCTTCTTGCTAATTTGGACAAAGCATCCGCGTTGGAATTTTTCGTTCTGGGGATGTGCTGTAACTCCATTTTTTCGAAGTGCGCATCCAAATCTCTTACTTTCTTCAAGTAAGCAACCATAGAAGGTTCTTTGGCAGAAAATTTCCGATTGAATTGACTCACAACAAGCTGCGAATCGCTATTCGCCACTATAGACTTAATCTTCAAAGTTTTTGCAAGTCTTAGCCCAGCTAATAACGCCTCGTACTCAGCAACATTGTTTGAGGCTTTGAATTCAAAGCGGATCGCATTGTGTAGTTTAAACCCTTGTGTGCTTACTAACATTATCCCCGCACCGGATCGTCCATCAGCCGAAGACCCATCAACGAACAATTTCCACCCTTGGCTGTCATCTATGTTATCAACCATCTCGACCTCCGGTGGATGTGTGAATTCTACTACAAAGTCCGCCAGCGCTTGGCCCTTTACAGCGGTCCGAGGTGCATAATGTAGGTTGAACTGACTGATTTCTATTGCCCATTTCAGTAACCTTCCAGATACGTCTGGCTTCTGCAACACTTGTCTCATGGGAAAGTTGGTGAGCACACGTATAGAGTGTGCCTGAAAGTAGGGGCGAAGTTTGCAAGAGGCTGTTATTAACAAGAGAGGAAGTTTCTCCATATCCGGGTAGCGGGTCTCGGCGTCTAGCATGGCTTTGCTCACATAATATACTGGGAACTAATTCCCATCCTCCTCTCTGACCAATGCCGAGCTAACAGCCTCTTTGGATACAGCCAAATACAGGTAAAGAGGCTCGCCAGCCTTCGGATTTGATAGCAATGGGGGCCGTCCCAAAGATGCTTTTAGGTCGGAAAATGCCAGCTCGCATTCTGGCATCCATTGGAATCGCTTTCCCCCTTTTAGGACCTTGAAAAATGGCAAGCATTTGTCGGTGGTTTTTGAGACGAATCGATTCAAGGCCACAATTCTCCCCATTAGGCTTTCCACTTCTTTTGGATTTCGAGGCGACTGCATGTTTAGCAAAGCATTGATTTTGTCCGGATTGGCTTCGATTCCCCTCTTATTCACCATGAATCCGAGGAATTTTCCAGATGCTACCCCAAAAGCACACTTCGTTGGGTTGAGTTTCATCCGATATTTCCTCAAAACATCGAATGCCTCTGACAAATGGAGGATATGAGCCACAGCGACCATGCTTTTGACTAGCATGTCGTCAACATATACCTCCATGGTGTTTCCCAACTGTCCCGAAAACATGCGGTTTACCAGCCTCTGATAGGTAGCTCCTGCATTTTTCAAGCCAAATGGCATAGCTCTGTAGCAATAGAGTCCTCTATCTATGATAAATGAATTATGCTCCTCATCCGATTCGTACATGGGGATTTGATTGTACCCGGAGTAGGCATCCATGAAGCTTAGAAGCTCGTATCCTGCCGTGGAGTCGACCAACTGATCGATCCGGGGCAGTGGAAAGCTGTCTTTGAGACATGCCTGATTCAAGTTGGAAAAATCAATGCACACCCTCAGTTTCCCATTGTGTTTCGGTACCAAAACAGGATTTGATACCCACTTCGGATATCGGGACTCTCTGATGAAGCCATTTTCAATAACTTTGAAACCTCGTCTTTCAAGGCCTCATACTTGTCTGAACTCATGGGCCTTCTCTTTTTCCTGTGCCCATGGCTTCGGGGATCCAGCTGGAGCCTGTGGCAGGCCTCTTTAGGATCGATTCCAATCATGTCACCATGCTTCCACGCGAATACATTGAGGTTTTGAAGTAAGAAGCTCTTCAATTGAATCTTGTATTCGGTCGATGAGTCTAGTCCGATCTGCAATTCTTTGATTGGATCAAGTGGGTCTACGCCGAAGCATTCTAACCTTTTGGCCGGGGTGGGACAATTGTCACCTGCCATTCTGGGGTCTAGATCTGCTAAATCCTCCTCTAGTCTCATCGTAACATCCTTATCTCCAGAAGGCCCTTCACCCAATCTTTCAGGGTATGGAGTAGCCTCGGCCATGGCTACGTCGCTGATCATGTTCAAGCTTCGATCTTGAAATTTTTGGATTGCATTTGTGTAACACGCCCGTTATTCGGTTTGGCTCCCTCTTATAGTTGCAACGCCATGCTCCGTGGGGAACTTCATGCAAATGTATTTCGTATGCGTCACAGCTCCCAAGTCAATGAGACCTGGCCTCCCAATTAAACCATGATATGAGGAGATTTTGTCAACCACCAAGAATTTCATAGGGTTTCTGGAGAGGGTTGGCGCTTGCCTTACTTCAGTCATAAGGGTTATGGACCCTCTGGGGGTTATGCTATCCTCCGTGAATCCGTATATTGGATCTGGGACTGGAATGAGTGGAGTGTTGATCCCCATTTTATCAAAAGTTACCCCATAAATCACATTTACCGAGGCTCCATCATCCACCATCATCCGTGATAACCCATTCCGAACCACCACTACTCTAATAACCAATGCGTCGTTGTGTGGGAAGTGCACTCCGACGACATCGTCTTGGGTGAATGTGATAGATTCTGTGCGAGGCATCCCAACAGGGTGTGAATGGATATGATAATTCACGTTGGCGGGCTGTTTGGCCTCTCTTATATACCTTTTTTGAGAGTTGTTTGTGCTCCCACCTGGGTGGGGGCCTCCCAGTATTGTATCGATTTCATGGATAGGTGGGTCGGCAGCAGGCATAGGTGGTCCCCTTGTATCTTTGACATGCGCCGAGGCGGTATCTTAGCCCTTGTTCCTGTCTCTTTGACGATTGTCAATCCTTTCCTTAGTTGAGTTCTTCCATGGAGCTCTCCTATCAGCTCGGTTGAACTTCTGATCATCGGATTTTTGTGTTCTCCCCGTGTCAGGGGAGGGGTCACTTGCCCTCCTCCCTTGCCCCTTTTGGTCAGCTAACATGTGGATTTCCCTGCAATCTTCTGTAGCATGACCGTAGTACCTGTGGTAGGCGCAGTAAGCCCCAATAATGGGTTGTTTCCCACTTCGGCCACTTTCCATCCTTCCTTGGGCCGCGGTGGGATTATGAGAAAGGGTATTGGAGTGCAAGTGGGGGATAGCTTCCGTTATTTCTGCTGCAAAGCTAGATCCCGTCCCCAGAAACAGACGCGGCGCTCCACCTCGGTTTCCGCCGATCCTATCCTTGTTTCCTCCTTTCTTGAGGTTTGCCTCATTAGAGTACCCAAGATTGTATCTTCCGTGGGGGTGGTTGTCCCTGGCCCTAGCCATTTCCTCCGATACAATCTCCTCCTTCATCAAGTCTACGAGGTCGTTGTAATCCCTCGGCTTTCTGCTTTGGACGTCCCTCCAAAACATGCTGGTCATATCCAGCCCTCCTTTCAAAGCGAAAAACATCTCTGCCTCAGTGATGTTTTCGCAAATGTGCATCTCTTCAGTAAACCGGGCTAGGTAACTTTTCATAGATTCATCCCTTCCTTGCCTCAGATCCTGAAGGCGTTGGAGTGGGAGTTGGCCTGGCCTGGAGGAAACAAAGCCATTTTTAAAGGCTGTTTTCAAATCTCTCCAACTGTGGATGCCGCCAGGAGGGAGTTTTTTATACCATCGTATCGCACTCCCCTCAAGGGTTAAAGCAAAGGCTTTACATTTCAGTGCCGGGGTGGCTTCGGCTATTTCCATGCTGGCGCGGTAATTTAACAGGTGATAGTCAGGGTCACCTCGGCCAGAATATTTTGCAATTTCTGGAATTTCGAAGTCGTGAGGCACTGGGCACCTACGGAGGCCCTATGTGAAAGGACTCATTTCCTCATCTTCATCCAACTCATATTACGGCAGCTCGTTGTTCTCGTCGTGACCGAAATACATTGGATCACGACCGTAGTTTGACCTTTCATGGCTCTATAATTCGTTGCGAGGATTGGCCCGAACTGCTTCGGCTCTCATTTCCTGCCTATTTTAGGCTCATGCATGGGGGTGAATGATGAGAACCCGGGAGGGGGTCCTCGTCGTAGCTCGCGGAATGATGCTTGGAAAGTTCCGAATTCAGGTTGGAACGGACGATAACAATGCAACCCCGACCTCACGATGCAAGAACCAGGGGTATATTAAACCCGAGACCCGTTACGATGCGGAGATAAGAACCGTAATGGTTTGAACGCTACAAAGGATGCCCACGCCTTTGATAAGTTCGATTTGTTGAACGCCACAAATATCCCACAATATTTGATAAGTTCGAAGTTTGTTCAATTCCAGAACAATGTTGAGAAAACACTCAATATAATTTTCATTCATCAAAATATTCTGTTTTTACATTGAATGGAAAAGCATATAAATAGGCAAAATAAACCCTAGTCGCTAACTGACTCTGAATAGAATTCTAATTAAACTAGATTACTAAATTAGGAACATAACCTAAAAACCAAAAGGAAACAAAATAATTAAAAATCCTATAATTATGGAAATATAGTAAATTTCCGTCTGCATAATTGATTTGCCAATTTGAAGCCCCAAACGATGGAATTTGGCCCTAAAATCAATGGGCTCAAGGGCTTTTTCCGATGAGTCTTGCTCAGTGACCTGTTTCTACAAGAAAAACATATATTATCCATCCAATTCTGACATAGTTGACTGGATCTTGATTTCTCATTTTTGACGCCTTTTCTGGATCACATCATCCCCTCTTCCTTTAAGATGAATCGTCCCGAATCATAACATTGTTCTTAGCTTCTTTTTCGGATCACATCAGTGAACCTTTCTCCTCTCGTACCTTGTTGGTCCCTATACATGCGACTCTGCAACAATGCTTCTTCAGTGCGTCGCTTCCACCTATTTCTAGGCTCAGCTGCATTGTTCCGACCCCCTTGCCTGCCTCTGAATAACCCTCCTATCCGGCTGAAGACACTGCCAGATTTTGCGGGCGAGGCCTCCCTGTGTCTAGCTGGGAGTGGGGCTTGTTCTTCACGTGCTTCATGTTCCAGGCCTTCCTCGTAGAAGGACTCGGATTCCACCTCGACATATGCCTCTGGATCTTGATAATAATACGAGGCAGTGGCCGCCTCGAATGGTGAATAATGTGGCTGTGGGTATTGCTGAGGCATCGCAGACTCGTTCATAACATACCCTCTGGCCATGTAGGTATTCATTGCAGCAATCTGTTCTATCTGCTGCTTCTGCATCTCCAACATTTGGGCCGCCATGCGAGTCATGTCTCGTAACATATGGCGATTACGGTGCCGACGTGGTGGGTTAGGTTGTGCCGCCCCCTCATTGGCGTTCTCATGAGGTCCTTGAGGAGCCTCCCCCTTACTGTGCTGGCCACTTCTTCCCCTACGGGGGTTAACATCTCCATCGCTTTCATTCATGTTTCAGATAAATTTCTTGGCTTTAGTTTATCTTTTAAGGATAGATAGACTTTTATCTCAATGCTCCGAGCCCTTTTTTCAAGGTTGTTAAACTTATGTTTCAAAGTTTTAAGCCTTTTTCAAGGTGAATGAACTTATGTTCCAAAGTTTTAAGCCTTTTTCAAGGTGAATAAACTTATGTTTCAAAGTTTTAAGCCTTTTTCAAGGTCACCGAACTTATGTTTCAAAGCTTTAAGCCTTTTTCAAGGTGAATAAACTTATGTCTCAAAGCTTTTTACCTTTTTCAAGGTCACCGAACTTATGTTTCAAAGCTTTTTACCTTTTTCAATGTCACCGAACTTATGTTTCAAAGTTTTTTACCTTTTTCAAGGTCACCAAACTTATGTTTCAAAGCTCTACACTTTTTCCAAGGATACCGAACTTATATTTCAAAGCTCTACACCTTTTTCAAGGGTACTAAACTTATATTTCAAAGCTCTACACCTTTTTCAAGGGTACCGAACTTATATTTCAAAGTTTTTTACCTTTTTCAAGGTCACCGAACTTATGTTTCAAAGCTCTACACTTTTTCCAAGGGTACCGAACTTATATTTCAAAGCTCTACACCTTTTTCAAGGGTACTAAACTTATATTTCAAAGCTCTGCACCTTTTTCAAGGGTACTGAACTTATATTTCAAAGCTCTACACCTTTTTCAATGGTACTAAACTTATATTTCAAAGCTCTTGCAGTTCTCCGCTCTTTTACAAGGGGTTACTTGCCCTTTTCCAGGACTTCCTTTCTATATGTGGCTTTTCATCATGTGTTTTCGTGGTTAGCAGTATGGTTTCCCACAGACGGCGCCAAAATGTTGACCACCAAATCCGGCTGGACCTTGGACCAACACGTCTCAGCTCCTCCCTCTTGAACACGTGGATCTCCTGCGCACTGTGACAAACAATCAGCTTGCGAAGGGGGCCGAGGTGGCTCCCGTTTGTACTCCGATGCCAAAGTCAGCGACCATGTTCAACAAATATAATTTGAGTCCGGGAAATATAAGTTTGTAAAAGAGAGAAAAGGGAGTGAGAGAAATATATTGATAAGAGTATTAAATTGCTAACCCCTTTCTTGGAGACAATCGTGCTTCATTTATAGAGGAACTCATTGTCTCGGATCACGACACGTAGCATACTTTACACTTGTCTTCACCCTAGCTCTTGGAGGTGACAACCTTGCTTTTTGACCGTAATCATTGCTACATTTCGTAGGGGATGGGCGCCTGTCACATCTTGGTAAAGGCAGTGTCACGTCTCTGAATCCATCTCTCTTCAGGTCACTGCCGTAAAGCGCCTTGACTGAGTATAAAGCACATCGGCTAGGCGTAAATCAGTTCGGCTAGAAAGGTTCGCTTGACAAACCACCTCGGAATCGGACCCAAGGTGATATTTCGGACCTTAGCTATGGGTCAAGGTTCGTTGGGCCTTAGTTGGGCCCTTGTTAGTGGATCACTATACCTCTCTTTGCGCTTGGATTCAACAAATTGTATACCAAAAATTAAGTTCTGTGTACCCAAAAATGTCTAACCATTGGGATGGTCTTCGCAGATGCACAGGTTGTCCTTACGCACTAATTTGTTTTCTACATTGCAGATTTAAATTTTTAAAGTTTTTTCAGAAAATAATATTTAATATCATATGTTTTATAAATAACAGGGTGGTAGAATTCACGCAACGGTGAAACAATCATAAGTACGGATGTTCAAAACAATGATATGTGAGGGAAAACTGTATGTTGTTTGCAATTTCGTGGTGGGGTACAACAATGACAAGTTCAAGACTACAAGATATAAGTACAAATTGAACTTTATGCCCATGACATCTGTTGTGGACGCTCTCGACAAAGATTTTCCAACAAGCAATTATTTGTTCAGACCATTTGGTGAAATTTTGAGTTTAGCAGACGTGGACGACATCATATTATTTGGTATGCAAAACATTTTAATACTACAAATAAGAAAAGTATATCATATTTAATAATTATTCTAATTTTCTTGCCTACTTGCAACTTATTTGCAGACGTTATGGGGGTTATTATTGGAAAAGGTAATGAAAAGTTACAAGAGTGGTGCGGAAGAACAAGTAAACTGATAGACATTGTTATTGAGGACCTAGAGTATGCATTAACTTTAATTTTTTTGTGTTAGATTATGAATACATGTAATGTTTTTTCATCTACATTAAAACGTATGTAATTGTTATATTATTTTCAGAAAAAATAAGTTGTCTTGCAGTTCATGGGGAGACTACGTTGAGGAGGTCAATAGCTACTTAGAAAATGAAATATCTGAACCCGTGATAATCGTACTTCAAATGTGTCGGGCAAAACGATTTAGAGGTAATTTTAGGAAATATTTACTTCAAATAAATAATTAGTATTTCGAATCATTATTTTTCGATAGAATTCAATTTAGATATTAATTTGGATATTTGTGATAACCCGTCGCAGGGGAGATTACAGTGTGCAACACTTATTATAGTACCAAACTCCTGGTGAATGCACCAATTGATGAAGTCAAGAATTTTCTTACCAAGTACATAACAATTTTTTGATGTTTAATATATAGTATAGATATAGTATAGATTTGTTTATTTAGTTGTACTTTTAAGTTTAGTGTGATTAATAACATTCAATTATTCACATGCAAGACTAATAAATGGTGTGGAGTGTTCCTCCCAAAGAATAAGTCAAATATCCTCTTCAGTTTACTCCTTATCTGATGATTTGGCGAGTGGATCAACTAATGTGAAAACGTTTGAAGATTTGATAGAATCTTCCGAGGTATAGTAGTTACATAAATATAGTAGTAAATATTTATAGTTATTTTGTTTCAGTTTTAGTCAAGGTGAATTGTTACAACAATTAATTATTTCTGTACAGCCTTGAATTAATATATTTTTATTAGTTTTATTTACTATTAACCAATTTATAATTATAAATCCTCATTGGTTGGTAGTTGTTGGGTTGTAGCAACTGTTATAGCTATCGAAAGTGATCAAGATTGGTGGTAATTTGTCCTGCAAACTTTGTTCAAAGAAAGTACATCCAAATGGCAAAAGATTTTATTGTGAAAAATGCGATAAGTCTGATTTCAATGGAATTCCTAGGTAAAGTAATTATACATTTTCTTTTCAAATACTATTACATTCTAGGTATTTCAATTTGTATTTTGAATTGTTTTATTTTACTAGATACAAGCTTCAAGTGAGGGTAATAGATGGGACTGGAAGTGCTTCTTTTTTGTTATAGGATCGCGAGTGCTTCCAACTGCCAGGCAAGACTGCTAGCGAGTTGAGGGAACAAGGTAAGCATTTTAATATTAACCTACATGTGACTTAGTGTTTTTTTTTTTTTTTGGAATTCTTCTTATGTAATTGACATCTTCTTATTTTAACCTAGACAAGGTAAGCATTTTAATATTAACCTACATGTGACTTAGTTTTTTTTTTCTTTTTTTTTGAATTCTTCTTTTGTAATTGACATCTACTTATTTTAAACTAGACAAGGTAAGCATTTTAATATTAACCTACATGTGACTTAGTGTTTTTTTTTTTTTGTGAATTCTTCTTATGTAATTGACATCTACTACTTTCAGAATTGTGATGACGGATGCTACCCAGATGAGATTGAAACTTTAGTTGAGAAGAAGATGCTATTCAATGTTCAAATTAAAGTTCAGAACATCAATGAGCATAGTTATTTAAATACGGTTATGAGATTGACTGATAGTAATGAGTGAATATCAAAATATGGGTCTAACATTAATAATGATAATCAGGTTAGTATTAGTCGCTTCATACACAAGCATCACATGAAGTAATTTTGTTAGACCCATACATCAACTCATATTCTTGAAAAATCTATATTTTTGAAGAACATGATGTGCTTTCGAGGATGGAACGAAATGATATTGTCGAACTTAAGGTTAAATATAAATCTATTATTATATTTTTTTAAAATATAACATTTTATATGAAACAATTTTGAATTTGTAGGATTCTGTTTCACATAATGAGGTAGTACTTCAAATAAAACACCTGGGAAAATATCTTACGAATGTGAGTTTAAAGGATACGCTAATGAGTACGACTGTGGCACACCAATTGGGGATCTAGCTACACAGATGTCAACCACCAAGATCAGAAATATTGTGAAGGAAGAGAAGGAATAATTGTTATTTTATGAAATTAATATGTTTTATAAAATGGATTAATTTTGGTTATGGTATTTTAGAGCTTTTATTAAATGGCAAACATTATTTGTTTTTAATTGTGGTATTTTTAGAGTTTTTATTGATTTTGATTGTGGTATTTTGAGGTTTTTTTTTTGGTTGTTGATTGTGACATTTTATAGTTTTATTGAATTATTGAATGACAAGCTTTAAAGACAATTGTAATTTCCAAAAATAAAAATAAAAATTGAATAACAATCAGACAGTTAAACAAATAGATGAATACAGGGATTCGAACAAGTGATGAGATTTCTTTTAAAAAAGAGACAATAATGCATCTAATAATGTGTCAGTAACTTAATCAACCTGCTCTTTTTTTATTGTATTTTTTTTACACTTACCCAAAAACTTAACATAAAAAAGATAAGTACAATCCATCCAAGACGCCATTCAGTGTAAGTTGCAGTTTTAAAATACAAACACAACGTCAATACATAAAAAATCACAGGGAATAATGCTGTCAGATAACACATGGTCATATGCTAAAAAAGCTTATATATGAACACCCGGAAATTACTATTCCTAAATAATCTTATGTATTAAATACTTTAATATTTAAGATTATATTATAAGTTAAAATTAAGATAATAAGATTTCTGGTAATTATATAAATTATAATTATATTTATAATAATAAAAAAATAATAATTACATTCTCAATGAAGAAAAAACATTTTCAATAAATTAAGGTAATAAAAAATTGATTATTAAAAATTGTTTCAATAGATAATAAATGCATTGACTCCATGCAAAGTTTGCTTCCCAAAAAAAAAAAAAAAAGTTTTACCATTAAGTTGTTATATATCATTTTAAAAAAATAATCGTTGTGTGCATCTGAATGTGGTCTTTAAAGAAGTATTTCAGAATTTGGATTAGTTATGATATTGTTTTTGTTTTTAATATCAATGTTTAATGTATTGTTATTTATATAACACGTTTTTTTTTTCCTATTTGAATATCATAAGTAATTTATTCTTAAATATTTAAAAATTAGTATCACGAAAAATAGTTTGATGCATTGAATGACTATCACATAATATAATTGCTGTGCATCGTACGAATGAAATACTAGTTTAATCTACAAGTAAATTAAGTACAAATAGTCAAAGTAGTAGTCTCCAACATTTCAAATAGAACACATTTTTCAGTTTTTCATTTTTATAAATACTTTTCGAAATGACAAATCAAACGCGTTTTTGAGGAAATTTGAAAACATGATCTGGAAATAAAAAATAGAAAATGTTTCCAAAAATGAAACAGAAGATCGAAATACAAACAGCGTGTAGCCTTAGGTTTCTGGACTTATTCTTTGCCACCTAACATTCAAATTGAAAATTAGTTCCATCGACGTAATTCTCGAGTCATTGATACATGTATTTTGCAAGATTATGTCTTTGTCTCAAATGATTTGCCCACCTATCCATTCTTTTATGGATTTGTTTAAAGCATCTCTAATGAGACATTGTCCAGATACAATGTCTATTTTTTTATTTTTGACAAACGGCAAGAATTGCTTGAAAATTATCCATACATATATATAATAGTATGATAACCGTCATCATTCTATGTACATAGTTCTCCGCCTATTTTCACCTACTATTTTAGGAAATTTCTTATTTTTATCAATTTATTTTAATACATGAATTAAGAAAGTTCAATTAATGCATGTAGTAAATGATTTATGGATTTTTGAAAAAAAATATCTATAAAAAGTCAAATTATAGATTTTTTTTCTTTTGATAATTATTGCATTATTTTGAAGTAAACAAATAAGCAACATGGGTGTCAATGCAATGGTGCTGATGTAGTTGATATTTAATTATCTTAAGTCAAACAAATAAATGCCATATTTTGACAAAAAAAAAATAAAAATGAGGTCAGCAACTTTGGTGGGAAAACATGGCCAACTATCGTGTTATTATATATATATATATATATATATATATATATATATATATATATATATATATATATATATATATATATATTAAGATTCAAAAAGTTTTAATTTTCAATATTCCTAAATTAACTTTTTTTATTACATAATTGATATAATTAGTCATTTACTTTTAAAAAAATAAATATTAACAAAAATAAAGAAAGACAATAAAGAATTTTATAAAAGGTAAAATAAAAGGCCAAAAATAAAAAGCTTGTTGAAGCTTGTCACAAATTTTGCTCGTTAAATTTAAATATGCTTTGTATTATGTAGAATATAATCTTTAATAAAGAGTCTATTGGAGATGCTCAAAATTAGCAAAAAGTTCAATTTATGACTATAATGAATGTGTTAACTCACAAGTTAAAGGAATCTATTTACTCAATTGTTAACTTCTTTGTTAAATCTAGCCAGCAAATTAACTAATGAGGTGACGTTTGTTAACTTCTTTATCCAATTCGTATAATCACACCACCCACTCCCAACACTCACCACCCTATAACCCGTATTTATATCTTTTTCATATTTCATATTTCGTCTTTTTTCTTAAATATTTTAATATCGATAAAAATAATAATTTTGTCTATGTAGCTAGCTAAAATTTAGCTAGTTCATTATGAATGCTCTAACAAAGAAGTTAACTTGTAGCTACATAGATTATTTTAACTTGTGAGTTAACACATTTATTGTATAATGAATTTAACTTTTTATAAATTTATTCTACTAACATGTATTTTAAAACATCCGTTGCGATTGCTCTTAGCACTCGTCTAGGTTAGGTGACATTAATTAATGGACCCAATGACAATGACAACGTTCAGGAGTTGGAATACATTTATAAAGGATAATGATGAATTAGATAATTAAAGGAGATATATGGATGGCCGGAGAGACCGATAGAGACCCTTTGCGACTTTAATGTCAATATTAACTATTCTCATTGTGTAAGGATCAACATTCACATATTTAAATAGATAATTCTAAGGGAACATTTTTAATTGATATTTTTGAATGACATCATGACATGTAGAATAGACATTAAATAGTATAAATAGCTACCACACTACTTAGTTTTTTACTACCTAAATGTATGTGCAACATGTCACAATGTCACTTAAAAATATCAATTAAAAATGATCTAAAATCATATATTTATCCTTATATCATTTCATACTCATACTATATATAAAAGTAATGTAATTTCTAAGTGGATCAGTGTGAATGCAAAGTGGATCAGTGTGAATACAAAATTGATATATGTCAAATGTGAATGCAAAATCTGGAAAATGTGAACGCATTTATTGCTTTATATATATATATATATATATATATATATATATATATATATATATATATATATATATATATATATATATATATATATTAAATACTAAATAATGGTTGATATTTTTATAATCAATTTTAATTTTATTATTAACACTAATACTGAATGAGTTCAATTAAAATTTTTAGTTATCGGTATTAAATTATCATTTATTTATTTATTTATTGTTCTTAATATTATAAAATCTATATATAGCCATTAATATAGAAATTGTGTTTTAATTATTAATGGTCAAATCATTCATTATCTTTAATTAAAAATCATATTTTCTGAAATATATATGATGTTGAAAAATGCATCTCTTTTAAATAATTTATAGAAAAAGTTATTGAACGAATACTAATATTGAATAATTAATGCTTTGATTTCTTTTTAGTTAATAATTTCAATAAAATGATTAATATTTTTTTAATCATTCTTAATTTAAATTTTTTTTTAAAAGATTGTAGGGTATAAGATTTTTCTTATAATTTCGTTATCTCCAATTTTACTCGGTTGTTGACTATTTGTCTTTGATTTTTTGAGAATTGTTTTTGTGAAAAAACTGATTTTTTTTAGAATGCATAGTTGATTTCTTAGTATATAAAGTTAAATATATTTGCGATATACATTCATTAAAACTTAATCAAAACTAACATTTAATGTTGCTTAATTTGCTACATTTATTTAATTATATGACTACATGTATTTAATTTGTAATATTAAAGTAAATATGAAATGAAATATTTGTTTAATAAATTTAAATATCAAATATTGTAATAAAATAGTTAGTACCAATTCTATATGTACTATTCGGACAGTGATAAATTATTTGTGATAATCTAAAAATTATATTTTGAAAAGATTAATTACATCAATAATCATTAAAATTGAATTGGTATGCAAATGGTCATTTAAGTTACTAACTATTACAATTGAGGCAACTTAGTAAAAAAAAAAAAAAAAAATATGCCTCTATTCAGTACACTTTATTCAAACCTTCATTTTTTTAAAAATCATTTTCAACTAACGTTCTATTAATAAAATAATCTACATATAAATTTAAAATATTCATACTTTTTAACAGTTCATTGTACCAAAATTTATCGTTTCAAATTCAATTTAAATGTAATTTTTCTTTTATATTTTAAGTTTTAAATCAATTCAAATTACAATATTTAAAGAAATTTCTGAAACGATAAACATATGAACCGTAAAAAAATAAAAAAAATTAAGATATGTGTAATGTACCTTTGTAATTAATTGTCTTCATTCCTTTATCTTTTTTAATTAAATATTAATTTCATATCTAAAATATAAATTTCATATATGTAAGTAACAAATGACTATGCATCGCACGGGTGTAACACTAGTTGATTGAAAGGCTGAGAAGCTCACCCAAAAATTTTCCAAACCTTCAATTAAAATTGTACACGAACCACTAGCACGTTTCTATTATATTCTAAGAAAACGATTAATCTTTATATATTATCATAAGCAGGCAACGTTTGATCTAGAGTTCATATATGTCATGTGTTCATAGTTTTATCTCAATCTTAATGTCGTATTTAAATCTTTATAGATAATATTGAGATTATAAAATTACTTTGTTTTTAAGAAATTACATGTTGTCTAAGTTGTGAGAAACGAAGAGTTGTCTTGGTAAACTTTCTATGTAATTTTATTATTTTATGTTTGTAAATTATTGTTCTTTTGGAACTCTTATCTGTCTACTATATACAAATAATTTTTTTGAATACGAATAATGTTTCAATTTAAGTATCATATTTAGTATAATTAAAATTATATCGTTAATCCCGTATCAATTTAGTTCTTATTTTTTAGATATTAATATTACATTAAACAGTTAATATACTATTATTGTTGTTAATATATTTTTATTATAATTAATTACCATGATTAGTTTTTTATTATTATTTACGAATTCTGTCAATACTTATATCTATCAATGTTAAATTAGTATTTAATTATTGATATTTTATTTTTTGTTGTTCTTAATATTATAAATTTGATGTATACTATCAGTATTAAAATTATATTTTAATTATTAAAAATTAAATCATTTATTATCCTTAATATTATAAATTATATTTTCTTAAATATATATTATATGTATTATTATTAAACATTTTAATAAATTAATTCTCTATTCGGCGTCTATTATAAGTTTTTGGTTTACACTTGAAATATGTGTTCTCTAGGTCGAAATGAACTATTCATTAAAAAAAATCTAATCATGACTATAGATTGACCCAACCCAATGAATGAACATAACCCCCACTAGGGCTGGGCGTTTATCGGTTCGGTTCCTTCAAAGACAAGAACCGAACGAATTCGGTTCGGTTTTCGGTTATTTTTCGATTTTGTTTGGTTCCAATTAAAAAAATTAAATTTGATGCAAATACAAAAAAAAAAAAAATCTAATTGTTTACAAAAATTAAAGGTAAATACAATCAAATAAAGCTTCCAATTAGAATAAAAGTCCAAATTCATGTATAATATACCACGAATGTGAATCTCAAAATCTTGATAGTTAAAAGTTTTTTCTACTCTAAAACCATTCTTATTTGAAAAGGAAATCACGTCGAGGAAGCAAGAACATTTGAATCTCATTAAAAGTAAATTCTACAAAATAATAATACTATAATAGTGTATGAAATGACTTAAAAGTAGATTACTAAATTCCATAATAGTAGTGTATCAAAAAAACAACATTTCATGCACTGTCTAAGTGTCTATACATTAAAGTGTGGTTCTACTTGGAGAAGATTGTGAATCATCGATTTCTAATTAAAATACTAAAAATCTAGACAACATTTCTCAAATGAAAAATTTGTGAGTAAATTTATATTCCTCCAACCTACTGCCTATACATTAAAGCGTGAATATAAATAAATTTTGTTGTATAATTCAATGAAAAATTCAAAAAAAAATATTTTTATCGGTTTTGATTTCGGTTTTTGGTTTTGATTTTAAGAACCAATCGTTTCGGTTTTTTTTTTTTTTTTTAAAAACAATCGATTTCGGTTTTGAATTTTTTTTTTCAAGAACCGAAATATTTCGATTTTTTCGGTTCGGTTCGGTTTACTCGGTTTCGATTTTTTTGTCCACCCCCAACCCTCACTTTATCTTCCTGTGGAATTTAGTCTCATCCCCACAACAACTTGTCATTTCTCATGTGTAATTTTCGGATGCTACTTGCCGAGTGATACAAGTTGTTATCTAAAGTATATTTCAATTTTTAATGGCACTATAAAATGAGTTCACATTAGCAGTTTCATAACATCTTAATCTAATCTTTAAATATCTTTATATCTTTATCTTTATCATTATCTCTATATCTTTCTAATTTATTTATAAAGGGAACACACTTCCAAAAAAAAAGTTTTTGTATTTTTCCCGCCTAAACTGTATTTTCTAAAATGGAAGTATTTCAATGAATCAGAATACTTTTGATAATTATACTATTATTTTGAAATCGAAAAATATGCAATATGAGTGTCAAATCGAATATCTCAACGAGAACTTTAATACGAATTCACAAGTGAGATCCAACTTTAAACATATCATCCCTAAAATCACATCAAAGATTAAAGATAAAAGTTTTATTTTGTACCTTTTACTTTTTCTCAATGTCCCAATATTTCAAAAGTGTTTTATTTAAGTCCAAAAATGATGTTTATAATTTCTTAATTAAATTTAATTTGGTCCTAAATAATTAATTTCAATTCGAGTTGCTTTTTGTATCAAATTGAAAGAAATAATAAATATCCGAAGTTTTTAGTAAATCTCATTAAGTCAGAATAATTTTTTCAACTTCACATTTCGCTCATTTCATTTGTCATTTTAAAATTAAATTTATTTATTTATTAATTTAGTAATTTTTTTCATTATTTATGTTTAATACTATATATTTAAATAATCAAAATTTAAATTATATACTTTTTTTTATTTTTTATTACAAGGGGAGGGGAGGGCAGGGATTGAACCTTGGACCAAGCCAAGGATAAGGGGGACAGTTCTTTTATCTAATTTTTATCAAAATAAAAATAAAGACATCTAAGAAAATTTATTCTATTTCAAAATAGGATGTGCTCAAACATGTAAACATGTTTATATTGTATAAAAATATTTTTTCCCAGTAACATGACCTTTTGACTAATGGGTGGAAAATAAAAAGTCACGTTATTGAAAATTATTGAGTAAGTTTTGAATTTTTTTAATATTTTGATAGTTAGTATCTATGATTTTTTTTAAAATTTTTTTAAATTTCTATCATTGTCCGTGGTTTCACCAAGTAGACCAGCTTATACGGAATTATCTGCTTGATTTTCATTTTTTGAGAATTGAATTTGTGAAAAGTAATTTTTTAAGAATGCATAGTTAAAAAGTAGTATGAAAAATTGTAAAAAAAATTGATTTTTTAAAGAATGTATGATTGAGAATGAATGTTCAGAAAAATTAATTCTTGAAAAATCAATTTCATACGGGTAAATAATAAAGTATTAATATGTCTTATGAGTTAAACAACCGCGGCACTTTTATAAATTGAGATGCATAGATGATTTCTTGGTATATAAAGTTAAATGTATTTACAATATACATTAGGTAAAATTTAATTAAAATTAACATTTCATGTTGCTTAATTTGCTACATTCATTTAAATTTGGGATCATGTGTATTTAATTTGTAATGTTAAGTAAATATGAAATGAAATATTTTTTTAATTTTTTTAAATATCGAATATTATATTAAGATAGTTAGTACTAATTCTAATAGTACTATTCAGATAGTGATAAATTTATTTGTGATAATCTAAAAATTATATTTTGAAAGATTAATTACATCAATAATCATTAAAATTGAATAGTTATGCAAATGAGTAATGGAAGTTTTTATACTAAGTCATTCAAGTTCCTAACTTTTACAATTATGGCCACTTGATAAAAAAAAAAATTAGCCCACATTAGGTACACTTTATTCAAAACTTCTTTTCTTTAAAACTTTTTTCAAACAATATTTTATTAATATAAAAAATCTACATATAAATTCAAAAAACAATTCCCACTTTTTAATAACTTATTCTCCTGAAATTTACTATTACAAACTACATTATTTAAAACAATGAGTCTCAAACAGGGGCTTAAGTACATATTTTCCAAAGAACCACTACTATAAAACTTATTTTGTAGATAATGAGAGCTCAAATAAGGAATAAATATGTTTACAAGAGAAAAACATAATACATAAAGGGAGAGCACTTCCCAAAAAGAGGTATTGGCCCATTTTTCCGCCTAAAACATATTTCCTAAAATGGTTAGTATTTATTAATTATTTATTATTCATTTTGAAAAAAATTCAGATTTTAAATAATCCAATTGAATGTAGATTTTTGAATAAACGCGTTTTCCAGGTCCAAAGATACTTGGTACGTCTTCCCCTCTTAAAAATCAATTACAATTTTATTTTTAATTCATAAAAAAATTGTCATATCACATAAATATTTTTTTCTTTAATCCCCTGTTTTGGATAGACTCATTTTTATTTTCACACAGATTAAGAAAGCATAATTAATATATATTGAAACTATAACTTTACTTACATTTTATTTAATGTACCCCTGCATTGAGTAATGTATAGTTCATATTTATTTATAACAATGCATATATTTATATAGGTATATTAGAAAATAAAACATTAATATGCTCTCAATAAGAAAAGTGACCTATAATTTGGAATAAACAAAAAAGGAAACAAGCCTATCCTTGTTGGACGGAGGGAGTATTTTAGCATATTTTGATAAAAGCTGATGGAATAATTCTAGGGAAACATTTTTTGAGGACATTTTTAAGTGATATTATGACGTGTTACAAATTTATTGGGTGGGGAAAATAACTACCCCACGACTTACTTTTTCACCATCCAATGAATGTGTGACATGTCACAATGTCACTTAAAAATGTTCCAAAAGTGCATCCGTAGAATTACTCTGATGGGAATTGAGGTGTGTGGTTAAAAAATTATGGATCCAATAAAATGTGTGGTTAAAATTGATCGTTGACTTTGACTTGAAATTAAAATCAAATTTTTATTAGAACCAAATAGGGGCTAAAAATAGAAAATGAAAGATGGTGAAATAGAGCGTTCATCGATTTATTTTTCTTTTCCTTTTCGTTTTAATAAAATTCTGAGCGTACATCGCAGATATATCTATTTTTTTACTTATTACAAATTCTATTTAAATGTAATTCCGTTTTTCCCATTTTAAGCTTTAAATCAATTTAAATTACAATATTTAAAGAAATTTCCTGAAACAGTAAACATATGAACCGTAAAAATAATAAATAAAATAAAATAACCTATGTGTAATTGTACATTTTTTTGTAATTATTTTCCTTCATTTTAATTATATATTCACTCCATATGTTAACATATAAATTTGATATGTGTGAGTAACAAATGATCGTGTATCGCACGGGTGTAACACTAGTATATATAAAAGTAGGATAGCTGTAAAATTAACAATCACATAGTTTCCCGTCTAAATATACTTTCCTCTTTTGAAAACAAAAAATTAATGTAAAATAAAATAAAAATTCATATAGAATAATGACATATTTAAATCCATGTTGATTAATGCAATTGTCATTCGAAACCGAATTTAAATTCGTGTAGATTAATGTCGTATTTAATTTCATGTAGATAATATTGAGATTATAAAACAACTTTGTTCTTGGGAAATTACACGTTTTCTATGTTGTGAAAAACGAAGAGTTCTTCAGGTGAACTTTCTATATAATTTTAATTTTTTTATGTTTGTAAATTATTGTTCTCTTGAAATTCGTATCTATCTATTATGTTACAAATAATTTTTTTGAATACGAATAATGTTTCGATTTAAGTATCATATATAGTATAAGTGTCAATTTAGTTCTTATTATTTTTAGATATTATTAGTATTACACTAAATAGTTAATATGCTATTATTGGTATTACTATATTTTTATTGTAATTACCAAGATTATTATTATTATTATTATTATTATTATTATTATTATTATTATTATTATTATTATTATTATTATTATTAACGAATTCAGTCAATACTCTATCAATGTTAAGTTATTAAATTTAAATATTGACATTTTATTCATTTGTTGTTCTTAATATTATAAATTACATGTATACTACAATATTAAAATTATTTTTTAATTATTAACAATTAAATTATTTATTATCCTTAATATTATAAATTATATTTTTTGGAATACATATTATATGTATTATTATTTTTATTATTATTAATTACTTTAATAAATTAAGCTTCCGTTCTGAGTCTATTATATATTTTTGCTTCACACCTGAAAAATGTGCCTTCTGGGCAGAATGAACTATTTGTTAAAAAAAATTAAATCATGACAAATACGCGTTGCATAACCCAAATATGTGCAATTATATGTGAAGCCAACCCAATAAAAGAATATAACCCCCCTTGTCTTCATGTTGACTTTGGTCTCATACCGACCATGTACAAACTATCATTTCTCATGTGTAATTTTGTGATGCTACTTATCGAGTGATACAAGCTGTTATCTAAAGTATATTTCAGTTTTTAATGGAACTATGAAATAAGTTCACATTACCAGTTCCACAACATCTTAATCTTAATCTTAATCTTAATATCTTATCTTAATCTTAATCTTAATCTTAGTCTTATATTGTCTTAATCTTAATATATATGAAAGTATGATAGCTGTCAAGTTGACAATCACATAGTTTCCCGCCTAAATACACTTGCCCTTTTGAAAACAAAAAATTAAAGTAAAATAAAATAAAAATTTGTGTAGAATAATGACATATTTAAATCTGTGTTGACTAATTCAATTGCACTAGCACAGAATTACTCAAAAAAATTAACAAATTTGCGTCGTTTTTAGATAAATCCGACGCCTATATAAAACATGGTGGCAATTTTGTAAATAAAACTTAGCAATAGGCGTCGGTCGTCATGTATAAACCGACGCCCACAACTATATTATAAGTGTCAGTTCTACAAAAAATCAACGCCTATATATATATATATATATATATATATATATATTATACAACATGTTTCAATTCATAGTAGGAACCAACGCCTAAAGGTGAATTTTATCTGTACACAACACGCATTTTCTCTTCATTTTCAACACCACTCTTCTCTTCTCTTCTAAACCCGATGCCGCTACACCACCACATTGATGCCACCCACTCTCTTTCTCAGTCTCTCTACCCAAATTTCTCTCTAACCCACTGCCTCCACTATCACCGGTATTTCCACCCTCCCCCCCCCCCCCCCACACGCACGCACACGCGCAGTATGTATGTATGTATCTATGTTTTTTTAGTTAATGTGTGAGTACACACACACACACATTTTTTTATTTTAGTTGTTAAAACTTAACTATTTGGAAAAGATTGTATATATAGATGTGTGTTTATATAAATTTGAAAAACTTAAGAATTTAGGTTTGTATATATGGTTAATTTCAAATTGTAGGATTTGTAAATTTGAGGTATGTTATTGTCGTCTTTGGTGCTATTGATGAGCTTTGATTATGATTTTTTGTTGTTGAGGAGTTGAGATTAGATTTTGGATTAATTTTGGAATAGTTGAAAATATAGAAGTTTGAATTGTGTTGGGTTTGAGTATTGAATATGATGAGTTTGAATATTTTTATTTTATTGTGGCATTTTCATTCCCCCTACAAGTTGGTTAAGTCCAATTTATAGGGGGATTCTGTCGAAATTTTTCTAGAAATTTTATAAATTAAAAAATAATGTTTAAAGTGATTTCATTTGCTGAATACATGTTGAATATGTATTTTCATATAAGTCTTTAGAAATGGATCGTAATTGGATGTATGGGAGACGTAATACACATGAATATGAGAAGGGGGTTGAAGTGTTTATAAAAAGTGCTGATGAAGAAAAAAGAAAGAAAAGTGAATAAATGATTTTGTGCCCTTATTGTGATTCTAAGAATCTGAGAAAGCTTCATAGCCTTGAGAAAGTGAAGAGCCATTTGATTCGTCGTGGGTTTAAGGAAGGTTAAACACGGTGGATATGACATGGTGAGAGTATACTACCTAGAACAAGCACCAGTGACAATGAGGGTGATCTAGGGGAAAACAATTTGGGCAATAATGATGAGATTAGTGATGAGAATGATGTGGGTAATGATCGGATAGACTCAATGATGTGTGATATTCAAGATGATTAGATTGAAAATCCTCATATATTCGATAGTTTGTTCAATGATTCTGAAAAGCCTTTATTTTCTGGTTGTAAGAAATTCACAAAGTTGTCCGCTGTGTTCAAATTGTGTAACTTGAAAGCAAAGAATAGGTGGAAGATAGGAGTTTCTTGGAATTATTGGAACTTTTACGAGAGATGCTTCTGGAAGATAACGAGCTACCTAGTTCAATCTACAAGGCAAAGAAAATGTTGTGCCCAATGGGTATGGAGATAGAGAGGATACATGCATGTCCAAATGATTGTGTATTGTATCGAAATGAGTATAAGGACTTGCATTTGTGTCCAAAGTATGGGGCATCACGGTATAAGCGAAAGGATGATAATGATAGTTGGGAGGATAAGAAAGGCCCTCCGGCAAAGGTGTTATGGTATCTGCCTATAATTCTAAGATTTAAATGCTTGTTTGCCAATGTGAAGGATGCGAAGAACATGCGGTGGCATGCTGAAAGGAGGAAAGAAGATGGAAAACTAAGACACCCGGCCGATTCTCCTCAATGGAGGAACATTAACGGTTGTTTCCTGAATTTGGTGGCGAAGATAGGAATCTTAGGCTTGGACTACGTACAAATGGGATGAACCCGCACGGTAATATGAGCAGTCAACATAGGACTTGGCCGGTTCTTTTCGTGAATTACAATCTTCCTCCTTGGTTATGTATGAAGCACAAGTATATCATGTTGTCGTTGCTAATATCTGGACCTAAACAACCAAAAAATGACATAGATATTTACCTAGCACCACTAGTTGAAGATTTAAGACTATTTTGGAATGAAGGCGTGTTGGTATTTGATGCACATAACCAAATGAACTTCACCTTACGTGCTATGATATTTTGGACCATAAATAATTTTCCAGTTTATGGTAACTTGTCGGTTATTCTAACAAAGGACCTAAAGCATGCCCCATTTTTGAAGAAGACTCGATTGATCTTTGGTTGAAAAATTGTAAGTAAAATGTATTTATGAATCATCGAACATTTCGCCCAGTTGACCATCCTTATCAAAAAAAGAAAAAGCCCTTCAATGAAAAAATCGAGACTTGAGTGACCTGCTTACCATTAACAAGAAATGAGGTATATGAACGAGTTAAAAATATTGATGTTGTGTTTGGCAAACCTTTTAAGCATCCTCAGAAGAGTCTTTAGAAGAAGAGATCCATATTTTGGGATCTACCATACTGGAAACATTTATCGATAAGGTATTATCTTGATGTAATGCGTGTGGAGAAAAATGTATGTGATAGTATCATCGGAACATTATTGAACATTCAAGCAAAGAAGAAAGATGGTATCAGAGTCAGAAAAGACATGGTAGAAATGGGAATATGAGATAAGCTAGCACCGCAAGAGTCGGGAAAGCGTACTTATTTACCCCCAACGTGCTAAACTTTGTCTAGAAAAGAGAAAACAAGTTTTTGTGAGTACCTAAATGCTGTTAAGGTTCCATCTGAGTACTCATCAAAAATCAAAAGTCTTGTGTCGATGAAGGACTTGAAGTTTGTTGGTATGAAGTCTCATGACTGTCATGTCTTAATGCAACACTTGTTACCAGTTGCAATTCGAGGCATACTCCTAAAAAATGTTAGAAATGTCATTATAAAACTTTGTTTTTTCTTCAATACAATTTGCAGTAAAGTTGTTGATCCGGAGGCGTTGGATGATTTGCAGACCGATATTGTCATCACTCTATGTCAATTTGAAATATATTCCCCACCATCATTTTTTGATGTTATGGTGCATTTACTTTTTCACGTGGTGAGAGAAATTAAGATTTGTGGTCCGGTGTTCTTGAGATATATGTATCCATTTGAGAGGTACATGGGTATATTAAAAGGATATGTGCGAAATCGATTTCGACCTGAAGGCAGTATCATTAAAGGTTATTTTACCGAGGAGGCTATTGAATTTTGTACTGGTTACTTAGATGATGTTGATGCTATTGGTATTCCTAAATCTGGTCACGAGGGAAGACTGAAAGGTAAAGATACGATTGGATGCAAAACAATTGTTCCCATTGTTGAATTTCCAGACAAAGCACACCTCGTCTTGCAACACCTTACTGAGGTGCATCCGTACTTGGACAAGCACATATCAATTTAAAGGCAGCAAAATCCTTCGAAAATTGAAATGTGGGAGACTAATCAACATAATCACTCATTCATAAAATGGTTCAAAGATAAAGTCATGCAAGATTTCTAACAAATGCCGAACAACATTTCTGAAACTGTAAAGTGGTTAGCGTACGAGTCTGGCTTGCTTGTGAGGTCTTATGAAACAAATGACATTAATGGGTATACATTTTACACAAAACATCAAGATGATAAAAGCATGATGCAAAATAGTGGAGTGACACAAGTAGCATAGTCAAAAGATTTCTCTAGTGCCAAAGATACTAGTCCAATAGATTCCGCAATGTCTTATTATGGTGTCATTGAGGATATTTGGGAACTTGATTACAGGGAGTTCAAGTTTCCTCTCTTTTGATGTAAATGGGTTTGATAACCGACGGGGTGTTCGAGTGGATGAATTAGGCTTCACTTTGGTGGAGTTTGGTTGGCTGGGTTATCTTGATGAGCCATTCATACTAGCATCACAAGCGAAACAAGTATTTTACGTTCTTGATCCTGCCAATACTAAGTGGTCCGTTGTCCTTAAAGGCAAAAGACATATTGTTGGCATTGGTGATGTGATGGATGAAGAAGACTATGATCATTTTGACAAAATCCCTCTATTTTCTATTGGTATACAACCGGATGAACTTATAGGGGAAGATTATCTTGAAACAAATCACATGCATTGGGATCATGAAGAAGGATTGTGGATTGATCATCATTTGTGATTACAAATTATGTAAGATCATTTACATTCTTACTTTAACTTTCTATTCATTCTTACCATTCGTCTGTGATAAGTAATTAATTATGTAAGATCATTTACATTCTTACTTATAACTTTCTAATATTGTTTAGTAATGTACGCAAATATGTGAATAGTCTTGTGAAAGACATGGCCGATTCTTCCAGTTCATCTGACGGTCAGCATAGTAGCCAGAGGAAAAAGACGAGAGGACCAACAACTTGCAAGAAGATAAAGGAGAAGGGGGAGGAAGTAAATTTTGTTGAGTTTGATGATCGCAGTAGGCCGATCGGACCATATAAGATGAACTTCAGGTCTTATATAGGGTATTTGGTACGTGTTAATGTGGATATAAATATTAGTGATTGGCATAATGTTCCTCAAGGCCTTAAAGGCATGATTTGGGAAGATATAAAGGTATAACTGAAATTGATAGTCAATTTGAAATGTTTTATTTTTTGTTTTTTTATGCTTATAACAACGCATATTATTGTTATCTTTCAGAGGGAGTTCAGTATATCCGACGACGAAAGGAAACACATTATTTTAAAAGTCGCGGGGATGCAATGGAAAGATTTGAAGACTAGGTTGGTGCATGATTTCATTAACAATCAGCACCCGAAATATGCATCACCTACACAGCTATATGATTCCTTGACTGAAGAGCAATGGGAGTTGTTTAAGAAAGAGCGTGAGACTGAAGTTTTCAAGGTATACATAATTGTACATGAAGAGTTACGTGATGTGATGCTTTATTTTTTGAAGGTGTACGTAAATGAAATTTAAGCTATGTGATGTTTTACTTTTTCAAGGAAAAAGTAAGAAGACAAAAGCAAGTCAGTTGCACAGCGAGCATCCACATTTTTTGGGCTCTGCCGTTTATGTCAGGATGAGGCCAAAGTGGCTTGTGTCAGAGCCACTTTTTGTTGCCTCTTCGTGTGGGTCAATTAGATCATCCATATTAAGCGATGATCGCAACTTAGACTGGGTTCGAGCAAGATCAAAAAAGAAAGAAGATGGATCTTATTACATCCCCAACAAGAAGACGAGAGGGGTGTACAAAAAAATTGTAAGCATAGCCTCACAGTTTATCATACTTTGAATTAAAGTTTAGTAGAGTACTTATATTTTAGTTTTTTTAAGAATAGATTTAAAAAACTATGGAAGCAACTCATGAGACATTTATCCCAAGTAGACATCATGACATGCTATCTGAAGCCCTCGGTAAGGATGATTATCCTGGTCGGGTGAGGGGATATGGTGTCTATGTCACTATGAGGGATGTTTATTGCAAATCTGATGCAGCTAGCAAACGATCGAGTGGAGTCATGTCGATAGATGATATTTAGGAGGATCATGAAAGAGGTGGATATTGGTATCACCAAGCAGGTCAAGAAAGAGTATGCAGCAGAGGTGCAGAGCAAGATCAACAATATGCAACAAAAATATGAAGCCATCATCCAGTGCATGGGCTTACATCTGGATGCCGAAATGGAAATAACTCCACATCCCTGACCACCAACTCCCAACAATTATTACTTTGTTGATCCAGATCCATTTGATGGCCTTGAGGTATTTAATCTTAAATTATTTAGCTTTTGAATATTATTGATTATATTTCATCTGTAAGGACTAACATGATTTTCAAATATGTTGAACAATAGAAGGCAATCCAGCGTTGTCTTTCCATGAGGTGTAATGGTGAGACTCAATTAGTGGCTAGAGGAATAGTTTTTCCATCCGGACCAGAGACTGTGGTGCACCATCAACAACTCTTGACCGATCATGTTAAGGTGTCGATTGACGATGTTATACAAGGTGCAAAAGCATCCCTTCTTCCAGTTCCATCTCCATACTACACCATGGTGAGCGAAGCTGTTGGAAGCTTCTATCAATGGCCTAAAGATTTGGTGATTATAGGAGAGGTAATCAATTTTTGTTACATAAAAGATTTTTTCTATATAAATTACTTTTATTTTTATATTAGACGTGTTATAATGATAAAACAAAAAATTAATTGCACGAAGAGTTGCTAAAATAGGATAAAAAATCTGAAAAAGGTAAAAACCCTCAGAGTTTTGATATGTCATCTACAAGATGACCCCCACTCATTGACGATACTGCTTTACAATGTTTGGATGGTGATTGCAAGTATTTACAATCTCTGGTACTTACAATGCCTATTGGTATGGACTACATCCAAATGCCTCTAGACGCAACTGTGTTTCATCATACGAACGTTGAAAGTATTTACGTTATGATTGACGACATCACCGACCTGCTTACAATGGGATGTTTTAATATATCTGTCCTGCAAGTATTCACAGTGTAAGAATGCTTAATACAAATTCATAACTTTCATTTTATTTTTATTCATTGTTGTAAATTTTTTAAGGTACCTCCATGGGTTGTGTGAGGAATTTGATATCCAGTGAATCGGATTTATGTGTCCATCACAGATTGCATCGATCAGAGTAAGAACAAATTTAGATAGTGTTGTGAGTTACATGGCTGCAACCATGGAGACACTAAGATTGAAGGAATTCATTTTAGCACCGTACTTTCAAGAGTAAGACCATTGATAAGTGTATTTTATGCATTTATCTATATGTCTAAATTAGAAGAAATCATTATTGTTTTAGAATATATGCTCTTTAATTTATGTTTAATTGTTACTTTGCAGAAAATATCCCAAAAGGCGAAGAATGGAGCAAACAATGGGAAAAATGCACATTTGGATGTTAATTGGAGCTAAAATGAGCAATTGATAAGTTTGTGACGTCAACCGGAAAGATGCAATTTGCTAAAGTAAAGGAATAAGAAATTGGAGGATCTAATTGAAGGAATTGAGAGTTGAAACGAGCAAATTGAGAAGATTTCAAAGTATGGGGACTATAATGTTGCAATTGGAAGTTGAAGGACTGAAGAGTAAATTAAACATGAGGGAACAACTTGCAAATATCTAATGATTGACTTGGATCACAAGAAAACACATTGAGGAATTTTAGGAGTCAATGGAATGCAAGTAGAAGTCCAAAAAGGAATGAAATATGATAAGAATTTTATTATAAATTAATTCCAATCGCACAAGATTCTGAACAGATTTCTAGTCGGACTTTGAGACCTAATTTTGGGATAGTAAACGTTCGAATTGGGAAAATCCTATTTCAAGAAGAATTATAGCCCGTTACGTTGTATTTCCAAAGAACTTTGAATCACCTTAATCAGATAAGCTAATAGAAAGATATGGTCGAAATACTGAAAGCTAGGCAGAAACAAGAAAAGACTCGCGCGTGGATTTGATGAATTTCTTTCCTTCTTCAACTTGGTCTCTTCACCAACTATAAATACAATCTATTTGCATGAAAATCAATCCTTTGTCTCTCCATAGAACGAGCCACAATAGAGAATTCAATATCAAATCCTTGGAGAATCAAGCATTGCAGAGGGGCGTGAATTGAAGATAATTGAAAAATTGAGACTTGGTGCATGCTTTCCTTTCTTCTTATTGTTTTCAATGAACGTTTTATTCTATTGTTTATGCTTTTTAATCATGATGTGTAACTAACTTTAATGTTGGGATGAATGATGTAACCTAGTTAATTATTTTAATTTCATATTCCTTTGTTTTAATGATTCAATGCATGTGTTGATTTATTATTGCGTTTAATGCGTGAATATACTGGCCACTCTTTCATGATTTAATGTGTTATTCCCATAATCCGAGAGGTGAGTTAATAACATAGATCTATGTAACAAATCCGTGGGAAAATAATTTGTAAAGTCTTGCCATGAGACATTGTAAATTATTTGTTTGGGGAAATAATTTGTAACGCCTTGCCATGAGACCTTGTAAATTATTTGTGGGAGAATAATTTGTAAAGTCTTTCCATGAGACATTGTAAATTATTTGTTTGGGAAAATAATTTGTAACGCCTCGCCATGAGACCTTGTAAATTATTCGTGGGAGAATAATTTGTAAAGTCTTACCATGAGACATTGTAAATTATTTGTTTGAGGAAATAATTTGTAACGCCTTGCCATGATACCTTGTAAATTATTCGTGGGAGAATAATTTGTAAAGTCTTGTCATGAGACATTGTAATTATTTGTTTGAGGAAATAATTTGTAATGCCTAGCCATGAGACCATGTAAATTATTCGTAGGAGAATAATTTGTAAAGTCTTTTAATGAGACATTGTAAATTATTTGTTATGAAATAACTTGTAAAGTCATTTGGATGACCTTGTAAGTTATTCCAATATTTTGTCCTCTGGTGCTCATTCTTCGAAGAAGTACTTTTATTAAAGGGGACTGAACGATGGGTCTCGTTAAAACCTTACCCAGAAAATCCAGTGAGAAAAAATCTGGATAAGGAAAAAGAGTATCTATCCCTGAAACTGAAAGAAAGTAATATGGGCGCGCAGGCCCAACCTTAGAGATTATTGATGGACGTGTAAGTCCGAAAATAAAAAGATAAAATGGGTGCACAGACCCGACTCTTCTACGACTAGATGACTTTGATATCAAAGGAAATGTGACTACTTGTAGTATGACTTCAAATTCTCCACGTTTCATGGTCGAGGAAGAGGTTTTGAATCCATTGTGCGGAGGCTGTATGAGCCCTTTCCCACTTTCCAGATGACTTCGTATGGTCCTCCCCAAATAGTCCAAGTTTCCCAGGTTGATGACCAGCAATCTCGCTTCGGTGAAGGACAAGATCTCCCATTCTGAATTCTCTCTTCTTCACTCAGATATTGAACTTCTTGGTCATGGCCTGTTGATAAGCTGCTATTCTCAGTGACGCGTTTTTCCTGACTTCTTCCAGAAGATCCAGACTCTCTCTACCCCTCAATATGGTCGGGTGGTCCCATAGCCATAGTACGGAAGCTCAAAATTGTTACTTCTACTGGGACAGCGACTTCCATTCCAAAGGCAAGCATGAATGGAGTCTCCCCTGTTGCAGTTTTGAATGTTGTTAGGTTGGTCCAAAGTATTTCTAGGAGGAGATCGGTCCAATCACATTTGGCACTGTCAAGGTAAGTCCTCAAGTCTTGTAAGATGAGTCTGTTTGTAACTTCAGCTAATCCATTACTTTGCGGGTACGAAATGGAGGTTAGCCTGTGTTCTATTCCCAGGTTCTTGCAGAACTGCTTGAAGGCTTGGCACTCGAACTGACGCCCGTTATCAGTGATTAATGTCTTGGGAAGACCAAAAGGGCAGATAATTGACTTCCATACAAATGCCTCCAGTTTTTGCTCTGTGATTACGGCAAGGGGTTCTGCTTCTACCCATTTTGTAAAGTATTCCACAGCCACTGCTAAGAACTTGACCTGTCCTCGAGCTATGGGAAATGGCCCGAGTATGTCAATTCCCCATTGAGCGAAGGGATATGGGCATATAATTGAAGATAGTTCTTCAGCGGGTTGATGTAATCGGGCTGCGAACCTTTGGCCTTTGTCGTAAGTTCTTACATAGCTGAGTGTGTCCTTCTTCATGGTCGACCAATAGTATTCGTATCTCATTAACTTCATAACCAGTGCTCTTGTCCCTGGTGTCCTCCACCAATTCCTTCATGAACCTTGGCCATAGCAAGGGCTGCTTCTTTCGGAGTTAGGCATCGCGGGTAAGGAAGTGTAAAACTTCGACAGAACATGGTATTCTGTAACAAGGTCTACCTCGGGGCCCTCGCTTTGACTCTTCTTCCCTCTGCTTTGTCATCTGGAAACTTTCCTAATGTTAAATATTCAATTATCGGATCCATCCAACTGGGCTCTTGATCTGAAATATCCATGACATCGGGTTGCTGTGCGATACTGGGCTGATGAAGAGTTTGCTTGAATACAGTCCTCTCTAAGTGGTCTAGATTGGAAAAAGTAAGTCTTGACAGAGTATCCGCTTTGTGATTGGCAGACCTCGGAATTTTGTCTATGCAGCAAGACTTGAACTTCCTTTGCAAGTCCAAGACCATCATCCTATAAGATGATATTTTCTCATCTTTTGCTTCAAAAGTGCCGTTTACTTGCTCCACCACCAATTGTGAATCACTCAGGACTTTGACATGCTCGACCCTTAGATGTTGAGCTGCTTGAAGCCCAGCGATAACGGCTTCATACTCTGCATCATTATTAGTTGCTGGGAAGTCAAACATTATTGCACATTGGATTTCCATTGTGCCATCATCTTTCTTTAGTATGATTCTGGCCCCCGAGCCTGCGGCATTCGACGCTCCGTCGACTTGCAAAGTCCATGTGGCCTCTTCCCTGTCATGACCTATCGGCTCCCGAGGTCTTGGGGTGAGTTCGATGACGAAGTCAGCTAAGACCTGCGCTTTTATAGAAGGTCGAGGTTTGAACTCAATGTCATACTCCCCAAGCTCGATTGACCATTTGAGTAGTCGACTAGAGACATCCGATTTCTGCAAGATCTATTTTAAGGGCTGATTTTTGAGGACTGTTGTAGCATAGGCTTGAAAGTAAGGTCTTAACTTTCGGGCTGCTGTAACCAAGGCAAGTGCAAGTTGTTCTGCTAGTGTATATCTGGTTTCTACGTCCATCATCATCTTGCTGACATAATATACGGGTTTTTGGGCCTTTCCTTCCTCCTTGACCAAAACGGCACTCACAGCATGATCTGAAACTACTAGATACAAGAACAGATTATCTCCTGGATGTAGCTTTACCAATATCGGATGAGTACCCAAATATTCCTTCAACTTCCTGAAGGAGGTCTCGTACTCTTCATCCCAACTGAAATCTTTGTTTCCTCTGAGAGTCTTGAAGAAGGGAAAATATTTATCTGCTGCCCTGACATAAAATGGCCCAATGTTGCCACTCTCCTCGTAAGCTTTTATACTTCCCTGATATTCCTAGGAGGTTCCATTGATGTAAGGGCAATAATTTTATCTGGATTAACTTCAATGCCTCTCTGGGTGATCATGAATCCCAAAAATTTTCCCGAGCTCACTCCGAAAGCGCACTTGGCGGGATTCGATTTCATCCAATGTTCTCTGAGTGTACAGAATATGTTTTCCAAGTCAACAATGTTGTATTTCTTTCTCGGGCTCTTTACAACCTGTCATCAACATAAACTTCAATGTTCAGCCCGATGTACTTGGAGAAGAACATGTTTACCAACCTTTGATAAGTAGCTCCAGTATTCTTTAACCCAAAGGGCATGACTTTATAGCAATATATTCCTTCATCTGCCATAAAGGATGTTTTCTCCCAATCTTGCAGTGCCATTCGAATTTGGTGATATCCTGAGAATGCATCGAGGAAGCTGTAAAGTTCCGATCCGAATGTAGAATCCATTAATCTGTCAATCCGGGGAAGGGGATAACTGTCTTTTGGGCATGCCTTGTTTAAATCTGTGAAATCTATGCAGACTCACCATTTTCCATTCGGCTTCTTCACCAATATCAAATTAGCTAACCATTCTGGATACTTTACTTCCCTGATAAATCCTGCTTTCAGCAGCTTATCTATTTCTTCTTTTATTATTTGCCTTCTCTCTGTGGCAAACTGCCTTCTTCGTTGTTTTACAGGCTTCTTGTCAGGCATGACGTTAAGCCTGTGTTCAACGAGCGCGAGGTCAATCTCGGGCATGTCCTCAGAGCTCCATGCGAATATGTTTCCCTTCGTGTTAGGCTGGGAAGAGTTCTTTCCATCTTCTTGCCTTGATCTCTTATGCCCCTGTTTGATGGGTTCTGAAGACTGTAATAGTGTTTCTTCCATATTTATGTATTTTTTGGCCCTTTTGAGAAATTCTGTCACATTCGCAGCGGATTCTTAGACAAGGACATTCTGAATTCCGGACCCCGAATAGCCAAGGTTAGGGCTGAAGTGGCCGATGAGATGTGAAGATCTGGAATCTGAAGTCTTTCGGTGTTAAAGCGAGTCATGAACTCCCGCAGTGTTTCATTCTGTCCTTGTCTCAACTGCATGAGGGAAGCGACAATTTTCTTGATACTTTTACTACTTGTGAAGAAAGCGGTGAATTTCTCCGTAAGATCAGCGAAGGAGGAGATTGATCCTGGGGTATTGTAGAGAACCAGTTTCGGGCTAAATTTTTTAAGGTTTGTGGGAAGGCCTTACACAAAATCTGGTTGGGAGCGTTCTGTATGTCCATGACATTAGTGTAGGCATTCAAGTGGTTGTTAGGATCTGTTGTTCCATCATATTCCTTTATCCGAGGGTACTTGAATCTTTCTGGTAAAGGGAACAACGTTATTTCTGGGTAAAAGGGGTTCTTCTTGTGAAGAGGTCCGACCTTGTGTGTTTTGCCTTATTCCATTAGCAATTCCTTCCTGAATAATTCTTGAGAGTTCCTGCTGTGTTAAGTTGGCGGATCCCTCAGTCATAGGATGGGCACCCCCGATTCCCGGGAAGTATCAGCTATGGGATTAGCTGGCTTGTGATCTTCCCAGGGAATTCTACCTAGAGTGTCCGGGTCAAGAGGAGCTTGACGATTATTTTGTTGCTGAAGAGCCTGACGAATTTCACAGAGTTGCTGCTGAAGTTCGTTGAAATCTTCTCGACTAATCAGTTCATTGTCTGGTGTGATTTCTGGGTCTTGTTCTTCCCCAACATTTTCGAGGGGCGGAAGATTATCTTCTTCAACTGAGGTATTGGCTGGAACAGAGGGTCCGGTGGACGAATTTCACATAGCTACTGCTGAAGTTCGCTGAAATCTTCTCGACTAATCAGTTCATTGTCTGTGTGATTTCTGGTTCTTGTTCTTCCCCAACATCTTCGAGGGGCGGCAGATTATCTTCTTCAACTGAGGTATTGGCTAGAACAGAGGGTCCGGTGGATGCGAAGGGACGAGCTTGACTTCTATTAACCATGGCTGATTGTATCTCTTCCCACAGACGGCGCCAGTTGATGTTGTAAAAAATCCTAACCTTGACGTGGCAAGATCTGGGACTTCTTGATCACTGGAAAAGATGTATGAATTCACCTTTGATGACCTACAAAAAAGGCGAGGATGATTCTCCCCGTCGCCCCTCCGGTGTGAGAATTAGTATTCTGGAGAAAAGTAGAGAGAGAATATATGGAAAGCGTATAGAATATTGAATGAATAATTTGTGAACTGTATTTATAGAACTGAAAAGACCATAACCCTTTTTAAATTAAGGAAGGAATCCTTTTACTAGAAACTTACCTTTTAGGAAGAGTTCTAAGCTTATAGGGATTCTTCTTCCCTTTGGCAAAAGGTTTCCTTATGGATTGCGTATTGCCTTGAGGCCCAAGAATATGGCCCATTAATGAGGCCCATTGTCAAAAGAGATTTTGGAACCAGCTCGTACGACCCATAGACCGGGAAGGGCCTGACGTAATATATCGGTGTCAATCTCGAAGTAAGAGGTCGGGATATACCCGACCTATAAGTGCTCGGGCATGTCGTTAAAGTTTAGCCGGTTATTGTTGAATAGAGGCAAGGTGAGTTCACTACCGACAACCCAAACAGTGGGAGGAGCCCGGGCTAAGGTAGGGTAAGATTCAAGGAGGTCGGGTCTTGGAATTATCCTTAATTTTAGGGAACAGGAAAATAATACCGATCAATGATTAATGTTAAGAATCATGTAATTTTACTTAGAGAAGCGTTTGAGACTTTAAATTCATATGGAAGTTTTTAAAGAAATGAGAAAATGTTATTTTATATATAGAACTGAGTATTAATATTCGATAATTAGATTGATAGAAACACACTAATATTTGAAATTGATGTGTGTTGGAAGGTAATAGAAAGAATAGATGACAATTTCAAATTAAAACAAAATACTTAAGAGGAAGTTAACAATGTATTGTATTTAGGAGTTTTGTGTTAGAATTATAGCTGGTATAATAAGGTATTGTAAGACGATGAGTTGCATAAGTTGAAACTTGAACTTAATGGGATTTGAAGCTCATAAACAAGGTACCTAAGGATGTAAATGCAAAGCAAAAAGTGGAGAAGTGAAAGTTAAAAAATGAACAAATGCAAAACAAAAAGTAAAAGTAAAAAATTAACAATTAACCTTACAGGTAATTCTTGCTTAAAGGTATTTATAAAACATACATGTTATTTCACCTATTAAATTCAGTATAACTCTTTACTTCACAAAGACTATCTTTTTAGCGGTATGGAAAGGATTAGGAGACTACACAACAAGAATCTTACATGAACTATACATAATACAATTACCATATGTGTAACTTTATGATCATAGTATTATGTGCAACTTAGTCATCATAGAATTATTATATGAATCACATTTTTTTGCACCAAGAGAAACATCCAAAATCAGAAACTCTCGTTAGTGCATCACATTCCAATTCATCATGTAACTAGTATCAACAAATTCATATTTGTGACATGACAATTTGTAAATAATCATGTGTCACTTTGGCAAGTCCTTGTCCTTCATTTTCTACAGGGGCTTTTGTGTTAGATTTGTAACTAACTTTGTAATACTCACTTCAAATCCCTCATCTTCTTCTTTTTCTCATGCTTGAAGCTGTCAAAGTCAAGACTATAGAATAAATGAATGAATAGTATTAAGAAAAGTAGCTACAAGAAATTATCTATACATCCTTTTTTTATTATTTCTTTAATTTAATTTAAAGTTCTACCCACTACTTGGATGGATAGATTTTTTATAAAATCGATGCAAAAAATTAGATAGATGAGATGAAGTAGAATAATAAAATATTGTTGTTTTAAATGTGCTAATAAAAAAGTACTTTGCCTCTCTTTGTGTGTGTGATCGTCTGTGGATGCGTATGAATGTTTCAGACAGACAACAAGCTAAACAGAAAGACAAAGAAACTTTCATAACAGATCAAAGTCACGGATGTGTAGCCTGTAAGTAGTTCACTATAAATATATACATTCCATGGAAAGGGGAAAAAAAAAGAAGATAACTTGTGTACACTCATTCTCAAAGGCTTTCCTCCTTTGAGAAGGCTGAGATGCAAAAGTCTTAAGAGTAGAATTAGTACGTTCCACCGCATGATTGAAATCTTTTACTGATACTTTTAATTTAACATTGTTTGAATCTTGATTTAAATTACTATTAACATTTCTTTCTCATGGATAAGGAAATTACAATCAATCTTATAAATAAATCACAACCAAAATTAAAATATAGTTAGTCATGCTTCACTATGAGAGTGATACAAATAAGCTTTACGTACAAACGAAAATGTTGTTATCACATTACTGGAAATTTTTGTCTTTGTATCCAAATGCGGTCAGGAAGCTCATACTCTTGATCAACCTCAACACGAACCTGAGCTTCACTAGGCCTACGTAGATCAGTAGTTGCCTCATCTATACGTAGTGGGACCCCAATGGTCCAAGCAAGTGCATACAAGGGCCCTTTCGCTCGAAAGTGGATCGGTAGCAATGGGAATTTCAATCAACTCAGATGCAACAACAGAAGCTCCTTAGTATCCAGCAGCTAAGGAAATGGGGCTCCTAGGGTTCCCGAGAAGGGTAAGCTAAGAAGAGGTTGAGGGCAAAATAAATAAAAAAAGCAAGTAAAAACTTATTAGCTCCTAATAAGTTTTTTTATACCCTGGTTTCAAATGGGGGAACAAGGTCTCATGCTTTGGACTAAATCCAGATGTCCATTTGATAACCCGCATTAGACATCCCTCAATATACCATGATGGCTTCAAGAATAACCGTATATAATCCTCCTCATGTGTAAGGTGCAGCAAAATGTGGCGTGCATCAATAAGTCCAATGCTAAAATCACCTTGAAATCCAAATTTCAAAAAGCATTCACGTACCTTAGAGATAGGAGGTTTCCTGTGTATGAATTTTCAAACAAGTTCAATGGATCAGTTAGAACATTCTTATCCTCCTCGGTAAAAGTAACTACATGTTCATTCAAATACATAAAAGACTCCTTAGTAGTAAACCTGTGCAGTGAAGAGTCTGGTGGAGCCTGTGTGACTGATGTAAAAGATTTGTTTTGACTCCTAGTAGCCTGAGTAATTGTTGGGAGGTCATTCAACGTAGCTGCATATGATAATAGAGAAAGAATCGCGGTACTTTTCGGAGCAGGGACAGCAGAAACGAAAGCTGCAACTACTTTGGGTCGACCAGGGTTCGGTATATCCTTAGGTGGAGGAACATTAGCCAAAGGAGCATTACTCTTCACCAAAATATCCAAGGGGACTTTAGCATGGGTTTTAGCAGGTGCCAAAGTGGTTGGAACAGAACCAGGAGGGCAAGAAACCAAGGGAGTGATCCCAAACATATTTGGTGTTCTGAAGCTGATGGAGAAGGTTTCATAAGTATATTAGCAGCAGAAATTACTGCTTCTATTTGCGTGCTAAATGGCATGAATCCCAATGAAGAGCTAAAAACAGCATTTGAAGGAGCAGGGACCAAACTAGGGTAATTTGAGGCTACTGAGATCAATGGTGCTACTGGTTGGCCGAGATTCTACTCAAAACTCCCATAATTCTCTGCCTCGAAGTGTGTGCCATTTTTCACAATTCCCAATGCATCACGACTCACAACATTTTTCGGAATTGATGACATTACAAATGTTTTCTGGTGTTCTGGAACTTCTGGTAATGGTTTCAGACCCAAATTCGCAGTAGAACCCTCTGCCTCGTAATGCGTTTCAAATGGCACATTTCCCAATGTCAAGTTGTGCTCAAAATTAGTGGAATCCGGTACTACCTTAGAGTAATATGGGGGCTCTGAATCCAAATTTCCGAGTGCAATTAACTTACAAGAAATAATTAAATAAAATCGGGTGGGGAATTTTAATTTCAAAAAGGTACAAGATATAGATCTTTGTACTCATGGCTCATTATCTCCAATTCATTTTTCCTCGCAACGAGGCCCTTCTCTTCACCTTCCCCAATCTTTTCAAGTTCTTGCTCAATCACCTCTTTCTCTTTTTCCTCACACCCAGCCATCTCTTCTAATTTTTCATGCCCAACCTCCAATACATGCATCTCCTCATCGATAATTTTTATTTCATGTTCATCCACCTCCTTACACCTAATTCCTCATCTCCTACTTCAAATTTTGGATTTTTAACTATTTCTATCTTCAATCTTCAGTTTCAATATTCTTACCCCGATGCTTCAATTGTAAATCCCCTACAATCTCACTTTCAACCTTTTGTAATTCAGCATCAGCCTCTCTTTCACTCTCCTTTTGCAGCTTAGCTAATTTATTCCTCTCATTTTGTGCAATCATCTTCTTCTCTAGCTGTTCCCATAACCTTCTCATCTCCTTGAACATGTCCTTCATTTCTGAATTATCATCTCTTAATTTTTCACTCTGCCTCCTTCTCAACATAGCCTCTGTTCTATCCTTCTTTTCACTCTTCATTCTTTCCTCATATATTCCTGCTTGTGTCCTCAAAATCGCCCTCTCAGCTTAGCTAATTTATTCCTCTCATTTTGTGCAATCATCTTCTTCTCTAGCTGTTCCCATAACCTTCTCATCTCCTTGAACATGTCCTTCATTTCTGAATTATCATCTCTTAATTTTTCACTCTGCCTCCTTCTCAACATAGCCTCTGTTCTATCCTTCTTTTCACTCTTCATTCTTTCCTCATATATTCCTGCTTGTGTCCTCAAAATCGCCCTCTCATCACTCTCCCTCCTACTTGAAGATTTTACTTTGAATTTAAGCATGTTGGAGTTGGTCACAAGGAGACAACTAGTATAGGTTACAGGTTGCAATAGCAGATGAAGATTATTGCATTTAGCATTCGATGATCGAATGCAATGTCCCCTAGAAATTGACCAACTAGTCTTCTTCATGGCTTGAGAAGACTAGATAGATATCATCCATAATCATCCATAATATTATTATATGTATGATTAATTGCATGGTTGATGTTAGTTAAAATATATAGGAATGATGAGACAAACCCCTCACTTAATATTATATTAAGTTATACGCTTTCCATTGTTATAATGAAAAACCAGAGTTTACTATCGATGTCAGCTTGTTGAGTCACTCAAGACTACTCAATGGTAGATATGTTTCTCATTATGAAGTATTAGATACTTCTGAACAAAGGGTTAGACTTAACCAAAACAACATCCTTTTTAAGTTAATCAAAAGTGCTATAATTTTGGAAGCAATTTATTAAATTCGTATTAATTGGTTAATACAAAGTGTCTTCCATTGTCATAGTGAAAAACCAGAATCCGCCCTCGATGTGGTTTGTTGAATCACTCAAGGCTACGAGTGGGAAGGTGTGTTTATCACTATGAAACATAAGATGTTTCAGAACAATGGGTAGAATTTAACTGAAATCTATCTTTTGTTGAGTCACTCAAGAAGATGGAATTTTGGAGGCACAATTAAGTAAACACATAAGATGTGTGCAACAAAGAGTTGTCTACTTGATGATCTAGGAGTCACATGGAGATTTGATTGATAGGAGTATTTGCTTGAATGTTTCATTAGAGCTTGTTGAGTCACTCAAGGTTCTAATGGAATAAACGGGATCCTAGCCTACTGTGAATCTAACAGGATTCTACGAGATTAATGTTGAGGGTCATTAATTTAAGTAAAAAAGTGGGAGCAATCGATTTAATAAAAGACAATATTAAATTGATTTATTCATGATAATACATGATTCTATTTTTTATTTTTTATTGTTGCTGTATGAGTTTTAAAATTTGAGTTATTACGTGAACTTATATAGTGCAATTGACACTGAGTAAGTTCATTAGACTGAAATCCTTGAATTGGCGTCGTTCTTTGAGAAATGATCTCAAAACACGATATGATCGAGAATACTTTTCTCAAACATGCCAATAATAAGACACTACATTTAAAATTGCGAGGCTTCCTTAACCGAACTGAAGAAGTGAGAAGTTTGGTGAATCTTCTACTTCAGTTTTCTATTTGATAGAGGTTAAATAATCTACTTAGCCAATCGAGTATTAGATACCGATAACATACAATGGCTAAAAGTAGAATAATTGCGAAAAATGGTGATATACCTATTTGTAGGTAATAAAGCAAATGTTACTTGAACATCTTAAGAAGCTATCACCTTTCTTTGTCTTCTGATTCGGTTTAAAATTAGACAATTTTTAATTACAGTTCTTATGAAGAACGACACTTTCACTTCATGTTTGGACATAAAATGATTATCCTATTTGATTAAGAATAATAGTTATCCGTTAAGTTAGATGGGATAATATGAAAGTTAGGTAAATAACAAATTGTCTATATTTTGAATATTGATAAGGCAAAGAAGAAGTCGCACTTAAATCTGACACTTGACTTATTCAATTAATGGAGATATATGTATATCTCGCCTTGGAGGTAAATTGATAAGTCAATTTTCTTGGAAAAAGGAAAGGTGGGATGGTTGATCCACTGAGCCTGTTACATTCGGATGTAAGCGGGCATATGTCAGAGTGGTCTTTATCATTAGATAACCATGATTGTCATTGTTATCTATAATAAAGTTTAAATCTGAAAGTTTGAAAAGTTCAAATAATACAGATATAAATTAGAAGGCCAAAATGAGAAAAATACTCTAAGCACGTAGATTTGATCAAAGTGAAGAATATTTCAAAGTGATTGACTTCAAGATTGTGTTATGAGAACATAATTTTCGCATAAATAACCCTTTTGCATACCCCTCGACACAATGGCGTATCTGAAAGGAGAATGATTACAATTGATACAATCATTGATGAAGCCACGCAAAATCTCCAAAACAGTTTTTGGAGCTTTGCACTAAAAACTTTATATTACACACTTAGTCGTGTTCCATGATAATCGGTTGATGAAGGTCCATATAAGATATGGATTTAAAAGGTCTAATCTTTCTCGCGTTAAGATTTAAGACCTCAATACTTATTAGAAGTATATCAAAAGTGCTATAATTATGGAATTCAAAAAAGTAGTTCTTTGAATTTTGGAATAACCCTCTTTGTTTTGAATAATTGTTGAATTTCCGGAATAAATAAATAATTAAAAAAATATATTTTTTAAACAAATCCAAAACGTTTGTGTTTTTTTTTTTTAAATCCAAAAATTCGGCACGAACGCAACAAAACAAACGAAACATAAATTGAAAAAAAACGGCCACGACAATTTTGGAATTTTTTTTGGATATTTTCTTTGGATAAAGACTCAAGAAAACTCAAGAACACGAAGAACAAGACTGGACAACAAAAAATAGGATATGGATGATTCTGTGCAGACTCTATGATAAAAACATAGAATCAAACTAGGATAGATAAAAAAATACTTGAATTCAGAGTTCAGCTCTGATACCAAATGACGTGATTCGAGATGCAGAATTAAATGTCGAAAAGTTCCGAACCCAGGTTGTGGATGGACGGTGGAATCTTGACCCAAACTTCATGACGTGGAATTGACGATGCAGAAGAAAGAACCAAGATTTTCGAAACGCCACAAGGATTTGTCTAGTTTCCTTGATAACTTCCTGATTTTGAATGCCACAAATATTATCGTGAATATTTGATAAGTTCGGAATGAACGCCACAAGATGATTATCTTGATAAGTTCAAAGAAATATAGGAATCCACCTATAATTTTATTGAATTCTCAATAAACTGTTTATTAAAATTGAAACTGTTTTAGAATGAACAGAAATAACATATAAATAATGAAATGATCTAACAATTAGGGTAGTGGATACGGGTTCAAAATAGAGTTCTAATTAAACTAAAATAACTAAAACTGAAAAGGAAATAAAAATCTACGAAATCTGACCCGCTGAGCAGTTACGGTAGTAAAGATGATAGTTACGGCCGTAAGTGTGTTTCTGTTTAAAGTTACGACCGTAAGTATGAAAATCTTGGAATCCTGCATTTTAACCCGAGAGTGAATTATGTCTGTGACATATGGAACTTACGGACGTGAAAATGCTCCCGATCCTCGAATTTCACCCCCTTTGACTTGGTTTGATCCATTCGTCTTCCCAACTCGACTTCTCCATTGAGCTCCTATCTCGAATCACACTAGGAATCTAGTACAATCTAGTATCACTGTCAACCTCATCCTATAACTTTTCTGTTGTGTACTACTTTGGCTATGCAAAACATAAGAGAGATTTTTGTCTTTGGTTCTTCAAGTTGTTGCTTTTCTTGAAAGCTAGATTTTGAGCACTGTAAGCAAGACCGACATGATCTCTTATAATCTTTTTGTGGCTCCAATCTCTAAACCTAGTCTTAGTGAATGTATGCCCACCCCCCTTAACTTCTCGTATCAGGTTAGAACAAATAGCAATACAAACAATATGCAGCATCCTTTTCTACATTGTACTCCAACCAATAAAATTCATTGAACCATTCTTTCCTAAAACATCTATTATCACTTCCCATCAGTCTTCTTGGAAAGTCATGCCCATATGGTTGACAAGGGCCTTTCTCTAAGTATGTCATCCTAACATCATCTCTAATGTTAGGGTCATATGACTCGATGGAGGTCATTTCCCTGGATCTGACACAAGTTCATCCATATTGAATTCAGTGCAAAGTTTCTTCGCATTATCAAAGTCTAGTAACTTATGTGGTCTACTAGAAGCAGTTACGGGACTACTAGAACTAGAACCACTAGATTGAAACTTTCGTTTAGGTTGGAAAAAAGTTCCATAATTTGTAAATCAATTATCACAAATCAAATCAAATATTCACCAAATCTCAATTCACAACCTATAAATCAATAATCACAATTCACAAATCAAATCCAAATCTAAATTCACAACCTATAAATCAACAATCACAATTCACAAATCAAATCATATTTTCATACCAATAATCACAATTCACAAATCTAACCACATTGCAAAAACTTAAATGTAACATTTATGCATAATTCAAAAATCAATCATAATGAATCAATGTTTAGCCTCATTACCCGATAATTGAAATGAGAAATCACAAATGGATCAAAAATTGGGGAATGAAAGTAAGTGAATGGGCAATGGGAAACCGAGTAATCTAACCAAAAAATTGAGACATTAAACATCAATATTACCGATTAAAATGCTTAAAACTAAGACATTACAAGATCTGAAAAAACCAAAACAAAAAAAAAAATGAAAAATTACAACAAGTAAGAGTTGGTAACATTATTGTCGGTCGACAAGCAGGGACGAGTGTTGGTTGCCTGAACAGACAAGAACTCCGAAGCTGGAGTGGAGGCAGGACGTGCACCGGTGCACATAGGGTGACCAATGGCGACGAAAACATTGAGCGATGATCCTTCATGTCGAAGGGTCCGGGAAAGGGATTTGGCTTGGGTTGGGGATTGCACTTGCAAATTGGACAAATGTGAAATTCCAGGTCTGAGAAGGCTTTGTATCTAGGTTTAGTCCTTTGGGGCTTCTGGGCTTGGGCTTGGGCTTGGGTTACTTCATATTTGGGCAAAAAAAAAAATTTGAAATTGCTCTCTGCACAGCGCCACAGTTGGCGCCCGGTAGTCAGTTAGCACGGTCGTGCTACCTCGCTTGAAGGTGGATTCGCCGCTGACTTAGCACTCATTGTTTTGAAGCCTTACGTGACAAGATGTATGTGGTTAACATCCCTCCAGCTTGAGGGGGGCTATTAATATATGAGTATATTGTTGAAGTCGTGTTTTAAGTGTTAGTGTCTGTGACTTAAAATACTGTAATTGCATTGTTCATTAATAAGTGTGAAATATATTTTCGGCTCCAATTTCTCTCTCTCTAGATGTCATATCTTCCTTTATGACAACATTTTTATTAATGGGAACGAAGGAGAAGTCAATATTGGTGACCTTGGCTTTGCCGCGATTCTAAGGAAATCCAACACCGTTTGTTTTGTAGGTAAGGTTTGAATCTTCCCAAATTTCCTCGACTCTTATCTGATAGTTGTCTAGTTTTAATTCATATGAAATGTTAAGTGCATTTTTATACACTTTTTATACCTTTAAATTATTATATTTTGGAACATCTTGAGCAAATATCTACTAATTTATGTATATTTTGTGTTTAAGTAGGTTAATATCCAAGTTGAGGCCAAAAACCACAAAAGGAGTGAAGATTCTGCTGAAATTCAAAGTTCGGGGACCATTTTGCCACTTCCGGGAAATTTTGGACAAGCCGTGCAATTAACCAAGGGACCAAATTGAAAGATCTCAAAAGTTGAAGGACAAAAGTGCAATTTGAGAAGAAAAAGGATAGTGGGACGGCTGGAAAGGAACAAAGCATGATGGACATGATGGGAAAAAGAAAAAAAGAGAGAACAAAGCATGATGGGAGAGGGGGAAGTGAGAGGAACGAGGTGCGATGTTGAGGGATACATATACACACAAACAGACACCGGAGAGAGAGAACTGCAGGGAGGAACCGGGGGTGCTAGAGGGCTGGTGACAGAAGCCCAATATTGCTGGTGACAGGAGCAATAACTATCATTTCCTGAGGCTGCTACTACTGCTGAGATAGATAGGGAAAGAAGAGGGGAAGATTGCTGGTGACAGCATCAGTGTGAACCAGAATAGACATAGATAGGAGAAAAGAAAAAACCAGACAAGGGAGAACCGGGTGATTCATGCTGGTGACAGTAGCTTGAACCTTGGTTTACTGCCTTGCTGTATTTGTTCAAGTTTTACTGATTCAGTTGATTGCGGATTTTATTTTACTGCTAAAGGCTGCAGTAGGATTTGTTACTGCTGCAGTTGTTAGGCTGCTATAAGCTATTTCTAATCTGTTGGTGCGAATTAACTGCTGTTGCTAATACTGCTGAATTGCTGCTGCGGAATGTTAAGGAAATCTGCTGGAAGTAGTGCTGATTGCTGGAACAGCCTGCTGATCTGATTTTGCTGCTGAGACTGCCTGCTGCTGCTGGTGAAGTTCTGAGTTGCTGCTACTGTTGCTGGGAAGCTGCTGAAAGTTGGAAGGTTTCTTGCTGTTGCTACCAAGCTGAGGCTGCTGCCAACTGCTACTGCTGTTAATTGCTGAGAAGAAGGTTGCTGAAGCTGTTTCCTGTGTGCTGATCCGGAACTGATTTTCTGGTTCTTGCTGCTGATACTGAATTGCTGCTAGGGAGCTTAACAAAAGGACTGCTGAAGCTAGCTGCTGTACTGATGCAGAGATAAAGCAGCCATAACCATAAGAAGCAGCTGGCTGGTGACTTCAAGTCTGGAAATGCTGGTTCATGCTGCCAGTGCTGAAGGATGCTGGTTGCTGATGACAAAACACTGCTGCTGGTGGCCGGAGTGAGACACTGTAAGAGGATGGACGGGCTAGAAAGGCAGGGACTGAAATGCAATTGCTTGATAGTTGGAGGACCTTGATGCAAATTTCAACAATCATCAAACTCCGGGTTTTAATTTTAATGCTTATTGTTATTTTTATTTTCGAACGCATGTTTAGCTAAAATTTGCATGTTGGGATGATTGATTGAGTTTAAATTGCACTTAGTTATTTTTAAAGTTATTTACGTATTTTGCGCTATTTAATTTCATGCATTTTTATTATTGTCATTTAATTTTAAGCACTTTAATTTACGTCATTTAATTTTGCACATTTAAATTTTAATGTCATGCATTTATTTTAAGTAGTTAGTTTTATTTACAAAACTTGAAAATTAATTAAGTGTCGTTTAAATGAAATCATGAATCCCAACTATTTTAATTTATCATTTTCTGCATTATCGTTAGATTTTAGAATTTACTCATTTAAATTTCAAATTCAAAACAAAACTTCAAAAACTTTATTTTGTGACTTCGTTGTTAAAATTAAATTAACTCACATGTGTAATCGAAGTATACATTCCTCGTGGGATCGACAATCCGGACTTTTCTAGTCCACTTTACTACTTGAACGCGACCCGTGCGCTTGCGGTACACGATTTTAGCGAACAAGTTTTTGGCGCCGTTGTCGGGGAATGTTTTTATTTTGATTATACTTTAGTTAATTTTAGTTTTAACAATTTTTATTTTTTGTTACCTTTGATTTACCTTCACAATTCTAATCTTTCTTGTGTTTGGATTTCTTTGTATGCATATCTGATTTTAGTATTGGCAAAATAGGACAAGAATTGCAATGTACAATCTCAACGTGGGTGATGAATACCAGCTTGAAGAATATTCAAGTTGTGAAATTTGTTACAAGATGCATAGTAATGGACCATGTTTGTTTTCGCGCAATAATATGTTTCAGTCGAAGCTTCTTAAGTTTAGACTCTATTTGAATTGTCGAAAACAAGCAATTGACACATCCGATGCTAGTTACATGCTCTTGGGAGATTGTATACCTAATGATTGGGATGCGGACATTACTCTTGTGGGAAATGGTCCGCCATTTTTGAATGAAAAGGTACTTGCAGAATATTACTATGAACTTGCCAAGCTGGATGAGGATGATATGCCTATAGGAGATACCGTATTCTGGGAAGCATTTCAAATGTGGGGGTATGATCCACTCGTGGGAATAAATAGGAAAAACTTGTCATTGCCAATGGATTCATGTTTTGAATTGATCATTCAATCCGAGGAAACATCAACTGATGTAGATGAGCTTGAAGAGAATGACACTTTAATCGCACTAGAATCACATGAAGAAGTGACAATTACTGAGGAAGAGAGCAAATCAAATTCTGTCAACTTCATTGATTGTCCAATAATCGATTTCGTGATTAAGCCACTTGAGGAAGTGCAAGTCTATTTAGTTGAGATCGAATTGGATGAATCAGGCAATTTCCATAACTGTGGAAAAGGCAACGTGCAAGTATTTCAAATAAGCGAGGAGTGGAGCAAAGCCATAATAAGCAAAATGGGCAGGAAATCGAAAGCTATGTTCAAAGTACCATGAAATGCTTATGCGGAAAAGTCGAGCTTATGACTTTAACCAAGCGCTTTTTGGGAGGCAACCCAAATTTCTTCTCTTTTGCTTTACTTTTGATTATTTACTTTATTTCTTTACTTTGTTTTTAATTAATTGTCAAACTTTTGTAGGAAACAAATATTTTTGAAAATCCTAACCGACATTGTATTCAACAAGTTTGGGGGTGAACTACATTCGACGAAAGCTTAGGTCAAAATTCAACATCACAAACAAGCATCGAATCAGGGAAGTTCCACTACCTCTTTTCTTCTTTACATATTGTTTCTATTTTCACATTGAGGACAATGTGTAATTCAAGTTTGGGGGTGTTGACTTCATTTTGCATTTTTTTTCATGTTAGATAGCCTTGTCGGCTTAAGATATTGTGATGTTCGATTTTGTTCATTTTGTTGTGGATATTGACATGCTAGATAGCCTTGTCGGCTCAAAATGATTTGATGTTTGGAATTGTTGATTAATTCACGAATTATGATCAAATATACTACTTGTGCCTGTTTTTAACTTGCTTATCTATGAGTGATCCTGAGTTCTCTTGAACACAATAGTCATAACTAATTATTGTTGAGATTTGGAATCTATTGAAGGTTGAAAAAATTTATGAAGTAGAAAAATTAGGTTGTGAGCAAGATCTTCAATTTTTATCAACCTATCCAATTCCCTCTCAATGCTATTAATCTCTTAATCCTTTGTGAGACAAGTTTGGGGGTGGTCGAGCCGGTAAAGGAGACAGTCTAGATGTGTAGTGATTCCATGCATGCTTGATCTAAATTTGTGTGGAGTGTTGTTGATGTTAGTATAAGCTAAGTGATGACCAAATGCTAGAGATCTAAGCTCATTTTAATTATTGCATTGCCCTATCTCGTAGCCTTTTTGACTCGAGCAATTAAGCCCGTAGGAGTATCTTGAAACTTGGTGCCTTAAGTTTGAAACTTGGGAGTCATCGGCCTAAAGCTCGCTACATGGGTCAATTAGAAAGCTTAATGAGTAGGGTACACACACTTGTATAAAAAAAAAAAAAAAAGCACATCATCATCATTGCATTTGCTTAATAAGTCTACCTCACTTCGTAGCCTTTTTGACTCGAGTTAGTAAGTCCGTAGGGGTATTTTGAAACCTGGTACCCTTTGATCTTAAAACAATCGGGGAGTTTCCGGCCTAAAGCTCGCTACATGGGTCAATTAGAAAGCTTAAGGGAGTGAGGAAGTCACGAGCAATCATCAGATTAGTTTGTAGAAATCATGCATTTGCATTTGCATAAGGGCTTAGATTAATAGTGGGTTTGAATTGCTTGGTATAAACTTTAATGTTGAAACACTCATCTAGTGGAGAGTCACTGCATATCTAGATTGTTGAGATTTCTTGTAAGTCATAACCAAGCTTTAGTGGAAAAAGAAATGTGTGAATTGAGAGTCACCCCTAAGATTGCATTTCGGGAGAGAAAAAAAAATAATATGGGGGGGATGAATGTCACGAGGGTAAGACATGAAATTGACCAATAAGGGTGGATAGTATTATTTTGAAATTTATCCTTCCTACAATGTTTCTTTGAACCTTAGTGATGATTAGAAGTGACTATGCACACACACACCGATCAAACATAAGATAGGCTCAATTTCTTTTTGTAGTATTATTTTTAACATAAATTGTGAATTAATCATGAAATTTTACACTCGAGAAAGAATTTACAAGTTATCTAGCATTGTTAATCATTCATTCATTTGCTTTTGTGTTAGTAGATATTCTTGCTCGAGACGAGCAAGAGTTTAAGTTTGGGGGTATTTGTTAAGTGCATTTTTATACACTTTTTATACCTTTAAATTATTATATTTTGGAACATCTTGAGCAAATATCTACTAATTTATGTATATTTTGTGTTTAAGTAGGTTAATATCCAAGTTGAGGCCAAAAACCACAAAAGGAGTGAAGATTCTGCTGAAATTCAAAGTTTGGGGACCATTTTGCCACTTCCGGGAAATTTTGGACAAGCCGTGCAATTAACCAAGGGACCAAATTGAAAGATCTCAAAAGTTGAAGGACAAAAGTGCAATTTGAGAAGAAAAAGGATAGTGGGACGGCTGGAAAGGAACAAAGCATGATGGACATGATGGGAAAAAGAAAAAAAGAGAGAACAAAGCATGATGGGAGAGGGGGAAGTGAGCGGAACGAGGTGCGCTGTTGAGGGATACATATACACACAAACAGACACCGGAGAGAGAGAACTGCAGGGAGGAACCGGGGGTGCTAGAGGGCTGGTGACAGAAGACCAATATTGCTGGTGACAGGAGCAATAACTATCATTTCCTGAGGCTGCTACTACTGCTGAGATAGATAGGGAAAGAAGAGGGGAAGATTGCTGGTGACAGCATCAGTGTGAACCAGAATAAACATAGATAGGAGAAAAGAAAAAACCAGACAAGGGAGAACCGGGTGATTCATGCTGGTGACAGTAGCTTGAACCTTGGTTTACTGCCTTGCTGTATTTGTTCAAGTTTTACTGATTCAGTTGATTGCGGATTTTATTTTACTGCTAAAGGCTGCAGTAGGACTTGTTACTGCTGCAGTTGTTAGGCTGCTATAAGCTATTTCTAATCTGTTGGTGCGAATTAACTGCTGTTGCTAATACTGCTGAATTGCTGCTGCGGAATGTTAAGGAAATCTGCTGGAAGTAGTGCTGATTGCTGGAACAGCCTGCTGATCTGATTTTGCTGCTGAGACTGCCTGCTGCTGCTGGTGAAGTTCTGAGTTGCTGCTACTGTTGCTGGGAAGCTGCTGAAAGCTGGAAGGTTTCTTGCTGTTGCTACCAAGCTGAGGCTGCTGCCAACTGCTACTGCTGTTAATTGCTGAGAAGAAGGTTGCTGAAGCTGTTGCCTGTGTGCTGATCCGGAACTGATTTTCTGGTTCTTGCTGCTGATACTGAATTGCTGCTAGGGGGCTGAACAAAAGGACTGCTGAAGCTAGCTGCTGTACTGATGCAGAGATAAAGCAGCCATAACCATAAGAAGCAGCTGGCTGGTGACTTCAAGTCTGGAAATGCTGGTTCATGCTGCCAGTGCTGAAGGATGCTGGTTGCTGATGACAAAACACTGCTGCTGGTGGCCGGAGTGATACACTGTAAGAGGATGGACGGGCTAGAAAGGCAGGGACTGAAATGCAATTGCTTGATAGTTGGAGGACCTTGATGCAAATTTCAACAATCATCAAACTCCGGGTTTTAATTTTAATGCTTATTGTTATTTTTATTTTCGAACGCATGTTTAGCTAAAATTTGCATGTTGGGATGATTGATTGAGTTTAAATTGCACTTAGTTATTTTTAAAGTTATTTACGTAATTTGCGCTATTTAATTTCATGCATTTTTATTATTATCATTTAATTTTAAGCACTTTAATTTACGTCATTTAATTTTGCACATTTAAATTTTAATGTCATGCATTTATTTTAAGTAGTTAGTTTTATTTACAAAACTTGAAAATTAATTAAGTGTCGTTTAAATGAAATCATGAATCTCAACTATTTTAATTTATCATTTTCTGCATTATCGTTAGATTTTAGAATTTACTCATTTAAATTTCAAATTCAAAACAAAACTTCAAAAACTTTATTTTGTGACTTCGTTGTTAAAATTAAATTAACTCACATGTGTAATCGAAGTATACATTCCTCGTGGGATCGACAATCCGGACTTTTCTAGTCCACTTTACTACTTGAACGCGATCCGTGCGCTTGCGGTACACGATTTTAGCGAACATGAAACAGGAGGACTATTTTCCTGTAGCTTCGACTACTGCTTTACAAGGAGAAACTTCGTAGCTCAAATTTCACATTTCATTAGTTATGATCTATATTAGTAACTCTGAGGAACACCGGAGTTCAAGGCTCCAAAGGTGTATGAAGAGGAATACAATGAATTAGTGGATATTTATTCATTTGGTATGTGCGTTTTGGAAATGGTGACGTTTGAATATCCATATAGTGAATGCACTCACCCTGCTCAGATCTATAAGAAAGTGATCTCTCATGTAAGAACTTAGAAACTGTTTATGTTGTCCATTGCAGCAATAAATATTAGAAATCGATTAGAAAACCGTTGGCAATCTTGATTTCTTGGATAAATATTAGAAATCGATAAAAAGTACATGAGCAATCGATAACAAAATAAATGAGCAATTTCATTAGGTTTAGTTTCTAGATCGATAAATATTAGGTTAATTAGTTGTACACTATGAATTAAGTGGATGTGAACATGCAATTTCAAAAACTGCTTTTGCATTGAGAAGTAAATTCAAAATAAATCCAAGACACCCATCCACTTTTTTAGGTGTTTGATAGCATTTTTTTTCATCGAATTAGTTTTTCATCTTTTCTCGATTTCTCACTTTTTACTTGTTTTTGTTGAATTCATTTTCCCACCACTTTGGTGGGAATTGATTTTCCATCTTTCGTCTAGTTTCATCCTTTTTTATTGTTGTTAATTAACTTTTTTTTTTTGAGAAATTATTATTATTATTATTATTATTAATATTAAGTACAAATGTGTGTAAAATTTTAAAAATAATAATATTTTGATTAAAGTAGCAAAATTTTGCTTTATTTTTCATGAAAAATAATGTCAATCAAATAACAAAATTTGAAAAATTCTTCACTCTTTTCACATAAAAAATTAAATCAATCAAATACATTAAATTTCTAATTTCTAAGAAAATAAGTTTCCAGGAATTTATTTTCTTTCCATCCAAATTTCACCATCACAATCAAACGGGCCCTTAGTTCAACAATTTCACACAATGTTTTCCCAAGAAGTTGGTGACTTTTTATCGATTTTACTCTTGATTTTCAGTTTTGGTTTTAAGAGCCGATCGATTTCGAATTTTTTTTTTTTTTTTTGTAAAAACAGAGAGTTCTCGATTTTTTCCGTTCGATTGGATTGGTTCCATTTTTTTTGTCCACCCCTATATATTAGGCAAAAAGTTTTGAATTAATTGAATTCCTTCGATTTCATTACCTTGTCCACAATATTGAGGAACTTGGTAATGTTACTACTATTATGTTTCATCACAACCAATTATTTAGTTGACTTCAGGTTCTCAAAGTTCTGTATAACATTAGTTCATTTTTGTGAGCACTAATCATAGATAATGACTTATTATTGTAATCTTATTTTATAGAAGCATATTAGAATGTTAATATATTTCCAAGTTCATAATAGAGAAAATTACATGGACACTTGTATTTCAAAGATACGATTTAAAAATCTGGTGGAAGAATATTTTTTCTAAATTTCAGGTGTTAATTAATTTAATTAACTGATTAAATATAATTAAAGTAATAAAGGAAATTCTCTCTCTCTCCAACTCACTTTACATGACTACGTCCATTCCCCCACTTTCTCTCTCTCTCTCTCTCTCTCTCTCTCTCTCTCTCTCTCTCTCTCACACACAGACACACACACACACAAACACACACATCCGCTCCCTCTTCTCCAATGAACCAGCTGGAGCAGCATTCCCGTTGGACACATCAGCAAACGTCGTCGACGGCATCACAATGTGGGCGGCAACAGCAGAAGCGCCGCTCGTAGTGGACCTCCGCACATAATAGAAGTGCGCTACACCTCCTCGCTCACGATGCCTGCTGCACATCGGAATCAAGATCTTAATCAGAGAGTTCGCTGAAATTGGAAGAACCGACTACAATTTAGTTCACATAAATCTGATTTGAGTTCACAGAAATCGAAACATGGTTGCAAATGCATTGTGAAACTAAAATCGGAGGTTTGTGAATCTGATTTGATTCTTTGATTCAGAATTGTGTGCAGTGTTGGTGAGGCGATGGTGATGGTGTGAAGCTAGCTGTGGTGGTGGTGGTGGTGCTGGGGGTGGTGGTTGTCGGTAGTGGTGGTGATGGTGGTGGTGGCGGTGGCGGTGGCGGCGTTGCCACTGTTGTAGGCTCTTTGTGGTGGATTGGTGTAGGGGTGTGGGGGTGAGGTGGGGGGGGGTTGCAGGTGAGTGGTATTGGGTGGGTAGTGTTTCTGACCAATTACGAGCAATTGTGGCTGACAAATTGATTTTGGGAGTGTGACCAATTTTTAGGTAATTGTGACTACAATATTAATTAAATGTGACCAAAACAATTGTTACAAAATTTTATTGTCACAAACGTGATTAATTATTAGGTATTTGTGAAATAAAAATTGACTAATTGTGATAAAAAAAAGAGTAAGTTGTGATTAATAAATAATATGTGACTAAGAATGTTTTGTTTCGACTATATTTGTAATCGTGATCAAAGTTTTTGTTGATTGTGATTTTTCAGGTTGGGTGTAACCGAACTGTGACTTAGTGTGATTGAACTGCGACCTTGTGTGACCGATTATGACCAATGAATAAATATTATGTGACCAATTATGAATGATTGCTACCAATTATATTAGAGATTGTGATCTACTATGTCTTTGTGTGACAGTTGGATGAGGACGTGATGTGACCTCGTGTGACCAAACTATGACTTTATGTGACCAAACTGTAACCTCATGTGATCGAACTGTGACCTCATGTGACCAAACCATGACCTCGTATGACCGAACTGTCAATTTATGTAACCGAACTATAACCTCGTGTGACCGAATTATGATCTCGTGTGAGCGAAATGTGACTTTCTTTGATCGAGAACTGTGACTTTATGCAATCGAACTGTGACATCATGTGATTGAATTGTGACCTCATGCTACCGAACTATGACCTTATGCGACCAAATTGTAACGACCCGGGTCCCACAACGGACCGTCCCGGTCGTTAGATGACGACGTACTGTCCCCACTATACCAAATCGGGTCTTTTCAGCTTCTTTTTCCTCATTCAGACGCTCCCTGAGAAAACTTCCCAGGAGGTCATCCATCCCAGAATTTCTCCAAGCCAAGCACGCTTAACTGTGGAGTTCCTAATAATGGACTTCTGGAAAAGAAGGTGCACCTTGCTGGTATGAGTAGTACCTTTCTTAGTCGGGGTATTAAAATCACCCCCTGTTAGACTCGTGACGTCCTCGTCGCGCTTAACCCATCTGAGGATCTGTTGCCAAGCATTGAGATTCTAGAGGTGGCTCCCGCCCTATGGCATAGCAGTTAGTTCTCGATTTTCGGCTGTGGCCGTCTCTGATCCCACTTAACGGGCTGTCCCACTGTACCAAATTGAATCTTTTCAGCATACTTTGTCTTCACTCGCACGCTCCCCGAGAAAACTTCCCAGGAGGTCACCCATCCCAGAATTTCTCCAAGCCAAGCACGCTTAACTTTGGTGTTTTTGATGATGGACTTGCGGAAAAGAAGGTGCATCTTGTTGGTATGAGTAGTACCTATCATTTCTTTTAAGTTTTCTTAGTCGGGATATTACACAAACTGTGACTTTGTGTTACCAACTGTGACCTTCGTGTCTGGTTGGGTCGGTCGCCTAGGTGGGTGGGTTGAATTTAGCAACTAAATTTGTAATTGCGACCGCACTGTGATTTCGTATGACCAACTGTGATTTTTCTGAGTGAGGTGGTGAAATTTGCAATTAAATTTATAATTGCGACTGAATTATTACTTTGTATGACCGTGACTTTTTGGGTGGGGTGAAGGGAAATGTGGATGGGGTGGAATGGGGGCACCGTGAAATTTGCGACTAAATTTGTAATTGTTACTTTTTGTGACCAACTGTGACTTGTGGGTGTGGGGTGAAATTTGTGACTAAATTTATAATTGTGACTGAAATATGACTTTGTGTAACCAATTGTGGCTTCGCGGGGTAGGGTGGGTGGGGTTGGGGATGGATAGGGGTGGGGTAGGGGTGCGAGAAAATAGAAGAAAAATCATTATTGGGTAAGGGTGGGGTGGTAGAGTGCAGTGTGATTTTGTATGACCAATTGTGACTTTATAGATATGGTGGGTGGGAAAAATAGAAGAAAAATAATTATTGGGTGGGGTGGGTGGTGAGGTAAGGTAGGGTGGTGGGGACAGAAATCTGATTTTGGGTGACCAATTGTGACTTTGCGGGTAGGATAGGGTGGGGTTGGTGGAATGGCGGGACAGGTGGATTGGAAAAAAAAAGAAGAAACATCATTTTTTGGTCTGGTGGGTGGGTGGGGTGTGGTGTACGTGTAGGGTGCGATAAGGTGAAAGGGGACCGAAATGTGATTTTGTGTGATCAATTGTGACTTTGCGGAGTGGGGTGGGGTAGGATGGGGTGGGGTTGGGTGCGAAAAAATTGACGAAAAATCGTTTTTTGGGTGGGGTGGGTAGGTAGGTTCGCGGGACCGAAATGTGACTTTTTATGACCAATTGTGACTTTGTAGTAGGGGTGGAAAAAATAACCGAACCAGACCAGACCAAACCAGAATCAAACCAAATCAAGCGATTTGGTTCGGTTCTACATAAAAAAATAATGGTTTGGTTCTTAGAATCAAAAATCATTTAGTTTTGGTTCTGGTTCCGGTTCTCTTTCCAGAACCAGAACCAAGAACCGAACTTAATATATATATATATATATATTTTTACAAATTAGTGGATATTCATCTCACCAAAATATTCAAATCTGAAATTATAAATTTGAAATATACAAAAATATTATTTACCATACATTTTATCTCATTTCCTATTAGACAAAGATTTTAAATCATAAATCTAATTATAATTCTAATTCATTTTTCTTTTTTTTTTTCAATTATAGACACGCATTCACACGGCTTTACTTGCACTCGTATAACACAGCAATCGTTGCGCTCCTTAGTCACCATTGACGGCGTAGATGTTTATTTTTTAAAATTTATGTATATATACACATCGGCTCAATTCGTCAATTCTCAAGAGTTAACCCTAACTCAAGTTGCAAATCCATCCCTAACTCACACGGCACTTCGGTAGAATGTGACTCAGAACTTCATTGCAACCTGTAACAATAAGTCTAAATAGTCTTTATGTTTGATTCTCTAAGTTTCAACGGGTCGGCGAGCTTCCTTTAGGTGAGTTTCTTCTTCTTTGACTTGGAATAACATGTTACTTTTTCTAAATTTTTATTTTGGTAACTAAAATTTTCATTTTCTATTTAGTATTGATGTAGATGGATTCTAATGAAGAAGCGGATATAAACATGTTTTAATTTGCATTTATTAGTTAAAAATTCAAGTAATGGTCTCTGAACCAAACCAAACCATAACCAAGCGGTTTGATTTCGGCTTGGTTCCATCTACACTATCTTAAAAGTGTGAATGAGGAAGAATCATTTGATTGACCAATTTAACCTCAAATTTTTTTTAAAAACCAAATATACCCTTTAAGTGCCCATTTATTTATTTAAAAAGAAAGAAAGGGGGAGAAAAAACGTTCATGACTCTCCAGTTGAAAGAATTAATTAAATCAATCATCACCCATCTTTAATCAAAATTGATTCCTTCCCAAAATCAGCCCAAACCATTTCTTCAACGTAAATCATAATTCTTAAAATATAATGCATCTTGAAACTGGTCGTGATTGAAGTGTGGGTTTGTAAAATTTTCCAAATATTCTTTCGTTTACTCAAATTGCCAAGTTAAGATTGGAGAATCCCATCACCAAATATCGCCTTTCATACATACAATCTTTTTGTTGATGCGATATATTAGCACGATTTCAGTTTCTCGAATTAGGGAAATATTTCTACTGGACAAATCTGCCATAGCCATGGCATCCCACCTCCAATTTCAATGCACTCCTTTTTTTTCTCGAAACTTGAAATTCAAGAACCGAAAAGGTAAAGTCTACGAAATCCCTCCTTTCATTATCCTCTCTATCTCACGACTAGAAACTGCTACTTGTAGGTTCAACGGCACATTGTATCCAACAAATTAGAATGAAATTTGCAATGGAGAAAGCACAGAGAAATAAAAGTAATGGTTATATGATTTCTAAAAAGAAGAGGGGATTTTTCTAGCATTCTTATTGTTTTATCGAAATTATGTAATGCATGTTTAGTTGTGTGAGGGTAAGATTTTATCTCTAATTTGGTGTTTTCTCTATAATTTAGTGGATGCCAATGTTCATGTCTCCATTTAGGTCTATTGTTAGCGCAGGTACTTATAATTTGAGGAAGACATGTTTGATTAATTGATTGTATTGATTGTATAATTATTTAATATGGAAAAATATTATTAGATTATTATAAATAGTTCATAATTTTTAATTTCACAATTGTGTTCAAAGAAGTATTGCAATGTTTGCAACATTATATTTCAATTTATTCAAAACTTTGTGACGTCGTATTCATATTTTCAATTAAAGTTTAATTTCTATCTTTTTTATTTTTTCAATTTTAGTTTTGTCTTTAACATTCTTAATGTCCTCAACTGCCTTAAAATATCGTATAGCTTCAAATTTAATATCCATATCATATATCGTTTACGTGAGACGTGCAACGCACGTGCTTACCACTAGTATCTTTAAAAAAATCAATTGGTTCCATTAGTAAAAAATCATCGATTTTTGGTTTGGTTTGGTTCTTCTGGAACCAGAACCAAACCGAACCACGTCCACCCCTACTTTGCAGGGTATGGTCGGTAGGGTTGGTGGATGGGCGTGGTTGGAGTATTGGTGGGTGGGATTGCTGTGAAATTTGAGATTAAATTTGTAATTGTGATTTGTGACTGGGATATGATTTTGTGTGACAAATTGTGACTTTTCGGGTGGGATGGGGTGAAATGGGAAAAATAGAAGAAAAATTATTTTTGGATGGACTGGGTGTTGGGTGGTGGGATAGGGTCGGGATGAGGTGGGTCGGTGTGGAAAAGTAGAAAAAAAAACATATCTTAGGGTGGGGTGGGGTGGGGTGGTTGGGTGTACGGGGTAGGGTTGGGGGCGGGGTGGGTGTGGAAAAGTAGAAGGAAAAAAATCATTTTTGTGGTGGGGTGTAGGTTGGGTTGGTCGGTTGGGGTTGGGGTAGGTGGGGTGAGGTGGGATGGGATGGGATGGGGCTTGGTGAGATTGAAAAAAAATATAAGAAAAATCTTTTTTTGGGTGGTGTAGGGTGTTGTGGGTGGAGTTGGGTGGAGGAATAGAAGAAAAAAATTTTGGATAAATTTGTAATTGTGATTTTGTGTGATCAATTGTTACTTTGTGGGTGAGTGGGTGAGGTGGAAAAACATCGAGAGAGAGAGAGAGAGAGGAGAAAAAAATTCATTTTCGTGGGGTGGGTTGGGTTGGAGTCTGGGTGGAGTGGGGTGTGAAAAAGTGGAAGAAAAAAAAATATTTTTGAGGTGGGGTGGTTGGGTGGGTTGTGAAAAATAGAAGAAAAATTATTTTGGGGTGGGGAGTGTGGGGTTGGGTGGTCAGGGTGGGGTCGAGGTTGTGGCTGGAGTGAGATCAATTTGTCACTTTGCGGTGTGATGGGAGGGTGGGAAAATATCGAGATAAAGAGAGAAAAAAATTATTTTTGGAGTAGGGTATGGTGGGGTGGGGTGGGGTAGGGTGGGTGGGGGCAGGGGCTGGGGTGAGAGTAGTTGTAACTTCAAAATTTGAATTTTTGATTTAATATTATATTAGTTTTAATATAATATATAATAGATTATTTTTTTTACATAATATATAATATTATATTTGTTTTTAATTATTAAACACTTGGTTTTTAAAAATAAATGTTAAGTTTGTTATTTTTAGAAAGTGAAACTCAAAGTGTTGTAATTTTATAATTTTCCCTTCATAATATCCCAGGTGGATACCATCCATCCCTTTCACATGCCATTTCACCATGACGACTTTACAACTCAACATGCCTAGATCAAATTGTAGCGATCGGCCTCCCAAAGGATTCATAAATTCTTATTATAAGAGCTTGCGGTGTACTTAAATATTAGAAATAAATAAATTAACATAGTTAACAAAACATTCAAAATAAGAGTCTGTTTAGTAATTTTTACATTATCAAACAAGCTCTAAATGTCTTGAAGAAGTAAGCTAGCTCATCTCCTGGAATAGATGAGAGAACCCTAGATCTTGATTCTATTTGTACGTATTCAGGCAAACTCTAGCTTAGAATTAAGGGTGGGTTAAATGAAAAAGTCATCTATTGTTGCCTGTCTGTTTGTTTGTTTGTGTTTATATCTTGATTAAGAAAATAATGGTGGCATACCAATTAGAATACCACCGCCAATTATAAGAAAGGACTTAATTTGGAGATACCAGTCACTTTGTTTCGTGAGGCGAAATATTAAAACAAACAAGCATACAACTTTATTTATAAAACAAACAAGCATACAACTCATATTGTATATTACTCATATTAATATATAACATGAGTAAACATAGATGGAAACTTATTTATTACATGATATCATACCCTCTTTATTGTAAGTATATTAATGGAGAGGGGAGTCTGATTGACGCAGCAATCATACGTACACACACACTAGTGGTTCTTCTTCAGTTCCCCCAGTACCTGATTTTGAAAACATCGCGGAATTCTTCGTCAGGACCTGGTTTATCTGCAATCAAGCAGCAACGATAGGGTTCTGGAGAGAGTGTTGCCAAGCATACAACGAAGTTGTTTGGGACTAAACGAAAGCGAACGCCTTGCATAGGATCATTACCATTCACATTCTCGATTCTGAACAAAGCGCCGTCATTTATTTCTTCAGCAGAGGCTACAATCCAACGTGGATTCTGTCTCTCTTCCATGCGCCAATATTTTTGGTTGTAGCTGCATTTCAGGCGCACAAGTTCGTCTCCTGCATACTCTATTTCGAACTTTGTGTGTGGGCCCGAATTATCCATTTCTTTGCACTTCAGAAATCCATTCTGTTCAGCAAATCATTCTGTTTCGATGCGGATCAAGTATTTACAATTGCACCACGGTTGAATTGCAATAGGATGTCTTGGCCACAATTCCATTTCTCTAGCTATGTAAGTAGTATTGTTCTTGCTTCTGTGATTTTCCCACTCCAACTGAATATGTTATTTATAGGGAAATTGAGCCTTCATTTTACTTGGGCCCAATTTGGTTGAGCTAATAATTAGTGAGGAAAAAAGCGGATAAGTTATTAACGTTTAGAGTTTGTTTGGCTAAGCTTAAATTATAATTTAAGTTGGTCAAATTGGTAAAATAATTTTTTTATCCACACATATTTTGTAAGACTGACAACTACTATCCACTTAATATCTACATATTATATGATTTATAACTTATGAGAGAATAGACTCTTTATATTTAAAGAGTATATTCTACACAATAGAGAGCAAATTTTTTGACACACTCCAAAAATTTTTATTTTTAACTCTTTCATTTACTTTCCCAAAAAAAATTTATTATCTTTCTTTATTTTTAGTTAATATATATATTTTTAAAGAACGTCTCCAACAAGCTCTTGAAACTTAAAATGTTCTTTAATTTAGAGAGTTCACCCTTAAAGTTCTACTCCAATGGACTCTTTAATTTAAAGTATACATTTGACTCTCCAAATGTGGAGAGACAAACTCACTTTCTATTATTAAATGCATTCAAAGATTTTTCTAGTTTCAATGCTTTATACGTTAACTTTCTTTATCAAAAATATTTGATTTCATTGGTCATTAATGACTTTTAAAAATATACTATATAAACTGAAAATAAAGAAAGACAATAAATATTGTTTTGAAAAAGTTAAAAAAATAAAAATAAAATAAAGAATATGTTGGAGTGTGTAAAAAATTTTGCTCTTTAAATTTAAAGATATTCTCTATTATGTAGAAAATGCGCTTTAAATATAGAGAGTTTATTGAAAATGTTCTTATAGCATGGTTGGCACTTAGCTCTCCTCTAGGTCTGGTGTTAACAATGGACCCAATGAAGCCCCCTGGGCATATCTTTCAGTGACAAAGGGAATGGTAGGAACTTGCTCAGCACAGCTGGGTACATGATTCGAATCCTGAAATAATGAATTTGTGCCTTGTAGTAAGCAGGAGTCACCACTATTTGTGGGAGTTCCAATGCTCTCCACCCTTGCTCTGGGAGGCACAACCTACGATTAACCACTCGAAAAATGGCCCAGGACGTGGTCGGTTCGGGTCCTCGAGATGTGGGTTACTACACCTTTTTAACAATGGACCCAATGACAATGTTTATGAGTTGGAATACATTTATAATGAATAGTGAATAAGGAAATTAGAGGAGATGTTTGGATGGCGCACCCCAGAGCCCGAGAGAGACCCTTTGCGGCTTTAATGTCATTAACTAGTCTTGCTCTAATAACCGTCACGGGCACCACTATGGTTCCCTTCACGGGCATGTGTTGGACGCAACATGCACACGCCAAACATGTATATGTGAAGAGCACCATATGGTACCCTTCAATGGCATCAGATCTTTTTCGTGTCATTAACTATTTCCATTATTTAAAGATCCACAATCACATATTTAAATAGACTGAACAAAAAACCTCACTCATAAAGATTAAAGAAAAATCATTGAAATTTTTAAGGTACACCTATAGCCCCCCTATTAGGTGCCAGGTATGGCCCACCTAACACCCAATGTCCACTCGTCATGTGACAAGTGGGCATGGTTTATGGTGCCCACTAGGGACACCATATTCCTTCTGCTAAAATCATATAGATTGAAAGGCTGAGAAGCCCACCTAAAAATTTTCCAAACCTTCAATTACAATTGTACATGAACCACTAGTATTTTTTCTATTATACGATCCCTGGAAAGGTTAATCTCTATATATACAATATGTTCGGTAACAGTAAAAAAATTGATTTATAAATAAATTTATTTATAAACAACATAATTTTTCAAATCACTTTTTAAACACACATTTTTTTCTTTAATTTTCAAGCACGTATTTTTCCTAGAAAACAAAAAAATAAAAAAAAATTCAACCACGAACAAACATATAATTATAAGTAGGCAATGTTTGACCCAGAGTTCATATCTGCCATGCAATCATAATCTTATCTTTATCTTTATCTTATTATTATTATTATTATTATTATTATTATTATTATTATTATTATTATTATAGCTTTAAAAGTAAAAGGGATGAGAGAGAACCATGAAAATGCAATTTCCTGCTCAAACTAGGCGGGTACCCAACCCAATAAATGAAAATAACTCCCACATTATCTTCCTGTGAAATTTAGTCTCATACCCACAACAACAAAAAATGAAATCCGTGTAGAATAAATTAAAGTAAAATAAATTAAAAAATCGTCTAGAATAAAGACATTTAAATCTGTGTTGACTAATTCAATTGCTATATGAATTCGAATTTAAATTTTTATAGATTAATGTCATACTTAAATCCGTGCAGATAATCTAATCATGATAAATATATGTTGCATAACCCAAGTATGTGCAATAATAGGTGGACCCAACCCAATATTTGAAAATAACCTCATATTAACTCCTTGTGGAATTTAGTCCAATGCCCACAACAACCGATCATTTCTCATGTGTAATTTCCTTATGCTACTTGTCGAGTGATACAAGCTATTATCTAAAATATATTTCAATTCTTAATGGCACTATTAAATGTGTTCATATTACAAGTTCCACAACATTTTAATACATATACTAATACTAGTATTTCACCCATGCGATGCACGAAAGTTATTATTCGCAACTAGTGAATCATCTCGTGCAATGCATGGGAAGAAACGTCTAGATAAAAATAATCATATTCGAAATTAAATGAATCCTTAAACAAAATAAATACCATTCACAAATAAGAGATAAGTTCATCATTTATTAGTTTCATGTATAAACAACAACCTTTTAGGGATAAGTCATACGGGCGAAAATGATTGTCCCTGACTCTTATTGATAGTCATGTCATATGACACCATCAATGAAAATTGTCTTTTTTAAAATTTAATAAGTATCCTAGAATTCGAATGGCTTAACGATATCCTTGGAATAAAAAACTTGTGTCATACATTACTGTCAGATAGAATTTGACCTCATAGAATATGATCGTCAAGTTTTGTAACGATTATTCACTCTCTCCTCGAACCAAGAATTTGCCTTGCAACATGAACACTTAAATGTAGGATCTCCAATATTCATGTACTCTGAACATTCAAACAATAGATGAAAAAGTTAATAATAGAGACTATGCATATAAAAGATAAAATTCAATATTTTAACCATTGAAAATGAAAACAACATGTATAATAATAATAATAATAATAATAATAATAATAATAATAATAATAATAATAATAATAATAATAATAATAATTGCGAGGTTGACAAAGATATTGCATCAAATTTATGATATTTTAGGTTTTCAATATTTATACAACGTAATTATTTTCTTATTGAAATTATAATTTAATATTGATCATCTCAAATTTTAGTTAAGTAAATTGGTAGACAATTTATATATTGTTGTGAAAAAAATCATAAAATTTGAATTAAAATATAGCAAAGAATATCTTAGCATGGTTAATTACTTTTTAAATTTTTAAAATTAACAGTTAGGACAAAAATCATTAATAACTATATCATTTCAAACAATATAAATAAATTTGTTAACCGTTAATATTAAAAAATGTGATATGAGACTTTTTGGAATAAAAAATTAATCAAGAATTAAATGTAATTGTCATTGAAATTATTTTGATAAATAATGCGATATAGGAAAGAACTTTAATATGTATATGTAATAAATAACTAAAAAAATAGAATTTAGTTATAAAAATTTCAATGCAGCGTGATTTATAAAAATACGAATGTGTATAATTTTCGATATAACTTTAATTGAGAATTTGACATTGGATCTATATGACTGAACCAAATATTTATCCATAAAATTAAGACCAATAAAATATCACAATTATTACAAAAAATTAATTACGTATTAAATGAAATTATCTATAAAAATATTTAATAATACGCTATTAAAAGAGCTCCAATTTTTAGATGTACTAAATAATTAAAAATAATATTATTTATAAAAAAACTATACGTATGATGTGATTTATATTGTGATGAGGAAGAAATTTGTGTTTTCCTGGAAAATCCCTTAACAATCATCTTGTAGATCCATTATTAGTCCAAAATAATTTTGCATTCTATATTTTTTTCGAAGTTTTCTCTACAATATTATTGTTTTAATATTTTTTCTTTTTTGTTAGAAACTCAAATCTATGTTTAACGACTCAAAATATCATAGGTCTTGAAGAAGAGAGTAGTATCAATCCTTTTTACTTTTTCAAAAAATAATTTACGATTTTTTATTTTCTACTTGTTTGTAATATTAATAACTAATAAGCATTACCACTGTACCAAAAATTTTGAATCATAAAACGTGATAAATAGAAGGTAGAGTAGAGGGGTCATGTTAAACAGTACCCATTTTTTCAAAGAATAACCCTTTAATTGTATCTTTTTCTACTAGTATTTTACCCATGCGATGCACGAAAGTTATTAACCGCAACTAGTGAATCATCCCGTGCGATGCATGGGAAGAAACGTCTACATAAAAATAATCCTATTCGAAATTAAATGAATCCTTAAACAAAATAAATAACATTCACAAATAAGAGATAAGTTCATTATTTATTAGTTTCATGTATAAACATCAACTTTTTAGGGATAAGTCATACATGCGAAAATGATTGTCCCTGATTCTTATTGATAGTCATGGCATATGACACCATCAATGAAAATTGTCTTTTTTGAAATCTAATAAGTATCATAGAATTCGAATGGTTCAACAATATCCTTGGAATAAAAAACTTGTGTCCTACATTACTGTCATATAGAATTTGACATTATAGAATATGATCGTCAAGTTTTGTAACGATTATTCAGTCTCTCTTCGAATCAAAAATTCGTCTTGCAAAATGAACACTTAAATGTAAGATCTCCAATATTCATGTACTCTGAACAATTAAACAATAGATGAAAAAGTTAATAATAGAGACTATGCATATAAAAGATAAAATTCAATATTTTGACCATTGACAATGAAAACAACATGTATAATAATAATAATAATAATAATAATAATAATAATAATGTGATACTTGTTGAGTGATACAAGTTGTTATCTTTATGGTTCAATTCTTAATGGCACTATTAAATGTGTTTATATTACTAGTTCCACAACATCTCAATAAATATATATATATATATAAGTGGAATAGCTGTTAAATTAACAATCACATAATTTTCCGCCTAAATACATTTGCCTCTTTTGGAAACAAAAGATTAAAGTAAATAAATTAAAAATTCATGTAGAATAATGACATATATATTTGAATCTGTGTTGATTAATTCAATTACTATTTGAATTCAAATTTAAATTTGTATGGATCAATATCTTACTTAAATTCGTGCGGATTATCTAATCATGACAAATGTATGTTGCATAACCCAAATATGTGCAATTATAGGTGGACAAACCCAATAAATGAAAATAACCCCAGATTATCTTCTTGTGGAATTTAGTCCAATGCCCACAACTTGTCATTTCTCATGTGTAATTTCCTAATGCCTTGTTGAGTGATACAAGTAGTTATCTAAAATATGCTTCAATTCTTAATGACACTATTAAATATGTTCACATTGCAAGTTCCACAACATCGTAATATATATATATGAAAGCAGGATAGATGTCAAAATTAACAATCACATAATTTCTCGTCTAAATAAACTTGCCTCTTTTGAAAACAAAAAATTAAAGTAAAATAAATTAAAAATTCGCTTAGGATAATGACACATTTGAATACGTGTTGATTATTCCAATTGGTATTTGAATTTGAATTTAAATTTGTAAGGATTAATGTCGTATTTAAATCCTTACAGATGATCTAATCATGACAAATACATGTCGTATAACCCAAATATGTGCAATTACAGGTGGGCCTAACCCAATGGAAGAAAATAACCCCAGATTATCTTCCTGTGGAATTTAGTCTCATACCCACAAAAACATGTCATTTCTTATGTGTAATTTCGTGATACCACTTGTCGAGTTATACAAGCTGTTATCTAAAATATGTTTCTTTTTTTTTTGAAAGTTCCAAAAAATATTTCAATTCCTAATGGTACTATTAAATGTGTTCACATTATCAGGTCCACAAATTCTTAATATATATGAAAGTAGAATAGTTATCAAATTAACAATCACATAATTTTCCGCATAAATACACTTGCATCTTTTGAAAACAAAAAATTAAAGTAAAATAAATTAAAAGTTCGCATAGAATAATGACATATTTAAATCCGTGTTGATTATTCCAATAACTATTTGAATTCGAATTTATATGGGTAGATTAATGTCGTATTTAAATTTGTGCATAAAATCTAATCACGACAAATACATGTTGTATAACCAAAATATGTACAATTATAGGTGGGCCCAATCCAAAAAATGAAAATAACCCCATATTATCTTCCTGTGGAATTTAGTCTCATTCAACATGTCATTTCTCATGTGTAATTTCCTTATGCTACTTGTCGAGTGATACAACCTATTATTTAAAGTACGTATCAATTATAATGGCATTATTAGATGTGTTCACATTGCCAGGTCCACAACATTTTATATACAAACACATAGTTTCCCGCCCATTTTCATCTGGCATTTTAGAAAATTTCTTATATTTATCAATTTATTTTAATACATGAATTGGTAAAGTTCAATTAATGCATGTAATAAATGATTTATGGATTTGTGAAAAAAAATATATCTATAAAAAGTTAAATTATAGATTTTTATTCTTTTGATAATTATTGCATTATTTTGAAGTCAAAAAATATGCAATATAGGTGTCAAATCCAAGATCTCAATGAGAAGTTTATTATAAACTAGGAAATGAGACCAAACTCTAAATATATCATTCGTAAAATCTTTTCAAATATTAAATGTATTCAATTTTTTTAATTTATTTCATTTAATCTATACATCTATAGTATCTATTAAAACAAAACAGCTGTCATTTGCTGTTTGCCCGCCTAAAAAACTTTCTTTTTGCGAATTTCATATTTTTGTATTTTTTTTAAATTTCTGAAAATAGAAAGTGCATTTACCAATTTTGTAAGTTTCAATACCATTTAATGAATGCACTTAATATTTTTTTGTGAATTCTTAATATTTTTGTGTGAATTAAGTGGGATAAAAGACACGCTTGCTTCGTAATTCGGATGGATGAATGAGTGCCTTTATTATTTTGTACCAACATATCATTAATTAATGCTTTCATATTTTTTATCATTAAAAAACAAAGAAAATCTTCCTTTCATTCAAATATTTATCTGGGTATACGAGTAGTCACAATAGGGTGTTTCCATATGTTTACTTCTAATGTACACATTTCGAAAATTGTTATCATTGCAAAATTAAATTTTCAATGCGTTTTAATTTGATGTGTTTGTGTTATGTGTATTTGAAACCTTTTCAAACTCACAATGTTAAAAAGTTATATATATATATATATTATGTTTTGATAATTTTTCCAACAAACAATATTTTTAGCCTATTTTTGGTAAAATGTGTGCTTATAACATTTGAATATAAATTTTCATGTGGCAATGTTTCATTGCTTTTTTTTTTAATTAAAAAAAAGTTAAACTTAATAAATTTTCATGTGGCAATATTTTTCAAGAAATATTTGCGTAATTTAATTAAACTTAATAAATTACTAAATACACATATTTTGTAATAAATTTAATTTTCTTAAATTGCAGACTTGTGGAAAAATAGAAAATGAAAATAGAAAATGCCAATAATATAAAGTTAACCTATGTCAAGTGAATATGCGTAGGTTCGTTTAAGAAACCGTCGTAAAATCCAGGTATTGACCAAAAGTGTCAGTTTTTTATTAAAAACCGATGCAAAAAACCCACTATATGCGTCGGTTCTTGAAATAAGAATCGACGCATATAGCTTTTGATTAATATGCATCAGTTCTGAAAATGGAACCGACGTATATTGCTTAATTTTATATTACAGATTTGGTCGGGATTCATCACTTTCTTTTCACTCAAATCATTTCTTCACTCTCTCTCACTCAAACCACTCGAACCTGACCACCCCTCTTCACTTTCTCTTTCACTCAAACCCTCTCCAACCTCGCGCGCGCCGTTGTTGCCTCCTCCTCCTCCTCCCTCACATTACGCACCAGCCGTGGCCTCCTCCCTCTCATTTCTGCCACCCGTCGCCGGCTCTCTTGTTTTTAAGGTGTATATATATATATACATAGATTGCTATATTTTTATGTTTATATATGTTATGAGAAGTATATATGAATATGTGTGTGTGTGTGTGTGTGTGTTATGTTTATGTTTATATATATATATATTGATATGTATATTTACGTATAAGTAAATATTTATGTGTTTTTTAATTATATATATATATATATATATATATTATGTATATGATGATTTAATTTATGTGTTAATTAGTTTAAATAATTTTTATTAGTTTAGTTCGAATGTTAATTTTAGGTTATTGATTTTGAGTTAGTAGATGGATATATTTCAATTTTTTAATTGATGGAGTTTTAATGAAATTATAGAATGTTAGTTTTTATATAATATACAATTGATTATAGACATTTTATATTGAAGAGTTGGGAATTGTTTTCGGATTAATTTTGGAGTAGTTGATGATGTTGAAGTTTGACTAAAGTTATGTTTGAGTTTTGGATATGTTGAGGTTGAATGTTTTGGTGTTATTGTGAAATTTTGATTGCACCTACAGGTTGGCTAAATCCAATTTATGGAGGAGATCCTGCCGAAATTTTCATAAGATTTTATAACTAAAAAAATGAAATTTAAAATTGAAGGTGATTTCATTTGTTTTAATACATTGTGAATATCTTGATATATAGGTGGTTAGATATGAATCGGAGTTGGATGTATGGGAGACATAGTACACAAGAATATGTGAAAGAAGTTGAAGAATTTATGAAATGTGCAGAGGAAAATAAAATAAAGAAAGGGGAAGAAATGATTTTATGTCGTTGTTATGATTGTAAGAATTTGAGAAAGTTTCGTAGTTCTGAGCAAGTGAAGAGTCATTTGATTCGTCGTGGGTTTAAAGATGGTTATACACGGTGGATATGGCATGGTGAGAGTATACTTCCTCGGATGAGCGTAGGCGAGAATGAGGGTTTGAGCAATAATGAAGAGATTAATGTGGAGAATGACGAGAATGATGTGGATAACGATCGGATAAATGAAATGATGCATGATGTACAAGAAGATTTCATTTAAAAGCCTCATATATTCGATAACTATTCAAGGATTCGGAAAAGCCTTTGTTTTCTGTTTGTAATAAATTCACAAAATTGTCAGCTGTGTTCAAATTGTATAACTTGAAAGCAAGAAATAGGTGGAGTGATAAGAGTTTCACGGCATTATTGGAACTTTTACGAGAAATGCTTTCGGAGGATAACGAGCTTCCTAGTTCAATTTATGAGGCAAAGAAATATTGTTCCCTATGGGTATGGAGATTGAGAGGATACATGCATGTCCAAATGATTGTATATTGTATTGGAATGAGTATAAGGACTTGCATCTATGTCCAAAGTGAGGGGCATCGAGGTATAAGCGAAAGCACGAAAATTATAATTGTGGGGATAAGAAAGGCTCTCTGACAAAGGTGTTATGGTACCTACCCGTAATACTAAGATTTAAAAGCTTGTTTGCTAATACAAAGGATGCTATGAACATGCGGTGGCACGCTGAAGGGAGGAAAGAAGATGGAAAACTAAGACACCCAGCCGATTCACCTCAGTGGAGGAACATTAATAAGATGTTTCCCGAATTTGGTGGCAAAGATAGGAATCTTATGCTTGGACTATACACAGATGGGATGAATCTGCATGGTAACATGAGTAGTCAACATAATACTTGATCGGTTCTTTTGGCGATTTACAATATTCCCCCGGCTACGTATGAAGCGCAAGTACATCATGTTGTCATTGCTAATATCAGGGCCTAAACAACCGAAAAATGACATAGATATTTACCTTGCATCATTAATTGAAGATTTAAGGCTGTTGTTGAATGAAGGTGTGTCGGTGTTTGATGCACATAATGATAAGTGTATTTTATACACTTATTTATCTGTCGAAATTAAGATATTATAATGTTTTTTTTTTGAAAAAATTCTACTTAGTAGTTATTATTGGTCATTATTTCAGGTTTTATCCCAAAAGTCGAGAAGCTGAAAGAATTGAAGCAAAATCATGACAATTGGACGAACATTGAGATAAAACGAAGAAAATTGACTAAAGTGTACACTTCAAAAAGTTGAAGACCGAATATGCAATTAACTCACGGAACAACTTATCATATTTGGAATAATTGAGTGGCTTAAATGAGAATCAATTTAATTTGGGTCTTAGGACTAATTTGTATGTGTGTATATACACACACATTGCAAAAAAGAGAGAACAGCCGTGGGTGAGAGGTGAAGCAGCCGAGGGGGAGTTTTTCTTGGAATATATACATACACGACTGCTACAATAAATCAAGGAGACAAGGAATTGAGGTTTACAAAAAGTTGTCGGCTGTGATTTTAGAGGCATTAGTGGCTTAGTGGCTTTGGAGAGGAAAATATACTTTCTTGGGATTAAAAGTGGTTGGCGGTGTAGGAAGTCAAGTGTTTGGCAGATTTTGTGGTGTAGGGAATTCTTTGGATTAAAAGTGGTTGGTTGGATCAAAGTTGGCAAGCGAAAAATTCCAAGGCAGAGAGATAGTACACGGCTGGTTTGGAACAAAGAAAGGAAGGATCACGTAATAAAATTCGGCAATTTCAACAAAAAGATAGAGATATGAATTTGTGGTTGCTTGTGGTCACTTATGAATTCCTAGAAAATTAAATGCATTTAGCTAAGGAAAACCCGTTGTAGAGATACATAGTTGACTTAGTTAAATAGGCCTAATTTGAACTCGAGAGAGGATATTCGACCAAATACAATTTTAGAAAACAACTTGAGATGAGAAATTAAGTTAGAACATTATTTCGAAATCGTTAGTCCCGATATTCATTTAACTGTTCGAAAACCTACCATTTTATTTATTGCTTTATTAGTTGTTTTTAGTTTTAAATTTCAACTTTTATTTTAATTGAATTCTTTATTTCATTTAATCTCAATTTTATTGTCGTTTTTGTTTTTATTATTTTGCAATTTATTTTCTTAGTTAGTTTTTACTTTAGTCTAGAAATTTTAAAATCGAAGTAAATTTATAATGAATTAACTAGTCTTCGTGGGATTGACAACGCGGACTCAAAAATCCACTTTTACTACTTTTTAACGATATCGTACACTTGCGATTTCACGCCAACAAGTTTTTGGCGCCGTTACCGGGACTATTTTAATTTGTTATTTATTTGTTTTGATTTTAGTATTCTTAGACTTTTAGATTTAGTTTGCCTTTAGTTGTTTATTTTATTTTTTTTCCTTTTCTTTTTCATATGATCTTCTTGCTTTTCTGTATGACATTGGTGATAGTGATAGAAGAAAGGCTAAGAAATCAAGGCAACACAGGGGGACATGAGGTATATGACAGAATATAATACTTTTGTAGACGTGGATGATGAGTACTTGCGCTTTGAACTATTAATGACCCAATCGATCATTATTAGGGACCCTCTGGAAATTCAAACAAGTTCAACATGTGAATACTGGGGAGCAATCCATAGTACTGCAGATTGTATACTGCTGGCCACATCAGAGGAAGTGAAAAACTTTCTAAATGATGATACATGCCTATTTTACAAGGCTGAAAAATACAAGACACAATTGCCATAGATTGATTTGACAAGGCCAAAGGAAGACGAACCAGTGGAAATTAATGAAGAAGAAGTTAAGAAACAATCTGCACCATCAAAAGAGAAAGATGAGCATGTTGAGAATGAGGAGTTGATTTTAATGGAGAATATAATAGCTGACAAGTGTGGAGCTAGCAAGCAATCCTTACAATTAATCGATTCTCTTAAAATTGATTTCGTGATAGGGCCCGAAGAAGAGTTCGAAGTATACATAATTGAGTTCGAATCTAATGATAACATTAAATTTGATTTTGAACATGGCAGCATCAAAAAGTTGGGGCGAAAGTATGAATTGGAGCAAATGCAACTTCAACAAATAATGCAGATATCAAAATCATTATTTCGAGTGCCTTGAAGTCATGTTCAAAAGTCAGGCTTTAGACTATAAATGGAGCGCTTATTGGACGGCAACCCAATTTTCTTTCATTTTATTTATTCTTGCTTTATTTGTTACATTTGAATTTTTAGGTAGTACTTGCATTTTATTTTATTTTTTTCTTCCTTGGAGTTTTTGAAGTAAGCATCCCTAGTACTAACCTCTTTGATTTGATCTTCAAGATTTTTTTTTTTAATTTAAATTCATACTTCATCCATGAGCTTACAATTTTGCATCACATTGTGTCAAATCATTACTCTTATTATATTAAAAACAAATCATATGCATGATTTTGCACACTTTGAGGAATTATGCATGATAATTGTAATGTTCTTAATGGTCGACCTTGTTTGAAAATTCAAAATTTTCTATGTTTAAGTTGGGATTGTTGGTGTTGATATATTTCATTCTATTAATGGTGTATATGATTCTAATGTTGTTTATTTTTTTTACTTACGAGGAACACACCGCTTGTAACACTTCCAACCAAGCATGGAAACACAAGAAACAGTCAAAATCATCCAAGCGAGATCAAAACAAAGTTTCAAATTATCACATTGCTCCTCTAAACCTGAGAAGTACCTAACTCCTCTTTTATGTATTGTTATCAATTGATATATATTTTCTTTTCCATTGAGGACAATGTAACCTTTGAGTTTGGGGGGGTGGTATCTCATTTCTTGATTTTGTTCATTCGATACCTTTTTTTTGGGATTCACAAAAAAAAGGGGTGAAAAATTTTAAAATTTTTGTTGATTTATTTATTACTTATGACATGATTTGAATTGACTTTTGTGCTTTAGTTAGAAAATTTGGGCAACATGTGAACCAAAATATTTTCTTAACATTCATCTATGTAAGACTTTAATCAAACTTGAGCACATAGCCACTTTTAAAAAAATAACTTGTGTAGGGAGATGCTTGATACTTGTGGGGAAAACTTGTGCACTTTGAACAAAGAATTAACTGAAAAATCCCGAACCTTAAGAAATTAAATCCCGACCTGAAATGTAGAGCCAAATTGCTCAAGAAACAGTTTGGAGGTGGAAAGGTTAAGTACAAGTAGGCATTGACGGATTGAAGGTCTGAAGTTTTTCCATCTTTAGTGTAAGGAGTTTTAATCAACGGGTATAAATCATGTCCAGCATAAAAATAGAAAAATGTTGAAGGTCTTATTATGCTATTCAAAAGCCTTTTTGACTCGAGTAATTAAGTCTGATGGGAACCTGGTACCCTAAATTCGTCTGGCTTAGGAGTCACATACCTAAAGCTTGCTAAATGGGTCAATTAGAAAGCAAGTACGGAGAGTGGACTTACACATAAGACACTAAAACATCTTTAACTTTTTTGTTTAAACTTTTATGACTCGAGTAATTAAGTCTGAGGGGTTCTCTAAACCTGGTACCCTAAGCTCAACTGAGTTAGGAGCTACCGACCTAAAGCTCGCTATAAGGGTCATATAGAAAGTCAGTATGAAAAGTTCTGCACAAAGATGGTAAAAGACTTGGATATAAACAGAAAAAGTTGTTCATATAAAAAATGAAATGAAAATGGAATAAGCTTTGTTGATTAAAATTCCTAATACTGAAGTGTGGGATTGGAAATGAATTATTTTTGGTCTGTCGTGCATACTTGTCAAATCCTAGTTGTCTTGTGTGGAAAAATGCAATTTATACATATTTAAAAACTACATCAATAGGAAAGATCTCGGGATATGAGAGAAAAGCATTAAGGTTGTGATCATCCATGAGAGTGTAAGGAAAATAAAAAGAAAAACAAAAACAATTTATGTTTGCATTTTTATTTTTATTTTTATTTTTATTTTTTTTATAGTTTATTTTTATTTTTGTTCGAGGACGAACAAATATTCTAGTTTGGGGGGTTTGATAAGTATATTTTATACACTTATTTATCTGTCGAAATTAGGATATTATAATATTTTTCTTGAATAAATTCTACTTAGTTGTTATTATTGATCATTATTTCAGGTTTTATCTCAAAAGTCGAGAAGATGAAAGAATTGAACCAAATTCTTGATAATTGGACGAACATTGAGATAAAACGAAGAAAATTGACTAAAGTGCACAATCCCAAAAGTTGAAGACCGAATATGCAATTAACTCAAGGACCAACTTATCATATTTGGAATAATTGAGTAGCTCAAATGAGAATCTATTTAATTTGGGCCTTATGGCTAATTTGTGCGTGCGCGCGCAGACACACACATATCTATCTATATATAAAATCAAAGTAGCTATTACTAAAAATACACACACACTTTCTCGCCGAAATTACTTGCTAAGTTTGAAAAGTTTTGGCAAAAAAAAAAAAAAATAGAATTATAAAAGAAAAAAAAAAATATTCATTAAAGGGAAATGGGAATTGGAACAATTTCAAAATGTAACGGTTGAAGAATCTAAATACAAAAGTCTAATGATTGCAAATTTGAATTACACTTTTAAGCACTACATGCATTTGTTTCCAAAAAATAAAATAAAATAAAAGTTTTGAGCACTGTTAAATCTATACATATATCAAAATAGAAGTGAAGAGAGAGAAACATTAAATGTTATATTCCCTCCAAAATGTAGTTCCAATTTTTGGAAATAAAAAACTAAAATTAAATATAATAAAATAAAAATATGTGTATATTAATGTCGTATTTAAATTCGTGTTGATTAATGCAATTTTAATTTGTAATGTCGTATTTACCCGTGTAGATAAATATGGATGAAAAATGTTTTGTTTGTAAATAAATTTATAGAAAGTACATAAACCTCCGTTCGAAAGCTATGTTTTATTTATAAACAAAAATATTGTTGTTTTGTTTTATAGACGTGTTGAAAAGTGATTTGAAAAATGTATATAGTTAAAAAGTTGGTTCGAAAAATATGCATAGTTAAAAAGTGAGTAAAAAATACGTTGTTTGCAAATAAATTTATAGACAAAATTATCAAACTAATGCTAATATTTTTATTCATTCTTAATTTTAATAAGTGTAATGATTATATGTTATAAGATTTTCGATATAATTTTTTGATCTCCCATGTTGTCCAATTGTCGTATCATGATAATTGAGGATTTTTGTAGTTATTATTTTAACTACTTAATTTTGTAAATAAAATTTAATTTTATTGATTAAATGTAAATATTTCAAAATTTTTTAACATATAAAAAAGATAAAAAAAACTTATTTAGAAGAAAAAAGTTGAACGAACAAATAAATAATAAATAAAAATATTTTTCTAAAAGAAAAAACATTTTAAAAAGAAAAAGAAAAATCCTATAAAGATCAAGATCTCCTAATTTTGATTAGTTTCGTACATGTTACATTTCCTATTTTGATTAGTTTTATCTTTTTTTTTAAGTTTTGAATTCGATAATATTTTGTATTAAAATGTTAGTGTACTATATTTTTATTTGATATGATTGTATATACAATTAATATATTTTCATAAATTTTGATTAAAATTGTTATCATAAATATATTCTCGTACATCACACGGGTGAAAAAAGTAGTTGCAAAAAAGAGAGAACAACCGTGGGTGAGAAGCAGCCGAGGGGGAGTTTTTCTTGGAATACGTACATACACGGCTGCTACAATAAATCAAGGAGACAAGGAATTGAGGTTTACAAAAAGTTGTCGGCTGTGATTTTAGAGGCAATAGAAGCACTGTTCGGCGGCCAACCTTAAAAAATAAATGATTTTTTTTGTTGTTTTTTAGGTAGATGAATGGTTAAAAATTAGAGAGAGAAAATATGTAGGGTTAAAGATTAATTTGGAGAATTGTGTAGTTTAAAAAGTGGTTGGCGGTGGAGGAAGTCAAGTGGTTGGCAGATTTTGTGGTGTTGGGAATTCTTGGGATTAAAAGTGGTTGGTTGGATCAGAGTTGGCAAGCGAAAAATTCCAAGGCAGAGAGATAGTACACGGCTGGTTTGGAACAAAGAAAGGAAGGAGTCGACTGTATATTGGGGGTGATGTTAATTCTTCAATTATTCAAACTCCAAATTTTATCTTTATTATTTTTTCTTATTCCACAAACATGAGTAACTAAATTTTAAATCGGGATTGACGATATAGATTTAATGTTTTTAGTTTAATTTTGATTCACAAGTTGGTGCTTTATTTTCATGTATTGATTTTATTATTGCATTTAATTCTTGAGTTGTTTGATCACCAATTCATGATTTAATGATTTTTTTCATAATTCGAGAGGTGGGTTAACAATTAGATCACGTAATAAAATTCGATAATTTCAATAAAAAGATAGATATATGAATTTGTGGTTGCTTGTGGTCACTTATGAATTCCTAGGAAATTAAATGCATTTAGCTAAGAAAAACTCTGACCCGCTGTAGAGATACAGGGTTGACTTATTTAAATAGGCCTAATTTGAACTCGAGAGAGGTTAATTAGATATATGAGTGAATTAGACAAAATACAATTTTAGAAAACAATTTGAGATGAGAAATTAAGTTAGAACATTATTTCGAAATCGTTAGTCCCGATATTCATTTAACTGTTCGAAAACCACCATTTTATTTATTGTTTTATTAGTTTTTTTTAGTTTTAAATTTATACTTTTATTTTAATTGAATTCTTTATTTCATTTAATCTCAATTTTAGTGTCGTTTTTGTTTTATGATGATAACAATTTTTTAAATGTAGGAAAAGTCACCTGCAAAGGCAAAAAAAGTCAATAAACAAAAAAATGCCAAAAGTTCTGAAATGTCATCTACCCAATGATCTCCGCTGGTTGACGATGCAACATTACAATGTCGGTGATGATTGCAAAAGTTGCACAATGAGGTCATTCGGACACCTGTTGGTATTGACTTTTTCACTGTGCCTTTAGACGCAAATGTGTTTCATCATACGAACAACACAGATATTTACGTTACAATCGACGACATCGCCGACTTGCTTAAAATGGAATGGTTGAATATATCTATCCTGCAAATACACACGATGTAAGATTGCTTAACAAAAATTTATAAATTCCATTTAAATTTTCATCATTCATTCATTTATTGATTTATATAATTTTAGGTACCTATATGAGTTGTGTCAGGAAATCGGCACCAAATCGGTTGAATTTATATGTCTGTCACAAATTGCGTTAATTAAGGTGAAAAATAATTTTGACAGCATCATTACGTATATAGAATCCCAAAGAATTTAACATAGCATAGACCCGAAGGTATTAAGGCATTAAAAGTAACGTTATATAAATATCATGAAGAATTAAGAATTTAACCACTTGCATGTAATGTATCTTATCTTAGTAAATTGAAGAGATTTTATGAAGGAAAAATAATTCCACAGACCAAATAAATTTCTATTATTTACATGAATTGGTGATTAGGACGTATATCAATTGTATGATTTTACCTTTGATTTGCAATATTTATAGATGCAAACGGCATACACAAATAGAGTCCTATTAAAAATGTAATTATACTGGAGAAAGGCGTGCCACTGCCACAAGACACCGGGTAAAAATAAAATTTGAATCATAGGGGTTTTCTTTGGATTGTGATAGTTCACTGCTTGCCAATAACAGTCTCACACGTCAACCATAAAAGAGAGTTATTTTGGTTTAACTATGTTCCCTACTCAATTGAAGTTCTAGTTTTATAATAATATAATATTCCTTCCATCTCTTATCCAAACTCAAAACAAGATTTATTCACCCATATACACACGTGGAGGCTACAACCAATAATACATACATATATTCTCCAATTTCTCAGTGCCGAAAACAAGGAGATAGAATTTGGTAAAAGATAATTACCAAATAATATTAACGTTAACCTTACATTTTCCTAATTGAATTTAAATTGTTTTGGTCTGATCCAAAATAAATTTCTCTTGGGTCAAGACTCCTACCTAATTAATCATTATCTATAAAATGAGTATGATACTGATATAGTAATTATCTCTTTATCAATAATTAATTATCTAACCAAAATAAAAATTATCGACAAAACTTATTTTCCTTTTTGTCCCTCAACTTCTAAAAATTTGTTAAAGACATCTAGGTAAAATTCGTATTGCTAACCAATAATAAACCATAGAATTTCAGAGTGTTACAGGACCTACTTAAACACATTTGAAAAATGGAAAATCCACTGCAGAGTTGTACTGCACGACCATGCAAACACTACTAGGTGGCCACGCGTTCTGGCATCAAACCAACATATCTAGTTTAGGGTGGCCTGCATGACCACCAACTCTATAACTGTGCGATCGCGCAGTTGGTCGGTCCAGCGCAAAGTCAGGCCCATGCATGGATTTCTTGTCTTATTTTGCCTAGGTTTCTTGGAAACTTATATATTCAACTATTCATGCACAAAGAAGCTACCTTTGCACACACAGTCAAGAGGAAAAATTCATCATTTTATCATTAAGATCTTGGAAGCTAATTGGAGGCAAAGGCGTGAGGATTGGAGATCAACACTTGAAAGCTACATCTTGGTACAAGATTTCTTTTATTTGTTGAATTTTAAAACTCATGATGTTTCTATTATTATTTTTTGTATTTTCAGTTCCAATACCACGGAAAATTAATTTTCTTGTTGGGATTCGTGATGTAACATAGTTTTAGACCTTTAATTACATTGTTCAAGTCTTTACGTATAAGTTGCATGTGTTGATTTTTTTATGTGTTTAATGTTTGAATTAACTAGCTACTAATTTATTGATTTAATGGTTTGTTTTCATAATTCGAGAGGTGAACTAACGAACTAGATGTAGGAATAAAATTCGGTAATTTAATGAACGATAAAGCTATACATTTATTGTTATCGTGATCTATTTTTAGAGTTCTTATATTCAATGCACCTAATAATTATAACATGCTGCCTAGAAACACAGTTAACTAATTAGGTAGAGTTGATTTATACTCTAGAGAGGAATTTCACATGCATAAGTGAACTCGATCGATCACATTATTAGGATTGAAACTTGAATACTGGAATTAAAGGTATTAACTATGTGAAATCGTGATTCCCAACTTTTCAATCATAAATAACTAAAATTAATTAGTCTCAATCAATCATTTAATTAGTTTAGACAAAAATCTCACTTTTCAACTGTTCAAATAAATCTAGGATTGAAATTGTAGCGACCAAGAATTTTTACGCGATTAATAATTATTTTAATAGAAAATCGTGTCGCTACTATTTCACCCATTTTTATTAAGTTAACGCCACGACGTATTCGTATAGCCAAATCAAGAAATAATCGAGATCGTTCGATTTTAAATTAAATTCCGAATTTCTAAAAATATTTCCATTCTCTTGATTTAAAGTATATTAAGTCCAAGTACTTAATTCAATGTTATCCCAATATTTATTTATACAAAAATTATTTTTATTATTGAAATTAAGAAAATATATGCAAGCATGAGAGGTTCCATTATATATAATAATTATGAGAATCTTAATTTAATAAATATGGAAAAGTATATGAATGGTTGATAGACTCCATTATATGTAATCATGAAGAGCATAATATTTGTATAAATATGGAAAAGTATATGAATGAATTATATACTCCATTATATATAAACATGAAGAGCATAATATTTGTATAAATATGAAAAAGTATATGAATGACTGATAAGACTCCATTATATGTAATCATGAAGAGCATAATATTTGTATAAATATGGAAAAGTATATGAATGATTTATATACTCCATTATATATAATCATGAAGAGCATAATAATTGTATAAATATGGAAAAGTATATGAATGATTGATAGACTCCATTATATATAATCATGAAGAGCATATTATTTGTATAAATATGGAAAAGTATATGAATGGTGCTTTACTTTAAGAAAATGATGTGTTAAAATTAATAGAATTGAATGATTATGTTTACAATATGCCAACTTTATACATCTATTTAAACTCATCTCTTTTACACACAACTCTACACATATACACTTATTTCCAATCTCTTGACAAAATCCACAAGTAAGAGAAATTCAAGGTGGTCAAGAAAGTTTTGGTCCATTTACTACTACACTTCATTTTAATCTTTTAAAAGGTAAGTATATCTTATGTTTTTATGAAAATTAAGTATGTTGTTATGAAATGTAAATATACTTTAAGTTTTTATGAAAAGTAAGTATGTTTTTATGAAAGGTATTATCTTATGTTTTTATGAAAAGTAAGTATGTTTTTATGAAAGGTAAATACACCTTATGTTTTTATGAAAAGTAAGTATGTTTTTATGACAAGTAAGTATATCTTATGTTTTTATGAAAAGTAAGTATGTTTTTATGAAAGGTAAATACACCTTATGTTTTTATGAAAAGTAAGTATGTTTTTATGACAAGTAAGTATATCTTATGTTTTTATGAAAAGTAAGTATGTTTTTATGAAAGGTAAATACACCTTATGTTTTTATGAAAAGTAAGTATGTTTTTATGACAAGTAAGTATATCTTATGTTTTTATGAAAAGTAAGTATGTTTTTATGAAAGGTAAATACACCTTATGTTTTTATGAAAAGTAAGTATGTTTTTATGACAAGTAAGTATATCTTATGTTTTTATGAAAATGTTTGGATCATTGCTATGAAATCAATCTCACAAGATTGTTATGGGTTCCATATGATATGTTTATGATTATGCTAAGGGGACCGGAGTTTAGTAACGCTACACATAAGAATTCTTGCCATTTAAGTTCGGTAAAATTCTTGTGTCTCCCTATGTTTATGAGTATTTCGATCCTATCCTATGTTATGATGAAAATGATCCATATGCTTTCAAAAGAAAATTTATGCTTGGTATACTTACAGGGATTTTATAAATCTCACTCCACGATATTTACCATTTTCAGATAATTGAAGGTTCGAGGCGGTCAACATGGAAGTGGCAAAAGTGGTTAAGATTGATGAGATAATTATGTTGAACTTTATGCAAGAAAATTATGTTCTATTTTTATTCACAAATAAAATTATGGGATTCTAATTATTCTTTTGAATAATTTTACATTACTATTTAAGTCTCGATAATATGATATGAGTCACTTTTAGTGGCACTCGAATGGAAGAGAATTCGGGTCGTCACAGAAATAACTTCGGTAATTAATCACTATCTCTGTAGGACGATAACTCAGACTGTTTGTCCACTTTATTATTTGGATGCGATATCCTACACTTGCGCTTTACCACGTCAGCCATATCAAACTTCAAAATCACATTTCCACCCTTGACTTTATTGTGCAGGTAAGACATTATCTGCAATTGCATGCCCACTAGTAAAACTACTCTGGTTGGGAGAAATCAGTTTGGGGAGGATAGTATTCAATCTGTTAGACATTGTCTTAGTGAGGACTTTGTTAAGGACATTACACAAACTGATTGGTCTGAAATCCTTCCAGCTGGTAGCTAGAGATATTTTGGGGATAAGTACTAAAGTAGTGGCCGATACTCCATTCGGAAGAATTTTCACATTGAAGAAGTCCCTAACAGCTTCAAGAAGGTCTACTTTAATAGTATCCCAGCATTCCTGGTAAAACATTATAGAGAATCCATTTGGTCGAGCTGCAGTTCCTTTATCCATAGATAGAACTATTTTATGTATTTCCTCCATATCTAGTTGAGAATTTAGCCAAGCATTATCTCTGGAAGTGATAGCTCTTGGGATAGGATCCAAAAGCTCTTCAGAATTAGCAATAGGTTTAGTGGATAGCAGTTTTGAAAAGAATTCGATAACAGATTGTTCAGTTAGGAATAGTCCATTTTCTTTTGAATTTGGATGATTGTGTTCTGATTTCTATGTTTTTTGACAACAACATGGAAGAATTTCGTTTTTCTATCTCCTTCGTTTAACCATTTCACCCCAGACTTCTGCTTCCAAAATGTATTCTCTCTACATGGTAGAAGATTAAGTTTAGTATATGCTTTATGTGTGTCAATTCTAGTTTCAGGGGATTTGTAATCATCATATATTCTCTCCTTCTGAAGAGCTTCCAGTTCTGCCTTTTTGATCTCTTCAAAGATATTGTCAAAAACTTCTTTATTCCAGATTTTTAAGCATTTTTGAGTCTTTTTAGCTTGTAAAAGAAACCAAATAAGCCACTTAAATATGGAATTAAAGGGGATCCCCAACATTAACTCACAACCTCCTGCAAGTTCTCATGTAGGCTCCACATATTTCGATATCTGAAAGAGATTGTATATTTTCCATTTGACTGTTTGCAACAAATTAGCTTGGGGTTATGATCTCATGTGCCCCTATTTAGGATAATAGTTGAGAAATTGTTGTGAAAATATCGCAAGTGCACGATATCGTAAACAAGTAATAAGTAGACTTTTGAGTCGGGATTGTTGATCCCACGAAAACTATTTATTTGCTATCGATTTACTTTGATTCAAAATAATTTCTAGACTAAAGTAAAAACTAACTAAAAAAATAAAATTGCAATCGATTCCAAAAAGACAATAAATTGAGAGATTAATGAAATAAACAATTCTAATAACTAAGAAATAAAAATTAAACTAAAAGCAACTAAATGAAAATATAAAAGAAAGAAATTGAACGATGAGCTTTCTTAACAATAAAGAACTATCGGGATTAATGATTTCGAAATAATATTCTAGCTTAATTTCGCATCTGAAGTTGTTTTCTAAAATTTTGATCGAATTCACACATGTTTCTAATTTACCTCTCTCGAATTCAAATTAAGTTTATTTAACTATGTCAACCATGTAACTCTGCAGCGGGTCAGAGTTCTCCTTAACTAAATACATTAAATTTCCTAGGATTCATAAGTGATCACAAGTAACCACAAATTCATGTCTCTATCTTTTAGTTGAAATTGCTGAATTTTGCAACACGATCTAATTGTTAACTCACCTCTCGGATTATGAAAACAACCATTATTTTGTATTATCTTTTACTCTTTGAATTGAAATTTTAGGCTCTTCGATCACATTACTAACTTAACCATAATCATACACATTGTAATATATAAGCCGTCCTTCAGATTTCGTCGGTGAATCATCAGTCAAACCACTAGTCTGAGCATTGAAATTGCCATGTATAAGAAGAACATGTTTAGTACACAATGTTGAACAAGATTGTAATGTATATCCTGTATTACTAATTGTACATGCGACAAAAGGCGAATGAACCTAAAGATTTAGGAATGTGGGAGACATTAAATGAAAGGATGATGAGCTAAGATCGTCCTCGAATGATTGAGATCGTGTAACTTTTGGGGGTGATTCAGGTGGAATATCGACACTATCAACGTTCCGTAAAATCCAGCCTGATGTCTATGAGGGATATTAATGTGAGTTATTGAGTTGCTCCAAGGAGGCAAACCTCCATTTGCGCGTAAATAATCTTAATATCTTGTTTTGAGCTTTAGAGTGTGTTAATTTGGTATTGTTTAAAATGAGTTTTTTTGAAATGAATAGTGATTTTTAGGAGAAATGATGGTTGAGATTTGTTGGGTGGATTTTGTGAATAGTGACGCCAAAATAAGTATAATGACGGTTTTGTAAATCCTTGCCGAATATTGGACAGAGTAACGGCAAAGAAAAACACAAACAAGAAGAATAATAGAAGAAGGGAAAAATCCGAGGCAAGAGTTGGACTCTTTGTCCTTAAGTCGAAATTGCCCCGCAACGGTGCCTACGGATTTCGGCAATCAACTCCCAAGATACAACGGAAACACTTGTGTTTGTAGCACTCCAAAAAACAAGTACAATGAACCAAAATAAGGCTTATGTACTCCAAAGATGAAATGAAAGAAATCAAATCATTTGAATAAATGAATGATGAATTGATGAATGAAAAATAATACAAGCATATGGGGTCTATATATAGATGTTGGAAAGTTGTGTCTCAAAAGACACAACCCTTACAAGAGACACATCCTTTCAAATTTGTCTCTAATTGAAGAGACACAATTATTGGAAATTATTAATTTCAAAAGTCACAATCTTTCATATGAAAAGACACATCTTTTCATTAAATTAATTCTAGAATATTCAATAATATTTTTTTAATTTTCCAATATTGTCACAATTTTAAGTGGCTTAATTTTCCATTCACTATTAATGGTTCCACTTAAATAATCACATAAATTGGTCAAAACCAATTTTTCCAACAATCCCCCACATGAATGAAAATTAATGCAAATGCAATGGGAATGAAATGCAGACTCTAACAAATGGAGTACACACGACAAGTCATAGCATTAAGATAGGTAGCTTGTGGTCTTGAACCTTCTTTAGTTGAATACAATCGGATTTACTAGGCTAGTTGGTGAACGCGATGTCTTGAACGATCCAGCCGTTCGTGTAAAACCAAACAACTGTACCAACACCATGACTCATCTAACCTATTCGGTTCTCATGGTTGAGTCCATTTTGGCCCTGGACTACTCTTGGTTTCATAAGTGCTCTAAGAGAATTAAGCCTCGAATTCTCGTAGAAGCGGCCCCACTTCACACTTATATAGGTGATCTCATACCTTTTTATCTCAAGGTTATGAATCATTAAAAGTATATATGTATACTTAACCTTATACACATTTTACATAGCATTTTAAATTTTAGGAATGGGAATAAGTGCTTTATTCCGAATCATTTATGACTTAGTTGTCCCATTGAACCAAGATCTTGGGATCTCCATTCTACAAGGTTGGGTTTCCGTCATAGTAATTCTATTCAATAGGCTTTAGGCCCATTCCCCTCGAAAGATGGTATACTTGATCTCTTGCAAGTTCTTTCGTCAAAGGATCAGCCAAATTTTCTTTTGACTTCACATAGTTAATAGAGATTATACAATGGTATTATGTCTCCGACGGATATGTCGAGACTTGCCATTATACATACTATTTTGTGCCCTTGCAATTGCCGACTGATTATCACAATGTATATTAATTGCAGAAACCGACTTTTCCCAACATGGAATTTCTTCAAGAAAATTACGAAGCCATTCTGCTTCTTCACCGGCTTTGTCTAACGCAATAAACTCAGATTCCATCGTGGATCGAGCAATACATGTTTGCTTAGACAATTTCCAGGACACGGCTCCACCTCCAATGGTAAACACATAACCACTCGTGGATTTTGAATCCTTAGTGTCAGATATCCAATTTTCATCAGTATATCCTTCTAACACCGCAGGATATATTGAGTAGTGTAATCCATATTCAACCGTGTGTCTTAAATATCTAAGAACTCGGTTTAATGCCTTCCAATGTACAACACTTGGATTACTAGTGAATCTACTCAACTTGTTGACTATGTATGCTTTATCCGGCCTTGTGCAGTTGGTAATATACATTAAACTACCAATGACACGCGAATATTCCAATTGAGATACGGGTTCACCAGTATTCTTGGCTAAGTGAATACCTAAGTCAACTGATGACTTAACCGGTTTATCGTCATACGCCTTAAATTTCTTAAGTATAGTCTCAACATAATGTGATTGAGACAATGACAAACCATCGGATGTCTTAGAGATTTTAATCCCTAATATTACATCCGCCACTCCCATATCCTTCAGGTCAAAATGTTTTGTTAACATTTTCTTAGTCGAGGAAATGACTTTAGAGTTATTTCCCATAATTAGCATATCGTCAACATATAGGCATATGATTACATATTCATTAGGTGTGTTTTTAATGTAGACACATTTGTCACATTCATTGATTTTGAAGTCATTTGACAACATCGTTTTATCAAACTTTTCATGCCATTGCTTCGGTGCTTGTTTCAATCCATACAATGATTTTACAAGTCTACACACCTTCTTTTCATTTCCTGGTGCAACAAACCCTTCAGGTTGTTCCATGTAGATTTCTTCTTCTAATTCACCATTTAGAAACGCGGTTTTGACATCCATTTGATGTATTTCAAGATTATGCAATGCTGCGATTGCAATCAAGACACGTATAGACGTAATTCTTGTAACGGGTGAATAGGTATCAAAGAAATCTAGTCCTTCTTTTTGTCTATACCCTTTGGCTACTAATCTAGCCTTATATTTATCAATTGATCCATCCGACTTCAATTTCTTTTTGAAGATCCGTTTACAGCCTAAAGCTTTGTTTCCCGGAGGGAGTTCAACCAATTCCCAAGTATGGTTACTCATGATGGATTCAATTTCATTGCGTACAGCTTCTTTCCAAAAAAGAGCTTCGGGAGAGGACATTGCTTCATCAAATGTCCTAGGATCATTTTCAAGTAAATTGGTTACGAATTCTGGACCGAATGTCTTGGGAATTCGTTGCCTTTTACTACGTCTCGGTTCTTCATCATCATTCTTTCCATGTATGTTATCATAAGTTCTTTTATTTGAACTTATTTCCTTTTCTTTACACGGAAAACTGTCTTCAAAGAAGACCGCATTTCTTGATTCAATAATTGTACCAACGTGTACATCAAGTACTTCGGATTTGTGAACCAAGAATCGATATGCACTACTATTGATAGCATATCCAATAAAGACACAATCAATTGTCTTTGGTCCAATCCTAACTTGTTTAGGTTTGGGTATTAGTACTTTCGCTAAGCACCCCCACACTTTAAGATATTTGTAGGAAGGTTTTCGACCTTTCCATAATTCGTAAGGCGATTCATCCTTATCTTTGTGTGGATTTTATTAAGGATATGATTTGCAGAAAGTATGGCTTCCCCCCACAAGTTTTGAGGTAAGCCCGAACTTATCAACATTGCATTCATCATTTCCTTTAACGTTCGATTTTTGCGTTAAGCAATTCCATTAGATTGTGGTGAATATGGTGCCGTTGTTTGATGAATTATTCCAGATTCTGCACAAAATTCTTCAAACGGTGCAACATATTCTCCACCTCTATCACTACAAATCATTTTAATTCGTTTTCCAAGTTGATTTTCAACTTCATTTTTGTAGTGTTTAAACACTTCCAAAGCTTCATCTTTGCTTTTCAACAAGTACACATAACAGTACCTTGTACAATCATCTATGAATGTAATGAAGTACTTTTTACCACCCCTTGTTTGTACGAACTTCAAATCACACACATCCGTGTGAATTAGTTCTAATGGTGTGGTGTTTCGTTCAACCGAATGAAATGGTGTTTTGGCCGCTTTTGCCTCTACACATGTTTCGCATTTTCCATTATTAAAACGTATATTCGGAAGTAAACTTAAATTCATTAACTTTCGTATTGAATTAAAGTTTGCATGTCCTAATCTATGATGCCATAGATTACATGACTCAAGAATATAAACTGAAGATGACGTTTTATTGATTGTAGGATTTGGTACAACAGTTAGGACATTCATTTTGAATAGTCCATCTTTTACATAGCCTTTGCCTACATACATATCATTTTTGGTAAGTACAAAACTTATCCGATACAAAGACTAGTTTAAAGTCATTCTTGCTTAACAAAGAACCCGACACAAGGTTCTTGCGAATATCCGGTACGTGAAGGACATTATTGAGGCTAAGTTCTTTTCCCGACGTCATCTTCAAGACCATTTTGCCTTGTCCTTCCACTTTGGATGTAGAGGAGTTCCCCATAAATAATTTTTCTCCCTCGGTTGGAGTGTATGAAGTGAACATTCCTCTATCGGCACAAATGTGACGGGTTACACCCGTATCAACCCACCATTCCATGGGATTTCCAACAAGGTTGCATTCAGAAACAACCGCCGATAAATTCATATCGGATATGCCATTTGATATGGCATCAGATTCGACAATGTTGGCTTGGGATTGCTTCTTAGGTTTGCGACAATCAACCGAGCGATGTCCAGCCTTTCCACAATTGTAGCAATTTCCCTTGAACTTCTTTGCACTCTTCTTTGTAGATTCAACGGAATGCTTTCTCTTCTTTCCTTTGTTGTTGCTATATTCCACCACATTTGCCTTTGCTTGTGGTATGCCATTCACGACTCGTTTTTCCGAACTTCGGTTGTCTTCTTCAATCCTCAATCGGACCACAAGTTCTTCAATGTTCATCTCCTTGCGCTTGTGCTTGAGATAGTTTTTGAAGTCCTTCCACATGGGTGGAAGTTTCTCGATAATTGCAACCACTTGAAATGATTCGCTCACGGACATATTTTCCGCATGAATGTCATGGAGTATGACTTGCAATTCTTGCACTTGACTGATGACGGTCTTGGAATCTACCATTTTGTAGTCCAAGAATTTTCCCACAATGAACTTCTTGATTACGGCATCTTCGGTCTTGTACTTCTTTTCCAAGGTCTCCCATAGTTCCTTTGTAGATTTCTTATAGCAATATACACCGTATAAGGCGTTGTCCAAGCCATTAAGAATATAATTCTTGCATAAGAAATCCGAATGTTTCCAAGCATCCAAAGCAATCAAAGATGCCCTATTGTTTTCCCCTTCTTGTATGGCGGGAGGATCTTCATTCAAGAATTTCGCCAAGTTGAGGGTTGTGAGATAAAATAACATTTTCTGTTGCCACCTTTTGAAATCGACCCCAACAAATTTCTCTGGCTTTTCCCCATGTGAAACGGATTTTGAATGTACGATAGTAGGGGCACCCACAACCGGAGGAATCACACCGGTAGGAACAATTCCTTCAGAAGTTCCCATGTTCGAAGTTTCATTCGAAGTAGTATCGGTATTAAGAACCGTATTCATTTCTGTTTACGTAAAACAGAAGATCAACCAAAACAAAATAGAAGTGAAGAAGAAGAAGTTAAACTTAACAAGTTTAACCAAACAAGAATGTCACTTTCACAAAAAAAAATTCGACTTAAGATTGTTGGGTGGATTTTGTGAATAGTGACGCCAAAATAAATATAATGACGGTTTTGTAAATCCTTTCCGAATATTGGACAGAGTAACGGCAAAGAAAAACACAAACAAGAAGAATAATAGAAGAAGGGACAAAGCCGAGGCAAGAGTTGGACTCTTTGTCCTTAAGTCGAAATTGCCCCGCAACGGTGCCTACGAATTTCGGCAATCAACTCCCAAGATACAACGGAAACACTTGTGTTTGTAGCACTCCAAAAAACAAGTACAACGAACCAAAATAAGGCTTATGTACTCCAAAGATGAAATGAAAGAAATCAAATCATTTGAATAAATGAATGATGAATTGATGAATGAAAAATAATACAAGCATATGGGATCTATATATAGATGTTGGAAAGTTGTGTCTCAAAAGACACAACCCTTACAAGAGACACATCCTTTCAAATTTGTCTCTAATTGAAGAGACACAATTATTGAAAATTATTAATTTCAAAAGTCACAATCTTTCATATGAAAAGACACATCTTTTCATTAAATTAATTCTAGAATATTCAATAATATTTTTTTAATTTTCCAATATTGTCACAATTTTAAGTGGCTTAATTTTTCATTCACTATTAATGGTTCCACTTAAATAATCACATAAATTGGTCAAAATCAAATTTTCCAACAAGATTTAGTTGAAAAGTAAAAATTTGTGAGCTTGACCTTTGATTGATGATTGAGATTGAATACTATAAAATAAATGAGAAAAATTTAAAGAAAAACAAACGGGAGCTTATTTGCATACATTCTTTTGATGAATCAAATTTTCTTGGAAAAGTTTGTACAGCTTTTGTTTCTACAATTAAAGATTGGGTACAAAAAGGACTTTGTTGCTGTCCGTGTATGCTTTCACGTTGTTTTATTGAATAAAAAATCTCTTCTTAAAAAATAATAAATAAATAAATAAATAAACACCTTGTTTCAGAGTTATTGTTAATTAGAAAGTCGGTCAATTTCTTCATACCTTTCTCAGCTTCTCATTCTTCTCGCTAGCGCGCACCTCCTGGAATAGATAACCATTTTTTTTCTTTAAGAGCGGTCTTAGGATTTAGAGGGAGAATATAACCAAATAAACAATTACAAATAGTTGCACTCGTAGAATTTAGAGCGTTAGGATTTATTACTCCTCGTTAATTACCCTAATTAGTATTTGATGCCTATATTATAAGACATTATTTAACAAATTGTTCTCATCCATTTTTGTAATATATAAAATTAATGTCCTGATTAAAAAGTCATCTAGTCTAGTATAGTTACATTTGTTGCCTGTTTGTTTGTTAATTTGTGTTTATATCTTGATTAAGAAAATAATGGTGGCATTATTACCAAGAATATCACCGCCACTTTCTTTGGTGATGCATGCGAAATATTGAAACAAACAAGCACACAACTTTATTATTTAATATTAAATAGATGGAAATTTATTGATAGAAATGATCGATCGTACCCTCTCTATTGTAAGTATATTAATGGAGAGGGCCGGGGGAGTCTGATTGACGAAGCAATCATACGTGCACTCACACAGCTAGTGTCACGATCCGTTCCGGATCATCCTACTGGACCTGAAACATGACGTGTGCCGATAGAAGGTGCCAACTAGATGTTGGACACACCACGAAGGCAATTTTGACTTTTCTTATCTTTCAAATTCTCCTTTTAAATAAATTTGAACTCATATGAATTTATAAAAATTTTGACTGAGTCTCATCTATAATATTGTCTTAACCAGCCTGTAAGACAATAACAAATCCTCAAACATACATTCATAAATAATTACATTACTTTCCAAATCTTTCAGGCAAAACAATTGACATAATAAAATACCTACAATTCTTAATCCATTTCTTCATATACACAATCCAAAATACATCATCACTAGATGCATTCCTGACAAAGTATATAACTTATATAGAGTAACTACATAGTCCAATGTATCTTCCTCGAATATAACTTCTAAGAGCTTACCAAAGTAACTCCTGCAAATAATAATGTTACAAAGCTCCTCAAGAGCTGCAAAGGCTCCTTCTATGCTGCTGAAAATCTTATTTTCTTCCTATACTGTAAAGGTGGGGAAAAACATGAGCTTGTGACTCATAGAGTGGAATTTTTGAAATAAATGTACTTTATAATCCATTTTTGAAAACATAATTTATTTCATAATGGTTTTGCAACTTGAAATCAAAACATATTTGCTAACAATAATTGTTCATAAGTATCATATAATAATTATCTGTGGCATAACTGAAAAACTTTAATATATAAGAAACCGCACCAACCGGTACCCAACTAAATCATCTGCTAAATCTGGAATCTGTATCTAGTCATACGTGCGTATACTACTGAGCACCTCCGTACCCGGCCGAAAGCCCCTCTGGGTACAAAAGTGGGTCCCAAAGACCTTATATATACACCCTTACACACGGGCCGTGCATAAGAGTGGATCTTAAGATCCTCTGAACAGGGGTCATAGGCCCCCTCCGTGACAGAGTCTTAAGATCTCAAATAATATCCGCTAGTACACAGGCCCAAGGCCCCCTCCGTGCACTAACACAAGAACAGGTAACAACATCGGGTACTTCTGGTTGTTTTAAAATCATACATGCTGAACTTGATTAATCATCCTCGTAAAAATGGTATTAGAACCAACATGCTTAAACAAGCGTAATTATAAAACATTTATTGTGATAACCATGCTAAAAGCCATTTCTTTCAAAATCATTTGTAACTTAAAGAAAATCAACGTAATAGAAAACTTGAATAACGTAAATTCTTTTAAGTTTTTAAAAGAATAACCTTTCCACTCGCTGAGTTTATCTACTTGAAGTTAGCTGAGCTGATAAATCTGGTTTCATCACTACATCATCTCCTGAAATAAAAATATAATTCTCATGTATTAAAATCAACTATATCAAACCATTAAAAATGGGTTAATATCATTTATAACTCAATTTCCTTCGTATAGTTATCAATCAATCGTTTGACATTATCCAACTTATTAGTCCATTCACTAACTTTCTATTTACAGTCCTTCATAGGATCTACTCTAACAACTAAACATCAATATATATATTAATTGATCAAATGCTTAAAAACTAAATAAAAAAAATTAACCATAATTAAGACCTTAAAATCTACAAATATTGAAAAGTGGCATCAATTCCAAAATATAGAGCATAAACACTAGAACTTTGAAAGTATTCTTCTTGAACATATTTTCAACAACAACTCAACTATTATCATTTCCCAACATAGCTGAAATTTCTCTTAAATATTGAGGAATTCAACTTAATTCCATTATTTCATACTTATTTATCACCAATCAAGTATTTAATATCATACATAATCATCCAAAAGCTAAAGATCAAAATACTAATTTCGAAAACCCATTTCATGATTTATTTCCTTTACCATAAAAAATTAACATATACTATTTCTTGACAATTTCTTTAGCATATTACCTCAAATACATCTAAATAAACCTAATACTTGTTAAACTTCGAATTTAAGTCAATCATCCATAAACCCTAAAAACTTTAAACACAAATCATTAACTATTAATACTCTTGCTTACCTTTAGGAACTGGAGAAGAGATTCAAGAGCACAAGTTTGAGAAATGTATCTTTGATGGGTGTCGAATCCAACAAATAATAATGTTTTCTTACTCTTATAAAAATAAATTGTATTAGTGGTGAGCAAGGTCGAATCTACAGAGACTGGTTAGATTTAATTCTTCAGGAAAATTAAAAGCAATGAATTAAAAACAAAGGAGGGGGTTTTGAATTTTTGAACATAAAATCAATTCGTAAACAAACAAGTGCGAAATTAAAATTTTTAGAAATATCAAATTAAACAAATATCCAGCTCAAGGTATAATCTCAGTATCCAATTACGATTAGGCTCGTGCCTCCAGAATCCGTCATAATAATCATACTTGATGCAGACGCTGCCATTGTTGGTAATGAACACCTCATTCCCCACATTTGGAGCTCGAACTTTGTCATTGAGAACTGGAGGTAATTGTGGTCGTATATTAAGGCAGCGGTAAGATATTTCCCATTATCTCCCTTGAAGGCGACATGCTTGGGTAATACCAGCATGGTTTCCAAATCAATGATTGTGCACACAACGCACAATTCACTGTCAGGAGATTTTGAACCTGCATACAAGCAGGAATTATAGGGTCCTGCAGTTGGCCACAAGCATACATAGTGGTTCTTTTGGACACAACGAACACTACAAGAATTCGGCTCAACAGAGACGACAAAAGTCGTCTCTAAAGGATCTAAAGTCGTCTCTATTGGTTATTAGAGACGACAAAGTCATCTCAATGAGTCGTCTCTGTAGGTCCGTGGCTGAAGATAATTAGAGACGACTCTGTTTCCTCCGGTGAAATTGAAACGACCTTTAGAGACGACAATGTCGTCTCTATTTGTGAAAATATTTAATTAATTTTTTATTTATTTATTTTGACCCGATTCAAACCATTTTTAACCCGACCCAAATCTCGATCCGAACCGTCGACCCCGAAATTTTCTTTAATTTATATGATAATTGTGCATGATAATGATTCGAACTCGGGACCTAAGTGTTGGGTGGTGATGTCCCAACCACTAAGGCAATTAAATTCTTGTGTTAAATTTTGTTTTAAATAATATAATTAGTTAACTTAATAATATTTTCTTAACAAATTAACTTTAATATTAATTATATAAATATAAATAATTAAAAAGGTCAGTAAAAAAAATAGCAAAATTTTAAAAAATAAGAATAAAAAATTTTAAAAATCAGAATAGAGACGACTTTTTAAGTTGTCTCTATTAGTTGACAACCAATAGAGACGACTCCATAATGTCGTCTCGATTGGTCGATAAATAGAGACGACATTGAAATGTCGTCTCTATTGGTTGACAACTAATAGAGACAACTTAAAAAGTAGTCTCTATTGGTCGACCAACATCGACCAATAGAGACGACAATTTTTCGTCTTTTCGCTCCTTTTTCTTGTAGTGGAAAGCGAACGCCTTCAGTACCATCTTTACCATTCACGTAGAAGGGCTCGAACAAAGTGCATGACCAATCGGAATGGTTTTCATTTGATTCATCAGCCAAGGCTCCAATCCAAAGAGAATCCTTCGATTGCATGCGCTAGTATTTGTTGTTGTATAGCTGCATCTTATGTGCACACGTCCCGTGTTGCCACTACTGTTTGCAGGCTCCACTTCGTACTTTGTGTATGGGCACACAACTTGCTCTCCAGATAACCTCACAAATCCATGAACCTGGTGTTGTCTGTGATATAGCTCAAGTATTTAGAATTGTATTGCTATTGCAATGCAAAATATCTTGAGTGCAACAGTGCCGAGGCATATCTCTCTCCCATTTCTCTGGCTATATTAATGTAATATTGCTCTTGTTTATGTGATTTCCCCACTCCAACTCAACATGCTATTTATAGGGAAATTCAGCCTTCATTTTACTTGGGCCCAATTTGATTGAGCTAATAGGTGGAAAAAGTTGATAAGTATTTTTGAGATACATGGTTTAAAAGTGGTAAAAGTAGTGTGGCCCATAAAAATGATAATTGAGATTGACGATTGAAGGTTTGTTTCTAGACTTCTTATTTCCCATCTAACATTCAAATTTGGAAACACAAAAAACGCGTTCTCTTTTCTATTTTTAAAATGAGTTTTTGAAATATATATATATATATATATATATATATATATATATATATATATATATATATATATATATGCACAAAACTCAAAATGAGGAAAACATCATTTTGGACTTTTTCGGTACAATACTTTATGAAATCGAAAACACGAAAAAACGAATCTATTTTGAATAGTAGCAGCAAATTTCAAACATTTGGTGATGTGTGATCCCATCTTAATTTTAATAATTAATTAATCTTGTATTGTCAATGAATTTTTATTCATGAAATCATTGAACTGGAGCATCTATCTAGGTTTTATCTAGAAATATTTTGTGTTGCTTGTACATCTTTCTTTTCTTTTTTCTTTTATTCAATCTAATCTTTCTTAATTTATTTATTTATTTTGTTTTAATATTTAAAAGATTCTAACTTTAGTAAAAATAAATGACATTGTAAACAATGATTTACGTCAAGAATTTAAAAAAAGAGAAAAAGAAAAGGTGCAAATGTATCGTCAATACGAATTGTGATTATTTTGTTTACATGGACTAAGAAAGTAATTGAGGCTTGAACAATGTTACAGCAAAAATTAAATAAGTAAATTTCTTATATATTTTTGGAATTGAATATTAATGGCTTTATCTATTTTTATAATATTTTTCTATCCATTATTAAATTAGTCCAACAAAAATTAAATAAGTCAATTTCTTATAATATAGAATAAATCTTCAAAACACAAAAAAATTTATAATCTTAATTCTTAATCTTAATATCTATAAAAGAAATATAGTCAACACAAAAAGTCAACCAAATTTCCCGCCTAATCTGCCATCCATAATAATTAAAAAGAAATAATAAATTTAATATGTCTTAATAAAAATATATATATACAAAATAAAAAATATATATCTAAAAGGTCGGGTCTTATGTTTCCAACGCGAGATTGATTGCATCCTCATTATCAATCTTATTTTATAACAATTCAATTTTGAGAAACTGTTCATTTTCCAGAGATATATATATATATATATATATACAGATTAATTAATCTTCTTGGATAAAAAGTCCCAACTGCTGGATCTTACGTTTCCAATGCGAGATTGATTGCATCCTCATCATCAATGTTATTTTAGTGACAATTCAATTTTTAAAAACTGTTCATTTTCCAAATAATATTTTACAGACATAAATATATATACACATATTAAAAATACATAATGAATACAAAATTTAAACTTAAATTAAATAATAGATTGTGGTGATAATTATTTATATTCGTCGGAAATAGATAAAAAAAAATTATTTATAAACTAAACAATGATAAATTTTATTTTATTGTTAACAATTCAATCCAATTTGGAAGAAGTGCTCATTTTCCAGTTAATATTAAACATATATAAAATATAAATACACACACAAAATACATAATACATACACAGTTTACTCTTAAATGAAAATATTCCAACCGCATGTTTCCAATGTCAGCATTTGTTGCATTAACACCACCGTCATGATTAATATTAATCAATTAACAACTCAATTTTGAAAAAAATTTCTTTTTCCATAAAAGTAATTTACCCAAAATTAAATTGTAACCCATTTCAGAATCAAAATATTTATGTATTTTAATGCAATAATTCAACTTTTCATACACGTTTATACAGATATAATTAATACATGCACAAGTATCTGATAAATAAACTTTTCAACTTCTATAGAAATAATAAACTAATAATATTATAATAAATTTTAAAAATACTCCATCCTCTATAAATTAAGAATTCACAGCCCAAGCCCCCTGCATACTCATTGTTGTGGACCAAAAATAAAATCCTTCTTCCTTCTTGGAGACAATCGTGCTTCATTTATAGAGAAACTCGTTGTCTTGGATCATGACACGTAGCATACTTTACACTTGTCTTCACCCTAACTCTTGGAGGTGACAACCTTGCTTTTTTACCGTAATCATTGCTACATTTCGTAGGGGATTGACCCCTGTCACATCTTGGTAAAGGCAGTGTCACATCTCTGACTCCATCTCTCTTCAGGTCACTACCGTAAAGCGAATCGGTTGAGTATAAAGCACATCGGCTAGGCGTAAATCAGTTCGGCTAGAAAGGTTCGCTTGACAAACCACCTCGGAATCGGACCCAAGGTGATATTTCGGACCTTAGCTATGGGTCAAGGTCCGTTGGGTCTTAGCTGGGCCCTTGTTAGTGGATCAATGTACCTCTCTTTGGGCTTAGATTCAACACTAGTCCCTCAAATTCGAAGCGATCATTCATGGACGTGTAGGATTTGTTGTATGACCGAGGCACTAACTTTGTTATGGTGGCTTTCGTATGATGCCGCGGACTTGGTGCTTAGGATGACCTTCCTTATTGGAGGTTTGTATTTGGTGTGAAGCCGAACTCCTACTTCGACTTTTCTCCCCTGAGTGAAGGTTTGGGACTCACTAGCGCGTATCTTAGGCGGCGTATTTAATGAAAAAGGGGGCTATGGTCGTTGGTTCCCAGGAAGTATAGAAAAGGTGATGGGAGTGACATTTTACAGCGCGTGGTACTCACTGTGGTAGCTGAACGGTTTTGTCCCTCCCTTTGACGGCTGGCGCTTTGATTAGCCAATTTTCCAAGAAGCATGGGTTAACCACATTAATCATACGGCTCACAAAAATCAAGGAATCCAGATCATTGGGATCTCTATAAATCCTCCTTCATTTTATTATTTCCCCTTTACCATTTTCTAAGAATTTTTGCAGCAATTCTCTGGCGAAAGCTTGTATCGTTTTTCTGTTTCCTGCGAGTTTCGAGTCTTCTCTTCAAAGGTTTTCTGCCTAATTCCCGTTCTTAGCATTCTACAGCTTTCGTTGGCGATTTCCTCCTTCCGCGGGTACAATTTCTCTGAAGGTAAATCTCTTTGTTTTTGTGTGTCCAAAACCTCATTTCCTTTTTTTTTATTTATTTATTTCTAGTTTTTCATTGTGGGTTTGAAAATTTTGTTTCGCATTTTCTTTTTCTTTTGATGAGTCTGACCCATCTTTTAAGAATAAATGGAAGGAGTTGGGGGAACTGGTTCACGGGAAATGATAGCAATGGCGATTCCTGTCAGAGGTTTTTGCCCAATATCTTTGTCGATTTTTAGTTCCCGCTTCTTTAGAGAGCAGATTAAGAGGAGGAATTGGAAAACTAGCGGTATAATTTATTTGAGTGATTCTGACAGCGAAGAAGAGAGAAACCAGAACTACATGGCCCATCTATCGTCCGAAGAGGAATCCGCGCTAAGAGAACTCCAAAGCAAACGTGATAGAGACATGGGGAGAGAGGGAGCAACGGGTTCTTCTTCTGGCCCACAGGATCTTGATTTGGGCACCAGGGCCCCTTTCCGGGCGCATAGAGAGGAGTTGGGGCTCTCAGAGGAGGAGATAGCCCAGGTTGAAGGTTGGGTGGACCTGGTAAACAAAATATCAGGATATCATGTGGACCCTGACCCGAACCCAGATTTGTGGGAGAGCAGCGAAGTTGCTACTGAAATCCGAGGAGTTGATTTGGCTGGGGCCTCGGCGAAGTTCAGGATGCCAGAAGGGGTCCGTTTAGTGCATCCTACGCCTTCCTGCCGACCATGCAGTCCTCCTCCAGGCCAAGCGGCCATATGTTACTGTGACGACCCGAATTCTCGACCATTCGAGTGCCACTAAAAGTGACTCATATCATATTATCGAGACTTAAATAGTAATGTAAAATTATTCAAAAGAATAATTAGAATCCCATAATTTTATTTGTGAATAAAAATAGAACATAATTTTCTTACATAAAGTTCAACATAATTATCTCATCAATCTTAACCACTTTTGCCACTTCCATGTTGACCGCCTCGAACCTTCAATTATCTGAAAATGGTAAATATCGTGGAGTGAGATTTATAAAATCCCAGTAAGTATACCAAGCATAAATTTTCTTTTGAAAGCATATGGATCATTTTCATCATAACATAGGATAGGATCGAAATACTCATAAACATAGGGAGACACAAGAATTTTACCGAACTTAAATGGCAAGAATTCTTATGTGTAGCGCTACTAAACTCCGATCCCCTTAGCATAATCATAAACATATCATATGGAACCCATAACAATCTTGTGAGATTGATTTCATAGCAATGATCCAAACATTTTCATAAAAACATAAGATATACTTACTTGTCATAAAAACATACTTACTTTTCATAAAAACATAAGGTATATTTACCTTTCATAAAAACATACTTACTTTTCATAAAAACATAAGATATACTTACTTGTCATAAAAACATACTTACTTTTCATAAAAACATAAGGTGTATTTACCTTTCATAAAAACATACTTACTTTTCATAAAAACATAAGATATACTTACTTGTCATAAAAACATACTTACTTTTCATAAAAACATAAGGTGTATTTACCTTTCATAAAAACATACTTACTTTTCATAAAAACATAAGATATACTTACTTGTCATAAAAACATACTTACTTTTCATAAAAACATAAGGTGTATTTACCTTTCATAAAAACATACTTACTTTTCATAAAAACATAAGATATACTTACTTGTCATAAAAACATACTTACTTTTCATAAAAACATAAGGTGTATTTACCTTTCATAAAAACATACTTACTTTTCATAAAAACATAAGATATACTTACTTGTCATAAAAACATACTTACTTTTCATAAAAACATAAGGTGTATTTACCTTTCATAAAAACATACTTACTTTTCATAAAAACATAAGATATACTTACTTGTCATAAAAACATACTTACTTTTCATAAAAACATAAGGTGTATTTACCTTTCATAAAAACATACTTACTTTTCATAAAACATAAGATATACTTACCTTTTAAAAGATTAAAATGAAGTGTAGTAGTAAATGGACCAAAACTTTCTTGACCACCTTGAATTTCTCTTACTTGTGGATTTTGTCAAGAGGTTGGAAATAAGTGTATATGTGTAGAGTTGTGTGTAAAAGAGATGGGTTTAAATAGATGTATAAAGTTGGCATATTGTAAACATAATCATTCAATTCTATTAATTTTAACACATCATTTTCTTAAAGTAAAGCACCATTCATATACTTTTCCATATTTATACAAGTAATATGCTCTTCATGATTATATATAATGGAGTCTATCAATCATTCATATACTTTTCCATATTTATACAATTATTATGCTCTTCATGATTATATATAATGGAGTATATAAATCATTCATATACTTTTCCATATTTATACAAATATTATGCTCTTCATGATTACATATAATGGAGTATATAAATCATTCATATACTTTTCCATATTTATACAAATATTATGCTCTTCATGATTACATATAATGGAACCTCTCATGCTTGCATATATTTTCTTAATTTCAATAATAAAAATAATTTTTGTATAAATAAATATTGGGATAACATTGAATTAAGTACTTGGACTTAATATACTTTAAATCAAGAGAATGGAGATATTTTTAGAAATTCGGAATTTAATTTAAAATCGAACGATCTCGATTATTTCTTGACTTGGCTATACGAATACGTCGCGGCGTTAACTTAATAAAAATGGGTGAAATATTAGCGACACGATTTTCTATTAAAATAATTATTAATCGCGTAAAAATTCTTGGTCGCTACAAACTTACCCCCTTAAAATAATTTCGTCGTCGAAATTAAACTTACTTGATCTTATGATTTCTGAACACTTAATCAGAATCTCTTCTCTTCTTTCTCTTAGTAATCTCATCATTATAATATCTAACCCACTGGACTTTTACTAAATGCATCTCTTTGTTTTCTTAAGAACATGTATTTTTCTTATCAATAATAGACATATGTGTCTACTCATAAATTCTAACTCAAAATGAAAATTTCCAATCGTATGTGATATTTCATCATATCTTGTAGTACTCATGTAACCTGTCACTTATCATAGTATCATGTAACCTCAAATATTCGTATTAATATCTCTAAAATTTCAATAAATCTTTACTAACATATCATACCATAATAATTTGTCATTTCTTCTTATCACCAAATATCCCAAAATAATTAAAACGATTACCTGAATATTCTCTATGTAATATACCCAAACATGTTATTCACATATCAACATAATCATCAGTTTATCTTTCCAATATTTGTAACCCAAAATTTCTGCAAAATTCAATAAACAAATATCTCCCAAATAATTAAAATTCTTAACTCAAATATCATAACATTTCCCGTAAGGTATTCCTTTCACTTGCACAAACTTATTAATCCTGATTCAATACAGTCCTTATTTCACTTTCACGTATCCCCGTATTATTTCTATACCTTGATTATTATATCAAAATATCAGTACCCAAAATCCAAGAAAATATTCCATATCTCAAATCCCGTCATCATCAAATCTTCCTTTTATCAAGAAAGTAAACGGCGCATAAACTCTTGTTCCCTCTTTTCCATTATTCTATTCCGCGCTTTCTTGCTGGAATCAATATCACGCGGATTCCCTCCGATCCTTAATGCTTTTAAATAGTTCATGCTGGGAAGAGGTTAGATCCATCAAAAACATGGATATCATTCTTACAAACATTCGCAAGTATTATTCCAGTCTTCCAATGAATGATCTGAGGAAAATTTATCGAATAAGACTCGAAAGATTGAGGTTGCTGATGGCTCATGGTGTTTCAGAAGATGTTCGCTGGTTGATCGAAGCAAAGGTTCGACTATCTGGTGAATTACCTATGACATTTCCAAAGCACATGCCTGGTTTAGGCAAAAGCACCTTCGCAAAGAAACGAAGAGCAAAAAGGCTGAATGGTTGCTACAAATGTGCTCGTTGGAACTGTGATACTCGTTGCAAAACAGTAGGATATTCTTCTACTAATCGGGATGATAAAATCAAATTCATAAAGGGTGGACTGAGTAAGGAGTCTTTGGATGATATTCGACTGACTCTTGAGACGCACCCTAGTGGTTATGTGCAACGTGAACTTCTCTCCTTATACGCTCAGTTTAACGAGGACAAAAATCGTTATAGTCTCCAAAATATAATAGCAAAAGATCCTGTTTGCCAGTCTGTTTTACAAAATGAGGCTTCTGGCAGTTCAACAATGATATAAGGTAAATCTCTTGATACACATTTAAAATATTTTGCTGTTTTCTTTCACGCGTTTTGGAAATAAAATATATTTTCCTTTCTCGAGTTTTGATAAAGCTGGAAATAAATCACCGAAAGGTGATATCTTTGGTAAAACAGTCAAAAGTTGGCCGATTTTGTCAAAAGTAAATCTTTACTTTTTCATAATCAATCAAAAACAGTAAATTTTTTCGGCTTTAAATAGCCAAACATATTTCATAGTTCAGGCATCCCAAAATCACATCTTCTTCGTAAGTTTTCTCTTCTATACTATCAAAGATGGAAGCACCAAAACTTCGACAGATCAAAACTATTTGTGTATTTTGTGGATCAAAAGTGGGGAAAGGCTTCAGTTATCTAGAAGCGGCCGTTGATCTTGGAAAGAAACTGGGGGAAAAAGGTATCACTCTTGTGTATGGGGGTGGTAGCAGTGGTCTAATGGGTTGTATTTCCCAATCTGCTCTTGCAGAGAAATCAAAAGTAATCGGTGTCATACCTGTCCCTTTGGTAGATGTTGCAGGCAAAACACGAGGGCATGAAGTTCAAACCTTATCCATCCATGAACGCATAACTTGTATGCTATATGGTTCTGATGCCTTTATAGCCCTGCCCGGAGGTTTTGGTACCTTAGAAGAAATCTTTAACATTACCTCGTGGGCTCAACTAGATCTCCATACTAAGCCTATTGGGCTTCTGAATGTTAACAATTTCTTTGATGGTTTGTTAACCTTTCTTGATTATGCTGTGGAACAGGGATTCATCTCTCCATTTTCCAGAAGGCTTCTTATTTCTGCTCCTACTATTGATGAACTACTGGATAAGCTGCAGTCATATATCTCAATACAAGATCTAGCAGGGGTTAAGATAGATTGGTCGCAAGGAAGGGGAATCAAGCGAAAATGGAGTCCGGTTAATGTAAACTTAACTTTATGAATCTTAGAATAGGTGGGGGTAGAGTACGGAGTATTCTTACTCTCGAGACACCCCTCTAATTTCCTAGGATTTTCCTTAATGTTTAAATCTTGTGTGTACCTCAAAGGTTCCAGGTGGTAGATTACGGAGTATTCTTACTCTCGAAACACACCTCTTTGAAGGTTTCTTTATTTCCTCAAAAGGTCAGAGGTGGTAGGATACGGCTACTCCGGAAACACATCTCTCAATTTGAGGAATTTCCCATGTTGCTTTCTTTTGATTTTGCGTGTTTCATGTATTTCTTTCCAATGTGACTCTTGTGTGTTCTCCTTACGAGAAAATAATAAATATCTCTGTTATCATCTACTAAATCTCGTTTGTGATGTAAATGAATTTGCATGTCTAACCTCAATTCTCTTAGTGATTGCATACCATACTATGCTCTTAATTCCAAACGATAAAATTCTAAGCAGAGTTTCCTTTGAAATTTGGACTTATTCAAACCGTAAGCATACTTCATAACTCACAATAATAAATAATTCCACATTTGATCACAACGATCTAAAAATTGACCACAATTTCATCAAACTTCAATATCATAAAAAAAATATTCCAGAAAATCAATTCATAATTCCTCAACATAGAAATTTTAAATCATAGTCGTCAATATCACAATATCACTTCCTTCAATACCTTAATTGGCTCAAAAGATTACTCATACTTATATTTATAAGTCATAAATCATATTCCCAAAATTTAATCACAAGGTCAAAGTTCATAATAAATTTCTCTTCAATATAGAGGCATAATTCACTTACTCAACATAATATCCATTACTTAATTCCCAATAACCAAATCTTTAAATCTCTAACTTCATAATGCTTCTCATAAAAGTCTCATTAAAATCATATCACTTATAATCTTAACATCTCATAAAAATTCATAAAATTGGCTCGCTATTTCTCATTAAATCTAAATGATAGATAATCTGAACATATTTCTAATCATTTCTGTTGACTTCTCATACTTAATGCCCTGTCTAAAATCAATTATGCAAAGTCCATTTAAGGTTCATCATTTCTAAACTCGAGGACAACAATTATTTTGAAAATCATTCTTAAGTCATATTATTCCCATTATGCTCAACACCCGTTCTCTTTCTTTCTTTCCGAATTTTTTTTTCAGAATTGAAACTTGAAGAGTGGTACCAATAATCATCCACAGTTTTTCCTTGCTTTTAAGCAAAGGTAGTGATAAAGGGATAAATTATTGAACCGAAAATTGAAACTTGAAGAGGAAGTACTAATAACCATCCACAGTTTTTCCCTTGTTTTTACACAAAGGTAGTGATAAAGGGATAAATTATTGTACAAATTCATTATTAATTTTGTTTGTTTAATATATTATTCCATATATTTTGGGCAAAAGTTACAACCCAACTTAATTTCTAATTGAGTCAATCTTACTAAGCTTAATATGCACCAAAATTCATATAAATATCCTCTCTGTCTCATGATTCTACATTGAAAAGAATAAAAAAATTGAGTCTTCTATCAATTTATATCATACTTGACATGTATATTATGTGTAACACATAAAGATTCATAACATATGAAGATTTCATACTTAACATGTCTTAATAAAATCGTAAATGACTTGCAAAGCATATAACATACCTGGTTCGAGGAGTCAATACGTGGAGAGTGACATAGTAGAGTGATGAGTTAAAATATTTCATATAATCTTATTTTCCTTTAATCAACAATAATTTAATGTGGTTGTATCCAAATCAACATTTTCTTGAATCATAATTCCTAATTAATCACAGTCTTCAAAACAAATCCAATATCGATATAGTAATTATCTCCCCATCAATAATTAATAACTTAACCCAAATAAAATTTATCGTCAAATCTTATTTTTCCTTTAGTCCCCGAACTTCTAGAAATTTATCAAAGACATCAATATAAACATCATATCACTAACTAATTATATTCCATAAAATTTTCAGGACATTACAAACTCCCTTGCTTAAAATGAATTTTGTCCTTGAAATTCGCACATCAAATTTCATCATGCTTTTCAAAATCATAACCATACTTGACATGTGAAAATTCAACTTTTTTTTTTATAATGAATAGTGATTTCGTTCACTGTTCATCATGAATAGCACGTCGTTTTACTGTTCACGTGAATAGTGATTTTTTTTTTTTTTTTTTTTTTTTTTTTTTTTTTAAAGAAATAAAATTTCAAAAATCTACAGAATCGTTTTTAAAACTCTTTGCTCTGATACCAACTGTGACGACCCGAATTCTCGACCATTCGAGTGCCACTAAAAGTGACTCATATCATATTATCGAGACTTAAATAGTAATGTAAAATTATTCAAAAGAATAATTAGAATCCCATAATTTTATTTGTGAATAAAAATAGAACATAATTTTCTTACATAAAGTTCAACATAATTATCTCATCAATCTTAACCACTTTTGCCACTTCCATGTTGACCGCCTCGAACCTTCAATTATCTGAAAATGGTAAATATCGTGGAGTGAGATTTATAAAATCCCAGTAAGTATACCAAGCATAAATTTTCTTTTGAAAGCATATGGATCATTTTCATCATAACATAGGATAGGATCGAAATACTCATAAACATAGGGAGACACAAGAATTTTACCGAACTTAAATGGCAAGAATTCTTATGTGTAGCGCTACTAAACTCCGATCCCCTTAGCATAATCATAAACATATCATATGGAACCCATAACAATCTTGTGAGATTGATTTCATAGCAATGATCCAAACATTTTCATAAAAACATAAGATATACTTACTTGTCATAAAAACATACTTACTTTTCATAAAAACATAAGGTATATTTACCTTTCATAAAAACATACTTACTTTTCATAAAAACATAAGATATACTTACTTGTCATAAAAACATACTTACTTTTCATAAAAACATAAGGTGTATTTACCTTTCATAAAAACATACTTACTTTTCATAAAAACATAAGATATACTTACTTGTCATAAAAACATACTTACTTTTCATAAAAACATAAGGTGTATTTACCTTTCATAAAAACATACTTACTTTTCATAAAAACATAAGATATACTTACTTGTCATAAAAACATACTTACTTTTCATAAAAACATAAGGTGTATTTACCTTTCATAAAAACATACTTACTTTTCATAAAAACATAAGATATACTTACTTGTCATAAAAACATACTTACTTTTCATAAAAACATAAGGTGTATTTACCTTTCATAAAAACATACTTACTTTTCATAAAAACATAAGATATACTTACTTGTCATAAAAACATACTTACTTTTCATAAAAACATAAGGTGTATTTACCTTTCATAAAAACATACTTACTTTTCATAAAAACATAAGATATACTTACTTGTCATAAAAACATACTTACTTTTCATAAAAACATAAGGTGTATTTACCTTTCATAAAAACATACTTACTTTTCATAAAACATAAGATATACTTACCTTTTAAAAGATTAAAATGAAGTGTAGTAGTAAATGGACCAAAACTTTCTTGACCACCTTGAATTTCTCTTACTTGTGGATTTTGTCAAGAGGTTGGAAATAAGTGTATATGTGTAGAGTTGTGTGTAAAAGAGATGGGTTTAAATAGATGTATAAAGTTGGCATATTGTAAACATAATCATTCAATTCTATTAATTTTAACACATCATTTTCTTAAAGTAAAGCACCATTCATATACTTTTCCATATTTATACAAGTAATATGCTCTTCATGATTATATATAATGGAGTCTATCAATCATTCATATACTTTTCCATATTTATACAATTATTATGCTCTTCATGATTATATATAATGGAGTATATAAATCATTCATATACTTTTCCATATTTATACAAATATTATGCTCTTCATGATTACATATAATGGAGTATATAAATCATTCATATACTTTTCCATATTTATACAAATATTATGCTCTTCATGATTACATATAATGGAACCTCTCATGCTTGCATATATTTTCTTAATTTCAATAATAAAAATAATTTTTGTATAAATAAATATTGGGATAACATTGAATTAAGTACTTGGACTTAATATACTTTAAATCAAGAGAATGGAGATATTTTTAGAAATTCGGAATTTAATTTAAAATCGAACGATCTCGATTATTTCTTGACTTGGCTATACGAATACGTCGCGGCGTTAACTTAATAAAAATGGGTGAAATATTGGAGACACGATTTTCTATTAAAATAATTATTAATCGCGTAAAAATTCTTGGTCGCTACAGTTACGATGCTCTGTCCTGTGGTATGAGGTTACCTCTGTACCCTTCTTCAGGGCCTTGCTTAGGAGCTATAACTTGTGCCCCTACCAGTTGGCACCTAACTTCTGGACACAGGCCGTGGGCACTTGGCTAGTGTGGCAAGAGGTCAACCCTGACCATCCTATCTCACTACACATTATTCATACTTTGTACACTCTGAAGAAGTAAGTGAGAAGGGAGAGGGATGTGAGGGTAGATGTGAAAGACTGGTATTATTTGTCTCCTAGAGGCTCATATCCTCCCGTCATTACTGACCAACCTACCTCTATAAAGAACTGGAGGAACCAGTGGTTCTGGGTTGCCGAGGAGTGGCAGAGTTCTCCTGTGGACCCTAGTCCAGAAATTACCGTTCCCCGAACTCTTTCCATACCTAGTGAGTCATGCACTTATTTTAGAGTCTTTAAGTGTCATGCGTCTTTTGCTCTTTTAATTCCCATTTACTTTTCTTGGCTGTTTACTAACATGTCACCGGTACATGGCAGGGGACACTTTTGCTCGCCTCCTCCCCGACGCAGACCTAGAGGCCGTGAGGCGTTTGTTTGCTTACAAGGGTAGTTTCCAAGGGGTCATTCAGCAAAATGAGCTGTTTGTTAAACACGGTCTTATGCGAGTCATGAGTAAGTTTGTTTCCCTATTGCTGCTTTATCTTATACTTTTTCTGTTCGTAGCCTCATTTTCCTCTTTCCTGCTAGGTTCCAAGGAATTTCCGAAGATATCCTTAAAGGGTCTCATGGCTAAGAAGATCCCTCCTGCCCTGTGCCAGGGCAGCGAGATTGAAAGAAGGCAGAAAGCGGTCCTGGCCAACCTGCAAGTTGGGGTGGCAAAGGAAGTGTCTGAGAAGTCTACTGCCCAACTTCAGGGCCCTCTTCCAGCTCTACTGCTACCGCCCACTCTGCTACCAGTGGGTTCTCAACAGCCCAACATTGAGGGGGAGACAGATCCTAAAAGAGGCATTTCCAAAGGGAAGGGGAAGAGGTCGGATAGAGGTGGATCCAAGAGGGGCAGGGAGACTAAGGATGCCTTAGTACCTCCTTCCTTGTCCGAGGACATATCTAAGCATGCACCTGAGGAGGAGACGACCCCCTTGAAGAGGCTCAGAAGAGGTAAAGGCAAGGAGTCCACTTCCGCACCTCCGCCACCAATGATTAAAGACTTGGAGGACGAGCCATCTGTGCCCATTCCACGCTTGGATTATGAAGTGACACCGAAGGGAGCAGAAGAGCTCAAGCATATTAAAACCAGCATCCTCCCCAGAGATGTCACTTTCAACCCTTCATTGTTTGATTCCCCCAGTTCCCCTCCAGCCCGGGCCGCATTTATCACTGAGCAATTTTGGACAGAGGGTTTGTCTGCCTTCTCCTCTAGTACCAGTCCATCCCGGAAGCTACTCGCCGCCAAGGCCATGAATGCCAGGGCGTTGGCCCTTATTGACGAGGTGGAATCATCCGTGGAGGAGGCGCAGAGGGACCAAAAAAATGCTGAGACTGCGCTACGGCATGCAGACAATATGCTCAAGGAGATCAATGACCTCAAGGTCCAGCTGTCCATAGCCCGTGAATCTTCCTCAGAAGAGAGGGCTAAAGCGAAGCGCCTCCAGGAGGACAATGATAAACTGAAGCATGACCTCTAGGCCTCTGAGTCAGATTTGGCGGTCTTATGCAAGAAACTTGATGATTCCAACCGTGCACAGTCTATCGCCTCTGAGGCCCTGGTCACTGCTAATGTAGCCAAGTCGAAGCTGGAAGCTGAGGTGGCAGCAGTCAATGAAAAACTGGGGATGGAGCTGGAGGCTAAGGCGAAGGCGGAGGAGGACCTTGCCTCTTTGGAGAAGCATATGCAAACGAGGATCACTGAGGTTTTGGAGCAGACTGTCACGACATGAGTGGAGAATGTTTTAAGTACCAGAGTGTCTGAGGCTGTCCAGAACTTCAAAGACACTTTTGAAGAGACCCCGGAGTACGAGGCTATGCAGAGGGTCTTTGGGAACTTAGGGGCTAGGATGGCTTTGGGGGACGTGAAGGAAGCTTTTCCGACCTTGGACCTGTCCTCCATCGAAGCCTTGTATCCTGAGCCTCAAGATGCCTCTGCGGATCCTTTAGATGCATCCGACAAGGGCTCTTCAGAAGGCGTCCCTCCACAATGATCTTCTTCTATCTTTGCCTTACTATTAGTTAGTTTTTTTTTTGTGGCACCAATGGCGTTTTATACTGTAAATATAACATTTTATATTGTAAATGTCTTGATTTTATGAATGAAATGACTTATTCAGATTTTGTCTGTAAATGTAACATTTCGAATGTTTACGCATGAATGCTTCCAAGCGCGGATGCCTTTGTAATTGTAAATGTCTGGTATGACGATGTAAAATGCACTTGAATGGTAGGATAAGATGTGCGCTCTAGTCCCCCAGATCCAACACAATTAATGTACTCATGTTTGCTAATTAGATCTAATCTTGACCAACTTTTGAGCAATTTTACCTTAAAACTCTGTAACACCTACATTTACAACTTTGTATGAACTTCTGTTAATGGTGTGAACATTTTCAATCCATACGCAGTGGTTGTAGTGTAAGTTCACAGGAGTCCTTTGTTTTTAACAAAGTTCGCGCCTGGCGGAGGCATGTGGTTTTACAACCAAAATAATATAGGAACTCTTACGTTTATCCTTTATGCTTGATTAAACAGTGCTTATTACACATACGTCTTGCGAACGCTGTGTCTAAGTGTATGTATGAGAGTATCAACAATTTTGCGAAAACGTTTAACACTTCACACAAGAGCGCTCCGTATGTATGAACTAACTTAACGTACCAAGAATTTTGGCTTATATGACAACATTTGGTTAAATTTGAATGTTTCCAAATGCAAATGTCTTTTCAACGGTGTTACATGGTGAATGAGTATAGTCCCTTAGATCTGAGTGGTTCAAGGCATTTATGTTTACCAGTTAGATCTGATTTTGACAATCATTTGAACGTTTCTTAAATCGCATTTTGTAGGACCTATACAAGCGAATTTGTATGAACCCTTTTCTATGGTGCCAACACACTCAATTTTTACGAAGAGGTCGCAGTGTGGGATGATAAAAGTCCCTTGCTTTTTGACATCTTTTGTGCATGGCGGAGACTCGTGGTTTTGTAATCAAAATAGTTTAGGAACTTACGTGTATCCATTATGTTTATCTCTTTTAAAAATTGGCATAATATTCAACGTAGCTCACCCATGATTTTATGAAGTCACATGATAATGTTGCAATCATAGAGGAGAAATTCGGTTTATTGGAAATAACAGCGAAGGTGGTCTGTGTTCCAAGGATTACATAGAGGTACTCCAGATAAGTCTTCAATCATGTACGTTCCGGGTACCACATCTGCAGAGACTTTGTAAGGGCCTTCCCAGTTAGGACCTAGAGTCCCTACTCTTGGTTCCTGTGTTGAAGGAAGAACCTTTTTGAGGATCAAGTCCCCAATATTAAAGCGTCGACTTTTCACTTTTTTGTTGTAATATCGAGCCATCTTTTTCTGGTACCTGGCCATCACCGCCTAGGAATCACACCGTTTTTCCATGAGGAAATCTAAACTGGCCCTTTTTGCTTCCTCGTTCCTAACTTCGTCATAATGAGTTTGACGAAGCGAAGGGATCCCAATTTCAACGGGACATGCCGCCTCGGCTCCATATGCCAGTGAGAAAGGTGTTTCACTAGTAGGGTGTGCGAGGTGGTTCGAAGCGCCCATAGCACTTGTGGGAGTTCATCTACCCATGCGCCCTTTTTGAATTCCAACTTCCTTTTCAGGGTATTTTTTATGGTCTTGTTCACAGTTTCGACCTGTCCGTTGGCCTGCGGGTGATGTGGAGATGAGAACAGTTTCCTAATTCCCAAATCGTCGCATAACTCATCGACGCTTCTGTTTTTGAACTGCTTCGCATTGTCACTAACCAGCAAGTGTGGTATCCCGAACCGGCATATGATATTTTTCCAAATGAACTTGGTGGTGTTGGTCTCAGTGATCCTCATCAAAGGTTCCACTTCGACCCACTTGGTGAAGTAGTCAATTGCTACTATCGCAAAGCAATTGTTACCAGCACCTCTAGGCATAGGACCAATAATGTCAACCCCCCACTTTGCAAAAGGCCAAGGGCTAGTCACCACGGTTAGCTCGTGATGTGGCTGATGTGGTATGGTTGCGTGTCTTTGGCATTTATCGCACTTGCGCACGAAGTCAAGGGAGTCTTTTCGCATAGTATGCCAAAAATATCCCTGTTTGAGGGCTTTCCGAGCTAGCGATAACGCCTCGGAACGGTTTCCGCATATGCCCTCATGGATTTCTCTCATTACATACCATCCTTCCTCTGCCCCTACACATCTCAGTAAAGGGGAGGTGTAACTCCGCTTATAAAGTAGGTCATCCAAGAGTACGAAATTCGAAGAGTATTTTTGCAATTTTCTAGCTACCTCTGGCTCGTTTGGTACTGTCTGATGCTTCAAATAGGCGATCAGGGGATTCATCCAGGATCCCTCTTCTTCTATTGCCAAAATATTCGGTCCTTGCTCAATAGAGGAAGTCAACATGCGCTCAACTGGAATTGGATTATGTAACTCTGAATCACTGCTTCTTGCTAATTTGGACAAAGCATCCGCGTTGGAATTTTCCGTTCTGGGGATGTGCTGTAACTCCATTTTTTCGAAGTGCGCAGCCAAATCTCTTACTTTCTTCAAGTAAGCAACCATAGAAGGTTCTTTGGCAGAAAATTTCCGATTGAATTGACTCACAACAAGCTGCGAATCGCTATTCGCCACTATAGACTTAATCTTCAAAGTTTTTGCAAGTCTTAGCCCAGCTAATAACGCCTCGTACTTAGCAACATTGTTTGAGGCTTTGAATTCAAAGCGGATCGCATTGTGTAGTTTAAACCCTTGTGTGCTTACTAACATTATCCCCGCACCGGATCGTCCATCAGCCGAAGACCCATCAACGAACAATTTCCACCCTTGGCTGTCATCTATGTTATCAACCATCTCGACCTCCGGTGGATGTGTGAATTCTACTACAAAGTCCGCCAGCGCTTGGCCCTTTACAGCGGTCTGAGGCGCATAATGTAGGTTGAACTGACTGATTTCTATTGCCCATTTCAGTAACCTTCCAGATACGTCTGGCTTCTGCAACACTTGTCTCATGGGAAAGTTGGTGAGCACACGTATAGAGTGTGCCTGAAAGTAGGGGCGAAGTTTGCAAGAGGCTGTTATTAACAAGAGAGGAAGTTTCTCCATATCCGGGTAGCGGGTCTCGGCGTCTAGCATGGCTTTGCTCACATAATATACTGGGAACTGATTCCCATCCTCCTCTCTGACCAACGCCGAGCTAACAGCCTCTTTGGATACAGCCAAATACAGGTAAAGAGGCTCGCCAGCCTTCGGATTTGATAGCAATGGGGGCCGTCCCAAAGATGCTTTTAGGTCGGAAAATGCCAGCTCGCATTCTGGCATCCATTGGAATCGCTTTCCCCCTTTTAGGACCTTGAAAAATGGCAAGCATTTGTCGGTGGATTTTGAGACGAATCGATTCAAGGCCACAATTCTCCCCATTAGGCTTTCCACTTCTTTTGGATTTCGAGGCGACTGCATGTTTAGCAAAGCATTGATTTTGTCCGGATTGGCTTCGATTCCCCTCTTATTCACCATGAATCCGAGGAATTTTCCAGATGCTACCCCAAAAGCACACTTCGTTGGGTTGAGTTTCATCTGATATTTCCTCAAAACATCGAATGCCTCTGACAAATGGAGGATATGATCCACAGCGACCATGCTTTTGACTAGCATGTCGTCAACATATAACTCCATGGTGTTTCCCAACTGTCCCGAAAACATGCGGTTTACCAGCCTCTGATAGGTAGCTCCTGCATTTTTCAAGCCAAATGGCATAGCTCTGTAGCAATAGAGTCCTCTATCTATGATAAATGAATTATGCTCCTCATCCGATTCGTACATGGGAATTTGATTGTACCCGGAGTAGGCATCCATGAAGCTTAGAAGCTCGTATCCTGCTGTGGAGTCGACCAACTGATCGATCCGGGGCAGTGGAAAGCTGTCTTTGAGACATGCCTGATTCAAGTTGGAAAAATCAATGCACACCCTCAGTTTCCCATTGTGTTTCGGTACCAAAACAAGATTTGATACCCACTTCGGATATCGGGACTCTCTGATGAAGCCATTTTCAATAGCTTTGAAACCTCGTCTTTCAAGGCCTCATACTTGTCTGAACTCATGGGCCTTCTCTTTTTCCTGTGCCCATGGCTTCGGGGATCCAGCTGGAGCCTGTGGCAGGCCTCTTTAGGATCGATTCCAATCATGTCACCATGCTTCCACGCGAATACATTGAGGTTTTGAAGTAAGAAGCTCTTCAATTGAATCTTGTATTCGGTCGATGAGTCTAGTCCGATCTGCAATTCTTTGATTGGATCAAGTGGGTCTACGCCGAAGCATTCTAACCTTTTGGCCGGGGTGGGACAATTGTCACCTGCCATTCTGGGGTCTAGATCTGCTAAATCCTCCTCTAGTCTCATCGTAACATCCTTATCTCCAGAAGGCCCTTCACCCAATCTTTCAGGGTATGGAGTAGCCTCGGCCATGGCTACGTCGCTGATCATGTTCAAGCTTCGATCTTGAAATTTTTGGATTGCATTTGTGTAACATGCCCGTTATTCGGTTTGGCTCCCTCTTATAGTTGCAACGCCATGCTCCGTGGGGAACTTCATGCAAATGTATTTCGTATGCGTCACAGCTCCCAAGTCAATGAGACCTGGCCTCCCAATTAAACCATGATATGAGGAGATTTTGTCAACCACCAAGAATTCCATAGGGTTTCTGGAGAGGGTTGGCGCTTGCCTTACTTCAGTCATAAGGGTTATGGACCCTCTGGGGGTTATGCTATCCCCCGTGAATCCGTATATTGGATCTGGGACTGGAATGAGTGGAGTGTTGATCCCCATTTTATCAAAAGTTACCCCATAAATCACATTTACCGAGGCTCCATCATCCACCATCATCCGTGATAACCCATTCTGAACCACCACTACTCTAATAACCAATGCGTCGTTGTGTGGGAAGTGCACTCCGACGACATCGTCTTGGGTGAATGTGATAGATTCTGTGCGAGGCATCCCAACAGGGTGTGAATGGATATGATAATTCACGTTGGCGGGCTGTTTGGCCTCTCTTATATACCTTTTTTGGGAGTTGTTTGTGCTCCCACCTGGGTGGGGGCCTCCCAGTATTGTATCAATTTCATGGATAGGTGGGTCGGCAGCAGGCATAGGTGGTCCCCTTGTATCTTTGACATGCGCCGAGGCGGTATCTTAGCCCTTGTTCCTGTCTCTTTGACGATTGTCAATCCTTTCCTTAGTTGAGTTCTTCCATGGAGCTCTCCTATCAGCTCGGTTGAACTTCTGACCATCGGATTTTTGTGTTCTCCCCGTGTCAGGGGAGGGGTCACTTGCCCTCCTCCCTTGCCCCTTTTGGTCAGCTAACATGTGGATTTCCCTGCAATCTTCTGTAGCATGACCGTAGTACCTGTGGTAGGCGCAGTAAGCCCCAATAATGGGTTGTTTCCCACTTCGGCCACTTTCCATCCTTCCTTGGGCCGCGGTGGGATTATGAGAAAGGGTATTGGAGTGCAAGTGGGGGATAGCTTCCGTTATTTCTGCTGCAAAGCTAGATCCCGTCCCCAGAAACAGACGCGGCGCTCCACCTCGGTTGCCGCCGATCCTATCCTTGTTTCCTCCTTTCTTGAGGTTTGCCTCATTAGAGTACCCAAGATTGTATCTTCCGTGGGTGGCTGTCCCTGGCCCTAGCCATTTCCTCCGATACAATCTCCTCCTTCATCAAGTCTACGAGGTCGTTGTAATCCCTCGGCTTTCTGCTTTGGACGTCCCTCCAGAACATGCTGGTCATATCCAGCCCTCCTTTCAAAGCGGAAAACATCTCTGCCTCAGTGATGTTTTCGCAAATGTGCATCTCTTCAGTAAACCGGGCTAGGTAACTTTTCATAGATTCATCCCTTCCTTGCCTCAGATCCTGAAGGCGTTGGAGTGGGAGTTGGCCTGGCCTGGAGGAAACAAAGCCATTTTTAAAGGCTGTTTTCAAATCTCTCCAACTGTGGATGCCGCCAGGAGGGAGTTTTTTATACCATCGTATCGCACTCCCCTCAAGGGTTAAAGCAAAGGCTTTACATTTCAGTGCCGGGGTGGCTTCGGCTATTTCCATGCTGGCGCGGTAATTTAACAGGTGATAGTCAGGGTCACCTCGGCCAGAATATTTTGCAATTTCTGGAATTTCGAAGTCGTGAGGCACTGGGCACCTACGGAGGCCCTATGTGAAAGGACTCATTTCCTCATTGTCATCCAACTCATATTACGGCAGCTCGTTGTTCTCGTCGTGACCGAAATACATTGGATCACGGTATTGGTCGTAGAGCGGTGGAGAATACTCCTGCCTTTGCGGTGGCAGAACACGGCCGTAGTTTGACCTTTCATGGCTCTGTAATTCGTTGCGAGGATTGGCCCGAACTGCTTCGGCTCTCATTTCCTGCCTATTTTAGGCTCATGCATGGGGGTGAATGATGAGAACCCGGGAGGGGGTCCTCGTCGTAGCTCGCGGAATGACGCTTGGAAAGTTCCGAATTCAGGTTGGAACGGACGATAACAATGCAACCCGACCTCACAATGCAAGAACCAGGGGTATATTAAACCCGAGACCCGTTACGATGCGGAGATAAGAACCGTAATGGTTTGAATGCCACAAAGGATGCCCACGCCTTTGATAAGTTCGATTTGTTGAACGCCACAAATATCCCACAATATTTGATAAGTTCGAAGTTTGTTCAATTCCAGAACAATGTTGAGAAAACACTCAATATAATTTTCATTCATCAAAATATTCTGTTTTTACATTGAATGGAAAAGCATATAAATAGGCAAAATAAACCCTAGTCGCTAACTGACTCTGAATAGAATTCTAATTAAACTAGATTACTAAATTAGGAACATAACCTAAAAACCAAAAGGAAACAAAATAATTAAAAATCCTATAATTATGGAAATATAGTAAATTTCCGTCTGCATAATTGATTTGCCAATTTGAAGCCCGAAACGATGGAATTTGGCCCTAAAATCAATGGGCTCAAGGGCTTTTGCCGATGAGTCTTGCTCAGTGACCTGTTTCTACAAGAAAAACATATATTATCCATCCAATTCTGACATAGTTGACTGGATCTTGATTTCTCATTTTTGACGCCTTTTCCGGATCACATCATCCCCTCTTCCTTTAAGATGATTCGTCCCGAATCATAACATTGTTCTTAGCTTCTTTTTCGGATCACATCAGTGAACCTTTCTCCTCTCGTACCTTGTTGGTCCCTATACATGCGACTCTGCGACAATGCTTCTTCAGTGCGTCGCTTCCACCTATTTCTAGGCTCAGCTGCATTGTTCCGACCCCCTTGCCTGCCTCTGAATAACCCTCCTATCCGGCTGAAGACACTGCCAGATTTTGCGGGCGAGGCCTCCCTGTGTCTAGCTGGGAGTGGGGCTTGTTCTTCACGTGCTTCATGTTCCAGGCCTTCCTCGTAGAAGGACTCGGATTCCACCTCGACATATGCCTCTGGATCTTGATAATAATACGAGGCAGTGGCCGCCTCGAATGGTGAATAATGTGGCTGTGGGTATTGCTGAGGCATCGCAGACTCGTTCATAACATACCCTCTGGCCATGTAGGTATTCATTGCAGCAATCTGTTCTATCTGCTGCTTCTGCATCTCCAACATTTGGGCCGCCATGCGAGTCATGTCTCGTAACATATGGCGATTACGGTGCCGACGTGGTGGGTTAGGTTGTGCCGCCCCCTCATTGGCGTTCTCATGAGGTCCTTGAGGAGCCTCCCCCTTACTGTGCTGGCCACTTCTTCCCCTACGGGGGTTAACATCTCCATCGCTTTCATTCATGTTTCAGATAAATTTCTTGGCTTTAATTTATCTTTCAAGGATAGATAGACTTTTATCTCAATGCTCCGAGCCCTTTTTTCAAGGTTGTTAAACTTATGTTTCAAAGTTTTAAGCCTTTTTCAAGGTGAATGAACTTATGTTCCAAAGTTTTAAGCCTTTTTCAAGGTGAATAAACTTATGTTTCAAAGTTTTAAGCCTTTTTCAAGGTCACCGAACTTATGTTTCAAAGCTTTAAGCCTTTTTCAAGGTGAATAAACTTATGTCTCAAAGCTTTTTACCTTTTTCAAGGTCACCGAACTTATGTTTCAAAGCTTTTTACCTTTTTCAAGGTCACCGAACTTATGTTTCAAAGTTTTTTACCTTTTTCAAGGTCACCAAACTTATGTTTCAAAGCTCTACACTTTTTCCAAGGATACCGAACTTATATTTCAAAGCTCTACACCTTTTTCAAGGGTACTAAACTTATATTTCAAAGCTCTACACCTTTTTCAAGGGTACCGAACTTATATTTCAAAGTTTTTTACCTTTTTCAAGGTCACCGAACTTATGTTTCAAAGCTCTACACTTTTTCCAAGGGTACCGAACTTATATTTCAAAGCTCTACACCTTTTTCAATGGTACTAAACTTATATTTCAAAGCTCTGCACCTTTTTCAAGGGTACTGAACTTATATTTCAAAGCTCTACACCTTTTTCAATGGTACTAAACTTATATTTCAAAGCTCTTGCAGTTCTCCGCTCTTTTACAAGGGGTTACTTGCCCTTTTCCAGGACTTCCTTTCTATATGTGGCTTTTCATCATGTGTTTTCGTGGTTAGCAGTATGGTTTCCCACAGACGGCGCCAAAATGTTGACCACCAAATCCGGCTGGACCTTGGACCAACACGTCTCAGCTCCTCCCTCTTGAACACGTGGATCTCCTGCGCACTGTGACAAACAATCAGCTTGCGAAGGGGGCCGAGGTGGCTCCCGTTTGTACTCCGATGCCAAAGTCAGCGACCATGTTCAACAAATATAATTTGAGTGCGGGAAATATAAGTTTGTAAAAGAGAGAAAAGGGAGTGAGAGAAATATACTGATAAGAGTATTAAATTGCTAACCCCTTTCTTGGAGACAATCGTGCTTCATTTATAGAGGAACTCATTGTCTCGGATCACGACACGTAGCATACTTTACACTTGTCTTCACCCTAGCTCTTGGAGGTGACAACCTTGCATTTTGACCGTAATCATTGCTACATTTCGTAGGGGATGAGCGCATGTCACATCTTGGTAAAGGCAGTGTCACATCTCTGAATCCATCTCTCTTCAGGTCACTGCCGTAAAGCGCCTCGACTGAGTATAAAGCACATCGGCTAGGCGTAAATCAGTTCGGCTAGAAAGGTTCGCTTGACAAACCACCTCGGAATCGGACCCAAGGTGATATTTCGGACCTTAGCTATGGGTCAAGGTTCGTTGGGCCTTAGTTGGGCCCTTGTTAGTGGATCACTGTACCTCTCTTTGCGCTTGGATTCAACAAATTGTATACAAAAATTAAGTTCTGTGTACCCAAAAATGTCTAACCATTGGGATGGTCTTCGCAGATGCACAGGTTGTCCTTACGCACTAATTTGTTTTCTACATTGCAGATTTAAATTTTTTAAGTTTTTTTCAGAAAATAATATTTAATATCATATGTTTTATAAATAACAGGGTGGTAGAATTCACGCAACGGTGAAACAATCATAAGTACGGATGTTCAAAACAATGATATGTGAGGGAAAACTGTATGTTGTTTGCAATTTCGTGGTGGGGTACAACAATGACAAGTTCAAGACTACAAGATATAAGTACAAATTGAACTTTATGCCCATGACATCTGTTGTGGACGCTCTCGACAAAGATTTTCCAACAAGCAATTATTTGTTCAGACCATTTGGTGAAATTTTGAGTTTAGCAGACGTGGACGACATCATATTATTTGGTATGCAAAACATTTTAATACTACAATTAAGAAAAGTATATCATATTTAATAATTATTCTAATTTTCTTGCCTACTTGCAACTTATTTGCAGACGTTATGGGGGTTATTATTGGAAAAGGTAATGAAAAGTTACAAGAGTGGTGCGGAAGAACAAGTAAACTGATAGACATTGTTATTGAGGACCTAGAGTATGCATTAACTTTAATTTTTTTGTGTTAGATTATGAATACATGTAATGTTTTTTCATCTACATTAAAACGTATGTAATTGTTATATTATTTTCAGAAAAAATAAGTTGTCTTGCAGTTCATGGGGAGACTACGTTGAGGAGGTCAATAGCTACTTAGAAAATGAAATATCTGAACCCGTGATAATCGTACTTCAAATGTGTCGGGCAAAACGATTTAGAGGTAATTTTAGGAAATATTTACTTCAAATAAATAATTAGTATTTCGAATCGTTATTTTTCGATAGAATTCAATTTAGATATTAATTTGGATATTTGTGATAACCCGTCGCAGGGGAGATTACAGTGTGCAACACTTATTATAGTACGAAACTCCTGGTGAATGCACCAATTGATGAAGTCAAGAATTTTCTTACCAAGTACATAACAATTTTTTGATGTTTAATATATAGTATAGATATAGTATAGATTTGTTTATTTAGTTGTACTTTTAAGTTTAGTGTGATTAATAACATTCAATTATTCACATGCAAGACTAATAAATGGTGTGGAGTGTTCCTCCCAAAGAATAAGTCAAATATCCTCTTCAGTTTACTCCTTATCTGATGATTTGGCGAGTGGATCAACTAATGTGAAAACGTTTGAAGATTTGATAGAATCTTCCGAGGTATAGTAGTTACATAAATATAGTAGTAAATATTTATAGTTATTTTGTTTCAGTTTTAGTCAAGGTGAATTGTTACAACAATTAATTATTTCTGTACAGCCTTGAATTAATATATTTTTATTAGTTTTATTTACTATTAACCAATTTATAATTATAAATCCTCATTGGTTGGTAGTTGTTGGGTTGTAGCAACTGTTATAGCTATCGAAAGTGATCAAGATTGGTGGTAATTTGTCCTGCAAACTTTGTTCAAAGAAAGTACATCCAAATGGCAAAAGATTTTATTGTGAAAAATGCGATAAGTCTGATTTCAATGGAATTCCTAGGTAAAGTAATTATACATTTTCTTTTCAAATACTATTACATTCTAGTTATTTCAATTTGTATTTTGAATTGTTTTATTTTACTAGATACAAGCTTCAAGTGAGGGTAATAGATGGGACTGGAAGTGCTTCTTTTTTGTTATAGGATCGCGAGTGCTTCCAACTGCCAGGCAAGACTGCTAGCGAGTTGAGGGAACAAGGTAAGCATTTTAATATTAACCTACATGTGACTTAGTGTTTTTTTTTTTTTTGGAATTCTTCTTATGTAATTGACATTTTCTTATTTTAACCTAGACAAGGTAAGCATTTTAATATTAACCTACATGTGACTTAGTTTTTTTTTCTTTTTTTTGAATTCTTCTTTTGTAATTGACATCTACTTATTTTAAACTAGACAAGGTAAGCATTTTAATATTAACCTACATGTGACTTAGTGTTTTTTTTTTTTTTTTTTTTTTTTGTGAATTCTTCTTATGTAATTGACATCTACTACTTTCAGAATTGTGATGACGGATGCTACCCAGATGAGATTGAAACTTTAGTTGAGAAGAAGATGCTATTCAATGTTCAAATTAAAGTTCAGAACATCAATGAGCATAGTTATTTAAATACGGTTATGAGATTGACTGATAGTAATGAGTGGATATCAAAATATGGGTCTAACATTAATAATGATAATCAGGTTAGTATTAGTCGCTTCATACACAAGCATCACATGAAGTAATTTTGTTAGACCCATACATCAACTCATATTCTTGAAAAATCTATATTTTTGAAGAACATGATGTGCTTTCGAGGATGGAACGAAATGATATTGTCGAACTTAAGGTTAAATATAAATCTATTATTATATTTTTTTAAAATATAACATTTTATATGAAACAATTTTGAATTTGTAGGATTCTGTTTCACATAATGAGGTTAGTACTTCAAATAAAACACCTGGGAAAATATCTTACGAATGTGAGTTTAAAGGATACGCTAATGAGTACGACTGTGGCACACCAATTGGGGATCTAGCTACACAGATGTCAACCACCAAGATCAGAAATATTGTGAAGGAAGAGAAGGAATAATTGTTATTTTATGAAATTAATATGTTTTATATAATGGATTAATTTTGGTTATGGTATTTTAGAGCTTTTATTAAATGGCAAACATTATTTGTTTTTAATTGTGGTATTTTTAGAGTTTTTATTGATTTTGATTGTGGTATTTTGAGGTTTTTTTTTTTTGGTTGTTGATTGTGACATTTTATAGTTTTATTGAATTATTGAATGACAAGCTTTAAAGACAATTGTAATTTCCAAAAATAAAAATAAAAATTGAATAACAATCAGACAGTTAAACAAATAGATGAATACAGGGATTCGAACAAGTGATGAGATTTCTTTTAAAAAAGAGACAATAATGCATCTAATAATGTGTCAGTAACTTAATCAACCTGCTCTTTTTTTATTGTATTTTTTTTACACTTACCCAAAAACTTAACATAAAAAAGATAAGTATAATCCATCCAAGACGCCATTCAGTGTAAGTTGCAGTTTTAAAATACAAACACAACGTCAATACATAAAAAATCACAGGGAATAATGCTGTCAGATAACACATGGTCATATGCTAAAAAAGCTTATATATGAACACCCGGAAATTACTATTCCTAAATAATCTTATGTATTAAATACTTTAATATTTAAGATTATATTATAAGTTAAAATTAAGATAATAAGATTTCTGGTAATTATATAAATTATAATTATATTTATAATAATAAAAAAATAATAATTACATTCTCAATGAAGAAAAAACATTTTCAATAAATTAAGGTAATAAAAAATTGATTATTAAAAATTGTTTCAATAGATAATAAATGCATTGACTCCATGCAAAGTTTGCTTCCCAAAAAAAAAAAAAAAAGTTTTACCATTAAGTTGTTATATATCGTTTTAAAAAAATAATCGTTGTGTGCATCTGAATGTGGTCTTTAAAGAAGTATTTCAGAATTTGGATTAGTTATGATATTGTTTTTGTTTTTAATATCAATGTTTAATGTATTGTTATTTATATAACACGTTTTTTTTTTCCTATTTGAATATCATAAGTAATTTATTCTTAAATATTTAAAAATTAGTATCACGAAAAATAGTTTGATGCATTGAATGACAATCACATAATATAATTGCTGTGCATCGTACGAGTGAAATACTAGTTTAATCTACAAGTAAATTAAGTACAAATAGTCAAAGTAGTAGTCTCCAACATTTCAAATAGAACACATTTTTCAGTTTTTCATTTTTATAAATACTTTTCGAAATGACAAATCAAACGCGTTTTTGAGGAAATTTGAAAACATGATCTGGAAATAAAAAATAGAAAATGTTTCCAAAAATGAAACAGAAGATCGAAATACAAACAGCGTGTAGCCTTAGGTTTCTGGACTTATTCTTTGCCACCTAACATTCAAATTGAAAATTAGTTCCATCGACGTAATTCTCGAGTCATTGATACATGTATTTTGCAAGATTATGTCTTTGTCTCAAATGATTTGCCCACCTATCCATTCTTTTATGGATTTGTTTAAAGCATCTCTAATGAGACATTGTCCAGATACAATGTCTATTTTTTTATTTTTGACAAACGGCAAGAATTGCTTGAAAATTATCCATACATATATATAATAGTATGATAACCGTCATCATTCTATGTACATAGTTCTCCGCCTATTTTCACCTACTATTTTAGGAAATTTCTTATTTTTATCAATTTATTTTAATACATGAATTAAGAAAGTTCAATTAATGCATGTAGTAAATGATTTATGGATTTTTGAAAAAAAATATCTATAAAAAGTCAAATTATAGATTTTTTTTTCTTTTGATAATTATTGCATTATTTTGAAGTAAACAAATAAGCAACATGGGTGTCAATGCAATGGTGCTGATGTAGTTGATATTTAATTATCTTAAGTCAAACAAATAAATGCCATATTTTGACAAAAAAAAATAAAAATGAGGTCAGCAACTTTGGTGGGAAAACATGGCCAACTATCGTGTTATTATATATATATATATATTCAAAAAGTTTTAATTTTCAATATTCCTAAATTAACTTTTTTTATTACATAATTGATATAATTAGTCATTTACTTTTAAAAAAATAAATATTAACAAAAATAAAGAAAGACAATAAAGAATTTTATAAAAGGTAAAATAAAAGGCCAAAAATAAAAAGCTTGTTGAAGCTTGTCACAAATTTTGCTCGTTAAATTTAAATATGCTTTGTATTATGTAGAATATAATCTTTAATAAAGAGTCTATTGGAGATGCTCAAAATTAGCAAAAAGTTCAATTTATGACTATAATGAATGTGTTAACTCACAAGTTAAAGGAATCTATTTAGTCAATTGTTAACTTCTTTGTTAAATCTAGCCAGCAAATTAACTAATGAGGTGACGTTTGTTAACTTCTTTATCCAATTCGTATAATCACACCACCCACTCCCAACACTCACCACCATATAACCCGTATTTATATCTTTTTCATATTTCATATTTCGTCTTTTTTCTTAAATATTTTAATATCGATAAAAATAATAATTTTGTCTATGTAGCTAGCTAAAATTTAGCTAGTTCATTATGAATGCTCTAACAAAGAAGTTAACTTGTAGCTACATAGATTATTTTAACTTGTGAGTTAACACATTTATTGTATAATGAATTTAACTTTTTATAAATTTATTCTACTAACATGTATTTTAAAACATCCGTTGCGATTGTTCTTAGCACTCGTCTAGGTTAGGTGACATTAATTAATGGACCCAATGACAATGACAACGTTCAGGAGTTGGAATACATTTATAAAGGATAATGATGAATTAGATAATTAAAGGAGATATATGGATGGCCGGAGAGACCGATAGAGACCCTTTGCGACTTTAATGTCAATATTAACTATTCTCATTGTGTAAGGATCAACATTCACATATTTAAATAGATAATTCTAAGGGAACATTTTTAATTGATATTTTTGAGTGACATCATGACATGTAGAATAGACATTAAATAGTATAAATAGCTACCACACTACTTAGTTTTTTACTACCTAAATGTATGTGCAACATGTCACAATGTCACTCAAAAATATCAATTAAAAATGATCTAAAATCATATATTTATCTTTATATCATTTCATACTCATACTATATATAAAAGTAATGTAATTTCTAAGTGGATCAGTGTGAATGCAAAGTGGATCAGTGTGAATACAAAATTAATATATGTCAAATGTGAATGCAAAATCTGGAAAATGTGAACGCATTTATTGCTTTATATATATATATATATATATATATATATATATATTAAATACTAAATAATGGTTGATATTTTTATAATCAATTTTAATTTTATTATTAACATTAATACTGAATGAGTTCAATTAAAATTTTTAGTTATCGGTATTAAATTATCATTTATTTATTTATTTATTTATTTATTTATTGTTCTTAATATTATAAAATCTATATATAGCCATTAATATAGAAATTGTGTTTTAATTATTAATGGTCAAATCATTCATTATCTTTAATTAAAAATCATATTTTCTGAAATATATATGACGTTGAAAAATGCATCTCTTTTAAATAATTTATAGAAAAAGTTATTGAACGAATACTAATATTGAATAATTAATGCTTTGATTTCTTTTTAGTTAATAATTTCAATAAAATGATTAATATTTTTTTAATCATTCTTAATTTAAATTTTTTTTTAAAAGATTGTAGGGTATAAGATTTTTCTTATAATTTCGTTATCTCCAATTTTACTCGGTTGTTGACTATTTGTCTTTGATTTTTTGAGAATTGTTTTTGTGAAAAAACTGATTTTTTTTAGAATGCATAGTTGATTTCTTAGTATATAAAGTTAAATATATTTGCGATATACATTCATTAAAACTTAATCAAAACTAACATTTAATGTTGCTTAATTTGCTACATTTATTTAATTATATGACTACATGTATTTAATTTGTAATATTAAAGTAAATATGAAATGAAATATTTGTTTAATAAATTTAAATATCAAATATTGTAATAAAATAGTTAGTACCAATTCTATATGTACTATTCGGACAGTGATAAATTATTTGTGATAATCTAAAAATTATATTTTGAAAAGATTAATTACATCAATAATCATTAAAATTGAATTGGTATGCAAATGGTCATTTAAGTTACTAACTATTACAATTGAGGCAACTTAGTAAAAAAAAAAATGCCTCTATTCAGTACACTTTATTCAAACCTTCATTTTTTTAAAAATCATTTTCAACTAACGTTCTATTAATAAAATAATCTACATATAAATTTAAAAAATTCATACTTTTTAACAGTTCATTGTACCAAAATTTATCGTTTCAAATTCAATTTAAATGTAATTTTTCTTTTATATTTTAAGTTTTAAATCAATTCAAATTACAATATTTAAAGAAATTTCTGAAACGATAAACATATGAACCGTAAAAAAATAAAAAAAATTAAGATATGTGTAATGTACCTTTGTAATTAATTGTCTTCATTCCTTTATCTTTTTTAATTAAATATTAATTTCATATCTAAAATATAAATTTCATATATGTAAGTAACAAATGACTATGCATCGCACGGGTGTAACACTAGTTGATTGAAAGGCTGAGAAGCTCACCCAAAAATTTTCCAAACCTTCAATTAAAATTGTACACGAACCACTAGCACGTTTCTATTATATTCTAAGAAAACGATTAATCTTTATATATTATCATAAGCAGGCAACGTTTGATCTAGAGTTCATATATGTCATGTGTTCATAGTTTTATCTCAATCTTAATGTCGTATTTAAATCTTTATAGATAATATTGAGATTATAAAATTACTTTGTTTTTAAGAAATTACATGTTGTCTAAGTTGTGAGAAACGAAGAGTTGTCTTGGTAAACTTTCTATGTAATTTTATTATTTTATGTTTGTAAATTATTGTTCTTTTGGAACTCTTATCTGTCTACTATATACAAATAATTTTTTTGAATACGAATAATGTTTCAATTTAAGTATCATATTTAGTATAATTAAAATTATATCGTTAATCCCGTATCAATTTAGTTCTTATTTTTTAGATATTAATATTACATTAAACAGTTAATATACTATTATTGTTGTTAATATATTTTTATTATAATTAATTACCATGATTAGTTTTTTATTATTATTTACGAATTCTGTCAATACTTATATCTATCAATGTTAAATTAGTATTTAATTATTGATATTTTATTTATTTGTTGTTCTTAATATTATAAATCTGATGTATACTATCAGTATTAAAATTATATTTTAATTATTAAAAATTAAATCATTTATTATCCTTAATATTATAAATTATATTTTCTTAAATATATATTATATGTATTATTATTAAACATTTTAATAAATTAATTCTCTATTCGGCGTCTATTATAAGTTTTTGGTTTACACTTGAAATATGTGTTCTCTAGGTCGAAATGAACTATTCATTAAAAAAAATCTAATCATGACTATAGATTGACCCAACCCAATGAATGAACATAACCCCCACTAGGGCTGGGCGTTTATCGGTTCGGTTCCTTCAAAGACAAGAACCGAACGAATTCGGTTCGGTTTTCGGTTATTTTTCGATTTTGTTTGGTTCCAATTAAAAAAATTAAATTTGATGCAAATACAAAAAAAAAAAAAAAATCTAATTGTTTACAAAAATTAAAGGTAAATACAACCAAATAAAGCTTCCAATTAGAATAAAAGTCCAAATTCATGTATAATATACCACGAATGTGAATCTCAAAATCTTGATAGTTAAAAGTTTTTTCTACTCTAAAACCATTCTTATTTGAAAAGGAAATCACGTCGAGGAAGCAAGAACATTTGAATCTCATTAAAAGTAAATTCTACAAAATAATAATACTATAATAGTGTATGAAATGACTTAAAAGTAGATTACTAAATTCCATAATAGTAGTGTATCAAACAAACAACATTTCATGCACTGTCTAAGTGTCTATACATTAAAGTGTGATTCTACTTGGAGAAGATTGTGAATCATCGATTTCTAATTAAAATACTACAAATCTAGACAACATTTCTCAAATGAAAAATTTGTGAGTAAATTTATATTCCTCCAACCTACTGCCTATACATTAAAGCGTGAATATAAATAAATTTTGTTGTATAATTCAATGAAAAATTCAAAAAAAAATATTTTTATCGGTTTTGATTTCGGTTTTTGGTTTTGATTTTAAGAACCAATCGTTTCGGTTTTTTTTTTTTTTTTTTAAAAACAATCGATTTCGGTTTTGAATTTTTTTTTCAAGAACCGAAATATTTCGATTTTTTCGGTTCGGTTCGGTTTACTCGGTTTCAATTTTTTTGTCCACCCCCAACCCTCACTTTATCTTCATGTGGAATTTAGTCTCATCCCCACAACAACTTGTCATTTCTCATGTGTAATTTTCGGATGCTACTTGCCGAGTGATACAAGTTGTTATCTAAAGTATATTTCAATTTTTAATGGCACTATAAAATGAGTTCACATTAGCAGTTTCATAACATCTTAATCTAATCTTTAAATATCTTTATATCTTTATCTTTATCATTATCTCTATATCTTTCTAATTTATTTATAAAGGGAACACACTTCCAAAAAAAAAGTTTTTGTATTTTTCCCGCCTAAACTGTATTTTCTAAAATGGAAGTATTTCAATGAATCAGAATACTTTTGATAATTATACTATTATTTTGAAATCGAAAAATATGCAATATGAGTGTCAAATCGAATATCTCAACGAGAACTTTAATACGAATTCACAAGTGAGATCCAACTTTAAACATATCATCCCTAAAATCACATCAAAAATTAAAGATAAAAGTTTTATTTCGTACCTTTTACTTTTTCTCAATGTCCCAATATTTCAAAAGTGTTTTATTTAAGTCCAAAAATGATGTTTATAATTTCTTAATTAAATTTAATTTGGTCCTAAATAATTAATTTCAATTCGAGTTGCTTTTTGTATCAAATTGAAAGAAATAATAAATATCCGAAGTTTTTAGTAAATCTCATTAAGTCAGAATAATTTTTTCAACTTCACATTTCGCTCATTTCATTTGTCATTTTAAAATTAAATTTATTTATTTATTAATTTAGTAATTTTTTTCATTATTTATGTTTAATACTATATATTTAAATAATCAAAATTTAAATTATATACTTTTTTTATTTTTTATTACAAGGGGAGGGGAGGGCAGGGATTGAACCTTGGACCAAGCCAAGGATAAGGGGGACAGTTCTTTTATCTAATTTTTATCAAAATAAAAATAAAGGCATCTAAGAAAATTTATTCTATTTCAAAATAGGATGTGCTCAAACATGTAAACATGTTTATATTGTATAAAAATATTTTTTCCCAGTAACATGACCTTTTGACTAATGAGTGGAAAATAAAAAGTCACGTTATTGATTATTATTGAGTAAGTTTTGAATTTTTTTAATATTTTGATAGTTAGTATCTATGATTTTTTTTAAAATTTTTTTAAATTTCTATCATTGTCCGTGGTTTCACCAAGTAGACCAGCTTATACGGAATTATCTGCTTGATTTTCATTTTTTGAGAATTGAATTTGTGAAAAGTAATTTTTTAAGAATGTATAGTTAAAAAGTAGTATGAAAAATTGTAAAAAAAATTGATTTTTTAAAGAATGTATGATTGAGAATGAATGTTCAGAAAAATTAATTCTTGAAAAATCAATTTCATACGGGTAAATAATAAAGTATTAATATGTGTTATGAGTTAAACAACCGCGGCACTTTTATAAATTGAGATGCATAGATGATTTCTTGGTATATAAAGTTAAATGTATTTACAATATACATTAGGTAAAATTTAATTAAAATTAACATTTCATGTTGCTTAATTTGCTACATTCATTTAAATTTGGGATCATGTGTATTTAATTTGTAATGTTAAGTAAATATGAAATGAAATATTTTTTTAATTTTTTTAAATATCGAATATTATATTAAGATAGTTAGTACTAATTCTAATAGTACTATTCAGATAGTGATAAATTTATTTGTGATAATCTAAAAATTATATTTTGAAAGATTAATTACGTCAATAATCATTAAAATTGAATAGTTATGCAAATGAGTTATGGAAGTTTTTATACTAAGTCATTCAAGTTCCTAACTTTTACAATTATGGCCACTTGATAAAAAAAAAAATTAGCCCACATTAGGTACACTTTATTCAAAACTTCTTTTCTTTAAAACTTTTTTCAAACAATATTTTATTAATATAAAAAATCTACATATAAATTCAAAAAACAATTCCCACTTTTTAATAACTTATTCTCCTGAAATTTACTATTACAAACTACATTATTTAAAACAATGAGTCTCAAACAGGGGCTTAAGTACATATTTTCCAAAGAACCACTACTATAAAACTTATTTTGTAGATAATGAGAGCTCAAATAAGGAATAAATATGTTTACAAGAGAAAAACATAATACATAAAGGGAGAGCACTTCCCAAAAAGAGGTATTGGCCCATTTTTCCGCCTAAAACATATTTCCTAAAATGGTTAGTATTTATTAATTATTTATTATTCATTTTGAAAAAAATTCAGATTTTAAATAATCCAATTGAATGTAGATTTTTGAATAAACGCGTTTTCCAGGTCCAAAGATACTTGGTACGTCTTCCCCTCTTAAAAATCAATTACAATTTTATTTTTAATTCATAAAAAAATTGTCATATCACATAAATATTTTTTTCTTTAATCCCCTGTTTTGGATAGACTCATTTTTATTTTCACACAGATTAAGAAAGCATAATTAATATATATTGAAACTATAACTTTACTTACATTTTATATAATGTACCCCTGCATTGAGTAATGTATAGTTCATATTTATTTATAACAATGCATATATTTATATAGGTATATTAGAAAATAAAACATTAATATGCTCTCAATAAGAAAAGTGACCTATAATTTGGAATAAACAAAAAAGGAAACAAGCCTATCCTTGTTGGACGGAGGGAGTATTTTAGCATATTTTGATAAAAGCTGATGGAATAATTCTAGGGAGACATTTTTTGGGGACATTTTTAAGTGATATTATGACGTGTTACAAATTTATTGGGTGGGGAAAATAACTACCCCACGACTTACTTTTTCACCATCCAATGAATGTGTGACATGTCACAATGTCACTTAAAAATGTTCCAAAAGTTCATCCGTAGAATTACTCTGATGGGAATTGAGGTGTGTGGTTAAAAAATTATGGATCCAATAAAATGTGTGGTTAAAATTGATCGTTGACTTTGACTTGAAATTAAAATCAAATTTTTATTAGAACCAAATAGGTGCTAAAAATAGAAAATGAAAGATGGTGAAATAGAGCGTTCATCAATTTATTTTTCTTTTCCTTTTCGTTTTAATAAAATTCTGAGCGTACATCGCAGATATATCTATTTTTTTACTTATTACAAATTCTATTTAAATGTAATTCCGTTTTTCCCATTTTAAGCTTTAAATCAATTTAAATTACAATATTTAAAGAAATTTCCTGAAACAGTAAACATATGAACCGTAAAAATAATAAAAATAATAAATAAAATAAAATAACCTATGTGTAATTGTACATTTTTTTTGTAATTATTTTCCTTCATTTTTAATTATATATTCACTCCATATGTTAACATATAAATTTGATATGTGTGAGTAACAAATGATCGTGTATCGCACGGGTGTAACACTAGTATATATAAAAGTAGGATAGCTGTAAAATTAACAATCACATAGTTTCCCGTCTAAATATACTTTCCTCTTTTGAAAACAAAAAATTAATGTAAAATAAAATAAAAATTCATATAGAATAATGACATATTTAAATCCATGTTGATTAATGCAATTGTCATTCGAAACCGAATTTAAATTCGTGTAGATTAATGTCGTATTTAATTTCATGTAGATAATATTGAGATTATAAAACAACTTTGTTCTTGGGAAATTACACGTTTTCTATGTTGTGAAAAACGAAGAGTTCTTCAGGTGAACTTTCTATATAATTTTAATTTTTTTATGTTTGTAAATTATTGTTCTCTTGAAATTCGTATCTATCTATTATGTTACAAATAATTTTTTTGAATACGAATAATGTTTCGATTTAAGTATCATATATAGTATAAGTGTCAATTTAGTTCTTATTATTTTTAGATATTATTAGTATTACACTAAATAGTTAATATGCTATTATTGGTATTACTATATTTTTATTGTAATTACCAAGATTATTATTATTATTATTATTATTATTATTAACGAATTCAGTCAATACTCTATCAATGTTAAGTTATTAAATTTAAATATTGACATTTTATTCATTTGTTGTTCTTAATATTATAAATTACATGTATACTACAATATTAAAATTATTTTTTAATTATTAACAATTAAATTATTTATTATCCTTAATATTATAAATTATATTTTTTGGAATACATATTATATGTATTATTATTTTTATTATTATTAATTACTTTAATAAATTAAGCTTCCGTTCTGAGTCTATTATATATTTTTGCTTCACACCTGAAAAATGTGCCTTCTGGGCAGAATGAACTATTTGTTAAAAAAAATTAAATCATGATAAATACACGTTGCATAACCCAAATATGTGCAATTATATGTGAAGCCAACCCAATAAAAGAATATAACCCCCCTTGTCTTCATGTTGACTTTGGTCTCATACCGACCATGTACAAACTATCATTTCTCATGTGTAATTTTGTGATGCTACTTATCGAGTGATACAAGCTGTTATCTAAAGTATATTTCAGTTTTTAATGGAACTATGAAATAAGTTCACATTACCAGTTCCACAACATCTTAATCTTAATCTTAATCTTAATATCTTATCTTAATCTTAATCTTAATCTTAGTCTTATATTGTCTTAATCTTAATATATATGAAAGTATGATAGCTGTCAAGTTGACAATCACATAGTTTCCCGCCTAAATACACTTGCCCTTTTGAAAACAAAAAATTAAAGTAAAATAAAATAAAAATTTGTGTAGAATAATGACATATTTAAATCTGTGTTGACTAATTCAATTGCACTAGCACAGAATTACTCAAAAAAATTAACAAATTTGCGTCGTTTTTAGATAAATTCGACGCCTATATAAAACATGGTGGCAATTTTGTAAATAAAACTTAGCAATAGGCGTCGGTCGTCATGTATAAACCGACGCCCAAAACTATATTATAAGTGTCAGTTCTACAAAAAACCAACGCCTACATATATATATATATATATATATATATATATATATATATATATTATACAACATGTTTCAATTCATAGTAGGAACCAACGCCTAAAGGTGAATTTTATCTGTACACAACACGCATTTTCTCTTCATTTTCAACACCACTCTTCTCTTCTCTTCTAAACCCGATGCCGCTACACCACCACATTGATGCCACCCACTCTCTTTCTCAGTCTCTCTACCCAAATTTCTCTCTAACCCACTGCCTCCACTATCACCGGTATTTCCACCCTCCCCCCCCCACACGCACGCACACGCGCAGTATGTATGTATGTATCTATGTTTTTTTAGTTAATGTGTGAGTACACACACACACACACATTTGTTTATTTTAGTTGTTAAAACTTAACTATTTGGAAAAGATTGTATATATAGATGTGTGTTTATATAAATTTGAAAAACTTAAGAATTTAGGTTTATATATATGGTTAATTTCAAATTGTAGGATTTGTAAATTTGAGGTATGTTATTGTCGTCTTTGGTTCTATTGATGAGCTTTGATTATGATTTTTTGTTGTTGAGGAGTTGAGATTAGATTTTGGATTAATTTTGGAATAGTTGAAAATATAGAAGTTTGAATTGTGTTGGGTTTGAGTATTGAATATGATGAGTTTGAATATTTTGATTTTATTGTGGCATTTTCATTCCCCCTACAAGTTGGTTAAGTCCAATTTATAGGGGGATTCTGTCGAAATTTTTCTAGAAATTTTATAAATTAAAAAATAATGTTTAAAGTGATTTCATTTGCTGAATACATGTTGAATATGTATTTTCATATAAGTCTTTAGAAATGGATCGTAATTGGATGTATGGGAGACGTAATACACATGAATATGTGAAGGGGGTTGAAGTGTTTATAAAAAGTGCTGATGAAGAAAAAAGAAAGAAAAGTGAATAAATGATTTTGTGCCCTTATTGTGATTCTAAGAATCTGAGAAAGTTTCGTAGCCTTGAGAAAGTGAAGAGCCATTTGATTCGTCGTGGGTTTAAGGAAGGTTAAACACGGTGGATATGGCATGGTGAGAGTATACTACCTAGAACAAGCACCAGTGACAATGAGGGTGATCTAGGGGAAAACAATTTGGGCAATAATGATGAGATTAGTGATGAGAATGATGTGGGTAATGATCGGATAGACTCAATGATGTGTGATATTCAAGATGATTAGATTGAAAATCCTCATATATTCGATAGTTTGTTCAATGATTCTGAAAAGCCTTTATTTTCTGGTTGTAAGAAATTCACAAAGTTGTCCGCTGTGTTCAAATTGTGTAACTTGAAAGCAAAGAATAGGTGGAAGATAGGAGTTTCTCGGCATTATTGGAACTTTTACGAGAGATGCTTCTGGAAGATAACGAGCTACCTAGTTCAATCTACAAGGCAAAGAAAATGTTGTGCCCAATGGGTATGGAGATAGAGAGGATACATGCATGTCCAAATGATTGTGTATTGTATCGAAATGAGTATAAGGACTTGCATTTGTGTCCAAAGTATGGGGCATCACGGTATAAGCGAAAGGATGATAATGATAGTTGGGAGGATAAGAAAGGACCTCCGGCAAAGGTGTTATGGTATCTACCTATAATTCTAAGATTTAAATGCTTGTTTGCCAATGTGAAGGATGCGAAGAACATGCGGTGGCATGCTGAAAGGAGGAAAGAAGATGGAAAACTAAGACACCCGACCGATTCTCCTCAATGGAGGAACATTAACGGTTGTTTCCTGAATTTGGTGGCGAAGATAGGAATCTTAGGCTTGGACTACGTACAAATGGGATGAACCCACACGGTAATATGAGCAGTCAACATAGGACTTGGCCGGTTCTTTTCGTGAATTACAATCTTCCTCCTTGGTTATGTATGAAGCACAAGTATATCATGTTGTCGTTGCTAATATCTTGACCTAAACAACCAAAAAATGACATAGATATTTACCTAGCACCACTAGTTGAAGATTTAAGACTATTTTGGAATGAAGGCGTGTTGGTATTTGATGCACATAACCAAATGAACTTCACCTTACGTGCTATGATATTTTGGACCATAAATAATTTTCCAGTTTATGGTAACTTGTCGGTTATTCTAACAAAGGACCTAAAGCATGCCCCATTTGTGAAGAAGACTCGATTGATCTTTGGTTGAAAAATTGTAAGTAAAATGTATTTATGAATCATCGAACATTTAGCCCAGTTGACCATCCTTATCAAAAAAAGAAAAAGCCCTTCAATGAAAAAATCGAGACTTGAGTGACCTGCTTACCATTAACAAGAAATGAGGTATATGAACGAGTTAAAAATATTGATGTTGTGTTTGGCAAACCTTTTAAGCATCCTCAGAAGAGTCTTTAGAAGAAGAGATCCATATTTTGGGATCTACCATACTGGAAACATTTATCGATAAGGTATTATCTTGATGTAATGCGTGTGGAGAAAAATGTATGTGATAGTATCATCGGAACATTATTGAACATTCAAGCAAAGAAGAAATATGGTATCAGAGTCAGAAAAGACATGGTAGAAATGGGAATATGAGATAAGCTAGCACCGCAAGAGTCGGGAAAGCGTACTTATTTACCCCCAACTTGCTAAACTTTGTCTAGAAAAGAGAAAACAAGTTTTTGTGAGTACCTAAATGCTGTTAAGGTTCCATCTGAGTACTCATCAAAAATCAAAAGTCTTGTGTCGATGAAGGACTTGAAGTTGGTTGGTATGAAGTCTCATGACTGTCATGTCTTAATGCAACACTTGTTACCAGTTGCAATTCGAGGCATACTCCTAAAACATGTTAGAAATGTCATTATAAAACTTTGTTTTTTCTTCAATACAATTTGCAGTAAAGTTGTTGATCCGGAGGCGTTGGATGATTTGCAGACCGATATTGTCATCACTCTATGTCAATTTGAAATATATTCCCCACCATCATTTTTTGATGTTATGGTGCATTTACTTGTTCACGTGGTGAGATAAATTAAGATTTGTGGTCCGGTGTTCTTGAGATATATGTATCCATTTGAGAGGTACATGGGTATATTAAAAGGATATGTGCGAAATCGATTTCGACCTGAAGGCAGTATCATTAAAGGTTATTTTACTGAGGAGGCTATTGAATTTTGTACTGGTTACTTAGATGATGTTGATGCTATTGGTATTCCTAAATCTGGTCATGAGGGAAGACTGAAAGGTAAAGATACGATTGGATGCAAAACAATTGTTCCCATTGTTGAATTTCCAGAAAAAGCACACCTCCTTGTCTTGCAACACCTTACTGAGGTGCATCCGTACTTGGACAAGCACATGTCAATTTAAAGGCAGCAAAATCCTTCGAAAATTGAAATGTGGGAGACTAATCAACATAATCACTCATTCGTAAAATGGTTCAAAGATAAAGTCATGCAAGATTTCTAACAAATGCCGAACAACATTTCTGAAACTGTAAAGTGGTTAGCGTACGAGTCTGGCTTGCTTGTGAGGTCTTATGAAACAAATGACATTAATGGGTATACATTTTACACAAAACATCAAGATGATAAAAGCATGATGCAAAATAGTGGAGTGACACAAGTAGCATAGTCAAGAGATTTCTCTAGTGCCAAAGATACTAGTCCAATAGATTCCGCAATGTCTTATTATGGTGTCATTGAGGATATTTGGGATCTTGATTACAGGGAGTTCAAGTTTCCTCTCTTTTGATGTAAATGGGTTTGATAACCGACGGGGTGTTCGGGTGGATGAATTAGGCTTCACTTTGGTGGAGTTTGGTTGGCTGGGTTATCTTGATGAGCCATTCATACTAGCATCACAAGCGAAACAAGTATTTTACGTTCTTGATCCTGCCAATACTAAGTGGTCCGTTGTCCTTAAAGGCAAAAGACATATTGTTGGCATTGGTGATGTGATGGATGAAGAAGACTATGATCATTTTGACAAAATCCCTCTATTTTCTATTGGTATACAACCGGATGAACTTATAGGGGAAGATTATCTTGAAACAAATCACATGCATTGGGATCATGAAGAAGGATTGTGGATTGATCATCATTTGTGATTACAAATTATGTAAGATCATTTACATTCTTACTTTAACTTTCTATTCATTCTTACCCTTCGTTTGTGATAAGTAATTAATTATGTAAGATCATTTACATTCTTACTTATAACTTTCTAATATTGTTTAGTAATGTACGCAAATATGTGAATAGTCTTGTGAAAGACATGGCCGATTCTTCCAGTTCATCTGACGGTCAGCATAGTAGCCAGAGGAAAAAGACGAGAGGACCAACAACTTTCAAGAAGATAAAGGAGAAGGGGGAGGAAGTAAATTTTGTTGAGTTTGATGATCGCAGTAGGCCGATCGGACCATATAAGATGAACTTCAGGTCTTATATAGGGTATTTGGTACGTGTTAATGTGGATATAAATATTAGTGATTGGCATAATGTTCCTCAAGGCCTTAAAGGCATGATTTGGGAAGATATAAAGGTATAATTGAAATTGATAGTCAATTTGAAATGTTTTATTTTTTGTTTTTTTATGCTTATAACAACGCATATTATTGTTATCTTTCAGAGGGAGTTCAGCATATCCGACGACGAAAGGAAACACATTATTTTAAAAGTCGCGGGGATGCAATGGAAAGATTTGAAGACTAGGTTGGTGCATGATTTCATTAACAATCAGCACCAGAAATATGCATCACCTACACAGCTATATGATTCCTTGACTGAAGAACAATGGGAGTTGTTTAAGAAAGAGCGTGAGACTGAAGTTTTCAAGGTATACATAATTGTACATGAAGAGTTATGTGATGTGATGCTTTATTTTTTGAAGGTGTACGTAAATGAAATTTAAGCTATGTGATGTTTTACTTTTTCAAGGAAAAAGTAAGAAGACAAAAGCAAGTCAGTTGCACAGCGAGCATCCACATTTTTTGGGCTCTGCCGTTTATGTCAGGATGAGGCCAAAGTGGCTTGTGTCAGAGCCACTTTCTGTTGCCTCTTCGTGTGGGTCAATTAGATCATCCATATTAAGCGATGATCGCAACTTAGACTGGGTTCGAGCAAGATCAAAAAAGAAAGAAGATGGATCTTATTACATCCCCAACAAGAAGACGAGAGGGGTGTACAAAAAAATTGTAAGCATAGCCTCACAGTTTATCATACTTTGAATTAAAGTTTAGTAGAGTACTTATATTTTAGTTTTTTTAAGAATAGATTGAAAAAACTATGGAAGCAACTCATGAGACATTTGTCCCAAGTAGACATCATGACATGTTATCTGAAGCCCTCGGTAAGGATGATTATCCTGGTCGGGTGAGGGGATATGGTGTCTATGTCACTATGAGGGATGTTTATTGCAAATCTGATGCAGCTAGCAAACGATCGAGTGGAGTCGTGTCGATAGATGATATTAAGGAGGATCATGAAAGAGGTGGATATTGGTATCACCAAGCAGGTCAAGAAAGAGTATGCAGCAGAGGTGCAGAGTAAGATCAACAATATGCAACAAAAATATGAAGCCATCATCCAGTGCATGGGCTTACATCTGGATGCCGAAATGGAAATAACTCCACATCCCTGACCACCAACTCCCAGCAATTGTTACTTTGTTGATCCAGATCCATTTGATGGCCTTGAGGTATTTAATCTTAAATTATTTAGCTTTTGAATATTATTGATTATATTTCATCTGTAAGGACTAACATGATTTTCAAATATGTTGAACAATAGAAGCCAATCCAGCATTGTCTTTCCATGAGGTGTAATGGTGAGACTCAATTAGTGGCTAGAGGAATAGTTTTTCCATCCGGACCAGAGACTGTGGTGCACCATCAACAACTCTTGACCGATCATGTTAAGGTGTCGATTGACGATGTTATACAAGGTGCAAAAGCATCCCTTCTTCCAGTTCCATCTCCATACTACACCATGGTGAGCGAAGCTGTTGGAAGCTTCTATCAATGGCCTAAAGATTTGGTGATTATAGGATAGGTAATCAATTTTTGTTACATAAAAGATTTTTTCTATATAAATTACTTTTATTTTTATATTAGACGTGTTATAATGATAAAACAAAAAATTAATTGCAGGAAGAGTTGCTAAAATAGGATAAAAAATCTGAAAAAGGGAAAAACCCTCAGAGTTTTGATATGTCATCTACAAGATGACCCCCACTCATTGACGATACTGCTTTACAATGTTTGGATGGTGATTGCAAGTATTTACAATCTCTGGTACTTACAATGCCTATTGGTATGGACTACATCCAAATGCCTCTAGACGCAACTGTGTTTCATCATACGAACGTTGAAAGTATTTACGTTACGATTGACGACATCACCGACCTGCTTACAATGGGATGGTTGAATATATCTGTCCTGCAAGTATTCACAGTGTAAGAATGCTTAATACAAATTCATAACTTTCATTTTATTTTTATTCATTGTTGTAAATTTTTTAAGGTACCTCCATGGGTTGTGTGAGGAATTCGATATCCAGTGAATCGGATTTATGTGTCCATCACAGATTGCATCGATCAGAGTAAGAACAAATTTAGATAGTGTTGTGAGTTACATGGCTGCAACCATGGAGACACTAAGATTGAAGGAATTCATTTTAGCACCGTACTTTCAAGAGTAAGACCATTGATAAGTGTATTTTATGCATTTATCTATATGTCTAAATTAGAAGAAATCATTATTGTTTTAGAATATATACTCTTTAATTTATGTTTAATTGTTACTTTGCAGAAAATATCCCAAAAGGCGAAGAATGGAGCAAACAATGGGAAAAATGCACATTTGGATGTTAATTGGAGCTAAAATGAGCAATTGATAAGTTTGTGACGTCAACCGGAAAGATGCAATTTGCTAAAGTAAAGGAATAAGAAATTGGAGGATCTAATTGAAGGAATTGAGAGTTGAAACGAGCAAATTGAGAAGATTTCAAAGTATGGGACTATAATGTTGCAATTGGAAGTTGAAGGACTGAAGAGTAAATTAAACATGAGGGAACAACTTGCAAATATCTAATGATTGACTTGGATCACAAGAAAACACATTGAGGATTTTTAGGAGTCAATGGAATGCAAGTAGAAGTCCAAAAAGGAATGAAATATGATAAGAATTTTATTATAAATTAATTCCAATCGCACAAGATTCTGAACAGATTTCTAGTCGGACTTTGAGACCTAATTTTGGGATAGTAAACGTTCGAATTGGGAAAATCCTATTTCAAGAAGAATTATAGCCCGTTACGTTGTATTTCCAAAGAACTTTGAATCACCTCAATCAGATAAGCTAATAGAAAGATATGCTCGAAATACTGAAAGCTAGGCAGAAACAAGAAAAGACTCGCGCGTGGATTTGATGAATTTCTTTCCTTCTTCAACTTGGTCTCTTCACCAACTATAAATACAATCTATTTGCATGAAAATCAGTCCTTTGTCTCTCCATAGAACGAGCCACAATAGAGAATTCAATATCAAATCCTTGGAGAATCAAGCATTGCAGAGGGGCGTGAATTGAAGATAATTGAAAAATTGAGACTTGGTGCATGCTTTCCTTTCTTCTTATTGTTTTCAATGAACGTTTTAGTCTGTTGTTTATGATTTTTAATCATGATGTGTAACTAACTTTAATGTTGGGATGAATGATGTAACCTAGTTAATTATTTTAATTCCATATTCCTTTTTTTAATGATTCAATGCATGTGTTGATTTATTATTGCGTTTAATGCGTGAATATACTGGCCACTCTTTCATGATTTAATGTGTTATTCCCATAATCCGAGAGGTGAGTTAATAACATAGATCTATGTAACAAATCCGTGGGAAAATAATTTGTAAAGTCTTGCCATGAGACATTGTAAATTATTTGTTTGGGGAAATAATTTGTAACGCCTTGCCATGAGACCTTGTAAATTATTTGTAGGAGAATAATTTGTAAAGTCTTTTCATGAGACATTTAAATTATTTGTTTGGGAAAATAATTTGTAACGCCTCGCCATGAGACCTTGTAAATTATTCGTGGGAGAATAATTTGTAAAGTCTTACCATGAGACATTGTAAATTATTTGTTGGAGGAAATAATTTGTAACGCCTTGCCATGATACCTTGTAAATTATTCGTGGGAGAATAATTTGTAAAGTCTTGTCATGAGACATTGTAATTATTTGTTTGAGGAAATAATTTGTAATGCCTAGCCATGAGACCTGTAAATTATTCGTGGGAGAATAATTTGTAAAGTCTTGTCATGAGACATTGTAAATTATTTGTTATGAAATAACTTGTAAAGTCATTTGGATGACCTTGTAAGTTATTCCAATATTTTGTCCTCTGGTGCTCATTCTTCGAAGAAGTACTTTTATTAAAGGGGACTGAACGATGGGTCTCGTTAAAACCTTACCCAGAAAATCCAGTGAGAAAAAATCTAGATAAGGAAAAAGAGTATCTATCCCTGATACTGAAAGAAAGTAATATGGGCGCGCAGGCCCAACCTTAGAGATTATTGATGGACGTGTAAGTCCGAAAATAAAAACATAAAATGGGTGCACAGACCCGACTCTTCTACGACTAGATGACTTTGATATCAAAGGAAATGTGACTACTTGTAGTATGACTTCAAATTCTCCACATTTCATGGTCGAGGAAGAGGTTTTGAATCCATTGTGCGGAGGCTGTATGAGCCCTTTCCCACTTTCCAGATGACTTCGTATGGTCCTCCCCAAATAGTCCAAGTTTCCCAGGTTGATGACCAGCAATCTCGCTTCGGTGAAGGACAAGATCTCCCATTCTGAATTCTCTCTTCTTCACTCAGATATTGAACTTCTTGGTCATGGCCTGTTGATAAGCTGCTATTCTCAGTGATGCGTTTTCCCTGACTTCTTCCAGAAGATCCAGACTCTCTCTGCCCCTCAATATGGTCGGGTGGTCCCATAGCCATAGTACGGAAGCTCAAAATTGTTACTTCTACTGGGACAGCGACTTCCATTCCAAAGGCAAGCATGAATGGAGTCTCCCCTGTTGCAGTTTTGAATGTTGTTAAGTTGGTCCAAAGTATTTCTAGGAGGAGATCGGTCCAATCACATTTGGCACTGTCAAGGTAAGTCCTCAAGTCTTGTAAGATGAGTCTGTTTGTAACTTCAGCTAATCCATTACTTTGCGGGTACGAAATGGAGGTTAGCCTGTGTTCTATTCCCAGGTTCTTGCAGAACTGCTTGAAAGCTTGGCACTCGAACTGACGCCCGTTATCAATGATTAATGTCTTGGGAAGACCAAAAGGGTAGATAATTGACTTCCATACAAATGCCTCCAGTTTTTGCTCTGTGATTACGGCAAGGGGTTCTGCTTCTACCCATTTTGTAAAGTATTCCACAGCCACTGCTAAGAACTTGACCTGTCCTCGAGCTATGGGAAATGGCCCGAGTATGTCAATTCCCCATTGAGCGAAGGGATATGGGCATATAATTGAGGATAGTTCTTCAGCGGGTTGATGTAATCGGGCTGCGAACCTTTGGCCTTTGTCGTAAGTTCTTACATAGCTGAGTGTGTCCTTCTTCATGGTCGACCAATAGTATTCGTATCTCATTAACTTCATAACCAGTGCTCTTGTCCCTGGTGTCCTCCACCAATTCCTTCATGAACCTTGGCCATAGCAAGGGCTGCTTCTTTCAGAGTTAGGCATCGCGGGTAAGGAAGTGTAAAACTTCGACAAAACATGGTATTCCGTAACAAGGTATACCTCGGGGCCCTCGCTTTGACTCTTCTTCCCTCTGCTTTGTCATCTGGAAACTTTCCTGATGTTAAATATTCAATTATCGGATCCATCCAACTGGGCTCTTGATCTGAAATATCCATGACATCGGGTTGCTGTGCGATACTGGGCTCATGAAGAGTTCGCTTGAATACAGTCCTCTCTAAGTGGTCTAGATTGGAAAAAGTAAGTCTTGACAGAGTATCCGCTTTGTGATTGGAAGACCTCGGAATTTTGTCTATGCAGCAAGACTTGAACTTCCTTTGCAAGTCCAAGACCATCATCCTATAAGATGATATTTTCTCATCTTTTGCTTCAAAAGTGCCGTTTACTTGCTCCACCACCAATTGTGAATCACTCAGGACTTTGACATGCTCGACCCTTAGATGTTGAGCTGCTTGAAGCCCAGCGATAACGGCTTCATACTCTGCATCATTATTAGTTGCTGGGAAGTCAAACATTATTGCACATTGGATTTCCATTGTGCCATCATCTTTCTTTAGTATGATTCTGGCCCCCGAGCCTGCGGCATTCGACGCTCCGTCGACTTGCAAAGTCCATGTGGCCTCTTCCCTGTCATGACCTATTGGCCCCCGAGGTCTTGGGGTGAGTTCGACGACGAAGTCAGCTAAGACCTGTGCTTTTATAGAAGGTCGAGGTTTGAACTCAATGTCATACTCCCCAAGCTCGATTGACCATTTGAGTAGTCGACTAGAGACATCCGATTTCTGCAAGATCTATTTTAAGGGCTTATTTTTTAGGACTGTTATAGCATAGGCTTGAAAGTAAGGTCTTAACTTTCGGGCTGCTGTAACCAAGGCAAGTGCAAGTTGTTCTGCTAGTGTATATCTGGTTTCTACGTCCATCATCATCTTGCTGACATAATATACGGGTTTTTGGGCCTTTCCTTCCTCCTTGACCAAAACGGCACTCACAGCATGATCTGAAACTGCTAGATACAAGAACAGATTATCTCATGGATGTAGCTTTACCAATATCGGATGAGTACCCAAATATTCCTTCAACTTCCTGAAGGAGGTCTCGTACTCTTCATCCCAACTGAAATCTTTGTTTCCTCTGAGAGTCTTGAAGAAGGGAAAATATTTATCTGCTGCCCTGACATAAAATGGCCCAATGTTGCCACTCTCCTCGTAAGCTTTTATACTTCCCTGATATTCCTAGGAGGTTCCATCGATGTAAGGGCAATAATTTTATCTGGATTAACTTCAATGCCTCTCTGGGTGATCATGAATCCCAAAAATTTTCCCGAGCTCACTCCGAAAGCGCACTTGGCGGGATTGGGTTTCATCCGATGTTCTCTGAGTGTACAGAATATGTTTTCCAAGTCAACAATGTTGTCTTTCTTTCTCGGGCTCTTTACAACCTGTCATCAACATAAACTTCAACGTTCAGCCCGATGTACTTGGAGAAGAACATGTTTACCAACCTTTGATAAGTAGCTCCAGTATTCTTTAACCCAAAGGGCATGACTTTATAGCAATATATTCCTTCATCTGCCATAAAGGATGTTTTCTCCCAATCTTCCAGTGCCATTCGAATTTGGTGATATCCTGAGAATGCATCGAGGAAGCTGTAAAGTTCCGATCCGAATGTAGAATCCATTAATCTGTCAATCCGGGGAAGGGGATAACTGTCTTTTGGGCATGCCTTGTTTAAATCTGTGAAATCTATGCAGACTCACCATTTTCCATTCGGCTTCTTCACCAATATCACGTTAGCTAGCCATTCTGGATACTTTACTTCCCTGATAAACCCTGCTTTCAGCAGCTTATCTATTTCTTCTTTTATTATTTGCCTTCTCTCTGTGGCAAACTGCCTTCTTCGTTGTTTTACAGGCTTCTTGTCAGGCATGACGTTAAGCCTGTGTTCAACGAGCGCGAGGTCAATCCCGGGCATGTCCTCAGAGCTCCATGCGAATATGTTTCCCTTCGTGTTAGGCTGGGAAGAGTTCTTTCCATCTTCTTGCCTTGATCTCTTATGCCCCTGTTTGATGGGATCTGAAGACTGTAATAGTGTTTCTTCCATATTTATGTATTTTTTGGCCCTTTTGAGAAATTCTGTCACATTCGCAGCGGATTCTTAGACAAGGACATTCTGAATTCTGGACCCCGAATAGCCAAGGTTAGGGCTGAAGTGGCCGATGAGATGTGAAGATCTGGAATCTGAAGTCTTTCGGTGTTAAAGCGAGTCATGAACTCCCGCAGTGTTTCATTCTGTCCTTGTCTCAACTGCATGAGGGAAGTGACAATTTTCTTGATACTTTTACTACTTTTGAAGAAAGCAGTGAATTTCTCCGTAAGATCAGCGAAGGAGGAGATTGATCCTGGGGTATTGTAGAGAACCAGTTTCGGCTAAATTTGTTAAGGTTTGTGGGAAGGCCTTACACAAAATCTGGTTGGGAGCGTTCTGTATGTCCATGACATTAGTGTAGGCATTCAAGTGGTTGTTAGGATCTGTTGTTCTATCATATTCCTTTATCCGAGGGTACTTGAATCTTTCTGGTAAAGGGAACAACGTTATTTCTGGGTAAAAGGGGTTCTTCTTGTGAAGAGGTCCGACCTTGTGTGTTTTGCCTTATTCCATTAGCAATTCCTTCCTGAATAATTCTTGAGAGTTCCTGCTGTGTTAAGTTGGCGGATCCCTCAGTCATAGGATGGGCACCCCCGATTCCCGGGAAGTATCAGCTATGGGATTAGCTGGCTTGTGATCTTCCCGGGGAATTCTACCTAGAGTGTCCGGGTCAAGAGGAGCTTGACGATTATTTTGTTGCTGAAGAGCCTGACGAATTTCACAGAGTTACTGCTGAAGTTCGTTGAAATCTTCTCGACTAATCAGTTCATTGTCTGGTGTGATTTCTGGGTCTTGTTCTTCCCCAACATCTTCGAGGGGCGGCAGATTATCTTCTTCAACTGAGGTATTGGCTGGAACAGAGGGTCCGGTGGACGAATTTCACAGAGCTACTGCTGAAGTTCGTTGAAATCTTCTCGACTAATCAGTTCATTGTTTGGTGTGATTTCTGGGTCTTGTTCTTCCCCAACATCTTCGAGGGGCGGCAGATTATCTTCTTCAACTGAGGTATTGGCTAGAACAGAGGGTCCGGTGGATGCGAAGGGACGAGCTTGACTTCTATTAACCATGGCTGATTGTATCTCTTCCCACAGATGGCGCCAGTTGATGCTGTAAAAAATCCTAACCTTGACGTGGCAAGATCTGGGACTTCTTGATCACTGGAAAAGATGTATGAATTCACCTTTGATGACCTACAAAAAAGGCGAGGATGATTCTCCCCGTCGCCCCTCCGGTGTGAGAATTAGTATTCTGGAGAAAAGTAGAGAGAGAATATATGGAAAGCGTATAGAATATTGAATGAATAATTTGTGATCAAAGGAATTGTATTTATAGAACTGAAAAGACCATAACCCTTTTTAAATTAAGGAAGGAGTCCTTTTACTAGAAACTTACCTTTTAGGAAGAGTTCTAAGCTTATAGGGATTCTGCTTCCCTTTGGGAAAAGGTTTCCTTATGGATTGCGTATTGCCTTGAGGCCCAAGAATATGGCCCATTAATGAGGCCCATTGTCAAAAGAGATTTTGGAACCAGCTCATACGACCCATAGGCCGGGAAGGGCCTGACCTAATATATCGGTGTCAATCTCGAAGTAAGAGGTCGGGATATACCCGACCTATAAGTGCTCGGGCATGTCGTTAAAGTTTAGCCGGTTATTGTTGAATAGAGGCAAGGTGAGTTCACTACCGACCACCCAAACAGTGGGAGGAGCCCGGGCTAAGGTAGGGTAAGATTCAAGGAGGTCGGGTCTTGGAATTATCCTTAATTTTAGGGAACAGGAAAATAATACCGATCAATGATTAATGTTAAGAATCATGTAATTTTACTTAGAGAAGCGTTTGAGACTTTAAATACATATGGAAGTTTTTAAAGAAATGAGAAAATGTTATGTTATATATAGAACTGAGTATTAATATTCGATAATTAGATTGATAGAAACACACTAATATTTGAAATTGATGTGTGTTGGAAGGTAATAGAAAGAATAGATGACAATTTCAAATTAAAACAAAATACTTAAGAGGAAGTTAACAATGTATTGTATTTAGGAGTTTTGTGTTAGAATTATAGCTGGTATAATAAGGTATTGTAAGACGATGAGTTGCATAAGTTGAAACTTGAACTTAATGAGATTTGAAGCTCATAAACAAGGTACCTAAGGATGTAAATGCAAAGCAAAAAGTGGAGAAGTGAAAGTTAAAAAATGAACAAATGCAAAACAAAAAGTAAAAGTAAAAAATTAACAATTAACCTTACAGGTAATTCTTGCTTAAAGGTATTTATAAAACATACATGTTATTTCACCTATTAAATTCAGTATAACTCTTTACTTCACAAAGACTATCTTTTTAGCGGTATGGAAAGGATTAGGAGACTACACAACAAGAATCTTACATGAACTATACATAATACAATCACCATATGTGCAACTTTATGATCATAGTATTATGTGCAACTTAGTCATCATAGAATTATTATATGAATCACATTTTTTTGCACCAAGAGAAACATCCAAAATCAGAAACTCTCGTTAGTGCATCACATTCCAATTCATCATGTAACTGGTATCAACAAATTCATATTTGTGACATGACAATTTGTAAATAATCATGTGTCACTTTGGCAAGTCCTTGTCCTTCATTTTCTACAGGGGCTTTTGTGTTAGATTTGTAACTAACTTTGTAATACTCACTTCAAATCCCTCATCTTCATCTTTTTCTCATGCTTGAAGCTGTCAAAGTCAAGACTATAGAATAAATGAATGAATAGTATTAAGAAAGTAGCTACAAGAAATTATCTATACATCCTTTTTTTATTATTTCTTTAATTTAATTTAAAGTTCTACCCACTACTTGGATGGATAGATTTTTTATAAAATCGATGCAAAAAATTAGATAGATGAGATGAAGTAGAATAATAAAATATTGTTGTTTTAAATGTGCTAATAAAAAAGTACTTTGCCTCTCTTTGTGTGTGTGATCGTCTGTGGATGCATATGAATGTTTCAGACAGACAACAAGCTAAACAGAAAGACAAAGAAACTTTCATAACAGATCAAAGTCACGGATGTGTAGCCTGTAAGTAGTTCACTATAAATATATACATTCCATGGAAAGGGGAAAAAAAAAGATAACTTGTGTACACTCATTCTCAAAGGCTTTCCTCCTTTGAGAAGGCTGAGATGCAAAAGTTTTAAGAGTAGAATTAGTACGTTCCACCGCAGGATTGAAATCTTTTACTGATACTTTTAATTTAACATTGTTTGAATCTTGATTTAAATTACTATTAACATTTCTTTCTCATGGATAAGGAAATTACAATCAATCTTATAAATAAATCACAACCAAAATTAAAATATAGTTAGTCATGCTTCACTATGAGAGTGATACAAATAAGCTTTACGTACAAATGAAAATGTTGTTATCACATTACTGGAAATTTCTGTGTTTGTATCCAAATGCGGTCAGGAAGCTCATACTCTTGATCAACCTCAACACGAACCTGAGGTTCACTAGGCCTACGTAGATCAGTAGTTGCCTCATCTATACGTAGTGGGACCCCAATGGTCCAAGCAAGTGCATACAAGGGCCCTTTCGCTCGAAAGTGGATCGGTAGTAATGGGAATTTCAATCAACTCAGATGCAACAACAGAAGCTCCTTAGTATCCAGCAGCTAAGGAAATGGGGCTCCTAGGGTTCCCGAGAAGGGTAAGCTAAGAAGAGGTCGAGGGCAAAATAAATAAAAAAAGCAAGTAAAAACTTATTAGCTGCTAATAAGTTTTTTTATACCCTGGTTTCAAACGGGGGAACAAGGTCTCATGCTTTGGACTAAATCTTGATGTCCATTTGATAACCCGCATTAGACATCCCTCAATATACCATGATGGCTTCAAGAATAACCGTATATAATCCTCCTCATGTGTAAGGTGCAGCAAAATGTGGCGTGCATCAATAAGTCCAATGCTAAAATCACCTTAAAATCCAAATTTCAAAAAGCATTCACGTACCTTAGAGATAGGAGGTTTCCTGTGTATGAATTTTCAAACAAGTGTGAACTTGTATGGCTCAGTTAGAACATTCTTATCCTCCTCGGTAAAAGTAACTACATGTTCATTCAAATACATAAAAGACTCCTTAGTAGCAAACCTGTGCAGTGAAGAGTCTGGTGGAGCCTGTGTGACTGATGCAAAAGATTTGTTTTGACTCCTAGTAGCCTGAGTAATTGTTGGGAGGTCATTCAAAGTACCTGCATATGATAATAGAGAAAGAACCGCGGTACTTTTCGGAGCAGGGACAGCAGAAACGAAAGCTGCAACTACTTTGGGTCGACCAGGGTTCGGTATATCCTTAGGTGGAGGAACATTAGCCAAAGGAGCATTACTCTTCACCAAAATATCCAAGGGGACTTTAGCATGGGTTTTAGCAGGTGCCAAAGTGGTTGGAACAGAACCAGGAGGGCAAGAAACCAAGGGAGTGATCCCAAACATATTTGGTGTTCTGAAGCTGATGGAGAAGGTTTCATAAGTAGATTAGCAGCAGAAATTGCTGCTTCTATTTGCGTGCTAAATGGCATGAATCCCAATGAAGAGCTAAAAACAGCATTTGAAGGAGCGGGGACCAAACTAGGGTAATTTGAGGCTACTGAGATCAATGGTGCGACTGGTTGGCCGAGATTCTACTCAAAACTCCCATAATTCTCTGCCTCGAAGTGTGTGCCATTTTTCACAATTCCCAATGCATCACGACTCACAACATTTTTCGGAATTGATGACATTACAAATGTTTTCAGGTGTTCTGGAACTTCTGGTAATGGTTTCAGACCCAAATTCGCAGTAGAACCCGCTGCCTCGTAATGCGTGCCAAATGGCACATTTCCCAATGTCAAGTTGTGCTCAAAATTAGTGGAATCCGGTACTACCTTAGAGTAATATGGGGGCTCTGAATCCAAATTTCCGAGTGCAATTAACTTACAAGAAATAATTAAATAAAATCGGGTGGGGAATTTTAGTTTCAAAAGGTACAAGATATAGATCTTTGTACTCATGGCTCATTATCTCCAATTCATTTTTCCTCGCAACGAGGCCCTTCTCTTCACCTTCCCCAATCTTTTCAAGTTCTTGCTCAATCACCTCTTTCTCTTTTTCCTCACACCCAGCCATCTCTTCTAATTGTTCATGCCCAACCTCCAATACATGCATCTCCTCATCGATAATTTTTATTTCATGTTCATCCACCTCCTTACACCTAATTCCTCATCTCCTACTTCAAATTTTGGATTTTTAACTATTTCTATCTTCAATCTTCAGTTTCAATATTCTTACCCCGATGCTCCAATTGTAAATCCCCTACAAACTCACTTTCAACCTTTTGTAATTCAGCATTAGCCTCTCTTTCACTCTCCTTTTGCAGCTTAGCTAATTTATTCCTCTCATTTTGTGCAATCATCTTCTTCTCTAGCTGTTCCCATAACCTTCTCATCTCCTTGAACATGTCCTTCATTTCTGAATTATCATCTCTTAATTTTTCACTCTGCCTCCTTCTCAACATAGCCTCTGTTCTATCCTTCTTTTCACTCTTCATTCTTTCCTCATATATTCCTGCTTGTGTCCTCAAAATCGCCCTCTCATCACTCTCCCTCCTACTTGAAGATTTTACTTTGAATTTAAGCATGTTGGAGTTGGCCACAAGAAGACAACTAGTATAGGTTACAGGTTGCAACAGCAGATGAAGATTATTGCATTTAGCATTCGATGATCGAATGCAATGTCCCCTAGAAATTGACCAACTAGTCTTCTTCATGGCTCGAGAAGACTAGATAGATATCATCCATAATCATCCATAATATTATTATATGTATGATTAATTGCATGGTTGATGTTAGTTAAAATATATAGGAATGATGAGACAAACCCCTCACTTAATATTATATTAAGTTATACGCTTTCCATTGTTATAATGAAAACCAGAGTTTACTATCGATGTCAGCTTGTTGAGTCACTCAAGACTACTCAATGGTAGATATGTTTCTCATTATGAAGTATTAGATACTTCTGAACAAAGGGTTAGACTTAACCAAAACAACATCCTTTTTAAGTTAATCAAAAGTGCTATAATTTTGAAAGCAATTTATTAAATTCGTATTAATTGGTTAATACAAAGTGTCTTCCATTGTCATAGTGAAAAACCAGAATCCGCCCTCGATGTGGTTTGTTGAGTCACTCAAGGCTACGAGTGGGAATGTGTGTTTATCACTATGAAACATAAGATGTTTCAGAACAATTGGTAGAATTTAACTGAAATCTATCTTTTGTTGAGTCACTCAAGAAGATGGAATTTTGGAGGCACAATTAAGTAAACACATAAGATGTGTGCAACAAAGAGTTGTCTACTTGATGATCTAGGAGTCACATGGAGATTTGATTGATAGGAGTATTTGTTTGAATGTTTCATTAGAGCTTGTTGAGTCACTCAAGGTTCTAATGGAATAAATGGGATCCTAGCCTACTGTGAATCTAACAGGATTCTACGAGATTAATGTTGAGGGTCATTAATTTAAGTAAAATAGTGGGAGCAATCGATTTAATAAAAGACAATATTAAATTGATTTATTCATGATAATACATGATTCTATTTTTTATTTTTTATTGTTGCTGTATGAGTTTTAAAATTTGAGTTATTACGTAAACTTATATAGTGCAATTGACACTGAGTAAGTTCATTAGACTGAAATCCTTGAATTGGCGTCGTTCTTTGAGAAATGATCTCAAAACACGATATGATCGAGAATACTTTTCTCAAACATGCCAATAATAAGACACTACATTTAAAATTGCGAGGCTTCCTTAACCGAACTGAAGAAGTGAGAAGTTTGGTGAATCTTCTACTTCAGTTTTCTATTTGATAGAGGTTAAATAATCTACTTAGCCAATCGAGTATTAGATACCGATAACATACAATGGCTAAAAGTAGAATAATTGCGAAAAATGGTGATATACCTATTTGTAGGTAATAAAGCAAATGTTACTTGAACATCTTAAGAAGCTATCACCTTTCTTTGTCTTCTGATTCGGTTTAAAATTAGACAATTTTTAATTACAGTTCTTATGAAGAACGACACTTCCACTTCATGTTTGGACATAAAATGATTATCCTATTTGATTAAGAATAATAGTTATCCGTTAAGTTAGATGGGATAATATGAAAGTTAGGTAAATAACAAATTGTCTATATTTTGAATATTGATAAGGCAAAGAAGAAGTCACACTTAAATCTGACACTTGACTTATTCAATTAATGGAGATATATGTATATCTCGCCTTGGAGGTAAATTGATAAGTCAATTTTCTTGGAAAAAGGAAAGGTGGGATGGTTGATCCACTGAGCCTGTTACATTCGGATGTAAGCGGGCATATGTCAGAGTGGTCTTTATCATTAGATAACCATGATTGTCATTGTTATCTATAATAAAGTTTAAATCTGAAAGTTTGAAAAGTTCAAATAATACAGATATAAATTAGAAGGCCAAAATGAGAAAAATACTCTAAGCACGTAGATTTGATCAAAGTGAAGAATATTTCAAAGTGATTGACTTCAAGATTGTGTTATGAGAACATAATTTTCGCATAAATAACCCTTTTGCATACACCTCGACACAATGGCGTATCTGAAAGGAGAATGATTACAATTGATACAATCATTGATGAAGCCACGCAAAATCTCCAAAACAGTTTTTGGAGCTTTGCACTAAAAACTTTATATTACACACTTAGTCGTGTTCCATGATAATCGGTTGATGAAGGTCCATATAAGATATGGATTTAAAAGGTCTAATCTTTCTCGCGTTAAGATTTAAGACCTCAATACTTATTAGAAGTATATCAAAAGTGCTATAATTATGGAATTCAAAAAAGTAGTTCTTTGAATTTTGGAATAACCCCCTTTGTTTTGAATAATTGTTGAATTTTCGGAATAAATAAATAATTAAAAAAATATATTTTTTAAAAAAATCCAAAACGTTTGTGTTTTTTTTTTTAAATCCAAAAATTCGGCACGAACGCAACAAAACAAACGAAACATAAATTGAACAAAAACGGCCACAACAATTTTGGAATTTTTTTTGGATATTTTCTTTGGATAAAGACTCAAGAAAACTCAAGAACACGAAGAACAAGACTGGACAACAAAAAATAGGATATGGATGATTCTGTGCAGACTCTATGATAAAAACACAGAATCAAACTAGGATAGATAAAAAATACTTGAATTCAGAGTTCAGCTCTGATACCAAATGACGTGATTCGAGATGCAGAATTAAATGTCGAAAAGTTCCGAACCCAGGTTGTGGATGGACGGTGGAATCTTGACCCAAACTTCATGACGTGGAATTGACGATGCAGAAGAAAGAACCAAGATTTTCGAAACGCCACAAGGATTTGTCTAGTTTCCTTGATAACTTCCTGATTTTGAATGCCACAAATATTATCGCGAATATTTGATAAGTTCGGAATGAACGCCACAAGATGATTATCTTGATAAGTTCAAAGAAATATAGGAATCCACCTATAATTTTATTGAATTCTCAATAAACTGTTTATTAAAATTGAAACTGTTTTAGAATGAACGGAAATAACATATAAATAATGAAATGATCTAACAATTAGGGTAGTGGATACGGGTTCAAAATAGAGTTCTAATTAAACTAAAATAACTAAAACTGAAAAGGAAATAAAAATCTACGAAATCTGACCCGCTGAGCAGTTACGGTAGTAAAGATGATAGTTACGGCCGTAAGTGTGTTTCTATTTAAAGTTACGACCGTAAGTATGAAAATCTTGGAATCCTGCATTTTAACCCGAGAGTGAATTATGGCTGTGACATATGGAACTTAGGGCCGTGAAAATGCTCCCGATCCTCGAATTTCACCCCCTTTGACTTGGTTTGATCCATTCGTCTTCCCAACTCGACTTCTCCATTGAGCTCCTATCTCGAATCACACTAGGAATCTAGTACAATCTAGTATCACTGTCAACCTCATCCTATAACTTTTCTGTTGTGTACTACTTTGGCTATGCAAAACATAAGAGAGATTTTTGTCTTTGGTTCTTCAAGTTGTTGCTTTTCTTGAAAGCTAGATTTTGAGCACTGTAAACAAGACCGACATGATCTCTTATAATCTTTTTGTGGCTCCAATCTCTAAACCTAGTCTTAGTGAATGTATGCCCACCCCCCTTGACTTCTCGTATCAGGTTAGAACAAATAGCAATACAAACAATATGAAGCATCCTTTTCTACATTGTACTCCAACCAATAAAATTCATTGAACCATTCTTTCCTAAAACATCTATTATCACTTCCCATCAGTCTTCTTGGAAAGTAATGCCCATATGGTTGACAAGGGCCTTTCTCTAAGTATGTCATCCTAACATCATCTCTAATGTTAGGGTCATATGACTCGATGGAGGTCATTTCCCTGGATCTGACACAAGTTCATCCATATTGAATTCAGTGCAAAGTTTCTTCGCATTATCAAAGTCTAGTAACTTATGTGGTCTACTAGAAGCAGTTACGGGACTACTAGAACTAGAACCACTAGATTGAAACTTTCGTTTAGGTTGGAAAAAAGTTCCATAATTTGTAAATCAATTATCACAAATCAAATCAAATATTCACCAAATCTCAATTCACAACCTATAAATCAATAATCACAATTAACAAATCAAATCCAAATCTAAATTCACAACCTATAAATCAACAATCACAATTCACAAATCAAATCATATTTTCATACCAATAATCACAATTCACAAATCTAACCACATTGCAAAAACTTAAATGTAACATTTATGCATAATTCAAAAATCAATCATAATGAATCAATGTTTAGCCTCATTACCCGATAATTGAAATGAGAAATCACAAATGGATCAAAAATTGGGGAATGAAAGTCAGTGAATGGGCAATGGGAAACCGAGTAATCTAACCAAAAAATTGAGACATTAAACATCAATATTACTGATTAAAATGCTTAAAACTAAGACATTACAAAATCTGAAAAAACCAAAACAAAAAAAAAAAAATGAAAAATTACAACAAGTAAGAGTTGGTAACATTATCGTCGGTCGACAGGAAGGGACGAGTGTTGGTTGCCCGAACAGACAAGAACTCCGAAGCTGGAGTGGAGGCAGGACGTGCACCGGTGCACATAGGGCGACCGATGGCGACGAAAGCATTGAGCGATGATCCTTCATGTCGAAGGGTCTGGGAAAGGGATTTGGCTTGGGTTGGGGATTGCACTTGCAAATTGGACAAATGTGAAATTCCAGGCCTGAGAAGGCTTTGTATCTAGGTTTAGTCCTTTGGGGCTTCTGGGCTTGGGCTTGGGCTTGGGTTACTTCATATTTGGGCAAAAAAAAAAAATTTGAAATTGCTCTCTGCATAGCGCCACAGTTGGCGCCCGGTAGTCAGTTAGCACGGTCGTGCTACCTCGCTTGAAGGTGGATTCGCCGCTGACTTAGCACTCATTGTTTTGAAGCCTTACGTGACAAGCTGTATGTGGTTAACATCCCTCCAGCTTGAGGGGGGCTATTAATATATGAGTATATTGTTGAAGTCGTGTTTTAAGTGTTAGTGTCTGTGACTTTAAATACTGTAATTGCATTGTTCATTAATAAGTGTGAAATATATTTTCGGCTCCAATTTCTCTCTCTCTAGATGTCATATCTTCCTTTATGACAACATTTTTATTAATGGGAACGAAGGAGAAGTCAATATTGGTGACCTTGGCTTTGCCGCGATTCTAAGGAAATCCCACACCGTTTGTTTTGTAGGTAAGGTTTGAATCTTCCCAAATTTCCTCGACTCTTATCTGATAGTTGTCTAGTTTTAATTCATATGAAACAGGAGGACTATTTTCCTGTAGCTTCGACTACTGCTTTACAAGGAGAAACTTCGTAGCTCAAATTTCACATTTCATTAGTTATGATCTATATTAGTAACTCTCAGGAACACCAGAGTTCAAGGCTCCAAAGGTGTATGAAGAGGAATACAATGAATTAGTGGATATTTATTCATTTGGTATGTGCGTTTTGGAAATGGTGACGTTTGAATATCCATATAGTGAATGCACTCACCCTGCTCAGATCTATAAGAAAGTGATCTCTCATGTAAGAACTTAGAAACTGTTTATGTTGTCCATTGCAGCAATAAATATTAGAAATCGATTAGAAAACCGTTGGCAATCTTGATTTCTTGGATAAATATTAGAAATCGATAAAAAGTACACGAGCAATCGATAACAAAATAAATGAGCAATTTCATTAGGTTTAGTTTCTAGATCGATAAATATTAGGTTAATTAGTTGTACACTATGAATTAAGTGGATGTGAACATGCAATTTCAAAAACTGCTTTTGCATTGAGAAGTAAATTCAAAATAAATCCAAGACACCCATCCACATTTTTAGGTGTTTGATAGCATTTTTTTTCATCGAATTAGTTTTTCATCTTTTCTCGATTTCTCACTTTTTACTTGTTCTTGTTGAATTCATTTTCCCACCACTTTGGTGGGAATTGATTTTCCATCTTTCGTCTAGTTTCATCCTTTTTTATTGTTGTTAATTAACTTTTTTTTTTTTGAGAAATTATTATTATTATTATTATTATTATTATTATTATTATTAATAATATTAAGTACAAATGTGTGTAAAATTTTAAAAATAATAATATTTTGATTAAAGTAGCAAAATTTTGCTTTATTTTTCATGAAAAATAATGTCAATCAAATAACAAAATTTGAAAAATTCTTCACTCTTTTCACATAAAAAATTAAATCAATCAAATACATTAAATTTCTAATTTCTAAGAAAATATGTTTCCAAGAATTTATTTTCTTTCCATCCAAATTTCACCATCACAATCAAACGGGCCCTTAGTTCAACATTTTCACACAATGTTTTCCCAAGAAGTTGGTGACTTTTTATCGATTTTACTCTTGATTTTCAGTTTTGGTTTTAAGAGCCGATCGATTTCGAATTTTTTTTTTTTTTGTAAAAACAGAGAGTTCTCGATTTTTTCCGTTCGATTGGCTTGGTTCCATTTTTTTTGTCCACCCCTATATATTAGGCAAAAAGTTGTGAATTAATTGAATTCCTTCGATTTCATTACCTTGTCCACAATATTGAGGAACTTGGTAATGTTACTACTATTATGTTTCATCACAACCAATTATTTAGTTGACTTCAGGTTCTCAAAGTTCTGTATAACATTAGTTCATTTTTGTGAGCACTAATCATAGATAATGACTTATTATTGTAATCTTATTTTATAGAAGCATATTAGAATGTTAATATATTTCCAAGTTCATAATAGAGAAAATTACATGGACACTTGTATTTCAAAGATACGATTTAAAAATCTGGTGGAAGAATATTTTTTCTAAATTTCAACTGTTAATTAATTTAATTAACTGATTAAATATAATTAAAGTAATAAAGGAAATTCTCTCTCTCTCCAACTCACTTTACATGACTACGTCCATTCCCCCACTCTCTCTCTCTCTCTCTCTCTCTCTCTCTCTCTCTCTCTCTCACACACACACACACACACAAACACACACATCCGCTCCCTCTTCTCCAATGAACCAGCTGGAGAAGCATTCCCGTTGGACACATCAGCAAACGCCGTCGACGGCGTCACAATGTGGGCGGCAACAGCAGAAGCGCCGCTCGTAGTGGACCTCCGCACATAATAGGAGTGCGCTACACCTCCTCGCTCACGATGCCTGCTGCACATCGGAATCAAGATCTTAATCAGAGAGTTCGCTGAAATTGGAAGAACCGACTACAATTTAGTTCACAGAAATCTGATTTGAGTTCACAGAAATCGAAACATGGTTGCAAATGCATTGTGAAACTAAAATCGGAGGTTTGTGAATCTGATTTGATTCTTTGATTCAGAATTGTGTGCAGTGTTGGTGAGGCGATGGTGATGGTGTGAAGCTAGCGGTGGTGGTGGTGGTGGTGCTGGTGCTGGGGGTGGTGGTTGTCGGTAGTGGTGGTGATGGTGGTGGTGGCGGTGGCGGCGTTGCCACTGTTGTAGGCTCTTTGTGGTGGATTGGTGTAGGGGTGTGGGGGTGAGGTGGGGGGGTTGCAGGTGGGTGGTATTGGGTGGGTAGTGTTTCTGACCAATTATGAGCAATTGTGGCTGACAAATTGATTTTGGGAGTGTGACCAATTTTTAGGTAATTGTGACTACAATATTAATTAAATGTGACCAAAACAATTGTTACAAAATTTTATTGTCACAAACGTGATTAATTATTAGGTATTTGTGAAATAAATATTGACTAATTGTGACAAAAAAAAGAGTAAGTTGTGATTAATAAATAATATGTGACTAAGAATGTTTTGTTTCGACTATATTTGTAATCGTGATCAAAGTTTTTGTTGATTGTGATTTTTCAGGTTGGGTGTAACCGAACTGTGACTTAGTGTGATTGAACTGCGACCTTGTGTGACCGATTATGACCAATGAATAAATATTATGTGACCAATTATGAATGATTGCTACCAATTATATTAGAGATTGTGATCTACTATGTCTTTATGTCACAGTTGGATGAGGACGTGATGTGACCTCGTGTGACCAAACTATGACTTTATGTGACCAAACTGTAACCTCATGTGATCGAACTGTGACCTCATGTGACCAAACCATGACCTCGTATGACCGAACTGTCAATTTATGTAACCGAACTATAACCTCGTGTGACCGAATTATGATCTCGTGTGAGCGAAATGTGACTTTCTTTGATCGAGAACTGTGACTTTATGCAATCGAACTGTGACATCATGTGATTGAATTGTGACCTCATGCTACCGAACTATGACCTTATGCGACCAAATTGTAACGACCCGGGTCCCACAACGGACTGTCCCGGTCGTTAGATGACGACGTACTGTCCCCACTATACCAAATCGGGTCTTTTCAGCTTCTTTTTCCTCATTCAGACGCTCCCTGAGAAAACTTCCCAGGAGGTCATCCATCCCAGAATTTCTCCAAGCCAAGCACGCTTAACTGTGGAGTTTCTAACAATGGACTTCTGGAAAAGAAGGTGCACCTTGCTTCTTAGTCGGGGTATTAAAATCACCCCCTGTTAGACTCGCGACGTCCTCGTCGCGCTTAACCCATCTGAGGATCTGTTGCCAAGCATTGAGATTCTAGAGGTGGCTCCCGCCCTATGGCATAGCACTTAGTTCTCGATTTTCGGCTGTGGCCGTCTCTGATCCCACTTAACGGGCTGTCCCACTGTACCAAATTGAATCTTTTCAGCATGCTTTGTCCTCACTCGCACGCTCCCCGAGAAAACTTCCCAGGAGGTCACCCATCCCAGAATTTCTCCAAGCCAAGCACGCTTAACTTTGGAGTTTTTAATGATGGACTTGCGGAAAAGAAGGTGCATCTTGTTGGTATGAGTAGTACCTATCATTTCTTTTAAGTTTTCTTAGTCGGGATATTACATAAACTGTGACTTTGTGTTACCAACTGTGACCTTCGTGTCTGGTTGGGTCGGTCGCCTGGGTGGGTGGGTTGAATTTAGCAACTAAATTTGTAATTGCGACCGCACTGTGATTTCGTATGACCAACTGTGACTTTGCTGAGTGAGGTGGTGAAATTTGCAATTAAATTTATAATTGCGACTGAATTATTACTTTGTATGACCGTGACTTTTTGGGTGGGGTGAAGGAAAATGTGGATGGGGTGGAATGGGGGCACCGTGAAATTTGCAACTAAATTTGTAATTGTTACTTTTTGTGACCAACTGTGACTTGTGGGTGTGGGGTGAAATTTGTGACTAAATTTGTAATTGTGACTGAAATATGACTTTGTGTAACCAATTGTGGCTTCGCGGGGTAGGGTGGGTGGGGTTGGGGATGGATAGGGGTGGGGTAGGGGTGCGAGAAAATAGAAGAAAAATCATTATTGGGTAGGGGTGGGGTGGTAGAGTGCAGTGTGATTTTGTATGACCAATTGTGACTTTATAGATAGGGTGGGTGGGAAAAATAGAAGAAAAATAATTATTAGGTGGGGTGGGTGGTGAGGTAAGGTAGGGTGGTGGGGACAGAAATCTGATTTTGGGTGACCAATTGTGACTTTGCGGGTAGGATAGGGTGGGGTTGGTGGAATGGCGGGACGGGTGGATTGGAAAAAAAAAAGAAGAAACATCATTTTTTGGTCTGGTGGGTGGGTGGGGTGTGGTGTACGTGTAGGGTGCGATAAGGTGAAAGGGGACCGAAATGTGATTTTGTGTGATCAATTGTGACTTTGCGGAGTGGGGTTGGGTGCAAAAAAATTGACGAAAAATCGTTTTTTGGGTGGGGTGGGTAGGTAGGTTCGCGGGACCGAAATGTGACTTTTTATGACCAATTGTGACTTTGCAGTAGGGGTGGAAAAAATAACCGAACCAGACCAGACCAAACCAGAATCAAACCAAATCAAGCGATTTGGTTCGGTTCTACATAAAAAAATAATGGTTTGGTTCTTAGAGTCAAAAATCATTTCATTTTGGTTTTGGTTCCGGTTCTCTTTCCAGAACCAGAACCAAGAACCGAACTTAATTTATATATATATATATATATATATATATTTTACAAATTAGTGGATATTCATCTCACCAAAATATTCAAATCTGAAATCATAAATGTGAAATATACAAAAATATTATTTACCATACATTTTATCTCATTTCCTATTAGACAAAGATTTTAAATCATAAATCTAATTATAATTCTAATTCATTTTTCTTTTTTTTTTTCATTTATAGACACGCATTCACACGGCTTTACTTGCACTCGTATAACACATCAATCGTTGCGCTCCTTAGTCACCATTGACGGCGTAGATGTTTATTTTTTAAAATTTATGTATATATACACATCGGCTCAATTCGTCAATTCTCAAGAGTTAACCCTAACTCAAGTTGCAAATCCATCCCTAACTCACACGGCACTTCGGTAGAATGTGACTCAGAACTTCATTGCAACCTGTAACAATAAGTCTAAACAGTCTTTATGTTCGATTCTCTAAGTTTCAACGGGTCGGCGAGCTTCCTTTAGGTGAGTTTCTTCTTCTTTGACTTGGAATAACATGTTACATTTTCTAAATTTTTATTTTGGTAACTAAAATTTTCATTTTCTATTTAGTATTGATGTAGATGGATTCTAATGAAGAAGCGGATATAAACATGTTTTAATTTGCATTTATTAGTTAAAAATTCAAGTAATGGTCTCTGAACCAAACCAAACCATAACCGAGCGGTTTGATTTCGGCTTGGTTCCATCTACACTATCTTAAAAGTGTGAATGAGGAAGAATCATTTGATTGACCAATTTAACCTCAATTTTTTTTAAAAACCAAATATACCCTTTAAGTGCCCATTTATTTATTTAAAAAGAAAGAAAGGGGGAGAAAAAACGTTCAAGACTCTCCAGTTGAAAGAATTAATTAAATCACTCATCACCCATCTTTAATCAAAATTGATTCCTTCCCAAAATCAGCCCAAACCATTTCTTCAACGTAAATCATAATTCTTAAAATATAATGCATCTTGAAACTGGTCGTGATTGAAGTGTGGGTTTGTAAAATTTTCCAAATATTCTTTCGTTTACTCAAATTGCCAAGTTAAGATTGGAGAATCCCATCACCAAATATCGCCTTTCATACATACAATCTTTTTGTTAATGCGATATATTAGCACGATTTTAGTTTCTCGAATTAGGGAAATATTTCTACTGGACAAATCTGCCATAGCCATGGCATCCCACCTCCAATTTCAATGCGCTCCTTTTTTTTCTCGCAACTTGAAATTCAAGAACCGAAAAGGTAAAGTCTAGGAAATCCCTCCTTTGATTATCCTCTCTATCTCACGACTAGAAACTGCTACTTGTAGGTTCAACGGCACATTGTATCCACCAAATTAGAATGAAATTTGCAATGGAGAAAGCACAGAGCAATAAAAGTAATGGTTATAAGATTTCTAAAAAGAAGAGGGGTTTTTTCTAGCATTCTTATTGTTTTATCGAAATTATGTAATGCATGTTTAGTTGTGTGAGGGTAAGATTTTATCTCTAATTTGGTGGTTTCTCTATAATTTAGTGGATGCCAATGTTCATGTCTCCGTTTAGGTCTATTGTTAGCGCAGGTACTTATAATTTGAGGAAGACATGTTTGATTAATTGATTGTATTGATTGTATAATTATTTAATATGGAAAAATATTATTAGATTATTATAAATAGTTCATAATTTTTAATTTCACAATTGTGTTCAAAGAAGTATTGCAATGTTTGCAACATTATATTTCAATTTATTCAAAACTTTGTGACGTCGTATTCATATTTTCAATTAAAGTTTAATTTCTATCTTTTTTATTTTTTCAATTTTAGTTTTGTCTTTAACATTCTTAATGTCCTCAACTGCCTTAAAATATCGTATAGCTTCAAATTTAATATCCATATCATATATCGTTTACGTGAGACGTGCAACGCACGTGCTTACCACTAGTATCTTTAAAAAAATCAATTGGTTCCATTAGTAAAAAATCATCGATTTTTGGTTTGGTTTGGTTCTTCTGGAACCAGAACCAAACCGAACCACGTCTACCCCTACTTTGCAGGGTATGGTCGGTAGGGTTGGTGGTTGGGCGTGGTTGGAGTATTGGTGGGTGGGATTGCTGTGAAATTTGAGATTAAATTTGTAATTGTGATTTGTGACTGGGATATGATTTTGTGTGACAAATTGTGACTTTTCGGGTGGGATGGGGTGAAATGGGAAAAATAGAAGAAAAATTATTTTTGGATGGACTGGGTGTTGGGTGGTGGGATAGGGTCGGGATGAGATGGGTCGGTGTGGAAAAGTAGAAAAAAAAAACATATCTTAGGGTGGGGTGGTTGGGTGTACGGGGTAGGGTTGGGGGCGGGGTGGGTGTGGAAAAGTAGAAGGAAAAAAATCATTTTTGTGGTGGGGTGTACGTTGGGTTGGTCGGTTGGGGTTGGGGTAGGTGGGGTGAGGTGGGATGGGATGGGATGGGGCTTGGTGAGATTGAAAAAAAATAGAAGAAAAATCTTTTTTTGGGTGGTGTAGGGTGTTGTGGGTGGAGGAATAGAAGAAAAAAAATTTGGATAAATTTGTAATTGTGATTTTGTGTGATCAATTGTTACTTTGTGGGTGAGTGGGTGAGGTGGAAAAACATCGAGAGAGAGAGAGAGAGGAGAAAAAAATTCATTTTCGTGGGGTGGGTTGGGTTGGGGTCTGGGTGGAGTGGGGTGTGAAAAAGTGGAAGAAAAAAAATTATTTTTGAGGTGGGGTCAGTAGGGTGGGGTGGTTGGGTGGGTTGTGAAAAATAGAAGAAAAATTATTTTGGGGTGGGGAGTGTGGGGTTGGGTGGTCAGGGTGGGGTCGAGGTTGTGGCTGGAGTGAGATCAATTTGTCACTTTGCGGTGTGATGGGAGGGTGGGAAAATATCGAGATAAAGAGAGAAAAAAATTATTTTTGGAGTAGGGTATGGTGGGGTGGGGTAGGGTGGGTGGTTGGCAGGGGCTGGGGTGAGAGTAGTTGTAACTTCAAAATTTGTAGTTTTGATTTAATATTATATTAGTATTAATATAATATATAATAGATTATTTTTTTTTACATAATATATAATATTATATTTGTTTTTAATTATTAAACACTTGGTTTTTAAAAATAAATGTTAAGTTTGTTATTTTTAGAAAGTGAAACTCAAAGTGTTGTAATTTTATAATTTTCCCTTCATAATATCCCAGGTGGATACCATCCATCCCTTTCACATGCCATTTCACCATGACGACTTTACAACTCAACATGCCTAGATCAAATTGTAGCGATCGGCCTCCCAAAGGATTCATAAATTCTTATTATAAGAGCTTGCGGTGTACTTAAATATTAGAAATAAATAAATTAACATAGTTAACAAAACATTCAAAATAAGAGTCTGTTTAGTAATGTAAAAAGTTTTGATTTTTGTGAATTTTTTTTTTTTAATGGATGTGTGGTTTAAAAAAATTTGAAAAATTAAAAATTGTGGACTTCACTAAAAATAGATGGTTGAAAATGAGTTTAAAAAGTTGTGGTAAAAATTTTTACATTATCAAACAAGCTCTAAATGTCTTGAAGAAGTAAGCTAGCTCATCTCCTGGAATAGATGAGAGAACCCTAGATCTTGATTCTATTTGTACGTATTCAGGCAAACTCTAGCTTAGAATTAAGGGTGGGTTAAATGAAAAAGTCATCTATTGTTGCCTGTCTGTTTGTTTGTTTGTGTTTATATCTTGATTAAGAAAATAATGGTGGCATACCAATTAGAATACCACCGCCAATTATAAGAAAGGACTTAATTTGGAGATACCAGTCACTTTGTTTCGTGAGGCGAAATATTAAAACAAACAAGCATACAACTTTATTTATAAAACAAACAAGCATACAACTCATATTGTATATTACTCATATTAATATATAACATGAGTAAACATAGATGGAAACTTATTTATTACATGATATCATACCCTCTTTATTGTAAGTATATTAATGGAGAGGGGAGTCTGATTGACGCAGCAATCATACGTACACACACACTAGTGGTTCTTCTTCAGTTCCCCCAGTACCTGATTTTGAAAACATCGCGGAATTCTTCGTCAGGACCTGGTTTATCTGCAATCAAGCAGCAACGATAGGGTTCTGGAGAGAGTGTTGCCAAGCATACAACGAAGTTGTTTGGGACTAAACGAAAGCGAACGCCTTGCATAGGATCATTACCATTCACATTCTCGATTCTGAACAAAGCGCCGTCATTTATTTCTTCAGCAGAGGCTACAATCCAACGTGGATTCTGTCTCTCTTCCATGCGCCAATATTTTTGGTTGTAGCTGCATTTCAGGCGCACAAGTTCGTCTCCTGCATACTCTATTTCGAACTTTGTGTGTGGGCCCGAATTATCCATTTCTTTGCACTTCAGAAATCCATTCTGTTCAGCAAACCATTCTGTTTCGATGCGGATCAAGTATTTACAATTGCACCACGGTTGAATTGCAATAGGATGTCTTGGCCACAATTCCATTTCTCTAGCTATGTAAGTAGTATTGTTCTTGCTTCTGTGATTTTCCCACTCCAACTGAATATGTTATTTATAGGGAAATTGAGCCTTCATTTTACTTGGGCCCAATTTGGTTGAGCTAATAATTAGTGAGGAAAAAAGCGGATAAGTTATTAACGTTTAGAGTTTGTTTGGCTAAGCTTAAATTATAATTTAAGTTGGTCAAATTGGTAAAATAATTTTTTTATCCACACATATTTTGTAAGACTGACAACTACTATCCACTTAATATCTACATATTATATGATTTATAACTTATGAGAGAATAGACTCTTTATATTTAAAGAGTATATTCTACACAATAGAGAGCAAATTTTTTGACACACTCCAAAAAAATTTATTTTTAACTCTTTCATTTACTTTCCCAAAAAAAATTTATTATCTTTCTTTATTTTTAGTTAATATATATATTTTTAAAGAACGTCTCCAACAATCTCTTGAAACTTAAAATGTTCTTTAATTTAGAGAGTTCACCCTTAAAGTTCTACTCCAATGGACTCTTTAATTTAACATTTTAATTTAAAGTATACATTTGACTCTCCAAATGTGGAGAGACAAACTCACTTTCTATTATTAAATGCATTCAAAGATTTTTCTAGTTTCAATGCTTTATACGTTAACTTTCTTTATCAAAAATATTTGATTTCATTGGTCATTAATGACTTTTAAAAAATATACTATATAAACTGAAAATAAAGAAAGACAATAAATATTGTTTTGAAAAAGTTAAAAAAATAAAAATAAAATAAAGAATATGTTGGAGTGTGTAAAAAATTTTGCTCTTTAAATTTAAAGATATTCTCTATTATGTAGAAAATGCGCTTTAAATATAGAGAGTTTATTGAAAATGTTCTTATAGCATGGTTGGCACTTAGCTCTCCTCTAGGTCTGGTGATAACAATGGACCCAATGAAGCCCCCTGGACATATCTTTCAGTGACAAAGGGAATGGTAGGAACTTGCTCAGCACAGCTGGGTACAGGCTTCGAGTCCTGAAATAATGAATTTGTGCCTTGTAGTAAGCAGGAGTCACCACTATTTGTGGGAGTTCCAATGCTCTCCACCCTTGCTCTGGGAACCACAACCTACGATTAACCACTCGAAAAATGGCTCAGGACGTGGTCGGTTCGGGTCCTCGAGATGTGGGTTACTACACCTTTTTAACAATGGACCCAATGACAATGTTTATGAGTTGGAATACATTTATAATGAATAGTGAATAAGGAAATTAGAGGAGATGTTTGGATGGCGCACCCCAGAGCCCGAGAGAGACCCTTTGCGGCTTTAATGTCATTAACTAGTCTTGCTCTAATAACCGTCACGGGCACCACTATGGTTCCCTTCACGGGCATGTGTTGGACGCAACATGCACGCGCCAAACATGTATATGTGAAGAGCACCAAATGGTACCCTTCACTGGCATCAGATCTTTTTCGTGTCATTAACTATTTCCATTATTTAAAGATCCACAATCACATATTTAAATAGACTGAACAAAAAACCTCACTCATAAAGATTAAAGAAAAATCATTGAAATTTTTAAGGTACACCTATAGCCCCCCTATTAGGTGCCAGGTATGGCCCACCTAACACCCAATGTCCACTCGTCATGTGACAAGTGGGCATGGTTTATGGTGCCCACTAGGGACACCATATACCTTCTGCTAAAATCATATAGATTGAAAGGCTGAGAAGCCCACCTAAAAATTTTCCAAACCTTCAATTACAATTGTACATGAACCACTAGTATTTTTTCTATTATACGATCCCTGGAAAGGTTAATCTCTATATATACAATATGTTCGGTAACAGTAAAAAAATTGATTTATAAATAAATTTATTTATAAACAACATAATTTTTCAAATCACTTTTTAAACACACATTTTTTTCTTTAATTTTCAAGCACGTATTTTTCCTAGAAAACAAAAAAATAAAAAAAAAATTCAACCACGAACAAACATATAATTATAAGTAGGCAATGTTTGACCCAGAGTTCATATCTGCCATGCAATCATAATCTTATCTTTATCTTTATTATTATTATTATTATTATTATTATTATTATTATTATTATTATTATAGCTTTAAAAGTAAAAGGGATGAGAGAGAACCATGAAAATGCAATTTCCTGCTCAAACTAGGCGGGTACCCAACCCAATAAATGAAAATAACTCCCACATTATCTTCCTGTGAAATTTAGTCCCATACCCACAACAACAAAAAATGAAATCCGTGTAGAATAAATTAAAGTAAAATAAATTAAAAAATCGTCTAGAATAAAGACATATTTAAATCTGTGTTGACTAATTCAATTGCTATATGAATTCGAATTTAAATTTTTATAGATTAATGTCATACTTAAATCCGTGCAGATAATCTAATCATGATAAATATATGTTGCATAACCCAAGTATGTGCAATAATAGGTGGACCCAACCCAATATTTGAAAATAACCTCAGATTAACTCCTTGTGGAATTTAGTCCAATGCCCACAACAACCGATCATTTCTCATGTGTAATTTCCTTATGCTACTTGTCGAGTGATACAAGCTATTATCTAAAATATATTTCAATTCTTAATGGCACTATTAAATGTGTTCATATTACAAGTTCCACAACATTTTAATACATATACTAATACTAGTATTTCACCCATGCGATGCACGAAAGTTATTATTCGCAACTAGTGAATCATCTCGTGCAATGCATGGGAAGAAACGTCTAGATAAAAATAATCATATTCAAAATTAAATGAATCCTTAAACAAAATAAATACCATTCACAAATAAGAGATAAGTTCATCATTTATTAGTTTCATGTATAAACAACAACCTTTTAGGGATAAGTCATACGGGCGAAAATGATTGTCCCTGACTCTTATTGACAGTCATGGCATATGACACCATCAATGAAAATTATCTTTTTTAAAATTTAATAAGTATCCTAGAATTCGAATGGCTTAACGATATCCTTGGAATAAAAAACTTGTGTCCTACATTACTGTCAGATAGAATTTGACCTCATAGAATATGATCGTCAAGTTTTGTAACGATTATTCACTCTCTCCTCGAACCAAGAATTCGCCTTGCAAAATGAACACTTAAATGTAGGATCTCCAATATTCATGTACTCTGAACATTCAAACAATAGATGAAAAAGTTAATAATAGAGACTATGCATATAAAAGATAAAATTCAATATTTTAACCATTGAAAATGAAAACAACATGTATAATAATAATAATAATAATAATAATAATAATAATAATAATAATAATAATAATAATAATAATAATAATTGCGAGGTTGACAAAGATATTGCATCAAATTTATGATATTTTAGGTTTTCAATATTTATACAACGTAATTATTTTCTTATTGAAATTATAATTTAATATTGATCATCTCAATTTTTAGTTAAGTAAATTGGTAGACAATTTATATATTGTTGTGAAAAAAAATCATAAAATTTGAATTAAAATATAGCAAAGAATATCTTAGCATGGTTAATTACTTTTTAAATTTTTAAAATTAACAGTTAGGACAAAAATCATTAATAACTATATCATTTCAAACAATATAAATAAATTTGTTAACCGTTAATGTTAAAAAATGTGATATGAGACTTTTTGGAATAAAAAATTAATCAAGAATTAAATGTAATTGTCATTGAAATTATTTTGATAAATAATGCGATATAGGAAAGAACTTTAATATGTATATGTAATAAATAACTAAAAAAATAGAATTTAGTTATAAAAATTTCAATGCAGCGTGATTTATAAAAATACGAATGTGTATAATTTTCGATATAACTTTAATTGAGAATTTGACATTGGATCTATATGACTGAACCAAATATTTATCCATAAAATTAAGACCAATAAAATATCACAATTATTACAAAAAATTAATTACGTATTAAATGAAATTATCTATAAAAATATTTAATAATACGCTATTAAAAGAGCTCCAATTTTTAGATGTACTAATTAATTAAAAATAATATTATTTATAAAAAAACTATACGTATGATGTGATTTATATTGTGATGAGGAAGAAATTTGTGTTTTCCTGGAAAATCCCTTAACAATCATCTTGTAGATCCATTATTAGTCCAAAATAATTTTGCATTCTATATTATTTTCGAAGTTTTCTCTACAATATTATTGTTTTAATATTTTTTCTTTTTTGTTAGAAACTCAAATCTATGTTTAACGACTCAAAATATCATAGGTCTTGAAGAAGAGAGTAGTATCAATCCTTTTTACTTTTTCAAAAAATAATTTACGATTTTTTATTTTCTACTTTTTTGTAATATTAATAACTAATAAGCATTACCACTGCACCAAAAATTTTGAATCATAAAACGTGATAAATAGAAGGTAGAATAGAGGGGTCATGTTAAACAGTACCCATTTTTTCAAAGAATAACCCTTTAATTGTATCTTTTTCTACTAGTATTTTACCCATGCGATGCACGAAAGTTATTAACCGCAACTAGTGAATCATCCCGTGCGATGCATGGGAAGAAACGTCTACATAAAAATAATCCTATTCGAAATTAAATGAATCCTTAAACAAAATAAATAACATTCACAAATAAGAGATAAGTTCATTATTTATTAGTTTCATGTATAAACATCAACTTTTTAGGGATAAGTCATACATGCGAAAATGATTGTCCCTGATTCTTATTGATAGTCATGGCATATGACACCATCAATGAAAATTGTCTTTTTTGAAATCTAATAAGTATCCTAGAATTCGAATGGTTCAACAATATCCTTGGAATAAAAAACTTGTGTCCTACATTACTGTCATATAGAATTTGACATTATAGAATATGATCATCAAGTTTTGTAACGATTATTCACTCTCTCTTCGAATCAAAAATTCGTCTTGCAAAATGAACACTTAAATGTAAGATCTCCAATATTCATGTACTCTGAACAATTAAACAATAGATGAAAAAGTTAATAATAGAGACTATGCATATAAAAGATAAAATTCAATATTTTGACCATTGACAATGAAAACAACATGTATAATAATAATAATAATAATAATAATAATAATAATAATAATAATAATAATAATAATAATAATAATGTGATACTTGTTGAGTGATACAAGTTGTTATCTTTATGGTTCAATTCTTAATGGCACTATTAAATGTGTTTATATTACTAGTTCCACAACATCTCAATAAATATATATATATATATATATATATATATATATATATATATATATATATATATATATATAAGTGGAATAGCTGTTAAATTAACAATCACATAATTTTCCGCCTAAATACAGTTGCCTCTTTTGGAAACAAAAGATTAAAGTAAATAAATTAAAAATTCATGTAGAATAATGACATATATATTTGAATCTGTGTTGATTAATTCAATTACTATTTGAATTCAAATTTAAATTTGTATGGATCAATGTCTTACTTAAATTCGTGCGGATTATCTAATCATGACAAATGTATGTTGCATAACCCAAATATGTGCAATTATAGGTGGACAAACCCAATAAATGAAAATAACCCCAGATTATCTTCTTGTGGAATTTAGTCCAATGCCCACAACTTGTCATTTCTCATGTGTAATTTCCTAATGCCTTGTTGAGTGATACAAGTAGTTATCTAAAATATGCTTCAATTCTTAATGACACTATTAAATATGTTCACATTGCAAGTTCCACAACATCGTAATATATATATATATGAAAGCAGGATAGATGTCAAAATTAACAATCACATAATTTCTCGTCTAAACAAACTTGCCTCTTTTGAAAACAAAAAATTAAAGTAAAATAAATTAAAAATTCGCTTAAGATAATGACACATTTGAATATGTGTTGATTATTCCAATTGGTATTTGAATTTTAATTTAAATTTGTAAGGATTAATGTCGTATTTAAATCCTTACAGATGATCTAATCATGACAAATACATGTCGTATAACCCAAATATGTGCAATTACAGGTGGGCCTAACCCAATAGAAGAAAATAACCCCAGATTATCTTCCTGAGGAATTTAGTCCCATACCCACAAAAACATGTCATTTCTTATGTGTAATTTCGTGATACCACTTGTCGAGTTATACAAGCTGTTATCTAAAATATGTTTTTTTTTTTTTTTTGAAAGTTCCAAAAAATATTTCAATTCCTAATGGTACTAATAAATGTGTTCACATTATCAGCTCCACAAATTCTTAATATATATGAAAGTAGAATAGTTATCAAATTAACAATCACATAATTTTCCGCATAAATACACTTGCATCTTTTGAAAACAAAAAATTAAAGTAAAATAAATTAAAAATTCGCATAGAATAATGACATATTTAAATCCGTGTTGATTATTCCAATAACTATTTGAATTCGAATTTATATTTGGGTAGATTAATGTCGTATTTAAATTTGTGCATAAAATCTAATCACGACAAATACATGTTGTATAACCAAAATATGTACAATTATAGGTGGGCCCAATCCAAAAAATGAAAATAACCCCATATTATCTTCCTGTGGAATTTAGTCTCATTCAACATGTCATTTCTCATGTGTAATTTCCTTATGCTACTTGTCGAGTGATACAACCTATTATTTAAAGTACGTATCAATTATAATGGCATTATTAGATGTGTTCACATTGCCAGGTCCACAACATTTTATATACATACATACATACATATATATATATATATATATATATATATATATATATATATATATATATATATATATATATATATACCTCTTTTGAAAGAAAAAAATTAAAGTAAAATAAATTAAAAATTCGTGTAGAATAATGACATATTTAAATCCGTGTAGGTAGTCTAATAATGACAAATGCATATTGCATAACCTAAATATGTACAATTATAGGTGATCTAATCATGACAAATAAAAATTGCATAACCCAAATATATACAATTATTGGTGCACCCATTCAATAAATGAAAATAACCCAATATTATCTTCTTGTGGAATTAGGATAGCTATCAAATTAACAATCACATAATTTTCCGTCTAAATACACTTGCCTATTTTGAAAACAGAACATTAATGTAAAATAAATTAAAAATTTGTGTAGAATAATGAAATATCCAATTCCTATTCGAATTCAAAATTAAATTTGTATAGATTAATGTCGTATTTAAATCTGTACAGATAATTTAATCATGACAAATACATATTGCATAACCCAATTCTAAATCTTAATCTTAATCTTAATCTTTATAATAGTAGAATCTGTAATCAAAATACACACATAGTTTCCCCGCTAAAAAAACTTTATAGATTTGAATTTTTTTTGCTAAAAAGTAGTATATTAAATATTTTAGCAATTATTATTTTACATGTATTATTAATTGCATTGGCATCCGTGTTATGCTATTAATAACATCAAAATATTATTTTTTCTATTTTATTATTATTCTTTTAATAATATTGTATTATTTTGAAATCGAGAAATATGTAATATATGTGTCAAATTAAAGACCACAATGAGAAGTTCAATGCAAGCTAACAAGTGATAGAATTGTAAATATATTGTCCGTAAAATCATATAAAAAATTAAAGGTAAAGTTTTATTTTATATTTTATATTTTTCCTCAATATCTAAATCATTTTAAATTATATCATTTAAGTCCTATAATATTATCTTTAATTAGTTAACTAAATTCATTTTAGTCATAGATGATTAATTTCCGTTCTAGTTTTTTCTTATCAAATTAAAATAAATAATAACTATAAGAATTTTTAAGGTAAATCCAACTAAGTTGGGTTAATTTTACAAACATAAGATTTCTTCAATTCATTCATCATTTTCACATTATTATTATTTATTTACTAATTCTGTTCATCTTTCTATTTTTCATTATAAATTTGAATAACTAAAATATGCAAAAATATATTACATATTTTAACAATTAGTTCATATAATTTTTATTAAACAATTTTTTTTAGAAAACACGTGAAAACTAATTAATGCTTAAAAATCAAATTATACAAAAAAGTCTATCATACACCTCTTTTTGGAAAAAAATGTGATGAAGAACAATATATGAAAAGAAAATGGTCGATCTTAAAGAGAATATACAACTTGAGTTTTGCCTATGTATTGTACGTATGAGCATAATTTTGTAGTTCAATTTTTTTAAAAAAAAAAAAGAAAATCTCATTTATTGAACGTTAATTCGTGAAATGAAGTTGATATGTTCACGATACAATTTCTAAAACACTTAATTCGTGGCCCATTTTCTCGTAAAGAGATAAAACAATTCAACAATTTACAATTTTATTAAAATATTTAAAAAAATAATTATATGCCCTAAAAAATGTTGAAACTTTATTTTTTAGTTTTATTGACATATATAGACAAAAAGACCCACTATATACATTTTATTTATATTTTCATTAATAATTTTTTATTGCACATAATTAAATATGCATTTAATTATGTTCAATTAAATGCATCGCATTTAAAAATTAAAAATTATTAACCATGCGAAGGATCTCTTGATTTAAATTCCACATTCGTGTACCAAAAATCTAGAGGTTGATTTGCACTTTTGCGCATCATCAATATTGCTTAATTTGTTACATTTATTTATACTAGTATCACACCCATGCGTTGCACGGAAGAACAATATGAAATGATTTTACTGTTAAATCATTACAAAATAGAAAAAAAATTGAACACATAATTTGATTTGATTAATGATATAGACTGTCAACGAATGCTCAAAATATAAATAAATTACAATTCTCATCAATTTTGAAAAAACCTCTTTAAATAATATATTGTTTATACAGTTTGTAGTAGCTCACACCCGTGTGATACATGAAAGTTGCTGTAGACAAAGCATATTTAAAAAATTCCTCAAATATAAATTAAATAATGCAATTTTTCTAATATATGTTGTATAGAAATAAAAAATTTCATCCACATATTTTTGACTAATGTGAATAGAATAATAACCCTCAAAATATTATAATTTATATAAAATAAATTAATTGTAAGAAATTAAATACTTTTGAAGTACAAAATTGGGCTCATACAATACATGTGCAAAACTCAACTTACATATTTTTCTTAAGATCAACATTTTTCTTTTCATACACTGTTCTTTATCATATTCTTCCCAAAAGAGGTGTAGGATAAACTTTTTTGGTATAATTTGATTTTTTAAGCATTAATTACTAATTTCAAGTGTTTTTCTATATAAAGAATCATTAATTTTAATTAATATTGTTACATTAATTTATTCTTCTTTCTTCGTACTGATAATTTGTTTATTCAAATTGTTACATTATTATTTATTAAAAATTACTGGTCGGTAAATTGTTTAATAAAAATTATATGAACTAATTGTTAAAATCTGTTATATATTTTTGCATATTTTAGTTATTTAAATTTATAATGAAAAATAGAAAAATGAACAAAATCAGTAAATAAATAAAAAAAATGTAAAAATGATGAATAAATTGAAGAAATATTAAGTTTGTAAAATTAAGCCAACTTATAATTGGATTTTACCTTAAAAAATCGTATAGTTATTATTTATTTTAATTTGATGTGTAACTAAAAACTGTATAAACAATGTATTATTTTAAGAAGTTTTTCAAAAATGATGAGAATTGTAATTTATTTATATTTTGAGCATTCGTTGACAGTTTGTATTATTAATCAAAGAAAATTATATGTTCAATTTTTTCCTATTTTGTAATGATATTTACAGTAAAATCACTTCATGTTGTTCTTTCGTGCAACACATGAGTGTGATACTAGTATATACAATTATAGGTGCACCCAATCCAATAAATGAAAATCACCCCATATTATCTTCTTTTGGAATTTAGTGTCGTACCCACAACTTGTCATTTCTCATGTGTAATTTCATGGTGCTACTTTTCGAGTGATATAAACCGTTATCTAAAGTTTGTTTCAAATTTTAATGGTACTGTTAAATGTGTTCCCATTATATTATCTTTATCTTAATCTTAATCTTAATAATATATATAATTAAACTTAATTCATGGTCTGTTTTACCGCAAAGAGATAAAACATTATTTCAGCGGTTTACAATTTTATTAAAATATTCAAAAAATAATTATATGCCTAAAAAATGGTGAATCTTTATTTATCAATTTTATTAACATATATAGACATAAAGAATCATTATATATATTTTATTTATATTTTCACTAATAATTATTTTATCGACATATAATTAAATATGCATTTAATTAGGTTCAATTAAATGCATTGCATTTAAAATTGAAAATTATTAATCATGCAAAAGATCTCTTGAGTTGAATTTTACGTTCCTGTACCACAAATCTTGAGGTTAATTTTCATTTTCGTGCATCATCAATATTGCTTAATTTGTTACATTTATTTATATATAGGACCGCATATATTTAATTTTTTACAATTACTTTATTTTATGTAAATTATAATATTTTTAGGGTTACTATTTCTATTCAAGTTAGCCAAAAATATTTGGACGAAATTTTATATTTTTTCTATACAACATATATTTGAAAAATTGCATTATTTGATTTAGATTTGAGCAATTATTTAAATATGTTTGTCTATAGCAACTTTCGTATATTACACGGGAGTGAGCAACTACAAACTGTACAAACAATATATTATTTAAAGAGGTTTACCAAAATTGATGAGAATTATGATTTATTTCTATTTTGAACATTCGTTGACATTCTGTATCATTTATAAAAGAAAATAACGTATTCAATTTTTTTCCTATTTTGTAATGATATTTACAGTAAAATCATTTCATATTATTCTTCCGTGCAACGCAGGGTGCGATACTAGTACATATAAAAGTAGAATATCCGTCACAAAAACAAACACATAGTTTCCCGCCCTTTTTCTTTTTCATCTGGCATTTTAGAAAATTTCTTATATTTATCAATTTATTTTAATACATGAATTGGTAAAGTTCAATTAATGCATGTAATAAATGATTTATGGATTTGTGAAAAAAAAAAATATCTATAAAAAGTTAAATTATAGATTTTTATTCTTTTGATAATTATTGCATTATTTTGAAGTCAAAAAATATGCAATATAGGTGTCAAATCCAAGATCTCAATGAGAAGTTTATTATAAACTAGGAAATGAGACCAAACTCTAAATATATCATTCATAAAATATTTTCAAATATTAAATGTATTCAATTTTTTTAATTTATTTCATTTAATCTATACATCTATAGTATCTATTAAAACAAAACAGCTGTCATTTGCTGTTTGCCCGCCTAAAAAACTTTCTTTTTGCGAATTTCATATTTTTGTATTTTTTTTTAAATTTTTGAAAATAGAAAGTGCATTTACCAATTTTGTAAGTTTCAAGACCATTTAATGAATGCACTTAATATTTTTTTGTGAATTCTTAAAATTTTTGTGTGAATTAAGTGGGATAAAAGACACGCTTGCTTCGTAATTCGGATGGATGAATGAGTGCCTTTATTATTTTGTACCAACATATCATTAATTAATGCTTTCATATTTTTTATCATTAAAAAACAAAGAAAATCTTCCTTTCATCCAAATATTTATCTGGGTATACGAGTAGTCACAATAGGGTGTTTCCATATGTTTACTTCTAATGTACACATTTCGAAAATTGTTATCATTGCAAAATTAAATTTTCAATGCGTTTTAATTTGATGTGTTTGTGTTATGTGTATTTGAAACCTTTTCAGACTCACAATGTTAAAAAGTTATATATATATATATATATATATATATATATATATATATATATATATATATATATATAATATATTTTGATAATTTTTCCAACAAACAATATTTTTAGCTTATTTTTGGTAAAATGTGTGCTTATAACTTTTGAATATAAATTTTCATGTGGCAATGTTTCATTGCTTTTTTTTTTTAATTAAAAAAAAGTTAACAAGTTCGACCAGTCAAAGGATCTCGTCCACCTTTTTTTACTTTTTAAAAAATAATCCAACAAAATGTTGACATGTCATTGTTTAATTAACATATTCATAAATTTTGATCGAAATCGCTATTACAAACATATTCCCGTGCATCGCACAGGTGAAAATACTAGTAATATATAAAAGTTGTGTAGTTCCTAAAAAAAGTTTTCCACCCATTTTTTTTCTATAAATAGTAAGTTCTTATAAAATTAAACAGTGTGAATGCAAAGTGGATTAGTGTAAATGCAAAATGGATATATGTCAAATGTAAATCCTAAATAACGATTGATATTTTATAATCAATTTTAGTTTTACTATTAACACTAATACTGAATGAGTTCAATTAATATTTTTAGTTACCAGCATTAAAATTATCATTTAATTATCATTTCTTATTTATTTTTTGTTCTTAATATTATATATTCTATGTGTAGTCATCAATATAAAAATTGTGTTTTAATTGTTAATGATCAAATCATTTGTTATCTTTAATATTAAAAATCACATTTTTTTGAAATATATATGTGGTTGAAAAAATGGGCTACTTATAAATAATTTATTGAAAAAGTTTTTGAACAAAGACTAATATTGAATAATTAATGCTTCGATTTCTTTTCAGTTAATATTATCATTAAAATGATTAATATTTTTTAATCATTCTTAATTTTAATAAATTTTTAAATATTGTAGGGTATAAGATTTTTCATATAATTTCATGATCTCTAACTTTACTTGATTTTCGTGTCATGATGATTGTGATTTTCAAATTATTATTTTGACTATTTGACTTTGATTTTTTGAGAATTGTTTTTGTGAAAAAGTAAATTTTTAGAATGTATAGTTAAAAATTAGTATGAAAAATTGTAAAAAATAATTTTTTAAAAAATGTTTAATTGAGAATGAATGTTCAGAAATTTTGATTATTGAAAAATCAATTCTATATGGGTAAGTAATAAAGTATTATATCTTGTGGGTTAAACAACCGCGCCGCTTTTATGAATCGAGATGCATAGATGATTTCTTAATATATAAAGTCAAATGTATTTGCGATATACATTCGTTAAAATTTAATCAAAACTAACTTTTCATGTTGCTTAATTTGCTACATTTATTTAAATATATGACCACGTGTATTTAATTTGTAACGTTAAAGTAAATATGAAATGAAATATTTGTTTAATAAATTTAAATATCAAATATTGTAATAAGATAGTTAGTACTAATTCTAATGTACTATTCGAATAGTAATAAATTATTTGTGATAATCTAGAAATTATATTGTGAAAAGATTAATTACATCAATAATCATTAAAATTGAATAGTTATGCAAATAAGTTATGGAAATGGTCATTGAAGTATTTTTTTTTAAGTAGTAAGTTATTTAAGTTACTAATTATTACAATTGTGGCAACTTAGTAAAAAAAAAAAAAAAAAGAAAAAAAATTAGCCCCTATTAAGTACACTTTATTCAAATCCTCATTTTTTTAAAAATCATTTTCAACTAACATTCTATTAATAAAATAATCTACATATAAATAAAAAAAAATTCATACATTTTAAAAGCTCATTGTACCAAAATTTACTGTTACGAATTACATTATTTGAAATAACAAGTCTCAAACAGGTGTTTAAGTATTCTCCACAAAATCGTTATTATTGAACTCATTTTGTAGATAATGAGGGCTCAAACATAGATTAAATATGCTCACGATAGAAAAACGTAATACATAAAGGAAGTGCACTTCCCAAAAATAGGTATTGACCCATTATCCTGTCTAATACACATTTTCTAAAATGGTAATTAGTAGTATTAATTCACTATTTATTATTCATATTGGACAAAATTCAGATTTAAAATAATCCAATTGAATACAGATTTTTAAATAGCTGCATTTTTCAGATCCTGAAATTTCTTGGTCCGTTTTCCCTCTTGAAAATCAATCTATTTTTCTTTTTCTTTTCCTTTTCGTTTTAAAGAAATTCTGAGCGTATATAACATATATATCTATTTTTATCTACTTATTACAATTTTTTTTTAAATATAATTTTTTCTTTTCCATTTTAAGTTTAAATCAATTCAAATTACAATATTTAAAGAAATTTCTGGAACGATAAACAAACGAACCGTAAAAAAAATTAAAAAAAATTGAGGTATGTGTAATGTATCTTTGTAATTAATTGTCTTTATTACTTTCTCATTTTTAATTAAATATTCATTTCATATGTTAAAATATAAATTTGAAATATATGAGTAACAAATGATCGTGCATCGCACGAGTATAACACTAGTACACTGTACATATATGAAAGTAGGTTAGTTGTCAAATTAACAATCACATAATTTCCCGCCTAAATACGCTTGCTTCTTTTGAAAAAAAAATAAAGTAAAATAAATTAAAAATTATTCTAGAATAATTACATATTTAAATCTGTGTTGATTAATTCAATTGCTATATGGATTCGAATTTAAATTTGTATGGGTTAATGTCTTATATCCGTGCACATAATCTAATCATGATAAATATATGTCGTATAACCCAAATATGTGCAATAATATGTGGACCCAACCCAATAAATGAAAATAACCCCACATTGTCTTCTTGCTAAATATGCATGTCTACAACGTGTCATTTCTCATGTGTAGTTTCCTATTGCTACTTGTCGAGTGATAGAAGCTTCTATCTAAAACATGTTTAAATTTTAAATTACACTATTAAATGTGTTCACATTACCAGTTACAGAACATCTTAATATATATGAAAGTAGGATAAGTTTCAAATTAACAATTACATAATTTCCCACCTAAATACACTTGCCTCTTTTGGAAACAAAAACATTAAAGTAATATAAATGATTTTTTTAGAATAATGACATATTTAAATCCGTGTTGCTTAATCCAATTGTTATTCGAATTCGAATTTAAATTAGTATAGATTAATGTCATATTTAAATCCGTGTAGATAATGTTGAGATTATAAAATGACTTGGTTTTTAGAAAAATTACACGTTTTCTATGTTGTGGGAACGAAGAGTTGTTTAGGTAAACTTTCCATATATTTTTATTGTTTTTATGTTTGTAAATCATCGTTCTCTTGGAATTCGTATCTATTATATTATAAATAATTGTTTGAAACGAATAATATTTCGAATTAATTATCATATTTAGTGTAATAAAATTACACAGTTAATCTCGTATCTGTTTAGTTCATATTTTTTTAGATAGTAGTATTACATTAAATAGTTAATATGCTTATTAGCATATTTTTATTATAATTACCATGATTTTTTTAATTAATGAATTTAGTCAATACTTATAGCTATCAATTTTAAATTATTATTTAATTATTTACATTTTATTCATTTGTTATTCTTAATATTGTAAATCCTATGTATAATATTAGTATTAAAATCATATTTTAATTATTAACAATTAAATCATTCATTATCCTTAATATTATAAATTATATTTCCTGAAAAATATGTATGTATGTATGTACGTACATGCATGCATGTATTATTATTAACTATTTTAATAAAATAAGCCTCCATTTGGTGTCTATTATAAGTTGTTAATTATACTTTTTTGTTCACACCTGGAAAATGTGCCCTTAATGCCGGAATGGATTATTCATTAAAAAAAAAAAAAAAAAAACTAATCATGATAAATACGGGTTGCATAACCCAAATATGTGCAATTATAGGTGGACCCAACCCATTAAATGAATATAACCCCACCTTATCTTTCCGTGAAATCGCTTCAATTAACTGGGGAATTTACTTTGGGGAATTTAGATGGTAAACACATGGTGATTAATCTCGAGAAGGAAGAAGATTACTACAAACTTTTTAAAAAAAATTCTTTGGTATGTTGAAGGATATCCAATGCGAACAATGAAATACACTTGTGATATTGATCCTTCTATTGAATCTCCTATAGTTCCAGTCTGGATTGGATTACCTAATCTGCCTCTTGTCTTTTATGATAAGGCGATCTTGTTCTCAGTAGTGCCTGCCATTGGAATACCGTTGAAAATTGATTAACCTATAGCAACCAGATCTCGCACAAATCTGGCGAGGATTTGGGTGGAATTAGAGATTAAGAAAACTGAAGTGCAGAGAATTAGAATTGGGAATGATAAATTTGCTATTTGGAAAAATATTATCTATGAATCTGTCCCCAAATACTGCCATTTCTGTAAACATTTGGGTCATGAAGCAGAAGAATGTTTGATTGTCTGAAAGATAGTGAAGCTGAAGAATCTGATTTATTGAAGATAAATGAAGAATTTACTATCAATGTTAAGGATTTGAATGGTAAAGCTATCCTTATTGATCAGTTATATGTTGATCTGGGTAAATTTAACTTGGAAAGGGACAATCCTCCTCTACTTTTGAAGAAAAATAATTTAGATTCAAGCCTACACAAATGCATTAGACGTGATCTAGAAGAAATTTACAAAATCTCTACAACTGATGATCCGTATCAGCTGCTACAACAGTCTTTCAAATGAGTCCCAGGAAAACTAGAAAGGCCACACAATGGGAAGCTAAACAATCCAACTCCATTCATGACCTATAATATTTTAATATGGAATCTAGAGGGATAGTCAATTCCCTGACGCATCAAATTGGTATGTTGATTATTGATGAACCAATTGTGGATAACTCAATTTTTTTTTGAATATTGTAATAAATTGGGATTTGATGAATGCTATGCTAATCAAAATGGAAAAATTTGTAGCTTTTGAAAGCTAGAACTTGAATGCAGTGTGATTGAAGACAAAGACCAACTATTAACTCATTTTTATTCCTTTTTCTTTCAAGAATATGAGTAGCTAAATTTAATGTTTGAATTGGTGGTGTAGATTTAATATTTTTAGTTTTAATTTCAGTTCTCAAGTTGGGGATTTTATAATTTTCATGTATCACTACAAGAAAAAGAAGTGAAAAAGAAGAAAAATTAGAGACGACACGAAAAATCGTCTCTATTGGTCGATCAATAGAGACGACAAAAAAATCATCTCTATTGGTTGCCAACTAATAGAGACGACTTAAACACGACTTTTAAGTCGTCTCTATTAGTTGGCAACCAATAGAGACGACTGCGTAATGTAATAGAGACGACACTATTCTTTTTTTTATAATTTTTTTTTATTCTTATTTTTTAAAATTTTGCTATTTTTTTGTTGATCTTTTTAATTATTTACATTTATATAATTAATATTAAAGTTAATTTGTTAAGAAAATGTTATTAAGTTAACTAACATATATTATTTAAAACAAAATTTATCACAAGAATTCAATTGCCTTAGTGGTTGGGACATCACCACCGAACACTTAGGTCCCGAGTTCGAATCTTAGTCATGCACAATCATCATATGAATTAAAGAAAATTGGCGGGTCGACAGTTTGGATAGAGATTTGGGTCGGGTTAAAAAGGGATTGAATTAGGTCAAAATAAATAAATAAAAATTAATTAAATATTTTCACAAATAGAGATGACAATGTCGTCTCTAAAGGTCGTTTCAATTGCCCCGGAGGAAATAGAGACGACAGAGTCGTCTCTATTTATGTTCAGCTACGGACGTACAGAGACGACTTTGTCGTCTCTAATAACCAATAGAGACGACTTCACGGTGGAAATCTTGCCATGCTGGATGAATGCTGGTGGTGTTGTTGCAAGGAGGAATCATCTAGAACTTCTTCCCATGTGTCAGATATGTTTCCTTTATTTTTGGTCCTTGCTCTAATGTCTTGTGAATGTTGATCCTTGATGTTCTTTTCTTTAACACCCCAAACTCGAAGTAGTTTCAACTACTCCTAGTTTGTCATGAAGGTATATGTGTCATGAGTACTGACTTAACGGTTTTGTTAATGTTACGAATCAAAGGCCACTAGTACAAATTAGACAAAAAACAAGTAATTTACGTCTTTTTTTTGGAAAACTGATGCGTATAAAAATGACGGTGGCAATTTTGTAAATATGTTGAAAATTTAAAGTTGTCTAAATTTTATATTTAAATGAACAGACTGTCACAGATATGTCTGAACAGTAACAAATTAACAGTGAATCGTTAAGATATGTTATAGCACAATACCAAATGAATCTTACTGGTGCAGATTCGTTTGAATAGTAAAACGTAAATAGAAAGTTTAAACTATACAGAATTGTAAGAAGACAAGAACACAATATTTAAGCTTAACGTGGGAAAAACCCTAACAGGGAAAACCTACGTGCCCTCACCCTGCGGACAAAAATCAATCACTATATAAGAAAAGAGTTTATTCAAATCAATCTAAATTATAGGATAAATCTACGCATAGACGTATCAAACATCCAAGAAATAGATCACTCCCTGATCCTTCTATGGCATGTAATACGAGCTGGCGTCCCATCACTCTTCAGTAGCTTTTTTTATATCTACAACACTTTTCAGCAACCTCGAACTCCCGTTCGAATATGATTCAAACTTCTCGTTTGATCTTCACGCTAAAATTCTTTTCTTCTCTAAGTAAATGATTCCTCCTCCCGGAGAACCGAAGTCACAACACAATTGAAGGCTTGAATATTAGTGCACCACAAGAAAATTGGTTTCCTGACTTCTTGAAGAAAACGTCCCATTTTCTTCAATTTAAATACAATTGGATTACTTGACCATCAAGAATTCTTGTTGCATTCAATCTTGATTTCCTGTAATAAAATCAAGAATAAGATAGTTAGGAACAATGGTGAGATAATCCTAAATCGTTCCATAAGTGAAGATAAGGTAAGATATTCTAAATTGGTTATGAAATAAAATATCTTACCATATGAATTGATAAACTTGACTTACCAAGAATCAAGATACTCGGCCATGTCAAAAAAGATCTTACCATATGTAGAAATAAACTTGAATATGCTAGGCCATATCAAGATAAAGATCTTACCATATGTAAAGATAAACTTGTGCCAAGAATCAAATCATCAAGATTCCGACCTAATCACGAGCTTATCCTCTGCCAATGATAACCTTGGATATCAAGAATTAAATCATCAAGAAACTCACAAGATTTCGAGATCAACATATCAATATTTCTTGATTCAACCAAAATTATTATCTCCAAAAATGAAATGAAACTTGGCCAACATATATAGGAGATATTATTTTTCAAGAAATATTTGCGTAATTTAATTAAACTTAATAAATTACTAAATACACATATTTTGTAATAAATTTAATTTTCTTAAATTGCAGACTTGTGGAAAAATAGAAAATGAAAATAGAAAATGCAAATAATATAAAGTTAACCTATGTCAAGTGAATATGCGTAGGTTCGTTTAAGAAACCGTCGTAAAATCCAGGTATTGACCAAAAGTGTCAGTTTTTTATTAAAAACCGACGCAAAAAACCCACTATATGCGTCGGTTCTTGAAATAAGAATCGACGCATATAGCTTTTGATTAATATGCATCAGTTCTGAAAATGGAACCGACGTATATTGCTCAATTTTATATTACTGATCTGGTCGGGATTCATCACTTTCTTTTCACTCAAATCATTTCTTCACTCTCTCTCACTCAAACCACTCGAACCTGACCACCCCTCTTCACTTTCTCTTTCACTCAAACCCTCTCCAACCTCGCGCGCGCCGTTGTTGCCTCCTCCTCCTCCTCCCTCACATTACGCACCAGCCGTGGCCTCCTCCCTCTCATTTCTGCCACCCGTCGCCGGCTCTCTTGTTTTTAAGGTGTATATATATATATACATAGATTGCTATATTTTTATGTTTATATATGTTATGAGAAGTATATATGAATATATCTGTGTGTGTGTGTGTGTGTGTGTGTGTGTGTGTGTTATATTTATGTTTATATATATATATTGATATGTATATTTACGTATAAGTAAATATTTATGTGTTTTTTAATTATATATATATATATATATATATATATATATATTATGTATATGATGATTTAATTTATGTGTTAATTAGTTTAAATAATATTTATTAGTTTAGTTCGAATGTTAATTTTAGGTTATTGATTTTGAGTTAGTAGATGGATATATTTCAATTTTTTAATTGATGGAGTTTTAATGAAATTATAGAATGTTAGTTTTTATATAATATACAATTGATTATAGACATTTTATATTGAAGAGTTGGGAATTGTTTTCGGATTAATTTTGGAGTAGTTGATGATGTTGAAGTTTGACTAAAGTTGTGTTTGAGTTTTGGATATGTTGAGGTTGAATGTTTTGGTGTTATTGTGAAATTTTGATTGCACCTACAGGTTGGCTAAATCCAATTTATGGAGGAGATCCTGCCGAAATTTTCATAAGATTTTATAACTAAAAAAATGAAATTTAGAATTGAAGGTGATTTCATTTGTTTTAATACATTATGAATATCTTGATATATAGGTGGTTAGATATGAATCGGAGTTGGATGTATGGGAGACATAGTACACAAGAATATGTGAAAGAAGTTGAAGAATTTATGAAATGTGCAGAGGAAAATAAAATAAAGAAAGGGGACGAAATGATTTTATGTCGTTGTTATGATTGTAAGAATTTGAGAAAGTTTCGTAGTTCTGAGCAAGTGAAGAGTCATTTGATTCGTCGTGGGTTTAAAGATGGTTATACACGGTGGATATGGAATGGTGAGAGTATACTTCCTCGGATGAGCGTAGGCGAGAATGAGGGTTTGAGCAATAATGAAGAGATTAATGTGGAGAATGACGAGAATGATGTGGATAACGATCGGATAAATGAAATGATGCGTGATGTACAAGAAGATTTCTTTTAAAAGCCTCATATATTCGATAACTATTCAAGGATTCGGAAAAGCCTTTGTTTTCTGTTTGTAATAAATTCACAAAATTGTCAGCTGTGTTCAAATTGTATAACTTGAAAGCAAGAAATAGGTGGAGTGATAAGAGTTTCACGGCATTATTGGAACTTTTACGAGAAATGCTGTCGGAGGATAACGAGCTTCCTAGTTCAATTTATGAGGCAAAGAAATATTGTGCCCTATGGGTATGGAGATTGAGAGGATACATGCATGTCCAAATGATTGTATATTGTATTGGAATGAGTATAAGGACTTGCATCTATGTCCAAAGTGAGGGGCATCGAGGTATAAGCGAAAGCACGAAAATTATAATTGTGGGGATAAGAAAGGCTCTCTGACAAAGGTGTTATGGTACATACCCGTAATACCAAGATTTAAAAGCTTGTTTGCTAATACAAAGGATGCTATGAACATGCGGTGGCACGCTGAAGGGAGGAAAGAAGATGGAAAACTAAGACACCCAGCCGATTCACCTCAGTGGAGGAACATTAATAAGATGTTTCCCGAATTTGGTGGCAAAGATAGGAATCTTATGCTTGGACTATGCACAGATGGGATGAATCTGCACGGTAACATGAGTAGTCAACATAATACTTGATCGGTTCTTTTGGAGATTTACAATATTCCCCCGGCTACGTATGAAGCACAAGTACATCATGTTGTCATTGCTAATATCAGGGCCTAAACAACCGAAAAATGACATAGATATTTACCTTGCATCATTAATTGAAGATTTAAGGCTGTTGTTGAATGAAGGTGTGTCGGTGTTTGATGCACATAATGATAAGTGTATTTTATACACTTATTTATCTGTCGAAATTAAGATATTATAATGTTTTTTTTTTGAAAAAATTCTACTTAGTAGTTATTATTGGTCATTATTTCAGGTTTTATCCCAAAAGTCGAGAAGCTGAAAGAATTGAAGCAAAATCATGACAATTGGACGAACATTGAGATAAAACGAAGAAAATTGACTAAAGTGTACACTTCAAAAAGTTGAAGACCGAATATGCAATTAACTCAAGGAACAATTTATCATATTTGGAATAATTGAGTGGCTTAAATGAGAATCAATTTAATTTGGGTCTTAGGACTAATTTGTATGTGTGTATATACACGCACATTGCAAAAAAGAGAGAACAGCCGTGGGTGAGAGGTGAAGCAGCCGAGGGGGAGTTTTTCTTGGAATATATACATACACGACTGCTACAATAAATCAAGGAGACAAGGAATTGAGGTTTACAAAAAGTTTTCGGCTGTGATTTTAGAGGCATTAGTGGCTTAGTGGCTTTGGAGAGGAAAATATACTTTCTTGGGATTAAAAGTGGTTGGCGATGTAGGAAGTCAAGTGTTTGGCAGATTTTATGGTGTAGGGAATTCTTTGGATTAAAAGTGGTTGGTTGGATCAAAGTTGGCAAGATAAATTCCAAGGCAGAGAGATAGTACACGGCTGGTTTGGAACAAAGAAAGGAAGGATCACGTAATAAAATTCGGCAATTTCAACAAAAAGATAGAGATATGAATTTGTGGTTGCTTGTGGTCACTTATGAATTCCTAGAAAATTAAATGCATTTAACTAAGGAAAACTCTGACCCGCTGTAGAGATACATAGTTGACTTAGTTAAATAGGCCTAATTTGAACTCGAGAGAGGATATTCGACCAAATACAATTTTAGAAAACAACTTGAGATGAGAAATTAAGTTAGAACATTATTTCGAAATCGTTAGTCCCGATATTCATTTAACTGTTCGAAAACCTACCATTTTATTTATTGCTTTATTAGTTGTTTTTAGTTTTAAATTTCAACTTTTATTTTAATTGAATTCTTTATTTCATTTAATCTCAATTTTATTGTCGTTTTTGTTTTTATTATTTTGCAATTTATTTTCTTAGTTAGTTTTTACTTTAGTCTAGAAATTTTAAAATCGAAGTAAATTTATAATGAATTAACTAGTCTTCGTGGGATTGACAACCCGGACTCAAAAATCCACTTTTACTACTTGTTAACGATATCGTACACTTGCGATTTCACGCCAACAAGTTTTTGGCGCCGTTACCGGGACTATTTTAATTTGTTATTTATTTGTTTTGATTTTAGTATTCTTAGACTTTTAGATTTAGTTTGCCTTTAGTTGTTTATTTTATTTTTTTTCCTTTTCTTTTTCATATGATCTTCTTGCTTTTCTGTATGACATTGGTGATAGTGATAGAAGAAAGGCTAAGAAATCAAGGCAACACAGGGGGACATGAGGTATATGACAGAATATAATACTTTTGTAGACGTGGATGATGAGTACTTGCGCTTTGAACTATTAATGACCCAATCGATCATTATTAGGGACCCTCTGGAAATTCAAACAAGTTCAACATGTGAATACTGGGGAGCAATCCATAGTACTGCAGATTGTATACTGCTGGCCACATCAGAGGAAGTGAAAAACTTTCTAAATGATGATACATGCCTATTTTACAAGGCTGAAAAATACAAGACACAATTGCCATAGATTGATTTGACAAGGCCAAAGGAAGACGAACCAGTGGAACTTAATGAAGAAGAAGTTAAGAAACAATCTGCACCATCAAAAGAGAAAGATGAGCATGTTGAGAATGAGGAGTTGATTTTAATGGAGAATATAATAGCTGACAAGTGTGGAGCTAGCAAGCAATCCTTGCAATTAATCGATTCTCTTAAAATTGATTTCGTGATAGGGCCCGAAGAAGAGTTCGAAGTATACATAATTGAGTTCGAATCTAATGATAACATTAAACTTGATTTTGAACATGGCAGCATCAAAAAGTTGGGGCGAAAGTATGAATTGGAGCAAATGCAACTTCAACAAATAATGCAGATATCAAAATCATTATTTCGAGTGCCTTGAAGTCATGTTCAAAAGTCAGGCTTTAGACTATAAATGGAGCGCTTATTGGAAGGCAACCCAATTTTCTTTCATTTTATTTATTCTTGCTTTATTTGTTACATTTGAATTTTTAGGTAGTACTTGCATTTTATTTTATTTTTTTCTTCCTTGGAGTTTTTGAAGTAAGCATCCCTAGTACTAACCTCTTTGATTTGATCTTCAAGATTATTTTTTTTTAATTTAAATTCATACATCATCCATGAGCTTACAATTTTGCATCACATTGTGTCAAATCATTACTCTTATTATATTAAAAACAAATCATATGCATGATTTTGCACACTTTGAGGAATTATGCATGATAATTGTAATGTTCTTAATGGTCGACCTTGTTTGAAAATTCAAAATTTTCTATGTTTAAGTTGGGATTGTTGGTGTTGATATATTTCATTCTATTAATGGTGTATATGATTCTAATGTTGTTTATTTTTTTTACTTGCGAGGAACACACCGCTTGTAACACTTCCAACCAAGCATGGAAACACAAGAAACAGGTCAAAATCATCCAAGCGAGATCAAAACAAAGTTTCAAATTATCACATTGCTCCTCTAAACCTGAGAAGTACCTAACTCCTTTTTTATGTATTGTTATCAATTGATATATATTTTCTTTTCCATTGAGGACAATGTAACCTTTGAGTTTGGGGGGGTGGTATCTCATTTCTTGATTTTGTTCATTCGATACCTTTTTTTTGGGATTCACAAAAAAAAGGGGTGAAAAATTTTAAAATTTTTGTTGATTTATTTATTACTTATGACATGATTTGAATTGACTTTTGTGCTTTAGTTAGAAAATTTGGGCAACATGTGAACCAAAATATTTTCTTAACATTCATCTATGTAAGACTTTAATCAAACTTGAGCACATAGCCACTTTTAAAAAAATAACTTGTGTAGGGAGATGCTTGATACTTGTGGGGAAAACTTGTGCACTTTGAACAAAGAATTAACTGAAAAATCCCGAACCTTAAGAAATTAAATCCCGACCTGAAATGTAGAGCCAAATTGCTCAAGAAACAGTTTGGGGGTGGAAAGGTTAAGTACAAGTAGGCATTGACGGATTGAAGGTCTGAAGTTTTTCCATCTTTAGTGTAAGGAGTTTTAATCAATGGGTATAAATCATGTCCAGCATAAAAATAGAAAAATGTTGAAGGTCTTATTATGCTATTCAAAAGCCTTTTTGACTCGAGTAATTAAGTCTGATGGGAACCTGGTACCCTAAATTCGTCTGGCTTAGGAGTCACATACCTAAAGCTTGCTAAATGGGTCAATTAGAAAGCAAGTACGGAGAGTGGACTTACACATAAGACACTAAAACATCTTTAACTTTTTTGTTTAAACTTTTATGACTTGAGTAATTAAGTCTGAGGGGTTCTCTAAACCTGGTACCCTAAGCTCAACTGAGTTAGGAGCTACCGACCTAAAGGTCGCTATAAGGGTCATATAGAAAGTCAGTATGAAAAGTTCTGCACAAAGATGGTAAAAGACTTGGATATAAACAGAAAAAGTTGTTCATATAAAAAATGAAATGAAAATGGTATAAGCTTTGTTGATTAAAATTCCTAATACTGAAGTGTGGGATTGGAAATGAATTATTCTTGGTCTGTCGTGCATACTTGTCAAATCCTAGCTGTCTTGTGTGGAAAAATGCAATTTATATATATTTAGAAACTACATCAATAGGAAAGATCTCGGGATATGAGAGAAAAGCATTAAGGTTGTGATCATCCATGAGAGTGTAAGGAAAATAAAAACAAAAACAAAAACAATTTATGTTTGCATTTTTATTTTTATTTTTATTTTTATTTTTTTTATAGTTTATTTTTATTTTTGTTCGAGGACGAACAAATATTCTAGTTTGGGGGGTTTGATAAGTATATTTTATACACTTATTTATCTGTCGAAATTAGGATATTATAATATTTTTCTTGAATAAATTCTACTTAGTTGTTATTATTGATCATTATTTCAGGTTTTATCCCAAGAGTCGAGAAGATGAAAGAATTGAACCAAATTCTTGATAATTGGACGAACATTGAGATAAAACGAAGAAAATTGACTAAAGTGCACAATCCCAAAAGTTGAAGACCGAATATGCAATTAACTCAAGGACCAACTTATCATATTTGGAATAATTGAGTAGCTTAAATGAGAATCTATTTAATTTGGGCCTTATGGCTAATTTGTGCGCGCGCACACACACACACATATCTATCTATATATAAAAACAAAGTAGCTATTACTAAAAATACACACACACTTTCTCGCTGGAATTACTTGCTATGTTTGAAAAGTTTTGGCAAAAAAAAAAAAAATAGAATTATAAAAGAAAAAAAAAAAAGATTCATTAAAGGGAAATGGGAATTGGAACAATTTCAAAATGTAACGGTTGAAGAATCTAAATACAAAAGTCTAATGATTGCAAATTTGAATTACACTTTTAAGCACTACATGCATTTGTTTCCAAAAAATAAAATAAAATAAAAGTTTTGAGCACTGTTAAATCTATACATATATCAAAATAGAAGTGAAGAGAGAGAAACATTAAATGTTATATTCCCTCCAAAATGTAGTTCCAATTTTTGGAAATAAAAAACTAAAATTAAATATAATAAAATAAAAATATGTGTATATTAATGTCGTATTTAAATTCATGTTGATTAATGCAATTTTAATTTGTAATGTCGTATTTACCTGTGTAGATAAATATGGATGAAAAATGTTTTGTTTGTAAATAAATTTATAGAAAGTACATAAACCTCCGTTCGAAAGCTATGTTTTATTTATAAACAAAAATATTGTTGTTTTGTTTTATAGACGTGTTGAAAAGTGATTTGAAAAATGTATATAGTTAAAAAGTTGGTTCGAAAAATATGCATAGTTAAAAAGTGAGTAAAAAATACGTTGTTTGTAAATAAATTTATAGACAAAAATATTTTTATTCATTCTTAATTTTAATAAGTGTAATGATTATATGTTATAAGATTTTCGATATAATTTTTTGATCTCCCATGTTGTCCAATTGTCGTATCATGATAATTGAGGATTTTTGTAGTTATTATTTTAACTACTTAATTTTGTAAATAAAATTTAATTTTATTGATTAAATGTAAATATTTCAAAATGTTTTAACATATAAAAAAGATAAAAATAACTTATTTAGAAGAAAAAAGTTGAACGAACAAATAAATAATAAATAAAAATATTTTTCTAAAAGAAAAAACATTTTAAAAAGAAAAAGAAAAATCCTATAAAGATCAAGATCTCCTAATTTTGATTAGTTTCGTACATGTTACATTTCCTATTTTGATTAGTTTTATCTTTTTTTTTTTTTTAAGTTTTGAATTCGATAATATTTTGTATTAAAATGTTAGTGTACTATATTTTTATTTGATATGATTGTATATACAATTAATATATTTTCATAAATTTTGATTAAAATTGTTATCATAAATATATTCTCGTACATCACACGGGTGAAAATAGTAGTTGCAAAAAAGAGAGAACAGCCGTGGGTGAGAAGCAGCCGAGGGGGAGTTTTTCTTGGAATACGTACATACACGGCTGCTACAATAAATCAAGGAGACAAGGAATTGAGGTTTACAAAAAGTTGTCGGCTGTGATTTTAGAGGCATTAGTAGCACTGTTCGGCGACCAACCTTAAAAAATAAATGGTTGGCAGATTTTGTGGTGTTGGGAATTCTTGGGATTAAAAGTGGTTGGTTGGATCAGAGTTGGCAAGCGAAAAATTCCAAGGCAGAGAGATAGTACACGGCTGGTTTGGAACAAAGAAAGGAAGGAGTCGACTGTATATTGGGGGTGATGTTAATTCTTCAATTATTCAAACTCCAAATTTTATCTTTATTATTTTTTCTTATTCCACAAACATGAGTAACTAAATTTTAAATCGGGATTGACGATATAGATTTAATGTTTTTAGTTTAATTTTGATTCACAAGTTGGTGCTTTATTTTCATGTATTGATTTTATTATTGCATTTAATTCTTGAGTTGTTTGATCACCAATTCATGATTTAATGATTTTTTTGATAATTCGAGAGGTGGGTTAACAATTAGATCACGTAATAAAATTCGATAATTTCAATAAAAAGATAGATATATGAATTTGTGGTTGCTTGTGGTCACTTATGAATTCCTAGGAAATTAAATGCATTTAGCTAAGAAAAACTCTGACCCGCTGTAGAGATACATGGTTGACTTATTTAAATAGGCCTAATTTGAACTCGAGAGAGGTTAATTAGATATATGAGTGAATTAGACAAAATACAATTTTAGAAAACAATTTGAGATGAGAAATTAAGTTAGAACATTATTTTGAAATCGTTAGTCCCGATATTCATTTAACTGTTCGAAAACCACCATTTTATTTATTGTTTTATTAGTTTTTTTTAGTTTTAAATTTATACTTTTATTTTAATTGAATTCTTTATTTCATTTAATCTCAATTTTAGTGTCGTTTTTGTTTTATGATGATAACAATTTTTTACATGTAGGAAAAGTCACCTGCAAAGGCAAAAAAAGGCAATAAACAAAAAAATGCCAAAAGTTCTGAAATGTCATCTACCCAATGATCTCCGCTGGTTGACGATGCAACATTACAATGTCGGTGATGATTGCAAAAGTTGCACAATGAGGTCATTCGGACACCTGTTGGTATTGACTTCTTCACTGTGCCTTTAGACGCAAATGTGTTTCATCATACGAACAACACAGATATTTACGTTACAATCGACGACATCGCCGACTTGCTTAAAATGGAATGGTTGAATATATCTATCCTGCAAATACACACGATGTAAGATTGCTTAACACAAATTTATAAATTCCATTTAAATTTTCATCATTCATTCATTTATTGATTTATATATTTTTAGGTACCTACATGAGTTGTGTCAGGAAATCGGCATCAAGTCGGTTGAATTTATATGTCTGTCACAAATTGCGTTAATTAAGGTGAAAAATAATTTTGACAGCATCATTACATATATAGAATCCTAAAGAATTTAACATAGCATAGACCCGAAGGTATTAAGGCATTAAAAGTAACGTTATATAAATATCATGAAGAATTAAGAATTTAACCACTTGCATGTAATGTATCTTATCTTAGTAAATTGAAGAGATTTTATGAAGGAAAAATAATTCCACAGACCAAATAAATTTCTATTTTTCACATGAATTGGTGATTAGGACGTATATCATTTGTATGATTTTACCTTTGATTTGCAATATTTATAGATGCAAACGGCATACACAAATAGAGTCCTATTAAAAATGTAATTATACTGGAGAAAGGCGTGCCACTGCCACAAGACACCGGGTAAAAATAAAATTTGAATAATAGGGGTTTTCTTTGGATTGTGATAGTTCACTGCTTGCCAATAACAGTCTCACACGTCAACCATAAAAGAGAGTTATTATGGTTTAACTATGTTCCCTACTCAATTGAAGTTCTAGTTTTATAATAATATAATATTCCTTCCATCTCTTATCCAAACTCAAAACAAGATTTATTCACCCATATACACACGTGGAGGCTACAACCAATAATACATATATATATTCTCCAATTTCTCAGTGCCGAAAACAAGGAGATAGAATTTGGTAAAAGATAATTACCAAATAATATTAACGTTAACCTTACATTTTCCTAATTGAATTTAAATTGTTTTGGTCTGATCCAAAATAAATTTCTCTTGGATCAAGACTCCTACCTAATTAATCATGATCTATAAAATGAGTATGATACTGATATAGTAATTATCTCTTTATCAATAATTAATTATCTAACCAAAATAAAAATTATCGACAAAACTTATTTTCCTTTTTGTCCCTCAACTTCTAAAAATTTGTTAAAGACATCTAGGTAAAATTCGTATTGCTAACCAATAATAAACCATAGAATTTCAGAGTGTTACAGGACCTACTTAAACACATTTGAAAAATGGAAAATCCACTGCAGAGTTGTACTGCACGACCATGCAAACACTACTAGGTGGCCACGCGTTCTGGCATCAAACCAACATATCTAGTTTAGGGTGGCCTGCACGACCACCAACTCTATAACTGTGCGATCGCGCAGTTGGTCGGTCCAGCGCAAAGTCAGGCCCATGCATGGATTTCTTGTCTTATTTTGCCTAGGTTTCTTGGAAACTTATATATTCAACTATTCATGCACAAAGAAGCTACCTTTGCACACACAGTCAAGAGGAAAAATTCATCATTTTATCATTAAGATCTTGGAAGCTAATTGGAGGCAAAGGCGTGAGGATTGGAGATCAACACTTGAAAGCTACATCTTGGTACAAGATTTCTTTTATTTGTTGAATTTTAAAACTCATGATGTTTACTATTATTATTTTTTGTATTTTCAGTTCCAATACCACGGAAAATTAATTTTCTTGTTGGGATTCGTGATGTAACATAGTTTCAGACCTTTAATTACATTGTTCAAGTCTTTACGTATAAGTTGCATGTGTTGATTTTTTTATGTGTTTAATGTTTGAATTAACTAGCTACTAATTTATTGATTTAATGGTTTGTTTTCATAATTCGAGAGGTGAACTAACGAACTAGATGTAGGAATAAAATTCGGTAATTTAATGAACGATAAAGCTATACATTTATTGTTATCGTGATCTATTTTTAGAGTTCTTGTATTCAATGCACCTAATAATTATAACATGCTGCATAGAAACACAGTTAACTAATTAGGTAGAGTTGATTTATACTCTAGAGAGGAATTTCACATGTATAAGTGAACTCGATCGATCACATTATTAGGATTGAAACTTGAATACTGGAATTAAAGGTATTAACTATGTGAAATCGTGATTCCCAACTTTTCAATCATAAATAACTAAAATTAATTAGTCTCAATCAATCATTTAATTAGTTTAGACAGAAATCTCACTTTTCAACTGTTCAAATAAATCTAGAATTAAAATAACTTCGGTAATTAATCACTATCTCTGTAGGACGATAACTCAGACTGTTTGTCCACTTTATTATTTGGATGCGATATCCTACACTTGCGATTTACCACGTCAGCCATATCGAACTTCAAAATCACATTTCCACCCTTGACTTTATTGTGCAGGTAAGACATTATCTGCAATTGCATGCCCACTAGTAAAACTACTCTGGTTGGGAGAAATCAGTTTGGGGAGGATAGTATTCAATCTGTTAGACATTGTCTTAGTGAGGACTTTGTTAAGGACATTACACAAACTGATTGGTCTGAAATCCTTCCAGCTGGTAGCTAGAGATATTTTGGGGATAAGTACTAAAGTAGTGGCCGATACTCCATTCGGAAGAATTTTCACATTGAAGAAGTCCCTAACAGCTTCAAGAAGGTCTACTTTAGTAGTATCCCAGCATTCCTGGTAAAACATTATAGAGAATCCATTTGGTCGAGCTGCAGTTCCTTTATCCATAGATAGAACTATTTTATGTATTTCCTCCATATCTAGTTGAGAATTTAGCCAAGCATTATCTCTGGAAGTGATAGCTCTTGGGATAGGATCCAAAAGCTCTTCAGAATTAGCAATAGGTTTAGTGGATAGCAGTTTTGAAAAGAATTCGATAACAGATTGTTCAGTTAGGAATAGTCCATTTTCTTTTGAATTTGGATGATTGTGTTCTGATTTCTATGTTTTTTGACAACAACATGGAAGAATTTCGTTTTTCTATCTCCTTCGTTTAACCATTTCACCCCAGACTTCTGCTTCCAAAATGTATTCTCTCTACATGGTAGAAGATTAAGTTTAGTATATGCTTTATGTGTGTCAATTCTAGTTTCAGGGGATTTGTAATCATCATATATTCTCTCCTTCTGAAGAGCTTCCAGTTCTGCCTTTTTGATCTCTTCAAAGATATTGTCAAAAACTTCTTTATTCCAGATTTTTAAGCATTTTTGAGTCTTTTTAGCTTGTAAAAGAAACCAAATAAGCCACTTAAATATGGAATTAAAGGGGATCCCCAACATTAACTCACAACCTCCTGCAAGTTCTCATGTAGGCTCCACATATTTCGATATCTGAAAGAGATTGTATATTTTCCATTTGACTGTTTGCAACAAATTAGCTTGGGGTTATGATCTCATGTGCCCCTATTTAGGATAATAGTTGAGAAATTGTTGTGAAAATATCGCAAGTGCACGATATCGTAAACAAGTAATAAGTAGACTTTTGAGTCGGGATTGTTGATCCCACGAAAACTATTTATTTGCTATCGATTTACTTTGATTCAAAATAATTTCTAGACTAAATTAAAAACTAACTAAAAAAATAAAATTGCAATCGATTCCAAAAAGACAATAAATTGAGAGATTAATGAAATAAACAATTCTAATAACTAAGAAATAAAAATTAAACTAAAAGCAACTAAATGAAAATATAAAAGAAAGAAATTGAACGATGAGCTTTCTTAACAATAAAGAACTATCGGGATTAATGATTTCGAAATAATATTCTAGCTTAATTTCGTATCTGAAGTTGTTTTCTAAAATTTTGATCGAATTCACACGTGTTTCTAATTTACCTCTCTCGAATTCAAATTAAGTTTATTTAACTATGTCAACCATGTAACTCTGCAGCGGGTCAGAGTTCTCCTTAACTAAATACATTAAATTTCCTAGGAATTCATAAGTGATCACAAGTAACCACAAATTCATGTCTCTATCTTTTAGTTGAAATTGCTGAATTTTGCAACACGATCTAATTGTTAACTCACCTCTCGGATTATGAAAACAACCATTATTTTGTATTATCTTTTACTCTTTGAATTGAAATTTTAGGCTCTTCGATCACATTATTAACTTAACCATAATCATCCACATTGTAATATATAAGCCGTCCTTCAGATTTCGTCGGTGAATCATCAGTCAAACCACTAGTCTGAGCATTGAAATTGCCATGTATAAGAAGAACATGTTTAGTACACAATGTTGAACAAGATTGTAATGTATATCCTGTATTACTAATTGTACATGCGACAAAAGGCGAATGAACCTAAAGATTTGGGAATGTGGGAGACATTAAATGAAAGGATGATGAGCTAAGATCGTCCTCGAATGATTGAGATCGTGTAACTTTTGGGGGTGATTCAGGTGGAATATCGACAATATCAACGTTCCGTAAAATCCAGCCTGATGTCTATGAGGGATATTAATCTGAGTTATTGAGTTGCTCCAAGGAGGCAAACCTCCATTTGCGCGTAAATAATCTTAATATCTTGTTTTGAGCTTTAGAGTGTGTTAATTTGGTATTGTTTAAAATGAGTTTTTTTGAAATGAATAGTGATTTTTAGGAGAAATGATGGTTGAGATTTAGTTGAAAAGTAAAAATTTGTGAGCTTGACTTTTGATTGATGATTGAGATTGAATACTATAAAATAAATGAGAAAAATTTAAAGAAAAACAAACGGGAGCTTATTTGCATACGTTCTTTTGATGAATCAAAATTTCTTGGAAAAGTTTGTACAGCTTTTGTTTCTACAATTAAAGATTGGGTACAAAAAGGACTTTGTTGCTGTCCGTGTATGCTTTCACGTTGTTTTATTGAATAAAAAATCTCTTCTTAATAAATAAATAAATAAATAAACACCTTGTTTCAGAGTTATTGTTAATTAGAAAGTCGGTCAATTTCTTCATACCTTTCTCAGCTTCTCATTCTTCTCGCTAGCGCGCACCTCCTGGAATAGATAACCATTTTTTTCTTTAAGAGCGGTCTTAGGATTTAGAGGGAGAATATAACCAAATAAACATTTACAAATAGTTGCACTCGTAGAATTTAGAGCGTTAGGATTTATTACTCCTCGTTAATTACCCTAATTAGTATTTGATGCCTATATTATAAGACATTATTTAACAAATTGTTCTCATCCATTTTTGTAATATATAAAATTAATGTCCTGATTAAAAAGTCATCTAGTCTAGTATAGTTACATTTGTTGCCTGTTTGTTTGTTAATTTGTGTTTATATCTTGATTAAGAAAATAATGGTGGCAATATTACCAAGAATATCACCGCCACTTTCTTTGGTGATGCATGCGAAATATTGAAACAAACAAGCACACAACTTTATTATTTAATATTAAATAGATGGAAATTTATTGATAGAAATGATCGATCATACCCTCTCTATTGTAAGTATATTAATGGAGAGGGTCGGGGGAGTCTGATTGACGAAGCAATCATACGTGCACTCACACAGCTAGTGTCACGACCCGTCCCGGATCATCCTACTGGACCTGAAACGTGACGTGTGCCGATAGAAGGTGCCAACTAGATGTTGGACACACCACGAAGACAATTTTGACTTTTCTTATCTTTCAAATTCTCCTTTAGAATAAATTTGAACTCATATGAATTTATAAAAAATTTGACTAAGTCTCATCTATAATATTGTCTTAACCAGCATGTAAGACAATAACAAATCCTCAAACATACATTCATAAATAATTACATTACTTTCCAAATCTTTCAGGCAAAACAATTGACATAATAAAATACCTACAATTCTTAATCCATTTCTTCATATACACAATCCAAAATACATCATCACTAGATGCATTCTTGACCAAGTATATAACTTATATAGAGTAACTACATAGTCCAATGTATCTTCCTCGAATATAACTTCTAAGAGCTTATCAAAGTAACTCCTGCAAATAATAATGTTACAAAGCTCCTCAAGAGCTGCAAAGGCTCCTTCTATGCTGCTGAAAATCTTATTTTCTTCCTATACTGTAAAGGTGGGGGAAAACATGAGCTTGTGACTCATAGAGTGGAATTTTTGAAATAAATGTACTTTATAATCCATTTTTGAAAACATAATTTATTTCATAATGGTTTTGCAACTTGAAATCAAAACATATTTGCTAACAATAATTTTTCATAAGTATCATATAATAATCATCTGTGGCATAACTGAAAAACTTTAATATATAAGAAACCGCACCAACCGGTACCCAACTAAATCATCTGCTAAATCTGGAATCTGTATCTAGTCATACGTGCGTATACTACTGAGCACCTCCGTACCCGGCCGAAAGCCCCTCTGGGTACAAAAGTGGGTCCCAAAGACCTTATATATACACCCTTACACACGGGCCGTGCATAAGAGTGGATCTTAAGATCCTCTGAACACGGGTCATAGTCCCCCTCCGTGATAGAGTCTTAAGATCTCAAATAATATCCGCTAGTACGCAGGCCCAAGGCCCCCTCCGTGCACTAACAAAAGAACAGGTAACAACATCGGGTACTTCTGGTTGTTTTAAAATCATACATGCTGAACTTGATTAATCATCCTCGTAAAAATGGTATTAGAACCAACATGCTTAAACAAGCGTAATTATAAAACATTTATTGTGATAACCATGCTAAAAGCCATTTCTTTCAAAATCATTTGTAACTTAAAGAAAATCAACGTAATAGAAAACTTGAATAAGGTAAATTCTTTTAAGTTTTTAAAAGAATAACCTTTCCACTCGCTGAGTTTATCTACTTGAAGTTAGCTGAGCTGATAAATCTGGTTTCATCACTACATCATTTCCTGAAATAAAAATATAATTCTCATGTATTAAAATCAATTATATCAAACCATTAAAAATGGGTTAATATCATTTATAACTCAATTTCCTTCGTATAGTTATCAATCAATCGTTTGACATTATCCAACTTATTAGTCCATTCACTAACTTTCTATTTACAGTCCTTCATAGGATCTACTCTAACAACTAAACATCAATATATATATTAATTGATCAAATGCTTAAAAACTAAATCAAAAAAATTAACCATAATTAAGACCTTAAAATCTACAAATATTGAAAAGTGGCATCAATTCCAAAATATAGAGCATAAACACTAGAACTTTGAAAGTATTCTTCTTGAACATATTTTCAACAACAACTCAACTATTATCATTTCCCAACATAGCTGAAATTTCTCTTAAATATTGAGGAATTCAACTTAATTCCATTATTTCATACTTATTTATCACCAATCAAGTATTTAATATCATACATAATCATCCAAAAGCTAAAGATCAAAATACTAATTTCGAAAACCCATTTCATGATTTATTTCCTTTACCATAAAAAATTAACATATACTATTTCTTGACAATTTCTTTAGCATATTACCTAAAATACATCTAAATAAACCTAATACTTGCTAAACTTCGAATTTAAGTCAATCATCCATAAACCCTAAAAACTTTAAACACAAATCATTAACTATTAATACTCTTGCTTACCTTTAGGAACCGGAGAAGAGATTCAAGAGCACAAGTTTGAGAAATGTATCTTTGATGGGTGTCGAATCCAACAAATAATAATGTTTTCTTACTCTTATAAAAATAAATTGTATTAGTGGTGAGCAAGGTCGAATCTACAGAGACTGGTTAGATTTAATTCTTCAGGAAAATTAAAAGCAATGAATTAAAAACAAAGGGGGGGTTTTCAATTTTTGAACATAAAATCAATTTGCAAACAAACAAGTGCGAAATTAAAATTTTTAGAAATATCAAATTAAACAAATATCCAGCTCAAGGTATAATCTCAGTATCCAATTACGATTAGGCTCGTGCCTCCAGAATCCGTCATAATAATCATACTTGATGCAGACGCTGCCATTGTTGGTAATGAACACCTCATTCCCCACATTTGGAGCTCGAACTTTGTCTCTGAGAACTGGAGGTAATTGTGGCCGTATATTAAGGCAGCGGTAAGATATTTCCCATTATCGCCCTTGAAGGCGACATGCTTGGGTAATACCAGCATGGTTTCCAAATCAATGATTGTGCACACAGCGCACAATTCACTGTCAGGAGATTTTGAACCTGCATACAAGCAGGAATTATAGGGTCCTGCAGTTGGCCACAAGCATACATAGTGGTTCTTTTGGACACAACGAACACTACAAGAATTCGGCTCAACAGAGACGACAAAAGTCGTCTCTAAAGGATCTAAAGTCGTCTCTATTGGTTATTAGAGACGACAAAGTCATCTCAATGAGTCGTCTCTGTAGGTCCGTGGCTGAAGATAATTAGAGACGACTCTGTCGTCTTTGTTTCCTCCGGTGAAATTGAAACGACCTTTAGAGACGACAATGTCGTCTCTATTTGTGAAAATATTTAATTAATTATTTATTTATTTATTTTGACACGATTCAAACCATTTTTAACCTGACCCAAATCTCGATCCGAACCGTCGACCCCGAAATTTTCTTTAATTTATATGATAATTGGGCATGATAATGATTCGAACTCGGGACCTAAGTGTTGGGTGGTGATGTCCCAATCACTAAGGCAATTAAATTCTTGTGTTAAATTTTGTTTTAAATAATATATATTAGTTAACTTAATAATATTTTCTTAACAAATTAACTTTAATATTAATTATATAAATATAAATAATTAAAAAGGTCAATAAAAAAAATAGCGAAATTTTAAAAAATAAGAATAAAAAATTTTAAAAATCAGAATAGAGACGACTTTTTAAGTTGTCTTTATTAGTTGACAACCAATAGAGACGACTCCATTATGTCGTCTCGATTGGTCGATGAATAGAGACGACATTGAAATGTCGTATCTATTGGTTGACAACTAATAGAGACAACTTAAAAAGTAGTCTCTATTGGTCGACCAACAGAGACGACTTTTTTGTCGTCTCTACTGATCGACCAATAGAGACGACAATTTTTTGTCTTTTCGCTCCTTTTTCTTGTAGTGGAAAGCGAACGCCTTCAGTGGCATCTTTACCATTCACGTAGAAGGGCTCGAACAAAGTGCATGACCAATCGGAATGGTTTTCATTTGATTCATCAGCCAAGGCTCCAATCCAAAGAGAATCCTTCGATTGCATGCGCTAGTATTTGTTGTTGTATAGCTGCATCTTATGTGCACACGTCCCGTGTTGCCACTACTGTTTGCAGGCTCCACTTCGTACTTTGTGTATGGGCACACAACTTGCTCTCCAGAGAACCTCACAAATCCATGAACCTGGTGTTGTCTGTGATATAGCTCAAGTATTTAGAATTGTATTGCTATTGCAATGCAAAATATCTTGAGTGCAACAGTGCCGAGGCATATCTCTCTCCCATTTCTCTGGCTATATTAATGTAATATTGCTCTTGTTTATGTGATTTCCCCACATCAACTCAACATGCTATTTATAGGGAAATTCAGCCTTCATTTTACTTGGGCCCAATTTGATTGAGCTAATAGGTGGAAAAAGTTGATAAGTATTTTTGAGATACATGGTTTAAAAGTGGTAACAGTAGTGTGGCCCATAAAAATGATAATTGAGATTGACGATTGAAGGTTTGTTTCTAGACTTCTTATTTGCCATCTAACATTCAAATTTGGAAACACAAAAAACGCGTTCTCTTTTCTATTTTTAAAATGAGTTTTTGAAATATATATATATGCACAAAACTCAAAATGAGGAAAACATCATTTTGGACTATTTCGGTACAAAACTTTATGAAATCGAAAACACGAAAAAACGAATATATTTTGAATAGTAGCAGCAAATTTCAAACATTTGGTGATGTGTGATCCCATCTTAATTTTAATAATTAATTAATCTTGTATTGTCAATGAATTTTTATTCATGAAATCATTGAAGTGGAGCATCTATCTAGGTTTTATCTAGAAATATTTTGTGTTGCTTGTACATCTTTCTTTTCTTTTTTATTTTATTCAATCTAATCTTTCTTAATTTATTTATTTATTTTGTTTTAATATTTAAAAGATTCTAACTTTAGTAAAAATAAATGACATTGTAAACAATGATTTACGTCAAGAATTTAAAAAAAGAGAAAAAGAAAAGGTGCAAATGTATCGTCAATACGAATTGTGATTATTTTGTTTACATGGACTAAGAAAGTAATTGAGGCTTGAACAATGTTACAGTAAAAATTAAATAAGTAAATTTCTTATATATTTTTGGAATTGAATATTAATGGCTTTATCTATTTTTATAATATTTTTCTATCCATTATTAAATTAGTCCAACAAAAATTAAATAAGTCAATTTCTTATAATATAGAGTAAATCTTCAAAACACAAAAAAATTTATAATCTTAATTCTTAATCTTAATCTTAATATCTATAAAAGAAATATAGTCAACACAAAAAGTCAACCAAATTTCCCGCCTAATCTGCCATCCATAATAATTAAAAAGAAATAATAAATTTAATATGTCTTAATAAAAATATATATATACAAAATAAAAAATATATATCTAAAAGGTCGGGTCTTATGTTTCCAACGCGAGATTGATTGCATCCTCATTATCAATCTTATTTTACTAACAATTCAATTTTGAGAAACTGTTCATTTTCCAGAGATATATATATATATATATATATATATATATATATATATATATACAGATTAATTAATCTTCTTGGATAAAAAGTCCCAACTGCTGGATCTTACGTTTCCAATGCGAGATTGATTGCATCCTCATCATCAATGTTATTTTAGTGACAATTCAATTTTTAAAAACTGTTCATTTTCCAAATAATATTTTACAGACATAAATATATATACACATATTAAAAATACATAATGAATACAAAATTTAAACTTAAATTAAATAATAGATTGTGGTGATAATTATTTATATTCGTCGGAAATAGATAAAAAAAATTTATTTATAAACTAAACAATGATAAATTTTATTTTATTGTTAACAATTCAATCCAATTTGGAAGAAGTGCTCATTTTCCAGTTAATATTAAACATATATAAAATATAAATACACACACAAAATACATAATACATACACAGTTTACTCTTAAATGAAAATATTCCAACCGCATGTTTCCAATGTCAGCATTTGTTGCATTAACACCACCGTCATGATTAATATTAATCAATTAACAACTCAATTTTGAAAAAAAATTCTTTTTCCATAAAAGTAATTTACCCAAAATTAAATTGTAACCCATTTCAGAATCAAAATATTTATGTATTTTAATGCAATAATTCAACTTTTCATACACGTTTATACAGATATAATTAATACATGCACAAGTATCTGATAAATAAACTTTTCAACTTCTATAGAAATAATAAACTAATAATATTATAATAAATTTTAAAAATACTCCATCCTCTATAAATTAAGAATTCACAGCCCAAGCCCCCTGCATACTCATTGTCATGGACCAAAAATAAAATCCTTCTTCCTTCTTGGAGACAATCGTGCTTCATTTATAGAGGAACTCGTTGTCTTGGATCACGACACGTAGCATACTTTACACTTGTCTTCACCCTAGCTCTTGGAGGTGACAACCTTGCTTTTTTACCATAATCATTGCTACATTTCGTAGGGGATGGGCGCCTGTCACATCTTGGTAAAGGCAGTGTCACATCTCTGACTCCATCTCTCTTCAGGTCACTACCGTAAAGCGAATCGGTTTAGTATAAAGCACATCGGCTAGGCGTAAATCAGTTCGGCTAGAAAGGTTCGCTTGAAAAACCACCTCGGAATCGGACCCAAGGTGATATTTCGGACCTTAGCTATGGGTCAAGGTCCGTTGGGTCTTAGCTGGGCCCTTGTTAGTGGATCAATGTACCTCTCTTTGGGCTTGGATTCAACACTAGTCCCTCAAATTCGAAGCAATCATTCATGGACGTGTAGGATTTGTTGTATGACCGAGGCACTAACTTTGTTATGGTGGCTTTCGTATGATGCCGCGGACTTGGTGCTTAGGATGACCTTCCTTATTGGAGGTTTGTATTTGGTGTGAAGCCGAACTCCTACTTCGACTTTTCTCCCCTGAGTGAAGGTTTGGGACTCACTAGCGCGTATCTTAGGCGGCGTATTTAATGAAAAAGGGGGCTATGGTCGTTGGTTCCCAGGAAGTATAGAAAAGGTGATGGGAGTGACATTTTACAGCGCGTGGTACTCACTGTGGTAGCTGAACGGTTTTGTCCCTCCCTTTGACGGCTGGCGCTTTGATTAGCCCATTTTCCAAGAAGCATGGGTTAATCACATTAATCATACGGCTCACAAAAATCAAGGAATCCAGATCATTGGGATCTCTATAAATCCTCCTTCATTTTATTATTTCCCCTTTACCATTTTCTAAGAATTTTTGCAGCAATTCTCTGGCGAAAGCTTGTATCGTTTTTCTGTTTCCTGCGAGTTTCGAGTCTTCTCTTCAAAGGTTTTCTGCCTAATTCCCGTTCTTAGCATTCTACAGCTTTCGTTGGCGATTTCCTCCTTCCGCGGGTACAATTTCTCTGAAGTTAAATCTCTTTGTTTTTGTGTGTCCAAAACCTCATTTCCTTTTTTTTTTTTTTTTTTTTATTTCTAGTTTTTCATTGTGGGTTTGAAAATTTTGTTTCGCATTTTCTTTTTCTTTTGATGAGTCTGACCCATCTTTTAAGAATAAATGGAAGGAGTTGGGGGAACTGGTTCACGGGAAATGATAGCAATGGCGATTCCTGTCAGAGGTTTTTGCCTAATATCTTTGTCCATTTTTAGTTCCCGCTTCTTTAGGGAGCAGATTAAGAGGAGGAATAGGAAAACTAGCGGTATAATTTATTTGAGTGATTCTGACAGCGAAGAAGAGAGAAACCAGAACTACATGGCCCATCTATCGTCCGAAGAGGAATCCGCGCTAAGAGAACTCCGAAGCAAACGTGATAGAGACATGGGGAGAGAGGGAGCAACGGGTTCTTCTTCTGGCCCACAGGATCTTGATTTGGGCACCAGGGCCCCTTTTTCTTTTGATGAGTCTGACCCATCTTTTAAGAATAAATGGAAGGAGTTGGGGGAACTGGTTCAAAGGAAATGATAGCAATGGCGATTCCTGTCAGAGGTTTTTGCCCAATATCTTTGTCAATTTTTAGTTCCCACTTCTTTAGGGAGCAGATTAAGAGGAGGAATAGGAAAACTAGCGGTATAATTTATTTGAGTGATTCTGACAGCGAAGAAGAGAGAAACCAGAACTACATGGCCCATCTATCGTCCGAAGAGGAATCCGCGCTAAGAGAACTCCGAAGCAAACGTGATAGAGACATGGGGAGAGAGGGAGCAACGGGTTCTTCTTCTGGCCCACAGGATCTTGATTTGGGCACCAGGGCCCATAGAGAGGAGTTGGGTGTGACGACCCGAATTCTCGACCATTCGAGTGCCACTAAAAGTGACTCATATCATATTATCTAGACTTAAATAGTAATGTAAAATTATTCAAAAGAATAATTAGAATCCCATAATTTTATTTGTGAATAAAAATAGAACATAATTTTCTTACATAAAGTTCAACATAATTATCTCATCAATCTTAACCACTTTTGCCACTTCCATGTTGACCGCCTCGAACCTTCAATTATCTGAAAATGGTAAATATCGTGGAGTGAGATTTATAAAATCCCAGTAAGTATACCAAGCATAAATTTTCTTTTGAAAGCATATGGATCATTTTCATCATAACATAGGATAGGATCGAAATACTCATAAACATAGGGAGACACAAGAATTTTACCGAACTTAAATGGCAAGAATTCTTATGTGTAGCGCTACTAAACTCCGGTCCCCTTAGCATAATCATAAACATATCATATGGAACCCATAACAATCTTGTGAGATTGATTTCATAGCAATGATCCAAACATTTTCATAAAAACATAAGATATACTTACTTGTCATAAAAACATACTTACTTTTCATAAAAACATAAGGTGTATTTACCTTTCATAAAAACATACTTACTTTTCATAAAAACATAAGATATACTTACTTGTCATAAAAACATACTTACTTTTCATAAAAACATAAGGTGTATTTACCTTTCATAAAAACATACTTACTTTTCATAAAAACATAAGATATACTTACTTGTCATAAAAACATACTTACTTTTCATAAAAACATAAGGTGTATTTACCTTTCATAAAAACATACTTACTTTTCATAAAAACATAAGATATACTTACTTGTCATAAAAACATACTTACTTTTCATAAAAACATAAGGTGTATTTACCTTTCATAAAAACATACTTACTTTTCATAAAAACATAAGATATACTTACTTGTCATAAAAACATACTTACTTTTCATAAAAACATAAGGTGTATTTACCTTTCATAAAAACATACTTACTTTTCATAAAAACATAAGATATACTTACCTTTTAAAAGATTAAAATGAAGTGTAGTAGTAAATGGACCAAAACTTTCTTGACCACCTTGAATTTCTCTTACTTGTGGATTTTGTCAAGAGATTGGAAATAAGTGTATATGTGTAGAGTTGTGTGTAAAAGAGATGGGTTTAAATAGATGTATAAAGTTGGCATATTGTAAACATAATCATTCAATTCTATTAATTTTAACACATCATTTTCTTAAAGTAAAGCACCATTCATATACTTTTCCATATTTATACAAATAATATGCTCTTCATGATTATATATAATGGAGTATATAAATCATTCATATACTTTTCCATATTTATACAAATATTATGCTCTTCATGATTACATATAATGGAGTCTTATCAATCATTCATATACTTTTCCATATTTATACAAATATTATGCTCTTCATGATTATATATAATGGAGTATATAATTCATTCATATATTTTTCCATATTTATACAAATATTATGCTCTTCATGATTACATATAATGGAGTCTTATCAATCATTCATATACTTTTCCATATTTATACAAATATTATGCTCTTCATGATTATATATAATGGAGTATATAATTCATTCATATACTTTTCCATATTTATACAAATATTATGCTCTTCATGATTACATATAATGGAATCTATCAACCATTTATATACTTTTCCATATTTATTAAATTAAGATTCTCATAATTATTATATATAATGGAACCTCTCATGCTTGCATATATTTTCTTAATTTAAATAATAAAAGTAATTTTTGTACAAATAAATATTGGGATAACATTGAATTAAGTACTTAGACTTAATATACTTTAAATCAAGAGAATGGAGATATTTTTAGAAATTCGGAATTTAATTTAAAATCGAACGATCTCGATTATTTCTTGACTTGGCTATACGAATACGTCGTGGCGTTAACTTAATAAAAATGGGTGAAATAGTAGCGACACGATTTTCTATTAAAATAATTATTAATCGCGTAAAAATTCTTGGTCGCTACAAACTTACCCCCTTAAAATAATTTCGTCCTCGAAATTAATCTTACTTGATCTTATGATTTCTGAACACTTAATCAGAATCTCTTCTTCTTCTTCTTATGTAGCATCATCGCTACCATATTTAACCCAACCATATTTAACCCACTGGACTTTGACTAAATGCATCAATTTGTTTTCTTAAGACATGGACTTTTCTATCAATAATAGACATATGTCTACTCATAAATTCTTCTGAATCAAAATGAAAATTCCCAATCGTATGTGATATTTCATCATATCTTGTAGTATTCATGTAACTTTTCATTTATCATCGTATCATGTGACCTCAAATATTCGTATTAATATCTCTAAAATTTCAATAAATCTTTACTAACATATCATACCATAATAATTTGTCATTTCTTCTTATCACCAAATATCCCAAAATAATTAAAACGATTACCTGAATATTCTCTATGTAATATACCCAAACATGTTATTCACATATCAACATAATCATCAATTTATCTTTCCAATATTTGTAACCCAAAATTTCTGCAAAATTCAATAAACAAATATCTCCCAAATAATTAAAATTCTTAACTCAAATATCATAACATTTCCCGTAAGGTATTCCTTTCACTTGCACAAACTTATTAATCCTGATTCAATACAGTCCTTATTTCACTTTCACGTATCCCCGTATTATTTCTATACCTTGATTATTATATCAAAATATCAGTACCCAAAATCCAAGAAAATATTCCATATCTCAAATCCCGTCATCATCAAATCTTCCTTTTATCAAGAAAGTAAACGGCGCATAAACTCTTGTTCCCTCTTTTCCATTATTCTATTCCGCGCTTTCTTGCTGGAATCAATATCACGCGAATTCCCTCCGATCCTTAATGCTTTTAAATAGTTCATGCTGGGAAGAGGTTAGATCCATCAAAAACATGGATATCATTCTTACAAACATTCGCAAGTATTATTCCAGTCTTCCAATGAATGATCTGAGGAAAATTTATCGAATAAGACTCGAAAGATTGAGGTTGCTGATGGCTCATGGTGTTTCAGAAGATGTTCGCTGGTTGATCGAAGCAAAGGTTCGACTATCTGGTGAATTACCTATGACATTTCCAAAGCACATGCCTGGTTTAGGCAAAAGCACCTTCGCAAAGAAACGAAGAGCAAAAAGGCTGAATGGTTGCTACAAATGTGCTCGTTGGAACTGTGATACTCGTTGCAAAACAGTAGGATATTCTTCTACTAATCGGGATGATAAAATCAAATTCATAAAGGGTGGACTGAGTAAGGAGTCTTTGGATGATATTCGACTGACTCTTGAGACGCACCCAAGTGGTTATGTGCAACGTGAACTTCTCTCCGTATACGCTCAGTTTAACGAGGACAAAAATCGTTATAGTCTCCAAAATATAATAGCAAAAGATCCTGTTTGCCAGTCTGTTTTACAAAATGAGGCTTCTGGCAGTTCAACAATGATATAAGGTAAATCTCTTGATACACATTTAAAATATTTTGCTGTTTTCTTTCACGCGTTTTGGAAATAAAATATATTTTCCTTTCTCGAGTTTTGATAAAGCTGGAAATAAATCACCGAAAGGTGATATCTTTGGTAAAACAGTCAAAAGTTGGCCGATTTTGTCAAAAGTAAATCTTTACTTTTTCATAATCAATCAAAAACAGTAAATTTTTCCGGCTTTAAATAGCCAAACATATTTCATAGTTCAGGCATCCCAAAATCACATCTTCTTCGTAAGTTTTCTCTTCTATACTATCAAAGATGGAAGCACCAAAACTTCGACAGATCAAAACTATTTGTGTATTTTGTGGATCAAAAGTGGGGAAAGGCTTCAGTTATCTAGAAGCGGCCGTAGATCTTGGAAAGAAACTGGGGGAAAAAGGTATCACTCTTGTGTATGGGGGTGGTAGCAGTGGTCTAATGGGTTGTGTTTCCCAATCTGCTCTTGCAGAGAAATCAAAAGTAATCGGTGTCATACCTGTCCCTTTGGTAGATGTTGCAGGCAAAACACGAGGGCATGAAGTTCAAACCTTATCCATCCATGAACGCATAACTTGTATGCTATATGGTTCTGATGCCTTTATAGCCCTGCCCGGAGGTTTTGGTACCTTAGAAGAAATCTTTAACATTACCTCGTGGGCTCAACTAGATCTCCATACTAAGCCTATTGGGCTTCTGAATGTTAACAATTTCTTTGATGGTTTGTTAACCTTTCTTGATTATGCTGTGGAACAGGGATTTATCTCTCCATTTTCCAAAAGGCTTCTTATTTCTGCTCCTACTATTGATGAACTACTGGATAAGCTGCAGTCATATATCTCAATACAAGATCCAGCAGGGGTTAAGATAGATTGGTCGCAAGGAAGGGGAATCAAGCGAAAATGGAGTCCGGTTAATGTAAACTTAACTTTATGAATCTTAGAATAGGTGGGGGTAGAGTACGGAGTATTCTTACTCTCGAGACACCCCTCTAATTTCCTAGGATTTTCCTTAATGTTTAAATCTTGTGTGTACCTCAAAGGTTCCAGGTGGTAGATTACGGAGTATTCTTACTCTCGAAACACACCTCTTTGAAGGTTTCTTTATTTCCTCAAAAGGTCAGAGGTGGTAGGATACGGCTACTCCGGAAACACATCTCTCAATTTGAGGAATTTCCCATGTTGCTTTCTTTTGATTTTGCGTGTTTCATGTATTTCTTTCCAATGTGACTCTTGTGTGTTCTCCTTACGAGAAAATAATAAATATCTCTGTTATCATCTACTAAATCTCGTTTGTGATGTAAATGAATTTGCATGTCTAACCTCAATTCTCTTAGTGATTGCATACCATACTATGCTCTTAATTCCAAACGATAAAATTCTAAGCAGAGTTTCCTTTGAAATTTGGACTTATTCAAACCGTAAGCATACTTCATAACTCACAATAATAAATAATTCCACATTTGATCACAACAATCTAAAAATATTGAAAACGATTCCAACACTTCAATATCATCAAAAAATATCCCATAATTCAATTCATAATTTCTCAACATAACAATTTCAAATCATATTTTTCAATATCACAATATCACTTCCTTCCATATCTTAATTGGCTCAAAAGATTACTCATACTTATATTTATAAGTCATAAATCATATTCCCAAAATTTAATCACAAGGCCAAAGTTCATAATAAATTTCTCTTCAATATAGAGGCATAATTCACTTACTCAACATAATATCCATTACTTAATTCCCAATAACCAAATCTTTAAATCTCTAACTTCATAATGCTTCTCATAAAAGTCTCATTAAAATCATATCACTTATAATCTTAACATCTCATAAAACTTCATAAAATTGACTCGCTATTTCTCATTAAATCTAAATGATAGATAATCTGAACATATTTCTAATCATTTCTGTTGACTTCTCATACTTAGTGCCATGTCTAAAATCAATTATGCAAAGTCCATTTAAGGTTCATCATTTCTAAACTCGAGGACAACAATTATTTTGAAAATCATTCTTAAGTCATATTATTCCCATTATGCTCAACACCCGTTCTCTTTCTTTCTTTTCTTTCCGAATTTTTTTTTTCAGAATTGAAACTTGAAGAGTGGTACCAATAATCATCCACAGTTTTTCCTTGCTTTTAAGCAAAGGTAGTGATAAAGGGATAAATTATTGAACCGAAAATTGAAACTTGAAGAGGAAGTACTAATAACCATCCACAGTTTTTCCCTTGTTTTTACACAAAGGTAGTGATAAAGGGATAAATTATTGTACGAATTCATTATCAATTTTGTTTGTTTAATATATTATTCCATATATTTTGGGCAAAAGTTACAACCCAACTTAATTTCTAATTGAGTCAATCTTACTAAGCTTAATATGCACCAAAATTCATATAAATATCCTCTCTGTCTCATGATTCTACATTGAAAAGAATAAAAAAATTGAGTCTTCTATCAATTTATATCATACTTGACATGTATATTATGTGTAACACATAAAGATTCATAACATATGAAGATTTCATACTTAACATGTCTTAATAAAATCGTAAATGACTTGCAAAGCATATAACATACCTGGTTCGAGGAGTCAATACGTGGAGAGTGACATAGTAGAGTGATGAGTTAAAATATTTCATATAATCTTATTTTCCTTTAATCAACAATAATTTAATGTGGTTGTATCCAAATCAACATTTTCTTGAATCATAATTCCTAATTAATCACAGTCTTCAAAACAAATCCAATATCGATATAGTAATTATCTCCCCATCAATAATTAATAACTTAACCCAAATAAAATTTATCGTCAAATCTTATTTTTCCTTTAGTCCCCGAACTTCTAAAAATTTATCAAAGACATCAATATAAACATCATAAAACTAACTAATTATATTCCATAAAATTTTCAGGACATTACAAACTCCCTTGCTTAAAATGAATTTTGTCCTTGAAATTCGCACATCAAATTTCATCATGCTTTTCAAAATCATAACCATACTTGACATGTGAAAATTCAACTTTTTTTTTTATAATGAATAGTGATTTCGTTCACTGTTCATCATGAATAGCACGTCGTTTTACTGTTCACGTGAATAGTGATTTTTTTTTTTTTTAAAGAAATAAAATTTCAAAAATCTACAGAATCGTTTTTAAAACTCTTTGCTCTGATACCAACTGTGACGACCCGAATTCTCGACCATTCGAGTGCCACTAAAAGTGACTCATATCATATTATCTAGACTTAAATAGTAATGTAAAATTATTCAGAAGAATAATTAGAATCCCATAATTTTATTTGTGAATAAAAATAGAACATAATTTTCTTACATAAAGTTCAACATAATTATCTCATCAATCTTAACCACTTTTGCCACTTCCATGTTGACCGCCTCGAACCTTCAATTATCTGAAAATGGTAAATATCGTGGAGTGAGATTTATAAAATCCCAGTAAGTATACCAAGCATAAATTTTCTTTTGAAAGCATATGGATCATTTTCATCATAACATAGGATAGAATCGAAATACTCATAAACATAGGGAGACACAAGAATTTTACCGAACTTAAATGGCAAGAATTCTTATGTGTAGCGCTACTAAACTCCGGTCCCCTTAGCATAATCATAAACATATCATATGGAACCCATAACAATCTTGTGAGATTGATTTCATAGCAATGATCCAAACATTTTCATAAAAACATAAGATATACTTACTTGTCATAAAAACATACTTACTTTTCATAAAAACATAAGGTGTATTTACCTTTCATAAAAACATACTTACTTTTCATAAAAACATAAGATATACTTACTTGTCATAAAAACATACTTACTTTTCATAAAAACATAAGGTGTATTTACCTTTCATAAAAACATACTTACTTTTCATAAAAACATAAGATATACTTACTTGTCATAAAAACATACTTACTTTTCATAAAAACATAAGGTGTATTTACCTTTCATAAAAACATACTTACTTTTCATAAAAACATAAGATATACTTACTTTTCATAAAAACATACTTACTTTTCATAAAAACATAAGGTGTATTTACCTTTCATAAAAACATACTTACTTTTCATAAAAACATAAGATATACTTACTTGTCATAAAAACATACTTACTTTTCATAAAAACATAAGGTGTATTTACCTTTCATAAAAACATACTTACTTTTCATAAAAACATAAGATATACTTACTTGTCATAAAAACATACTTACTTTTCATAAAAACATAAGGTGTATTTACCTTTCATAAAAACATACTTACTTTTCATAAAAACGTAAGATATACTTACTTGTCATAAAAACATACTTACTTTTCATAAAAACATAAGGTGTATTTACCTTTCATAAAAACATACTTACTTTTCATAAAAACATAAGATATACTTACCTTTTAAAAGATTAAAATGAAGTGTAGTAGTAAATGGACCAAAACTTTCTTGACCACCTTGAATTTCTCTTACTTGTGGATTTTGTCAAGAGATTGGAAATAAGTGTATATGTGTAGAGTTGTGTGTAAAAGAGATGGGTTTAAATAGATGTATAAAGTTGGCATATTGTAAACATAATCATTCAATTCTATTAATTTTAACACATCATTTTCTTAAAGTAAAGCACCATTCATATACTTTTCCATATTTATACAAATAATATGCTCTTCATGATTATATATAATGGAGTATATAAATCATTCATATACTTTTCCATATTTATACAAATATTATGCTCTTCATGATTACATATAATGGAGTCTTATCAATCATTCATATACTTTTCCATATTTATACAAATATTATGCTCTTCATGATTATATATAATGGAGTATATAATTCATTCATATATTTTTCCATATTTATACAAATATTATGCTCTTCATGATTACATATAATGGAGTCTTATCAATCATTCATATACTTTTCCATATTTATACAAATATTATGCTCTTCATGATTATATATAATGGAGTATATAATTCATTCATATACTTTTCCATATTTATACAAATATTATGCTCTTCATGATTACATATAATGGAATCTATCAACCATTTATATACTTTTCCATATTTATTAAATTAAGATTCTCATAATTATTATATATAATGGAACCTCTCATGCTTGCATATATTTTCTTAATTTAAATAATAAAAGTAATTTTTGTACAAATAAATATTGGGATAACATTGAATTAAGTACTTAGACTTAATATACTTTAAATCAAGAGAATGGAGATATTTTTAGAAATTCGGAATTTAATTTAAAATCGAACGATCTCGATTATTTCTTGACTTGGCTATACGAATACGTCGTGGCGTTAACTTAATAAAAATGGGTGAAATAGTAGCGACACGATTTTCTATTAAAATAATTATTAATCGCGTAAAAATTCTTGGTCGCTACATTGGGGCTCTCAGAGGAGGAGATAGCCCAGGTCGAAGGTTGGGTGGACCTGGTAAACAAAATATCAGGATATCATGTGGACCCTGACCCGAACCCAGATTTGTGGGAGAGCAGCGAAGTTGCTACTGAAATCCGAGGAGTTGATTTGGCTGGGGCCTCGGTGAAGTTCAGGATGCCAGAAGGGGTCCGTTTAGTGCATTCTACGCCTTCCTGCCGACCATGCAGTCCTCGTCCAGGCCAATCGGCCATATGTTACGATGCTCTGTCCTGTGGTATGAGGTTACCTCTGCACCCCTTCTTCAGGGCCTTGCTTAGGAGCTATAACTTGTGCCCCTACCAGTTGGCACCTAACTTTTGGACACAGGCCGTGGGCACTTGGCTAGTGTGGCAAGAGGTCAACCCTGACCATCCTATCTCACTACACATTATTCATACTTTGTACACTCTGAAGAAGTAAGTGAGAAGGGAGAGGGATGTGAGGGTAGATGTGAAAGACTGATATTATTTGTCTCCTAGAGGCTCATATCCTCCCGTCATTACTGACCAACCTACCTCTATAAAGAACTGGAGGAACCAGTGGTTCTGGGTTGCCGGGGAGTGGCAGAGTTCTCCTGTGGACCCTAGTCCAGAAATTACCGTTCCCCGAACTCTTTCCATACCTAGTGAGTCTTGCACTTGTTTTAGAGTCTTTAAGTGTCATGCGTCTTTTGCTCTTTCAATTCCCATTTACTTTTCTTGGCTGTTTACTAACATGTCACCGGTACATGGCAGGGGACACTTTTGCTCGCCTCCTCCCCGACGCAGACCTAGAGGCCGTGAGGCGTTTGTTTGCTTACAAGGGTAGTTTCCAAGGGGTCATTCAGCAAAACGAGTTGTTTGTTAAACACGGTCTTATGCGAGTCATGAGTAAGTTCGTTTCCCTATTACTGCTTTATCTTATACTTTTTCTGTTCGTAGCCTCATTTTCCTCTTTCCTGCTAGGTTCCAAGGAATTTCCGAAGATATCCTTAAAGGGTCTCATGGCTAATAAGATCCCTCCTGCCCTGTGCCAGGGCAGCGAGATTGAAAGAAGGCAGAAAGCGGTCCTGGCCAACCTGCAAGTTGGGGTGGCAAAGGAAGTGTCTGAGAAGTCTACTGCCCAACTTCAGGGCCCTCTTCCAGCTCTACTGCTACCGCCCACTCTGCTGCCAGTGGGTTCTCAACAGCCCAACATTGAGGGGGAGACAGATCCTAAAAGAGGCAATGCCAAAGGGAAGGGGAAGAGGTCGGATAGAGGTGGATCCAAGAGGGGCAGGGAGACTAAGGATGCCTTAGTACCTCATTCCTTGTCCGAGGACATATCTGAGCATGCACCTGAGGAGGAGCCGACCTCCTTGAAGAGGCTCAGAAGAGGTAAAGGCAAGGAGTCCACTTCCGCACCTCCGCCACCAATGATTAAAGACTTGGAGGACGAGCCATCTGTGCCCATTCCATGCTTGGCTTATGAAGTGACACCGAAGGGAGCAGAAGAGCTCAAGCATATTAAAACCAGCGTCCTCCCCAGAGATGTCACTTTCAACCCTTCATTGTTTGATTCCCCCAGTTCCCCTCCAGCTCGGGCCGCATTTATCACTGAGCAATTTTGGACAGAGGGTTTGTCTGCCTTCTCCTCTAGTACCAGTCCATCCCGGAAGCTGCTCGCCGCCAAGGCCATAAATGCCAGGGCGTTGGCCCTTATTGACGAGGTGGAATCATCCGTGGAGGAGGCGCAGAGGGACAAGAAAAATGCTGAGACTGCGCTCCGGCATGCAGACAATATGCTCAAGGAGATCAATGACCTCAAGGCCCAGCTGTCCATAGCCCGTGAATCTTCCTCAGAAGATAGGGCTAATGCGAAGCGCCTCCAGGAGGACAATGATAAACTGAAGCATGACCTCCAGGCCTTTGAGTCAGACGTGGCGGTCTTGTGCAAGAAACTGGATGATTCCAACCGTGCACAGTCTATCGCCTCTGAGGCCCTGGTCACTGCTAATGCAGCCAAGTCGAAGCTGGAAGCTGAGGTGGCAGCAGTCAATGAAAAACTGGGGATGGAGCTGGAGGCTAAGGCGAAGGCGGAGGAGGACCTTGCCTCTTTGGAGAAGCATATGCAAACGAGGATCACTGAGGTTTTGGAGCAGACTGTCACGACATGAGTGGAGAATGTTTTAAGTACCAGAGTGTCTGAGGCTGTCCAGAACTTCAAAGACACTTTTGAAGAGACCCCAGAGTACGAGGCTATGCAGAGGGTCTTTGGGAACTTAGGGGCTAGGATGGCTTTGGGGGACGTGAAGGAAGCTTTTCCGACCTTGGACTTGTCCTCCATCGAAGCCTTGTATCCTGAGCCTCAAGATGCCCCTGCGGATCCTTTAGATGCATCCGACAAGGGCTCTTCAGAAGACGTCCCTCCACTATAATCTTCTTCTATCTTTGCCTTACTATTAGTTAGTTTTTTTTTTTTTGTGGCGCCAATGGCGTTTTATACTATAAATATAACATTTTATATTGTAAATGTCTTGATTTTATGAATGAAATGACTTATTCAGATTTTGTCCGTAAATGTAACATTTCGAACTATTTACGCATGAATGCTTCCAAGAGCGGATGCCTTTGTAATTGTAAATGTCTGGTATGACGATGTAAAATGCACTTGAATGGTAGGATAAGATGTGCGCTCTAGTCCCCCAGATCCAACACAATTAATGTACTCATGTTTGCTAATTAGATCTAATCTTGACCAACTTTTATGCAATTTTACCTTAAAACTCTGTAACACCTACATTTACAACTTTGTATGAACTTCTGTTAATGGTGTGAACATTTTCAATCCATACGCAGTGGTTGTAGTGTAAGTTCACAGGTGTCCTTTGTTTTTAACAAAGTTCGTGCCTGGCGGAGGCATGTGGTTTTGCAACCAAAATAATATAGGAACTCTTACATTTATCCTTTATGCTTGATTACACAGTGCTTATTACACATACGTCTTGCGAACGCGGTGTCTAAGTGTATGTATGAGAGTATCAACAATTTTGCGAAAACGTTTAACACTTCACACAAGAGCGCTCCGTATGTATGAACTAACTTAACGTACCAAGAATTTTGGCTTATATGACAACATTTGGTTAAATTTGAATGTTTCCAAATGCAAATGTCTTTTCAACGGTGTTACATGGTGAATGAGTATAGTCCCTTAGATTTGAGTGGTTTAAGGCATTTATGTTTACCAGTTAGATCTGATTTTGATAATCATTTGAACGTTTCTTAAATCGCATTTTGTAGGACCTATACAAGCGAATTTGTATGAACCCTTTTCTATGGTGCCAACACACTCAATTTTTACGAAGAGGTCGCAGTGTGGGATGATAAAAGTCCCTTGCTTTTTGACATCTTTTGTGCATGGCGGAGACTCGTGGTTTTGTAATCAAAATAGTTTAGGAACTTACGTGTATCCATTATGTTTATCTCTTTTAAAAATTGGCATAATATTCAACGTAGCTCACCCATGATTTTATGAAGTCACATGATAATGTTGCAATCATAGAGGAGAAATCCGGTTTATTAGAAATAACAGCGAAGGTGGTCTGTGTTCCAAGGATTACATAGAGGTACTCCAGATAAGTCTTCAATCATGTACGTTCTGGGTACCACCTCTGCAGAGACTTTGTAAGGGCCTTCCCAGTTAGGACCTAGAGTCCCTACTCTTGGTTCCTGTGTTGAAGGAAGAACCTTTTTGAGGACCAAGTCCCCAATATTAAAGCGTCGACTTTTCACTTTTTTGTTGTAATATCGAGCCATCTTTTTCTGGTACCTGGCCATCACCGCCTAGGAATCACACCTTTTTTCCATGAGGAAATCTAAACTGGCCTTTTTTGCTTCCTCGTTCCTAACTTCGTCATAATGAGAAAGGTGTTTCACTAGTAGGGTGTGCGAGGTGGTTCGAAGCGCCCATAGCACTTGTGGGAGTTCATCTACCCATGCGCCCTTTTTGAATTCCAACTTCCTTTTCAGGGTATTTTTTATGGTCTTGTTCACAGTTTCGACCTGTCCGTTGGCCTGGGGGTGATGTGGAGATGAGAACAGTTTCTTAATTCCCAAATCGTCGCATAACTCATCGACGCTTCTGTTTTTGAACTGTTTCGCATTGTCACTAACCAGCAAGTGTGGTATCCCGAACCGACATATGATATTTTTCCAAATGAACTTGGTGGTGTTGGCCTCAGTGATCCTCATCAAAGGTTCCGCTTCGACCCACTTGGTGAAGTAGTCAATTGCTACTATCGCAAAGCAATTGTTACCAGCACCTCTAGGCATAGGACCAATAATGTCAACCCCCCACTTTGCAAAAGGCCAAGGGCTAGTCACCACGGTTAGCTCGTGATGTGGCTGATGTGGTATGGTTGCGTGCCTTTGGCATTTATCGTACTTGCGCACGAAGTCAAGGGAGTCTTTTCGCATAGTATGCCAAAAATATCCCTGTTTGAGGGCTTTCCGAGCTAGCGATAACGCCCCGGCATGGTTTCCGCATATGCCCTCATGGATTTCTCTCATTACATACCATCCTTCCTCTGCCCTCACACATCTCAGTAAAGGGGAGGTGTAACTCCGCTTATAAAGTAGGTCATCCAAGAGTACGAAATTCGAAGAGTATTTTTGCAATTTTCGAGCTACCTCTGGCTCGTTTGGTACTGTCTGATGCTTCAAATAGGCGATCAGGGGATTCATCCAGGATCCCTCTTCTTCTATTGCCAAAATATTCGGTCCTGGCTCAATAGAGGAAGTCAACATGCGCTCAACTGGGATTGGATTATGTAACTCTGAATCACTGCTTCTTCCTAATTTGGACAAAGCATCCGCGTTGGAATTTTCCGTTCTGGGGATGTGCTGTAACTCCATTTTTTCGAAGTGCGCAGCCAAATCTCTTACTTTCTTCAAGTAAGCAACCATAAAAGGTTCTTTGGCAGAAAATTTCCGATTGAATTGACTCACAACAAGCTGCGAATCGCTATTCGCCACTATAGACTTAATCTTCAAAGTTTTTGCAAGTCTTAGCCCAGCTAATAACGCCTCGTACTCAGCAACATTGTTTGAGGCTTTGAATTCAAAGCGGATCGCACTGTGTAGTTTAAACCCCTGTGTGCTTACTAAAATTATCCCCGCACCGGATCGTCCATCAGCCGAAGACCCATCAACGAACAATTTCCACCCTTGGCTGTCATCTGTGTTATCAACCATCTCGACCTCCGGTGGATGTGTGAATTCTACTACAAAGTCCGCCAACGCTTGGCCCTTTACAGCTGTCCGAGGCGCATAATGTAGGTAGAACTGACTGATTTCTATTGCCCATTTCAGTAACCTTCCAGATACGTCTGGCTTCTGCAACACTTGTCTCATGGGAAAGTTGGTGAGCACACGTATAGAGTGTGCCTGAAAGTAGGGGCGAAGTTTGCAAGAGGTTGTTATTAACAAGAGAGGAAGTTTCTCCATATCCGGGTAGCGGGTCTCGGCGTCTAGCATGGCTTTGCTCACATAATATACTGGGAACTGATTCCCATCCTCCTCTCTGACCAACGCCGAGCTAACAGCCTCTTTGGATACAGCCAAATACAGGTAAAGAGGCTCGCCAGCCTTCGGATTTGATAGCAATGGGGGCCGTCCCAAAGATGCTTTTAGGTCGGCAAACGCCTGCTCGCATTCTGGCATCCATTGGAATCGCTTTCCCCCCTTTAGGACCTTGAAAAATGGCAAGCATTTGTCGGTGGATTTTGAGACGAATCGATTCAAGGCCGCAATTCTCCCCATTAGGCTTTCCACTTCTTTTGGATTTCGAGGCGACTGCATGTTTAGCAAAGCATTGATTTTGTCCGGATTGGCTTTGATTCAAAACATCGAATGCCTCTGAAAAATGGAGGATATGATCCACAGCGACCATGCTTTTGACTAGCATGTCGTCAACATATATCTCCATGGTGTTTCCCAACTATCCCAAAAACATGCGGTTTACCAGCCTCTGATAGGTAGCTCCTGCATTTTTCAAGCCAAATGGCATAGCTCTGTAGCAATAGAGTCCTCTATCTATGATAAATGAATTATGCTCCTCATCCGATTCGTACATGGGGATTTGATTGTACCCGGAGTAGGCATCCATGAAGCTTAGCAGCTCGTATCCTGCCGTGGAGTCGACCAACTGATCGATCCGGGGCAGTGGAAAGCTGTCTTTGAGACATGCCTGATTCAAGTTGGAAAAATCAATGCACACCCTCAGTTTCCCATTGTGTTTCGGTACCAAAACAGGATTTGATACCCACTTCGGATATCGGGACTCTCTGATGAAGCCATTTTCAATAGCTTTGAAACCTCGTCTTTCAAGGCCTCATACTTGTCTGAACTCATGGGCCTTCTCTTTTTCCTGTGCCCATGGCTTCGGGGATCCAGCTGGAGCCTGTGGCAGGCCTCTTTAGGATCGATTCCAATCATGTCACCATGCTTCCACGCGAATACATCAAGGTTTTGAAGTAAGAAGCTCTTCAATTGAATCTTGTATTCGGTCGATGAGTCTAGTCCGATCTGCAATTCTTTGATTGGATCAAGTGGGTCTACGCCGAAGCATTCTAACCTTTTGGCCGGGGTGGGACAATTGTCACCTGCCATTGTGGGGTCTAGATCTGCTAAATCCTCCTCCAGTCTCATCGTAACATCCTTATCTCCAGAAGGCCCTTCACCCAATCTTTCAGGGTCTGGAGTAGCCTCGGCCATGGCTACGTCGCTGATCATGTTCAAGCTTCGATCTTGAAATTTTTGGATTGCATTTGTGTAACACGCCCATTATTTGGTTTGGCTCCCTCTTATAGTTGCAACGCCATGCTCCGTGGGGAACTTCATGCAAATGTATTTTGTATGCGTCACAGCTCCCAAGTCAATGAGACCTGGCCTCCCAATTAAACCATGATATGAGGAGATTTTATCAACCACCAAGAATTCCATAGGGATTCTGGAGAGGGTTGGCGCTTGCCCTACTTCAGTCATAAGGGTTATGGACCCTCTGGGGGTTATGCTATCCCCCGTGAATCCGTATATTGGATCCGGGACTGGAATGAGTGGAGTGTTGATCCCCATTTTATCAAAAGTTACCCCGTAAATCACATTTACCGAGGCTCCATCATCCACCATCATCCGTGATAACCCATTCCGAACCACCACTACTCTAATAACCAATGCGTCGTTGTGTGGGAAGTGCACTCCGACGGCATCGTCTTGGGTGAATTTGATAGATTCTGTGCGAGGCATCCCAACAGGGTGTGAATGGATATGATAATTCACGTTGGCGGGCTGTTTGGCCTCTCTTATATACCTTTCTTGGGAGTTGTTTGTGCTCCCACCTGGGTGGGGGCCTCCCAGTATTGTATCGATTTCATGGATAGGTGGGTCGGCAACAGGCATAGGTGGTCCCCTTGTATCTTTGACATGCGCCGAGGCGGTATCTTGGCCCTTGGTCCTGTCTCTTTGACGATTGTCAATCCTTTCCTTAGTTGAGTTCTTCCATGGAGCTCTCCTATCAGCTCGGTTGAACTTCTGACCATCGGATTTGTGTGTTCTCCCCGTGTCAGGGGAGGGGTCACTTGCCCTCCTCCCTTGCCCCTTTTGGTCAGCTAACATGTGGATTTCCCTGCAATCTTCTGTAGCGTGACCGTAGTACCTGTGGTAGGCGCAGTAAGCCCCAATAATGGGTTGTTTCCCACTTCGGCCACTTTCCATCCTTCCTTGGGCCGCGGTGGGATTATGAGAAAGGGTATTGGAGTGCAAGTGGGGGATAGCTTCCGTTATTTCTGCTGCAAAGCTAGATCCCGTCCCCAGAAACAGACGCGGCGCTCCACCTCGGTTGCCGCCGATCCTATCCGTGTTTCCTCCTTTCTTGAGGTTTGCCTCATTAGAGTACCCAAGATTGTATCTTCCTGGGGGTGGCTGTCCCTGGCCCTAGCCATTTCCTCCGATACAATCTCCTCCTTCATCAAGTCTACGAGGTCGTTGTAATCCCTCGGCTTTCTGCTTTGGACGTCCCTCCAGAACATGCTGGTCATATCCAGCCCTCCTTTCAAAGCGGAAAACATCTCTGCCTCAGTGATGTTTTCGCAAATGTGCATCTCTTCAGTAAACCGGGCTAGGTAACTTTTCAGAGATTCATCCCTTCCTTGCCTCAGATCCTGAAGGCGTTGGAGTGAGAGCTGGCCTGGCCTGGAGGAAACAAAGCCATTTTTAAAGGCTGTTTTCAAATCTCTCCAACTGTGGATGCCGCCAGGAGGGAGTTTTTTATACCATCGTATCGCACTCCCCTCAAGGGTTAAAGCAAAGGCTTTACATTTCAGTGCCGGGGTGGCTTCGGCTATTTCCATGCTGGCGCGGTAATTTAACAGGTGATAGTCAGGGTCACCTCGGCCAGAATATTTTGCAATTTCTGGCATTTCGAAGTCGTGAGGCACTAGGCACCTACAGAGGCCCTCTGTGAAAGGACTCATTTCCTCGTCGTCATCCAACTCATATTATGGCAGCTCACTGTTCTCGTCATGACCGAAATACATTGGATCACGGTATTGGTCGTAGAGCGGCGGAGCATACTCCTGCCTTTGCGGTGGCAGAACACGGCCGTAGTTTGACCTTTCATGGCTTTGTAATTCGTTGCGAGGATTGGCCCGAACTGCTTCGGCTCTCATTTCCTGCCTATTTTAGGCTCATGCATGGGGGTGAATGATGAGAACCCGGGAGGGGGTCCTCGTCGTAGCTCGCGGAATGACGCTTGGAAAGTTCCGAATTCAGGTTGGAACGGACGATAACAATGCAACCCGACCTCACAATGCAAGAACCAGGGGTATATTAAACCCGAGACCCGTTACGATGCGGAGATAAGAACCGTAATGGTTTGAATGCCACAAAGGATGCCCACGCCTTTGATAAGTTCGATTTGTTGAACGCCACAAATATCCCACAATATTTGATAAGTTCGAAGTTTGTTCAATTCCAGAACAATGTTGAGAAAACACTCAATATAATTTTCATTCATCAAAATATTCTGTTTTTACATTGAATGGAAAAGCATATAAATAGGCAAAATAAACCCTAGTCGCTAACTGACTCTGAATAGAATTCTAATTAAACTAGATTACTAAATTAGGAACATAACCTAAAAACCAAAAGGAAACAAAATAATTAAAAATCCTATAATTATGGAAATATAGTAAATTTCCGTCTGCATAATTGATTTGCCAATTTGAAGCCCCAAAATATGAAATTTGGCCCTAAAATCAATGGGCTCTAGGGTTTTAGCCCATGAGTCTTGCTCAGTGACCTGTTTCTACAAGAAAAACATATATTATCCATCCAATTCTGACATAGTTGAGTGGATCTTGATTTCTCATTTTTGACGCCTTTTCCGGATCACATCATCCCCTCTTCCTTTAAGATGATTCGTCCCGAATCATAACATTGTTCTTAGCTTCTTTTTCGGATCACATCAGTGAACCTTTCTCCTCTCGTACCTTGTTGGTCCCTATACATGCGACTCTGCGACAATGCTTCTTCAGTGCGTCGCTTCCACCTATTTCTAGGCTCAGCTGAATTATTCCGACCCCCTTGCCTGCCTCTGAATAACCCTCCTATCCGGCTGAAGACACTGCCAGATTTTGCGGGCGAGGCCTCCCTGTGTCTAGCTGGGAGTGGGGCTTGTTCTTCACGTGCTTCATGTTCCAGGCCTTCCTCGTAGAAGGACTCGGATTCCACCGCGACATATGCCTGTGGATCTTGATAATAATACGAGGCAGTGGCCGCCTCGAATGGTGAATAATGTGGCTGTGGGTATTGCTGAGGCATCGCAGGCTCGTTCATAACATACCCTCTGGCCATGTTGCAACAATCTGTTCTATCTGCTGCTTCTGCATCTCCAGCATTTGGGCCGCCATGCGAGTCATGTCTCGTAACATATGGCGATTACGGTGCCGACGTGGTGGGTTAGGTTGTGCCGCCCCCTCATTGGCGTTCTCATGAGGTCCTTGAGGAGCCTCCCCCTTACTGTGCTGGCCACTTCTTCCCCTACGGGGGTTAACATCTCCATCGCTTTCATTCATGTTTCAGATAAATTTCTTGGCTTTAGTTTATCTTTCAAGGATAGATAGACTTTTATCTCAATACTCCGAGCCCTTTTTTCAAGGTTGTTAAACTTATGTTTCAAAGTTTTAAGCCTTTTTCAAGGTGAATGAACTTATGTTCCAAAGTTTTAAGCCTTTTTCAAGGTGAATAAACTTATGTTTCAAAGTTTTAAGCCTTTTTCAAGGTGAATAAACTTATGTTTCAAAGTTTTAAGCTTTTTTCAAGGTCACCGAACTTATGTTTCAAAGCTTTAAGCCTTTTTCAAGGTGAATAAACTTATGTCTCAAAGCTTTTTACCTTTTTCAAGGTCACCAAACTTATGTTTCAAAGCTTTTTACCTTTTTCAAGGTCACCGAACTTATGTTTCAAAGTTTTTTACCTTTTTCAAGGTCACCAAACTTATGTTTCAAAGCTCTACACTTTTTCCAAGGATACCGAACTTATATTTCAAAGCTCTACACCTTTTTCAAGGGTACTAAACTTATATTTCAAAGCTCTACACCTTTTTCAAGGGTACCGAACTTATATTTCAAAGTTTTTTACCTTTTTCAAGGTCACCGAACTTATGTTTCAAAGCTCTACACTTTTTCCAAGGGTACCGAACTTATATTTCAAAGCTCTACACCTTTTTCAAGGGTACTAAACTTATATTTCAAAGCTCTGCACCTTTTTCAAGGGTACTGAACTTATATTTCAAAGCTCTACACCTTTTTCAATGGTACTAAACTTATATTTCAAAGCTCTTGCAGTTCTCCGCTCTTTTACAAGGGGTTACTTGCCCTTTTCCAGGACTTCCTTTCTATATGTGGCTTTTCATCATGTGTTTTCGTGGTTAGCAGTATGGTTTCCCACAGACGGCGCCAAAAAGTTGACCACCAAATCCGGCTGGACCTTAGACCAACACGTCTCAGCTCCTCCCTCTTGAACACGTGGATCTCCTGCGCACTGTGACAAACAATCAGCTTGCAAAGGGGGCCGAGGTGGCTCCCGTTTGCACTCCGATGCCAAAGTCAGCGACCATGTTCAACAAATATAATTTGAGTGCGGGAAATATAAGTTTGTAAAAGAGAGAAAAGGGAGTGAGAGAAATATATTGATAAGAGTATTAAATTGCTAACCCCTTTCTTGGAGACAATCGTGCTTCATTTATAGAGGAACTCGTTGTCTCGGATCACGACACGTAGCATACTTTACACTTGTCTTCACCCTAGCTCTTGGAGGTGACAACCTTGCTTTTTGACCGTAATCATTGCTACATTTCGTAGGGGATGGGCGCCTGTCACATCTTGGTAAAGGCAGTGTCACATCTCTGACTCCATCTCTCTTCAGGTCACTGCCGTAAAGCGCCTCGACTGAGTATAAAGCACATCGGCTAGGCGTAAATCAGTTCGGCTAGAAAGGTTCGCTTGACAAACCACCTCGAAATCGGACCCAAGGTGATATTTCGGACCTTAGCTATGGGTCAAGGTTCGTTGGGCCTTAGTTGGGCCCTTGTTAGTGGATCACTGTACCTCTCTTTGGGCTTGGATTCAACAGATTGTATACCAAAAATTAAGTTCTGTGTACCCAAAAATGTCCAACCATTGTAACTCGATCGCTGAAGTGAACTTCACAAAGACACAATGGAGATTGAAGGTGCGAGTTGTAAGGTTGTGGGCGGTTCCTTGCCACAATGACAAGACTAAAACGAACAGCATTGGGATGGTCTTCGCAGATGCACAGGTTGTCCTTACGCACTAATTTGTTTTCTACATTGCAGATTTAAATTTTTTAAGTTTTTTCAGAAAATAATATTTAATATCATATGTTTTATAAATAACAGGGTGGTAGAATTCACGCAACGGTGAAACAATCATAAGTACGGATGTTCAAAACAATGATATGTGAGGGAAAACTGTATGTTGTTTGCAATTTCGTGGTGGGGTACAACAATGACAAGTTCAAGACTACAAGATATAAGTACAAATTGAACTTTATGCCCATGACATCTGTTGTGGACGCTCTCGACAAAGATTTTCCAACAAGCAATTATTTGTTCAGACCATTTGGTGAAATTTTGAGTTTAGCAGACGTGGACGACATCATATTATTTGGTATGCAAAACATTTTAATACTACAATTAAGAAAAGTATATCATATTTAATAATTATTCTAATTTTCTTGCCTACTTGCAACTTATTTGTAGACGTTATGGGGGTTATTATTGGAAAAGGTAATGAAAAGTTACAAGAGTGGTGCGGAAGAACAAGTAAACTGATAGACATTGTTATTGAGGACCTAGAGTATGCATTAACTTTAATTTTTTTGTGTTAGATTATGAATACATGTAATGTTTTTTCATCTACATTAAAATGTATGTAATTGTTATATTATTTTCAGAAAAAATAAGTTGTCTTGCAGTTCATGGGGAGACTACGTTGAGGAGGTCAATAGCTACTTAGAAAATGAAATATCTGAACCCGTGATAATCGTACTTCAAATGTGTCGGGCAAAACGATTTAGAGGTAATTTTAGGAAATATTTACTTCAAATAAATAAATAATTAGTATTTCGAATCGTTATTTTTCGATAGAATTCAATTTAGACATTAATTTGGATATTTGTGATAACCCGTCGCAGGGGAGATTACAGTGTGCAACACTTATTATAGTACCAAACTCCTGGTGAATGCACCAATTGATGAAGTCAAGAATTTTCTTACCAAGTACATAACAATTTTTTGATGTTTAATATATAGTATAGATATAGTATAGATTTGTTTATTTAGTTGTACTTTTAAGTTTAGTGTGATTAATAACATTCAATTATTCACATGCAAGACTAATAAATGGTGTGGAGTGTTCCTCCCAAAGAATAAGTCAAATATCCTCTTCAGTTTACTCCTTATCTGATGATTTGGCGAGTGGATCAACTAATGTGAAAACGTTTGAAGATTTGATAGAATCTTCCGAGGTATAGTAGTTACATAAATATAGAAGTAAATATTTATAGTTATTTTGTTTCAGTTTTAGTCAAGGTGAATTGTTACAACAATTAATTATTTCTGTACAGCCTTGAATTAATATATTTTTATTAGTTTTATTTACTATTAACCAATTTATAATTATAAATCCTCATTGGTTGGTAGTTGTTGGGTTGTAGCAACTGTTATAGCTATCGAAAGTGATCAAGATTGGTGGTAATTTTTCCTGCAAACTTTGTTCAAAGAAAGTACATCCAAATGGCAAAAGATTTTATTGTGAAAAATGCGATAAGTCTGATTTCAATGGAATTCCTAGGTAAAGTAATTATACATTTTCTTTTCAAATACTATTACATTCTAGGTATTTCAATTTGTATTTTGAATTGTTTTATTTTACTAGATACAAGCTTCAAGGTAAGCATTTTAATATTAACCTAGACAAGGTAAGCATTTTAATATTAACCTACATGTGACTTAGTGTTTTTTTTTTTTTTTTGGAATTCTTCTTATGTAATTGACATCTTCTTATTTTAACCTAGACAAGGTAAGCATTTTAATATTAACCTACATGTGACTTAGTTTTTTTTTCTTTTTTTTGAATTCTTCTTTTGTAATTGACATCTACTTATTTTAAACTAGACAAGGTAAGCATTTTAATATTAACCTACATGTGACTTAGTGTTTTTTTTTTTTTTTTTTTTGTGAATTCTTCTTATGTAATTGACATCTACTACTTTCAGAATTGTGATGACGGATGCTACCCAGATGAGATTGAAACTTTAGTTGAGAAGAAGATGCTATTCAAAGTTCAAATTAAAGTTCAGAACATCAATGAGCATAGTTATTTAAATACGGTTATGAGATTGACTGATAGTAATGAGTGGATATCAAAATATGGGTCTAACATTAATAATGATAATCAGGTTAGTATTAGTCGCTTCATACACAAGCATCACATGAAGTAATTTTGTTAGACCCATACATCAACTCATATTCTTGAAAAATCTATATTTTTCAAGAACATGATGTGCTTTCGAGGATGGAACGAAATGATATTGTCGAACTTAAGGTTAAATAAAAATCTATTATTATATTTTTTTAAAATATAACATTTTATATGAAACAATTTTGAATTTGTAGGATTCTGTTTCACATAATGAGGTTAGTACTTCAAATAAAACACCTGCGAAAATATCTTACGAATGTGAGTTTAAAGGATACGCTAATGAGTACGACTGTGGCACACCAATTGGGGATCTAGCTACACAGATGTCAACCACCAAGATCACAAATATTGTGAAGGAAGAGAAGGAATAATTGTTATTTTATGAAATTAATATGTTTTATATAATGGATTAATTTTGGTTACGGTATTTTAGAGCTTTTATTAAATGGCAAACATTATTTGTTTTTAATTGTGGTATTTTTAGAGTTTTTATTGATTTTGATTGTGGTATTTTGAGGTTTTTTTTTTTGGTTGTTGATTGTGACATTTTATAGTTTTATTGAATTATTGAATGACAAGCTTTAAAGACAATTGTAATTTCCAAAAATAAAAATAAAAATTGAATAACAATCAGACAGTTAAACAAATATATGAATACAGGGATTCGAACAAGTGATGAGATTTCTTTTAAAAAAGAGACAATAATGCATCTAATAATGTGTCAGTAACTTAATCAACCTGCTCTTTTTTTATTGTATTTTTTTTACACTTACCCAAAAACTTAACATAAAAAAGATAAGTATAATCCATCCAAGACGCCATTCAGTGTAAGTTGCAGTTTTAAAATACAAACACAACGTCAATACATAAAAAATCACAGGGAATAATGCTGTCAGATAACACATGGTCATACGCTAAAAAAGCTTATATATGAACACCCGGAAATTACTATTCCTAAATAATCTTATGTATTAAATACTTTAATATTTAAGATTATATTATAAGTTAAAATTAAGATAATAAGATTTCTGGTAATTATATAAATTATAATTATATTTATAATAATAAAAAAAAAATAATTACATTCTCAATGAAGAAAAAACATTTTCAATAAATTAAGGTAATAAAAAATTGATTATTAAAAATTGTTTCAATAGATAATAAATGCATTGACTCCATGCAAAGTTTGCTTCCCAAAAAAAAAAAAAAAAGTTTTACCATTAAGTTGTTATATATCATTTTAAAAAAATAATCGTTGTGTGCATCTGAATGTGGTCTTTAAAGAAGTATTTCAGAATTTGGATTAGTTATGATATTATTTTTGTTTTTAATATCAATGTTTAATGTATTGTTATTTATATAATACGTTTTTTTTTTCCTATTTGAATATCATAAGTAATTTATTCTTAAATATTTAAAAATTAGTATCATGAAAAATAGTTTGATGCATTGAATGACTATCACATAATATAATTGCTGTGCATCGTACGAGTGAAATACTAGTTTAATCTACAAGTAAATTAAGTACAAATAGTCAAAGTAGTAGTCTCCAACATTTCAAATAGAACACATTTTTCAGTTTTTCATTTTTATAAATAATTTTCGAAATGACAAATCAAACGCGTTTTTGAGGAAATTTGAAAACATGATCTGGAAATAAAAAATAGAAAATGTTTCCAAAAATGAAACAGAAGATCTAAATACAAATAGCGTGTAGCCTTAGGTTTCTGGACTTATTCTTTGCCACCTAACATTCAAATTGAAAATTAGTTCCATCGACGTAATTCTCGAGTCGTTGATACATGTATTTTGCAAGATTATGTCTTTGTCTCAAATGATTTGCCCACCTATCCATTCTTTTATGGATTTGTTTAAAGCATCTCTAATGAGACATTGTCCAGATACAATGTCTATTTTTTTATTTTTGACAAACGGCAAGAATTGCTTGAAAATTATCCATACATATATATAATAATATGATAACCGTCATCATTCTATGTACATAGTTCTCCGCCTATTTTCACCTACTATTTTAGGAAATTTCTTATTTTTATCAATTTATTTTAATACATGAATTAAGAAAGTTCAATTAATGCATGTAGTAAATGATTTATGGATTTTTGAAAAAAAATATCTATAAAAAGTCAAATTATAGATTTTTTTTTTCTTTTGATAATTATTGCATTATTTTGAAGTAAAAAAATAAGCAACATGGGTGTTAAATTCAAGATGTCAACGAGAAGTTTAATACAAGATAAGAAATGTGAGCAAACTCTAAACATATCATTCGTATAATCGTCTTAAATACTAAATGAATTAAGAAAGCTCAATTAATTCATGTAGTAAATGATTGATGGATTTGTGTAAAAAAATATATGTATAGAAAGTCAAATTATAGATTATTATTTTTCTTTTGATAATTATTGCATTATTTTGAAGTCGAAAAATATGCAATATGAGTGTCAAATTCAAGATCTCAATGAGAAGCTTAATAAAAGCTAAGAAATGAGAGTAAACTCTAAACATATCATTCGTAAATATTAAATATAAAAGTTTTACCTTTTTACTTTTTTTATAATCCATTCTTTTTAATTTATCTCATTTAAGTCGTAAAGTGATACCTATCATTTCTTACCTAAATTCAATTTGATCTAAATGATTAATTTTGAATCTTTTTCTTTTTAAATTGAAAGAAATAATAGATATTCGATATTTCTAAATAAATTCAATTAAATCATTTAATTTTCTACTACTTTAAGTTCCGATAAACTCATTTGTTCAACTTGTAAAATAGAAGGTGATAGCAAAATCATCTATCTATATATCTATCCATAAATAATAATAGGATAACTGTCATCATTTTACGTACCTAGTTTTCCTCCCATTTTCACCTGCCATTTTAGAAAATTTTCTTATTTTTACCAATTTAATTTAATACATGAATTAGGAAATTTCAATTAATGCATGTAGCAAATGATTTATGGAATTGTGAAAAAAATATAGGACTGCGTATAAGTTTAAAAAATTGCAACATTTAATTTAAGTTTTAGCAATTTCTAAAAGTTGAAATGTTTTCAATTTTCAAATCATGAAATGAAGTAATTAAAGAGGCTTATAGATATACACATTGTTAATTAATCAACTTCTCGAAATAGTACTATAAGAATTTGTACTAATTATCTTAATCCGATAATTGATATTTAAATATATTAAACAAATATTTCATTTCATTACATTACATGTAAAAAAAAAAAAAAACAAATACATTACAAATAAAATTAACAAATACAATTAATTTTATTTACAAAAAATCATCTATAAATCTCAATTTATAAATGGAAGCTTAACCCACAAGACATAAGACTTTATTACTTATTCACATAGAATTGATTCTTCAAAAATAAATTTTTTCAATGTTCATTCTCAACAATTAATGCATTCTTTTCAACTTTCATTTCTGCCAACTCAATTGATTGATTGGACACTTATTTTATTTTTTATACCACTTTCCTTCACTTTCAACCATACATTTAAAACTATTTTAGGCTATGTTTGGGAGACCAAGCTGATAAGCCAACTAACGGGTGATAAGCTAGCTGATAGCTGAAAAGCTAATTGAGAACAGATCGCTGATAACTGATAGCGGTTAGCTGATAAGCTAATTGATTGAAATAGAAGTGTTTGATAAAATTAGCTTAAAAGTTAGTTCAAAAAGACAAAATGACATAAATGGAAAATATAATTTACATAGGTGTGTAAGTTTAATACAATTAAAGAGGCTAAAAACGGAATAAAAAATGAAAAGTTCATGGAGCTTATTTGAAAAACTTGTAAACGAAGTTTTTGAGATAAACTATAACTTCTCAAATAAGTTCATCAACCAAACAGAGTTTATATTAGTAGATAAAGCTTATAAGCTCTCCAATTATATTAGCTAGCTTATTTGGCTTACCAAACATACTCTTAATATATAGTCTCTATCAAACATACTCTTATATAAATGTTTACATTGCAACTTGACTTTTTATTTTTAACCTAGTAGTCAAAAGATCATTTTATCCAAAAAAAATATTTTTTTGCATGTTAAATAAATATATTGACCATATTCTATTTTAAATAGAATGAGTTCACAAAGAGCTTCTATATTTATTTTTGACAGAATTCAATGAACTAATTATTTAAGTATGTAATATATATTTTACAAATTGAACCACTGAGTTTATCGAAACTGAAAGTTGTAGAAATTAATAGGATAACTGAATTTACATAGAAAGATCACATATCTATTATTTCTTTCAATTTGATAAGAAAAATATTCGAAATCAATTAGTTAGGTCAAATTGAATTTAGGTAAGAAATTATATGTATTATTTTAGGACTTAAGTGAGATAAATTAAAAAGATTGTATATTGGAAAAAGTAAAAAATATAATTAAAACTTTTACCTTTATTATTTGAAACGATTTTAAGAATGATATGTTTAGAATTTGCTCTCATTTGTTAGCTTGTATTAAACTTTTTCGTGGAGCTCTTGGATTTGACACTCATATTACATATCTTTCGATTTCAAAATAATGCAATAATTATAAGAATAATAAAAATAATCTATAATTTGACTTTTAATAATGTTTTCTTTTTTCACAAATCCATAAATCATTTATTACAGGTTGCATTAATTGAACCCTTAGTCATTATAATAAATTAATAAAATTAATAAATTTCCTAAAATGGAAGGTAAAAATAGGCGGGAAACCATTAGTTTGATAAACTCACTCTCTCTAAAGATAAAGATATAAATATACTATGTAAACTAAAAATAATAAAACAATAAATATTGTTTTGAAAAAATAAAAATAAAGAGTTTGTTGGAGTATGTGAAAATTTTTGTTCAAATTTAAAAATGCTCTCTATTATGTAGAAAATGCACTTTTAATATAAAGAGTATACTCTTATAGCATGGTTGGCACTTAGAGCATCCGCAATGGACTAGCTAAATTTAGTTTGCCACATATAAATGCAAGAAATTTGATGTTAAGTAACATATATGCACGTTAATGTTAACATCTAACTATTGCTACAATGGATGTGTTAAAAGTTTAATTAAGCCCAAGAATATGATAAATGCTTATTTTTAAATAGCAAAAAAATTAATTTTAATATGGTACTCATTTTAAAGATATTATTAAATCATATAACATAAAATCAACGAAAAAATTATTATTTTTTATTGATACTAAAATATTTAAGAAGAAAAGATATTAATGGATAGGGTGGTGAGTGTTGGGGTGGGTGGTGAGATTATACGGATTGGACAAAGAAGTTAATAAATGTCATCTCATTAGTTACTTTGCTAGCTAAATTTAAGAGCGCCACAATAGGTGTGTTAATTAAAGTACATGTTAGTGGAATAAGAACATCTGGAATAGACTCTTTTAACTTAAAATGTTCTTTATTTTAGAGAGTCAATACTTAAAATGCTACTCCAATAAACTCTCTAATTTAACATTTAAAATTTTTAATTTAGGAAGTGGGTTTGACTCTCCAAATTTGGCAAATTTGGAGAGCCAAATCTACTCTCTATTATCACGGAACAAAAAAATTATAATTATTAATTAATGAATAACTAACTAAATATATTCAATAATTAATGAAAATGTGAGAAATGCATAACAAAAACAATTAAATTCATATATTATGGAAAAGAATATGAAAAAATAAAAAGTACTCAATAGTAAAATTCAATGTAAATTACAAAACACTTCTTTAAAAATAATATTTGCGGTTCATGATTTTTAATCAATTACAATTCATGGTCATTGCATACAATACAATTAAAAAGAAATGAGGTATAGAAATGTATATTATAGGAGAATATATGGTTAAAAAGTAGAGATTTTTTTATATCATGTATAGAATACCTCATTGATAAAATATAGTTAAAAACGAATTTTAAAAAATTAGATGTGAATTAATGAATGCCAAACATAAATTAAAGAATGATCACAGTTAAAAAATGTTTTCACAAAGAATGAATATACACAATTTCTTTATTGGACTTTATTATATTAATCCTTAAAATTTAGGATATTAAAACTTTCCAATTTGATCGTGCAGAACATCAATCAATACATGAAAAAGAATTGCACGTGTATTAAATTTATTTATGGAAAATAACAATATTTTTTATTTCTTGTGTTAATGTTGCTAAACGTTACAAATAATATTTTTGTAAATATTTTTAGTAATGTCAAAATATAATAATGATAAAAAAAAAAAAACAATTTCTATTTCATAAATGGATTTTTTTTTTTTTTTTACATTCTTGAATGTTAAATAATTTGTCCTTGAAATCCATATAAAAATGATCCAACTAATGAATCAATGCATTATAGAATTGATTAAACAATTTGTTAGTACCAATGCACTGATCATCGTGTAGTGGGGAATGAGTGTCAATGCAATGGTGCTGATGTTGTGACGACCCGAATTCTCGACCATTCGAGTGCCACTAAAAGTGACTCATATCATATTATCGAGACTTAAATAGTAATGTAAAATTATTCAAAAGAATAATTAGAATCCCATAATTTTATTTGTGAATAAAAATAGAACATAATTTTCTTACATAAAGTTCAACATAATTATCTCATCAATCTTAACCACTTTTGCCACTTCCATGTTGACCGCCTCGAACCTTCAATTATCTGAAAATGGTAAATATCGTGGAGTGAGATTTATAAAATCCCAGTAAGTATACCAAGCATAATTTTCTTTTGAAAGCATATGGATCATTTTCATCATAACATAGGATAGGATCGAAATCCTCATAAACATAGAGAGACACAAGAATTTTACCGAACTTAGATGACAAGAATTCTTATGTGTAGCGCTACTAAACTCCGGTCCCTTAGCATAGTCATAAACATATCATATCATATCATGTGGAACCCATAACAATTTCTTGAAATTGACTTCACAGTATAATCCAAAACATAGAAAACATACTTTCTTTTCATAAAAACATAAGATATACTTACTTGTCATAAAAACATACTTACTTTTCATAAAAACATAAGGTGTATTTACCTTTCATAAAAACATACTTACTTTTCATAAAAACATAAGATATACTTACTTGTCATAAAAACATACTTACTTTTCATAAAAACATAAGGTGTATTTACCTTTCATAAAAACATACTTACTTTTCATAAAAACATAAGGTGTATTTACCTTTCATAAAAACATACTTACTTTTCATAAAAACATAAGATATACTTACCTTTTAAAAGATTAAAATGAAGTGTAGTAGTAAATGGACCAAAACTTTCTTGACCACCTTGAATTTCTCTTACTTGTGGATTTTGTCAAGAGATTGGAAATAAGTGTATATGTATAGAGTTGTGTGTAAAAGAGATGGGTTTAAATAGATGTATAAAGTTGGCATATTGTAAACATAATCATTCAATTCTATTAATTTTAACACATCCTTTTCTTAAAGTAAAGCACCATTCATATACTTTTCCATATTTATACAAATAATATGCTCTTCATGATTATATATAATGGAGTCTTATCAATCATTCATATACTTTTCCATATTTATACAAATATTATGCTCTTCATGATTATATATAATGGAGTCTTATCAATCATTCATATACTTTTCCATATTTATACAAATATTATGCTCTTCATGATTATATATAATGGAGTATATAAATCATTCATATACTTTTCCATATTTATACAAGTATTATGCTCTTCATGATTATATATAATGGAGTATATAAATCATTCATATACTTTTCCATATTTATACAAATATTATGCTCTTCATGATTACATATAATGGAACCTCTCATGCTTGCATATATTTTCTTAATTTAAATAATAAAAGTAATTTTTGTACAAATAAATATTGGGATAACATTGAATTAAGTACTTAGACTTAATATACTTTAAATCAAGAGAATGGAGATATTTTTAGAAATTCGGAATTTAATTTAAAATCGAACGATCTCGATTATTTCTTGACTTGGCTATACGAATACGTCGTGGCGTTAACTTAATAAAAATGGGTGAAATAGTAGCGACACGATTTTCTATTAAAATAATTATTAATCGCGTAAAAATTCTTGGTCGCTACAAACTTACCCCCTTAAAATAATTTCGTCCTCGAAATTAATCTTACTTGATCTTATGATTTCTGAACACTTAATCAGAATCTCTTCTTCTTCTTTCTTTCTCTTAGTAATCTCATCATTATAATATCTAACCCACTGGACTTTTACTAAAAGCATCTCTTTGTTTTCTTAAGAACATGTATTTTTCTTATCAATAATAGACATATGTGTCTACTCATAAATTCTAACTCAAAATGAAAATTTCCAATCGTATGTGATATTTCATCATATCTTGTAGTACTCATGTAACCTGTCACTTATCATAGTATCATGTAACCTCAAATATTCGTATTAATATCTCTAAAATTTCAATAAATCTTTACTAACATATCATACCATAATAATTTGTCATTTCTTCTTATCACCAAATATCCCAAAATAATTAAAACGATTACCTGAATATTCTCTATGTAATATACCCAAACATGTTATTCACATATCAACATAATCATCAGTTTATCTTTCCAATATTTGTAACCCAAAATTTCTGCAAAATTCAATAAACAAATATCTCCCAAATAATTAAAATTCTTAACTCAAATATCATAACATTTCCCGTAAGGTATTCCTTTCACTTGCACAAACTTATTAATCCTGATTCAATACAGTCCTTATTTCACTTTCACGTATCCCCGTATTATTTCTATACCTTGATTATTATATCAAAATATCAGTACCCAAAAATCCAAGAAAATATTCCATATCTCAAATCCCGTCATCATCAAATCTTCCTTTTATCAAGAAAGTAAACGGCGCATAAACTCTTGTTCCCTCTTTTCCATTATTCTATTCCGCGCTTTCTTGCTGGAATCAATATCACGCGGATTCCCTCCGATCCTTAATGCTTTTAAATAGTTCATGCTGGGAAGAGGTTAGATCCATCAAACATGGATATCATTCTTACAAACATTCGCAAGTATTATTCCAGTCTTCCAATGAATGATCTGAGGAAAATTTATCGAATAAGACTCGAAAGATTGAGGTTGCTGATGGCTCATGGTGTTTCAGAAGATGTTCGCTGGTTGATCGAAGCAAAGGTTCGACTATCTGGTGAATTACCTATGACATTTCCAAAGCACATGCCTGGTTTAGGCAAAAGCACCTTCGCAAAGAAACGAAGAGCAAAAAGGCTGAATGGTTGCTACAAATGTGCTCGTTGGAACTGTGATACTCGTTGCAAAACAGTAGGATATTCTTCTACTAATCGGGATGATAAAATCAAATTCATAAAGGGTGGACTGAGTAAGGAGTCTTTGGATGATATTCAACTGACTCTTGAGACGCACCCAAGTGGTTATGTGCAACGTGAACTTCTCTCCTTATACGCTCAGTTTAACGAGGACAAAAATCGTTATAGTCTCCAAAATATAATAGCAAAAGATCCTGTTTGCCAGTCTGTTTTACAAAATGAGGCTTCTGGCAGTTCAACAATGATATAAGGTAAGTCTCTTGATACACATTTAAAATATTTTGCTGTTTTCTTTCACGCGTTTTGGAAATAAAATATATTTTCCTTTCTCGAGTTTTGATAAAACTGGAAATAAATCACCGAAAGGTGATATCTTTGGTAAAACAGTCAAAAGTTGGCCGATTTTGTCAAAAGTAAATCTTTACTTTTTCATAATCAATCAAAAACAGTAAATTTTTCCGGCTTTAAATAGCCAAACATATTTCATAGTTCAGGCATCCCAAAATCACATCTTCTTCGTAAGTTTTCTCTTCTATACTATCAAAGATGGAAGCACCAAAACTTCGACAGATCAAAACTATTTGTGTATTTTGTGGATCAAAAGTGGGGAAAGACTTCAGTTATCTAGAAGCGACCGTAGATCTTGGAAAGAAACTGGGGGAAAAAGGTATCACTCTTGTGTAAGGGGGTGGTAGCAGTGGTCTAATGGGTTGTGTTTCCCAATCTGCTCTTGCAGAGAAATCAAAAGTAATCGGTGTCATACCTATCCCTTTGGTAGATGTTGCAGGCAAAACACGAGGGCATGAAGTTCAAACCTTATCCATCCATGAACGCATAACTTGTATGCTATATGGTTCTGATGCCTTTATAGCCCTGCCCGGAGGTTTTGGTACCTTAGAAGAAATCTTTAACATTACCTCGTGGGCTCAACTAGATCTCCATACTAAGCCTATTGGGCTTCTGAATGTTAACAATTTCTTTGATGGCTTGTTAACCTTTCTTGATTATGCTGTGGAACAGGGATTCATCTCTCCATTTTCCAGAAGGCTCCTTATTTCTGCTCCTACTATTGATGAACTACTGGATAAGCTGCAGTCATATATCTCAATACAAGATCCAGCAGGGGTTAAGATAGATTGGTCGCAAGGAAGGGGAATCAAGCGAAAATGGAGTCCGGTTAATGTAAACTTAACTTTATGAATCTTAGAATAGGTGGGGGTAGAGTACGGAGTATTCTTACTCTCGAGACACCCCTCTAATTTCCTAGGATTTTCCTTAATGTTTAAATCTTGTGTGTACCTCAAAGGTTCCAGGTGGTAGATTACGGAGTATTCTTACTCTCGAAACACACCTCTTTGAAGGTTTCTTTATTTCCTCAAAAGGTCAGAGGTGGTAGGATACGGCTACTCCGGAAACACATCTCTCAATTTGAGGAATTTCCCATGTTGCTTTCTTTTGATTTTGCGTGTTTCATGTATTTCTTTCCAATGTGACTCTTGTGTGTTCTCCTTACGAGAAAATAATAAATATCTCTGTTATCATCTACTAAATCTCGTTTGTGATGTAAATGAATTTGCATGTCTAACCTCAATTCTCTTAGTGATTGCATACCATACTATGCTCTTAATTCCAAACGATAAAATTCTAAGCAGAGTTTCCTTTAAAATTTGGACTTATTCAAACCGTAAGCATACTTCATAACTCACAATAATAAATAATTCCACATTTGATCACAACAATCTAAAAATATTGAAAACGATTCCAACACTTCAATATCATCAAAAAATATCCCATAATTCAATTCATAATTTCTCAACATAACAATTTCAAATCATATTTTTCAATATCACAATATCACTTCCTTCCATATCTTAATTGGCTCAAAAGATTACTCATACTTATATTTATAAGTCATAAATCATATTCCCAAAATTTAATCACAAGGCCAAAGTTCATAATAAATTTCTCTTCAATATAGAGGCATAATTCACTTACTCAACATAATATCCATTACTTAATTCCCAATAACCAAATCTTTAAATCTCTAACTTCATAATGCTTCTCATAAAAGTCTCATTAAAACCATATCACTTATAATCTTAACATCTCATAAAACTTCATAAAATTGGCTCGCTATTTCTCATTAAATCTAAATGATAGATAATCTGAACATATTTCTAATCATTTCTGTTGACTTCTCATACTTAGTGCCATGTCTAAAATCAATTATGCAAAGTCCATTTAAGGTTCATCATTTCTAAACTCGAGGACAACAATTATTTTGAAAATCATTCTTAAGTCATATTATTCCCATTATGCTCAACACCCGTTCTCTTTCTTTCTTTCCGAATTTTTTTCAGAATTGAAACTTGAAGAGTGGTACCAATAATCATCCACAGTTTTTCCTTGCTTTTAAGCAAAGGTAGTGATAAAGGGATAAATTATTGAACCGAAAATTGAAACTTGAAGAGGAAGTACTAATAACCATCCACAGTTTTTCCCTTGTTTTTACACAAAGGTAGTGATAAAGGGATAAATTATTGTACGAATTCATTATCAATTTTGTTTGTTTAATATATTATTCCATATATTTTGGGCAAAAGTTACAACCCAACTTAATTTCTAATTGAGTCAATCTTACTAAGCTTAATATGCACCAAAATTCATATAAATATCCTCTCTGTCTCATGATTCTACATTGAAAAGAATAAAAAAATTGAGTCTTCTATCAATTTATATCATACTTGACATGTATATTATGTGTAACACATAAAGATTCATAACATATGAAGATTTCATACTTAACATGTCTTAATAAAATCGTAAATGACTTGCAAAGCATATAACATACCTGGTTCGAGGAGTCAATACGTGGAGAGTGACATAGTAGAGTGATGAGTTAAAATATTTCATATAATCTTATTTTCCTTTAATCAACAATAATTTAATGTGGTTGTATCCAAATCAACATTTTCTTGAATCATAATTCCTAATTAATCACAGTCTTCAAAACAAATCCAATATCGATATAGTAATTATCTCCCCATCAATAATTAATAACTTAACCCAAATAAAATTTATCGTCAAATCTTATTTTTCCTTTAGTCCCCGAACTTCTAGAAATTTATCAAAGACATCAATATAAACATCATATCACTAACTAATTATATTCCATAAAATTTTCAGGACATTACAAACTCCCTTGCTTAAAATGAATTTTGTCCTAGAAATTCGCACATCAAATTTCATCATAATTTTCAAAATCATAACCATACTTGACATGTGAAAATTCAACTTTTTTTTTTTATAATGAATAGTGATTTCGTTCACTGTTCATCATGAATAGCACGTCGTGACGACCCGAATTCTCGACCATTCGAGTACCACTAAAAGTGACTCATATCATATTATCGAGACTTAAATAGTAATGTAAAATTATTCAAAAGAATAATTAGAATCCCATAATTTTATTTGTGAATAAAAATAGAACATAATTTTCTTACATAAAGTTCAACATAATTATCTCATCAATCTTAACCACTTTTGCCACTTCCATGTTGACCGCCTCGAACCTTCAATTATCTGAAAATGGTAAATATCGTGGAGTGAGATTTATAAAATCTCAGTAAGTATACCAAGCATAATTTTCTTTTGAAAGCATATGGATCATTTTCATCATAACATAGGATAGGATCGAAATCCTCATAAACATAGAGAGACACAAGAATTTTACCGAACTTAGATGACAAGAATTCTTATGTGTAGCGCTACTAAACTCCGGTCCCTTAGCATAGTCATAAACATATCATATCATATCATGTGGAACCCATAACAATTTCTTGAAATTGACTTCACAGTATAATCCAAAACATAGAAAACATACTTTCTTTTCATAAAAACATAAGATATACTTACTTGTCATAAAAACATACTTACTTTTCATAAAAACATAAGGTGTATTTACCTTTCATAAAAACATACTTACTTTTCATAAAAACATAAGATATACTTACTTGTCATAAAAACATACTTACTTTTCATAAAAACATAAGGTGTATTTACCTTTCATAAAAACATACTTACTTTTCATAAAAACATAAGGTGTATTTACCTTTCATAAAAACATACTTACTTTTCGTAAAAACATAAGATATACTTACCTTTTAAAAGATTAAAATGAAGTGTAGTAGTAAATGGACCAAAACTTTCTTGACCACCTTGAATTTCTCTTACTTGTGGATTTTGTCAAGAGATTGGAAATAAGTTTATATGTGTAGAGTTGTGTGTAAAAGAGATGGGTTTAAATAGATGTATAAAGTTGGCATATTGTAAACATAATCATTCAATTCTATTAATTTTAACACATCCTTTTCTTAAAGTAAAGCACCATTCATATACTTTTCCATATTTATACAAATAATATGCTCTTCATGATTATATATAATGGAGTCTTATCAATCATTCATATACTTTTCCATATTTATACAAATATTATGCTCTTCATGATTATATATAATGGAGTCTTATCAATCATTCATATACTTTTCCATATTTATACAAATATTATGCTCTTCATGATTATATATAATGGAGTATATAAATCATTCATATACTTTTCCATATTTATACAAATATTATGCTCTTCATGATTATATATAATGGAGTATATAAATCATTCATATACTTTTCCATATTTATACAAATATTATGCTCTTCATGATTACATATAATGGAACCTCTCATGCTTGCATATATTTTCTTAATTTAAATAATAAAAGTAATTTTTGTACAAATAAATATTGGGATAACATTGAATTAAGTACTTAGACTTAATATACTTTAAATCAAGAGAATGGAGATATTTTTAGAAATTCGGAATTTAATTTAAAATCGAACGATCTCGATTATTTCTTGACTTGGCTATACGAATACGTCGTGGCGTTAACTTAATAAAAATGGGTGAAATAGTAGCGACACGATTTTCTATTAAAATAATTATTAATCGCGTAAAAATTCTTGGTCGCTACAGATGTAGTTGATATTTAATTATCTTAAGTCAAACAAATAAATGCCATATTTTGACAAAAAAAAAAAAAAATGAGGTCAGCAACTTTGGTGGGAAAACATGGCCAACTATCGTGTTATTATATATATATATATATTAAGATTCAAAAAGTTTTAATTTTCAATATTCCTAAATTAACTTTTTTTATTACGTAATTGATATAATTAGTCATTTACTTTTAAAAAAATAAATATTAACAAAAATAAAGAAAGACAATAAAGAATTTTATAAAAGGTAAAATAAAAGGCCAAAAATAAAAAGCTTGTTGAAGCTTGTCACAAATTTTGCTCGTTAAATTTAAATATGCTTTGTATTACGTAGAATATAATCTTTAATAAAGAGTCTATTGGAGATGCTCAAAATTAGCAAAAAGTTCAATTTATGACTATAATGAATGTGTTAACTCACAAGTTAAAGGAATCTATTTAGTCAATTGTTAACTTCTTTGTTAAATCTAGCCAGCAAATTAACTAATGAGGTGACGTTTGTTAACTTCTTTATCCAATTCGTATAATCACACCACCCACTCCCAACACTCACCACCCTATAACCCGTATTTATATCTTTTTCATATTTCATATTTCGTCTTTTTTCTTAAATATTTTAATATCGATAAAAATAATAATTTTGTCTATGTAGCTAGCTAAAATTTAGCTAGTTCATTATGAATGCTCTAACAAAGAAGTTAACTTGTAGCTAAATAGATTATTTTAACTTGTGAGTTAACACATTTATTGTATAATGAATTTAACTTTTTATAAATTTATTCTACTAACATGTATTTTAAAACATCCGTTGCGATTGCTCTTTGCACTCGTCTAGGTTAGGTGACAGTAATTAATGGACCCAATGACAATGACAACGTTCAGGAGTTGGAATACATTTATAAAGGATAATGATGAATTAGATAATTAAAGGAGATATATGGATGGCCGGAGAGACCGATAGAGACCCTTTGCGACTTTAATGTCAATATTAACTATTCTCATTGGGTAAGGATCAACATTCACATATTTAAATAGATAATTTTAAGGGAACATTTTTAATTGATATTTTTGAGTGACATCATGACATGTAGAATAGACATTAAATAGTATAAATAGCTACCACACTACTTAATTTTTTACTACCTAAATGTATGTACAACATGTCACAATGTCACTCAAAAATGTCAATTAAAAATGATCTAAAATCATATATTTATCTTTATATCATTTCATACTCATACTATATATAAAAGTAATGTAATTTCTAAGTGGATCAGTGTGAATGCAAAGTGGATCAGTGTGAATACAAAATTGATGTATGTCAAATGTGAATGCAAAATCTGGAAAATGTGAACGCATTTATTGCTTTATATATATATATATATATTAAATATTAAATAATGATTGATATTTTTATAATCAATTTTAATTTTATTATTAACACTAATACTGAATGAGTTCAATTAAAATTTTTAGTTATCGGTATTAAATTATCATTTATTTATTTATTTATTTATTATTCTTAATATTATAAAATCTATATATAGCCATTAATATAGAAATTGTGTTTTAACTATTAATGGTCAAATCATTCATTATCTTTAATTAAAAATCATATTTTCTGAAATATATATGACGTTGAAAAATGCATCTCTTTTAAATAATTTATAGAAAAAGTTATTGAACGAATACTAATATTGAATAATTAATGCTTTGATTTCTTTTTAGTTAATAATATCAATAAAATGATTAATATTTTTTTAATCATTCTTAATTTAAATTCTTTTTTAAAAGATTATAGGGTATAAGATTTTTCTTATAATTTCGTTATCTCCAATTTTACTCGGTTGTTGACTATTTGTCTTTGATTTTTTGAAAATTGTTTTTGTGAAAAAACTGATTTTTTTTTAGAATGCATAGTTGATTTCTTAGTATGTAAAGTTAAATATATTTGCGATATACATTCATTAAAACTTAATCAAAACTAACATTTAATGTTGCTTAATTTGCTACATTTATTTAATTATATGACTACATGTATTTAATTTGTAATATTAAAGTAAATATGAAATGAAATATTTGTTTAATAAATTTAAATATCAAATATTGTAATAAAATAGTTAGTACCAATTCTATATGTACTATTCGGATAGTGATAAATTATTTGTGATAATCTAAAAATTATATTTTGAAAAGATTAATTACATCAATAATCATTAAAATTGAATTGGTATGCAAATGGTCATTTAAGTTACTAACTATTACAATTGAGGCAACTTAGTAAAAAAAAAAAATGCCTCTATTCAGTACACTTTATTCAAACCTTCATTTTTTTAAAAATCATTTTCAACTAACGTTCTATTAATAAAATATTCTACATATAAATTTTAAAAAATCATACTTTTTAACAGTTCATTGTACCAAAATTTATCGTTTCAAATTCAATTTAAATGTAATTTTTCTTTTATATTTTAAGTTTTAAATCAATTCAAATTACAATATTTAAAGAAATTTCTGAAACGATAAACATATGAACCGTAAAAAAATAAAAAAAATTAAGATATGTGTAATGTACCTTTGTAATTAATTGTCTTCATTCCTTTATCTTTTTTAATTAAATATTAATTTCATATCTAAAATATAAATTTGATATATGTAAGTAACAAATGACTATGCATCGCACGGGTGTAACACTAGTTGATTGAAAGGCTGAGAAGCTCACCCAAAAATTTTCCAAACCTTCAATTAAAATTGTACACGAACCACTAGCACGTTTCTATTATATTCTAAGAAAACGATTAATCTTTATATATTATCATAAGCAGGCAACGTTTGATCTAGAGTTCATATATGTCATGTGTTCACAGTTTTATCTTAATCTTAATGTCGTATTTAAATCTTTATAGATAATATTGAGATTATAAAATTACTTTGTTTTTAAGAAATAACATGTTGTCTAAGTTGTGAGAAACGAAGAGTTGTCTTGGTAAACTTTCTATGTAATTTTATTATTTTATGTTTGTAAATTATTGTTCTTTTGGAACTCTTATCTGTCTACTATATACAAATAATTTTTTTGAATACGAATAATGTTTCAATTTAAGTATCATATTTAGTATAATTAAAATTATATCATTAATCCCGTATCAATTTAGTTCTTATTTTTTAGATATTAATATTACATTAAACAGTTAATATGCTATTATTGTTATTAATATATTTTTATTATAATTAATTACCATGATTAGTTTTTTATTATTATTTACGAATTCTGTCAATACTTATATCTATCAATGTTAAATTAGTATTTAATTATTGATATTTTATTTATTTGTTGTTCTTAATATTATAAATCTGATGTATACTATCAGTATTAAAATTATATTTTAATTATTAAAAATTAAATCATTTATTATCCTTAATATTATAAATTATATTTTCTTAAATATATATTATATGTATTATTATTAAACATTTTAATAAATTAATTCTCTATTCGGCGTCTATTATAAGTTTTTGGTTTACACTTGAAATATGTGTTCTCTAGGTCGAAATGAACTATTCATTAAAAAAAATCTAATCATGACTATAGATTGACCCAACCCAATGAATGAACATAACCCCCACTAGGGCTGGGTGTTTATCGGTTCGGTTCCTTCAAAGACAAGAACCGAATGAATTCGGTTCGGTTTTCGGTTATTTTTCGATTTTGTTTGGTTCCAATTAAAAAAATTAAATTTGATGCAAATACAAAAAAAAAAATCTAATTGTTTACAAAAATTAAAGGTAAATACAACCAAATAAAGCTTCCAATTAGAATAAAAGTCCAAATTCATGTATAATATACCACGAATGTGAATCTCAGAATCTTGATAGTTAAAAGTTTTTTCTACTCTAAAACCATTCTTATTTGAAAAGGAAATCATGTCGAGGAAGCAACAACATTTGAATCTCATTAAAAGTAAATTCTACAAAATAATAATACTATAATAGTGTATGAAATGACTTAAAAGTAGATTACTAAATTCCATAATAGTAGTGTATCAAACAAACAACATTTCATGCACTGTCTAAGTGTCTATACATTAAAGTGTGGTTCTACTTGGAGAAGATTGTGAATCATCGATTTCTAATTAAAATACTACAAATCTAGACAACATTTCTCAAATGAAAAATTTGTGAGTAAATTTATATTCCTCCAACCTACTGCCTATACATTAAAGCGTGAATATAAATAAATTTTGTTATATAATTCAATGAAAAATTCAAAAAAAAAATATTTTTATCGGTTTTGATTTCGGTTTTCGGTTTTGATTTTAAGAACCAATCGTTTCGGTTTTTTTTTTTTTTTTAAAAACAATCGATTTCGGTTTTGAATTTTTTTTTTCAAGAACCGAAATATTTCGATTTTTTCGGTTCGGTTCGGTTTACTCGGTTTCGATTTTTTTGTCCACCCCCAACCCTCACTTTATCTTCCTGTGGAATTTAGTCTCATCCCCACAACAACTTGTCATTTCTCATGTGTAATTTTTGGATGCTACTTGTCGAGTGATACAAGTTGTTATCTAAAGTATATTTCAATTTTTAATGGCACTATAAAATGAGTTCACATTAGCAGTTTCAAAATATCTTAATCTAATCTTTAAATATCTTTATATCTTTATCTTTATCATTATCTCTATATCTTTCTAATTTATTTATAAAGGGAACACACTTCCAAAAAAAAAGTTTTTGTATTTTTCCCGCCTAAACTGTATTTTCTAAAATGAAAGTATTTCAATGAATCAGAATACTTTTGATAATTATACTATTATTTTGAAATCGAAAAATATGCAATATGAGTGTCAAATCGAATATCTCAACGAGAACTTTAATACGAATTCACAAGTGAAATCCAACTTTAAACATATCATCCCTAAAATCACATCAAAGATTAAAGATAAAAGTTTTATTTTGTACCTTTTACTTTTTCTCAATGTCCCACTATTTCAAAAGTGTTTTATTTAAGTCCAAAAATGATGTTTATAATTTCTTAATTAAATTTAATTTGGTCTTAAATAATTAATTTCAATTCGAGTTGCTTTTTGTATCAAATTGAAAGAAATAATAAATATCCGAAGTTCTTAGTAAATCTCATTAAGTCAGAATAATTTTTTCAACTTCACATTTCGCTCATTTCATTTGTCATTTTAAAATTAAATTTATTTATTTATTAATTTAGTAATTTTTTTCATTATTTATGTTTAATACTATATATTTAAATAATCAAAATTTAAATTATATACTTTTTAAATTTTTTATTACAAGGGGAGGGGAGGGCAGGGATTGAACCTTGGACCAAGCCAAGGATAAGGGGGACAGTTCTTTTATCTAATTTTTATCAAAATAAAAATAAAGGCATCTAAGCAAATTTATTCTATTTCAAAATAGGATGTGCTCAAACATGTAAACATGTTTATATTGTATAAAAATATTTTTTCCCAGTAACATGACCTTTTGACTAATGGGTGGAAAATAAAAAGTCACGTTATTGAAAATTATTGAGTAAGTTTTGAATTTTTTTAATATTTTAATAGTTAGTATCTATGATTTTTTTTTAAATTTTTTTAAATTTCTATCATTGTCCGTGGTTTCACCAAGTAGACCAGCTTATACGGAATTATCTGCTTGATTTTCATTTTTTGAGAATTGAATTTGTGAAAAGTAATTTTTTAAGAATGTATAGTTAAAAAGTAGTATGAAAAATTGTAAAAAAAATTGATTTTTTAAAGAATGTATGATTGAGAATGAATGTTCAGAAAAATTAATTCTTGAAAAATCAATTTCATACGGGTAAATAATAAAGTATTAATATGTCTTATGAGTTAAACAACCGCGGCACTTTTATAAATTGAGATGCATAGATGATTTCTTGGTATATAAAGTTAAATGTATTTACAATATACATTAGGTAAAATTTAATTAAAATTAACATTTCATGTTGCTTAATTTGCTACATTCATTTAAATTTGGGATCATGTGTATTTAATTTGTAATGTTAAGTAAATATGAAATGAAATATTTTTTTAAATTTTTTAAATATCGAATATTATATTAAGATAGTTAGTACTAATTCTAATAGTACTATTCAGATAGTGATAAATTTATTTGTGATAATCTAAAAATTGTATTTTGAAAGATTAATTACGTCAATAATCATTAAAATTGAATAGTTATGCAAATGAGTTATGGAAGTTTTTATACTAAGTCATTCAAGTTCCTAACTTTTACAATTATGGCCACTTGATAAAAAAAAAAATTAGCCCATATTAGGTACACTTTATTCAAAACTTCTTTTCTTTAAAACTTTTTTCAAACAATATTTTATTAATATAAAAAATCTACATATAAATTCAAAAAACAATTCCCACTTTTTAATAACTTATTCTCCTGAAATTTACTATTACAAACTACATTATTTAAAACAATGAGTCTCAAACAGGGGCTTAAGTACATATTTTCCAAAGAACCACTACTATAAAACTTATTTTGTAGATAATGAGAGCTCAAATAAGGAATAAATATGTTTACAAGAGAAAAACATAATACATAAAGGGAGAGCACTTCCCAAAAAGAGGTATTGGCCCATTTTTCCGCCTAAAACATATTTCCTAAAATGGTTAGTATTTATTAATTATTTATTATTCATTTTGAAAAAAAATCAGATTTTAAATAATCCAATTGAATGGAGATTTTTGAATAAACGCGTTTTCCAGGTCCAAAGATACTTGGTACGTCTTCCCCTCTTAAAAATCAATTACAATTTTTTTTTTTAATTCATAAAAAAATTGTCATATCACATAAATATTTTTTTCTTTAATCCTCTGTCTTGGATAGACTCATTTCTATTTTCACACAGATTAAGAAAGCATAATTAATATATATTGAAACTATAACTTTACTTACATTTTATTTAATGTACCCCTGCATTGAATAATGTATAGTTCATATTTATTTATAACAATGCATATATTTATATAGGTATATTAGAAAATAAAACATTAATATGCTCTCAATAAGAAAAGTGACCTATAATTTGGAATAAACAAAAAAGGAAACAAGCCTATCCTTGTTGGACGGAGGGAGTATTTTAGCATATTTTGATAAAAGCTGATGGAATAATTCTAGGGAGACATTTTTTGGGGACATTTTTAAGTGATATTATGACGTGTTACAAATTTATTGGGTGGGGAAAATAACTACCCTACGACTTACTTTTTCACCATCCAATGAATGTGTGACATGTCACAATGTCACTTAAAAATGTTCCAAAAGTGCATCCGTAGAATTACTCTGATGGGAATTGAGGTGTGTGGTTAAAAAATTATGGATCCAATAAAATGTGTGGTTAAAATTGATCGTTGCCTTTGACTTGAAATTAAAATCAAATTTTTATTAGAACCAAATAGGGGCTAAAAATAGAAAATGAAAGATGGTGAAATAGAGCGTTCATCGATTTATTTTTCTTTTCCTTTTCGTTTTAATAAAATTCTGAGCGTACATCGCAGATATATCTATTTTTTTACTTATTACAAATTCTATTTAAATGTAATTCCGTTTTTCCCATTTTAAGGTTTAAACCAATTTAAATTACAATATTTAAAGAAATTTCCTGAAACAGTAAACATATGAACCGTAAAAATAATAAAAATAATAAATAAAATAAAATAACCTATGTGTAATTGTACATTTTTTTTGTAATTATTTTCCTTCATTTTTAATTATATATTCACTCCATATGTTAACATATAAATTTGATATGTGTGAGTAACAAATGATCGTGTATCGCACGGGTGTAACACTAGTATATATAAAAGTAGGATAGCTGTAAAATTAACAATCACATAGTTTCCCGTCTAAATATACTTTCCTCTTTTGAAAACAAAAAATTAATGTAAAATAAAATACAAATTCATATAGAATAATGACATATTTAAATCCATGTTGATTAATGCAATTGTCATTCGAAACCGAATTTAAATTCGTGTAGATTAATGTCGTATTTAATTTCATGTAGATAATATTGAGATTATAAAACAACTTTGTTCTTGGGAAATTACACGTTTTCTATGTTGTGAAAAACGAAGAGTTCTTCAGGTGAACTTTCTATATAATTTTAATTTTTTTATGTTTGTAAATTATTGTTCTCTTGAAATTCGTATCTATCTATTATGTTACAAATAATTTTTTTGAATACGAATAATGTTTCGATTTAAGTATCATATATAGTATAAGTGTCAATTTAGTTCTTATTATTTTTAGATATTATTAGTATTACACTAAATAGTTAATATGCTATTATTGGTATTACTATATTTTTATTGTAATTACCAAGATTATTATTATTATTATTATTATTATTATTATTATTATTATTATTATTATTATTATTATTAACGAATTCAGTCAATACTCTATCAATTTTAAGTTATTAAATTTAAATATTGACATTTTATTCATTTGTTGTTCTTAATATTATAAATTACATGTATACTACAATATTAAAATTATTTTTTAATTATTAACAATTAAATTATTTATTATCCTTAATATTATAAATTATATTTTTTGGAATACATATTATATGTATTATTATTTTTATTATTATTAATTACTTTAATAAATTAAGCTTCCGATCTGAGTCTATTATATATTTTTGCTTCACACCTGAAAAATGTGCCTTCTGGGCATAATGAACTATTTGTTAAAAAAAATTAAATCATGACAAATACGCGTTGCATAACCCAAATATGTGCAATTATATGTGAAGCCAACCCAATAAAAGAATATAACCCCCCTTGTCTTCATGTTGACTTTGGTCTCATACCGATCATGTACAACCTATCATTTCTCATGTGTAGTTTTGTGATGCTACTTATCGAGTGATACAAGCTGTTATCTAAAGTATATTTCAGTTTTTAATGGAACTATGAAATAAGTTCACATTACCAGTTCCACAACATCTTAATCTTAATCTTAATATCTTATCTTAATCTTAATCTTAATCTTAGTCTTATATTGTCTTAATCTTAATATATATGAAAGTATGATAGCTGTCAAGTTGACAATCACATAGTTTCCCGCCTAAATACACTTGCCCTTTTGAAAACAAAAAATTAAAGTAAAATAAAATAAAAATTTGTGTAGAATAATGACATATTTATATCTGTGTTGACTAATTCAATTGCACTAGCACAGAATTACTCAAAAAAATTAACAAATTTGCGTCGTTTTTAGATAAATCCGACGCCTATATAAAACATGGTGGAAATTTTGTAAATAAAACTTAGCAATAGGCGTCGGTCGTCATGTATAAACCGACGCCCAAAACTATATTATAAGTGTCAGTTCTACAAAAAACCAACGCCTATATATATATATATATATATATATATATATATATATATATATATTATACAACATGTTTCAATTCATAGTAGGAACCAACGCCTAAAGGTGAATTTTATCTGTACACAACACGCATTTTCTCTTCATTTTCAACACCACTCTTCTCTTCTCTTCTAAACCCGATGCCGCTACACCACCACATTGATGCCACCCACTCTCTTTCTCAGTCTCTCTACCCAAATTTCTCTCTAACCCACTGCCTCCACTATCACCGGTATTTCCACCCTCCCCCCCCCCACACGCACGCACACGCGCAGTATGTATGTATGTATCTATGTTTTTTTAGTTAATGTGTGAGTACACACACACACACACATTTGTTTATTTTAGTTGTTAAAACTTAACTATTTGGAAAAGATTGTATATATAGATGTGTGTTTATATAAATTTGAAAAACTTAAGAATTTAGGTTTGTATATATGGTTAATTTCAAATTGTAGGATTTGTAAATTTGAGGTATGTTATTGTCGTCTTTGGTGCTATTGATGAGCTTTGATTATGATTTTTTGTTGTTGAGGAGTTGAGATTAGATTTTGGATTAATTTTGGAATAGTTGAAAATATAGAAGTTTGAATTGTGTTGGGTTTGAGTATTGAATATGATGAGTTTGAATATTTTGATTTTATTGTGGCATTTTCATTCCCCCTACAAGTTGGTTAAGTCCAATTTATAGGGGGATTCTGTCGAAATTTTTCTAGAAATTTTATAAATTAAAAAATAATGTTTAAAGTGATTTCATTTGCTGAATACATGTTGAATATGTATTTTCATATAAGTCTTTAGAAATGGATCGTAATTGGATGTATGGGAGACGTAATACACATGAATATGTGAAGGGGGTTGAAGTGTTTATAAAAAGTGCCGATGAAGAAAAAAGAAAGAAAAGTGAATAAATGATTTTGTGCCCTTATTGTGATTCTAAGAATCTGAGAAAGTTTCGTAGCCTTGAGAAAGTGAAGAGCCATTTGATTCGTCGTGGGTTTAAGGAAGGTTAAACACGGTGGATATGGCATGGTGAGAGTATACTTCCTAGAACAAGCACCAGTGACAATGAGGGTGATCTAGGGGAAAATAATTTGGGCAATAATGATGAGATTAGTGATGAGAATGATGTGGGTAATGATCGGATAGACTCAATGATGTGTGATATTCAAGATGATTAGATTGAAAATCCTCATATATTCGATAGTTTGTTCAATGATTCTGAAAAGCCTTTATTTTCTGGTTGTAAGAAATTCACAAAGTTGTCCGCTGTGTTCAAATTGTGTAACTTGAAAGCAAAGAATAGGTGGAAGATAGGAGTTTCTCGGCATTATTGGAACTTTTACGAGAGATGCTTCTGGAAGATAACGAGCTACCTAGTTCAATCTACAAGGCAAAGAAAATGTTGTGCCCAATGGGTATGGAGATAGAGAGGATACATGCATGTCCAAATGATTGTGTATTGTATCGAAATGAGTATAAGGACTTGCATTTGTGTCCAAAGTATGGGGCATCACGGTATAAGCGAAAGGATGATAATGATAGTTGGGAGGATAAGAAAGGCCCTCCGGCAAAGGTGTTATGGTATCTACCTATAATTCTAAGATTTAAACGCTTGTTTGCCAATGTGAAGGATGCGAAGAACATGTGGTGGCATGCTGAAAGGAGGAAAGAAGATGGAAAACTAAGACACCGGGCCGATTCTTCTCAATGGAGGAACATTAACGGTTGTTTCCTGAATTTGGTGGCGAAGATAGGAATCTTAGGCTTGGACTACGTACAAATAGGATGAACCCGCACGGTAATATGAGCAGTCAACATAGGACTTGGCCGGTTCTTTTCGTGAATTACAATCTTCCTCCTTGGTTATGTATGAAGCACAAGTATATCATGTTGTCGTTGCTAATATCTGGACCTAAACAACCAAAAAATGACATAGATATTTACCTAGCACCACTAGTTGAAGATTTAAGACTATTTTGGAATGAAGGCGTGTTGGTATTTGATGCACATAACCAAATGAACTTCACCTTACGTGCTATGATATTTTGGACCATAAATAATTTTCCAGTTTATGGTAACTTGTCGGTTATTCTAACAAAGGACCTAAAGCATGCCCCATTTGTGAAGAAGACTCGATTGATCTTTGGTTGAAAAATTGTAAGTAAAATGTATTTATGAATCATCGAACATTTCGCCCAGTTGACCATCCTTATCAAAAAAAGAAAAAGCCCTTCAATGAAAAAATCGAGACTTGAGTGACCTGCTTACCATTAACAAGAAATGAGGTATATGAACGAGTTAAAAATATTGATGTTGTGTTTGGGAAACCTTTTAAGCATCCTCAGAAGAGTCTTTAGAAGAAGAGATCCATATTTTGGGATCTACCATACTGGAAACATTTATCGATAAGGTATTATCTTGATGTAATGCGTGTGGAGAAAAATGTATGTGATAGTATCATCGAAACATTATTGAACATTCAACCAAAGAAGAAAGATGGTATCAGAGTCAGAAAAGACATCGTAGAAATGGGAATATGAGATAAGCTAGCACCGCAAGAGTCGGGAAAGCGTACTTATTTACCCCCAACTTGCTAAACTTTGTCTAGAAAAGAGAAAACAAGTTTTTGTGAGTACCTAAATGCTGTTAAGGTTCCATCTGAGTACTCATCAAAAATCAAAAGTCTTGTGTCGATGAAGGACTTGAAGTTGGTTGGTATGAAGTCTCATGACGGTCATGTCTTAATGCAACACTTGTTACCAGTTGCAATTCGAGGCATACTCCTAAAACATGTTAAAAATGTCATTATAAAACTTTGTTTTTTCTTCAATACAATTTGCAGTAAAGTTGTTGATCCGGAGGCGTTGGATGATTTGCAGACCGATATTGTCATCACTCTATGTCAATTTGAAATATATTCCCCACCATCATTTTTTGATGTTATGGTGCATTTACTTGTTCACGTGGTGAGAGAAATTAAGATTTGTGGTCCGGTGTTCTTGAGATATATGTATCCATTTGAGAGGTACATGGGTATATTAAAAGGATATGTGCGAAATCGATTTCGACCTGAATGCAATATCATTAAAGGTTATTTTACTGAGGAGGCTATTGAATTTTGTACTGGTTACTTAGATGATGTTGATGCTATTGGTATTCCTAAATCTGGTCACGAGGGAAGACTGAAAGGTAAAGATACAATTGGATGCAAAACAATTGTTCCCATTGTTGAATTTCCAGACAAAGCACACCTCCTTGTCTTGCAACACCTTACTGAGGTGCATCCGTACTTGGACAAGCACATGTCAATTTAAAGGCAGCAAAATCCTTCGAAAATTGAAATGTGGGAGACTAATCAACATAATCACTCATTCGTAAAATGGTTCAAAGATAAAGTCATGCAAGATTTCTAACAAATGCCGAACAACATTTCTGAAACTGTAAAGTGGTTAGCGTACGAGTCTGGCATGCTTGTGAGGTCTTATGAAACAAATGACATTAATGGGTATACATTTTACACAAAACATCAAGATGATAAAAGCATGATGCAAAATAGTGGAGTGACACAAGTAGCATAGTCAAGAGATTTCTCTAGTGCCAAAGATACTAGTCGAATAGATTCCGCAATGTCTTATTATGGTGTCATTGAGGATATTTGGGAACTTGATTACAGGGAGTTCAAGTTTCCTCTCTTTTGATGTAAATGGGTTTGATAACCGACGGGGTGTTCGGGTGGATGAATTAGGCTTCACTTTGGTGGAGTTTGGTTGGCTGGGTTATCTTGATGAGCCATTCATACTAACATCACAAGCGAAACAAGTATTTTACGTTCTTGATCCTGCCAATACTAAGTGGTCCATTGTCCTTAAAGGCAAAAGACATATTGTTGGCATTGGTGATGTGATGGATGAAGAAGACTATGATCATTTTGACAAAATCCCTCTATTTTCTATTGGTATACAACCGGATGAACTTATAGGGGAAGATTATCTTGAACAAATCACATGCATTGGGATCATGAAGAAGGATTGTGGATTGATCATCATTTGTGATTACAAATTATGTAAGATCATTTACATTCTTACTTTAACTTTCTATTCATTCTTACCCTTCGTCTGTGATAAGTAATTAATTATGTAAGATCATTTACATTCTTACTTATAACTTTCTAATATTGTTTAGTAATGTACGCAAATATGTGAATAGTCTTGTGAAAGACATGGCCGATTCTTCCAGTTCATCTGACGGTCAGCATAGTAGCCAGAGGAAAAAGACGAGAGGACCAACAACTTGCAAGAAGATAAAGGAGAAGGGGGAGGAAGTAAATTTTGTTGAGTTTGATGATCGCAGTAGGCTGATCGGACCATATAAGATGAACTTCAGGTCTTATATAGGGTATTTGGTACTTGTTAATGTGGATATAAATATTAGTGATTGGCATAATGTTCCTCAAGGCCTTAAAGGCATGATTTGGGAAGATATAAAGGTATAATTGAAATTGATAGTCAATTTGAAATGTTTTGTTTTTTGTTTTTTTATGCTTATAACAACGCATATTATTGTTATCTTTCAGAGGGAGTTCAGCATATCTGACGACGAAAGGAAACACATTATTTTAAAAGTCGTGGGGATGCAATGGAAAGATTTCAAGACTAGGTTGGTGCATGATTTCATTAACAATCAGCACCCGAAATATGCATCACCTACACAGCTATATGATTCCTTTACTGAAGAGCAATGGGAGTTGTTTAAGAAAGAGCGTGAGACTGAAGTTTTCAAGGTATACATAATTGTACATGAAGAGTTATGTGATGTGATGCTTTATTTTTTGAAGGTGTACGTAAATGAAATTTAAGCTATGTGATGTTTTACTTTTTCAAGGAAAAAGTAAGAAGACAAAAGCAAGTCAGTTGCACAGTGAGCATCCACATTTTTTGGGCTCTGCCGTTTATGTCAGGATGAGGCCAAAGTGGCTTGTGTCAGAGCCACTTTCTGTTGCCTCTTCGTGTGGGTCAATTAGATCATCCATATTAAGCGATGATCGCAACTTAGACTGGGTTCGAGCAAGATCAAAAAAGAAAGAAGATGGATCTTATTACATCCCCAACAAGAAGACGAGAGGGGTGTACAAAAAAATTGTAAGCATAGCCTCACAGTTTATCATACTTTGAATTAAAGTTTAGTAGAGTACTTATATTTTAGTTTTCATTTTAGTTTTTTTAAGAATAGATTGAAAAAACTATGGAAGCAACTCATGAGACATTTGTCCCAAGTAGACATCATGACATGCTATCTGAAGCCCTCGGTAAGGATGATTATCCTGGTCGGGTGAGGGGATATGGTGTCTATGTCACTATGAGGGATGTTTATTGCAAATCTGATGCAGCTAGCAAACGATCGAGTGGAGTCGTGTCGATAGATGATATTAAGGAGGATCATGAAAGAGGTGGATATTGGTATCACCAAGCAGGTCAAGAAAGAGTATGCAGCAGAGGTGCAGAGTAAGATCAACAATATGCAACAAAAATATGAAGCCATCATCCAGCGCATGGGCTTACATCTGGATGCCGAAATGGAAATAACTCCACATCCCTGACCACCAACTCCCAACAATTGTTACTTTGTTGATCCAGATACATTTAATGGCCTTGAGGTATTTAATCTTAAATTATTTAGCTTTTGAATATTATTGATTATATTTCATCTGTAAGGACTAACATGATTTTCAAATATGTTGAACAATAGAAGCCAATCCAGCGTTGTCTTTCCATGAGGTGTAATGGTGAGACTCAATTAGTGGCTAGAGGAATAGTTTTTCCATCCGGACCAGAGACTGTGGTGCACCATCAAAAACTCTTGACCGATCATGTTAAGGTGTCGATTGATGATGTTATACAAGGTGCAAAAGCATCCCTTCTTCCAGTTCCATCTCCATACTACACCATGGTGAGCGAAGCTGTTGGAAGTTTCTATCAATGGCCTAAAGATTTGGTGATTATAGGAGAGGTAATCAATTTTTGTTACATAAAATATTTTTTCTATATAAATTACTTTTATTTTTATATTAGACGTGTTATAATGATAAACAAAAAATTAATTGCAGGAAGAGTTGCTAAAATAGGATAAAAAATCTGAAAAAGGTAAAAACCCTCAGAGTTTTGATATGTCATCTACAAGATGACCCCCACTCATTGACGATACTGCTTTACAATGTTTGGATGGTGATTGCAAGTATTTACAATCTCTGGTACTTACAATGCCTATTGGTATGGACTACATCCAAATGCCTCTAGACGCAACTGTGTTTCATCATACGAACGTTGAAAGTATTTACGTTACGATTGACGACATCACCGACTTGCTTACAATGGGATGGTTGAATATATCTGTCCTGCAAGTATTTACAGTGTAAGAATGCTTAATACAAATTCATAACTTTCATTTTATTTTTATTCATTGTTGTAAATTTTTTCAGGTACCTCCATGGGTTGTGTGAGGAATTCGATATCCAGTGAATTGGATTTATGTGTCCATCACAGATTGCATCGATCAGAGTAAGAACAAATTTAGATAGTGTTGTGAGTTACATGGCTGCAACCATGGACACACTAAGATTGAAGGAATTCATTTTAGCACCTTACTTTCAGGAGTAAGACCATTGATAAGTGTATTTTATGCATTTATCTATATGTCTAAATTAGAAGAAATCATTATTGTTTTAGAATAAATGCTCTTTAATTTATGTTTAATTGTTACTTTGCAGAAAATATCCCAAAAGGCGAAGAATGGAGCAAACAATGGGAAAAATGCACATTTGGATGTTAATTGGAGCTAAAATGAGCAATTGATAAGTTTGTGACGTCAACCGGAAAGATGCAATTTGCTAAAGTAAAGGAATAAGAAATTGGAGGATCTAATTGAAGGAATTGAGAGTTGAAACGAGCAAATTGAGAAGATTTCAAAGTATGGGGACTATAATGTTGCAATTGGAAGTTGAAGGACTGAAGAGTAAATTAAACATGAGGGAACAACTTGCAAATATCTAATGATTGACTTGGATCACAAGAAAACACATTGAGGATTTTTAGGAGTCAATGGAATGCAAGTAGAAGTCCAAAAAGGAATGAAATATGATAAGAATTTTATTATAAATTAATTCCAATCGCACAAGATTCTGAACAGATTTCTAGTCGGACTTTGAGACCTAATTTTGGGATAGTAAACGTTCGAATTGGGAAAATCCTATTTCGAGAAGAATTATAGCCCGTTACGTTGTATTTCCAAAGAACTTTGAATCACCTCAATCAGATAAGCTAATAGAAAGATATGGTCGAAATACTGAAAGCGAGGCAGAAACAAGAAAAGACTCGCGCGTGGATTTGATGAATTTCTTTCCTTCTTCAACTTGGTCTCTTCACCAACTATAAATACAATCTATTTGCATGAAAATCAATCCTTTGTCTCTCCATAGAACGAGCCACAATAGAGAATTCAATATCAAATCCTTGGAGAATCAAGCATTGCAGAGGGGCGTGAATTGAAGATAATTGAAAAATTGAGACTTGGTGCATGCTTTCCTTTCTTCTTATTGTTTTCAATGAACGTTTTAGTCTGTTGTTTATGCTTTTTAATCATGATTTGTAACTAACTTTAATGTTGGGATGAATGATGTAACCTAGTTAATTATTTTAATTCCATATTCCTTTGTTTTAATGATTCAATGCATGTGTTGATTTATTATTGCGTTTAATGCGTGAATATACTGGCCACTCTTTCATGATTTAATGTGTTATTCCCATAATCCGAGAGGTGAGTTAATAACATAGATCTATGTAACAAATCCGTGGGAAAATAATTTGTAAAGTCTTGCCATGAGACATTGTAAATTATTTGTTTGGGGAAATAATTTGTAACGCCTTGCCATGAGACCTTGTAAATTATTTGTAGGAGAATAATTTGTAAAGTCTTTTCATGAGACATTTAAATTATTTGTTTGGGAAAATAATTTGTAACGCCTCGCCATGAGACCTTGTAAATTATTCGTGGGAGAATAATTTGTAAAGTCTTACCATGAGACATTGTAAATTATTTGTTTGAGGAAATAATTTGTAACGCCTTGCCATGATACCTTGTAAATTATTCGTGGGAGAATAATTTGTAAAGTCTTGTCATGAGACATTGTAATTATTTGTTTGAGGAAATAATTTGTAATGCCTAGCCATGAGACCCTGTAAATTATTCGTGGGAGAATAATTTGTAAAGTCTTGTCATTAGACGTTGTAAATTATTTGTTATGAAATAACTTGTAAAGTCATTTGGATGACCTTGTAAGTTATTCCAATATTTTGTCCTCTGGTGCTCATTCTTCGAAGAAGTACTTTTATTAAAGGGGACTGAACGATGGGTCTCGTTAAAACCTTACCCAGAAAATCCAGTGAGAAAAAATCTAGATAAGGAAAAAGAGTATCTATCCCTGATACTGAAAGAAAGTAATATGGGCGCGCAGGCCCAACCTTAGAGATTATTGATGGACGTGTAAGTCCGAAAATAAAAAGATAAAATGGGTGCACAGACCCGACTCTTCTACGACTAGATGACTTTGATATCAAAGGAAATGTGACTACTTGTAGTATGACTTCAAATTCTCCACATTTCATGGTCGAGGAAGAGGTTTTGAATCCATTGTGCGGAGGATGTATGAGCCCTTTCCCACTTTCCAGATGACTTCGTATGGTCCTCCCCAAATAGTCCAAGTTTCCCAGGTTGATGACCAGCAATCTCGCTTCGGTGAAGGACAAGATCTCCCATTCTGAATTCTCTCTTCTTCACTCAGATATTGAACTTCTTGGTCATGGCCTGTTGATAAGCTGCTATTCTCAGTGATGCATTTTCCCTGACTTCTTCCAGAAGATCCAGACTCTCTCTTCCCCTCAATATGGTCGGGTGGTCCCATAGCCATAGTACGGAAGCTCAAAATTGTTACTTCTACTGGGACAGGGGCTTCCATTCCAAAGGCAAGCATGAATGGAGTCTCCCCTGTTGCAGTTTTGAATGTTGTTAGGTTGGTCCAAAGTATTTCTAGGAGGAGATCGGTCCAATCACATTTGGCACTGTCAAGGTAAGTCCTCAAGTCTTGTAAGATGAGTTTGTTTGTAACTTCAGCTAATCCATTACTTTGCGGGTACGAAATGGAGGTTAGCCTGTGTTCTATTCCCAGGTTCTTGCAGAACTGATTGAAGGCTTGGCACTCGAACCGACGCCCGTTATCAGTGATTAATGTCTTGGGAAGACCAAAAGGGCAGATAATTGACTTCCATACAAATGCCTCCAGTTTTTGCTCTGTGATTACGGAAAGGGGTTCTGCTTCTACCCATTTTGTAAAGTATTCCACAACCACTGCTAAGAACTTGACTTGTCCTCGAGCTATGGGGAATGGCCCGAGTATGTCAATTCCCCATTGAGCGAAGGGATATGGGCATATAATTGAAGATAGTTCTTCAGTGGGTTGATGTAATCGGGCTGCGAACCTTTGGCCTTTGTCGTAAGTTCTTACATAGCTGAGTGTGTCCTTCTTCATGGTCGACCAATAGTATTCGTATCTCATTAACTTCATAACCAGTGCTCTTGTCCCTGGTGTCCTCCACCAATTCCTTCATGAACCTTGGCCATAGCAAGGGCTGCTTCTTTCGGAGTTAGGCATCGCGGGTAAGGAAGTGTAAAACTTCGACAGAACATGGTATTCTGTAACAAGGTATACCTCGGGGCCCTCGCTTTGACTCTTCTTCCCTCTGCTTTGTCATCTGGCAACTTTCCTGATGTTAAATATTCAATTATCGGATCCATCCAACTGGGCTCTTGATCTGAAATATCCATGACATCGGGTTGCTGTGCGATACTGGGCTCATGAAGAGTTCGCTTGAATACAGTCCTCTCTAAGTGGTCTAGATTGGAAAAAGTAACTCTTGACAGAGTATCCGCTTTGTGATTGGCAGACCTCGGAATTTTGTCTATGCAGCAAGACTTGAACTTCCTTTGCAAGTCCAAGACCATCATCCTATAAGATGATATTTTCTCATCTTTTGCTTCAAAAGTGCCGTTTACTTGCTCCACCACCAATTGTGAATCACTCAGGACTTTGACATGCTCGACCCTTAGATGTTGAGCTGCTTGAAGCCCAGCGATAACGGCTGCATACTCTGCATCATTATTAGTTGCTGGGAAGTCAAACATTATTGCACATTAGATTTCCATTGTGCCATCATCTTTCTTTAGTATGATTCTGGCCCCCGAGCCTGCGGCATTCGACGCTCCGTCGACTTGCAAAGTCCATGTGGCCTCTTCCCTGTCATGACCTATTGGCCCCCGAGGTCTTGGGGTGAGTTCGACGACGAAGTCAGCTAAGACCTGCGCTTTTATAGAAGGTCGAGGTTTGAACTCAATGTCATACTCCCCAAGCTCGATTGACCATTTGAGTAGTCGACTAGAGACATCCGATTTCTGCAAGATCTATTTTAAGGGCTGATTTTTGAGGACTGTTGTAGCATAGGCTTGAAAGTAAGGTCTTAACTTTCGGGTTGCGGTAACCAAGGCAAGTGCAAGTTGTTCTGCTAGTGTATATCTGGTTTCTACGTCCATAATCATCTTGCTGACATAATATACTGGTTTTTGGGCCTTTCCTTCCTCCTTGACCAAAACAGCACTCACAGCATGATCTGAAACTGCTAGATACAAGAACAGATTATCTCCTGGATGTAGCTTTACCAATATCGGATGAGTACCCAAATATTCCTTCAACTTCCTGAAGGAGGTCTCGTACTCTTCATCCCAACTGAAATCTTTGTTTCCTCTGAGAGTCTTGAAGAAGGGAAAATATTTATCTGCTGCCCTGACATAAAATGGCCCAATGTTGCCACTCTCCTCGTAAGGTTTTATACTTCCCTGATATTCCTGGGAGGTTCCATTGATGTAAGGGCAATAATTTTATCTGGATTAACTTCAATGCCACTCTGGGTGATCATGAATCCCAAAAATTTTCCCGAGCTCACTCCGAAGGCGCACTTGGCGGGATTCGGTTTCATCCGATGTTCTCTGAGTGTACAGAGTATGTTTTCCAAGTCAACAATGTTGTCTTTCTTTCTCGGGCTCTTTACAACCTGTCATCAACATAAACTTCAATGTTCAGCCCGATGTACTTGGAGAAGAACATGTTTACCAACCTTTGATAAGTAGCTCCAGTATTCTTTAACCCAAAGGGCATGACTTTATAGCAATATATTCCTTCATCTGCCATAAAGGATGTTTTCTCCCAATCTTCCAGTGCCATTCGAATTTGGTGATATCCTGAGAATGCATGGAGGAAGCTGTAAAGTTCCGATCCGAATGTAGAATCCATTAATCTGTCAATCCGGGGAAGGGGATAACTGTCTTTTGGGCATGCCTTGTTTAAATCTGTGAAATCTATGCAGACTCACCATTTTCCATTCGGCTTCTTCACCAATATCACGTTAGCTAGCCATTCTGGATACTTTACTTCCCTGATAAACCCTGCTTTCAGCAGCTTATCTATTTCTTCTTTTATTATTTGCCTTCTCTCTGTGGCAAACTGCCTTCTTCGTTGTTTTACAGGCTTCTTGTCAGGCATGACGTTAAGCCTGTGTTCAACGAGCGCGAGGTCAATCTCGGGCATGTCCTCAGAGCTCCATGCGAATATGTTTCCCTTCGTGTTAGGCTGGGAAGAGTTCTTTCCATCTTCTTGCCTTGATCTCTTATGCCCCTGTTTGATGGGTTCTGAAGACTGTACTATTGCTCCGTGAACTTGATCTTGTGCCCTAACCGACAATAGTGTTTCTTCCATATTTATGTATTTTTTGGCCCTTTTGAGAAATTCGGTACATTCGCAGCGGATTCTTAGACAAGGACATTCTGAATTCCGGACCCCGAATAGCCAAGGTTAGGGCTGAAGTGGCCGATGAGATGTGAAGATCTGGAATCTGAAGTCTTTCGGTGTTAAAGCGAGTCATGAACTCCTGCAGTGTTTCATTCTGTCCTTGTCTCAACTGCATGAGGGAAGCGACAATTTTCTTGATACTTTTACTACTTGTGAAGAAAGCGGTGAATTTCTCCGTAAGATCAGCGAAGGAGGAGATTGATCCTAGGGTATTGTAGAGAACCAGTTTCGGGCTAAATTTGTTAAGGTTTGTGGGAAGGCCTTACAAAAAATCTGGTTGGGAGCGTTCTGTATGTCCATGACATTAGTGTAGGCATTCAAGTGGTTGTTAGGATCTGTTGTTCCATCATATTCCTTTATCCGAGGGTACTTGAATCTTTCTGGTAAAGGGAACAACGTTATTTCTGGGTAAAAGGGGTTCTTCTTGTGAAGAGGTCCGACCTTGTGTGTTTTGCCTTATTCCATTAGCAATTCCTTCCTGAATAATTCTTGAGAGTTCTTGCTGTGTTAAGTTGGCGGATCCCTCAGTCATAGGATGGGCACCCCCGATTCCCGGGGAGTATCAGCTATGGGATTAGCTGGCTTGTGATCTTCCCGGGGAATTCTACCTAGAGTGTCCGGGTCAAGAGGAGCTTGACGATTATTTTGTTGCTGAAGAGCCTGACGAATTTCACAGAGTTGCTGCTGAAGTTCGTTGAAATCTTCTCGACTAATCAGTTCATTTTCTGGTGTGATTTCTGGGTCTTGTTCTTCCCCAACATCTTCGAGGGGCGGCAGATTATCTTCTTCAACTGAGGTATTGGCTGGAACAGAGGGTCCGGTGGACGAATTTCACAGAGCTACTGCTGAAGTTCGTTGAAATCTTCTCGACTAATCAGTTCATTGTCTAGTGTGATTTTTGGGTCTTGTTCTTCCCCAACATCTTCGAGGGGCGGCAGATTATCTTCTTCAACTGAGGTATTGGCTGGAACAGAGGGTCCGGTGGATGCGAAGGGACGAGCTTGACTTCTATTAACCATGGCTGATTGTATCTCTTCCCATAGACGGCGCCAGTTGATGCTGTAAAAAATCCTAACCTTGACGTGGCAAGATCTGGGACTTCTTGATCACTGGAAAAGATGTATGAATTCACCTTTGATGACCTACAAAAACGGCGAGGATGATTCTCCCCGTCGCCCCTCCGGTGTGAGAATTAGTATTCTGGAGAAAAGTAGAGAGAGAATATATGGAAAGCGTATAGAATATTGAATGAATAATTTGTGATCAAAGGAATTGTATTTATAGAACTGAAAAGACCATAACCCTTTTTAAATTAAGGAAGGTGTCCTTTTACTAGAAACTTACCTTTTAGGAAGAGTTCTAAGCTTATAGGGATTCTGCTTCCCTTTGGCAAAAGGTTTCCTTATGGATTGCGTATTGCCTTGAGGCCCAAGAATATGGCCCATTAATGAGGCCCATTGTCAAAAGAGATTTTGGAACCAGCTCGTACAACCTATAGATCGGGAAGGGCCTGACCTAATATATCGGTGTCAATCTCGAAGTAAGAGGTCGGGATATACCCGACCTATAAGTGCTCGGGCATGTCGTTAAAGTTTAGCCGGTTATTGTTGAATAGAGGCAAGGTGAGTTAACTACCGACCACCCAAACAGTGGGAGGAGCCCGGGCTAAGGTAGGGTAAGATTCAAGGAGGTCGGGTCTTGGAATTATCCTTAATTTTAGGGAACAGGAAAATAATACCGATCAATGATTAATGTTAAGAATCATGTAATTTTACTTAGAGAAGCGTTTGAGACTTTAAATTCATATGGAAGTTTTTAAAGAAATGAGAAAATGTTATTTTATATATAGAACTGAGTATTAATATTCGATAATTAGATTGATAGAAACACACTAATATTTGAAATTGATGTGTGTTGGAAGGTAATAGAGAGAATAGATGACAATTTCAAATTAAAACAAAATACTTAAGAGGAAGTTAACAATGTATTGTATTTAGGAGTTTTGTGTTAGAATTATAGCTGGTATAATAAGGTATTGTAAGACGATGAGTTGCATAAGTTGAAACTTGAACTTAATGGGATTTGAAGCTCATAAACAAGGTACCTAAGGATGTAAATGCAAAGCAAAAAGTGGAGAAGTGAAAGTTAAAAAATGAATAAATGCAAAACAAAAAGTAAAAGTAAAAAATTAACAATTAACCTTACGGGTAATTCTTGCTTAAAGGTATTTATAAAACATAGATGTTATTTCACCTATTAAATTCAGTATAACTCTTTACTTCACAAAGACTATCTTTTTAGCTGTATGGAAAGGATTAGGAGATTACACAACAAGAATCTTACATGAACTATACATAATACAATCACCATATGTGCAACTTTATGATCATAGTATTATGTGCAACTTAGTCATCATAGAATTATTATATGAATCACATTTTTTTGCACCAAGAGAAACATCCAAAATCAGAAACTCTCGTTAGTGCATCACATTCCAATTCATCATGTAACTGGTATCAACAAATTCATATTTGTGACATGACAATTTGTAAATAATCATGTGTCACTTTGGCAAGTCCTTGTCCTTCATTTTCTACAGGGGCTTTTGTGTTAGATTTGTAACTAACTTTGTAATACTCACTTCAAATCCCTCATCTTCATCTTTTTCTCATGCTTGAAGCTGTCAAAGTCAAGACTATAGAATAAATGAATGAATAGTATTAAGAAAAGTAGCTACAAGAAATTATCTATACATCCTTTTTTTATTATTTCTTTAATTTAATTTAAAGTTCTACCCACTACTTGGATGGATAGATTTTTTATAAAATCGATGCAAGAAATTAGATAGATGAGATGAAGTAGAATAATAAAATATTGTTGTTTTAAATGTGCTAATAAAAAAGTACTTTGCCTCTCTTTGTGTGTGTGATCGTCTGTGGATGCATATGAATGTTTCAGACAGACAACAAGCTAAACAGAAAGACAAAGAAACTTTCATAACAGATCAAAGTCACGGATGTGTAGCCTGTAAGTAGTTCACTATAAATATATACATTCCATGGAAAGGGGAAAAAAAAAGATAACTTGTGTACACTCATTCTCAAAGGCTTTCCTCCTTTGAGAAGGCTGAGATGCAAAAGTCGTAAGAGTAGAATTAGTACGTTCCACCGCAGGATTGAAATCTTTTACTGATACTTTTAATTTAACATTGTTTGAATCTTGATTTAAATTACTATTAACATTTCTTTCTCATGGATAAGGAAATTACAATCAATCTTATAAATAAATCACAACCAAAATTAAAATATAGTTAGTCATGCTTCACTATGAGAGTGATACAAATAAGCTTTACGTACAAACGAAAATGTTGTTATCACATTACTTGTAGAAAAAATAAAGGAAAGCAAACTAAAATAAAATATTAACATGTTGGAGGAATTAACTAATGAATTTAAGCCTATGTTTGGTAAATGATTTTTTTTTTAATAAACAAAGAATGTGATCTTTTCGAGGTAAAATATGCAGTTGAAAAGTGGTTTGAGAAAATCTATGTGATTAAAAAATGATTTAGGAAATATGTTGTTTATAAATTTGTTTACCAAATGGAGGCTAATTGTTTCAACTGCATTAATGCATACATCATTTCAATGAAATTATCTTCAAATAAATAATAATAAATAACCACAATCAAAATAAGAGCAATTTTAGCTGGACTTGAAGTACAACATTATAATAAATTACAACATAATATCAAACCCACATAACAATAACAACAATAATAATAATAATTAATTCCAACTGACTTCATGAATGGCCTAGCATTCTTTCATGTGACTGAAACCTTTATAATTAACTTATGGTGGAAGAAATAAGTAAAATCAGCAGAAAAAAGTGGACGAATAATCTATAACTACTAATATTTAAAAGACAAAAAGAATTGGAAGATAAAGATTCCTACTTCAAACTGGGGTTTGATTTTGAGCGGAAGACATCAAAAAAGGAGGTTTGGAATTTTGGGGGAGTGCCGAAGATTTTGGGATGTGCCGAAGTGTGGTTTCTCAAAGATATAATCATTCAACTATTGAACTTTTCCATATCTTTTCCCATTAAACGCCAGCAAAGATATATATTCACAAGTCTATTTGTTACTGAACATATAAGAAACACAGAGTGAGAAGAAAGAACTGTATAAATTACAAATAGCTTTGTCGCGTTTTCAATAACAAATAGACTTATCACGTGTAAATCTTTCTCACGGAGAAATATCATACATGTGCAGTACCTATTGTATTTTCTATTCTACACACAGACTTTCACGTTTTGAAAGATAGCATTAGGCTTGCTCTTCGTAGAGAGCAAATGATGGATTTCATTGGCACAGTTAGGGGCAAATAAATTTGAACAGTACCTTGCACTCAGATTTGTTCAAAGGGTTGCAATCTCATGAGCCTGAGCGTCGAATAAGCAAAATTTGTCCTCTTCAACTTCCTCCCCAATTTCGACATTAGCATCGTCCAAGGTCACAATCAAGATGCAACCATTTAGTGTAAACTTCATGTTGCTGATCCCACTGGTCTCCATACCAACAGTACTAAAGGAAACATGGATGGGGGTGGGGAGGGGAGATATGTCCCGTTGAAACTGTTAATAAAGGGGATATATTTATCTCTCAAGAGACACGATTAATCCAATTCTTCCAAGTATGAGTTGTCACACCTGATAGGATATGAAAGTTCACTTGCAGGAATCGATAGCCCACTTACATTATAATCTAGAATGAATATAACCTAAATAATGGTTGAATGACACATAATTATCACAATGAAATGTGTGAATGAATGTGCACAAGAAACTTAGAGCAACGTATATCAAGAATCTCACAAACATCATATGATAAAGTCCATTTTTGGCACATAAAGAGCATAGAGTGAAACAAAATGAATAAATGATTTTGTGGCTTTGAAATAAACTTAATGATATTAGGAGAAAGCTTGTACCTTTAACGAAACCAATTTCTAGATTGTGATTTATGGTAGCTCCAACATCTGTGATGAATTTTTGCAATCATTTTTGCTTGGATGTACATAGCAGATGCTTCTCCTCCAAATATACAACGTGGTTTTTCCCCCACCCCATCCCCTAAAAAATGGATGAGTAATGAATTGAAAATCAAAAGCATATGCTGCAAACCATAAAAAAAGGATGATTAATCAATTAAAAATCAAAAGCATATGCTCCGACCTATGAAACCATTAAATACGCCAATCCACTCCGTAGCAATCTCACTAACATAGGCTGATAGCAAACACAGCTCACAAATGTGTCATTGAACCAAACTAAAAATGCACAATACACACGCTAGAGCAAATCTCGCCATATAAACTTTTGTTTTAGTCCAGAAAAGTGTTGTGTCTATTGCAATAACTATAAAAGTGCAATTCTCTTATCTCTTTTGTGCTTTTAAACAAAACAATGTAAACTAAATCAGAACCTACATTATATATCCTTCATGTGAAACAGCGGGAGGAAGGAAGGAAAGGCGGAAGGAAGACTTCAAAACTAAAGGATTTACCTTCATCCTTTCAATTCCTTGTATTTGCTTTTACTGTGATCAGTAATGCCTATGTCGGATGTTGCACTTGTTGAACCCCAAACTTAAAACCTCTTCATATAGCTTTAAACTGGAAGATTGGATAAAATGGTTTCATCAACATAAAAAATCCAAGCATATTTCCCATCTCCTTTCAGCACACCTTACATAAATTCTTGTGGAATTTAATCTAATGCCCCACAACAACATGTCATTTCTCATGGGTAATTTCCTTATGCTACTCGTCGAGTGAAACAAGATGTTATCTATAGTACATTTCAATTCTAAACGGCACTATTAAACGTGTTCACATTGCCATTTCCACAACATCTCAATATATATGAAAGTGAAATAGCTGTCAAATTATCAATCACATAATTACCCACACCTGCCTCTATTGAAAACAAAAATTAAAGTAAAATAAATTAAAAATTTGTGTAGAATAACGACTATTTAACCCCCGTGTTGATTAATTCAATTGTCTTTTGAATTCAAATTTAAATTTGGACGGATTAATGTAGGGATGAATTTGAATTTAAATTTGTTATATATATACATTTTCAATAAAAAATTTATGGATTTTAGTTATAAAAATAAAAAAAATTAAAATCTCTGGACTTGACTCGGTTCAACTCGAAAAATCTCGAGCTTAAAGCTCGAATCGAGCCTTATTTATGGGAAAGAGCTTTGGCTCAGCTCGGCTCCGACCAAAAAAGCTCGACCCCTAAAAGATCGAGCCTTAATCTTCAGCTCACGAGCCAACTCGGCTAGGCTCATTGACATCCCTAGATTAATAACCTATTTAAATCCGTGAAGTTAATCTAATCAGGACAAATACATGTTGCATAACTCAAATATGTGCAATTATGGGTGGACACAACCAAATAAATTAAAATAATTCAAGATTATCTTCCTGTGGAATTTAGTCCCATTCCCACAACAACCTACCATTTCCCAAGTGTAATTTCTTGATGCCACTTGTCGAGTGATAAAAGTTGTTATCTAAAGTATATTTCAATTCTAAATGGCACTATTAAATATGTTCACATTACAATTTCCACAACATCTTAATCTTAATCTTAATATATATGAAAGTAGAATAATTAACAATCATATAATTTCCCTCCTAAATACACTTGACTCTTTTAGAAATAGAAAATTAAAGAAAAATAAATTAAAAATTCGCATAGAATAATGACATATATAAATTTGTGTTGATTAATCCAATTACCATTTGAATTTGAATTTAAATTTGAAAAGATTAATGTCATATTTAAATTCGTGAAAATAATCTAATCGTGACAAGTATATGTTGCATAACCCAAATATATACATTTATAGGTGGGCCCAACAAAATAAATGAAAATAACCCATATTATCTTCTTGTGGAATTTAGTCCAGTGCCCACAACTAGTCATTTCTCATGTGTAACTTCCTGCTGCTACTTGTTGAGTGATACAAGTTGTTATCTAAAATATGTTTCAATTCTTAATGGAACTATAAAATGTGTCCACATTACAAGTTCTACAACATCTTAATACATATATATATATGAAAGCAGGATAGCTTTCAAAATTAACAATCACATAATTTCTCGTCTAAATACACTTGCCTCTTTTGAAAACAAAAAATTAACGTAAAACAAATTAAAAATTAGTATAGGATAATTACATATTTAAATCCGTGTTTATTAATTCAATTGCTATTTGAATTTGAGTATAAATTTGTATGGATTAATTTGTATTTAAATCCATGAAAATAATCTAATCATGATAAATGCATATTGCATAACTCAAATATGTACAATTATAGGTGGACTCAACCCAATAAATGAAAATAACCCGAGATTATCTTCTTGTGGAATTTAGTCCAATGCCCACAACAACGTGTCATTTCTTATGAGTAATTTCCTGATGCTACTTTGTCGAGTGAAACAAGCTATTATCTATAGTACATTTCAATTCTAAATTGCACTATTAAATATGTTCACATTTCCATTTCCACAACATCTAAGTATGTATGAAAGTGAAATAGCTGTAAAATTATCAATCACATAATTACTCACACCTGCCTCTATTGAAAACAAAAATTAAAGTAAAATAAATTAAAAATTTGTGTAGAATAATGACATATTTAACCCCGTGTTGATTAATTCAATTTCCTTTTGAATTCGAATTTAATTTTGGATGGATTAATGTCCTATTTAAATCCATGCTTTTAATCTAATCAGGACAAATACATGTTGCGTAACTCAAATATGTGCAATTATGGGTGGACACAACCAAATAAATTAAAATTACCCTAGATTATCTTCCCGTGGAATTTAGTCCCATTCCCACAACAACCTTCCATTTTGCATGTGTAATTTCCTAATGCCACCTATCGACTATGTTTCAATTCTTAATGACACTATTAAATGTGTTCACATTACAAGTTCCACAACATCTTAATATATATGAAAGTAGAATGGCTGCGAATGGCTGCCAAATTAACAATCATATAATTTCCCGCCTAAATACACTTGACTCTTTTTGAAATAGAAAATAAAAAAAAAATAAAAAAAAATTCACATAGAATAATGACATATTTAAATCTGTGTTGATTAATCCAATTTCCATTTGAATTCGAATTTAAATTTGAAAAGATTAATGTCGTATTTAAATTCGTGAAAATAATCTAATCGTGACAAGTATATGTTGCATAACCCAAATATATACATTTATAGGTGGGCCCAACAAAACAAATGAAAATAACCCCATATTATCTTGTGGAATTTAGTCCAGTGTCCACAACTAATCATCTCTCATGTGTAACTTCCTGCTACTACTTGTTGAGTGATACAAGTTGTTATCTAAAATATGTTTCAATTCTTAATGGTACTATTAAATGTGTTCACATTACAAGTTCTACAAAATCTTAATACGTATATATATGAAAGCAGGATAGTTGTCAAAATTAACAATCACATAATTTCCCGTCTAAATACACATGCCTCTTTTGAAAACAAAAAATTAAAGCAAAATAAATTAAAAATTCATATAGGATAATTACATATTTAAATTCGTGTTGAATAATTCAATTGCTATTTGAATTTGAATTTAAATTTGGCCGTGGTTTGCAAACCGTGGTCTAATCGGTTAATCAGTAGGTTAACTTACCTCTTAATCGATCAAGTTGGTCAAATGGTCGGTTAACATAACTCTTAACCAACTAGATTAATTGGTCCTCATTTTTCCCTTTTTGTCTAATTTTAGTCATTTTAGTCATAACTTCGATCTCAATTACTAAACTTGATTGTTCACGTCACATTTAATGAACTTAATATTTTATCAAATGTTTTGATAGATTCGAAGCTTCGATCTCGATTACTAAACTCAAATTTTCACGTCACACTTATTGAACTTAATAATTGATCAAAAGTTTGATAGATTCAGAAAATTTTCACAGCTTCGATCTCAATTATTAAACTCAATTGTTCACGTCACACTTAATGAACTTAATAATTGATCAAAAGTCTTGATAGATTCGGAAAAGTAGCGGAACTTCAATCTAGATTACTAAACTCGATTGTTTATGTCACAATTAATGAACTTAAGAATTCGTAACGTTTTGATAGATTTGGAAAGTATCACAACTTCGATCTCGATTACTAAACGTAATTGTTCACGTCACATTTAATGGACTTAATAATTGATCAAACATTTTGATAGATGAGCTTTGATCTCATTTACTAAATTCGATCATTCAAGTCACACTTAATGAACTTAATAATTGATCAAAAGTTTTGACAGATTCGAAAAAGTATCACAACTTCGATCTCAATTACTAAACTCGATTGTTCACGTCACACTTAATGAACTTAATAATTGATCGAACATTTTCTTAGATTCCAAAAAGTATCACAACTTCAATCTCGATTACTAAACTCAATTGTTCGCGTCACACTTAATGAACTTAATAATTGATCAAACGTTTTGATAGATTCGAAAAAGTAGATGAACTTTGATCTCGATTACTAAACTCATTTGTTCACGTCACACTGAATGAACTTAATAATTAAATGTTTTGATAGATTCAGAAAAGTAGCTAACCGATTAGGTAGGTTTAACCTACCTCTTAACAGACCAGGTTGGTTAAGGGGTCAGTTAACCTACCCCCTTAACCTACCTCTTAACCGACTGGGTAGGTTAACCTACTTTCAAATCGGGTTTTGCGAGCTTAGGTTATTTAGTCCTTTAAACCCTCAAAAATCGACCAGGTCAGTTAAGGGGTAGGTTAAACCCCCTCTTAACCGACCAAGTCGATTTCTGAGGGTTTAAGTTTAGGTTATTCAATCGATTAAACCCTCAAATACCGACCAGGTAGGTTAAGGGGTTAGTTAACCTACCATTTAACCGTCCTGGGCTGTTTTGAATAAGTTAACCTACTGAAAAACCTACAAGTATCCAGAACCAAAATAATCCTATACAACCACACAAGTCATAAAAATCCCAAACAATAAATTTAAAAATTCTCAGGAATTTGATGATCAAAATAAAAAAAAAAAATCGGAACAAAAATAGTCATTTACAGAAACAGTCATTTACAGAAATACAAATATAAGACAGGTTCGAAAACAAGATCGAAGAAAAGCTATTTGACCTCATCAGATAGAATTTTCGAAAACAAGATCAACGAAAGACTATTTGATGCTCTTCATCTAGTGCGTTATATACCGCATCTTTGTCATTTAAATTATACAGGTTCTTACATTTTCCAATAAATGGATCATCAACGTCTATTTGAAACTCCATCCTACATAATATAAGATAATTTTAGTTAAATGAGTGTGTTAATTACACGATGAAAATGGACAATGAGATAAAGAAGAAACACAGAAAAAGATTATACAGCAATACAATGTTCATAAGAAAGTTCTAACAACAAAGGGTGGGTTAACCAACCAAAGCGGTCGGTGAGTTAACCGACTCTAATGGTAGGTTAATCTTCCTTCTGAAATTCCACTTCATTTGTAGAAAATTCGTGGAAAATTTTAACTTCCATCAACCTCAAATTTCTATATTATTCCCATTTCTTAGGGGCCCAAACAAACTAGCACATTTGGAATTACAAAAAGGGAAAACCACATTCATGCAGGGAATGTAATCCTTTTTTATACGAGGAACAAAATAAATAAGCAAACAAAATTTATTGATAAATAGAAAACAAGGAACAAGAAAATACTCAAACAAAAAGGGAAGAAGTCCCATTTTATTGACAAATTATAGAAAATTATCAAGGAAAAAAAAAAGCACGAAGGCTACCTGACAGCTGATTATCAACTGAAAATGAGTACTAAATCTAAGGATAAGAAAAATTAGTAACTTCTTTTTTTCTAATTTAAAATTAAGAAAAATGTAAGGTATGCAAAGTACAAACATGTTTGGAAACAAAATGTAAAATTACTTCTTTTAAATCTTAGCCAAATGTGATTAATTTGGGCTGTTTCGATCTTCACAGAACTTCTCTAGTTAATTCCACCACTTAAAAATAACCAACATTTTCAAATAAAGAAAATCAAATACCCAACTCCATTATCATTTCGTTGAGATCCCTCTCCCATCCACAAGATACACATGCAAAACAATCAAACAATTTTCCACCACAGAAATCAGAGTACAATTAAAAAACAGGCAAACAGAAAATCAAAACCTAAAATTGGTACCTTCTCAGGTTCACCTCCCTTATTAGGATGATTCTTGATAGCAGCTTTCTTGTAAGTCTTCTTTAAATCGTCCGGTGACGCAGTGTTGGGCACCCCAAGAATTTCGTAGTACTTAGTATTATTACTTTTTTTTTTGAGCCCTCCCAAACATTTTGAATCAAATTAGCCGAATATCAAATACTTCCACAAGCCGCGTTTAAAATTGGTAGATCTATCAAGAACTATTTTTGTTATATTGTTGGGTTTTTGAAAGAGGTTTTGTGAATTTGGTTTGTGGGTGTTTTTCGAAACAATTACTAATTTTTTTTGAAGGGTAATTATATTAACATTACACTTTTTTTATATCTACGTCACAATTTAATTGCAAGGAATATCATCAATATTTGTTTACTTTTGCTCTTATATCCTCAATTTTTTTCATCTCATTATTATTCATAATATTCAATTAATTAACATATTTTGTTTCTAATCATGATTTTTATTCAAACATTCTTCTAATTTGCATTGAAAAGATGAACAAATATTTTTTTAAACTTTTGTATTAGTTATTTATTTTAATTATTTAAAAGTATGAGAGATAAATAAGTATTTTTCGCCCTCTTAACAAATATTTTGGATGAAAATTATCTCTAAAGATAAGATGTGAAAATTAATAAAGAGTTGATGAAAAGAAAAATAAACAAAAAAAAATCTGGCTAGGTAAATGTAAGAGTAAGGAAACTTAGGGATTTTCATTAAAATTAAAATGTCGTATGATTAATAAAAAAGGTGATGTCAATATATTTAGGCTGTGTTTGATTGAAAAGATGGAAAATAGATGGTTGGAAAATATTTTCTAGAAATTGATTTGCCTGAAAATTATTTTCCTGGAAAATATTAATTGGAAGTGTTTGATTAGATTAATTTTTCATGTGAAAAAATGGGAGATTTTCCTAGTTTTGTTGTTTCATTGACATTATTCTTCGTGGCAAATAAATCAAAATTTAACTATTTTAATAAAAAAAAATTAATTTTTCATTCATTTGTACTTAATAATAATAATGTTAATTTCTGAAAAAAAAATAAGTCAATCAATATTTGTACTCATAATGTTACATCTAACATGATGCATAATTAGAAAACTATAAAATTTGCATTTATCATTTAATAAAGTTTTCGATAATTTGGATTATTTATGTTATTTTTAAATTTTAATAATTGTTGTAATAAAAACTTATTTTGTATTTCTTGTATTTGTATTGATTATGTACAATCATTAAATTTTATGAATGCTTATCTATATTGCGGATAGCAATTTCAGTTCATCGTAATGGTGGAAATCTATACTGTATATAAAAGTAGAATAGTTTGGCAAAATTTAATTCTTAAATTCTTTATGTTTTAGTATTATAGTAAATAACTAATATGATGTTATTGTTATTTGTATATTTTGGTTATAATTATTATTAACATTAATATTGAATGAGTTAAATCAATATTTTTAATTATCAGTATTAAAATTATTATTTAATCATTGATTTTTAATTTATTTGTTGTTTTTAATATTATAAATCCTATGTGTAGCCATCAATAATTAAATTATATTTTAATTATTAATAGTCAAATCATTTGTTATCTTTAATATTACAAATTAAATTTTCTAAAATATATATTATATATTATTATTAAATATTTTGATAAATTAACCTTCTGTTCAGCAACTATATTTTTGTTTCGAGGTAAAATGTGTGACTGAAAAATAATTTTGAAAAAATATATGGTTAAAAAGTGGGTTAAAAAAATGTGCTGCATATAAATAATATATAGAAAAAGTTAAGGTTAATATTAAAGAGTTAATACTTTGATTTTTTTTAGTTAATAATATTAATAGAATAAGTAATATTTTTTAATCATTCTTAATTTTAATAATTTTTAAATATTATAGGGTATAATTTTGTAATCTCCAACTTTATTCGGTTGACGTATCATTATAATCACAACATTTTCAAATTTATTATTTTGTCTACTTATTTTTGCAAATAAAATTTTATTATTTAAGTTCAAATATTTTGACTATTTCTTTTTTAATTATTGTGATTGGTGTTTTTGAATGAAAATTGAAAAGTACGTTAAATACAATAGGCAAATGTAAAAGTTATGAGAAATATGCTAATACATTTCACGTGCATCAATATTCGTCCACATAATATTACATCAAATGTGATATATATATGATGGGTGTCAAATCCAACAAATAATAATGTTTTCTCGCTCTTGTAAAAATAAATTGCAATAGTGATGAGTAAGGTCAAATCCACAGAGACTGGTTAGATTTAATTCTTCGGAAAATTAAAAGCAATGAATAAAAATAAAAGGGGGTTTTGAGTTTTTGAATGTGAAATCAATTTGTAAATAACGAGTGCGAAATTAAAATGTTTGGAAATATCAAATTAAATAAATATCCAGCCCAAGGTATAATCTCAGTAATGATTCACGGAATTGATCATAGATGCAAAAATAAAATCCTTTACTCATTCTCTAAATTGGCTATGGTCATTGATACGATCTAACAACCTATCTCTCCTTACTTTATCGATAATCAAGAGACGCTCGTTAATTATTTCCCTAATCAATAAACAACCCTAAATACGATCGTAGGATTTAATTTACCAATAGCATTAATTTCTAGAGAAACGACCAATTCTAACCAACAAATTCACACGCGTGATTCATTTAAGTTAGGTTATATGCCTTCATAACATGAGTCAAAAATCAGTCTATAATTAACTGTGTTATTTGTCACTTATATTAGAAAACCTAAACAATTACGGATTTAGTTTCCTAACTGACCAAGTATTATTTTGACAATTAAAACAACGTGCACTTTGAATTAATCAATCAAAACAACAACTTCATTCACAAGCAAAAGACATATAAATAGAAAATAATTAAAGAACAAATTAAATTTAATTAGATCTCACAATTCTTGGTGAATCAAACTTTGAATAACCTTGAACTGGAAAAATAAATTAGCTATCCATAAACATTGTTATAAAAATAATAAACAAAAATAAACAGTCAAACTTGATGAGAGAGCATAAAGATATGTGGTTGTTGGAATTCTTGATGTTGAATTTCTTCTTTTTCTTTCCTGTTGCAGCCGAGACTCTTCTGTGTGGCTGCTCTCCTCTTTTCCCAGCAATTCTCCTTTCTTCTTTTTAATTCTCAAACCTTGTTATCTCCAGTTGTTGCCGTCCAATTCCCAATCAAAGTCCTGTGCCCTTATTCGGTCCAAAACATAAGTCAGCAGCCCAATTCCAATAAAATCAACTCTTGATTGAGTTCCAAAATTGTCAAGAACGATTGGCCAAGTAAGGAATATGGAGGAGTCCACATATGGAATAATTACTTAGAGATAAGGATTTATTTAGTTTCCTTGTTTGCATCGAATTCTAGTCTTTCCCTAAAATAAATAAAAAAGAAATACTCTCATCACATAAATAATTTCTCTTAATAATTCCACCCATTTAGGAGATGAATTAAAGTCAGTGACTAGCTTTTCTTCTTCAAAAATCCATTCACGTGAGTAAGGTCTTCATGAAACAGTAAGGCGTGTCCACGCCTTATGCAAAGTCCTTCTCTGATTGTGTGTTTTTTGAGTTCCAAACTTCATCTTTTATTTGTGATATTGAATCTATTTTGATCCAAATTCTCCACCTAATCCACAAAACATAAAATATGATTAACATCTACAATTTAAGCATTTAAAATCAATGGAATAAGAGGAAATATCACAAATTAAATGACAAATATGTGCTCTATCAAATCCCCCCACACTTAGACAATGCTTGTCCTCAAGCATAAACTAGCTCAAGTTAATGAAATGTACTCTCATCATCATCCATTCTTCTATCTCTACAATTCAACACAAGGCTAGTTACTTCAACAATTTTTTTTTTTCAAAATCCACATGTGGTGGGATTTAACACCTCACAGTAGATTCACACAATACGCTAAAAGTGTTTACGGTGTAAAGTATATATGTACTCTCAAGTCAAAGCATAGAAGATTCTTACCATAGGCTTGCAAATATATCACATTGGAGCCACCAATGGTTTTTAAATACAACGTAAAGGTCTTAACACCGGTTGTAATGGGGCTTGGGTAAGGTGGGATAAAAAGGATATGTTTTTGGCTATTTTCATTGAAGGAATTATACGAACTTCTTCGTAAGAGCTCACTTAAAATTCATGTACTTCAATCAAATCACTCCATACCCAATGTAGTTTATATCCTTTCACCTCTCGTGAGTATCCCCTCAACAACTATCAATGAATTACAACATGAGTATTAATTTCAATCAACTTGAAGGCACAAAATATAGACCAAGCAATTCAAACCACTCATAAGCACATGTAATGGGAGTAAACACCCTCACAAGGTATTTCTCTCTTCGCACGAAGTGTATAAGGGTGAGAATTTTCACTCAACTCACTGAATGGAGGATTCATTGCCACAGACTGCTCAGATGTCATGACCGGAGCTAACAATAACACGAGTGCAAAGTAAAGGTCTTTATTTGGTTGTAACGGGGCTTCAGGTTAGGTAGGATAAAAGGAAAATATTTAGGCTAAGTTGAGAGGAAAGTTCACAAGATGATTTAATTCAAAACGATATCTCTACCTCCACCTTTCAATATGACTTTTCCATAATTTCCTAGCATCCAATCGATTCAGCCCTTGACTCTTATTATGCACGTGGGGTTTATTCTCTTCACATGATTTTTTTTTTTTCAAATTGATTTCTTTTTGACCCCATCATCATTTAAACATTGAATAAAACCAAATAAAAACTCCCATTTTTCTGAAGCTAAGACTATCTCATACTTCTCAATCAATACAAACTTATGAAATTCCTCTCTTGTGGGTTCAAGATAGAGGTAACATGAAACAACGGGAATCCATGGCTTGTAACGTGGCTACAAAATTCCAAAGACAGGCTAAAGCTCAAAGAGGCTTCTATTGGTATATGTATCATGGTAGGCTCTTTAAGAAGACCAAATTGGGTTTCACCTAATGCCTTTACTATATTTTACACTTGAGTCAAGAAACTACAATGGCATGTACAAGAGAGCACATCCAAGAACAAACAAACCATGCAGGACACACATCAAAGAATAAGAGCTTAATAGAAAGATAAAAATAGCTCATAGGCTCAAAAGCTCACGAATTATGGTTTATATGTGTTGATCCCATCCATTTATGAGATAAAGGTCATTGCTTGGTCCTAGTTTCAAACTCAGATTAATGCTAAAAAGAGTGGAGTTAGGTCAATCGGAGTGGCGTTACAACACATCAACTTTGGTTTGACTCAATTAGGTATAGATTGCAACTTGACTACTTCATCCCCCAACATTTCTTTCACATCACTAGTCTTTGATTTTCAATGTTAGTTATTCTCAACCAAAATAATTTGAAGCACAAGTGAAATAGCCCATATATTCCTTCAGTGCAAGGTTCAAGAGAATGGGATATTAGCAAAGAATAGGAGTTCTCATGGCTTGTATTGTGTTTAATTTTCAACAAAAAGGCTACGGCTCAAAATTGGTTTTCTAGGGGTATATTTCAAGGCAGGCATTTTGGGAAAGCTAAATTTGGCTTCACCTAAGTGCCCTTACTTATTTAGTGCATTCAATTACCAAGAGGCATCTCAACATGCATAACAGAGCAAGTTCTAGAAGAAATCAACTACGCTTGACAATCACACAATCAAAAGAATAGAGCATGTCGTAGTGTTAAATGTGAATGCTCAAGAGGCTCAAAAGCTCACAAAATATGGGTAATGCGCATTAAATCCCACACACACTTCATTCAATCCACCATCAAGAGCAATCAATCACCGTGTAGTAAATGAAAATTCAACTACTCATGCAATTTCCACTGTACCTCAATTCATCTCAATAATTCAAAATAATTAAGATCATAAAAAAATCGATATAATCTAGAATTAGGATGAGAATTTTCAAAAATTTCCTTGAAAAATAGAGCAAACATGGTTTACAATGAAAATTGAAGTGCAACTAAAATGAATCAAATTCAAAAACTAAGCAAAACACATCAAAACCCTCCCCCACACTTAATCCATACATTGTCCTCAATGTAGTAGAATCATAAATTATGAAAACTAGAAGAGAATAGGAATTGAGGACTCCCCTGCAGGTTGAACAGTAGATGTCGATGTGAAGGCGGGCGAGAAAACAAACTTCCTTAATGGCATTCCTTGTTAGTCCATTTACTTGAGATCCATGACAAAACTCTTCCTCTATAGGCCCCAAATCATGGTATCGGCCCATACAAATCCCACAGCAAAATCACAGTGTTCCCACAACTTGTACAAGTGTTGTCACATTCCCACGAACCGGGTGTAGTGGTTGAGATTGTGAAGGAGTGTTGAGAGGTGATTTACTGGTTTTGAGGGAAAGAGAGAAACAGAGGTTGAAGCTACGGGTGTCTGATTTTCGAATTTTTTTTTTTTTTTTTTTTTTTTTTTTTTGTAATCCGAGATGCACTTTGGTTAAGGCGTGGGCACGCCTTATTCCAAGTTATGAACAATGACCTTGTAATCCGAGATGCACTTTGGTTAAGGCGTGGGCACGCCTTATTCCAATATTCTTTCAATCCATTGTATTCTTCATAGAGCGTGCCCACATCCTAATGAAGATTCATATCTGCCCAAAAATCAAAATAAGGTCAATTTCACTTAAAAGAAATATATGGATATCATGAAAAAAATAATAGTAAATAAGTGAGAGCAAAAATAAAAATAAAATTTATTGCTCAAACTAAAGAAAAACTAGGGTTGCCTCCCGGAAGCGCCTTTCTTTTACGTCTTTGGCTAGACTCATTTTTTTCTTTCTTCAACCATGATCAATTGGATTCCCAACGCTCAATTTCGTCACATTCTCCATATGGAGACCTTCATAGAAAGGTTTATATCCATGATCACCCGCCTTGTGATGCTTACCATTGGCAATTCTCAAGCCACCTTTTCCACTACCTTTGAAAACTTTCTGTTCTAAACAATCAACAACATCAATAAAATTGACAGAATTAGCACGATTAGGACAATTTATGGCATCATAAATATTGAACTTAATAATTGTACCATCAAACTCCATTGTGAGTGTACCATCATGCACATCAATTTTTGTCCTAGATGTTTTCAAAAATGGCCTTCCTAGAAGAATTGGTGTAGGATTAAAAGAAGAGTCTTCATCCATATTAAGTACATAAAAATCAGCAGGAAAAACCAAATCATTTACTTGTACTAAAATATCTTCTAAAACTCCTTCGGGATAAACATTAGACCTATCAGCAAGTTGCAAAATCACACCCGTTTCTTTTAATGGACCAATATTCAAAGATGAATAAACCGACAGGGGCATGATATTTATTGAAGCTCCTAGATCTAACATTGCTTTCTCAATCCTTATTTTACCTATTTTGCAAGGGATAGTGAACATACCTGGGTCCTTGCATTTTGGAGGCAGTTTCTTTTGGAGGACAGCCGAAACATTTTCTCCCATACTTACTATTTCATTGCCTTTCAACTTCCTCTTGTTGGTGCACAACTCCTTGAGAAACTTAGCATAATGAGGTACTTGTTTAATTGCATCAAATAAGGGAATATTTACCTCAATTTTGTGAAAAGTTTCAAGGATTTCCTTCTCGTCTTCCTCCTTCTTGGATCTAATCAATCTTGTAGGGAACGGAGGGGTTGTCACATAAACTTTCGGTGGTTCTCTATTGAGGCTTTCAGACTTATCAGATTGATGTTATGGGATAACTTTCTTTTCATATTCTTCCCCTGAATTTCCTTGCTTCATCTTGCTAGATTCTATCAATTCCTTCCCACTTCTCAAGGTAATTGCACTAACATTTTGTTTTGGGTTGACAATAGTTTGGGAAGGCAATTTACCCTGGAATTCCAATCTACTCACAGCTGATGCCAATTGACTCACTTGATTCTCCAAGTTCTTAATGCCCGTCCTCGTCTCCTGTTGAAATTTTTGTGTATTAATTGCAAGTGATTTAACAATTTCTTCTAGAGACATACCTGAACTTGAAGAGGGTTGTTGTGGTTGAGGAGTAGGTTGTCTAGGCTGGAATTGTTGGAATTGTGGCCTGGTTTGATAACTAAAGTTGGGATGATCCCTCCATCCTGGGTTATAAGTGTTTGAATAAGGATCATAATTCGCTTGAAGTGGGCCTAGAAATCTTCCAACTGCATTAGCTTGTTCAAAAGAATCATCTTGAAGAGTAGGACACTTATCAGTTGGATGAGCAGTAGCAGCACAAATTCCACAAGCTTTAACCTGTTGCATATTTCCTGCAACCATTTATTGAACAAGAGAGGTTAGATTTTCTATTTGATTTTCAAGAGAAGATACATTTACCTCATTCACCCTTTTTACAGGAGTGTCTTGTCTGAATCCAAACTGTTGTGTGTTAGAAGCCATGATAGAAATCAAATCCCTCGCAGCAGTTGGGGTTTTATTCACTATAGCTCCTCCGCTAGCTGCATCCATCATTTTCCTCTCCATTGGTAATAATCCCTCATAGAAGTATTGAATTAGTAATTGTTCAGAAATTCCATGTTGGGGATAGCTTGCGCACAACTGTTTAAACCTTTCCCAATATTCATGTAAGGTTTCAGTATCTCTCTGTTTGATTCCACATACCTCTCTTCTGATGTTTGCAGCTCTTGAGGCTGGGAAAAATTTGTCAAGAAATAATCTGAACATTCCTGTCCACGTAGCTACAGAACCTGGTGGTAGATAAAACAGTCAATCTTTTGTTTTGTCAGCTAGTGAGAATGGAAAAGCCCGCAGCTTGATTTGCTCTTCAGTCACTCCTTGTGGTTTCATACTTGAACACACCATGTGGAATTCCTTCAGATGTTTGTGGGGATCTTCATTCTCGAGCGCATAGAATTTGGGTAGCAAATGGATCGGTCCAGATTTCAATTCAAATCCCACATCTAGGACTGGATACTGAATGCAAAGTGGTTGTTGATTTTCATTTGGTGCAGCCAGTTCCCTTAAGGTTTGTTCCTCATTGGCCATTGCTTTCTCTTGCTCAGTTTCAGAACCACTAGAAGAATCAGTTGTTGAATCTGTCGGGTCAGCTACTAAATTCAATCTGGTTTGTTTGCGCAACTTGGCTTCCTTCCTTAATTTCCGAGTTGTCTTCTCAATTTCAAGGTCGTATTGCAACTCACCTGTACGAGAACAACGGGGCATAAAAGAAATAAAGAAATTAGTAAAAGATATAAAAAATAAATAAACAAATAAATAGATAACAATAAATGAAAAATTAAATCTGATTAACACCAGTCCCCGGCAACGGCGCAAAAAATTTGATGGGTGTCGAATCCAACAAATAATAATGTTTTCTCTCTCTTGTAAAAATAAATTGCAATAGTGATGAGCAAGGTCGAATCCACAGAGACTGGTTAGATTTAATTCTTCGGAAAAATTAAAATCAATGAATAAAAATAAAAGGGGTTTTGAGTTTTTGAATGTGAAATCAATTTGTAAATAACGAGTGCGAAATTAAAATGTTTGGAAATATCAAATTAAATAAATATCCAGTCCAAGGTATAATCTCAGTAATGATTCACGGAATTGATCATAGATGCAAAAATAAAATCCTTTACTCATTCTCTAAATTGGTTATGGTCATTGATACGATCTAACAACCTATCTCTCCTTACTTTATCGATAATCAAGAGACGCTCGTTAATTATTTCCCTAATCAATAAACAACCCTAGATACGATCGTAGGATTTAATTTACCAATAGCATTAATTTTTAGAGAGACGACAGATTCTAACCAACAAATTCACACGCGTGATTCATTTAAGTTAGGTTATATGCCTTCATAACATGAGTCAAAAATCAGTCTATAATTAAATGTGTTATTTGTCACTTATATTAGAAAATCTAAACAATTACGGATTTAGTTTCCTAATTGACCAAGTATTATTTTGACAATTAAAACAACATGCACTTTGAATTAATCAATCAAAACAACAATTTCATTCACAAGCAAAAGACATATAAATAGAAAATAATTAAAGAACAAATTAAATTTAATTAGATCTCACAATTCTTGGTGAATCAAACTTTGAATAACCTTGAACTGGAAAAATAAATTAGCTATCCATAAACATTGTTATAAAAATAATAAACAAAAATAAACAGTCAAACTTGATGAAAGGGCATAAAGATATGTGGTTGTTGGAATTCTTGATGTTGAATTTCTTCTTTTTCTTTCCTGTTGCAGCCGAGACTCTTCTGTGTGGCTGCTCTCCTCTTTTCCCAGCAATTCTCCTTTCTTCTTTTTAATTCTCAAACCTTGTTATCTCCAGTCGTTGCCGTCCAATTCCCAATCAAAGTCCTGTGCCCTTATTCGGTCCAAAACATAAGTCTGCAACCCAATTCCAATAAAATCAACTCTTGATTGAGTTCCAAAATTGTCAAGAACGACTGGCCAAGTAAGGAATATGGAGGAGTCCACATATGGAATAATTACTTAGAGATAAGGATTTATTTAGTTTCCTTGTTTGCATCGAATTCTAGTCTTTCCCTAAAATAAATAAAAAAGAAATACTCTCATCACATAAATAATTTCTCTTAATAATTCCACCCATTTAGGAGATGAATTAAAGTCAGTGACTAGCTTTTCTTCTTCAAAAATCCATTCACGTGAGTAAAGTCTTCATGAAACAGTAAGGCGTGCCCACGCCTTATGCAAAGTCCTTCTCTGATTGTGTGCTTTTTGAGTTCCAAACTTCATCTTTTATTTGTGATATTGAATCCATTTTGATCTAAATTCTCCACCTAATCCACAAAATATAAAATATGATTAACATCTACAATTTAAGCATTTAAAATCAATGGAATAAGAGGAAATATCACAAATTAAATGACAAATATGTGCTCTATCAATATATCATTAAAAAACTACTAAATCTTCATTTTCAATAAAGTTATTAATAATTCATTAAAATTATTGAAATCAATAATAATTTATTATTTAAATATATAAATTGACGTTTACTATTCAAAGAATTTTTTAATAATTTGAATTACTTATGTTATTTTTTTAAATGCTAATAATTATTATAATAGAGAATCTTTTTTTATGCATTTATATGTGTTAATTATGTATAAAAACTAAAATTTTAAGAATACTTATTGAAATTGATATTGCGGATAATAACTTCCGTGCATCGCACGGTTAAAATACTAGTATCTGATACTACTTGTCGAGTTATAAATGTTGTTATCTAAAGTATATTACCAGTTCCACAAATTCTTAATATATCTATATATAAGAAAGTAGAATAACTATTAAATTAACAATCACATAACTTTCCGCCTAAATACACTTGTCTCTTTTGAAAACAAAAAATTAAAGAAAAATAAATTAAAATTTCGTGTAGAATAATGACATATTTAAATCCGTGTTGATTAATCCAATAGCTATTTGAATTGGAATTTAGATTTCTGCATATAATCTAATCATTTCTCATGTATAATTTCCTGATGCTACTTGTCGAGTGATACAAGTTGTTATTTAAAGTAGAGGTGTCAAGACGGAAGGGTCGACCAGACCCGTGAAAATAGGCCAGGGACCGCGGGTTGACTCGTGACCCGTGCGGGCGGTTCACTGGTCAAGAAGGTGTGACCCTCGGGTTTCGTTGATCAAACCTTCGCGGGCCGCGGTTAACCCGCTAACCCGTGAAAAAAAAATTATTTTTACTAAATATCGTAACATTGAAAATCTTCATTCTCCTTCGAACTCTAGTACAACTTCTAAAACTAAATCTTATTTTTTTCTCCCTAATAGTTAAGAAACTTAATGTTCTTTGATAGTAGTAATTAGAAATGTATTTAGCATTTAATTGTTATTTGTCTATGTTTTATTGAAATTTTGCAAATTTAGCTCTTCACCCGTGGGATGCACGAGAATATAGTTGTGATAGTGATTTCGATCAAAATTTATGAAAATATATTAATTATACAATCATATCAAATAAAAATATAGTACAATAACATCTTAATACAAAAATATTATTGAATTCAAAACTTAAAAAAAAAATTAATCAAAATAGGAAATGCAACATTTACAAAATTAATAAAAAATAAGAAATAAGTTATTTTTATCTTTTTTTATATATTAAATTATTTTGAAATAAAATTTATTAAATAAAATTAAAAACCATAAATCTATATTTGATTTGAATTGGTAAAGAATATTTTTATTATAGTTTTTGTTTATTTAATTTTACTCCAAATGAGTAAATTTCGTTTTATTTGTAAAATAATTTTTTTTAGAAAATTTTCTAATCTTTGAAATGATTATTTATTTTTTAATTAAAATCGATTTGACCCCGATTCAACCCGATTCAATTTTCTGACCCTTCACCTATTGCCTCTTTCAGGTCGAGCCATTTTAGTTTTATGAACACAGAGTATTATATAACTTAAATGATATAATTTAAAATGAAGTAAAAAATATAATGTAAACTTTGACATTTGATCTTTTGGACGATTTTTCGGACAATATATTTAAAATTTGCTCTAACTTGTTATATTGTATTAAACTCCTTGTTGAGATATTCGATTTGACGCCTATATTACATATTTTTCGACTTCAAAATAATACAATAATTCTATAGTTAAAAAGCTGTTTGAGAAATTGTGTGGTTTATAAAATTGTTTATAAACCATTTTTGCAAGTTTATCGAACACATGCTTAAACATATTTTTATTATTGATAGTTACTCATAGGATTTTTCAAATACATTTTGATATGCGAGAGTGATTACTTCTAACTCTTGTTAATTGTCATTACATATGACGAAAAATTATATTCAATCAAGTATGAAATTATTCGATTTAAAAGAAAATTTCTAGATTAGTCATTTAATTTTTAATTTTTTATATAATCTAATTGGAAAACTTATAAAAAATACACAATATAAAGAATGTTCTTAAGTTCTTTAAACTAAAACCTTTTTCGTTCTTTAAACTAAAATATTTTCGGGTTATTTAAACGTTTTTCAACACATTTTATAATATAATTTTAAATCTTTAGAAATAATTTAATGTTACTTTACCAAATTAGTTACACTATGATTTAGCAGAATATTTTTGAATAATTTTTTTTAATTAATTTAACAAAATTTCAAAATTACGGATTTTAAATATTTTTTTATAACAATAGAGAATTATCCATTTATTTTTTAAATTAGACTCATGATACTTTTGATGTAATTTTTTCACCTTTTTCACAAAAAAAATATGAATTTAGGATACATATTGAGATTAATAGTTATGTTAAAATCAATCATCCTATTCAGTAAAAACAAATTTGTCAAAAAAAAAAAATTAAATTGTCCTTCTTTGGAATTGGAATGAAGCACTCTATTTGACAAAATATTTTTAAAAACACTCTTTTAAACTACTTTTTAATCACACACTTTTTCTCTCAACTTTTCAATTACTATTTTTTACCTTGAAAACATTACATTCTTTATTTTTAAATAAAAAATTTTAACTACCATTATTTTTTATATAATTTAAAAGTGCTGAAAATGGTTTTTTTTTGGAACAAATACATGTAGTGCTCAAAAGTGTAATTCAAATTTGCAATCATTACACTTTCCAAAATGCAATCATTTTTTATTTATTTTTCAATTCTTGTGATTTTGACAAAACATTTCCAAATTTAGCAAGTATATTTTGGCGGGAAAGTGTGTGTATGTTTATTTTTGGTCAAGACTTTGTTTTTATATAAACTAGTATTTCACCCGTGCGATGCGCGGAAGTTATTAATCGAATATCTATTTCAATAAGTATTCGTAAATTTTTAGTATTTATACATAGTCAACACATATAAATGCATAAAAAAGGATTCTCTATTGCAATAATTATTAGGATTTAAAAAAATAATATAAATAATTCAAATTATTAAAAAATTCTTTGAATAGTAAACTTTAATTTATATATTAAATAATAAATTGCTATTGATTTCAATAATTTTAATGAATTATTAATAACTTCATTGAAAATGTAAATTTAGTAGTTTTTTAATGGTATATCACATTTGATATAACATTATGTGCAGGAATATTGATGAATGTGAAATATATTAGTATATTTCTCATAACTTTTACATCTGCCTTTTGTATTTAATGTACTTTTTAATTTTCATTTAAAAACATCAATCACAATGATTAAAAAAGAAATAGTCAATATATTTGAATTTAATCAATAAAACATTATTTGCAAAAATAAGTAGTCAAAATAATAATTTTGAAAATCTTGTGATTATAATGATACGACAACCGAGTAAAGTTGGATATTAACAAATTATACCAAAAATTATAGCCTATAATATTTAAAAATTATTAAAATTAAGAATGATTAAAAAATATTACTCATTCTATTGATATTATTAACTAAGAAAAAATCAAATCATTAACTCTTCAATATCAACCTTCGTTAAATAACTTTCTAAATATTATTTATAAGCAGCACATTTTTTCAACCCACTTTTAACCACATATTTTTTCTCACTACCAAACATACTCTTAATCACACGTATTTCTTCTCTCCAGTTTTCAATCACTAATTTTTACCTCGAAAACATCACATTCTTTATTTTCAAAAAAAAAAAATTTAACTATCATTATTTTTTTATACAATTTAACAGTGCTCAAAACGGTTTTTATTTTTATTTTTGTTTTTTTATTTGGGAACAAATGTATGTAGTGCTCAAAAATGTAATTCAAATTTGTAATCATTACACTTTCCAAAATGCAAGCATTTTTTATTTATTTTTTAATTCTTGTGTTTTTGTCAAAACATTTCCAAATTTAGTAAGTACATTTTGGATGAAAAAGTGTGTGTGTTTGTTTATTTTTGGTAAAGACTTTGTTTTTATATATGGATAGATAGATGTGTTGTTGAAAATAAATTTGAGGAAAAGTGTGAAAATTTTCTCACTACCAGACATACTCTTAATCACACGTATTTTTTTCTCTACTTTTCAATTACTAATTTTTACCTCGAAAACATCACATTCTTTATTTTCAAACAAAATTTTTTAACTATCATTAATTTTTTATATAATTTAACAGTGCTCAAAACGATTTTTTTATTTTATTTTTTATTTTGGAACAAATGTATGTAGTGCTCAAAAATGTAATTCAAATTTGTAATCATTACACTTTCCAAAATGCAAGCATTTTTTATTTATTTTTTAATTCTTGTGTTTTTGTCAAAACATTTCCAAATTTAGTAAGTACATTTTGGATCAAAAGTGTGTGTGTTTGTTTATTTTTGGTAAAGACTTTGTTTTTATATATGGATAGATAGATGTGTTGTTGAAAATAAATTTGAGGAAAAGTGTGGAAATTTTCTCACTACCAAACATACTCTTTATTTTTTTTCTCCACTTTTCAATCACTAATTTTTACCTCGAAAACATCACATTCTTTATTTTCAAACAAAATTTTTTAACTATCATTAATTTTTTATATAATTTAACAGTGCTCAAAACGATTTTTTTATTTTATTTTTATTTTGGAACAAATGTATGTAGTGCTCAAAAATGCAATTCAAATTTGTAATCACTACACTTACCAAATTGCAAGCATTTTTTATTTATTTTTTAATTCATGTGTTTTTGTCAAAACATTTTCAAATTTAGTAAGTACATTTTGGAGGGAAAGTGTGTGTGTGTCTATTTTTGGTAAAGACTTTGTTTTTATATATAGATAGATAATAATAATAATAATAATATAGATAGATATAGATATAGATATAGATAGATAGATTTTATATTTTTATAAATAATTTAATATTACTTTACCAAATTAGTTACATTATGATTAAGTAGAATATTTTTGAATATTTTTTTTAAATTAATTTAACATAATTTCTAAATTACGGATCTTGAATACTTTTTTGTAAAAATAGAGAATTATTTATTTATTTTTTAAATTAGACTTATGAATGCTTTTGATGTAATTTTTTTCACATTTTTCACAATAAAAAAATGAAGTTATGATATACAATATGATTAATAGTTATATTAAAATCAGTTATCCTATTAAGTAAAAACAAATTTGTTAAATTTTTTTTTTAATTGTTCTTTTTTGGAATTGGAATGAAGCATCTCTATTTGAGAAAATATTTTTAAATAACAAGATTTTAAACTACTTTTTAATCACACATACTTTTTCTCTCCATTTTTCAATTACTAATTTTTACATTGAAAACATCACATTCTTTTTTTTAAACAAAAAATTTTAACTACCATTATTTTTTATATAATTTAAAAGTGCTCAAAACGATTTTTTTTTTTTTTTTTTGGGAACAAATACATTTAGTGCTCAAAAGTGTAATTCAAATTTGCAATCATTACACTTTTAAAAATGTAATCATTTTTTATTTATTTTTTAATTCTTGTGTTTTTTACAGAACATTTCCAAATTTAGTAAGTTTATTTTGGTGGGAAAGTATGTGTGTGTTTATTTTTGGTAAAGACTTTATTTTTATATATACTAGTATCACACCCGTGCGTTGCATGGAAGAATAATTTGAAATGATTATACTGTAAATATCATTACAAAATAGGGGAAAATAAATTAAATACATAATTTACTTTGATTAATGATACAGACTGTTAACGAATGCTTAAAATAGAAATAAATTACAATTCTCATTAATTTTAGAAAATCTCTTTAAATAACACACTGTTTGTACAGTTTATGGTTGTTCACACCCGTGTGATACACGAAAGTTGCTATAGACAAAATTTATTTAATTAATTTCTCAAATTTAAATTAAATAATGCAATTTTCAAATATATGTTGCATAGAATAAATAAAAAAATTCGTCCAAATATTTTTAACTAATATGAATAGAAATAAATAAAATATATATAGTATTATAGTGAGTCTTTTTGTCTATATATGTTAATAAAATTAAGAAATAAAGTTTCACCATTTTTTAGGCATATAATTATTTTTTAATATTTAAATAAAATTGTATACCGTTGAATTGTTTTATAATCTATACGGAAAAACATGCCATAAATTAAGTATTTTAGAAATTATATCATGAATATATCAACTCCATTTCTAGAATTAACGTTCAATAAATGAATTTTTTTTAAAAAAAAAACTTTTGAACTACAAAATTAGGCTCATACAAGACATGTACAAAACTCAAAACTCAACTTACATATTCTCCTTAAGATCGGTGCTTTTCTTTTCATATATTGTCCTTCATCATTTTCTTCCCAAAAAGAGGTATAGGATAGTCTTTTTTGGTATAATTTGATTTTTTAAATATTAATTATTAATTTCAAGTGTTTTTCTAAAAAAATAATCATTAATTTTGATAAATAAATTTTGTTACATTAATTGATTCTTCTTTTTTCATGCCGACAATTTCTTTATTCATATTGTTACATTATTATTTTAATAAAAATTACTGATTAATCAATTGTTTAATAGAAATTATTTGAACTAATTGTTAAAATCTTTAATATATTTTTGCATCTTTTAGTTATTTAAATTTATAATGAAAAATAGAAACTTATACAAAATCAGTAAATAAATAAAAATAATGTGAAAATGATCAATGAATTGAAGAAATTTTAAGTTTGTAAAACTAACCCAACTTAATTGGATTTGCTTTAAAAATTCGTATAACTATCATTTATTTTAATTTGATGAGAAAAATCCAGAACATAAATTAATCATCTATGACTTAAATGAATTTAGTTAACTATTTATAGATAATATTATAGTTATAGGACTTAAATGATATATTTTAAAATGAATTAACTTTACCTTTAATTTTTTATATGATTTTACAAATAATATATTTACAATTTACTCTCACTTGTTAGCTTGCATTAAACTTCTCACCGTGATCTTTAATTTGACCCCCTTATTATATATTTTTCAATTTCAAAATAATACCATAATTATTAAAAGAATAATAACAAAATAGAAATAATAACATTTTGATGTTATTAATAGCATAACATGGATGCCAATGCATTTAATGACACATGTAAAATATTAAAGTAATGCTATTTATCTCAATGTTGAGATCAATCTCAACTCAATTGGCAAGCATTTCAATTTATCTAATGTATATTTCAATTTTTAATGGCATTATGAAATGAGTTCACATTATATATAGTTTCCTGCATTTGTCTCTTTTGAAAACAAAAATTATAGTAAAATAAAATAAAAATTGGTGTAGAATAATGGCATATTTAAATCCGTATTGATTAATTCAATTTCTATTTGAATTCGAATTTAAATTCATGTAGATTAACGTTGTATTTAAATCCGTGTAGATAATATTGAGATTATAAAACGACCATGTTTTTTGAGAAACTACACGTTTTCTATGTTGTTAGAAACAACGAGTTGTTTAGGTAAAATCTTTATATAATTTTTATTTTTATGTTTGTAAATTATTGTTCTCTTGGAATTCGTATTTGTCTATTATATTACAAATAATATTTTATAATACGAACAATGTTATACTCTCCATCCCATAAAGATATGATAATTTCTAATTTCAGATAGATTAAGAAAATATAATTAATACATATTGGAACTATAAATTTACTTACATCTTACCTAATTTACCCCTACATTGAATAATGTGTAATTCATATTTGTTGATAACAATGTATATTAAATAGGAGTATATTAAAAAATTAATACATTAATTTAATATACTCTCAACAAGAAAAGCGACCTATAATTTTGGCCAAATAAAAAGGAAACAATTCTATCTTTGTGGGACAGAGGGAGTATGATTTAAGTATCATATTTAGTACAATTAAATTATATAGTTAATCCTGTATCAGTTTAGTTCTTTTTTAGATATTATTATTACATTAAATAGTTAATATGCTATTGTTATTAGTATATTTTTCTTACAATTACCATCATCATCGAATTCAGTTATTATTTATAGCTATCAATGTTAAATTAATATTTCGTTATCGATAATTTATTCATTTGTTGGTCTTAATCATATAAATCCTATGTATACTATTAGGGAAATTTAGTTCTCTAGCTTGCCTTCGGCGTCTCCTATCGGATTCTTCTTCCTCACGTCAATGATTCCCGGGGAGGTAGATAAACCTCCTTGGGGAACTAGTAGGAAAACTTTTGCTGAAATTATTCAAGGGAAAAAAGCTTACGCGACAGCCACATGCAAATTGTTTGAAGAAGTTGCAACTGAGGATAAATTAGAGGCTGTATGTATTAGGGAAGCTGATTGATATGGCAATGAACTTTATATTCATATTTCAAAAGATGAAATTAAGATACTCTCAGGCCAGTTTAGACTTGCTTTGATTAGTAAATTCTCATAGTATAAACCTCCTATAAGCTTGAAAGTTTTAAGGGATTGAAATCGATTCGATTAACTGGGAATTTACTCTGGGGAATATAGATGGTAAACACGTGGTGATTAATTTCGAGAAGGAAGAAGATTAGCTTTTTAAAACAAATCTTTGGTATGTTAAAGGATATCCAATGCAAACAATGAAATACACTTATGATATTTATCATTCTATTGAATCACCTATAGTTCCAGTCTGGATTGGATTAACTAAGGTGCCTCTTATTTTTTATGATAAGGAAATCTTGTTCTCAATAGCATCTGCCATTGGAACACCGTTGAAAATTGATTAACCTACAGCAACCAGATCTTGCACAAATCTGGCCAGGATTTGTGTGGAATTAGACATTAAGAAGACTAAGCATTCCCCTAGTCTTTTGCACTAGTCGATCAGAATGCCATAGGTAACTTTTGCCTCCATTTTCTCAAAAATTTCAGATGCTTCCTCCTAAGTCATATCCATCAAGGATCCTTCAGTAGTTGAATCTACGTGCCTCTTATTCTCATAAGTCAACCCATTGTAGAATTGTTGAACCAATATCAATCAAAATTCCATGCGTTGGACATTGTCTGAGAAGTTCATCAAACCTTTCTCAAGCTTAAAATATAGATTCCCCTTGTAGTTTACTGAAAGCTAGTATTTCCCTCCTAAGCTTCGACATTCACCCTAGTGGAAAGAATTTATCCACGAACTTCTAACTCAAGATCGTCCACGAAGTGATTGAATTTGCTGGAAGAGAGTAACACCGTGCTTTAGCCTTGTCTACAAGAGAGAATGAAAACAATTCCATCTTTACTGCTTCTGCTAGAACTCCATTCATGTGCTACATGTCACAAAATTTTGAAAAGCTCTCAGATGCGCATGGGGATCTTCTAAAGGTAGCCCATGGAATACCAATGACTGTTATATCAGTGAAATCAATCAAGTTTTGATTTTATAGTTATTAGAAGGTATGGTTAGAGGTACTACACAAGTCATGATATCGCTCACAAGAGGTATCATGTATTTCCTCAATGGTCATCCTCCAAGAATTTGAGGCTGCTGCTCGATTACTGCGTTTGACTGATTGTTAGGATTCAAAGGGATGTTTGGAACACCGTTTGGTTCAATTCTTAGATTTAGTTGATGAGTTACTTCCAACTGCTATTTACGCCTTTGTCTCAAAATGCACTCGATTTCTGAATCAAAGGGGTACAAATCAATATTTTTAGATTTACTTAATATGAACTAGAATAAAGAAAAATAAAAACTAAAAGAACGGAAAAATAAAATTAAAATTAAAATCAAAAGATATGTATATTAATCAAGAATCCTCGTCCCACAAAAACTGTGATTAATTATCAAAGTTATTTTAATCCTAGCATTATTTGAGTAGTTGAGAAGTGAGTTTTTATCTAAAATAAATGATTGATTAAAATCAATTAAACTAAAATGCAAATTGTGTTTTATTAATTTATGACTAAAAAGTTGGGAATCACGATTTCACATAGTCAATACCTTTAATTCCACTATTCAAGTTTTAATCCTAATAATGTGATCTATCGAGTTCACTTATGCATCTGAAATTCCTCTCTCGAGTTTAAATCAAACTCTACCTAATTAGTCAACCATGTTTCTAGACAGCAGGTCATAATGATTAGGTGCATTGAACACAAGAAATCCAAAAATAGGTTCCGGTAACAATAAACATATATCGCTATTGTTCATTCAATTGCCGGGTTTTATTCCTAGATATAGGTCGTTAGCTCACCTCTCGAATTATGAAAACAAACCATTAAATCAATGAATTAGTGGCTAATTAATTCATGCATTAAACATAGAATAAAATCAACACATGCAACATATACGTAAAAACTTGAACAATGTAATTAAAGGCGTAAAACTATGCTACGTCGCTAATCCCAATAAGAAAATTAGTTGTTCATAGTATTGGAACTGAAAACACAATAAATAATAATATAAACATCACGAGTTTATCAAATTCAACAAATAAAATAAATCTTGCACCAAGATGTAGCTTTCACGTGTTGATCTTCAATCCTCGGATCTTTGCCTCCAAATAGCTTCCAAGATCTTGATGAAAAGATATGAATTCTTGTTTTGTGTTATTGATTGTATGTGTTGATTTTATTTTTTATTTCGAAAGAGGAATTTCATATGCATAAGTGAATTCGATTGAGCACAATAATAGGAATAAACTTGATACTTAGAATTAAAAGTATTGACTATGTGAAATCTGATGCCCCAACATTTATAAACATCAATTAAATTATTAAAATGTCTTTTATTTTCTTTTGCTTTTATTTAGTTTAATCTTCTATTTTAGTTTAGATAATCAATCACTATTCTACTATTCAAATAAGGTGAGAACTAACACAATTTCGATACTTAATTACAATCCTCGTGGGAACGATAACTCGGACTCTTTTGTCCACTTTATTACTTGGATGCAATATCGTACACTTGCGATTTAGCACAACAAATTTTTGGCGCCGTTTCCGAAGATTGTTAATTAATATCGATACCAATTTGTTCTTGTTTTATTTTTGAATTTTTTATTTTTTTTATTTTTATTTTTTAGTTTTGATTTTGAGGACTTTGAAAAGCAGTGAATTGTCTCTTTTTTCAGGGATTTAACGGACTTGAAGACAGTGGAGGCAACGTAGCAAAATGGAAACAAACAATCATCACTAGAATTCTAATCAAACAGCACCTAGGATTGATGAGATCACAACAATGCTTGGAAGAATTGAAGCAAATCTTTCTTTGATTGAAAAATTACACAGTCAGGATGAAAACTAGTACAGGAAGTTCAGGCTGAAATTAAAGATTTTGGCAAGAAAGATTTTATAATACAAACATTACAAAATCAACAAGCTGAATTTAATGAAGTCAAGAAGCTGATGAGGCAAGTGAATGTGAGCATATCAGAGAGATATCCATTGTAGATGCCAGAAATTCAAGTGACTAGCTTAGATGATTTAGAAATTTTGGTTGAAACAGTTGAAGGAAAAAAATGAGCAATCTAATGTAGTAGATCAGCCAGAAGAAATTGTTTGTCATGTAGGGAACATTGCTCCATTGTCAAAAATTCAAATTCCGGACATCGAGCTCAAGGAAACTTCAATTAAAATTGAAGACCAAGTGAGGGGAGAGGAGTCCATCACAAAAGAGCAGACATACAAGGAGACACTTAAGAGTGCCGACCTTATCGTGCAACCCTTTGACTTCATAATTGATTTTGTCATTGGCACCGATGAGGTAATTGAAGTCAACATATTGAAGTTTGAATTGAGTGGAGATGTTAACATACATAACATGGGCAAGGTAAAATTTTGGTGTATAATTGCAAATTGGAACAAATTCAACCATCACAAACAAAGACGGTCATCAAAAGCCTTCTTTTACTATTCCTCATACAATTCATAGCTTTATCATTCAACTATTGGGAGTCAAAAATTAAGGCAAAGGAAGAGGATTGAAGATTGTCAACGTGGCAGAATTTCTTGGTGCAAGAGTTTCTTTTATCCTTGTTAATCTGATATACTCAACATGTTTATATTTAATTCTTACGCTTTTATTTATTTTGTGATGAGTAGCTAAACCATTAGTTGGGATATTCGATGTAGCATAAGTCTTACACTATTACTTTCGTGAATTGAGTTTTACATATAATTTACATGTGTTGATTTTATTTTCAAGTTTAATGCGTGAATGAATTGATCACTGGTTCACGATATCATGAGCGTTTTCATAATCCGAGAGGTGAGCTAAAACTTAGACCTAGGAATAAAATCTGGTACTTTGATAGACGATAGAAATATACGTTTATTAGTATTGCGACCGCTAAATGAATTCTTGTGTCCCATGCATATAGTCATTACGACATGCAATCTAGAAATACGCTCAACTAATTAGGTAGAGTTGATTTAAACTCGAGAGAAGAATTTCATATGCATAAGTGAATTCGGTCGAGCACATAGATAGGAGTAAAATTGATGAATGGAATTAACAGTATTGACTTATGTGAAATCGAATGTCCAACACATTTAAACATCAGTAAAGAAAATCACAATTTGAATTCGTTTTACTTGTTTTATTCATTTGTTCCTGTTTTTGGTTTTTTGAATTATCTAATTATTTTGCTTCTCTTAACCTACGGTGTAAAGTACGTTCTTTTTATGGGTCAACTTCAAAAAGAGGGTTGGATTCGGTCTAGGGTTCATCATGAAATCCGGGTCCTTACTTTTATGTTTCGAAGATCTTGGGTATGTCAGGGGACTGACTCCTAAGGCTGATCCCTATACTTGTGCTGGGGTGCTGTAGCTCTTGTAATTGATTCTAAGAGAAGAACTGGCAAATGAACTCTCGTGTTTAGAACGTAGCATACACAACTATGAGAAAAATAAAAGGACTAGTGACTAAAATAAAGGTAAATCTAAAATCCTAAAATAAAAATAAAAATAAAGTAGTAAAAAGTCTAAATTAGTGAAAGTAATCTAAAAAAAAATTTAAACTAAAATTCCCAACAACAGCGTCAAAAAGTTTTTGCTTACCGCAAGTGTAAGGATCACACACGTAATAAAGTGGATTTAAGTCCAGATATCGTACCCTAAGGGATTTTGTAAATTATATTTTAGATTATTAACCTTAGCCGGAACTAGAAAAAGCTTTGATTTGAGAATTTTTGAATAAAAACTAAACTAATAATTAAACTAAAAATGATGAGAAGATTTGATTTAAAACTATGAAAACCAAGCACTTTAGAATTATGAATCCATTTTAATTACGTCATCCATATTTTGACCAAATCATTTAAACAAAATTTATGGGTTTTGAAAATCCGTGTCCTAAAGTTATTTAAGTCCCCTTTCGAGCGATCCATAAAACCCTTTTCCTGCGAGCAAATTGACTTTATTTCTATGACAATTAAGCATCCAGAAAATCATTAAAAGATTATTGAACTCTTTCAAGGACAACACAAAGTATATGGGTATATTTCTATCCCCTATCGGACTTTATGGCAATTAATACAAGTCTAATAAATTTCTACTATTTCGAACATAGAAATCTATCACCACGTCACAAATTAGTTGGCCAAAGAATTGCATAATAATAAAAAGCACATATCAATTGCAAAAACCCAATAAATTGCTTAAAATAAATAATAGATCAAAACATGGAATCCAAAAGTGAAAACTTCATCACAATCCTAACACTAGAAACTTAGCCTAGAAACATAATTGAAAATAAATAACAAGAAAAATAAAAAGATGTCACCCCATTCATCTTCTTGGAATTGTATCTTCAATTGTGGTCTTGGCCTTGCATGGATCTCTCGGCAATTCGACAGCATTTTGACATAAAATATGACAATTGGGAACCTCCAAAAACATGCCTTATGTCTAGTATATATAGATTTTCTCGAAGCCTAGGTCAAAATTATGAGAAATTCGCTAAAAATCGAGCAAAAAGCCCACCATTCGGCCCAGAAATGTAACCACGCGATCACGCAGTACAAAGTCGTGCGAACGCACAGTTATATTTATTTTGATTATGCCTTTTTCTACAGCGATCATGCGATTGCACCCTTGAACTTTGCACGATCGCACGACTCAGTGTCCAATAGCAATTTCCATCTTTTAAATTCCTTTAAGTTGGTCTTGATTGTTTTATTGCACAACAAGTCCTTCAACTTTCGATTGCTATAATTATGTCCCTGAACTTCTGATTTCTTCCAAATTTGATTTCTTCTTTGACTTTTCTTTCAATTTGGCCCTTGATTAACTTCATCAACTCTTGATTTGCACAATTAAGCCCTTTTATCATCCAATTAACTTGATTTTGGCTACCATTCCTTTGTTTTCTTGATCCTGGGATATTTCTGAAATATAAACAAATAACAACGAAATGAATAGAAAATATTCTCAAACAATAACAATAAATCCTATTTTTACGATAGAAATAAGTGTATAAAATACACTTTTCAGTCATTGTATATACATTTGGCATCAAAAGTTAGGCCATCCTAACTCCCATGTCCTTAGTCTTGTATTGAAGTCCTTAGTTATTTCTGAGTCAGTCAAAATTTTGAGTTTTGGTGATTCGTGCCAACTAGGCAAATTATGTCAATCATCTTTTCCATGTTATGTAACAAAAACTATATCTCCATTTGAACTTGTGCATACTGATGTTTGGGGGCTTGCCCCCTATTATCTCCTGATGGTTTCTTGTATTATGTCCATTTTGTTGATGATTTGCAATCTGACTGGGGTTTGGAGTATAGACCTTTACAATCAATGTTATGAAAATTTGGCATACATTTTAGACATCCATGTCCCCACACTCACCAGCATAATGGAAAAGCGGAGCGCAAACACGGGCATATAGTTGATCTTAGCCTCACTCTTTTATCTCAAGCCAAGTTAGAATTTATTTTTTGGTGGGACTCCTTTGTTACAACTATTTTTCTTATAAACAGACTGCCTTCCTCAGTTTATAATTTGTATGTCCTTTTGAAAAGCTTATCCGTAAAATACCAGACAATAACTTCCTCAAACCTTTCGGTTGTGCTTGTTTTCCTCACCTTCGGCCATATAATAGACACAAGTTTTCCTTCTATACATCCAATTGTGTGTTTTTAGGTTATAGCCTCTGACATAAAGGAACAGGTGTCTACATCCCTCTAGAAGAATCTATATAGACAAATGTGTGTCTTTTGATGAGTCTTCCTTCCCTTACTCAACTAAATTCCGTGTACCATTGCCTACCCTTCCAAATCCCTCTCAAATTGACCAGTTTCCATCTCTAACTTGGTCTCTTCCATTCTCAATATTTTTAAAAATATCTCTCTCCGAGTACACAACCAAATTGTCATTCAACCATTTATCTCCCATTTTGTTGCGCAAGTCACTCTTGAATAAATTTGTAGCAGAGAATGCCCTTTCAACACTTGTAGTTGCCACAGGTAATATCAAAGCCAATGTAATGAGCCTATAAACTAATGGAATATAACAAGAATTCCCCATTTCAACCAATTTCTTAGCTACGCATGATATGCTGTTGAGGATAAAGAAAGTACTCTCCCTTGCGACAAACGTAAAAAACTTGTCAAGTTCAAGTCTAAGTAATAACAACTCTTCAATATTGAAGTCCAAAGGATAGAACTCAGGAAGACATAGCAATTTAGTAATATCAAAGGTTGCAAATGAGGCTTTTGGACTCAAACATGAAATGTAGATAAGGAGCTCAGTAGTTGTCTCTGGAAAATTATCATTCAGCTCTTGTAAAATTGAGTCTATAACATGACAGTACAAATCAACATAAAAAATGATGATAATAAGTCACCTTCTGAGCGACTCCATGTCTTGATCGATCTTCCAAAACCATAAAACCTCCATGATAGGCACTGATATATTTCTACCAACACAAAACTCAATTATCCTATCCAATAATTACTCCAACCATTGTTCCTCATGTTTTTCAATGCACACTTGCACACATTCAACAATCCCACGACATTCTGAATATCCTGCTCCTTTTTTTGTAACGCTTGTAAAAGATTATCTGTAACGGAAAGAATGTCAAACATAAAATGGAGACAAAAGGCAAACTCAAAGTTTTACATAGTGGTCATCTGTCGGTCTGTCAATGCTCTTTGATCTGCATTTGCGCCATCTTGTGATATAATCTCAAGAGTGTCTAAGAAGTTATTGAACATAATAATAAAACGAGTGATTGTGAGTAGATGCGAGCTCCATCTAGTGTCACCTAGTTGTGCCAAATTCATTTCTTGAAACTTACTGCTGCCACTACAAAGTTTCCCAAAACTGAGCTTCATCACAATCTCGGAATGATAACTTGCTCAAAGTGCATTTGCACGCTTACATGGCACACCCACTAAATTCACAACGATAGAAAGCATATTAAAAAAATCACGAAGCGATAGAGTTTCACATGCCACCGAAACAATTAATAACTGAAGTTGGTGAGCGAAACAATGAACATAAAAAGTATTGGGATTCTCCCTTAAATCAAAGCTTTGAAACCGTTGAATTCACCAGACATATTGCTTGCCCCATCATAACCCTGACCTCTCGGATTAGATATGCTCAAATCATGTTGAGCAAACATTGGATCAATCGCATCCTTAAGTGAATGTGCAAAAGTGTCGCTAACATGTGTTACCCCCAAAAAACGCTCCTGACTTTCAAGATTTGTCAAAAATCGCAAAACAATTGTCATTTGTTCTTTCATGGAATTATCACGAAACTCATCGACTAATATTGAAAATATAGAATCATCTATCTCATTCATGATAGCCCTAGTCATCTCTATTGCACAATAGTTAACCAAATCCCCTTCTTTTAAAGCAAATACCACTAGTGTGGCTTATTTTATAACATAATAATGCGGAAAACAAATAAAAGGAGGGGAGCATATACCTGACCTCCAAAAAATATAAAATGTAACAAAATAAATGTCAAATGAAACTAAAAGTAGAAATACAGAGAAGAGTAAATGTAGTCAAGGGCACTCCCGGGGATGGACACTCATACGTGTCATAGATCTGGTCGTGCGCCTACTTTGGTACATATCCTGATCATATTAGTTTGAGTAGTACTCTGTGTACTCTGGTCACTACCTGGTGAAGGATGACATTTGGGATGTGGAACTTCTCTGATGGCAAGAGGATCACCCACCATGGGCCATGGGTAAGTCAGAATGTAGGTGCCTCTGATCTCAAGATAGGGCTCATGTGTGATGTGGCTGATCTAGTGACTGAGGGGACATGCGATGTAAGTGCTCCAGATGAAAATGTTGTAGCTGATGGTAAGTCTGCCTCAGTATTCTGCATGCAGTCTCCAAGACCCATCCCATCAATGTTGTTCTGAATATGTGCCTTCACCTTATCATGTCTCTGTGTAGGAGTAGGTGTGGGTGAAGGTTTGGAAGCCTAAGTGCAAGGGGGCTTGGATGATGGGGGATCTCCAAATAGCTTGAGTACCAGGTCTTCAATGGCAAATCTCAAGGTGGATGTGATCTTCATTCGGTGTTTTCCCTTGAAGTGGTCTAACAGAAGCTGCTTTGCTTTGGAGTGTTCTGAACCTAACTCTATAAGTAGACCCTGAGCAAGAAGTTGTGGAGTTGTCCCTGCTGATCCATGAGAAGATTGGGCTGTCTCTAAAGATGCTGGGGAGCTATTGTGGATAATTGTTTGCAGTACTTCAATAGCAATTGCAACAGTAGTAGTTGGACGAATAGGAGAAGTAGGAGGTACCTCAGTAGGAGTCTGCGGATGAGCCTCAGCCATGGTAGGAACTGTCACTAAAATAGCCTCAGTAGATGCAATAAGGATCTGTATAGCCTCTGTCTGAACCTGTGGTATTGTATCAGTAGCAGGAATAGGTAACTAAGTAGAAACCTATGGAATCAGCTCAGTATCGGTAAATGCCTCTGGGGTGTGCTCTGTATCAAGTGGTGCAACCTCTGTAGGAATTTCTGGGATGATCTCTGTAGATGATGGAGTAGTCACTATCACTGGTGGATGAAGCGGTGTGACCGAAGGGACAACAATGGAGTTATTGGGGAAGAAAGAGGTGGCTGCAGAGGCTGGAACCCACCTCTTCTTCTGAACGGGAGGTGGAACCCTGACTGTTGGATCCATAGAAGGTGGTGGTCGTGTAGGCTGAGCAGGTGCAGGTGGTTTCCCAGTCTAACACTGAACGTCTGAATGTCCCCTATTTCTACACCTGAGACAAAATTCTGGCTTCTTGTCATAGACCACAAGCTGCCAGTAACCTGGAAATTTCTGTCTTTATATCCAAATGCGGTCAGGAAGCTCATACTCTTGATCAACCTCAACACGAACCTGAGCTTCACTAGGCCTACGTAGATCAGTAGTTGCCTCATCTATACGTAGTGGGACCCCAATGGTCCAAGCAAGTGCATACAAGGGCCCTTTCGCTCGAAAGTGGATCGGTAGCAATGGAAAGGATACCCATATGGGAACAAGGTGTCATGCTTTGGACTAAATCCTGATGTCCATTTGATAACCCGCATTAGACATCCCTCAATATACCATGATGGCTTCAAGAATAACCGTATATAATCCTCCTCATGTGTAAGGTGCAGCAAAATGTGGCGTGCATCAATAAGTCCAATGCTAAAATCACCTTGAAATCCAAATTTCAAAAAGCATTCACGTACCTTAGAGATAGGAGGTTTCCTGTGTATGAATTTTCAAACAAGTGTGAACTTGTATGGCTCATCTAGAACAGTCTTATCCTCCTCGGTAAAAGTAACTACATGTTCATTCAAATACATAAAAGGCTCCTTAGTAGCAAACCTGTGCAGTGAAGAGTCTGGTGGAGACTGTGTGACTGATGCAAAAGATTTCTTTTGATTCCTAGTAGCCTGAGTAATTGTTGGGAGGTCATTCAACATAGCTGCATATGATAATAGAGAAAGAACCGCGGTAATTTTCGGAGCAGGGACAGCAGAAACGAAAGCTGCAGCTACTTTGGGTCGACCAGGGTTCGGTATGTCCTTAGGTGGAGGAACATTAGCCAAAGGAGCATTACTCTTCACCAAAATATCCAAGGGGACTTTAGCATGGGTTTTAGCAGGTGCCAAAGTGGTTGGAACAGAACCAGGAGGGCAAGAAACCAAGGGAGTGATCCCAAACATTTTTGGTGTTCTGAAGCTGATGGAGAAGGTTTCATAAGCAGATTAGCAGCAGAAATTGCTGCTCCTATTTGCGTGCTAGATGGCATGAATCCCAATGAAGAGCTAAAAACAGCATTTGAAGGAGCGGGGACCAAACTAGGATAATTTGAGGCTACTGAGATCAATGGTGCTACTGGTTGGCCTAGATTCTACTCAAAACTCCCAGAATTCTCTGCCTCGAAGTGTGTGCCATTTTTCACAATTCCCAATGCATCACGACTCACAACATTTTTCGGAATTGATGACATTGCAAATGTTTTCAGGTGTTCTGGAACTTCTGGTAATGGTTTCAGACCCAAATTCGCAGTAGAACCCGCTGCCTCGTAATGCGTGCCAAATGGCACATTTCCCAATGTCAAGTTGTGCTCAAAATTAGTGGAATCTGGTACTACCTTAGGGTAATATGGGGGCTCTGAATCCAATGGCATAGGTCCCAAAACCAGATTCTGATCGGAACAGTACGCAATTGAAGGGGCAGCTGCGGGCACACTTCCCAATGTGAGATTGCTGGATGAATATTGATGGACGGAGGCTACCCTGGGGGTTTTTGGGTGTTCTGAATCCATTGAAATCATCAACGAAGGCTGGAAAGAAGCAAAAACACCAGAAATTGGAATCCCTAAAATCGGACCTAGGGTTTCACCATAAACCATAGGCGCAGCTTCACCAAGAAGTGGGTGTTGGGGCTGATTAGGGAGAGGTTCAGGGGCATCATATGAGGTGGCTAGGTGAGGGGAAGATGATGGGGATGGTGCACCACCGGAAAAGTCACCGACGGCGGTGGAAGAAGGGTGTAAAGAAGGCGGGTTTGGGCGGTTTTGAATTGGCTGAAAATGATGAATTGGAGGGTGATTTGTGGATGGAATTGGAAGTGGATTGGATGGTTGTGTAGAGGTTGAGGAGCCGCCTACATGGTGGTAGTTTTCAACGGATAAGGTGGTAGGTCCGATAGTTTTAGGGGTGGCGGCGTCATAGTGGGGGAAAGGGCTAAAAATCGCCCCAAGTCCTAGAGAGAAAAAAGAATGGTAGTGGTTTAGGTGCTCAATTTTTAACGAGCTTTTTGGTCATTATCGGTGCATTACCAAATACCGAAGCCTTGACTTCTTCACAACGAGTTTCATACCAGTCTAGTGAATCAAGTAGATTTCCTTTATTATGTGAATCTTCTGATTCATCATGAGCACGAAAAGGCAACCCTTGTATCAAAAGGAATTGACGTGATTCGAGATGTAGAATTAAACGTGAACCCAGATTGTGGATGGATCGTGGAATCTTGACCAAAAGTTCACGATGCAAAATTGACGATGCAGAAGAAAGAACCATGATTTTGGAGATGCCACAAGAATTTGTCCAATTTATTTTATAACTCCTGATTTTGAACGCCACCAATATTATCGCGAATATTTGATAAGTTCGGGAAGAACACCACAAGATGATTATCTGACAAGTTCAAAAAAATATAGGAATTCAGCTATAATTTTATTGAATTCTCAATAAACTGTTTTACAATTAATGGAAATAACATATAAATAATGAAAACGACCTAACAACTGGGGTAGCCGCTACAGGTTCAAAATAGAGTTCTAATTAAACTAAAATAACTAAAACTGAAAATAAAATAAAAATCTATGTAATTTATCTCGCTGAGCAGTTATGACCGTAAAGATGACACTTACGGCCGTAAGTGTGTTTCTGTTTAAAGTTACGGTCGTGACACTGAGACTTACGGTCGTAAGTATGAAAATCATGGAATCCTTCATTTAGGCTCGAGAGTGGATTACAGCTGTGACATATGGAACTTAAGGCCTTGAAAATGCTCCCAGTCCTCGAATTTCGACCCCTTTGACTTGGTTTGATCCATTCGTCATCCCGACTCGACTTCTCCGTTGAGCTCCTATCTCGGATCACATCATCCCCCATCTCTTGAAGAGGATTCGACCTCGAATCAACTTTTGGGCTGCTTTTCAAACACTTACTACTCTGGGGCCTTGATGTAAAACTGGTCCACCTTGATCGAATGGAAAATTATTTCTTCCATGTAATAGGATCAACCGGCAGTGCTTTGTAACTAGGGCTATACAGATGGATGGAATCATAAACTCCCCTGGGTATAGGTTGTGTTGCCCAAATTTCCGAGTGCAATTAACTTGCAAGAAATAATTAAATAAAATGGGGTGGGGTGGGGAATTTTAGTTTCAAAAGGTACAAGATATAGATCTTTGTACTCATGGCTCATTATCTCCAATTCATTTTTCCTCGCAACGAGGCCCTTCTCTTCACCTTCCCCAATCTTTTCAAGTTCTTGCTCAATCACCTCTTTCTCTTTTTCCTCACACCCAGCCATCTCTTCTAATTTTTCATGCCCAACCTCCAATACATGCATCTCCTCATCGATAATTTTTATTTCATGTTCATCCACCTCCTTACACCTAATTCCTCATCTCCTACTTCAAATTTTGGATTTTTAACTATTTCTATCTTCAATCTTCAGTTTCAATATTCTTACCCCGATGCTCCAATTGTAAATCCCCTACAATCTCACTTTCAACCTTTTGTAATTCAGCATCAGCCTCTCTTTCACTCTCCTTTTGCAGCTTAGCTAATTTATTCCTCTCATTTTGTGCAATCATCTTCTTCTCTAGCTGTTCCCATAACCTTCTCATCTCCTTGAACATGTCCTTCATTTCTGAATTATCATCTCTTAATTTTTCACTCTGCCTCCTTCTCAACATAGCCTCTTTTCTATCCTTCTTTTCACTCTTCATTCTTTCCTCATATATTCCTGCTTGTGTCCTCAAAATCACCCTCTCATCACTCTCCCTCCTACTTGAAGATTTTACTTTGAATTTAAGCATGGTGGAGTTGATTGTGGAAAGGAACAGGAAAGATTCGTTAACAAGGAATTATGGAATTCAAAAAAGTAGTTCTTTGAATTTTGGAATAACCCCCTTTGTTTTGAATAATTGTTGAATTTTCGGAATAAATAAATAATTAAAAAAATATTTTTTTTAAAAAATCCAAAACATTTGTGTTTTTTTTTTTTAAATCCAAAAAATCGGCATGAACGCAACAAAACAAACGAAAGATAAATTGAACAAAAACAGCCACAACAATTTTGGATTTTTTTCTGGATATTTTCTTTGGATCAAGACTCAAGAAAACTCAAGAACACGAAGAACAAGACTGGACAACAAAAAATAGGATATGGATGACTCCGTACAAACTCTATGATAAAAACACAGAATCAAACTAGGATAGATAAAAAAATACTTGAATTCAGAGTCCAGCTTGATACCAAATGACGTGATTCGAGATGCAGAATTAAATGTCGAAAAGTTCCGAACCCAGGTTGTGGATGGACGGTGGAATCTTGACCCAAACTTCATGACGTGGAATTGACGATGCAGAAGAAAGAACCAAGATTTTCGAAACGCCACAAGGATTTGTCTAGTTTCCTTGATAACTTCCTGATTTTGAATGTCACAAATATTATCGCGAATATTTGATAAGTTCGAAATGAACGCCACAAGATGATTATCTTGATAAGTTCGAAGAAATATAGGAATCCATCTATAATTTTATTGAATTCTCAATAAACTGTTTATTAAAATCGAAACCGTTTTAGAATGAACGGAAATAACATATAAATAATGAAATGATCTAACAATTAGGGTAGTGGATACGGGTTCAAAATAGAGTTATAATTAAACTAAAATAACTAAAACTGAAAAGGAAATAAAAATCTACGAAATCTGACCCGCTGAGCAGTTACGGTAGTAAAGATGATACTTACGGCCGTAAGTGTGTTTCTTTTTAAAGTTATGGCCGTAAGTATGAAAATCTTGGAATCCTACATTTTAACCCTAGAGTGAATTATGGCTGTGACATATGGAACTTACGGCCGTGAAAATGCTCCCGATCCTCGAATTTCAACCCCTTTGACTTGGTTTGATCCATTCATCTTCCCAACTCGACTTCTCCATTGAGCTCCTATCTCGAATCACACTAGGAATCTAGTACAATCTAGTATCGCTGTCAACCTCATCCTATAACTTTTCTGTTGTGTACTACTTTGGTTATGCAAAACATAAGAGAGATTTTTGTCTTTGGTTCTTGAAGTTGTTGCTTTTCTTGAAAGCTAGATTTTGAGCACTGTAAACAAGACCGACATGATCTCTTATAATCTTTTTGTGGCTCCAATCTCTAAACCTAGTCTTAGTGAATGTATGCCCACCCCCCTTGACTTCTCGTATCAGGTTAGAACAAATAGCAATACAAACAATATGCAGCATCCTTTTCTACATTGTACTCCAACCAATAAAATTCATTGAACCATTCTTTCCTTAAACATCTATTATCACTTCCCATCAGTCTTCTTGGAAAGTCATGTCCATATGGTTGACAAGGGCCTTTCTCTAAGTATGTCATCCTAACATCATCTCTAATGTTAGGGTCATATGACTCGATGGAGGTCATTTTCCTGGATCTGACACAAGTTCATCCATATTTAATTCAGTGCAAAGTTTCTTCGCATTATCAAAGTCTAGTAACTTATGTGGTCTACTAGAAGCAGTTACGGGACTACTAGAACTAGAACCACTAGGTTGAAACTTTCGTTTAGGTTGGAAAAAAGTTCCATAATTTGTAAATCAATTATCACAAATCAAATCAAATATTCACCAAATCTCAATTCACAACCTATAAATCAATAATCACAATTCACAAATCAAATCCAAATCTCAATTCACAACCTATAAATCAACAATCACAATTCACAAATCAAATCATATTTTCATACCAATAATCACAATTCACAAATCTAACCACATTGCAAAAACTTAAATGTAACATTTATGCATAATTCACAAATCAATCATAATGAATCAATGTTTAGCCTCATTACCTGATAATTGAAATGAGAAATCACAAATGGATCAAAAATTGGGGAATGAAAGTCAGTGAATGGGCAATGGGAAACCGAGTAATCTAACCAAAAATTGAGACATTAAACATCAATATTACTGATTAAAATGCTTAAAACTAAGACATTACAAAATCTGAAAAAACCAAAACAAAAAAAAAAAAATGAAAAATTACAACAAGTAAGAGTTGGTAACATTATCGTCGGTCGACAGGCAGGGACGAGTGTTGGTTGCCCGAACAGACAAGAACTCCAAAGCTGGAGTGGAGGCAGGACGTGCACCGGTGCACGTAGGACGACCGATGGCGACGAAAGCATTGAGCGATGATCCTTCATGTCGAAGGGTCCGGGAAAGGGATTTGGCTTGGGTTGGGGATTGCACTTGCAAATTGGACAAATGTGAAATTCCAGGCCTGAGAAGGCTTTGTATCTAGGTTTGGTCCTTTGGGGCTTCTGGGCTTGGGCTTGGATTACTTCATATTTGGGAAAAAAATTGAAATTGCTCTCTGCACAGCGCCACAGTTGGCGCCCGGTAGTCAGTTAGCACGGTCGTGCTACCTCGCTTGAAGGTGGATTCGCCGCTGACTTAGCACTCATTGTTTTGAAGCCTTACGTGACAAGCTGTATGTGGTTAACACCCCTCCAGCTTGAGGGGGGCTATTAATATATGAGTATATTGTTGAAGTCGTGTTTTAAGTGTTAGTGTTAGTGTCTGTGACTTTAAATACTGTAATTGCATTGTTCATTAATAAGTGTGAAATATATTTTCGGCTCCAATTTCTCTCTCTCTAGATGTCATATCTTCCTTTATGACAACATTTTTACTAATGGGAACGAAGGAGAAGTCAATATTGGTGACCTTGGCTTTGCCACCATTCTAAGGAAATCCCACACCGTTTGTTGTGTAGGTAAGGTTTCAATCTTCCCAAATTTCCTCGACTCTTATCTGATAGTTGTCTAGTTTTAATTCATATGAAACAGGAGGACTATTTTCCTGTAGCTTCGACTACTGCTTTATAAGGAGAAACTTCCACTACAAGAAAGTCGGTCAACAGAGACGACAAAAGTCGTCTCTAAAAGCCTGAAAGTCGTCTCTGTTGGGAAATAGAGACGACAAAGTCGTCTCAAAATGTGGTCTCTGTAAATCCGTGGCAGTTGATCATTAGAGACGACATTTTGTCGTCTCTAAATATTAGAGACGACTTTAGTCGTCTCTAAATGTTAGAGACGACAAAATCTCGTCTCTAACATTTAGAGACGACATTTTGTCGTCTCTGATAGGCTCTATAGAGACTACTAACGTCGTCTCTATTTGTTAATGCAGCTTCTCAAATGATTAAAAATGAATTGAATTTTTTTTAAATGTGACCACTATATTTCTCTAATTATTCAATTTTTTTAATTTAATTATTAATTAATATAATTCTAATAAATTAATTTTTTGTTAATCATTCTACATTATTTAATTGTAATAAAAATAATCTTTTCATTTTATTAATTAGTGTAGTTAATTAATAACAATAATCAAAATATTAATTAACAGATTATATTATTAATAAAACACAGTAGTAACACATTAAATAACAAAAGTTGCAATACAAAAAAGTCGTAAGAAAAACCCCTAAAAATCTTCGTCGTCGTCGTCATCGTTCTCGTAATATTCGATGTCGTCGTCGTCGTCGTCCCCGTCTCCATCCACATGAGCTGAGGATCCAACACCACATGATGTGGTCATGGCTGACCCTGATATCTTTTCCAATATCTGTGCTAGCACAACATTAACTCGAGCAAGCTCGAACTTTGTCTCGGCCAGCTCAGACTTTGTCTCTGCCATCTCATGCTCGAGCTCCATCACACGCGCTGACTCTCCAACAGCGGGTGAAGTCGCTGTCGACGATGCCGAACTGGAGAAGCCGGGGACCGTCCGACCAACTCCACGAACGTGGCCCTACCTATCTCCGAGCACCTCTCGTACGACATTGTGCTCATCGAATTGTGTCCCCGATAAGCTGGCCTGCTGTGTCTGCGTCTCCTTCGCGTGGAGCATTTCATACTGAATATTCAAAAAATAAAATGAGTAAGCTAAACTGAAAATTTGAAATTGTATCAACCCATTATTTTTTTTTTTTAAAAATGAACATTAAATAATACTTACGTGTTGGCGCTCGGCCTGCTCGCTGACCCAGACTTCCCCTTGGTCAGTAATTCGTGTATGAACAGACTTCCACGTATCCAAAATAGAAGGCCATTTTTGCGTATCAGGATCCCTCTACCAAAAAAAAATGAAAAATCAATAACTAGTAAATAATAATAACGATAAATAAACCTAGATGCGTTAACTATTTTTAACATTAAGTGCAAAAATAATTCATATTAATATCAAATTCCACAACTATAATAAATTTAAATCAATAACATTCATCTAACTAAGTAGGACTTAAATTAACTACTAATAAAATCTAAATGACTTGATCCAAAACTAAATCCAATCATTTTACTACTTACGTTGGCGTGGCGTGTTGCCACGATATTCTTAGACCCTTGCAAACTTTGATAAGGGAGTTTTGCCCGATTGGCTGCATTCCTTTGCGACGCAGCCTAAAAAACACAAAGTAATAAATTAAATATGAAAATAATTATAAATTAACAAATAAGATATAAATCATTAATTATACCTTAAAGGATGCACTCTCGAACAAGTCCGCGCAGTTACCCCACTCGATCATGTCAATGTCGTCAAAGGGTTTTGTGCGGCCATTTATTTTGTAGTATTTATGGGCTTTACCTTTGTACTCTTTATAGCGCTCAGAAGCGCTCTTGTCAATCCCCTTATCAATCCAATGACCTTTCTCAGGTGGAATATTTCCTTTAGTGTTAAAATATTTCTACAAAAAAAAAAAAAAAATATATGATTTCAACGTTTAATGAAACTTATATAATTTAAATATGATGAAACTTTAAAATAGTATCAAATCTCGTACCTCAACCTCGACACGAACACGATCTTTCAAATGTTCTGGAACCTTGCTCCATGTTGTGTACTTGGGGACAATGAATTGACGAACCGTCGTTCCCAGGAAGCGGATGAACTCTGGCTCATTTGGACCAATAGGACGAATTGTCCTCTCTATATCCAAGTCAAATTCAATTGGTAGTGGAACACTGCCATTGTCCGTGAACCGCTTCTCAACATTTAGCATTCGGGACTTGCCACGTCTCTTCGGCGGTGGTGCTAATAGGAAATCAATAAAACTCTTTACTATTGTATAAGTGAGATAAAAATCATTATCTGTAATTAAGGAATAAATACCTGACTCGCAAGGAGGCGGCAAACGACGTCCCCCTCTATCGGGGTCCTGATTACCCACGTCCCCTCCATGGGACATAACATCGGTCATATTTTGATGGCTATACTGTTGATCAAAGACTTTTTATCTGAACCTGACCACCAAGAACATTTTTCAACTTAATAATCAAAGCATTGGCTCATCTAGAATTTTTAGTTAAAACATAATTTAGTTGCATTCAAGCCAAAATAATATATCAGTGACAAAACAAAATATGATGAGCCAGAGTTCTATACTTTCACTTCTAATATCATAACAAAACATCATTGACAAATCCTATCAGCAAGAGCAACAAGTTCCATTCTAATATAAAAGCTGCAGGTTCCATAAGGAAATTAAGGTCAAGTAATTGCAAGTTTAAACACCTTACAACATATATAAACAATCCAATTCAATTTGAGAATACAAAAATAAACATACCCTAACAACTTGAAAATTATTAATTTATGGTCTTTGGAGGCATACAATAAGACCATCAAGCTGATAATATAGGGATACATACCCAGACAATCATCAACCTTCAACCCAAGTTGTCTTACATACCTCAAAGACAATTCCAAGAAAATATTGCAACCAATTAATCTTGCACAAAAGAAAAGTTCTTCAAGTCTAGTTTGGACATCCTATATGATAATGGATTAAGGTAAGAAAATGTAGATAAGAAGACTAACCTAATAATATGATGCAGCAGATATTTTACCAACAGATTTCGGGAGAATAAAAAACTGAGCCCAAAATATTATGGCCATTCCAAATTACAAAGAACTTGGGTACAGTGGCCTACCATTTGAACTACTCGAAAACTCTGAGATTCGAAAAAAAATTTCACGTTTCATTACATGAAGTCTTGGAAAGCTGAAACAGAATCTACTGTTTTAATGACCAAATGGGTTCACAACAGATAGCACTCAAACCACTCCACTGCCTAATATATAGCAATTCTCAAGGCCATGTAAACGTTCACACCAACATACATGTTAAACTTGGACTGTGAGAAAATTGATTGCACATTTCGCCCTCTTTCTTGCCCCCAAAACCCCACATGACAGAATAATATGCATATTTTGCAATAAAGCCGGATGAAATTGAAAGGCATTTGGGAGAATAAAAAAAAAAATTAGATGAGATAAAAATCATTGACAAATCCCAAGAAGAATGACTACAATCTGTTCATCCACATATTTATAATCATAAAACAAATTAAAATAAATAATTAAGCATAAATTTCATATGGGTCACCAAAAATGTTAAGCAACAAGTAAAAATGAAGTATGAAAATTTAACACATACGAGACAAGGGATATTGGAGAACTGGTCCAAAATATTACAACAATAATCGAAGCATAAACCGAAGCATTTACCGGTGACGGGGGAGCAGAGGGCGGGGGCGGCAACGGTAGACCAGAGAGAGCAGTGACGGGTAGCGAGACGGAGGGCGTAGAGAGAATTTGGGCGGCGAGAATGGAGAGAGCAGATCCTTGGGTTCTATTTCAGGGTTAGTGAAATTAGCTCCCGCGCGCGATTGATAAATGGAGGGAGTGAAATTTTTAAGACTATTTTGTTTAACTAATATTTTCATTCGTGAGATGCACGAAAATATAATTTTGATAATGTTTTCGATCAAAATTTATAAAAATATTTTAATTATATAATTATATAAAATAAAAATATATTACAATTACATATCAAAAATGATTGAAAGCAATACCTAAAAATAATAATTAAAATAGGAAATGCAACATTTATCTTTTTTTTTTGATATATTAAATTATTTTCAAATAAAAGTTAATATATATAATTAACAACCATTAATTTTTGTAATTTAGTTTTTTCACTCATGCGATGCACGAGAATACAGTTGTGATAATGGTTTCGATCTAAATCTAACGTATTATATTAACTGTATAATCATGTCAACTAAAAACATAGTGCAATTACATTTTAATACTAAAATTTTATCGAATTCAAAACTAAAAAAATAAAATAAAGGTAATCAGAATAGGAAATGCAACATTTACAAAACTAATACAAAATTAAAAAATATTTTGATCATTATAAGATTTTTTTTTTTAGTTGTTCGTTGCTTTTAAAAAATAGTTTCTTTATTTGTTTGTTAAACTTTCTTTTTTTAAATAAGTTATTTTTTTATCTTTTTTTATATATTAGATTATTTTTAAATAAAATTAACAACCATATATAAATCTATATTAGCTTTAAATAAGTTATTTCATTTTATTTGTAAAATAATTTCTTTAAAAAAAAATTTATGATCTTTGAAATGATTATTTTTTTTTTCAATTAAAATTGATTCGACCACAATTAAACCCGATTCAATGAATCCCTCACAAAAGAGTCTATTTGTGATATACATTTAATACAAACAAAAATATGCAACTTGTAAATCATGTAATTTGAATCACTATTGTTCAGACGACTGTCCTTCCCCGGCATCCACTGAGGCCTCAACATCCCCACCAGTCATTCGACGTAGATTGATGTCATCTAGTGGGCCTAGATCCAAGAACAGTGAAAACATCGTTGATGTGTCACCTTGGACTAAATCAGTCCCGGTAACAACCGTCTTAGGTAGCTCCCAAGCTCTTCGATGATTTACTTCTTGGACAACTCGCCAATTGGGACCCCTTATAGGATCATTTATATAAAACACCTGTCGCGCTTGAGAAGCCAGTATGAATTGGTCATCCTTGAACGCCTCAACACAACCATTAATGCTTGTGATGTTGTTTTCTATTGCAGTTCTTTTGCCTTGCGTCCTAAACCATTTACACCTGAGAAGCACGATTGAAAAGCCACCAATATACGACAGTTGAAGTACCTGTTGCAACTGCCCATAGAATGTTTCGCCTCCTATCCCTGAAAGACTACTTCTTGCCGGAAAATCTCTGACGGTCCACAACAGTGCTGCACGCATTCGAAAAATTTCATTATTATTTCCTGCGTCATGTGAGTCAAGACCTGTGTACCATAGTTCTTTTAGCTCATCAACTAGTGGGCGTAGAAAAACATCTATGTCTTTCCCTGGTGATCGCGGGCCAGGTATCAATAGAGTAAGCATCAGATTTTCTTCCCTCATACACAACCACGGAGGTAGGTTATAGGTACATAAAACCACTGGCCACATGCTGTAAGACTTACTCATGTTTCTGAACGGATTAAATCCATCAGCTGCGAGACCCAATCGAACATTACGAATTTCACATGCAAAATCTGGGTGTGCTTTATCAAAATCCTTCCAAGCCTGTCCATCAACCGGATGCCCCATTTCATCTTCGTCCATTGAACGACCAGTAATATGCCACCTCATATTTTTTTTGCAGTGTGTGCAGTAGCGAACATACGCTTAAGCCTGGGAGCCAGCGGAAAATAACGTAACACCTTATGCGGGACATTCTTACCATACGGCTTCCCTACCACTTGAGACCATCGACTTTCAGAGCATATTGGACAGATCTGTTTATCAGCATTCTCCTTCCAAAACAGTGCACAGTCGTTCTTGCAGACCTGAATTGACTCATAGCCAAGCCCTAACTTACTCATTAGCTTCTTAGCTTCGTAATGTGAATCCACAAGATTTAAATTGGGAAGTGCCAACTTCAATAGTTTAAGCAGGTCATCGAACGACTTGTTGGTCCACTTGTTCATCACTTTAATATGCATCAACTTAGCCAAAAAATTCAATAACGAGAATGAAGAGACACCCGGATGCAACTCTGACTGCAATGCCTCAAACAAGTTGTCATACTCAACGTTAGCTCTTGCCTCCATCGGTTCTCCCCCTACCACATCATGCAGAATGTCTGCCATCTCATCTCTTGAAACTACTGGCTCCTCCTGTATCTGTGTGTCTACGAGCACTTCCATTGGTTCTCCATGATAAATCCATCTTTCGTAATGTTCTAAAAAACCATATCGGAATATGTGGTCATCTACAACACTTACTAATTGTTTTGCTCTGTTTAGACAGTTATTGCATGGACAAGAAATCATCCCCCTGTCATTTGCCAATGGCGTGGCCATTCTTATAAATGCTGCAACTCCGTTTGCAAATTCGATGGACTTGCCCCGTATTCTGTTCAATTTTATCCAACTCTTGTCCATATGTATCTGTACTTCGTTTCCACTGTTAAAAAAAACACATATAACTGAAAAGTTAGAGTGATGTGAACATGTGCTAAACCCTTATCGCTCCAATAATAAAAAAATCATGGTACGGCTCCTAACCATTCAACAATGACTCGCGAGTAGCGAGTTGTGCCATTTTTTTTCCTATTACTACTTCTACGTCACGCATAAATTTTGGCAACATCTCCCTACTATTCTCCTAGCCGATCTTCTGACCCTATTAAATCTATTGTTCGGGAAATCTCTAGTGAGAAGTCGGCACTCGTCAATTAAGCCCTTGTTTGATTCCGTTACAATCTCATAAAAAATACTACTTTTTTGTACAGTAATCAATCTTAATCATCCAAAAAAGTCAAGCTCACAATTTTTTACTTTTCAAACTACTTTTTAACTATTAGATTTCTAGAACCTAACTTTTTTTCAAAAACTATGTTTATCAAGCAAGGGCTAAGATACCAAAATACGAGTTATTCACTCCATTGTTCTGAAGAGCTGTGCAGACCAAGAGGGCTACATCTCGACGATTCTAACCTCGGGAATTTAGATTTTAGCCAGAAAAGAGCCTAACGAAACCCCAAAGCTTCAGCAATAAGTGGATCGACAGCAATTCCTTGTACGGGAACAATTCTGGCAGCAACAAAAGACCCCATGTCATCTCGGATCACAAGGCCAAGCCCACATTTCCTTTGATCATCAAAAATGGCCGCATCAACATTGAGTTTAAAGGATCTTGTTGCAGGAGGTTTCAACTTTTCGTTCTCCAGTGTACTGGAGGTGACCGAGGGTGGGTTTAAGGGCTGGTTTGCTTCACGCCATTGTTGAAACAGAGTTTTAGCTTTAGTCACCACCTTAAGTACTATATAAGACTTATTATTCCAAACTGTCTCATTTCGGTTCTGCCATATAAGCCCAGCAGATCATAGCAACAGTCTCCTGTTCTTGAATATGATTTTTGAATTTGATTGTGAGCCACTCTTTAGATTAGCAACCATGGGGGATGAGCAGGAGCTGACTACTCCTACCACCTCCCAAACTTTCTGAGCAAATTCAGAAGAGACAAAACCAGCAGCATGCTCAGTTTCAGGAAAACATTACATGCACACAGACAACAATGATATCAGCCTTTAAGCAGCAATTACTTTTAAAAAGTTATACCATATTAAAAATGATGATTAATGTCGCAAAAGATTATTCTGGAAAGAACAAAGACTTTTTAGACAAGCTTATCATATGAACTTGAAAAATATTACAGGTGGAGGTGATTGATGGATCATTTATATAATTCTACAAGTTTCATCATTTAACTTGAGAAGACTACTTGTTGCATAATGAAAAGTCAATACAACCATTACCGGATGAGTTTTAGAGCTGCATTCGATATAGCAATGATTACAATTACTGGAAGCTAGCCGACACCCGCGACATGAAAAAGAGAATTCTAATTTTAAAATAATGTTTTGAAATAAGTTATTATTAATTATACTGCAACAATATACAATTTCAATATCCGATTACCCATCTAATCCAAACATAAAATGCTATTAAATTGAAGTGTCAGGAGCATGCAAAGGCACCAATGCAAATAATGTATATAGATTTCATTTCACTGTATAGGATAGAACTCCTTCCTGTCCCGACAATCATTCATAATCTCAGATAGCACACACATATCACTGAACCCACTGAAAATCCTGCGTGTTTGATACACTACATTTTCCATGGAAAATAAAAACATTTTCCTACTTTCCACTTTTTTAGGTGTTTGATAGCATTTTTTTTCATCGAATTAGTTTTTCATCTTTTCTCGATTTCTCACTTTTTACTTGTTTTTATTGAATTCATTTTCCCACCACTTTGGTGAGAATTGATTTTCCATCTTTCGTCTAGTTTCATCTTTTTTTATTGTTGTTAATTAACTTTTTTTTTTTTGAGAAATTATTATTATTATTATTATTATTAAGTACAAATGTGTTTAAAATTTTAAAAATAATAATATTTTGATTAAAGTAGCAAAAATTTTGCTTTATTTTTCATGAAAAATAATGTCAATCAAATAACAAAATTTGAAAAATTCTTCACTCTTTTCACATAAAAAATTAAATCAATCAAATACATTAAATTTCTAATTTCTAAGAAAATAAGTTTCCAGGAATTTATTTTCTTTCCATCCAAATTTCACCATCACAATCAAACGGGCCCTTAGTTCAACAATTTCACACAATGTTTTCCCAAGAAGTTGGTGACTTTTTATCGATTTTACTCTTGATTTTCAGTTTTGGTTTTAAGAGCCGATCGATTTCGAATTTTTTTTTTTTCTTTTTGTAAAAACAGAGAGTTCTCGATTTTTTCCATTCGATTGGCTTGGTTCCATTTTTTTTTTTGTCCACCCCTATATATTAGGTAAAAAGTTGTGAATTAATTGAATTCCTTCGATTTCATTACCTTGTCCACAATATTGAGGAACTTGGTAATGTTACTACTATTATGTTTCATCACAACCAATTATTTAGTTGACTTCAGGTTCTCAAAGTTCTGTATAACATTAGTTCATTTTTGTGAGCACTAATCATAGATAATGACTTATTATTGTAATCTTATATTATAGAAGCATATTAGAATGTTAATATATTTCCAAGTTCATAATAGAGAAAATTACATGGACACTTGTATTTCAAAGATACAATTTAAAAATATGGTGGAAAAATATTTTTTCTAAATTTCAGGTGTTAATTAATTTAATTAACTGATTAAATATAATTAAAGTAATAAAGGAAATTCTCCCTCTCTCCAACTCACTGTACATGACTACGTCCATTCCCCCACTCTCTCTCTCTCTCTCTCTCTCTCTCTCTCTCTCTCTCTCTCTCTCTCTCTCTCACACACACACACACACACACAGAGACAAATACACACATCCGCTCCCTCTTCTCTGATGAACCAGCTAGAGCAGCATTCCCATTGGACGCATCAGCAAACATCGTCGACGGCGTCACAATGTGGGCGGCAACAGCAGAAGCGCCGCTAGTAGTGGACCTCCGCACATAATAGGAGTGCGCTACACCGCCTCGCTCGCGATGCCTGCTGCACATCGGAATCAAGATTTTAATCAGAGAGTTCGCTGAAATTGGAAGAACCGACTACAATTTAGTTCACATAAATCTGGTTTGAGTTCACAGAAATCGAAACATGGTTGCAAATGCATTGTGAAACTAAAATCGGAGGTTTGTGAATCTGATTTGATTCTATGATTCTGAATTGTGGGCAGTGTTGGTGAGGCAATAGTGATGGTGTGAAGCTAGCTGTGGTGGTGGTGGTGGTGGTGGTGGTGCTACTGTTGGGGGTGGTGGTTGTCGATAGTGGTGGTGGTGGTGGTGGTGGCGGTGGCGGCGTTGCCACTGTTGTAGGCTCTTTTTGGTGGATTGGTGTAGGGGTGTGGGGGAGAGGTGGGGGGGTTGCAGGTGGGTGGTATTGGGTGGGTAGTGTTTCTGACCAATTATGAGCAATTGTGGCTGACAAATTGATTTTGGGAGTGTGACCAATTTTTAGGTAATTGTGACTACAATATTAATTAAATGTGACCAAAACAATTGTTACAAAATTTTATTGTCACAAACGTGATTAATTATTAGGTATTTGTGAAATAAAAATTGACTAATTGTGACAAAAAAAAGAGTAAGTTGTGATTAATAAATAATATGTGACTAAGAATGTTTTGTTTCGACTATATTTGTAATCGTGATCAAAGTTTTTGTTGATTGTGATTTTTCAGGTTGGGTGTAACCGAACTGTGACTTAGTGTGATTGAACTGCGACCTTGTGTGACTGATTATGACCAATGAATAAATATTATGTGACCAATTATGAATAATTGCTACCAATTATATTAGAGATTGTGATCTACTATGTCTTTGTGTGACAGTTGGATGAGGACGTGATGTGACCTCGTGTGACCAAACTATGACTTTATGTGACCAAATTGTAACCTCATGTGATCGAACTGTGACCTCATGTGACCAAACCATGACCTCGTATGACCGAACTGTCAATTTATGTAACCGAACTATAACCTCGTGTGACCGAATTATGATCTCGTGTGAGCGAAATGTGACTTTCTTTGATCGAGAACTGTGACTTTATGCAATCGAACTGTGACATCATGTGATTGAATTGTGACCTCATGCTACCGAACTATGACCTTATGCGACCAAATTGTAACGACCCGGATCCCACAACGGGCTGTCTCGATCGTTAGATGACAGCGTACTATCCCCACTATACCAAATCGGGTCTTTTCAGCTTCTTTTTCCTCATTTGCACGCTCCCTGAGAAAACTTCCCAGGAGGTCATCCATCCCAAAATTTCTCCAAGCCAAGCACGCTTAACTGTGGAGTTTCTAACGATGGACTTCTGGAAAAGAAGGTGCACCTAGCTGGTATGAGTAGTACCTTTCTTAGTCGGGGTATTAAAATCACCCCCTGTTAGACTCGCGACGTCCTCGTTGAGCTTAACCCATCTGAGGATCTGTTTCCAAGCATTGGGATTCTAGAGGTGGCTCCTGCCCTATGACATAGCACTTAGTTCTCGATTTCCGGCTGGTGGTCGTCTCTGATACCATTTGTAACAACTCGAGTCCCACTTAACGGGCTGTCTCGGTCTTTAGATGACGGCGTACTGTCCCACTGTACCAAATTGAATCTTTTCAGCATGCTTTGTCCTCACTCGCACGCTCCCCGAGAAAACTTCCCAGAGGTCACCCATCCCAGAATTTCTCCAAGCCAAGCATGCTTAACTTTGGAGTTTTTAATGATGGACTTGCGGAAAAGAATGTGCATCTTGTTGGTATGAGTAGTACCTATCATTTTTTTAAGTTTTCTTAGTCGGGGTATTACACAAACTGTGACTTTGTGTTACCAACTGTGACCTTCGTGTCGGGTTGGGTCGGTCGCCTGGGTGGGTGGGTTGAATTTTGCAACTAAATTTGTAATTGCAACCGCACTGTGATTTCGTATGACCAACTGTGACTTTGCTGAGTGAGGTGGTGAAATTTGCAATTAAATTTATAATTGCGACTGGATTATTACTTTGTATGACCGTGACTTTTTGGGTGGGGTGAAGGCAAATGTGGATGGGTGGAATGGGGGCACCGTGAAATTTGCGACTAAATTTGTAATTGTTACTTTTTGTGACCAACTGTGACTTGTGGGTGTGGGGTGAAATTTGTAACTAAATATGTAATTGTGACTGAAATATGACTTTGTGTAACCAATTGTGGCTTCGCGGGGTAGGGTGGGTGGGGTTGGGGACGGACAGGGGTGGGGGTGGGGGTGCGAGAAAATAGAAGAAAAATCATTATTGGGTAGGGGTGGGGTGGTAGAGTACAGTGTGATTTTGTATGACCAATTGTGACTTTATAGATAGGGTGGGTGGGAAAAATAGAAGAAAAATAATTATTGGGTGGGGTGGGTGGTGGGGACAGAAATCTGATTTTGGGTGACCAATTGTGACTTTGCGGGTAGGATAGGGTGGGGTTGGTGGAATGGCAGGACTGGTGGATTGGAAAAAATAGAAGAAACATCATTTCTTGGTCTGGTGGGAGGGTGGGGTGTGGTGTGTAGGGTGCGATAAGGTGAAAGGGGACCGAAATGTGATTTTGTGTAACCAATTGTGACTTTTCGGAGCGGGGTGGGGTGGGGTTGGGTGCGAAAAAATTTACGAAAAATCGTTTTTTGGGTGGGGTGGGTAGGTAGGTTCGCGGGACCGAAATGTGACTTTTTATGACCAATTGTGACTTTGCAGTAGGGGTGGACAAAATAACCGAACCAGACCAGACCAAACCAGAATCAAACCAAACCAAGCGATTTGGTTCGGTTCTACATAAAAAAATAATGGTTTGGTTCTTAGAATCAAAAATCATTTGGTTTTGGTTCTGGTTCCGGTTCTCTTTCCAGAACCAAGAACCAAACTTAATTTACATATATATATATATATATTTTACAAATTAGTGGATATTCATCTTACCAAAATATTCAAATCTGAAATTATAAATGTGAAATATACAAAAATATTATTTACCATACATTTTATCTCATTTTCTATTAGACAAAGATTTTAAATCGTAAATCTAATTATAATTATAATTCATTTTTCTTCTTTTTTTCAATTATAGACACGCATTCACACGGCTTTACTTGCACTTGTATAACACAGCAATCGTTGCACTCCTTAGTCACCATTGAGGGCGTAGATGTTTATTTTTTAAAATTTATGTATATATACACATCGGCTCAATTCGTCAATTCTCAAGAGTTAACCCTAACTCAAGTTGCAAATACATCCCTAACTCACACGGCACTTCAGTAGAATGTGACTCAGAACTTCATTGCAACCTATAACAATAAGTCTAAACAGTCTTTATGTTCGATTCTCTAAGTTTCAACGGGTCGGTGAGCTTCCTTTAGGTGAGTTTCTTCTTCTTTGACTTAGAATAACATGTTACTTTTTCTAAATTTTTATTTTGGTAACTAAAATTTTCATTTTCTATTTAGTATTGATGTAGATGGATTCTAATGAAGAAGCGGATATAAACATATTTTAATTTGCATTTATTAGTTAAAAATTCAAGTAATGGTCTCTGAACCAAACCAAACCAGAACCGAGCGGTTTGATTTCGGCTTGGTTCCATCTACACTATCTTAAAAGTGTGAATGAGGAAGAATCTTTTGATTGACCAATTTAACCTCAATTTTTTTTAAAAACCAAATATACCCTTTAAGTGCCCATTTATTTATTTAAAAAGAAAGAAAGGGGGATAAAAAATGTAGCGCCCCGAGTTCCGTATACCCGATTCACTACGTCATTTTCTGTCTAAATTTTTTTCGAATAATATTTTTGCGGAAGAAATAATTGAAATTCATTTTTGGCAACATTAAATAAACTGTAATGGCCGCTAAAATTGAAAACATTTATGAAACCATTTGAAATAGTAAATCGAACCATTAATATTGTAAAGAAATTGCCAATATCATAATTTCTCAAATAAATGAACTTCTCTAAATTATTCGATTGTTTGGAAAATACGGAAATCATTAACGTCAAACTTTCAACCGTTCAACGATTTTTGCCACCATCATTCATCGCTCGCCACCGCCTCCAAAATCTGCAAAACTGTTAAAAAGTAGGGTGAGTATTTCATGGGGGAAATACTCAGTAGACTCATCGCAAATTAATTTAATTTATAAGATGATTAAACACATAAATCCCGGCTCTTTATAAAACGGGCATTGATAGAGCTTCTTTATAAAACTGCTCTTGATAAAACTCATATTGTGCATTACAGCACGGGACATATTTTGCAAATCATATGCTCTTTGAAAACATCTCTTTGAAAACAGTTCTTTGAAAACCATATACTTATAAAAACATTTTAATTATGCCAAGCATAATTTCTTTTGAAAGTATAACATAAGATAGGATTGAAATCCTCATAAACATAAGAATTTTACCGAACTTAGGTGGTAAGAATTCTTATGTAGTAAAATCATAATAACAGTAAGTTTTCATCATAACATAGGATAAAATCGAAATCCTCATAAACATAAGAATTTTACCGAACTTAGGTGGTAAGAATTCTTATGTAGTAAGTATACCAAGCATAATTTTCTGAAATTCATAGGGATCAATTGCATCATAACATAAGATAGGATCGAAATCCTCATAAACATATGCGACAGGAATTTTACCGAACTTAGGTGGTAAATCCTCATAAACATATGGAAAGATAGGAATTTTACCGAACTTCGTGGCAAATCCTCATAAACATAGGAGACACAAGAATGTTACCGAACTTAGGTGGCAAGAATTCTTATGTGTAGCGCTACTAAAACTCCGGTCCCCTTAACATATCATAACTTATCATATGGGACCCAAAACAATCTTGGTAGATTGATTTCATAGCAATGATCCAAAAAAAACATTTTCGTGAAGCATAGGGTATACTTACTTTTCGTAAAACATAAAGTATATTTTCTTTTCATAAAAACATACTTACTTTTCATAACAACATAAGGTATATTTACCTTTCATAAAAACATACTTGTTTTTCTTAAAAATTGACTTTCACAAGTCACATGACATTCATATGAAATCATAATTTAAATCAATTAATAAGTGCGAGTCTACCTCAAATCCGACGAGTGCAAAGTTGAGCGGGAATGACTTCAATTTCTTTAAATTCTCCGTACGCTTCGTCTTAGCCAATAAGTCACTTTAGTATATCGAATATATAGTTCAAAATGATAAATTATAATTTGAGGACTAAAATTGATGTTTTGAAAGTTGAGGGACTAAAATGAATACTTTTGAAAGTTCAGGGACTAAAATAGATATTTTGAAAGTTGAGGGATTAAAATGAATACTTTGAAACTTGGGCTTAAAAGTAAATCAGCATGTATTGAAATAAAAGAGTTTAAAGTTAAAGGGCTGAAGTAAATCATTTAAAACTTTGGGGCTGAAATGGATAACTTAAAAAGTTGGGGACTGATTTGAAAACCTTTAAAAACTTCAGGGACCAAGCTGTAATTTCTGAAAGTTAAATATAATATCAAATATATCTTTTTCTCATTCAGATCGAAGAGAGAGAGAGATCACACAGAGAGGCGGAGAAAGGCGATCGGCGACAGTCGCGAGCTGAGGGATATTTTTAGGAAAACTGTGCTATAGCCGGCGGTTTACCGGCGCAATGTCGTCGCGGTTATCGGCAAGAAGTGGTCAGAGAGTGGTTAAGGTTTTTGAGCGGATTGAGTGCGAAATCAGAGATAAAACGAGGCTTGGATTCAGATTTAGGGTTGCGATTTGGGTCTGAAATTCCGGCGAAGGGAGCGGCGATTGAGGTAAGTAACTGGCTCTATTGATTCTTGGTTTTGATTTTGGTTTTGGGTGAGGATTTGGAGCTGCGAGGTTTTCCGATGGAACTCTGGTCGAAATGGATCAAGGATGAAGGTTAGTTTCTGGGCTTCATCTATTCCTGAGTTTTGGGTTGTTTTAGGAGTTGTTCTGATTTGCGATTGAAGTTTGGCAGTGGCGTCGATGGAGGTTCAGGCGGTGGTTGTGATTTCCGGTGGTGGTTTTCGAGTGACTGCAGTGGTTGAATTGGTGACTGGAGATGGAAACAGAATTGATGATGATGATTGGCGATGGAACAGTGATGGTGTGACGGTTTGGATTTGGAGATGGTGGTTTATTTGTGGCAGTGGCTGCGGAACCATGGCTTTATGAATTGAGCTGTGAATTGATTTCTCTGAGTTGTGTGATAGTGATTTTGGGGCAGTGGACTGGTGATGATCATGATGTAGCCGGTTGGTTGATGGTTTGGAAATTGATTTGGGCAGTAGAGGCGTAAGTGGTGACTGTGGTGATGATGGAAGTTCATGGCTGAAGATTGAGTAATGGCAGTGATGGAATTGTGGTGTAACTGATTGGTACTGATGATGGTTGGTTGGGTGGTGGCTCTTAGTTGATACATACAGTGGATGGTGATTGTGTAGACAATTGAGGCTTGGTTGATGTGTTGATGATGGGCTGTGGTGGTGTTTGGGAAATTGGTGTCTGGTACGAAGGTTGAAGTTCACAGTTGTTATTGGTTTGGTTGGCGATAGGGGTGGCTGCTGCTGTGATTGGGCTTTGAGTTGGGTTCTTGCAGAGAATTTGGAGGATTGATAATGGTGTTATAATGATGGAATGATGGAGGAAAAAGAAAAGGGAAATTGATTAGTGGAAAACATTATGATTTGGAGGAATCTTTGATATATTAATTGAGTGGAAATTATCATAATTTGGTTGATATGGGATGGTGGTTGCTTAGTGTAAAGATAGGATGATTGATTAGATTATTGTGGGATATGGAAAGAAAATATGATGAGGGAGGGAGTGGCGTAGGTGATGAAAGTTTTGTGTTAGGTGGAATTGGTGATTATAATGATAGTGTTTGTTGATAGTGCAATGAGGTGGAAAGAATAATAAAGAAATTTGTGTAAAGATATGAAAATATGTGGAGAAAATTTGGTTTAATTAGATACAATCAAATTTTAAAATAAATAATATTGAGATAAAAATTGAATTACTTATTCGGACTTGAAATAATTTGAATAAGGAAAATTGAGATATTTTAATAAATTTGGAATTCAAAAATGATTTTAAAAATAATACTTTGAATAATTAATTAAAATAACATAATTTTAGAAATTCGGATTTTAATTTAAAATCGAACAAATTCGATATTTCTTGACTTGGCTAGACGAATCCGTCGCGGCGTTAACTTCAAAACAATAGCAACACAATTTTCTAAATATTAAAATAATTATTAATTGCATAAAAATTCTGGGTCGCTATAATCTTACCCCCTTAAAATAATTTCGTCCTCGAAATTAAACTTACTTGATCTTATGATTTTTGAATACTTAATCCGAATCTCTTCTTCTTCTTCTCTGATGTAGCATCATTGCTACCAAATTTAACCCAACCATTTTTAACCAACTGGACTTTTCTATAGACATATGTGTTTACTCAAAATTCTTCTGAATCGTAAGTGACTGAAAGTTCACTATTCTTTGAATTCCATTTTTTATGAACCCAAAACAACATAACTTATTCATAGATGATCAACTTATTTCATAATCTCAATACATTATCACCTTCAATTATCATCATCATATCATTCTTTACAATTTCTATTGTACCTTTATATTCAAATAACCTTACGTCCATCATCATTATCTCACAAATCCCAGACAACATCATGTCTTTTTACTAATTTCTGTAATTCCATAAAAAAAATCTCTTCAAGTTTCCATAAATCTTTACTGATATATCAAACCATAATAATTTATCATCTCTAAACTTCTTATCATCGAATATTCCCAAAATAATCAAAAAAAAAATTCCCAATCGTATGTAAAAATTTCATCATATCTTGTAGTATTCATGTAACATGTCACTTATCATCGTATCATGTGACCTCAGATATTCGTATATATCTCTAAAATTTCCACAAATCTTTACTGACATATCATATCATAATAATTTTTCCTTTCTTCTTATCATCGAATATTCCCAAAATAATCAAAGAATTACCTGAATATTCTTTCTACATAATATACCCAATAACATATCAACATAATATCATCAACTTATCATTCCAATATTTGTAACCCAAAATTCAGTAAACAAATATCTTCCAAATAACTAAGATTCTTTACTTAAATGTCACCACATTTCCTGCAAAGTATTTCTTTCACTTATACATACTTATGAATTCTGATTCAATACAGTCCTTATTTCTCTTTCACGTATTCCCGTATCATTTCACTATACCTTGATTATTATACCAAAAATATCAGTACCAAAATCCAAAAAAATATTCCATATCTCCAATATTATCATCAAATTTTCTTTTGTCGAGAAAAATAACAGCGCATTAACTCTTGTTCCCACTTTTCATTATACTTTAAATCATACATCAAGTACTCGGTATCAAATACTCATTCTAGCTGAGAGCTAAGATACTAACTTAAAACAGCATCACAAGGATCAGATATGTTATTCTCAAACTTAAGAAACTTCACTAATTTCCCAAATCTGAAATTCAAAATTAAAATTTTCTATTCTCCCAAACTTCAATTCATATCACACTTTATGAACAATACTCTGATTAATCTTATCACCATTAAAAAAAAGACTTCTGTACATCATATAGGATTCCTCATCAAATTTGCTTAACCCAAAGATACAATCCCATAATTAAAAATCACACAACTGATCATCTCAGATTTTCCATTATTGTAGCCCAAATATTTACTCACTTCAAAAGTACAACCAATAATAATTAATCGAACTGCATCACTAAATCTTTAAATAAACCCATATATTATGACTAAAAATGAAAATTCTCAATCGTAGATAATATTTCACCATAATGCAATAAACCATCAAAATAAGATCATCAAACTCAATATTATGTATCAATTTCTCAGATTAAAAAAAAATCTTGGACTCTACCGTGGTCCCTCTTCTGAACACCATTCCAAAATAAGTCATCACTGTAAAATCTTATCCCTATTTTCCTCAAAATTCATATCCTTATAATACTCTCCAATACAAGTGATCAATCCATTCCCAAGAATAATTAAGATTCTTCCCAATAATGCCCTTATACTTGTCTTCACTCGTCTTTCAAAATATAACTTATCATTTACTCAATCTTGCTTATGAACTTGCAATTCTAAACTCAATTTTCTTAGTGATTGCATACCATACTATGCTCTTAATTCCAAATGATAAAATTCTGGACAGAGTCTCCCTTATAATTTGAACTTATCCCAAACCATAAGTATACTTCATAACTAACAATAACATATAACTCCACATTTATCCACAACGATCTAAAATTTTGAAAACGATTCCAACACTTCAATATCATAAAAAAAAATATCCCATAATTCAATTCATAATTCCTCAACATAACAATTTCAAATTATATTTTTCAATATCACTTCCTTCGATACCTTAATGGCTCAAAAGATAACTCATACTTATAAATATATGCCATAAATCATATTCCCCAAATTTATTCACAAGGCCAAACTTCACAATAAATTTCTCTTCAAAATAGAGGAAATAATTCACTTACTCAACATAATATCCATTACTTAATTCTCAATAAAATCATATTATTCCCATTATGCTCAACACTCGTTTTCTTTCTAAAAAAATTTCTCATAATCATACATTAAAGCATATAAGTTATGACAAAGCATAACAACATCATTATTTTCGAAGAAATACATTCTTATTTCTCATAAATCATAAGTATCCGAAATACTCTTCATTCTTTCTCATAAATCAATAAAATGAGTATTCGAAATACTGAAATAACTTTAAACATTATAAACTTCTTTACCTCGGAGTTGGTGGAGCGAAATGATGGCAGTGGCAATCTTCATCAATAAAAATCTTATAATGAAAAATATTTCTTGAAAATTCTTTTTGAAAATTTTACCAGTCTACAGAAACGCAGACTAGCTCTGATACCAACTTGTAGCGCCCCGAGTTCCGTATACCCGATTCACTACGTCATTTTCTGTCTAAATTTTTTTCGAATAATATTTTTGCGGAAGAAATAATTGAAATTCATTTTTGGCAACATTAAATAAACTGTAATGGCCGCTAAAATTGAAAACATTTATGAAACCATTTGAAATAGTAAATCGAACCATTAATATTGTAAAGAAATTGCCAATATCATAATTTCTCAAATAAATGAACTTCTCTAAATTATTCGATTGTTTGGAAAATACGGAAATCATTAACGTCAAACTTTCAACCGTTCAACGATTTTTGCCACCATCATTCATCGCTCGCCACCGCCTCCAAAATCTGCAAAACTGTTAAAAAGTAGGGTGAGTATTTCATGGGGGAAATACTCAGTAGACTCATCGCAAATTAATTTAATTTATAAGATGATTAAACACATAAATTCCGGCTCTTTATAAAACGGGCATTGATAGAGCTTCTTTATAAAACTGCTCTTGATAAAACTCATATTGTGCATTACAGCACGGGACATATTTTGCAAATCATATGCTCTTTGAAAACATCTCTTTGAAAACAGTTCTTTGAAAACCATATACTTATAAAAACATTTTAATTATGCCAAGCATAATTTCTTTTGAAAGTATAACATAAGATAGGATTGAAATCCTCATAAACATAAGAATTTTACCGAACTTAGGTGGTAAGAATTCTTATGTAGTAAAATCATAATAACAGTAAGTTTTCATCATAACATAGGATAAAATCGAAATCCTCATAAACATAAGAATTTTACCGAACTTAGGTGGTAAGAATTCTTATGTAGTAAGTATACCAAGCATAATTTTCTGAAATTCATAGGGATCAATTGCATCATAACATAAGATAGGATCGAAATCCTCATAAACATATGCGACAGGAATTTTACCGAACTTAGGTGGTAAATCCTCATAAACATATGGAAAGATAGGAATTTTACCGAACTTCGTGGCAAATCCTCATAAACATAGGAGACACAAGAATGTTACCGAACTTAGGTGGCAAGAATTCTTATGTGTAGCGCTACTAAAACTCCGGTCCCCTTAACATATCATAACTTATCATATGGGACCCAAAACAATCTTGGTAGATTGATTTCATAGCAATGATCCAAAAAAAACATTTTCGTGAAGCATAGGGTATACTTACTTTTCGTAAAACATAAAGTATATTTTCTTTTCATAAAAACATACTTACTTTTCATAACAACATAAGGTATATTTACCTTTCATAAAAACATACTTGTTTTTCTTAAAAATTGACTTTCACAAGTCACATGACATTCATATGAAATCATAATTTAAATCAATTAATAAGTGCGAGTCTACCTCAAATCCGACGAGTGCAAAGTTGAGCGGGAATGACTTCAATTTCTTTAAATTCTCCGTACGCTTCGTCTTAGCCAATAAGTCACTTTAGTATATCGAATATATAGTTCAAAATGATAAATTATAATTTGAGGACTAAAATTGATGTTTTGAAAGTTGAGGGACTAAAATGAATACTTTTGAAAGTTCAGGGACTAAAATAGATATTTTGAAAGTTGAGGGATTAAAATGAATACTTTGAAACTTGGGCTTAAAAGTAAATCAGCATGTATTGAAATAAAAGAGTTTAAAGTTAAAGGGCTGAAGTAAATCATTTAAAACTTTGGGGCTGAAATGGATAACTTAAAAAGTTGGGGACTGATTTGAAAACCTTTAAAAACTTCAGGGACCAAGCTGTAATTTCTGAAAGTTAAATATAATATCAAATATATCTTTTTCTCATTCAGATCGAAGAGAGAGAGAGATCACACAGAGAGGCGGAGAAAGGCGATCGGCGACAGTCGCGAGCTGAGGGATATTTTTAGGAAAACTGTGCTATAGCCGGCGGTTTACCGGCGCAATGTCGTCGCGGTTATCGGCAAGAAGTGGTCAGAGAGTGGTTAAGGTTTTTGAGCGGATTGAGTGCGAAATCAGAGATAAAACGAGGCTTGGATTCAGATTTAGGGTTGCGATTTGGGTCTGAAATTCCGGCGAAGGGAGCGGCGATTGAGGTAAGTAACTGGCTCTATTGATTCTTGGTTTTGATTTTGGTTTTGGGTGAGGATTTGGAGCTGCGAGGTTTTCCGATGGAACTCTGGTCGAAATGGATCAAGGATGAAGGTTAGTTTCTGGGCTTCATCTATTCCTGAGTTTTGGGTTGTTTTAGGAGTTGTTCTGATTTGCGATTGAAGTTTGGCAGTGGCGTCGATGGAGGTTCAGGCGGTGGTTGTGATTTCCGGTGGTGGTTTTCGAGTGACTGCAGTGGTTGAATTGGTGACTGGAGATGGAAACAGAATTGATGATGATGATTGGCGATGGAACAGTGATGGTGTGACGGTTTGGATTTGGAGATGGTGGTTTATTTGTGGCAGTGGCTGCGGAACCATGGCTTTATGAATTGAGCTGTGAATTGATTTCTCTGAGTTGTGTGATAGTGATTTTGGGGCAGTGGACTGGTGATGATCATGATGTAGCCGGTTGGTTGATGGTTTGGAAATTGATTTGGGCAGTAGAGGCGTAAGTGGTGACTGTGGTGATGATGGAAGTTCATGGCTGAAGATTGAGTAATGGCAGTGATGGAATTGTGGTGTAACTGATTGGTACTGATGATGGTTGGTTGGGTGGTGGCTCTTAGTTGATACATACAGTGGATGGTGATTGTGTAGACAATTGAGGCTTGGTTGATGTGTTGATGATGGGCTGTGGTGGTGTTTGGGAAATTGGTGTCTGGTACGAAGGTTGAAGTTCACAGTTGTTATTGGTTTGGTTGGCGATAGGGGTGGCTGCTGCTGTGATTGGGCTTTGAGTTGGGTTCTTGCAGAGAATTTGGAGGATTGATAATGGTGTTATAATGATGGAATGATGGAGGAAAAAGAAAAGGGAAATTGATTAGTGGAAAACATTATGATTTGGAGGAATCTTTGATATATTAATTGAGTGGAAATTATCATAATTTGGTTGATATGGGATGGTGGTTGCTTAGTGTAAAGATAGGATGATTGATTAGATTATTGTGGGATATGGAAAGAAAATATGATGAGGGAGGGAGTGGCGTAGGTGATGAAAGTTTTGTGTTAGGTGGAATTGGTGATTATAATGATAGTGTTTGTTGATAGTGCAATGAGGTGGAAAGAATAATAAAGAAATTTGTGTAAAGATATGAAAATATGTGGAGAAAATTTGGTTTAATTAGATACAATCAAATTTTAAAATAAATAATATTGAGATAAAAATTGAATTACTTATTCGGACTTGAAATAATTTGAATAAGGAAAATTGAGATATTTTAATAAATTTGGAATTCAAAAATGATTTTAAAAATAATACTTTGAATAATTAATTAAAATAACATAATTTTAGAAATTCGGATTTTAATTTAAAATCGAACAAATTCGATATTTCTTGACTTGGCTAGACGAATCCGTCGCGGCGTTAACTTCAAAACAATAGCGACACAATTTTCTAAATATTAAAATAATTATTAATTGCATAAAAATTCTGGGTCGCTATAAAAAATGTTCATGACTCTCGAGTTGAAAGACTTAATTAAATCACTCATCACCCATCTTTAATCAAAATTGATTCCTTCCCAAAATCAGCCCAAACCATTTCTTCAACGTAAATCATAATTCTTAAAATATAATGCATCTTGAAACTGGTCGTGATTGAACTGTGGGTTTGTAAAATTTTCCAAATATTCTTTCGTTTACTCAAATTGCCAAGTTAAGGTTGGAGAATCCCATCACCAAATATCGCCTTTCATACATACAATCTTTTTGTTAATGCGATATATCAGCACGATTTCAGTTTCTCGAATTAGGGAAATATTTCTACTGGACAAATCTGCCATAGCCATGGCGTCCCACATCCAATTTCAATGCGCTCCTTTTTTTTCTCGCAACTTGAAATTCAAGAACCGAAAAGGTAAAGTCTAGGAAATCCCTCCTTTCATTATCCTCTCTATCGCACGACTAGAAACTGCTACTTGTAGGTTCAACGGCACATTGTATCCACCAAATTAGAATGAAATTTGCAATGGAGAAAGCACAGAGAAATAAAAGTAATGGTTATAAGATTTCTAAAAGGAAGAGGGGGTTTTTCTAGCATTCTTATTGTTTTATCGAAATTATGTAATGCATGTTTAGTTGTGTGAGGGTAAGATTTTATCTCTAATTTGGTGGTTTCTCTATAATTTAGTGGATGCCAATGTTCATGTCTCCGTTTAGGTCTATTGTTAGCGCAGGTACTTATAATTTGAGGAAGACATGTTTGATTAATGGATTGTATTGATTGTATAATTATTTAATATGGAAAAATATTATTAGATTATTATAAATAGTTCATAATTTTTAATTTCACAATTGTGTTCAAAGAAGTATTGCAATATTTGCAACATTATATTTCAATTTATTCAAAACTTTGTGACGTTATATTCATATTTTCAATTAAAGTTTAATTTCTATCTTTTTTTATTTTTTCAATTTTAGTTTTGTCTTTAACATTCTTAATTTCCTCAATTGTCTTAAAATATCGTATAGCTTCAAATTTAATATCCATATCATATATCGTTTACGTGAGACGTACAACGCACGTGCTTACCACTAGTATCTTTAAAAAAATCAATTGGTTACATTAGTAAAAAATCATCGATTTTTGGTTTGGTTTGGTTCTTGTGGAACCAGAACCAAACCAAACCGAACCAAGTTCACCCCTACTTTGCAGGGTATGGTCGGTAGGTTTGGTGGATGGGCGTGGTTGGAGTATTGGTGGGTGGGATTGCTGTGAAATTTGAGATTAAATTTGTAATTGTGATTTGTGACTAGGATATGACTGTGTGACCAATTGTGACTTTTCGGGTGGGATGGGGTGAAATGGGAAAAATAGAAGAAAAATTATTTTTGGATGGACTGGGTGTTGGGCGGTGGGATAGGGTCGGGATGAGGTGGGTCGGTGTGGAAAAGTAGAAAAAAAAACATATCTTAGGGTGGGGTGGGTGGGTGGTTGGGTGTACGGTTGGGGTTGGTCGGTTGGGGTTGGGGTAGGTGGGGTGAGGTGGGATGGGGCTTGGTGAGATTGGAAAAAAATAGAAGAAAAATCTTTTTTTGGGTGGTGTAGGGTGTTGTGGGTGGAGTTGGGTGGAGGAATAGAAGAAAAAAAATTTGGATAAATTTGTAATTGTGATTTTGTGTGATCAATTGTTACTTTGTGGGTGAGGTGGAAAAACATCGAGAGAGAGAGAGAGAGAGAGAGAGAGAGAGAGAGAGAGAGAGAGAGGAGAAAAAAATTCATTTTCGTGGGGTGGGTTGGGTTGGGGTCTGGGTGGAGTGGGGTGTGAAAAAATGGAAGAAAAAAAATTATTTTTGAGGTGGGGTCAGTAGGGTGGGGTGGTTGGGTAGGTTGTGAAAAATAGAAGAAAAATTATTTTGGGGTTGGGTGGTCAGGCTGGGGTCGAGGCTGTGGCTGGAGTGAGATCAATTTGTCACTTTGCGGTGTGATGGGAGGGTGGGAAAATATCGAGATAAAAAAAGAAAAAAATTAGTTTTGGAGTAGGGTATGGTGGGGTAGGGTAGGGTGGGTGGGAGGGTAGGGGCTGGGGTGAGAGTAGTTGTAACTTCAAAATTTGAATTTTTGATTTAATATTATATTAGTTTTAATATAATATATAATAGATTATTTTTTTTACATAATATATAATATTATATTTTTGTTTTTAATTATTAAACACCTGATTTTTAAAAATAAATGTTAAGTTTGTTATTTTTAGAAAGTGAAACTCAAAGTGTTGTAATTTTATAATTTTCCCTTCATAATATCCCAGGTGTTGGGAATTTCGACACGTCGATTCCAACTTTCTTTTTCCCACAGGATCTTTCGATGTTCAAAATATAATAAGCAAACAAGAAAATAAATACGAACACAGAAATTTACGTGGTTCAGCAAAATGCCTACGTCCACGGACCCTCGCCAAAGCTTTTCACTATATATTAAATTGTTACAAATATATAGACTTTCACTCACCAACCCAATCCCACAGACCACAGAGAAAATACAACAAACGAGATTTACCACATATAATTTCTACCCTTTGACTTACACTACAAAGAGTTACAAGAAACTTCACAATATGCTAGGCTCACAATTTTCTCTCTTTGATCACAATGTGGCACTAATTAGCACTCTCTCATATGTTTGTGATGGTGTATTTCTTCCTTGAATTCCTTCTCTATTTATAGAGAGAATTCTACATGAAAAATTCTCTTAACACCAAAACATCATGATTAGTCAAATTAATCATCATTCCAAGACATCATAATTAATCAAGACTAATTATCATTCAAAGACATCATAATTAGTCAAGACTAATTATCATTCAAAGATATCATAATTAGTCAAGACTAATTATCATTCAAATACCATAATTAGCTCCAACATCCTTTGTTTCAACTAGGCACTCATTATGTTTCACTAGGCACTTGATTAATTTGGGTCAAATACCCAACAATCTCCACCTTGACACAAATTCGTCCAAGCCAAAACCAAATTCAAATATTGGGTAACAGGCAAGTATTTTTCCACTTTGACAGTCCCATACTCCATCATATGAGTATAATCACTCAGAATTATCAACGAACTCCGAGAATTTCATCGGCCCATGTCGAAACAAAATTGCTGAAATTTATGGTGCAACTCCCATTTTGGTTCTCCTTGGAAGTTCATCAGCCATCGACATAAATTAAACCACATACCTTGCATCTAAACCAAACCAATGCTGTATGCGAACACAGTACCCGTGCCAGTAAGAACACATCCTCTATCATGGCAACTGGCATCATGCCATGAGGATGTTCCATCTTACTCAGAGTACATCTTCACCACCCTCCACCAGGAGAGTCGTATTGTCCTTCGAGCAGTTCGCCGAGTCCGCTCCACCTTTTGGACAATTTCTTCTCACGTGCCCGGATTGACCACAGTTCCAACATGTCACCTTCTTATTCATGGAGTTCCCTCTCTTCCACCTTTCAGTAACAAGCAAATTATTATTAGAAGAATTATCGTCTCCACCTAATCGCCGCTCTTCAGAGATCAATTTACTTGTAACTTCAGCAAAATCCACCGTTTCCTTCCCGTACATCAAAATCGGCTTGATGTGCTCAAACGTGGATGGAAGAGACCAGATGAGCCGCAACGCTTTATCCTCATCTTCAACTTTGACTCCAATAGATTACAGTTCAGAAACAATCCCGTTAAGAACACTAAGATGGTCAGAGATTTTTGTACTTGCGCTCATTCTCAACGAATGAAACTGTTCCTTCAGATACAAGCGATTTGACAAGTTCTTCGTTTGATACAACTCTTCCAGTTTCTCCCAAAGTTCCTTAGCAGCAGATATCCCATGAATATTTGCAAGAACATTCTTGGCCAAACAAAGTCGTATTGTACTAGCAGCTTTCAAATCCAAATCTTCCCAATCTTCATCAGTCTTGCTGGATTCAATTTCTTTGTCAGAACTCTCAGTTGGTTTTCCCTTCAAAGCTTTGTGCAGACCCGTCTGAATCAAGACATCCTTGACTTGTACTTGCCACAAGCCAAAATTGATTCTCTCGTCAAATTTCTCCACATCGTACTTGACAGACATATTTTCTTTTGCTTCAAATTATTTGAACCACCTGTATCTCTGATACCACTTGTTGGGAATTTCGACACGTCGATTCCCACTTTCTTTTTCCCACAGGATCTTTCGATGTTCAAAATAAAATAAGCAAACAAGAAAATAAATACGAACACAGAAATTTACGTGGTTCAGCAAAATGCCTACGTCCACGGACCCTCGCCAAAGCTTTTCACTATATATTAAATTGTTACAAATATATAGACTTTCACTCACCAACCCAATCCCACAGACCACAGAGAAAATACAACAAACGAGATTTACCACATATAATTTCTACCATTTGACTTACACTACAAAGAGTTACAAGAAACTTCACAATATGCTAGGCTCACAATTTTCTCTTTCTTTGATCACAATGTGGCACTAATTAGCACTCTCTCATATGTTTGTGATGGTGTATCTCTTCCTTGAATTCCTTCTCTATTTATAGAGAGAATTCTACATGAAAAATTCTCTTAACACCAAGACATCATGATTAGTCAAGACTAATCATCATTCCAAGACATCATAATTAGTCAAGACTAATTATCATTCAAAGACATCATAATTAGTCAAGACTAATTATCATTCAAATACCATAATTAGCTCCACCATCCTTTGTTTCAACTAGGCACTCATTATGTTTCACTAGGCACTTGATTAATTTGGGTCAAATACCCAACACCAGGTGGATACCATCCATCCCTTTCACATGCCATTTCACCATGACGACTTTACAACTCAACATGCCTAGATCAAATTGTAGCGATCGGCCTCCCAAAGGATTCATAAACTCTTATTATAAGAGCTTGCGGTGTACTTAAATATTAGAAATAAATAAATTAACATAGTTAACAAAACATTCAAAATAAGAGTCTGTTTAATAATGTAAAAAGTTTTGATTTTTGTGATTTTTTTTTTTTAATGGATGTGTGGTTTAAAAATTTTTGAAAAATTAAAAATTGTGGACTTCACTAAATATAGATGGTTGAAAATGAGTTTAAAAAGTTGTGGTAAAAAATTTTTTACATTATCAAACAAGCTCTAAATGTCTTGAAGAAGTAAGCTAGCTCATCTCCTGGAATAGATGAGAAAACCCTAGATCTTGATTCTATTTGTACGTATTCAGGCAAACTCTAGCTTAGAATTAAGGGTGGGTTAAATGAAAAAGTCATCTATTGTTGCCTGTCTGTTTGTTTGTTTGTGTTTATATCTTGACTAAGAAAATAATGGTGGCATACCAATTAGAATACCACCGCCAATTATAAGAAAGGACTTAATTTGGAGATACCAGTCACTTTGTTTCGTGAGGCGAAATATTAAAACAAACAAGCATACAACTTTATTTATAAAACAAACAAGCATACAACTTTATTTATAAAACAAACAAGCATACAACTCATATTGTATATTACTCATATTAATATATAACATGAGTAAACATAGATGGAAACTTATTTATTACATGATATCATACCCTCTTTATTGTAAGTATATTAATGGAGAGGGGAGTCTGATTGACGCAGCAATCATACGTACACACACACTAGTGGTTCTTCTTCAGTTCCCCCAGTACCTGATTTTGAAAACATCACGGAATTCTTCGTCAGGACCTGGTTTATCTGCAATCAAGCAGCAACGATAGGGTTCTGGAGAGAGTGTTGCCAAGCGTACAAAGAAGTTGTTTGGGACTAAACGAAAGCGAACGCCTTGCATAGGATCATTACCATTCACATTCTCGATTCTGAACAAAGCGCCGTCATTTATTTCTTCAGCAGAGGCTACAATCCAACGTGGATTCTGTCTCTCTTCCATGCGCCAATATTTTTGGTTGTAGCTGCATTTCAGGCGCACAAGTCCGTCTCCTGCATACTCTATTTCGAATTTTGTGTGTGGGCCCGAATTATCCATTTCTTTGCACTTCAGAAATCCATTCTGTTCAGCAAACCATTCTGTTTCGATGCGGATCAAGTATTTACAATTGCACCACGGTTGAATTGCAATAGGATGTCTTGGCCACAATTCCATTTCTCTAGCTATGTAAGTAGTATTGTTCTTGCTTCTGTGATTTTCCCACTCCAACTGAATATGTTATTTATAGGGAAATTGAGCCTTCATTTTACTTGGGCCCGATTTGGTTGAGCTAATAATTAGTGAGGAAAAAAGCGGATAAGTTATTAACGTTTAGAGTTTGTTTGGCTAAGCTTAAATTATAATTTAAGTTGGTCAAATTGGTAAAATAATTTTTTTATCCACAGATATTTTGTAAGACTGACAACTACTATCCACTTAATATCTACATATTATATGATTTATAACTTATGAGAAAATAGACTCTTTATATTTAAAGAATATATTCTACACAATAGAGAGCAAATTTTTTGACACACTCCAAAAATTTTTATTTTTAACTCTTTCATTTACTTTCCCAAAAAAAAATTATTATCTTTCTTTATTTTTAGTTAATATATATATTTTTAAAGAATGTCTCCAACAAGCTCTTGAAACTTAAAATATTCTTTAATTTAGAGAGATCACCCTTAAAGTTCTACTCCAATGGACTCTTTAATTTAACATTTTAATTTAAAGTGTACATTTGACTCTCCAAATGTGGACAGACAAACTCACTTTCTATTATTAAATGCATTCAAAGATTTTTCAAGTTTCAATGCTTTATACGTTAACTTTCTTTATCAAAAATATTTGATTTCATTGGTCATTAATGACTTTTAAAAATATACTATATAAACTGAAAATAAAGAAAGACAATAAATATTCTTTTGAAAAAGTTAAAAAAATAAAAATAAAATAAAGAGTATGTTGGAGTGTGTAAAAAATTTTGCTCTTTAAATTTAAAGATATTCTCTATTATGAAGAAAATGCGTTTTAAATATATAGAGTTTATTGAAAATGTTCTTATAGCATGGTTGGCACTTAGCTCTCCTCTAGGTCTGGTAATAACAATGGACCCAATGAAGCCCCCTGGGCATATCTTTCAGTGACAAAGGGGATGGTAGGAATTTGCTCAGCACAGCTGGGTACAGGATTCGAATCCTAAAATAATGAATTTGTGCCTTGTGGTAAGCAGGAGTCACCACTATTTGTGGGAGTTCCAAAGCTCTCACCCTTACTCTAGGAGGCACAACCTACCATTAACCACTCGAACCAATGGCCCAGGACGTGGTCGGTTCGGGTCCTCGAGACGAGGGTTACTACACCTTTTTAACAATGGACCCAATGACAATGTTTATGAGTTGGAATACATTTATAATGAATAGTGAATAAGGAAATTAGAGGAGATGTTTGGATGGCGCGCCCCAGAGCCCGAGAGAGACCCTTTGCGACTTTAATGTCATTAACTAGTCTTGCTCTAATAACCGTCACGGGCACCACTTTGGTTCCCTTCACGGGCATGTGTTGGACGCAACATGCACGCGCCAAACATGTATATGTGAAGAGCACCATATGGTACCCTTCACTGGCATCAGATCTTTTTCGTGTCATTAACTATTTCCATTATTTAAATATCCACAATCACATATTTAAATAGACTGAACAAAAAACCTCACTCATAAAGATTAAAGAAAAATCATTGAAATTTTTAAGGTACACCTATAGCCCCCCTATTAGGTGCCAGGTATGGCCCACCAAACACTCAATGTTCACTCGTCATGTGACAAGTGGACATGGTTTATGGTGCCCACTAGGGACACCTTATGCTAAAATCATATAGATTGGAAGGCTGAGAAGCCCACCTAAAAATTTTCCAAACCTTCAATTACAATTGTACATGAACCACTAGTATTTTTTCTATTATACGATCCCTGGAAAGGTTAATCTCTATATATACACTATGTTCGGTAATAGTAAAAAAATTTATTTATAAATAAATTTATTTATAAACAACATAATTTTTCAAATCACTTTTTAAACACACATTTTTTTCTTCAATTTTCAACCACGTATTCACTACAACAAAAACAGCCTACGGCAACGCGCAAAAAATGTTGCCGTAGACCTTTTGCAACGTTCATATACATGTTGCAAATCGCAGTGTTGCCGTAGAGGGAAAGGATACGGCAACGTTCATTGCGTGTTGCAAAAGGATGGATTGCACGTTGCGGTAGACCTTTGGCAACGTTCACTGCGCGTTGCCGTAGACCTTTGACAACATTCATTGCGCGTTGTCGTTTATACTTTTGGCAACGTTCATTGCGAGTTGCGGTAGACCTTTAACAACGTTCTTTGCGTGTTGCGGTAGATACTTTTGACAACACTCATTGCGCGTTGCCATTGATACTTTTTGCAACACTCGTTGCGCGTTGCCGTTGATACTTTTGACAACACTCTTTGCGCGTTGCCGTTGATACTTTTGGAAACACTCTTTGCGCGTTGCCGTTGATACTTTTGGAAACACTCTTTGCGCGTTGCCGTTGATCTTTAACATTTTTTTTTAATTTTTATAAATCAATATAGATAATTCCACTGATAACCAACAAATTTTTCAAACATATATGTAATATTTAATATATGAAATACGTGTGCTATAAAAATAAATCAATTATTCAAAATAAATACTTAACAAAAATTACGGTACTTTGTTCTCCTACATTAAAATAAAATCTGCAATATAGGTTTTTCACCTATTTCATTACATATCTAAAGTTTGATATTTACTATTCCTCTAAATTGCAATAATATCTCTAGCAGACCAACAACCATACAAAAAGTAGCTACTATAACCATTTTCAACACGAATCATCATTGAAGATGAGTACTTCCCTGGCTTCTGAAGCCTAGCTCAAACTATACCCATGACAAACCATCTTGTGAGAGAACTACAAAATTGACTTTTACCAGAAAAAACATTATGAAAGTGTACTCATCAGGATTACAACTACACTGAATGCAAAAATGTAGAAATAAATTATACTAAATATTAAAATTATCATTTTCTATTGTAAAACTTAACAGAAATTTGGACAAAATCTCCCCTATAAATTGGACTTAGCCAACCTGTAGAGGGATATTACAACCACCATAATACTTTAAAATATCAAACTAAAAACTAATTCATCATCAAACTACAATCAAGTCAATTCAAACTACAAAGTGATCATGGTGTACACTATACAACCTGAAAAATCATGTTCAGAGACAGCCATAAGTGAACTACTAAAATTAATGGATTGAACTAGAATCATACATAACATCCGCATCCGCCCCCCACAATAATAATAATAATAATAAAATAAAAATTGAGACAAACTAAAAAACAATCGTCCAAATGATAACATTATGCAAATTTAGAGGGATATCACAACCACCTTAACACTTTGATCTTTGTTACCCCTCAAGACACTTTATGCAAATTTAGAGCAAAAATAAATCATCAAATATTATTCTCGTTACAATCATCAAATCATCAATGATCAATATCACATCAATCAAAAACTTTTGCTCCTGTAATTCATTTAATACTATGAATGTGACAAGCTAATGAATAAAATAAGAGTATCATTTTCTCACTTTATTTTCTTCTCTTGTCATCTAGAAATTAAAAGAGAGGGGGGGGGGGGGGGGGGGGATTACTAAGTATATTGAACGCCCTTGAAAAGAATAGATCACAATTTATTTTATCTTCATGTGCACACCCACACATCTATAGAGAACATGGTCAATCAATTCATCTACAACGAGAAGTGGAAAAATATACCGTACCTGAGTTTGTCATCAACAAAATCCATCTTGGTTCCTAAGACATGCATGAGGGCCTTGGGATCAATCAATATCTTCACACCTTTGTCTTCAACCAACTCATCAAATTTTCCTCCCTCATCTGTAAATTGAAGAAAAATGTGATCTGGAATTAGAACTCAGCGCCATATCCAAATTGAAAATATCAATGAGAAATTAAAGATTGAGGGAAAAATTCAAATATGTCAACACATCAATAACCACAAGAACAACAATTAACTATCACAGGCTTCTATATTTAAGACTGCAAAGTGCAAATATACTTGTATAAGAGTTAGTGTAAATTTAGCATAAAATGAACTACGAGGGACTAGGAAAGAGTCAACTGTCTTACTAAACTCAAGTAATTACCAATATTAAACTTGAAAGATAATATGTTCAGTTATAATTTGTTTGGAGCTAGATGAAGACAAGAGGTTCTCCACTCTTGCCCAATCTTCTAGTGACTCCATTCTATAAGATACACATTTTTTTGTGCTATCATAGAGTCAAAATCAATTCCCGGCCATGTCCCACTAAATGTGGTTAAGGCTTTTCAGTGCAACTTAGGTAGAAGGCAAAGGAGGGGTTTTTCATCCACACCAACCCGGGGATGAGGGAGAGGTGCAAGCCGCCAGTGAGATGCCACCTTGTGTACTTCAAATTTCGGTAAAAAGATTCTTTCTCCATCTTTCTCAGCGCTCAATTTTGTAAAAAGATCCTTTCTCCATCTTTCTCAGATACCTATCTTAAAGCAAATTCATACTTGTATCCAAGTGGTGGAGAAGCAATGCCAGTGCAGAAAGAAGAAAATGAGAGATGATGAAAGAGTGGAGAACCTCTTTCTTTCTTACTATTTATAAATTGATATGATGGTAAGTTTTTCTGTTTAGGTGTCTGCATGCATAAACTTTCTCAGCACTTAACTTTAGCTATAATTGTCTGGTTCATTTAATGATTTTGATTAGTTCCAAGAATACATGTAAACAGTAATAATAATTACTTAATTGCTGTTATCATGTACTAAGGTAAACTGCTAAAGGGATGAAAAGAGAAATTTCGAGAAGCATAAGAAATGCTCAAACTAGTTAATGGACAATAAGAATTCTCATGCATCCTGATCCTACATATTTAGCTCCAGATATATCACCACGTGACAGAATATTAAATCTTGGAAGACATAAAAGTTACAGATTAAAAAATAGATTACAGAGACAGCAAAAGAACATCGTAGACACAATATGTGTTCAAGACAAGTAATAGGAAAGTCAAAAGTGGGTGGGCAGGACCATGTCAGAACCAGAGCATGCATCCAAGACATAACAACTTTTAGTTGCAAATTTGTAAGATATTCCTTAGTAAGACCTGCATAAAACCAAAAAGTATATTATAGAACTCACAGTTCTTTCAGTGGTGCCGGGAGGACCATCAAGTATCTTAACGCGAGACTTGGTTTCCTCGCAAGTTTTCTTGATATATTCACCTTTGCGTCCAATGATACTGCCAACCTTTTGAACAGGAACTAACATCCTAAATATATTTTCTCCAGGCCATCCAGGCCATCTCTTTTCCTCACTGCCACCGGAATGATTTTCAGCATCCACTGTTTCTTCTGGAGGATGGGGGATCTCAATAACATTCTCCATCTCTTCTTGCATATCACCTAGGTTGTGCTCTTCAAAATTTTCCCCAGCCATGTACTGGAATGACAAATGAGCTGATCAAAATCAGATATTCAAATATTAAAGGTTAATAGGAAAAAATGCAATTTTATTTTTCTAGTTCAAAATTCAAATTTTATTTTTTTGTCCAATTTAAATCAATTAAACTTTCCTTAATCCAACTTTGGAAAAACCCAATAAGTTTGAAATCTTCCCTCTACGTTCCCCACGTTTTTCCCTCAATAATCTATATTCCACAATCAATCCTCAAATTCTCTCAATCAAAGGTTTAACCTATCTTACCAAAAATTAAATCACAATGAAAGCATAAATTATACCTCATGTTCCTCACATTCGCGAACACATTCCCCAAAAACATTCCTGCAACTCAAATCCTCTCTGGTATGAAGTCTTCTACTCTCTAGTTTTTCAATCTCGATTTAGACATGGTATTCATACATTGAATTCACACACAAACTGACCGCACATCACACACCATGAACAGGCATCGTCAAATACTCTCTGGTGTGCGCGTGCGTGAAAGTGTATGAGCGGGGCGGGGGCTGCACTTACGGTGAGAGGGAGGGGCGGGCAGTGGTGGTCGCTGGTGTGCGCCGCAAGGGGGAGGTTTGGTGAGGGCGAGAGAGAGAGACCGAGACGAGGGCGACCGAGAGAGCGAGAGGCAGATGCGTTGTGATGAGTTCAGGGCTGAGAGGTCGAGAGTGAGAGAAAGAAACGAGGGTTTAGGTTTATATATTTTTTTTTTTGGGAATTTGCAATTTAGCCCTCAATAATTTGTAATTTAGTACCATAATTTTAGATAATATGAAGTTTTCCCCCAATTGAACCCTTTGGCAACGCTCATTGCTTGTTGCCATAGGTTACTCTTTGGCAACGCTCATTGCGCGTACCTTTTGCAACGCTCATTGCATGTTGCAAAAGGGTACCTTTCGCAACGCGCAACGCGCGTTGCCAAAAGGTTACCCTTTATTTCTTACGATTCAGAAGAATTTATTTTATGAGGAGACTTCTATGTTCATTATTGAGAGTAAAGTCCATGTCTTGAGAAATAAAGAGATGCATTTAGTCAAAGTCCAGTGGGTATATATTTTTAACGATGAGATTATTGAAAGAAGAAGAAGAGTTCTAGTTGATATCCAGATATTAAAGATCAAGAAAGTTTAATTTCGAGGACAAAATTATTTTAAGGGGGTAAGGTTGTAGCGATCAAGAATTTTTATGCAATCAATAATTATTTTAATATTTAGAAAATAGTGTCGCTACTATCTCACCTATTATTTTGAAGTTAACGCCGCGACGTGTTCGTCTAGCCAAGTCGAGAAATATCAAGTTTGTTCGATTTTGAATTAAATGTCCGAATTTCTAAAATTATATTATTTTAATTATTTATTCAGAGTATTTTTTTCAAAATCAGTTAAAGTTCCAATTTTCATTATTTAAATTATTTTAATGTCCAAAATATGTAATTCAATTTTTATCTCAAAATTCATCCATTCTCAGATTTATTTTCAGTCCAAAATATATCTGTTTTAAATACATTTCCTAATCGAAGTTAGTTAATTTTCTAAACTAATCCTATCCCATGTGCATCTTCCAGCATCTCTCTCTCCCTTTCTCTTTTTTAATCCTATCCCATGTGCATCTTCCAGCATCTCTCTCTCCCTTTCTCTTTTTACGCCGAAAGCTAAAAACCAAACTCCACCTCCATCTTTAATAATGGAACAACTGCTTGCTCATTCCAACTCATTTTGTGAATCAACCATCCACTACCAAACTCTGCCCACTATCATCAATCATCATCATCATGAGACATTATCAATTCACGGCACAATTCAGAAATCAAACTCTCTGCACTCATCACCTTCATCACCATCATCAGATCAACCAAATCTGTAGCACTATCACCATAACTACCTCCACCTTCATCACACTGCATACAATTCAACCACAACCATCGAATTTCACCATAATTCCACCTGCAACAGCCACTCACCATTTATCAAACCAGTAGCCACCCACCATTGATCTGCACAACCCAAGACCACCACCTCAACCTGCAATTTCTCAATCAAACCATCATCATCTCAACCACCGGATTTCCATCACTGCAGCATCAAGTATAACATCAATCCACCACCATCAACCTCACAACCTGCAACATCACCGGAATCCAACCATCACCAAACCAATCTCCAATCCCAGCCTCTAATTTCCAGACTCGGTTGAACTTCTAAACCAGCATCACTAGCCACCAATACACTGCCAATTTACCACCTCAATCTCCATAGCCAATTTACCACCTGCAACACCAATTTGAATCATCATCACCACCCATTTCGAAACCACCCCTGCACCCAAATCCGAAACTCGCACAACCACAATATACAAACAAACCCACCATCACCATCGCATCCAATAACCAATATCGCAGCTCCAATCCCCAACCCAAACCAAGAATAGAATGAGCCCCGTTACTCACCTCAACCACCGCCGGATTTATCGCCGGTAATCGCGAACCAAGCTTCGATTTCATTTCGATTTCGCCCTTGTTTCTCACACCCAACTAGCACTGAAACCCTAATCTTCAACCCCCAGCTTTGCGCCACCTAGCGCCGGTGAATACGCCGGAGTTTTGGCTCGCGGCATCACCCACAGAAAATAAGCAAATCGCCATTCTCGCTCCTCTCTCGCCGTCTCACCGTCTCACTCTCTGTCTCTGAAGCTAGGTCGAAGGAGAGAGAGAATACTGATTTTTAATATATTAAACTTTCAAATTTTGCAACTTAGTCCCTCAGTTTGTGAAATGATTTAATTCAGTCCCTACTGTTTTAAAACTATCATTTCAGTCCTTTAAGTTCTAAATTATTTTAATCAGCTCTTCATTTTTAAAATATATTATGTCAGCCATATAATAATATTTATTTGAGCTTCGACCCAACTTTTGGAAAAATTGCATTTTAGTCCCTCAACTTCCAAAAATGTTCAAATTGGTCCCTCATCTTCCAAAACGTTATTTTTGTCCCTAACTATCAAACTCATTTTATTTCAGTCCCGGTAAATTAAATTATTTGATTTTAAGCCCAATTTTCAAAGATATTCATTTTAGTCCTTCAACTTTCAAAGATTTACATTTTGGTCCCTAAACTTTCAAAACATCATTTCAGTCCTCAAAGTATAAATTATCATTTTAAACTATATATTTCAAAAGACTAAGGCGACTTATTGGCTAAGACGAAGCGTACGGAGAATATAAAGAATAGAGGTCATTTCCCGCTCAACTTTGCACTCGTCGGATTTGAAGTAGGCTCTCACCTATTAATTGATTTAAATTATGATTGCATATGAATGTTATGTGATTTGTGAAGAGTTATTTTTATGAAAGGAAATGAAAATGTATTTTCGTAGAAAGAACAATGGGTAGACTCGCCCCTATTAATTGATTTAAATTATGATTGCATGTGAATGTTAAGTGACTTGTAGAAGTCAATTTTATGAAAAGAAAACTTGGAAAGTCCAATGAGTAGAGGGCCGTATCCCATGAGGAACGGGAACGCTACAAAAAGTGGAAAGACCATGAGTATGTTTTTGAAGAATATGAAAAGAAAGAGAATGTATTTCCTTTTTGGAAAAGATTTTTAGTAGACGGCCGTATCCCTTGAGGACCGGGAACGCTATGAAAAGTAAGATTATGAGTAAGTGGGCGGGGGTGATACCGTGAAGGAACCCTGGCGAGCTACTACAATTATGAGTAAGTGGGCGGGGGTGATACCGTGAAGGAACCCTGACGAGCTACTACAACTAAGAAAGTATATGATTTTAATGATGATGTTATGCATAACAGAATTGGCTTAAGTGCTATGATTTCAAGAATGTATGATTTTTCAAACAAAAGTAGAAAGATTTTGAGTAGACGGCCGTATCCCTTGAGGAACGGGAACGCTACAGAATGAGTATGCGGGCAAGATTGGGACAAGGCCCCAGCTAGGGAGCTCAATCCGCTACCCCGTACAATGTTTTTAAAGAGTATATGATTTATGAAAAGAAGAGACTATCCACACTCTATGTTTTTATGTTTTTAAAGAGCCTGCATTTATGTGTTCAATTATCTTATAAGTTAATTAATTGGCGATGAGTCTACTGAGTATTTCCCCCATGAAATGCTCACCCCTACTTTTCAACAGTTTTGCAGATTCCGGAGATGGTGGCAAGCGATGAATGATGGTGGCAATAAACGTTAAATGGTTGAAAGTATGATTTTAATGGTTTCCGTATTTCCAAACATTGAATAATTTGAGAAGTTCAGTTTTATGAGAAATTATGACATTGTCAACTGCTTTATAATATTAATGGTTCGATTTACTATTTCGAGTTGTTTTTCATAAAGGTTTTAAATTTTATCGGCCATTACAGTTTATTTAATGTTGGCAAAAATGAATTTCAATTATTTCTTCCGCAAAAATATTAATTGAAATTTTAGAAAAGATAAGAAAGGTGGTGAACCGGGTATACGGAACTCGGGGCGCTACAATTACTGTCAGATAGAATTTGACCTCATAGAAAATGATCGTCAAGTTTTGTAACGATTATTCACTCTCTCCTCGAACCAAGAATTCGCCTTGCAAAATGAACACTTAAATGTAGGATCTCCAATATTCATGTACTCTGAACATTCAAACAATAGATGAAAAATTTAATAATAGAGACTATGCATATAAAAGATAAAATTCAATATTTTAACCATTGAAAATGAAAACAACATGTATAATAATAATAATAATAATAATAATAATAATAATAATAATAATAATAATAATAATAATAATAATAATAATAATAATAATAATAATAATAATAATAATAATAATAATAATAATAATAATAATAATAATAATTGCGAGGTTGATAAAGATATTGCATCAAATTTATGATATTTTAGGTTTTCAATATTTATACAACGTAATTATTTTCTTATTGAAATTATAATTTAATATTGATCATCTCAATTTTTATTTAAGTATTTTGGTAGACAATTTATATATTGTTGTGAAAAAAAATCATAAAATTTGAATTAAAATATAGCAAAGAATATCTTAGCATGGTTAATTACTTTTTAAACTTTTAAAATTAACAGTTAGGACAAAAACCATTAATAACTATATCATTTCAAACAATATAAATAAATTTGTTAACCGTTAATGTTAAAAAATGTGATATGAGACTTTTTGGAATAAAAAATTAATCAAAAATTAAATGTAATTGTCATTGAAATTATTTTGATAAATAATGCGACATAGGAAAGAACTTTAATATGTATATGTAATAAATAACTAAAAATATAGAATTTACTTATAAAAATTTCAATACAGCGTGATTTATAAAAATAGGAATGTGTATAATTTTTGATATAACTTTAATTGAGAATTTGACATTGGATCTATATGACTGAACCAAATATTTATCCATAAAATTAAGACCAATAAAATATCACAATTATTACAAAAAATTAATTACGTATTAAATGAAATTATCTATAAAAATATTTAATAACACACTATAAAAAGAGCTCCAATTTTTAGATGTACTAAATAATTAAAAATAATATTATTTATAAAAAAACTATACGTATGATGTGATTTATATTTTAGTACTCCCCCTATCCTATAAAGATAGTCCTCTACTCATTTTCACACAGATTAATGACAAAATGGAAATAAAATATTAACTTCACTCTCAAAAAATAAAATGGACTATCTTTTTGAGACGGACGAAAAAGAAATAGTGGACTATCTTTGTAGGACGGAAAGAGTATTATCTAGTAAAAAAATTTCGATATAATTTTTAATTGAAAATTTTACTTTGGATTTGTATAACTGAGCACAAATATTTATTTGTAAGATTGAAAACATTAAAAGAACACATTTTTTTTATGAAAAGAGAGGTTTCGAAAAAGCAAATTTTAAAAAATAATAATTCTAGTATCTTATTTTTATTATTTTTTATACAATGTGATATACAATTGCATCAAATATATATACTGACACGTAAATAATATGTTTTTTCTTCACTCAACTGCCGAAACCATTAACACATCTATCCAACCCAAAACTATTCTAAATAGCCCAACGTTAGTTAGCACATTGCAACCTAACAGAGAAATCTAGAACATAATATAGATAGACTATTAACAAATCCTCATATTCCAGTGTATTGTTGTTGTGATGAGGAAGAAATTTGTGTTTTCCTGGAAAATCCTTTAACAATCATCTTGTAGATCCATTATTAGTCCAAAATAATTTTGCATTCTATATTGTTTTCGAAGTTTTCTCTACAATATTATTGTTTTAATATTTTTTCTTTTTTGTCAGAAACTCAAATCTATGTTCAACGACTCAAAATATCATAGGTCTTGAAGAAGAGAGTAGTGTCAATCCTTTTTACTTTTTCAAAAAATAATTTACGATTTTTTATTTTCTACTTGTTTGTAATATTAATAACTAATAAGCATTACCACCGCACCAAAAATTTTGAATCATAAAACGTGATAAATAGAAGGTAGAGTAGAGGGGTCATGTTAAACAGTACACATTTTTTCAAAGAATAACCCTTTAATTGTATCTTTTATTATATTGTATATCTTCATAATAATTATATATATAGCATAAATGAAAGAGGTTGGACATCGAGAAATGGGAAAAAAAGGATATAGAAAACAAAAATAAATAAACAGATTTTGAAAAACGGGAAAAAAATGAAACAAATTCTGAAACAATGAAAAAGGAAAAAAATAATAATTGGATTTTCAGTGCAATTAGGCGGTGAGAAATAGAAGCCATGTAAACACAATAACTATTAAAAACTGTAAGTAGACGTCAGAGATTTTGAAAATGATAAATAAATATTGAAGGCCCAACTATTTTTGAAGTGAGTTTTGAAGTTGATTATTGGGTGGGGGATATGAGCAGTGTGAACATGATATGATAAATATTGAAGTCCCCAAAAATTGGGAAAATAAATAAATAAATAAAATCTGCACATAACACAAGAGTTTTGGAGGAAACTGTGTTGCTGACTACCACTGACTCAGCTACTTTAATATATTATATTATATAGATCATGATAAATATATGTTGCATAACCCAAGTATGTGCAATAATAGGTGGACCCAACCCAATAATTGAAAATAACCTCAGATTAACTCCTTGTGGAATTTAGTCCAATACCCACAACAACCGGTCATTTCTCACGTGTAATTTCCTTATGCAACTTGTCGAGTGATACAAGCTATTATCTAAAATATATTTCAACTTGTATTTTCACCCGTACGTTGCACGGTCATCATGTCTTGATGCAAACCACATAGCAATTGTAGCTACGCAACCCACAAATTATTGGAATCGACCCAAGAACGCCAAAGAATCACGATTTAGAGATTGATTCAAATTAATTGAACCAAGCAACCAACACAATCAATTGATATGTTGACCTCTTGATCACAATGAAGATAAATCTCAGCCAAGATTTGAACAAACAAGAATTAACTCGCAAGTTCGGATTTTATTCAATAAAGAATAAGAATGTGAAAGCAATTTGCCTCTCAATTAATATATCAAGTTGTGTTCTCAATAATGAAAATTACATCCCTATAAATAGGGTCAAAAATAGGTTTAAGAGTTGTAATTAAACAAGGAAACAACTACCTAAAAATAAGGAAATAAAAAACCCTAAAATTCACTCGTATTCGATTTTACGGCCGTGACTAATTTTCTTACGGCCGTAACCTTGCTTCTGATCCATTCTTACGGCCGTGACAATATGACTTACGGCCGTAAGTCCAAAAACGTCCAAATTCCAATTTTAAGCAGAAACTCCCTTACGGCCGTGATACTCAACCTTTACGGCCATGATACTCTTTACGGCCGTGATACTCAATCTTTACGGCCGTGATTGCTTATGCCTCGCAAAATCAATTTCAGCAGAAAGTTGGTTACGGCCGTGAGGAAATATATGTTACGGCCGTAACATTGAAAATTCATATTTTTCTTCGACGACTTGAATGATGTTGATCCACTCGTCGTTTTGGCTCGGCCCCAACATAGAACTTGTTTCTTTTGATGACACGAACATTGTTTTGGCCATTGTTTCTTGAACTAACTTGTCCATTGCTTCTTTGGCCCTCTTTGTTTGCAATCGAGTCATCGGTCCTCCTTTGATCTTCAACGGATCTTTGTGCGGGCTTGCATCCGTGATCTGGATCACATCATCCCCTCCCCCTTCGAAAGGATTCGACCTCGAATCTGTACCTGCATCAAACGGAGATAGATCAGAAACATTAAATGAAGCCGAAACATTATACTCACCAGGAAGATCGAGTTTATAGGCATTGTTGTTGATCCTTTCAATCACTTGGAATGGACCATCCCCTCGCGGTTGTAACTTTGACTTGCGTTGTTCTGAAAATCACTCCTTTCTCAAATGTACCCAAACCCAATCACCGGGTTCAAATATGACGCATTTTCTTCCTTTGTTAGCCTGCGAAGCATAATGCTCATTTTTCTTTTCAATTGCCAACCTCACCTTGTCGTGGAGTGCTTTAACCATCTCAGCCTTTTTCTTGCCATCTAAACTACTACGTTCATTCACAGGTAAAGGAATTAAATCCAATGGTGTTAGCGGATTAAAACCATAAACAATTTCAAATGGCGAACACGAAGTAGTAGAATGTATAGCCCTATTATATGCAAATTCAATAAATGGTAAACACTCTTCCCAATTTTTCAAATTTTTATTGATTATGGTGCGCAATAATTGGATCATTGTCCTATTTACTACCTCGGTTTGTCCATCGGTCCGTGGATGACAAGTTGTAGAAAAAAGTAGTTTTGTTCCTAATTTGTTCCACAAGACATCCCTATCCGAGACAATACTTTTAGGAACCCCATGTAAGCGCACGACTTCCCGAAAGAAAATTTCAGCTATGTTAGTAGCATCATCAGTTTTGTGGCATGGTATGAAATGTGCCATTTTACTAAAGCGATCTACTACCACAAAAATTGAATCTCTTCCTTTCTTAGTCCTAGGTAATCCCAAAACAAAATCCATAGAGATATCGACCCAAGGTTCACTAGGGACGGGTAAAGGCATATATAATCCATGGGGTTTAATCCTAGATTTAGCCTTTTAACAAGTAATGCATCTATTACACACCCGAACTACATCAATTTTCATTTTAGGCCAATAGAAATGTTCACTTAGGATTTCAATGATCTTTTTAACCCCAAAATGACCCATTAAGCCTCCACTATGGGCCTCTCTCACAAGTAATTCCCTCATTGAACACCTAGGGACACACAATTTATTTTCTCGAAATAAATAATCATCATATTTAAAGAACCTATCCACAGCCCCTTTACCACATGATTCATAAATATTAGAAAAATCCAAGTCATTAGCATACATGTCCTTAATGTATTCAAATCCAAGCAATTTAGAATTTAAAGAATTTAAAAGAACATACCTTCGAGACAATGCATCTGCCACCACATTTTCCTTACCTTGTTTGTACCGGATGACATAGGGAAATGTTTCGATGAACTCTACCCACCTTGCATGTCTCTTACTCAGTTTAGCTTGACCCCTCAAATGCTTCAAGGACTCGTGATCGGTGTGAATCACGAACTCCCGTGGCCACAAGTAATGTTGCCATGTCTCCAAAGCGCGCACAAGTGAGTATAACTCCTTGTCATATGTGGGGTAATTAAGTGCAGCCCCTTTTAGTTTTTCACTAAAATAGGCGATTGGCGTTTGGTCCTGCATTAAAACAGCTCCAATGCCTAGCCCTGAGGCATCACATTCAATCTCAAAAGCCTTGTCAAAGTTAGGAAGTGATAAAACCGGTGCTTTACACAACATATTTTTTATTGTTTCAAATGCATGCTCCTGTTCTACTCCCCATTTAAACCCTACACTTTTTTCGACAATTTCTGTGAGTAGTGTGGCAATCGTGCTAAAATCTTTAACAAAGCGCCTATAAAAACTAGCTAAGCCATGAAAACTCCTAACCTCAGTTATGCTTTTAGGTGTTGGCCATTCTTTAATAGCTTTGATTTTCTCTTCATCTACCTCTATCCCTTTAGCACTAACCACATAGTCAAGAAACACAACTTTTTCCATGCAAAAATCACACTTTTTAAAATTAGCAAAAAGTTGTTCTTGTCTTAAAACCACAACCACACACCTAACATGCTCCACATTGTAGCACCCCGAGTTCCGTATACCCGGTTCACCACCTTTCTTATCTTTTCTAAAATTTCAATTAATATTTTTGCGGAAGAAATAATTGAAATTCATTTTTGCCAACATTAAATAAACTGTAATGGCCGATAAAATTTAAAACCTTTATGAAAAACAACTCGAAATAGTAAATCGAACCACTAATATTATAAAGCAGTTGACAATGTCATAATTTCTCATAAAACTGAACTTCTCAAATTATTCAATGTTTGGAAATACGGAAACCATTAAAATCATATTTTCAACCATTTAACGTTTATTGCCACCATCATTCATCGCTTGCCACCATCTCCGGAATCTGCAAAACTGTTGAAAAGTAGGGGTGAGCATTTCATGGGGGAAATACTCAGTAGACTCATCGCCCATTAATTAACTTACAAGATAATTGAACAGATAAATGCAGGCTCTTTAAAAACATAAAAACTTAGAGTGTGGATAGTCTCTTCTTTTCATAAATCATATACTCTTTAAAAACATTGTATGGGGTAGCGGATTGGGCTCCCTCGCTGGGGCCTTGTCCCAATCTTGCCCGCATACTCATAATTGTAGTAGCTCGCCAGGGTTCCTTCACGGTATCACCCCCGCCCACTTACTCATAATTGTAGTAGCTCGCCAGGGTTCCTTCACGGTATCACCCCCGCCCACTTACTCAAAATCTTTCTACTTTTGTAGCGTTCCCGGTCCTCAAGGGATACGGCCGTCTACTAAAAATCTTTTCCAAAAAGGAAATACATTCTCTTTCTTTTCATATTCTTCAAAAACATACTCATGGTCTTTCCAATTTTTGTAGCGTTCCCGTTCCTCATGGAATACGGCCCTCTACTCATTGGACTTTCCAAGTTTTTTTTTCATAAAATTGACTTCCACAAGTCACTTAACATTCATATGCAATCATAATTTAAATCAATTAATAGGGGCGAGTCTACCCATTGTTCTTTCTACGAAAATACATTTTCATTTCCTTCCATAAAAATAACTCTTCACAAATCACATAACATTCATATGCAATCATAATTTAAATCAATTAATAGGTGAGAGCCTACCTCAAATCCGACGAGTGCAAAGTTGAGCGGGAAATGACCTCTATTCTTTAAATTCTCCGTACGCTTCGTCTTAGCCAATAAGTCGCATTATTCTTTTGAAATATATAGTTTAAAATGATAATTTATACTTTGAGGACTAAAATTGATACTTTGAAAGTTTAGGGACCAAAATGAATACTTTTGAAAGTTCAGGGACTAAAATGTAAATCTTTGAAAGTTGAAGGACTAAAATGAATATCTTTGAACTTGGGCTTAAAATCAAATAAATTAATTTACCGGGACTGAAATAAAATGAGTTTGATAATTAGGGACTAAAATAACGTTTTGGAAGATGAGGGACCAATTTGAACATTTTTGGAAGTTGAGGGACTAAAATGCAATTTTCCAAAAGTTGGGTCGAAGCTCAAATAAATATTATTATAGGGCTGAAATAATATATTTTGAAAATGAAAGGGCTGAAATGATCATTTTAAAACTAACAGGACTGAATTGAAATAAATTAAAACTTCAGGGACTGATTTGAAACATGTTGCAAACTTAGGGACTAAAGCTGCAAATTTCGAAAATTAAAATATAATATCCTCAGATTTTTCCTTCTCTCTCAGCATCCTCACTTCTCTCTCTCTCGTCCTCACTGCCTCTCTCTCAAAACTCATTCTCTCTCTCTCAAAACTCATTCCAGCCGGCGATTCGCCGGCGAATCACCGGCGCACGGTGCGGTAAGGGGTGTCCAAGGTAAGGGTTCTGATTTTAGGGATTGGTTGCGAGTTTTGAGGTCTAAATCGAGGCTGAAACAGTGGCTGCAAAATTTGGGGATTTCCGGTTAAGACTCCGGTCGAACGAGCGGTGGTGGTAGGTAAGTTTTGGGCTTGTCTCTTTCTTGATTTTGGGTTTTGATTTGAGATCAAAATGGGAAAATCTGAAAATGGGCAGTAGTGGTGTAACGAGCAGTCTGCGGTGTTGGTGTGCTGAAGATGGTTGGTGGTTGTTGGTGATGATAATGATTTAATTTCTTGGCAGCTTGGTGGTTTGATGATTTCTGATGGTGATGAAACTCAGTTGCTTTGGTTTCGGTTTTGTAATAGGTAATGACTGGATTTCTTGGTTTGTTTTACATGGCTGATTGATGTGGATTTTGGGGCGGCAGTGGAGGTGGTTACAGTGGTGTTCGATGTTGGGTGCAGGCTGTGGGTGTGATGGTGATGAAATGATGGTTTTGGGTTGCTGCATATTGGTTTGCAGTTTGATGTTTGTGTGGCTTGATTTTGAGTTGTAGGTTTAGCTTTGTTGACAGGGGGTTCTTGGGTGATTGGTGGTGGTTGCGAAATCAATCTTGGAGGTTGGTGGTGATGGTTGATGATAATTTGATTTGCAGATTGGGGATGATGACCGTGCTGATTGGAAGTGGGGTTACAGATTTGATCTTGGTAGTGAATTGGTGGTAATGGCTGATACTGGTGATGGAGTGATATATTGCTTGAAAATGCAGTTGCAGTATCTGTGATGATGGCTATGGTGATATAGGGAATTCCTCAATTGAAATTGTGGTATTTGCCTTGCTGGAAAGATAGTAGGGAGTGGCTTTCGGCGTTTAAAGGTGTAGGTGGGGTAGGTGCATGTGCTGGGTTGAAAATTTAGTTTAGGATAATTAACTAAAAATTTGACTAACTTCAATCAAGATGCGTATTTAAAATAGATATATTTTGGAGTGAAAATAATTTTGAGAATGAATGAATTTTGAGATAAAATTGAATTACGCACTTTGGACTTAAAATAATTTAAATAAAGAAAATTGGAACTTAAACTGATTTTGAAAACAATACTTTGAATAAATAATTAAAATAATATAATTTTAGAAATTCGGATATTTAATTCAAAATCGAACAAATTCAATATTTCTCGACTTGGCTAGACGAATCCGTCGCGGCGTTAACTTCAAAATAATAGGTGCGACAGTAGCGACACGATTTTCTAAATATTAATATAATTATTCAATTGCGTAAAAATTCTTGGTCGCTACACACATGCTCATTCAAAGTTTTACTATATATTAAGATATCATCGAAGTAAACTACGACGAACTTACCTATAAATGCACGTAAAACATGATTCATTAAACGCATAAATGTGCTAGGTGCATTAGTAAGTCCAAAAGGCATTACTAACCATTCATACAGGCCATACTTAGTTTTAAAAGCAGTTTTCCACTCATCTCCTTCTTTCATTCGAATTTGATGATAACCACTCTTAATGTCAATTTTACTAAATATGCTAGAGCCATGCAATTCATCCAACATATCATCTAGCCTAGGAATAGGATGACGATACTTTACCGTTATGTTGTTGATGGCCCTACAATCAACACACATTCTCCACGTCCCGTCCTTCTTCGGCACAAGTAACACGGGTACGGCACATGGACTCATGCTTTCCCTTATGTACCCCTTACTCATTAACTCCTCCACTTGCTTTTGAAGCTCCTTCGTCTCCTCGGGATTACTCCTATAAGCTGGACGGTTTGGAATGACTGCTCCCGGTATAAAATCAATTTGATGCTCAATACCTCGAATGGGTGGTAACCCACTAGGTATGTCATCTGGAAACACATCCTCGAATTCCTACAATAAAGAAATAGCCAAACTAGGGAGGAATTTGTTAGTTTCATCAAATGCAAGGAATGATTCCTTGTACAGTAGAAGGACCATCGGTCGTTCTTCCATGAATGTCCTTTTGATTTCACTCCTTTTTGCGTAGAAACTCATTTTTTTTTTCTTTCCTGGAATTCTTCGCCCCCTCTCCTTTTTCTGATGTATGTACCCCAACACTCCTTTTTTCTATCGCCTCTCCTTTTTCTGGAGTTGTGACTCCAACTCTCTTTTCCTCTCATTTTTCTGAGGTCGTGGCCTCAACTCTCTTTCTCTCATTTTCCCTCACTCTTTTTTCATCATCATTTTTCAATTTTATTTGATTTTCTTACACCTGTGACGGTGTCAATGGTGCAAGTGTAATGGTTTTCCCCCCTTTGGTAAAGCTATACCTATTTTTATACCCATCATGCGTTACTTTCCTATCGTATTGCCAAGGTCTACCCAACAAAATGTGCCCGGCATGCATAGGAACCACATCACACATAACATCATCCACATAGCTACCAATAGAAAAACTCACCAACACCCTCCTATTCACCTTAATTTCTCCACTATCATTTAACCATTGAAGCCTATAAGGTTTAGGATGTTTTAATAAAGGCAATCCTAATTTTTCAACAAGTATAGTACTAGCGATGTTAGTGCAACTACCACCATCAATAATCATACTACATACCTTGTTATTAACGCGACATCGTGTATGGAATATGTTCTCCCATTGTTGTTGCAAATCATCGGTGTGGATTTGAGCACTAAGGGCTCGCCTTGCCACTAACAACTCCCCATGCTCCCCGGATAACGCATCCTCATCATCACATACTTCCTCCAACGCCGGCATATCGCTATAATCCTCTTTCTCACTATCACTCTCCATAGTTCCATCCTTCCGCAAAAGTACCACTCGCCTATTAGGACATTGAGATGCCACATGTCCTCTCCCCAAACATTTGAAGCATTGAATGTCTCTACTCCTAGATGGTTGAGGTTCCCCTTTAGGTACGAATTTATTAGTTTGTTCCTCCTTCCCTTTTGGTGCCTCAAACTTCCCTTTTGGTGCTTCAAATTTCCCCTTAGAAACAGCCCCATCTCCTTTACCTTCCCACTTCGGCTTCCAAGAAGAATTAGGACCCGATTGATACCTTGTTGTTCCCTTTTTCTTCAATTGCTTCTCCACCTTTATAGCCATGTGCAACATATCCTCCATCTCCAAGTAATGTTGTAGTTCAACCACATTAGCTATATCCTTATTCAACCCATTCAAAAACTGAGCCATCGTAGCCTCCCTATCCTCTTCTACATTAGCTCTAATCATCAACATCTCCATCTCCTTATGATAATCCTCCACACTCTTTGATCCTTGGTATAGACCTTGTAATTTTTGATGAAGCTCCCGATGGTAATGACTAGGAACGAACCTCTTTCTCATGATAGCTTTTAATTCATCCCACGTACTAACGGGCCCCTCGCGATTCCTTCTCCTAGAAGTCACCAATTGATCCCACCAAGTAATAGCGTAATCGGAGAACTCAAGTACAGCTACTTTAACCTTTTTCTCTTCCGAATAAGTGTAGCAATTAAAAATTAATTCCATCTTCTTCTCCCATTCTAGGTATGCTTCCGGATTACTCCTACCCTTGAATGATGGAATTGTCATTTTGATGTTGCTCATACTACCATCCATTCTATCGCCACCAAGATCTCTATCCCTTCTTCCATGCCTAACGACTCTATCCACAATTGCCCCATCGTCAAAATCACTACCTTCTTCATTCTCATTAACCCCCTCTACTCTACGACCTTGCCCACCTTGCCTACGGGCATTAGGCACTTCTCGAGGTTGCTCAAGCCTTTCTAACCGACCTAACACATCCCCGAACAACCGCTCAAACCGTTGTACCATCTCTTCCGTCATGTTGGCTCGATCGTTGTTTTTTGTAGTAGAAGATTGCTCAGACATCCTAAAACTAAATATTATATGCCTCACGTGTATTTCGCTCGTGTATCGCTCAAATTTGGCTTTTACCCTCTCTTGATCTCACCTCTCTGCCTTTTTCCACTCAATGGCTTTCACCCCAATTGCTTCAAAGAACGAATCCGAACTCAAACAAGTTTAAACCCGATTGCTTCAAATCGAATATGAGTGAGAAGTAATGAATTTGTTGGAAAACTCAAAGAAGACCTTTAGAGAATTGAATTTGACTTTATAAGGGACTTGACACTTTTTATGGAAACTAAAGATTGTTTCAAGAAAGTATTTCTTGAAATCAAATATCAACTATTTTTCTGGAACTGGAATTTTCATTTTTTTTATTCTCGAAAATTCAACTACGAGAAAGACGCAACAAACGAAATTTAATTTGGATAACAAACGAAGAAAATAACGACTATTGAATTTTTTGTGACACTTTTCTGGATTAAAAACTCAAAGCTGGAAGAACACGAAGAACAAGAATAAGAAACTCAAGAAAACAAAAACAAGATATAACCTTGATTTTTGGAGCCTAAGCTCTGATACCAGATGATGCAAACCACGTAGCAATTGTAGCTACGCAACCCACAAATTATTGGAATCGACCCAAGAACGCCAAAGAATCACGATTTAGAGATTGATTCAAATTAATTGAACCAAGCAACCAACACAATCAATTGATATGTTGACCTCTTGATCACAATGAAGATAAATCTCACCCAAGATTTGAACAAACAAGAATTAACTCGCAAGTTCGGATTTTATTCAATAAAGAATAAGAATGTGAAAGCAATTTGCCTCTCAATTAATATATCAAGTTGTGTTCTCAATAATGAAAATTACATCCCTATAAATAGGGTCAAAACTAGGTTTAAGAGTTGTAATTAAACAAGGAAATAACTACCTAAAAATAAGGAAATAAAAAACCATAAAATTCACGCGTATTCGATTTTACGGCCGTGACTAATTTTCTTACGGCCGTAACCTTGCTTCTGATCCATTCTTACGGCCGTAAGTCCAAAAATGTCCAAATTCCAATTTTAAGCAGAAACTCCCTTACGGCCGTGATACTCTTTACGGCCGTGATACTCAATCTTTACGGCCGTGATTGCTTATGCCTCGCAAAATCAATTTCAGCAGAAAGTTGGTTACGGCCGTGAGGAAATATATGTTACTGCCGTAACATTGAAAATTCATATTTTTCTTCGACGACTTGAATGATGTTGATCCACTCGTCGTTTTGGCTCGGCCCCAACATAGAACTTGTTTCTTTTGATGACACGAATATTGTTTTGGCCATTGTTTCTTGAACTAACTTGTCCATTGCTTCTTTGGCCCTCTTTGTTTGCAATCGAGTCATCGGTCCTCCTTTGATCTTCAACGGATCTTTGTGCGGGCTTGCATCCGTGGTCTGGATCACATCATCCCCTCCCCCTTCGTAAGGATTCGACCTCGAATCTGCACCTGCATCAAACGGAGATAGATCAGAAACATTAAATGAAGCCGAAACATTATACTCACCAGGAAGATCGAGTTTATAGGCATTGTTGTTGATCCTTTCAATCACTTGGAATGGACCATCCCCTCGCGGTTGTAACTTTGACTTGCGTTGTTCTGAAAACCGCTCCTTTCTCAAATGTACCCAAACCCAATCACCGGGTTCAAATATGACGCCTTTTCTTCCTTTGTTAGCCTGCGAAGCATAATGCTCATTTTTCTTTTCAATTGCCAACCTCACCTTGTTGTGGAGTGCTTTAACCATCTCAGCCTTTTTCTTGTCATCTAAACTACTACGTTCATTCACAGGTAAAGGAATTAAATCCAATGGTATTAGCGGATTAAAACCATAAATAATTTCAAATGGCGAACACGAAGTAGTAGAATGTATAGCCCTATTATATGCAAATTCAATAAATGGTAAACACTCTTCCCAATTTTTCAAATTTTTATTGATTATGGTGCGCAATAATTGGATCATTGTCCTATTTACTACCTCGGTCTGTCCATCGGTCTGTGGATGACAAGTTGTAGAAAAAAGTAGTTTTGTTCCTAATTTGTTCCACAAGACTCTCCAAAAATGACTAAGGAATTTAACATCCCTATCCGAGACAATACTTTTAGGAACCCCATGTAAGCGCACGACTTCCCGAAAGAAAATTTCAGCTATGTTAGTAGCATCATCAGTTTTGTGGCATGGTATGAAATGTGCCATTTTACTAAAGCGATCTACTACCACAAAAATTGAATCTCTTCCTTTCTTAGTCCTAGGTAATCCCAAAACAAAATTGAATTGTCGGCTTGAATGATGTTGATCCACTCGTCGTTTTGGCTCGGCCCCAACATGGAACTTGCTTCTTTTGATGACACGAACATTGTTTTGGCCATTGTTTCTTGAACTAACTTGCCCATTGCTTCATTGGCCCTCTTTGTTTGCAATCGAGTCATCGGTCCTCCTTTAATCTTCAACGGATCCTTGTGCGGGCTCGTATCCGTGGTCTGGATCACATCAATATTCTTCCCAAAAGAGGTGTAGGATAAACTTTTTTGGTATAATTTGATTTTTTAAGCATTAATTACTAATTTCAAGTGTTTTTCTATATAAAAAAATCATTAATTTTAATTAATATTGTTACATTAATTTATTCTTCTTTCTTCGTACTGATAATTTGTTTATTCAAATTGTTACATTATTATTTATTAAAAATTACTGGTCGGTAAATTGTTTAATAAAAATCATATGAAGTAATTGTTAAAATCTGTTATATATTTTTGCATATTTTAGTTATTTAAATTTATAATGAAAAATATAAAAATGAACAAAATCAGTAAATAAATAAAAATAATGTAAAAAAGATGAATAAATTGAAGAAATCTTAAGTTTTTAAAATTAAGTCAACTTATAATTGGATTTTGCCTTAAAAAATCGTATAGTTATTATTTATTTTAATTTGATGTGTAACTAAAAACTGTAAAAACAATGTATTATTTTAAGAAGTTTTTCAAAAATGGTGAGAATTGTAATTTATTTATATTTTGAGCATTCGTTGACAGATTGTATTATTAATCAAAGAAAATTATATGTTAAATTTTTTCCTATTTTGTAATGATATTTACAGTAAAATCACTTCATATTGTTCTTTCGTGCAACACACGAGTGTGATACTAGTATATACAATTATAGGTGCACCCAATCCAATAAATGAAAATAACCCCATATTATCTTCTTTTGGAATTTAGTGTCGTACCAACAACTTGTCATTTCTCATGTGTAATTTCATGGTGCTACTTGTCGAGTGATATAAACCGTTATCTAAAGTTTGTTTCCAATTTTAATGGTATTGTTAAATGTGTTCCCATTATATTATCTTTATCTTAATCTTTATCTTAATAATACATATAATTAAACTTAATTCATGGTCTGTTTTACTGCAAAGAGATAAAACATTATTTCAGCGGTTTACAATTTTATTAAAATATTCAAAAAATAATTATATGCTTAAAAAATGGTGAAACTTTATTTATCAGTTTTATTAACATATATAGACATAAAGAATCATTATATATATTTTATTTATATTTTCACTAATAATTTTTTTATCGACATATAATTAAATATGCATTTAATTAGGTTCAATTAAATGCATTGCATTTAAAATTAAAATTTTTTAATCATGCATATGATCTCTTGAGTTGAATTTTACGTTCCTGCACCACAAATCTTGAGGTTAATTTTCATTTTCGTGCATCATCAATATTTCTTAATTTGTTACATTTATTTATATATAGGACCGCATATATTTAATTTTTTACAATTACTTTATTTTATGTAAATTATAATATTTTTAGGGTTATTATTTCTATTCAAGTTAGCCAAAAATATTTGGACGAAATTTTATATTTTCTATACAACATATATTTGAAAAATTGCATTATTTAATTTAGATTTGAGCACTTATTTAAATATGTTTGTCTATAGCAACTTTCGTATATTACACGGGAGTGAGCAACTACAAACTGTACAAACAATATATTATTTAAAGAGGTTTACCAAAATTGATGAGAATTATGATTTATTTCTATTTTTAACATTCGTTGACATTCTGTATTATTAATAAAAGAAAATAATGTATTCAATTTTTTTCCTATTTTATAATGATATTTACAGTAAAATCATTTCATATTGTTCTTCCGTGCAACGCAGGGTGCGATACTAGTACATATAAAAGTAGAATATCCGTCACAAAAACAAACACATAGTTTCCCGCCCATTTTCATCTGGCATTTTAGAAAATTTCTTATTTTTATCAATTTATTTTAATACATGAATTGGTAAAGTTCAATTAATGCATGTAATAAATGATTTATGGATTTGTGAAAAAAAATATCTATAAAAAGTTAAATTATAGATTTTTATTCTTTTGATAATTATTGCATTATTTTGAAGTAAAAAATATGCAATATAGGTGTCAAATCCAAGATCTCAATGAGAGATTTATTATAAACTAGGAAATGAGAGCAAACTCTAAATATATCATTCGTAAAATCGTTTCAAATATTAAATGAATTAATTTTTTTTAATTTATTTCATTTAATCTATACATCTATAGTATCTATTAAAACAAAACAACTGTCATTTGCTGTTTGCCCGCCTAAAAAACTTTCTTTTTGCGAATTTCATATTTTTGTATTTATTTTAAATTTCTGAAAATAGAAAGTGCATTTACCAATTTTGTAAGTTTCAAGACCATTTAATGAATGCACTTAATATTTTTGTGTAAATTCTTAATATTTTTGTGTGAATTAAGTGGGATAAAAGACACGCTTGCTTCGTAATTCGGATGGATGAATGAGTGCCTTTATTATTTTGTACCAACATATCATTAATTAATGCTTTCATATTTTTTATCATTAAAAAACAAAGAAAATCTTCCTTTCATCCAAATATTTATCTGGGTATACGAGTAGTCACAATAGGGTGTTTCCATATGTTTACTTCTAATGTACACATTTCGAAAATTGTTATCTTTGCAAAATTAAATTTTCAATGCATTTTAATTTGATGTGTTTGTGTTATGTGTATTTGAAACCTTTTCAAACTCACAATGTTAAAAAGTTATATATATATATATATATATATATATATATATATATATATATATATTAAGTTTTGATAATTTTTCCAACAAACAATATTTTTAGCCTATTTTTGGTAAAATGTGTGTTTATAGCTTTTGAATATAAATTTTCATGTGGCAATGTTTCATTGCTTTTTTTTTTAATTAAAAAAAAGTTAACAAGTTCGACCAGTCAAAGGATCCCGTCCACCTTTTTTTACTTTTTAAAAAATAATCCAACAAAATGTTGACATTCATTGTTTAATTAACATATTTTCATAAATTTTGATCGAAATCGCTATTACAAACATATTCCCGTGCATCGCACAGGTGAAAATACTAGTAATATATAAAAGTTGGGTAGTTCCTAAAAAAAAATTTCCACCCATTTTTTTTTCTATAAATAGTAAGTTCTTATAAAATTAAACAGTGTGAATGCAAAGTGGATTAGTGTAAATGCAAAATGGATGTATGTCAAATGTAAATCCTAAATAACGGTTGATATTTTATAATCAATTTTAGTTTTATTATTAACACTAATACTGAATGAGTTCAATTAATATTTTTAGTTAACAGCATTAAAATTATCATTTCTTATTTATTTTTTGTTCTTAATATTATAAATTCTATGTGTAGTCATCAATATAAAATTGTGTTTTAATTGTTAATGATCAAATCATTTGTTATCTTTAATATTAAAAATCACATTTTTTTGAAATATATATGTGGTTGAAAAAATGGGCTACTTATAAATAATTTATAGAAATTTTTTTTGAACAAAGACTAATATTGAATAATTAATGCTTTGATTTCTTTTTAGTTAATATTATCATTAAAATGATTAATATTTTTTAATCATTCTTAATTTTAATAAATTTTTAAATATTGTAGGGTATAAGATTTTTCATATAATTTCATGATCTCTAACTTTACTTGATTTTCGTATCATGATGATTGTGATTTTCAAATTATTATTTTGACTATTTGACTTTGATTTTTTGAGAATTGTTTTTGTGAAAAAGTAAATTTTTAGAATGTATAGTTAAAAATTAGTATGAAAAATTGTAAAAAATAATTTTTAAAAAAATGTTTGATTGAGAATGAATGTTCACAAAATTTGATTATTGAAAAATCAATTCTATATGGGTAAGTAATAAAGTATTATATCTTGTGGGTTAAACAACCGTGCCGCTTTTATGAATCGAGATGCATAGATGATTTCTTAATATATAAAGTCAAATGTATTTGCGATATACATTCGTTAAAATTTAATCAAAACTAACATTTCATGTTCCTTAATTTGCTACATTTATTTAAATATATGACCACTTGTATTTAATTTGTAACGTTAAAGTAATTATAAAATGAAATATTTGTTTAATAAATTTAAATATCAAATATTGTAATAAGATAGTTAGTACTAATTCTAATGTACTATTCGAATAGTAATAAATTATTTGTGATAATCTAGAAATTATATTGTGAAAAGATTAATTACATCAATAATCATTAAAATTGAATAGTTATGCAAATAAGTTATGGAAATGGTCATTGAAGTATTTTTTTTTTTAAGTAGTAAGTTATTTAAGTTACTAATTATTACAATTGTGGCAACTTAGTAAAAAAAAATAAACAGAAAAAAATTAGCCCCTATTAAGTACACTTTATTCAAATCTTCATTTTTTTAAAAATCATTTTCAACTAACATTCTATTAATAAAATAATCTACATATAAATTAAAAAAATTCATACATTTTAAAAGCTCATTGTACCAAAATTTACTGTTACGAATTACATTATTTGAAATAACGAGTCTCAAACAGGTGTTTAAGTATACATTCTCCACAAAATCGTTATTATTGAACTTACATTTTGTAGATAATGAGGGCTCAAACATAGATTAAATATGCTCACGATAGAAAAACGTAATACATAAAGGAAGTACACTTCCCAAAAATAGGTATTGGCCCATTTTCCTGTCTAATACACATTTTTTAAAATGGTAATTAGTAGTATTAATTCACTATTTATTATTCATATTGGACAAAATTCAGATTTAAAATAATCCAATTGAATACAGATTTTTAAATAGCTGTATTTTTTAGATCCTGAAATTTCTTGGTCCGTTTTCCCCTCTTGAAAATCAATCTATTTTCTTTTTCTTTTCCTTTTCGTTTTAAAAAAATTCTGAGCATATATAACATATATATCTATTTTTATCTACTTATTACAAATTCTTTTTAAATATAATTTTTCTTTTCAATTTTAAGTTTAAATCAATTCAAATTACAATATTTAAAGAAATTTCTGGAACGATAAACAAACGAACCGTAAAAAAAATTGAGGTATGTGTAATGTATCTTTGTAATTAATTGTCTTTATTACTTTCTCATTTTTAATTAAATATTCATTTCATATGTTAAAATATAAATTTGAAATATATGAGTAACAAATGATCGTGCATCGCACGGGTATAACACTAGTACACTGTACATAAATGAAAGTAGGTTAGTTGTCAAATTAACAATCACATAATTTCCCGCCTAAATATGCTTGCTTCTTTTGGAAAAAAAAATTAAAGTAAAATAAATTAAAAATTATTCTAGAATAATTACATATTTAAATCTGTGTTGATTAATTCAATTGCTATATGGATTCGAATTTAAATTTGTATGGGTTAATGTCTTATATCCGTGCAAATAATCTAATCATGATAAATATATGTTGTATAACCCAAATATGTGCAATAATATGTGGACCCAACCCAATAAATGAAAATAACCCCACATTGTCTTCTTGCTAAATATGCATGTCTACAACAACATGTCATTTCTCATGTGTAGTTTCCTATTGCTACTTGTCGAGTGATACAAGCTTCTATCTAAAACATGTTTAAATTTTAAATTACACTATTAAATGTGTTCACATTACCAGTTACAGAACATCTTAATATATATGAAAGTAGGATAAGTTTCAAATTAACAATTACATAATTTCCCACCTAAATACACTTGCCTCTTTTGAAAACAAAAACATTAAAGTAATATAAATGAATTTTTTAGAATAATGACATATTTAAATCCGTGTTGCTTAATCCAATTGTTATTTGAATTCGAATTTAAATTAGTATAGATTAATGTCATATTTAAATCCGTGTAGATAATGTTGAGACTATAAAATGACTTCGTTTTTAGAAAAATTACACGTTTTCTATGTTGTGGGAACGAAGAGTTGTTTAGGTAAACTTTCCGTATATTTTTATTGTTTTTATGTTTGTAAATCATCGTTCTCTTGGAACTCGTATCTATTATATTATAAATAATTGTTTGAAACGAATAATATTTCGAATTAAGTATCATATTTAGTGTAATAAAATTTCACAGTTAATCTCGTATCTGTTTAGTTCATATTTTTTTAGATAGTAGTACTGCATTAAATAGTTAATATGCTTATTAGCATATTTTTATTATAATTACCATGATTTTTTTAATTAATGAATTTAGTCAATACTTATAGCTATCAATTTTAAATTATTATTTAATTATTTACATTTTATTCATTTGTTATTCTTAATATTGCAAATCCTATGTATAATATTAGTATTAAAATTATATTTTAATTATTAACAATTAAAACATTCATTATCCTTAATATTATAAATTATATTTCCTGAAAAATATGTATGTATGTATGTACGTACATGCATGCATGCATGCATGCATGTATTATTATTATTAACTATTTTAATAAAATAAGCCTCCATTTGGTGTCTATTATAAGTTGTTAATTATACTTTTTTGTTCACACCTGGAAAATGTGCCCTTAAGGCCGGAATGGATTATTCATTAAAAAAAAAAAAAATTAATCATGATAAATACGGGTTACATAACCCAAATATGTGCAATTATAGGTGGACCCAACCCATTAAATGAATATAATCCCACCTTATCTTTCCGTGAAATCGCTTCAATTAACTGGGAAATTTACTTTGGGGAATTTAGATGGTAAACACATGGTGATTAATCTCGAGAAGGAAGAAGATTACTACAAACTTTTTAAAAAAAATTCTTTGGTATGTTGAAGGATATCCAATGCGAACAATGAAATACACTTGTGATATTGATCCCTCTATTGAATCTCCTATAGTTCCAGTCTGGATTGGATTACCTAATCTGCCTCTTGTCTTTTATGATAAGGCGATCTTGTTCTCAGTAGCGCCTAGGGGCGGAGCTAGGATTTTCTTTCAGCGAGGGCAAAAATTAATCGAGGTTGAAGAGAGGGGTTGCCCCCGAATTTTTTTTTTTGAGAAAAAAAGAGAGAAAATGCAATTTCACAAATTTCATTATCAATCTTCAAAAAAATATTTTTATCTACACAAATCTCAAATTAAATCAACTCTACACACCACAAATATTTAAAAATTCAAATAACACTAATCAAATCAATTAAAAAAACCCCAAATTAATATCACACAGTAGACATAAATCACTAATTATAAATGACACCACAAACCACAAACCTCAAATCAAATAACTCCACAAACCACAAATATTTAACAACAAAAATTCAAATAAAACTAATCAAATCAATTAAAAAAAACCCCAAATTCATATCATACAGAAGATATATATAAATCACTAATCATAATTTATAAACCACTAATTAAATTGGGGTTAGACCGTTAGTGAAAAGTAGAGAGTGGAGACAGTCGACATAATTTTTAAAACACTAATCATAAATTATTAATCAATTCCAAACAATCACCAATCACCGGCTTTAACTTTATAACTAAGGTCTAAGTTCCAGTTTGAGCTTCTTACAATTAGTGGACAGCTCGCCTCCGACCTCCGAGCTCACAGTCACAACTGTTGACGAGGCGCGACTAAGCTCCAAACGAACATGAAGCTGTGACTGTGAGCTTGTCTGCTTGTGAGTCTATGGAAGTTCGAAATGAGTTTTGTTTGGGCTTGGGCATATGGTTCTCAGGTTCTGCGCAAAGTTCCAATTTCCAGTCACGTGAAGATGATGAGACGATCAAAGACGACGGAGGCGGATAGGTTGGGATTTGGTTTCAGCCATTAGGTTTGAATTGGGCTTGCATATGGTTCTCAGGTTCTGTTCTATACTTCTACCGTTCTGGTTCATGATTTTTTTATTTTTTTATTTTTTGGAGGGGGGGATCGGGGCAGCCCAAAAGTCCAGTGCTGGCCATGGACCGCGCTGGCCTCATACTGGCTCCGCCCCTACTAGCGCCTGCCATTGGAATACCGTTGAAAATTGATTAACCTATAGCAACCAGATCTCGCACAAATCTGGCGAGGATTTGGGTGGAATTAGAGATTAAGAAAACTAAAGTGCAGAGAATTAGAATTGGGAATGATAAATTTGCTATTTGGAAAAATATTATGTATGAATCTGTCCCCAAATACTGCCATTTCTGTAAACATTTGGGTCATGAAGCAGAAGAATGTTTGATTGTCTGAAAGATAGTGAAGCTGAAGAATCTGATTTATTGAAGATAAATGAAGAATTTACTATCAATGTTAAGGATTTGAATGGTAAAGCTATCCTTATTGATCAGTTATATGTTGATCTGGGTAAATTTAACTTGGAAAGGGACAATCCTCCTCTACTTTTGAAGAAAAATAATTTAGATTCAAGCCTACACAAATGCATTAGACGTGATCTAGAAGAAATTTACAAAATCTCTACAACTGATGATCCGTATCAGCTGCTACAACAGTCTTTCAAATGAGTCCCAGGAAAACTAGAAAGGCCAGACAATGGGAAGCTAAACAATCCAACTCCATTCATGACCTATAATATTTTAATATGGAATCTAGAGGGATAGTCAATTCCCTGATACATCAAATTGGTATGTTGATTATTGATGAACCAATTGTGGATAACTCAATTTTTTTTGAATATTGTAATAAATTGGGATTTGATGAATGCTATGCTAATCAAAATGGAAAAATTTGTAGCTTTTGAAAGATAGAACTTGAATGCAGTGTGATTGAAGACAAAGACCAACTATTAACTCATTTTTATTCCTTTTTCTTTCAAGAATATGAGTAGCTAAATTTAATGTTTGAATTGGTGGTGTAGATTTAATATTTTTAATTTTAATTTCAATTCTCAAGTTGGGGATTTTATTATTTTCATGTATCACTACAAGAAAAAGAAGTGAAAAAGACGAAAAATTAGAGACGACACGAAAAGTCGTCTCTATTGGTCGATCAATAGAGACGACAAAAAATTCGTCTCTATTGGTTGCCAACTAATAGAGACGACTTAAACAACTAATAGAGACGACTTTTAAGGCAACCAATAGAGACGACTGCGTAATGTCGTCTCTATTGGGTGCCGCTAAATAGAGACGACATAGTCGTCCCTATTCTTTTTTTTTTAATTTTTTTTATTTTTATTTTTTAAAATTTTGCTATTTTTTTGTTGATCTTTTTAATTATTTACATTTATATAATTAATATTAAAGTTAATTTGTTAAGAAAATGTTATTAAGTTAACTAACATATATTATTTAAAACGAAATTTAACACAAGAATTCAATTGCCTTAGTGGTTGGGACATCACCACTGAACACTTAGGTCCCGAGTTCGAATCTTAGTCATGCACAATCATCATATGAATTAAAGAAAATTGGCAGGTCGACAGTTTGGATCGAGATTTGGGTCGGGTTAAAAAGGGATTGAATTGGGTCAAAATAAATAAATAAAAAATTAATAAATATTTTCACAAATAGAGACGACAATGTCGTGTCTAAAGGTTGTTTCAATTGCCCCAGAGGAAATAGAGACTCTCTATTTATCTTCAGCTACGGACGTACAGAGACGACATATGGTGTTATGGTACCTACCCGTAATACCAAGATTTAAAAGCTTGTTTCCTAATACAAAGGATGCTATGAACATGCGGTGGCACGCTGAAGGGAGGAAAGAAGATGGAAAGCTAAGACACCCAGCCGATTCACCTCAGTGGAAGAACATTAATAAGATGTTTCCCGAATTTGGTGGCAAAGATAGGAATCTTATGCTTGGACTATGCACAGATGGGATGAATCTGCACGGTAACATGAGTAGTCGACATAATACTTGATCGGTTCTTTTGGCGATTTACAATATTCCCCCTGGCTATGTATGAAGCGCAAGTACATCATGTTCTCATTGCTAATATCAGGGCCTAAACAACCGAAAAATGACATAGATATTTACCTTGCATCATTAATTGAAGATTTAAGGCTGTTGTTGAATGAAGGTGTGTCGGTGTTTGATGCACATAGTGATAAGTGTATTTTATACACTTATTTATCTGTCGAAATTAGGATATTATAATGTTTTTCTTGAAAAAATTCTACTCAGTAGTTATTATTGGTCATTATTTCAGGTTTTATCCCAAAAGTCGAGAAGATGAAAGAATTGAAGCAAAATCATGACAATTGGACGAACATTGAGATAAAACGAAGAAAATTGACTGAAGTGTACACTTCCAAAAGTTCAAGACCGAATATGCAATTAACTCAAGGAACAACTTATCATATTTGGAATAATTGAGTGGCTTAAATGAGAATCAATTTAATTTGGGTCTTAGGACTAATTTGTACGTGTGTATATACACACACATTGCAAAAAAGAGAGAACAGCCGTGGGTGAGAGGTGAAGCAGCCGAGGGGGAGTTTTTCTTGGAATATATACATACACGACTGCTACAATAAATCAAGGAGACAAGGAATTGAGGTTTACAAAAAGTTTTCAGCTGTGATTTTAGAGGCATTAGTGGCTTAGTGGCTTTGGAGAGGAAAATATACTTTCTTGGGATTAAAAGTGGTTGAAGGTGTAGGAAGTCAAGTGTTTGGCAGATTTTGTGGTGTAGGGAATTCTTTGGATTAAAATTGGTTGGTTGGATCAAAGTTGGCAAGCGAAAAATTCCAAGGCAGAGAGATAGTACACGGCTAGTTTGGAACAAAGAAAGGAATGATCACGTAATAAAATTCGGCAATTTCAACAAAAAGATAGAGATATGGATTTGTGGTTGCTTGTGGTCACTTATGAATTCCTAGAAAATTAAATGCATTTAGCTAAGGAAAACTCTGACCCGCTGTAGAGATACATAGTTGACTTAGTTAAATAAGCCTAATTTAAACTCGAGAGAGGATATTCGACCAAATACAATTTTAGAAAACAACTTGAGATGAAAAATTAAGTTAGAACATTATTTCGAAATCGTTAGTCCCGATATTCATTTAACTATTCGAAAACCCACCATTTTATTTATTGCTTTATTAGTTGTTTTTAGTTTTAAATTTCTACTTTTATTTTAATTGAATTATTTATTTCATTTAATCTCAATTTTATTATCGTTTTTGTTTTTATTATTTTGCAATTTATTTTCTTAGTTAGTTTTTGCTTTAGCCTAGAAATTTTAAAATCGAAGTAAATTTATAATGAATTAACTAGTCTTCGTGGGATTGACAACCCGGATTCAAAAATCCACTTTTACTACTTGTTAGCGATATCGTACACTTGCGATTTCACGCCAACAAGTTTTTGGCACCGTTACCGGGGACTATTTTAATTTGTTATTTATTTATTTTGATTTTAGTATTCTTAGACTTTTAGATTTAGTTTGCCATTAGTTGTTTATTTTATTTTTTTTCCTTTTCTTTTTCATATGATCTTCTTGCTTTTCTGTGTGACATTGGTGATAGTGATAGAAGAAAGGCTAAGAAATCAAGGCAACACAGAGGGACATGAGGTATATGACAGAATATAATACTTTTGTCGACGTGGATGATGAGTACTTGCCCTTTGAACTATTAATGACCCAATCGATCATTATTAGGGACCCTTTGGAAATTCAAACAAGTTCAACATGTGAATACTGTGGAGCAATCCATAGTACTGCAGATTGTATACTGCTGGCCACATCAGCGGAAGTGAAAAACTTTCTAAATGATGATACATGCCTATTTTACAAGGCTGAAAAATACAAGACACAATTGCCATAGATTGATTTGACAAGGCCAAAGGAAGACGAACCAGTGGAAATTAATGAAGAAGAAGTTAAGAAACAATCTGCACCATCAAAAGAGAAAGATGAGCATGTTGAGAATGAGGAGTTGATTTTAATGGAGAATATAATAGCTGACAAGTGTGGAGCTAGCAAGCAATCCTTGCAATTAATCGATTCTCTTAAAATTGATTTCGTGATAGGGCCCGAAGAAGAGTTCGAAGTATACATAATTGAGTTCGAATCTAATGATAACATTAAATTTGATTTTGAACATGGCAGCATCAAAAAGTTGGGGCGAAAGTATGAATTGGAGCAAATGCAACTTCAACAAATATAGCAAATTATCAAAATCATTATTTCGAGTGCCTTGAAGTCATGTTCAAAAGTCAGGCTTTAGACTATAAACGGAGCGCTTATTGGAAGGCAACCCAATTTTCTTTCATTTTATTTATTCTTGCTTTATTTGTTACATTTGAATTTTTAGGTAGTACTTGCATTTTATTTTATTTTTTTCTTCCTTGGAGTTTTTGAAGTAAGCATCCCTAGTACTAACCTCTTTGATTTTATCTTCAAGATTTTTTTTTTTTAATTTAAATTCATACATCATCCATGAGCTTACAATTTTGCATCACATTGTGTCAAATCATTACTCTTATTATATTAAAAACAAATCATATGCATGATTTTGCACACTTTGAGGAATTATGCATGATAATTGTAATGTTCTTAATGGTCGACCATGTTTGAAAATTCAAAATTTTCTATGTTTAAGTTGGGATTGTTGGTGTTGATATATTTCATTCTATTAGTGGTGTATATGATTCTAATGTTGTTTATTTTTTTTTACTTGCGAGGAACACACCGCTTGTAACACTTCCAACCAAGCATGGAAACACAAGAAACAAGTCAAAATCATCCAAGCAAGATCAAAACAAAGTTTCAAATTATCACATTGCTCCTCTAAACCTGGGAAGTACATAACTCCTCTTTTATGTATTGTTATCAATTGATATATATTTTCTTTTCCATTGAGGACAATGTAACCTTTTAGTTTGGGGGGTGGTATTTCATTTCTTGATTTTGTTCATTCGATACCTTTTTTTTGGGATTCACAAAAAAAGGGGTGAGAAATTTTAAAATTTTTGTTGATTTATTTATTACTTATGACATGATTTGAATTGACTTTTGTACTTTAGTTAGAAAATTTGGGCAACATGTGAACTAAAATTTTTCTTAACATTCATCTATGTAAGACTTTAATCAAACTTGAGCACATATTCAAACTTGATCACATAGCCACTTATAAAAAAATAACTTGTGTAGGGAGATGCTTGATACTTGTGGGGAAAACTTGTGCACTTTGAACAAAGAATTAACTGAAAAATCCCAAACCTCAAGAAATTAGATCCCGACCTGAAATGTAGAGCCAAATTGCTCAAGAAACAGTTTGGGGGTGGAAAGGTTAAGTACAAGTAGGCATTGACGGATTGAAGGTCTGAAGTTTTTAATGATCCATCTTTAGTGTAAGGGGTTTTAATCAACGGGTATAAATCATGTCCAGCATAAAAATAGAAAAATGTTGAAGGTCTTATTATGCTCTTCAAAAGCCTTTTTGACTCGAGTAATTAAGTCTGATGGGAACCTGGTACCCTAAAGTCGTCTTGCTTAGGAGTCACAGACCTAAAGCTTGCTAAAGGGGTCAATTAGAAAGCAAGTACGGAGAGTGGACTTACACATAAGACACTAAAACATCTTTAACTTTTTTGTTTAAACTTTTATGACTCGAGTAATTTAGTCTAAGGGGTTCTCTAAACCTGGTACCCTAAGCTCAACTGAGTTGGGAGCTACCGACCTAAAGCTCGCTATAAGGGTCATATAGAAAGTCAGTATGAAAAGTTTTCCACAAAGATGGTAAAAGACTTGGATATAAACAGAAAAAGTTGTTCATATAAAAAATGAAATGAAAATGGTATAAGCTTTGTTGATTAAAATTCCTAATACTGGGGTGTGAGATTGGAGATGAATTATTCTTGGTCTGTCGTGCATACTTGTCAAATCCTACCTGTCTTGTGTGGAAAAATGCAATTTATACATATTTAGAAACTACATCAATAGGAAAGATCTCGGGATATGAGAGAAAAGCATTAAGGTCGTGATTATCCATGAGAGTGTAAGGAAAATAAAAAGAAACTCATTGTTGGCCACATGGGATTCGGGCTTATTTCTGTATGACTAGTCACACAATGTCAAGTATATTTTTACATGAGTTTGCATTCGATTTTTGGCTATTCACACACACACGATGAAGTTTAGCATTGGATAAATGAAAATAATTTTTGTTGTTCATATTTCTTCTCTAAAGTGAATTGTCATTTTGGATTATTGAAGTACATGGTAAATAAATTGAGAAAAACAAAAACAATTTATGTTTGCATTTTTATTTTTATTTTTATTTTTTTTATAGTTTAGTTTTATTTTTGTTCGAGGACGAACAAATATTCTAGTTTGGGGGGGTTTGATAAGTATATTTTATACAGTTATTTATCTGTCGAAATTAAGATATTATAATATTTTTCTTGAATAAATTCTACTTAGTTGTTATTATTGATCATTATTTCAGGTTTTATCCCAAGAGTCGAGAAGTTGAAAGAATTGAACCAAATTCATGATAATTGGACGAACATTGAGATAAAACGAAGAAAATTGACTAAAGTGCACACTCCCAAAAGTTGAAGACCGAATATCCAATTAACTCAAGGACCAACTTATCATATTTGGAATAATTAAGTAGCTTAAATGAGAATCTATTTAATTTGGGCCTTATGGCTAATTTGTGGGTGTGCGCGCGCACACACATCTATCTATCTATATATAAAAACAAAGTAGCTGTTACTAAAAATACACACACACTTTCTCGCCGAAATTACTTGCTAAGTTTGAAAAGTTTTGGCCCAAAAAAAAAAAATAGAATTATAAAAGAAAAAAAAAGATTCATTAAAGGGAAATGGGAATTGGAACAATTTCAAAATGTAACGGTTGAACAATCTAAATTCCAAAGTGTAATGATTGCAAATTTGAATTACACTTTTAAGCACTACATGCATTTGTTTCCAAAAAATAAAATAAAATAAAAGTTTTGAGCACTGTTAAATCTATACATATATCAAAATAGAAGTGAAGAGAGAGAAACATTAAATGTTATATTCCCTCAAAAATGTAGTTCCAATTTTTGGAAATAAAAAACTAAAATTAAATATAATAAAATAAAAATATGTGTATATTAATGTCGTATTTAAATTCGTGTTGATTAATGCAATTTTAATTTGTAATGTCGTATTTACCCGTGTAGATAAATATGGATGAAAAATGTTTTGTTTGTAAATAAATTTATAGAAAGTACATAAACCTCCGTTCGAAAGCTATGTTTTATTTATAAACAAAAATATTGTTGTTTTGTTTTATAGACGTGTTGAAAAGTGATTTGAAAAATGTATATAGTTAAAAAGTTGGTTCGAAAAATATGCATAGTTAAAAAGTGAGTAAAAAATACGTTGTTTGCAAATAAATTTATAGACAAAATTATCGAACTAATGCTAATATTTTTATTCATTCTTAATTTTAATAAGTGTAATGATTATATGTTATAAGATTTTCGATATAATTTTTTGATCTCCCATGTTGTCCAATTGTCGTATCATGATAATTGAAGATTTTTGTAGTTATTATTTTAACTACTTAATTTTGTAAATAAAATTTAATTTTATTGATTAAATGTAAATATTTCAAAATGTTTTAACATATAAAAAAGATAAAAATAACTTATTTAGAAGAAAAAAGTTGAACGAACAAATAAATAATAAATAAAAATATTTTTCTAAAAGAAAAAACATTTTAAAAAGAAAAAGAAAAATCCTATAAAGATCAAGATCTCCTAATTTTGATTAGTTTCGTACATGTTACATGTCCTATTTTGATTAGTTTTGTCTTTTTTTTTTTTAAGTTTTGAATTCGATAATATTTTGTATTAAAATGTTACTGTACTATATTTTTATTTGATATGATTATATATACAATTAATATATTTTCATAAATTTTAATTAAAATTGTTATCATAAATATATTCTCGTACATCACACGGGTGAAAATAGTAGTTGCAAAAAGAGAGAACGGCCGTGGGTGAGAAGCAGCCGAGGGGTAGTTTTTCTTGGAATACATACATACACGGCTGCTACAATAAATCAAGGAGACAAGGAATTGAGGTTTACAAAAAGTTGTCGGATGTGATTTTAGAGGCATTAGTAGCACTGTTCGGCGGCCAACCTTAAAAAATAAATGGTTTTTTTTGTTGTTTTTTAGGTAGATGAATGGTTAAAAATTAGAGAGAGAAAATATGTAGGGTTAGAGATTAATTTGGAGAATTGTGTAGCTGGTTGGCGGTGGAGGAAGTCAAGTGGTTGGCAGATTTTGTGGTGTTGGGAATTCTTGGGATTAAAAGTGGTTGGTTGGATCAGAGTTGGCAAGCGAAAAATTCCAAGGCAGAGAGATAGTACACGGCTGGTTTGGAACAAATAAAGGAAGGAGTCGACTGTATATTGGTGGTGATGTTAATTCTTCAATTATTCAAACTCTAAATTTTATCTTTATTATTTATTTATTTTTATTCCACAAACATGAGTAACTAAATTTTAAATCGGGATTGACGATATAGATTTAATGTTTTTAGTTTAATTTTGATTCTCAAGTTGGTGCTTTATTTTCGTGTATTGATTTTATTATTGCATTTAATTCTTGAGTTGTTTGATCACCAATTCATGATTTAATGATTGTTTTCATAATCCGAGAGGTGAGTTAACAATTAGATCACGTAATAAAATTCGATAATTTCAACAAAAAGATAGATATATGAATTTGTGGTTGCTTGTGGTCACTTATGAATTCCTAGGAAATTAAATGCATTTAGTTAAGAAAAACTCTGACCCGCTGTAGAGATACATGGTTGACTTATTTAAATAGGCCTAATTTGAACTCGAGAGAGGTTAATTAGATATATGAGTGAATTAGAAAAAATACAATTTTAGAAAATAATTTGAGATGAGAAATTAAGTTAGAACATTATTTCGAAATCGTTAGTCCTGATATTCATTTAACTGTTCGAAAACCACCATTTTATATATTGTTTTATTAGTTGTTTTTAGTTTTAAATTTATACTTTTATTTTAATTGAATTCTTTATTTCATTTAATCTCAATTTTATTGTCGTTTTTGTTTTTATTATTTTGCAATTTATTTTCTTAGTTAGTTTTTGCTTTAGTCTAGGAATTTTAAAATCGAAGTAAATTTATAAAGAATTAACTAGTATTCGTGGGATTGACAACCCAGACTCAAAAGTCCAGTTTTACTACTTGTTAGCGATGTCGTACACTTGCGATTTCATACCAACACATAGACAAATGAATTTTATCTTACGTGTTATGATATTTTGTACCATAAATTATTTTTCAGCTTATGGTAACTTGTCGGGATATACTAATAAAGGAGCTAAAGCGTGTCCCATTTGTGAGGAAGACACGGTTGATCTTTGGATGAAAAGCTGTAAGAAAAATGTGTTTATGAGTCATCAAATTTCTCCATGTTGACCACCCTTATTGAAAGAAGAAAAAGGCCTTCAATGGAAAAATCAAGACTCGAGATTCCCGCTTTTCGTTAATAGGAAATGAGGTTTATGAATGAGTTAAAAATATTGACACCATTATTTCTTTATCCAAAGCCCTTGGGAAGAAGGAGCATCCTAGACGGGTGAGGGGATTTGGTGTCTATGTTACGATCAAAGATGTATATGGCAAGCTCGACAGTTCGAGCAGACGTCCGAGTGGGGTCGTGTCGGTAGATGCTATTAAAGATATGATCACAAGGGAGACCGATCGAGTCAGGTCGGAGTGGCAAAATAAGTTCGACAATATGCAACAAAAATATGATTCTATCATTCGGCACATTGGCTTGAATGTTGATGCTAATGTGGACATAACTCTGACTCCCCCACCACCAACTCGCAGCAGTTGCCACTCTGTTGATCCAAATCCATATGACGGGCTTTAGGTATCAAATGTGAATTAAATTATTTGAATGTGTAAAATATCATTTAAACTGATTTCAACTATACGGTCTAAGGATAATTTTCATCATGTTGAACAATAGAAATCAATACTGTGTCGTGTAGCTGTAAGTTGTGATAACGAGCTCCATATAGTAGCGAGAGGGACAGTTTTCCCATCTGGGCCTAAAACTCTGGTGCACCATCAACCACTCTTGATCGATCATGTTAAAGTGGTGGTTGATGATGTTGTACGTGGTGAAGAAGCATATCCTTTACCAGTGTCATCTCAATATCACACCACGGTGAGGGAAGCTATTGGAAGCTTCAGTCAATGGCCTCAACATCTGGTTATGTAAGGAGAGGTAATAACTTTTAATTATATAAAAGTTTCTTTCAAAATTGTTTCCTTTGATATTTATATGAAACAAATTATGATGATAACAATTTTTTACATGTAGGAAAAGTCACCGGCAAAGGCAAAAAAAGTCAATAAACAAAAAAATGCCAAAAGTTCTGAAATGTCATCTACCCAATGATCTCCGCTGGTTGACGATTCAACATTACAATGTCGGTGATGATTGCAAAAGTTGCACAATGAGGTCATTCGGACACCTATTGGTATTGACTTTTTCACTGTGCCTTTAGACGCAACTGTGTTTCATCATACGAACGACACAGATATTTACGTTACAATGACGACATCGCCGACTTACTTAAAATGGAATGGTTGAATATATCTATCCTGCAAATACACACGATGTAAGATTGCTTAACACAAATTTATAAATTCCATTTAAATTTTTATCATTCATTCATTTATTGATTTATATATTTTTAGGTACCTACATGAGTTGTGTCAGGAAATCTGCATCAAGTCGGTTGGATTTATATGTCTGTCACAAATTGCGTTAATTAAGGTGAAAAATAATTTTGACAGCATCATTACGTATATAGAATCCCAAAGAATTTAACATAGCATAATCCCGAATGTATTAAGGCATTAAAAGTAACGTTATATAAATATCATGAAGAATTAAGAATTTAACCACTTGCATGTAATGTGTCTTATCTTAGTAAATTGAAGAGATTTTATGAAGGAAAAATAATTGCACAGACCAAATAAATTTCTATTATTTACATGAATTGGTGATTAGGACGTATATCAATCGTATGATTTTACCTTTGATTTGCAATATTTATAGATGCAAACAGCATACACAAATAGAGTCCTATTAAAAATGTAATTATACTGGAGAAAGGCGTGCCACTGCCACAAGACACCGGGTAAAAATAAAATTTGAATAATAGGGATTTTCTTTGGATTGTGATAGTTCACTGCTTGCCAATAAGAGTCTCACACGTCAACCATAAAAGAGAGTTAGTATGGTTTAACTATGTTCCCTACTCAATTGTAGTTCTAGTTTTATAATAATATAATATTCCTTCCATCTCTTATCCAAACTCAAAACAAGATTTATTCAAAACAAGATTTATTCACCCATATACACACGTGGAGGCTACAACCAATAATACATATATATATTCTCCAATTTCTCAGTGCCGAAAACAAGGAGATAGAATTTGGTAAAAGATAATTACCAAATAATATTAACGTTAACCTTACATTTTCCTAATTGAATTTAAATTGTTTTGGTCCTATCCAAAATAAATTTCTCTTGGGTCAAGACTCCTACCTAATTAATCATGATCTATAAAATGAGTATGATATTGATATAGTAATTATCTCTTTATCAATAATTAATTATCTAACCAAAATAAAAATTATTGACAAAACTTATTTTCTTTTTTGTCCCTCGACTTCTAAAAATTTGTTAAAGACATCTAGGTAAAATTCGTATTGCTGACCAATAATAAACCATAGAATTTCAGAGTGTTACAAGACCTACTTAAACACATTTGAAAAATGGAAAATCCACTGCAGAGTTGTACTGCACGACCATGCAAACACTACTAGGTGGCCACGCGTTCAGGCATCAAACCAACATATCTAGTTTAGGGTGGCCTGCACGGCCACCAACTCTATAACTGTGCGATCGCGCAGTTGGTCGGTCCAGCGCAAAGTCAGGCCCATGCATGGATTTCTTGTCTTATTTTGCCTAGGTTTCTTGGAAACTTATATATTCAACTATTCATGCACAAAGAAGCTACCTTTGCACTCAGAGTCAAGAGGAAAAATTCATCATTTTATTAGTAAGATCTTGGAAGCTAATTGGAGGCAAAGGCGTGAGGATTGGAGATCAACACTTGAAAGCTACATCTTGGTACAAGATTTCTTTTATTTGTTGAATTTTAAAACTCATGATGTTTACTATTATTATTTTTTGTATTTTCAGTTCCAATACCACGAAAAATTAATTTTCTTGTTGGGATTCGTGATGTAACATAGTTTTAGACCTTTAATTACATTGTTCAAGTCTTTACGTATAAGTTGCATGTGTTGATTTTATTATGTGTTTAATGTTTGAATTAACTAGCTACTAATTTATTGATTTAATGGTTTGTTTTCATAATTCGAGAGGTGAACTAACGAACTAGATGTAGGAATAAAATTCGGTAATTGAATGAACGATAAAGCTATACATTTATTGTTATCGCGATCTATTTTTAGAGTTCTTGTATTCAATGCACCTAATAATTATAACATGCTGCCTAGAAACACAGTTAACTAATTAGGTAGAGTTGATTTATACTCTAGAAAGGAATTTCACATGCATAAGTGAACTCGATCGATCACATTATTAGGATTGAAACTTGAATACTGGAATTAAAGGTATTAACTATGTGAAATCGTGATTCCCAACTTTTCAATCATAAATAACTAAAATGCAATTTGCATTTTAGTTTAATTAGTCTCAATCAATCATTTAATTAGTTTAGACAGAAATCTCACTTTTCAACTGTTCAAATAAATCTAGGATTAAAATAACTTCGGTAATTAATCACTATCTCTGTAGGACGATAACTCAGACTCTTTGTCCACTTTATTACTTGGATGCGATATCCTAAACTTGCGATTTACCACGTCAGCCATATCAAACTTCAAAATCACATTTCCACCCTTGACTTTATTGTGCAGGTAAGACATTATCTGCAATTGCATGCCCACTAGTAAAACTACTCTGGTTGGGAGAAATCAGTTTGGGGAGGATAGTATTCAATCTGTTAGACATTGTCTTAGTGAGGACTTTGTTAAGGACATTACACAAACTGATTGGTCTGAAATCCTTCCAGCTGGTAGCTAGAGATATTTTGGGGATAAGTACTAAAGTAGTGGCCGATACTCCATTCGGAAGAATTTTCACATTGAAGAAGTCCCTAACAGCTTCAAGAAGGTCTACTTTAATAGTATCCCAGCATTCCTGGTAAAACATTATAGAGAATCCATTTGGTCGAGCTGCAGTTCATTTACCCATAGATAGAACTATTTTATGTATTTCCTCCATATCTAGTTGAGAATTTAGCCAAGCATTATCTCTGGAAGTGATAGCTCTTGGGATAGGATCCAAAAGCTCTTCAAAATTAGCAATAGGTTTAGTGGATAGCAGTTTTGAAAAGAATTCGATAACAGATTGTTCTATTTCCTTAGAATCAGTTAGGAATAGTCCATTTTCTTTTGAATTTGGATGATTGTGTTCTGATTTCTATGTTTTTTGACAACAACATGGAAGAATTTCGTTTTTCTATCTCCTTCGTTTAACCATTTCACCCCAGACTTCTGCTTCCAAAATGTATTCTCTCTACATGGTAGAAGATTAAGTTTAGTATATGCTTTATGTGTGTCAATTCTAGTTTCAGGGGATTTGTAATCATCATATATTCTCTCCTTCTGAAGAGCTTCCAGTTCTGCCTTTTTGATCTCTTCAAAGATATTGTCAAAAACTTCTTTATTCCAGATTTTTAAGCATTTTTTAGTCTTTTTAGCTTGTAAAAGAAACCAAATAAGCCACTTAAATATGGAATTAAAGGGGATCCCCAACATTAACTCACAACCTCCTGCAAGTTCTCATGTAGGCTCCACATATTTCGATATCTGAAAGAGATTGTATATTTTCCATTTGACTGTTTGCAACAAATTAGCTTGGGGTTATGATCTCATGTGCCCCTATTTAGGATAATAGTTGAGAGATTGTTGTGAAAATATAGCAAGTGCACGATATCGTAAACAAGTAATAAGTAGACTTTTGAGTCAGGATTGTTGATCCTACGAAAACTATTTATTTGCTATCGATTTACTTTGATTCAAAATAATTTCTAGACTAAAGTAAAAACTAACTAAAAAAATAAAATTGCAATCGATTCCAAAAAGACAATAAATTGAGAGATTAATGAAATAAACAATTCTAATAACTAAGAAATAAAAATTAAACTAAAAGCAACTAAATGAAAATATAAAAGAAAGAAATTGAACGATGAGCTTTCTTAACAATAAAGAACTATCGGGATTAATGATTTCGAAATAATATTTTAGCTTAATTTCGCATCTGAAGTTGTTTTCTAAAATTTTGATCGAATTCACACATGTTTTTAATTTACCTCTCTCGAACTCAAATTGGGTTTATTTAACTATGTCAACAATGTAACTCTACAGCGGGTCAGAGTTCTCCTTAACTAAATACATTAAATTCCCTAAGAATTCATAAGTGATCACAAGTAACCACAAATTCATGTCTCTATCTTTTAGTTGAAATTGCTGAATTTTGCAACACGATCTAATTGTTAACTCACCTCTCGGATTATGAAAACAATCATTATTTTGTATTATCTTTTACTCTTTGAATTGAAATTTTAGGCTCTTCGATCACATTATTAACTTAACCATAATCATCCACATTGTAATATATAAGCCGTCCTTCAGATTTCGTCGGTGAATCATCAGTCAAACCACTAGTCTGAGCATTGAAATTGCCATGTATAAGAAAAACATGTTTAGTACACAATGTTGAACAAGATTGTAATGTCTATCCTGTATTACTAATTGTACATGCGAAAAAAGGCGAATGAACCTAAAGATTTGGGAATGTGGGGGACATTAAATGAAAGGATGATGAGCTAAGATCGTCCTCGAATGATTGAGATCGTGTAACTTTTGGGGGTGATTCAGGTGGAATATCGGCAATATCAACGTTCCGTAAAATCCAGCCTGATGTCGATGAGGGATATTAATGTGAGTTATTGAGTTGCTCCAAGGAGGCAAACCTCCATTTGCGCGTAAATAATCTTAATATCTTGCTTTAAGCTTTAGAGTGTGTTTGGTATTGTTTAAAATAAGTTTTTTTGAAATGAATAATTATTTTTAGGAGAAATGATGGTTGAAATTTAGTTGAAAAGTAAAAATTTGTGAACTTGACTTTTGATGGATGATTGAGATTGAATACTGTAAAATAAATGAGAAAAATTTAATGAAAACCAAACGGGAGCTTATTTGCATACATTCTATTGATGAATCAAATTTTCTTGGAAAAGTTTGTACAGCTTTTGTTTCTAAAATTAAAGATTGGGTACAAAAAGGACTTTGTTGCTGTCCGTGTATGCTTTCACGTTGTTTTATTGAATAAAAAATCTCTTCTTAAAAAATAATAAATAAATAAACACCTTGTTTCAGAGTTATTGTTAATTAGAAAGTCGGTCAATTTCTTCATACCTTTCTCAGCTTCTCATTCTTCTCGCTGGAATAGATTACCATTTTTTTCTTTAAGATCGGTCTTAGGATTTAGAGGGAGAATATAACCAAATAAACATTTACAAATAGTTGCACTCGTAGAATTTAGAGCGTTAGGATTTATTACTCCTCGTTAATTACCCTAATTAGTATTTGATGCCTATATTATAAGACATTATTTAACAAATTGTTCTCATCCATTTTTGTAATATAAAAAATTAATGTCCTGATTAAAAAGTCATCTAGTCTAGTATAGGTACATTTGTTGCCTGTTTGTTTGTTAATTTGTGTTTATATCTTGATTAAGAAAATAATGGTGGCATTACCAAGAATATCACCGCCACTTTCTTTGGTGATGCATGCGAAATATTGAAACAAACAAGCACACAACTTTATTATTTAATATTAAATAGATGGAAATTTATTGATAGAAATGATCGATCATACCCTCTCTATTGTAAGTATATTAATGGAGAGGCTCGGGGGAGTCTGATTGACGAAGCAATCATACGTGCACTCACACAGCTAGTGTCACGATCCGTCCCAGATCATGCTACTGGACCTGAAACGTGACGTGTGCCGATAGAAGGTGCCAACTAGATGTTGGACACACCACGAAGGCAATTTTGACTTTTCTTATCTTTCAAATTCTCCTTTTAAATAAATTTGAACTCATATGAATTTATAAAAATTTTGACTGAGTCTCATCTATAATATTGTCTTAACCAGCCTGTAAGACAATAACAAATCCTCAAACATACATTCATAAATAATTACATTACTTTCCAAATCTTTCAGGCAAAACAATTGACATAATAAAATACCTACAATTCTTAATCAACTTCTTCATATACACAATCCAAAATACATCATCACTAGATGCATTCCTGATAAAGTATATAACTTATATAGAATAACTACATAGTCCAATGTATCTTCCTCGAATATAACTTCTAAGAGCTTACCAAAGTAACTCCTGAAAATAATAATGTTACAAAGCTCCTCAAGAGCTGCAAAGGCTCCTTCTATGCTGCTGAAAATCTTATTTTCTTCCTATACTGTAAAGGTGGGGAAAAACATGAGCTTGTGACTTATAGAGTGGAATTTTTGAAATAAATGTACTTTATAATCCATTTTTGAAAACATAATTTATTTCATAATGGTTTTGCAACTTGAAATCAAAACATATTTGCTAACAATAATTATTCGTAAGTATCATATAATAATCATCTGTGGCATAACTGAAAAACTTTAATATATAAGAAACCGCACCAACAGGTACCCAACTAAGTCATCTGCTGAATCTGGAATCTGTATCTAGTCATACGTGCGTATACTACTGAGCACCTCCATACCCGACCGAAAGCCCCTCTGGGTACAAAAGTGGGTCCCAAAGACCTTATATATACACCCTTACACACGGGCCGTGCATAAGAGTGAATCTTAAGATCCTCTGAACACGGGTCATAGGCCCCCTCCGTGACAGAGTCTTAAGATCTCAAATAATATCCGCTAGTACACAGGGCCAAGGCCCCCTCCGTGCACTAACACAAGAACAGATAACCCATCGGGTACTTCTGGTTGTTTTGAAATCATACATGCTGAACTTGATTAATCATCCTCGTAAAAATGGTATTAGAACCAACATGCTTAAACAAGCGTAATTATAAAACATTTATTGTGATAACCATGCTAAAAGCCATTTATTTCAAAATCATTTGTAACTTAAAGAAAATCAACGTAATAGAAAACTTGAATAACGTAAATTCTTTTAAGTTTTTAAAAGAATAACCTTTCCACTCACTGAGTTTATCTACTTGAAGCTAGCCGAGCTGATAAATCTGGTTTCATCACTACATCATCTCCTGAAATAAAAATATAATTCTCATGTATTAAAATCAACTATATCAAACCATTAAAAATGGGTTAATATAATTTATAACTCAATTTCCTTCATATAGTTATCAATCAATCGTTTGACATTATCCAACTTATTAGTCCATTCACTAACTTTCTATTTACAGTCCTTCATAGGAACTACTCTAACAACTAAACATCAATATATATATTAATTGATCAAATGCTTAAAAAATAAATCAAAAAAATTAACCATAATTAAGACCTTAAAATCCAGAAATATTGAAAAGTGGCATCAATTCCAAAATATAGAGCATAAACACTAGAACTTTGAAAGTATTCTTCTTGAACATATTTTCAACAACAACTCAACTATTATCATTTCCCAACATAGCTGAAATTTCTCTTAAATATTGAGGAATTCAACTTAATTCCATTATTTCATACTTATTTATCACCAATCAAGTATTTAATATCATACATAATCATCCAAAAGCTAAAGATCAAAATACTAATTTCGAAAACCCATTTCATGATTTATTTCCTTTACCATAAAAAATTAACATATACTATTTCTTGACAATTTATTTAGCACATTACCTCAAATACATCTAAATAAACCTAATACTTGCTAAACTTCGAATTTAAGTCAATCATCCATAAACCCTAAAAACTTTAAACAAAAATCATTAACTATTAATACTCTTGCTTACCTTTAGGAATTGGAGAAGAGATTCAAGAGCACAAGTTTGAGAAATGTATCTTCGATGGGTGTCGAATCCAACAAATAATAATGTTTTCTTACTTTTATAAAAATAAATTGTATTAGTGGTGAGCAAGGTCGAATCCACATAGACTGGTTAGATTTAATTATTCGGGAAAATTAAAAGCAATGAATTAAAAACAAGGGGGGGTTTGAATTTTTGAACATAAAATCAATTTGTAAACAAACGAGTGCGAAATTAAAACTTTTAGAAATATCAAATTAAACAAATACTCAGCCCAATGTATAATCTCAGTATCGATTCACGGAATTGATCATGGATGCAAGAATAAAATCCTTAAATCATTCTCTAAATTGGTTATGGTCATTGATACGATTTAACAACTTATTTCTCCTTACTTTATCGATAATCAAGAGACGCTCGTTGATTATTTCCCTAATCAATAAACAACCCTAGATACGATCGTAGGATTTAATTTACCAATATCATTAATTTCTAGAGAGACGACAAATTCTAACCAACAAATCCACACACGTGATTTATTTAAATTAGGTTATATGTCTTCATAACATGAGTCAAAAATCAATTTATAATTAACTATGTTATTTGTCACTTATATTAGAAAATCTAAACAATTACGGATTTAGATTCCTAATTGACCAAGTATCGTTTTGTCAATTAAAACAACGTGCACTTTGAATTAATCAATCAAAACAACAACTTCAATTCACAAGTAAAAGACATATAAATAGAGAACAATTAAAGGAACAATTAAATTTAATTAGATCTCACAATTCTTGGTGAATCAAAACTTCGAATAACCTTGAACTGGAATAATAAATTTAGCTATTCATAAACATTCGTAAAATAGAAATCTAAAAGAAAGAAAAAATAAAAGTCAAACTCTTCATAGAAAAATAACGTATATCCTCCTGCTTCCCAATCCTACGTACTTCTTTTTTTTCTTTTCCAAAACGTGAGTCAGCCCCTCCTTTCTCTTTTTTTCTCCCCAGCAATTCACTTTGCCTTTTCTTTAGTCTTGCTCTTTCTTTTTTTTTTTGGTCCCCGATTTGCTACCTTTTTTATAATTCATTGTTTCCTTCCATATATGTCAGCCCTCTCCCCATCCTAGTGTGTGCTGCCGAGAATTAGTCTAGGTTGGATAGCTGCTGGGCTTTTTCTTTCTTCCAATTTAATATATTCCTTTAATCCACTCTTAGGTCAAAGTTGTTCCACTTTTTGGCCCGAGTCTCCTCCAATTGAATTGTGTTGTTGGGCCTTAAAAAATCCTCCTAATTAGTCTCCAAATTTCTCTAATTGGCTGCCTAAACAAAATGTCCAGCCCATTAATTTTGTAAGGCTGCTGTTTTTCCGAAATGGTAAGGCAAAGTCCTGATCTGATTGTGTACTTTTAAGTTCCAAATTTCTTCTTCCCAATTTGTGATATTTGAGTCTAATTGATCTCAATTCTTCACCTAATTCACAAAACATAAAATATGATTAATATCCAAAACTTAAGCATTTAAATTCATTGAATTAGGAAGAATAATCACTAATAAAACAACAATTATGCACCCTATCAAATCCCCCCACACTTATACAATGCTTGTCCTCAAGCATAAACTAGCTCAAGTTAATGAATTGGTTCTCATCATCATTCATTCATCTACCTCCACAATTCAACACAAGGTTAGTCACTTTAACAATTTTTCGAAATCCACATGTGGTGGGATTTAACACCTCACATTAGGCTCATACAATAAGCTCAAGATGTTTAAGGTATAAAGTATATATGTACTCTCAAGTCAAAGTATAGAAAATTCTTGCCATAGGCTTGCTAATATATCATATCGGAGCACCAATGGTTTTGAATGCAAAGTAAGGGTCTTAACACTGGTTTTAATGGGGCTTGGGTAAGGTGGGATAAAAAGGATATATTTTTGGCTAATTTCATCGAAGGAATTATACAAACTTCTTCATAAGAACTCATTTAAAATTCATGTACTTCAATCAAATCACTCCATACCCCAGTGTAGTTTATATCCTTTCACCTCTCGTGAGTATCCCCTCAACAACTATCAATGAATTACAACATGGGTGTTAATTTCAATCAACTTAAAGGCACGAAATATAGACCAAGCAATTCAAACCACTAATAAGTATACGTAATGGGAGTTAACACCCTCGCAAGGTATTTCTCTCTTCGCACAAAGTGTGTAAGGGTGAGAATTTTCACTCAGCTCACTGCATGGAGAATTCATTGCCACAGACTGCTTAGATGTCATGACCGGAGCTAACAATAACACAAGTGCAAACTAAAGGTTTTTATTTGGTTGTCACGGGGCTTCGGGTCAAGTAGGTTAAAAGGAAAATATTTAGGCTAAGTTGAGAGGAGAGTTCACAAGCTGATTTGGTTCAAAACAATAATCCCTTCCTCCACCTTTCAATGTGATTTTTTTCACAATTTCCTAGTATCCAATCAATTCATCCTTTGACTCTTATTACGTACTTGGGAGTTTATTCTTTTTTTCACCAAATTTTTTTTTTTACAACTATATTTCTTTTTTACCTCATTATCACTTAAACATTGAATAGCACAAAGTGAAAGCTCCTTTTTTTTTTTGAAGCTAAATCTGTCTCATACTTCTCAATCAATACAAGCTTGTGAAATTCCTCTCTTATGGATTCAAGATAGAGGTTACATGAAAGAACGGGAATCTATGGCTTGTAGCGTGACAACAAAATTCTAAAGACAAGCTAAAGCTCAAAGAGGCTTCTATTGGTACATGTATCATGGTAGGCTCTTTAAGAAGGACAAATTGGGTTTCACCTAATGCCTTTACTATATTTTGCACTTGAGTCAAGAAACTACAACGGCATGCACAAGAGAGCACATCCAAGAATAAACAAACCATGCAGGACTCACATCAATCGGAGTGGTGTTACAACACATCAGCTTTGGTTTGACTCAATTAGGTATATGTTGCAACTCGACTACTTTATCCCCCAACATTTCTTTCACATCACAAGTCTTTGATTTTCAATGTCTTTTATTCTCAACCAAAATAATTTGAAGCTCAAGTGAATAAGCCTATATATTCCATCAATGCAAGGTTCAAGAGAATGAAATATTAGCAAGGGATAGGGGTTCTCATGGCTTGTATTGTAGTTGATTTTCAACAAAAAGGCTATGGCTCAAAATTGGATTTCTAGGGGTATATTTCAAGGTAAGAATGTTGAGAAAGCTAAATTTGGCTTCACCTAAGTGCCCATACTTATTCAGTGCATTCAATTACCAAGAGACATCTCAACATGCATAACAGAGCAAGTTCTAGAAGAAATCAACTACACTTGACAATCACACAATCAAAGGAATAGAGCATGTCGTAATGTTAAATGGAAATGCTCAAGAGGCTCAAAAGCTCACAAAATCGGGTTAATGTGCATCAAATCCCACACACCCTTCATTCAATCCACCATTAAGAGCAATCAATCTAGTGCAATAAACAAAAACTTAACTACTCTTGTAATTCCCCATTGTGCCTCAATTCCTCTCGATAATTCACAGTAATTCAGATCATAAAGGGATAAACATTACCAAAATCCAAAATTCAGAAGGGAATTTTCAAAAAAATTCTTTTAAAAATAGAGCAAAAATGGATTATAATCCACAAAATATTGAAAAGTGGCATCAATTCCAAAATATAGAGCATAAACACTAGAACTTTGAAAGTATTCTTCTTGAACATATTTTCAACAACAACTCAACTATTATCATTTCCCAACATAGCTGAAATTTCTCTTAAATATTGAGGAATTCAACTTAATTCCATTATTTCATACTTATTTATCACCAATCAAGTATTTAATATCATACATAATCATCCAAAAGCTAAAGATCAAAATACTAATTTCGAAAACCCATTTCATGATTTATTTCCTTTACCATCAAAAATTAACATATACTATTTCTTGACAATTTCTTTAGCACATTACCTCAAATACATCTAAATAAACATAATACTTGCTAAACTTCGAATTTAAGTCAATCATCCATAAACCCTAAAAACTTTAAACACAAATCATTAACTATTAATACTCTTGCTTACCTTTAGGAATTGGAGAAGAGATTCAAGAGCACAAGTTTGAGAAATGTATCTTTGATGGGTGTTGAATCCAACAAATAATAATGTTTTCTTGCTCTTATAAAAATAAATTGTATTAGTGGTGAGCAAGGTCCAATCCACAAAGACTGGTTAGATTTAATTCTTCAGGAAAATTAAAAGCAATGAATTAAAAACAAAGGGGGGTTTTTGAATTTTTGAACATAAAATCAATTTGTAAACAAACGAATGCGAAATTAAAATTTTTAGAAATATCAAATTAAACAAATATCCAGCCCAAGGTATAATCTCAGTATCGATTCACGGAATTGATCATGCATGCAAGAATAAAATCCTTAAATCATTCTCTAAATTGGTTATGGTCATTGATACGATTTAACAACCTATCTCTCCTTACTTTATCGATAATCAAGAGACGCTCGTTGATTATTTTCCTAATCAATAAACAACCCTAGATACGATCGTAAGATTTAATTTACCAATATCATTAATTTCTAGAGAGACGACCAATTCTAACCAACAAATCCACACGCGTGATTTATTTAAATTAGGTTATATGTCTTCATAACATGAGTCAAAAATCAATCTATAATTAACTATTTTATTTGTCATTTATATTAGAAAACCTAAACAATTACGGATTTAGATTCCTAATTGACCAAGTATCGTTTTGACAATTAAAACAACGTGCACTTTGAATTAATCAATCAAAACAACAACTTCAATTCACAAGCAAAAGACATAAATAGAGAACAATTAAAGGAACAATTGAATTTAATTAGATCTCACAATTCTTGGCGAATCAAAACTTCGAATAACCTTGAAATTGAATAATAAATTTAGCTATTCATAAACATTCGAAAAATAGAAATCTGAAAGAGAGAAAAAATAAAAGTCAAACTCTTCATAGAAAAATAACGTATATCCTCCTGCTTCCCAACCCTGCGTACTTCTTTTTTTTCTTTTCCAAAACATGAGTCAGCCCCTCCATTCTCTTTTTTTCTCCCCAGCAATTCACTTTGCCTTTTCTTTAGTCTTGCTCTTTCTTTTTATTTTTTTTGGTCCCAGATTTACTACCTTTTTTATAATCCCTTGTTTCCTTCCATATATGTCAGCCCTCTCCCCATCCTAATGTGTTCTACCGAGAATTAGTCTAGGTTGGATAGTAGGTGGGCTTTTTCTTTCTTCCAATTTAATATATTTCTTTAATCCACGCTTAGGTCAAAGTTGTTCCACTTTTTAGCTCAAGTCTCCTCCAATTGAATTGTGTTGTTGGGCCTTCAAAAATCCTCCTAATTAGTCTCCAAATTTCTCTAATTGGCTGCCTCAAAAAAAATGTCCAGCCCATTAATTTTGTAAGGCTGCTGTCTTTCCGAAATGGTAAGGCGTGCACACACCTTATGCAAAGTCCTGATCTGATTGTGTACTTTTAAGTTCCAAATTTCTTCTTCCCAATTTGTGATATTTGAGTCTAATTGATCTCAATTCTTCACCTAATTCACAAAACATAAAATATGATTAGTATCCAAAATTTAAGCATTTAAAGTCATTGAATTAGGAAGAATAATAACTAATAAAACAACAATTATGCACCCTATCAATCTTCCTTCCTTCCTTCTACAAAAATCGATCAATCGACCGACTGACCGACCTCTCTCTCTTTTTCTTTTCCTTTCCTCCCTTTCTTTCCTTTCCTTTTCTCCTTTTCTCCCTTTCTCGTTTTCTTTTCTTCCTGCCGATTTCTTACTCTTCCTCTCTAGTACCTTCCATTTTCTTTTATTTTAAACATATTAATATTATTTATTTGCAAGTCAAGCCTCCAAATCTTAAAATAATATGACCTTTAATCCTTTAATTCAATCAAATGAAAACTAAATCCTTGAAATTATAATTTGTATCATTTATGTCATTTAAATACTTGTAATTATAAAGTAGATCCCATAAAGGAATCATTTACTTAATTTAAATCCTCATGAAAATCTTTACTTCAATTTAAGTCCTAATAAACTTATTTGGTCAATCTAAATCCTTATTTGACTTGACCATTGAATATTTGACTTTGACTAAATAATTTCTTGACTTTTTAACTAGTATAAACCGGGTTGTTACAGCTAGTGATTCTTCTTTAGTCTCTTACATGATGTTGTAGGATTTGGTGCCCGTGTAAAGACCATCGTCCATGTAGTAGGTACCTTGTTGCCCATTGGTAAGGGTATCATGCTGAGTGTAGGAGAAAGGAACATCACATGAAACCGGAGTTTCTAGCAAACTCACCTTTACTTTAGTCCTTGCCGGAACAGTAACCCAGTATTTTTTGTTAGGGTGGTTGTCACAGGTTCACCCCCACGTGTATGTCCCCTTAAACTCACCTGATATTTCAACATGATTACCATCAATGACTAGCGGAATCCCGACTGTTGGGTATTTTGGTCCCAATCAATCCTCGAGGGGATGATGAAGCATCATGTCCGAATTAAGCTTCGTAGGCCAACGGCCCATGATCGAAGAATTACTGTCCCAATAAATCACAATATGTGTAGCCCAAGAGTGACAGGTTAGACACTTTACCATCCTATCTTGAGGTGTTAATTAGGTCGTTGGCCCTGTTGCTCGGTGGGTGGATCCGATTGGCGGCCCGGGTTTTAATTAGGTTCTCGACCTACTCCCTAATTAAAACCAAAACCTAGCTATTTATTCTAATTAACCCTCAATCTCGGTTAAGACACTCACTCTCCTAATCCGCTCTCTCTCTCTCTTGGTGACTGCGTGCGTGCGGCTCTCTCTCTCTCTCTTTCTCTCTCTCTTTGTAAGAACTCTCGACCCTTACCCCGCTGACTTACCTCTTTGGCCTTCTGGTTGCTGCCCCCTTTCTTGGTGGGCGCCCTCCCTGTCCGGCTCCTGTGCGCGGTCTGCTACACCTTGCTGGTGCGTTTCGATTAGTCTGGTTTGGCTTCTTTCTTCGTGAAATAAGTGGGTTGTGGGTTGCCTCGGAGTGAGTGTCTACGTGTGGTGTTGCCTATTGTGGTTGTTGGGGCAGATTTCTGAGCCCCTGTTCATCCTACCACACGATTTTGGATTGTGCAATCGAATGGAGTTTTACTTGCCTTTTATTGCTTCAATATTGATATTTCAACTATTTTTCCAATCTATAGTGTTTTTTCTTCCGCTGTATTGTGACTAACTCGTTTTACTGTGTTTTGCGAGGTTGGATTTCTCAACATCGGCTTCAAAGGTTATTTCGGCAGCTAACTTCAAGTAAACACTGGCGTTCCAAATGCTACTCTTATCCGCGTAGCTGAAGTTCAGCTCCATGATTTTGGCTTCTTTGAACTTACTAACGGAGTCTCAGGTGGCCATTATGATCGGTTCCTGTTTATAGATCCTCGAGTCTGTAAGGCTATAAACAACATTGTAGATTTTCCTTGAAACAACAGTTTCTGAGACCTCAAGAATAGCCTCCGGTACAATATTTGTGGACGCTCCTGCATTCAGACAGTCAACTATTTCACCTTCTGTGAGCCTCTTGCAAAACTTGTTGTTACCCAAGCTGTGGAGAGCTACCTTATTATACATAGCTTCATATCGAACGGGCCAAAACAGCAAGTCATTGAGATTGAGAATAATATGATCAGTATAATCTGCCCATATCCAATTACGATTAGGCTCGCGCCTCCAGAATCCGTCATAATAATCAGACTTGATGCGGACGCTGCCATTGTTGGTAATGAACACCTCATTCCCCACATTTGGAGCTCGAACTTTGTCACTGAGAACTGGAGGTAATTGTGGCCGTATATTAAGGCAGCGGTAAGATATTTCCCATTATCGCCCTTGAGGCGACATGCTTGGGTAATACCAGCATGGTTTCCAAATCAATGATTGTGCACACAGTGCACAATTCACTGTCAGGAGATTTTGAACCTGCATACAAGCAGGAATTATAGGGTCCTGCAGTTGGCCACAAGCATACATAGTGGTTCTTTTGGACACAACGAAAGCGAACGCCTTCAGTAGCATCTTTACCATTCACGTAGAAGGGCTCGAACAAAGTGCATGACCAATGGAATGGTTTTCATTTGATTCATCAGCCAAGGCTCCAATCCAAAGAGAATCCTTCGATTGCATGCACCAGTATTTGTTGTTGTATAGCTGCATCTTATGTGCACACGTCCTGTGTTGCCACTACTGTTTGCAGGCTCCACTTCGTACTTTGTGTATGGGCACACAACTTGCTCTCCAGAGACAAATCCATGAACCTGGGTGTTGTCTGTGATATAGCTCAAGTATTAAGAATTGTATTGCTATTGCAATGCAAAATATCTTGAGTGCAACAGTGCCGAGGCATATCTCTCTCCCATTTCTCTAGCTATATTAATGTAATATTGCTCTTGTTTATGTGATTTCCCCACTCCGACTCAACATGCTATTTATAGGGAAATCCAGCCTTCATTTTACTTGGGCCCAATTTGATTGAGCTAATAGGTGGAAAAAGTTGATAAGTATTTTTGAGATACATGGTTTAAAAGTGGTAAAAATAGTGTGACCCATAAAAATGATAATTGAGATTGACGACTGAAGGTTTGTTTCTAGACTTCTTATTTGCCATCTAACATTCAAATTTGGAAACACAAAAAACGCGTTCTCTTTCCTATTTTTAAAATGAGTTTTTGAAATATATATATATATATATATGCACAAAACTCAAAACGAGGAAAACATCATTTTGGACTTTTTCGGTACAAAACTTTATGAAATCGAAAACACGAAAAAACGAATCTATTTCAATAGTAGCAGCAAATTTCAAACATTTGGTGATGTGTGATCCCATCTTAATTTTAATAATTAATCAATCTTGTATTGTCAATGAATTTTTATTCATGAAATCATTGAACTGGAGCATCTATCTAGGTTTTATCTAGAAATATTTTGTGTTGCTTGTACGTCTTTCTTTTCTTTTTTATTTTATTCAATCTAATCTTTCTTAATTTATTTATTTATTTATTTATTTTGTTTTAATATTTAAAAGATTCTAACTTTAGTAAAAATAAATGACATTGTAAACAATGATTTACGTCAAGAATTTAAAAAAAGAGAAAAAGAAAAGGTGCAAATATATCGTCAACACGAATTGTGATTGTTTTGTTTACATGGACTAAGAAAGTAATTGAGGCTTGAACAATGTTACAGCAAAAATTAAATATGTAAATTTCTTATATATTTTTGGAATTGAATATTAATGGCTTTATCTATTTTTATAATATTTTTCTATCCATTATTAAATTAGTCCAACAAAAATTAAATAAGTCAATTTCTTATAATATAGAGTAAATCTTCAAAACACAAAAAAAAATTTATAATCTTAATATCTATAAAAGAAATACAGTCAACATAAAAAGTCAACCAAATTTCCCGCCTAATCTGCCATCCATAATAATTAAAAAGAAATAATAAATTTAATATGTCTTAATAAAAAATATATATATACAAAATATATAATATATATTTAGAAGGTCGGGTCTTATGTTTCCAACGCGACATTGATTGCATCCTCATTATCAATCTTATTTTACTAACAATTCAATTTTGAGAAACTGATCATTTTCCAGATATATATATATATATATATATATATATATATATATATATATATATATATATATATATATATATATATATACAGATTAATTAATCTTCTTGGATAAAAAGTCCCAACTGCCGGATCTTACGTTTCCAACGCGAGATTGATTGCATCCTCATCATCAATGTTATTTTACTGACAATTCAATTTTTAAAAACTATTCATTTTCCAAATAATATTTTACAGACTTAAATATATATACACATATTAAAAATACATAATGAATACAAAATTTAAACTTAAATTAAATAATAGATTGTGGTGATCATTATTTATATTCGTCCGAAATAGATATAAAAAATTTATTTATAAACTAAACATATATTGGTTGCATCAACACCACTGTCATGATAAATTTTATTTTATTGTTAACAATTCAATCCAATTTGGAAGAAGTGCTCATTTTCCAGTTAATATTAAACATATATAAAATATAAATACACACACAAAATACATAATACATACACAGTTTACTCTTAAATGAAAATATTCCAACCGCATGTTTCCAATGTCAGCATTTGTTGCATTAACACCACCGTCATGATTAATATTAATCAATTAACAACTCAATTTTGAAAAAAAATTCTTTTTCCATAAAAATAATTTACCCAAAATTAAATTGTAACCCATTTCAGAATCGAAATATTTATGTATTTTAATGCAATAATTCAACTTTTCATACACGTTTATACAAATATAAATAATACATGCACAAGTATCTGATAAATAAACTTTTCAACTTCTATAGAAATAATAAACTAATAATATTATAATAAATTTTAAAAATACACCATCCTCTATAAATTAAGAATTCACAGCCCAAGCCCCCTGCATACTCATTGTCGTGGACCAAAAATAAAATCCTTCTTCCTTCTTGGAGACAATCGTGCTTCATTTATAGAGGAACTCGTTGTCTCGGATCACGACAAGAAGCATACTTTACACTTGTCTTCACCCTAGCTCTTGGAGGTGACAACCTTAGTTTTTTACCGTAATCATTGCTACATTTCGTAGGGGATGGACGCATGTCACATCTTGGTAAAGGCAGTGTCACATCTCCGACTCCATCTCTCTTCAGGTCACTACCGTAAAGCGCATCGGTTGAGTATAAAGCACATCGACTAGGCGTAAATCAGTTCGGCTAGAAAGTTTCGCTTGACAAACCACCTCGAAATCGGACCCAAGGTGATATTTCGGACCTTAGCTATGGGTGAAGGTCCATTGGGCCTTAGTTGGGCCCTTGTTAGTGGATCAATGTACCTCTCTTTGGGCTTGGATTCAACACTAGTCCCTCAAATTCGAAGCAATCATTCATGGACGTGTAGGATTTGTTGTATGACCGAGACACTAACTTTGTTATGGTGGCTTTTGTATGATGCCGCGGACATGGTGCTTAGGATGACCTTCCTTATTGGAGGTTTGTATTTGGTGTGAAGCCGACCTCCTACTTGGGCTTTTCTCCCCTGAGTGAAGGTTTGGGACGCACTAGCGCGTATCTTAGGCGGCGTATTTAATGAAAAAGGGGGCTATGGTCGTTGGTTCCCAGGAAGTATATAAAAGGTGATGGGAGTGGTATTTTGCAGCGCATGGTACTCACTGTGGTAGCTGAACGATTTTGTCCCTCCCTTTGACGGCTGGCACTTTGATTAGCCCATTTTCCAAGAAGCATGGGTTAACCACATTAATCATACGGCTCACAAAAATCAAGGAATCCAGATCATTGGGATCTCTATAAATCCCCCTTCATTTTATTATTTCCCCTTTACCATTTTCTAAGAATTTTTGCAGCAATTCTCTGGCGAAAGCTTGTATCGTTTTTCTCTTTCCTGCGAGTTTCGAGTCTTCTCTTCAAAGGTTTTCTGCCTAATTCCCGTTCTTAGCATTCTACAGCTTTCGTTGGCGATTTCCTCCTTCCGCGGGTACAATTTCTCTGAAGGTAAATCTCTTTGTTTTTGTGTGTCCAAAACCTCATTTCCTTTTTTTTTTTTTATTTCTAGTTTTCCATTGTGGGTTTGAAAATTTTGTTTCGCATTTTCTTTTTCTTTTGATGAGTCTGACCCGTATTTTAAGAATAAATGGAAGGAGTTGAGGGAACTGGTTCACGGGAAATGCTAGCAATGGCGATTCCTGTCAGAGGTTTTTGCCCAATATCTTTGTCGGTTTTTAGTTCCCGCTTCTTTATGGAGCAGATTAAGAGGAGGAATAGGAAAACTAGCGGTATAATTTATTTGAGTGATTCTGACAGCGAAGAAGAGAGAAACCAGAACTACATGGCCCATCTATCGTCCGAAGAGGAATCCGCGCTAAGAGAACTCCGAAGCAAACGTGATAGAGACATGGGGAGAGAGGGAGCAACGGTTCTTCTTCTGGCCCACAGGATCTTGATTTGGACACCAGGGCCCCTTTCCGAGTGCATAGAGAGGAGTTGGGGCTCTCAGAGGAAGAGATAGCCCAGGTCGAAGGTTGGGTGGACCAGGTAAACAAAATATCAGGATATCATGTGGACCCTGACCCAAACCCAGATTTGTGGGAGAGCAGCGAAGTTGCTACTGAAATTCGAGGAGTTGATTTGGCTGGGGCCTCGGCGAAGTTCAGGATGCCAGAAGGGGTCCGTTTAGTGCATCCTACGCCTTCCTACCGACCATGCAGTCTGTTCGCTCAAATCGTGTACCGCAAGCGCACGGGTCGCGTTCAAGTAATAAAGTGGACTTTTTGAGTCCGGGTTGTCGATCCCACGAGGAATGTATACTTCGATTACACATGCGAGTTAATTTAATTCTAACAACGAAGTCACAAAATGAAGTTTTGGGTTTTGGTTTTGAATTTGAAATTTAAACGAGTAAATTTCTTGAATTCAGCAGCAGCTCTCTCTTCTCAGGCAGTATTGCTGCATCACCTGATTTTTCCTTCCTCCGGCAGTATAAGTAGTTGCTGCTATCACCAGCAACTCTCCAGCAGCAAAACAGCTCCAGAAATCAGCAGGCCCCGGTCTGGTTTCTCCTCTTCTGGTCTCCAACAAGCTGCTGTCACCAGCTTGCAACCAACTCCATTGCAGCTAAGCAAACCAACCAGTAGTCTTTGCTGCTGTCACCAGCAAATCCCTCCCGGTTTCACCTCTATCTTCTGTTAACCGGAAACCAGCAGTAAAATAAAATCAGCAATCAACTGAATCTGTAAAACTTGAACAAATACAGCAAGGCAGTAAACCAAGGTTCAAGCTGCTGTCACCAGCATGAATCACCCGGTTCTTCCTTGTCTGGTTTTCTCCTTTCTCCTATCTATGTCCATTCTGGTTCATACTGATCCTGTCACCAGCAGTCTTCCCCTCTGCTCTTCCTATCTATCTCAGCAGTAGTAGCAGCCTCAGGTAATGATAGTTATTGCTCCTGTCACTAGCAATATTGGGCTTCTGTCACCAGCCCTCTAGCACCCCCGGTTCCTCCCTGCAGTTCTCTCCTCCTGCTCTTCCTCTGTGTATATATATATGTGTGTATTCAGCAGCTGCCCAGCTTCTTCTCTCTCTCTCTCCAGCTCACCACTTTTCAACTTGCAGCATGTGTTTTTTCGTTCTGGCAGCAAATCAGTAATTGTATATGCTCTCTTCCATCATATGCCCATGCCAGCCTTTTTCCCATACTCTCTTGTCATTTCCAGCAGTAGTGCAAGTTCCCAGCTTTTGTGTCTTCTCCCATGCTTTGCTGTTTTGTGTGTACATACATACATACATATATATATATATATATACACACACACATATATATCACACATTTTATCAATTACTTACAATTTATTTCAAAATGCATTTTTACCTAATTTTACACGATAGACGAATTAAATAAGTAGATATTTGCTCAATTTGTTCCAAAATATGCTAATTTAAAGGTATAAAAAGTGTATAAAAATGCACTTAACAAATACCCCCAAACTTAAACTCTTGCTCGTCTCGAGCAAGAATATCTACTAACACAAAAATAGATGAATGAATGATCAACAATGCTAGATGACTTGTAAAATCTTTCTTGAGTGTAAAATTTCATGATTAATTCACAATTGTGTTTTCAAAAGAATACTACAAAACGAAGTTGAGCTTATCTCACGTTTGATCGGTGTGTGTGTGCATAGTCACTTCCAATTATCACTAAGGTTCAAAGAAACATTGTAGGAAGGATAAATTTCAAAATAATAATATCCACCCTTAGTGGTCAATTTCATTTCTTACCCTCTCGTGACATTCATCCCCCCATATTATTTTTTTTCTCTCCCGAAACGCAATCCTAGGGGTGACTCTCAATTCACACATTTCTTTTTCCACTAAAGCTTGGTTATGACTTACCAGCAATCTCAACAATCTAGATATGTGGTGATTCTCACTAGATGAGTGTTTCAACATTAAAGTTTATACCAAGCAATTCAAACCCACTATTAATCTAAGCCCTTATGCAAATGCAAATGCATGATTTCTACAAACTAATGTGATGATTGCTCGTGACTTCCTCACTCCCTTAAGCTTTCTAATTGACCCATGTAGCGAGCTTTAGGCTGGCAACTCTCCGATTGTTTTAAGATCAAAGGGTACCAGGTTTCAAAATACCCCTACGAACTTACTAACTCGAGTCAAAAAGGCTACGAAGTGAGGTAGACTTATTAAGCAAATGCAATGATGATGATGTGCTTTTTTTTTGTTTTACAAGTGTGTGTGTACCCTACTCATTAAGCTTTATAATTGAACCATGTAGCGAGCTTTAGGCCGATGACTCCCAAGTTTCAAACTTAAGGCACCAAGTTTCAAGATACTCCTACGGGCTTAATTGCTCGAGTCAAAAAGGCTACGAGATAGGGCAATGCAATAATTAAAATGGGCTTAGATCTCTAGCATTTGGTCATCACTTAGCTTATACTAACATCAACAATACTCCACACAAATTTAGATCAAGCATGCATGGAATCACTACACATCTAGACCGTCTCCTTTACCGGCTCGACCACCCCCCAACTTGTCTCACAAATGATCAAGAGATAATTAGCATTGAGAAGGAATTGGATAGGTTGATAAAAATTGAAAATACAAGCTCACGACCTAATGAAGTCTACTTCACGAATTTCTCCAACCTTCAATAGATTCCAAACCTCAACAACAATTAGTTATGACTATTGTGCGCAAGAGAACTCAGGATCACTCATAGATAAGCAAGTTAAAATAAGCACAAGTAGTATATTCGATCATAATTCGTGAATTAATCAGCAATTCCAAACATCAAATCATTTCAGCCGACAAGGCTATCTAGCATGTCAATATCCACAACAAAATGAACAAAATCGAATATCACAATATCTTAAGCCGACAAGGCTATCTAACATGATAAAATGCAAAAATGAAGTCAACACCCCCAAACTTGAATTACACATTGTCCTCAATGTGAAAATAGAAACAACATGTAAAGAAGAAAAGAGGTAGTGGAACTTCCCTGATTCGATGCTTGTTTGAAATGTTTGAACTTGACCTAAGCTTTCGTCGCATGTAGTTCATCCCCAAACTTGTTGAGTACAATGTCGCTTAGGATTTTCAAAAATATTTGTTACCTACAAAAGTTTGACAAATAATTAAAAAGAAAGTAAAGAAATACAGTAAATAAAATACAAGTAAATTAAAAGAGAAGAAATTTGGGTTGCCTCCCAAAAAGCGCTTGGTTAAAGTCATAAGCTCGACTTTTCGCATAAGCACTTCATGGCACTTTAAATGAAGCTTTTGATTTCTTGCCCATTGTGCTTATTCTGGTTTTGCTCCACTTCTCGTTAATTATCCAAAATTGTACCTTGCCCTGTCCATAGTCATTGAAATTTCCTGATCCATTCAATTCAAACTCAACTATATAGACTTGCACTTCCTTAACTGGCTTAATCACAAAATCAGTTATTGGACAATCAATGAAGTTGAGAGAATTTGATTTGCTCTCTTCTTCATTAATTTTCACTTCTTCCTGTGATTCTTGTGTGATTAAAGTGTCATTCTCTTCAAGCTCATCTTCAATAGTTGATATCTCCTCGGATTGAATGATCAATTCAAAAAATGAATCCAGTGGCAATGAGAAGTTTTTCCTATTTATCCCCACAAGTGGATCATACCCCCACATTTGAAATGCTTCCCAGAATACGGTATCTCCTATAGGCATATCATCCTCATCCAGCTTGGCAAGTTCATAGTAATACTTTGCAAGTACCTTTTCATTCAAAAATGGCGAACCATTTCCCACAAGAGTAATGTCCGCGTCCCAATCATCTGGTACACTATCTAACATGAACAAGTAATTAAGATCAGATGTGTCAATTGCTTCTTTTCGGCAATTCAAATAGAGTCGAAACTTAAGAAGTTTCGACTGAAACATATTATTGCCCGAAAACAAACAAGGTCCATTACTATGTATCTGATAACAAAATTCACAACTTGAATATTCTTCAAGCTGGTATTCATCACCCATGTTGAGATTGTACATTGCAATTCTTGTCCTATTTTTCCAATACTAAAATCAGATATGCATACAAAGAAATCCAAACACAAGAAAGATTAGAATTTGTGAAGGTAAATCAAAGGTAACAAAACAAAAATAAAAATTGTTAAAAGTAAATTAACTAGAGTATAATCAAAGTAAAAACATTCCCCGGCAACGGCGCCAAAAACTTGTTCGCTCAAATCGTGTACCGCAAGCGCACGGGTCGCGTTCAAGTAATAAAGTGGACTTTTTGAGTCCGGGTTGTCGATCCCACGAGGAATGTATACTTCGATTACACATGCGAGTTAATTTAATTCTAACAACGAAGTCACAAAATGAAGTTTTGGGTTTTGGTTTTGAATTTGAAATTTAAACGAGTAAATTCTAAAATCTAACGATAATGCGGAAAATGATAAATTAAAATAGTTGGGATTTATGATTTCATTTAAACGACACTTAATTAATTTTCAAGTTTTGTAAATAAAACTAACTACTCAAATTAAATGCATGACATTAAACTTAAATTTAAATCTGCAAAATTAAATGACGTAAATTAAAGTGCTTGAAATTAAATGACAATAATAAAAATGCATGAAATTAAATAGCGCAAATTACGTAAATAACTTTAAAAATAACTAAGTGCAATTTAAACTACGTCAATCACCCCAACATGTAAAATTTAGCTAAACATGCGTTCGAAAATAAAAATAAAAATAAGCATTAAAAATAAAACCCGGAGTTTGAAGATTGTTGAAATTGCATTTTGGTCCTCCAACTTTCATTTATTGCAAATCAGTCCCTGCATCTGTTTCTGGCCATTTCAGTCCTTGGTTCAGTTTCAATTTCAGCATTTCAGCAATATTATTCCAGCAATATTCCAGCAGCAGCATCACAGCATTTCCAGCAGCAGCAGCAATCAGATCAGCAGCTTCAGCTCTTCACCAGCAATATTCCAGCAGCAGCATCACAGCATTTCCCGCAGCAGCATCAGCTTCCAGCAGCAGCATTCAGCAGCACAGAAATTCAGCAACAACCTTCCAGCAGCTTTAAGAACCAGCAGTCCAGAACAGGCAACCAGCAGGCTACTACTCTTCAGCAACAGCATCAGCTTTCCAGCAAGTTTCCTGAATTCAGCAGCAGCTCTCTCTTCTCAGGAAGTCTTGCTGCATCACCTGGTTTTTCCTTCCTCCGGCAGTATAAGTAGTTGCTGCTATCACCAGCAACTCTCCAGAAGCAAAACAGCTCCAGAAATCAGCAGGCCCCCGTCTGGTTTCTCCTCTTCTGGTCTCCAACAAGCTGCTGTCACCAGCTTGCAACCAACTCCATTGCAGCTAAGCAAACCAACCAGTAGTCTTTGCTGCTGTCACCAGCAAATCCCTCCCGGTTTCACCTCTATCTTCTGTTAACCGGAAACCAGCAGTAAAATAAAATCAGCAATCAACTGAATCTGTAAAACTTGAACAAATACAGCAAGGCAGTAAACCAAGGTTCAAGCTGCTGTCACCAGCATGAATCACCCGGTTCTTCCTTGTCTGGTTTTCTCCTTTCTCCTATCTATGTCCATTCTGGTTCATACTGATCCTGTCACCAGCAGTCTTCCCCTCTCCTCTTCCTATCTATCTCAGCAGTAGTAGCAGCCTCAGGTAATGATAGTTATTGCTCCTGTCACTAGCAATATTGGGCTTCTGTCACCAGCCCTCTAGCACCCCCGGTTCCTCCCTGCAGTTCTCTCCTCCTGCTCTTCCTCTGTGTATATATATATGTGTGTATTCAGCAGCTGCCCAGCTTCTTCTCTCTCTCTCCAGCTCACCACTTTTCAACTTGCAGCATGTGTTTTTTCGTTCTGGCAGCAAATCAGTAATTGTATATGCTCTCTTCCATCATATGCCCATGCCAGCCTTTTTCCCATACTCTCTTGTCATTTCCAGCAGTAGTGCAAGTTCCCAGCTTTTGTGTCTTCTCCCATGCTTTGCTGTTTTGTGTGTACATACATACATACATATATATATATATATATATATATACACACACACATATATATCACACATTTTATCAATTACTTACAATTTATTTCAAAATGCATTTTTACCTAATTTTACACGATAGACGAATTAAATAAGTAGATATTTGCTCAATTTGTTCCAAAATATGCTAATTTAAAGGTATAAAAAGTGTATAAAAATGCACTTAACACAGTCCACCTCCAGGCCAAGCGGCCATATGTTACGATGCTCTGTCCTGCGGTATGAGGTTACCTCTACACCCCTTCTTCAGGGCCATGTCTTCAGGGCCTTGCTTAGGAGCTATCACTTGTGCTCCTACCAGTTGGCACCCAACTTCTGGACACAGGCCGTGGGCACTTGGCTAGTGTGGCAAGAGGTCAACCCCGACCATCCTATCTCACTACACATTATTCATAATTTGTACACTCTGAAGAAGTTAGTGAGAAGGGAGAGGGATGTGAGGGCAGATGTGAAAGACTGGTATTATTTGTCTCCTAGAGGCTCATATCCTCCCGTCATTACTGACCAACCTACCTCTATAAAGAACTGGAGGAACCAGTGGTTCTGGGTTGTCGGAGAGTGGCAGAGTTCTCCTGTGGACCCTAGTCCAGAAATTACCGTTCCCCGAACTCTTTCCATACCTAGTGAGTCTTGCACTTGTTTTAGAGTCTTTAAGTGTCATGCGTCTTTTGCCCTTTTAATTCCCATTTACTTTTATTGGCTGCTTACTAACATGTCACCGGTACATGGCAGGGGACAATTTTGCTCGCCTCCTCCCCGATACAGACCTAGAGGCCGTGAGGCGTTTGTTTGCTTACAAGGGTAGTTTCCAAGGGGTCATTCAGCAAAACAAGCTGTTTATTAAACACGGTCTTATTTGAGCCATGAGTAAGTTCGTTTCCCTATTACTGCTTTATCTTATACTTTTTCTGTTCGTAGCCTCATTTACATCTTTCCTGCTAGGTTCCAAGGAATTTCCGAAGATCTCCTTAAAGGGTCTCATGGCTAAGAAGATCCCTCCTGCCCTGCGCCACGGCAGCGAGATTGAAATAAGGCAGAAAGCGTTCCTGGCCAACCTGCAAGTTGTGGTGGCAAAGGAAGTGTCTGAGAAGTCTACTTCCCAACTTCAGGGCCCTCTTCTAGCTCTACTGCCACCGCCCACTCTGCTGCCAGTGGGTCCTCAACAGCCCAACATTGAGGGGGAGACAGATCCTAAAAGAGGCATTGCCAAAGGGAACGAGAAGAGGTCGGATAGAGGCGGATCCAAGAGGGGCAGGGAGACTAAGGATGCCTCAGTGCCACCTTCCTTGTTCGAGGACATATCTAAGCATGCACCTGAGGAGGAGCCGACCCCTTGAAGAGGCTCAAAAGAGGTAAAGGCAAGGAGTCCACTTCCGCACCTCCGCCACCAATGATTGAAGACTTGGATGACGAGCCATCTGTGCCCATTTCAGGATTGGCTTATGAAGTGACACCAGAAGGAGCAGAAGAGCTCAAGCATATTAAAACCAACGTCCTCCCCAGAGATGTCACTTTCAACCCTTCATTGTTTGATTCCCCCAGTTCCCCTCCAGCCCGGGCCGCATTTATCACTGAGCAATTTTGGACGGAGGGTTTGTCTGCCTTCTCCTCTAGTACCAGTCCATCCCGGAAGCTGCTCGTCGCCAAGGCCATGAATGCCAGGGCGTTGGCCTTTATTGACGAGGTGGAATCATCCGTGGAGGATGCACAGAGGGACAAGAAAAATGATGAGACTGCGCTCCGGCATGCGGACAATATGCTCAAGGAGATCAATGACCTCAAGGCCCAGCTGTCCATAGCCCGTAAATCTTCCTCAGAAGAGAGGGCTAATGCGAAGCGCCTCCAGGAGGACAATGATAAACTGAAGCATGACCTCCAGACCTCTGAGTCAGACGTGGCGGTCTTGTGCAAGAAACTGGATGATTCCAACTGTGCACAGTCTATCGCCTCTGAGGCCCTGGTCGCTGCTAATGCAGCCAAGTCGAAGCTAGAAGCTGAGGTGACAGGAGTCAATAAAAAACTGGGGATGGAGCTGGAGGCTAAGGCGGAGGAGGACCTTGCCTCTTTGGAGAAGCATATGCAAACGAGGATCACTGAGGTTTTGGAGCAGACTGTCACGACACGAGTGGAGAATATTTTAAGTACCAGAGTGTCTGAGGCTGTCCAGAACTTCAAAGACACTTTTGAAGAGACCCCAGAGTACGAGACTATGCAGAGGGTCTTTGGGAACTTAGGGGCTAGGATGGCTTTGGGGGACGTGAAGGAAACTTTTCCGACCTTGGACCTGTCCTCCATCGAAGCCTTGTATCCTGAGCCTCAAGATGCCCCTGCGGATCCTTTAGATGCATCCGACAAGGGCTCTTCAGAAGACGTCCCTCCACAATGATCTTCTTATATCTTTACCTTACTGTTAGTTAGTTTTTTTTTTTGTGGCGCCCAGGGCTGGGCAAAAACCGACCCAACCCGCCGAACCCGCCCAAACCGACCCAACCCGATCGGTTTGGGTCGGTTTTTCATGAAAATTGGGTTGGGTTGGGTTTTTTTTTTTTTTAAATTTTCGGGTTGGGTCGGGTTGCGGGTTGGGTGTCCAACCCGACCCAACCCGACCCAACAAAAAAAAAAGACGTTTTTTTTTTTTTTTTTTTTTTTAAGTAATGAAACTTGACTTATTTAAATATTGATTGAACATATTTTAATTTTATTAGCAAGTGTTCAATTTATTGTATTTTTGGTTATTGTAGTGTACATAATTGATTTGAATTAAAGATAGATTCATAAGTTTTTTTTTTTTTTTTTTCAAAAATTTTACTAATTGGGCCAAAGCCCAAACCGACCAACCCGACCCAACCCGACCGAAATTTGGTGGGTTGGGTTGGGTTGGGTTTGAATTCGTAATTGGGTTGGGTTGGGTTGATTTTTTATCAACCCGACCGTGGTGGGTTGGGTTCGGGTTAGGCAAAAAACCGACCCAACCCGACCGACGCCCACCCCTAGTGGCGCCAACGGATTTTTATACTGTAAATATAACATTTTATATTGTAAATGTCTTGATTTTATGAATGAAATGACTTATTCATATTTTGCATGTAAATGTAACATTTCGAACTGTTTACGCATGAATGCTTCCAAGCGCGGATCCCTTTGTAATTGTAAATGTCTGGTATGATGATGTAAAATGCACTTGAATGGTAGGATAAGATGTGAGCTCTAGTCCCCCAGATCCAACACAATTAATGTACTCATGTTTGCTAATTAGATCTAATCTTAACCAACTTTTGAGCAATTTTACCTTAAAACTCTGTAACACCTACATTTACAACTTTGTATGAACTACTGTTAATGGCGTGAACATTTTCAATCCATACGCAGTGGTCGTAGTGTAAGTTCACAGGAGTCCTTTGTTTTTAACAAAGTTCGCGCCTGGCGGAGGCATGTGGTTTTGCAACCAAAATAATATAGGAACTCTTACGTTTATCCTTTATGCTTGATTACACAGTGCTTATTACACATACGTCTTGCGAATGCTTTGTCTAAGTGTATGTATGAGAGTATCAACAATTTTGCGAAAACGTTTAACACTTCACACAAGAGCGCTCCGTATGTATGAACTAACTTAACGTACCAAGAATTTTGGCTTATATGACAACATTTGGTTAAATTTGAATGTTTTCAAACGCAAATGTCTTTTCAACCGTGTTACATGGTGAATGAGTATAGTCCCTTAGATCTGAGTGGTTCGAGGAATTTATTTTTACCAGTTAGATCTGGTTTTGACAATCATTTGAACGTTTCTTAAATCGCATTTTGTAGGACCTATGCAAGCGAATTTGTATGAACCCTTTTCTATGGTGCCAACACACTCAATTTTTACGAAGAGGTCGCAGTGTGGGCTGATAAAAGTCCCTTGATTTTTGACATCTTTTGTGCATGGCGGAGACTCGTAGTTTTGTAATCAAAATAGTTTAGGAACTTGCGTGTATCCATTATGTTTATCTCTTTTAAAAATTAGCATAATCTTCAACGTAGCTCACCCATGATTTTATGAAGTCACATGATAATGTTGCAATCATAGAGGAGAAATTCGGTTTATTGGAAATAACGGTGAAGGTGGTCCGTGTTCCAAGGATTACATAGAGGTACTCTAGATAAGTCTTCAATCATGTACGTTCCGGGTACCACCTCGGCAAAGACTTTGTAAGGGCCTTCTCAGTTAGGACCTAGAGTCCCTACTCCTGGTTCCTGTTTTGAAGGAAGAACCTTTTTGAGGACCAAGTCCCCAATATTAAAGCGTCTACTTTTCACTTTTTTGTTGTAATATCGAGCCATCTTTTTCTGGTACCTGGCCATCACCGCCTGGGAATCACTCCGTTTTTTCATGAGGAAATCTAAACCGGCCCTTTGTGCTTCCTCGTTCCTAACTTCGTCATAATGAGTTTGACGAAGCGAAGGGATCCCAATTTCAACGGGGCATACCACCTCGGCTCCATATGCCAGTGAGAAAGGTGTTTCACCAGTAGCGGTGTGCAAGGTAGTTCGAAGCGCCCATAGCACTTGAGGGAGTTCATCTACCCATGCACCCTTTTTGAATTCCAACTTCCTTTTCAGTGTATTTTTTATGGTCTTGTTCACAGTTTCGACCTGTCCGTTGGCCTTCGGGTGATGTGGAGATGAGAACAGTTTCTTAATTCCCAAATCATCGCATAACTCATCGACGCTTCTATTTTTGAACTGTTTCTCATTGTCACTAACCAGCGAGTGTGGTATCCCGAACCGGCATATGATATTTTTCCAAATGAACTTGGTGGTGTTGGCCTCAGTGATCCTCATCAAAGGTCCCGCTTCAACCGACTTGGTGAAGTACTCAATTGCTACTATCACAAAGCAATTGTTACCAGCACCTCTAGGCATAGGACCAATAATGTCAACCCCCCACTTTGCAAAAGGCCAAGGGCTAGTCACCACGGTTAGCTCGTGATGCGGCTGATGTGGTATAGTTGCGTGTCTTTGCCATTTATCGCACTTGCGCACGAAGTCAAGGGAGTCTTTTCGCATAGTAGGCCAAAAATATCCCTATTTGAGGGCTTTCCGAGCTAGCGATAATGCCCCGGCATGGTTTCCGCATATGCCCTCATGGATTTCTCTCATTGTATACCGTCCTTCCTCTGCCCCCACACATCTCAGTAAAGGGGAGGTGTAACTCCGCTTATAAAGTAGGTTATCCAATAGTACGAAATTTGAAGAGTATTTTTGCAATTTTCGAGCTGCCTCTAGCTCATTTGGCACTGTCTGATGCTTCAAATAGGCGATCAGGGGATTCATCTAGGATCCCTCTTCTTCTATTTCCAAAATATTCGGTTCTGGCTCAATAGAGGAAGTCAACATGCGCTCAACTGGGATTAGATTATGTAACTCTGAATCACTGCTTCTTGCTAATTTGGACAAAGCATCCGCGTTGGAATTTTTCGTTCAGGGGATGTACTGTAACTCCATTTTTCCGAAGTGCGCAGCCAAATCTCTTACTTTCTTCAAGTAAGTAACCATAGAAGGTTCTTTGGCATAAAATTGCCCATTGAATTGACTCACAACAAGCTGCGAATCACTATTCGCCACTATGGACTTAATCTTCAAAGCTTTTGCAAGTCTTAGCCCAGCTAATAATGTCTCGTACTCTGCAACATTGTTTGAGGCTTTGAATTCAATGCGGATCGCACTGTGTAGTTTAAACCCCTGTGGGCTTACTAACATTATCCCCGCACCGGATCGTCCATCAGACGAAGACCCATCAACGAACAATTTCCACCCTTGGATGTCATCTGTGTTATCAACCATCTCGACCTCCGGTGGATGTGTGAATTCTACTACAAAGTCCGCCAGCGCTTGGCCCTTTACAGCGGTCCGAGGCGCATAATGTAGGTCGAACTGGCTGATTTCTATTGCCCATTTCCGTAACCTTCCAGATACGTCTGGCTTCTGCAACACTTGTCTCATGGGAAAGTTGGTGAGCACGCGTATAGAGTGTGCCTGAAAGTAGGGGCGAAGTTTGCGAGAGGCTGTTATTAACAAGAGAGCAAGTTTCTCCATATCCGGGTAGCGGGTCTCGGCGTCTAGCATGGCTTTGCTCACATAATATACTGGGAACTGATTCCCATCCTCCTCTCTGACCAACACCGAGCTAACAGCCTCTTTGGATACAGCCAAATACAGGTAAAGAGGCTCGCCAGCATTCGGCTTTGATAGAAATGGGGGTCGTCCCAAAGATGCTTTCAGGTCGGAAAACGCCTGCTCGCATTCTGGCGTCGATTGGAATCGCTTTCCCCCCTTTAGGACCTTGAAAAATGGCAAGCATTTGTCAGTGGATTCTGAGACGAATCGATTCAAGGCCGCAATTCTCCCCATTAGGCTTTGCACTTCTTTTGGATTTCGAGGCGACTGCATGTTTAGAAAAGCATTGATTTTGTCCGGATTGGCTTCGATTCCCCTCTTATTCACCATGAGTCCGAGGAATTTTCCAGATGCTACCCCAAAAGCACACTTCGCTGGGTTGAGTTTCATCTGATATTTCCTCAAAACATCAAATGCCTCTTACAAATGGAGGATATGATCTGCAGCGACCATGCTTTTGACTAGCACGTCGTCAACATATACCTCCATGGTGTTTCCCAACTGTCCCGAAAACATGCGGTTTACCAGCCTCTGATAGGTAGCTTTCGCATTTTTCAAGCCAAATGGCATAGCTCTGTAGCAATAGAGTCCTCTATCTATGATAAATGAAGTATGCTCCTCATCCGATTCGCACATGGGGATTTGATTGTACCCGGAGTAGGCATCCATGAAGCTTAGCAGCTCGTGTCCTGCCGTGGAGTCGACCAACTGATCGATCCGGGGCAGTGGAAAGCTGTCTTTGGGACATGCCTGGTTCAAGTTGGAAAAATCAATGCACACCCTCAGTTTCCCATTATGTTTCGGTACCAAAACAGGATTTGATATCCACTTCGGATATCGGGACTCTCTGATGAAGCCATTTTCAATAGCTTTATGACCTCGTCTTTCAAGGCCTCATACTTGTCTGAACTCATGGGCCTTCTCTTTTGCCTGTGCCCAGGGCTTCAGGATCCAGCTGGAGCATGTGGCGGGCCTCTTTAGGATCGATTCCAATCATGTCACCATACTTCCACGCGAATACATCGAGGTTTTGAAGTAAGAAGCTCTTCAATTGAATCTTGTATTCGGTCGATGAGTCTATTCCGATCTGAAATTCTTTGATTGGATCAAGTGGGTCTACGCCGAAGCATTCTAACCTTTCGACCAGGGTGGGACAATTGTCACCTGCCATTCTGGGGTCTAGATCTGCTAAATCCTCCTCCATTCTCATCGTAACTTCCTTATCTCTAGAAGGCCCTTCACCCAATCTTTCAGGGTCTGGAGTAGCCTCGGCTATGGCTACGTTGCTGATCATGTTCAAGCTTCGATCTTGAAATTTTTGGATTGCATTTGTGTAGCAGGCCCGTTATTCGGTTTGGCTCCCTCTTACAGTTGCAACGCCATGCTCCGTGGGGAACTTCATGCAAATGTATTTCGTATGCGTCACAGCTCCCAAGTCAATGAGACCTGCCTCCCAATTAAACCATGATATGAGGAGATTTTGTCAACCACCAAGAATTCCATAGGGATTCTGGAGAGGGTTGGCGCTTTTCCTACTTCAGTCATAAGGGTTATGGACCCTCTGGGGGTTATGCTGTCCCCCGTGAATCCGTATATTGGATCCGAGACTGGAATGAGTGGAGTGATGATCCCCATTTTATCAAAAGTTACCCCGTAAATCACATTTACCGAGGCTCCATCATCCACCATCATCCGTGATAACCCATTCCGAACCACCACTACTCTAATAACCAATGCGTCGTTGTGTGGGAAGTGCACTCCGAAGGCATCGTCTTGGGTGAATGTGATAGATTCTGTGCGAGGCATCCCAACAGGTGTGAATGGATATGATAATTCACGTTGGCGGGCTGTTTGGCCTCTCTTATATACCTCTTTTGGGAGTTATTTGTGCTCCCACCTGGGTGGGGGCCTCCCAGTATTGTATCAATTTCACGGATAGGTGGGTCGGCAGCAGGCATAGGTGGTCACCTTGTATCTTTGGCATGCGTCGAGGCAGTATCGTGGCCCTTGTTCCTATCTCTTTGACGATTGTCAATCCTTTCCTTAGTTGAGTTCTTCCATGGAGCTCTCTTATCAGCTCGGTTGAACTTCTGACCACCGGATTTTTGTGTTCTCCCCGTGTCGGGGGAGGGGTCACTTGCCCTCCTCCCTTGCGCCTTTTGGTCAGCTAACATGTGAATTTCCCTACAATCTTCTGTAGCGTGACCGTAGTACCTGTGGTAGGCGCAGTAAGCCCCAATCATGGGCTGTTTCCCGCTTCGGCCACTTTCCATCCTTCCTTGGACCGCGGTGGGATTATGAGAAGGGGTATTGGAGTGCAAGTGGGGGATAGCTTCCGTGATTTCTGCTGCAAAGCTAGATCCCGTCCCCGGAAACGGACGCGGTGCTCCACCTCGGTTGTCGCCGATCCTATCCTTGTTTTCTCCTTTCTTGAGGTTTGCCTCATTAGAGTACCCAAGATTGTATCTTCTGTGGGGGTGGCTGTCCCTGGCCCTAGCCATTTCCTCCGATACAATCTCCTCCTTCATCAAGTCTACGAGGGCGTTGTAATCCCTCGACTTTCTGCTTTGGACGTCCCTCCAGAACATGCTGGTCATATCCAGCCCTCCTTTCAAAGTGGAAAACATCTCTGCCTCAGTGATTTTTTCACAAATGTGCATCTCTTCAATAAACCAGGCTAGGTAACTTTTCAGAGATTCATCCCTTCCTTGCCTCAGATCCTGAAGGCGTTGGAGTGGGAGCTGGCCCGGCCTGGAGGAAACAAAGCCATATTTAAAGGCCGTTTTCAAATCTCTCCAACTGTGGATACTGCAAGGAGGGAGTTTTTTATACCATCGTATCGCACTCCCCTCAAGGGTTAAAGCAAAGGCTTTACATTTCAGTGCCGGGGTGGCTTCGGCTATTTCCATGCTGGCGCGGTAATTTAACAGGTGATAGTCAGGGTCACCTCGGCCAGAATATTTTGCAATTTCTGGCATTTCGAAGTCGTGAGGTACTGGGCACCTACGGAGGCCCTCTGTGAAAGGACTTATTTCCTCGTTGTCATCCAACTCATATTACGGCAGCTCGCTGTTCTCGTCGTGGTCGAAATACATTGGATCACGGTATTGGTCATACAGCGGCGAAGCATACTCCTGCCTTTGCAATGGCAGAACACGACCGTAGTTTGGCCTTTCATGTCTCTGTAATTCGTTGCGAGGATTGGTCCAAACTGTTTCGGCTCTCCTTTCCTGCCTATTCTTAGGCTCATGCATGGGGGTGAACCTTTCTCCTCCCGTACCTTGTTGGTCCCTATACATGCGACTCTGCGACAAGGCTTCTTCAGTGCGTCGCTTGCGCCTATTCCTAGGCTCAGCTGCATTGTTCCGACCCCCTTGCCTGCCTCTGAATAACCCTCCTATCCGGCTGAAGACACTGCCAGATTTTGCGGGTGAGGCCTCCCTGTGTCTAGCTGGGAGTGGGGCTTGTTCTTCACGTGCTTCATGTTCCAGGCCTTCCTCGTAGAAGGACTCGGATTCCACCTCGGCATATGCCTGTGGATCTTGATAATAATACGAGGCAGTGTGGCCGCCTCGAATGGTGAATAATGTGGTTGTGGTTATTGCTGAGGCATCGCGGGCTCGTTCATAACATACCCTCTGGCCATATAGGCATTCATCGCAGCAGTCTTTTCTATCTACTGCTTCTGCATCTCCAGCATTTGGGCCGCCATGCGAGTCATGTCTCGTAACATACGGCGATTACGGTGCCGGCATGCTGGGTTAGGTTGTGCCGGCCCCCCATTGGCGTTCTCATGAGGTCCTTGAGGAGCCTCCCCCTTACTGTGCTGGCCACTTCTTTCCCTACGGGGGTTAACATCTCCATCGCTTTCATTCATGTTTCAGATAAATTTCTTGGCTTTAGTTTATCTTTCAAGGATAGATAAACTTTTATATCAATGCTCCGAGCCCTTTTTTCAAGGTTGTTAAACTTATGTTTCAAAGTTTTAAGCCTTTTTCAAGGTGAATGAACTTATGTTCCAAAGTTTTAAGCCTTTTTCAAGGTGAATAAACTTATATTTCAAAGTTTTAAGCCTTTTTCAAGGTGAATAAACTTATGTTTCAAAGTTTTAAGCCTTTTTCAACATGAATAAACTTACGTCTCAAAGCTTTTTACCTTTTCTAAGGTCACCGAACTTATGTTTCAAAGCTTTAAGCCTTTTTCAAGGTGAATAAACTTATGTCTCAAAGCTTTTTACCTTTTTCAAGGTCACCGAACTTATGTTTCAAAGCTTTTTACCTTTTTCAAGGTCACCGAACTTATGTTTCAAAGCTCTACACTTTTTCCAAGGGTACCGAACTTATATTTCAAAGCTCTACACCTTTTTCAAGGGTACTAAACTTATATTTCAAAGCTCTACACCTTTTTCAAGGGTACCGAACTTATATTTCAAAGCTTTTTACCTTTTTCAAGGTCACCGAACTTATGTTTCAAAGCTCTACACTTTTTCCAAGGGTACCGAACTTATATTTCAAAGCTCTACACCTTTTTCAAGGGTACCGAACTGATATTTCAAAGCTCTACACCTTTTTCAAGGGTACTAAACTTATATTTCAAAGCTCTTGCAGTTCTCTGCTCTTTTACAAGGGGTTACTTGCCCTTTTCCAGGACTTCCTTTCTATGTGTGGCTTTTCATCATGTGTTTTCGTGGTTAGCAGTATGGTTTCCCACAGACGGCGCCAAAATGTTGACCACAAAATCCGGCTGGACCTTGGACCAACACGTCTCAGCTCCTCCCTCTTGAACACGTGGATCTCCTGCACACTGTGACAAACAATCAGCTTGCAAAGGGGGCCGAGGTGGCTCCCGTTTGTACTCTGATGCCAAAGTCAGCGTCCATGTTCAACAAATATAATTTGAGTGCGGGAAATATAAGTTTGTAAAAGAGAGAAAAGGGAGTGAGAGAAATATATTGATAAGAGTATTAAATTGCTAACCCCTTTCTTGGAGACAATCGTGCTTCATTTATAGAGGAACCCGTTGTCTCGGATCACGACACGTAGCATACTTTACACTTGTCTTCACCCTAGCTCTTGGAGGTGATAACCTTGCTTTTTGATCGTAATCATTGCTACATTTCCTAGGGGATGGGCGTCTGTCACATCTTGGTAAAGGCAGTGTCACATCTCTGACTCCATCTCTCTTCAGGTCACTATGGTAAAGCACCTCGACTGAGTATAAAGCACATCGGCTAGGCGTAAATCAGTTCGGCTAGAAAGGTTCGCTTGACAAACCTCCTCGGAATCAGACCCAAGGTGATATTTCGGACCTTAGCTATGGGTCAAGGTTCGTTGGGCCTTAGTTGGGCCCTTGTTAGTAGATCACTGTACCTCTCTTTGGGCTTGGATTCAACAGATTGTATACCAAAAATTAAGTTCTGTGTACCCAAAAATGTCCAGCCATTGTAACTCGATCGCTGAAGTGAACTTCACAAAGACACAATGGAGATTGAAGGTGCGAGTTGTAAGGTTGTGGGCGGTTTCTTGCCACAATGACAAGACTAAAACGAACAGCATTGGGATGGTCTTCGCAGATGCACAGGTTGTCCTTACGCACTAATTTGTTTTCTACATTGCAGATTTAAATTTTTTAAGTTTTTTCAAAAAATAATATTTAATATCATATGTTTTATAAATAACAGGGTGATAGAATTCACGCAACGGTGAAACAATCATAAGTACGGATGTTCAAAACAATGATATGTGAGGGAAAACTGTATGTTGTTTGCAATTTGGTGGTGGGGTACAACAATGACAAGTTCAAGACTACAAGATATAAGTACAAATTGAACTTTATGCCCAAGACATCTGTTGTGGACACTCTCGACAAAGATTTTCCAACAAGCAATTATTTGTTCAGACCATTTGGTGAAATTTTGAGTTCAGCAGACGTGGTCGACAACATATTATTTGGTATGCAAAACATTTTAATACTACAATTAAGAAAAGTATATCATATTTAATAATTATTCTAATTTTCTTGCCTACTTGCAACTTATTTACAGACGTTATGGGGGTTATTATTGGAAAAGGTAATGAAAAGTTACGAGAGTGGTGCGGAAGAACAAGTAAACTGATAGACATTGTTATTGAGGACCTAGAGTATGCATTAACTTTAATTTTTTGTGTTAGATTATGAATACATGTAATGTTTTTTTCATCTACATTAAAACGTATGTAATTGTTATATTATTTTCAGAAAAAATAAGTTGTCTTGCAGTTCATGGGGAGACTACGTTGACGAGGTCAATAGCTACTTAGAAAATGAAATATCTGAACCCGTGATAATCGTACTTCAAATGTGTCGGGCAAAACGATTTAGAGGTAATTTTAGGAAATATTTACTTCAAATAAATAATTAGTATTTCGAATCGTTATTTTTCGATAGAATTCAATTTAGATATTAATTTGGATATGTGTGATAACCAGTCGCAGGGGAAATTACAGTGTACAGCACTTATTATAGTACCAAACTCCTGGTGAATGCACCAATTGATGAAGTCAAGAATTTTCTTACCAAGTACATAACAATTTTTTGATGTTTAATATATAGTATAGATTTGTTTATTTAGTTGTACTTTTAAGTTTAGTGTGATTAATAACATTCAATTATTCACATGCAAGGTTTATAAATGGTGTGGAGTGTTCCTCCCAAAGAATAAGTCAAATATCCTCTTCAGTTTACTCCTTATTTGATGATTTGGCGAGTGGATCAACTAATGTGAAAACGATTGAAGATTTGATAGAATCTTCCGAGGTATAGTAGTTACATAAATATAGTAGTAAATATTTATAGTTATTTTGTTTCAGTTTTAGTCAAGGTGAATTGTTACAACAATTAATTATTTCTGTACAGCCTTGAATTAATATATTTTTATTAGTTTTATTTACTATTAACCAATTTATAATTATAAATCCTCATTGGTTGGTAGTTGTTGGGTTGTAGCAACTGTTTTAGCTATCGAAAGTGATCAAGATTGGTGGTAATTTGTCCTGCAAACTTTGTTCAAAGAAAGTACATCCAAATGGCAAAAGATTTTATTGTGAAAAATGCGATAAGTCTGATTTCAATGGAATTCCTAGGTAAAGTAATTATACATTTTCTTTTCAAATACTATTACATTCTAGGTATTTCAATTTGTATTTTGAATTGTTTTATTTTACTAGATACAAGCTTCAAGTGAGGGTAATAGATGGGACTGGAAGTGCTTCTTTTTTGTTATAGGATCGCGAGTGCTTCCAACTGCCAGGAAAGACTGCTAGCGAGTTGAGGGAACAAGGTAAGCATTTTAATATTAACCTACATGTGACTTAGTGTTTTTTTTTTTTTTTGGAATTCTTCTTATGTAATTGACATCTACTTATTTTAACCTAGACAAGGTAAGCATTTTTTAGTTTTTTTTTCTTTTTTTTTTGAATTCTTCTTTTGTAATTGACATCTTCTTATTTTAAACTAGACAAGGTAAGCATTTTAATATTAACCTACATGTGACTTAGCGTTTTTTTTTTTTTTTGTGAATTCTTCTTATGTAATTGACATCTACCACTTTCAGAATTGTGATGACGGATGCTACCCAGATGAGATTGAAACTTTAGTTGAGAAGAAGATGCTATTCAAAGTTCAAATTAAAGTTAAGAACATCAATGAGCATAGTTATTTATATACGGTTATGAGATTGACTGATAGTAATGAGTGGATATCAAAATATGGGTCTAACATTAATAATGATAATCAGGTTAGTATTAGTCGCTTCATACACAAGCATCACATAAAGTAATTTTGTTAGACCCATACATCAACTCATATTCTTGAAAAAATCTATATTTTTCAGGAACATGATGTGCTTTCGAGGATGGAACGAAATGATATTGTCGAACTTAAGGTTAAATATAAATCTATTATTATATTTTTTTAAAATATAACATTTTATATGAAACAATTTTGAATTTTCCTGTAGGATTCTGTTTCCGATAATGAGGTTAGTACTTCAAATAAAACACCTGGGAAAAGATCTTACGAATGTGAGTTTAAAGGATACGCTAATGAGTACGACTGTGGCACACCAATTGGGGATCTAGCTACACAGATGTCAACCACCAAGATCAGAAATATTGTGAAGCAAGAGAAGGAATAATTGTTATTTTATGAAATTAATATGTTTTATATAATGGATTAATTTTGGTTATGGTATTTTAGAGCTTTTATTAAATGGCAAACATTATTTGTTTTTAATTGTGGTATTTTTAGAGTTTTTATTGATTTTGATTGTGGTATTTTGAGGTTTTTTTTTGGTTGTTGATTGTGACATTTTATAGTTTTATTGAATTATTGAATTACAAGCTTTAAAGACAATTGTAATTTCCAAAAATAAAAATAAAAATTGAATAACAATCAGACAGTTAAACAAATATATGAATATAGGGATTCGAACAAATGATGAGATTTCGTTTAAAAAAGAGACAATAATGCATCTAATAATGTGTCAGTAACTTAATCAACTTGCTCTTTTTTTATTTTATTTTTTTTTACACTTACCCAAAAACTTAACATAAAAAAGATAAGTATAATCCATCCAAGACGCCATTCAGTGTAAGTTGCAGTTTTAAAATACAAACACAACGTCAATACATAAAAAATCACAGGGAATAATGCTGTCAGATAACACATGGGCATATGCTAAAAAAGCTTATATATGAACACCCGGAAATTACTAGTCCTAAATAATCTTATGTATTAAATACTTTAATATTTAAGATTATATTATAAGTTAAAATTAAGATAATAAGATTTCTGGTAATTATATAAATTATAATTATATTTATAATAATAAAAAATAATAATTACATTCTCAATGAAGAAAAAACATTTTCAATAAATAAAGGTAATAAAAAATTGATTATTAAAAATTGTTTCAATAGATAATAAATGCATTGACTCCATGCAAAGTTTGCTTCCCAAAAAAAAAAAAAAAAAAAAAGTTTTACCATTAAATTGTTATATATCATTTTAAAAAAATAATCGTTGTGTGCCTCTGAATGTCGTCTTTAAAGAAGTATTTCAGAATTTGGATTAGTTATGATGTTGTTTTTGTTTTTAATATCAATGTTTAATGTATTGTTATTTATATAATACTTTTTTTTTTCCTATTTGAATATCATAAGTAATTTATTCTTAAATATTTAAAAATTAGTATCACGTAAAACAGTTTGATGCATTGAATGACTATCACATAATATAATTGTTGTACATCGCACGAGTGAAATGTTAGTTTAATTTATAAGTAAATTAAGTACAAATAGTCAAAGTAGTAGTCTCCAACATTTCAAATAGAACACATTTTTCAGTTTTTCATTATTATAAATAATTTTCGAAATGACAAATCAAACGCGTTTTTGAGGAAATTTGAAAACATGATCTTGAAATAAAAAATAGAAAATGTTTCCAAAAATGAAACAGAAGATCGAAATATAAACAGCGTGTAGCCTTAGGTTTCTGGACTTATTCTTTGCCACCTAACATTCAAATTGAAAATTAGTTCCATCGACGCAATTCTCGAGTCATTGATACATGTATTTTGCAAGATTATGTCTTTGTCTCAAATGATTTGCCCACCTATCCATTCTTTTATGGATTTGTTTAAAGCATCTCTAATGAGACATTGTCTAGATACAATGTCTAATTTTTTTATTTTTTTTTTATTTTTGACAAACGGCAAGAATTGCTTAAAAATTATCCATACATATATATAATAATATGATAACCGTCATCATTCTATGTACATAGTTCTCCGCCTATTTTCACCTACTATTTAAGGAAATTTCTTATTTTTATCAATTTATTTTAATACATGAATTAAGAAAGTTCAATTAATGCATGTAGTAAATGATTTGTGGATTTTTGAAAAAACAAATATCTATAAAAAGTCAAATTATAGATTTTTTTTTTCTTTTGATAATTATTGCATTATTTTGAAGTAAAAAAATAAGCAACATGGGTGTTAAATTCAAGATCTCAACGAGGAGTTTAATACAAGCTAAGAAATGTGAGCAAACTCTAAACATATCATTCGTAAAATCGTCTTAAATACTAAATGAATTAAGAAAGCTCAATTAATTCATGTAGTAAATGATTGATGGATTTGTGAAAAAAAATATATGTATAGAAAGTCAAATTATAGATTATTATTTTTCTTTTGATAATTATTGCATTATTTTGAAGTCGAAAAATATGCAATATGAGTGTCAAATTCAAGATCTCAATAGAAGCTTAATACAAGCTAAGAAATGAGAGTAAACTCTAAACATATAATTCGTAAATACTAAATATAAAAGTTTTACCTTTTTACTTTTTTATAATCCATTCTTTTTAATTTATCTCATTTAAGTCCTAAATAAGTGATACCTATCATTTCTTACCTAAATTCAATTTGATCTAAATGATTAATTTTGAATCTTTTTCTTTTTAAATTGAAAGAAATAATAGATATTCGATATTTCTAAATAAATTTAATTAAATCATTTAATTTTCTACTACTTTAAGTTCCGATAAACTCATTTGTTCAATTTGTAAAATAGAAGGTGATAGCAAAATCATCTATCTATATATCAATCCATAAATAATAATAGGATAACTGTCATCATTTTACGCACATAGTTTTCCTCCCATTTTCACCTGCCATTTTAGAAAATTTTCTTATTTTTACCAAATTATTTTAATACATGAATTAGGAAATTTCAATTAATGCATGTAGCAAATGATTTATGGAATTGTGAAAAAAATATAGGACTGCGTATAAGTTTGTCTCGTATAAGTTTAAAAAATTGCAACATTTAATTTAAGTTTTAGCAATTTCTAAAAGTTGAAATGTTTACAATTTTCAAATCATGAAATGAAGTAATTAAAGAGGCTTATAGATATACACATTGTTAATTAATCAACTTCTCGAAATAGTACTATAAGAATTTGTACTAATTATCTTATTCCGATAATTGATATTTAAATATATTAAACAAATATTTCATTTCATTACATTACATTACACGTAAAAAAAAAAAAAAAAAAAATACATTACAAACAAAATTAACAAATACAATTAATTTTATTTACAAAAAATCATCTATAGATGTCAAATTATAAATGGAAGCTTTACTCACAAGACATAAGACTTTATTATTTATTCACATAGAATTGATTCTTCAATTTTTTCAATGTTCATTCTCAACAATTAATGCATTCTTTTCAACTTTCATTTCTGCCAACTCAATTGATTGATTAGACACTTATTTTATTTTTTATACCACTTTCCTTCACTTTCAACCATACATTTAAAACTATTTTAGGCTATGTTTGGGAGACCAAGCTGATAAGCCAACTAACGGGTGATAAGCTAGCTGATAGCTGAAAAGCTAATTGAGAACAGATCGCTGATAACTGATAGCGGTTAGCTGATAAGCTAATTGATTGAAATAGAAGTGTTTGATAAAATTAGTTTAAAAGTTAGTTCAAAAAGACCAAATGACATAAATGGAAAATATAATTTACATAGGGGTGTAAGTTTAATACAATTAAAGAGGCTAAAAACGGAATAAAAAATGAAAAGTTCATGGAGCTTATTTGAAAAACTTGTAAACGAAGTTTTTGAGATAAACTATAACTTCTCAAATAAGTTCATCAACCAAACAGAGTTTATATTAGTAGATAAAGCTTATAAGCTCTCCAATTATATTAGCTAGCTTATTTGGCTTACCAAACATACTCTTAATATATAGTCTCTATCAAACATACTCTTATATAAATGTTTACATTGCAACTTGACTTTTAATTTTTAACTTAGTAGTCAAAAGATCATTTTATCCAAAAAAAATATTTTTTTGCATGTTAAATAAATATATTGACCATATTCTATTTTAAATAGAATGAGTTCACAAAGAGCTTCTATATTTATTTTTGATAGAATTCAATGAACTAATTATTTAAGTATGTAATATATATTTTACAAATTGAACCATTGAGTTTATCGAAACTTAAAGTTGTAGAAATTAATAGGATAACTGAATTTACAGAGAAAGATCAGATATCTATTATTTTTTTCAATTTGATAAGAAAAATATTCGAAATCAATTAGTTAGGTCAAATTGAATTTAGGTAAGAAATTATATGTATTATTTTAAGACTTAAGTGAGATAAATTAAAAAGATTGTATATTGGAAAAAGTAAAAAATATATTTAAAACTTTTACCTTTATTATTTGAAACGATTTTAAGAATGATATGTTTAGAATTTGCTCTCATTTGTTAGCTTGTATTAAACATTTTCGTTGAGCTCTTGGATTTGACACTCATATTACATATTTTTCGATTTCAAAATAATGCAATAATTATAAGAATAATAAAAATAATCTATAATTTAACTTTTAATAATGTTTTCTTTTTTCACAAATCCATAAATCATTTATTACAGATTGCATTAATTGAACCCTTAGTCATTATAATAAATTAATAAAATTAATAAATTTCCTAAAATGGAAGGTAAAAATAGGCGGGAAACCATTAGTTTGATAAACTCACTCTCTCTAAAGATAAAGATATAAAGATTAGCTCTTAAAGTTCTACTCCAATTAGGGGTGGCATTAACCCACCCAACCCGCCAAAACCGCCCAATCCAACCCAACCCAACCCGATCGGTTTGGGTTGGGTTTTGATGAAAATTGGGTTGGGTTGGGATCTAAAAAAAAAAATTGTTTGGGTTAGGTTGGGTTATGGGTTGGGTGACAAACCCAACCCAACCCGATCCAACCCAACCCAATCAAAATTTTAAAAATATAAGACCATTTAAATTTCAAGAATCTTAAGCCCATTTTTAATTTGGATGAAACTCAAATATGATTTGAAGATATTTTCGTTTTATTAGCAAGTATTCAATTTATTATATTTGAGCTTATTGTATTGTACATAATTTATTTGAGTAAATAGTGATTTATGGGCATAATGTTTTGATTTTCTAAGATTTTTAGTTAATTGGACCAAAGCCCAACCAAGCCCAACCCGACCGAAACATGATTGGGTTGGGTTGGATTTGAACTCATGTTTGGGTTGGGTTGGGTTGATTTTTTATCAACCCGACCATAGTGGGTTGGGTTCGGGTTAGGCAAAAAACCGACCAAACCCAACCCAACTCACGCCTACCCCTAACTCCAATTGAGTCTTTAATTTAACATTATAATATAGAGTATAAGTTTGAAAAACTCGCTCTCTATTATTAAATACATTCAGAGAGCCCCCAGGACATATCTCTCAGTAGTAAAGGGAAGGGCAGAAAACTTGTTCAGCGTAGTCGAGTGCAGGGTTCGAATCCTGAAAAAATGGATTTGTACACTGCGGCAAGCGGGAGTCACCACCATTTGTAGGAGTTACTAATGCCCTCCATCGTGACTCTGGGAGGCACAACCTGCGATTTACCTCTCGAACCAATGGCTCAGTGCAAGGTCGATTCGGGCCCTCAAGTTGTAGGTTACACCTTTTTATTAGATGCATTAATTAGAGAATTTCAAGTTTCAATGCTTTATAATTAACTTTCTTTATTAAATATTTAATTTAATTGGCCATTAACTTTTAAAAAATACTATGTAAACTAAAAATAATAAAACAAAATATATTGTATTGAAAAAATAAAAATAAAGAGTTTGTTGGAGTATGTGAAAATTTTTGTTCAAATTTAAAAATGCTCTCTATTATGTAGAAAATGCACTTTTAATATAAAGAGTATACTCTTATAGCATGGTTGGCACTTAGAGCATCCGCAATGGACTAGCTAAATTTAGTTTGCCACATATATATGCAAGAAATTTGATGTTAAGTAACATATATACACGTTAATGTTAACATCTAACTATTGCTACAATGGATGTGTTAAAAGTTTAGTTAAGCCCCAAGAATATGATAAATGCTTATTTTTAAATAGCAAAAATTTTAATTTTAATATGGTACTCATTTTAAAGATATTATTAAATCATATAATATAAAATCAACGAAAAAATTATTTTTTTTTATTGATACTAAAATATTTAAGAAGAAAAGATATTAATGGATAGGGTGGTGAGTGTTGGGGTGGGTGGTGAGATGATACGGATTGGACAAAGAAGTTAATAAATGTAATCTCATTAGTTACTTTGCTAGCTAAATTTAAGAGCACCACAATAGGTGTGTTAAAGTACATGTTAGTGGAATAAGAACATCTGGAATAGACTCTTTTAACTTAAAATGTTCTTTATTTTAGAGATTCAATACTTAAAATGCTACTCCAATAAACTCTGTAATTTGACATTTAAAATTTTTAATTTAGGAAGTGGGTTTGACTCTCCAAATTTGGCAAATTTGGAGAGCCAAATCTGCTCTCTATTATTAAATGCACTAGTATTTGTACCCGTGCGTTGCACGGAACAAAAAAAATTATAATTATTAATTAATGAATAACTAACTAAATATATTCAATAATTAATGAAAATGTGAGAAATGCATAACAAAAATAATTAAATTCATATATTATGGAAAAGAATATGAAAAAACAAAAAAGTACTCAATAGTAAAATTCAATGTAAATTACAAAACACTTCTTTAAAAATAATATTTGCGGTTCATGATTTTTAATCAATTACGATTCATGGTCATTGCATACAATACAATTAAAAAGAAATGTGGTATAGAAATGTATATTATAGGAGAATATATGGTTAAAAAGTAGAGATTTTTTTTATATCATGTATAGAATACCTCATTGATAAAATATAGTTAAAAACGAATTTTAAAAAATGAGATGTGAATTAATGAATGCCAAACATAAATTAAAGAATGATCACAGTTAAAAAATGTTTTCACAAAGAATGAATATACACAATTTCTTTATTGGACTTTATTATATTAATCCTTAAAATTTAGGATATTAAAACTTTCCAATTTGATCGTGCAGAACATCAATCAATACATGAAAAGGAATTGCACGTGTATTAAATTTATTTATGGAAAATAAAAATATTTTTTATTTCTTGCGTTAATATTGCTAAACGTTACAAATAATATTTTTGTAAATATTTTTAGTAATGTCAAAATATAATAATGATAAAAAAAAATAATAATAATTTCTATTTCATAAATGGATTTTTTTTTTACATTCTTGAATGTTACATAATTTGTCCTTGAAATCCATATAAAAATGATCCAACTAATGAATCAATACATTATAGAATTGATTAAACAATTTGTTAGTACCAATGCACTGATCATCGTGTAGTGGGGAATGAGTGTCAATGCAATGGTGCTGATGTAGTTGATATTTAATTATCTTAAGTCAAACAAATAAATGCCATATTTTGACCCAAAAAAAATGAGGTCAGCAACTTTGGTGGGAAAACATGGCCAACTATCCAGTTATTATATATATATATATATATCAAGATTCAAAAAGTTTTAATTTTCAATATTCCTAAATTAACTTTTTTTATTACATAATTGATATAATTAGTCATTTACTTTTAAAAAAATAAATATTAACTAAAATAAACAAAGACAATAAAGAATTTTATAAAAGGTAAAATAAAAGGCCAAAAATAAAAAGCTTGTTGAAGCTTGTCACAAATTTTGCTCGTTAAATTTAAATATGCTTTGTATTATTTAGAATATAATCTTTAATAAAGAGTCTATTGGAGATGCTCAAAATTAGCAAAAAGTTCAATTTATGACTATAATGAATGTGTTAACTCACAAGTTAAAGGAATCTATTTAGTCAATTGTTAACTTCTTTGTTAAATCTAGCCAGCAAATTAACTAATGAGGTGACGTTTGTTAACTTCTTTATCCAATTCGTATAATCACACCACCCACTCCCAACATTCACCACCCTATAACCCGTATTTATATCTTTTTCATATTTCATATTTCGTCTTTTTTCTTAAATATTTTAATATCGATAAAAATAATAATTTTGTCTATGTAGCTAGCTAAAATTTAGCTAGTTCATTATGAATTCTCTAACAAAGAAGTTAACTTGTAGCTAAATAGATTCTTTTAACTTGTGAGTTAACACATTTATTGTATAATGAATTTAACTGTTTATAAATTTATTCTACTAACATGTATTTTAAAATATCCGTTGCGATTGCTCTTAGCACTCGTCTAGGTTAGGTGACAGTAATTAATGGTCCCAATGACAATGACAACGTTCAGGAGTTGGAATACATTTATAAAGGATAATGATGAATTAGATAATTAAAGGAGATATACGGATGGTCGGAGAGACCGATAGAGACCCTTTGCGACTTTAATGTCAATATTAACTATTCTCATTGTGTAAGGATCAACATTCACATATTTAAATAGATAATTCTAAGGGAACATTTTTAATTGATATTTTTGAGTGACATCATGACATGTAGAATAGACATTAAATAGTATAAATAGCTACCACACTACTTAGTTTTTTACTACCTAAATGTATGTGCAACATGTCACAATGTCACTCAAAAATGTCAATTAAAAATTATCTAAAATCATATATTTATCTTTATATCATTTCATACTCATACTATATATAAAAGTAAGGTAATTTCTAAGTGGATCAGTGTGAATGCTAAGTGGATCAGTGTGAATACAAAATTGATGTATGTCAAATGTGAATGCAAAATCTGGAAAATGTGAAAGCATATATATATATATATATATATATATATATATATATATATATATATATATATATATATATATATATATATTAAATACTAAATAATGGTTGATATTTTTATAATCAATTTTAATTTTATTATTAACACTAATACTGAATGAGTTCAATTAAAATTTTTAGTTATCGGTATTAAATTATCATTTAATTATTTTATTTATTTATTTATTGTTCTTAATATTATAAAATCTATATATAGCCATTAATATAGAAATTGTGTTTTAATTATTAACGGTCAAATCATTCATTATCTTTAATTAAAAATCATATTTTCTGAAATATATATGTCGTTGAAAAAATGCATCTCTTTTAAATAATTTATAGAAAAAGTTATTGAAGGAAGATTAATATTGAATAATTAATGCTTTGATTTCTTTTTAGTTAATAATATCAATAAAATGATTAATATTTTTTTAATCATTCTTAATTTAATTTTTTTTTAAAGATTATAGGGTATAAGATTTTTCTTATAATTTCGTTATCTCCAATTTTACTCGGTTGTTGACTATTTGTCTTTGATTTTTTGAGAATTGTTTTTGTGAAAAAACTGATTTTTTTAGAATGCATAGTTGATTTCTTAGTATATAAAGTTAAATGTATTTGCGATATACATTCATTAAAACTTAATCAAAACTAACATTTAATGTTGCTTAATTTGCTACATTTATTTAATTATATGACTACATGTATTTAATTTGTAATATTAAAGTAAATATGAAATGAAATATTTGTTTAATAAATTTAAATATCAAATATTGTAATAAAATAGTTAGTACCAATTCTAACAGTACTATTTGGATAGTGATAAATTATTTGTGATAATCTAAAAATTATATTTTGAAAAGATTAATTACATCAATAATCATTAAAATTGAATTGGTATGCAAATGGTCATTTAAGTTACTAACTATTACAATTGAGGCAACTTAGTAAAAAAAAAAAAAAATATGCCTCTATTCAGTACACTTTATTCAAACCTTCATTTTTTTAAAAATCATTTTCAACTAACGTTCTATTAATAAAATAATCTACATATAAATTTAAAAAAATCATACTTTTTAACAGTTCATTGTACGAAAATTTATCGTTTCAAATTCAATTTAAATGTAATTTTTCTTTTATATTTTAAGTTTTATATCAATTCAAATTACAATATTTAAAGAAATTTCTGAAACGATAAACATATGAACCGTAAAAAAATAAAAAAAATTAAGATATGTGTAATGTACCTTTGTAATTAATTGTCTTCATTCCTTTATCTTTTTTAATTAAATATTAATTTCATATGCTAAAATATAAATTTGATATATGTAAGTAACAAATGACTATGCATCGCACGGGTGTAACACTAGTTGATTGAAAGGCTGAGAAGCTCACCCAAAAAATTTCCAAACCTTCAATTAAAATTGTACACGAACAACTAGCACGTTTTCTATTATATTCTAAGAAAACGATTAATCTTTATATATTATCATAAGCAGGCAACGTTTGATCTAGAGTTCATAAATGTCATGTGTTCATAGTTTTATCTTAATCTTAATGTCGTATTTAAATCTTTATAGATAATATTGAGATTATAAAATTACTTTGTTTTTAAGAAATTAAATGTTTTCTAAGTTGTGAGAAACGAAGAGTTGTCTTGGTAAACTTTCTATGTAATTTTATTATTTTATGTTTGTAAATTATTGTTCTTTTGGAACTCTTATCTGTCTACTATATACAAATAATTTTTTTGAATACGAATAATGTTTCGATTTAAGTATCATATTTAGTATAATTAAAATTATATCGTTACTCCCGTATCAATTTAGTTCTTATTTTTTAGATATTAATATTACATTAAATAGTTAATATGCTATTATTGTTATTAATATATTTTTATTATAATTAATTACCATGATTAGTTTTTTATTATTATTTACGAATTCTGTCAATACTTATATCTATCAATGTTAAATTAGTATTTAATTATTGATATTTTATTTATTTGTTGTTCTTAATATTATAAATCTGATGTATACTATCAGTATTAAAATTATATTTTAATTATTAACAATTAAATCATTTATTATCCTTAAGAAGAAATACTTAAGAAGAAATACTTATTTATAAAAATTCGCTTCATTTTGAAAATCACAAACTATAAGTGAAAAATAGAAAAATTCAACTTCTACAATAGATATGAATATCAACAAGCACTATGTAACATAAACCTTTCATAAAAGGGTTGGAATTTAAATAATTTAAATAAGTGCTTATTTTCTTAAAATAATTATTCCACTCACTGGGTATGAGTCACAACTAGGAAGGTCGATATGCTTTCCCAACATCCTCTTCACCGCCTGAAATATAACATAAATAATCACATAAACGACTACTTCAACCCCCAAATATATATTATAAGACCATAATGACTTAGAATCTCCATACTTAACAAAATTCCTAATTTCTTATTGTCCATATAAGATTATTCTATTTTCTTATCCCTTTAATAATCTATAATCATAAAATTTACCAACAAACTAGATAGCATGGTAATATTCCCTTTATGTTCCATTCTAACAAAATCATGAATCATAAAGCTCCAATTAAATTCTTAGTTTAACCCCTACAACAATTCCTTCAAATAATCATCTCACTAAAAACATTGATTCCCCCAACATTTCATACATTCAAGAACCCAAATAAAATTCTAGGGTTTTCCATAATTGAATTTCTTACCTTGCTACAATTAGAGATGGGAAATCAAGGTGTTTTGCATGTAATTGAGCTTCTCTTCTCAACTGAAAAAGAATTGAAGTAGTAAGTTAAATCCCTAATCAATTACCACAAATATCTCATAATTCTATGATTTCTTACCTCTTGAAGAATGAAAATTGAAGCCTAATTTCGAGTTGCCAACCTAGATCACTTCCTCATTTTCTTTCCCTTTTTCTTCTTCTTTTTCTCCTCTTTTTCCTTCCCCTTTTTCTTCCTTTTTCTCACGATTTTCTGGCTCTGTTTACGTTCCCAGCTTGCACCATCTTTTGAAATTGAAAAAGAAAGCAAGAATTGTCAAGTTAGTGGACCACTAACTCAAGTTTTGCACTCTAAGTCGCCCCATTTCTTTTTACACCATACTTTGGTCCATAACTTGCTATAATAATAAAATAAATTCTCCAACTTTTATATAATCCATTTAAACCCCCTTAAGTATATTTAATTGCAAAATATACCCAAAATAAATATTTATTCCATTTTAGTTCTTATTGGACTATGACTTTGACTAAATAAAATTGGGTTGTAACAATCTTACCTCCTTTAAAGAATTTCGTCCTCGAAATTCAGTCGATTACCATCTAAGAAGGTGAGGATACTTGGCCCATATTTGATCTTCATTTTCCCATGTTGCCTCGTCTGCTGGATGATTCTTCCAAAGAACTTTGACTAATGGAATGATCTTGTTGCACTGAACTTGTTCTTTTCTTTCAAGTATCCCTTCTGGCTCCTCTTCGTCAGTCAAATTCTCTTTAAGTTCAACAGGTTGTGGCTCTAGAACATGTGAAGGATTTGCAATGTATTTACGAAGCATAGAAACATGGAAAACATCATGGATCCTGGATAATTCAATCGGTAAAGTCAATTGGTATGCAACTGGACCAATCCTCTTAACGATCTCATAAGGCCCTATATAACGCGGACTCAATTTTCCTCGCTTGCCAAACCTCAAAACACCCTTCCATGGTGACAATTTCAGAAAGACTTTACCTCCAACTGAAAATTCAAGATCTTTCCTTCTTCTATCTGCATAGCTTTTCTGTCTGTCTTGTGCTGCTTTCAAATTTTTTCTAATAATTCTCACATTGTCTGAAGCAATGTGAATCAATTCGGGGCCTCCTAATTTCCTCCTACCGGCTTCATCCCAACAAACTGGTGTTTTGCACTTCTTACCATATAAAGCTTCAAAAGGAGCCATTTCAATACTAGAGTGGTAACTGTTGTTGTAAGAAAAATCTATCAAAGACAAGTGAGTATCCCAGCTACCTTTGAACTCCAAAACACATGCTCTCAACATATCCTCAAGAGTCTGTATGGTTCTCTATGACTGACCATCTGTCTGTAGATGGAAAGCTGTACTAAAATGTAGTTTGGTGCCCATAGCTTCCTGCAAACTAGGCCAAAACTTAGATGTAAAACGAGGATCTCTATCGACACTATAGACAATGGAGCACCATTTAAGCTAACTATCTCATCAACATACAATTTTGCCAACTTATTCAAAGAATAAGTAGGACCGGCAAAAATCTGGCAGTTTTGGTCAATCTATCCACAATCACCCAAACACCATCATGACCACTTTGTGTATGAGGAAGACCAGACAAAAAGTCCATGGTAATGTGTTCCCATTTCCATTTTGGAATAGGTAATGGCTGTAATAATCCTGCTGATTTCTGACGAACTAGCTTAACCTGTTAACAGATAATGCATTGTGATACAAAATATGCTATTTCCCTCTTCATGCCCAACCACCAGTAATGATCTTTCAATGTATGATACATTTTAATACTACCGGGATGCATAGCATAAGCTGAATTATGTGCCTCTTCTAAAATCTCTTTCTTCAGTTCTGGAATGTTTGGAACACACAATCTATTTCCTATAGCCAAAGCACCATCATCTTTAATCACATAATCTGTCCTCAACCCCATCCTAGCTTCAGCCTTCAATGTTCTCATAACCAAGTCTTGAGATTGAGCTTCTTTAATCTTATCAATTAAAGTAGGTCTTACCTGAAAATGAGCTAATATCGCCCCTGAAGTAGTAGCTGATAATTTGGCATTCAACTTTCTGAACTCACAAATCAAAGAAGCATCCACTGCACTGGATTGAGAAACGGAACTATTCTTTCTACTAAGAGCATCTGCAACAACATTAGCTTTCCCTAGATGGTAGTCAATCTTACAATCATAATCATTTATCAATTTCAACCATCTTCTTTTTCTCAGATTCAACTCCTTTTGATAAAAAAATATACTTCAAACTTTTGTGACCAGTAAATATTTGACATTTCTCACCACAAGGTAATGCCTCCAAATCTTCAGCGCCAACACCACTGCAGCTAACTCCAAATTGTGTTGGGTAGTTTAACTCATGCTTCTTTAATTGTCTTGAAGCATAAGCTATAACTTTTTCATCCTGCATTAAAACACATCCCAAACCATGAAGTGAAGCATCAGTACAAATCACAAACTCTTTACCTGGAGATGGAAGAGTAAGAATAGGGGCAGAAACTAATCTGTTCTTCAGCTCTTGAAAGCTCTTTTCACATTCATCCGTCCACAAGAATTTATGATCTTTCCGAGTCAAACTAGTCAAAGGGAGGGCAATTCTAGAGAAATCCTCTCCAAATCAACGATAATAGCCTGCTAACCCAAGAAAACTCCGCACTTCAGTCACATTAGTAGGGTGCTCCCAATTTATTACTGCCTCGATTTTAAAAGGATCTACATAAATGCCTTCTGCTGAAATAACATGACCCAAAAATACAACTTTGTCAAGCCAAAATTCACATTAACTGAGCTTAGCATACAATTGCTTATCATGCAAAGTCTGCAAAATAATCCTCAAGTGCTCAGCATGTTCATCACGATTGGGAGAATAAACCAATATGTCATCAATAAAAACAATCACAAATTTATCTAAATGTGAATGAAGTATCCTGTTCATCAGATCCATAAATGCTGCTGGGGCATTAATCAATCCAAATGGCATCACCAAAAATTCATAGTGGCCATATCGCGATCTAAAAGTCGTTTTCTGCACATCAGCCTCTCTAATTTTGAGCTGATGATACCCTGATCGCAAGTCAATCTTAGAAAACACCGTGGCACCTCGGAGTTGGTCAAACAGATCATCTATACGAGGTAAAGGATATTTGTTTCGAATTGTCACTTTGTTCAACTGTCGATAATCAATACACAGTCTCATAGTGCCATCTTTCTTCTTCACAAATAAAATCGGTGCTCCACATGGAGATACGCTGGGTCTAATGAAACCCTTATCAACTAAATCTTGTAACTGCACCTTCAACTCCTTCAACTCAGCTGGAGCCATTCTATAAGGTGTTTGTGAAATAGGAGTAGTCCCTGAGACTAAGTCAATAATAAACTCAATTTCCCTATCTGGTGGTAATCCGGGAAGGTCTTCGAGGAAGACGTTGGGAAAATCTCGTGCAACTGGTATATCTTCAAGTTTTGACTTTGTGATTTGTGTGTCAATCACGTGAGCCAAATATGCATGACAACCTTTTCTGAGTAGTCTACCATCATCCAGTGCGGATATAATACAGGATGGCAATATCCTCCGCTCACCACTAAGAACAATTTCAGGCTTTCCAGGCCTTCTAAACACCACTTCCTTACGAAAACAATCAACTGAAGTATGGTTTGCAACTAAAAAGTCCGTGCCCAAGATAACATCAAAATCATGAATATCAAGTGGAATTAAATTTGCTTTCAACTCTTGGTCATTCACTCTAATTGTACAATTTTTGCACACATTGCTAGCCAATAGAGAATCTCCCAATGGAGCGACCACTACCAATTCACTACCTAATGGTTCTAACACATGGTTTGCATGATTAACAAATGCATAAGAAATGAATGAATGTGTAGCACCTGAATCACTTAAAGAATGAGCTTTTTTACCAAAAATAGATAACGTACCCATGACTACGTTTGGTGTCTCATTGGCATCATGCTGAGTCACTGCAAAAACTCTTCCTTGTGTTCTCGGGCATCCTGCCTGACCCTTCTGTCTAGTACCACTACTACCAGCGACATCAGATTGAACAGTACTAGTAGTACCTACTTTCTTTGCCAATGTATTTCTGTTCTGACTCTGTCTAGGTGTACTGACACCTGCCTGTGAAGACATCCCCTGTGATGAACCACCAGGCTGTAGGCGCATGGGGCACTCTCTTCTCATGTGTCCAACCTAACCACAATGATAACATATACCAACACCCTTAAGGCACTCACCAGGGTGAAATTTTCAACATGACTGACACTGAGGAAATCTAGCAACACCAGAACTATCACCCTGTCCGGGAGTAAATGACCTCTGGAAAGATCCTTGGGTCTGAGGATGTCTATACCCTGGCTGTTGTACTGATTCCTGACTTGCTCTTGCACTCTGGCTTCTTCGGGACCTGGACTTGAAGCTGCTTGAAGAGGAAATACGCAGTCCAACTCCTATACTATCCCTCCTCGAAGGCCTATCAAGGGAGGTTCCTGCCAAAAACTGACTGCTACTCTCAAAGCTGCTTCTACCAGTTTACCGAAATTTTGATACTCGGTAGCTGTCACAATTGATCTGATTTCCTCCTTTAAACCATATTCAAACCTTTTACATTTATTAGCTTCCTCAGCTACAAGAACTTTAGCATACTTTGATAACTCCACAAACTTCTTTTGGTATTCAGCCACAGGAGACGTCTGTACTAATTTCAAAAATTCATTCTGCTTGTCATCTCTATAAGAACGAGGGTATTGGTATTCATTAAATTCATCCTTAAAATTATCCCATGTAATAACAGATTGATCAGTATATCTACTCTGAATTGATCTCCACCAGTCATATGCACCTCCTTCAAGCAAGAAGGTAGCAAGGCGTAGTTTCCTATCATAAGGACAACCCATAACCTCAAAAACCCTTTCAATTTTCTCTATCCATGATTCAGCTACGGCGGGATCAGCTGTGCCAGTAAATACTTTAGCCCCCAATTTAGTTGCTCATTCAATACTATATTCTTTATCGGTGCTTCGTAGAGCAGAAGCAACAGCCGTAACAATCCTATCCGCCAGAGGATCAGTCTGAGTAACATTCTCTTATTCTCGCTGCTCAATAGTCTGAGGAACTGATGCCTCAACTCTGTTAACTTCTCTAACATTTTCCCTATCAGGAGCAACATTTGGCTGAGGCGAAGCCTCCTGGAGCCTGCGAATCTTACCACCACGAGCCATAACCTATGCCAAATATATATGACATGCTCAGAATAAAATAAAATTGAATGTAACGCAAGACTACTAACTTGATGACCATGATTTTACTAAATAACCGGGCTCTGATAGCAATTGACACGACCCGTTCCAAATCACCCTAATAGACTCAAGACATGCCGTGCGCCACTGGAAGACGCCAGCTAGATACTGGACCTACCACCAATGCTACATTGACTAATTGACTATGAAAAATATTTTAAATTTTTTTTACAGCGTTTCCTTTAGAAAATGGACTAAAAATCACCTAAAAAGCAACAATTTTCTCAAACATAAAAATTTGATTTCAAATGGACACCCATGTCCCTATAATAACCAACTAATCAAAATAATTACTTGCGAATCGACCTTTCTGTGTTTTAGAATTAAAAAGCCCCAAAATACACTAACTATGCAAATTTCAGCGAGCCCAACATTTATATACTACTCAAAATGACTTATCTAACATGATAAGCATACTCCAAAAGAAATATAAATTATATAAAATGACAAAATGAGTCATACAACTAGTAACAAAATGCAGCTCGACTCAGTGGATCAACAGGCTCCAATGATGCTCAACTCAGCTACTATCTGATAAGAGAAATAGAGAAGGATATTGTGAGTTTGTAACTCAGTGAGTGGATAGTTCGAAAATATATATACTTTACTCGTTTGTGCATATATACTGGAAAAGCTTTACTTATTCTTTAATTCTTATACATGCCTTATATTGAAACATAAAGCTCTTCCCTGTTTATTCTAGATGAGTAACTGTAAGGCATGTGAGTATAAATAACCTTATATCAATGAAAACAAGAGCAAAATATCATTTCCAGATACTATAAGCTGAAATCTATATTCTGTAAATTAAATAACAGCACTATAAAATTCTTGGATTTTGGTAAACTATAATAATGCTGAAAAATCACATCAAAGGAACCCATAATCTGATAATTCTGAAATTCTAAGGCTGCGTTCTCTTTGTGTTTCAGCTTCCTGTTTTCATTTTCGAAAATGTTTTCTGTTTTCCATTTTCTGTGACTTTTTTCTAAATTGCTGAAAACGCGTTTGGTTTGTTATTTCTGAAAACTGTCTTCGAAAATGAAAAGTTGGAAAACACGTTATGTTTAAAATTTTGAAGAAAATTATTTCTGGATACTTGTAATTATATTACTTGTGAATATAAATGAAATAAAGATGTCATATTTGAGTTGCACAACAAAAATAAATGAAATAACCCCAATCACACAATTTTGTTATACCAAAAAAGTTTCAAAATTCATGTTTCCCTTCTAAAGTAATTGTTCCACATTTGGGTAGTAGTTTTCCCTTCTAAAGTAATCGTTACATTTAATATTTTATATATATACATCCTTCCAGTAAGCACTCATAATGTTTAAAATTTAAGTTTCAATAAAATTTGCAAAAATCAATTTACGTTAATTAATGATGCCCTTATAAAATAAGTGTCTACAATACAAAAGTAAAAAATAAATGTTTAATAATTAAGCACATGATACATCATCAGAAAGATGGTTGAATTTGAAGTTCGACGCAAAAAACGGAGTGCAATTCGGAGTTGTACATCGAAAGTTATACATGTTTGAAGACAATGACCTATAAAGTAAATACGAGAATGACTAAATTGAAAGAAAAGTAAAATTTGCTAACTAATGTACAAGAAAATCTGAAGTTGAGGGACCTAAGTTGCAAATAAATTAGGGTATTTTCGAAAGAAATTTCAAAATTTGAGGATTAAAATGACAAGTTTTGAAAATCAGGGACCAATAATGTAATTAAAAATGATAAATTTAGACAAATTTCAAATTTTTTTGATTATTTTAATTTTTTTTAAGTGGAAAACACTGAAAACGCGCGTTTTCCGCGTTTTCCACTTAATAGGCGTAAATTTTGGAAAACGCTGAAAACGTGATTTTCACGTTTTCCATTTCCTTTACAAAATTTGAAAACATATTCAAAAAAATTTGCCGAAAACGGCGCAAGAGAACGGGTTTTCCGCGTTTTCGGAAATGGAAAACGGAAAACGGCTGGAAAACGCCAAAGAGAACGCAGCCTAAGATTCTGAAATTCTATGATTCTGAAATTCTGTAATTATGGTCATACGCGCGCAGAGCTGCCCGAAGGCTATAATCAGGTCATACACTATGGAAACAAATTTTCAATATTGCAGAGCGGGTAAAATAACCATATCAGGTCAAACACTGTGGAAACGAATTCACATCAGTGTAGACTGGGGTAAAATCACCTGGGTTAAATAATAAATTTCTAAATATTCTAAAATATATAATATTGATATTTTGTCAATTTAAAATGCTTAGACTGAACTGTTTAAAACTCTTAAGAGGAAATACTTATTAATAAAAATTCGCTTCATTCTGAAAATCACAAACTATAAGTGAAAAATAGAAAAATTCAACTTCTACAAAAGATATGACTATCAACAAGCACTATGTAACATAAACCTTTCATAAAAGGGTTGAAATTTAAATAATTTAAATAAGTGCTTATTTTCTTAAAATAATTATTCCATTCACTGGGTATGAGCCACAACTAGGAAGGTCGATATGTTTTCCAAACATCCTCTTCACCGCCTGAAATATAATATAACTAATCACATAAACGACTACTTCAACCCCCAAATATATATATATAAGATTATTCTATTTTCTTATCCCTTTAATAATCTATAATCATAAAATTTATCAACAAACTAGATAGCATGGTAATATTCCCTTTATGTTCCATTCTAACAAAATCATGAATCATAAAGCTTCAATTAAATTCTTAGTTTAACCCCTACAACAATTGCTTCAAATAATCATCTCACTAAAAACATTGATTCTCCCAACATTTCATACATTCAAGAACCCAAATAAAATTCTAGGGTTTTCCATAATTGAATTTCTTACATTGCTACAATTAGAGATGAGAAATCAAGGTGTTTAGCTTGTAATTGAGCTTCTCTTCTCAACTGAAAAAGAATTGAAGTAGTAAGTTAAATCCCTAATCAATTACCACAAATATCTCATAATTCTATGATTTCTTACCTCTTGAAGAACGAAAATTGAAGCCTAATTTCGAGTTGGCAACGTAGATTACTTCCTCATTTTCTTTCCCTTTTTCTTCTTCTTTTTCTCACGATTTTCTGGCTCTGTTTACGTTCCCAGCTTGCACCATCTTTTTTTTTTTTTTTAAAGAAAGAAAGAAATGTCAAGTTAGTGGACCACTAACTCAAGTTTTGTACTCTAAGTCCCCCCATTTCTTTTTAAACCGTACTTTGGTCCATAACTTGCTATAATAATAAAATAAATTCTCCAACTTCTATATAATCCATTTAAATCCCCTTAAGTATATTTAATTGCAAAATATACCCAAAATAAATATTTATTTTATTTTAGTCCTTATTGGACTATGACTTTGACTAAATAAAATTGGGTTGTAACAAATATTATCTATGAATCTGTCTCCAAATACTGGCATTTCTGTAAACATTTGGGTCATGAAGCAGAAGAATGTTTGATTGTCTGAAAGATAGTGAAGCTGAAGAATCTGATTTATTGAAGATAATGAAGAATTTACTATCAATGCTAAGGATTTGAATGGTAAAGCTATCCTTATTGATCAGTTATATGTTGATCTGGTTAAATTTAACTTGGAAAGGGACAATCCTCCTCTACTTTTGAAGAATAATAATTTAGATTCAAGCCTACACACATGCATTAGACGTGAACCAGAAGAAGTTTACAAAATCTCTACAACTGATGATCCGTATCAGCTGCTACAACAGTCTTTCAAATGAGTCCCAGGAAAACTAGAAAGGCCAGACAATGGGAAGCTAAACAATCCAACTCCATTCATGACCTATAATATTTTAATATGGAATCTAGAGGGATAGTCAATTCCCTGATGCATCAAATTGGTATGTTGATTATTGATGAACCAATTGTGGATAACTCAAATTTTTTTTGAATATTGTAATAGATTGGGATTTGATGAATGCTATGCTAATCAAAATGGAAAAATTTGGAGCTTTTGAAAGCTAGAACTTGAATGCAGTGTGATTGAAGACAAAGACCAACAATTAACCTTAAAGATGAATTGGAGAAATTCTCATGCCTTCAGAACTGGTGTCTATGGGAAATGTAATGTGCAGCAGAGAAAAAGTCTTTGGAGTGATTTGATGTCATTTGCCGAAAATCTTAATAGCCCTTGGATTATAGGGGGTGACCTTCCTAACCCCAAATCTATGGAAGATTTTAGTGAAATGATGTTAGTCTGCGGGGTCTCAGAAGTTGTCATACCAGGATGTCAAGTTAGCTGGTCTAATGGGAAAATGTCGGAGTTCTATCCCAAAAATCGAGAAGATGGAAAAATTGAAACAAATTCGTGTCAATTGAGAATAAAAGTGGAGCTAATTGAAGATATGTTAAAACTCAAGGGCTTAATTGCATAATAAAGAGAATATAGGACCAACGATGGGTGAATTGTTGGGAATAAAAAGGGGCGACTGGGAGAAAAAGGAGGCGGTGCAGCTTGGAAAAAAAGAGAATTGGCAGTTGAAAGAGAATAAAGCAGTCGGCTGCCTGGGAAGTAAGAGGTTGGTGGCGGCTGAACTTGGGTTGTATGTATTAACTGTTTGGCGGTGGGAGTGGTAAAAAAAATGGTTTTTCTTGTTGTTTTTTAGGTAGATGAATGATTAAAAAGTGGGGAGAGAAAATGTGTATGAGTAGAGATTGATTTGGAAAATTGTGTAATTTAAAAATTGGTTTAAAAATCAAAATAAACCAAAATAAACTTTTTTACCGAACGGAGCTGGGAATTAATTGAGTGGACAGAATACATTGGAGAGACAAGAATTGTTGGTTGGCATATTAATTCATTCTGGGAGAGAGGCTGTGAATCAAGATCAAGAAGGAAAAATGTGGCAGATTTTCTTGGTTAGTGGAGGAGACGGCTGGGGTTATTTTGGTGGTGCAAGATAATTTTAAATCCTCAATTCATCAAACTTCAGATTTTATTTTCATTTTTTATTATTTTTTCTTTCAAGAACATGAGTTGCTAAATTTAATATTTGAATTGATGGTGTAGATTTAATATTTTTGATTTTAATTTCAATTCTCAAATTGGGGATTTTATTATTTTCATATATTGAATTTACTATATTTTTAATGTTTGAATTAAATGGCCACTAATTCATGATTTAATGGTTGTTTTCATAATTCGAGAGGTGAGCTAACAATTACATCGTGTAGTAAAATTCGACAATTTCAACTAAAAGATAGAGACATGAATTTGTGGTTACTTGTGATCACTTATAAATTCCTAGAGAATTTAATGTATTTAGTTAAGGAGAACTCTGACCCGCTGTGGAGATACATGATTGACTTAGTTAGACCTAATTTGAACTCGAGAGAGGTAAATTAGATACATGTGTGAATTGGATCAAAATTTTAGAAAACAACTTCAAATGCGAAATTAAGCAAGAATATTATTTCGAAATCATTAATCCCGATAGTTCTTTATTGTTAAGAAAGCTCATCATTCAATTTCTTTCTTTTATATTTTCATTTAGTTGCTTTTAGTTTAATTTTCTATTTCTTAGTTATTAGAATTGTTTATTTCATTAACCTCTCAATTTATTGTCTTTTTGGAATCGTTTGCAATTTTATTTTTTTTAGTTAGTTTTTGCTTTAGTCTAGAAATTATTTTGAATCAAAGTAAATCGATAGCAAATAAATAGTCTTCGTGGGATCAACGATCCGGACTCAAAAGTCTACTTTATTACTTGTTTACGATATCGTGCACTTACGATATTTTCAGAACAATTTCTCAACTATTATCCTAAATAGGGGCACATCAGATCATAGCCCCAAGCTAATTTGTTGCAAACAGTCAAATGGAAAATATACAATCTCTTTCAGATATCGAAATATGTGGAGCCAACATGAGAACTTGCAGGAGGTTGTGAGTTAATGTTGGGGGGATCCCCTTTAATTCCATATTTAAGTGGCTTATTTGGTTTCTTTTACAAGCTAAAAAGACTCAAAAATGCATAAAATCTGGAATAAAGAAGTTTTTGACAATATCTTTGAAGAGATCAAAAAGGCAGAACTGGAAGCTCTTCAAAAGGAGAGAATATATGATGATTACAAATCCCCTGAAACTAGAATTGACACACATAAAGCATATACTAAGCTTAATCTTCTAACATGTAGAGAGGATACATTTTGGAAGCAGAAGTCTGGGGTGAAATGGTTAAACGAAGGAGATAGAAACACGAAATTCTTCCACGTTGTTGTCAAAAAACATAGAAATCAGAACACAATCATCCAAATTCAAAAGAAAATGGAGTATTCCTAACTGATTCTAAGGAAATAGAACAATCTGTTATCAAATTCTTTTAAAAATTGCTATCCACCAAACCTATTGCTAATTTTGAAGAGCTTTTGGATCCTATCCCAAGAGCTATCACTTCCAGAGATAATGCTTGGCTAAATTCTCAACTAGATATGGAGGAAATACATAAAATAGTTCTATCTATGGATAAAGGAACTGCAGCTCGACCAAATGGATTCTCTATAATGTTTTACCAGGAATGCTGGGATACTATTAAAGTAGACCTTCTTGAAGCTGTTAGGGACTTCTTCAATGTGAAAATTCTTCCGAATGGAGTATCGGCCACTACTTTAGTACTTATCCCCAAACAAACTCTAGCTACGAGCTGGAAGGATTTCAGACCAATCAGTTTGTGTAATGTCCTTAACAAAGTCCTCACTAAGACTATGTCTAACATATTTAATATTATCCTCCCCAAACTGATTTCTCCCAACCAGAGCAGTTTTACTCGTGGGCATGCAATTGCAGATAATGTCTTACCTGCACAATAAAGTCAATGGTGGAAATGTGATTTTGAAGTTTGATATGGCTAACGTGGTAAATCGCAAGTGTAGGATATCGTATCCAAGTAATAAAGTGGACAAAGAGTCTGAATTATCGTCCTACAGATATTGTGATTAATTACCGAAGTTATTTTAATCCCAGATTTATTTGAACATTTGAAAAGTGAGATTTTTGTCTAAACCAAATGATTGATTGAGACTAATTAAACTAAAATGCAAATTGTATTTTAATCCTAGATTTATTTGAACATTTGAAAAGTGAGATTTCTGTCTAAACCAAATGATTGATTGAGACTAATTAAACAAAAATGCAAATTGTATTTTAGTTATTTATGATTGAAAAGTTGGAAATCACGATTTCACATAGTCAATACCTTTAATTCCAGTATTCAAGTTTCAATCCTAATAATGTGATCGATCGAGTTCACTTATACATGTGAAATTCCTCTCTAGAGTATAAATCAACTCTACCTAATTAGTCAACTTTGTTTCTAGACAGCATGTTATAATTATTAGGTGCATTGAATACAAGAACTCTAAAAATAGATCACGATAACAATAAATGTATAGCTTTATCGTTCGTTCAATTACTGAATTTTATTCCTACATCTAGTTCGTTAGTTCATCTCTCGGATTATGAAAACAAACCATTAAATCAATAAATTAGTAGCTAGTTAATTCAAACATTAAACACATAATAAAATCAATACATGCAACATATACGTAAAAACTTGAACAATGTAATTAAAGGTCTAAAACTATGTTACATCACGAATCCCAACAAGAAAATTAATTTTCTGTGGTATTGAAATTGAAAATACAAAAAATAATAATAGTAAACATCATGAGTTTTAAAATTCAACAAATAAAAGAAATCTTGTACTAAGATGCAGCTTTCAAGTGTTGATTTTCAATCATCACGCATTTGCCTCCAATTAGCTTCCAAGATCTTAATGATAAGATGATGAATTTTTCCTCTTGAATGTGTGTGCAAAGGTGACTTCTTTGTGCATGAATAGTTGAATATATAGGTTTCCAAGAAACCTAGGCAAAATAAGACAAGAAATCTATGCATGGGCCTGACTTTGCATTGGGCCGACCAACTGCGCAATCACACAGTTATAGAGTTGGTGGCCGTGCAGGTCACCCTAAATTGGATATGTTGGTTTGATGCCAGAACACGTGGCACCTGGTAGTGTTTGCATGGTCGTGCAGTATAACTCTACAGTGGATTTTCCATTTTTCAAATGTGTTTAAGTAGGTCATGTAACACTCTGAAATTCTATGGTTTATTATTAGTTAGAAATACGAATTTTACTTAGATGTCTTTAACAAATTTTTAGAAATTGAGAGACAAAAAGGAAAAAAAGTTTTGTTGATAGTTTTTATTTTGGTTAGATAATTATTTATTAATAAAGAGATAATTACTATATCAATATTATACTTATTTTATAGATCATGATTAATTAGGAGTCTTTACCCAAGAGAAATTTGTTTTGTATCGGACCAAAACAATTTAAATTCAATTAGGAAAATGTAAGGTTAACGTTAATATTATTTGGTAATTATCTTTTACCAAATTCTATCTCCTTGTTTTCGGCACTGAGAAATTGGAGAATATATATATATATATATATATATATATATGTATGTATTATTGGTTGTAGCCTCCACGTGTGTATATGGGTGAATAAATCTTGTTTTGAATAAAAATCTTGTTTTGAGTTTCACTACAACAAAATGGGACTTTTGCAACACTTAAACTGAAACATTCAGTAATTAAATATTGTTAAAAGGGTCAACAGCAACATTTAGTCACTGAATGTTGCCTTTGGTTCATATTTTTAAGATTTATACCTTTTTGCAACGTTTAAAAATTGTTGCGATAAGTTAAAATTTTTGCAACACTTAAATTAAGCTTTTGCAACGTTTTTTAAACGTTGCAATAGCCCAGCTATTGCAACACTTTTTAGGCTATTGCAACACTTTTTAAACGTTGCAATAGCATTTTTGGGGGGCTAATTCACATTATTTAAACATAGATTACTAAATTGCAAATATTATAAAACTTTAAACCTAATACACGGCCCCAATTTACCCAAATATCCAATTCGATCCAGCCCTCAATTCTCAAACCCAATCCAATTCCATCCCTCTCTCAATTCCAGTTGGGGTCGCGACTCCTCTCTCTCTCTCTCTCGCCAGTGCTCAATCCGTCGACCAGCTCCAGTGAACTGCTGTTCTTCTTGACCTATCGTAAGCTTTCGCGGCCTCCACCACCGTGTCGAAAGTCCCAAGCCAAATATGTGTCCCTTTTTTATTGGGGTCACGAATCTCCGCCATGAACTTCCCCCACGGCCATTGTCTAACACCACGGTAGTGCCTCCGGTCATCTATATCTTCAGCTTTTCGGTCCAAAACAGTACTGTTGCTAACATTGTTACTCTCAAAGTAGTCAGTTTTTACAGCCGACTATCTAAAGGGAGATGGTTCAGAAATAGTTTTTGATCTATTTAATAGGACTGTAACAATTGGCCTTACACTTGTCTAAAGGTAATTTTGCTCTGTTCATTTTGGTTATCGGACTGATGGTTTTTGTATCTAAATGTTTGTTTCCATTTTCCCATATTCCTAGAGTGGGACGCGTATATGATTTTGAGAGAGTTGATCAGGCCATCAGAGATATGCACTGCAATGGCAATCCAAATGGACAGTAAGCAAAATGCTGCATTTTAGAATTTTCGTGCAACATAGATTATTAGTACAATTGTGGGTTTGAATTTCTCTATATTCGTTAAAAATAGAAGGCTTCAACATATGGGTTATTTTATTACAAAAGATATGTAGAATTTTCAAGGCAAGTGATATGAATGTTCAATTGCAGCAGGATTTGGCTTGAGAGACAGGACTAGGTTTAAGGTCCAAGTATTTTATTACAATTGTTCTTTAAAAAGAAAAAAAATTCATTTCCAATTTCTAGGATTTCTAATACGTAGTACTTTAATTACATAGTTCATGATCTGTACTTTATTTATCAATTACAAATCTTATTTTGGAGTTCAGAGTGATCAAATTCTTGTAATAGAGAGTGTATTAGGTAAGAGGCCTAAGAGCCCATCACATATCATAAGGCTGTTGGTCCATGGAATTTGTATACTACTTTGTGAGGTGATTGACTGGGAACTGAATTACTTTTGCATGACTTTTGCATTGTAAAGGCACTTCTAACATCATAATCTTAATAGCAAGCTCATTGTTTTTATGTGCAATTTCGTTTTCCTGGAATAGACAATAATATTAGGATCTTATTTGAAAAGTTTTGTTTGGCAACTTATGACAAAATTATAATTCTATGGCATGAGAAATGCACTATCATGAAGGTTATATTCAGGTCTCACTCTTAGAAAGATTGCTGACTGTTTTTAGGCAAATAATTTACCAGAAATATACAGCTCAGTTGTGGTTGCTATCACACAGCGTGATGAAATCTGGGAAGAGGATAATAGAATTACTGGAGAATCTATAGTTTATAGAAACTTTGGAATGGTTTGCTTTTATAAAATGGGTGATTCATGGCTCCTCTTTTACTAGTTTTTTTAGTAAAGTCTTTTATTCTAATATGGAGGTTAAGTGGCCTAGTTTCTGGTCCAAAATTTTTCCCCATTTCTGTTGCTTTTGGCTTTACTCATGACTGTGATTTCTATCTTTCTCATACCATTATAAACTAATCTTCCAGTTTTTTTATACTTGTTCCGTCACCAGTGGAGTTTGGTTCTGGAACTAAAGTAGCAAAAATGTTTGGTTCTGCAACCAATACTTTTTGATCGTGTTACCAAAACCAGCAGAGAGCATAGGTTGTCAGAACCAATACACTAGTTCCGAAAACCAAAAGCTTGCAGAATCATTCTTCCTTCCTCTACTTCTTATTTCAATTTCCTTGCTCCCATGCATATTCTAGACTTAAAGATGAAGAATTTGCTCGATTAAAGCACTTGGTTACATAGATTTTGGGTAAACTTACCTAACCTGGTATATTTTTTCTTGCCTAAACCTACTTCTAGTGTCAATTTTCAGTGTTCCAAATAGGTGGTGGGAAACGCCGGGACCTAGGCATGAAGTCTGAAAAGGCGTCTTGCATTCAGAAAAAGGAGGTCAACCCTATCTTGACTCTGAAGTTTGACACACCTACACCTTGTAGAACATTATATTTAAGTGGTGAAAACTAAGTAGAATTAGACAGTAAATTAGCTGCACCTCCAAGTAACGGTGAAAGATAATTGGTGATGCTAAAATAGCTTAATGATTTAGCTGTGGGATACTTAGAAAAGGAGGAGAAGAAGGTGTTGGGAATTAGGACGCAACTAATCCCGTCCAGGATCGATGTGACACAAATAAATTGGACTGAGAAAATATAAATACGCAAAAATAAAATGCAAATACGAAATACAAAGATTTACGTGGTTCAGCAATTTGCCTACGTCCACGGACCCACACCAATATATTTCACTAACTCGAAAATGAGGAGTACAAAATACAACACTGTATTTTTATCTGCCTATGCAAAGGCTATTCTCTCCAACTCACTTTTCTCTCCAACTCACTTTTCTCTCTATTTTGTGAAATGTCTCTCTTGTGTTGCTCTCTACAAAAGATCACTCTTTGTTGTGGTGGTATAAGTTGCAAATGAGAGCCTCTATTTATAGGCAAGAATTAGGATGAATTGGGAATAAAATTCTTTCACCTAACTCCTCCACCTACTAGTCTCCACCTAATTCTTTCGCCTAACTCATCCACCTACTAGTCTCCACTTACCAACAATCTCCCATTTGGAGACTAATGTGGCTTCACCTGAGACACCTCCTCCTTGCAACTCCTTGTGAAATATGGTGTGAGTCATTTCCTTTGTCTTCACTTCAGAAGACCAATTGAAGCTGAGCACAGCTCCAATTTTTCTTTAGTTACCGTCTTAGTCATCATGTCGGCTGGGTTCTTGCTACCCTGGATCTTCTCTAGTGTTAATACTTCATCATCTAGAAGAGACCTGATGAAGTGATAACGGAGTCCAATGTGCTTGGTTCTAGAATGAAATGCTGAATTCTTTGCCAGATGTATCGCACTCTGACTATCACTGTGCAAAACATTCTTCTCTTGACTGAATCCCAATTCTGCCAACAAACCCTGTAACCAGATCATTTCTTTGCTAGCCTCGGTTACTGCCACGTACTCTGCTTCTGTAGTGGATAGAGCAACAATCTTATGTATCTGCGAAATCCAGCTAACTGCAGTAGTACCTACTGTGAAAACATAACCAGTAGTACTTCGTCTGCGATCTACCTCGCCAGCAAAATCTGCATCTACAAAGCCTTGTAGAGTCACCTCGCCTCGTCCAAAGCATAAGCATCTATCAGTAGTTCCCCGTAGATATCTTAATATCCACTTTACTGCTTCCCAATGCTGCTTTCCTGGGTTTGCCATAAACCTGCTCACAACTCCCACTGCATGAGCAATATCTGGTCTGGTACAAACCATGGCATCCATCAAACTTCCAATGACTGAGGCATATGGTATTTTAGCCATGAAGTTTATCTCGTCCTCTGTCTTAGGACTCTGATCACTAGATAGACGGAAGTGATTAGCTAGTGGCGTACTGACAGCCTTCGCACTGCACATGTTAAATCTCTGCAGAACTTGACTAATGTACTTGGCCTGAGATAACTGCAAGATACCCTTCTGCTTATCTCTGAAAATCCTCATTCCGAGAATCTGCTTCGCTGCACCCAAGTCCTTCATTTCGAATTCTGCTGACAGCTGCATCTTTAACTTCTTGATTTCGTCCATATCTGAGCCTGCTACTAACATATCATCGACATAAAGTAGCAAAATTATATAACTGCACTCGAATCTCCTGAAGTAACAACAATGCTCAGCATTGCATTTGAAGTAGCCATTTTTCTGCATAAATCCGTCGAACTTCTTGTACCACTGTCTCGGGGCTTGCTTTAAGCCATACAGGCTCTTCTTCAATTTGCAAACGAGCTTCTCCTTTCCTTTGACTGAGAAGCCTTCTGGCTGTTGCATATATATTTCTCCTCGAGGTCACCATGGAGGAAAGCAGTTTTCACATCTAACTGCTCCAAGTGCAAACCCTCTGCTGCAACAATACTCAAGACTGATCTGATTGTTGTCAGCTTCACAACTGGCGAAAATATTTCCATGTAGTCAATTCCTTCTTTCTGCTGGAAACCTTTGACCACCAACCTCGCCTTGTATCTCTTTGATCCATCATGTTCCTCCTTGATTATGTACACCCACTTATTGTGTAGAGCTCTCTTTCCTGTAGGTAACTCAGCTAGTTCCCACGTCTGGTTAGAGATGAGAGACTTTATCTCATCTTTCATTGCAAGCTCCCACTTGCCAGAATCACCGACCTGACATGCCTCATGATAGCATTCAGGTTCACCTGCATCAGTAAGTAACATGTAGCTCATGTACTTTCTATTTGGAACATGAGGTCTGGTTGACCTTCTAAGGACAGGGACTGGAGACTGTGATGCATCAGTCTCTAGAACAGGCTCCTGTAACTGCAGATCCTCCTCTGTCTGCTGCGACGTACTACTTTCTGGAGCATCATCCAACTCAACATATGTTGGATCATCATGTACTGTGTCATCGGACTGCACTGCATTTCTGTCCTTGTACATAACCTTCTCATTGAATATGACATCCCTGCTTCTGATGACCTTTCTGTTCTGGTCATCCCATAAGCGGTAGCCGAACTCATCTCCACCATATCCAATGAATGTGCACTTTAGTGATTTGGGGTCTAGCTTGCCCCTTGCCTGATCACTAATATGTGCATATGCGACACATCCAAAAACTTTCAAGTGAGAAAGTTTTATTTTTTTTCCGCTCCATACTTCCTCCGGTATCCTGTACTCCAACGGTACCGAGGGTCCTCGATTGATCAAGTACACCGCTGTGTTGACTGCTTCTGCCCAAAACTGTTTGGGCAAACCTGCATGTAACCTCATGCTTCTGGCTCTCTCCGTTAATGTCCGGTTCATACGTTCTGCAACTCCATTTTGCTGTGGAGTCCCTGGCAACGTCCTCTCCATTTTGATGCCATTCTGGTAACAGAACTTCTTGAACGCCATATCCGTATATTCTCCTCCATTGTCGGACCTCAGCTTCTTTACTCGCAATCCTGTTTCATTTTCCACCATGGCTTTCCACTTCTTGAACACATCGAATACTTCGGACTTGTGTCTCAAGAAATAAACCCACACTTTTCTCGAGTGATCATCAATGAAAGTCACAAAGTATGACTTTCCGCCAATAGATGAAACTGCGGTTGGTCCCCAGACGTCTGTGTGGACTAACTCAAGTTTCTCTTGCTTCCGAGTTCTGCCACTAGTGTTGAAACTCACCCTGGTTTGCTTCCCAAAGATGCAACTCTCGCATAAGTCTATATCAGTAGACTGAAGCTCTGGTAGTTTCCCCTTTGCATGCATATACTTGAGTCCCTTCTGACTCATATGCCCAAGTCTCTGGTGCCACAAGTTTGGGCCCTCCTTGCTTTCAGCAACTGCAATTGTTACACAAGCATCCGCCGTTGTGTAGAGGGTGCCAGTATCCTTGCCTCGAGCAATAATCATGGCGCCCTTGGTGATCTTCCAGTTATCACCAGAGAAGGTGGTGACATGTCCTTCTCCCGACAATTGCTTGACGGAGATCAAGTTCTTCCTCAATTCTGGAATATGTCTCACGTCTTTCAGCTTCCACACAGATCCATTGATCTTGATCTGTACATCACCTTTTCCGACCACGTCACACGGTTGATCATTACCGAGATAGACTCTACCAAAATCACCCCGCGTATAGTTTACAAAAAACTCCTTGTTTGAGGTAGCATGAAAAGATGCTCCGGAATCAATCACCCAGTATTCCGTTTTTCTCTCCAAAGAGCATATCAAAGCATCGTCCGCTTCCTCTTCCACAACATTGACTTCTGTCCTGTCCTCTTTTTCTTTTGGAGGTGCTGTGCACTGATTTTTGTAATGATCGGTCTTCCCACACTTCCAACATTCTACAACCTTAGTTTTGTTGGAATTGTTTGGATTTCTGGATCTTGATCTTCCACTTCTAAATTTTCCATTGCCCCGCCCATTTCCTCTGTTAGAATTTCTGCCTCTGCTTTCCACGTTCAACGCCGATCCTGAAGTTGAGGCACCTTCTGATTGTCGTCTGATCTCCTCCGTTAAGATCATGCTTACGACATCATCGAACTTCAATTTTGATTTTCCGGCAGAGCCACTAATTGCTGTGACTGTACCATTCCAGCTGTCTGGCAACTGCCCAAGAATTAACAGAGCTCGAACTTCATCACTAAAAGTGATTTCGACTGTGTTTAGCTGGTCCGTCACTTCATTGAATTCATTTAGGTGCTCCCCAAATCTTCCGCCTTCGGCCATCTTCATATTGAACAGCTTTTTAATTAAGTGGACTTTATTTGCTGCAGATGGCTGTTCGTACATGCTAGAAAGGGCTGCCATGAGAGACTCTGTCGTCTTCTCATTTTTTATGTTGAAGGCCACTGACTTTGACAACGTCAGCCTGATTGTGCCGAGTGCTTTTCGATCAAGCAACTCCCAATCCCCCTGGCTTATATCTTCTGGTTTTTCTTTTAGTGGCTTGTATAGATCCTTCTGGTACAGATAGTCCTCCATTTGCATTTTCCAAAATCCAAAATTTGAACCATCAAATTTGTCAATTTTGGATATTTTCTCATCTGTCGACATTGTTCACACTCAATCACAAAACAGTCTAAAGAAATCTTTTCTGATGTGGAAGATCAGTCAAAGCTGCAACCACAGAGCATACTAAGAATTTCAAAAGATTTCAATGAGCCAAAGCTCTGATACCAATTGTTGGGAATTAGGACGCAACTAATCCCGCCCAGGATCGATGTGACACAAATAAATTGGACTGAGAAAATATAAATACGCAAAAATAAAATGCAAATACGAAACACAAAGATTTACGTGGTTCAGCAATTTGCCTACGTCCACGGATTCACACCAATATATTTCACTAACTCGAAAATGAGGAGTACAAAATACAACACTGTATTTTTATCTGCCTATGCAAAGGCTATTCTCTCCAACTCACTTTTCTCTCTATTTTGTGAAATGCCTCTCTTGTGTTGCTCTCTACAAAAGATCACTCTTTGTTGTGGTGGTATAAGTTGCAAATGAGAGCCTCTATTTATAGGCAAGAATTAGGATGAATTGGGAATAAAATTCTTTCACCTAACTCCTCCACCTACTAGTCTCCACCTAATTCTTTCACCTAACTCATCCACCTACTAGTCTCCACTTACCAACAGAAGGAAGACTAAATTGAAGTGAGAATTTACCCATTCCATCATAAGCATTGTAAATGAGTTTAGGAGTGTATACCTTTGGACCCAAAAGGCAGCGTGCACTAGGAAAGGAAATTCTTGCATCTTTTCTGTCAAAGCTTACTCCAGCACCATTGTCAATAAGAATTTAACCATTCCTCCATAACCATTGTGAATGACGTATGTAATTAGTTCTAGAGGCATCTTTATGCCTTAGACCCAACAATGAAAAGAGCAACTTTTATTGCCTCGTTTTATATCAATAGCTTACTCCAGGACCATGTTCAATGCAGTATGAGTGTTAAATTTTTTATTATTGTCAATACGCCTTCACTTACTAGAGTTGTCCTTGGACCTCGATCACATCTATTCAAAACAATTATAGCATCCAAAATGTCACTTGCATATATTCACAACCAGATCTCAAAAACCACAACTGAGGTAATCATAGATTCCCTCTGTCAGCATTTGTGTTTGATGTACCTTAGCTATACCACCCACTAGGCCATATCACTATCATTAAATTTTCTTGGTGCAAGTGTTCTGCAACCATGAAGAGAAAGAAGTTCATATGAAATTCTCCACGTCCACATTATTCATTTTTCAAATTCAAGACTATTTTTTTTTTTTAAAATAAAAGTCCTATTAAGACAAAACTGAAAATACTATCTTACAATCTAAGAAGCTCATCAAGAATTTACTAGGTTCAAGTTAATCTATTAGAGTAATTTGATATACTTTTCAAGTCAAGTCCAAAGATGTTCCTCCTTGCTAGGTCTAAATCATACATCCTTCATGCACATCCATAAAGAGAGACACATATGAGCACGTAATAAGATAGAAACTTTTCCATAATTACATTACGTGAATATCTAATAATCTTATATCTGGATCAGTGTTGGTGTGAAATCGCAAGTGTACGATATCGCTACAAGTAATAAAAGTGGACTTTTGAGTCCGAGTTTTCGATCCCACGAGGACTATTTAATTCGCTATAAATTTACTTCGAATATAGAATTCCTAGACGAAAACCAAAACTAACTAAGAAAATAAATTCTAAAATAATAAAAACAAAAACGACAAATAATTGAAAATCAATGAAATAAACAAATCAATTAAAATAAACAATAACAAATTAAACTAAAAACAATTAACGAAAGCGAGAAACAAATGTGGTGGATTTTAAACAATTAAATGAATATCGGGACTAACAATTTAGAAATAATGTTCTAGCTTAATTTCTCATCTCAAGTTGTTTTCTAAAATTGTATTTGGTCGAATTCACGCATATATCTAATTTACCTCTCTCGAGTTCAAATCAGACCTATTTAACTAAGTCAACCATGTATCTCTACAGCGGGTCAGAGTTCTCCTTAGCTAAATGCATTAAATTTTCTTGAAATTCCTAAGTGACCACATGCAACCACAAATTCATATCTCTATCTTTTTGTTGAAATTGCCGGATTTTATTACGTGATCTAATTGTTAACTCACCTCTCAAATTACGAAAACAATCATTTAATCATGAATTGGTGATCAAGCATCTCAAGCATTAAACTCAATAATAAAATCAATACATGAAAATAAAGTGCCAACTTGAGAATTAAAATCAAACTAAAACATTAAATCTATATCGTCAATCCCGAATCAAAATTTAGCTATTCATGTTCTTGGAATAAAAAACAATAAATAATGTAAATAAAATTTGGAGATTGAAGAATTTCACCATCAAGAATAACATTAGTCGTCTTTTCCAATTCCTCGAATGCAACTTTAATTTCAAGAATAAGAATCTGCCTCCTTAGTGCTGGCTTTTTCCACTCACAAGCTCCAGCCACAGCAAACTCCAATTAATTCCTCCAAATTCCTAAACCTCTTGACCAATAATACCAAGCTGCCTTTTATTCTTGAACCAATTAAGTCCCCACAGCCGAGTACTTCTTCTCCAATGCCCAACCAATTAATTTCTCCACTAACCAATGAATTAATCCCCAGCAGCTATGTCTCACGGCCCTCCTATTCTCGGCTGCTTCTTTTTTTTTTTAATGATAAAAGTATTGCCGGTAGCCTCTCTGTGTCTATCTCTCTCGGCTGCTCTTCTTCCCCAGAAAGCTCTCTACGGCTGCTCCCCTCTGTGTGTATATATCTATCCAAAGCTGCGCACCACCTTTTTCTTCCAAGAAAACTCCCAGCAGTCGGCCACACTAATTGCTTCCCCACGGCTGCTGCTTCTTTATTTTTCTCTCACGGCTCTCTCCCTCTCTGTGCCGCTGTTGTGTGTATATATATTAAAAGCCTCATTTTTGCCAAATAATTCATTTTGACCTCTTATCTTCGTTTTATTGTCAATTGCATCCAAAATTGAGTTTTTTCATCCAATTGTTGAATAATTACTTCAATTCCTCATTTTCTTTGGTTTTAGGATAAAAACCTGAAATAATAACAAATAAACACAAACTAAGTAGAATTTATTCGAGAAAAACAATATAATATCATAATTTCAACAAATAAATAAGTGTATAAAATAATACACTTATCAATCAGCCTAATCACTCAAAAAGTATAAACTAAATTTCTACATGTCAAAGATTTCTTAAGGAAGTCTTGAGAAGTAACTTATATAGTGTGCATATACATTATAATAGATAGAGTTGATTATTAAAAACTCATATTTTCTCCCCCTCGTTTCAGGTAGTCATGAACTGAGCAAAAGTACTGGAAATGCTAGTGAAAGAGCTTCTTATGGTAAGAAACGTTTATTTATTCAATGATCTTGTGTAATTCTTATTTATGACTAACTTCATATAAGTCTATTTGAAAACAATCTTAATTTGAATTCAAAATTTTTGTTTGCTATTATTAATTAGTTTTAAATTTGATTTGAGTTTAGATACTCAAATAGTGCCAAAGAAGAAAGCAACAACTTCTACCATTTAGTAGTTTATTGTCCTATTTAGTTAAATGGAGTTTATTGTTGAATTTGTGATGTTGAGGAGTTAGGGATTGATGTTGGAAGTTGTTTGAGGTGTTGGTTTGATTTTTAAATTATTATGTTGGTTATGATGTATCTCTACATGTTAACTAAGTCCAATTTATAGGGGAGGTTATGTCGAAATTTCTATAGAATTTTTTACAATAGAAGGGAAGGAAAGAGAAGTTAACACGTCTAAGTTTAGGTTTTACACTTTGGGTGAAAACTCATTTTTCTTGGTGGTAGATCTGCATCTAGCTAACATCTATCATCGATGCACTTCACGTCTCTGGTCTAGTAGATTGATTTAGGATAAGTCATATCAATTTCTATGAAATCACATTGGAAAGATATAAATGTATTTTGCTTTTAACTCTATTTTTTATTTTTTCTACCATTTATTAAGTAAAGCCTGACATTAACTTATAACTTTGCTCAAATTTGTTATAGGTGTAACTTTGAAGATGGACCGAATTTTGCGATCTAAAGGTGCGGTTATATTGCGGGATGAAGTTGATGTTCTCATAGTAAAATATTTCTTTTATCAAATGATGATGTTGTTTTGCGAATTTGTTAAACATTATCAACACTTTCTTTCGTGGATTTGTTATTCTGTATTGTGGATTTATTAAACATTATCAAGACTTTATTTTGTATGGATTTGAAAATTCATAATGTATTTACTTTTGTTTTTTATTTAAAGTACAATTTTAATGAAGTAATTAGAAAATTTTGGATTTTATAAATAATTTGTTCAATAATATTTAAAAAAGAAACATATAGGAGCGTTCAAAAAACATTGCAAAAGGGTCTACGACAACACTCAATAAATGTTGCAAAAGGTTTGGTTAAAAGTTTTTGCAACACTTAAAAAACGTTGCAAAAAAGTTTACGGAAACACTCAAAAAACGTTGCAAAAAGGTTTACGGCAACACTTAATAAACGTTGCAAAAGGCTCTACGGCAACACTTAAAAAACGTTGCAAAAGGGTCTACCGCAACACTTAGTAAAAGTTGTAAAATGGTTTACGGCAACACTTAATAAACGTTGCAAAAGGTCTATTGCAACGTTTATTTCAATCTTTTGCAACGTTCAAAAAACGTTGCAAAAAGTTTTTACTCTACGGTAATACTGTGATTTGCAACATTTGCCAAACGTTGCAAAAGTCTTTTGGCAACGTTTTTTGAGTGTTGTAAAAGACTATTTTTGTTGTAGTGTTTGGTTGAGAGATGGAAGGAATATTATATTATTATAAAACTAGAACTTCAATTGGGTAGGGAACATAGTCAAACCATACTAACTCTCTTTTATGGTTGACGTGTGAGACTCTTATTGGCAAGCAATGAACTATCACAATCCAAAGAAAACCCCTATTATTCAAATTTTATCTTTACCCAGTGCCTTGTGGCAGTGGCACGCCTTTCTCTAGTACAATTACATTTTTAAATAGGACTCTATTTGGGTATGCCGTTTGCATCTATAAATATTGCAAATCAAAGGTAAAATCATACAATTGATATACGTCCTAATCACCAATTCATGTAAATAATAGAAATTTATTTGGTCTGTCCAATTATTTTTCCTTCATAAAATCTCTTCAATTTACTAAGATAAGATACATTACATGCAAGTAGTTAAATTCTTAATTCTTCATGATATTTATATAACGTTATTTTTAATGCCTTAATACCTTCGGGTCTATGCTATGTTAAATCCTTCGAGATTCTATATACGTAATGACGCTGTCAAAATTATTTTTCACCTTTATTAACGCAATTTGTGACGGACATATAAATCCAACCGACTTGATGCTGATTTCCTGACACAACTCATGTAGGTACCTAAAAATAATTAAATCAATAAATGAATGAATGATGAAAATTTAAATGGAATTTATAAATTTGTGTTAAGCAGACTTACATCGTGTGTATTTGTAGGATAGATATATTCAACCATTCCATTTTAAGCAAGTCGGAGATATCGTCGATTGTAACGTAAATATCTGTGTCGTTCGTATGATGAAACACATTTGCGTCTAAAGGCACAGTGAAAAAGTCAATTCCAACAAATGTCCGAATGACCTCATTGTGCAACTTTTGCAATCATCACCGACATTGTAACGTTGCATCGTCAACCAGCGGAGATCGTCGGGTAGATGACATTTCAGAACTTTTGGCATTTTTTTGTTTATTGACTTTTTTTGCCTTTTCCGGTGACTTTTCCTACATGTAAAAAATTGTTATCATCATAATTTGTTTCATATAAATATCAAAGGAAACAATTTTGAAAGAAACTTTTATATAATTAAAAATTGTTACCTCTCCTAACATAACTAGATGTTGAGGCCATTGACTGAAACTTCCAATAGCTTCCCTCACCATGGTGTGATATTGAGATGACACTGGTAAAGGATATGCTTCTGCACCACGGACAACATCATCAACCACCACTTTAACATGATCGGTCAAGAGTGGTTGATGGTGCACCACAATTTCAGGCCCAGATGGGAAAACTGTCCCTCTCACTACTATATGGAGCTCGTTATCACAATTTACGGCTAGATGACACGGTATTGGTTTCTATCGTTCAACGTGATGAAAATTATCCTTAGACCGTACAGTTGAAATCACTTTAAATGATATTCTACACATTCAAATAATTTAATTCACATTTGATACCTGAAGCCCATCATATGGATTTGGATCAATAGAGTGGCAACTGCTGGGAGTTTGTGGTGGGGGAGTCGAAGTTATGTCCACATCGACATCAACATTCAAGCCAATGTGCCGAATGATAGAATCATATATTTGTTGCATACTGTCGAACTTATTTTGCCACTCCGACCTGACTCGATCGGTCTCCCTCGTGATCATATCTTTAACAGCATCTACCGACACGACCCCACTCGGACGTCTACTGGAACTGTCGGGCTTGCCATATACATCTTTGATCGTGACATAGACACCAAATTCCCTCACCCGTCTAGGATGCTCCTCCTTCCCAAGGGCTTCGGATAAAGAAATCATGGTGTCAATATTTTTAACTCGTTCATAAACCTCATTTCCTGCTAACGGCAAGAGGGAATCTCGAGTCTCGATTTTTTCATTGAAGACCTTTTTCTTCTTTCAATAAGGGTGGTCTACAGGGAGAAAAATTTTGATGACTTATAAACACATTTTTCTTACAGCTTTGCAGCGAAAGATCAACCGTGTCTTCCTCACAAATGAGACACGCTTTAGCTCCTTTGTTAGTATATCCCGACAAGTTACCATAAGCTGAAAAATAATTTATGGTGCAAAATATCATAACACGTAAGATGAAATTCATTTGGTTATGTGTTGGTGTGAAATCACAAGTGTACGATCTCGCTAACAAGTAGTAAAAGTGAACTTTTGAGTCTGAGTTGTCGATCTCACGAATACTAGTTAATTCGTTATAAATTTACTTCGATTTTAAAATTCCTAGACTAAAGCAAAAACTAACTAAGAAAATAAATTGCAAAATAATAAAAACAAAAACGACAATAAAATTGAGATTAAATGAAATAAAGAATTCAATTAAAATAAAAGTAGAAATTTAAAACTAAAAACAACTAATAAAGCAATAAATAAAATGGTGGGTTTTCGAACAGTTAAATGAATATCAGGACTAACGATTTCGAAATAATGTTCTAGCTTAATTTCTCATCTCAAGTGGTTTTCTAAAATTGTATTTGGTCTAATTCACTCATATATCTAATTTACCTCTCTCTAGTTCAAATTAGGCCTATTTAACTAAGCCAATCATGTATCTCTACAGCGGGTCAGAGTTTTTGATGCGAACCCCTTCGGTGCGTTGACCGAAAATTCTCACAACAATTTAATACAAAACCCAAGAAAGCTAAAGTGGTAAATAAATGGATAAACACCTTAACCCAAGTTTAATTCTAACCCAAAATTCAAGGATTAACAAACCCTAGCCCAATGGGAGTCACTTAAACAAATTCCAAGGTGGGGGAAAATAAACAACAACACAAGAATAATAATACTCAAGCAATTTTGATTAAATTCCAAGAAGATAACAAGAACAAAGAGGTTTTTTACCTTACCTCAAAAGGGGGTCTTTCAAGACCTAAGCTCTCAAGAGCATTACAATCAACATCCAAGTTATCTTACAAAATGAAGAGAAATGAGAATATAATGTACAAAATGGGAAAAATGTGCAATTTCGGTATTTACAAGAAAAACCCCATTTTTGTGGAAATTGCAAGAAAAACCCCGCTATTTCATTTCGGAGGACTTTCGGTCGACCGAAAGATAAGTTTCGGTCGACCGAACTTATTTCGGTTGATCTCATGGTCGACCGAAACTGGACTTTCGGTCGACCTCTGCTCATCCGATACTGACTGAGGCTTGATTCAAAAAAACTCTGCAGACTTTCGGTCGACCGAAATTGGCTGTTTCCAATTTCGTCTTATTTTTTACTCCAACTTGATTCTCGACTTACTTTTCTTGATTTATTCACATTGTTTAGCCTCGAATCTTGAACCTCTTCAACTTCAGATCTCGTCATGGGTCCCACGGGTACTTGCATCGAGGTTTGACTTTCCGGATTCTCATCATCCCCTCCCTCTTGAAAAGGATTCGACCTCGAATCTTGCTTGAATGCACTATCGTGAAACTCCTTGAACTTTGATCTTGCAACATTGTGGATCACAGGTTCATGCGTTGAAGCTGGACCTTCGCGATTCTCATCATCTCCTCCATCTCGAAAGAGATTCGACCTCGAATCGGAACCTACAATAAAAATAGAAAATTCAAACACAATAAATGTAACTGAAATTTCATACTCACCGTGCAAAATCAATTTGTAGGCGTTGCCAAAAGCTTGAGATGTGCCAACACCGTAGAGCAGCAATTTGGATTTTATTAAATCGGGAACCCGCTCTCCCCTTGAAAAGAACCATTTCCAACCACCCGGATCAAATACGAATCGCCTCCTACCATGGTTGGCATGGGAAAGACATTGTATGTCAATCCCCTCAGATTGAGGCACGAGCCTCCTGCGAAGGGGCTTAACCAGATTTGCTTTGTTATGCCCACCTATACTAACATTTTCATCAATAAATAAGTGCATCAATCTCAAAAGAGTTAGTAGGTTAGGGCCAAAAACAACATTAAGTGGAGAAAATTTGCTACTAGGATAAACACTTTTATTGCAAGCAAATTTAACAACCACAAGTTGAGCATCATTTTTATGCAAATGCACTACTCCCCCAAAGAAAAGATTCATCATGTTGATAGCAATGTGGGTTTCATGACATGTAGTACAATGTGAAAGTTTAATACCCCTACCAACATCCACAAAATTAGCATCATTTCTTTTCTTTAGTCTAAGTAAACCTAACACAAACTCCATAGAATGATTAATCCAAGGTTTACTGGGAACATGCAAATGTGTGTATAAAACTTGAGGTAACAACTTAGAATTAGCCATTTTGAACGTTCGGCCTTTACCACAAGTGCAGACATGTTTATCACCAATTTTTCAATGAGGCCAATAAAAGTGATCACAAAATATTTCCACGGCCCCCTTGGTTTCAAATTGTCCAATCAAACAATCAACATGTGTCTCACTCATTAGAAATTCGCGCATGGCACATTTACAAGGAAACAATCCAACTTTCCAAAACAAATAGTTATCATGCCCATAAAATCCATCAAAATATTGCTCACAGCACGATTCACAAATGTTTAACAAATTCGGATTATTAACATGGATGCCCTTAACATGCTCAATACAAAATGAGTTGACACTTAGACAATTTGGCACACATAAAAATTGGCATTTACAAAGGAGGAATTTATCATGCCAAGGACCTTCATTACATGTAACATTTCCACATGACAAAATTTCATTTGTCAAGTTCACATCAATGTCATACAATCCTTTGATGTATTCCAAATATAATAACCTTGCTCTTGAAGAAGTGTTAGGAGCGTACCTCCTAGATGTTGCATCGGTTACCACATTTTCTTTACCTTGATTGCATTTGCTGTGGTAGGAAAATATCTCCATAAAGTTCTTCCACTCGGCATGACTTTTGAGTTCTTGGTTGCTTTGATAAGTCGGTCTCACGATCTCCTGCAACAAGGAAGTAACCAAGCTAGGGAGGGCATTGTTAGAAAATTCAAGAGTAAAGAACATTTTTGTGTGATCTCTCCCCTCAATTTTCTTTGTGGCACTCATCACTCCCTCACCTTTTTCTGAGGTAGGAACCTCAACTCTCAGTTCCTCTCTCACCTCTCCTTTTTCTGGAGTCGTGGCTCCAACTCTCATTGCCTCTCCTTTTTCTAGGGACGTGGCCCCAACTCTCTTGCTCACATTTTTATTTTCTTCAATTTTATCAATTGAAGGTTCTCTTGTTTTCCTATCCTCCCCTTCTTTCTCTTCTTTTTCCTTCTCCTTCTCCTTTTCTTCCTCGAATTCCTTCTTGAGCTTCATTTTGTCTTTGCATACTTCTTCCTGGCTCAAAGATAGGATCACAACCTTTTTTCCATCCATTTGGAAGCTACACCGGTTCTTCCTTTTGTCATGTGTCACACTCCTATCACTTTGCCAAGGTCTTCCCAAAATTATGTGTGTAGTGTGCATGGGAACTACATCACATATCACTTGGTCACAATAGGATCCAATGTTGAAGGCAAGAAGAACTTGTTCACTCACTCTCACTCTCCCATCGTCACCCAACCTTTGCAAGACATAGGGATTAGGATGCTTCATAACCGGTAACCCCAATTTCTCCACCCTACTAGCACTCACCAAATTCATGTCACTTTCCCCATCTATCATGAGACTACATGGTTTATCACTCACTAGGCACCTAGTGTAGAAATTATCTTTCCCATGTTCCTCTACCTCATTAGTATGGGCCATAGATTGTGGTGGCCTAGCATTTATCTCCTTCACTAATTCTCTACTTCCACTACCGTCCCTCCTACGGAATGATGAAGTCTTCATTTGCTCAATATCAACCTTCTCATCCATCCCATCTCCACTCCTATCTACCTATTCTCTTCGTCTCCTACCCATTCTCCAATCTTCTTCCACTTCTCCTTCATTATCATCCCTCCTAATTTTCCTATTCAAACTGCCATTTTGTTTTCTAACTCCATCCCTATACACTACGTCCCCAAGATTATCCCTCACCCTTCTTCTACTACACATCATTTCTTCACCTCCCCTATTTGATGTACTCTCCCCTCTTGTTCCTAAATTTTCTAACTCACCCCTACTTTTCTCCATTTGTTTAGCCATGGTGGTTGAAAGATTTTGTAACAAGTACTTCAAATCTTGAGTTTGAGCATTGGAATTTGACATGGTGTGCAAGTGTGAAAGTGTTCTCACAAGAATAATTTTCACTTGTGTTTCACTCAATTTAGGCTTTTACCCTCTAATGAGCTCACCACTCTTGCCTTTTTCCACTCAAAATCTCCTTTCTCAAGTTCTCCAAGGAAGGTAATCAACTAAACCACAAAGTATAATTCTTGTAGAGTTAAAAATCACCAACAAGGAAGAAGGAATTTAGAACAAGTAGACACAAATAGCAAGTAGAATTTATGTGCTTGCTATACTCAAAAGGAACAATATTTATGTGGGATAAGATGCTAGGATCACAATTTCAACAATGGGATTGAATAACCACAAGTATTAGACAAGGTGTAGAGCAAATAAGCAGAAGAGTGTAAATTTCAATGAAGCAATTTAGCAAACACTTTGTACTCAATATTGAAGTGGCCTTGAATGTGTATTATGTGGATATATGAATAAATCCCCAACAACCCAAATGTAGTAAGAAGTGAATGATCAACAATTACCCAATGGATGAAGCAAGTGATATATGGAATAAAATGTTGATAACACAATCTCAATCATGGGAATTGGATAGCCCCAAGTAATTAGTAATATATGGGTATTGAACAATAAAGCACTAAGGGAGTATTTTTGTTTGGGACAATTGATCAAACACTTTGAGTACACAATTGGAAAGTGTAGGTTTTGTAGTGAATGAATAATGAAATTTTCCCAACAACTCACAATCAATATACCCAATACATAGAATCAACAAATACACATGGGTATATAAATTTTTCCCAAATTTTCTCAATTTTCGGATTTTTTTTTTTCACAATGCCAAGAACAACAACAAGAAAGTAAAGATAGGTTTACCAAATTAGAGTCAAGTTCTGATACCAAATGATGCGACCCCCTTCGGTGCGTTGACCGAAAATTCCCAGAACAATTTAATACAAAACCCAAGAAAGCTAAAGTGGTAAATAAATGGATAAACACCTTAACCCAAGTTTAATTCTAACCCAAAATTCAAGGATTAACAAACCCTAACCCAATGGGGTCACTTAAACAAATTCCAAGGTGGGGGAAAAATAAACAACAATACAAGAATAACAATACTCAAGCAAAGTTGATTAAATTCCAAGAAGATAACAAGAACAAAGAGGGTTTTTACCTTACTTCAAAAGGGAGTCTTTCAAGACCTAAGCTCTCAAGAGCATTACAATCAACATCCAAGTTATCTTACAAAATGAAGAGAAATGAGAATATAATGTACAAAATGGAAAAAATGTGCAATTTCGGTATTTACAATAAAAACCCCGTTTTTATGGAAATTGCAAGAAAAAACCCCTCTATTTCATTTTGGAGGACTTTCGGTCGACCGAAAGATAAGTTTCGGTCGACTGAACTTATTTCGGTCGATCTCATGGTCGACCGAAACTGGACTTTCGGTCGACCGGAATTAGTTTCGGTCGACCGAAATTGGCTGTTTCCAATTTCGTCTTCTTTTTTGCTCCAACTTGATTCTCGACTTGCTTTTCTTGATTTATTCACATTGTTTAGCCTCGAATCTTGAACCTCTTCAACTTCGGATCTCGTCATGGGTCCCACGGGTACGTGTATCAAGGTTTGACTTTCCCGATTCTCATCAGTGTGTGTGTTTAACATGACCATTTTTAATACTTGGTGAAAAATAAAATGTCATGTTGTATTTGAAACCATTGAATAGGAGTAAGTTTGATATAGATTATAGAAATAGTTTTAAATGCATAATTGAAAGTGAAAGAAGGTAGTATAAAAAATAAAATAATTGTCAAATCAATCAATTGAGTGGTTGAAAATTGATTTTCTTCTTTTAGAATGTGTGGTTAAAAAGAAGTATGTGCAATTGTGAAAAATTAGTTTTAAATAATATGTGGTTGTGAATGAACATAAAAAAAAAAAAAAATTTGAATAATCAATTCTATATGAATAAATAAATTAAGAAAACTAGAGAATGAACAATTAACTGTTAAAAAAAATGCAATTTATAACTTTTTTTTTTTCTTTTTTCTTTTTTGATTGTATATTGAATATACAATTTATGCATTAAAGTGATAAATCTTATCGGGAGAAATAAAATTACAAATTATTCACAATTTGTGGATACAAGATATTATTATTATTTTTATTGTATTATTTTTATCGGATATTGTATTTTTACAACTTATTCAATAAATATTATTTATTTCGTGCATCGCACGGGTGCTATTACTAGTATATCAAAATAGAAGTGAAGAGAGAGAAACATTAAATGTTATTTTCCTTCCAAAATGTAGTTCCAATTTTTGGAAATAAAAAACTAAAATTAAATATAATAAAATAAAAATATGAGTATATTAATGTTGTATTTAAATTCGTGTTGATTAATGTAATTTTAATTTGTAATGTCGTATTTACCCGTGTAGATAAATATGGATGAAAAATTTTTGTTTGTAAATAAATTTATACAAAGTACATAAACCTCCGTTCGAAAGCTATGTTTTATTTATAAACAAAAATATTGTTGTTTTGTTTTATAGACGTGTTGAAAAGTGATCCGAAAAATATATATAGTTAAAAAGTTGGTTCGAAAAATATGTATAGTCAAAAAGTGAGTAAAAAATACGTTTGCAAATAAATTTATAGACAAAATTATCGAACTAATGCTAATAATAAATAAAAATATTTTTTTAAAAGAAAAAACATTTTAAAAATAAAAAGAAAAATTTTATAAAGATCAAGATCTCCTAATTTTGATTAGTTTCGTACATGTTACATTTCTTATTTTGATTAGTTTTGTTTTTTTCTTTTAAAATTTTGAATTCGATAATATTTTATATTAAAATATTACTGTACTACATTTTTATTTGATGTGATTGTATATACAATTAATATATTTTCATAAATTTTAATTAAAATTATTATCATAAATATATTATCGTACATCACATCACACGAGTAGAGCAAACAAAGAGTTAACAGCCGTGGGTGAGAGGTGAAGCAGCCGAGGGGGAGTTTTCTTGGAATATGTACATACACGGCTACAATAAATCACAAGGAGACAAGGAATTGAGGTTTACAAAAAGTTGTCGACTGTGAGTTTAGAGGCATTAGTGACTTAGCCTCTGTTTGGCAAAACATGTTTTTAAACATGTTTTTTCCTACACAATTTCCCAAATCATTTTTTAACCACAAACATTTTCTCTCTCCATTTTTCAACCACACATTTTACCTAGAAAACATAAAAAAACATGTTTTTAAACAAAAAACTTTTAACAAACAGAGGCTTAGTGGCTTTGGAGAGAAAAATATACTTTCTTGGGATTAAAAGTGGTTGGCGGTGGAGGAAGTCAAGTGGTTGGCAGATTTTGTGTTGTTGGGAATTCTTGGGATTAAAAGTGGGGCTATTCACATAATTACACTACTTTTAGGGATCAAATTGAAATTTACTTGAATTTTATAAAAATTGAAAATTACTTATAATAAAATCATAAAAACTGAAAAATACTTCATAATCACGTGAAGTATCACAATCTGATACTTTTGATACTTCTCAAATATGTTAGTATCACAGTATGATACCTATGATACTTTTCAATTTTTTTTAGTAACAATGAAGTATTTTTCAAAAAAATTTATTTGGGTAGTAAAAATCAGTTTTATCATCTAAAGTAAGTAATCTATACAATTATCCCTTAAAAGTGGTTGGTTGGATCAGAGTCGGTAAGCGAAAAATTTCAAGGCAGAGAGATAGTACACGGGTGGTTTGGAACAAAGAAAGGAAGGAGTCGACTGTACGGTGGTGATGTTAATTCTTCAATTATTCAAATTTCAAATTTTATTTTTATTATTTATTATTTTTTATTTTATAAATATGAGTAGCTAAATTTTAAATCCGGATTGACGATATAGATTTAATTTTTTTAGTTTAATTTTGATTCTCAAGTTGGTACTTTATTTTCATGTACTGATTTTATTATTGCATTTAATTCTTAAGTTGCTTAATCACCATTTCATGATTTAATGATTGTTTTCATAATCAGAAAGGTGAGTTAACAATTAGATCACGTAATAAAATCCAATAATTTCAACAAAAAAGATAAAGATATGAATTTGTGGTTGCTTGTGGTCACTTATGAATTCTTAGGAAATTAAATGCATTTAACTAAGGAAAACTGATGAGAATCGCGAAGGTCCAACTTCAACGCATGAACCTGTGATCCACAATGTTGCAAGATCAAAGTTCAAGGAGTTTCACGATAGTGCATTCAAGCAAGATTCGAGGTCGAATCCTTTTCAAGAGGGAGGGGATGATGAGAATCGAGAAAGTCAAACCTCGATGCACGTACCCGTGGGACCCATGACGAGATCCGAAGTTGAAGAGGTTCAAGATTCGAGGCTAAACAATGTGAATAAATCAAGAAAAGCAAGTCGAGAATCAAGTTGGAGCAAAAAGAAGACGAAATTGGAAACAGCCAATTTCGGTCGACCGAAACTAATTCCGGTCGACCGAAAGTCTGCAGAGTTTTTTTGAATCAAGCTGCAGTCAGTATCGGATGAGCAGAGGTCGACCGAAAGTCCAGTTTCGGTCGACCATGAGATCGACCGAAATAAGTTCGGTCGACCGAAACTTATCTTTCGGTCGACCGAAAGTCCTCCGAAATGAAATAGCGGGGTTTTTCTTGCAATTTCCACAAAAACGGGGTTTTTCTTGTAAATACCGAAATTGCACATTTTTCCCATTTTGTACATTATATTCTCATTTCTCTTCATTTTGTAAGATAACTTGGATGTTGATTGTAATGCTCTTGAGAGCTTAGGTCTTGAAAGACCCCCTTTTGAGGTAAGGTAAAAAACCTCTTTGTTCTTGTTATCTTCTTGAAATTTAATCAACTTTGCTTGAGTATTGTTATTCTTGTGTTGTTGTTTATTTTCCCCCACCTTGGAATTTGTTTAAGTGACCCCTATTGGGCTAGGGTTTGTTAATCCTTGAATTTTGGGTTAGAATTAAACTTGGGTTAAGGTGTTTATCCATTTATTTACCACTTTAGCTTTCTTGGGTTTTGTATTAAATTGTTGTGGGAATTTTCGGTCAACGCACCGAAGGGGTTCACATCACACACACACACAAAAACTATTTTTTGTACATGTTAAATAACTGTATTGACCATATTTTATTTTTAAATAGAATAAGTTTGATAAAACCTTATATTTTTATTTTCTGTAGAATTCAATGAATTAATTGTTAAAGTCTGTAGTATATATTTTACAAATTGATGTTATTTTAAATTTATAAAAATTAAAAAATAGATAAATGAACAAAATGAGTAAATTTATAAAATTAATTTCAAAATTACCAAAGAGTTTATCGAAACCTAAAGTTGTAAAAATTAAAATGATTCAATTGAATTTACTTAGAAAGATCGGATATCTATTATTTCTTTTCATTTGATAAGAAAAAAGATTTGAAATTAATCATTTATGTCAAATTGAAGTTAGGTAAGAAATGATAGATATCATTTAATGACTTAAATGAGATAAATTAAAAAGATTGAATATTGGAAAAAGTAAAAAGTATAAGTAAAACTTTTACCTTTATTATTTGAGACAATTTTATGAATGATATATTTAGAGTTTGCTTTCATTTGTTTTGTATTGAACTTCTCGTTAAGATCTTGAATTTGACACCTATATTGCATATTTTTTTACTTCAAAATATTACAATAATTATCAAAAGAATAAAAATAATATACAATTTGACCTTTTTATAGATTTTTTATTTTTTACAAATCAATAAGTCATTTATTACATGTCACCTATAATTAATTTTGCATTAATTGAAGTTTCCTAATTCAATTATTAAAATAATTAATAAAACTACAAAGTTCCCTAAAATAGCAGGTAAAAATGACGGGAAACTATGTGCGGATTTATGTGACGGCTATGTTGTTATTATATATATTAAGATAAGATTAAGATTAAGATGTATAGATTTAACAGTACTCAAAACTTTTATTTTATTTTATTTTTTGGAAACAAATGCATGTAGTGCTTAAAAGTGTAATTCAAATTTGCAATCATTAAACTTTGGAATTTGGATTGTTCAACTGTTACATTTTGAAATTATTCCAATTCCCATTTCCCTTTAATGAATCTTTTTTTTTTCTTTTATAATTCTATTTTTTTTTTTTTGCCAAAACTTTCCAAACTTAGCAAGTAATTTAGGCGGGAAAGTGTGTGTGTATTTTTAGTGACGACTACTTTATTTTTATATATAGATAGATGTGTGTGTACACACACACACACACACACAAATTAGCCCTGAGGCCCAAATTAAATAGATTCTCATTTAAGCTACTCAATTATTTCAAATATGATAAGTTGGTCCTTGAGTTAATTGCACATTCGATCTTCAACTTTTGGGAGTGTACACTTTAGTCCATTTTCTTCGTTTTGTCTCAATGTTCGTCAAATTGTCATGAATTTGCTTCAATTCTTTCATCTTCTCGACTCTTGGGACAAAACCTAAAATAATGACCAATAATAACAACTAAGTAGAATTTATTCAAGAAAAGCATTATAATATCCTAATTTTATACACTTATCAAACACCCCCAAACTAGAATATTTGTTCGACCTCGAACAAAAATAAAACTAAACTATAAAAAAATAAAAATAAGAATAAAAATAAAAATGAAACAGAAATTATTTTTGTTTTTGTCAATTTATTTACCATGAACCTCGATAATCCAAAATGACAATTCACTTTAGAGAAGAAATATGAACAACAAAAATTATTTTCATTTATCCAATGCTAAACTTCATCCTGTGTGTGTGAATAGCCAAAAATCGAATGCAAACTCATGTAAAAATATACTTGACATTGTGTGACTAGTCATGCATAAATAAGCCCGAATCTCATGTGGTCAACAATGATTTTCTTTTTATTTTTATTACACTCTCATGGATGATCACAACCTTAATACTTTTCTCTCATATCCCGAGGACTTTCCTATTGATATGGTTTCTAAATATGTATAAATTGCATTTTTCCACACAAGACAGTTAGGATTTGACAAGTATGCACGACAGACCAAAAATAATTCATCTCCAATCTCACACTCCAGTATTAGGAATTTTAATCAACAAAGCTTATACCATTTTCATTTCATTTTTTTTTTTATATGAACGAATTTTTCTGTTTATATCCAAGTCTTTTACCATCTTTGTGCAGAATTTTTCATACTGGCTTTCTATATGACCTATGTAGCGAGCTTTAGGTCGGCAGCTCCTAACTCAGTTGAGCTTAGGGTACCAGGTTTACAGAACCCCTTCAGACCTTCAATCCGTCAATGCCTACTTGTACTTAACCTTTCCACCCCAAACTGCTTCTTAAGCAATTTGGTTCTACATTTCAGGTCGGGATCTAATTTCTTAAGGTTTGGAAATTTTCAGTCAATTCTATGTTCAAAGTGCACAAGTTTTCCTCACAAGTATCAAGCATCTCCCTACACAAGTTATTTTTTGAAAGTGGCTATGTGCTCAAGTTTGATTAAAGTCTTACATAGATGAATGTTAAGAAAAATTTTAGTTCACATGTTGCCCAAAAATTTTAAAATTTTTGACTCGAGTAAAATTTTTAAATTTTTCACTCCTTTTTTTTTTTTTTTTTGTGAATCCCAAAAAAAAGGTATCAAATGAACAAAATCAAGAAATGAGATACCACCCCCCAAACTAGAAAGTTACATTGTCCTCAATGGAAAAGAAAATATATATCAATTGATAACAATACATAAAAGAGGAGTTAGGTACTTCCCAGGTTTAGAGGAGTGATGTGATAATTTGAAGCTTTGTTTTGATCTCGCTTGGATGATTTCGACCTGTTTCTTGTATTTCAATGCTTGGTTAGAAGTGTTACAAGTGGTGTGTTCCTCGCAAGTAAAAAAAATAAACAACATTAGAATCATATACACCATTAATAGAATGAAATATATCGATACCAACAATCCCAACTTAAACATAGAAAAATTTGAATTTTCAAACATGGTCGACCATTAAGAACATTACAATTATCATGCATAATTCCTCAAAGTGTGCAAAATCATGCATATGATTTGTTTTTGATATGATAAGAGTAATGACTTTGACACAATGTGATGCAAAATTGTAAGCTCATGGATGATGTATTAAATTAAATTAAAAACAAAAAAAAAAACTTGAAGATCAAATCGAAGAGGTTGATGCTTAGTTTAAAAACTCCAAGGAAGAAAAAAATAAAATAAAATGCTAGTACTACCTAAAATTTTAAATGTAACAAATAAAGCAAGAATAAATAAAATGAAAGAAAATTGGGTTGCCTCCCAATAAGCACTCCGTTTATAATCTAAAGCCCGACTTTTGAACATGACTTCAAGGCACTCAAAATAATGATTTTGATAATCTGCTATATTTGTTGAAGTTGCCTTTGCTCCAATTCATACTTTCGCTCCAACTTTTTGATGTTGCCATGTTCAAAATCAAATATAATGTTATCATTAGATTCGAACTCAGTTATGTATACTTCGAACTCTTCTTCGGGCCCTATCACAAAATCAATTTTAAGAGAATCAATTAATTGTAAGGATTGCTTGCCAGCTCCACACTTGTCAGCTATTATATTCTCTGTTAACTTATTTTAAGTTATATTTATTGGCATTTTCTATTTTCTTATATGTTTGTAATTTAATGAATTTAGTTTATTACTAAATATTTTTATTTAGTAATTTATTAAGTTTAATTAAATTACTTAAATATTTCTTGAACGTAATATTGTCTTTATCTCCTATATATTGTGATAATATTTGTCGCTTATCTTCTATGATAATGACAAGATATATTGTGATAATATTTTGGAGATAATGTTTGTTGCTTATCTTATATGATAAGTATTGTGATAATGGTAGAAGTCTATCACTTATCGTTTGTGATCAGAATTGTGATAATATTTTACTCAACTTTAAATTATATCTTTATCACTTATAAGTATTTTGATTATATTTTAAGTCTTGTTAAAATATTCTGATTGGCTGAAAATATTTGATCATAATCTCGAAAATATCTTGAAATCTTGATCTTGTTATTTTGGTAAAATTCTTGATAATATATTGTGATTGTCAAGGTATCCAAAATATGGTAAGCATCTTCTTGATATGGTCAAGAATATTTCATTCTTATCTTTGCATATGGTAAGATTTGTTGGACGAAAATCTATGTAGGGAAAATTCTTGATAGGGCCGAAAATATGAAGTCAAGTTTATGTTAATCACGTGATTGATTAACTTATGGTAAGATCTTACATGATTTATCTATATCTTGGTTATGGTATGATTTAGTTAAGAATATTTATCTTACCTTTTTACTAATTATCTTTACCTTGTTTTGCAGGTATTAGAGATCTTGTGCAATAAGGAAACTTGGAAGCCAAGTAAACCTAATTGCACTATAAAGAGAAGAAAAATGGGACGTTTTCAATGGGACGTGAAAATACAACAAATCCGTGTGGTGCTTACAATATTACACGTCCATTAAAAGAAGTCTTGAAGCTATATTTTTGTATTGTGCCAATAATTAAAGCTTCATTCGTGTGGTGACTTCAACACTCCGGGAGGAGGATTCAATCACTGAAAGAAGGAAAGTATTTCAGCGTGAAGATCAAACGGGATGTTTGGATCGTGTTCGAACGGGAGTTCGTGGTTGCTGAAAAGTGTTGCAGAGTCAAAGAAAACTACTGAAGAGTGGTGGGATGCCATCTCACATTACATGCCACAGAAGGATCAGTGAGTGATCTATTTCTTGGATGTTTGATAAAGTCTATGCGTAGATTTATCCTGTAGTTTAGATTGATCTGTATAAACTCTTTCCTTATATGGTGATTGATTTTTGTTCGTAGGATGCGAACCGTGGGTTTTCCCTGTTAGGGTTTTTCCCACGTTAAGCTCAAATGATTGTATTCTTGTCTATTTACTATTCCGCACAATTTATTCTGATTGTTTACTTTTTACTATCCAGACGAATCTGCCTGAGCAAGATTCATCTGGTACTGCGTTAAACAAACTTAACGAATTACTGTTAACTGGTTACTATCTAAACACATCTGTGACAGTCCATTATTAAAAGTTAGACAACCTCAAATTTTCATTCTCCATTAAAATCAACTCCTCATTCTCAACATGCTCATCTTTCTCTTTTGATGGTGCAGATTGTTCCTTAACTTCTTCTTCATTAATTTCCACTGGTTCGTATCCTTTGGCCTTGTCAAATCAATCTCTGGCAATTGCGCCTTGTATTTTTCAGCCTTGTAAAATAGGCATGTATCATCATTTAGAAAGTTTTTCACTTCCTCTGATGTGTCCAGCAGTATACAATCTGCAGTATTATGGATTGCTCCACAGTATTCACATGTTGAACTTGTTTGAATTTCCAAAGGGTCCCTAATAATGATTGATTGGGTCATTAATAGTTCAAAGCGCAAGTACTCATCATCCACGTCGACAAAAGTATTATATTCTGTCATATAGTTCATGTCCCCCTGTGTTGCCTTTATTTCTTAACTTTTCTTCTATCACTATCACCAATGTCACACAGAAAATCAAAAAGATCATATGAAAAAGAAAAGGAAAAAAAATAAAATAAACAACTAAAGGCAAACTAAAATAGTCCTCGGCAACGGTGCCAAAAACTTGTTGGTGTGAAATCGCAAGTGTATGATATCGCTAACAAGTAGTAAAAGTGGATTTTTGAGTCCGGGTTGTCGATCCCACGAAGACTAGTTAATTCATTATAAATTTACTTTGATTTTAAAATTCCTAGGCTAAATAAAAAACTAACTAAAAAAATAAATTGCAAAATAATAAAAACAAAAAGGACAATAAAATTGAGATTAAATGAAATAAAGAATTCAATTAAAATAAAAGTAAAAATTTAAAACTAAAAACAACTAATAAAGTAATAAATAAAATGATGGGTTTTCGAACAGTTAAATGAATATTGGGACTAACGATTTCGAAATAATGTTCTAACTTAATTTCTCATTTTAAGTTATTTTCTAAAATTGTATTTGGTCGAATTCACTCATATATCTAATTTACCTCTCGAGTTCAAATTAGACCTATTTAACTAAGTCAACTATGTATCTTTACAGTGGTTCAGAGTTTTCCTTAACTAAATGCATTTAATTTCCTAGGAATTCATAAGTGACCACAAGCAACCACAAATTCATATCTCTATTTTTTTGTTGAAATTACCGAATTTTATTACGCGATCTAATTGTTAACTCACCTCTCGAATTATGAAAACAATCATTAAATCATGAATTGGTGATCAAACAACTCAAGCATTAAATGCAATAATAAAATCAATACATGAAAATAAAGCACTAACTTGAGAATAAAAATTAAACTAAAAACATTAAATTTATATCGTCAATCCTGATTTAAAATTTAGCTACTCATATTTGTGAAATAAAAAATAAAAAATAATAAAAATAAAATTTGAAATTTAAATAATTGAAGAATTAACATCACCACCAATACACAGTCGAGTCCTTCCTTTCTTTGTTCCAAACCAGCCCTGTACTATCTCTCTGACTTGGAATTTTTCGCTTGCCAACTTTGATCCAACCAACCACTTTTAATCCCAAGAATTCCCAACACCACAAAATCTGCCAACGACTTGACTTTCTCCACCGCCAACCAATTTTAATCCCAAGAAAGTATATTTTTCTCTCCAAAGCCACTAATGCCTCTAAAATCACAGCCGACAACTTTTTGTAAACCTCAATTCCTTGTCACCTTGATTTATTGTAGCAGCCGTGTATGTATATATTCCAAGAAAAACTTCCCCTCGGCTGCTTCACCTCTCACCCACGGCTGCTCTCTCTTTTTTATAATGTGTGTGTATACACACACACAAATTAGTCCTAAGATCCAAATTATATTGATTCTCATTTAAGCCACTCAATTATTCCAAATATGATAAGTTGGTCCTGGAGTTAATTACATATTCGGTCTTCAACTTTTAGGAGTGTACACTTTAGTCCATTTTCTTCGTTTTATCTCAATATTCGTCCAATTGTCATGAATTTGCTTCAATTCTTTCATCTTCTGGACTTTTGAGATAAAACATGAAATAATAACCAATAATAACAACTAATTAGAATTTATTTAAGAAAAACATTATAATATCCTAATTTCGACAAATAAATAAGTGTATAAAATACACTTATCACTATGTGCATCAAACACCGACACACCTTCATTCCACAACAGCCTTAAATCTTCAATTAATGGTGCAAGGTAAATATCTATGTCATTTTTCGGTTGTTTAGGCCCTGATATTAGCAATGACAACATGATGTACTTGCGCTTCATACATAGCCAGGGGGAATATTGTAAATCGCCAAAAGAACCAGTCAAGTACTATGTCGATTACTCATGTTACCGTGCAGATTCATCCCATCTGTGCATAGTCCAAGCCTAAGATTCCTATATTTGCCACCAAATTCGGGAAACATCTTAATAATGTTCCTCCACTGAGGTGAATCGGCTGGGTGTCTTAGCTTTCCATCTTCTTTCCTCCCTTCAGCGTGCCACCGCATGTTCTTAGCATCCTTTGCATTAGCAAACAAGCTTTTAAATCTTGGTATTACGGGTAGGTACCATAACACCTTTGTCAGAGAGCCTTTCTGTAATACCGCTTTTCATGGTTACGGGATTCCCACGTAATATGTAAGTTGATACTGATATAAATTTTAAACTGATAACTTTCATGTCTATAAATTGAATTATTTTGCAGTGGAAAGACTTGAACGTCGTCTCGATCAATGTGCCAATAAGAAATTGATGTGATCCAGAATTTCGATAATACGAATCATAACAGGCTTGACGGGAAAATTAAAACATTCAAGCCAAACAAAGGAAAAAGGACCAAATTCATCCTTGCGGCCGTAATTCCCAGCTTGTCACAGCCGTAATCCAGTCTCGGGTTAAGATGCAAAATTTCAAGTCTTTACACTTACGGCCATAAATAATGAAGTCACGGCCGTAACTCTTCATCAGCGAGCGGCTTACGGCCGTAATTGGAGCTTTCACGGCCATAACTATGCGGCGGATCAGATTTTTCCAGAATTTTGAATATTTTATTTCCTTTTCCTATTTTAGTATTTTAGGTCAATTAGGAGTCTATTTTGAGCCCATTCGCGTCTAGGGTTTTTGTTTTATTATTTATACGCTTTTTCATTCATTGTAAACAGACTTTGATGATTGAATAAACATTTTCAGTGTTTTACTCGTTAAAAGGTGGATTCCTTTTATTCCCCAAGAACTTATCAAGATTTCAATTCTTGTGGCGTTCAAAACCCGAACTTATCAAAGATTAACTATCTTTCTGGCGTTCAAAACCAGAAACTTATCAGGGAGATTTGACAAATCCTTGTGGCGTTTCGCAAATTTTGGTTCTTTATTCCGCCTCGTCGATCCTTGCTTCGTGAATATCGGGTCAAGATTCCACCGTCCGTAACAACCTGGGTTCGGAACTTTCCGTCGTTTAATTCCGCGCATCTGGATTCATATCAGAAATTTATAAATTTTTCCTTTTCTTACAATTTTATGTGATTAATTGTTTTATGGCCTAAGCATGCTACCTTCTATTTTATTGTGTTACATTGAAAGTTGGGGAAAAGTTTGGTGGCGATTGGAGAGTAAATTAAACATATGGACTAAGTTATATACATAGAGAGAAATGAGGGACCAATTTGCAAATTCCAAAAGATTATACTTAAATCTAACCTAACCTTATTACCTCACCCGATTCTCCCTATCTCGTCCTCACGCTCGTCTTGTCTGTCTGTCTCTCTCGCTTCACACATCAACCGAACCTCCCTTACCCTCTCGGCACGCCGCCACCGCCACCCCATCGGAGGTCACCACCCATTGCCGTGACCATCGCCTTAGCCACTACGGCGATAACAGCTCCTCCCTCACACCACGCGTACGCACACACTCGCACGATCACTCACGGTTTTACCCACCCTTTTACGCGCACACACGTGGGTTTGTATATATGTGTATATATGTTGAATGTATGTATTGGTATGAAGCTCTCAGATTTTTTAGATTGAGTTCTAGTGGAATTCCAAATTTTAATTGTTAATCTCAGAGTTGGGGTGATATATGTATGTGTGTATGTATAGGTATGTGTGTGTGTGCACCTTTCAGATTTCAGCAATAGAAAAATTTACATATGTGAATTTCAGATTTGTATATATATATATATATATATATATATATATATATATATATATATATATATATATATATATTCCGATTCAAAGTTTTAGTTAAAGTTTCAAATTTTGATTTTTTTGTTTAGATTTTAAATCATAGATTGTCAAATTGAGAATTTTGTTTGGAACCTTGATGAATTATTGAAATTTTAATTTGTAAATGTATAATGTTAAAGTTGTGAAATTTGAAGTTTAATTAGCTGTTTTTTTTTTTTGGTAAAGGATTATGGAATTTGGGAATGTAATTAACTTAATTGTAATTTTAGTGTGAACGTGAGTAATAATTGTAATTCCTAGATTTTGGGAATATTTAAAAGGGCGTGTACATTTTTCAAACCTTGGTTTTGATTTAAGTACCTAAATAGTTAAGCTTAAAATGTTATGTCGAATAGTTTAATCTTTTGCTTTCGAATATGGTATGGAAGTATTTAATATATCTTAATACATTGGTTGGAATAAATGATCACAAGAAAGAAAAGGGAAAGAAGATTTATTTATTTTAACTTGTTTAATGTTAAAGGAATGATGATTATATCAATCTGAACTGAAATTATATTTTATTAAATGAATGGATATAACTAGGATTTTGGTACATTGACGACACGGGCAGCCGAGACTCCTCCACTTGCAAATCCAGATAACGGTAAATACTAAGGATGTCATGTAAGTAAACTCCCCCTATTTTCATTAAAGTTGAAAGTTAATGTGAAATTACTGTGCTCAAGTGACAGCTACGTAAATTGCTCGTTTTCGATGCTTTCGTTACTTTATATAAGTATATATTGTTCAATTTGGAAACTGTCCAAGCATTCATATATTTTATGTCATTGCATCACCAAGCATGCAGTTGTCATTGAGTACTGGGGAAGTCAAATGATTTTAAATGAAAAGTGTGGAAAGTTCAATTTTTCTCAAAAAGTATATATCCCAAGTTTTAAGAATAAATGGATGTACTTCTATGCCATGAAAGGTGTGAGTGGGAAATGGGGCGCGGGACACCGGCGTACCCGAATTAAATCGCTGTTGCGGTGGTGAATATTAAACCACTTTGCGGTGACGATTGCTTAATCGTTTGGCGGTGACAAATATTAAACCGCTTTGCGGTGACGATTGCTTAACTACTTGGCAGTGGCAAATATTAAACCGCTTTGCGGTGACGATTGCTTAACCACTTGGCGGTGACAAATAATAAACCGCTTTGGGGTGACGATTGTTTAACCGCTTGGTGGTGGCAAATATTAAACCGCTTTGCGGTGACGATTGCTTAACCGCTTGGCGGTGGAAAATATTAAATCGCTTTGCGGTGGCGATTGCTAAACCGCTTAGCGGTGGAAAATTTTAAATCACTATGCGGTGGAAAAGTGATAACCTGGTTCCAAATAAGGAAAAATGCCACTACATATTGATTGGCTAGAAGATACACTAAGTGAGCTCAGGATGGAAATGAAGTTAAGGTTTTGAAAATGTTTAAGTGAAAGCATGAAAGTATGAAAGTCTTGAAAAGTAAAGTAAATGGGGATACATACATTTATGGGTCTAAGGCATTTCATGTCATGAATATGCAGCTCATGCATAAAGTTTGCTTACTGAGCTTTAGGTCACCCCATTCCCTCCCCAATACTTCAGGTGATGAAAGCTAGATGAGAAGAATAGAGTATTTGGTGGCAGACTCAGGCTATACTTGCTTTCAATTTTTGAAAATAAAGTTACATTAGAATTTATTTAAGTTTCTAGTTAATTATTTCTTAATTCATTTATTTTGATAATTGTTTCGGTTGAAATTAGTTTAAATGAGTTATAACATTTTTAATATTGGTTCTATTATCACTTATTTCACTTAATTGTAGCTTATTGATATAAAATGTTTTGTTGAGGAGTTTAGGGATTGAATTTGAAATAGTGTGGTGACGTGGGAGTTTGATGTAGAATTGAAGTTGAATGTTGAATGTTGGATTTATTTGAGTTGAGTTTTATGTTGTAAAATGGTTTTGATATCCCTCTACAGGTTGGTTAAGTCCAATTTATAGAGAAGATTCTGCGAAATTTTTTAGGATTTTATAATAAAAATGAACATTTTAGTGTTTCAAAATGTTTTTATTTCCGCGTTAAAAGTAAAGGGAAGTTAACACGCATAGGTTTAAAATTTTGAACTTGGGGTGTTACTAATGGTACCAGGGATTCCATGAAATTTGTACTTAACCCCTAGGTAAAATGTTCGAATTCCTGGGAAGGCAAAAATCCACTTCCTGGAAACGAGGCTACCAGCCCTTGAGCAGCAGGACGACTAGAGGGCGGAGTGGAAAGGTCATGAGTAGACGGACGGCAGCCCTTGAGGATCGTGTACGCTACACTTTCTTATCCTCACAATTATCATTTTCGTGCTTTCGCTTATACCTCGATGCCCCCACACTTTGGACATAGATGCAAGTCCTTATACTCATTCTGATACAATATACAATCATTTGGACATGAATGTATCCTCTCGATCTCAATACCCATAGGGCACTATATTTTCTTTGCCTCATAAATTGAAATAGGAAGCTCGTTATCCTCCGAAAGCATTTCTCGTAAAAGTTCCAATAATGTCATGAAATTCTTATCACTCCACCTATTTCTTGCTTTCAAGTTATACAATTTGAACACAGCCGAAAATTTTGTAAATTTGTTACAAACAGAAAACAAAGGCTTTTCAGAATCCTTGAATAGTTATCGAATATATGAGGCTTTTAAATGAAATCTTCTTGTATGTCACGCATCATTTCATCTATCCGATCATTACCCACATCATTCTCGTCATTCTTCACATTAATCTCTTCATTCGCATGCGCTCATCCTAGGAAGTATACTCTCACCATGCCATATCCACCGTGTATAACCATATTTAAACCCACGATGAATCAAATGACTCTTCACTTGCTCAGAACTACGAAACTTTCTCAAATTCTTACAATCATAACAACGACATAAAATCATTTCTTCCCCTTTCTTTATTTTATTTCTCTCAGCACATTTCATAAATTCTTCAACTTCTTTCACATATTCTTGTGTACTATATCTCCCATACATCCAACTCCGATTCATATCTAACCACCTATATATCAAGATATTCACAATGTATTAAAACAAATGAAATCACCTACAATTTTAAATTTCATTTTTTTAGTTATAAAATCCTACGAAAATTTCGGCAGAATCTCCCCTATAAATTGGACTTAGCCAACCTGTAGGGGCAATCAAAATTTCACAATAACACCAAAACATTCAACCTCAACATATCCAAAACTCAAACACAACTTTAGTCAAACTTCAACATCATTAACTACTCCAAAATTAATCCGAAAACAATTCCCAACTCTTCAATATAAAATGTCTATAATCAATTGTATATTATATAAAAACTAACATTCCCAACTCTTATTTCAAGAACCGACGCATATAGTGGGTTTTTTGTGTCGGTTTTTAATAAAAAACTGACACTTTTGGTCAATACCTGGGTTTTGCAACGATTTCTTAAACGAAATCGACGCATATTCACTTGACATAAGTTAACTTTATATTATTGGCATTTTCTATTTCATTTTCTATTTTTCCACAAGTATGTAATTTAAGAAAATTAAATTTAATTAAAAAATATGTGTATTTAGTAATTTATTAAGTTTAATTAAATTACGCAAATATTTCTTGAAAAATAATATCTCCTATATATGTTGGCCGAGTCTCATTTCATTTTTGGAGATAATAATTTTGGTTGAATCAAGAAATATTGATATGTTGATCTCGAAATCTTGTGATATAATCTTGTGAGTTTCTTGATGATTTAATTCTTGATATCCAAGGTTATCATTGGCCGAGGATAAGCTTGTGATTAGGTCGAAATCTTGATGATTTGATTCTTGGTATTCAAGTTTATCTTTACATATGGTAAGATCTTTAACTTGATATGGTCGAGCATATTCAAGTTTATCTCTACATATGGTAAGATCTTTTTTGATATGACCAAGTATCTTGATTCTTGGTAAGTCAAATTTATCAATTCATATGGTAAGATCTTTTATTCCATAACCAATTGAGAATATCTTACCTTATCATCACTTATGGAAATATTTAGGATTATCTCACCATTATTCCTAACTATCTTATTCTTGATTTTATTACAGAAAATCAAGATTGAATGCAACAAGGATTCTTGATGGTCAAGCAATCCAATTGTATTTAAATTAAAGAAAATGTGACGTTTTCTTCAAGAAGTCAGGAAGCCAATTTTCGTGTGGTGCACTAATATTCAAGGTTTCAATTGTGTTGTGACTTCGATTCTCCGGGAGGAGGAATCATTCACTTAGAGAAGAAAAAAATTTAAGCTTGAAGATCAAACGGGATGTTTAAATCATATTCGAACGGGAGTTCGAGGTTGCTGAAAAGTGTTGCAGATTCAAAGAAAGCTATTGAAGAGTGGTAGGACGCCAGCTCGTATTACATGCCATAGAAGGATCAGAGAGTGATCTATTTCTTGGATATTTGATAAGTCTATGCGTAGATTTATCCTATAGTTTAGATTGATTTGAATAAACTATTTTCTTATATAGTGATTGATTTTTGTCCGCAGGGTGCGGGCACGTAGGTTTTCCCTGTTAGGATTTTTCCCACGTTAAGCTCAAATATTGTGTTCTTGTCTTCTCACAATTCTGTATAGTTTAAACTGCCTATTTACGTTTTACTATCCAGAAAAATCTGCATCTGCAAGATTCATCTGGTATTGCGCTATAACAAATCTTAACGATTCACTGTTAATTTGTTACTGTACAGACATATCTGTGACAGTCTGTTCGTTTAAACATAAAATTTAGACAACTTTAAATTTTCAACTTATTTACAAAATTGCTACCGTCATTTTTATACGCGTCGATTTTTCAAGAAGAGACGTAAATTAGTTGTTTTTTTGGTCTAATTTATACTAGTGGCCTTTGATTCGTAACATTAACAAAACAAGTCAGTACTCACGACACATATACCTTCGTGACAAAATAGGAGTAGTTGAAACTACTTCGAATTTGGGTTGTTAAAGAAAAGAACATCAAGGATCGACATTCACAAGACATTAGAGCAAGGACCAAAAAGAAAGGAAACATATCTGGCACATGGGAAGAAGTTCTAGATGATTCCTCCTTGCAACAACACCAACAGCATTCATCCAGCATGGCAAGATTTCCACCGTGAAGATTAATTTGTTACTGAGTTGTATTGATTCTGTTTTATTTTTGTATAGCATGTATGTATAATAGGCTGCTGTATATAAATTGTCGATGCTGTGATACTCTTTGTATTCTTAAGTTGATTCAATATACGGTACAGTCTGTTGAGCCTTTCCCGTTCTATTTTGTATTATCTTTTACTCTTTGAATTGAAATTTTAGGCTCTTCGATCACATTATTAACTTAACCATAATCATCCACATTGTAATATATTAGCCGTCCTTCAGATTTCGTCGGTGAATCATCAGTCAAACCACTAGTCCGAGCATTGAAATTGCCGTGTATAAGAAAAACATGTTTAGTACACAATGTTGAACAAGATTGTAATGTCTATCCTGTATTACTAATTGAACATGCAAAAAAAGGCGAATAAACCTAAAGATTTCGAAATGCGGGGGACATTAAATGAAAGGATGATGAGCTTAGACCGTCCTCGAATGATTGAGATAGTGTAACTTTTGGGGGCGATTCGGGTGGAATATCGACAATATCAACGGTCCATAAAATCCAATCATGATGTCTATGAGGGATATTAATGTGAGTTATTGAGTTGCTCCAAGGAGGCAAACCTCCATTTGCGCGTAAATAATCCTCATATCTTGTTTTGAGCTTTATTTGCATACATTCTATTGATGAATCAAATTTTCTTGGAAAAGTTTGTACAGCTTTTGTTTCTACAATTCAAAAAAAAAAGGACTTTGTTGCTGACCGTGTATGCTTTCACGTTGTTTTATTGAATAAAAAATCTCTTCTTAAAAAATTAAAAATAAATAAACACCTTCTTGTTTCAGAGTTATTGTTAATTAGAAAGTCGGTCAATTTCTTCATACCTTTCTCAGCTTCTTATTCTTCTCGCTAGCGCGCACCTCCTGGAATAGATAACCATTTTTTTCTTTAAGAGCGGTCTTAGGATTTAGAGGGAGAATATAACCAAATAAACGTTTACAAATAGTTGCACTCGTAGAATTTAGAGCGTTAGGATTTATTACTCCTCGTTAACCCTAATTAGTATTTGATGCCTATATTATAAGACATTATTTAACAAATTGTTCTCATCCATTTTTGTAATATAAAAAATTAATGTCCTGATTAAAATGTTATCTAGTGTAGTTACATTTTTTGCCTGTTTGTTTGTTAATTTGTGTTTTAAAACAAACAAGCACACAACTTTATTATTTAATATTACATAGATGGAAATTTATTTATAGACATGATGATCATACCCTCTTTGTTGTAAGTATATTAATGGAGAGGGCCGGGGGAGTCTGATTGACGCAGCAATCATACGTGCACTCACATAGCTAGTGGTTCTTCTTCAGTCTCATACCTGATGTTGTAGTAATTGGTGCCAGTGTAAAGACCATCCTCCACCTCCACGTAGGGAACTTCTTGCCCATTGGTATGGGTATCGTGCTGAGTGTAGGAGAAAGGAACATCACATGAACCCTGAGTTGCTAGCAAACTCACCGTTACTTTAGTCCTTGCCGGAACAGTAACCCAGTATTTGGTCTTTTGTGTTAGGGTGGTTTTCACAGTTTCACCCCACGTGTATGTCCCCTTAAACTCACCTGATATTTCAACATGATTACCATCAATGATTCGCGGAATCCCGGCTTCAAAGGTTATAATTTCGGCAGCCAACTTCAAGGAAACACTGGCGTTCCAAATGCTAGTCTTAGTATCGGTGTAGCTGAAGTTCAGCTCCATGATTATGGCTTCTTGGGAATCATTAACTATGTCTTGGGTGGCGAATATGATCGTTTTCTGTTTATAGATCCTCGAGTCTGTAAGGGTATAAACAGCATTGTCGATTTTCCTTGAAACAACAGTTTCTGAGACCTCAAGAATAGCCTCCGGTACAATTGTGGACGCTCCTGCATTCAGACAGTCAACTATTACACCTTCTGTGAGCCTCTTGCAAAACTTCTTGTTACCCAAGCTGCGGAGAGCTACCTTATTATATATATCTTCACATCCAATTGACCAAAACTTGGTGTCGTCGATGGGAGGCGAATCAGTATAATCTGCCCATATCCAATTACGATTAGGCACGCGCCTCCAGATTCCGCCATAATAATCAGACTTGATGCGGTCGAAGCCATTGTCGGTAATGAACACCTCATTCCCCACATCTGGAGCTCGAACTTCGTCAGATGAGAACTGGAGGTAATTGTGGCCCTCTTGGAAGGCAGCGGTAAGGTATTTCCCATTATTGCCCTTGAAGGCGACATGCTTGGCTAATACCAGCATGGTATCCAAATCAATGATTGTGCACACAGCGCACAATTCACTGTCAGGAGATTTTGAACCTGCATACAAGCAGGAATTATGGGGTCCTGGCCCTGCAGTTGGCCACAAGCATACATAGTGGTTGTTTTGGACACAACGAAAGCGAACGCCTTCAGTAGCATCTTGACCATTCACGTAATCGGCCTCGAACAAAGTGCATGACCAATCGGAATGGTTTTCATTTGATTCATCAGCCGGGGCTACAATCCAAGGAGAGTCCTCCGATTGCATGCCCCAGTATTTGTTGTTGTTGTCACGACCCGTTCCAGATCACCCTACTGGATCTGAAACGTGAAGTGTGCCGATGACAAGTGACAACTAGATGTTGGACCCACTACCAAGGCAAACTTGACTTTTCTTATCTTTCATATTCACCTTTTAAATAAATTTGATCCCATATGAATTAATAGAAATTTTGACAGAATCTCCCCGTATTATAGACATAACCAACCTGTCATTCAACGTTAAATTCTCAACAATCATGCATAATAATCATAAAGACTTCCCAAACCTTCCAAGTATAACATTAATGTAATAAGACAATTGAAATTCTTAGTCAATTCTTTTAATATATATTTACATACAACTCGTATTACATAATCACCAGGCCTATTACCGACAAGGCCACAAAAGAATATCATAGCCTATAACATGAGCTCAAAAGATAACTTTTAAATACCATATCAGAATAAACCATAGAAGTGCCTACTTTTTAAGCTCGTCTGGTGGCGATGACTCTATCCAAGCTGATCAAAATCTGTAACTTTTTCTATAAGAAAGAGATAGGGAGAAACGTGAGCTTGTAACTCAGTGAATGAAGTTTCTTAAATAATTTTCTTTTATAAACCATTTTTGAAAACATAATTTATTTCATAATCTTTTGCCACTTTAAATCAAATCATACATGCTAAGAATAATCATAAGACCGTGGAATAATCATTTGTGGCATAACTGATAACTGTAATACATAAGAAAATCACACCAAAGGTACCTAACTAAATCATCTGAAATTTGTATCTAGTCATACACGCGTAGACTGCTAAGCACCTCCGTACCCGACCCAAAGCCCCTCTGGGTACAAAAGTTGGTCTCAAAGACCTCATATATATGCACCCTTACACACGGGTTATAGGCTCCCTCCGTGCATAAGAGTGGATCTTAAGATCATCTAAACGTGGACCATTGGCCCCCTCCGTGACAGAGCCTTAAGATCTCAAATAATATCCGCTAGTACATGAGCCCAAGGCTCCCTCTGTACACTAACACAAGAACAGATAACCACATCGGGTACTTCTGGTGATTTTGAAATCATACATACTCAACTTGACTAATCATGCTCGTAAAACATGATAAAAAGAATCATCATGATAAATAAACTTAATTTTAAAACATTTGTTTTGATAATCATGCTAAAAGCAAGTAATTTAAAAATAATTTTGTAACTTATAGAAAATCAGTGTGAATAACGTAGAAAAATCTTATAAATTTATTCTCCAGTCACAAAATAATTGACCATCCACTAGCTTGGCCGATATATAACGCCAATTTCCTCGTCACCTCCTGAGATAAAATAAAATCTTCACATCAACATTTAAAACCACCTTAATAGATAAAATAGTAAAAGAGCCTCATTCTTAAATTAACTCATTAAACTTTTTTTCTCCTATTACACCATACTTACCCTTTTTACTTAGGAATACAAAATCACTTCTAATGACTAATTAAGTTCTAATATCACTCGAGATTTTGAAATTAGAACCACATTCATCTAAATTTCAATTTTCAAGTTTTACAAGCTTACTAGTTTATTTATCCCTTCTCTTACCTAAACCAATATTCATCATCAACACCAACAAATCTATTTCAAGTACAAAACAAACCAAAATACAAGTTTATCTCAACTTAATCACTAGTTTAACCCAATGGCATAAAACCCTAATCTTTAATACCAAGCATTTATTTCAATAAACTTAACTATACAACTAGAATCACCAAAATCACCATTCCCACATTCAAATATAACTCACATTTTAACGATAAATCAAAAGTCCTAATTTTACACATTATTGAACAATAAATATTTTACCACTTACATCTTAAAGCTAGGAAAATATGGTAGAATAACACCAAAACACACTTTGAGTTGAATGGTCTCCTCCTTCTTTCTTCCTTTCCTTTTTCTTTTTCTTTTTCTTTTTTTTTCTTTCTCTTTTCTTTCTTTCATGAACGTTCTGCGTCTTCAAGCCTCTGTTTGTCCTTTCGTTTGGCAATTGATTTTTTATAATTAGTATTATAATATGTAAAGTCTTTAAATATTGTCAAGAAGGTCCCCAACTCTTATTTATTGATTTAATTAAATCCTCAACTGATATAAGTTTTAGAAAAATAACCCCAACAAATAAAATAATATAATTTAGTCCTAATTTGATTTTGACTTGACTATTCCATATATGACTTTGATTAGTAGTAGAAGTTTGATTAATAAAAATTAGAAATGAGTTGTTACAGTTGTAGCGCTGCATCTTATGTGCACAATTCTCTTGTTGTCATCACCTTTTGCAGGCTCCACTTCGTACTGCGTGTATGGGCTCACAACTTGCTCTCCAAAGAACCTCATAAATCCATGAATCTGGGTGTTGTCTTTGATATAGCTCAAGTATTTAGAATTGTATTGCGATTGCAATGCAAAATATCTTGAGCGCAACAGTAGTACCGGGGTATCTCTCTCTCCCATTTCTCTAGCTATATTAATGTAATATTGCTCTTGTTCATGTGATTTCCCCACTCCAACTCAACATGCTATTTATAGGGAAATTGAGCCTTCATTTTACTTGGGCCCAATTTGGTTGAGCTAATAGGTGGAAAAAGTTGATAAGTATTTTTGAGATACGTGATTTAAAAGTGGTAAAAGTAGTGTGACCCTTAAAATTGATAGTTGAGATCAATGTTTTCAGAATCCATCCGGTTATCGACCCGATAGAGACTGAGTCAAGGGTCAGAAGTTCAACCCGGAGCGACTCGGGATCGACTCGAGTATTAATTAATATTAAAAAAATATTAAAAAATTCAAAAAAATAAAAAAATAAAAAAATAATAAACAACCAGGTTTCGGGTCGACCGGGGTTTCCCAAATCAACCCAGATCGTTGATCAGGTTTGACCCGATAGGGTTTTAAATGTAACCCGGCTCGATTTTTGACCCTAGTCGAAGGTTTCAAGGTCGACCGGCCGGGTCGAATTTGACAACATTGGTTGAGATTAAGGAATGAAGATTTAGGTTTCTAGACTTCTTATTTGCCACCTAACATTCAAATTTGGAAACAAAAAATGCGTTTTCTTTCCCATTTTTTAAAGTGAGATTTTGATTAAAAAAAAAATTGTGCAAAAAACTCAAAACGAGGAAAACATCATTTTGGACTTTTTCAGTAAAAAACTTTAGGAAATCGAAAATACGAAAAAAGAATCTATTTTGAATAGTAGCAGCAAATTTCAAACTTTTGTGGTGTGATACCATCTTAATTTTAATAATTAATGAATCTTGTATTGTCAATGAATTTTTATTAATGAAATCACTAAACTGGAGCATCTATCTAGGTTTTATCTAGAAATATTTTGTATTGCTTGTAAGTCTTTCTTTTCTTTTTTCTTTTTTTATTTTATTCAATCTAATCTTTCTTAATTTATTTATTTTGTTCAAGAATTAAAAAAAAAAAAGTAAAGGTGCAAACGTATCGTCAACACGAATTGTGATTATTTTGTTTACATGGACTAAGGAAGTAATTGAGACTTGAACAATGTTACAGCAAAAATTAGATAAGTTAATTTCTTATATGTTTTTGAAATTGAACATTAATGGCTTTATCTATTTTTGTAATATTTTTCTATCCATTATTAAATTAGTCCAAGAAAAATTAAATAAGTCAATTTCTTATAATATAGAGTAAATCTTCAAAATACAAGAAATTTTATAATTTAATCTACAAGCAATTAATTACAAATAGTCAAAGTAGTATTCTCAAACATTTCAAATAGAATGTGTTTTTCAGTTTTTCATTTTCATAAATAATTTTCGAAATGATAAACCAAACGCGTTTTCAAAAAATTTAAAAATATGATCTGAAAACAAAAAATAGAAAATATTTCCAAAAATGAAAACAGAAGATCGAAACACAAACAATGCGTATAGCCTTAGGTTTCTGGACTTATTCTTTGCCACCTAACATTCAAATTGAAAATTAGTTCCATCGACGCAATTCTCGAGTCGTTGATATTTGTATTTGAAAGATTATGTCTTTGTCTTAAATGATTTGCCCACCTATTTATTCTTTTATGGATTTGTTTAAAGCGTCTCTAATGAGACATTTGTTTAGATACAATGTTTAATTTTTTATTTTTGACAAACGACAAAAATTGCTTAAAAATTATCCATACATATATATAATAATTTAATAACCGTCACCATTTTATATACATAGTTCTCCGCCTATTTTCACCTACTATTTTAAGAAATTTCTTATTTTTATCAATTTATTTTAATACATGAATTAAGAAAGTTCATTTAATGCATGTAGTAAATGATTTATAGATTTGTGAAAAAAAATATCTATAAAAAGTCAAATTATAGATTATTTTTTTCTTTTGATAATTATTGCATTATTTTGAATTCGAAAAATATGTAATATGAATGTCAAATTCAAGATCTCAACAAGAAGTTTAATACAAGCTAAGAAATTGTTGGATCGATTTCACTCAAAAACACACTTTTATTAACTAAAACACTCAAACTCAAATATTACAACTTACTCTTCACACTCTAAAAGAAGCTATGCTTCTTGTTCTTCTTTCACTCACTTGATGATTTCAAATGAGAATGGGGAGGGCTATTTATAGGAAATACAAACCAATCCTAACCGTACAAATATTAAAAACAAAGATACATCCGACGATCAATATTTGATCATATCAACTCCCATCCAACAATCTACAATTAATCTTACCAACTTCAATCTAGTGATTCTTATTCAATCTTGCCTACTACAAGAAACTTCCATGCATTGGGCTAATTGGATCACATAAAATGTTGGACTTGGACTCAATAAGATTTTGGGCCAAACAAGTTTATTTTCAACATCCCCCTTTAAACTTGTTTTATAACTCCAAGAGAATTTCTCAATCTGGTGAAGTCTTCATACTTCAGGGGCTTGGTGAAAATATCAGCAATCTGATCATGAGACTTCACATACTGTAGCTGCACATCTTTCCTTGCAATGCATTCCCTTATGTAGTGGTAGCGCGTGTCGATATGTTTACTTCTATCATGGAATACTGGATTCTTTGCTAAGGCAATTGCTGACTTGTTATCAACACAAATCTTGATTGGATCTTCTTGAGATATGTTTAAATCTTTCAGCAAATTTCTTAGCCAAACTTTCAAATAGCGAAGAATTCTCTTTGCAGCTTTGAAATGAGTAGTTGTTGGAGATTCCATGTAGCGACTAACCAATCCAACTGAATATAGGATATCTGGCCTTGTACAAGTCAAATAACGTAGACTTCCAACCAAACTTTTGAATAATGTTGGATCTACTCTTTCACCTTCCTCATGCTTGGACATTTTGACTCCACATTCTACTGGGGTGCTTATCGGATTGCAATCATCCATTTTTAACTTCTTGAGTATCTCCTTCGCATAGCTTTCTTGGGAGATGAAGATACCTTCTTCTTTTTGTTTGACTTCAATGCCAAGATAGTATGCCATAAGCCCAATGTCTGTCATCTCAAACTCCTTAGCCATTGCTTTCTTGAATTCGTCAAACAAGCTTGGACTGCTTCCAGTAAAGATAAGATCATCCACGTATAAGCACACGATCAAAATATCTGTATCTTTATTCTTGATATAGAGAGCATGTTCATATGGACTTTTGGTGAAGCCATTCTCCTGGAAGTACTTGTCGATTCGACTATTCCATGCTCTTGGTGCTTGCTTCAACCCGTAAAGGGCTTTCTTCAATTTTAAGACTTTGTCTTCTTGATCTCTCACTTCATAACCTGGTGGTTGTTGAATGTACACTTCTTCTTCTAGGACTCCATTTAGGAAGGCAGACTTTACATCCATCTGATGAATCTTCCATTTGTTCTGAGCAGCCAAAGAAATTATTAGTCTTATAGTTTCTAATCGAGCAACAGGAGCGAATACCTCATCATAGTCAATTCCAGCTCTTTGACTATATCCTTTTGCTACAAGTCTTGCCTTGTATCGTTCAATTTCTCCACTAGCATTCTTCTTCGTCTTGTACACCCATTTGACACCTATTGCCTGGTGACTTCTTGGAAGAGATGCAAGTTCCCATGTATCATTCTTCTTGATGGAATTGATTTCTTCATCCATCGCATTTCTCCACTTCTTTTCTTGTACTGCTTCTTCAAATTTCACTGGTTCACATTCAGCAAAGAGACAGAAAAGAGTAAGATTATCAAGCCTCTCAGTTACCTCATATATATCATGGAGATTTCTTGTGCGTTCTTCATTTCTTTCATTTAAGAAAGATGGTGGAGAATTTCTATCTTCAGTTACTGTAGGCGAAGTAGGTGGTGTACTTGGCTCTCCTACTGCTTGCTCTTGCTCTATGATCGGTTGCTCCTCGTGCTCTTCTTCAAAGTGAGGAAAGAAGTTGTAGTCTTCTTTTTGGGTACTCCAATTCCAATTGTTTTCTTCATCGAACTCCACATCTCGACTAATGATAACTTTCTTATTTCTTTGATTATATAGCTTGTAGCCCTTGGACTGTGTATCATAGCCAATAAAGATAAGTTTCTCACTTTTGTCGTCAAGTTTTCTCCGTATCTCATCCGGTACATGTCTGTATGCAATACTTCCAAATACTCGTAGATGGGATATTCCAGGCTTCCTTCCACTCCATGCTTCTTGTGGTGTCTTTCCCCATACACTCCTTGTTGGAGATCGGTTGGACAAATAGACTGCACATGAAACTGCTTCTGCCCAAAACTCCTTTGGTAGTCCCTTGCTTTTGAGCATGCTTCGTACCATGTCAAGGATGGTTCTGTTCTTCCTTTCTGCAACACCGTTCTGTTGAGGTGATCTTGGAACGGTCAGTGGACGTCTGATTCCATTTGCTTCACAAAACTCTTGGAATTCTTTGGAAGTGTATTCTCCTCCTCGGTCTGATCGCATGGCTTTAATCTGGTAACCACTTTCTTTTTCTACTGCAGTTTTGAACTTTTTGAATGCTTCAAAAACTTCTGATTTCTGTTTTAAGAAATATACCCAGGTTTTTCTTGAAAAATCATCTATAAAGAGAAGGAAATAATTACTGTTACCACAAGAACTTGGCTTGATTGGACCGCATACATCGGTATGGATGAGCTCGAGTGGCTTCTTGGCTCTTAATTCTGACTGCTTTGGAAAACTCTTCCTGGACTGTTTCCCAAGTAAGCATCCTTTGCACAATTCATTTGGATGATTTATATAAGGTAAGCCTCTCACCATGTTCTTCTTGGATAATAGCTCCAATCCTCCAAAATTTAGATGCCCAAATCGAAGATGCCAAAGCCATGATGCATCTTTGTAACAAGTTTTAAGACACTTTGCAACATCATTTTCAATATTCAAAGGAAATAATCTATCCTTCGACATTTTCACTTTGGTTATCAATTTTCCTTGGTCATCTACTACAAAAATACTATAATCTTTGGAATAAAAATTATAGCCTTTCTCTAATAGCTGACCTAGGCTTAAGACATTGCTTTTCATATTTGGCACATGGTAGACACTTGAAATCATTTGATGTCTTCCAGCTTTAGTGCGAATAAGGATGTTACCTTTTCCCTTGACTGGTATTTTAGAGTGATCTCCAAACGAAACATTGCCACTTACTCTTTCATTGAGTTCTGCAAACATGCTTCCTTTTCCACACATGTGATTGCTTGCACCAGTATCTAGGTACCAAATACTTCCTTGGCCTCCGTCACTGTCTTTGTGTGCAAATAGCATTGTTCCATCAACCTCTTCTTTTGTTTCAACATAGTTAGCCTTTTCTTCGACTCCATTTTTTTGATTCCAACAGTTTGCTGCATAATGGCCATACTGTTTGCAATTGTAACATTGAACTTGAGATTTATCGTACCTCGAGTTTGAATTTCCTCTTCCACGACCTCTTGTCGAACTTTCTCCTCTTTCGTAATTACTGTTGAAATTGTTGTTATTGTAATTCCAACCTCGTCCACGACTATGACCTCTACCTCGTCCTCGGTCTCGGCCTCTTCCTCGACTATGTTGATTTCTGTTGTAGCCTCTGATTTCTTCTTTCTCTTTGAGTTGTGTGTTGAGCAGTTTTTCATTGATTCCTTGCCTTTTCTTATGCTTTTCTTCATAAGCCTGCAATGATCCTTGTAATTGCTCGATCGTCATTTCTTCTAAATCTTTAGTTTCTTCTATAGTCACGACAATGTACTCGAACTTTGGGTCAAGTGAGCGGAGTATCTTTTCTAGGATCCTTATATCTTCTAGTTTCTCACCGTTTCTTTTTAATTGATTAGAAACAGTCAAGACTCTAGAAAAATATTCGGAAATCGACTCGGATGCTTTCATATGCAAGGATTCGAATTCACCTCTTAGTGTTTGAAGACGAACCTTCTTCACTTGTTCAGCTCCTTTGTAGGATGTTTGTAATTTATTCCATGCTTCCTCGGAAGTTTTTGCGCTTGAGATTTTCTCGAAACCATCATCATTTAATGCTTGATAGATGAGAAAGAGAGCCTTCTTGTCTCTTTTCCTTGAATCCTTCAATGAATCCTTTTGTACTTGAGTTTGAGTAGTTTCATCTTTGGGCTCACTGAAACCTTTCTCTACAACTTCCCAAAAATCGTGTGCACCCAAAAGAGCTTTCATTTTGATACTCCAATTATCATAGTTGTTGTTTTTTAGTGTAGGTACTTGAAAGGAAGACATACCATTATTCGCCATTTATAGAAACTGAATTTGGAAATTCTGATCACACCGACGGATCCGGAATGCTGGAAAACGTCGGGGTAGTGTCCGACTCGGTTGAACTCGGTTTGAAATGGGTCTAACTCAGTATGACTCAGTGCACTGGATGAGTCAACTCGGTTCAGGGACAGCAACTTTGTGGAATGATTTGGGGCTCAAACGACTTCAGATTTGACCGATTTTTGCACCGCTACTTTCCTCTCTTTGAGAGCTTCGATTTGATATGCAATGACGATATTTTTCCTTTTCCTATAATCTCGCTCTGATACCACTTTGTTGGATCGATTTCACTCAAAAACACACTTTTATTAACTAAAACACTCAAACTCAAATATTACAACTTACTCTTCACACTCTAAAAGAAGCTATGCTTCTTGTTCTTCTTTCACTCACTTGATGATTTCAAATGAGAATGGGGAGGGCTATTTATAGGAAATACAAACAAATCCTAACCGTACAAATATTAAAAACAAAGATACATCCGACGATCAATATTTGATCATACCAACTCCCATCCAACAATCTACAATTAATCTTACCAACTTCAATCTAGTGATTCTTATTCAATCTTGCCTACTACAAGAAACTTCCATGCATTGGGCTAATTGGATCACATAAAATGTTGGACTTGGACTCAATAAGATTTTGGGCCAAACAAGTTTATTTTCAACAGAAATGTGAGCAAACTCTAAACATATCATTCATAAAATCATCTTAAATACTAAATGAATTCAAAAAGTTCAATTAATGTATGTAGTAAATGATTGATGGATTTGTGAAAAAAATATCCATAGAAAGTCAAATTATAGATTATTATTTTTATTTTGATAATTATTGTATTATTTTGAAGTCGAAAAATATGCAATATGAATGTCAAATCCAAGATCTCAACGAGAAGCTTAATACAAGCTAAGAAATGAGAGTAAACTCTAAACATATCATTCGTAAATACTAAATATAAAAGTTTTACTTGTACTTTTTACTTTTTTCAACATCCATTCTTTTTAATTTATCTCATTTAAGTCCTAAAATGATACCTTTCATTTCTTACATAAATACAATTTGATCTAAATGATTAATTTTGAATCTTTTTCTTTTCAAATTGAAAGAAATAATAGATATTCAATATTTCTAAATAAATTCAATTAAATCATTTAATTTTCTACAACTTTAAGCTTCGATAAATTCATTGGTTCAATTTGTAAAATAGAAACTAGTGTTAGTAAAATCATCTATCTATATACCTATCCATATATAATAATAGGATAACTGTCACCATTTTACGCACATAGTTTTTCTCCCATTTTCACCTGTCATTTTAGAAAAAAATTATTATTTTTACCAATTTATTTTAATACATGAATTAGGAAAGTTCAATTAATGCGCTTAGTAAATAATTTATGGAATTGTGAAAAAAAATATAGGATTGCGTATAAGTTTTAAAAAATGCAACATTTTTTAAGTTTTAGCAATTTTTTTATTTTTTTAAAATGCTTGGTAAATTTTGTTCGTAATGTATTTGTTTTTTTACATGTAATGAAATAAAATATTTGTTTAATATATTTAAATATCAATTATTACATTAAGATAGTACAAATTCTTATAGTGCTATACGGAGAGTTAATAAATTATTTCTGTAATTTTCTATTAGCCTTTTTATTTCATTTTATGATTTGAAAATTGTAAAAATTTCAACTTTTAGAAATCAAAAAATCGTAAGCTCGACTTCAGTCATCAAATCAATATTATAAAGTATAGAATAAGTCGCATGTTCATATTTTATTTCACCAAAATGGAATAAGAAAACTAGAAAATGAACAATTAGCTGTTAAAAAATTTGCAAAATAATATAATAGCTAGAAAATGAACAATTAGCTTTATGTTTTACTTTTCTGAGTACTTTTCATTATATATGAATACAAAATTTATGTCTGGCATTGTATTTTTACAACTTATTCAATAAATAATTGTCAATTATATCTTCTGTGCATTGCACGAGTGTGATTACTAGTTAAATTAATGCTGGCAATGTCTAGCATTAATTTTTATAATTTTTATCCAATTAAAACATTTCTCCATTTTTTTATTTTCTTGGAAACTAATAATAATAATTTGTCACGTATGCACAATGAACATTGTTGCATTAGAGGAGTTTTTAATGTCAATGTAAATGTCTCAACCACATATACATAGTAAACATTGTCTCATTTGAGATGCTATACATATAGTAAAGTTCTTCTATTTTTTGTTCACGCCTTGAAAATGTGCATTCTAGACCGAAATTGACCATTCATTAAAAAATTAACTAATCATGATAAGTACATGTCACATAACCCAAATATTTGCAATTAGGCTGCGTTTGATTAGTCATTTTTTCCATGAAAAATGTGATTTTCTACGTGATTTTCCAACTTTGCGCTGTTTGGTTGTCGAAGTTTTCCATGGAATTCATTTTTCCACTTGCCTCGAAATTCGGTATTTTCCTTATTTTAGATGAATTCGTTTTCCCGGGGGAGAGGAGGTTTTATTTTCCATGGAAAATCGTATACTATTTTTGTTACGTTTGATTATTTTTGTTATTGTTAATTGATTTATTTTTTTCCCAAAAATGAACATTATTATTACTAAGTACAAACTTGTTAAAAAATGAAAAAAAAATAAAAAATAATATAATAGCTAAATTTTACTTTATTTTCCATGGAAAATAATGTCAATCAAACAATAAAAGTTGAAAAATTCTCCACTTTTTCTACCTAGAAAATTAAACCAATCAAACGCATTAAACTTTCAATTCCCTGGAATTCATTTTCTTTCCACCCAAATTCCACCCTCGCTATCAAACGCAGTCTTATAGTTGGACCCAACTTAGTAATGACAACGGGGCGAATCAGTGCTGATCCAAATTCCCTATGCGAAATTTCAGATCGGATCGGATCAAACAGTAAAAATCTCAGATCGTGTTGGGTTCGGATTAGATCAGATTAGAGCAAACATTAAGAAATTTTCGTTTTATATTTTCATTAACGACATACAAATCGATACATAATTCATAAAACAACTAATATAATATCTAATTCATACAACAAAACATTACGTATATAGTTTAGATTTAATAATTAAATAAATGATTATATAGTTTAGATTTAATAATTAAATTTATATATATATTTTTTTAATTTTTTAAAAAATAAATTGGATCGCGGATTGGGGTCGGATCGAATCGCCCCGGATCCAAATCAGATCAGTCGATCCACGAATCGAGATTTCTTCTGATCGGATCGGGTCAGATCGACGGATCGGATCAGATTTTTTCCATCTCTAACCCAACTCAATGATAAATATAACCCCCCATATCTTCCTTTCATGTTTCATACGCGGATCATTAACAAGTACAAGCTTGAAAAACAGATATTGTCTCTATTTGGTAACACTGGTTTGTTTATAATTTGGTTTATTTATGATTTTGAGGTAAAAATAGTTGTTAAAAATTGGAGAATGAAAATGTATGTAGTTAAAAGTAGTTTGAAAAATTATATAGCATGCAAATTGATTTATAAATCAGTGTATTTTGTTTATCAAACAAATACGTTGTTCGATAAAAATAACACAGTGAACAACAAAAAATATTACTTGCATACACAAATTATGAGTAATTTATAATTTCTTTTCTCCCTATAAGCTTTTTTACTTTGTCTAATATCCTTGTATGAATAGCATAAATTTCTTAGCACAAAATAAAATAAAAAAGGCAATTAACTTGCATGCATAAAATTGTGCATTCATATTTAATGAAAAATATCTAGAAAAGTAAAATATAAAGATGCAACTTCCATATTTATTTTAACAGCTAATTATTCATTCTCTAGCTTTCTTAATATATTTAGGAGAAGTAAGATCTGGTTACGTAACATATTCTATATTTTAAAATTTTGATTTGATGACTAAAATTGAAATTATGATTAATTGATTTCTAAAAGTTGAAATGTTACAATTTCCAAATCATAAAATGAAGTAATTAAAGAGGCTAATAGACATACACATAGTTAATTAATCAACTTCTCAAATAGTACTATAAGAATTTGTACTAACTATCTTAATCAGATAATTGATATTTAAATATATTAAACAAATATTTCATTTCATTACATTACATTACGTGTAAAAAAAAAAAAAATCAAATACATTACACACAAAATTTACAAATACAATTAATTTTATATACAAAAAATCATCTATCAATTTATAAATGGAATTTTAACCCACAAGACATAAGGTTTTATTACTTATTCACGTAGAATTGATTCTTCAAAAACAATTTTTTTCAATGTTCATTCTCAACGATGCATTCTTTTCAACTTTCATTTCTACCAACTCAATTGTTTGATTGGACACTTATTTTATTTTTTATACCACTTTCCTTCACTTCCAACCATACATTTAAAATTATTTTAGGCTATGTTTGGCAGGCCAAGCTGATAAGCCAACTAACGGGTGATAAGCTAGCTGATACCTGAAAGCTTATTGGGAACATATCGCTGATGGCGGTTAGCTAATAAGCTAATTGATTGAAATAGAAGTGTTTGATAAAATTAGCTGAAAAGTTAGTTTAAAAAGACAAAATGACTTAAATGGAAAATATAATTTACATAGGGGCCGGGTGTAATTTTAATAAAATTAAAGAGACTAAAAATGGAATAAAAAATGAAAAACTCATGGAGCTTATTTGAAAAACTAGTAAAAGAAGTTTTTGAGATAAGCTCTAATTTCTCAAATACGGTCATCAACCAAATAGAACTTATATTAGTAGATGAAGCTTATAATCTCTCCAATTAAGCTATAAGCTAGCTTATTTGGCTTACCAAACATACTCTTAATATATAGTCTCTATCAAACATACTCTTATTTAAATGTTTCCATTACAACGTGACTTTTATTTTTAATCGAGTAGTCAAATAAATATATTTTTCCTCATGTTCTTCTACTACATCTATATAAATGCGTGTATGTTTTATGCAAACTTATTTCTGAAATTTTTAGAGAAATTTGATGTTTTGTATTGAATTTTAGCATGTTAAATTAAAGGGTTTTCAGGATGGGGGATAAACCCGAAATTTGGAGGCATTACTGAAGGGAACGATTGATTTGGTAATGGATCTAATTGGTTTTCTTATTCTTGCTCTATGGGTATTTTTTGATGGATTTTGTGTGTTTTTATTCTTCGTTTGTGTGCAGGAGGACATTCTCATCGAGTGTTTGAGAATCTGAGATGTCCAGCGAGACTCTTTCCTAAGAAAGAATAGCCATTTTTGGGCACAGCAAACTTGAGGAAAATGTTTTTTTTTTTTATATTTATGGCCCGTTTCAATTTCGATTCTTATGTTATACATACTTTCAATTTCCCTTACACTTTTATGTGTATTGTGTATGTATTTAATGGTTAGATTAAAGTACTTTTGACGCTGACATGAAACTGATTTGCATATATTTCCTTTCTTCCTTTTTCCATGTTTTTTATGAGTGTTCGTGTATGAAAATTTAGATCTTTAAATGTCAAATAAATATATTTACCATATTCTATTTTAAATAGAATGAGTTCGCAAAGAGCTTCTATATTTATTTTTGATAGAATTCAATGAACTAATTGTTTAAGTATATAATATATATTTTACAAATTGAACATTGAGTTTATCGAAACTTAAAGATGTAGAAATTAAAAGGATAACTGAATTTATATAGAAAGATCGGATATCTATTATTTCTTTCAATTTGATAAGAAAAATCTTCGAAATCAATTAGTTAGGTCAAATTGAATTTAGGTAAAAAAAATTATATGTATCATTTGAGGACTTAAGTGAGATAAATTAAAAAGATTGGTTATTGGAAAAAGTAAAAAAAAAAATAATTAAAACTTTTACCGTTATTATTTGAAACGATTTTAAGAATGATATGTTTAGAATTTGCTCTCATTTGTTAGCTTGTATTAAACTTTTTCGTTGAGCTCTTGAATTTGACACCCATATTACATATTTTTCGATTTCAAAATAATGTAATAATTATAAAAAGAATAAAAAGAATCTATAATTTGACTTTTAATAATGTGTTCTTTTTCATAAATCCATAAATTATTTATTACAGGTTGCATTAATTGATCCCTTAGTCATTAAAATAAATTAATAAAATTAAGAAATTTTCTAAAATGGAAGGTAAAAATAGGCGGTCAATTATTAGTTTGATAAACTCACTCTCTCTAAAGGTAAAGATATAAAGATTAGCCCTTAAAGTTCTACTCCAATTGAGTCTTTAATTTAACATTTTAATTTAGAGTACAAGTTTGACAAACTCACTCTCTATTATTAAATGCATTCAGAGAGCCCCCATGAGATATCTCCCAGTGGTAAAGGGAATGGCAGGAAACTTGCTCAGCACAGTCGAGTGTAAGGTTCGAATCTTGAAAAAATGGATTTGTACCACGTGGCAAGTGCTAGTCACCACCATTCGTGGGAGTTACCAATGCCCTCCACCCTGACTCTGAGAGGCACAACCTGCAATTTATCTTTCGAACTAATGGCTCATGCCAAGGTCGGTTCGGACCCCTCAATGTGTGAGTTACACCTTTTTATTAAATGCATTCAGAGAATTTCAAGTTTCAATGTTTTATCATTAACTTTTTTTATTAAATATTTAATTTAATTTTCCATTAACTTTTAAAATATACTATATACACTAAAAATTAAAAAAAAAAAACAATAAATATTGTTTTGAAAAAGTAAAAATAAAGAGTTTGTTGGAGTATGTAAAAAATTTTGTTCTTCGAATTTAAAAATGCGCTCTATTATGTAGAAGATGCACTTTTAATACAAAGAGTATGCTCTTATAGCATGGTTGGCATTTAGAGCATCCGCAATGGACTAGCTAAATTTAGTTAGCCACATATATATGCAAGAAATTAGATGTTAAGTAACATATATACACGTTAATGTTAACATCTAACTATTGCTACAATGGATGTGTTGAAAGTTTAGTTAAACCCAATAATATGATAAATACTTATTTTTAAATATCAAAAATTTAAATTAATATGTTACTCATTTTAAAGATCTCGTTAAATCATATAATATAAAATCAACGAAAAAATTATTATTTTTTTATTGATACTAAAATATTTAAGAAGAAAAGATATTAAGGGATAGCGTGGTGAGTTGATACGGATTGGACAAAGAAGTTAATAAATGTCATCTCACCAGTTAACTTGCCAGCTAAATTTAAGAGCATCCACAATAGGTGTATTAAAGTACATGTTAGTGGAATAAGAATATCTCCAATAGACTCTTTTAATTTAAAATGTTCTTTATTTTAGAGAATCAATACTTAAAATGCTACTCCAATAAATTCTCTAATTTAACATTTTTAATTTTTAATTTGGAAAGTGGGTTTGGCTCTCCAAATTTGGCAAATTTGGAGAGCCAAATCTACTGTCTATTATTAAATGCATTCAAAAAGTTTTAGTTTTCAATATTCCTAAATTAACTTTTTTTTATTACATATTTGATATAATTAGTCATTCACTTTTAAAAAAATAAATATTGACTAAAATAAAGAAAGACAATAAACATTTTTATAAATGGTAAAATAAAAGGCCAAAAATAAAAAGCTTGTTGAAGCTTGTCACAAATTCTGCTCTTTAAATTTAAATATGCTTTGTATTATGTAGAATATAATCTATAATAAAGAGTTTATTGGAGATACTCTAAGTTAGCAAAAAGTTCAATTTATGTCTACAATGAATGTGTTAACTCACAAGTTAAAGGAATCTATTTAGTCAATTGTTAACTTTTTTGTTAAATCTAGCTAGCAAGTTAACTAATGAAGCGACGTTTGTTAACTTCTTTCTCCAATTCGTATAATCACACCACCCACCCCCAACACTCACCACCTGTATTTATATCTTTTTAATATTTCATATTTCTTCTTCTTTTAAAAATATTTTAATATCAATAAAAATAATAACTTTGTCTACGTGACTTGCTAAAATTTAGCTAGTCCATTATGGATACTTTAACAAATAAGTTAACTTGTGGCTAACTAGATTTTTTTAACTTGTGAATTAACAAATTCATTGTATAATGAATTTAACTTTTTGCAAATTTATTTTACTAACATATATTTTAATACATATGTTGTGAATGCTCTTAGCACTCGTCTAGGTTAGGTTACAGTAATGGACCCAATGACAATGACAATGTTCAGGAGTTGGAATACATTCATTAAGGACGATGAATTAGATAATTAAAGGAGATATATGGATGGCCGGAGAGACCGAGAGAGACCCTTTGCGACCTTAATGTCCATATTAACTATTCTCATTATGTAAGGATCAACATTCACATATTTAAATAAATAATTTTAGGGGGACATTTTTAATTGACATTTTTGAGTGACATTATAACATGTCGAATATATATTAAATGGTGTGTGTATATATATATATATATATATATATATATATATATATATGTAAAGACAAAGATAGAAATTACCCAACCTTTATATATTATATAAAGATAAAGATATGATTTTAGATCATTTGTCAATTATATAATAGTAGGGTAGTTTCCTAAACCATTTTCCCGTCCATTTTTCGTTTCCATATATAGTAAGTTCCTATAAAATTAAACACTGTGAATGCAAATTGAATTAGTGTGAACACAAAGTGGATGTATGATGTATGTCAAATGTGAATGCAAAATCTAGATAAATATGAACGCATTTATTGCCTTATATATATATATATATATATATATATATATATATATATATATATATATATATATAAATGATTGATATTGTTTTAATCAATTTTAATTTTGTTATTAAAATTAATGCTGAATGAGTTTAATCAATATTTTTAGTTATCAGTATTAAAGTTATCATTTAATTATTATTTTTTTTATTTATTTATTCTTCTTAATATTATAAATTCTATGTGTAACCATCAATATAAAAATTGTGTTTTAATTATTAATGGCCCAATCATTTGTTATTTTTAATATTAAAAATCATATTTTCTAAAATATATATGTGGTCAAAAAATGCGTTGCTTATAAATAATTTATAGAAAACGTTATTGAACAAAGACTAATATTGAATATTAATACTTTGATTTCTTTTTAGTTAATAATATCAATAGAATAATTAATATTTTTTTAATCATTCTTAATTTCAATAAATTTTTAAAGATTATAGAGTATAAGATTTTTCATATAATTTCTTAATCTCCAACTTTACTCAGTTGTTGACTATTTGACTTTGATTTTTTTAGAATTGTTTTTGTGAAAAAGTGATTTTTTAGAATGTATAGTTAAAAAGTAGTATGAAAAATTGTAAAAAATCAATTCCATATGAGTAAGTGATAAAGTACTATGTCTTGTGGGTTAAACAATTGTGCCCTTTTAAGAATCGAAATGCATAGATGATTTCTTAGTATATAAAATTAAATGTATTTGTGATATACATTCATTAAAATTTAATCGAAACTAACATTTCATGTTGTTTAATTTGCTACATTCATTTAAATATATGATCACATGTATTTAATTTGTAATATTAAAGTAAATATGAAATAAAATATTTGTTTAATAAATTTAAATACCAGATATTGTAATAAAATAGTTAGTACTAATTCTAATAATATTATTCGGATATTGATAAATTATTTGTGATAATCTAGAAATTATATTTTGAAAAGATTAATTATATCAATAATCATTAAAATTGAATAGTTATGAAAATGAGTTATGCAAAATGGCCATTGAAGTATTTTTTTAAGTAGTAAGTTATTTAAGTTCTTAAATATTACTATTTTGGCAACAAAAAAAATATTGGTCCCTATTCAGTACACTTTATTCAAACCTTCATTTTTTTAAAAATCGTTTCAACTAACATTCTATTAATAAAATAATATACATATAAAATTAAAAATATTCATACCTTTTAAAAGCTCATTGTACGAAAATTTACTGTTATGAATTACGTTATTTGAAATAATGAGTCTCAAACAGGTGCTTAAATATACATTCTCTACAAAATCATTATTTTTAAACTCATTTCCAAAAATGGTAATTAGTAGTATTAATTCACTATTTATTATTCGTTTTGGACAAAATTAAAATTTAAAATAATCCAGTTCAACGCAATTTTTTAAATAGTTGCATTTTTCAGGTTCCGAAATTTCTTGGTCCGTCTCCCCCTCTTGAAAATCAATGATTTTTTTTTTTAATTCGTAAAGATAAAAAAAACTTTGTCAATATCGTATAAATATTTTTATTTAAAAATAGAAAATGAAAGAAGATAAAATAAGAACATTCATCAATCCATGTTTCTTTTTCTTTACCTTTTTCGTTTTAATAAAATTCTGAGCATATATCACAAATAAATCTATTTTTTCTACTTATTACAAATTTTATTTAAAGAAATTTCTGGAACGATAAACATACGAACCGTAAAAAAATTGAAAACAAATTAAGCTATGTGTGTAATGTACATTTGTAATTAATTGTCTTCATTCATTTCTCATTTTTAATTAAGTATTAATTTCATATATTAAAATATAAATTTGATATATTTAAGTAATAAATGGTCGTGCATCGCACGGGTGTAACACTAGTATATATATAAAGGTTAGGTAATTTTTAAAAACAATTTCCCGCCCATTTTTCGTTTCGATAACTAGTAAGTTCCCACAAAATTAAATAGTGTGAATGCAAAATGGATTAGTGTGAATGCAAAATGGATCCATGTCAAATGTGAATGCAAAATATAGATGAATGTGAGCGCATTTATTGTCTTATATATATACATATATAATGATTATTTTTTTAATCAATTTTAATTTTATTATTAACATTAATATTGAATGAGTTCAATTAATATTTTTAGTTATCAGTATTAAAGTTATCATTTAATTATTATTTTTTATTTATTTGTTGTTCTTAATATTATAAACTCCATGTGTAGCCATCAATATAAAAATTGTGTTTTAATTATTAATTGTCAAATCATTTGTTATCTTTAATATTAAAAATCATATTTTCTAAAATATATAAGTGGTTAAAAAATGCACTACTTATAAATAATTTATAGTAAAAGTTATTGAACGAAGATTAATATTGAATAATTAATGCTTTAATTTCTTTTTAGTTAATAATATCAATAAAATGATTAATATTTTTTTAATCATTCTTAATTTTAAACATTTTGTAAAGATTATAGGGTATAAGATTTTCTTATAATTTCGTGATCTCCAATTTTACTCGGTTGTTGACTATTTGTCTTTGATTTTTTGAGAATTGTTTTTTGTGAAAAAGTGATTTTTGTTAGAATGTGTAGTTAAAAAGTAGTATGAAAAATTATAAAAAATTGATTCTTGAAAAATCAATTCCATAAGGTAAGTGATAAAGTACTATGTCTTGTGAATTAAACAACCGCGCCGCTTTTATGCATCGAGATGCATAGATGATTTCTTAGTATATAAAGTTAAATGTATTTGCGATATACATTCATTAAAATTTAAACAAAACTAACATTTCATTTTGCTTAATTTGCTACATTTATTTAAATATACGACCACGTGTATTTAATTTGTAATATTAAAGTAAATATGAAAGAAAATATTTGTTTAATAAATTTAAATATCAAATATTGTAATAAAATAGTTAGTATCAATTCTAATAATACTGTTCGGATAATGATATATTATTTGTGATAATCTAGAAATTATATTTTTGAAAAGATTAATTACATTAATAATCATTAAAATCGAATAGTTATGCAAATGGTCATTGAATTATTTTTTTTTTTAAATAGTAAGTTATTTAAGTTCATAACTTTTACAATTGAGGTAACTTAGTAAAAAAAATAAAAAATTCCCTATTCAGTACACTTTATTCAAACCTTCATTTTTTTAAAAATCATTTTCAAATACATGATATTTTTATTTTAGTCAAGTGAGCTTACAAAATAGTTGTAAGTACGTTTAAGATTTAATAATTTATATTTACAGATTGTGATATGAAAAATCTCATCTCTTAAATTTTTAATGTAATATTAATATATGATTCAAAATGCTATTGTCATTAATGACAATAAAAATGAATATTTTCTCATTTCACCTAATTCTTGATTAAAAAAAAAAAAAAAACACAAAACAAAAAAAAAAAGAAAAACAAAATCTATCTAATATTAGCATGTTTGTGGATGAACTTATATTTTATTTTACAATTCTTTTTAAAATTGTTAGCAATAGGATACTTACAAAATTAGTTTTGTAATTTTTGGTTTATAAATGAAGATTTATTTTGATCGTGCCATGCCATACGACCGATTATCATCGACCAAAACCCTTTGAACCCTTTGAGGGTAGAAATGATGTCAGATTGAGGCTAATTGGAAGGCGTAGAACATATAATTTGCCTTCAGTTGATGAAGTTGCGGGATTAATTGTAGGGGATTCTGAAACATCTCAGGGTGATAGGGATATAATTGTTGAGACTAAAAACGGACAACTCAAGAGGATAAACGAGTTACATGTTTCCTACCTTGGACTTCAATATCCTCTTCTTTTTCCATATGGTGAGGATGGATATAGAGATGATGTCACATTCAAAGTTGTGACTTCTACTTCAGAAGCAGCCACGAATAAAATAAGTATGCGAGAATTTTTTGCATTCAGGTTGCATGAGAGAGAAGGCGAACGATCGAACATTTTATACTCCAGAAGATTGTTTCAACAGTTTTTAGTTGATGCTTACTCGATGGTTGAATCATCACGTTTGCTATACATACGCACTCATCAAAAACAATTGAGATGTGAAATGTACAATGGTTTGCAAGAAGCAATTTTGAGAGGAGAGACTAATCCCCCAACTCAAGGAAAGCGTGTTATTTTACCAGCTTCTTTTAGTGGCTCTGCACGGTATATGATTCAAAATTATCAAGATGCTATGTCAATCTGCAGGTGGATTGGATATCCCGAGATTGTCCGATTTGTTGAGAGTAGGAGGTTAAAACCCAAAGATAGACCGGATATTGTGTGTAGGGTATTCAAGATGAAATTGGATTGTTTAATTAAAGATTTAAGAAAGAACAAAATATTTGGAACGGTCAGGGAAGGTAAATGTGCATTTGAATGTACCTTCATTTCGAAGCATTTTTTTATGTACTATGTCATGTTATTTACCTTTGATCGATGCAGTTATTTATACGATTGAGTTCCAAAAACATGGTTTACCACATGCACATATTCTTCTGTTCCTTGCTAAGGAGGACAAGTATCCTACTGCATCAGATATTGACAAGATTATTTCAGCAGAGATACCGGATAAATCAAATGATCCAGAGTATTATGCTGCTGTGAGAGACTTGAGATTCACGGTCCTTATGGAGCCTTAAGGATGAATTCTCCTTGCATGTCTGGTGGAAGGTGTACAAAACATTTTCCCAAGAAATACATGGATTGTACATCCGTTGATGATGATGGCTATTCAATTTATAGAAGGAGAAATGATGGTAGAAATGTTAAAAAAGGTGGTGTTGATTTGGATAACAGATTTGTAGTTCATCACAACCGTTACTTGCTCCTTAAGTATGGCGCTCACATTAATGTCGAATGGTGCAATCAAAGTAGATCGATCAAGTGCCTGTTCAAGTATGTGAATAAAGGAAATGATCGTGTGACGGCCACATTTTGTCAGAATTCCGATGGTAATGCCATGCAAGTCCAAAATGATGAAATCAACATGTATTATGATTTTCATTACATCTCACCGTGTGAAGCTGCATGGCGCTTATTTGGATTTGATATCCACTACAGAGATCCTCCGGTAGAACGACTGAATTTTCATCTACCAAATGAGCATAATATTATTTTTTCTAATTCGGATCCAATTGATGAAGTGCTCAGTCGACCAACCGCTAAGCAGAGCATGTTCTTGGCATGGATGAGAGAAAATAAGAAATATGACTTAGCCAAAAATCTCACGTATGCTGAATTCCCCAACAAGTTTGTATGGAATAAGTCTTCAAAAGAATGGCTTCCTAGGAAACAAGGCTTTTCTATCGGACGAGTCTTTTATGTTCCTCTGGGAATTGGTGAAATGTATTATTTGAGGTGTCTTTTGAACATTGTTCGGGGACCAACAAGTGTTGACGATATTAAAACAGTGAATGGTGTTCAATATGATACATTCAAAGATGCATGCTATGCACTGGGTTTGATAGATGATGACAAAGAATACATTGATGGAATTGTCGAAGCCAGCTATTGGGGATCTGCTCAATTATTAAGAAATTTATTTGCAACTTTGTTGGTGGAAGATTGCTTGACTACAACTAATGTTGTTTGGGAAAAATGTTGGCATTATCTGTCTGATGACATATTATATAGACACCGTGAGATTATGCAACACAGAGGTATGAATTACAGTTTTAATTATTTCATTACGAAGACATCTTTCATAAAAGCTATACACATATATAAATTATTATGACAAATATATATTTGTCTACCTTTTAATTCACAGATCTACAATTGACTAAAGCGGAGATAAAGAATTACACGTTATATGAGATTGAAAAAATCTTGCGCGCTATTGGGAGAGCCTCTGTGATATTCAATCAATGCCATATCCTGAAGGGATTAATTTATCATTTTGTCGAAATAGGCTAATAAATGATGAACTGCGTTATGATAGAAGAGGTTTGAGCGAAGAGCTCAATTCTTTGCTTTCAAAGATGACCAATGAGCAAAAGAATGTATATGATACTGTAATGCATGCAGTTGAAGGAGGGAATGGGGGAGTTTTCTTCTTATATGGATATGGTGGTACGGGTAAAACGTTCGTTTGGAAGACCCTATCTGCGGCTATAAGGTCAAAAGGGGAAATAGTACTTAATGTTGCGTCGAGTGGTGTAGCCTCTCTGCTTTTGGATGGTGGTCGCACTGCCCACTCGAGATTTGCTATTTCATTAAATCCAAATGAAGACTCCACTTGTAATGTAAAACAAGGTAGTGCACTTGCTGAGCTAATTATCAGAAGCAAACTCATTATTTGGTTTGAAGCATTGGATAAAAGTTTGAGAGATATTATGAGAGTTATGAATCCATTGAGCATCGAACTCCCTTTCGGAGGCGAGACAATTGTTTTTGGTGGGAATTTTAGACAGATCTTACCTGTCGTTCCATAGGGAAGTAGACAAGACATTGTGCATGCATCAATCAACGCATCGATTCAAATGATGGGTTAGATGAGTTGAAGGAATTCTCTGATTGGATCTCACAAATTGGAGATGGAACCATTGGTGGTCCAAATGATGGACACGCAACAATCTAAATACCAGATAATCTTTTAATCTTTGGTTCAGGAGATCAGATTGAAGACATTGTGAAGAGTACTGTTGGTGAAATATCGCAAGTGTATGATATCGCTAACAAGTAGTAAAAGTGGACATTTGAGTCCGGGTTGTCGATCCCACGAGGACTAGTTAATTCGTCATCGATTTACTTCGATACTAAAATTTCTAAACTAAAACAAAAATTAACTAAGAAAATAAAATACCAAACAATCCAAAAACGACAATAAAATTTGAGAATAAATGAAATAAACAATTCAACTAAATAAAAATAGAAATTTAAAACTAAAACTAGCTAACAAAACAATAAATAAAGTAAGAAGCAAGGGATTTTGAACGATTAAATGAATATCGGGACTAACGATTTCGAAATAACGTTCTAGCTTAATTTCTCATCTCAAGTTGTTTTCTAAAATTGTATTTGGTCGAATTCACGCATATATCTAATTTACCTTCCTTAAGTTCAAATTAGGCCTATTTAACTAAGTCAACTATGTATCTTTACAGCGGGTCAGAGTTCTCCTTAGTTAAATGCATGAAATTTCCTAGGAATTCATAAGTGACTACATGCAACCATAAATTCATATCTCTATCTTTTTGTTGAAATTTCCGGATTTTATTACGTGATCTAATTGTTAACTCACCTCTCGAATTATAAAAACAACCATTAATTCATGAATTGGTGATCAAGCAATTCAAGCATTAAACGCAATAATAAAATCAATACATGAAAATAAAGTGTCAACTTGAGAATTAAAATCAAACAAGAAACATTAAATCTACATCGTCAATCCCGATTAATAATTTAGCTACTCATGTTCTTGGAATAAAAATTAATAAATAATGCGAACAAAACCTGAATTTTATAGAATTGAAGCATTGTCATCACTTGCACCACCAAAATCCACCAGCATCCACTACAATTGTCACCGTGCAACCTCTGCGAATTTATCCACTAAATTCAGCCCCTAACTTTATTAATTACACAGCCGCTGCACTCCAATGTATATGCCCAGCAAACTCTTCTTTTCTCCCAAAGCAGCCTCTTTTTATTTCCTCCGGCTGTCTCACTTTTTTCTTCCAACTCCCCACTCGGCTGTCCCCCAAGTGCCTGCTGTAATTAATTCTCCCAGTCGACTATTGTGTGTCTATATTCTCCCCCCAGGTCGGCTGTTGCTGCTTTGTTTATATATGAATCTATATCCCCAGCAGCTCCTCCTTTTTTCCACACTCGGCTGCTTTTAATTTTTCTCTCACGGCTGTCTTTTGTGTTCTTCTTCCACGGCTCCCTGTTTTTAGCTCTCTCTCGGCTGTCTTACTGCTCTTTCACGGCCACTCTCTTTCTTTTAGCAAATAGTATATATAAATATATACACAATCCAACCCTAAAGCCCAAATAAAATAAATTATCATTTAAGTATCTCAATTCTTTTAAATAAAATAAGTTGGTCCTTGAGTCTTCAATTGTGCAATTAAGCCCTTGAATTTCAAAACGTCTTCAATTAACTCCACTTTTCTTCCAATTATTATGTATTTGCTTCAATTCCTCACTTTTCTTGATTTTGGGATAAAACCTGAAATAATGACAAATAAATACAAATTAAGTAGAATTTATTCGAGAAAAACAATATAATATCCTAATTTCGAAATATAAATAAGTGTATAAAATACATTTATCAAGTACATATCCTTCAATTTTAGACAATGATGCTGACATGTCATGCTTAAAAAACAGGGCAATTCTTGCTCCAACACTTGATGTAGTTGATTCGATTAATGAATACATGGTGTCCAGAAACAAAAATGATAGTAAAGTATATTTAAGCTCAGCTGGAATATGTCAATCAGATAGTAATAATGATCTACTTCAAGATTTACACACTCCAGAGTTCTTAAATACTATAAAGTGTTCCGGTCTTCCAAATCATGAATTGAAGCTGAAGGTCGGTATTCCAATCATGTTGTTAAGAAATATAGACCATTCAGTTGGTCTTTGCAATGGTACTCGACTTATAGTTACAAGGCTCGGAAACCGTATCATTGAAGCAAAAATCCTTTCTAGCAACAACGCAGGATTCAAGGTGTACATTCCTAGAATGACTTTGACCCCCTCTGACATAAGGATGCCTTTCAAGATTCAAAGAAGACAGTTTCCCTTGACCATTTCATATGCTATGACTATTAACAAAAGTTAAGGTTAATCTCTATCCAACGTTGGTTTATATCTTAAGAAACCCGTGTTTAGTCATGGACAATTGTACGTTGCAGTCTCTAATGTTACAAATCGTAATGGACTGAAGATGATTATCTGTGATGGAGATGAAAATAGAACAAACTCGACCACAAATGTAGTTTTTAAAGAAGTTTTTCAAAATCTATAGTTGTTGAATTGTAATTCATTTTCATATAATTGACCATCGGCATTTTTTATTGATTGTCTTCCTTCGTTTCTCATTTTTAAATAAATATTCATTTCATATGTTAACATATAAATTCAATATATGTGAGTAACAAATGACCGTGCATCGCACGAGTGAAACACCAGTATATATATAAAGGTTGGGTAGTTTCTAAAAACAATTTTCCGCCCATTTTTCGTTTCCATAACTAGTAAGTTCCCACAAAATTAAATAGTGTTAATGCAAAATGGATTAGTGTGAATGCAAAATGGATCCATGTCAAATGTGAATGCAAAATATGGATGAATGTGAGCGCATTTATTGTCTTATATACATATATAATGGTTATTTTTTTAATCAATTTTAATTTTATTATTAACATTAATATTGAATGAGTTCAATTAATATTTTTAGTTATCAGTATTAAAGTTATCATTTAATTATTATTTATTTATTTATTTGTTGTTCTTAATATTATAAACTCTATGTGTAGCCATCAATATAAAAATTGTGTTTTAATTGTTAGTTGTCAAATCATTTGTTATCTTTAATATTAAAAATCATATTTTCTAAAATATAGAAGTGGTTAAAAAATGCACTACTTATAAATAATTTATAGTAAAAGTTATTAAACGAAGACTAATATTGAATAATTAATGCTTTAATTTCTTTTTAGTTAATAATAGCAATAAAATGATTAATATTTTTTTAATCATTCTTAATTTTAAACATTTTTTAAAGATTATAGCGTATAAGATTTTTCTTATAATTTCTTGATCTCCAATTTTACTCGGTTGTTGACTATTTGTCTTTGATTTTTTGAGAATTGTTTTTGTGAAAAAAATGATTTTTGTTAGAATGTGTGATTAAAAAGTAGTATGAAAAATTATAAAAAATAATTTTTTAAAGAATGAGTGATTGAGAATGAATGTTAAGAAAATTTGATTCTTGAAAAATCAATTCCATAAGGTAAGTGATAAAATACTATGTCTTGTGAATTAAACAACCGCGCCGCTTTTATGCATCGAGATGCGTAGATGATTTCTTAGTATATAAAGTTAAATGTATTTGCGATATACATTCATTAAGATTTAATAAAAACTAACATTTCTTGTTGCTTAATTTGCTACATTTATTTAAATTTATGACCACGTGTATTTAATTTTTAATATTAAAGTAAATATGAAAGAAAATATTTGTTTAAAAAATTTAAATATCAAATATTGTAATAAAATAGTTAGTATCAATTCTAATACTATTGTTCGGATAAGGATAAATTATTTGTGATAATCTAGAAATTATATTTTGAAAAGATTAATTACATTAATAATCATTAAAATTGAATAGTTATGCAAATGGTCATTGAATTAATTTTTTTTTTAAAATAGTAAGTTATTTAAGTTCATAACTTTTACAATTGAGGCAACTTAGTAAAAAAAAAAAAAAATTCCCTATTCATTACACTTTATTCAAACCTTCATTTTTTTAAAAATCATTTTCAACTAACATTCTATTAATAAAATAATCTACATATAAATTTAAAAAATCATACTTTTTAATAGTTCATTGTACCAAAATTTATTGTTACAAATTCTATTTAAATGTAATTTTTCTTTTCCATTTTAAGTTTTAAATCAATTCAAATTACAATATTTAAAGAAATTTCTGGAACGGTAAATATATGAACCGTAAAAAAAATTAAGGTATGTCTAATTTCTGTGTAATTTCTGGATGCTACTTGCACTACAAGAAATCGGACCAACAGCGACGAAAATTAGCGACGACAAAATCAAGTCGTCTCTAATACTCAGCTATTAGCGACGACTTTTATTGTCTTCGCAAAAACATACCCTATTGCGACGACTATGTCGTCTCTATAGGTTCGATTTTTTTTTTTTTTTTTTTTTTTTTTGCATTTCGATTTTTATAAAAATAATATTAAAGTCAATGTGTTGGAACAAATGTATTTAATTTGTAATATTAAAGTAAATATGAAATGAAATATTTGTTTAATAAATTTAAATATTAAATATTGTAATAAAATAGTTAGTACCAATTGTAATATTACTATTCGGATAGTGATAAATTATTTGTGATAATCTAGAAATTATATTTTGAAAAGATTAATTACATCAATAATCATTAAAATTGAATAGTTATGCAAATGGTCATTGAAGTTTTTTTTTTTTTTTTAAGTAGTAAGTAATTTAAGTCCCTAACTATTACAATTGAGGCAACTTAGCAAAAAAAAAAAAAAAATACCCCTATTCAGTACACTTTATTCAAACCTTCATTTTTTTAAAAATCATTTTCAACTAACATTTTTTAATAAAATAATCTACATATAAATTTAAAAAATCATACTTTTTAACAGTTCATTGTATCAAAATTTATTGTTACAAATTCTATTTAAATGTAATTTTTCTTTTCCATTTTAAATCAATTCAAATTACAACATTTAAAAAAATTTCTGGAATGATAAATATATGAACCGTAAAAAAAATTAAAAAAAAATTAAGGTATGTCTAATATACCTTTGTAATTAATTGTCTTCATTACTTTATCATTTTTAATTAAATATTAATTTTATATATTAAAATATAAATTTGATATATGTAAGTAACAAGTGATTGTTCATCACACGGGTGTAACACTAGTTGATTGAATGGCTGAGAAGCCCACCCAAAAATTTTCCAAACCTTCAATTAAAATTGTACATGAACCATTAGCACGTTTTCTGTTATATTCTAAGAAAACGATTAATCTCTATATATAATCATAAGCAGGTAACGTTTGATCTAGAGTTCATATATGTCATGTGTTCATAATTTTATCTTAATCTTAATGTCTTATTTAAATCTTTATGGATAATATTGAGATTATAGAATTACTTTGTTTTTAAGAAATTACATGTCTTCTATGTTGTGAGAAACAAAGAGTTGTCTTGGTAAACTTTCTCTATAATTTTATTATTTTATGTTTGTAAATTATTGTTCTCTTGAAACTCGTATCTATCTACTATATAGAAATAATTTTTTTTGAATACGAATAATGTTTCGATTTAAGTATCATATTTAGTATAATTAAAATTATATCGTTATTCCCGTATGAATTAAGTTCTTATTTTTTAGATATCAGTATTACATTAAATAGTTAATATGCTATTATTGTTATTAGTATATTTTTATTATAATTAATTACCATGATTATTTTTTATTATTATTTACGAATTCAATCAATACTTATAGCTATCAATGTTAAATTAGTATTTAATTATTGTTATTTTATTAATTTGTTGTTATTGATATTATATATTATTTGAAATATATATTATATGTATTCTTATTAAACATTTTAATAAATTAAATATCTGTTCGGCGTCTATTAGATGTTTTTTGTTTACACCTGAAATATGTGCTCTCTAGGTCGAGATGAACTATTCATTAAAAAAAATCTAATCATGACTGTAGATTGGCCGAACCCAATAAATGAACATAACCCCACCTTATCTTCATGTGGAATTTAGTCTCATCCTCACAACTTGTCATTTCTCATGTGTAATTTTTGGATGCTACTTGTCGAGTAATACAAGTTGTTATCTAAAGTATATTTCAATTTTCAATGGCATTATGAAATCATGAGTTCACATTAGCAGTTTCATAACCTCTTAATCTTAATCTTTATATATCTTTATATCTTTATCTTTATCTCTATATCTTTATAATTTATTTATAAAGGGAAGAAACTTCTCAAAAACATGTTTTTGTATTTTTCCTGTCTAAACTGTAGTTTCTAAAATGGAAGTATTTCAATGAATCAGAATACTTTTGATAATTATACTATTATTTTGAAATCGAAAAATATGCAATATGAGTATCAAAGATTAAAGATAAAAGTTAAAAGTTTTATTTTTTACCTTTCACATCAAAGATTAAAGATAACAGTTTTATTTTGTACCTTTTACTTTTTTTCAATGTCCCACTATTTCAAAATTATTTTATTTAAGTCAAAAAATGATTTTTATAATTTAATTAAATTTAATTTGGTCCTAAATAATTAATTTCAATTCGAGTTGCTTTTGTATTAAATTGAAAGAAATAATAAATATCCGAAGTTTTTAGTAAATCTCATTAAGTCCGAATAATATTTTCAACTTCACATTTCGATCATTTCACTTGTCATTTTAAAATTAAATTTATTTACTAATTTTGTTCATTATTTATGTTTAATACTATTTATTTAAATAATCAAAATATAAATTACATACTTTTTTTATTTTTTATTACAAGGGGATGGAGGAGAGGGGAGAGGAGGGGAGGGGGGGGAGGGGGTAGGGATTGAACCTTGGACCAAGCCAAGGATAAGGGGGACACTTCTTTTATCTAATTTTTATCAAAATAAAAATAAAGACATCTGAGCAAACTCATTCTATTTCAAAATAGGATGTGGTCAAACATGTTTATTTTATATAAAACTATTTTTTCCCGGTAAGATGACCCTTTGACTAATGGTTGGAAAATAAAAAGTCACACTTTATTGAAAATTATTGAGTAAGATTTGAATTTTTTTTAATATTCTGATAGTTAGTATCTATGATTTTTTTAAATTTCTATCATTGGTCGTGGTTTCACCAAGTAGACTTGCTTATACGGAATTATCTGCTTGATTTTCATTTTTTGAGAATTGATTTTGTGAAAAGTGATTTTTTAAGAATGTATAGTTAAAAAGTAGTATGAAAAATTGTAAACAAATGATTTTTTAAAAATGTATGATTGAGAATGAATGTTCAGAAAAATTAATTTTTGAAAAATCAATTTCATACGGGTAAGTGATAAAGTATTATGTTTTATGAGTTAAACAACCGTGCCGCTTTTATAAATTAAGATGCATAAGTGATTTCTTGGTATATAAAGTTAAATGCATTTGCAATTTACATTCGGTAAAATTTAATTAAAATTAACATTTCATGTTGCTTAATTTGTTACATTAATTTAAACTCGGGATCACGTGTATTTAATTTGTAATGTTAAGTAATTATGAAATGAAATATTTTTTTTTTAATTTGTTTAAATGTCGAATATTATATTAAGATGATTAGTACTAATTCTAATAGTACTATTTTGATAGTGATAAATTTATTTGTGATAATCTAAAAATTATATTTTGAAAGATTAATTACGTCGATAATCATTAAAATTGAATAGTTATGCAAATGAGTTATGGAAGTTTTTTTAATAGTAAATCATTCAAGTTCCTAACTATTATAATTGTGGCAAAAAAATTGGCCCATATTAGGTACACTTTATTCAAAACTTCTTTTCCTTAGAACTTTTTTCAAACAATATTTTATTAATAGAAAAAATCTACATATAAATTCAAAAAATAATTCCCACTTTTTCACAACTTATTCTCCTGAAATTTACTATTACAAACTACATTATTTGAAATAATGAGTCTCAAACATGGACTTAAGTACACATTTTTCAAAAAACCACTACTATAGAACTTATTTTATAGATAATGAGGGCTCAAATAAGGAATAAATATGTTTACAAGAGAAAAACGTAACATATAAAGGGAGAACACTTCCCAAAAAGAGTTATTACCCATTTTTTCGCCTAATACATATTTCCTAAAATGGATAGTATTAATTAATTATTTATTATTCATTTTGAAAAAAAATTCAGATTTAAAATAATCCAATTGAATGTAGATTTTTGAATAGACGCATTTTCCAGGTCCGAAGTTTCTTGGTACGTCTTTCCTTCTTGAAAATCAATTACAATTTTTTTTTTAAATTCATAAAAAAAATTGTCATATCACATAAATATTTTTTTCTTTAATCCCATTTTTCAGATCGACTCATTTATATTTTCACACAGATTAAGAAAGCATAATTAATATATATTGTGTAGCGACCAAGAATTTTCACTCATTTAAATAATTATTTTAAAATTATGAATACTGTGTCTCTGCGATCTCACCCATTTTTAAGTTAACGCCGTAACGTATTCGTCTAGCCATTTACAAGTGAAATAAAATTTATTTTAATCCGAGTACAATTCCAAATTTATTTAAAATATCTCCATCTTCCTTATTAAATTATTTTAAGTCCAAATACGAAATTCATTTTATCTCAAAATTTATTTATTCTCAAATTTATTTTCAGTACAAAATATATCAGTTTTAAATACATTGCCTAATCGAAGTTAGTCTAATTTTTAGTTAATTATCCTAAACTAATCCTACGTAACTAATTCTACCTAATTCCCCCCCACCCCCACCCCCCACGTTTCGCTCCTTCTTTCTTTTTTTCTTTTCCACCCATTTCATCATCATTTTGTCCCAATCAATCACCATACTTTACACCACTTTCCACTTCATTCCAACCTAATTTCTCCACTAATCCAAATCTTTTCTTTTTCTTTTCCCATCACTTTATCATTTTAAATTCTCTCCACCCACACCAACTCCAAATTGTCCCCCCCCCCCCCAATTCTTGCTATAAATAGAGCATGATTTGGAGAGGAAAAATGCACCAAGATAAGAGAGAAAAATATAGAGAGAGAGAAAAAAATAGTATAGAGAAAAAATAGAGAGAAATATTTTTTTTCATGTGAGTATTTTTAAAATCTATTATTTCAACCCTATAGTTTAATATTCGTTTTGAGTTTCAACTCAACTTTTGAAAATTTACATTTTAGTCCATCACATTTCAAAAGTATTCATTTTAGTCCCTCAACTTTCAAAATATTCATTTTAATCTCCCAACTTTCAAATCATCAATTTCAGTCCCCAAATTGTAAATCATCATTTTTAAACTATAAATTTCAAAAAAAATTTTTTTTTTAACTTATTAGCTAGACGAGGCGTACGGAGATTTGAAAGATTGAAGTCATTCCCGCTCAACCACACTCGTTAAGTTCAAGGTAGACTCGCCCCCACTAATTGATTTATATTATAATTGCATTTGTTATGTGGATTTATGTGATTATATGCTTAATTGCATAAGACAAGAGTATCTCTTATGAGATCAGAAGAGAAATTTAGCGTATAAGAGAAGAGTATGTTCATTTGCATTCACTATGTGATGCCTATGATTAAGAAGAGAATGTCATTGTATTATTTGCATAATTACGTGTTCAATTATCTTGTAAATTAATTATTGGTGATGAGTCTACTGAGTATTTCTTTTGAAATGCTCACTCCGTTTTTAACAACATTTGCAGAGATCGGAAGCGGTGACGAATGATGGGCAATGATGGCAAACATTTATTTTTAAATTATTTTGAAAGTTGAGATTTTTGGAACTTGTTTATTTATCTGAGCTTTGGAATTTTATGGAATGTTTCTCAAGTAAATTTATTTAAATGTGAGTTTCATTGAAATTCTTCAAATGAATGTGATGTTTGGATTTTCTTAAAATTCATTTATTTTCGCAATATTTGTTAAATATATATTTTAAAGAGAAACGAAGTAGCGTTCCGGGTTTCATGGAACTCGGGGCATTACAGTTTGGTATCAGAGCAAAGGTCTACGTTTCTGTAGACTTGTAAAATTTTCTAAGATATTTTAAAAATAATAATAATAATAATAATAATAATAATAATAATAATAATAATAATAATAATAATAATAATAATAGTAATAATAATAATAATAAATAATGTTTTGACGACTTTTGCCACTGCCATCATTCCTTCCGCCGACTTCGAAGGTAAAGAAGTTCAGCATATTTATCTTATTTATTTCGGATACTTGAGAAATAAAATGTTTTGAGATTTAGATGAGAAAGAATGAGAAGATGAGAAAGAGTTAGAAATTTTTGTATCCGAAATAATAAGAAAGAAAGAAAGAAAGAAAGAAAAGAAAGAGAACGAGTGTTGAGTATAATGAGAATAATATGATTTAAGAATGATTTTATAATAATTTTTGTCCTCGAATTTAGAAATTATGAACCCTAACTGGACTTTGCATAATTGATTTTAGACATGGCACCATTTACGAGAAGTCAACAGAAATGATTAGACAATATTTTCGGAATATCTATCGTTTAGACTAAACGAGAAATAGCAAGCCAGTTTTATGAAGTTGTGATGAGATGTTGAGATTATAAGTGATGTGATTTTATTGAGACTTTTATGAGAAGATTTATGATGTTAGAGATTTAAAGACTTGGCTCTTAATTATTGAGAATTAAGGACTTGAAATTGTGTTTGAATAAGTAATTTCTTCCTCTATTTTGAGAGAAATTAATTATGTAGTTTGGTCTTGTGATTAAATTTTAGGACTATGATTTGTGGCATATATTTATAAGTATGACTAATGGGTGGTCATTTGAGCCAATTAATGTATTGAAGGAAGTGAGATATTGATATTGGAAACTATGATTTGAAATTGTTATGTTGAGGAATTATGAATTGATTTTCTGGGATATTTTGATGATATTGAAGTTTGTTGGAATTGTTGTTAATATTTAAATCGTCATGGACAAATGTGGAGTTATTTGTTATTTTTGGTTATGAAGTATACTTACGGATTGGATAAGTCCAAATTACAAGGAAGACTCTGCCGAGAATTTCATCATTTTGAGTTAAGAGCATGGTATGGTATGCACCCACTAAGGGAATTGAGGTTAGACTTGCAAGTTCATTTACATCACAAGCGAGATTTAGTAAATGATAAAAAGAGATATTATTATTTCTCATGAAGAAACACAAAAGAGTCACACTGGAAAGGAATACATGATTGATGATTATAACTCTGATTTTTAATGGGAAAATAGTGATTTGGAGACTAGGTCATGTTCTATTTTATGATTGAATTAGGTCATGGTACACATACGTAAGAAATTTAATTTTGGAATTAGATATGAAGTTGAAGCTTATAATAGCAAGAAGAAAGAATTGAATTTTGGGTTTTTGATAATATAGTGATGCTTAGACTTATTATTGGGTTAAGTTTTGTCTTCTTGCTTAAGTATTTGATTGAGATTTGGATAAAAGGAATTAAGTTTTTTTTATTTTATTTGGCCAAGCGTATTTCTATAGGGAGTAAATATACTACTTAACAAGTTGGCAATAAAGAATAAATACTCACCGACAGTATTTATGGATCTGATGAATTGAGTTTTCCAACATCAATTGGACATTTTTTTATTGTATTCATGGACGATATTTTGGAGATAGTATACAATATGAGGAACATTTGAGGATTTTGTTGGAGACCCTTCGAGATTATGAAAGGGAAATTTTGGTTGACTCATGGACAATGAGGAGATATTAATTTTCAAGTATAAGATGGTTGAGAGTTATTGGTTGTTTATTTACGTTGCGGCTTAGGTAAGCATGTTTACTACAAGAGTGAAATCTTGAGCAGAGTATCGATTTGGAGTTAAAGTTTTGATAATTTTGGAGATTTTTATTTATAAACATCCTAATTGGTGAAGTGTGCAATCAATTAAGTATCAATGTATATGTGGAGTTATATGATCATTTGAGGTATACATAGGAAATACTAAGTTATATCTTGCAGAAAATGTTGTGACATTATTGGGAAGAATCTTAATTATTCTTGGGAACAAATTGATCACTAGTAAGGAATGATCACTTGTATTGGAGAATATTATAAATTATGAGAGATATTGGAAGCATTTTATAGTGAGAAGTTGGGAACATGTGATTGAATGTTTGGAATTATATGAGATAATGATGATGGTCATAAGGTCGTTTTGAATATAAAAGGTACAAGAGATAATTATAGGGAATAATGTGATTGCTCTTATGGTGAGAACTTAAGGTGACGATGTATTGAGATTATGAAATAAGTTGACTTTTCATGAATAAGTTATGTTATATTTGGTTCTAAGTGGAATTCGAAGAAAGATGAGTCTTAGTCATGGAAATGAATCATGGTTTCCTCGTGATTTGAATGATTCACTGATGTACATTAAGTTTTAATTGATGAAAGAAATTTTATGAGATCCTAAATTTGTTCAAGTATTTTAGAAATAATGCATTTGATCGGAGAAAGGTTTATGATAGTTCATACTTTGAAATTTTGGAAATTATTATTGATGGTATTTTGGTTCGAAAATAAGAAATGAAATTTTATGTAATTGTTCTTGTGGATAGAATTGGTGAAAAATGGGATCAGACTTCACAGTGATGACTTATTACGCAGTAGTGTGCAGAAAGAGTGACATATGACAGAATCCAAGATTTATTGAGTTTGAGAAATTGATATAAAATCTTAGCGAGCATATTGACGTATAAGGTTCATGCGATAGATATGATGGTTATTATATTGTAATCCTAGAGAGATTGAGAGGATTATATTAAGGTCATATGATACAATGATAAGCGGTATGAGATACGATTACTATAAGATATGGTGACTAGATGGTTAAATAGATGTTATGGTTATCCCGTGAAGAATCGTGTGAATATTGAGTTAATTGATATTATCTTGATGGTTTATTGCATTATGGTGAAATATTACATACGATTGGGAATTTTCATTTTGAGTCATAATATATAGGTTTATTTAAAGTTTTGGTGATGCAATTTCGATTACTTATTATCGATTGTACTGTTGATGTGAGTAAAGTATTTTGTTACAATAATGGAAAACCTGAGAAGATCATTGTGTGACTTTTACTTATAATGGGATTGTATCTTTAGGTTAAGCAAACTTGATGAGGAATCCTATATGATTCACATAAGTCTTATTCAATGGTAATAGACTTAATCAGAGTATTGTTCATAGTGTGACATGAATTAATCGAATCTTGAACTTCAGATTGGGAAATTAGTGAGGTTTCTTAGATTTGATAATATCATATATGATCCTTAAGATGCTGCTTTAAGTTAGTACATTAGCCCTCAACTAGAATGAGTGTGTGACACCAAGTACTTGATGCATGATTTAAAAGTATGGATTAAATTTTTAAGTTTGAATTCTCCAATATTTAAAGGAAGTTTCAGTCGAGTTTAGAAATGATTTCGTTTGTAAAACTTTTCAGAAAGATTCTGCCAAGTTTGGGTTTTGTACTCAATATTTTGGAATTGATATCGCGCTTTTATATTTTGGATCGTAAGGATTTATTCTTGATCAATCTTCTTGATTTTTAGTTTAAGCATTTGGGTCAATGAATATTTTGTGGTTTCGATATTAGCATAGATCCTATGAAAGGTATTTTTTCGTTTTGGCAATAGAGGGAATTTAGGGCCTCATTTCATCGGACCATTTGAAATGCTAGAGAAGTAGGTGATGTGGCTTATTGTTTGACTTCGCCACCAGAACTTGCAGCTGTTCACAATGTCTTTCATGTTTCCCTATTGAGAAAATATGTTTATGACCCATATCACGTGGTGAATTATCAATATCTTGCAGTTCAGAAAGATTTGTCTTATGAGGAGGCACCTATGTGTATAATAGAGAGAAAAGTCCATGTCTTAAGAAACAAAAATATTCCTTTAGACAAAGTTCAGTGGGGTAGACACAATAATGATGAGGCTACTTGAAAAAAAAAAGAAAAAAAGAAAGAGGAGATCCTAGCCAAGTATCCAGTAATCATAGAACAAGTAAATTTAATTTCGAGGACGAAATTATTTTAAGGAAGTAAGGTTGTAGTGACCAAGAATTTTCACGCATTTAAATAATTATTTTAAAATTATGAAAACTGTGTCGCTGCGATCTCACCCATTTTTAAGTTAACGCCGAGACGTATTCGTCTAGCCATTTACAAGTGAAATAAAATTTATTTTAATCCGAGTCCAATTCCAAATTTATTTAAAATATCTCCATCTTCCTTATTAAATTATTTTAAGTCCAAGTACGAAATTCATTTTATTTCAAAATTTATTTATTCTCAAATTTATTTTCAGTCCAAAATATATCAGTTTTAAATACATTGCCTAATCGAAGTTAGTCTAATTTTTAGTTAATTATCCTAAACTAATCCTACCTAACTAATTCTACCTAATCCCCCCCCCACGTTTTGCTCCTTCTTTCTTTTTCTTTTCCACCCATTTCATCATCATTTTGTCACAATCAATCACCATACTTTACACCACTTTCCACTTCATTCCGACCTAATTTCTCCACTAATCCATTTCTTTTCTTTTTCTTTTCCCATCACTTTATCATTTTAAATTCTCTCCACCCACACCAACTCCAAATTGTCCCCCCCCCCCCAATTCTTGCTATATATAGAGCATGATTTGGAGAGGAAAAATGCACCAAGAAAGACAAGAGAGAAAAATATAGAGAGAAAAAAATAGTAGAGAGAAATTTGTGAGTAGAGAGAAAAAATAGAGAGAAATATTTGTTTTCATGTGAGTATTTTTAAAATCTATTATTTCAACCCTATAGTTTAATATTCGTTTTGAGTTTCAACTCAACTTTTGAAAATTTACATTTTAGTCCCCTCAACTTTCAACAGTATTCATTTTAGTCCCTCAACTTTCAAAGTATTCATTTTAGTCCCTCAACTTTCAAAAGTATTCAATTTAGTCCCTCAACTTTCAAATCATCAATTTCAGTCCCCAAATTGTAAATGATCATTTTTAAACTATAAATTTCAAAAAAAAAAAATTAACTTATTGGCTAGATGAGGCGTACGGAGATTTGAAAGATTGAAGTCATTCCCGCTCAACCACACTCGTTAAGTTTAAAGTAGACTCACCCCCACTAATTGATTTATAATATAATTGCATGTGTTATGTGGATTTACGTGATTATATGCTTAATTGCATAAGACAAGAGTATCTCTTATGAGATAAGACAAGAAGATCTCTTATGAGATCAGAAGAGAAATTTTGTTATGAATGTCATAACTTATATGCGTTAGCGCATAAGAGAAGAGTATGTTCATTTGCATTCACTATGTGATGCCTATGATTAAGAAGAGAATGTCATTGTATTATTTGCATAATTACGTGTTCAATTATCTTGTAAATTAATTATTGGCGATGAGTCTACTGAGTATTTCTTTTGAAATGCCCACTCCGTTTTTAACAACATTTGCAGAGATCGGAAGCGGTGGCGAATGATGGGCAATGATGGCAAACATTTATTTTTAAATTATTTTGAAAGTTGAGATTTTTGGAACTTGTTTATTTATCTGAGCTTTAGAATTTTATGGAATGTTTCTCAAGTAAATTTATTTAAATGTGAGTTCCGTTGAAATTCTTCAAATGAATGTGATGTTTGGATTTTCTTAAAATTCATTTATTTCCGCAATATTTGTTAAATATATAGTTTAAAGAGAGACGAAGTAGCGTTCCGGGTTTCACGGAACTCGGGGCGGTACATATTGGAACTATAAATTTACTTACATTTTACTTAATGTACCCCTACATTGAATAATGCGTAGTTCATATTTGTTTATAACAATGCATATATTTATATAGGTATATTAGAAAATTAAACATTAATATGCTCTCAATAAGGAAAGTGACCTATAATTTGGAATAAACAAAAAGGAAACGAGCCTATCCTTGTAACTAGTTGGACGGAGGGAGTATTTTAGCATATTTTGATAAAGTTGATGGAATAATTTTAGGGAGACATTTTTGTGAGACATTTTTAAATGACATTATGACATGTTACAAATTCATTGGGTGGGGAAAATAACTACCCCACAACTTACTTTTTCACCATCCAATGAATGTATAGCATGTCACAATGTCACTTAAAAATGTTTCAAAAATGTATCCCTAGAATTACTCTGATGGGAATTGAGGTGTGTGGTTGAGAAATTATGGATCCAATAAAATGTGTAGTTAAACTTGATCGTTGATTTTGACTTGAAATTAAAATCAAATTTTTATTAGAACCAAATAGGGCTAAAAAATAAAAATAGAAAATGAAAGATGGTGAAATAGACCGTTCATCGATTTATTTTTCTTTTCCTTTTCTTTTTAGTAAAATTCTGAGCGTATATCACACATATATCTATTTTTTACTTATTACAAATTATATTTAAATGTAATTCTGTTTTTCCCATTTTAAGCTCTAAATCAATTTAAATTACAATATTTAAATAAATTTCCTGGAACGGTAAATATATGAACTGTAAAAAAAAAAAAATAACCTATGTGTAATTGTACCTTTTTTGTAATTGTCTTCCTTCATTTTAATTAAATATTCACTCCATATGTTAACATATAAATTCAATATGTGTGAGTAACAAATGATCGTGTATCGCACGGGTGTAACACTAGTATATATAAAAGTAGGATAGCTGTCAAATTAACAATCACATAGTTTTCCCGCCTAAATGTACTTGCCTCTTTTGAAAACAAAAATTGAAAGTAAACGTTTTCTATGTTGAGATTATAAACTGACTTTGTTCTTTGGGAATTAAACGTTTTCTATGTTGTGAGAAACGAAGAGATCTTAAGGTGAACTTTCTATATAATTTTAATTTTTTTATGTTTGTAAATTATTGTTCTCTTGAAATTCGTATCTATCTATTATGTTACAAATAATTTTTTTGAATACGAATAATGTTTCGATTTAAGTATCATATATAGTATAAGTGTCAATTTAGTTCTTATTATTTTTAGATATTATTAGTATTACATTAAATAGTTAATATGCTATTATTAGTATTACTATATTTTTATTGTAATTACCGTGATTTTTTTTTTATTATTATTAACGAATTCAGTCAATATTCTATCAATGTTAAGTTATTAAATTTAAATATTGACATTTTATTCATTTGTTGTTCTTAATATTATAAATCACATGTATACTATCAGTATTAAAATTATTTTTTAATTATTAACAATTAAATGATTTATTATCCTTAATATTATAAATTATATTTTTTGGAATACATATTATTTGTATTATTATTTTTATTATTATTAATTACTTTAATAAATTAAGCTTTCGTTCTGAGTTAATTATATATTTTTGGTTCACACCTGAAAAATGCGCCTTCTGGGCAGAATGAACTATTTGTCAAAAAAAAAATCTAATCATGACAAATACGTGTTGCATAACCCAAATATGTGCAATTATATGTGAAGCCAACCCAATAAAAGAATATAACCCCACCTTGTCTTCATGTTGACTTTAGTCTCATACCCACCATGTACAACCTATCATTTCTCATGTGTAATTTTGTGATGCTACTTATCGAGTAATACAAGCTGTTATATAAAGTATATTTCAGTTTTTAATGGCACTATGAAATGAGTTCACATTACCAATTCCACAACATCTTAATCTTAATTTAATATCTTATCTTAATCTTAATCTTAATTTTATCTTCATCTTAATCTTAATCTTAATATATATAAAAGTATGATAGCTGTCAAGTTGACAATCGCATAGTTCCCGCCTAAATTTACTTGCCTCTTTTGAAAACAAAAAATTAAAGTAAAATAAAATAAAAATTCGTGTAGAATAATGACATATTTAAATCTGTGTTGATTAATGCAATTGCACTAGTACAGAATTACCCAAAAAGTAACAAATTTGCATCGTTTTTAGATAACTCCGACGCCTATATAAATGCGGTGGCAATTTTGTAAATAAAACTTAACAATAGGTGTCGGTTGTCATGTATAAATCAATGCTTAAAGGCAACGTTGATCAAGGGCGTCGGTTGTCATGTATAAATCGATGCCCAAAACTATATTATAGGCGTCGGTTCTACGCGACACCACCACGTTGACGCCACCCACTCTCTTTCTCACTCTCTCTACCCAAATCTCTCTCTAACCTGCTGCCTCCATTGCCCGTCACCGCCTCCACTGCCGTCGGTATTTCCACCCTCTCCCCCCCTCCTCACACACGCGCGCGCGCGCGCACACACACACACACATGTATGTATGTATGTATGTATGTATGAATATATGTATTTTTTTTAGTTAATGTGTGAGTACACACACACACACACATATTTATTTATTTATTTTAGTTGTTAAAAGTTAACTATTTGGAAAAGATTGTATGTATAGATGTGTATTTATATAAATTTGAAAAACTTAAGAATTTAGGTTTGTATATATGGTTAATTTCAAATTTTAGGATTTGTAAATTTGAGGTATATTATTGTGGTATTTGGTGCTATTGATGAGCTTTGATTATGGATTTTTGTTGTTGAGGAGTTGAGATTTGATTTTGGATTTATTTTGGAGTAGTTGGCAATATAGAAGTTTGAATTGTTTTGGGTTTGAGTATTGAATATGTCGAGTTTGAATATTTTGATTTTATTGTGGCATTTTCATTCCCCCGACAGGTTGGCTAAGTCCAATTTATAACAGGGATTATGTAGAAATTTTTGTAGAAATTTTATAAATTAAAAACTAATGTTTAAAGTGATTTCATTTGTTGAATATATGTTGCATATGTATTTTATTATAAGTCTTTAGAAATGGATCGTAATTGGATCTACGGAAGACGTAATACACATGAATATGTGAAGGGGATTGAAGAGTTTATAAAAAGTGCTAATGAAGAAAAAAGAAAGAAATGTGAAGAAATGATTTTGTACCCTTGTTGTGATTGTAAGAATTTGAGAAAGTTTCATAGCCTTAAGCAAGTGAAGAGCCATTTGATTTATCATGGGTTTAAGGAAGGTTATACACGGTGGATACGACATGGTGAGGGTATATTTCCTAGGACAAGCACCGGTGGCAATGAGGGTGATCTAGGAGAAAATAATTTGAGCAATAATGATGAGATTAGTGATAAGAATGATGTGGACAATGATCAGATAGACGCAATGATGCATGATATTCAAGATGATTTGACTGAAAAACCTCATATATTCGTTAGCTTGTTCAATGATTCTGAAAAGACTTTGTTTTCTAGTTGTAAGAAATTCACAAAGTTTCCGCTGTGTTCAAATTGTATAACTTGAAAGCAAAGAATAGGTGAAGTGATAGGAGTTTCTCGGCATTATTGAAACTTTTATGAGAGATGCTTCCGGAAGATAACGAGCTACCTAGTTCAATCTATGATGCAAAGAAAATGTTGTGCCCAATGGGTATGGGGATAGAGAGGATACATGCATGTCCAAATGATTGTGTATTATATCAAAATGAGTATAAGGACTTGCATATGTGTCCAAAGTGTGGGGTATCATGGTATAAGCGGAAGCATGATAATGATAGTTGGGAGGATAAGAAAGGCCCTCCGGCAAAGGTGTTATGGTATCTACCTGTAATAGTAAGATTTAAACACTTGTTTGCCAATATGAAAGATGTGAAGAACATGCGGTGGCATGCTGAAGGGAGGAAAGAAGATGGAAAACTAAGACACTCGGCCGATTCTCCTCAATGGAGGAACATTAACAGGTTGTATCCTGAATTTGGTGGTGAAGATAGGAATCTTAGGCTTGGACTATGTACAGATAGGATGAACCCGTACGGTAACATGAGCAGTCGACATAGCACTTGGCCGGTTCTTTTGATGAATTACAATCTTCCTCCTTGGTTATGTATAAAGCGCAAGTATATCATGTTGTCGTTGCTAATATCTGGACCTAAACAACAAAAAAATGACATAGATGCTTACCTAACACCACTAATTGAAGATTTAAGACTATTTTGGAATGAAGGCGTGTTGGTGTTTGATGCACATAACCAAATGAACTTCACCTTACGTGCTATGATATTTTGCATCATAAATGATTTTTCAGCTTATGGTAACTTGTCAGATTATACTAACAAAGGACCTAAAAGTATGCCCCATTTTTTATGAAGACACGATTGATCTTTGGTTGAAAAATTGTAAGAAAAATGTGTTTATGAATCATCGAACATTTCTCCTGGTAGATCATCCTTATCAAAAAAAGAAAAAATCGAGACTCGAGTAGCCTGCTTACCATTAACAGGAAATGAGGTCTATGAACGAGTTAAAAATATTGATGTTGTGTTTGGAAAAACTTTTAAGCCTCCTCAGAAGAGTCTTTGGAAGAAGAAATCCATATTTTGGGATCTACCATACTAGAAACATTTATCGGTAAGGCATTATCTTGATGTAATGCATGTGGAGAAAAATGTATGTGATAGTATCATCGGGACATTATTGGACATTCAAGCAAAGACGAAATACGGTTTCAAAGTCAGAAAAGACATGGTAGAAATGGGAATACGGGATAAGTTATCACCGCAAGAGTCAAGAAAGCATACTTATTTACCCCCAACTTTCTATACTTTGTCTAGAAAAGAGAAAACAAGTTTTGTAAGTGCCTAAATGCTATTAAGGTTCCATCTGGATACTCATCAAAAATCAAAAGTCTTGTGTCGATGAAGGACTTGAAGTTGGTTGGTATGAAGTCTAATGACTGTCATGTCTTAATGAAACACTTGTTATCAGTTACAATTCGAGGCATACTCCCAACACATGTTAGAAATGTCATTATAAGACTTTGTTTTTTTCTTCAATGCAATTTGCATTAAAGTTGTTGATCCGGAGGCGTTGGATGATTTACGGGCCGATATTGTCATCACTCTATGTCAATTTGAAATATATTTCCCGTCATCATTTTTTGATGTTATAGTACATTTATTTGTTCACTTGGTGAGAGAAATTAAGATTTGTGGCCTGGTGTTCTTGAGATATATGTATCCATTTGAGAGGTACATGGGTATATTAAAAGGATATGTGCGAAAACAATTTTGACCTGAAGGCAGTATCATTGAAGGTTATTCTGCTGAGGCTATTGAATTTTGTAATGATTACTTAGATGATGTTGATACTATTGGCATTCCTAAATCTCGTCATGAGGGAAGACTAAAAGGTAAATGTACGATTGGATGCAAAATATTTGTTCAAGGTATTGAATTGCGAGACAAAGCACACCGCCTTGTCTTGCAACAACTTACTGAGGTGCATCTATACTTGGACAAGCACATGTCAATTTTAAGGCGGGAAAATCCTTCAAAAACTGAAATGTGGGTGACTAATTAACATAATCGCTCATTCACAAAATGGTTCAAAGATAAAGTCATGCAAGATTTATCACAAATGCCGAACAACATTTCTGAAACTGTAAAGTGGTTAGCGTACGGGTCTGGCATGCTTGTGAGGTCTTATGAAGCATATGCCATTAATGGGTATACATTTTATACAAAATGTCAAGATGATAAAAGCACGATATATAATAGTAGAGTGACACAAGTAGCACTGTCAAGAGATTTCTCTAGTGCCACAGATGCTACTCCAATAGATGCTGCAATGTCTTATTATGGTGTCATTGAGGATATTTGGGAACTTGATTACAGGGAGTTCAAGTTTCCTCTCTTTTGATGTAAATGGGTTGATAACCGAAGGGGTGTTCGGGTGGATGAATTAGGCTTCACTTTGGTGGATTTTGGTCGGTTGGGTTATCCTGATGAGCCATTCATACTAGCATCACAAGCAAAATGTGTATTTTACGTTCTTGATCCTGCCAATACTAAGTGGTCCGTTGTCCTTCAAGGAAAAAGACATTGTTGGCATTGGTGATGTGGTGGATGAAGAAGACTACGATCATTTTGACAAAACCCCTCCATTTTCTATTGGTATACAACTGGATGCACTTATAGGGGAAGATAATCTTGAAACAAATTACATGCATAGGGATCATGAAGAATGATTATGGATTGTTCATCGTTTTTTATTACAAATTGTGTAAGATCATTTACACTCTTACTTATAACTTTCTATTCATTCTTACCCTTTGTCTATGATAAGTAATTAATTATGTAAGATCATTTACTCTCTTACTTATAACTTTCTAATATTGTTTAGTAATGTACACAAATACATGAATAATCTTGTGAAAGACATGGCCGATTCTTCCAGTTCACTGACGGTCAGCGTAATAGCCAAAGGAAAAAGACGAGAGGACCAACAACTTGCAAGAAGATGAAGGAGAAGGGGGAGGAAGTAAAAGTCGTTGAGTTTGACGATCGCAATAGGCCTATCGGGCCATATAAGACGAAATTCAAGTCTTATATTGGGTTTTGGTTCGTGTTAATGTGAATATAAATATTAGTGATTGACATAACGTTCCTCAAGGCCTTAAAGGCATGATTTGGGAAGATATAAATGTATAATTCATACATAGTAAAATTAATAATTGATAGTCAATTTGAAATGTTTTATTTTTGTTTTTTGTTTTTTTACATAAGTTATGGAGAAAATCTAGTAGAATAAGGGAGAAATTCTGTTAAAGTCGCACAAAAAGTCTAGAATCATGGCCTAGCCGGACAACGGTGTGGCCGCATGGTTATAAAAATTTTGTTCTCATGCGACCTCGTGGTACAAGTTCATGCACTAGCATGGTTATATGATCCAATGCAAGTTCCAACTTTTGATTCCTTTTATGTAAGTCCCTATCTTTCATTTGCAACTCAAGTCCTCCATCTTCTAATTAGATCAATTGAGTCTGTGTACTTCTAAAACTCTTAAATTAATTCTCAATTTTCTTCAATTAAGCCCTTGCACTTTTGATTTCTTTGACTTTAGCTCCTCTTGTATTTCTCAGTTGACGTCATCAACTTCCAATTTGTCCAATTTAACTCAATATTTTCCTTATTTTCTTCATTCTAATTGATTTCGGTATAATTTCTAAAATTCAAACAAATAATATATATTAAGTAGAACTTATTCTCTAATGACAATATGATTTCCTAATTTAGACATATAAATATGTGTATAAAATACACTTATCAAATATCCACAAACTAGAATTATTGTTCGTCCTCGAACAAACTAGAACTAAAGCATAAATACACAACAAATTAAATAACAATTATTTTTCAAACTGTCAACTTTCTTGCCATATGTGCCTCAAGTTCGAATCGAATTTTCACAGTAGAAAAGAAAATGGAACAACACGATAAAAATTTGTTCTACTCATCTAATGCATGACTTCAATGTATGTGTGTGTGAATAGCAGAAATCAAATGAAAACTCTTATAAAAATACACTTAATACCGTGTGGTGAATCATGCATAAATAAGTCCAAATCTCATATGGTCAAACAATTTTTTTCTTTTGGTTGACCTTACAACTCTCATGGATAAAAACAATCTTATGATTTTCTCTCATATCCCGAGGTTTATTTTATTTATGTGGTTTCTACAATTCATATAATAAATTTTTTTTCACACTAGTTAGGATTAGATACAAACATTCACATTAAATTCTTTTTTCACACATCTCTAATTCCCTAAGTTCCAGTCAACTAAACTTATAACATGGACTTTATTAAAAATGGACGACTTTTTTTTATGTCCTTGTCTCTTACTCATCTTTGTGCAATACTTTTCTCATTTATTTTCTATGTAACCTCTATAGCAAGTTTTAGGTCGATGTCTCCCAAGCCAGATGACTTTAGGGCACCGATTTTGAGAACCATTAAAGAATTAATAACTCGAGTTACAAAGGCAACAAAGAAAAGTTAAAGAAGTTTTAGCGTCTTATTTGTTAGTCATCTCCCCATTCAGTTTTGTAAGTGACCCATGTAAAGAACTTTGGCTGATAACTCTCAATTCAGATGAATTTAGAGTATCATGTTTTAAAGATTTGCTCGAGTCACTAAGGTTATGAAGAGAAAAATAAGACAATTTTTGAAGCTAGTTATGGCTTATACATGTCGACCAAAAACAATAAATGAATATAACCCGACCTTATCTTCAATGAAATTTAGTCACATACACACAACAACTTGACATTTCTCATGTGTAATTTCCTGATGCTACTTATCTAGTGATACAAGCTGTTATCTAAAGTATGTTTTAGTTTTTAATGGCACTATGAATTACTAGTAATTTCTAAACTTACCTAAATTGGAATGCATTAATATTAATCATTAATTGCTATAATAAAAAAAAATTAATATATTTGAAAAACTGTTCATTAACTTTGAAAAATAAAGATAGCTTGACTTTTTTCGTTCATTAATTTTGCATTAATTAGATTAATATCTTATTAAACTTTAATATTTGTTATTTTTTGTTTAGTTAAAAATATTGGTGACAAATAAGTTTGTTTACATCTCTTAATAGATTTTTTTTTTTTTTTTTGAGAAAACGGTAAACTTTTTCATTTTTAGAAAACAGTGACTATTCATTTTTTTTAATATTTGAATTAAAACTTGCTTGCATCAACGTAAAAGGTACTGATGATAATTAATAATTAATTGAAACTAAAATCAATTATTATATCATCACATAGATATAAATTTGAAGGGTATTATGGAAACCGTTTTACATAGTGAAAGATTATTAAGTAATTAATTTGAAGATAATTAATTACATTACTATTGTGAATGGCTTGTTGATTGCATTTAGCCCCTGTTTGAGATCCATAATTTGGAATAATGTGGTTTGGAATAGTAATTTTTGGAGAATATGTAGTTAATGGTTGAAAATGAGTTTTGAAAAAATGATGTTTATAAATGATGGGTACCAAAGGGGCTTGATGACGTGTTTAGTGCAATGGGAAATGAGATTGAAATTATTAAGGATGGTAATTTTAATAAATGACAATTGTCTATTTAACTAAATTTCAAGTACGGTGGGAAAAAAGTAAATGATGATTAATAATTGAAAAAGTTAAGGTCAAGGTAAGTTAGCCCGAGGACCCCCCTCACCAGATAGATTACCTGAGTTCGAGTCTATAGGTGGGTTGGGATTTGGATTCTTTTGTATATACTAGTTTTCCCCACGTGCTTCGCACATCTTGCTTACGCGACAAAATAATTTATACTCTGTGTTTTCTATTTCATGAAATATAAAATGAAAACCAATAAAATTATTTAATTCTCATGTTTGTGTCAAATTAAGTAATATTAGCAATTTTAGTTTTAATATAAACACTGTCCGGATCTTTTAGGGGGATTATAAACCAGTTTTTTTGGGATTATAAACTAGTTTTTTTTTCGAGGTAAAATGTGTTATTAAAAATTGGAGAGAGAACTTACTTTCAAAAAAAAAATGGAGAGAGAAAATATGTGTGGTTAAAAAGTAGTTTGGAAAATTGTGTACATTATAAATTGGTTTATAAACAAATTTTGTACAATTACCGAACAAGAGGCATAGTGAAATAATTGTATTTATGAAAATTACTCATTTACTTATTTATTGATTAATTTGTGAGTAAATTTATAATAGTTAATTTTTCAGTTTTTCCCACATAACTATTTGTGCATCAGGACATTTTATAAAAGTCTATAGTGAGCGAAAATTCAAGAAGTGATTGAAAATACATTTCAACCATAAAAATAAATTCATTTTTTTTATCAAATTTAAATAACCCAGGGGTTTCATTTTTTATTTAACTATGTCCATCATATAAGTGAAGATTGAATATTTATTTATCCATAAATAAGTTTTAATAATTTACCTCTTATTGCGCTTGAGAAAAAATATATCTTTCTTCAAAGTAACTCTCACGTTAGCGTCCAAATAAATAACCCACTTTATTTTTTATTTTTATTATTTAAAAAGTTATTGATTATGGAAGATTATCTTAATTCGGCTATAATATTACCAAAATATCGTATTGGGTAAAAATTATACGTCTACATTTAAATAAGTTATTGAGTCAATAACAAAAAAGAAAAAAGGAAAAATTAAGTTAGATAAACTAGAATATAAACTTCAATGTCAATCTTTCATCAGAAAATTTAAAGTTTGTTCTTAAGCATTAAATATGATTAATTGTACAAATTTGAGTTGATTTACCATTATAATGATTGAATTTGAAAACCTATATAAACATATATGTTGAATTACAATGTAGTAGCACTAGTACAAAATTGACCAAAAATGGGGAATAACGTCGATTTTTAGTAAAATCGATGCCTATAAAAGGATGTGACATTTTTGTAAATATATTTCAGAAATACGCATCGGTTGTATTTATAAAACCTATGTGTATGTGATCAAGGTAGATAATACGTGATAGTTCTCATAGAACCGACACTTAAAACCAAGCTTTATGCGTCGGTTTTTCAAGAACCGAAACCGACGCGTAAAGGTTAAACCAACCACAATACGCATCGGTTCACTTTAGAATCGACGCGTAAAGCCAATGTTTAATATATTTCCCTCCAGCCCGGCCCCCTCTCATATTTCACCTTCTTCTTGCCCCTCTCCCAACTTCACGTAATACTTTCCGCGCGAGCGCCACTACCACCGCTGCCACCACCACGCGTCACCCGCCACCACTACCACCTCCCTCCTACCTTGTAAGAAACCCACCTACCTCTTGGATCTATATTTGTGTTTGTATATATGTTTTATATGTGTGTGTGTGTGTATGTGTGTGTGTTAATATATATATATTTGTATATGTTGATGCCAAAGTGGACATAACTCCACAGCACCGACCACCAACTCGCAGCAGTTGCGACTCTGTGAATCCAGATCCATTTGATGGGCTTCAGGTATTTAATGTTAAATTATTTAGTTTTTGAATATTACTTATTTTATTTCAACTGGAAGGGCTGACATATATGTTCAATCATGTTGAACAGTAGAAACAGATTCCTTGTCGTCTCACCGTAAGTCTTGATGGTGAGATACAAATAGTGGCGACTTGGATGGTTTATCCATCCGAACCCGAGACTGTGGTGCATCATCAACCACTATGGGCCGATCGTGTTAAGGTGTCCATTGACCATGTTATAGATGGTGCAGAAGCATTCTTTCTTCCAGTGTCATCTCAATACCACATCACAGTAGGAGAAGCTATTGGAAGCTTCTTTCAATGGCATGAAGAGTTGGTGATTTTTGGAGAGGTAATAACATTTAGTTATGATGATAAAAATTGTCTTAATGCAAGAAGAGGCACCAAAATAGGTAAAAAGATCTAACCAATGGAAAACGCCTCAGAGTTTCGAATTGTCATCTACCCAGATACCTACGATTGTTGACGATGAAACGTTACAACGTCTGGGTAATAAATGTAAAATGTTACATACTCTGATCCTTTGATTTCCTGTTGGTAATGACTTCTATCGAGTGCCCATAAATGTCTCTGTGTTCAATAGTACGTACAATGATGGTATTTTTGTTACAGTCGAAGACATCACCGATTTGCTTATGATGCAATGGTTAGATACATCTATCCTACAAGTATTTTCAATGTGAGATTTCTAAACACAAATTATAACTTTTATTTAAATCATTATTTTACTTCTATTTATTGGTTTAATTATTTTTAGGTACCTCCATGGGTTGTGTCAGCAATACGGTGTTGAATCGATTGGATTCATGTCTCCGATACATATTGCATCGATTACGATAAGAACAAATTCAGATGGTGTTGTAACTTATATAGTCGACACCATGAAGGAAATGTAAAAGAAGAAATTCATTCTAGCACCGTATTTTCAGGAGTAAGACCACTAATATTCTCTCTCTCTCTCTACCTACCTAATTTGAATCATATGATATTTAAGTTATATTTACACATTCATAATATGTAGGAATCACTGAATGTTGCTAGTGATTTCTCCTCAAAAGAACACGATGTGCTTCTTGGATTCAACTACTGCATTTAAGCGTGACATAGATATCAAGTCGATATTGAACTCCTAAGTAATTATTTCCTTGGTCATGTTTTTTTGTTTATAAGTGCATGGTGGAAAAGTTAGGATATATAGTTTTCATAGAATAATTGTGGAGTTGTGGTGAAATTGATTGTGGAATTGTGCTAAAATTGATGCATTTATGTTGTGATTGTGGAGAAGTTGTTATAGCACTTTTCAATAGCAGGTTTCTCTACAGGTTGGATAAGTTCAATTTATAGGGGAGACTCTGCCAAAATTTCTGAAGGAAATTTGAGTTTTATTATTATTTCACAACTTGTTCATATAATTTAATGAAACTTTAGGGTTTTAAAAACGTATTGGGCACGTGGAGGCATTAGGATGAAAATCAATACAATGTAGCAAAATGTAAAGGTATGAAAACACATATTTAAAATTTATTACAAATCTTTGAATTATTTCCATATTCCTTTTAGTTTGATTATTAATATTAGTTTTCAATGTGAAAATTTTAGTGTCCTCAGCAACCTGGAGGTTCCGAATGTGGTTATTATGTTATGAGAAACATTTATGAGATAGTTACAGAACATTTTCAACTCGCTTCGTTAGAAAATGTATAAATTATTGAAGAATGAGAATTTTTAATTATGAATTTATATTTTATTAACAAATTACTAATAATTCATTTTAATTGTTTGTATGCATTTAAAGAATACTACCCAACGGAGGAAATCGTCGAGATTCAAAACTTATGGGTAAAATACTTCGTTGATGAGTGTATGTAAATCATTTTCATTCAAACTTGCATGTACATATTTGTATAATAAATTAACAATCTTGTAAATATAAATTTTTTATTTTATTTTATTTTATTACGTATATGTCGATTATATATATATATTGGAAGATGGTAGATTTGGTGATGTGCATGTGGAGAATATTCAGGTCACCGCAGACCACGATCAGGTGATTGCAGGTCATGACCTGTAGTGACTTGAGTTATTGTATGTCACGTTCAGGTGATTGCAAGTCATGACATGCAATGACCTAGGTTACTGCAGGTTATATCCAGGTGACCACAGGTTATGACCTACAATGACTTGGGCCATTGCAATTCACGTTTAGGTGATTGTAGGCCATGACCCATAGAGACCTGCCTAAATGCAAGAGAATTTGGTGCAAATACATCGCATTTATTTTAATGCGTTTCTGGGTCAAATACATCGCATTCACAATCGACGTGTATTGTCTTGTACAACCGATGCGAATGAGTCTATTTTTACGAGTGTAGAATATTTAAAAAAGTTTATTAATAAACATGTTTTGTAACTTATATCAATGAATATAAGGATCTTATATTAGAAGTTTATTTTATTGTTTAATTAAATCAAAGTCATTTGAAAAGTCACTCAATAATTATTTATATGGATTCCCTTTTTAATTATGGGTATTATAGGAAAAAAAAACAAAATAGATATAGGGACATTATTGTCAATTAAAAGTTTCCTCCACATCCATACTTTTATATATGGATAATAATAATTATATTCACACCACATTTTTTTATATATACACCACATTTTAATTGTAAAAAAGATAGTCATTGTTAGTTTACTTTTGCTTGTGTGTCCTCAACATTTTTTTAATTGCATTATTATTCATAACATTCAATTAATTAACATATTTTACTTCTAACCATTATTTCTTTTCAAATATTCTGCTAATTTGCACTGAAAAGATGTGCAAATATTTTGTTTAATTTTTGTATTAGTTATTTATGTTCATTATTTAAACGTATGTGAGAGATAAATAAATATTTTTCGCACTCGTAACAAATATTTTGAACGAAAATCGTCTTTAAAGACAAGATGTGAAAATTAATAAAATGCTGATGATGAAAAAAATTATAAAAAAAAACTTGGCGGGGTAAATGTAAAAATAAGGAAAAATTATGGATCTTCATTGCAATTAAAATATGGTGTGGATAACAAAAAGTGTGGTGTCAATATATTTACCCTTTATATATTAGATAAATAGATCAGATAGATAGATAGATAGATAGAAGATTAGATAGATTAGATATAGATATATATAGATATAGATACAGATAGATTAGAAGATTAGATAGATAGATATTACAGATGTTAAAAATAATAAAAAATAATAATTGAAAGTAATAATAATTAGGTAATTTTCAATGATATTATGGAAGACATGTTTACCCTCCAAAATTTATATTAAAAAAGTGCTTACATTGAATATCAGTTATTTTTTAAAAACGACGCAACTCCAAACCGTGTGAAAAATGTCTGTTATTTTCGATAAAAAAACAATATCAATTTTTTCGCAAATAGCAACTTCATTTTTCTGAAAAAGGTGAAAAAAAAAATTAATAGTTATTTATTATTTAATTATATAAATTGACTTTTATTAATCAAAGAAGCTATTATAATTTGAAGTAATTTTATTGTTTGTAAGATTTTAATAATTATTTTAATATAATATTATTTTTTATGCATTTTATATATGGGAAAAATTATTAACATTTTATTCATTTATTGTTCTTAATATTATAAATCATATGTATACTATTAGCATTAAAATTATGTTTAATTATTAACAATTAAATCATTTATTATCCTTAATATTACAAATTATATTTTCTGAAATATATATTATATTTATTACTTTATTAACTATTTTAAACAATTAAGTCTTCGTTCGGTGTTTACTATATGTTTTTTGTTCAAATTTGGAAAATGTGCCCTCTAGACCGGAATGGATACTATTCATTAAAAAAGATCTAATCATGACAAATACGTATTAGATAACCCAAATATGTGCAATTATAGGTGGACCCAACCCATTAAATGAATATAACCCCACATTATCTTCCTGTGGAATTTAGTCCCATACCCACAACAACCTATCATTTCTCATGTGTAATTTCCCGAGATTCTACTTGTCCAGTGATACAAGCTTGTATATTAATTTTTTAATGGCACTATGAAATGAGTTCACATGACCAATTCCACAACATCTTAATCTTAATTCTTAATATATATATATATAAATTGGATAGCTGTCAAACTAACAATCACATAGTTTCCAGCATAAATGCACTTGCCTCTTTTGAGAATAAAAAATCAAAGTAAAATAAAATAAAATAAAAATTCGTGTAGAACAATGACATATTTAAATCTATACTGATTAATGAAATTTCCATTTGAATCCGAATTTAAATTTGTGTAGATTAATGTTGTATTTAAATCATTGCGACCTTATTTTTTGAGAAATTACACGTTTTCTATGTTGTGAGAAACGAAGAGTTGTTTAGGTAAACTTCCTATATATTTATATTATTTTATGTTTGTAAATTATTATTCTCTTGAAATCGTATCCATCCATTAAATTAAAAATAATATTTCTGAATACGAATAATGTTACAGTTTAAGTGTCATATTTAGTATGATTAAAATTATATAGTTAATCCCTTATCAGTTTAGTTCTTATTTTTTTAGATATTATTATTACATTAAATAGTTAATATGCTATTATTGTTATTAGTATATTTTTATTACAATTACCATGATTATTTTTTTTAATTATTAATATTAACCAATTTAATAAATACTTATAGCTATGAACATTGAATTATTATTTAATTATTGACAATTTATTCATTTGTTGTTCTTAATATTTTAAATCCTATGTATACTATCAGTATTATAATTATGTTTTAATTATTTACAATTAAATCATTTATTATCTTTAATATAATAACCTATTTTAGTAAAGAAAACCTCCGTTCGACGATCTATTATATTTTTTTGTCTCACAATTGAGAAAATGTGTCACCTGGGCCAGAATGGGCCGTTCATTACAAAAATATAATCATGACAAATACATGTCACATTACCCATATGTGCAATTATAGGTGGACCTAATCTAATAAATGAATATAACCCCACCTTATCTTCCTGTGAAATTTAGTTCCATGCCCACAACACCATGTCATTTCTCATGTGTAATTTCCTAATGCTACTTGTTGAGAGATACAAGTTGTTATTTAAAGTATAATTAATATGAACTATTTTAAATTATTAAGTCTGTTCGGTGTTTACTCTATATTTTTTGTTCAAATTTGGAAAATGTGCCCTTTGGGCCCGAATGGATACTATTCATTAAAAAAGATCTAATCATGACAAATACGTATTACATAACCCAAAGGGTTGTTCACATAAAGACCCCTACTTTTAGGGATCAAAATGAAATTTACTTCAATTTTATAAAATTTGAAAATTACTTTTAAAAAAATCTTAAAAACTAAAAAATACATGTGATGCTTTTTAAATAAGTTAGTATCACAGTATGATACTTATAATTATGTTAGTATCACAATATGATATTTATGATATTTTTTCAATTTTTTTAGTATCACATAATGATACTTATGATGCTTTTCAATTTCTTCTAATATCACATTTTGATACTTTATCTCAAACATAAAATTGAACAATTTTCATACACTTTTTAGTATCACAATTTTATACTTTATAAATTTTTATGATATTTTGTCTTAAATATAAAATCAAACACTTTATATACAATATTCTCCACTACATTAGTTTCATTTTCAGGTGTAGTCCAAAAAAAAAAAAAAACACCCCAAACGATTCATTAGCTCATCTCTCTAACTATCTCTCTGAGAAAAAATCTTGCAACTGAAAGGGAGAAAATACTCCAGCTACACCAAATCACTCTCCACACGGGAACAATTTCTAATTAACGAAGGAGGCAAGCAATGCAGTTGAAATTTTACGCCTGCACGATTGTTGTTTGCCATCAAATTGTTATTGCGTTGCTTGAATTGGAGCCACCAATAATGGAGGTGATGGCGGCGGCGAGAGCTGCAGTAAAATTGGGATCGACAGTGATGGCGACGATAGCGGCGCTGAGGGTGTCAGCATAGGATGGGTGATGTTGAGCCTGTGGGGGTTAGGATTCATTTGAAAATGAGGCAGCTTCAGTACCGCCTTGTGAGACATCTGAAGCTCGAAAAATCTTCATTGGTTAAGCCCAAAAACTTGAGGAATTTATGGTGGGGCAGCGGTGGCTAAAGGGACTTGGAACTGGGTAGGTGCTGGGGGTGAATGTCTTTGGAATTGCAATGGGTGGGTGGTGGTGGTGGTTGATGTGAGTGGTGACTGTGGTTCAGTAGAGGTTGTTTGGTAGTAGGCAGACACTTTTGAGGAAGAAGACAAGCTGAGGGAAGTATTTGTTCGGTGGTAGGCAGGCCAAACACTCGTGCGGAAGAAGACGAGCTGGGGGAAGTATTTTTCAAGAAAAAAATTGAGTAGTAAATATCTGTTTTGACATCTAAAACAAGTAATATGTACAATTATCCCTAACCCAAATATGTGCAATTATAGGTGGACCCAACCTATTAAATGAATATAACCCCACGTTATCTTCCTGTGGAATTTAGTCACATACCCACAACAACCTTTCATTTCTCATGTGTAATTTCCCGAGATGCTACTTGTCCAGTGATACAAGCTTGTATATTAATTTTTCAATGGCACTATGAAATGAGTTCACATTACCAATTCCACAACATCTTAATCTTAATTCTTAATATATATATATATATAAGTTGGGTAGCTGTCAAACTAACAATCACATAGTTTCCTGCATAAATGCACTTGCCTCTTTTGAGAATAAAAAATCAAAGTAAAATAAAATAAAATAAAAATTCGTGTAGAACAATGACATATTTAAATCTATATTGATTAATGAAATTTCCATTTGAGTCCGAATTTAAATTTGTGTAGATTAATGTTATATTTAAATTCCTGTAGATTATAAAACGACCTTATTTTTGAGAAATTACACGTTTTCTATGTTGTGAGAAATGAAGAGTTGTTTAGGTAAACTTCCTATATATTTATATTATTTTATGTTTGTAAATTATTATTCTCTTGAAATCATATCCATCCATTAAATTACAAATAATATTTCTGAATACGAATAATGTTACAGTTTAAGTGTCATGTTCAGTATGATTAAAATTATACAGTTAATCCCTTATCAGTTTAGTTCTTATTTTTTTAGATATTATTATTACATTAAATAGTTAATATGCTATTATTGTTATTAGTATATTTTTATTATAATTACCATGATTATTTTTTTAATTATTAATATTAACCAATTTAGTCAATATTTATAGCTATGAACATTGAATTATTATTTAATTATTGACAATTTATACATTTATTATTCTTAATATTATAAATCCTATGTATACTATCAGTATTATAATTATGTTTTAATTATTTACAATTAAATCATTTATTATCTTTAATATTATAACCTATTTTAATAAAGAAAGCCTCTGTTCGACGATCTATTATATGTTTTTGTCTCACACCTGAGAAAATGTGCCATTTAAGCCGGAATGGACCATTCATTACAAAAATATAATCATGACAAATACATGTCACATTACCCAAGTATGTGCAATTATAGGTGGACCTAATCCAATAAATGAATATAACCCCACATTATCTTCCGGTGGAATTTAGTTCCATGCCCACAACACCATGTCATTTCTCATGTGTAATTTCCTAATGCTACTTGTCGAGTGATACAAGTTGTTATTTAAAGTATACTTAATATGAATTTTCTACATGACACAAGTGCTCGAGCGCTAATCAAGCACATTTCGAGCGCCACGAGTACTGATAAACCTCCTCGAGCGATAATTTTGTGGCCAGCGAGCGATTGTCAATGTGTTGTCATAACTATCCCTTCCGATGTCTGATTGATGTGATTCAAAGTGCATTGGAAAATGAACTCAAAAAATTGCTCCGTTTGTAACACTGTTTGGTTTATAAACTTGTTTATTTATGATTTTGAGGTAAAAAGTAATGGTTGAAAATTGGAGAGAGAAAATGTGTGTGGTTAAAAAGTGATTTGAGAAATTGTGTTGTTTATAAACATGTTTATAAACAAAAAAGATGCTTTTACCAAATGGATATTTCTACTAAAATAGCATTTCCCAAATTCTAAGGCCCTATTTTCTTTACTGTTTTGAGGTCGTTTTCTATTTTTATTTTCGAAAACACTAAAATTGCGTTCTCTTTACCATTTTCAAAAACACATTTTGGAAAACAAAAAAAAAATTGTACGCAAAACGCTCAAAACCTCGTTTTGGGCGTTTTGTGTGTATTTCAACAAAAAATATTCAAAACGTGGAAAATGTGTTTTGGGATTTTTTTTTTTTTTTTAAGAATTATCCTAACTTGGATTATACCTTAATATAATTTTTTTTATTTTTTTATAATTATCCTAACTTGGAACTAAGCTTAAATAAGTTTTTTTTTTAGAATTATCCTAACTTGGAACTAAGCTTAAATAAAGTTTTATTGAATTCAATATCAACATTACAAAAACATTAAGTGAAAATTCTTGTTATATTTCAAAAAATGCCTTGATAAATGAATTCTGGTGATTTTAAAAAACTTGCATTTTCTGGATTTTAATAGAACTAGAGCTTCCTCAAATCCCGAACTTGACCAAACTGTGTTAATATAAATTCTTATTGCTCACATTAGTGTGTTGCATGTAACCATATTTTCAGTATATTGTGAAAGGAAATTTAAGTTTGAACTACTAGTATTCTGAAAGCAGATTAATTAAAAATATTTTAAGTAGTATTCTGCAAATTTTCAAACAGAATGTATTTTTCAACTTTTCATTTTCAAAAACAGTTTTCAGAAATGACAAACCAAACGCGTTTTCAGCAAATTTGAAAACAAAAATAAAAATAGGAAATACAAAATATTTTCGAAAATGAAAATACAAAATAAAATACAAACAGAACGTCATCTAACATTTGCTACATTGAAAGTGGGTCGAAACCTGTAGCCGAGAATTTGAAACATAATCCTTGAGAGTTTTTTTACTATTCCTTGTACAAGTAGCATTCCTCAACAATTTATTATATAGTGAAAAATTTTGACGGTCCGTAAATTTTGCGATATTTTATTTTCTTATTGACTTAATTATTTTTTGAACATCAAAATTCTCATAGGGTTAATTAGAGAGGGAATTTGTGTGTAATTCCCAACCGATTCCATGGCTGCACTAAAATGCCGTTGAAGAAGCAAATGGTCCCTGGGTTATTGAATACACTGTGGAAAGTATAATCCAAAAACTTCTTAAGCTGGATGCTCGAATTACTCACATTTGGAGGGAAGGGAATAAGTTGCGGATTGGATGGCCAATTTGTGGTACAAAGATAAATGTTTGAAAATATTTAAATCTGAAGATCTCCAGGGTGATATCACAGGACTGATCCGGCTTGACAGTAGAAGCATTCATATCAGAATCTACAAGAATTAAGAGTCTGTTTCTTATGGCTTTTTTATACCTTTTATTCAGCTTTGATTCCTATTTTGATCTTGTTGATGTTCTTGTAACTGGAGTAGTACTCCGGACTCCCTCATGTAGAAGCGTTGGGGCCATTCTTTGTGTTTCGATTTTGGATTTTGAGTTTTGAATTTTGTTTCGAATTTTAGATTTTGGTTGTTTGTTTTGGGGTTGCTGAAAACATGTTCTCTTTGTAATTTTGGAAAACTGTTTTCAAAAATTGAAAACTGAAAAATGCGTTTACTTTGTAATTTTTTTTATATATTTATTTTGTGATATTTTATATGTAAAAAATGGTTGATTTGTTGAATTACATTAATTTTAATGTTAATAAATCAGTTAGTTCTCTATGTCAATAAATTCATCATTAATATTGTTTCAGCTAAACAAAAATTTAACCTCATACCAACAAAATCTTAACATGGATCTATATACAATGGCAAAATAATATAAAAATTTCGAGTGAAGGAAGTGTCTCACATTTACAAAATAATAATAATAATAATAATAATAATTAAATTACAAAAAAAAAAAAAATCTTAACATGGATCTTTACAATAGCAAAATAACATAAGAAAAAAACCTTAAAATGGATCTATATATAATGGCAAAATAACATAAGAACTTCAAGTGAATGAAGTGTCTCACTTTTACAAAAAAAAAAAAAAAAAAATTACAAAAAAAAAATGAAAAATCTTAACATGGATCTATATGACTATATATAATGAAAAAATAGTATAAGAACTTTAAGTGAAGGAAGCGTCTCACTTTTACAAATAAAAATAAAAATATCTTAACATGGATCTATATATAATGACAAAATAACATAAGAACTTCAAGTCAAGGTCTCACATTTAAAAAAAAATAATAAATAAAAAAATTACAAAAAAAAAAAAAATCTAAACATGGATCAATATATAATGGTAAAATAATATAAGAACTTCAAGTCAAGGAAGTGTCTCACATTTACCAAAAAAAAAAAACAAAATCCAAAATTCGCGTTTTGGTCATTTTGGACTTTTTAACACAAAATATCCAAAACGCTATAAACTCGTTTTGAGTTTCCTTTGTATTTGTTTTGATGTTTTGGAAAATGCGTTTCTGAAAATGGGCAAAGTGAACGCATTTTCGATATTTTCAAAAATCGAAAACTCAAAACGGCCTGAAAACAACAAAGAAAACGGGGCCATTGTTTTGCATACTTGTTTTCAATATGGAGGTCGGGCTCAAACGTCCCCCTCCGCTCTTGTACTGCTTTTCAGATGTTAATAAATTTATCAGATGATTAGAATTTTAAACTGGGAAACTTTCCACAAAAAAAAATCAAAAATTATACACAAGTGGACCCGTGAAAAACAAAATGAAAAATAGATTGTTAATTAACTATTTTAAATGGCTACAACTTTTGCAAGGATTGATGGTTTTGTAATTTCAAAAGTAATGTAAAGTATTGTGTGAGAAATTCACGCTGATATCAAGATTTTATTATTACGACTTTATTTAAACCCATATAGTTTACCAAACAAAGACTAAATAAGGAGCAACCACAAATGAAAAGTGGATTTTGAAAATGCAAATTTGTAGTTTTTCGAACTAATACATTAAAAACTTATTTTTGTTTAGAGTGTATCTACACTACCTTAAAAAAAAAAAAAAAAAAAATCTTTCATTTGATGAATTTGTCTACATATTTTTTACTTTAAACCAATTATACGACATATTTCCATTAAACTAAAGAAACCGTTAGGGGTGGGCAAAAAAAGGGAACCCATATCATCGAACCGGAACCGAACCGAAAAACCCGGAACTATATGGTTTCAAAAAAATAAAATAGGAAATCGATTTTGGAACCGATAACCGATTGGTTTTCGATTCGGTTCTCGGTTCTGCTTATAGAACCAAAAAATCAAAATTAGAACCGATATTTGATCCTTATTTTTTTTATGGTCTTAATTGGTTGTCCTAAAACTAAATATCCAGAGAATTTTTAATTTTTTTGGATAAAGTGAAAATGATTAATTTCTTTTTATGAAATTTGTTACGTCTCTACCTTATTGTAACTTTTAACTTCACACTTGAACTGAAATTCTTATTAAATGAAAATCAAATGAGACTAACTTATTAATAAGCGAAGTTGAAAATGACCACGATGGATTAAATTAAATATCTAAATACAAATTTAAAATAATTAATAATAATGCATTTAAAACTGATGATTCATCCCACAAGTTTACTATATTGCCTTGCTTGTAAAACCTTCTAGGCCATTTATTTCATATTTTGGTTTATGAATATCTTCTATTTCATGGAGAATCCTATACTTTCTTTGGAGTGAAAGGATTTTCGAAATCCTTGATTTTGGTATATTTGGTAAACCGAAGTTAGAACCAATATTTGATCCTTGTTTTTTTTTTTTTTTTTATGGTCTTAATTGGTTGAGAATTTGTAATTTTTTTGAGTAAAGTGAAAATGATTAATTTCTTTTTATGAAATTTGTTACGTCTCTACCTCATTGTAACTTTTAACTTCACACTTGGACTGAAATTCTTAGTAAATGAAAATCAAATGAGACTAACTTATTAATAAGCGAAGTTGTAAATGACCACGATGGAGTAAATTAAATATCTAAATACAAATATAAATATAAAATAATTAATAATAATGTATTTAAAACTCATGATTCATCCCACAAGTTTACTATATTGCCTTGCTTGAAAAACCTTCTAGGCCATTTATTTCATATTTTGGTTTATGAATATCTTCTATTTCATGGAGAATCCTATACTTTCTTCGGAGTGAAAAGATTTTCGAAATCCTTGATCTTGTTATATTTGGTAAAAGTTTATTTCAGGTTATTGGCTCACTTTCCGAGGCCTAATACTCCTCGATAAGACTCCAAAAAATAATTATTATTGTAGAATCGAATTAGAATGGTTTGGTTCTTGCGATTCAATGGAACCGAATGGTTCCATTTTACAAGAACCGAAAAAGTATGGTTCTGATCCAATTCTTGAGATACCTGAACCGAACCACCCGACGCTCACCCCTAGAAACCGTACTATCCCCTCCCCTCTGCTCCAATACTATCCCTTGTAATAGAAAAACAATAAAAAGAAAAAAAGAAAGAAAGAAAGAAACCATACGTCTCTACGCTAGCTCTCTCCCATTTGAAAACCCTAAAACTCCCTCTCTTTTATTGCTCAAAGGTGGTTATGTGATTGTGTTACAGTAAGCTTATTCGTAGCTGGTTCCTTAACCTGTGGAGCACCAAAGAAATTCAAACTTCTGCTATTCTGGAATTTGTATCGAAGTGATGATGTCAGCGACGGAGAAGGCGATGTCATTATTGGCATCCTCTACAGTTACGATGGTACGTTGGGAAGTGGATCCGTTACTAAAAGATTTTAATGAGAAGTAGAGAGTTATGATTAATGTTTTCAGACCCGGTTCGGGCATCGATCTGATCGAGAGACTGAGTCAAGGGTCAGACGGTCAACTCGAAGTCAACTCGGGGTCAACCCGACCATTAATTAATATTAAAAAAATATTAAAAATTCAAAAAATAAAAAATATATAAAGCCCAAGTCAAACCTGGATTCGGGTCAACCGGTTTTTCAGGTTCACACTAGCTCACATCTATCCTTAAACTGACACCCCAGCCGCACCCTCACTCACTTCTAAAATATTCCTACATCTCTATAAATACAACACACGTTCAAGGTGGAAAGGGGATTTGTTGAGTGGTTGCGAAACCAGATTTCCCTACCCCCCCCCCCCCCCCTCTCGGTCTCTCTGTTTTCCTCCCTTCCCTATCTTCTTGTTTCTCTTCTCCTTCTCTCTTTTCTGTTTCTCCTTCATTTTCATATATGTTGTAATTGATTTCCATGGTTGCTGCATCTTTTATATATTTCTTGTTACTGGTTTTGCATTGTAATAGAAGTTATTAGCACAAGAAACGAAAATAATTCTCAGTTACAGACTATGTTCTTTAGTTTGAGTATTTAATCTTTAAGGGTCCGTTTGATTCGCCAAATTTTCCATGAAAAATATGATTTTTCATGTGAATTTTCAACTTTCCGCTGTTTGGTTACCTAAATTTTCCATGGAATTCATTTTTCCACTTGCCTCGAAATTTGATATTTTCCTTGTTTTGAATGAATTCATTTTACAAGGGGAGGATGAGGTTTTATTTTTCAGGGAAAATCTTATACTATTTTCGTTACGTTTGATCATTTTTGTTATTGTTAATTGATTTATTTTTTTTCTAAAAATTAACATTATTATTATCAAGTACAAATGTATGAAAAAATTAAAAAAATATATTTTTTTATTAAAATAAATCAATTTTACTTTATTTTCCATGGAAAATATATAATGTCAATCAAACAACAAAAGTTGGAAAATTCCCTACTTTTTCACGTAGAAAATTAAACCAATCAAATACATTAAACTTCTAATTCCCAGGAATTCAATTCCCTAGAATTCAATTCCCTGAAATTCATTTTCTTTCCACCCAAATTCTACCCTCGTTATCAAACGCACCCTAAGAGTTGTTTGTGTTACTTGTTATTGTTCATGACAGGAAGCTAAAACCAAAGCGAAAATTATGGAAAATGAAATTAGTGGATTGCAGAAAACCTTAGAGGCTAGAAATGTCCAGCTTCAGGAGTCAACTACTGCTGCTAAGATGGTATTATCGTATAATCCTGCTTGAATCATTTCTTTAAATCTTTAGTTCTGTGATTTTTTCCTTTTCTATTTACTGTTCCATAAAGATATAAGTTTATGCCTGCTTGTGGTAATTCAATTATATGACCTGATGAAGTTATGTTGTTTTCAGGGGTTTAATATTTATTCTATAGATCCACCATAATCAATTACCTTTTTTTTTTTTTTTTTAAGGCAGTAGATTTCGGATTTTCATATTCTTTTGGTGGGGAGAATAAGAATAGTCACCAAAATATTGTAATATATTATTGTCTCACTTTAAAATAATTGTGTAAATTGAAAGAATTTGTCTCCTTGTCGTTAGCGCTTAACATTTAGCTAGCAAAAGGGGAATCTTTGGACCTTACTCTGGAACCATTTCTTGCTGGGTGTTAATGCCCTTTAATGTTTACACTTAGTTATGCGATTTGTTTCTTCATTCTTGTGTTTTTCCAGTTGAGCTATTCAAATGTTTATACTTGTCTTTTTAGTTGCTCAAGCTATTATTATTGGTGTTGGTGTACCATTATCAAATTTAGGAAAAAAAAAATGACTGCACGATTCTTTGAGTCATCTGTGCTTAGAGGTGGTAGAAGAATTTTTTCCTTTCGAAATTAAATTGAAGACTTAATATAAAATTGTTTTTCGACGAACAAGTCAATTATCTTTCATAGCATTAGAATTTGAGAAAACTAGAATGTTGCTGGGTAGTTTGATAGAAGAATAAATGCAGAAAGTGGGAAGACTACTTTTGAGCATTTTTGGGTTGGCTTATAAGGTGGCAAACTATTTGAAGTAACTAGATTTCCCAGCATAAAGTGCGCATCGGTAATTCTTCCTATTGAGTTTGCTTAAAGGTAGCTAGATTTCCCCACATAAATGTGCTTATCAGCAAAACTTATCCAAAAATGAATTCTATTCGATAACTTCACTTTTTTATTACTTAGAAGCTTACATATTTTCTTAACTTTGGTCCTAGATAAGTTAAAGAAATTCGAAGAAATTTTCAAATTTGTGGTTAAAAAGTGTAAAAAATGAAGAGTCTTATAAAAATGTATGATTGAAAATAAATTTAAGAAAAAAAGTGGAAAAAGTAATCATCAGGACCAAACAAGCTCTTAATGTATATTAACTTCCCCAATTTAACTTGCTAACAAAACAAAAAATTGAATGAAATTCCTATCTTCATTAATTTTTCCTGTCATAGGACTCGCAATAAGGTCCAAAAATACTTGTACTATTAATACTATATTTCAACTTTTGGAGTCATGATATTTAACTTCTGATGTGACTTGAGACATTTGTTACCTAAGTAGGAATATTGGTGCTTTTTATACAAAAAGGATTTGGAGGAAATTAATCAAGTTTAGGCTGAACTACATGCATTGTTCCATGTTAGTATGCTCTTGAAATAATTTATTATTATAATTAATCACCTTTTTGTCTAAAAAGCTAGATTCACCATTTTAATGATATCTGGATAAGCTAATACCTACTTTTTAATAGTCCATACAGTCTCATAGTTGTTTAATTATAGTCAAAACTTTATTAGGGTTGTGTTTGCAATATCGTTCTATTGCTGATGGTCATAGGTGGTTAGTATTTAGCTTAAAAAATAAAAATAATAAAAATAAATTGATACTCAAGCAATGTCTAAAGTTTTCATGATCTCTCCCGTCCATCAATCCTCAATACCTTATCAGAAACTTGAGTTTGTTTACTTTCTTCTCCCTCCACTCTTCTCTATATTTTGAGGATTCCGAACGTTGCCCCCAAGGCACATCTTCGAGTGATAAAATGAGGTGGAAAAATCTCAGTTCTGCTTGAGGTTGTCACGTCAGAGGTTCGAATCCTAGAATATGGATTTAGCCCTTGAGGTAAGTACAAGTGTACAAGTAGACTTTCACCTTGTACCCTTAGAAGCATAACCTACGATTTACATCATTCACCAAAGTTCAGGACAAGACAGGTGGGGGCCGTCAAGGTTGCAACTCAACTTTTTTTTTTTTTTTTTTGGAGGATTCTGAACGTTAACATAAAACTAGTGATAATTGTGAACTTGGTATCTTTTACTTCGTTGTTCATTAGTTCAATAACGGTGATTGAACAATGTAGGGAGCATAATATATTTTTCTTTTTCTAGATGTAAACTATAAGTTTTCTATTGTGTACTCTCTTGCTAATCCATACTAGTATTACACTTGTACGACGCATGTTCATTTGTTACTTACATATATCGAATTTATATGTTTACATATGAAATTAATATGTAATTAAAAATGAAAAACGAAGGAATACAATTAATTACAAAAAATGGTACAATTACACATATCTTAATCTTAATTTTTTTACTGTTCGTATGTTTACCGTTTCAGAAATTTTACCATCAGAATTTTATTGAACTGAAAAGGAAAAGAAAAATAGATCAATTAACGTTCCTATTATATTCTCTTTCATTTTCTATTTTTTTTAAGAAAATATTTGTGTGATACTGACAAAGTTTTATTTATTTTTTTAACGAATTTAAAAAAAAATTATAATTGATCTTCATATGTTAATATGTCCTTGTTTGGATTCCATTTTTTCCATCTCATTTTTCTACAGTACTCAATCCACTCTACTAATTTTACTTTTGGCCTACAATTTTTTACTTTTCAATTCAATCTGTATCCCCCACATTCTCCAGAAAACTCATGTTTTTTTCAAAAATTGATGGAAATAAAACAAGTATATGAAATGCTTATTTAATTAAGAATGAGAAATGGAGGAAGATAATTAATTAAAAAAAGATACAGTTACATATATCATAATTTTTTAAAATTATGGGTTGTATGTTTACTGTTACAGGAAAATTTTTTAAACATTGTAATTTAAATTGACTTAAATCTTAAAGTGAGAAAACAAAATTACATTTAAATAGAATTTGTAATAAGTGAAAAAACAGATATATCTGTGATATACATTCAGAATTTTATTAAAATGAAAAAGAAAGAAAAAGTAGATCGTTGAACGCTCGTATTTTATTCTCTTTCATACCTACTTTTAAAGAAAAAATAGTTTTTTGATATTGAAAACTTTTTTTCATATATTTAAAAAAAAAATTATAATTGATTTTCAAAAGGGTAAGGCAGACCAAGAAACTTCAGGGTAATTTGATCTTTGAGACGATTTTACGAACAATATATTTTTAGTTTGCTCTCATTTGTTATCTTGTATTAAACTTCTAGTTGAGATCTCCGATTTGACACCCATATTACAAATTTTTTCGACTTCAAAATAATACAATAATTATAAAAAAGAATAATATTTAATAAAAAAATAGTTTATAGATAGTATTATTGAACTATAATTTAAAATAAATGAGATATTGAATAAAATTAAAAAATATAAGAACTTTTACATTTGACTTAAATATATTAAAATAATTATCAAGTGAATAATAATAATTATTACAAAAAAAAAAAACAGTTTATACATTAAAATAAATTAAAATCTTGATGTCATTAACAACATAGCATGAATTCTAATGTTATATACTATAATTATTGCTAAAATATTTATTACTTTTTTTTGCTTAGATTTTCATATTTAGAAAGTCATTTTTGTCAAGAAACTATGTCAATGTGCATATTATTTTTGGCATAAATTTTGTTTTTATATATGTTTGTATATAGATATAGATGTCCTGTTTTATTATTTAGTTCCAACTTTTTTGGTTCTATTGGATATATGGATTAGCGTGTACTATTCTATTTTATCATATTCTTTTCCCATGTGATGATTAAGTAGATTCACTTACTAAGTGCTTCATGCCACTTTGTTTCTTGTAATTTTGCCCATATTTGATACCTATTATTGAAAATCTCATTTTTTTCAACACTCTTTTTCAACTACATATTTCACCAATAAAATAATCTACATAGAAACCAAAAAAAAAAAAATCGTACCGACGAGGTTACTTGGGAAAAGAAGAATAAGTTTTAGCCAAGTACCCAAACATTATAGATCAAGTTTAAATTTCGGGGACGAAATTATTTTAAGGGGGTGTGGTTGAAGCGACTGAGAATTTTAAATCATATTAATTTTAATTTATTGAAAACTTCGCAACGACTTTACGTCTTTTTGATAAAAGCGTGTCGTTTGGCCATATTAATTTTGTATGGTTATAAGATAAATATTTAAATTCATTTAAACCATTAGTCAAATTTTCAATTTTAAGGTGTTCAAAAACCTTTATTTCCCAAAATTTTATTTGTTTTTAAATCCACTATATAATGAGTCCAATTTTTGTTGTTAATACAAAAATTTAACTCTCATCAATACCATACAAATATTAAGTCTCAATTAATACTATTTTTTCTACTCCAAAACATCTCCCGCAAATCAAGCCTTACGTTACAAGATCTTTTCAGTTTTCAACAGCTTGTGTATCATCTCTTTTCCTTCCCACATTTTCCCTAACTCACGCTGCAAGCTTTGGGTAAGGTTTTTCCTTCGTTCTGCCTCCACATGCCATCAATATACACAAGCCATCCAACTCGAGCTCTGCTAAGCTACTCCGTCAACCAAATCTCCATAGTTGAACCAAGGTGCCACACCCAATAAAAAGAATTGATCACCACCATTGGAAACCACTGCACAAAGTCCAAGAACAACCACTACCACCTAAGACTCCATCTCAAAACACCATGGTCGAACCCATTCGGTTGCAAAACACACACACGGCCGCCTAACAATCCTCGCCATCGATCCATTACCGAACACTGCTTATGCCAGCCAAAACCAAATCAAACCTCAATAATCGAATTCAAACATTTCCACATACCATTATCATAACCAATAGAACCCATCAATCGCCATCGACGACTGCCTATTCAAAATCAAGCCTAAAATCCAGTGTTCTAAAAGGAGGCATAATGTGCCACCTAGGTGCGAGACGTGGTCAAAACGCCTTGCATTCGAGGTATGCCTATACGAATGTGGTCAATTTTTTTTTGTTGACTGCCTAGGCACGTTTAATCCTGCCTAATCCCGTTTTTAATTTTTTCAGGTAAAAAATCTATTTTTTTTTATATAAAAATATATTTAATGTCTTAAAAATAATTAAAATAATATTAAAAATACGAAATGCATTATGGTGCTTATTCTTCGCATCGACACGCGTACACTTGTGATTCTTGATTCTTGACGTTGACATCTCGCAACGCATTACGCCTTTTAGAACATTGCTAAAACCAAACCAAACCAAAAATAAACCAAGAAACTCAATACTTACCTTCTTCGCCGAAAATTTGGCCAGAAATTGCTATTCCCAGATTCTAATTCTAGCCTCGGTTGCTACGGTTTTCACACCAAAATCGTCCAAAACCTTCACCCTATCACACACCCACACCAATTCCATCATTACCGCCACGTGACTGTGGTGGCATCACCAAGCACTGGTGGCCAGGAATCTGAGAAGGCAACGCCTTCGTCGCATCTCCCTCTCTCCATCATTGTTAAGAGAGAAATAATGAGATTTATGTTTTTTTTAAGTCTTTGATTTTGTAATATTATCCATTAGTCCCAAGCTTCCAAAATTATCAATTTCGGTCCCTCCAGTTTAATGATGTTTCAAATCTTCAGCCCTAAGTTTCAAAATTAATTATTTCAACCCTGCAGTTTTAAAATATTTGAGTCAGTCCTTTTATTTCTTAATATTTTAATTAAGTCCTAAGTCTTTGAAATTCAATTACGTTAAAATGTCAAAATAGTCCCCAATATTTTATTTCATTTTTAACACTCAATTTTTCAAAATTCTATTTTAAGATTTATTTTCTTTGGCTAGACAACGCGAACGGAAAGTTAGTTATTTGAAGTTTTTCCTACTCGACTCGAACTCGTTAGAATTTGAGGTAGACTCATTCTTATTAATTGATTTTAGCCATGATGTGCATGTGAAATGCGATTATGTGATTATTCATATGTTAATATGAATTGAGACGAGACGAAATGAAGTTATATTCATGAATTTGAACTAAGAAGTTATGATGTTATATGGACTATAACATAGATATGGATTACTGCATGTTAAGACGAGACGAAGCTACTTTTATGCACTTTTGTGAACATATGATAAAATGTTAAGCATGATTTGCATGTTTATGTGTACCTTCATGATATGAATTAATTATTTTGTAATGAGTTTGCTGAGTAATTCTTTGAAATACTCACCCCGTTATTAACAATTTTTGCAGACTTCGGAGACGGTGGTGAATGATGGACAAGGGTGGCAAAATGATAAATATATGATTTGTTTTAAATTTTTAAATTACAAATTTTACGTTAATTCGATTTGAAGTTTTACCAAGTGTTGAAGAATTTTGAATTTATTAGCGTAGGAGGTTTTGAATAAAATTATGCGAGTTTAAATTTCAGATATTACTGCTAAAACGCTTATTTCAAATGTTAATTATAAAGGAAATGTGACGTTTCGGGTTTTTTCGGAACTCGGGGAGTTAAAAATAAGACCAAAGTTGACTTGTGAAAAAAATGAAAAATACATTGTTAATGGATAATTTTAAACGGCTATAACTTTTACTAAAGTTGACGATTTTCTAATTCAAAATTAATGCAATAAATATTGTGTGAGGACTTCATATTAATATCAAGATCTTACTATTACGACTTCATTTGAGCTCATAAAACTGACCAAATAAAGAAAAAAAATAACTAAAATCAAAATAAGGGCCCACTCTTATAAATGAGATTAGTTAGAACTATAGATGCCCAGCCACGGCGGCTTAAAGGTTATAAAAAATGAACAGTAACCCTAACTAACTTTTATCATATTATATTATTATTAGTTGAAGTTAGAAGTTGAGTAATGCTAATAAGAATTATTAGTAAAGTAGGCAAGATTGTTACTACATTGTTCCAATTTGAGGAAAAAGTCCATGTTTATGTCCATGTCCATGTCCAACCTCACATAATAAAGCTACAGTGTCAAGGATAATTACAACATTCGAAGAGAAAAAAAAATATGTAAGCTGTTGATCGACAAGCTGGGGATCACATTCAGCTGCATCCAATTTGGGCACATTGGTCTTCAGCCCTAGAAAGTTACAAAAAAAAAATGAAAATACGTGACTAACAGTATATTTGTTAAAAATATAAAACTTAATAAATATATATATATAAATATATATAAAGATTATTAAAACATAGTACAACCGAGTTTTAGGAAAATGTTACAAAGCCACTCAAAACTTCAACTTCCCTATTTCTAACAAAACTAAACCAAAAACAAGTTATATTACTTCATACTTCTTCACAGGGAAAGTCATCAGAGTATTCATACTCTATTGTAACACTATCATAAAAGTCTACATAAAAGTGTGAACGCGGAAAATGGGATAAAGCATGAGAGTAACGGTACGCTTACCATGTGTGAATCTCCACCACTAATGTTGTCCAACAGCTGACTCAATCCACTCTCGAGAGATAACTTCAAGGTTATCAAAGTGCATGAAAGTAATGGTACGCTTACCACGTGTGAATCTCCACCACTAATGTTGTCCATCGGCCGACTCAATCCACTCTCGAGAGATAACTTCAAAGTTATCAAAGTGCAGCATCTACAAGTTAGAAGATATGAAAAAACATGAATTTACAATTCAATAAGTAATTTGATACACATGCAAGTACTTTTCAAAATTATGATTTACGGGCCTGATTATAGATTATCTCCTCTACCCCCAAAGCGCTTGACATATTCACAATACAGATTTCGATAAAATGGATAATCATGTTACTCGGGATTTCATTATCCTCTAGGAATTCTATATCCTGTCATTTTTCCCCTATTCGACTCCAATAGGGTCACAAGATAACAATGTTGTTTGTATGAGCCTTGGAGTCGCAAGGTCCTCACGACACACATCGATGTTCCAATATCATACATTGATTATCGAGGGGGCTAGAGTTCAAAACAATAATCTTTATTTGTAAACTCTTCTTTTTGAATCATATCACGTTTAATATTATCATCAATATGAATTGAAAGCTTTTCATCAAATCAACCTCGCACATAATGTAACACGTTAAGAGTGTATCGAATACTCACTGTTTTGATGATTATATAATATATATATCAACCTGAAAATCATATAATAAATTCATATCATAATCAAAACTAAAAATAAATGGGGTGTCTACATGGGTGTTGACGTAGTTATCGAATCCATGTTCATCGTTTTACATTTGGTGTCGACACCAAATCTACAGGTGTCGAGACCAAGCGTATTTTCAGAGACTGAAACTTCTTTTCTTTGATTATTTCTATCCCCAAGCAACATATTTTGATAAATAATCTTGAGGAAACATGTTTGGAGATCAAAATGAAGGTTTAAATGGATTAAAACATCATTTTGGCAAGAAATCAATACCTAGGGTTTTTGGAAAAGGAGGAAGATTTTTACAGCATTTTCAATCTGATTTTTGGTGTAATTTCTATTTCAAAATCTTCTCTATATATAGAAGAAATAGGCTGTACAAATTGGATGGAGATTATGGTTGTAGGAGATTTTTTTGGAGGTTAAGGAAGAATCTACCATGATTTCTTACGATGGTACTGGAGATGCGTTTCCATGCAAGTAGGAGGTGTGTATGGCAGATAGCGAGAGATTAATGAAGGCTAGAGTTGGAGGTGTAGGTCTAGAGGCCAGCTTATGCCTGGTTTTTTCCCAAATTTCCAGTTTTAAGTGGCCTTGTTTGAGTTCAGTTTTGAGGTAGCAAATGGGATCCAAAATTGGATATTCTTGGTACCATTTCAGAGTACTCATAGATTAATTTCTTATGGAATTTTCCTCATAAGATCTGGTTAATCGAGGAAAAAGTTATGGTATTCCAAAGTTGACCACTCGAAACTGTCTTTTCGAGTTATATGGCGAGGCGCCAACTTTGAATATTCTCCTAGAGCAATACATTAATCAAAACTACAAATAGATTTCAAATCCTCAAATTTCACTTCGAGTACTTATCCGTACATATAAAATATGCATTTATCTGAGGTTGAAAATGGTCAAACGGGTCTCTTAAAGAAAGACGTTTAATCACCTTTTTCTTAACTTTTTGTTTTCAAAATAATTCCATTTTTCTTTCCTAAATTTCCATAAAATTAAATAAATACATTTATTACATAATTATGAGCAAATAAGGACATAATAATTTTTCGGGGTTTTACAATCAATGCCCCTTAAAAAATTTTGTCCCCGAAATTACCTTTTAAGAGAAGAGTTCCGGATATTGAGTCTTCATATCATCTTCTCGTTCCCATGTTTTTTCTTATATAACATCACTTTTCCATAACACTCGAACAATCAAAATTTCCTTATTTCGAAACTTTTTGAAATCGCATTAAGATTTTGATTGGTTTTTCTTCCAAGGTCAAATCAAGTTAAATATATTTGGGTATCTCAAGCAAAATATGGGAAGGATATAGGACATATTATCGAAGAGTAGATACATGAAATACATCATGCATTCTTTTCATCTTTTCTAGTAATTCTACTCTATAAGAAACTTCTCCAATTCTTTCCACAATATCAAAAGGTCCAATAAATTGAGGGGTTAACTTTCTTCATTTTTCGAATTGCAGTAATCTCTTAATTGGAGATATCCAGATAAAAACTTTATCTCCAACCATGAATTCTAACTGTCTACGATGTTTAACAACATAACTCCATTGCCGATCTTAGGCTGTCTAAAATTTTCTTTTTATTTTCTCTACAACTTCAATCAACTCTTGTACCAACTCAGAGTTTGAAATCTTATTCTCTCTAACTTCATTCCAATACAATGGTAATCGGCATTTCTGACCATATAACGCTTCAAAATGAGGCATTTGAACCGAAGTATGGTAACTGTTGTTGTACGAAAACTCGATCAAAGGTAGGTAGTGATAAGTACATTTTTCGTACTTATTTTGATCTCAAGTTTAGACAATTATGAGTATTTTAGAATTTGATATTGCTTAATTATTTATTTATTTCGATTGTTTTAGGAAAAACTTGAATTTGGAAGAGATTGAAGTAAAACGAGAAAGTCATGTACAGAGTATGTGAAAAAATTAGTGTACAATTTTTAGTAAAACTATCTCCACTGAGCCCATAAGATATCATTGAAAATATAATTGAATGTAGAGTCCAAATCAACAAATAGAGCACAAATCGGAGTTGTAGATCAAAAGTTATGCGCTTTTGAAGTTCGATCGACGGAGCAGAGAATTCAACCGCGAGTCATCTGCGGCCAACTTGCAGTCCTGTTTGGGCCCTGTTTTCCGCTGTCCAACCATGGTTTGCAACCCACGGTCAGACCACGGCCCACCTCTAGAGTTTTTTGTGATTTTTTCCTTTATTTTTTCTATTTGTTTTCAAGCCCAACAAGGATTAAACCACTTTCTTGACTTCTAAACTATAAAAAGACCTATTTTAATCTGGAAGTGACTAAGTGAGGTCACCCGTTAATTATGCATCGAGAATCTATGAGAAATCAAAGGGATATTCCAAGAAGTCAAAGGAGAATTTAAGAACTTGGGATGAAGATTGGATCTTATTGCAAGAATTCTTTCTTCTTCTCAAATCAATTTAAGAATTTGGTGATATTATCATTTTTTTTATTCTTTTTGTTTTTATCTTATCATGTGTAACTAATTCTATTGTTGGGACGAATGATGTGATTTTGTTTGAATATTCAATTTCAATTCTTTAGTTTTTTGCAAAATGTTCTATGTGTTGATTTTATCATTGCGTTTAATGCATAAATTGCTTGATCACCAATTTGATGAAATGTGGATTGTTTTCATAATTCGAGATGTGAGTTAACACCTAGACCAAGTGATAAAATCCGACAATTGACGAAAGGGTAGAGATACATAGTTGTGGTTGTCGTGATCAATTTGAATTCTTTTTGTTGAATGCATTTAGTTAGGGCTTATTCTAACCAATCATAAAGATATGTGGTTGACCTATCTAGATAGAAAAAATTTAAACTCGAGAGGGAAATTTTGGATATAATTGTGAATTCGATTAAATACTACTTTCGGAATAATACATGAGATGAGAAATTAAATAGGATAACAAAGTTACTATCGTGAGTCCTAACACTTTCCATTCATAAGAAAACAACAAATCAAATCAAATCAAATCAGTTCATTTCTTTTATTTGTTTTGTTTTCACATTTCATTGCTTTCACTTTTTTAATATTTCAAAATCCAAAATCTTAGCATTATTTTGTAGTTTAGGAATTTATTAATCAAAGCTAGAAATAAATAAATTAGTCCTAATGGGATCGATCTGGACTCAAAAAGTCCACTTTTACTACTTTTTCACGATATTGAGCACTTGCGATATTTTCACAACAAGTAGTGATCCCAATTCTGAGGAAATTCTAACACACATGTGCGAAGCATGTCTTCCAAAGTTTGGATGGTGCATTCTGACTATCTGAGGATGAAAAGATGTACTAAAATTCAATTTCGTTCCTAAGAAGTTATGTACTTCCTTCCAAAATTGAGATAAGAATCTAGGGTCTCGATCAGAGATAGGTAGTGATCCCAATTCTGAGGAAATTCTAGCACGCATGCGCGAAGCATGTATTCCAAAGTTTAGATGGTACGTTCCAACTCTCCATCAGATTGAGGATGAAAAGTTGTACTGAAATTCAGTTTCGTTCCTAAGAAGTTATGTACTCCCTTTCAAAATTGAGATAAGAATCTGGGGTCTCAATCAGAGATAGAAATTGGTATCCCATATAATCTTACTATTTCTTGAATTTACAAATGAGCCAGTTGCTCCATCTTAAAGGCCATCTTGATTAGTAGAAAATATGCTGATTTGGTTAATCAATTCATAGTTACCCAAATTGCATCATTTCCTTTTACCACTTTTGGTAATCAACTAAAAAAATCCATTTGTATTTTATCTCATTTCCATTCTGGAATTGGTATTAGTTGTAGTGTACTAGCTGGTCGTTGATGTGCAGCTTTAACTTGTTGACAAATAAGACACTTGGCTACATATTCCGTAATTTCTCTCTTCATATCTGGCCACCAGTATATGGTCTTACCTCATGATATAACTTAGTAGCTCTAGGGTATACTGAATAAGGAGTACTATAAGCCTCACATAAAATTTCCTCTCGTAATCCTGACACTGCAGGCACATATATTCTATCTCTGTATCTTAAAATTCCTTGTGGATAAGTGTTGTATTCAGTAGACTTTCCTTTCACCAAGTTCTATCAAATCTTCCTTGGAAATGGATCATCCTTCTGTCCTTCTTTAATTTTGTCTATAAGGGTAGGTTGTATAGTAAGTTCATTCAACCTAACATCGCTAGGCTTTAGAATCTCCAAGTTGAAATTTTCTTTCTCCTTTTATAGTTCCTTGGATCTTTTTAATACATGAGCCTTTCCACTCAATGCGTCGCTAAAACATTTGCCTTCCCAGTGTGGTAACTAATAGTTCAATCATAGTCTTTTACTAGTTCCAACCATCTACGCTGACACATGTTCATATCTTTCTGGGTAAAGAAATATTTCAAACTCTTGTGATTAGTGAAAATCTCACATTTTTACCATATACGTAATGGAGCCAAATCTTTAGTGCAAAGACGATAGCTATCAACTCTAAATCATGAGTAGGGTAGTTTTGCTAATAAGGCTTCAACTGTAGAGACGCATAGGTAAATTACCATACAATTTTGCATCAAAACACATCCTACTCCATTCTTGGATCTATAAATAGTGAATCCTTCACTTTCATGTGGAATGGTCAATATAGGAGCAGTTGTGAGACGATTCTTAAGTTCTTAAAAACTCTTCTCACATTCTTCGGTCCATTTAAAGGATATGTTCTTACGATTGAGCTTGTTAAGTGGAGTAACAATCTTATAAAAGTCTTGAACAAATCGACGGTAATATCAAGCTAATCCTAAGAAATTTCTAACTCTGTTGGAGTTGTAGGTTGAGACCAATTCATCACAACTTCAATCTTACTGGGATCTATAGATATTCCATTCTTATCCACGACATGCCCTAAGAAAGTGACTTCTTCTAACCAAAGTTCACATTTTGAAAACTTGGCATAGAGTTGTTTTCTTTCAGTATCTAAAGAATAGTTCGGAGATGTTTTGCATTCTCTTCTCAGGACCTTGAATAGATAAGTATGTCATCAATAAATACAATGACAAACGGATCCAAGTATTCCTTGGACATACGGTTCATTAGATCCATAAAAGCAGCTAGTGCATTTGTCAATCCAAACGGCATTACAAGAACTCGAAATGTCCATATCGAGTACTTCGAAATATCTTCTTCTAGGATCTTCAACTTATGATATCTAGAACGAAGATCAATCTCATAAAAGATTACTGAACCTTTAAGTTGGTCTAAAAGATCATCAATACGTGGAGGAGGATATTTATTTTTATAATGACTTTATTCAATCCACGATCAATTCAGAATCGCATTGACCTATCCTTCTTTTTAACAAAAAGCACTGGAGCACCCCGAGGAGGTGTACTTGGTCAAATAAATCCTTGACTCAATAAGTCCTCTGTACTCGGTCAAATAAATCCTCAACTCAATAAGTTCTCTAATTGAGTTCTCAATTCTTTTAATTCTACTGGAGCCATTCTATACGGAGTTTTTGATAAAGGTCATGTTCTTAGAATTAGTTCAAATTAGTTCAATACTAAATTCGATTTCTCGGTTTGGTGGTAACCTTGAAAGCTCATTGGGGAATATTTCTTGAAATTCTTGAACAACAGGTAAAGAAAAATAGTTATAGGATTCTTAATGTCTACATTATGAGGGCTTATCTAGGATCCTAAGGCTGCGTTCTCTTTATGTTTCAGTTTTTTGTTTTTATTTTCGAAAATGTTTTCTGTTTTCTATGACTGTTTTCAAAATTGTTGAAAACGTGTTTGGTTTGTTATTTCTGAAAACTGTCAAAAAAAATGAAAACTTGGAAAACACGTTTTGTTTGAAATTTTGCTGAAAACTATTTTGTGTACTTGTAATTATATATATATATATAAACACAACATCTAAAAGTGGCTTAAAGGGAGAAACTTTTTGGACATTTCTACCATCACAATGTTCTTATAATTTCATATTGACACTTAATGATAATTAATGACTAATTATCTTTAATATTTTTTTATTTTATCGACAATATCATTAATTTCAAGAAACTAACAATCTAAACTCTTTACTTTCTTACTAAAAGTTTTTCAAATAAAGTCTTAAACTTTCAATTTCATTTTTTATTTTCTGTTGATTTATTTCAAATTATTATATATTCCCAATAAAAAAAATACAATTATATTAATACACTGTCAGACAGGAAATAGATAAAAAAAATCCGGATATAATTTTTCTTGAATTTGAAATTATCATTCTTAATTAAATATTAATATATTGTCATTATTAAGGAAGTAATGAGAAATATGAATAATATATTTTTTGAATTATATTTTTAATATATATTTTTTTCATTTGTCAACAATGTCCTTAATTCAATAAGAATATCTAAGATCCATAACGTATAACCAAAATCACATACATTATAACATTCAATCTAATATATTTACATAGTTATATATAACTCTCAACTACTAATTTTCATTAACATGTTTATAATTTCAAGAATCCTTAATATTCATGTACGTTTTTACACTAAAATGAATTCTACACAACATATACTATAACCCAATCTAACATATTATAAATCCAAAATAGATTAAAAGTCTAACCTCATATTTTATTGAACTTTTTTGAGACATCATTTCTCTCAATTTAAATTTTTAATAAATCAAATGGTTTTGTCCACAAATAAAAGTATAAATCATATGTTGCTACAAAATATGATCATATATAATGAATATTGAAGTATAGAAATTTCCAATAACTAAACATATTCCATTGAAACCTTAATGTATATATGGAAGTTTCAAAAGTTATTTTGAATCTTAGATTGATGAAGATGTGACATTTCTCATTATATTTGTCTATTTATATTTTAATAAATTTTTGATATTAAACAAATATGTTTTCCTTTTAATACTTATAGAGTACCACCAGATTCTTGATACATTATTTTGGACCACAATTGAGAATTTCACTCCCACGCTTCAAAAAGGGAAAATATATTGAATTTATCATGAAAAAATTAGACCAATAGTGATAACACATTTCTAAATATGCACGTTGAAATTGAAATAACTTCATGACAAACAAAAAAATTGAAGAGATTAAAGATGAGATCTCGACCAAATTATCAAATTTATGCATTGTAAAATTCCCACATGTCCCAAACTTTGTTATGAAGAAAAAATACTTGGTACTGAATTTTCAATGACAATTTTTGATTATTTTATAATATTTCAAATATTATATAAATAAAACATATTATCGACGTTGTTGTCAACTTGAAATGCATATTTACTTTCATCAACTAAGTGATTTTAATCAAGATTTTGATTGATGAACGGCTTTAAAAAAAATCAAGATTTTGATTGAGGGAGTAATATATAGTCTTTTAAACTTTGTTTAAATGTTAAAAATTATTCGATTTTGTTAATTATATTTGTCTTGCCTTTTTTGCTATTTTGCTTGATAATCTGCCACACATAATTTCTAAAAATTACTTCATATAGACAATTAACGTGCAAAGCACATTTAGACAACTTGTATTCCCAAAAATGGTTATACTCTCTATATATAATCAGAAGCAGGCAACGTTTGACCTAGAGTTCATATCTATCATGCATTCATAATCTTCTCTTCTCTTTAATATTATTATTATTATTATTATTATTATTATTATTATTATTATTATTATTATTATAAAGCGAGAGCGCTTCCTAAAAACATATTGTGAAACCTTTTTCCAGCCTAAATTGCATTTCCTAATTCGGAAGTAGATCAATTAGTGGTCAACATTTGATAAACAATTTATCAATGGCAATTACCTGGATTGATACTGAAAATGAATGCAAGATTATTTCAATTTTATATTTTATATTATATTATATTTGCATTTTCCCGTCCAAACTACTATCAACATTATGAAAGACACTTAGAGTGTGTTTGATAGGCGAAGTTTTCCGTGGAAAATATTGTTTTCCACGTGAGTTTTCAACTTTGCGCTGTTTGATTGCCTAAGTTTTTCATGTAATTCATTTTTCCACTTGCCTCGAAATCCGGTATTTTCCTTGTTTTGGATGAATTCGTTTTCCCGGGGGGGTTATTTTTCATGGAAAATCTTATACCATTTTCATTACGTTTGATCTTTTTTGTTGTTGCTAATTGATTTATTTTTTTTCTAAAAATTAACATTATTATTATTAAGTACAAACTTGTTAAAAAAATGAAAAAAATAAAATAAAAAATATTATAATAACTAAATTTTACTTTATTTTCCATAGAAAATAGTGTCAATCAAACAATAAAAATTGAAAAATTCTTCACTTTTTCTACCTAGAAAATTAAAACAATCAAATACATTAAACTTTCAATTCTCAGGAATTTAATTCCCTAAAATTCAATTCCCTAGAATTCATTTTTTTTCCACCCAATTTTTACCATCGCTGTCAAACGGAGCCTTAATGCAATAGAAATCAATGCAAGTCTTACTAACCCATTCACGATTTTCAATGCTCACTTTCTCAATTACATATTCTTTTTATTATTTATATTTATCAAGTTACTCTTCCAAAACTTTCACTATTAATAATTTATTAATATTTAATATATATAATCATAATATTAAAATATTAGTAATTATCAAGTTAAATTAAATTCAGTTTTTATGAGAATTATTAAAATTAAATTTTTTTATTAATATATAAAAGAAAGATAATTGCTGAGTGGTGGGACGAGTTGAATGCTAATTTATCTGACAAGTCAAAAGGTATACTTGCCTTGTTAGATTTCAGACTTTATTTTTTGAGATTTACATGTTTACAGTTGGATAAATCTTGATATCAAAATATATGATTGTATCAATTCTACTAAAATATAAGAACGGGTCTAGCTCCCTTTAAAGGAAGAAAAAACAAAAAAAGATAGTTGCCATAAAGGAATTATGTGTTTTCCCTCCAAAGCCAAAATTACTGTAATTAGTAAGTAATTTTCAATCACACATTAAATTGACTTTCATTTATTATCTCTGCCATTTTTTATATATTACTCTCCGTTTGATTTTGTTAAAAATCAGATTTTTAGGAGATTTTAATAAAAATTGAAGAAATAATTAAAAAGTTGATAAAATGTAGTTGAAAACAAGTTTGAAGAAAAAAGGTTAAACAAATACTAAGGAGGCAATGTCTAAAAGTTACGTGTGACCCGAACATACTCAAAATGAGATACATCCATCCACAATTAATCTTTAGTTGAGTCTATCACATTATTTTACCTAAATTGGTGTCATAGCATCGATGGTACATAGCATCGATGGTACTAACTAGTATTATTATTAAAGAAACATTATTGATTATGAAGCATGCTATTTATTGTTCAGAAATATCATCATATGTTTATGTGACTAAGAAATAATGTCATATTGTCTAATCAATACAAGCATTTTCAATTTTATTGCCCAATGTTATCTATTCTTAATGCTACATAAATTGGTGATGATAGTAGGTACATTACTCATTGACTAATGTATATGCAATTGTAATAATACTTAATATATATATATTCTTTACATTTTCATGTACACATGTTACAAAAATTAATTTTTACTTTTTAGAAATAACAAATGATTTAGAACATTTCATAAGCAATCTTTCTTATAAGTTAATCTGATTTTAAGTAAATATATTCGAAGTAATAATAAATAGATTAGACGTAATAAAATTTAAGCAAAATGTAAATATTGTAAATATCTAGAAACTTATGTAAATGATAACAATTTTAGTAAAGTATACCACTACTACTGAAAATATTAAGATATTTTGTGTGATTATAATGTCTTAGTTGATGCACGTGTTATTTTTTTAGTAGGGTAGTAGTTTCTTGGGACAATTGCTCTTTTTTAACTTCCTATATATGAGATCATTGTTTTACATTTTCGGATATACCATTTATGTCGACCTGGTCCCACAAAGTGATTGGGTCTTCTAATATGTTGATTAAATTATTTGTAATTTGTATAAACTTAATTCAAGGTGATGGTTTCTAGAGCTATGAACATGCTGGAAGAGATGGAGAGTCAACTACTTCATTAACCGTAAATGTTCAAATATAAGTGGCCACGAATTTGACCGATTCAATAAAAAGATTCACAAAAAAAAAAAAAAAAAAAAACCAAATAAGGGCGCGGGTTATTTTATTTATTTAATATTTGTTTAATCATCTATTTGATTGTCATTATTTGGAAAAAAAAAGTTTTGAATAGTGATTGATAGAATATTGTGTAGCTGAAAATAAGATAAAAGATTTGAATTTATGTGTAAAATATTTTATTGTTAAAATATGTGATTAAAATTGAATACATTGGGAAAATGAGTTAAAAATAATAGTAATCAAACAAGACTTAGACCCGTTTTGTTATAGATTCAAATCAGATTTTTATTATATTATGATAAAAAAACGATGAGATATGTTGTTAAAAAATTGTGAATCCCATAAAATATATAGTTAAAATTAATTGTTGACTTTAAATTGAAATTAAAATTAAAATTCTATAGAACCTAGCTGGGGCTTAATTACATCACAGACAAGTCAAACTCATTTACTCCACAACAAACTCCCCACCTACTCACATTTACACCACAATAAACCCATCATTTTCCCCCTCCTCCCCACATTTACTCTGCTCACTCTTCCTCACCCTCATTTACTCTGGTATGGTGGCCTTCGACCTCAAGGCACGCCCGATCGACACAAATAATTTTTTTGAAATTCGTATCAATCTATTATATTAAAAATAATTTTTTTGAATACGAATAATGTTTCTATTTCAGTATCATATTTAATTAGTGTAATTAAGATTATATAGTTAATCCCGTATCAGTTTTTATTTTTTTTAGATATCATTATAAATATTACATTAAATAAATAGTTAATATGCTATTTTTGTTATTAGTATATTTTTATTATAATTATCGTGATTATTTTTTTTATTATAACTAACGAATTCAGTCAATACTTATAGCTATCAATGTTAATTATTATTTAATTATTTACATTTTATTCATTTATTATCTTTAATATTATAAATTATATTTTCTAAAATATATTATTATTATTATTATTAAGCCTCCGTTCGACGTGTATATATGTTTTCTGTTCATACCTGAAAAATGTGACCTTTGTGCCAGAATGACTATTCATACAAAAAAAAAAAAAAAAATCTAATCATATGTTTTGCATAACCAAATTTGTACAATTATAGGTGGACCCAACCCAATAAATGAATATAACCCCACCTTATCTTCCAATGAAATTTAGTCTCATACCCACAACAACTTGTCATTTCTCAAGTGTAATTTCCTGATGCTACTTGTAAAGTGATACAAGCCGTTATCTAAAGTATGTCTCGATTTTATTGGCACTACGAAATGAGTTCACATTACATGTTCCACAACATCTTAATCTTAATATTATATATAAAAGTAGGATATTATATATAAAAGTAATGACATATTTAAATTCGTCATGATTAATGTAATTGCAATTTGAATCCGAATTAAAATTCATCAGATTAATGTCATATTTTAATCCGTGTAAGATAGTATTGAGATTATAAAATGACTTTTTTTTTTTTTTTTGAGAAATTACACGTTTTTGTGATAAACGAAGAGTTGTTTAGGTAAACTTTCTATGTAATTTTATTATTTTTATGTTTGTAAATTATTATTCTCTTGAATTCATATTTATCTAATATATTAAAAATATTTTTTTTTGAAAACAAATAATGTTTCGATTTAAGTATCATATTTCGTGCAATTAAAATTATCCCGTTAATCCTGTATAAGTTTAGTTCTTATTTTTTAGATAACAGTATTACATTAAATAGTTAATACGGTATTATTGTTATTAGTATATTTTATTATAACTAGTTCATCCACTCATGCGATGCACTGATTTATTTGACGATGGAAGTAATCTTATAAGAGAAACACATAAGTAAATTTTATTTACATTATATCCACATCCATAATAACTATAAGAAAATATTAATTATGTATTGTTTAAATAAAATAGTATTACATCATCGTCTAATTTAAAATTTAAAATACTAGATGATACTCCATCTCGATCACAAGTTAGTATCTTCAATAAATAATAATTAAATTAAATTAGATGATACTCTATCTCGATCTCAGTTGAATTAAATGATATACGTTTCATGACGTTCATTAATTTTTCCCTTCAATAAAATTGTAAAGCATAATTAATGAATAAAAAGTACAAAGAATTTTTTTAACCTTCAGCTTAATGATTTCAGCATCTTTTGACCATTTGACTTCCTCAACAAATTGGGAACTCATTCTTTTAGACCTCAAAAACTTGCTCTTGTCAATTCCCATCATTGCATCAAAATAAGAATTTTTCTCCAAATCCACCTCAAGTTCAGGTTTTAGAATTTGGAAAGCATCTTATTTATTTATTTATTTATTTGGCTTGTTGATGTTTACCTGTAAGGTAAATATGTGAAGAGTAAGTAGACGCCAAAACTGAAGAAAAATATCCATTATGGATTTTTATACATTTAGGGTGCTCAAGTTGTTCGCTTTAGGAACATTCACCACATTGCCATGCTCATCAATTTTTCGACCCAGTGCATCCAAACGAAGAATGGGAGCTTTGGCAGGCTTTGACTACATGGTAACATAGGAAGGCATATGCCCTAGAAACATATTAATCAAGGGAACAAATTTTGGATCTTGTCGAAATCCCATCTTGGCAGCCTGCTCATGTGCACGTTTTACAACTTCATATAAATTTATAAATTTATAAGTGTTTATAAATACAATCATGTTGTACGGAAGCGAATTAACCGACGGTTCGACCAATGCAAAAATAGAAATAACGAATTCGAAAGAGAAAGAGAACAACACAAGATTTACGTGGTTCGGCAAATTGCCTACGTCCACGGAGGGAGATTCCAAATTTCCACTAATATGACAAATGTGGAATACAAATATCTCTACCTCACCAAACACTCTTTCTCACAAACTACAAATTATCACAAGAGAAAACCAATGAATGTTTTCTTCTTCTACTTGTGATTTTGGGATGAATTCAATGGAAGAGGAGAGTCCTATTTATAGGACACAAAAAATGAACCATAGCCACATTCCTTGACTCCATGTGTATGGTAGAATTCTTAATGGTCAATTACCAAATTGCTTTACCTAATTAATTAGGCAAAGATTAACCAAAATTAATTTGAAGACACTATGGTCAACAATCTCCACCTTGGCTTCAATCTTGATTCAAATGAATTGCTTCCAAACAAAATGAGAAAGAGTGTCTCCAATTGTGCCTGTTGGCACCACACACCTCGTAGGTGTTTAAATTCGCAGGATGTTAATCAAGTCCAAACAATGATTGAACTTGATCGCTGTTACCACTTTGGTCAACATATCTGCAGGATTTTCAGCTGTTAGAATCTTTTGAAGTAGGATCTCCCCTTCTTCAACAATTTCCCGCACAAAATGATATCTAACATCGATGTGCTTCGTCCGTGCATGGTAGACTTGGTTCTTTGCCAAATGAATAGCACTCTGGCTATCACAATACACAGTGATTTGTTTCTGAACGACTCCCAATTCACCAAGTAACCCCTGCATCCAAATTGTCTCTTTAACAGCCTCTGTAACTGCCATATATTCTGCTTCTGTCGTAGACAAAGCGACTGTAGACTGTAAAGTGGACTTCCAACTGACTGGAGCTTTTGCAAGAGTAAACACATATCCAGTCGTTGATCGACGTTTATCCAAATCACCAGCATAGTCAAAATCAACATATCCAACTACGTAATGACCAAGTGAATCATCTCGCTCAAACACTAAACCAATATTAATGGTTTTCAAAATATACCTTAAAATCCATTTCACAGCTTGCCAATATCCTTTACCAGGACTATGCATATACCTACTCACCACTACAACTGCATGTGAAATGTCAGGTCTTGTACACACCATTGCATACATCAAACTTCCAACTGTATTTGCATAAGGAGCTTTTGACATGTATTCTCGTTCCGCGTCGGTGTTGGAAGACATTGTAGAGCTAAGCTTGAAATGAGGGGCAAGTGGAGTACTTACAGAAGTTGAGCTAGCTCCCACGTTTTGTTCTTCTGAAGGGACTGCATTTCATCTGCCATAGCTTCCTTCCACTGATCATTTTCAGAACTTCTGACAGCTTCTTTGTATGTAGAAGGAACATCATCATCTACAATTGGAAGTGCATAGGCCACCATATCAACAAATCGAGCAGGTTTTCGAATTTCTCTTTGTGGCCTATCAACTGCAATTGATCTTGGTTGCGATGGAGGTTCTTGGGTTGAAACCTCCTCTTCTTGTTGTTCTTCAACATACTCCTCTGCTATTGGAGTTTCACCTGCTGGGTCAATCAAAGTTGCATCAAACTCCACCTGTTGCGGAACTTGCTCCACCTGCTGCTGAGCACCCTCGGTCACCTTTTTCAACATAGCAGATTCATCAAAAGTGACATCCCTGCTAAGAATTATCTTCTTCATATCAGGACACCATAAGCGATATCCCTTTACTCCAGAGCTGATCCCCATAAACAGTGCTTTCTTAGCTCTTGGATCCAATGTCTAGAGCAATGTCTAGCTCTTGTTGAAATAGCGCATCCATAACTTCACATTACCACATAGTAAAGTTATTTGTGCCATCAAATTTTTCCACGTCTATTTTTGCATTAGTTACCACTGTTCTTGTTGAAGACACAGTGGGCCTTGAAGATCCATCTAAAATGGCTGGAGGTGGGTCCTCAGTCTCCGTCGGTGTAGTTGAGGAATTTTTAGACATTTTTCAAAAAAATCTCAAAAAAAACATATATACCAAGATCCCTGTTCTCAAAAAATCTTTTCTGATGTGGAAGATCAGTCAGTGCTGCAACCACAGAGCATACTTAGAATTTTAAGAGAGTCAAGGCTCTGATACCAATTGTTGTACGGAAGCGAATTAACCGACGGTTCGACCAATGTAAAAATAGAAATAACGAATTCGAAAGAGAGAGAACAACACAAGATCTACGTGGTTCGACAAATTGCCTACGTCCACGGAGGGAGATTCCAAATTTCCACTAATATGACAAATGTGGAATACAAATATCTCTACCTCACCAAATACTCTTTCTCACAAACTACAAATTATCACAAGAGAAAACCAATGAATGTTTTCTTCTTCTACTTGTGATTTTGGGATGAATTCAATGGAAGAGGAGAGTCCTATTTATAGGACACAAAAAATGAACAATAGTCACATTCCTTGACTCCATGTGTATGGTAGAATTCTTAATGGTCAATTACCAAATTGCTTTACCTAATTCATTAGGCAAAGATTAACCAAAATTAATTTGAAGACACTATGATCAACAAATCAAAGTCAAATATTAATTTCAACTACACTCATAACTACTACCATTATTATTGACACATTTCATATGACCCATACCTATTCCTTTGTATAAACCATTTATTAATTTTCCAAATAGAGACTTATTCTATTGTTCCTAATTCTTGCAGTTAATCATTTTTCTTCCTTTTTATATGCACATAATAATCAATCCAAATTTTTAAAATTCATTCACATCATATTTTCAGGAACCATAGTGGAAACAAAGTTTTTTTTTTTTTTTTTTTTTTTTTTGGCAATAGAGGAAACAAAGTTTAAGATTCAGGCATTTAGTTTACACAACACTTATATTTCAAATCACATTGATAGCTATAGAGAAACTTTATTAAAAGGATTATTGCATAAATAAGATATATTAATTTTGGCTGAAGAAACGAGGTCATAGTACAATTCCAAATGAGCTTTTACCATGAACCTGGGATGTAGAAATTTATTTGTATTATGGTTTCTCATAAACTAAGAAGGTATCATGTGGATAAACTCTAGTCACCATAAATATTCATTGATCACACATCCAAATATCACGGTAAGGATTTTCGAAATATGGAGTACAACAGATTTGTGTAGTTATACACTGGTGAGACATTTTTCAACCTAAGCGATGCTCTAGAAAATTGCAAATGTCTCTTTCACTCTCAAAAGATTCTAATCATTGTGCAAAAAGATAAAAATAAATAAAAAAAGAAAGAGAAGAAATCATACATTCTTAGTTGTCTGATGGCTTTCATCTAGCATTGTTAGCCTTCGCTTGGCAACCATTCTGTCAAAATTTCTGCCTGGTTCCCTAACGGCAATGTGAGAATTATTGAAACAAATGCCGAATCCAATGATTTCCAAAGCTCGCCATCAAAATTTCACAAAATGAAGGATTGTTTTACTCATTGTTCTAAAATTTCAAATAAATACAGGAGAAAATTTTTCTTCAAGTATGAGAAAGGATGAGAAAAGTTCACCGTAAGATTCCTAATTATAATATGCTGGTGACAAAGGGAAGCATGTTAGTTCTTTAATGTCAAAAGCACTTAGTAAACTGGAAGATCCTGCAAATTGGGTTTTATTGAAGAACCATAATTAGCCCAAGAGATTCATTAGTTGGACGTTTTCATTTATTCTTATCGTATGCATATTTGATTTTGGTTTTGAAACTTATGCTTTCTTATTGCCTATGTATGAGAATCTGGATATATGAATTTGGATTTCAACCAAATCGACCATTTCTTGTATGTATGTATAATGGTTTTGTTGAGAAATATGGCTACATGAATATCTGGAAAAAAAATCTGAATTGAAAAGCCATTTACGTTTCTTGAAGTATCAGCATATGGAAAAATCTCTAGAATTGGTTTCATTTCTGTTGAATTTTAATTCGGTTGGGTGTTAAATTCGGATGAAGGCAAATTGATTTTTCGAATTGGATTCATGGATTCTGATTTAGTTTTGTGATATATAGTACGTAGAATCTGTGTAGATAAACTTTTCAAAATAAGGTATGGATCTATTGGTTTTGACTTTGGGATTAAGATTCAGAAATTTGAAGTTTAGGGTTGAATATGTGGATTTTATGTACGTTCAAATTGGTGTTTTGAATCTGGTTTGGGAGTTAGATTAAAGATTCAGATCGAGTGATGTGGGCGGTGGCACAACTGCCACCGGCACTGGTGACAGCGACGCTCGATGCTGGAAAGTAGCACCATTGCAGTTAGGTAGTGTGCTGCGTTCTTCGAAATCAGTTTTGGGATAGGGGCTTGTGTTGGAAATTTGAAGTCTTTAGGGGGCATTTTGCAATTTTGGATAATTATGGTTAATTGCACCTCCAGTCCTCCTTGATTGCTTTGAATTAAAGTTTAAGCCCTAAAGTTTTGGATTTTATAATATCAACACCTAAGGGGATGCGTTCTATTTGTAATTTATTTTCTATTTTCATTTTCGAAAATATTTCATATTTCCTATTTTTATTTTATATTTTAAAATTTGCTGAAAACGTGTTTGGTTTGTCATTTTCGAAAACTGTTTCTAAAAATGAAAACTGAAAAATACGTTATGTTTGAAAATTTGTTGAATACTACTTAGACTTTTTATAATTAATTTGCTTGTAAGTTAAATTATAACATTTCTATTTTTTTGAAGATCTACACTATTAGGCATTAACTTATCTAATTTTTGTTGGAGTAATAATTTAATAATGACTAGAAAATATTACAAAAATAGATGAAGCCATTAATGTTCGAGTCTAAAAAATGTTATAAGAAATTAACAAAATAATGTTCAAGCTCTAATTACTTCCCCAATACAATGTCAATGAAATTTAATAGACATAGAGTTTGACTTAACAAAATAAATTTCAAATTTATCTTGTACTTCTTGAGTAATACAACTCTTAAAGTAAGGATATTTAATTATTTCACAATCTTGCAATCTTGCAGTTTTCTGCAAAAGAGCCTCTTCAACTCTTTCAAATTCTCCATTTATCCACACAAGCAGTAAGAAAATGTCAAACATGAATACAATGCTACATTTACTTTTATCTTAAACACCATAAGGAAGGGGGCGGAGAGGTAGAGCTTCAGATTAAGTGGTATGAAACAACAGGAATAAAATTGTCTCTGCAATTAAACCTTATGAAAAACGATACTTTCAGCATCCAGCCAAACCTGAACTACTTTTTCATTTTCTGAAGCACACTTTGGGATTTTATCTGTCCCCAGTATACGTATATAAGCATCAGTTGACTTCCTCGTTTCAGCAATAATAGCACCACCCTTGCCAAGGAGACATCCAATTTGATTAAAGGAGACAAGAAGTTTTGCCATCAATGTCTCCTCATTGCTTTCTGGTGGGGATCTAAATATTCTTGATTGTACACGAAGTACTGCATCTTGTGGGGCTTATAATCATTCATCTAGGTGCTATATAATTGGAACCGGGCTTTTACCATTTGTGCATTGAATCAATAACGAAAAGCATAAACGAAAAAAAAGAAGAAGTATGAAACTTGAAGACTCCTAACCATAATTGATTCTAACACATACAAAGAAAGTGATACTAATGCCCCTATAATCTTTGTCCCCCCATTTCTTCTTGGTAATAGTCTTTGTAATGGCCATGGATAACTAGAAAATTAAATTTCAAATGAAATGTCGTCGTATGAAGGAAGAGCAGTTATTCAAGCTAATATTACACGATGATCAGACATCTATACTCGATACATTAAGCATGAACGCAATTCTAACAAAATATATGAAACAGTGAGTACAAAATATATGTACACATTCATTTATCACAGGTCAACTACACTACACTTGTAATTGCGTGAATATAGTCTATAATACAGTTTAACAACAAATAACAGTTGTCCTAGTAGAAAGACTACCAAATTCAAACGTGCGACTTTCGTTTTTATTTCAAGAACACCCTTAACTACTTTCATGCTCCAGCAAATTCGTATCTGACTTTGAAGGTTTCCTATTACACTACAACCCCCAACAAGCATTACTTCAATTAAGCATATCAATCTATTGTTGAAACAAATTTATACAAAGAGAAAGCACCAATATATTTGCTGTTAACTCTTGATAAAGATGAAAAGAGTCAGATTCCTTCCTGTTCATCAATTACAATTGATTAATTTTATTTTAGGGAAAAAATTAATCCTAAGTCTAAATATGTGAATATATAAAAAAGAATCTCACCTATGTTTTTTAATATACTCCAAGTGAGACATGGGTCCATCAGTCTCCTGGGTTAAGCTTCTGGTAGTGAAGTGAAACGGGGCTGAAGGTAGAGTTAATGGGGAAGGGGAAGGAGGGATGCGGCTGTGCTCGGGAGAAGTCGGAACCCAAACCTGTATGCAATAGGTTGAACCCAAACCTGTATGCAATAGGTTTAAGATAGGGGGATTTATTGGTTTAGCCATGTGAAATATGAAGAATTGCCATTTTTTGCAAATTGACTAAATTACCTTTAATGAAGTTGGTTATTTACTTTGCAAATTATGTCCTTGAATTTAATTTGGTTCATTTAATTCAATACTTCTTGTTATATCCATATTTTTTAATCTCTTAAGTTCTTCTAAAAATGTTCTATATTGTGATAATTTCTCAAAATATTTAGGATGATCTTTTTTAGTTATATGTCCTAATGTTATTCCTTCTGAAACTTTTTCTTCTATATCCTCGTATTCTTCTATAATTTTATGAACTGTATTTATATTCTTTGTTGTTTCAACAGAATTAAATTCTATTTTATTTAGGATAGCATAATCAATATCTTCGTATATTTCTTTTAGTTTAGATTGTCCAACAAAGTGTATATTTTTAGATTTTTCAACGATAGTTAATAAATATGAAATTTCTTTATTATTTAAATATAGTTTATGATCACAGTTATTAGATGTTGATGTTTGTGAAGTATTCATAGATTATTGGGTTGGTAGATTATTATACAAAATTTTCTGGTATAAATCCATTATTTGATCTAGTACAATACAATAATCTGCAATATATTGTTCGTATTTTTCTAAAAGTTTATTATATTCTTCAGAAGGTATGTTTTCATTTTCTATTTGATGTTTAATATCTTCCATTTTATCTTTCAGTTTTTCTAAAAGGTTATCAAGTCCTTCAATTGTATATCCCGGCATTTAAGTTTGGAATGTATTTGTCGTAATTTTATTTTCTAATTCCATTTTGAGCTGTAATATATCAGAATAGTCCATAATATACTGATCATGATTTTCTGAAAGTATATAATATTGTTCAGATGATTCATCCATATCTATTAAATGAGATATAATGTTATCTATTTTTCCCATTATCCTATCTAACAAATTGTCTAATCCTTCAATAGTATATCCAGGCATTATAAACACAAAGATAAATAATTTATAAAATTTCAAGTAATTTTTCAAACTCTATCAGTGTTTGGGAATTGATAATATCTATATCAGCCATAATATCTATGCTTGGTTCAAATGATATATTATATTTTGAAATACTTTTCTTTCTCTTTTCTATTTTATCAATTATATTTTGAATATCTTGTATCATTATAGATCTTACAGTACCTCTAGCAAAGTTTTCTATCAGATTTTCTTTAAAACTTTTTAATATCTCTTGTGATGCGTAGAGTTGCTCTTGGTATCCTATTTTATCAATTTCATTTTCATATTCAATACCTTTTTTACTTTTGATATGCTTTTGAACTCTATATGGACCTCTTTTAGTTCTGAGTTTTTTCATGATATAATTACTATTATTCATGATATTAAAATTTTCAAAAACTGGTAAAGAAAGATTCATCTCTTCCATCACTGTCATAATCTATTACAGGATCATAATCATTATCACTACTAAACACATATCCTAAATATAATTCATTATTTATTTCAGTATTATCACTATCAAGCCAAAAATAAATAATCGATTTTGTAATTTCTAATCCTAATATTCTTTTTAATGTTGGAAAGATGGCTAACAAACATGGCATATAGACATGATATAACTTTTTTATTTCATTATTTGGTCTAGTAAACTGTTTATGCATAAATAAAGGTTCAATTATGCTATGGTATTCATCATTATAAGGACTGTTTTGATAATTAAACTCAATAATCCTGGATTCTGTCATGTTAAAAGCTCTTCTTCCTCCTAATTCCGTAAAGATAGATATATTAAGAATACTAACATCTTTTCCTGTTCTCAGTACCTTTGTATTTTCCTTCTATTGTTAGTGGCCTTCAGGCTTATAGGTTTCTGCTCCACACCCTCTAATGGCTTCCTGCCTTCACGGGTTATTAGCTAAACCTGGATGCCTTCACTGTATAACTCTCCGATGGAAAATATTTTAGGACAGAGTGTAGGGAGTTTTCTTAATAATATATCTTCTTTTTGGAAATAGGATTTAGAAGACAAGAATTTAGAAACTCATCATAATATGGTAAGTAAATTGGGATTTTATTGATAATATGAAGATTGACAAAGGATTGGTATGAGAATTTTTGAAAGACAGAGAATTTTTGGCTTTCTCACAAACTGAGTGCTCAAGAGAGTTCTGTCTTTCAACTAGCCCGGAGGCCTCTATTTATAATACTACATTGGACACAATTACATCATTGCTTACATCATCGGTTTAATAATTTCACAGCTTTTTCACCTAAGGACACACCTGTCCCTCTATTATTTATTACATCACATGACTCTTTACATTATAGGGACACTTGTCCTTCTATTTTTTGGTCTTGATATAGCCCCTACATTGTTCTGCATTGAATTAAAGTAGATCTATTAAACAACTTCCACTTGTCCATCAATTCTGTTGGCATGTAGAGCAGATCCATCAAGTGGCTTCCACCTGTCCATCAATTCCTTTGGCATGTGGGGCAGTTCCTGGCTATGCACGCCTCTTGCAAAGTGGCAAAGCTTCCATGGATTTGATGAGTGTCAAATTTATTGATGTATTCTTGCAAGATTGTTGACTTTTCGTTTCCTCCATTAGTGAGTAGGGTCCATCCATTGTACTGGCATATGCATTTGAATTTTTTCTGATACAGGTTTTTGGCAATGTTGTAGAGAACTTTAATTCCCAACACCCTTCGGGATCTAAACCATGATCTTGTAATGTTTGGTACTGGCTTGGTATTTTTCCCAACTTCAATTTGAAAATTTCGAGCAACATACCCAATCGTGATAATATGCTCAGCAGGATAATATATCCTTCCATCAATTTCAGGACTAATCGAATAAAATTTTAAATATATGGATCTTTCTTGAGCAAACTTTGAGATTTCTCTTTTTAGTAAATCATCAAATTTTTCGATTTCTTTCAGATCTTTTCCTGGATAGATAAGATCCAAGAATCCATAATCAGCTGCCATTTTTGTCATGACGGGATCTCCTCCCTGAGTAACGATCAATCGTGGGTATACATGGTCTCCAGAAGAGATGTAATAGCAATCACATTCTTGAAGTTCATATATAACTTCAACAGTAGTTTTATATTCGTTTTCTTTTGGTAAAAAGGGGAATCATCTTCCTCTTTAGTACAAATTCTGACTACCCTTGTATGTTCTTCTTTGGCATTGATTGTGATTTTTCGAGGACTGGCTTCATTTATAACAACTTTTTTGGGACTTGGTTCATCTCTTTTAATTGTTGGTCTACCACTGCTTTCATAAGATGTACCTGTTTGTATTTTTGATATAACCTGTTTGGTATCAGCCTGTTTGGTAATCAACGATTCAAACTGAGATTCAATCTCAATTATGTTATCGCTCAATTCTTTAGTATAATTGTAATGAAATGTTGAGATTTCCATCAATTGCTTGAAACTTCCTTGGAGAGTTTCTGCAAGTTGTTCAATTCCAAGTTTTATATCTTCAGCTTCCTCCATGAGAAAGTTCATTCGCTTTTTGACGTCTATCAGGGAACTTTTGATATTATCCATCTGCAAATTCAATATTCCTGCTTAAAAAGTCCGCAAGATAATTATTAATACCTTTAATATGAACTATATCAAAATTATAAAATGCCAAATAGGCTTGCCATCTATGAAACCTTCTATATTGAGGTTCTGGTGGTAATTTATTTTTTACTAAACCTGCAACTTGTGAATTATCAGTTTCAACAATGAATTTCTTAGATAATAAAAACCATGAAAACTTCTTTATTCCTCTGATGATTGCTAACAGTTCTTTCTCATGAGTAGTATAATTTATTTCTGCTTGATTAAACGTTCCACTTGAGTATCTACAAATTTCATTAAGATCTGTTTTTAATATTGCTGCCCAATATTTATCTATTTCATCTGATAATCTTAATTTTGGCAAATTTTTACATTCTTCTTTTAGTGATTTAACAATTTCTGTGTGTTCATTACTCCATCCTTTGGTATTTGTTTTTCTGAGTAAAATTTGAATTTTATGTCTCTTTTTTGATAGATTTTCAATAAATCCTTATGCATAATTTAAACATCCTAAAAATTTTTGTATTTGTTCTTTTGATTCTAATTTGTCTGGAAAACTTTATATCTTTTTAGATATATGGGTTTGTAATTTTATTCCTCTTTTATCTATTGATAATCCAAGAAAATCAATTTCTTGTTTTTCTATTATAGCTTTATTTTTTGAAAGAACAATTCCTTCTTTTTAACATTCATTTATAAATTTAATTAAATGGTTTCTATGTTCTTCTCTATTATTAGAACATATTAATATATCATCGACATAGACAATTAAGAATTCATTAAATTTTCTAAATATGTTATCCATTTTTCTTTGATATATTTGTGGTGCATTTTTTAAACCAAATGGCATAACCATCCATTCATACTTACCTTGTGGTGTACTAAATGCTGTGTATTGAATACTATCTTCTTCCATTTTTACTTGCCAAAATCCTGATTTGCAATCAAATTTAGAATAATATTGTTTTCCTTTTGCAAGATTTATTAGTACCTCTTTATTTGGTAAAAAGTATCCATCAAATTTAGTATATTTGTTTAACTCTTTATAATTTATTACCATTCTAGCTTTTCCTCTTTTTTGTTCAGAATGTTTCATGACCATAAAACCTGGACTACTATGGGGTCCATTACTAGGTCTGATTAATTTTTGGTTAAGTAATTCTTTTATCTGAGTTTTAAATTCTTGTGTATCTTGTATGGTATACATCATTGGTCTAACTCTTATAATAACATTTTCTGTTAATTCTATTTTAGCTTTTGGATGATGTGGTTTCCAAAATAATAATGGATTTTCTCCACAAATTTTTTCTAGTTGATCAATGATTTTTTCCATGTTTATTTGTATGTTCGTTTTTAAGACTTTTTTATACATTATTCTTTTATTTTTTATTTCATTTTGTGTAATTGGTTTTTTCTCTCATTTATCACCACGCTGTGTTGGCTGAACTCTGTAAGGTCTAAATTCTCTTGGTATGTTTAGTAAATGTGCACAAGGTGTTTGTAACATTACCATGTAATTATTTTGTTTATAATATTGAAATTTTTGTATAAAGTCATTTCCTAGTAATATATCACATTCTAATTTGTTATAATTATATATTTTATTTACAACTATTTGTTTACTCCCAAGTATTATATCAATTTTATCAGCACTATTAATTATATGAGTACTTTCTCCTGTAATTTGTATCTTTCCATTAGTATTCCATGATTTTATTAAGAAACTTTTGAATATTGTTATATCACTTCCTGTGTCAATTAATGCACAGGTTGTTATATTTGTTTCAACAATTGTAACTTGTATATAAACGGCTAATGGAAAACTTATTTGGTTATTCATTTATTCAGCTTTTCTGCATAGTATAGTTTGACCATTATGAGTTATATATAATCCTTCACGTTTTATACTATAATCTTCTAGTCCATCTAGAAAGCTCATTCCTAATAATACATGAGGATTTATCATACTACTATTTACATGACATGGTACTAGGAGATTTATTCCTCCTATTTTTATTGGTACTTTTACTTCAAGTTCAGTCATATGTACTTGTCCATCAAAATTTATATATCTATATGGATCAGTTCTATGAGATATTAGTCCTTTATTTCTATTTGAAGTTATATGACATTCACTAGCTCCTGTGTCAATTAATATATTTGATCCTTTTATATGTTCTATTCCATTAAAATATTCACCTTCTATTTTCATATTTCCAGCATTTCTATTAAGTTTTATTTCTTTTGTATTACTAGTTTCTCCTAATTGTTTTCTATTAGGTAAACTTGCTAATCTCCTAATTAATCTGTCATCTTCAAATGTTATGTAATTATTAGGGTATTCTTCTTCTCGTAACTCTATGATTTCTGGTTTATTTTTTGTTATAGTAAGTTCATAGTTTCTTGGAACTAAGCTTATTTGTTTATCTGGTTCTACAGCTTTACCAAAATCTTTACATTTTTTATGAATTTCAATATATGGTTTTTTAGAATAAATGTTTCCATAATTAGAATTAGTAAATGTGTATAATGCCCTGTATTCTATAGTCATAATTTTATCTCCTGGTTCCATTATATCATCTTTATGTAATTTGAAATGTAATCCTAAAACTTCATTAAAATTTCTGTCTTTTAATGATATACAATATTTTGTGTAACATGTAAATATTAGTTTCTTATATACTAGATTTCCTTCTACTGTTCCTAAATTACTGTCTTTTAAATTTATAATTCTTCCATCATGTAAACTTACAGTCAAAGGCGAATCTAATCCTTCTCTAAATAGGGATTTGAACATTATTTGGATACCTGCTAAGTAAACATATTGAATCTTTTCACTCTGTTTTCTATTGATCTTTGTTAATAATTCTGCAACTGTATTTTTTGTTAAAATATTTAATTTGTGTGTTCATTGAGTGGTTCTAACATCTATTGTTCTTTCAATTTTATGATATTCATTTATTGCTACTTTTTCCCTTTTCCATATTCTGTCTAATATTTCCCATTTTCCTATTTTCGAATCTAAAGATAATTTTTGTATCTTCCTGAACTTATTATTATCAAAAGTTACCTTTAATCCATAACCTTCTATTCCTTCATATTCTTGTTTATCTATGTTCTTATTTGCTTCTATTTCTTTATTCTGATTCTGATTCATTACTTTCTGAATCTGTTTCACTTATATAAACTTCTTGATCATAGTATTCTTCAATATCTGATATTTCACTTAGTTCACTTTTTATTTCTAGATATTCTTTTTGTAATACTTTAACTTTCTTTTTATTACAATCAGGACTTATATGTCCCATTTCTCCACAATTCCAACATTTACATTGGCTTTTGTCTTTCTTATAAGTTTTATTTTTCTGTCTCTTATTTGGATTATATCTTCTTTTGTAATATCTTCTCTTAGGTTTTATATATTTTTTCCTGAAGTTTCTGAATTTTTTAAACTTTCTATTTTTATATTTTCTTTTATTATTATTTTTTCTCCTTTCAGGGTTACATCCCCATTGAGTAGGTTTTTCCATATTTTCGCAACATATTCTGGTTAATTTTCCTGATTTCTTTAATAGTTGTCTTTGTTGACATATATATGCTAATCTTTCAAATAGAAATTTTATTCTTGATCCTAATGTTCTAGGTGTTCCAGGGTTATCTCTAATAAATTTTTCAAATTCTATTTTAAAGTATATTCCCCATGAACCTGGTAATTTATTGTAATACATATCTCTATATACTTCTTGATTTTCATTACTATAGAATTGGACATAATAGTATTCTTTAAACTCACAAGTATATTCTTTGATGTTACACATATCACATATTGTTAAATTTATTAATCTTACTCTTGCATTATCTTTTTCTCTTATTGATTCTGCTTCAGAATTACTTATCCAGTTTTCTCCTAAAAATTCATCATCAATATAATCTACTAACTTTTCTATTCCCTTTCTATCTGATTTTATTAGTTCCATCTGTACATTTCTTCTTATTAATGATTTCGTATCACTACTTATTCCTTCCCACCAATTTCTAACATGTCCTTCAAAAGATGCTACTAAAAAATTTATCATTCTATCAGTATTTTCCCATGTATCATCTTTATTGTATAAAAAGAATAGTATCATTGAATCTGCCCAAGTTAATAAGGCTTTTTTGGTATCTATTTTACAATCTAAATCTAATTTTGTTCCTCCATGATTAATAGGTTTATCATAATTATTATTTGGTTCAAATCTATCTTTATATTTATTTCCTCTAGGTGGTTGTCTATCTCTGATTCTATCATAATATTGTCGGTGTGGTTTGTTGTATAGGGGTGCGTAGCTTTCATCTGGATCTGGTAATTCTTGTTTAGAAGTTCCTATAGGAGTAGGGTTAGGTGCTCCTCCGGTATTCATTAAAACTTGGTATTCATTAAAATTTTCTATACTTAACTGGTCAAAATTTTCTATGAGCAAATCTAATTCTTCATCCATTTTTGTCTTGTTCTTCTTTAATTTTTTCTTCAGCTTTTAATTTTCCTAAAGCTTTTTCTATAGATTTTTGTAATATTAATTCTTCCTCTAGTATTTTTGGTAATATGTTTCTTCTAAATTCATCATCCATACTTCATGCTTCTATTATAATTTTTTCTTGTTCGAAATGCTTCTTTCCTATTCTAAGTATTTCTTTTTCTATGAGTTTTTTGTCTATTTTCTTATCTTTGATTTTATTATTTTCTTTGAATTCTCTAATCTCTAGCTTTAGTATATTTATATCATTTCTTACTTCTTTTAATTCATTTTTTACTTCTTGAACATCACTTATTAATGATTTTATTAATATTTTTAGATCTTCAATATATTAGCTTATTGACATTTTATACTCTTGGTTTTTGAGTTTTTTGTACCTTAAATAGTCTGTCATACATATCGTCTATTTTTATTTCTATATTTTTTATTATTTCTTCTATTGATATAATTTTTTCGTTTTCATTCTTTCTGATTTTCTCATTTAATTTATCTATTTTTTCTATAATTATTCCAATTTTATCTTGATTAATTAATTCTTCTGATTTTCTTTGGAATTCTTTTAAGATTTCTTCATCTATATTTTTAACGTCTCCTATCATTTCTTTTAATTCTTTGAATTGTATTGTTAGTTTATTTTGAATATTTTGTAATTTTTCTTTGATATTCATATCCTGTATATTTAATTGTTGTAATTCTTCAATGGCAAGTTTATCTTGTGAATTTATGTTTTTATATGTTTGCCATAAAAATGCACTTATCCAATTTAATTGCATATTAAGAAATCCATCTGATTCTCCCCATGAGCTTAGTGGTTGAAACATAGTTATATTAGCTCCTTTTATTTGGTAAGATCCTACTGGTAGATTAATATTTTCTATTATTTGTTTTTCAAATTTTATTTCTGAAAATTCTGTCATTAAATTTTTCCTTTGATATGCTCAACTTCTAATCTTAATTCCGTATCATATTTTACTTATTTACATATCATTATATTATATTCACAAAATTCTTCAATTGATCTTAACATCGTTTTTCTTTGTTGTGCTTTATAACTTTTTATGTAATATTTTATTTCTCCAGTTATATCATATTTTTCCATATTAATTTTTTCTTTGTTATTTATGATCATAAGTATATTAGGTAATTGTTTTAGAATTGTATTAAAATATTTTCTTTTACTTTCTAATGATTTTAGTCTTAGAAATCCTTTTCTTTTTATATTTCTTTCTTCTATCATTTGGTCTAATAGATTTCCTCTTTGTTCGATTATTGAATCTAATTTCTCATTTGTTTTCATATCTAGATATTTTATTAATAAGGGTTCTCCTCTATGATAGTCCATTTCTATAATCTTTGTATAATTCTTCTAGTATATCTTTGTGGATTAAATCTAATATTTCGTTATAATGAAATCTTCTTTTATTATATCGAAATTTATTAGATCATAAATGTATTTTCTTATATCTTCGTCTAAGTCTTTTAAAGTTCTCAATATTTCTATTTTATAATTATCGGGTAGTATTAATGTATGCATAATCATAAATCTTGATGTGTATATTATATATTTATTTTTAATTTGTGTTATATAATATTTATCTTTTAGATCTGCCATATGGCTCTGATACCATGTGAGGGGGTGCTACTATGAGCGAACAAAAATCAAATAAAATCATATAAACAAATTAAGTAAATGAAAGTATATAAATGTAAAGTTTTAAGGACTAAGTTGTAACTTTTCTAAATTCTAAGAGGCTTGGTTGAAATATGATATTTAAGGGTATTTGAGGTAGTTTATAGTATTTAAGGCTATTTTGATGAATTGATAAAATTTTTGGCTATTTTCCCAAAAGGCCATTTTCATGTGGCCATTTCCATGGTATGCCACGTTTAAGATAAGTTAGGTCAAGTTTAAGCCGAAAAAAAAAGAAGAGGAATTGACTTGCAAATGGTGTGGGTTGAACATTTGACCACTTTAGTAACAAGTGTGAAAGTGTTTTGCGCGATTTGGATGTTTCTCTTGATTTTCATTTAAAACATCCAAAACATTGTTTCCGGCCTTTCTGTATTTTGTGTGTAAATTTTTTTCTTCTTTTCTAAAACTCGTTTTGGAAAATGACTAAGAGAACGCGTTTTAGCTGTTTCAAAAAATAAATACAGAAAACGACTTCAAAATAGCAAAGAGAACAAGACCTAAAGTTTGAAAATTTTCTAAATTGGTCCTTCAATTTTGAAAATTTTCTAATTCAGTCCTTAAAGTTTCAAAATTTTCTAATTTGGATCCTAAAGTTTGATATTCTTTCAAATTGGAACCTAAAGTTTGGAATTCTTCTAAATTGGCCATTATGGGTTTGGGAAAATTGCAATTATGTCCTTTAGTTTAAATTTTTCATAATTGACCACCAAAAGTTTAAGAATATTGCAATTTGACCTTCCCAACTTAAGGATTACATCATTCTAAAGTTTTGAATTCTATAATTCAAATCCTAAAGTCAAAGATTTATGCAAATCAGTTATTCCAATTTCAAATCTTGGTACAACGGACTCTTTTGAGAGATATAATATTTGAAAGTGAGTTAGTTGAAACAACATGTTGCTAAATCGACCTCTCTCGTGGATACTAATTAACTTAGAATATTAGAAGGTATTTGTGTTTGTTATTCATGCTGATGTTGATCATTCCAAAGGAAGGTTAGTGTTTGGCTCGAATTTCACATTTACCTGTGGTGATAAACACATGGTTATTATTTGGTTTACATGTGATCAATAAATCAGTCCAAAGAAATGTTTATTTGTTGACATGTCTTACTGTCAGTGTTTGATCACTATATCAAGATAAAACTAGGTATTTGTGTGTGTTATTCATGCAGGTATTGATAGGCGCACAGGAAGGTCAATGTTTTGCTCGAATTTCACATGCACGTGTGGTGATAAACGCGTGACAGTTATTTTGTTTAACGTGTGATCAATAAATCGATCCAAAGAAAGGTTTATTAATTGACATGTCTTACTGTCAATGTTTGATCATTAGACCGGAGTACCACTTACAAGTCAATATTTCTGTCCAAAGACTAAATGTTGATGTTGTGCTAGGTATCTTGTGATGGGCCCTGCCAATATTTGAAACTATGATTTGTACAATAAGGTACTTATGTAAGTTATTTTGTTTAAATGTTCTCTATTCAGTTTCAAGTTCTGTTACTAGTGTCTCTGGTAGCGTAAATCTCAATTCCCATGCTTATGGGACAAATTTCAAAGATTGGAAGAGAACATTAATATTGTTCTTGAGTGCATGGGTCTAGACCGTGCACTTAGGATTGAGCAACCTGCTCCTCTGACAAATGATAGTTCATATGATCAAAGGAGGAACTTTGAGAAGTGAGATCGCTCAAATCGCATGACTCTAATGATCATTAAGCACGACATTTCGGAAGCCTTTAGTGGCATAATATCCGAGGAGGTAAATAATGCCAAGGAATTCCTTATCGAAATTAAGAAACGTTTTGGGAAAAACGATAAGGCTGAAACAAGCACGCTTCTACAAAGCTTGATTTCATTAAAGTATAAAGGAAATGAGAACATAAGGGAGTACATCATGCATGTAATAACTCGAGTCCCACTTAACGGCTGTCTCGGTCGTTAGATGACGATGTACTATCCCCATTGTACCAACATGGGTCTTTCAGCATGTTTTATCCTCACTCACACGCTCCCTGAGAAAATTTCCCAATGGGTCACCAATCGTAGAATTGTTCCAAGTCAAACACGCTTAACTGTGGAGGAAGGTGCACCTTGTTGGTATGAGTAGTACATATCATTTCTCTTAAGCTTTCCTAGCCTGGGTGTTACAATGCAGATGACTCATACTGCTTAAAAAAACTTAAGGCACTAAAACGTGACTTGTCTGATGACTTGCTCGTGCATTTTTTATTGATATTACTTCCTACACAATTCAGTAAATTAAGGTTAGTTATAACTATCAAAAGGAGAAATGGACTCTTAATGAGCTCATTTCATAGTGTGCAAGCTTCTTGCACAATTCAGAAAATTTAAGGACAATTATAACTGTCAAAGGGAGAAATGTACACTTAATGTGCTCATTTTTCATTTTGTGTGCAAGAGGAAGAAAAGTTGAAGTATGATAGAACTGAAAGTATTCACTTGGACAACACCTTTAAAGATAAGGGCAAGAAAAGAAATAAAGAAAATGAAGTTATTAAGGGTCCAGAACAAAAGAAACGACATAAAGACATTGAAGATTGTTTCTTTTGCCAAAAAATTGGACATTTGAAGAAAGATTGTACAGAGTACCAACTAAAGTTTTTACGAAAACACCTTATGAGCTTTTGACGGGCAGAAAGCTTAGTCTAAAGTATTTCCACATTTAGGGATGTCCAGCTAAGCCTTATTGGCCACATGAAAAGAAATTGGATTCCAAAACAGTAGGCGACTACTTTATTAGTTATTATGTGCGAGCAAGGGGCTATAAATTTTATGATCCCACACTTAAGTCAATTTTTGAAACGGGAACTGAAACATTTTTTGAGGATGTTGAGTTTAGGGAGAGAAATAAGATTAGAGATATTGTATTTGAGGAAGAAGTTGAGACACGATCACTCTCGATCCCTACTATTGCTATTGATAATGTATAAGTTTCTATACCTGTCATTGATCAAGAAGCATATTCGGAACCTCAACAAGACAATGTTAAGGAACCTTCCATCCAAAATAAGGTAATTATTCTAGAAATACAAACTCAACAACCTCAAGAACTAATGTCATTAAGGAGATCAACGAGAGAAAGGAAAAATGCTATTCCGGATAATTTCTCCAAGAATATGAAGAAATAATGGAATTGTGGAAATGATCCAATCATTTCCACTATCAGGCCATGCAGGGTTTTAACTCTTAAAAGTGGATTGATGTCATGAATAAGGAGTATAAGCCTATGCAAGACAATAAAGTTTGGGATCTAGTCCTATTACCAGAAGGTGCGAAGCCAATTGGTTGTAAATTGATTTTTAAAATCAAGAGGGATTCGATAGGTAATATGGAAAGATATAAGGCTCGTCTTGTAACTAAAGGCTTTACTTAAAAGAAAGGCGTTGACTATAAAGAGACATTCTCTTCGATTTCAATGAAAGACTCTTTCAGGAAAATTAGGTTGTTGCACATTTTGACCTTGAGTTACATCAAATGGATGTTAAGATGATGACTCTCAATTGAGATATTGATGAGATGATCTATATGGTGCTACCAGGAAACTTTGTGTCAGTATACCCGAAGAATATGGTTTGCAAATTAAAGAAATCCATTTGTGTGCTCAAGACAACTTCCCAATAAGGGTAATACAAATTTCATCAAGTAATTATCTCGTTTGGCTTTGAAATTAATATTGTTGATGATTGTGTGTATTACAAGTTTAGTGGGAGTAAGCATATTTTTCTGGTTTTATATTAATGACATACTGCTTGCCAATAATGATATATGCATATTGCACAAGACCAAGAGACTTTTATCAAGGAATTTTTAGATGAAAGATCTTGGTGACGCCTCTTTTTTATTAGGGATTCAGTTACACCGGGACCGCTCTCTGGGTAGTCTTGGATTGTCACAAAAGGGCTATATAGATAAATTATTTAAGAAATTTGGCATGCAAGATAGTAATCCGAGGGACACCCGTCACTAACAGAGACAAATTTAGTCTCAACTAATGCCCGAAAATGTGACCTTGAAGTTAAGGAAATGAAGAAGATCCCATATAGTTCAGCTATAAGGAGTCTAATATATGCTGAAGTTTGTATATGTTCGGATATTGCATACATTTTTAGGATGCTAAGGAGAGATTTAAGTAACCCTGGGATGGAACATTGGAAAGCATCCAAAGGGGTTATAAGGTATTTCAAGAGAACGAAAGATTACATGCTCACATACATAAAATCGGATCAGTTGGAGATCATATGGTATTATGATTCCAATTTTCCTAGATGCCAAGAAAGCAAGAGATCCACATCAGGATACATTTATCTGCCAGTTGGGGGAGTTATATCCGGAAGGAGTCTAGCAGACACTTATAGCTTCTTTCACCATGGCAGGAGAGTTTGTAGCATTTTTTAGGCATCTAATCATGGAATATAGCTACGGAATTTTGTCACTGGGCTACGTATTCTGTACGGTATAGAAAGATCACTAAAGTTATACTGTGACAATAACTCAGCAGTTCTGTATTCAATAACAATAGGAGCTCAACTAAGTCAAATTACATTGACATAAGTTCCATGTTGTGAAGGATAAAGTTAACAATGGACATGTGTCAATAAGAGCACATTGGGACAAACTCCATAATTGCGGATCCAATTAATAAAGTGATTACCGCCCAAGTCTTTCATGAGCATATTGCTCATAAGGATATTTGGTTTCAGTAGGAGTTTGTATTTTGGGTGCTTTTACATAGACACATTTACTGTCCTCTTGGATACGGTTTAAGGTTAAAGTTATGTACAGCTATATGGTTTCAGGTTAAATTATCTGTGAACTTGTTTGATAGTGATCTCACTCAGGTATAAGGTTAGACTAGTTGGAAATAAGCATGTTAAGATCACATTACATGTAATTTCCATTCTACACATCCATGTTTGATCCATGTCATTCAGTTATGTCGATATACGTGACAATTGATGGATTTAGTTACGATCAATGTAGAGAAAGCTTCTTTGATCCTATGTTGATATGATTGTTTGGGGATGCATTCAGTAATGATAGCAAAATTTTGAGTACTCATAAAGTTATGATTGATACACAATTGTAAGGTCTCCGACTGGACGCCGGCGGTTGTACCACCGTTGCGAGGAGGCAGCAAGGCCGGTGGAGTAGTGTATGAAAGGTGAAGGTTTGGGTCAGATTATTGTGTAAAAATCGAGGCTGGTGGTTCGAATTTGGGAGTTCCATTTTTCGGTGAATGTCCGTTCAAGGTAAGTATCAGCTTTCTTACCTTATTTTCTTGGTTCTTGTGGTGGTTTGTGTGTTGATGGGTGTTTCAGCTGTTGAGTTTGGCTTCCATTTTGGGTGTGAAAGTTGATTCTGAAATTCTTCCATTTTTTTTGAATCAGTATGGTAGTTTGAGGATGAATTTAGTCGATGATGTTGGTTGTATGTAGGAAATATGAATTCGATGCTTGAGGTTTCAGCAAAGGCGATGTTGATTGTGTGGATTTTGTAATTGGCAGTGTGTGAGACTCGAGCTGTAATTTGTGTATATTGTTCTGCATTTGGCTATTGAAGTTTGGTTGATGAATTTGTTTTGCGGATTGCAGATTGTTGTGAATTTTGGAATGTGGAACATTTGTGTGAATTGAAGGCAGAGACAGAGATTTTCTTACCCAGCTATAGTGATTGGGTGAAGGGAAGGAAAGAATGGACAATGGAAAACGAGTTAGTTACTGGTTCTTGGAGGTGATGGAATCAAACAGACTGTAACTGCTACTACCATTGATGGTGGAACGTTGAGGGAGAAGAAATGGTGCTGACACAAATATCTGTTATTGAATGGCAATAAAAAAAACTTGGACGTTTTGGGAGAATAACTTATTTGTAAGGCTAAAATTATGATTGGTATTAATAATAATAGTAATAAAATGATGATGATGATGATGATGATGATGATGATGATGATGATTAAATTACAAAAATCAGTAAATTGGACTCAGATATCAAGATATATTAAATCTGGAGTAAATAGAGTTTCGGGCTTAAAACGAAAATAATGATTTTGGACAAGTTTAAAAATCGCAAATTGGACTTAAAGATTTAAATGAATAAATTTCTTTATTAAAATTTTAAAACAATTTATATGGCTAGACGAACACGTTTTCATTAGAAATTGGGTAAATTCGTAGTGACAAGTTTTTAATAAATTTAATAATAAATTCTCGATCGATGCATCTTCGGAGGCAGCGGTAAGATATTTCTCATTATTGCCCTTGAAAGCCACACGCTTGGGCAATACCAGCAAGGTTTCCCAATCAATGATTGTGAACACATCGCCCAATTCGCTGTTAGGAGATTCTAAACCTAAAAATAAACAGGAAGAATAGGGTTCGTTCGCCACAAGCATGCATACTGCTTGTTTTGGACACTACGAAAGGGAACGCCTTGAGTAGCATCTTTACCATTCACGTAGACGGGCTCGAACAAAGTGCATGACCAATCAGAATGGTTTTCATTCAATTCGTTAGCCAAGGCAACAATCCAATTTGAATCCTCCGATTGCTTACGCCAATATTTTTTGTTGTAGCTACATCTTATGTGCATAAGTCCAGTGTTGGCATAACTCTTTGCAAGCTCCACTTCATACTTTGTATATGCGCTATGAAGCAAGACGGAAGCAAGCAAGGAATTCAAACGAAATTCTTAAAAGATAAAACTTGGAATCTATCAAGAAGATTGAGAGAAATCTCAAGAATTTTATTAATCAATGAATGAATAAAGAAATAATGAATTAACCCTCTATTTATAGGACCATAAAACGAAGAAACGTGTTCTAAATAAAGTAGGAAAGCATAGAACGTATTCTAGATTATCTAAATAAAACAAAGAAATATATTCTAAATCATCTAGGAAAACATAAAACCTATTCAAAATCAACTAAATAAAAAGAATTCAAAATAAACTAAATGACAGAAATAACACTAAAATATTAAAACACGGTTTTCGATGCTTAAGCGATCTCGAATGTCCAAAATCCATCATAAGTCACAGCAAAGCAGTGAGTCCAATTCATCTCGTCGAGCTACTCAAAATAGACATATTATGGGCTCAAAACAGAGGTCGGATGTCAAATCTATAAATTGCAGTTTAGTCCTTTACGATCTAATTTTACATCGATTTTGTCCTACATCAGACCCTTCCACCTCCAAATAACTCGACCCCGAGTTATAATTTGAACTCGAAAATTTCCAAGCTATTAGCCACCGACGACGTCTTGCTCCTCTGAATTTAAATTTCTCAAACTCGAGGATTAGCGCTCCAATAAATTGTGGTTTCATGAATGAATCATCATCACTACTGGGTTGTTCCTTTAAGACATAATAGCTAATATGTTTAGCATGTGAGCAAGCCATCAAAATTGTTTCCTCCACCTTTTCCTGCAAAATTTGATTTTCTTTAGGGTTCATCCGGTAATGTGGTAGATTTGGAAAACTTGCTCCTGGAACCAAATCAATATAGTGTTGGATGTCTCTCAATGGTGGGAGGTCATTCAAAAATTCACTGAATTTTGCCAACAGATTCTGCACTTTCTTTGGTACCACCATTATCTGCTCTTCCTTCCCTTCAACCACTAGTGCTCGCACTACCACAACATGCACTTCCTATGCTTCTTTAACTCTGGCTTCCAACTCGGGTATTAAAGTAACCAGTGAGAGTAAAGGCTGACTTCCTCCTACTGCAACCTTATTTGAAACCCCAACTGAGCTTTGCTTCGGTACCATTGCTATCTTCCTATCTCCCCAATTGAAGACATAAACATTATCGCGCCCCCTATAGGTCACGTCCATGTCAAATTGCCAAGGACGCCCTAATAACACATGGCTACCATCCATGTCGACCACGTCGCAGATTACATCTCGATAATGTTGACCAATTGAGATAGGAACCCTGCACACCTTAGTCATGCTCACTTTTGGACCCTTCTGAATCCACCCAATAACATACGGCTTTGGATTTTTTCCACTGACAACTTCAAATGCTCTACCAACCTCTTGGAAACGAAGTTCTCACAACTCCCATTGTCAACAATCAAATCACATACTTTTCCTTGAACACTGCAAAATGCCTTGAAGATGTTTTTCTTTTGTGGGGGATCCTCTAATTATACACGTTTTTAAAAATAACCTTTTAATCATATATTTTACTAAAAAAAAAAAAAAAGCAGCCAAACAAAGAATGTTAGCCTCTATTTGACAAACTATTTAAAAACAAATTTTTAAAAATACATTTGCTCAATTCACTTTTTAACCACACATTTTCAATTTTGTCAAACACATAACTCGTTGAATTACGCAGCTTACATGTTCACCATGTTCTTCTGCAATTTTTGCTCCACCCAACGTTTCATCCATGGCCCCTCCTTCCTCCTCATACTGATCTAACTCATCCTCTTCTCCAGTGTCTACAAAATTTACTGGCCTCATGGTTGGACACTCGTTTGAACAATGTCCTGGTTGGCCACACCTGTAACACTTAAAACCTCCTAGTTTGGCATAAGGGTTTGCTGCTCGTGGGCCTCCTTCGCTACTGTCACTGGGCGTCCCCCAAATTGGTTATTATTTGGCACAGAACCCCTCTGGGTCTGTTCAGTTTTCGGCTTAACATGTCCATCCCCTGGTGTGAACCTGCCTCTGTTTGCCATTGTAGATGACTCACTCACATCCTTCTTATAGGTAGAAAAATGAATGGAAGTTTTCTCCATTAATTCTGCTTTCAAGGCCATGTTATGCGCCTCATCAACTGTCCAAACCACCTGCAACCCAATTCTCTCACGAATGGATGACCTCAATCCTCCTAAATACCTGGAGACTTGCTGCCCTTCTATTTCGCTAAGATTATTGCGTACTGAAAGTCTATACCACTCCTTAGTATAATCTACAACCGACTTGCTTCCTTGGACACACGTCTGAAAGCTCTAGATTAACATTTGTTCATAATCGGAAGGCAGAAACCTACTCATCAGAAGTTGTTTCATTCGCTTCCAGGATCTCACATGAGTCTTTCCTTGACGGCGTCTATCCATCTGCAATCTTCCCCCACTAGACAGCGGCACCACTTCTCAATTTATATGATACCAACTTCACCTGTCGTTCCTCTGTAACCTTCATAAAGTCAAAGAACCTTTTAACTTCCGATATCCAGTCCAAAAACTACTCGATCTATAATTTTTCATGGAATAATGGAATGTCTGCGAGGATCTTATAATCTGACTGGTTCCAATTCTGTTGTCGATTCCCTGGTTCATTGACGAAGTTCTCCTCAGAATCTTCATTACTAGTATCGCCACACTTCAAATCCCTAGCGGCCCTAGGGTTGCGCCCTCCTCCAGGACGGCCAAGGGCAACTCCCTCAACTCCATCTCGGTTAGCAGGGGTAGGGGTGTTAACAACAGGTGTGTTGGGGTTAGGTAGAGGCATCAATAGTTGTTGTAGCATGCCCTCCAATCTCTCCACCGTTTGACGTTGCTCGTCAATTGCTGCCCATAACTTTGCATCGCCTTCCCTACGACCGCGAAGGTTCACTCTTCCGACTTCGTTGTTGGCCATTGAACAAGGCAAATCCTCGCTCTGATACCACTTGACGTAGGACGGAAGCAAGCAAGGAATTCAAACGAAATTCCTAAAAGATAAAATTTGGAATCCACCAAGAAGATTGAGAGAAATCTCAAGAGTTTTATTAATCAATGAATAAATAAAAAATAATGAATTAACCCTCTATTTATAGGGTCATAAAATGAAGAAACATGTAATAAATTAACTAGGAAAGTATAAAACATATTCTAGATTAACTAAATAAAACAAAGAAACATATTCTAAATCATCTAGGAAAACATAAAACTTATTCTAAATCAATTAAATAAAAAGAATTCGAAATAAACTAAGTGACAGAAATAGCACTAAAATATTAAAACACTGTTTTCGCTGCCTAAATGATCTTGAATATCCAAAATCGATCATAAGTCATAGCAAAGCAGTGAGTCCAATTCGTCTCGTCGAGCTACCCAAAATAAATATATTATGGGCTCGAAACGGAGGTCGGATGCCAAATCTATAAATTGTTGTTTAGTCCTTTACGATCTAATTTTGCATTGATTTTGTCCTACATCACGCTCACAGCTTGCTCTCTAGAGAACCTCAGAAATCCATGAAGTTGGGTGCTGTCATTGATGTAGCTCAAGTATTTAGAATTGTATTGCGATTGCAATACAACATATCTTGGCAACAGTACCAAGGCATTCGTGTCTCCCATTCTCTAGCTATATTACTTCTGTGATTTCCCCACTCCAACTCAACACGCCATTTATAGGGAAATTGAGCCTTCATTTTACTTGGGGGTAAATTTGCACCAAAATTGGTGTAATATTCGCACTATACTGTATAGTCACCTTCAACAAGGGACTTCAAATTTTATATGCACCAAGCGAACATCAAACTTTTTATTTTACAAATTAAAAATAACATGCAATTATGATATAAACTTAACAAAGTGGTATATGATGTAAGAATTTTAAACATAAGTGGTAGTTTGCGTCATTTTTAAACGTTAGTGGTAGATTTGAATTTTTTTTTTTTTTTTTTTGTAAATATAAGTGATATTTTGTGTAATTAACCCTACAGTTGTTAGATATGCATCTATGTAATCATAATGGATTGAGGTTAGGTTCATATGTCCCCCTTCACCTTTGTATAGAAGTTTGATTCTAATAAACTGTATCCCAAACTTGGATTTTTAAGCTAGGTTACTTCGTTTAAAAAAATATATATATAGGGTTAAGACCACCTCAGGATATTATCATACTCAGTCAAGACCCCTCAGTGCAGTATAGAATAAGGTCAAAGCCCCTCGATGAACTAGTAGAAGTATATAATAACGGGTACTTTTTGGTAGATTTCAATATCACATATATGTCTCCATTTCTTTTAACATATATCTATTTCACAATCATTTTAATTCCACATTTCTCATATTCTGAATACATTTCATAATAATCACGTAATTGGACAAATAAATCACATAATCATATTTAATGTAATCGAGAATCAAGTCGTGATCGAAGAAATTTATAAATTTTGATTTGTGATTGAGAATCAAGTCGTGACCAAAGAAATTTATAAATTGTGATTTGTGATCGAGAATCAAGTTGTGATCGAAGAAATTTATAAATTATGATCGAAAAATATGTTATGATTGATATTTCATAGTCTGTGACCAATAAAATTTGAGATTTATAACAGAAATTAGTTGTGATCTAAGAAATTTGTAAATTGTGATCGAAAAATAGGCAGTGGCAGATTATTTTAAAATGTATGATCAAGAAATACATTGTGACTTATAAATTTTATGATTTGTGACTGGGAAATAAGTTGTGACCCATAATATTTGTCATTTGTAATTGATTAATTTGACATTTGTGACTGAAAAATAAGTTGTGATCTATAAATTTGTAAGTTGTGACCGAAAATAGGTCATGGCCTATAAATCTTTAATTTGTGACTGGAAAATAAATCTTGACCAAATATTTGCGATTGCAAAATTATTTGTGAGCCATATTTTTTACCAAAAAATAAGTCGTGACCTTTAATATTTGTGATTTGGGACTAAATAATAATTTGTACCCGATTAATTTAATAATTTGTGATGAAAGTAAGTCATGACCTATAAATTTATTATTTGTGACCGAGAATTAAGTCGTGACAAATTTTTTTTATAATTTGTGACGAAGAAATTTTTTAATTCGTGACCTATAAAATTTGTGATTTGTGTATGTGACCATAAATTATATAATTATAACATCAACCTATTTAATTATATTTTTTTTAATTAAAAACCTAATTTTTATATTAAAATTACAAATTTCGTAAATTTTAAATTTTATCTTTTAAATTTCTTACATATTTATTTATCCTTTCAATTAAATTCGCATGTTTTGCTCAAGGCGTGAGGGCCACTTGCTATGGACAAGATTTTGTGGCCTTCAAAGAAAAAGCGCGATTATGATAAATTACACGATTATGCTATAATTATATGCTTGAAGGTATGGTTGTCCATAGAACTTTTCATGACCTTCTAAAACCAAATCTGTATAGGGTTAGGTTTGACTATTAAATAACTAAGCCTCTGTTTGTTAAAAAGTTTTTGTTTAAAAACATGTTTTTTTATGTTTTCTAGATAAAATGTGTGGTTGAAAATTAGAGAGAGAAAATGTATGTGGTTAAAAAGTGATATGGGGAATTGTGTAGAAAAAAATATGTTTAAAAACATGTGTTGCCAAACGGAATATAATAAATCTTGATCTTATTGTTGACCAAAATAATTAATAACCTTCATCAAATCTTGATATTACGAGAAACATATTCTAATTAACTTGGAGGTTCTTCAAAATCACTTGAATTGAAAAAGAAAATTAAGAAAAAGGTATTTAAATGAAAGACAGTACTACAATTTAAAATTACAAGTAATTGAATATGAATTTAAAAAAAAATTAAAAACTGAATAACATACAGGTTTTATGGTTTGCCATGCAAAGGGACCAAAAGATCAGTCTAGATCAATCCAGTCAGACAGACATCATGAAAAATTTCATGATGCAAAACGCTTATGCCATACCACATTTTGTTCCTTTTTTTTTTTGGCAGCCACTTGTGAGAATGTTAATGCCACACAAAGAAAGATAAATATAATCTAGGCTGGTCCCTGTTTTGCAAGCTGTTTAAGGTCTTCAGTCTTCTGTATCAAAAAAGAGAGATGTATTTTGTCTGGATTTGCCTGTGGAGGGTAGAGTAGTCTAATGGCCTTTGAGAAATCTTGAGTTGTTAAGAAAATTTTGTCCTCTACCCTTTCAAGAATCATTACACTACGTAAATTATTTTATAATATAATATACCGTAGTATATTGGTTTTCTTGTAGTAATCCCAGATTGATTGAATCCATACTATCTAAAATGAAGAAATTATAGCCCAAGAACTGTTTGATAAAATGGTTAAAAGGGATGAATGGTGTCATTGGACTTGAATCAGATATTTCTGAGTTCGTCGAAAGAGACCCTCTGAAAGATATGTTATTGGATTTTTCATTGCCAGTGATTTGTTTATCCTTAATTTAATGAATTTAAGGTTGTTTCTTTGCTTCTTCCAATTACGGTACAGTGAAATTCTTGGTAAAGGGGCTTCAAAAACAGTGTTAAGTAGCTATTTTTCTACATTTCCTTTCAGCAAAAATTGATAGTTTTAGCATTAAAATTTAATTTGGGGTTTTTTATTTTGCTGCAATTATAGCGCTTTTGATGAGTGTGAAGGAATTGAAGTAGCCTGGAACCAGGTCATTACGATTCTGCGAGTCCTGAAGATCTTGAGAGGTTGTCTTGTGAAATTCATCTGCTCAAAACTTTGGAACACAGAAATATTATGAAGTTTTACACTTCTTGGGTTGATTCTATGAATAAGAACATCAATTTTGTGACAGAGATGTTCACCTCTGAGACAGTATGTAGTTGAATAACCTATTTCAAATTATTCTCTCCAAATTTATTTTTTAATCAAAGGTTTGTAAGTCAGTTAAGGATGGGCGATTCTTGTTGTAAGTCATCTAAGGATTTGATACTCCTTGTTGTAAGTTACCATTATAGTGGACTTAACCTTGCTTGTGATGGAGAGTTTGGTAATAGAGGACGTAGATCAAGTTGTTTGATTGAACCTCCTTAAATATCGTTTGCATCCTCTTATCCTTTTTACTTACTTACATTGCACCTCTCTATTCTACCAATCTATATTATGCAATAATATTTCTAAGTGTTATACTTACTTTATCAATTAAGTTTACATCTTTATAGCACTCTATATTGATAATTAAGTTAATTTGCATCTATTCCAACACTAAGTGTTTATACTTATACCGATTAATTTTAGGTTTGAGATTATTTATCTAAAAAATTTTATAAACCAATTCACCACCCTCATGGTCAGTCACTCTTGAGCTAACACCCACAATAACCTGTCATTGCTCATGTGTAATTTCATGATGCTACTTGTTGAGTGATAGAAGTTGTTATCTAAAGTATTTTTTAATTTTTAATTGCACCACAAAATGAGTTCACATTACCAGTTCCACAACATCTTATATTATTATTATTATTATTATTATTATTATTATTATTATTAAGCTTCCGTTCGACGTCTGTTATATGTTTTTGGTTCATGACTGAAATATGTGCCATCTTGGTCGAAATGGATTGTTCATTAAAAAAACTAATCATGCATAACCAAAATATGTGCAATTACAGGTGGATCCAACCCAATAAATGAATATAACCCTACCTTATATCATCAAGTGGAATTTAGTCTCATACCCACAACAACTTGTCATTTCTCATGTGTAATTTCCTAATGCTACTTGTTGAGTGATAGTAGCTTTTATCTAAAGTATGTTTCAATTTTTAATGGCACTACAAAATGAGTTCACATTACCAGTTTCACAACATCTTATCTTAATCTTAATATCTTAAAATAGGATAGCTGTCAAATTAACAATGACATAATTCTCCCCCTAAATATACTTGTCTCTTTTGAAAACAAAAAATTAATGTTAAATGAAATAAAAATTAGTGTAGAATAATGACATATTTAAATCTGTGTTGATTAATGCAATTTCCATTTGAATCCGAATTTAAATTCATGTAGATTGATGTCGTATTTAAATCCGTGTAGATAATATTGAGATTATAAAATAATTTTATTTTTGTGAAATTACATGTTTTCTATGCTGTGAGAAATAAGAGTTGTTTAGGTAAACTTTCTATATAATTATGTTTGTAAATTATTGTTCTCTTGAAATTCGTTCTATTTATTATATTACAACTTTTTTATTTTTATTTTTGAATACGAATAATATTTCGATTTAAGTATCATAATTTTCATCCTTTTTAGATATCAGTATTATATTAAGTAGTTAATATGCTATTATTGCTATTAGTATATTTTTATTATAATTACCATGGTTATTTTTTTATTATTTGATAGGTGTATTTTATACACTTGGGAATATGCCAAAATGAGAATTTATCATGTTGATTTATGAATTTATTCTACCTAAATTGCATTTAATTGTTGTTATTTCAGATTATAGTCAAAAAGAGGAACAAGGAAGTAATTACGAGAAATAAAGGTCAAAAGAAGGAGAATTGAAGAGAAACAGAAATTCTAGGGTCAAATTGATCAAATCAATAGTGAGGGATACATTTCACAAATAAAACCGGAGGACTGAATTGAAAGCCGAGGGAAAGATGGAGAATCGCGAGGAAAAACGTTGAGTCGCGATCGCGACATTCCCATGATAGCGATCGCGACATGGCGATAAAATTCATGCAGAGCGTAAAATGGCTCGCCCACGCGATCGCTGACGTTCCAACCACGCGATCGCGTGGGTGTCCGACTGGGCCTGTACTGGGCTTTTGTGCGCGATTTTAAGAGGCAAAAGCACGGGAAATTAACCTAAGTTTGAACAGAGGCGTGAGCAACTAAAGAGCAGTTTTGTGCAGAGCTAAATATTGAAGGATTCTTGGCTATTCAACATCGAATTGACGAGGAGACTCAAGCACAGAAAAAGGCACAGGAGATTAGGAGCTAAACACGGGAAAGCAAATCTTGGTGCAAGACTTCTTTTCTCATCGTTGAACTCATAAATTCCAGCATGTTTAATTTTATTTCAGATTGTTTTTGTTATTCAGTTATTATGTGTAACTAATCCTAACGTTGGGAATCACGACGTAGCCTAGTCATATTACTTTAATTCCATGTTTCTTGTTTTAACGCCGTAATGCATGTGTTGGTTTATTATTGAGTTTAATGCTTGAGTGAATTGGCCACTTATTCATGACTTTATGTGTTATTTTCATAATCCGAGAGGTGAGTTAATAACATAGATCTAGGTAATAAATCCATTAATTGAACGAGAGATAGAGATATACTTTCGTGATTAGTGCGATCATGTTTAAGTTCTTGCATGTAATGCACTTAGATAAGGAATATTCGGACCCGCTGTAGAGATACAAGGTTGACTTATCTAGGTAGAGTTGATTTAAACTCGAGAGAGGAATCTCAACTTAATTTTGTGAACTTGATCGATCACATATTTAGAAAATAAAATCTGGAACAGGAATTGATTTAATTGACTAGGTGAACTCGTGAATCCCAACCACTTTCAATCATACTTAAAAACAATCAGCAATTGCGAAACCTCAATTTTGTGCAAAGTTTTAATTTGTTAGTCATAGTTATAAACATTAGTTTCCAAACAATCAAAAATTCATTTCTTTGTTCAAATAGGGATAAGAATTTACACATTTCGGTACTTAGTAAACGGTCCTTGTGGGAACGATAATCCGGACTCTTAGGTCCATTTTAACTACTCTTCACGACCCGTTCACTTGCGGGGATATTTCGTATTGCTAGATATCGGTGAACATTATTATTAACGAATTCAGGAAAAAAATTATAGCTATCAATGTTAAATTATTATTTAATTATGACATTTTATTCATTTGTTGTTCTTAATAATATAAAACCTATGTATACTATAGTATTAAAATTATGTTTTAATTATTAACAATTAAATATTTTATTATCCTTAATATTATAGATTATATTTTTTGAAATATATTATTATTATTATTATTATTAAAAAATAAGCTTCCGTTCGGCGTCTATTCTATGTTTTTGATTCACACCTGAAAAATGTGCCATCTAGGCCGGAATGAATTATTCATTAAAAATAATCTAATCATGAGAAATACATGTTACACAACTCAAATATGTGCAATTATAGGTAGATCCAACCGAATAAATGAATATAACCCCACCTTATTTATTTAACATGAGTATGATTAGGATTGCCGTTCTATTGAATACGATCGAAGCAAATGAAATAGATTTGTTTACGAGTCAAGAGGATGACACTTGGAAAACGTTGACATTACAATCAAAGGGAGAAGAAAAGAAGGCAAAATCTTTTTTGAGATTAAGAATTGTTGCAGATAAAGAAGCTATGCTTTAGTTTCATTTAACATTGAAACTGACACGGCTCTTAGATATCACTGAGTCACTGACCAAGACGTGACAAAGATAGCAGCAGAGTTGATCAACAGTGAGATTTCTTCCTTGGTACCAGAGTGGAAAAGAGGCGAAGAAAGTCTCGATGATGCAAACAATAGTTACTGTCAGAATTGTGGTTCGGATGGATCTCTTGTCGACTATTTATCCTCACATGGGCTTGAGAAAGACCTTCGAGTTCTTCAATGTTCTAAGGACGGATGTGGTGAAGTACATGGCTGATTTGAAGAGATCACTTTCTAGTTTTTGGCGCCCGAGGAACGTGTTACAGAAGTTGCTCCCACGGCGTTAAGCCAGTCTAATGGCATGCGCTATACTAATATATGGGCACAACACGAGGGTCCTGAATTAACTTCTGTTGATGATGGTAATTATGAAACTTTTGACCAATCGAGGAAGGATGACAGAGCTACGAGGATTGACAAGCAAGAATCATCCAATGTGAGAGGTTCCCTGATTAAAAATCCTTCCGACTCTAGCTGAAGATTATGAGAACGAGATAAGGCAGGAATTGAGGTGGCTCAAGGCCAAGTATCAAATGCAGTTGAGAGAGCTTAGAGATCAACAACTTGGGGTTCTGTAAAAATCTTCTACTCCTGATTCCATCATGCCGAAAGAAGAAAAGTGTGAAGTTGTACATAAATCTTTTGCCTCCGGCTCCAATGGCCGAACTAATCAGAAGGTTCACGATTACAAGTTGCATATAATTCTTGTAGTCCAGTGCATATATTGTAATGTTTTAATCAATTATGTTGACTTATATGTGAATTATTGTATATTGAATCAAGTGAAAATTATATCTAGACCTGTTTTTTCGGATTCAATTTTAAATATAAGATTAAACTTAAATAAGTTCAAAAACCAGGTGATTATTTTAAATTTTAAGTTTAATAAAATATTATAAATTTCAAATATTATTAAATTAAATTAAACAACCTTAAAACCCTAATACAATTTGATTTCAACCATTGTACCATACCAAACCCAAGACCTCCGCCCCTCCTCCCCCCCCCAGCGCACCCATCCCCACTGGATTCTGCTAGCTTAGTAGTCGCCGACGACGTACTTCAAGGTAAGCAATGGCGGCGCCGCTGCATCGATCTAGGCAGTGATGCAGCGGCGCCGTGCAGGGTGCTATCGAAGACATCTTCCCCACTGCTATCTTCGTTTCTGCAACACAGGCTGGGTTCCCACTCCAGCACTGTATGGGGATTCCTCTCTGGTGACTATTGAATTTTCGTCGCTAACAGCCGGATTGGAGGAGGATTTTTTTCTTCTCCCACCGAGATTCATTTTCGTAGGGTACCTGCGACTTGTGACCTTACTCTAACCTAAATATGTTTGATCCCTTTTCTCTCTCTCCCCATCTACTCTCTCCCCTCAAAATCCAGAGCCGCCGCGGAAGATTCACCACCGTTGAAATAAAACTGTGAGTTCTTTTGCTTTGATCTAGTGGTGTTTTGCATTAGAAATGCAGAAATTGGTGGGTGAAGGCTGGCGGAGGTGGCGGATATGTTTTGCTTGTGTTGTGTTGTGTTGTGTTGGTGGCGGTTACAGATTGTGCAGGTGGCGACGGTTGTGCAAGTGACGAAGGTCGTCTAGTGATGGTGGCGATTTCCATGAATATTGGTTTGTGCATTTGTATGTGTTTTGGGGGTGGAGTTGAAAGGTGGTATTGGTTGTGATGGTTGCAGTGAGTGTTGACTGATGTTTGCAGGGGTGTAGATCGGTGGGTAGGCGTTGTGGTCTCATGTCACATGTGGTGTGGGTTGGGTTGAGCTGCTGGTAGCTCGATTTTGTTATTGTGGTTGTGGCAGCGGCGATCATGAACTTGGTAGTCGTACTTATGACCTTTGGTGGTTGTTACCTATGAATTTTTTACTTGTGACCTTAAAAATAGTGATGTGACCAGAAATAACGGTAGTTTGTGACTTCATCTTGGTGGTTGTGGCGGTGGCGATCATGGACTTGGTGGTCGGACTTGTGACCTTAAAAAATGATGGTTGTGACCCAAGGATTTTTTTACTAATGAACTTATAAATAGTGATGTGACCAGAAATAACAGTGGTTGTGACTTCATCTTGGATAATTGTGACCTAACCGTAACATGTAACCCTGAATTCAAATTTGTGACCTAAAAATTGTGTGTTTGTAAGTTGATAATAAAATATTTTTAATTATTTAATTTAATTAATTCATACTAATTACAACCTAATTTTTGAAATTATACAGGTTTCATATATGGGATTTTATGCATAGAGATCAGGCCATTGTTCCTCATTTCATGATGGGCCGAATTAGGTTAACATGCAATTCAGTATATAAATACAGTTATGGTCCCTAAATCACATGTACTGTTCATTCTGTTCTGACATCTCATCATCAGAGAGAAAATAAGGACTACGTGTTGATTTTGAAGACCCAACCGCAAGAATCACTCATCATGAATTATGTTTGATTAAGGTACGCTTTCACTTCAGTTATTTGATTTTTGATAATTCATCATGATGATTTTGGGTTATAGATAAACAATTATCTATGATAATTTTTCTAACAAGTGACATCAGAGTCAATCATCACGTTGGGTTACCAGATCTGTGTTTAATCGTATAGTTTGGATTGGAAATTCACGTTTTCATTTATTATGGCCATATGCATATTTGATTTTGAAACTTATGCTTTCTTATTGCTTGTGTAAGAGAATCTGGATATATGAATTTGGGTTTCAACCAAATCAACTATTTCTTGTATGTATGTATGTATGTATAATGGTTTTGTTGAGACATATGGCTATATGAATACCTAGAGGAAAAGAAAAAGAAAAAGAAACTGAATTGAAAAGCCATTTACGTTTCTTGAAGTATCAGCATATGGAAAAATCTCTAGAATTGGTTTCATTTTGGTTGAATTTTGATTCAGTTGGGTGTTAAATTCGGATGAAGGCAAATTGATTTTTCGAATTGGATTCATGGATTCTGATTTAATTTTGTGATATATAGTATGTAGAATCCGTGTATATAAACTTTTCGAAATAAGGTATGGATCTATTGGTTTTGACTTTGGGATTAAGATTCAGAAATTTGGACTTTGGGGTTGAATCTGTGGATTTTATGTATGTTGAAATTGGTGTTTTGAATATAGTTTTGGAGTTGAATTAAAGTTTCGGATAGAGTGGTGTGGGCGGTGGCACAACTGCCACCGGCACTTAGGACAGCGACGCTCGATGCTGGAAAGCAGTGCCATTGCAGGACTAGGGCTGGTGTTGGTGCGATGCTGCAAGAGAGGAGCGTTGGAGAAGGTGCCGAGTTCTCCAAATTTTAGGGACGGGGGTTAGGTTTAATTGAAACCCTAATCATGCGAAATCAGTTTTGGAACAAGGGCTTGTGATTGAAATTTGAAGTCTTCAGGGGAACTTTGCAATTTTGGATAATTATGGTTAATTGCACCTCCAGTCCTCCCGATTGTTTAGAATTAAAATTTAAACCCTAAACTTTGGATTTTATAATATCAGCACCTAAGGCTGCGTTCTATTTGTATTTTCTATTTTCATTTTTGAAAATATTTCCTATTTTCTATTTTTATTTTATGTTTTAAAATTTGCTGAAAATGCGTTTAGTTTGTCATTTTTTAAAACTGTTTATGAAAAATACGTTATGTTTGAAAATTTGTCAAATACTACTTAGACTTTTTGTAATTAAATTGCTTGTAAATTATATTATAACATTTCTATTGTTTTGAAGATCTACACTGATGCGAACCCCTTCAGTGTGTTGACCGAAAATTCCCACAACAATTTTAATACCAACCCAAGAAAGCTAAAGTGGTAAAATAAAGGATAAACACCTTAACCCAAGTTTAAATCTAGCCCAAAATTCAATGATTAAACAAACCCTAGCCCAATGGGTAGCAACTAAACAAATTCCAAGGTGGCGGAAATCAACAACAAACACAAGAATAATAATACTCTAGATTTAGTTGAAGAAATTTCAAGGATAATACAAGAACAAAGGAGGTTAACCTTACCTCAAGGAGTCTCTCTTAAGACCAAGCTCAATGAACAACCAAGTTATCCTTACAAATGAACAAGAAATGTGAATATAATGTACAAAATGGGAAAAATGTGCAATTTCGGTATTTACAAGAAAAACCCCGTTTTTTGTGGAAATTGCAAGAAAACCCCATTTTTTTGAAAAATGAGGTGTTTCGGTCGACCGAATTGGTCGACCGAAATTATTTCGGTCGATCTCTGGGTCGACCGAAACTGGACTTTCGGTCAACCGCCACTCATCCGAAAGTGCCTGAGGCTGGATCAAAATTCCTCTGCAGAGTTTCGGTCGACCGAAATTGGCTGATTCCAATTTCTTCTTCTTTTTGGCTTCAACTTGATTCTCGACTTGCTTTTCTTGATTTATTCACATTGTTTAGCCTCGAATCTTGAACCTTTTCAACTTCGAATCTCGTCATGGGTCCCACGGGCACGTACATCGAGGTTTGACTTTCCCGATTCTCATCATCCCCTCCCTCTTGAAAAGGATTCGACCTCGAATCTTGCTTGAATGCACTGTCGTGAAACTCCTTGAACTTTGATCTTGCAACATTGTGTACCACAGGTTCATGCAATGAAGTTGGACTTTCGCGATTCTCATCATCCCCTCCTTCTCGAAAGAGATTCGACCACGAATCGGCACCTACAATAAAAATAGAAAATTCAGACACAATAAATGTAACTGAAATTTCATACTCACCATGTAAAATCAATTTGTAGGCGTTGCCAAAAGCTTAAGATGTGCCAACATTGCAAAGTAGCAATTTGGATTTTATTTGATCGGGGGGTCGCTCCTTCCACGAATGGGAATACATCCAGCCGCCCGGGTCAAATGGAATATGCTTCCTACCATGGTTGGCATTGGAAATACATTGTATACCAATTCCCTCAAATGGAAGCTCGAGCCTCCTGCAAAGGGGCTTAACCAAAGGTGCATTCTCGTGGCCACCTAAACCAACTCTTTCTTCAATAAACATATGCATAAAGTTCAACAGAATTAATAGGTTAAAGTCACAAGCAATTTTAAGTAGAGAAAACTTGCTATTATGATGAGCAATTAAATCGCAAGCAAATTTAACAACCACAAAATTAGTACCAACTTCGTGCAAATGCACGACCTCCTGAAAGAAAAGATTAGCTAGGTTGATGACCTTGTTGGTTTCATGGCATGCAATCAAACGTGACATTTTAATTCTTCTACCAACAATCACAAAAATAGCTTCATCTTCTTTCTTTGTTCCAAGTAAACCCACTATAAAATTCATAGAAGTAGTACTCCCAGGTTTACTCATGATGAGCAAATATGCATGGAATTCTTAGGGGAAAAACTTAAGTTTAGCCATTTTACAAGTTCGGCATTTACTGCAAGTGCAAACATGTTCAACACCAATCTTCAAAATAGGCCAATAAAATTGATCACATAATACCCCTAAAATCCCATTGGTTTTAAATCGCCCCATCAAACTACTATCATGTGCCTCTCCCATTACCAATTTGCACATGGCACATTTAAAAAGAAACAATCCAATTTTCCAAAACAAATAATTATCATGCCCATAGAATTCATCAAAATATCGCTCACAACATGATTCATAAATGTTTAACAAATTTGGATTATTAACATGCATGCCCTTAACATGTTCAAAATAAAATGAGGGGGCATCAAGAAATGTTAGAAGTGAAGTCCTATTATCACCAAGACATCTCAATAAATCTTTCCCATGGACTCCCCTAGCTAGCAATTTCTTTAGAGAGCAGACATGCACGTCAAGCATATTTTCACACAAGGATTTGGTACTTTGGAAAATTGGCACATGCAAAAAATTGCATTCACAAATCAAGCACTCATCATGCCAATGACCCTTACCACATGTTACATTTTCACAAGTCAACAACACACTTGTCAAATCTACTTCAAGATCATACAACCCTCTAATGTATTCAAAGTACAATAACCTTACATTTAAAGAAATATTGGGATCATACCTCCTAGATGTTGCATCGGTTATGTCATTTTCTTTACCTCGGTTGTACTCATTGTTGTAGGAAAATGTTTCCATGAATTTCTTCCATAAGGCATGCTTTTGGAGTTCTTTGTTGCCTTGATAAGTTGGCCTCACAATTTCCTGCAACAAAGAAAGAACCAAACTAGGGAGGGAAATGTTAGAATATTCAAGAGTAAAGAACATTTTGGAGTGATCTCTTCTCTCAATTTCTTTGGTGGCATTCATCACTTCCTCACCTTTTTCTGAGGTAGAATCCTCAACCCTCGGTTCTTCTCTCACCTCTCCTTTTTTTGGAGTCGTGGCTCCAACTCTCATTGCCTCTCCTTTTTCTAGGGACGTGGCCCCAACTCTCTCTTTTTCACTTGGTCTCACTTTTGTGTTGACATCAATTTCCTCAAGTGATTTTTCTTTTGATTTCCTATTTTCCCTTTCTTTTCTTTCTTCCTCAAATTCCTTCTTGAGCTTCATTTGGTCTTTGCATACTTCTTCCGGGCTCAAAGATAGGATCACAACCTTTTTTCCATTCATTTGGAAGCTACACCGGTTCCTCTTCCATTCATTATTCACATTTCGCTTACATTGCCAAGGTCTCCCCAAAATTATGTGAGTAGTGTGTATGGGAACCACATCACATAATATTTGATCACTATAAGTACCAATGTGAAAAGTAAGAAGAACTTGTTCACTTACCCTCACCTCCCCATAGTCATTCAACATTTGCAATATATAAGGATTAGGATGCTTCATAACCGGTAACCCCAATTTATCCACCCTACTAGCACTCACCAAATTAGTACCAATCTCCCCATCTATCATGAGACTACATGGTTTATCACTCACTAGGCACTTAGTGTAGAAATTATATTCTCCATGTGTTTCCCTCTCATTATCATAGTCCAAAGATGTTGGTGGTCTAGCATTCATCTCCAACACTCCCTTCTCATCATCACCCCTCCTATGGAATGATGGACTTTTCATTTTTGCCCTATCAATAATATCATCAATTCCACCTCCACTCCTATCTACCCATTCTCTTCTCCTCCTATTCATACTCTAATCTTCTTCCACTTCTCCACTTCTACCCATTCCACGGAGTGATGAATTTTGCATTCTCGCACTATCAATATTTTCATCAACTCCATTTATCCTACCTTCTAACCCATCTCTTCTTTTCCTATTCAAACTCCCATTTTGTTCACCATCCCCATTATATCTCAAAACATCCCCACATTCACCCCTAACTTCTTTTCTATTCAAACTCCCACTTTGTTTTCTATTTCCATCCCTATACACAATGTCCCCAAGATTATCCCTCATCATTCTTCTACTACACATCATTTCTTCACCTCCCCTATTTGATGTACTCTCCCCTCTTGTTCCTAAATTTTCCAACTCACCCCCAATCTCCTCAATTTGTCTAGCCATGGTGGTTGAAAGATTTTGTAACAAGTACTTCAAGTCTTGAGTTTGAGTATTGGAATTTGACATGGTGTGCAAGTGTGAAAGTGTTCTCACAAGAATATTTTTCACTCGTGTTTCACTCAACTTTGGCTTTTACCCTCTATTGAGCTCACCACTCTTGCCTTTTTCCACTCAAAATCTCCTTTCTCAAGTTCTCCAAGGAAGGTAATCAACTAAACCACAAAGTATAATTCTTGTGGAGTTAAAGAAATCACCAACAAGGAAGAAGGAATTTAGAACAAGTAGATACAAATAGCAAGTAGAGTTTATATGCTTGCTATACTCAAAAGGAACAATTAATATGTAGGATAAGATGTTAGGAATACAATTTTAGCAAGGGAATTGAATAACCCAATTAATAGACAAGGCATAGATGTAGAACAATAAGCACAAAGAGTGTAAATTTTGAATGAGGCAATTTATCAAACACCTTGTACTCAATCTTTGAATGACCTTGAATGTGGATAATGTGGATGTATGAAAACTCCCAACAACTCAAATTGTGGCAAGAAGTGAATGATCAACAATTATCCAATGGATGAAACAAGTGATATATGGAATAAAATGTTGATAACACAATCTCAATGATTGGAATTAGATAGCCCCAAGTAATTAACAAGTTATGGGCATTGAACAACAAAGCATTAATGGAGTATTTTTCATTGGGACAATTTATCAAACACTTTGAATACACAATTTGGAAAGTGTAGGTTTTGTAAGTGTTTGGTTAATCGAAACCCCCAATAATGCAACAATCAATACTCCCAATATGTAGGAATCAAGAATTACTCATGGGCATATGAAATTTTCCCCAATTTTTTTTTTTTCAATTTTCGTGTTTTTTTTTTTTCACAATGCCAAGAACAACAACAAGAAAGTAAAGATAGGTTTACCAAATTAGAGCCAAGCTCTGATACCAAATGATGCGAACCCCTTCGGTGTGTTGACCGAAAATTCCCACAACAATTTTAATACCAACCCAAGAAAGCTAAAGTGGTAAAATAAAGGATAAACACCTTAACCCAAGTTTAAATCTAGCCCAAAATTCAAGGATTAAACAAACCCTAGCCCAATGGGTAGCAACTAAACAAATTCCAAGGTGGCGGAAATCAACAACAAACACAAGAATAATAATACTCTAGATTTAGTTGAAGAAATTTCAAGGATAATACAAGAACAAAGGAGGTTAACCTTATCTCAAGGAGTCTCTCTTAAGACCAAGCTCAATGAACAACCAAGTTATCCTTACAAATGAACAAGAAATGTGAATATAATGTACAAAATGGAAAAAATGTGCAATTTCGGTATTTACAAGAAAAACCCCGTTTTTGTGGAAATTGCAAGAAAACCCCCCCTTTTTTTGAAAAATGAGATGTTTCGGTCGACCGAATTGGTCGACCGAAATTATTTCGGTCGATCTCTGGGTCGACCGAAACTGGACTTTCGGTCGACCACCACTCATCCGAAAGTGCTTGAGGCTGGATCAAAATTCCTCTGCAGAGTTTAGGTCGACCGGAATGATTTTCGGTCGACCGAAATTGGCTGATTCCAATTTCTTCTTCTTTTTGGCTCCAACTTGATTCTCGACTTGCTTTTCTTGATTTATTCACATTGTTTAGCCTCGAATCTTGAACCTTTTCAACTTCGGATCTCGTTATGGATCCCACGGGCACGTACATCGAGGTTTGATTTTCCCGATTCTCATCATCCCCTCCCTCTTGAAAAGGATTCGACCTCGAATCTTGCTTGAATGCACTGTCGTGAAACTCCTTGAACTTTGATCTTGTAACATTGTGTACCACAGGTTCATGCAATGAAGTTGGACTTTCGCGATTCTCATCATACACTATATTATAAGGCATTAACTTATCTAATTTTTTTTAGACTAATTTAATAATGACTAGAAAATATTACAAAAATAGATGAAGCCATTAATGTTCAAGTCTAAAAAATATTAGAAATTAACAAAATAATGTTCAAGCTCCAATTACTTCCCCAATACAACGTCAAAGAAATTAATTAGACATAGAGTTTGACTTAACAAAATAAATTTCAAATTCATCTTGTCCTTCTTAAGTAATACTCCCTCCGTCCCAAAAAGATAGTCCTATAGTTATTTTCACACGGATTAAGAAATGGTAGTTAGTATAATTAGGGTATTAAATTTTATCAATGTTTTCCATTTATACCCTTTATCCCTTATTTATTGTTTTAAGTGGACTCACTTCGTTTCCCACAAAAATTTGAAAAAGCAATAGCTAAGTAGTTGATTTGTATTGTACCAAGATACATTAAATAAGGGTATATGTGGAAATAAAAATTTAATACATGCTTAATATGGAAACAAGACTATCTTTTTGGGACAGACAAAAATAGTAAACATGACTATCTTTTTTGGACGAATGGAGTGCAAGTCTTAAAGCATGGATATTTAATGATCTCGCAATCTTACAATCTTGCAGTTATTTGCAAAAGAGCCTCTTCAACTCTTTCAAATTCTCCATTTATCTACACAAGCAATAAGAAAATGTCAAAGATGAGTACAATGCTATATTTACTTTTATCTTAAACACCATAAGGAAGGGGACAGAGAGGTAGAGCTTTAGATTAAGTGGTATGAAACAACAAGAATAAAATTGTCTCTGCAATTAAACCATATGAAAAACAATACTTTCAGCATCCAGCCAAACCTAAACTACTTTTTCATTTTCTGAAGCATACTTTAGATACTATCTTTCCTCAGTACATGGATATAAGCACCAGTTGACTTCCTTGTTTTAGCAATAATAGCACCACCCTTGCTAAGGAGACATCCAATTTGATTAGAGGAGACGAAGCTTTGCCATCAATGTCTCCTCATTGCTTCTGGTGGGGATCCAAATATTCTTGATTGTACACGAAGTACTACATCTTGTGGGGTAGATAATCTTTCATATGGGTGCTGTATAATTGGAACTAAGCTTTTACCTGTGTAGCCACACCTTAGGGGGGGCCACCTACCCTATCCTGAGCCTTGGTGAAAGAGGTAAATCACAGGATATGTCACCAAGGGTGCAGGGTGGGAGGCTTGCCTTTTAACTTCGCTTACCAAGAGCCTCATCCATATTTCAGGATTCGAACCCTCACCACGACAGCTGCAAGCTAGGCTGGAGATTTTTCACCCCCCCTTCACCACTTGGAGATGTGCCCTGCACGGTGGAACTGAGCTTTTACCATTTGTGCATTGAATCAATAACAAAAAGCTTAAACAAAAAAAAAAAAGTATGAAACTTGAAGAATCCAAACCATAATTGATTCTAACACATACAAAGAAAGTGATACTAATGCCCTTATAATCTTTGTTCCCCCTCATTTCGTCTTGGTAATAGTCTTTGTAATGGCCATGGATAACTAGAAAATTAAATTTCAAATGAAATGTCGTCGTATGAAGGAAGAGCAGTTATTCAAGCTAAAATTACACAATGATCAAACATTTATTCTGGATACATTAAGCATGAATGCAATGCTAACCAAATATATGAAACAGTGAGTAAAAATATATGTAAACATTCATTTATCACAAGTCAACTACACTTGTAATTGCATGAATATAGTCTATAATACAGTTAACTACAAATAAGAGTTGTCCTCGCAGAAAGACTACCAAATTCAAACGTGCTACTTCTGTGTTTATTTCAAGAACACCCTAAACTAATTTCATGCTCCAGCAAATTCGTATTTGACTTTGAAGGTTTCCTATAACAATACACCTCAACAAGTATTACTTCAATTAAGCATATCAATCTATTGTTGAAACAAATTTATACAAAGGGAAAGTACCAATATATTTGATGTTAACTCTTGATAAAGATGAAAAGAGTTAGATTCCTTCCTGTTCATCAATTACAATTGATTAATTTTAGGGGGAAAAAATTAATCCTAAGTCTAAATATGTGAATATTTAAAAAAAGAATTTCACCTCTGTTTTTGAATATACATTACTCCCGGTGAGACATGTGTCCATCATTCTCCCAGATTAAACTTCTAGTAGTGAAGTGAAATGAGGCTAAAGGTAGAATTAACGGGGAAGGGGAAGTGGAAGTGGAAGGAGAAGGGGGGATGTGGCTGTGCTCAGGGGAGAAGTCAGAACCCATATGCAATAGGTTTAGGATAAGTTAGGCCAAGCCCAAAATATTAAAAAGAAAAAAAAAATTGTCTTGCAAATTGTGTGGATCGAACAATTGACCTCTTTTGTAACAAGTGTGAAGGCCACCAATTAAGCTACCCCGACTTTTAAAACATGAACGTGTTTTGCGCATTTTGGATGTTTCTCTTGATTTTCATTAAAATATCCAAAACATTGCTTCTAGCCTTTTGTGTTTTGTGTGTAAATTTTTTTCTTATTTTCTTAAACTCATTTTGGAAAATGACTAAGAGAATGCATTTTAGATGTTTCGAAAAAAAAAAAAACAGAAAACAACTTCAAAACAGCAAAGAGAATAAGGCCTAAAGTTTGAAATTTTTCTAAATTGGTTCCTAATGTTTGAAAACTTTTCTAAATTGGTTCTTAAAGTTTGAAAATCAATCCTTAAAGTTTCAAAATTTTCTAATTTGGATCCTAAAGTTTGATATTCTTTCAAACCGGGAACTAAAGTTTGGGAAAATTGTAATTATGTCCTTTAGTTTAAAGTTTTTCATAATTGGCCACCAAAAGTTTAAGAATATTGCAATTTGACCCTCCTAACTAAAGGATTACTTCATTCTAAAGTTTTGAATTATATAATTCAAATCCTAAAGTCAAAGATTTATGCAAATCAGTGATTTCAATTTCAAATCTTGGTCCAACGGACTCTTTTGAGAGATATAATATTTGAAAGTGAGTTAGTTGAAACAACATGTTTCCAAAGCAACCTCTCTTTTGGATACTAATTAACTTAGAATATTAGAAAGTATTTGTGTGTGTTATTCATGCAAATGTTGATCATCCCAAAGGAAGGTCAATGTTTGGCTCGAATTTCACATACACCTGTGGTGATAAACACATAGTAATTATTTGGTTTACGTGTGATCAATAAATCGGTCCAAAGAAAGGTTTATTTGTTGACATGTCTTATTGTCAGTGTTTGATCACTACATCAAGATAAAATTAGGTATTTATGTGTGTTATTCATGCGGGTATTGATCGACCCAAATGAAGGTCAATGTTTGGCTCAAATTTCACATGCACATGTAGTGATAAACACGTGACAGTTATTTGGTTTAACGTGTGATTAATAAATCGGCCCAAAGAAATGTTTATTGATTGACATGTCTTACTGTCAGTGTTTGATCACTAGACCAAGAGTACCACTTACAAGTCAATATTTCTGTCAAAAAACTAAATTTTGATGTTGTGCTAGATATCTTGTGATGGGTCCTACCATTATTTGAAACTATGATTTGCATAATAAGGTACTTATGTAAACTATTTTGTTTAAATGTTCTCTATTCAGTTTCAATTTCTATTACTAGTATCTCTACTAGCGTAAATCTCAATTCCCATGCTTATAGGACAAATTTCAAGGATTGGAAGAGAACATTAATATTGTTCTTGACTGTATGGATCTAGACCGTGCACTAAGGATTGAGCAACCTACTCCTCTGACAAATGATAGTTCATATGATCGAAGGAGGAACTTTGAGAAGTAAGATCTCTCAAATCGCATGAGTCTAATGATCATTAAGCACGACATTCCGGAAACCTTTAGTGGCTCAGTATCTGAGGAGGCAAATAATGCCAAGGAATTCCTTGTCGAAATTAAGAAATGTTTGGGAAACACGATAAGGTTGAAACAAGCACGCTTCTACAAAGCTTGATTTCATTAAAGTATAAAGGAAATGGCAACATAAGGGAGTACATCATGCATGTAACAATCTGGGTCCCACTTAACAGGCTATCCCAGTCGTTAGATGACGATGTACTATCACATTGTACCAAAATGAGTATTTTCAGCATGTTTTGTCTTCACTCATATGCTCCCTGATAAAATTTCCCAATGGGTCACCCATCAAAGAATTGTTTCAAGCCAAGCACGCTTAACTGTAGAGTTTCTAACGATAGACTTCGGGAAAAAAAGGTTGATGAGAATCATAGGAGGCTCGCTAAAGAAAATTAATCATTCGAGCCAAACAATTTTCAAGTCTATTTTTGAAGGACTCACGAGGCATCAAAGAAGAAGATTCAAGATTTAAACTAATGATTGTCAAGAAGACAAGCCAAGAATCAAATTGTAAGCAAAGGAATGAAGTTGGGAGATTCAACCAACTTCGGTCGACCGAAAGTATTTCAGTCGATTGATCCACCAGTCGACTAGTCCGATCGACCGAAACACCCTGATTTTGAAAACGTGTGGTTTTTCTTGCAATTTCTGAATTTTCTTATTTTCTCTTATTTTATTGTAATATAAATACTCATTTCAAAACCCTTTAAAAAAAAAAAGAGACTTGTGATGTTCATGATGAATGGCTTTTGAGAGAGTTCCTCCTTGGGTTGAGGTAAAAACCATTTTCTCTTGTTAGCTCTTTGAAATTCTTCAACTAATTCTAGAGTATTATTATTCTTGTATTTGTTGTTGATTTTCGCCACCTTGAAATTTGTTTAGTTGATACTCATTGGACTTGGTTCTTTAATCAATGAATTTTGGGTTAGATTTAAACTTGGGTTAAGGTGTTTTATCACTTATTTTACCATTTTAGCTTTCTTGTGGAGATTTCAAATAGTTGTGGGGATTCTTGATCAATATACCAAGGGGGTTCGCATCAAAGGTGCACCTTGTTGATATGAGTAGTACATATCATTTCTTTTAAGCTTTCCTAACCTGGGTGTTACAATGTAGATGACTCACACTGCCTTAAAAAATTTAAAGCACTAAAACTCAACTTGTCTAGTGACTTGCTCGTACATTTGGTATTGATATTGCTTCCTGCACAATTCAGTCAATTTAATCTTAGTTATAATAGTCAAAAGGAGAAATGGACTCTCAATGAGCTCATTTCATAATGTGCAAGCTTCTTGCATAATTCAGACAATTTAAGGACAGTTGTAACTATCAAAGGGAGAAATGGACACTTAATGTGCTCATTTTTTATTTTGTGTGCAAGATGAATAAAAGTTGAAGCAGGATAGAACTAAAAAGTGTTCACTTGGCAAACACCTCTAAAGATAAGGACAAGAAAAGAAATAAATAATATAAATTTGCTAAGGGTCTAGAACAACAGAAACGACATAAAGACATTGAAGCTTGTTTCTTTTGGCAAAAATTTGGACATTTGAAGAAAGATTGTACAGAGCACCAACTAAAGTTGCTGCGAAAACACCTTATGAGCTTTTGACAGGCAGAAAGCTTAGCCTCCGTTTGGAAAACATGTTTTTAAACATGTTTTTTTCTATACAATTTTCCAAATCACTTTTTAACCACACACATTTTCTCTCTCCATTTTTCAACCACACATTTCACCTAAAAAACATAAAAAAAAATGTTTTTAAACAAAAAACTTTTAACAAACAGGGGCTTAGTCTAAAGTATTTTCACATTTGGGGATGTCCAGCTAAGGCTAGGCCTTATTGGCCACATGAAAAGAAATTGGACTCCAAAACAGTAAGCGACTACTTTATTAGTTATTATGTGTGAGCGAGGGGCTATAAATTTTATGATCTCACACTTAAGTCAATTTTTAAAACGGGAACTGCAACATTTTTTGAGGATGTTGAGTTTTGGGGGAGAAATAAGGTTAGAGATATTGTCTTTGAGGAAGAAGTTGAGAAATGATCGCTCTCGATTCCTACTATTGCTTTTAATAATGTATAAGTTTTTATACATGTCAATGATTAAGAAACATATCCGAAACCTCAACAAGACAATATTAAGGAACCTTCCATCCAAAATAAGGTAATTATTTTGGAAGTACACACTAAATGACCTCAAGAACTAATGTTATTAAGGAGATAAACGAGAGAAAGGAAAATTGCTATTCCAGATAATGTAATAGTATTTCTCCAAACATATGAGGAAAGAATGGAATGGTTGAAATGATCCAACCATTTCCACTATCAAGCCATGCAGGGTTCTAACTCTGAAAAGTGGATTAATGCCATGAATAACGAGTAAAATCCTATGCAAGATAATAAAGTTTGGGATCTTGTCCTATTACCAAAAGGTGCGAAGCCAGTTGGTAGTAAATGGATTTTTAAAACTAAGAGGGATTCGATAGGTAATGTGGAAAGATATAAGGCTTGTCTTGTAATTAAAGGCTCTACGCAAATACAAAAAAAAAAAAAAAATACATTGACTATAAAGAGACTTTCTCTTCCATTTCAATGAAAGACTCTTTTAGGAAAATTATGGTTGTTGCACATTTTGACCTTGAGTTACATCAAATGGATGTTAAGATGACGTTTCTTAATGGAGACATTGATGAGATTATCTATATGGTGCTACCAGGAAACTTTGTGTCAGTAGACCCGAAGAATATGGTTTGCAAATTATAGAAATCCATTTGTGTGCTCGTGCCAGCTTCCCATTAAAGGTAATACAAATTTCATCAAGTAATTATCTCGTTTGATTATGAAATTAATGTTGTTGATGATTGTGTGTATTACAAGTTCAGTGGGAGTAAGCATATTTTTTCTGGTTTTATATTGATGATATACTGCTTGCCAATAATGATATATGCATATTGCATGAGACCAAGAGACTTTTATCGAGGAATCTTTCGATGGAAGATTTTGGTGACGCCTCTTTTATATTAGGGATTCAGATACACCGAGACCGCTCTAAGGATATTCTTGGATTGTCACAAAATGGCTATATAGATAAAGTATTTAAGAGATTTGGCATGCAAGACAGTAAATCGGGGGACACCCCTGTTACTAAGGGAGACAAATTTAGTCTCAACTAATGCCCGAAAAAGTGACCTTGAAGTTAAGGAATGTGGAAGATCCCATACAGTTCAGCTATAAGGAGTCTAATATATGCTCAAGTTTGTATGTGTTCGGATATTGCATACATTTTTGGGATGCTAAGGAGATATTTAAGTAACCTTAGGATGGATCATTGTAAAGGAGCCAAAGCGGTTATGAGGTATTTGAAAAGAACGAAAGATTACATGCTCACATATAGAAAATCGGATCAGTTGGAGATCATATGGTATTATGATTCAAATTTTGCTAAATTCCAAGAAAGTACGAGATCCACATTAGGATATATCTCCTGAATGAGTGTCTAGCAGACACTTATAGCTTCTTTCACAATGGCAGCAGAGTTTGTAGCATTTTTTAGGCATCTAATCATGGAATATAGCTGCAAAATTTTGTCACTGGGCAGCGTATTTTGTACGGTATAGAAAGATCACTAAAGTTATACTGTGACAATAACTCAGCAATTTTGTATTCAATAACAACAGGAGCTCAACTAAGTCAAATTACATGGATATAATTTCCATGTTATGAAGGATAACGTTAAGAGTAGACATGTGTCAATTAGAGCATATTGGGACAAACTCTATAATTGCGGATCCGCTTAATAAAGGGATTACCACCCAAGTCTTTCATGAGCGTATTGCTCATAAGGGTATTGTATTTCTTGAGGATATTTGGTTTCAGTGAGAATTTGTATTTTGGGTGCTTTTACATAGACACATTTACTGTCCTTTTGGATACGGTTTAAGGTTAAAGTTATTTACTGCTGTAAGGTTTTAGGTTAAATTATCTGCGAACTTGTTTGATAGTGATCTTACTAAGGTATAAGGTTGGATCAGTTATGTCGATATACATGACCATTGATAGATTTAGTTACAATAAATGTAGCGAAAGCTACTTTGATCCTATGTTGTATGATTGATGGATCGGATTTTTTGGGGATGCATTCAATAATGATAGCAAAATTCTGAGTACTCATAAGGTTATGATTGATACACAATTGTAAGGTTACACATATAGTCCAAGTGAGAGATTGTAATGTTTCAATCAATCATGTGGTCTTATATGTGAATTATTGTGTATTGAATCAAATGCTATCAAATTTGGTTAAGCCCATTTAAAGTGATCTAATAAGAATTTGGTGTATTGGATTTTTATGTAGTGGAAATTACACCCAACCCTACTTTTAAATTATCAAATTCAAAAATGAGGTGAAACATGTATAAATACAAATATCAGGTATTAATTAATTTTTATGACTAATTAATAAATTAAAATTAAATTAATTATTCAAACACATCTCAATCATACACCACTTTCAACCCTAATTATATCCTCCCCCGCCTCCCTCTCTCTCTCTCTCTCTCTCTCTATAATCCACCATACACAATACAGGCGGCTCCCCCATTCCATAGCACCCTCTCCTACAAAACAGAGCACTGGAGACTCCTTCACCCACGGCCACACCTAGTGCCTTCGACCTTCGTCTCCGTCTCTACTTCCATCTTCACCGGCGATGTCCTCACTCCACTGCTTCAATGTAACTGACTCTTACCTCATTCAGCGGCAACGCATCTCCGGCCGATCAATCAGCAATCCAAGACCACCAGAAGTACCGCAGAACTGTGGGGAACACTCGCTTGAAGTGTAGGCTGGAAAGGCGTCCGGCGGCGGTGCGAATCGACCGGAGAAGGTAAGTGACAACCGGAGCTTTAAACTGAAATTCCCGCTGGTAGGGAGCTCCAATCAACGAACGGTTTGCGATCTGGCATTTGAGTTGGTAGGTGGTGGTAGGCGTATGCGATGTGATCTCTTCTTGTTGTTAGATAGAATCCCTTTTGTTGTGCTGTTCAGTCGTGGCGTTGGCGATGGTGGTGTGTTTTGTGTGTGCGGGTGGGGGTGGTGGTGGTGGAGTGATTTTGGTTTTGGAATTTGTAAATCATGTGTAGTTTTGCTTCCGGTGGTGGCGGTTGCAGTAGCGTAGGTGGCAGCGTGACGGAGGCGGTGACGGTTGTGGTTGTGGAGGCGACGGTGGTGGCGGGGTGGTTGCAAGCGTTGATGGTCTAAGATGTCGACTTTATAAATGTGACCTACTAATTGATAATTGATAATTTGTGACCAAGAAATAAATAAATGTGACCTAATAATTTGATATTTGTTACTAAAAAATTTTGTGACCTAATAATTTGATAGGTTGTGACCTGAAAAAGGTCAGGATTGGCTAATTTGACATTTTTTGTGACCTACTAATTCTATAATTTGTGACCTTGAAATCAATTGTAACTTAAAATTCTTGTCATATAAATAAATTTGTTTTTGTGACCTACTGATTTTGTAATTTGTGACCTTGAAATCAATTGTAACTTAAAAATCTTGTCCTATAAAAAAAAATTGATTTTGTGACCTGAAATTATACAATATTGTGACCTCAACATATATAATTGCGATCTAACCCTTGATTTTAGACATGTGACTTGAAATTCGTAGTTTGTGACTTGGGATTTTACAATATTGTGACATTAATATTTTAATTAATAAAATATTAAAGATTATTTAATTTATCTTAATTAAAACCTGATTTTTGTAATTATATATGTTTCACCTCAATTTTGAAATTCGCATTTATAACTACCTTATTTATGTATTTTTCCCTTTTATGTATCTAATTAATGTATAGGCTTTTTTATGTGTAGAGATCATGCCATTGTTCCTAATTTCATGATGGGCCAAATTAGATTAACATGCAATTCAGTATATAAATACGGTTATAGTCCATGAATCACATGTACTGTTCATTATGTTCTAGCATCCCATCATCAGAGAGAAAATAAGGACTACGTGTTAATTTGGAAGACCTAACCAAATCGATCATCGTGAACCATGTTTGATTAAGGTACACTTCCGCTTCAGTTATTTGATTTTTGATAATTTAGCATGATGATTTTGGGTTATAGATAAACAATTATATATGATAAATTTTCTAACATATCAGATATATTTGATCACTGCCAAAAGTTTCTACACTGGTTCCTTGCTTCAAAATTCACTTCATAGGGCCACTTCTCTACCAGTTGTTGCTACAGATATCTAAATCTTTACTTTTGCTCCATGGTGAGAGTTCCACAGTTTTTGCAACTTGTATATTCTCAGCTTCTAGCTAAAGTGACTTCCACTTGAGTTGCAATGATTCACATTACTAAATTGGAGTAGAAAAGTACAAGAAACCATTAAAGAAATAATAGTCGTAGTCAAATTCTTCTTGTTCTACTCTATAGTGTCATCATATCAAGCATGCCCTTGATGCACCATATAGTTGTTGCAAATCATGTATTAGAAGTTATCTTTTTCTATTTATGAACTCTAGTGTCAATCTTCATTTTATAAGGATGGTAAAATGAGGATTAGGTCTCTAAACTTTCATTTATTAAATATAAAAAAGTATACTAAAAAAATACATTCTTCTCCGATTTTTCTCTCATACTTTTCCACTCCACTCCACTCTCCCCTCATCTTTTGCTAAAGAAGGGCTGAGGGAGATGAATTTTCCAAGATTAGACACTTCTCCATCGAGTTGATCTCGTGTGAATGAAATATGAAAGACTGGATTCAGAACCACCAATTGAACATTTTCTATATCTAAAGAATGTTACAAAAATTTCCTAATCTTCCTAGACCTGTCCTCTCTTTTGACAAATAAATATTGAACTATAACCATGCATGTACATTCAATTGGTAGTGCTGCTCTGAGAAGGCAAAGTTAGGATTTCACACTCCATATGAGTAGACCACCCACTCAATGGAATACCAATCAAAGATTGCCAAAGCCCAGTTGCCTAGGTTCAAGAAGATGGAGGCATGTCACTATCGATGAACTAATATTAAATAAACAAGGATACAATCAATAATCAAGAAAGATATCTCATTGTCAAGTGCATGTTTGGGACCCCTAGCTCCACGACCAAAGACTTGCATGCAGGGAAAGAATTTTCTTTTTTTTTTAAAAAAAAAAAAAAAAGTTTAATGTTAATGTTATAAACAATTTCTTGAAATAAAATCTTCAAAATCATCATCAAACAGGGAATAAGTAAACGTGGATACAATGAATAATCAAGATAGAGATCTCATTGACGAGTGCATGTTTAACTCCATAACCAAAGAAGTGCATGCTGAGCAAGAATAATATTTTTATTTTTTTTTTTAAGTGCAAAGAAACAATAAAGTGCATAAAGTTTCTAAATTTCTAAATTAAGTTTTTAACAATAAGTGTAATGTTAATCAGTAATGTCATAAACAATTTCCCTATACTTAAATTGCAAGAGGAAAGGAATAATAATAATAATATCAAAGCCGGTAGGTATTTGAGATTTTCTGTTATATACTAATATATCCTGCTTAGAAATTTTTTGTAAACTATTTAAATTATAATTATAAGTAAATAAAATGAATGATAGATAAATATGTTTTGTATGTATCTCTCCAAATATATTCAAGGCATTTTATGCTTGTATAAATACTATTTCATCCGTTCCAATTATATATAGACTACTTTTTTTTTTTTTTTTTTTTTGTCTCAATTATATAGACATGTTTTTTTATTGTAAAGTATTTATTTTATTTGTTTACTAATGTACACCTATTCATTATTTTCAATAAAAATAGTTTTAATACTTAATAAGGGAAAATTGAGAATTTTTTTACAAAAATTACATTTTCAATAAAATTATGTTTTTTTTTTAATTTGTATTAGAAATTAAGGGTGTGTTCGGCGGCGAGAGATTAAATCACAAAAAGACAAAAACAACACAAAAATTAATTTACACAATTTTTCATACCACTTTTTAATCATCCACTTTTTCTTTCTCCAATTTTTAACCCCACATCTTACATAAAAAACACAAATAAATTAACAAAATAATTTCAATTCCTTCTATCTCCTTATTAATTTAAGCGGAACAGGGCCTAAATTATAATGGGGACGGAGAGACTTTTCTCAGCTGACAGAAAATCAACACTGTGTACGAGGATTGAGGAACAGTACACTATGGATTGTCAGTTTCTATTTTTCTTTTTCTATTTTTCTTTTCCTCTGCAATATATATATAACGTAGAAAACCAATAGCAATTCTATTTCGCAGTTTTGCCTGCAAATTACGTCACCAAATTGAACTCATTCGGTTAATCTACAAAGGTTGATCTACGATTGTACACTTCTAGGGCGAGGTAAAGATCCATTGTTAAAAAAACTTTAATGGTTTTTTCCCCGATTTGTTGTAATAATTCTCGAAAAATTACGAAGGATTCTGGAGTTAGTTCTTCCATTTTTTCCCTTCAGATCTGGCTGTTTTTTATTAACGGATTGAGAATTTGTGGTTCGTGATGTGTTGTCTTGTCTTGTAAAGTCTTGGTGAATTTGGGTTGAATTATACAAGGGGTTCTTACGCAGTTGATGTGTAAAAATGGAGGGGAGTTTTGGGTCAGGGGGTGTGTTGAAGAAGAAAAGTTCATCAGGGTGTTTGATTATTAAAAAGAGAAGTGAAAATAACAATTTAGGTGGATTGGGGAGTTCGAATAGTATTAAGGAAAAAAAGAGGCCTAGATTAGTTGTTAGTGATTCGTGTTCAAGTTATGAGAACCAGTCATTGGAGTTTATGAGAAGCAAAATGAATGAAAAGAAATTTCGGAATGGTTATTTGGAGGATAGAAAGAATGGGCTTGAAGGCATGGAGTATTATAGGAACAATGGCGAGATGGAGAATAGTGGTGAGAGGAAAAGAAATAGGTTGGATTTCTTTGAGTTTGATGAGTATGATGATTACCAAGAGTTTGATGGGAAGAAGATGAGGAATGAGTATGTTCGGGATGGGTTTAAGATGGTTGGGCGAAGTGGTGGTCGGAATTTGAAGGAAGTTGGAGGTGGGTTGTCAAGCCGTAGTGTGATGATGGATAAAGGGAGTCATGGTTCATATTTTGGCAGTTCTAGTTGTGGGAAGAGCAAAGGGGTTGAATATAGTGGTGGGAGGAGTAAAGGGTTTGAGTTAGAAGAGGATGAAGGACATATGCCAGTTTCAACGTTAAAGTTAAAGTATCAAGGGGTGGCGGATGAACCAATTAGGTTGCAGGGGAAGAATGGAGTGTTGAAGGTTATGGTGAATAGGAAGAAAAAGATGGATTTTCCATCTCAGTATAAGAAATATGAACCTCAGGAAGTTAAAGTAAGAAAGGATTCTAGGCCTGAAAATGTTGTTGAGAAGGATTTATTGGGATCCTCATTCCATTCGGCTTCAAAACAACATAAAAAAGGTGTTTTCGTTGACAAGGAGAAAAAGGTTGAGAAGGAGAAAATGGACCTGCAACTGGAAAAGACTAAACCATTTAAGGGCAAGGGCAAAGAAGATAGAGATACACAGGTTGATGAGATAGATACAGCTCTTGAACTGGCACAACCAGAACTGCATGCTGGCAGCTCAAAGAAGGTGGCAAAAATCAAGGAAGAAATAAATCATCCTCTACAAAAGCCAATGTCATCTAACGGGAAAGAAGAGAAAGTGAAGCATGGTGGGAGCACAGAAAAGCAAATGGTGCGTGAGCAGATAAGGGAAATGCTAGTTGATGCTGGCTGGACTATTGACTATAGACCAAGGCGGAACAGAGACTACCTAGATGCTGTGTACATTAACCCTAGTGGAACAGCCTACTGGTCAATAATTAAGGCTTATGATGCCCTCAAGAAACAGTTGGAGGAAGACAATGGGAAAGGTAAATCTGATGTTGGTTCTTCCTTGTTTGCTCCTTTGTCTGAAGATCTAATAAACAAGCTTACAAGGCAAACTAAAAAGAAGATCGAGAAAGAAATGAAAAGGAAGAGAAAAGAAGATCGCTCGAATAAGAGTGCTAAGAAAGCTACTGTAAAAGCGGTTGCAGAGAGCTCAGACAGTGATCAGAATGAAGAGAATCTTTGTTTCTACAGGAAACAGAATTGTAAGTCATTAAAAGGAAAATTGAGTGAAGTGGATGAAGAGAGGGTGAATGATTCAATTGATGATTTACCCAAAAGGAAGCCCAAGAAAGACACAGTTGAAAAATCTTCTAACGAAACAAGTTCTAAAGTGATACAAGGACGAACAAGTAAGATAATTGGGAGATGCACTCTGCTTGTTCGTAGCTCTAACAAAGGGCAAAACTCAGAGTCTGATGGTTACGTTAAATATACTGGGAAAAGAACTGTATTGGCTTGGTTGATTGACTCTGGTATTGCACAGTTAAGTGAAAAGGTACAGTATATGAACCGTAGAAGGACACGTGTAATGTTAGAGGGCTGGATCACGAGGGATGGAATCCACTGCTGTTGCTGTAGTAAAATCCTTACAGTATCAAAGTTTGAGCTCCATGCTGGCAGCAAGTTGCGCCAGCCATTTCAGAACATACTTTTGGAGTCTGGGGCCTCTCTTTTGCAATGCCAAATAGATGCCTGGAATAGGCAAGAGGAGTCTGTGCGCCAAGATTTCCACACTGTAAATGTTCAAGATGGTGATCCAGATGATGATACATGTGGTATCTGTGGTGATGGAGGAGATTTGATCTGTTGTGATAGTTGTCCATCAACTTTCCACCAGAGCTGTTTAGGAATACAGGTACGTTTATATAGCTCATGTCATGACCTTTGTGGGTTTTTTTCACGTTTGTTACATTGTTAACATGGAATTCTTTTGAGTCTTATTGTTTATCCTAATGTAATCCCTCAATTTACAGTTAGTTACGCAATTAATCTTTACTTGTACAAGAATATTATTTCTTGATGTGCACATGTTGTTTCATTTATTTAAATTTGTGTCAAATAACCAATTGCCAGCAACACACCCAGTGGCGGAGCCACCATTAGGCGAGGTAGCACGGCCGCGCTACCTCGCCGCCGGTGGACCACCACTGTCGCCGGAAGTGCAAAGAAGGAGATCCCATTTTTTTTTTCGCCCAAGTTCCTAAATCCCTTCCCGATTCTGACTCTCAAGCTCAATCCTTCCACAATCGTAGCTCCACGCCTCCAAATCCAGCCTCTCCACTCCGTGACTCCTCCGTCACTCCAACAGATTCATCTCACTGCCTGATTCATCAGCTCAAAGGAACAAAGACAAATATCATCACAGCCCCTTAAGAACTTAGGCTCTGTTTGGCAACCGTTTATAAACGTGTTGCTTATTTTTTACAAGTAAATAATTTAAGCTTAGCCAAGCATACGTAGCAACATCATGGTCCAATTTCGAACAACAGTAGAAGAAACCGCAGCGCCAGCAGGATATATGCATACCAGAAAGAAAGAAAGAAAAGAACAAGAAGATCCAGATCCGGCGAAGGGACCCGAAGATTCACTGAAATTTCTGCTATTCGGATGTAAACATCGAAACACACACACACACACACACACACACACACACACAAAAGGGTTGTTGATTTGGAGGTCAAGGATGAAATCACTGGGTTAAATGGAGAGGCAACCACCCTCGAGAAATTCCAATCTCCTTTCACCCTCATTCTTTCCGTCTGAGCTTAACCCTAACCTCGAGGGGGAAGCTTGTTATTTATACTCTCTTCGATTTTCTATTTTATCCTCATTTGACTATCTTATTACCGTTTGTGGCTTCTTGTTGTTTGGCAGTTTGAGGGTGCTACCGTAATTTTCTTTTTTCATTTAATAGCAGTGTGAAAATGTTTGTGAAAAAGAGGTCTGAACGGGAAATGTGAACACGGTAAATTCTTATTTTTTGATTTTGTAAATTGTAATTTTATATATTTTGTAATTTCTAACTTTTAATCTGAATCTTGATTTCTCAATTTTTTTTAGATTATCAATTTCTAACTTCTAAGCCCTAAGGAGTAAATAGTCCAGTGTCCACTAAATTTCTCATCGTTTGAATCTCAGGAGGCTGACCTTATTTTAATTTTGAATTTGAAATGTTATTTGGAAATTTTGCGTAAATGTTAGGTTTTTGAAATGTATTCACTCATCACTGGTGAGCCCGTATTCCCCTTATGTGAAATGAATTATATAGTGATTTGTGATTTGGATTTTGGTGAATATTTGACTTCTAAATTGTGATTATGTTTATTGAGATCTCAGATTTGTTGAGTCTTTGATTTGATTTGTGAATTGTGATCGTTGATTTATAGATAATGGAACATTTTTTCAACCTAAATGGAATTCTCAACCTAGTAATTCTAATTCTAGTGGTCTCGCAACTTCTTCTAGTATACCACAAGAGTTATAAGACTTTGATAACAAAACAAAATTTCACACTGCATTCAACATAAACGATCTTGTGTCAAATCCAGGAAAAGACCCCAATCGATTCGTATGATCCTCACATTGGAGATGATGTTAGGATAATATACTTATTGATTAGTTTTTGATATTATTTAATTAAATATTAAATAAAAAATTTAGTTATTGCGTCATTATCCGTCAACGGTCCACGGTCAATAGCCGGCCGCTCTAGCTGGACTTTTGTCCTAGATCCGCCACTGAACACACCCATGTTATTTGACGTCTATTCCTGTGGATCTTTTCATTCCCCGGATCATAATAAGCTGCAGATGCACATATTTCAACCAATGTTTTAAAACTTGGCCTGAACATTGACGGTCGACCCCGAAAAAGGAAAGGATCAGTGAGTCGACCCTGTGCATTTAATTTTAGCAAACAATAGGAATTGGGAACAATAATATTTTTTAATTTTAGATTTTTTAATATTATTTTAAGACATTAAATAAATTGTATATAAAACTAAATTTTTTTTACGTTCTTTTTAATTTTAGAATTACTAATTCAAATATATATATATATATATATATAGATTAATTGTTGTTAATTTTATTTATTATACTATAATTTATTTTTACTTTATTAATTAAAAAATATTTTAACCCATAAAAAATGATTCTAAAATTATTACATTAACAATGAAATACAAATAGTTGGATAATTGAATAAATAAAAAAGAATGAAAAGAAAAAATAATTTTCAAAATGGAGGGAGTTGTTTAAAACGAAAAAGAAAGCAATATTTACAAAATGGAAATGCTTCCTTCCAATAGCCTTATAATATGGTATTTAGTATTTTCCATTTAAAATTAATTAAATGGAAACCATGTATCCCACATCGAAAACTCAATATTTGGAATGAGAGAGAACCATTTATATATAATACCTTTTGGAGATTCATTTTTAGTATGTGGCTGCTACGCAGCTGCCTAAAATCAAGTGGGAGTTTAATATTTAAAAAAAAAAAAAAAATCAAAAAAGACTAAAAGCCTTGACCCGCAAAAACCGGTACCAGGTCACCGGGTCTCTTTAATTTCGGTTGGATTGACCGGTTTTAGACCGGGTTTCTTAAATCTGGTTTTTGTGCATTTTGCGACCCGGTTTATTAACCGGGTCACGGGTATCCCTGGCGAACCTGCCGGTTTGGTCAGGGTTTGATTACATTGATTTTAATTGTGGTACATATATATATATAGAAAATTCTGCAGCTCTGGTTGTCTACTATTTGGCATTTTGGTCAAGTGATATAATATCCACTGCTACTTAAGCAAATACTGTACTTGGAAGATATTGTTGGAGTCCTATCTTTTCTCAAGGGGAGGGAGGGTGGGAGGAGAGAGCAGGTGATGTGATCCGGGATAGGAGCTCAAAGGAGAAGTCAAGTCACGGACGACGCAACAACATTCGACATAGGAAAATGAACAATTTCCATGTTGGAAGCTAGTCGAGACGACAAGTGGATCAACCTCATTCAAGCCGTTGAAGAAGATTGCCAAAATTCAAGAATTACGGCCGTAATTCATAATTCTCACGGCCGTAACCATACCACTGAAGGAAACAGAGAATTTGAAGAAATTGACTTACGGCCGTAACCTGCGTCTCACGGCCGTAATGGTTAAGCAGAAAACGTCTTACGGCCGTAAAGACGTTAGTCACGGCCGTAAATGAGTAATTGCGTGATTTTAGGGTTTTATTTATTTCCTTATTTTTAGGTAGTTGTTTCCTTGTTTAATTAGAACTCTTAACCTAGATTTTGACCCTATTTATAGGGATGTAATTTTCATTATTCATTAGACTTTAAACACAACTTTGATATATTAATTGAGAGGCAAATTGCTTTCACATTCTTATTCTTTATTGAATAAAATCCGAACTTGCGAGTTAATTCTTGTTTGTTCAAATCTTGGGTGAGATTTATCTTCAAAATCTCTGTTTCCTTCAGTGGTATGGTTACGGCCGTGAGAATTATGAATTGCGGCCGTAATTCTTGAATTTTGGCAATCTTCTTCGACGGCTTGAATGAGGTTGATCCACTTGTCGTCTCGACTAGCTTCCAACATGGAAATTGTTCATTTTCCTATGTCGAATGTTGTTGCGTCGTCCGTGACTTGACTTCTCCTTTGAGCTCCTATCCCGGATCACATCAGCAGGGGTATGGGAAACTATAATTATGATAAAAAAAAATTTGGAGTTATCAGCTATGGAATATATATTTAATTACATGAAACTTGTATCTTTTTTTTTTACATGGTTGCATGCAACTTACATTTTCACGTATTATATCTCACTGCAGGTGCTCCCTCCAGGTGATTGGCACTGCCCCAAGTGTATATGCAAATTTTGCAGGGATGTTAGTGGAAATGTTGCTGAAGAAAATGACAGGACCGTCAACCTTATCAGATGCATCCTCTGTGAAAAAAAATGTATTATCTTTGTGCTTTTGAAGCTTTCTATTTGTGGCTACATCCCACTTTTTCCTCTCTTTTTTGGTTTTTAAAGCAAGTTAAATGAGTTCTTACTTTTTTGTGTTTTTTAGATCACATATCATGCAGTGAGCTGGTGCATGGTGTGCCTGTGAGTTCAAACGGCGAATCTCATTCTTTTTGTGGGCAGAAGTGCCAAGAGGTATAAGCTTTTGTTTCCTTTTTGGGATTAATGCAGAGAAATATTACAGGGTGTTGTTACCTGTGTAATTGCCTTTCTGGTAATCGTCAATTGCATCTTGGCTACAGTAATCTAACTCGTTTTTTTCCCTGATTTTTCGGCAGGATCCTTGTAGAAGTGGGATTATTTTGTTTTGATCATGTACTGAAAGCCTTTGTGGATTAGATGAACAATTAAGAATAATGTCTTAAAATATAAAATAGGAAACCAAGAGGGAATTGTTGTCCACTCTTGTCAATATCCCAAGAACATTCCTTGCTTATTTATCTCTATGTGCTTGTTGTAAGATATAGCATGTATTTGGCTTTTTTATAAACACGAGTTGAGGGTGCATTGAGAGACCATGTGCATTTTGACATTCTGCTAAAGGCCATTTCATGGTCGAGTAAGTGAATAGATAAAAGAAGTATATGAATCGTAAGGGAGAAAATAAAAAATAGAGCTTTTAAAGATATACCAACCGTAGGTATTTGACCATCAGATACCGGCGTCTTCTAAGATTTCCGACATAGAAGAAAATAAAGTAGTTAATATTTTCTTTTTACCACGTCTTTGTGAAGCGTGCAGCTGTTAGGTTTTTTTCTTGATTATACAAAGAATGTGTACATGCAACTGTATAGGACTTAATAATCTTGGAAGATGGATACCATTATTCATTTTTCTGATTTATCACATCTTTCAATTCTCTTTATATTCTCATGAGCAAACAGGTGAATAATAAATTATAAACCTAAGCGCGAATTGAAAGGATCTTGTTTCTTGTTATGTAAATAAATGAACACAGGAAAAATCAAAATTATGCCCGTAGATATTCTACTTCTTCTCGAGCTAAAAAATGAAAAACAAATCTAATTCCTACTAAAAAAGGCCATCCTATAGAAACGAGGATAAGCCCCCTGTTTCGTTCGGATTGAAATAATTTTTTTAGTAAATTTTAATAAAAGTTAATGAAATGTGTAGTTGAAAAGATATGGATCCCAAGAAATATGCGGTTAAAATTAGTTGTTGATTTTGACATAGATTAAAATATAATATAGATTTTAATCCCTAACAAAAGGGGGCTATATGTGCAGTCATATGTGAGTGAACATGTTCTAGCCCTTGTTTAGTAGGAATTAAAATTGAGATTTTAATCTAAGTCAAAGTCAATAATCAATCTCAACCACATATCTCATGGGACCCGCAACTTTACAACCATATATTCCATCAACTTTTATTAAAATCTGCTAAAATTTTGATTTTAATCCCCATGAAACAGGGGCCTGGTTTTATTGAAACTAACAAAAGGAATTGGTATAATGAACTCGATTGCCAATGATTTTTGTGTTCTTTTATTATTCATTGCATCATTTGTAATATGAATGCTATATATCAGTGTGCTTTTAAATATTCCTTCCTAAATTCTAAGACTAGCATCAAAGATTTTCTTTCAGCGACGCTGATTATTGTTGTTAGCACAAGATAAAGAAAAGCACTTTCTAGTAAGAGCTTTTTTACATCAGCTGTATGCACCTTAAAATAAAAGGATCGGTATAGTTATTTAACAAGAAGAAGAATAAGAGTCTCTTGTCTATCCCAAAGGTTTTTGGACATCAAACTAAAGAATTGTGTTTCAGTTTAACGCTTTCTCCCTACGGCATACCACCCCAATTACTGAAAACTTAAATTATGATTCTGTAAAGTTCGATCAGAATATTCTATTTAGACAGTCGATTTAAATTTTAGATTTTCCCACCTTCGTTGCTTTCATATGTTTGCTGACTCTTTTAAACTTCTAGCCAGGATATAAATTGATCTCTTGATAATTCCTTTGTTGCAGTGAATCACTGTTAGCTTGCCCTTATTTTCTCCATTGGAAACTTACTATTAGTTTCGTCAGTGTTAATGAAATATTCATGAGTCATTAAATTTAAGTTTTGTATGTGCATTGTAAAACACAGCAAGAACAACTTGTTCATTAATTCATACTCAAAAGGTTTGACCGTTAATATAGATTTCCCTTGGATGATAAATTTAGTTTTCAAAGTATTGTTTCCCCCTTCGGTTTTATATTTTTGCCAACTATATTGACCATGTTACTGTGTTGTGTCTTATTGAATCTTTTTTGCAAGAGTCAGAAATCAGAATAATCTTTTCTCACATTCTTTTACTTTGTCAGCTCTATGATTCTTTGCAGAAAATTGTTGGAGTCAAACATGAACTGGAATCAGGATTTTCATGGTCTCTTATTCAGCTAACCGATGTTTCTGATACCTTGTACCGTGGATTTCCTCAGAGGGTGGAATGCAATTCTAAGCTAGCTGTCGCGTTATCGGTTATGGATGAATGTTTTTTGCCCATCATTGACAGGAGGAGTGGCATCAATATAATTCGTAATGTTGTCTATAGTTGTAGGTAAGGAGATACTGACCTTGCTGGAGTGGATATTTCATAATCATATTACGATTTTGGATTAAAAAATTCCATTTTCTCTGTTAGGCACATAGGTTTTAGTTTACTATTTATTTGAAGAAATCTCGTTCTTCTGGAGTTTATACAATTCAAGCGTGTATTCCCAACACTTGTGAAGCCATCAGCTTATGGATTGATTATTAGAGTTTTACCATGTACAAGCATGAAAGACAAACAATCTTATTTTCTTTCTTTTTACGTCATGTTTGTTGATGTGCATAGTTTTGCTGGTATACATGAATATTAAAATATTTTGTCATTTTCTAGCTATCTTCTAAGGCTCTATTTGTTAAAAGTCTTTTGTTTAAAAACAAAGAATGTAATGTTATCGAGGTAAAATATGCAGATGAAAAGTGGATAGAGAAAATGCGTGTGGTTAAAAAATGGTTTGGAGAAATGTATTGTTTAAAAGTAATTTGCCAAATAGATGCTAATATTTTTTGATCATTTATAAATAATTCGGTCACTTCTTGGTGGTCATTTTTTGTTATTTACTGCTCTTGCTTTTTACCTGTGATGACTGGTCCCTTATATTCTCTAATGCGTAGTCATATATTAGCCTTTTAAAATAGTCTACTCTGTTGGCCATTATTGATTATAGTGGCTTCAAATTAATTATATTTGTTTATGGTTAATCTTTAGCTAATTAATTAGGTAAAGCAATTGGTAATGGACCATTAAGAATTATGGTTCATTTTTTGTGTCCTATAAATAGGACTCTCCTCTTCCATTGAATTCATCCCAAAATCACAAGTAGAAGAAGAAAACATTCATTGGTTTTCTCTTGTGATAATTTGTAGTTTGTGAGAAAGAGTGTTTGGTGAGGTAGAGATATTTGTATTCCACATTTGTCATATTAGTGGAAATTTGGAATCTCCCTCCGTGGACGTCGGCAATTTGCCGAACCACGTAAATCTTGTGTTGTTCTCTTTCTCTTTCGAATTCGTTATTTCTATTTTTGCATTGATCGAACCGTCGGTTAATTCGCTTCCGTACAACAATTGGTATCAGAGCCTTGACTCTCTTAAAATTCTAAGTATGCTCTGTGGTTGCAGCACTGACTGATCTTCCACATCAGAAAAGTTTTTTTGAGAACAGGGATCTTGGTATATATTTTTTTTGAGATTTTTTTTGAAAAATGTCTAAAAATTCCTCGACTACACCGGCGGAGACTGAGGACCCACCTCCAGCCATTTTAGATAGATCTTCAAGGCCCACTGTGTCTTCAACAAGAACAGTGGTAACTAATGCAAAAATAGACGTGGAAAAATTTGATGGCACAAATAACTTTACTATGTGGCAATGTGAAGTTATGGATGCGCTATTTCAACAAGAGCTACACATTGCTCTTGAAGAAGATAAGCCAGCTGACATGGATGATCTAGAATGGACAAGAATCAATCGGAGTGCCTGTGTGATCATCCGTTCGTGTCTCACCAGAGAGCAAAAGTTCCCATATATGATGGAGAAATCGGCAAGCAAATTATGGAAGGAGTTGGAGAAGCAGTTTATATCAAAAAGCTGCCAAAACAGACTCTATTTGAAGAAGAAGTTATTTCGCTTCCGATATCAACCTGGCACAACTATGTACAACCATATTACTGAATTCAAGAAATTGGTAGCTGAGTTGATAAATCTTGAAGAATCTTTCAAGGATGAAGATAAGGCCATGTTGCTCTTGACTTCTCTTCCCGATGAATATGAACACCTTGTCACTACGATACTTCATGGAAAGGATGAAATTACTTTTGATGAAGTATGTGCTGCTTTGTACAACAATGAGATCCGAAAGAAGGATCAAAAGGAACATGGAAGTTCAGCAGGAGAAGCCTATACTATAAGAGGTCGTGCTCAAAGTCGTAATCCCGGGAGAAGGGGCAGATCTCGTTCGAAGGGCAAGCCTGCTAAAGATGAATGCGCCTTCTGTCATGAAAAAGGTCATTGGAAGAAGGATTGTCCAAAGCTGAAGAACAAAGACAAGGTTAAAGGTATTGCTGGAGCTACTTCAGAAGCCAATATAGCCAAGTGTGAAGATGATGAGTCAGAATTTGTTCTAGCTAGTACATCAAGTATATCTCACTCAGACGAATGGATTATGGATTCGGGTTGCACTTATAACATGTGTCCCAACAGGGAGTGGTTCTTCAAACTCGAAGAACTAAATGGTGGTGTTGTTTACCTCGGCAATGATGAGATCTTGCAAACAACAGGGATAGGTTCAATCCGTTTGAGATGTCATGATGGATCAACTAGAATTCTGACAGACGTAAGGTATGTACCAGATTTGAGTAAGAATCTCATCTCCGTGGGAGCCTTAGAATCTAAAGGCGTGTTCGTGACTATACGAGATGGAGTTCTGAAAATTGCTAAAGGCGCACTCGTGGTAATGAAAGGCATAAGGAGAAATAATTTGTATTACTTTCAAGGTAATACAGTTATTGGATTGGTGGCTACAGCATCAGGAGAAGACGAAGATTTAGAAATCACAAAACTTTGGCACATGCGGTTGGGACATGCTGGTGAAAAAGCTATGCAAACTCTGGTGAAGCAAGGCCTATTGAAAGGAGCAAAAACATGCAAGATGGATTTTTGCAAACATTGTGTTTTGGGAAAACAGACAAAAGTAAAGTTTGGTACTGCAATCCATAATACAGAAGGTATTCTGGACTATGTTCACTCAGACGTGTGGGGACCTACAAGGACATCTTCCTTGGGAGGTATGCACTACTTTGTTACTTTTGTCGATGATTTTTCCAAAAGAGTTTGGGTGTATCTGATGAAGACAAAAGATGAAGTATTAGATCGTTTTCTTATATGGAAGAAGATGATGGAGACGCAGACGGGCAGAAAAATCAAACTACTCAGATCAGACAATGGTGGAGAATACAAGAGTGATCCGTTTCTTAAAATCTGCCAAGATGAAGGTATTATGCGACACTTCACAGTCAGAAATACACCACAGCAAAATGGGGTGGCTGAACGCATGAATCGAACATTGCTGGAGAAGGTTCGATGTATGTTGTCTAATGCTGGATTGGACAAGAAATTTTGGGCTGAGGCAGTAATATATGCGAGTCATCTCATTAATCGTTTACCATCTGCTGCCATTGGAAATAAGACACCTATGGAGGTTTGGTATGGAAAACCTGCTACTGACTATGATTCTTTACATGTTTTTGGTTCCACTGCATTCTACCATGTAAAAGAATCTAAGTTGGATCCAAGAGCTAAGAAAACACTGTTTATGGGGATCAGCTCTGGAGTAAAGGGATATCGCTTATGGTGTCCTGATATGAAGAAGATAATTCTTAGCAGGGATGTCACTTTTGATGAATCTGCTATGTTGAAAAAGGTGACCGAGGGTGCTCAGCAGCAGGTGGAGCAAGTTCCGCAACAGGTGGAGTTTGATGCAACTTTGATTGACCCAGCAGGTGAAACTCCAATAGCAGAGGAGTATGTTGAAGAACAACAAGAAGAGGAGGTTTCAACCCAAGAACCTCCATCGCAACCGAGATCAATTGCAGTTGATAGGCCACGAAGAGAAATTCGAAAACCTGCTCGATTTGTTGATATGGTGGCCTATGCACTTCCAATTGTAGATGATGATGTTCCTTCTACTTACAAAGAAGCTGTCAGAAGTTCTGAAAATGATCAGTGGAAGGAAGCTATGGCAGATGAAATGCAGTCCCTTCAGAAGAACAAAACGTGGGAGCTAGCTCAACTTCCGAAGGATAAGAAGGCAATTGGGTGCAAATGGGTATTTACAAAGAAAGAAGGATTTCCTGACAAGAACGAGGTTCGCTTCAAGGCACGGTTGGTGGTTAAAGGCTACGCTCAGAAGGAAGGAATTGATTATAATGAAGTATTTTCTCCAGTTGTGAAACATTCTTCCATTCGTATTTTATTGGCCTTGGTAGTGCAGTTTGACTTGGAACTAGTTCAACTTGATGTGAAAACCGCCTTTCTGCACGGTGATTTGGAAGAGGAAATCTATATGACTCAGCCAGAAGGATTCAGGGTTGCTGGAAAAGAAAATTGGGTTTGTAAATTAAGCAAATCGCTATATGGACTTAAGCAGTCACCGAGGCAGTGGTATAAGCGATTTGACAAGTTTATGTTGGAGCAAAAGTACACACGAAGCAAGTTTGACCTTTGTTTTTATTTTCACAAGCTAAAAGATGGATCTTTCATATATCTACTCTTGTATGTTGATGATATGCTGATTGCATCAAGGAGCCATGAAGAAATTGACAGATTGAAGGCTCAGCTAAACCAAGAGTTCGAGATGAAAGATCTCGGTGAGGCAAAGAAGATTCTTGGCATGGAGATAAGCAGAGAAAGAAACAGAGGTAAGCTTTGTCTGACTCAAAAGCAGTATTTGAAAAAAGTATTACAACGTTTTGGTCTAGACAATCAGTCAAAACCTGTAAGTACTCCACTTGCCCCTCATTTCAAGCTTAGCTCTACGATGTCTTCCAACACCGACACGGAACGAGAATACATGTCAAAAGCTCCTTATGCAAATACAGTTGGAAGTTTGATGTATGCAATGGTGTGTACAAGACCTGACATTTCACATGCAGTTGGAGTGGTGAGTAGGTATATGCATAGTCCTGGTAAAGGACATTGGCAAGTTGTGAAATGGATTTTAAGGTATATTTTGAAAACCATTAATATTGGTTTAGTGTTTGAGCGGGATGATTCACTTGGTCATTGCGTAGTTGGATATGTTGATTCTGACTATGTTGGTAATTTGGATAAACGTCGATCAACGACTGGATATGTGTTTACTCTTGCAAAAGCTCCAGTCAGTTGGAAGTCCACTTTACAGTCTACAGTCGCTTTGTCTACGACAGAAGCAGAATATATGGCAGTTACAGAGGCTGTTAAAGAGACAATTTGACTGCAGGGGTTACTTGGTGAATTGGGAGTCATTCAGAAACACATCGCTGTGTATTGTGATAGCCAGAGTGCTATTCATTTGGCAAAGAACCAAGTCTACCATGCACGGACAAAACACATCGATGTTAGATATCATTTTGTGCGGGAAATTGTTGAAGAAGGGGAAATCCTACTTCAAAAGATTCTAACAGCTGAAAATCCTGCAGATATGTTGACCAAAGTGGTAACAGCGATCAAGTTCAATCATTGTTTGGACTTGATTAACATCCTGCGAATTTAAACACCTACGAGGTGTGTGGTGCCAACAGGCACAATTGGAGACACTCTTTCTCATTTTGTTTGGAAGCAGTTCATTTGAATCAAGATTGAAGCCAAGGTGGAGATTGTTGGCCATTATTGATTATAGTGGCTTCAAATTAATCATATTTGTTTATGGTTAATCTTTACCTAATTAATTAGGTAAAGCAATTGGTAATGGACCATTAAGAATTATGGTTCATTTTTTGTGTCCTATAAATAGGACTCTCCTCTTCCATTGAATTCATCCCAAAATCACAAGTAGAAGAAGAAAACATTCATTGGTTTTCTCTTGTGATAATTTGTAGTTTGTGAGAAAGAGTGTTTGGTGAGGTAGAGATATTTGTATTCCACATTTGTCATATTAGTGGAAATTTGGAATCTCCCTCCGTGGACGTAGGCAATTTGCCGAACCACGTAAATCTTGTGTTGTTCTCTTTCTCTTTCGAATTCGTTATTTCTATTTTTGCATTGATCGAACCGTCGGTTAATTCGCTTCCGTACAACATACTCATCATTGTGTCTCTTCTCTTGTAGATCAAACTTTAATCGTCTGGATTTTCATGGCTTCTATACGGCAATTTTGGAGCGAGGTGATGAAATAGTTTCTGCTGCATCTATCAGGTAAAATGATTTGTGAATTTACATAACAAACCTAAATAATGGGTGAATCAATTTTCTGCAGCAGTGAGACTGAAGACGCATTCTGGATTTGTTAATCTCTAATGTGAATTAACTGATATTGCATTACTATCTCCTCTTCTAACACTGCTTGGACTGTACGAAATAAAAGTTTTACAGTCTACAGATTTTCAGAATGAGATGAACATGTTTTACTACTTGGTGCAAACATAAAGTCAATGATCTTCTTCACGTTGCTTTCTTTGATCATTTTCATGTAACATTTTTAATGCATATTTTTCAGCTGATCAATTAATGATATGTTTAAAATCAACCAACTTTGTCTAAAAATGATGATAAAAATCTATCACGAGTTTTAGGATGATTTTTTCTTGTCTGCTAGTAAATGGCTCGTCACACCCCTATGAAAATTGACTGTGACTTCATAGGAGTGACTCTAGATATTTTTACATAAATATCTTGGATAGCTACACAGGAAGATATTATTTCAGAAGGTGGAAAAGTTTAGAGAATCTTCTCAACCATTGGATTAAGTTAAAATTTGGGGAGGTGGATGAGAAATAGGGACAAAGGAACTTCATTTTGTTTTGAGAGGAGGGGGGGGGGGGGGGGGGGTTGAAGTGACAGCAGTACAAGTACCCATAAAACATGCCACATCTGTGCCTTAAGAGTTAACACAATCTACACAACCATGCCACTACAAACTTTCTCTCTGTGTAGAGGGGCTAGCCACAAGGTGTAATTAGCAGAGTTAAGTGCCTGAGGTTCTTGACAAGCTATTGAATTGATGAACTAGTTTAAGGAAATAGACTCAAAACTTTTAAAAGAAAACCGAAGAGTTGATTTGCAACCATGTTTCTTCCTAAAGGTATATATATTTTTCGAATCACCGACCTAGTTATGTTCAATAGGAATTATAACATTTCTGGATTCAGTTAGTCAAATTTTACCTTTTGCATATTCAGTTTTTGTCATCTATTTGCATGTCCATGGGATTTCACATAGGATGAATTTCAGTGTTATTTACTTGTGTATTTGCCATTGGGTAAAATCATTATTCTTTGTTTAGATGTGCTATGTTAGGTTTCTCATTTATAACCTTATCAATATAGATTATTAATTTAATAGTATGCTTATTGAAGTTCATTGACCAACAAGAAAAATCATTTTGATTACTGTATATATCTTTATGTAATTAGGATCCACGGGAACCGTCTTGCTGAGATGCCATTTATTGGGACACGTGAGATCTATAGGTGCCAAGGAAATTGCAGGCGACTTTTGTCTGCTATTGAATCGGTAAGAAGAGGGCATCCTGTCGATACCTTTACTTGTTAAGTATGCATCAGTTTATGCTTCCCAGATGACTGTTATGTCCAAGCCCCAAACATCACCTCTTGCTTTCTGGTCACTATCATCTATGAACTCTTGAAAATTACAGTGTTGGGAAAAATTTTGACTGTTTATTTATCATAAACAGTTAATTTATCTGCTGAAAATCCTGAAATCTCTGCTTTTTGGGGGCAATGGAAGTCCCTTTTTCTCACATTAAATTGCTCTGGATGAATGACCTAACTTTCAACTTCTGTAACTCCAGACCCTATGCTTTCTCAAAGTTGAGAAATTGATTATCCCTGCCATATTAGAGCATATGAACACATGGACTACAGTGTTTGGTTTCAATCATCTTGAGGATGCACACAAGAAAGAAATGAAATCCCTGAATATGTTGGTCTTTCCCGGGGCAGACATGTTGCAGAAGCAGTTAATGAATTCAGAAATTACTGATGGTACCATTAATTTTTTACCCTGTTCTATGAGTGCCTTTTGTTTTATATTGAACAAAATGAAGTTTGAACTGTTGTATATTGCTTGAAATTTGTTTCCTTTTTCTATTAGACTGTTGTACTATCTTCATCCCTGAGGTTAACTGTTGTGTGACCTTTCCGCATCTTCTGGACTAGGTGTTGAGGTTGTTAAATCAAAAGAGAGTCAACCTCAGTTACGTGTTTTGGTAGACAAGCCTGATATTGATTCTACTAAGGAGCAAAATAGACTGGCGATTGGCAATGCTGGTGTGTGCGCTGAGATAAAGATCCACGATGAAATTGATGCCATTGATTCTGATTCCTCAGCATCAGATATTCCTTCAAATGGTAAGACCTCGCTTGGTGCATCAAATACTACTCATAAATCTGACACCAGCAAGGTAACGTCTGTAATCAAGTCTGAGACGGAGGAGAAGCTAAAAGAAGTCTCTGCTAACTTGAAGTGCCCCTCTACCTCCACTGCAAGTATTTACATTTCTGAGATGGAAAATCCCTTGCTAGAACTTCCTCTTAAGGATAATTCTGAAGTGGCTGTCATGGATCACGCGAGCAAAATAAATTCTAAAGGTCCTTGTATGGAATCCATTATTGATCCTTCAGGTGAAACATTGAAAATGACTGAGGCGGCTGCTGAAAACAAGAACCCTGTCTCTGTTTCTGGTATTTACCAAACTGATAAGTGCGCCATGCAATCTGAACCGGGATCAGATGATCATAATGTGGTTGAGAACCAAAGCATGGTAGAAGCTGTTTCAGAGGTTTCTTTGGAAGTAGAAGTCGTAAAAATTCAGGTTGATAGAAGCTCCACAATCAAGGTTTCTAATGGTACCGCCGCCCCTGAAGTAAATGTTAAAGATGGTTCCCTGTTCGAAACATCTTCACATAGTACTACTGAGAAAGTCAATGGAGTACTGAGTTCTGCTAATCGTTATAGTGCACTTGACAATGAAAGTGAACTTCATTCATGTATAGAACTTTCCTCTGATTCTGTTGCTGCTGCTGATGCAAAAGTCGCTCTCATTAATGGTAATATAGATTCCTTACCTTTTAGGGATACCGATAACAATTATGGCTTGGCAGCCTCTTGTAGCGAGGAAAATGTTGAAGCTAGTGGTATGGAACCAGCTTTCAGTTCTTCTCTCGCCATTTCTGCACATGCTGCTAATGAAAATAGCAATCAGGATCAAGATCCTGCATCTGTTTCTACTGTTCAAGGTAGCTGTGAAAGTACCACCACGAGATTGAACCCGGACTTGAATCGGAAGGCTGTCATTGTGGGACGTGACCTTGTGGCGTTGCACGAAGCTCAGAGGAAAGTTGTCGACCCAACTGAAACTGATAATTTTAGTGAAACAAGCAGGATAATAAATGGAAAAGTTGAATTATTCTTGTGAAGCCTTGGCTGAATATAGCAGCATCCAATGAGAATTGTGCATAACCTAGCGAAGGTTCTGATAAACAGTCGAAGTAATCTTTACCTCGTAATTTGGAAGGAAATATGCTGATGCGCGTGTTCCATTTCTCTCCAACGGGTCACACTGCCGTTGAGGCCACTAAAATGTATTCATGTAAGAGAAATTCGAAAAATAGTTACTAAATTGTAGCCTTTAGGAAATATATCTGTTGTCGACTCAAATGGAAATGGTCAATACTCCATTAGTCTGTGACTCTGTTACCCTTCATTACAGACGTGTATTGTATTTTCATCACTATTATTTCATCAATAGAAACTAGAATCAAATCAGTTTACACAATGTTTAAAGATATGGTCACAAACAGTCGTAGTTAATGCATTACATTTTACAGTCATAGTTTTATTGTTTTGTTGTTAGAGGTTGTGGTGGTGCTATGGTGGTTAGTTGGAGGTGGTTGTGCGTTGGATGTGGTGCTAGTGATTTAGATGGTGCTAGTTGTGGTGAAGTATGGTATGGTCAAGTTAGGATATTATATTTTGGAGACACGCAAATTAATTTTTAAATTTATTACTATATTAGTCAAACTAGTTCTTCCACCCGTGCGATGCACGGGATTTATATCCACGATAATGATTTCGATGAAATTTATGAACATATATTAATTATACTAACATATTAAAAAAATACTACAAATAACATTTTATTACAAAATTTTATCGAATTTGAAACTTTAAAAAAAATAAAAAAGGAACAATATATTTATTTGAATTAAATTTACTTTGACTTTTATTTACATTTCGTTGAAAATTTGTTGATCTCATCACGAAATTTCTTTTTAATAAATAGGTTACTGACTGGTTGAACATTCATAAGTTATTTCACTTGATTCTCAAATCTAGATGTACATTATGTATCTTTCCCCAATCACTAACAGACACCCACAACAGTTATTGAGCTTGGCTCTCAACTTTAGTTCTTCCACTCGGGCGATACATATGAAGGAATGACTGATTAAAGACGTAATGATCCAATAATAGATAACAACTGCAGCAGAATAAATAACATTAGCAAGAATAATATTTCATCCTTAAATGTCTTCCTCTTACTACAAATTTTGAAAAACTTCTTGTAGAAAACATTTATCTTTAGTCAGTAATTTACCTTTAATGCTCAGCAAATGAATAAAAAGAGTTTTCACTGTTACACAACTTTGGGTTGGAACAAAGAATCATTCACAATTGCCTTAAGACATGCAACAAATTTGTTATCACTAACTACTCTGTGAAACTTTCATAGGCCATTTACCATTCTCAATACTGGCAAATTCCCTGTAACCATTGACTGATTGAGTAACAGACATATATCATCTATTCAAACTCTCAATTTAAGGAATCTTGGAAATAAACACACTTGGTAAATCTAGACAAATACCCTTTTTCTTCGTTTTGTCCTTCTGTAATTTTAAACTCAAGAAAGTCATTAACTGATTAACTCGGCTGCTACTTTAACAGAAATTGAGCTTGTGACCTAATTGATATTTTTTGAAAGCACTCTCAAATGGAAAGGCTAAAAATGTATCACCAAATAAAATATGAACTCTTTAACTGTGAAACCCGTTAACCTTTATATTGCCAGTAAACACAATGAAAACAAAAGAAAACATCATGACGTGCCAATAAATAATTCATAAATAATTTCATAAAAATAATGTCTATTCAATTTTGAAAGTTCGAAAAAATTGAATATAAGTGAAGTTCAGACAATAGAAATAGAACGCAAAAAATAAAATGTAAAATGTTAGATTAAAGCATTGGTGATAGATCCGTACATATTAGTGAAGTTCAGACAATGTTAGTGAAATTTACCATAGCCATTCAAACCCTATTAATCGTCCCTGAAAATCTCATTACCATGATAAGTCTTGAGGAATCAGAACCAAAGTGCTTTTCAATTTCTTCAGTCGTTCCAGCTGGCTTCTTAACCCCTAGATTGGATAAATAGTCAAAGCAAACACAAACAATATTAATGAATACTATCTCAATGTCAAGATGTGCTTATTACCCAAAAATCTTGATTGATATATATAACAGTCCACCAAATCAAATGCATACTCAAAATACAATAAATTCGAAAATAATACAGTTAAATGACAGCTTTTTAGTTGATGAACAAATCGTAACTTACTATGGGCGGCGGCAAGTCAATTGGTCGGATTCGTCATGGATGTGGGCGGCGATATGTTAGCTTTTGCAAAATGGACTTCGGAAATGGGATGAGCAGGTCGGGCTGAAGATTCTGTCCAGAAACGCCTCGCCGGACCGCCGCCGGAAACCGCCCCTGTCGCCGGAGACCGGAAAATGCCAAAAAACACAGGAAGCTTCTCCTCCTCGTCACGAACCCAACGGTGGTGACCGTTTCGCGATTGGAGCTCCCATTTGGCCGGAATCGCGGTTTTTCAGTCCGCCAGCATTATCTTCTCCGGTGAATAACTTCTGTTTCAACCGTTGGATCCCCCCCAAAATTTTAGGCGAGTCTTCTCCTTGAAGAGCCCGTTCTGATGGCGGTGGCCGATCGTAGATCGGAGTTCTGGATCGGCCGGAATTGGTCTTTTTCAGTCCGGTCAGAAAATGGAAAAACTGGACAGATTCAAACACAAAAAATATTAATGAATACTATCCCAATGTCAAGATGTGCTTATTACCCAAAAATCTTGATTGATATATATAACAGTCCACCAAATCAAATGCATACTCAAAATACAATAAATTCGAAAATAATACAGTTAAATGACAGCTTTTTAGTTGATGAACAAATCGAAACTTACTATGGGCGGCGGCAAGTCAATTGGTCGGATTCGTCATGGATGTGGGCGGCGATATGTTAGCTTTTGCAAAATGGACTTCGGAAATGGGATGAGCAGGTCGGGCTGAAGATTCTGTCCGGAAACGCCTCGCCGGACAGCCGCCGGAGCCGCCAGAAACCGCCCCTGTCGCCGGAGACCGGAAAATGCCAAAAAACACAGGAAGCTTCCCTTCCTCGTCACGAACCCAACGGTGGTGACCGTTTCGCGATTGGAGCTCCCGTTTGGCCGGAATCACGGTTTTTCAGTCCGCCAGCATTATCTTCTCCGGTGAATAACTTCTGTTTCAACCGTCGGATCGCCCCAAAATTTTAGGCGAGTCTTCTCCTTGAAGAGCCCGTTCTGATGGCGGTGGCCGATCGTAGATCGGAGTTTTGGATCGGCCGGAATGTCACTTTTTCAATCCGATCAGAAAATGGAAAAACTGGACAGATTCAAACACAAACAATATTAATGAATACTATCCCAATGTCAAGATGTGCTTATTACCCTAAAATCTTGATTGATATATATAACAGTCCACCAAATCAAATGCATACTCAAAATACAATAAATTCGAAAATAATACAGTTAAATGACAGCTTTTTAGTTGATGAACAAATCGAAACTTACTATGGGCGGCGGCAAGTCAATTGGTCGGATTCGTCATGGATGTGGGCGGCGATATGTTAGCTTTTGCAAAATGGACTTCGGAAATGGGATGAGCAGGTCGGGCTGAAGATTCTTTCCGAAAACGTCTCGCCGGACCGCCGCCGGAGCAGCCGGAAACCGCCCCTGTCGCCGGAGACCGGAAAATGCCAAAAAACACAGGAAGCTTCTCCTCCTCGTCACGAACCCAACGGTGGTGACCGTTTCGCGATTGGAGCTCCCGTTTGGCCGGAATCGCGATTTTTCATTCCGCCAGCATTATCTTCTCCGGTGAATAACATCTGTTTCAACCGTCGGATCACCCCAAAATTTTATGCGAGTCTTCTCCTTGAAGAGACCGTTCTGATGGCGGTGGCCGATCATAGATCGGAGTTCTAGATCGGCCGGAATGTCACTTTTTCAGTCCGATCAGAAAATGGAAAAACTGGACAGATTTTCCTTCTTTTCAGATTCTGTAACTTTTCAGATTTTGTGATTTTCAAATTTTGAATTTTAGTCAAATTTGATATTTGAAGTGGACCTACTTTATTAGTCTTCCCCAGCAAGTTTGATATTTGAAGTGGACCTACTTTATTAGTCTTCCCCAACAAGCTTCACATGGACGGGAATTTAAGCCAAACTTTGAGCGGGAATTTTTGCTGGACTTAGCTCCTTTTACAATGAGGAAAGAGAAATCTGAAAAGGTGATATGTTCATCATCATTTCATATCACAACTTTTAAAAAGTTGTGCTGTATTAGTGCAGAAAATTCAAAAATCGGTACTGCTCATATTTAAATTTTTTTATATTTTAATCATTTGTCTGAAAAGGTGATATGTCCATCATCATTTCCTATCACAACTTTTAAAAAGTTGTGCTGTATTAGTGCAGAAAATTCAAAAATCGGTACTGCTCATATTTAAATTTTTTTATATTTTAATCATTTGTTTAAAAGATTATAGATTGTTTGCTTCCTGGAGAAGTTTTGTTGGAGCCAAAATGCCATTTGGATGAACTTGTGGAGGGAAATTTGTGGAGGCAAAATTCTAAACAACTATCCTTCTTTATAATATTAATAAGATATGCAAACACATTGTATATCGGATAAGTCAAATTTATCATATTTTGTTAGTTGTCGGCATTTCTACCATTGCCTTTTCTTTTTGATACATAAGGTAAACCTTCGACATGTGTCAGTGAGTGTTGGATTTCGACAAGCTGTCTTCGACATATTGTCAATGAAACTTATCTTGGGGGCCTTTAGATTGCAATTGTAAAATTTGAAATTCCTGGGAACTTATTTTCTTGGGAATTAGAAATTTAATGTGTTTAATTGGTTTAATTTTTTTAGGTGAAAAAAGTGAAAAAAATTTCAAGTTTTATTGTTTAATTAACATTATTTTCTATAAAAAAAAATAAATAAAGTAAAATTTTGCTATTTTAATCAAAATTATTTTTTTTATTATTTTCCAAATATTTTTACTTAATAATAATGTTAATTTTTTTACAGAAAAAAAGTATATCAATTAGCAACAAAAAGGACGAAACGTGGTGAAAATAGGGTTAAATGGCCACCCAACTTCATTAGTAGTCACTTTGGTCACCCCAGTTTCATTTTGTTTCACCTTGACCACCGTACTTGATATATTACACAAAAGAGTCGTCATTGGTATAGTTAAATATGAAATTGGATGGCGAAGGTGAAACAAAATGAATTTGTATGATCAAAGTGGCACTATTAATACTAATGAAGTTGGGTATTTAACCCGGTGAAAATAGTTTTCCACCACATCAAAGTGGTGGGAAAATGAATAAACAAAAACAAGGAAAATGTGGGAAATCCAGAAAAGATGGGAAATCAATTTAATGGAAAAAAATTCTATCAAACACCTAAAAAAGTGGAATTACATCGCACTTCAGCCTAATGAAGTTAGGTATTTAACCCGGTGAAAATAGTTTTCCATCATATCAAAGTGGTGGGAAAATGAATAAACAAAAACAATGAATAATGTGGGAAATCTAGAAAAGATGGAAAACCAATTTAATGGAAAAAAAAAATGAAAAAAAAAATTCTATCTAACACCTAAAAAAGTGGAAAGTAAGAAAATGTTTAAGAAAATGTTTTTCCATATCTTAAGTCAAATCTAAAAAAAAAAAAAAAAAATCTGATTACATTGCACTTCAGCATTCAGTACATCGAATATTGAAAATTATTAAAAATTTCTCACGAGGAATGAGAAAGAAATTCATTCAAGTAGGGATTGGGATACTCTTTTCTCTAAAATCAGCAAATTGGCTTCCAAAAGCAGAGAGTATCCAAAATTCTTGCTTCAACTTTTCAAACTCTCTAACTAGCCTAAATTTCAAGAACTCCATAGATGCTGAAACTAGTCTTGCATTTTCCATGAGAAAGTTTTGTCGATACTCAAGAAGCCAAGTATTTGGATCAAATTGCACTGCATTGGCACTCCATTTTCCTTGTGTCCATGAACTGTTGGCCTTCTTCATCAGGTACCTCAACTCTCCTCCATTAGACCACTGTAAAATAGAAGTGTTAAAGATATAGAATGATTCTGTAGTTATTAGAACATGAGTACAATCCGAGCCATTTCATGAATAAGATGTTACCTCTGTAACTCTTCCTGATATAACTGTGAACGATCTTGAGGAGAATTCTGCAGTGAGCAACCCAGCAGTTTGCAATGGCCATCCCCAAAGGCTTACCTCCTCAGTTGATGATTTATACAACGTATATCGCGAATTCAACAGAAAACCATCCTAAAACCCATTTCATGAATTCACCTGTTTTAAATATCATGTTGTTCTTTTCAAATTTGCAAACTAAAAGAAGAATTTAAAGAAGTGTACCTGATTTATTTTCCACACTGAATCAACACAAGTAGAAACCTTATTATCAACAAAGCCCTGTAACTCGTTCTTCAAGAACAAGAATCTTTCATTGAAGTCCTCGAAAACCCATGAGTTTTCACCCAGTTTCTTCACAATATCAGGTGACAATTTGGGCTTTAAAAATCCGTAAACCATACACGAAAACCCATATTCTGCAGCAAAAATTATGATGAAACCCAAAATCAACTTCACCATGAAAACCCCATATCCCAATTCTCTCTTTCTTCTCTTAACCTTTCCTTGAAAACTCGTTCTTGCGGTAGAATTAAGCGGTGGTGAAGCATAGAAAGATCGAACTGGAGCGCTCGATTTAGGTTTGGGCGTCGATAAAAAAAGAGATGGTTTGTTAACAGAAACAGGGCTTCTTGGAATCATTTGTTTTGATGGATAAAATTTGGTGGATGAGCTTTTCTTATTGCTTTGTGGCATCAAATCAAGAGTGGAATTGATGCTGGCGATGCAGATTTCACAGTTACAGCTCGCATCTTTTCGACATCCAGGAAAATAATAGCTATCCCGGTTTTCTGATTGGTTGAGTTCTACTGTGGTGGTAGATTTGAGGGAGGAATTGGGAGTCAGAATAACTGATTTCATGGTCTCTTGGAGGATTGGGTGTTCTCTATGGAGACGATTTTGTTAGATATTTCTAGGGTTTTGTTTTTCTAGGGGGAGATTTGGGGAGACAAGGAAGACAAGACGTAGCATTTGAAATTTGAATCCCAACGGTCGTATTACAAGCAATTCCCCTTAAAAATAAAAACAAAAATTTTACTTATTGCACAATTATTTTGATAATAATGTAAATGACGATTAGGTGATATGAAAATATTATATTTAACCCCTGTTCGGCGGCCGTACTTAAAAAAAAAATGATTTTTTTTGTGATTTTTAAGGTAGATGGATGGTTAAAAAGTAGATAGAAAAAATGTGTAGGGTTAGAGATTGATTTGGGAAATTGTGTTATTTAAAAATTGATTTAAAAAACCAAAAAAAACCTACAAAAATCTGTTTACCGAACAGACGCTTATTGATTTAAAAGATGATGTGATTTGTAAGAAGCAAAATTATGCCCCACAAACAATTATTAAATGTGAGTATAGTGAAGTTGAAAATATAAAATATATAAAACAAAATTCACACTTTCTTTATTCCCTTGCACCTAATTCATGATGGAAGGAGAAATATATGTGACGTTCTGTTTGTATTTTATTTTGTATTTTCATTTTCGAAAATGTTTTGTGTTTTCTATTTTTATTTTTGTTTTCAAATTTACTGAAAACTCGTTTGGTTTGTCATTTCTGAAAAATATTTTTGAAAATGAAAAGTTGGAAAACACTTTCTGTATAAAATTTTTCAGAATTCTACTTAAATTATTTTTAATTAATTTGCTTGCAGAATATTCCTGACTCAAACTTAAATTTTCTTTCACAATACACTGAAAATATGGTTACATGCAACACACTAATGTGAGCATTAAGAGTCTATATTAACACAACTTGATCAGGTTCGGAATTTGAGGAAGCTATAATTCTATTAAAATCCAGAAAATGTCAGTTATTTCAAAACTATCAGAGTCCATTTATCAATGCATTTTTTGAAATATAAGAACAAGAATTTTTACTTAATTTTTTTTTTTGTAATGTTGATATTGAATTCAATAAAAAAAAATTTAAACTTAATTCTAAATTAGGACAATTCTCCTAATATATATATATATATATATATATATATATATATATATATATATATATATATATATATATATATATTAAGCTTAGTTCCAAATTAAGATAATTCTTGGGGGGAAAAAAATTCCAAAACGCATTTTCCGCGTTTTGAATATTTTTTACTGAAATACACACAAAACTTGCGTTTTGTGTACAAATTTTTTTTTTTGTTTTCCAAAATGCGTTTTCAAAAATGGTAAAGAGAACGCGTTTTTATTGTTTTCGAAAATAAAAACAGAAAACGACCTCAAAACAGCAAAGAAAGCATGGCCTTAAATACCAGTATATATCAATTTTTCAAAAAGACCTCAAAATAGCAAAGAGAACAGAGTCTTACATATCAGTATATATCAATTTTCCCGTCTATAAAATATTTAGCCCATTTTTTTAATTTATTTTTAAAGTTGTGAAGCATAACTATTTATCGAACATAATTATTATCGAACCTAACTATTGACATTTTGTTAAATAATACGTTGATGAACTTTTGTAGTGAAGTTGTCATGGAGGTTGAAAGTGAAGCATGAGACTCCCGTACCATACCTGGAGTAGGGGCAGAGCCTTTTTTTTTAGAAAAAAAAATAATAATAATAAAAAAAAAATAAAAAATAAAAAAATTGTTTATAAACTTGTTATCAAATAGATGCTAGATTTTATCTTATTTTATTGAATAAGACAAATACTCAACTTTTGTTATCATAATTGAAACTTACGTCATTTAAAAGTATCACTTATTAATACTTAATTTTTTTTTTTTTTTTTTACTAAAATTTACGTTCTTTGAATCAAGTATCATATTATGATATTTATGATACTTTTAAAATAACATAATACGATACTTACGAAACTTTTTAAATTTTAGTATCACAACCTGAAATTTTTTCAAGTTTTTATGATACTTAGAACAAAATTTTAGCATCATACCTTGATACTTTCAATTTTTATGATGTCAAACACTTTGTAAAATTGGTGAAAACTCAATTGTGACGTCTTTCAACAACACACCAACCCTGAGTAAGTTGTTGGAACACCGTCGAAGAAAACATTTTCTAGGCATTCAAGGAAAATTGATCACGTGATTGGAAAAGTTGGAAAAAAAATTCTTGACAAATTAAACCAATCAAACAAGGCAAATTGTGAAAAAGAAAGAAAATATTTATCATTTTCCCATCCAAATGTAGACTATCAAATATAGCCTAAATTTCTTTTCGCTTGGTCATAGCTTATTTATTTAGGTACCGTATTGGTCCTGCCATCGCCCTGCGTGATTTTTTCGTTAACTCAACTAACAAAGATGTTGGCTAAGTGATCGATTTAAAATTAAATATTAAGTTCTAGAGCTCGAGCAACAATTTTTTTTTTCTTTTTAATATTAAAAAATGATGCCACTCAACTTCATCAATTAATGGCAGTTGGGTAGCTGGGTCAAGTAGAACTAGAACCTATATTTAAACATAAATGATACAATCACCATGGGGTCACCCTCGGGATGACCGCACTTTCAATTAGACAATTTTATTGGACATCATAATAGGCTTCTCAATTTTAATTAGATTTCAATTTATTTTATTGAATAATGCAATCAAACCCTAGTTGGGTTCGATTGCATAATAAAAGAATATTTACTATAGAAAATTAACATAATTACTTATAGATGTAAACTAATTATTAAGAGTATAATTTTAAGAGCCATGTGGATTTTAATAAATAATCAAATTCCAACCAACAAAATAATGAAAATAGGAAAGTTTTGAATAAATAATTATGGAAAAGGGAATGAAACCTAAACTAAGAACAATGTTTGTTGAACTAAAAAAACAAAGGGCTAATTAGGCCCTTTAATATATTTATTCCTTAAATTTTTTAAATCGATTAATTAAAATTATTATGCTAAATCAGGTATATAAATATATACCAAGTCCTAACCATTCCTATTTCTGTCTCTCCCCTCAAAAAATCCAAATCCATTATGGCAAGAAGCTTCCATCACCACCACGCACCAAAAACCTGCAACACCACCACCTGTCTCGTTGCTGTCATCGTCATCGCCACCACCTTCTTGTGCCATCATTCCCCCCTCCTTGTGCCCTCCATCCACCTTTTTTTCCCTTTCTTTTTTATGTTGCACGTTACAGCTACTCTATTTAAAGCCTCAAACCTCACCAAATTCATTTCAAGAGCTTTCCTAACTCTCACGCCAACTACCCCAACTCTCAAATAAATACTTGTTCTTGTGCGTTACAGGTGTTAAATTTTTCTTCATTACCATTATAGATAAAATGGAAAGTATATTGGAAAATGCACACTCAAATTGTAAAGTGATGGATTTTTGTGTGAAAGATCAATTGAAATGGGGAATGGCAGCTGAGTCTTTGAAACAGGGACGGAGGCCATATAGGCCTAGTGGGGGCCATGGCCCCCACTGAAGAAAAAAAAAAATCGAGTCCAAAAAAAAAAAAAAAGAATTGACATCTTGAATTTATTTCCTTTGATTTTAATTCTCTCTTTGCAATCATTATGTTTATGCAAGAAGTAAATACAATATTTATTACTAGTATCTCTCACATTGAAAGTTTACATTTACTTTTCAATTATAAGTATTTTCTTTTGTGAATTACTAGTTTACACTAGTTAGTTGTTAGTTAAGTTAGTTTAGCTTTTGATTTGTTACTTCATAATGTCAACCATTTTGGTTCAAAAAAATTTCGGGGGGCTCAGCCCCGAACCCCCGGGAGGGGGCCTCCACCTCTCAGCATTTGAAAATTTTGGCCCCCACTCAATTAAAATCCTAGCTCCGTCCCTGCTTTGAAAGGAAGTCATTTGGATGAGGTGAAACGCATGGTGGAGGAGTTTAGGTGGTGAAGAAAGGCAAAGGCACCACTACTTAACAGAATTTGAGAACTCATTATGTGGTGGTGGTGGTGGTGGTGGTGATGGGTGATGGGTGATGGTGATAGTGGTAGCGGTGATTAGTTACAATTGTAATTAAAATTATAATTGTAATTAATTACAATTGTAAAATTGAAATAAACTTACAATTGTATTTTCGATGGTGCTTCGACGACGGCGGTTGTGACGGTGACTGATTACAATTACACTAATGTAATTAATTACAATTTACATTAATTCTTTACTAATTCATAAGTTACAATTGTAATTGATTATAAAATTAAAATAAGTTACAATTGTATTTTCGACGGTGGTTGTAGCGGTGACTGATTACAAATTAGGAGGTGGTGGTGGTGGTGGTAATTAACTGCAATGATAGTTAAATTTACAATTGTAACTAATTACAAATTGAAATAAAGTTACAATTGTAATTAATTATTATAGACATACTTCTGATTTTAAAAAAAAAATACCTGATTTTAAAAATTATTTTGATACTTGTATAATTAGTTATAAAATACTTGATTACAAAAATTTTCAAATATAAATATGTGAAATTGTATACTTAACCCAAAAACAAATCCTAATCAACTAAGGCCATCTCGGCCAGCATATTGCAGCATCCCGAACGTCAAAGGAATTTCTTTCCCATTCGGACATTACTTACCTAGATCTTCCCTTCCACAACCTATATAAATCCACGATTACAGCACATATATTTTATATACGAACCTAGCAAAGAATTTCATTGCCAAGTTACTCATTCAAAAATTTAGTACATTTTATTTTACCTTCAAATATGTTTTCAAAACTATCTCGTTTAATCCGTTCGTCAAGCCTCGACGGCGCTGTCGATTCACTCAAGAACCCGGTTCAGTCTGCTGAAAGAAAGCATCGTTCCAATGCCTTAAAACCCATTCAAATTCCAGCGATAAAAATGAGTGATGCAGGGATCGCAAAGAGGGCGGCGGTGGCGGAGAAGCCTCGGAAGAGTATCTTTACATTTAGTTCGCCAATCCGTGAGAAGGAAGAAGATAAAATCGAAGAACGGAGCGAAGCTTTTCTTTATATATGTGCCTTGTGCAAGAAGAAAATTTCTTGGAATGAAGATGTATACATGTATGGGTAAGTATAATTTTCTTCCCAATTTCTTATTAAACTTGCACATTGAAATTTGTAGATTTTAAATATTCTTAAATTGAAAGCATACTAACTAGGAATTTCATAATTTTGTGCAGTTATCTTCAAGCATTTTGCTCAACTAGATGTAGAGATGACAAGATTCTTTTGGATGGAGAATTCAGCCCACCTCCTCGAGAATGTGGACAAAGGCGTAATACTATGATACGAAATCTTTATTTTTTTTTGTTTTGAAAGATGATACCAAATCTTTTTAACGTCGAAACGTTGGTTAGAAAAAGCCAGTACGAAATAACCATGTATGTTGAAGTTCGACTCACGATTGGATGTAAATTTCTTATACTTTCCTTGAACTTTTGTCATGCTCATGGGATGGCCGTTTTACATTATTTATGTGGTGATTTTTTATTTTTTTTATTTTTTTATTTTTTTGCAATGGGTTTATGTGGTGATTTAGTTCGTCGTTTCATTAATATGAATCCGAATAGAACAATCTGCCCTGTACAATTGGAAGTCTTGAAAAGATATGAAACATCTTTATTTATTATAAAGAGAAGATGACATAAAGTCTCTTCGACCATACAAAATCAGATTGACCTCCAAAATGGTTCATAATTGAATAAATAATTCAATGACTTATCAATTCAATAGGAATCCAAACTAAGAAATAAGAGAACTGCCTATACTTTTATATTTATATATAGTAAAAAATCAGGTTGACATACACGATGCTATGAACAGAAGGAAGAAGAGCAGAGAAGCTCCCAACTTGTTAGAAGTTGCATCAGATGATCCATCCCCGGTCGATGGTACATTTTTCGATCCACCCCCTGCAAGATTTACACCCAACAAGATTATTCCTCGACCCCTTAAAGTAAATTACATAAGAAAATAGAAATGAGCATGAATCATACAGTTTTGTTATATGTACATAGAGGTTGACAAAAAGTTTGACATAATGAATGTGTGGCACAATTCTGTTATTTCACACATCATATCTACAAGTTTGCCACATCATTTTTCGGTCATTGTAACTCTATGTACAAGTAGCATTAATCTAAATCATATACCTGAAGGGTTTGCGTTTGGAGAATTCGGTGATGCATCAGGAGAGGCAGCAGGTGAGCCAGCAGCATTGCACTGGCTAACAGGGGGAGTCTGAACATTACAAGCCCTTGGTAGGGCCATAGCCTGAGTCTGATTTATGTTGAGTCCTAATGAGGAGGCACCACCGTTGAGGACCTGACACAAGCACTGTGGCTGGGATCGAACCACAGAGGCGAGCTGTGTGCAGCATCCGGTCGAAGGGGTCGATGAGTTTCCGGTTATGTAATTGAGACAGGGTGACATGCTAATAAGCACATTGGTGCAGTCGGTTGATTGTGCAATGGCACCGGTCGAAAACAAGGTAACTAGCATAAGTGTGATGATCATAACCATTTTTTGATGATCCATTGAATGAGGAAATGTTTGGTGCTTGATGAAGAGTTCTGTTATGTATGTGTTAGGTTTATATAGGAAGTTATCTGGGTTGGGTTGGGTTGAGATGGGGTGGGGTGGATCACCAACTTCACCTACTATTTGAAGTCGTGGAAATTTTCTTATATATGAAGGGCTTTCAGACTTGGTCTTGTTGTTTAGTTTAATACAGAAATTTTGATGTGAGACAAATGGAACATGGTTGAGCAGGTGGGTGACCAACTTAAGATATTCAAAGTTGAGATCTGTTAATCCATTTTAGAACTAAAAATTTTAAGATATTCAAAGCTGAGATCTGTTAATCCATTTTTTTCCCCTTTAGAATAAAGCATAATTGCATGATTAGTCCTTGAATCCTAGCTAGAGGTGAAATCCCTTCCTCCACCATGGCCCTACGGTGAGGTGGGCCTTTTCGGGAGATCTGACTTCTTGGTCTTGTATGGTCGTTATCGAGAAAAAGTAAGTAATTCATGCCGGATAACATGATCGTTATCATGTTGAATTGGTCCATCCATTTAATAAAGTTGCTTTCTAATCCATGTTAAAATCTTGTCATCTACACTTAGCCTTTTTCAGTTTAGATAAAAATCAAATTTGTAATCGTTTGGTAAATGTACTATTTTTGGTTTATAAACCAATTTATAAACTCTACAATTTTTCAAACCACTTTTTAACCACACATTTTTCTCTCTTCAATTTTCAACAATTATTTTTTACCTCAAAATTATAAATAAATCAATTTATAAATCAAACAATGTTACCAAACGGATGTTATAATCTTAATAAAAGTTGCTGAAACGTGTACTTGAAAATTTGACAAAAGTAATGAATCTCGTGAAGACGTGAACTATGTTTTATTATTATTATTATTACTACTACTACTACTTTTTTGAAACTTATGAAATGTCAAATGCGTAGTTGAATAAACTTTAGGCGGAGATGAATTTTAGAAATAGGAAAACAGTGACTTAAATTTAGGCTCATTTTTAAAATTTGGTTTATAATCAATCCAATTTTCAATATCACATTTTAACCAGACATCTTTTCTTTCTCCAATTTTTAGTCACACATCCACCTCAAGATCCAAAAAAAAAACTGGTTTATAAACACTGATTTTGATCCAAACATATAGTTAATGGTTCAAGGGTTTCATCAGCCAACGGATCTTTGAGTTGGACACTATTACTTTACCGCCCAACCATTAAACTGTTCATTGCATCAAGTTGTAAATAACTAAGAATCAGAAGTGATTTCATCAAACTGCAAGAATTCAGTCACAAAACAATCCAGTATTTGAAGATTCCATCCACCATGGGATTTTTAATTATGTCAGACTAAAATTTAAAGCTTCAGAAAACTAGAAAAAGCTTGAAAACACTCAAGATGCAACAACCGCAGAATCCTTGATAGATTCGCGCCAAGCATATTCTCGAGCCCCATCCTCGTCAACAATTTTTATTACAAAGTTGGGTGGGGCCACGACCAGCCTCGACCGGATTTCCATTATGACCTTATCGACCAAATCAATGGCTTCTTCAACTGTCATGTCTCTACGGTAGTGCCTATCCATCATGGAGAGGGCGAAATAGGAACCATAACCAAACGCTGCCTTATCAAGCTTGTGCAGGGAAGCAATATAGTCGAGAAAGTAGAGGGAAGGGCCTGTCTCCTTGTCGTAGCCAGCTAGAATGATATTCACCATATATGGATTCTGAAGACCAAAATTAAATTAGCATCTTAGTAATATATATAGAGAGACAATTCTCTTTATTTCTCACGCCAGTTCTATATATTTTTTGCGCATGGTAAATGATAAAACAAAGTATACATATTTTTATTTTATTTTTAGAAAATCGACGACACTACTTAGACATTTCATCATATTTCCCATTAAAAGACCCAAAAAAGTATTTTCTTTATCTGGTAAGCACACAAAAGATATTATCACGACAGACAATCCACGAATAGATCAAAAAGCCTAAACTCAAACGATGAATAAGTAATATAAATATATAATGGAACATAAAGCCGGACATTATACCTTCCGCAAAGCCGTGGCGAGCTCACCTCGAGTAAAGTTTGCAGCAGCAGCAGTTGTCAAAGGGATACCATTTCGAAATTGGTACAAAGCTACATTCTTCTGTATGTATTCTGTAAATTGAGCCCTAACACGACATTTCCCAAAAAGTTGAAATCACATTAAAACGGGCACAAAGGTATTGAGCTTCAGCCTTCAGAGAACATAATAAGCACGCTGAAAAAGAAAATTTGTAGCAAAATCTGACAATCCTAAGTAGTAAAATTGAAAACCCGTAAAACTAATAATGTTACCATGAAAAGAAACCCAATTTAGCATTATACATAATGTGTGGGTAGTAACCTGATCCATCAAAGACATGAAGAAGCAAGAAACCAGAGATAATATAACCTTAATCAAGAGCTATTGCAAGTTATCAAAAGTTATTCCATATGGTTTAAAACATTTACCAATAGACTCTTAAGAACTCCCTGTAGTCTTTAAAACCGTGCAAATTTCAACCAAATGGTTTGCAAAAAACTAGACAAAACTCCCTTCATGTGTCAGCACAAAGAAAATCACACATCACATTAGCACAAATGTGGGGAAACTTGAAGAAATAACCAAAATGAAAGCATTATATGATGAGAATCGTAACAGGCTTGACAAAAAGACCTATTATTCAAGTCAACCAAAAGTTCAAGTGCATGGTCGAAGGCCGCCAGATCAAGCATGGCATGTTAGAAGAAGGTTCAAGTGTAGTGCAAGTGATTGGAGACCAAAATTTAGGACAAAGAAGACTTTGGATACAAAGAATAATAAAAAAACCCGCAAGGAATATGATTCAGCTATTTGGTCAGAGATTGGGACAATTATTGAGAAGCAAAGCTCCAAAACAGTTGCAGGTAATCGGTTGAAAGTTCAAGTTTTCATTGATTTAGCAAAATGGTGTGTAACTGCACAAAAAAAACCACAAAACCGCAAATCGAACCTAACTCATTGGTTTGAAATCGTTGGTTTGAGACCGCATGGACCCGTGATTTTATTTTCCTCAAATCGAACTAAACCATTTCAAAATGATTTGTTTTATGTTTTGATTTTCAAAAACAGAAAAAAATCGAACCAAACCTCTTTTATTTTTAACTAATAAAATAAAATTCTCGTTTCTATCTTTTCTCGTTTATATATTTTTCTTGTTTTCATTGCGTTGCTATTGCATTGTGATAATCTCAAAAAAGATTGCTAGTATTTGAAGTTGTGGTTTTGTTTCTTCGTTGCATATGAATAAATTTCAGTAGTCATCTAACGTGAATTTCCTATAAAACCCCTACAGTTCCAATTAATTGTTTATTAGCAACATTAGTCTCCCAATAAAGGAAGGATTTCCACAGAGTTTTGTAAACCCTCTAAATCACAAATGCCCTTTCTACTCAACTCCCGTAAGAGAGGAATGATGCAATCGAGGTAAGATGAGAGTTCTTGAAAACTCCTCTCCTATATGAGGACATTCTTGGGAGTAAATGATACCTCAATGATGGACTCTATAGTCTAAGAAAGAAGTTCCATTATCGGACCAATAGACGGATTAGTTATGACATCCACTACTATTTTCTTATCGACTAATGACTTTTATGGATCAGTATGATGATCAATCTCATGCAAGGAAATTCACACACCACTCAACTGAAGAAGCTGCTCAATCTCATTTACTATAATCTCAAATCACCTACATTAGGAAGATACTCAAAAACCATATGACAAGAAAAAAAAAGGCAAACAGAAAATAAAATCAAAATTCTCAGTTTCATATGGACACCCAAAAAAAAAAAAAAAAAGGCTCCATTCCAGTACGTCGGAGTTTTAATTCATCGATCAGAAACCAAACAATTGTTTGAGTTCATCTCTTCCTGCATGGTAGCAGCATGCATTTATAGCCCCAGTTAGATTGACATCAAAAGAGAAATTGTTAATAATACAATGTGCTTTATAAATGATAATCAATTACAATTAGGTATATATGTATATGTGACTCTGGTGCATTCAGTACTATGTTATCAATTGCAATAATAAAGAGGTAAACAAAGAAACAAAGAATATTAACATATATTACCATATATTAACTTATTTTAGCTTTACATATTAAGAAATACGAATTAATTATACATCTAAAATATGTTATATTATGTTGATAGGTAAACTGTGAATTAAAACCGAACAAAACCACACAAAAATGGGTTTTATTTGGTTTGGTTTGGAGAAATGTCAAACCGCTTAAAATAGTTTGGTTCTAAAATATGTCACAAACTACACAAACTGGACTGCGTTCACCTCTACTTGAATCCATGAACAGAGGCAACTTTCTTGAGTTGATTAAACAGACGGCATGTTACAATGAAGCTATAAATGCAGCTGCGTTAAAGAATGCTCCAAAAAATGCAACACATACTTCTCCTGAGATTCAAAAGCAGATGTTCTCTCTTTCAGCATCCAAGATACAAAATTTTATTGAAAATGAGATTGGTGATGCCAATTTTTGCATATTAGTGGATGAATCTCAAGATACATCAAAAAGAGAGCAAATGGCCATTGTTCTTAGATATGTTGATAAAGAAGGTTGCATACGAAAGAGATTTTTTGAACTGGTTCATGTTCAAGATACGAAACCATCAACTTTAAAGGAGATACATGGATGCTCTCTCAACATAACCTTAGCGTACAAAAAATTCGTAGACAAAGATACAATGGACCTAATAATATGTGGGGAGAGTGGAATGGATTGCAAGCTTTATTTAGAGCCCGTTTGGTCCATGGAAAAGTTTTGATTTATGTGATTTTTTTGTATTTTTTGATTGATGTGTAGTTTAGATTGGTTTGAAAAGTAAAAAATTGTGAGTTTGACTAAGGATGGATGGTTAAGATTGAGTTTGAAAAGTTTTGGTAAAAAATTTAAATAGAACAAACAGGCTCTTATTAAGGAATGTCCATATGCATATTATGTTCATTGTTTTGCTCATCGACTCCAATTGGCGCTTGTAGCAACAGCTAGGTAAGTAATTCCAGTATCACAGTTTTTTGATTACTTATCTTTCATTATAAACTTGGTCACCTCTTCTAGTAAACGAAATGATAAACTCTGAAGCTTCAAAGCAGTTAGAATTGCGGAAATGATTGCCAATGATGAGAATGATGAGCTTGAAACTGGAAGAGGAAAAAATCACATCATACTCTAAAATATGCTGGAACTACTAGATGGGGCTCACACTTTGGTTCAATTCGTAGTTTGCTTGTTTTGTTTGATGATACTTGTTCAATTTTAGCTGATATTATCAATGATGGAAGTACTTTAGCTAGCTAACAGGAGTGAAGTTGATGGTGTTTATAATGTTATTACATCTTTTGAGTTCGTTTTTATTCTACATTTAATGATAGATATCTTGGGATTTACTGATGTACTTTGTCAAGCCATACAATTTAAATCTCAAGATATATTGAATGCAATGGAATTGGTGTCGGTAACAAAAGCCCAGCTTCAAAACTATAGAGAAGATGGATGTGATGGATTGTTGAACAATGTGAAATCATTTTGTACTCAAAGAAACATAGACATTCTTGATATGATTTCATTATATAGAGTAGGTCGAGAGAGGACTCTTAAACAAAAAGATCCCATCACTTTGCAACATGATTACAAAATTTACTTGTTTCTTGCAATTGTGGATTTCCAAATTCAGTTTTTAAGAAATAGATTTAAGGAAGATGTGTGATGGAATTGCTTATTCTTAGCTCATCATTAGATTTTAGAGATTGTTATTGCTACAAGGCATTTGATGTTCAGAATTTTATCCCACTAACTTTATAGATCAAGAGAAGTTGTTTTTGAAAGATCAATTGGAGCTCTATCAAATTGAAATTCAACGTAACTCTCAATTTAAAAATTTGACAACACTTCCCGAGATGAACCTAATGTTGACATTGACAAGAAAATCAATAAGTTATAATCTTGTTGATACATTGCTTCGCTTCGTTTTAACTCTTCCAATATCAACAGCAACTACAGAACGTGCATTTTCAGCAATGAAAATCATGAAGACGAGATTGTGAAATATAATGGAAGATGATTTTCTAGTCAGTACCGTGCTTGTGTATATTGAGAAGGTGATTGTCGAGAATTTTTCTATAGATTCTCTTATTGATGAGTTTGAAGGGATGAGGACAAGAAGAGACCAATTAAAGATGTCAAAGTCATCTTTACCATTTGTCATATAGATATGTAGTTTGCTATTGTTTTTTTATGCCAATCTAATGTTGATTTTGTCATATAGATAGACAGATTGTTTTTATATGAACAAATTGATTTTTTCCTTTTGTTCTATCAATCTAATTTGCCTACATCTAATCAATTTGTGTTATCAAGTGTTAGAAATGAGTCTAATATTTCATATTAAAGTAACGCACCCCCCTCCTCTAAGTTCATTGTCGCCCCCGGAACATTTAATTCCTAGCTCCGTCATTGCCTATTCACATCTTTAGAGGGGATGAAATCTATCTTAAGAAGATTTGTTTTAATATACCTGGCTTCATTTCCTACATTATTGTTCTGTTTTATTTCATTGTTCCCACGAGACTTTTTACAACAGTTGGCAGCGTAAACCTTCACAGCAATAAATAGATTTCAACTTGAAGAATTCAAAAAATCACATGCATTTCACTTGCATAATTTAGGTGCATATATACAAGCATCATTGAATTCCATCAAAGATTTATCTTCCATTAAAAAAATAAAAAATAAAAAACATAACCATAAAAAAAAAAAAAAAAAAAAAAAAAAAAAAATTAACAAACCCCAGCAGATTACCACAAATTATATATATGCAAGTATTTGAAGGTGAGTTACCGGTCACCAGTTTCACCGGATGCGCCCATGAGCTTGTGGGAGTCTAGGAGCATGATCTTATCCTCATTGGTCTTGTGTACGAGGATACTATGCACCGCCGATGAGTCCGCCACCACAATTGCGAAATCTTTGCCCACTAATCCAAATACACTCTCCATTTTCCCCTTTTCACTAGAAAATTACTTATCTTCTCCTTCTAATTGAGATCTACTATCTGTTTTTTGCTTTTTCTTAATCTTCTTTTCTTAGATAATTAGATTTGGGTGTCCCAGAGTCTGCTTAACTTGTGTTAAAAGGAGAACTCAAAGAAGGCTTCTTGAAGAACAAGAATCGCACGTGACGGGTCGGGCGAATTGACCCCTTTTTAAGTTATTGCAAGTTGGAGGAATTAGTGGTCAATAGTCGGATCATCCGATCTATTTTTCAAAATACTCTTTTACACATTTGTAAGTTAAAAAAGAAAGTGAAAATAATTTATTATTGACAAAATCTAAAATATCCTTACAATTATTCAAAAACCCTATCATTTGAGTCCGTCGAAAAGCTCACCATTCTCTTGTCTTAAGTCCGTCCAAGAAGAAGAAGACTTCGAGTTGTTTAAGGAGAAGATCAACTCATCATAATCTTCAAATATTAGACAAGGTTAGATTACATTTTTAACTTTGATTCTTAAATTTATAACTTGAAGTTTGAAATTTTTGTTATGTAAATCGAGTTTGGAAATATTTATTGTACTATTTGTTGACGGAGCTCGCCGAAAATGGCGAGCTCAGCCGTCTAACGCCCAGCGAAGAAGATGAAGTGGTCCGGCCATACCAAAATGTTATGGTCCGGCCGGACTGCTTGGCAGCCGGACCAAAGTTGTCTGGTCGGACTGTTTTGGCGGCCAGACCAACCAATCTGTTTGGTTCGGACCAATTAAATTTGAATAAAATTTATTTTGTTTATTTAATATCGATAATAAAAAAATATTTTCGAAATTATTTTTGTAATAAATGATAAATAATGTTAAGAATTAAAAATTATTTAGAATTTTATTAGAATTTTATAATTTATTTATAATGTAAAAGAAGTAAATATCTTCATTACTAATGATAATAAATATAATTAGAATTAATAAATGTGAACTATGATTTCATAATTGTAACAAAAATTTAATAATTTCACAATGTTGGAAAATGTAATTTTAATTTCATAATTTGTTAATAAAAATGTATTAATAATTTCATAATAATTAGAAATAAGATATGTAATTATAATTTCATAATGCAAATAAGAAATTTATTGATAATATCAAAATAAATGTAATTATAATTAAATAATGTTGATAAAAAATTATTAATATTTTTCATAATAATTAGAAATAATAAATATGAACTATAATTTCATAAATATAAAAATATATATAATAGTTTCGTAAAGTTAATAATTGTAATTATAATTTCACAACTTTAATTAAAAATAATAATAAATTAATAATTAATAATGTTAATATATATACCATAATAATTAAAAATAATAATAATAAAGTTTTCCCTTTAATGTTTAATTTTCCTACTTGTTCATTTACGTGCGATAGTCTACAATTTAAAATGGTTAAATTTATTGATATTGCGGCATACTTTTTTGAATTATGATTTTAACATTTGAAATTATTGCAGGATGGAGTATGCGGTTGATTTTGAACTGAGAGAGCCTCCAGCTAAAGTTTCCCAATACAGGAACTTAAACTGCTTTATCACGGTTCTAAATAGCATTGATGAGTATCATCAAGATATATTGAAGCGATCTTGCCTGTGGCGATTCAAAGAATTGACCACGATGCAGTTTTCACCACAGATTATAGATTCTCTGGTACTTCGACTTCTGATGCCAGTCGACGGTGATGTATTCAGTTTTTGCTTCGGGGATAGCAAGATAGTCACATTCTGGACTTTTGAGTTTTCCCTCATCACGGGATTAAAGTGTAATGGCCAAAGGGACCCAAAGCTCGGGAAACGCTCAAAATACAGGCTTCATCTCAAATACTTCGAAGGAAAAAGGACCGTTACAAGGGGGAGTTTGAGAAAACTTTACTGACATGTCCCGATATGTTGTACAAATTGATATTAAGCATGGTCTGTGTTCGCTGAACCGCAAGTGCACGGGTCACGCAAGTAATATAATATGGACGTGATCCAAGTATCGATCCCACAGAGATTGAGCAAATTGTATTTTAGACTACTACCTTAACCGGAACTAGAAAATTGATTGAGTTGAAAATTTTGATTTTAAACTTAACTAAAAAAAAGAATTGTTTTGTGAAAACTATAAAATGAATATGGTGGAATTGAGAATCCACATTAGTTCCATCCATTATGCATTACTTCAATTGTCTAATGATAATTCATGTGGTTTTGAAAATTCATATTCCTAATGTTGTTAAAACTCCCTTTCGAACAAGCATTAACACCTATTTCTATGCATGACCCAACTATACTTCTATGTTGAATACGAATGTGCAAGAAAGTATTAAAGAATTGTGAATACTATTGTAGATAACACAAAGTATAGGGGTATATTTCCATCCCCTATCGGACTTTGTGGCAATTGAAACTAGTCTAATGAATTCCTAATCTTTAGAACTTAAGAAAACATAACTTAAAATCATACAATTAGTGATCAAGTAATTTCATAATAAGAAAAGCACGCATCAATTGCTCAAACTCATAAATTAATTAAATTAAACATCAAAGTAACACATAAAATCCAAAATTTAATGCTTCATCACAATTCTAACATTTAAAACCTAGCCTAGATACATAATTGAATAAAAATCACGAGAATAATGGATAGATATCACCCTATTCATCCCTTGATGTTCAATCTTCAATTGTGTTCTTGGAGTGGTATGAATCCCTCGGCACTTTGACAGCGTTTTGACATGAATTGAGCAAGTTGGGAACCCCCAAAAACTTGCCTAAGGTCTGGTATTTATAGATTAGGTCGAAGTATAGGTTACTTGGAAGAGAAGAATGCTGAAAATCATGTCCAATTTGGCTTCCAAAAGAGTTCCAACCGAACAAGGAAAGTTACCTTCGCGGGAGATCTTTTTGTCACTGCACAGTATTCAGTATTTTGGTCATATCTTTCTATTCCATTTTCTGATTGAGGTGATACAAATTGCTTTAGAAATATAACATAAAGGGATACAGTTCTTCCTGAAATATTATTTTCCTAATTCGAACGTTTACTACCCCGAAATTAGGTTTCAAAGTATGACTAAAAATCTGCCTGAAAATCTTGTGTGATTGGAATGAATTTATGGTAATATTCTTGTCATATTCCATTCTATTTTGAGTATTAATTGCATCCAATTGAATTCTAGCAATCTTCAACTATCGTATCATGGTCCGGAATCAATCATTGAGTATTTGCAATTTGGTCCTTCATCTTTTGATTTGTATATTTTAGTCCTTGAACTTCTAATTTCTTCCAAATTGATTCTTTCTTTGACTTTTCTTCCAATTGACCCTTTGATTTACTTCATCAACTCTTGATTTTCACACTTTAGCTCTTTTATCATCCAAATGACTTGTTTTTGCTTCATTTCCTTTGTTTTCTCGACTTTGAGGTTTTTCTTGAAATACAAACAATACTAACTGAGTAAATAGCAAATATTCTTAAACAAACACATAAAATCCTACTTTTAGGATAGAAATAAATTTATAAAATACACTTATCAGTCTATATTCTTCAGAGCTTCGTGAAGGGAAAGCAATCAAAGAATGATATCGACTTATATGCTTTGAACGTTGTTGATGATATTGAAGCATTCAACAACTATCCATGGGGGTCAATAATTTATGTTGATACCGTCAACGTATTTACGAAAAAGAATTCGATGCCCAGTGCGAAGAAGGCCCCGCGGAAGTATGATGCGTACGGCTTCCACTTTTGTTGAAAAATTTTGTAGAATCTTAAATAAACAATATTTGATATTTAATTTCCACTTTTGTTTTATCTAGGATCACCGCAGTCCAGTACAAGACATGTCTCCGCTGCTCATGAGATCTCATTCACAGGGGACATCACGCGTATCTTTACGCTCCCCCACTCCCCCGGTATGTTCATGGATTCAGTTTTTAATAAGCTATAGTATTTTACTAGGGGTTAGTTTAGTTCCTATTATATTAGTTGAAGTTTATAATTTGAATTTGATATGTTTATGAGTTGAGAATTATTTTTGGAGTAGTTGGTGATATGAGAGTCTTATTGAGTTGTGGTTGATGTTTTGAATTGTTGTGTTTGATGTTTTGAATTGTCGTGGTTGAGTGCTTGAATGCTTTTGGTTTATTATGACATTTTGATGTCCTTGTATAGGATGGCTAAGTCCAATTTTAAGGGGAGACTCTGTCGAAAATTTTGTAGAATCTTAAATAAACAACATTTAACATTTAATTTTCACTTTTGTTTTATCTAAGATCACGCAGTCCAGTACGAGACATGTCCCCGCCGCTCATGAGATCTCATTCATCGAGGACATCACGCGTACCTTTACGCTCCCCCACTCCCCCGGTATGTTCATGGTTTTAGTTTTTAATAAGCTATAGTATTGACTAGGGGTTAATTTATTTCCTATTATATTAGTTGGAGTTTATAATTTGAATTTGATATGTTTATGAGTTGAGAATTATTTTTGGAATAGTTGGTGATATGGGAGTCTTATTGAGTTGTGGTTGATGTTTTGAATTGTCGTGGTTGAGTCCTTGAATGCTTTTGGTTTATTATGACATTTTGATGTCTCTTTATAGGGTGGCTAAGTCCAATTTTAAGGGGAGACTCTGTCGAAAATTTTGTAGAATCTTAAATAAACAATATTTGATATTTAATTTCCACTTTTGTTTTATCTAGGATCACCGCAGTCCAGTACGAGACATGTCTCCGCCGCTCATGAAATCTCATTCACCGGGGACATCTCGCGTACCTTTACGCTCCCCCACTCCCCCGGTATGTTCATGGTTTGAGTTTTCAATAAACTATAGTATTTTAATGATCACATTTACATGTTATAATATTTGAGTTAAATAATCAATTGTCATTTTTGTTTTCAATGCCCAGTACCTCACATTGATGATTTGTTTGAGCGTCTGGTGGGGGTCATTCTTGATGAGATGTATGTCCTTCGGGATGAGCTCGAAGGTAAGGTCGACGCCCTCGGAGGTAAGTTCGACGCCCTTAGGGATGAGCTCCGAGGTGAGCATGGAGTATCAAAAATGATGCCAGAGCATGATGAGTTGGATGATATGATAGCTTGGATGACGGAGCTGGGTTTTTGCAAAGTGCCGGCATGGGTGGCTAGGGATGTGACTGAGGGGGTGCCAGTGGGGGTAGATGGTGAGGCATCCCGTGGGTCGATGGGAGTGGAGGAGGAGATGCCTCAAGTGGAGGTGGAGTTGGAGGAGGAGGTGCCTCGGGTGGAGGAGGAGGAGGTGCCTCTGGTAAAGGAGACCTCCTCGGGTGGCGGAGGAGGAGATGCATCGGGTGTCTGAGGATGTGACTGATCTGCATGTGTCGACAGAGATGTCGAAAAGGGTGGCAGAGGAGGTGTCTCAAGCGTCGGAGGAGGTGCCTCAAGTGTCGAAGGTTTCGAAGGATGAGTCGACTGAGGTGCCGACAGAGATTGTCGAGAAAAGGGGATGGAAACGTACTGTCGAGGTGAAGGAGCAGATTATTCGTAAGAGGACAAGACAACCCTCACAGCATGTTCTTTCTCCCTTCACGGCCGAGGCGAAGAAGAGGACATTCGTGGACAGCACTTATGTCAACTTATTCTGCGAAGTCGATCCGGGGAAGAAAAAGGCGTTCGATATGTGGTACTATAAACTTAGGTCGAAGTAAGTTTCTTATGATTTTGTTTATTTGTTTCTTAACTGTTAAAATGATTGTATATGATTTTCTAATTCTTTATTCATTCAGGTTTTGATTCGCCATTGGGAAGACAACCATATCTGATGCCAAAGATTGGTTCGGAACATTCCTCAAGAGCGGAGCTTGGCTTGTCGACAATGTGAGTGCATGATCATAATTATGTGAACTCACTATATTATTTTTTGATTTGATAATATTTAATTTTCTTATGTTTTATGTTGTAGCACGTTGATCTTGCGATGGAGTTGTTGCGCGATAGGGCAAGGAGGTACCCGAAATCATTCGGCTTCCCTGAGCAAGTTATCATGTGCTGCGGCTTCTAGAATGTTGTCGATATCGAGTATGCAAATTACGACAGCAACCCTGCATCATACATTTTTCCAGAATATATGTTGGAATATGTGGCCGGGGTAGAGCCAGTGTGTGGCCAGTCGTGGACGGGTTGTACACACCTTTATGTTCCGGTGATCACGAACTCACACATTATTGCTGTTGAGATAGTGTTTGCTCAATCGAAAATGTATATGTACAACTCCGATCATGGTTTTCTCGCAACGTCCCAGCTGCAAGAAGCTCTACTATCGTTGGCAGTCATCGTTCCCCTTATGGCTAAGCGTGCTGGGATTGTTGTTGATGATATACTAGTCATAGAGAGGATCAAGGGGACTTCCAAAGAAGGCGTCAAGTAATTTTTTTCTTACAATCGTATTCTAGTATTTAACTAAATTCTTAACTATGTTTATTTATTTCACTAACTTTTTTTTTAACATACAGTGGCGATTGTGGCATTTTTGTAATAAAGCATATTGAGTTCTTGAGCATCGGACGAGATGTCTCGATGATCAATCAAGAACATATACAAAAATGGAGGATTAAATTAGCTGCGGATTTATATATGTACAATTGTGATCCATAATAATTTGAAATGTAAAATTGTAATTTTTTATATGTAATGTATATTTATTTAATTGCCAACTTTTTTATTACTATTAAAATTACTATTACACATTATTAAATTACATCTCGGCTGATAAGAGTTAGTTCGTGTTGATTAAAAAGCATTGAAAAATTGTCGGTCCTGCCGGACAATGTGGTTGTCCGGTCGGACCCACGGTAGGTCCGACCAGACCAAGGTAGGTCCAGTCGGCTCAACCTGATTGGTCCGACCGGTAATGTCTAGTTGGTGGTTCGGTCGGAACGACTGCTTGGTCCAGCTGATGGGGTTTGGATTTAGGTTTTAAGGTATGAAATAATTGTTAATTAAGAGTAAATTGTGTGAATTGCCGCACAATCTATAAGGTAAATATTTTTGGGAAAAAAAGGATATCTTAGGTTATCCTAAATGTGTGATTATTATTAAATAATTGTGAAAAAAAAAAAATTATTTCCTCATTTGATAGAGGAAATATAGTTTCAGCATATGATTCTCTCCAAAAAGCAGTCGTGTAGTACTCAGTTGATAATGACTGTGGTCTGTGGTGAAAATCCTCGATGTCTAGCAACCGAAAATGTATGAGCGCATGGAAAGCTCTCAAGCTGAAACAATCTACACATGCACGTGTTTTCATTTAAGTCCACAACAAAACCAACATTATGTCCACATACGACGTTGAATCGAAACTGATCCAGCCTTCTAGCCAAGTATAATGTCTTGAAGAGTTTGGTTTCCATGGAAGGGGTGAGATAAGATGTGCCTGATTGAGATTCCTTGCGTCTATCGTGAAACCAAACCTGCAACTTCTCCCTAATGTTCTCAATCATTGCCAGAATTGATAACTCTCGATCCTTCTTAAATAATGCATTCAAAGACTCCACATTATTTGACGTCATCATATTGTATCGATGCCCTGGAAATTGACACCGTGCCCAATGTTGAATCCCCAGATTATCTATTAAGTACCCAAGGCATCCTTACTCTTGTTATCTATTTCGATCATGAACTTATTATAATCTTCAAAAGTGTAAGCCTCTGCTATGGATGACAATAATACCCACGAACCCGATACCCGATGGAGACCCAATATAAATGGGCGGGGATTACCCGACTAAATGGGTTCGTGGGTAGGGTATGGAGGTAAACTGTAAAACCCGACATGGGTATGGGTCGAGTGTGGGTTTTACTACAATACCCATACCCGACCCTTATACCCATTAATTTCCTTAAAAAATTATAAAATTTAAAACAAAAGTGATTTTTTAAAAAAGTAAAAAATAGAACCCAAATATCTATTGATATTGTTAACGTCTAAATCTTAATATGTTTAAATTATTGACTTTGTTAACGTCTAAAAAAATTGTTCAAATTCGCTTGTATAGTTTCAACATATAACAAGCTTTTTTCAACCCAAATTCAAATGAAGCCCAACATTTAACTGATTCAAGTTAATCCGGAGCACCTATAACCTATTTACAGCCTAAAAAAATCATTAAAAAATAAATAATTAGTAATGGGTTTTAAATGGGTATAGAAGCGAACCCACCTCCGACCCGCACCCTACCTGCAATTCTTAAATGGGTATATGGGTAGGGTATGGAGGCTGTAAATATTTAGTGGGTAGGGTATGGGTTTGGAAAACCCGACCCATACACGACCCATTGCCATCACTAGCCTCTGCCGCTCTCTTAAACAAGGAAAATATTCCACTGCCACGGTACTTCGCCTTCAAATTTCCTTGTATATGATACATGCAATAACCATGGTGTGCCTCGGGAAAAACGTCAGGGTTTATGATAGAATTTCCCCGATCAGTTATAAAAGTAAGGTTATCGAAATCTCCAATTACTTCCCTCAACTTTGAGAAAAAGCAATTCATCGCTAGATCATTTTCGCTATCCACTATGTCAAACGCAAGAGGGTATATTTGAATGTTGGCATCTTGACATGTAGCAATAATCAACTTTCCTTCATATCTAGCTCTCAGTGTTGTACCATCTACTAGAATTAGAGGTCGTATCGATCTTCTAAATCCATTTATGCTTTGTCCAAGAGCCATGAAAAAATACTTGAACCGATTGTCGTCGTCAGCCTCAATAAAGAATGTCGAACCAGGATTAGTTCTCGTTGTGTTATGAAAATGCCTGGCTAATTTCGCATAACTTTCCTCGGATGACCATTAAATCCTCTAACGCACATTCTCTAGCCTTTCAGGCCTTCTGGTAGCTCATGGTCACCCCCAAAATCTCTCTGCACATCGTTAATGATGTCTCTAGGTCTATAAATAGTCCTTAGGTCATCAAACTTATGTATTATCTGTCGTCCTATAAACCATGAATTCACTTGTCTGTGATCATTTCGATGAATGCCCACTTTACAAGTATGTTCTCATGCATACTTGCGAACTACAAAGAATTGATTTGTGTCCATCCTCGTTGCTCGTAGACGCCAACTACAATTATCATCTACACAGACAATTGTGTAGGTACTCCTGTCTAACTTCTTCACTTTAAACTCGAAATTGTGCTTAAGTGCAATACTGTGCACCGCTTCTTGGAGATCTTGCTTAGTATTAAATAATTGCTGGACTTTCAAATCTTCATCATCTAGAACCACACGTGAACAATTAGTTGATCGTGAACTTGGCCCAGCCTGTGAGTTCTCGAAGTGCTCATGTCGACGTCTGGATAAATCAATCAGATCATTGTTTGTAAATGAAATGTCCTCATGATTGTCTTCAACTACATCGTGACCTCTATGGGTGACAAGAGGATCATGGCGTATAGCAACTGTATCAGGAATAACATCGTCATCCTCATGAGCTATTTCTAATGTGTCCCAAATATCATTCTCATTCTGATCCGCACCATCGAATTCTTCATTCTGATTATCTGGGGTATCCTTTCAAACTAAAGTTACACAAAGAGGAATAGTTTCCTTTTTATTCACCTCAATTAACCATATAATTTGCACATCAGAAGTAACAAATAAGGGTGGCAATGCAACCGTAGAATTTGAGTTATATAGAAATCCAAATTTCATATCATATTCAGATGGATCAACTTCGAGTAGATCTTGTAGTTTGTTGTACAAGTCTGTAAATGACATACCTACTGTTAACAAAATTACAGAAATGTTTTGATCACTTGTATATTTCCATAACCATCGTAGATTTTCGTCAACTACAAATTCACCAAAATAAAAAATTGGGATGAAAGTTATATCTGTATTAATTAAAAATAATAAATTTTTCAAAACAACAAGTTAGGGAGAATTAGAGTAACCGTGATAAAAAATAATTTTAAAAAAATTAGTCGGTCCGGAAGGACTTCATAAGCTCCGACCGGACACGAAAGGACCGGCTGGACCATGCCTCGGTCCGGCCGGACATGATTGGACCGGCCGGACCATGACCGACACTTTTGGTCCGGTCGAACGTTCAATTCTTCCTTCCGATTTTGTTTCTAAACTGAAAAAAATCACTCTTCACCATATTAATTTTTCAATGTTTAGTCTACATAATTATAGATCTATCGAACAATCTATAATTATTAACTAAAAAATTAACAATAGATGAATTTTTCGATAATTTTTTGTTACTGAAATTATAGATCTTTTGAATAAGTTTAACACAACGAGAACGAAATTAAATACAGTATAATAAACATTGCTAAATCAACTTACCGATAAGAAGTAGTGAATGAATCTTTCAGTTGAGCTTTGTATTTTTTTTGCGGATTTTTTTGAGCACAAGCAAATGAAAAATGAAAGAATAATTTATCTGTGTATTGAGCACAAGCAGATGAAAAAATGAGAGAATAATGAAAAGTGAGAATTGTTTGGTTTTTGTTTTAATATTAATATGAAATAAAGGAAGGATATAAGAGAAATATGGTTATTAAGAGCATACAAGTCTTTTTATAGGAAAAAGGGTATTGTGGTTAGTTTTTAAAATTTTGGGATATTTTGACTTAGCCCATGTTTGACTTGGGCATTTAAAAAATTCCCCCTTGCAAGTTGTTGCTTTGGAATACGGATCGGGCAGGTAGACCTATTTTTCAGTTATTTGGATAAGAACTTGTTTGGATTTCATTTTCTCATTTTTATAAGTCAAGATAAGAGTTATAGCCTCCGTTTGGTAACAGGTGGCGTAGACTGCTTGTCAAAGTTTCCATAGCAGGGAGATTGAGCTCTGTAAGGATTGATCTATCTCCTGGGAAAATCGAAAACATCTTTCAGAGAGATGGTTCACTAATAGACCGAGGGATAAGTAATTCGACTCATGAAAATTCTCCATTTTCTTACGTGCAATTCCCCTTTTTTTCGAAAAGGCCATGTTCTTTGGTCTCAGTCTAGACGCTCTAACGATGGCAGGATGTTGCAAGAAGAAGGGCTTTGGTTATATCTTTTGTCTTTTTCGCCCAGTTAGCCTTTCAAATCAGAAAATACCTAAGAAGAGCAATTTCGTAGGTTTGAGAGCATAGAAGCCACGAATCCCTTCTTTCGGAATATTTTGGAGAGACTCATGGGACTGATCAGCACCGGTTCGTTTTTGATATCAAGATAGAAGCTCGATGAATCTTTGACTTGCCTTTTATTTCGGGTATGAAACGACATTTAGGACAATTTTCCAAGAAAACAATCAAATTGCGCATTTTGAACTCGCAACCAGTCAATCATGCTATCCTTACCTTTCAACCAACCCCTTCGATTAGATGATCGATTTTGACCGGTTGAAATTGAACTTCGTAAGCCATTAAACCTATAGGCAAGTCCGTCCTACAGCCACCAGAAAAGGAAATGCAATTAAAGCCATATCATATGGATTGGAAAACTCTGATAACAACGGTTTATAAATTGGTTTATTTATGATTTTGAAGTAAAATACGTGGTTAAAAATTAGAGAGAGAAAATGTGAATGATTAAAAAGTAATTTGAGAAATTATATGATTTATAAACTGATTTATAAATCATTTACCAAACACTTGCTAATAATTTTTATTACAAATTCACAATCATTAATTGCTTATTTATTATCCACATTTCATATGATTTATTACTTATCTTCATTCTAATTCTATCATAATGAAACCCAAATGTTACTTCAAATTGAGCAAATCAACTACAGAAACTACGCAAAACCCTCACAAGAGTTTATGTACAAAGAACGGGCAAACCCCTTTGAGTTGTATCTGAAGACCTGGAAAGAGATGTTTTACGTCAGCAACATAAGCCCAAGCTTATGGAATTGTTGATCTTGTAGCAGTTGAATAAAAACGGATTGATATTGGTGCAATTTGATCCATTATCAGAGTGCAATCGTGAACCCGATGGATCATTCATTTTTCCTATATATTAAATAGGGGATTTCCCTAAATCGATTTTTACTTTATTTTTTACATAAGTAACTTATTATTTTTATAACAAAAATAATTAACATATTTATTTATTTCTTTATAAGTAATTTTTAAGCTCCACAATACATTATTTTACTTGTATGTAAATATAAATTTCTTTTGGATACCTCGAATGCGAATGATCTACAAAGTATCGTGAAATACAAATAATGTGGCACATTAATTTATTGGTAAATAAGTTTATGTAAGACTCAATATTTTAATTAAATTTATTAATCATTAATAAATTGATATATGATATCACCGGTACTTAGCCATAGATCAATTTTTTATCTAGAGTAAATAGCAACAAAAAAAAAATAGATAAATAAATAAATAAAGTCTCTATCGTTTGCACTCATAGTCCATAGTTTCAAATTTGAAATTTATAACCTAATTTCAACAATTTATTATGGGGTTGATTCTCAAGTCAAAATTTCCATCAAATATGTGTAATTGGTGCAAAACACTCATATCGTTTGTCTTCATTACATATATCTTCACCGTCGTTTCAATTTTAACACTTGTATCTTCAACAACCTTTCTTTATGCCAATGGTCCTTAACGTCTATTTTTTCGTTAAAATATCATAAAATAACTAATTTACCATTGTATTTAAATAAAATAAAATAAATAGAAAGCAAAGGAATAATAATAATAATAATAATAATAATAATAAATACAGTCAAATTCCTAAATTTTTTAAATAGTGCAAACGAGTATCGCTTAAATAATTTCAAAGGTAATTAGCACAAAAGAAATTTCATCTTCCAAGGAAAAAAAATTATTTTCCTGTAATCAAGTTTCATATTGCTATATTTTTTTTGTTCTTAGCGAAATTACAAGAATTTTTAGGCATTGAACTATTTTTTAGCAAATTTTTATTTTTATCTTCTTGTTGTAAATTAAACACACATATTTACATATGGTACACTGCATCTAACTTTTGAATTTTGTTCTGATTTGTTCAATTTTAAGTTGCCTCATGAACTATGTCTGAAGATGAGGTTTCTTCTTCCATTAAAGAGGTCATTCAAGATCTTAATCCAAATATAGCATACTATTTTAAATCAAATCTAGTTAAGATGAAAAGAATTTTATTTTTTGGGAAGATTATTTTTTTTATGCCATTTAACCTTGAAATTATTTTATGTGGGACTCATTTTCAAATTTAAAAAATATAGGATTTTGACTATTATAACAACAACAACAACAACAACAACAACAATAATAATAATAATAATATATTGTTGATGTTGTCGTTGTCGTTATTTTATTTTCAATTTATTTTATTTAAATAGAATGATAAATTAGTAGTTTACAATTTTTTAACCAAAAAATAGATGGTAGGTAACTTTGGCGTAATGAAATGTCATTAAGGGTTCAAATATTAAAATTGAAATGATAGGAACCATTTGCGCAATAAAGACAAACGATGGGAAGTGTTGTACCTTCCCTAATTTGACAAAAAAAATTGATGGAAAAGGCCAATTTTGCAAGAAAATGTAGGAATTAGGATGTAAATATAAAAATTTGGAATGATATGAAAGATTTGTACAATGACTATGATAAGAATGTTTGGTGTTATTTAACCTTGTAACTATAATGTATCCAATCCAAATGACAAATTAGCATGTTGACCCAAATTATTGGGACACCTTACATTGCTTATCATATGATTATTTATATCTATATAATTTCTAAAAGGTCGTAAAAGGGAAAAATATTTTTGAACAATTTTACCCTCACAATTTCTAATAATTTTATATTACCATTATTTTTAATTAATGTAAAATAAGTTGCTTATTATATGATTATTTGTATCTATATTATTTCTAAAAGGTCCTAAAAGGGAAAAATATTTTGCACTATTTTACCCTCACAATTTCTAATAATTTTATATTACCATTATTTTTAATTAATGTAAAATTATTTTTTAATATATTCTATTTTATTTTATTTTCATATTGTCAATAAAAGTATTCTCGATACATTTACAATCTTTTACCCTTCACTCTCCCACTAAAATTTTTTTAAATAAAGCTAATAACTCTCAAATATTTTATATAATTCCTAATACATTCTTCAATTAATATAATATAAAACTTCTAAAAGACCCTAACAAGGATAAATATTTTTGGATCATTTTACCCTCACACTTTTTAAAATTTTCTTATTTTCCCTTAGTTTTAATTAATATACAATTATTCTTTTAAATATTCTATTTTACTTTATTTTCATATTATCAATAAAAATATTTTAATACGTTTAGCCCCTGTTTGAGCCTCAATCTTTAAAAATCAAGTTTTTAAAACACTCAGAGCTTGTTTGGTAAAGCAAAAAGTTTCACCACAACTTTTCAAACCCAATTCAATCATCCATTCTTAGTTAAGCCCACAGTTTTTTACTTTTTAAATATTTTTAAACAACGCATTCATTAAAAAAACTAAAAAAAACCACAAAAATCAAAAAATTTCACATTATCAAACTGACTCTCGATCTCAAACATTCATTCTTAAACAAGCCTATAATATTTAACTTTTAAAATAATTTTAAACTACACGTTCTTCAAAAAATCATAAAAACGTATCTGTTTTAGACAGGAATTCAAATTAAAGGCAAAACTGGGGGCCAAACAGGGGCTTAGAATCTGAACTCTTCACTTTCCCACTAAAAATCTTTTAAATAAAACAAATAACTCTCAAATGATTCATAATTCCTAATATATCCCTTAGTTAGTGTGAAAAAAAAAATGTTTACTCCTTTAATTAATTATTTTACAAGTATATAACATTTTTTTTTATAAAACATTTGATCGTTCTCACCTTCTACAGTAAACAAATGTATTCTCTGTCATTCATATTTCAATTCAGATTTCTTTGTCTAATATTTAATTTGACTATGATTGTATCCTCACCACACCTACAAAATAGAGTACTATGAAAATTCACTTTTTTATTCTAAAAGTCAATTTTTGAAGTCTGTGTGTAAATTCGTTTTTCTAAATTATCTAAGGTGTGATTGATAGAAAGTAGATGGGAAATGAGAATGAATTTCAATTCTATGGAAATTCTTTTCTCACCTCTACCCCTGAGAATTTTTTTCAAGAAAATGAGGTAAAATAATGCTTAGATAGATTGTATCATAAAAAAAATTTAGGACATTTTCCATGGAAAATCTTGGATGTCAAACCTGAAAATGTAGAAAATATTTTTATTGATGGGATATTTTCCCTAGAAAATTATCTCAATCAAGCACACACTTAAACTGAAAATTCTTTTAAGTTTTGTTTTCCAATCAAGGTAAATTCTTATTGTAATATAATAACTTTTCATGTTGGAATTCTGGAGTGCAATTTTCAAAAAGACCATTTCTTTATGTCTTAAGCTGGTTTATTATATGTAAAGATCTATATCTTGTATTTGAATTTTGAAGTGAAACTTTAGTTTTTTATACATAATAAAAATGTCATTTTGAATGAATATTATCCGTATAAGAGCAGCTTAAAAGAAGCATGCAATAATTTTTTTTTTTTTTTTTTTTTTATAGTTTGTTCACATGTGACCCCTTTTACTGACTTTTTCTAAACATATTTTATTATCATGTGTTTAATATGCAAGAAATTTAAAAGAAATCACGAGGGCATGAGCTTATTGCCTTTTTCTATCAAATCGATGAATCTTTTCAGAAAATTATTCTGATCTTTTAATGTTTTAAATCTTACAAATAAGTATTTTTGTTCAGTCATACAAATTCAATGTAAAATTTTCAGTTCAAGATTATATCGAAGGTTTATTAAGCATCTAATACTAAATAAATCTTATCGTATAAAATTTTTATAAATAATCTTATTTTTTAGTTATTTAGCACATCTAAAAATCCGAGCTCCTTTGTATTGCGTTCTATTAAATTAATTAGTATTTTTATAGAAAGTTACATTAAATACGTAAATATTTTTTTACAATAATTGTGATATTTTATTAGTCTCAATCTTATGGATGAATAATTTCATTCGGTCATACAAATCCATTGTCGAATTTTCATTTTCATTTATATCGAATATTTAATCAAGTTGTATTAAATTTTGTTATAAATAATCATACGTTTAAGTTCTTTATTACACATACATAATAACCTTCTTTTTTATATCAGATTATTTATCAAAATAATTTTTTACAATTACATTTAATTATTATTTAATTTTTTTATTCCGAAAGTCTCATTTCACATTTTTTAACATTAACGGTTAACAAATTTATTTATATTGTTTTGAAATTATATAGTTATTAATGTTTTTTTGTCCTAACTGACAACTGTTATGTCTAGATTTAAAAAATAATTAACTATGACATGATATTAATTTTTATATTTTAATTCAATATTTATGATTCTTAAATTTCTACAACAATAAGTAAATTGTCTCCCAATTTACTTAACTGAAAATTGAGATGATTTATATTATTAACTTTTTCATCTAATGTATGATTGTTCAGAGTACATGGATATTGGAGATCCTACATTTAAGTGTTTATTTTGCAAGACAAATTTTTGTGCGAGGAGATAGTGGATAAGTGTTATAAAACATGTCGTAATCCGAAGTTCTCACTTTGTTGTGGGTTGAACAGGGTTTGGTTTTGGTAATTTGTAGTAATATTTCAAATAAAACAATTTAAAACGGTTTGGGATTTTCCCAAACCATTTAAAACGGTTTCATTTTCTAAACAAAACCAAATTAAACTATTTTTTGCGATTTGGTACGGTTTGAAATCTTGGATTGCCAACGAATGAATTAGTATATTTTAAAACGGCTCAAAGACACATTCGTCTAAAATTTCAAGTTAAACTAGCTCAATAATAGTATTAAATTTCTAATTGAGTGCTTTATTGTGAATCAATTCATGTTGACAAACAAACTAATTATATAGAAGCAAACTGTAGTTAGCTCTTATCTTAAAAATTTTACTTTAAGAAAGTATATTGGATGATGATTATGAATTGTAGGAGCAAGAATTATTTCTAAATGGTTGTGGATTTGAACAAATTAATTTTTGACTCCATAATTTTGATTTGTTGACAATAAAAAGTCTTTTGCATTTTTATTTTTTAAAATTGAACGTTTGCCTTTATTTTTATTTTTATTATTTTTTATTTTTTAAAGTTTGGCGGGTTGGCTGTTTGAAATCGCGGTTTTGACAATTGAAACTTAAGTCAAATCGTTTAAGGCAGTTTGAATTTTTTTCAAACAGTACCAAATCAAACCATTTGTTACAGTTTAGTTCGATTTCGCAGTTTATTTGTTCACCCCTACTTTGTTGTATGCAAGAAAAAGTGAAGGTTCCTCTTATGGAAGATCATCCTCTTATTTTGAAAGATTTGTTATATGGCAGGGACAACAGAATTAAGAATTTCGAAGAGAACATTCGAACATATAATATGATGTTTTCGTTCACTTCTATGAGGGGAATAGATAATGGGCTAAATGATGGAAGAGGACCTCTCGTCTTCAGATTACACTGTCAAAATTGCCATAAGATTGAGAGTCTGTTACATGATGACGGTTCAACTCTATAATTTGCTCGCTTTACATTGTTGACATGGTGAATGAGGTTGACAGCAGAAAAAGGGTTGTGGGGTACGTATTATGTATTTATTGCTTTTATATTTATATTTTTTACAGATAATTTTGTTGTGATATTCTAAAATTTAATTTATATTTTTTAATGTCCCCTGGTAGGAGTGAATCATGCGATTCAATGTTGCATGATTGTGTAGTTTCTGATTTGAAGGATATGCTAGACAAATACAACAAATTGTTAAGACAGTTTAGGTCAGTTTGAGAAAAGATGATTGAGTAAAATACTTCAAATGTAAGACTTACACTTATTAGTTGGTGGGCGACCGATGATAGTCAATATGATTTTCCTATTGTCGATTAATTGTCGAATTGATTGTCGGTGGATTTTGATTCACGACCTAGATACAGGGATATCATTATTGCGCAACGTGGTGGACCGTTGCAGCGAATAAGTGAAGGACACAAGTTCTTTCTGAGAAATATTGATCATATACAGGGATTGTGCAATGGAACAAGGTTGATTGTTATAAAACTTGGCGACCATGTTTTAGAATGTGAAATTCTTTATGGCATCAATACAGGATACAAGTTCTTTATTCCAATGATATCGTTGAGCCCTTCTGATTCTAGGATACCTATTAGATTTCAAAGAAGACAATTTCCATTGCTAGTGTACTATGCTATGACTATCAATAAGAGTCAGGGACAATCATTCTCGCATGTGGGACTTCTTAAATGGCTGGTGTATACACATAGACAACTTTATACTGCGATTTATAGGGTTACAAATCGTTTCAGATTAAAGATGCTGATTTGTGATAAGAATGGAAGACCAACAGAATCAACAAACAATGTTGTGTACAAAGAAGTATTCCAGAATTTGTAGTCATATGAAACCAATAAATAATTATCTTATCTTTTATTTGCAAAATTTATTTATTTTATCTAAAGGATTTATCTAATTTCACATTGAATTATATTTATCCAGACGTTTCTTCCCGTGCATCGCACGGGTGATTCACTAGTTATTATCTAATTATAGATTGCTATTGACTTGACTTGATCTTAATTTGACCTAACTTAAATATAGAGATTCGTCAGGAGTAGTTATCTTGAATGATATGAAATAAGATTTGGGTAGAAAAGTCGTATGCTTTGCAGTTGCACCTTCATAGTGAACCTCTACATCAGAAAACTATCTACTAACCAGAGATCCGTTCAAAAAATTATATTGATATAGACAAAGAGATAAGTTGTATGCTTTGCAGCTGCATCTTCATGGTGAACCTCTGCATTAGAAAACTATCTACTGACCTGACTTAACTCGTCTATATGCAACTCTCGAATATGTGAACTTGTCTCACTTGAATATTATCTTGAATATGTAAGATTAATTTATCTATGAGTAAATCCTGAGCTTGTCTTGAATTAACTTGGCTTGAATGGACTTGTACTTAAATGATACTTCGTGATATGTGTCAATTATGCATTACATTAAAAGGATTTTTATGTCTTTAATATGCATTGCATAGAAAGGAATTTCTTGGTATTACAGTCACTCTATCCTGCTTGTCTTGATATACATGCCACAAAATCTAGTGTTACGCTTTCAGGGATCTCGTCTCCCTGCTTGAAACTTGTGGTATAGAAACCACGCTTGTAAAAGAACTCGTGGAATAAACTCCATGCTTGAACTCGGGGTTACATTCCCTGCTTGTACGCGCTCGGGATAGTAATTGATTTGTAATATGGGTCCTATTAAAAGTCATGCGCTATTGAAAAGACATGCATTTGTACTAGTCATGATCATATGAACTTAACTTGATTTGATTAATATGCAAATGGATATGAACTTGAATACATTATTTTGACTCGACTTGAATATATGTCTTGTCTCGACTTGTCTTGATATGACTTGAGTATAGAAATTAACCGGTTTAATTATGTAAGACATGTTTTTATGTTGATCTTAATTATATGAAGTTTGATTTAACTAGAATGTGTGAATTCGACTTGATTTGAATATATGAAATTGACTTTACTGGACTGAATATAACTTGAAATACGTATAATCTAAAATGACTTGACTTGGGTCTGATCTTGAATATAAGCCTTGTCTTGAATATATGACGTGAGTAGGAGATATGAATATAGACTTGATAAGTAAAGCTTGCACGAATTTTGAATATGTGAGGTTGACTTGTCTACGTGCAATAGTACATGTGCAACATACTCCACTCACTGGACAAGTGTATGCTCATAACACGTCACATCTAATATTTCAGGTAATAATAAAAATGAAAAAGGAATTGATGCGGATCTTCAGGAGGCGAGAGACAGATAATGCTACGCTAAGTGAAGACCTATGAGTTGTGGACTCACTGAATAAGGTCTTGTATTTGAACTATCAAACTCGCTATTTTATTATTATTTATCTAAAAAAAATTTAAAGTCAAGATTTTATATTAAATATTTTATTACTTTTTAAATCAATGGATATTATTTTAAAATAAAGTAATTTTGAAATGTTAGACAAGTGACGTCGTTTACGTCTCTTGTTGACCACAAAATCTGGTGGGACATTGAATCAACACATCTCAGCTCCTAGCTCTTGAACATATGGACATCTTGTACACTGGGACAAACAATCAGTATGCAAAGGGGGCCGAGGTGGCTCCCGTTTGCACTCTGATTCCTAAGTTAGTACTTATTTGAAGTAAATATAATTTGGGTGCTGGAGATATGAGTGTGTAAAAGAGAGAAAATGGAGTGAAATCGTATCCTATGATCGTGACAAGTGTTTGACTTTACACGTGGCTTCGCCCTAGCCGGTGGTCAGATTAACCATTTAATTGGTCATAATCATTACCCCCTACCATAGAGTTATGGCTGCTATCATATCTCCAGTAAAGGTGTTGTCCTATTGATATGATCCGGACCAGGCATCGAAAGGCGAAGTCGAGCCATCGGAAATATGACAATGATCTACGTGCAAAATGGAGTAAGTTCCATGTTGGGGTCTAGCCGAGAAGAGGGACGGATCAAGCCGAATCAAGGGGTCGAAGTAATTTGGGCAGAAAGGCCATTACGGCCGTAAAAGAGGACCTTCACGGCCGTAACCAATATATTCACGTCCGTAAATCTTACTATCACGGCTGTAACCAATTATCGAAGAAAAAAGAAGAAATTAAGCAGAACAAGACTTACGGCCGTAAGCCTGGAAGTTACGGCCGTAACATTCAAAGCAGGGGCATTTTACGGCCGTAAGAGATTCGTCACGGCCGTAACTAATAAACACAGTTTTGATCAGAGAGGCCTTTACGGTCGTAAAAGAATTATTCACGGCCGTAAATGAGTAACGGCCAGATTTTCCGGATTTTTAATTATTTTATTTCCTTTTGGTTTTTAGGTTATTTTTCTATTTTAGAATTTTAGTCTAATTGGAATTCTATTCTGAGTAAATTAGATGCTAGGTTATTTTGCTTATTTATATTCCTTTCCATTCATTGTAAAAGACAAGTTTGAGTTTATGAATTAAATTGAGAGAGGATTCTCTTGTTAAAGGTTGAGTTTTCCCTTTTGTTTCAAACTTATCAAAGATCCGTTCTTTTTGGCATTCACCCAACGAACTTATCAAAGAATTGACAACCCTTATAGCGTTCACCAATCTTAGTTCTTCAATCCGCATCGTCATTAATTGCGTAGTGATTGTAGGGTCAAGGTTTTACCGTCGAATCTATCTTTTAATTCCCGTTTATTTATTCGTGTTCTTGTTATTTTTCGTGTCAGGTCTGATTTAGATCTTTCCTAGGGTTTAAATTTCGTTATTCCGCATTTTCGACGAGATTCCCCTACTGGGATCTCATCACCTATCAAGCCTCAACTTGCAGCCAAATCCAATCCTACTGACACAATTGCCCAACTACGCCGCTGTCCCCAAGCCTACACCTTGGATGAAATTACTTCAGAACAAGTAGTTCGACCGCAAGTGGTTCGGTCCCCATAATGACTCGGCATCATAATAGCTTGCAAGTTGGTGGGTCCATTTGGTAACTATTGGGTACCACTTGGGCTTCTATACATGACGTGTCAAGTTTGATTTTGGGCATGGTCGTAACACTAGTCCCTCAAGTTTGATGGGGTCAATCATGGAGTGGTGCAAAGTCGAACGTGTCCAGAGTGGTCCCCTTCTTGGATCCGAGGTGACCCCAGTGCGGGTTCAATTGTAACGTTCCAAAATTCTGGGGATTTCTACTTGCTGACTATACTTCTTACGCGTGACAGTTGGACCTCTGGGCTTGTTCTCTTTTTAATTCAGCCGTTGCAAAATCTTAGCACACTTTCATTGGAGGCACATTTACGGCAAGCAAATAATTGGCTTTTATTTCCAAGAAATGTTTTAAGGGAATGCGACATACTGTGAGTAAGATGCACTCCATTAGTGGGGCAATTTTTTTCTATCTGAATTTCAAACATTTAGCGCTTCACCTTACTCCCATTTTAGGACACATGTATCACCTAGATTAACTTTTCAGTTTCAAGATGAAGGGTTTACATTGATAGGGCCTATCTATAAAGCTTTCTTCCCTTCACCATTTCTCCCTTCTTGCATCTCCAAAAAACCTTCCAAGAGTCTGTTTGCAAAAGTTGGCTTTCTAGCTTCCTTCACCGCAAACATTATTCGCGTTCTTTGAGGATTCCTTCATTTAAGTTTTCTACCAAGTTGTCGCCTCCTTTTGAATTCCAGGTAGCTGATTCTCATCACCTCTTATCTCAGGTGATTTTTCCTCCTTTGCATGCTTGTTATTTGTTGCTTTGAATTCATGGGTGCTTGCTTGAGATATCTTTTTTCTTCGCGCATTTTTTATTTTTGGGGAAAATTTGGAAATTAGGAGAAATGAAAAGAGTGAAGGGGACGGGTCCACAGGAGTTAGTGGTAATGGCGATTCCTATCAGAGGCTATTGCCCTTTGTCTCAATCAGTATTTAGTTCCCGCTTCTTTAAGGAGCGAGTTAGGCAGAGGAATAGGAAATGTAGTAGTATAATCTATTTAGATGATTCTGACAGTGAAGAAGAAAAGAAACAACCCTACATGGTTCATTTATCCACTGAAGAGGAGGATTCATTGTGAGAACTTTGAAGCGTGATAGAGATTCGAGAAGAGAAGGGACAGTGGGTAGGGGTGTCAAAGCAGCTCATCGACTCGGGTAGCTCGTAAAAAGCTCGAGCTAAGCTCAGCTCGAAGGACAGAGCCAAGCCTGAAAAACCAACATGGCTCGATCCAAGTCGGCATGTGTCGCCCTAGAGATGGCAAACGGGCACAGTCGCTCGTTGGCTCGGCTCGTCAAATCACGAACCACAAGCAACTCGGCTCGTCCAACTAACGAGTTCAAACACAAGCCAAACAAGCAAATCCAAAAACGAGCTGAGCACGGCTCGACTCATTTTTCATGAACGGCTCGTGAAACACGAGCCAGGAGCAGTGCCCATGAGCTCGGCTCGTGGGCTCGTGTTTTTTTGAAATAAAATGTCAATTTTAATGAAGAAAAATGAAAAAATATATATATGTACGAGTCGCGAGCCGCGAGCTCGACTCGTTGCTAAGACGAGCCGAGCAGCGAGCTTAAAGGGCCGAGCCAGCTGGCTTGGCCCATTGCCCTCACTATGTGGCTCGTCGAGCCACGCGGGCCGGGTTGTGTTACTGCATGTAATTGCGAGCAACTGTAGACAGCTGCCTGCAATTGCAGTCAGCAACTACTTTAGTTGCCAGCACTTGCTGGCAGCTAAAGTAGCTGCGTGTTGCAGGTAGCACGAAAACTCGTGGCAGCCTGCAACGAGTTTTCAATCTTTTCTTATTTATTTATTTTTTTATCTGAATTCAATCTTTTCTTTATAAAAAAAATTTGATTCGTTTTTTGAATTTCAAATTTGAATCTGAAATATTTTGTGTATTTTAAATTATTATGTTTTTAAAAAAATTGTACACAAATTTTTTTATTCGTGTACAATTTTAACTCTACCTATGTTGATCACAACCGGTCCCAAGTCTGGAAAAAAGAGGAGGGTTGTAACAATGTAACTTGTAACTTTTATTGAATATATATAATACAATTAGTAATTTAGTATAGAATTTACGAAATCTACGTTTAAATTTTTATTGAATCTTATGTTTGATATTTTAACTACATTTATTGTTTACATAATTATATTATATGTTCAAGTAAACACAATTCATTTTCCGCATATGATATGGAGAGAAAAAAAATTGGGCCGGATTGGCTTGGCTCGAAGAAGCTCGAGCCGAGCCTCAAAATTTTGGTAGAGCTTTGGCTCGGTTTGGGCAAAAAAAAGCTCGAGCCTTGATATTCGACTCGGCTCGTTGACACACCTTACAGCAGGTTCCTCATCCGGGCCACAGGATTCTAGTTTGGGTGTAAGGGCTCCGTTTAGGGCACATAGAGAGGAGCTTGGCTTGTCCGAGGAGAAATCGCCCAAGTCGAAGGCTGGGTTGACTATGTAAATAGTGGGAAAGTAACGAAGTTAAGTCCGAGATTAAGGGGATCGATTTGGTGGGTGCTCCTTCAAAATTCAGGCTACCGGAGGACATTCGGATTGTGCACCCTACACCATCTTGCCAACCTTGTAGCCCTGCGCCAGGCCAAGTGGCAGTTTTTTATAATGCCTTCACATGTAGGATGAGGCTCCCTTTACACCCCTTCTTCAGAGCCCTACTTCGAAGCTACAACTTATGTCCTTATCAACAGGCTCCGAACTTCTGGACTCAAGCAGTTGGTACTTGGTAGGTGTGACAAGAAGTCAATCCGGACTGCCCTATCTCCCTACACATAATCCATACCCTGTGTATTTTAAAGAAGTTGGTTAGGAGGGATAAGGATGTAAGATCAGAGGTGAAGAACTGGTACTATCTATCTCCCCGAGGTACTCGCCCCCCTATTATTACTGGACACCGAACTTCTATAAAAAATTGGAGGAACCAGTGGTTTTGAGTCACTGGGGGTTGGCAAAGCTCACCCATAGATCCTACTCCTGAGATCACCGTTCCCCGAACTCATTCCTCTCCACGTGAGTTTTATTTTGTTTCCATTTACAGATGTGAGCTCACAGCTTATAATATTTGTCCATTATTTCTAACGCATATTTTCATTTTACCTCCTATTTTAGGGCAAATCTTCGCTTCCCTACTATTAGACGAAGATCTATCAGCAGTGAAGAAGCTGTTTAATTTTCGAGGCACTTTCTAGCAGGTCATCCAACAGAATAAGCTCTTCGTAAAACACGATCTTATGAGAGCTATGAGTAAGTTGACTTCTTCGCCTTGACTTTTACTTCGAATTTAGCTTCTTGGGACTAACCTTCCTCTCCCCTTTGCCAGATTCCAAAGACTTCCCCAAAATTTCCCTAAAGAGGCTAATGTCAAAGAAAATTCCTCGTGCTCTCCGCCAAGGGAGTGAGGTGGAAAGGAAGCAGAAGTCTATGCTTGCCCACCTTCAAGTGGAGGTAGTTAAGAAGGTATCCGAGGCATCCACTGCTCAACTTGAGGGTCCTCTTCTAGCGCTTTTACCACCTCCCACCTTATTTCCAATTGGGCCACAAGAGCTAAACTCTGGAGAAGGGGTCGACCCTAAGAAGGCCCATGTGACAGGAAAGGGGAAAATGTCTGACCGAGGCGGCGCCAAAAGAGAGAAAGGGTCCAAGAAGGGCTTGCTCAAGGATACCACTTCCGACGATATTTTTGAGTCAGTCTCTGAGGATGAGCCTCCCCTTTGAAGAGGCTGAAAAGGGGTAAGGATAGCAATTCTGCTCCTTCGCCCCCATCATCAGAAGCACAAGAGCAAGGGGACGAGCCTTCTGTGTCAATTCCTGAGGTGGGTTACGATGTGACTCCGATCGTGGTTGAGGAGGTAAAGTAGATTAAAACCAGTGTCCTTCCCAGGGATGTCACCTTTGATCCCAACTTGTTCGACTCTCCCAGCTCTGCATCTGCCAGAGCCGCCTTGGCTTCAAAACAGTTTTGGACAGAAGGCCATTCCATCTTTTCCTCCAGGTCCCTCCTACCTGAAAATTGCTTGCGGCCAAAGCCATAAATGTCAGGGCCTTGTCTCTTATTGACGAGGTGGAATCCTTCATTTTGGAGGCGCAGTATGACAAAAAGAATGCTGAGACTGCGCTTCATCATGCTGACAATATGCTAAAGGAGATTAATGATCTTAAGGATTAGTTATCCATAGCTTGCAAATCCTCTTCAGATGATAGAGCTCTTGCCAAGCGCCTTCAAGAGGACAACGAGAAGTTAAAGCATGATCATCATGCCTCCGAGGCTGATGTGGCGACCGTATGTAAAAATCTCGATGATTCCAATCGTGCACAGTTTATAGCTACTGAAGCTCAAACAGAAGCCAAGCCACAAAAAGTAAGCTGACTGCCGAAGTGACAGAGGTCATCGACAGATTGGAGAGGAAGGTAGAGACGCGGAAAAAGATAGAAGAAGACTATGCCTCTCCAGAGCGGCACATAGAGTCCCGCGTTACGAAAGCACTGGAGCGGACTATTGATGTTAGGGTGGAAGAAACTGTTGGGATCAAGGTGTCCGAGGATGTCCAACGTTTCAAAGACACCTACGAGGAGACGCCGGAGCACGAGGCTATGCAGAGGGTTTTTAGCAACATCGGCGCTCGAATGGCTCTGGGATATGTAAAGGAAATGTTCCCATACTTGGATCTCTCCAAGATTGAGGCACTATATCCAGAGCCACAAGATGCAGAAGAGGGTGATCCTGCTGATGACTCTGCCAACCCAGCCCAAGACAAACCGGCCCAAGACCTTACTGGCGAAGGCTCTTCCAGTGATCTTCCTCCTTTCTCCTAATTTCTAACTTATTTTTGTAATAATTTTATTTATATGAACAGTACATTTTTGTTTTCGTCTTCGAATTAATTTTTGAATATTTAACTTGTACAGCTTGCGGGATTCTAATTTTTTCTTTTTTGTTTGTATGATCACTCTAATTTTGTCATTTTTTTTTTGTATGATCTTTATGATAGTCCCTTAGACCTAGGCATTTTAAGACATTCATGTTCACTGGTTAGGTCTGATTGATAAATGTTTGAACTTAGCTACACCACAGTCCCTAGTGTGTATCATTTCACCAACATGGCTCTTTTGACTGTGAAAACAATTATGCGAAGGGTTCATTCTTACTTTCTTTCAAAGTAATTTTAATCATAGATTGATCGCGGAACTTCCTTAATTAAAGAAGAAAATTGTCATTTTTCTTTTAAGAAAAATAAAGTGCTATAGAAGTTGGCCTTTTGTCATCTTCGACCGAGGTGCACTAAGTGCTTCGCAAGTTCGCAGGAGTCCATTGTGTGGAAATTTTGAACAAAATAATCTGATAATTTCACTGTGGCATAAGTAAAGGTATATTTTAAATAAGGCAAAGGCATTAGTCTCTTCATCGAGGTACCTTGGTGCTTTGTTTTAGTTTAACTGGCGATGCCAGTAAATTTGCTTGGTGCGAACTTTTATAAGGAAGCCCTTCATTATATAATTTCCGTAGAGTCAGACGAGGACATTACAAACTAAGGGAAACTACCTTTACTGAAAATAGCGACGAAGGTGATCCATGTTCCAAGGATTGGACAAGGGTACTCCGGATAGGTCTTCTATCATGTAAGTCCAGGTATCACCTCGTCGATGACTTCGCAAGGCCCTTTCAAGTTAGGACCCAGAGTCCCTACGCCTGGTTCCTAAGTTGAAAGAAGGACCTTTTCTGAGGACCAAATCCTCAATTCTGAAGAATCATTTCTTTACCTTCTTGTTGTAGTAGTGGGCCATCTTTTCTTGATAGCGGGCCATCAGAACCTGTGATTCATTTCCTCTTTCTAGGAGGAAATCTAAATCTTCCCTTTGAGTTTCTTCATTCGTTGCTTCATCATAGTGAATTTGACGAAGGGAGGTGATGAGATCCTGGAAAGTCAAACATCAAAACACGTACCAATGGGCCCTGGTCAAATCTCGATGCACATGCCAGTCGGCCAAATGACGAGATCCGAGGCCCAAGAGAGCCAAGAGTCGATGGAGGGACTCATATACAAGCTCCAAAATCGAGTCCACAAGGAAGAAAACAAGATCGAGGTCAAATTGCACAATTTTGAAGCTTCGGCTACTTTCGGTCAACCGCCCATTCTTCCGGTCCGATCGATCGATCTTCTATAGAGAAATTTTTATTCAGCTTTAATCAGTTTCGGTTGAGTGGCGTTCAACCGAAACTGTCGTTTGAAATACCTTGAATTAAAAAAAATGAGGTTTTTGTGTAATTTCCGGATTTTCTTATTTTCTTTCATTTTTGTACAATTAATACCATTCAACCCCAAACCCTACAAAAAACTTTGGAGGTTCATTGTAATGGTCTTGAGAGACTCCTCTTTTGGGTTGAGGTAAAATTCCATCACTTTGTTCTTGCAATCTTTGGAAAGTTAATCAACTTTACTTGAGTATTGTTTATTCTTGTGTTGTTGATTTCCGCCACCTTGAAATTTGTTTAGTTGATGCCCATTGGGCTTGGTTCTTTAACCAATGAATTTTAGGTTAGATTTAAACTTAGGTTAAGGTGTTTTATCACTTTCTTTATCATTTTAGCTTTCTTGGGTTCGATTCAAATTGTTGTGGGAATTTTTGGTCAATATACCAAGAGAGTTCGCATGATTTGGTATCAGAGTTTGGCTCTAATTTGGTAAATCTATCATTTAGATTTCTTGTTGTTGTTATTCCAAAAAAAAAAATTGGGAAAATTGTTATTCTTGATTATTTGTTGGATTCCTACATATTGGGCATTTTGATTGTTGAGTTTGTTGGGGGATTCCGTTAGTCATACAATTGCATTTCTATGTGTTCAAAAGTGTGCCTACCAAGTGTTTGATAAATTGTCACAAAGAAAAATACTCCATTAATGTTTTGTCGTTCAATACTCATATATTGCTAATTACTTGTGGCTATCAATTCCATTGTTAAAATTGTGTTCTCAACATTTTATCACATATATCACTTGCTCCATACATTGGGTATTATTGATCATTCCTTCCTTATTACATATGGGTTGTTAGGGGTTTTCATTATCCACATTATATCCATTCAAGGTCATTCAAAGATTGAATACAAAGTGTTTGATAAATTGTCTCATTGAAAATTTGCACTCTTGTGCTTATTTGCCCTACATCTATGACTTGTCAAATATTTATGGTTTGTCAATCCCATTACTAAAATTGTATTCCTAATATCCTATCTTACACATCAGTTGTTCCTTTTAAGTATAGCAAGCACACAAATTCTACTTGCTATTGTGTCTACTTGTTCTAAATTCCTTCTTCCTTGATTGTGATTTATTTGACTTGACAAAAATTATACTTTGTGGTTTAGTTGATTACCTTCCTTGGAGAACTTGAGAAAGGAAACTTTGAATGGAAAAATGCAAGAGTGGTGAGCTCATTAGAGGGTAAAAGTCAAATTTGAGTGAAACACAGGAGAAAATATTTCTTGAGAGGACACTACCACACTTGCATAACATGTCAAGTTTCAATACTCAAAGTGGGCAAATTTCCAATGCTCAACCTCAAGATTTGAAGTAAAAGTTGCAAAATCTTCCAACCACCATGGTTAGAAAAATGTAGAAGATTTAGGATGGTTGGAAAATTTAGGAACAAGAGCGGAGAGTACATCAACTAGTAGTAGCGAAAAAAAGAGGGATGGTAGGAGAAGGATGAGGGATGAATTTGGAAACATTATGTATAGAGATGGGAGTAGGGAAAAAATGAGAGTTTGAGGAGGAAAATTAGAAGGGATGTTTGGGATGATGAAGGGGATGGTGAGCAAGGTTGGAGGATGGGTAGAAGAGTAGGAGAATGGTTTGATATGAGTAGAAATGGGATGGATTGGAATATTGATAGTGTGAAAATGAGCATTCCATCATCTCATGGGAGGAGAGATATTGAGAAGGGAGAGTTGGAGTTGAATACTAGGCCACCAACATCTTTGGCCCATACTAATGAGATAGAGGAACATGAAGAATATAATTTTTACACTAGGTGCCTAATGAGTGATAAGCCATGTAGTGTCATTATAGATGAGGAGAGTTGCACAAATTTGGTGAGTGCTAGTAGGGTGGAAAAGTTGGGGTTACCAGTGACAAAACATCACAGTCCTTATATATTGCAAATGTTGAATGATTGTGGGGAGGTGAGGGTAAGTGAACAAGTTTTTCTTACTTTTCACATTATTACTTATAGTGATCAAATATTATGTGATGTGGTTCCCATACACATTATTCACATAATTTTGGGGAGACATTGGCAAAGGGATGGGAATGTGAAACATAATGCAAAGAGGAAGCGATATAGCTTCAAAGTGAAAGGGAAAAAGGTGGTGCTCCTACCTTTGAGTTTGGAGAAAGTTCTTATAGATCAAATGAAACTCAAAAGGGAGTTTGAAGAAGAAAGGGATAATAAGAAATCAAAATAAAATTCAATATAAAAATTAGATGAAGAAACGAAGGAGAAGCAAATTGAGGACATGAGAGCTAGGGCCACGTCCCTAGAAAAAGGAGAGGCAATGAGGGTTGGAGCCACGACTCCAAAAAAAATAAAGATTAGAGAAGAACCGAGAGTTGAGGTTCCTACCTCAGAAAAAGGTGAGAAAGTGATGAGTGCCACCAAGAAAATTGATAGCAGAGATCATACCAAAATGTTCTTTACTCTTAAATATTCTAACACTTCCTTCCCTAGCTTGGTTACTTCTTTGTTGCAGGGGATCGTTAGGCATACTTATCAAAGCAACAAGGAGTTCCAAAGGCATGCCGTGTGGAAGAAATTCATGGAAACATTTTCCTACGACAACGAGTACAACCGAGGTAAAGAAAATTGAATAACCGATGCATCATCTAGGAGGTATGCTCCTAACATTTCTTTGAATGCAAGGTTATTGTGTTTTGAATACATTAGAGGGTTGTATGATTCGATGTAGACTGGACAAGTGTATTTGTGACATGTGAAAATGTTGCATGTAATAAGGGTCATTGGCATGATGAATTCCTCATTTGTAAATCCAAATTTTTGTGTGTGCTAAGTTGCCTAAATGCCAAATCTTCTTGTTTTGAATTTAGTGAGGGCTTGCAAACTAATAATCCAAAATTGTTTCACATTTATGAGTCATGTGGGGAGCGAGATTTTGATGAATTCTATAAGCATGACAATTATTTATTTTGGAAAATTAGATTGTTCATTTCTAAATGTGCCATGTGGGAGTTGCTAATGAGAGACACCTATTGGGTGTTGGGGGAGACAATTTGAAATCAAAGGGGCCTTGGAAATAATTTGTGAATGTTTTTATTGGCCTAATTTGAAAGTTGGTGATAAACATGTTTGCACTTATAGTAAATGCAGAATTTGCAAAATGGCAATACTCAAGTTTTTGCCCCAAGAATTCCATATATATTTTCCCATCATGAGTAATCCTTGGATTACTAATTATATGAATTTTATAATGGGTTTACTTGGGACCAAGAAAGAAAATGATACTTTTTTTTTTATTGTTGGTAGGAGTATGATTGCATGTCATTAAACCAACAATGTCATCAATATAGCTAATCTTTTCTTTTGGGAAGTAGTAAATTTGCATGAAGTTGGTGCTAATTTTGTAGTTGTTAAATTTGCTTGCAATTTAATTTCTCATCCTATTAGCAAATTTTCTCCACTTGATATTGCTTATGGTCCTAGCCTACTAACTCCTTTGAGCTTAATGATGGAAATGCTAGTTTAAGTGGGCATGAAAAGGCAAATTTGGTTAAGTCCCTTAACCAGAGGTTCGAGCCTCCATTTGAGGGAATTGGTATACAATGTACTTCTCATGCCAACCATGGTAGGAAGCATATCCCATTTGATCGGGTGGCCGGATGTGTTTTCATTTGTGGAAGGAGCGACCCCCGATCAAATAAAATCCAAATTGCAACTCCGTGGTGTCGGCTCAATTCAAGCTCTTGGCAACACCTACAACTTGATTTTATCCGGTGAGTATGAAATTTTAGTTACATTTATTGTGTCTGATTTTTCTCTTTTTATTGTAGGTGTCGGTTCGTGGTCAAATCTCTCTCGAGATTGAAGGGATGATGAGAATCGAGAAGGTCCAACTTCATCGCATGAACTTGTGGTCCGCAATGTTGTAATATCAAAGGTCAAGGAATCTCATGACCGTACCTTCTAACAAGATTCGAGGTCGAATCCTTCTCAAGAGGGATGGGATGATAAGATCCTGGAAAGTCAAATATCGAAACACATGCCAGTGGGCCCTGGTCAAATCTCGATGCACGTGCCAGTCGGCCAAATGACGAGATCTGAGGCCCAAGAGAGCCAAGTGTCGATGGAGGGACTCATATACAAGCTCCGAAATCGATTCCACGAGGAAGAAAACAAGACCGGGGTCAAATTGCACAATTTTGAAGCTCTAGCCACTTTCGGTCGATCTCCCATTCTTCCTGTCCGGCCGATCGATATTCTGCAGAGAAATTTTTATTCAGCCTCAATTAGTTTCGGTCGAGTGGCGTTCAATTGAAACTGTCATTTCGATCGACCATGAGGTCGAATGAAAGTGGATTGGTCGATCGGTTCAGTCGACCGAAACACCCTGAATTTAAAAAATGGGGTTTTTGTGCAATTTTCAGATTTTTTTGTTTTTTTTTTCATTTTTGCACAATAAATACCATTCAACCCCAAACCCTACAAAAAACTTTGGAGGTTCATTGTAATGGTCTTGAGAGAATCCTCTTTTGGGTTGAGGTGAAATCTCATCACTTTGCTCTTGCAATCTTTAGGAAGTTAATCAACTTTACTTGAGTATTGTTTATTCTTGTGTTGTTGTTGATTTTCGTCACCTTGAAATTTGTTTAGTTGATACCTATTGGGCTTGATAATTTAACCAATGAATTTTGGGATAGATTTAAACTTGGGTTAAGGTGTTTTATCACTTTCTTTACCCTTTTAGTTTTCTTGGGTTCGATTCAAATTGTTGTGAGAATTTTTGGTCAATATACCAAGGGGTTTCGCATCAGTAGGGCACTCCAATTTCTACTGGACATACTGCCTCAGATCCATAAGCCACAGAGAAGGGGTCTCTCCTGTAGCTGTGTGAGAGGTAGTCCGAAGCACCCATAAGACCTGGGGGAGTTCATCTACCCAAGCACCTTTCTTCGATTCTAGTTTTCTTTTCAAAGTGTTTTTGATGATTTTATTAACCACTTCAACCTGCCCATTTTCTTTCGGATGGTGTGGCGATGAGAAAAACTTGCAAATTCCCAAATCATTACATAGTTCATCAACTTTCAATTCTTAAATTGCTTTGCGTTATCAGTCACCAATGAGTGTGGTACACTGAACCTGCAAATGATGTTCTTCCAAATGAATTTGGAAGTGTTTGCCTTGGTGATCCTCATCAAGGGCTTCGCTTCAACCCATTTGGTAATGTAATCTATAGCGAAAATTGCAAAGCAACTATTTCCACTGCCTTAGGGCATGGGCCAATGACGTCAATCCCCCATTTTTCAAAGGGCCAAGGGCTGGTCACCACCCTTAATTCATAGTGTGACTCGTGTAGTACGGATACATGTCTCTAACACTTATCGCACTTTCTGATGAAGTCACGCCTGTCCTTCCGCATAGTAGGCCAAAAATACCCCTATTTCAGGGCTTTTCGATCTAATGATAATACCCCGGCATGATTACCACAAATGCCATCATGAATCTCCATCATTATGTACCTACCTTCTGGTGGATCGTAACAAAGTCTCAACTTCGTTTATAGAGTAACCCATCGATGAGGACGAAGTTAGCTGCATACCTTTGTAATTTCCAAGCTTTGTCCAGATCATCCTGTAGGTTCTAGTGTTTTAATTAAGCAAGAATAGGTGTCATCCAGGAGCTTTCCTCCTCTATTGCACATATTTCCACCCCTGACTCAATAGAGGAGACTGGTAGATGTTCAATGGGTACCATGTTGAGGAGTTCGATGTTCTTGCTACTTGCCAGTTTAGAAAAAAAGTCTGCATTCGAATTTTCGAATTTTCGGATCTAGGAATGTGGATCAACTCAAATTTTTCAAAATGAGCTACTAGATCTTTTGATTTCTTCAAGTATGTGATCATGGAGGGCTACTTGGCGACGAACTGCCCATTAACTTGACTCACTGTGAGTTGGAATCACTATTCACTGTCAATGATTTGATTTTCAAAGCTATGGCTAGTTTTACACCTGCTAGAAGTGCTTCGTATTCCTCCACATTGTTTGAAGCTCTGAAATCAAAATGGACGACGCTGTGTAGCTTGTATCCTTTCGGGCTCACTAGTATCATGTCAGCACTGGCTCTTCCTTTGCTAGATGATCCATTGATGAACAGTCCCCATTCCTGAGAATCTCCTGTATTTTCAAACATTTCAACCTGCGGCGGATGGGTAAACTCAGCTATGAAGTCGACCAATGTGTGGCCCTTTACCGCTGTCCGGGGCATATATGTCAGGTAGTATTGGCTAATTTCTACGACCCACTTCATTAATCTTCTAGACACGTCTGGCTTCTGTAGCACTTGTCTCATGGGGAGATTTGTAAGCACTCGGACGGAATGTGATTGAAAATAAGGATGAAGCTTACGAGTTGTTGTGATAAGAGCTAAAGCGAGCTTCTCCATGTCAGGGTAGCGTGTTTCAGCGTCTAGCAAAGGTTTGCTCACATAGTACACTGGAAGTAGATTCCCATCTTCATTTCTAACTAGGACAGAGCTAACAGCCTCTTTGGAGACTACCAATTACAAGAACAGCGATTCTTCGACCTTGGGTTTGGACTGTAGAGGGGCCCGTCCTAAGAATTCCTTCAATTCTTTAAAGGTTTGTTCACATTCCTGTGTCCATTGAATCTCATTCCTCCTTTCAAGACCTTAAGGAAAGGTAGGCACTTATCAGTAGATTTGGACACGAATCTGCTCAATGCAACAACCCTGTCAGTTAAGCTCTGCACCTCTTTGGGGCTTCGAGGTGAGTGCATATCAAGCAAGGAATTTATTTTATCTGGATTAGATTCGATTACCCTGCTATTCACTATAAAACCAAGAAACTTTCTCGATGCTACACCAAAGGCGCACTTTACAGAGTTGAGCTTCATCCAATATTTTCTTAGTATATCAAAGGTCTCTAATAAATGGTGGACATGTTCCGAGGTGACCATGCTTTTTACCAACATGTCATCCATGAATAATTCCATGGTGTTCCCGAGTTTCTTTGAAAACATTTGATTTACTAACCTTTGGTAGGTAGCTCACGCGTTTTTTAACTCGAAAGGTAAGGCCTTATAACAGTAGAGTCCCCTGCCCGTGATAAAGGAGGTGTGCTCCTTATCGGATCTATGCATGGGGATCTGATTTTGTCTGGAGTATACATCCATAAAGCTTAACATTTCATACCCCGTCATGGAGTCAACTAGTTGATCAATTCAGGGCAAAGGAAAGCTATCCTTAGGACACGCTTGATTTAGGTCCAAGAAATCAATGTACACCCGCAACTTCCTGCTTTTCTTAGGGATCAACATAGGGTTTGACACCCACTTCGGATACCGAGATTTCCTAATAAAGCCATTTTTCAACAGTTTCGACACCTCTTCTTTTAAGGCTTCATATTTCTTTGGACTTATCGATCTCCTCTTCTGCCTATGTCCAGGGAGTCTTGGATAAAGCTGGAGCCTGTGACATGCTACTTTAGGGTCTATTCCTTCCATGTCATCATGTTTCCAAGCGAACACGTCAAGATTTTGGAAGAGAAATCCTTTCAGTTACCCTTTGAATTCAAAAGATGAGTCTTGTCCAATCTGCAATTCCTTCATCGAGTTTGTTGGATAAACAGAGAAACATTCTAGCTTTTCATCTGGACCGATGCAACAGTTTGTACCAGTCATCCTATGGTCTAAATCCACCACATATTCCTCTTTCGCCATTGTGACATCTCCACCTATATTAGGTTCGGTGCCCAATTTTTCAAGGTCTGAAACAAGCTCGGCCATCGCTATATCGCTAATCATGTTGACGGTTCGATCTTGGAACTTTTGGATGGAATTTGTATAGCATGATCGTTAAGGGTGGGCGAAAAAATTGGAACCGATGTGACCGAACCAGAACCGAACTGAAAAAATCGGAATCGTATGGTTTTAAAAAAATAAAATAGGAAATCGGTTTTGGAACCGAGAATCGATTGGTTCTTGGTTCGATTCTCGGTTCCGCTTTTAGAACCAAAAAAAGAAGTTAGAGCCAGGTCTTTGATCCCTGTTTATTTTTTTTATTGTTTTAATTGGTTGTCCTAAAACAAAAAATCAAAAGAATTTGTAATTTTTTTGTGTAAAGTGAAGATAATTAAATTTTTTTAATGAAACTTGTTACATCTCTACCTCATTTTAACATTTAACTTCACACTTGGACTGAAATTTTTAGTAATTAAAAATAGAATGAGACTAACTTATTAATAAGTAAATATGTAAATGACCACGATGGAGTTAATTAAATATTTAAATACAAATATAAAAAAATTAATAATAATAATGCATTTAAAACTCATGATTCATCCCACAAGTTTACTATATAAATTTATCAATTTGTATGGTTTCTTGCCATACTCGAAAAACCTTCCAGACCATTTGTTTCTTATTTTGATTTATGAATATCTTTTGTTTCATGGAGAATCCTATGCTTTCTTCGGGGTGAAAGGACTTTCGAAATCCTTGATCTTGGTATATTCGGTATAAGTTTATTTCAGGTTATTGACTAGCTTCTTGAGGCCTAATATTCCTCGAGAAAGCCCCCGAAAATTAATTATTATTGTAGAACCGAATTATAACCAAAATTGAACCATAACCAAATGGTTTGGTTCTGGTCTAATTCTTGCAATTAAAAAGAACTAAATGGTTCCATTTTATAAGAACCGAAAAGTATGGTTCGATTCCGATTCTTGAGATACCCAAACCGAACCACCCGACGCTCACCCCTAATGATCGTGATTCGATCTGGCTCCCCCTAACAGTGGCTATCCCATTTGTAATTGGGAACTTCATACATATGTACTTAGTGTGAGTAACAGCCCATAAGTCGATGAGTTTGAGTCTTCCAATTGAGCCATGATAGGAGGATGTCTTATCTACGATCAGGAATTCCATCGACATCATAGCAGTGGTAGATGCATGTCTCGCCTCAGTCATAAGGATTATGGACCCTCTGGGGATGATACTATTCTCGGTGAAGCTGTATATGGGATCTGGGATTGGAATAAGTGGGGTACTAATTCCTATCTTATCATAGGTCACCCCGTAAATCACGTTTAATGAGGCACCATCATCTACTAGCATGCGAGACAATCCATTTCTGGCTACCACCATCCAAATCACCAGTGCATCATTGTGTGGGAGATTCACTCCAATCGCATCATCCAAGGTAAACATAATTGGATCTATCCTTGAAGTCCCAGTGGGGGTTTGAGTTTATGTGATAATTTACGTTGGCGAGCTCTTTGGCTTCCCTTATGTACCACTTTTAGGAGTTGTTAGTACTCCCGCTCGGATGTGGCCTTTCAAATATTGTGTCGATCTCATAGATCAGCAGATCATTTGGAGGATGGGGTAATTCCCTGACTTTCTTATCACGCATTGTAGCTTTGTTTCTATTGCAGTCTTGCTCTCTGCGGCGATTATTGTTTCCTTCCCTAGGAGGATATCGTTTGTTGTCCCTTCGCTCAATTTGGCTAAACCTTTGGTCATTCAACCTGCTTTTCCTCCCCCTGTTCGGGGTACTACTTCCTCCCTTTCTCTTGTTGGCCTTTTGTTCAGCCAGCATTTGTATATCTCTACACTCCTCCGTGGCATGTCCATGGTAGGCGCAATATGCCCCAGTCATGGGTTGCTTTCCACTTCGGCTCTCACCTATTCCTTCTAGAGTGATAGTGGGATTCGCTAAGGGCAGTGCAGAGTGCAAATTGGGAACAACTTATGTGATTTCAACTGTGTAATTGGATCCGGTTCCCAGGAACGGACATCGACCACCTTCACGGTGATTGTCGAACCGGTCATTGTTACCTCGTTTTCTCTGAGCCGCTCCGTGTTGATACCCGGTGTTGTATCTCTCCTGAGGGTGATTATCTCTGGTTCTTGCCATTTCTTCTAAGATGATTTCCTCCTTCATCAAATCCACGAGGGCATTGTAGTTCCTCGATTTCCTGCTTCGGACATCTCTCCAAAACATACTGGTCATGTCTAAACCTCCTTTTAGGGCAGAGAACATTTTTGCCTCTGTGATGTTCTCACGGCTATGCATTTCTTTCATGAATCGGGCTAAATAGCCTTTCAAAGATTCATCCCTTCCCTGCCTCAGATCTTGAAGGAATTGGAGTGGGAGTTGGCCTGGCCTGGAGGAAACGATGTAGTTCTTAAATGCCGTTTTCAAATCTTTCCAACTATGGATGTTGTCAGAAGGGAGTTTTTACTACCACCGTATTGCACTTCCCTTAAGCGTCAAGGCGAAGGCTTTACATTTTAGTGCAGGAGTGGCTCCGACTATTTCCATACTAGCACAGTAGTTTAATAGGTGATCGTCAAGGTCACCTCTCCTAGAGTACTTTGTTATCTCTGGCATTTCAAAGTCAGTGGGTACTGGACACCTTCGAATGCCTTCCGTAAAAGGACTTATTTCCTCTTCGTCGTCTAATTTATACGACGGCAACTCATTATTTTCGTTGTGGTCAGATTTCTCCGCACCATGGTAGTAGCCATGGGGTTGTTGAGGCTGGCTCCACCTTCTAGGTGATGAAGCCTGGTCATAATTAGGCCTTTAATAATTAGGAGAACCCCCTTGGGTTTGGGAGTGAGCCTCTTTGCTCTTCTCTCCCGCCTATTTCTAGGGTCATCACATTAGTCGGTTGGTGCCATTTCGGTGTCCCCATTCAATGCCTATTTCTAGGCACATAACCCCACGAAAGGGCTTCTTCAGCACTTCGCTCATGTCTATTCCTAGGCATTTGTGTCTGATATCGAGTTTGTTTAGCTCTACTTTCTTGCTTACCTCTGAATAGTCCCCCTATGCGGCTAAAGACACTACCTGATCTTTAGGGGGCAGCTTCTTCATAATATTTAGGCAGTGGGCCATGTTATTCCGGTTCTGCATACACCGGGTCCTCTTCGCTACGAGGAATAGAATCTACCTCGACATACATTGGTGGTTCGTTATAATAATACGATGCAATGCCCACATTAGAGGGTGAATAATGTGGCTGTGAGTAGTGTAGTGGTACCATAAGTTCATTCACCACATATCCCCTTGTCATGTAGGCATTCATGACAGCAGTTTGCTCAATTTGTTGCTTCTGCATCTCCAACATTTGGGCAGCCATGCGCGTCATATCTCGCAGCATGAGCCTATTTCAATGCCGGGGAGAGGAATAGGTTGGGGGACCTCCTCATTGACATTTTCATATAAGCCTGCTGTAGGTGCCTTACAGTCACCATATCGTCCTTCTCTACTTCTTCGAAGGTTAACATCATTATCACTCTCGCTCACTGTCACAGCGAGTCAGTAGTTATCTCTTTTTAGAGTTGGCAAACTTGTGTTTCAAAGTTTTAGGCCCTTTTTCAGGGTGAGTAAACTTATATTTCAAAGTTTTAGGCATTTTTCAGGGTCCTTGCTATTCTTCGCTCTTTCTCAAGAGGTTATACACCTTTTTTCAATGTTTTGTGTAGCCTTTTACCACGTCATCCCATCGTTAAAAGTGTGGTTTCCCGTAGACGGCACCAAAATGTTGACCACAAAATCTGGTGGAACCTTTGATCAACACGGCTCAGCTCCTCCCTCTTGAACACATGGACCTCCTACGCACTGGGACAAACAATCAGTATGCAAAGGGGGCCGAGGTGGCTCCCATTTGCACTCTAATACCTAAGTCAGTACTCATTTCAAGTAAATATAATTTGGGTGCGGGAGATATAAGTGTGTAAAAGAGAGAAAAAGGGAGTGAGATTTTTTTATATTGAGTTTCTAACCCCTTTCTTGGAGGCAAATGTGTCTTATTTATAGTTGAAATCGTATCCTATGATCATGACACGTGTTTGACTATACACGTGGCTTCGCCCTAGCCGCTGGTCAGATTAACCATTTAATTGGTCATAATCATTACCCCCTACCATAGAGTTACGATTGCTATCACATCTCCAGTAAATGTGTTGTCCTATCAAGTCGCAACTTGTAGCCAACTCCAATCCTACTGACACAATTGCCCAACTAAGTCGCTATCCCCAGGCCTACACCTCGGATGACATTACTTCAGAACAAGTAGTTCGGCTTCAAGTGGTTCAGTCCCCATACTGCCTCGGAATCACAATAGCTTGCAAGTTGGTGGGTCCATCTGGTAACTATTGGGTACCATGTGGGCTTCTATACATGACGTGTCAAGTTTGATTCGGGGCATGGCCATAACATCACTAATTTATGAAAAGGAAATTAAAGTATTTCCACAAATTTTATGCGCCACGCGTTGGCATCGGAACTTGAAAATAAAGGAAAAAGCAGTCGTGCGTAACAAGATGGTATCAGAACATAATTGTTTAAAACATTTGAAAAAGTCTTGAAATTTGCATGCATCACATGTTTGATCAAAGTATACAGATACTTTGCGATCTGAATATTTAATATGTCTTGAATAGATTCAATTTATAATGGAATGTGATTGGTAGTATAAAATTATATTACATGAAGAATGGTACAAATGACTATATGACAAAGTGTTGAAATTAAGATGTACAATTATTGTGAATAATATTGGAAAATCGTGACAATCGATTTTCAACATTCAAATTCAAGGTTAATTATTCACTTGAAGTGAATAAGTTAATTGTTCATTGAAGTGAATAAGTCACTTTACAAATTTGAGAATTGCATTAAATGCATTGATGTATACTGATTATGGAACATGGCTCGATGCAACATGTTTAAATGATTGGAAATATTTTATAGTTCTTCAAGTTCAAAGGAATAATTGAATTTATATTCGAAGAACAAATAATATGAGATATGTGCCATTTATATATGTTTGGTGAACATATTCGATATTTGTACTGATTAATAGTTGAAATAATTATATGCAATATCAATATAATTGTAATGTTCCCATGAGGGGGAGCTAATATGCGCTACACGCTTTTCCTTAGCCGAGGTTTTGTCCCACAGGATTTTCCTGACAAGGTTTTTAATGAGGTAGCTATTATCAATGTCTATTGATATACTCTCCTATACGAGATTCCTGAAGAGATCAAGATATGGACGATTCAATATAGATTGAATCAGGGGGAGTAGCTATATGTATGATTAAACACAGATTGAATCAGGACGGGTAATTGTACTCTTTTTCTTTCTTTTAGGTTTTGTCCCATTGTATTTTTCTGACAAGGTTTTAACGGGCAACGTCAAAATGCTCCAAAATTTTCAACAAATTCACTCAAGTGACAATATAGTTGATTTATCCACAAAGTACTGCCAACTCTACATTCAAGAAATCAGTTCACAAGATTGGGATACATCGACTCGATGATATACAGTGATCAACACTAGGGGGAGTAGTTATACTATTTTTCCTTAACCAATGTTTTATCCCATTGAGTTTTCCTGGCGTGGTTTTAACGAGACAGCATTCATCTTAATACTCCAAGAATAATTGTACTATTTTTCTTTCATTTGATATTATTGTCCCATTGAGTTTTTATCAAATAATGTTTTAATGAGACAGATATTTTGTAATATATCATTCAAGGGGGAGTGTTGTAAATATTATATATTGTATTGGTGCATAACAATTGTACTCCTGTAACTTTAGGCATTATTACTTTGTATATTTGTATTTTTCCCTATATATGGGGTTCTAGTTCATAATAAAATATATAAGTTTATTGACTTTTTTATTTCTTTTCTCTTTTCTCTCTAGTTTATAACATGCGTGTAATTTATTGGTGAATAAATTTGAGGTAAAACAAAATATTTAATTAAATTTATTAGTCACAAATGGATTATTTATTTTTATCTAGTGTCCAGATCCAATTCCAAAGTGAGAAATTAGCAATTGATATACCTTGTCTTAGTCAAAACAATTGTAAGATATCCATCTTTTGATAATTCTTGCTTGTTATATGGTTATAACTTATACCTCAAAAATTGAAGTACTTACAAAAATAAAATAACTTGGTACTATGATGGTGTGGTTATGCTCATCTGGAAGAATATATATTGAATAAAGCAACTTATTTCCAAGAAAAATAAACAATAAGCTCTTCAAGTCGAGTAACATTTTTTTTCTACATATTGAAGGATGATGCCACTAAGCTCCAAGTAATGGTAGTCGGGTAGTCGAGGTCAAGTAGAACCTATATTTAAAACACATGTTGAACAATGATGGTGACGCGATGTTGATAAAAATATTGTAAGATTTAAAAAGAAAGAAGAAGTGTAAATCAGTTAAAATTTTAATGTAAGTATTTGTGTGCGCTTCCGCAAGTGTACGGATCGTGCAAGTAATGTAATGGACGTGAGTCTAAGTATCGATCCCACGAGAATTGTTGTAAATTGTATTTTAGATTACAAATCCTTAACCAGAACTATGAAAACTTTGAATTTGAAAATTTTGAATTAAACTAAACTAGTTAAGACAAACGATTTGAATTAAAGAAAATATGAGAAAAGCGTGCTAGAACTGAGAATCAACATTAATTCCATCAATTATGCATTAATCCAATTTTCAAACAATGATTCTTGGGATTTTGAAAATTCATATTCTAAATTTTGTTAAAACTCTCTTTCGGACAAGAATTAACACATTTTCCTATACACAAAACGACTATATTTCTATGACGAATCCGAATGTATAGAGAAGCATTAACGGATTTGTGAATACTATTGCAGTTAACACAAAGTATAGGAGTATATTTCTATCCCCATCGGACTTTGTGGCAATTGAAACTTGTCTAATGAAATCTCAATCTTTCGAACTTAAGAAATCATCACATCAATCATATAATAATTGGTCAGAAAATCATATGATAATATAAGTATAAATCAAATAATGAATTAATTGTTATAAAGCTATTGCAAAGACGAGAGAGAGAGAGAGAGAGAGAGAGAGAGAGAGAGAGAGAGAGAGAGAGAGAGAGAGAGAGAGAGAGAGAGAGAGAGAGAGAGAGAGAGAGAGAGAGAGAGAGAGAGAGAGAGAGGTAAGGAAAATTCTTCTTCTTTCTAACAATTGCCCTGAATGAGAAAGTTAAACCCCCTATTTATATGGGTGGACAATGGCACAATCTTAATAATGTAAAATTTCCTGGGGTATAATGGTCATTCACAATAAATATATATTTTATAACACTCCCCCTTGAATGACCGATTACCCAATATCTGCCTCGTTAAAATCTTGCAAATGAAACCCAGTGGGATAAAACTTAAGTGAAGGAAAAAGAGTACAGTCATTGTGAAGTATAAAAATAATGTTGCCTCATTAAAACCTTGCTGCGAAGGAAAAAGAGTACAGCTACTCCCACTGATGTTGTTCATTGTAAATCATTGAGCCGACGCATCCCTATGTCGTGTATCAATTTCTTGAATATAGATGTAGGCAATACTTTAGTGAATAAGTCAGCCACATTATCACTTGAGCGAATTTGTTGAACATCAATATCTCCTGCTTTCTAAAGCTCATGTGTATGAAGAACTTTGGAGAGATGTGTTTTGTTCTATCTCCTTTGATATAGCCTCATTTGAGTTGTACAATACAAGCTGCATTATCTTCATACAATATCATTGGGCTATCTTTTGTTGAAATCAATCCGCATGATGATTGGATATGATGAGTCATGTTTCTCAGCCATATACATTCTCTACTTGTCTCATGGATTGCAATAATTTCTGAGTGATTTGAAGATGTTGCTGTCAAAGTTTGTTTCACAGATCTCCATGATATTGCTGTTCCACCACGTGTAAACACATATCCTGTTTGTGATTTGGCTTGATGTGGATCAGATAGATAACCTGCATCTGCATATCCCACTAAAGAAAATCCCGATTTGTGAGAATAAAGTAACCCCATATCAATAGTACCTTTTAGGTAACGAAGAATGTATTTAACACAATTCCAATGCCTTTGAGTTGGTGCAGAACTATATCTCGCGAGAAGATTTACATAAAAGGCTATGTCGGGTCTAGTGCAATTTACAAGATATGATAATGCTCCAATCGCACTAAGATATGGTACTGTTGGACCAAGAACCTTTTCTCCATCTTCAAGTGGACGAAATGGATCATTTTTTAGATCAAGTGATCGAACAATCATTGGTGATGTTAATGGATGTGCTTTATCCATATAAAATCGTTTTAAGACCTTTTTTTGTATATGACGATTGATGAACAAATAATCCTTCTGGGAGATGTTCAATTTGTAACCCAAGACAAAATTTGGTTTTTCCCAAGTCTTTCATTTCAAATTCATTCTTCAAGTAATCAGTAGTTTTATTGATTTTTTCAAGAGTTTCAATAAGATTTAAATCATCAACATAAACTACCACAATTGCAAATCCAATATTTGTTTTATTTATGAAAACACATGGGCATTTATCGTTATTTTTATAGCCTTCATTCAACAAGTATTCGCTAAGGTGGTTATACCACATGAGCCCAGATTGTTTCAATTCATATAATGATCTTTGCAATTTAATTGAAAACATACTTCTCATGTATGTATCATCTATTTCTGGCACTTTAAGTCCTTCGGGGACTTTCATGTATATGTCACTATCAAGTGAGTCATATAGATATGCAGTTACTACATTCATAATGCACATATCAAGCCTTTTGGACACAATTAAACTAATTAAAAATCTGAATGTGATGGCGTCCATGGCGGGAGAATATATTTCTTCATAATCAATACCAGGCCTTTGTGAGAAGCCTTAAGCTAAAAGTCGGGTTTTGTATCTTGTAATTTCATTATTTTCATTTATTTTCCGTACAAAGACCCATTTGTATCCTACAGGGATTACATTTTCAGGTGTTTGAACTACTGGTCCAAACACTTTTCGTTTCTCCAAGGAATTTAATTCCGCTTGCATAACTTCCTTCCATTTTGGCCAATCATTTCCCTGTTGGCATTCTTTCACAGATAATGGCTCAGGATCCTCATTTTGAGATATTTCAAGAGCCACTTGGAAAGAAAAAATATCATCTATGATAACATTCTCCCTTTCCCATAATTTATGGGATAACAAATAATTTATTGAAATCTCATTATTCTCAGACATCTGTGATTCTGCGGGAACCACGTTCTCACTATTAGGTTGTTTTATTGAAATCTTTGGTTCTTCAGGAATCATGTCACCACTATTAGATTGATCAAACTTTTCTAGTATTACTTGTTCAGGAGTCTTTGGTTGGTTTACTTTCCTCTTACGAGGTACAATGTCTTTTGAACCAACTGGTCTACCACGCTTCTGGCGTATTTGAGATTCACTTGCTATAGCAATTTGTCCTACAGGGATATCAATCTTTGCTGGAGTATTTTCTGCTGGTATATATGACTTGGTCACCTTTCTTGTGTCAACAAATATATCAGGTAATTGATTTGCAACTCTTTGTAAATGAATAATTTTCTCAACCTCTTGCTCACATTGATTGCTTTGGGGATCAAAGTGAGATAGCGTTGTTTCATTCCAAGAAATTTTATCCTGTTTTTCAGGATGCAACTTTACTTACCCTAAAGTTGGAAAAATCATTTCATCAAAATGACAATTTGCAAAACGTGCACTAAACAAATCACCTGTTAAAGGTTCAAAGTACCTGATAATGGAAGGTGAATAAAAACCAACATAAATCCCAAGTCTACGTTGGGGACCCATTTTGGTACGTTGTGGGGGAGATATTGGGACTTGGACAGTACAACCAAAAATCCTTATGTGAGAAATATTAGGTTCATGACCAAATGTAAGTTGTAGAGGTGAGTATTGATAATAAGCAGTTGGTCTTATACGAATCAATGATGCAGCATGTAATATGGCATGACCCAAATAGAAGCTTGGAGTTTTGTTTTCATGAGTAGTGGTTTAGCAATTAATTGTAGACGTTTAATAAATGACTCTGGTAACTCATTTTGTGTATGAACATGAGCAACTGAATGTTTATGACAATCCCAATTGACATGCAATACTCATTGAATCTTTGTGATCTAAATTCACCAGCATTATCAAGACGAATTGTCTTGATTGAGTAATCAGGAAATTGAGCTCGTAATTTTATTATTTGAGCCAGTAGCCTAGCAAAGGCTACATTTCTTGTGGAAAGTAAACAAACATGTGACCATCTAGTAGAAGAATCATCTAGCACCATAAAATAAAGAACTGATCCACATGGTGGGTGTATTGTCCCACATATATCTCCATGAATCCTTTCTAAAAAAGTTGGAGATTCAACATTGAATTTTGTAGTGGAAGGTCTAATAATTAATTTTCCTTGCGAGCAAGCAACACAAGGATAATCACTAGGCAAAAGAATCTTCTGGTTCTTTAAGGGATGTCCATGTGAGTTGCTAATTATTCGACACATCATTATTGTTCCTGGATTTCCAAGTCGATCATGCCATAATATAAAACTTTTTGAGTCTACGATCTTCTGGTTCGTAACAATATTTGATTCGATTTCTTTTATGGATGTATAATACATTCCGTAAGGAAGTGTCGGAAGTTTTTCTTTTATCTGCTTCTGGTCAAATACATAAGAAGTAATACAAAGATATTCGATGTTATTTTCTTGCATCGTTTCAATGTGATATCCATTATAGCGGATATCCTTAAAACTGAGCAAATTTCTTCTGGATTTGCTGGAGTAAAGTGCATTGTTAATGCATAATTGTATTAATGCATAATTGTGTATTATTTGATAAAATAATACAAGCTCTGCCGGAGCCTTCAATGATTCTCGATGTGCCGGATATCGTATTAACATTATGTTCTACCAACGTTAAGTTTAGGAAATACTCTTTCTTCCGAAGAATAGTATGCGTTGTTGCGCTATCAACTAGACATGTATCTTGGCAATTCATCTAAAATATAACAAAACAAATATTTTTAGAAAAATGGATTGATAATCAAAAGAAGTTAAACATAGTTCAACAATACATATTAAGATTTTAAAACAAGAACAAGATTGTGACTAAAGTAAACTAATCAATATTTTTCATTGTATCGTAGAAATCAGAGACACCTAAGCGTGTTACATTAACTGGACCATCAGCAAAATTTGTCTCGAGTTTTTCCTTTCCTTTAATCGACTGTTGGTAGAGGACCACAAGATGTTTCGCCGTTCGACAGGTACATGACCAATGCCCTTTCATGCCACACCGGAAACAACTTTCTTCGTGTTGCCTTTTGATTATATTATTTCCGTTTGCTTTGTACCTTTTAAAGTTGTTGCCATGTTGCTGATGATTTTGTCCAAAGTTTCTCCCACGTCCACGTCCGTAATCATGTCCGTGTCCACGCCCACGTCCACGTCTGTGTCCGTGTCTATTTCTTGATATTGCATTTGCTTCAGGAAATGCACTACCAATTGCTTCAGGAAATGGTACAGAATCGGTTGGACGTAATCCTTGATTTTTTATCAATAGTTCATTATTATGTTCAGCAACTAAAAGGCAAGATATGAGTTCTGAGTACCTTTTAAAACCACGCTCACGATATTGCTGCTGCAGGAGCACATTAGAGGCGTGAGACGTGGAGAATGTTTTTTCCAACATATCTTCATCCTTGATCTTATCTTCACACAAAGTCAACTTTGAACATATTTTAAACAGTTCAGAATTGTACTCACTCACACTTTTAAAATCTTGCAAACGAAGGTGCATCCATTCATAGTATGGAGGACTATAGTCCTCTGATGGTCAAATCTTTCATTCAAATTTTTCCAAAAGACTTGTGGATCTTTCACAGTAAGGTATTCAATTTTTAATCCATTATCATGTAGATGGTGGCGAAGGAAAATAAGTGCTTTTGCACGATTCTGCAGGGATTCTTTGTTTCCTTCCTTTATAATATTCACAAGATCTTTTGAGACAAGATGTTTGCCATTAGGATAACTATTCAATTAAATATGAGACATAATTAATTCCTTGAAAAATCTGGGTATAATAATATAATAATAATTGTTACATAACATAATTTATATATCGAGCATTTTTTTCCTGGAATATAAATTATAATTTTGTGTTGTTATATCGACAAGATATTCATTTCAAAGATGATTTTGAAGTCATTATTTTGATAAAAATCAAATCTAGTATCCATTAATCAAGGTTATGATTAACAAGAGTAAATATTATTTTATTAATGAATTCACAATTAGATAATAAATGTAATGACAAGTGAAGTTAGTAAAAGTGTGTCGTATATAACCAAGAGTACTAACCTTTCTTGAATTGAGGAAAAAGGGAATGAATTGAGGAAAAAGGGAAACTAGCACTTGTCCTTTACTTTTGTAAAAATGATTTATTGAAATGATAAATATTAGATTAAATCATAAATTATCCTTTTAGAAAAATATAAAAGGTGAATTCATTTAAACCACACATTTAGTGGATAGATCAATATTTTAAACATCAATATAATTTAAAGAATAAATATATTTAAAAAATTAGTAGAACCAACCATATAGGTGGCAACGTAATATATTTAAAATCAGTAGAACCAACCATATAGGTGGTAACGTAATTTACTTGAAACTTGTAAAACCAACAATATAGGTGGTAACGTAATATATTTAAAATATGTAGAACCAAGCATATAGGTGGTAACATTATATAGAAATAATTTAAAACTATTACCTTCAGTATATGAATTGAACTTTTGTTAACTTAGTTGGTCAGAGGCTCGTGTTGATAATGTGTTATAAAACTATTGTAGAGAGAGAGAGAGAGAGAGAGAGAGAGAGAGAGAGAGAGAGAGAGTTCTTATTCTTTCTAACAATTGCCCTGAATGAGAAAGTTAAAGCCCCTATTTATAAGGGTGGACAATGGCACAATCGTAATAATGTAAAATTTACAGGGGTATAATGGTCATTCACAATAAATCTATATTTTATAACATTAATTAATATATAAAATCCAGAAATTAATACTTTATCACAATTCTAACATTAAAAACATAGCCTAAAAACATAATTGAATATAAATTACAAGAAGAATGGATAGATGTCACCATATTCATGCCCTTGATATTCGTTCTTCAATTGTGCCTTCAACTATGTATGGATCCTTCGACAATTCGACAACGTTTTGACCTCTATTCAAGCAGTTGGGAACCCCCAATTTCGTGACTCAAGTCCTGTATTTATAGGTTAGGTCGAAACTTAAGTTACTTGGGGAGAAAGAATGCTAAATTTCACAAAAAAATCCAACAGTCGGCCCAGAAAATAACCATGGATCGCATGGTACAAATACATGCGATCGCGCAGACTTCTATAGAACCATTCTAATCATTTTTGAACAGGTCATGTCATCGCACCGTTATAATCCATGCGATCGCATGGTTATCCGGTTAGAGTGCAATTTTCATCTTTTGAAGTACTTTAAGTTGGTCCTCATGGTTTTATTGTACATCGGGTCCTTCAACTTCCAATTGTTGTAATTTGGCCCCTAAACTTTTCATTTCTTTCAAATTCGAATCCTGCTACAGGAACCGAAAACTTGACTGAAAGTTTTACACCTGCGTACATGACAAAAATTTATTTATTTACTCATCACATCAACTCCAAAATCAACCACCCACAAAAACTCGATCATCTATTCGGGCAAGAGAGGGTGGCAAAATAACATACCTCTCTTCCAATTGAGCCCTTGATCTACTTCATCCATTCTTTATTTCCATACTTTGGCCCTCGTTTGGTTTCCATTAAATTTTTCTCATATTTCTATAGTATTCAATCTCAACCATCCATCAAAAGTCAAGCCACAATTTTTTACTTTTCAATCAAATCTCAATCATCATTTCTCCTAAAAATCACTATTCATTTTTAAAAAAAAAAAACTCATTTTAAATAATACCAAACACACTCTTGACACTTTTATCATCAAATTGCTTGATTTTAGCTTCAATTCCATTATTTTCTCGACTTTAGGGTTATTCATGAAATATAAATAAATATTAACAAAATAAATAGCAAATATTCTTAAATAAACAAATAAAATTTTACTTTTAGGATAGAATTAAATGTATAAAATACTTATCAAATCGTATGGTTCTGTTTCGACATCGCTTGATTCACTTCGCAAGGAAAAATTAGGGAAAATTACATAAAACATTGTGTTTCAAAGATGCAATTCAAAAATCATGTGAATGAAATCTTTTTTTTAAAATTCAGGTATTAACTCATTTAGTTAGGTGTTTAATAATTAAAAATAAATATAATGATATATATAAGATAAACATAATTATCTAAACTACTATATATTATATTAAAACTAATATAATATTAAATCAAAATTTCAAATTTTGAAGTCACAACATACCACCACCCACCCCACCCCACCCCACCCCACCACGCCCATGCCCCTCCCACCACCCCCACCCACCCCACACCAAAAATAATTTTTATTTTTTTCCTTTCGATGTTTTCATATCATTGCCCATCTCACCTCCATCCCAACCCCACTCGACCCTACCCGACCTCATTGCAAAGTGACAAATTGATATCACCCTAACCACATCCCCCGACAACATCCACCCACCCTGCCCCCACCCCAAAAATAAGTTTATTTTTATTTTCTCTCGATGTTTTCTTACACTTCCCCATCCCACTCCACCCCAACCCAATTCTACTCGACCCCACCCCACCCCACCGCAAAGTGACAAATTAATCTCACCCTCACCACATCCCCAGACCCCACCCACCCACACCATCTCACCACCCATATCCTACCTCACCCCAAAAATAAGTTTTTTTTTTCCCAATATTTTCCTACACTTCCCCATCCCACCCCACCTCACCCACCCACCCCAACCCCACTCCACTCGACCCTACCCTACCCTACCTCATCGCAAAGTGACAAATTGATCTTATCCCAACCACAGACCACCACCCCACCCCCACTCCACCCTACATCAAAAATAATTTTTATTTTTTTCTCTATCATTCCCCCACCCCACCCGACAAATTGATCTCACCCTAACCACATCATCCGACCCCACCACCCACCCCGCCTCACCATCCATATCCTACCCCACCCCAAAAATAAGTTTATTTTTATTTTCTCTCAATGTTTTCCTACACTTCCCCCAATCCAACCCAACCCAACCCACCCCACCCCAGCATAACCCCACTTGACCCTATCCTACCCCACCTCATCGCAAAGTGACAAATTGATCTCACCCTAGCCACATCCCCCGACCCCACCCACCAATCCAACCTCACCACCCATATCATATCCCACCCAAAAAATAAGTTTATTTTTATATTCTCCTAATATTTTCCTATACTTCCCCATCTCATCCCACCCCAATCCAACCCCACTCAACTCGACCCTACCCCACTTCATCGCAAAGTGACAAATTGATCTTATCACAGCCACAGACCATGATACACCCTGCTCGCCTCTCACCCACCCTACCCCACCTCACGGCAAAAACGATTTTTTTCCTTCTACTTTTTCACCTACCACCACCCAGCCCGACACCACCCTATTGATCCCACCCCATCCCAAAAATGATTTTTTTCCTTCTACTTTTTCACGCCCCCACCAACCCCACCCTGCCCACCCCACCCCACAAAATGAATTTTTTTTATCTCTCCATGTTTTCCCACCCTACCCCACCCAAAAATGATTTTTTCTTCTAATTTTCTACACCCATCCCGCCCCTACCAGCTACCCACCCAACCAATCGACCTCACTCCACCCAAAAATGATTTTTTTCTTCCACTTTTTCACACCCCACCAAGACCCTACCCTTGCACCCACCCCACCATACCGACCCATCCCATTCCTACCCACCCTTCAAAAATAATTTTTTTCTTCAATTTTTCACACCCCACCCACCTCGCTCCCGACCCTACCCCGCCACCCACCCACCCAACCAACTGACCCCACCCAAAAATGATTTTTTTTCTACTTTTTCACACGCAATCCCGACCCTACGCCCGTCACCCAACAACCTTGCCACTACCCACCCCACCCAAAAATAGTTTTTTTTTTCTTTTCCACACCCTGTCTCGACCCTATACCCGTCACCCACCAACCCCACCCCTACCCAAAAATGATTTTTCTTCTTCTAATTTTCCACACCCCATCCCTACCCCGCCACCCACCCAACAAACCGACCCCACCCAAAAATGATTTTTTTCTTATACTTTTCCTCATCCAATGGTCACAAAAAATTATAATTGGTCACATATTATTTATTTATTCGTCACAACTTACTCGTTTTTTTCATGATTAGTTAATATTTTGTCATAATTACCTAATAATTGGTCACATTCCCTACTCGTCATAAGTCACACAAAGTCACATTTAATCGATATTTTGGTTACACTTACATAATAATTCGATCACCCCACCCCACCCTACCCTATCCTACCCTACCCTACCCTACCCTACCCCACCCCCATATGCAAAGTTACAACATGTCACACAATTGGTCACACAATGTCACATTACAAATTTAGTTGAAAAACCTCACCCACCTACCCACACATTCCTAAAGTTATCGCACGAGGTCATAGTTAGACCGCAATTGGTTTAGTTGCAAAATTCGATCACACAAAGTCACAATTCGATCACATAAAGTCACAGTTGATCACACGAAGGCACAGTTCGATCACACAAGGTCATAGTTTGGTAACACATGTGACCGAACTATGACATCGTGTGATTGAACTATGACCTTGTATGACCGAATTGAGACTTTTTGTGACTGTGACCTTGTATGTTCAAATCGTGACTTTGTGTGATCAAGTACGGGATGTGATCAAAATATTTACTAATTGTGACTTGTGAGAAATGGGGGATGTGACCAAGAAAACTAAGAATACGGAATGTGACCAAATATTAGGTAATTGTAACAAAAATGTTAACTAATTGTGATTGAGGAAACGTGTAAATTATGACCAATAAATAAATAATACGTACCAATTATATGATAATTTTGATCAATTATATGTAAATGTGATCAAAATATTGACTAATTGTGAGTTTGTGCGACTTATGATAAGTGTGAATGTGATCAAGAAAAACAAGTAAGTTTTGATCAATAAATAAATAAATTGTGATCAATTATTGATGACTATGACCAATTATTAGGTAACTATGACCACTAAATAAATAATATGTAATCAATTATGGATCATTGTGACCAATTATATAGATTGTGACCAACTGTGACTTGGTGTGACCATTGCACGAGGACGTGATGTGACCTACAATTGTGTAAAATATAACTATGTGTGACCGAACTATGACTTTTTAAGAACGAAGCGTAACTTTATGTGATCGACACATGATCTCGTGTGATCTAACCATGACCTCGTTTGACCTAACTGTGACCTCCTGTAACCTCGTTTGACCAAATTGCGACTTTGTGTGACCGAACATTGACCTTGTGTGACCAACTGTGACTTTGGAGGGGTGGGGTTTTACAACTAAATTTGTAATTGTGACTCTGTATGACCTTATGTGACTTAACTGTGATCTCGTGTCAACTTACATTATTGATTGTGATTTTGGGGGTGGGGATAGTGGGGTAGAGGTCGGGTGGGCTAGGAAAAGTAAAAGAAATCATTTTTTTATGGTGAGGTAGGGTCGGGGTTCGAAAAGTAGAAGAAAAAAATCATTTTTTTGGGCCGGTGGGGGTAGGGTGGGGGTGGGTCAGGGTGGGGAAAAGTAGAAGAAAATAATAATTTTTTTGGAGTGAGGGGTGAGTGGGTAGGGTGGGGTCAAGGTCGGGTTGGGGGTTGGAAAAAGTAAAAGAAAAAAATAATTTTTTGCGTGGGTGGGTGCGTGGATGGGGTGGGTTAGGGTGGGTTGAGATGAGGTGGTTGGTGTGAAGTGTGAAAAAATAAAAGGAAAATAATTTTTTGATGGGGTATGGTTGGTGGCGGGGTGCGGTGGGATGGGGTGGGACAGTTGGGGGAAGTGTGAAAAAATAGAAGAAAAATCATTTTTGGATGGGGGTAGGGTGGGTGGGTAGGGTGCAGTGGGATAGGATGTGGCGATTGATGTGAAGTGTGAAAAAATAGAAAAAAAAAACATATTTGGGTGGGGTGGGTTGCGGTGGGGTTGTTAGGGTGGGGTGTAGTGGGGTTGTTAGAGTGGGGTGTGAAAATATAGAAGAAAAATAATATTTGGGTGGGGTGGGGTGGGGTGTGGTGGGTGGATGGCGAGGTAGGTCGGGGTGGGGTGGGTAGGGGTGTGGAAAATTAGGAGAAAAAATTAATTTTGGGTGGGGTTGGAGTTGGGTCGCGTGGCAGGTGGCGGGGTAGGATAGGGTAGGGTCTGGGCGAGTTGTGGAAAAATAGTAAAAAGATTTCATTGTTGGTGAGGTGGGGTGGGGTGGGGAATGGTGGAAAAATATCTCAAAAAAAAAACTTAATTTTGGAGTGGGGTGGGTGGGTGTGATGGGATGGGACTACTGGGTGGGTGATTGGGTGGGTGGGGTGTGGTTGGGGTGGGGGTGGGTGAGTGAGTGAGATGAGAAAAAAACAGAAGTAAAATTATTCTTGTGGTGTGATGTGGTGTGGTGTGGTGGCGGGATGGTTGGTGGGTGGGTGGGGTTGGGTGGGGTGGGTAAGGTGGTGTTGGGCGTGGGGGTGAGTGTAGAAAAGTAGAAGGAAAAAAATTATTTTTGTGGTGTGGGTGGGTGGGGTCGGGGGGGTCGGATGGGTGGGTGTCGGGGTGGGTGGGGTGAGTGCGGGGTTGGGTTTGGATGGAGTTGTTGTGGATTATGTATTGTTTTGATTTTATTATTTAATATTAGCCTTTGTTTGGTAACTCATTATAATTATTATAATATTGTATTAATTAATTAACTAATTAATATCTGATTTTAAAAAAAAAAAAATCTTAAAGTTTGTTATGTTTAAAAAGTGAAAGTTTTAGTTGTATAGTTTTTTACTTGGGCTATTCACAAAAATACCTTACTTTTAGGGATCAAACTGAAATTTACTTCAATTTTTTAACATTTGAAAATTACTTATAATAAAAATGTAAAAATTGAAAAATACTTATGATACTTTTCAAATATATTAGTATCACAGTATGATACTTATAATTATGTTAGTATCACAGTATGATACATATGATACTTTTCCATTTTTTAGTATCACAATATGATACTTATGATATTTTTTAATTTTTTTAAGTAACACAATGTGATATTTATGATACTTTTTCAATTTTTTTAAGTATCACAGTTTGATACTTTTGATATTTTTCAATTTTGTCTAATATCATTACTTGATACTTTACAATTTTTTATGATACTTTGTCTCCGATATAAAATCAAACAATTTTAATACATTTTTTTTAAGTATCATAACTTGATACTTTTACAAAATTTTATGATACTTTGTTTCAAATATAAAATCAAACACATGTTATACAATTTTCACCACAATTTTTTTTATCAACACCACCTCATTTCAAAACTGCATTAACCATGACATCACTTTAGCAAAATGACTGGAAGAAATTTTTTTCATTTTGCAGTGATAAACAAACAAGAATTGACCGACTTTCCAAAAAGGGAAAAAATTCACATTCACAGCCGGATTGCATTCCAAAGAAGAACAACCATGCAGTCGGTGACCAAGATTGGCGGAATCCTGCGAATGGGTATTGACCGACCGAAAACTAGTATTTTGATATTTTGGCTTAAAATTCGGCAGCTTGAGCAACTGAAAACTGGACATTCGACGACAGGAGAAGGTTCTCACAAAAAAACAAGAAAAGAAACCGGACTTGAGATCTTGAATTCCGTCAGGTAAAGACTCCGATTGAAGAACGGTTACCACAGGAAGGTAGGTGAGACAAAGGTGAATGCTCGTTTGGTGAAAAATTACAAGTTCCAGCGCGGCGGTGGGAGATATTTGGCAGGTGAGACAAAGGTGAAGGCTCGTTTGGTGAAAAATTACAAGTTCCAGCACGGCGGTGGGAGATATTTGGCAGGAGAAGAAAATTGAGTGCTTCTTGCGTGGTTGACGGAAGAAGACGACTGTGCCACATGATCACCGTATTTTTCAATTTTTGTCCTCTAGAAAGTAAAAATCGGTTTAGTCAAGTTTTTGCAGTGTACTATGTAATTTTTCCTTTTTACTTTTCCCGAAGAATTATGTCAGGCCCATACAATTGCCCCACTGGGCTGAGCATGCGAGAGTCTTCGTTTTCTTGAAAACCCATCCAATTCTACACTTGACACTTATGCCCCCAATCCTAATTTCCCAAGTATAAAACCCTACTTCCTAAATCAGACCGTCACTCTAGAAATAGACTGATCGACTCTGGCAGAAGGCTCGCTCCAAGTCCTCAATCTTACAATCCAGCGCAACAACTTGGTGACCATCATCCTCTGGTAGATTATCGACCTCGTTCCCTGCTCAATTTCCTCTTAATTTTTTGCAGTATGGGCATAAACTTACCCCCCGGTTATGCATCGGATAGTTTTTGTCTTTTAGAAAATGCAACAATTGGTTGGATTAAGTGTGGCACGTGGAACAGAATAATATTAGAAACTAGAAACATGTTAAGTGGATCTCTGGAAACAATTATTCTCTTCTCAGCAAAAACTTGTACCAACTCTTTGAAAGTAAGCAAAATCAGTTTCCAAACTCTTCATGTGAAGTTTTATATGCATTTCATCATTAAATTCAGTGTCGGCTTAATGGTTCTGATGGGAAATGTATACTTAACCTAACAATTTAATAAAGCATACCATTTTTTTGCCTCATGCTTTACTTATTGAGAAACCATGCTTCAACATTATCATGAACTGGAATGTCTATCTGATTTATCATTAGGCATACCTTTTTAGCAATCGATGTACGGAAGTTGCAATTTAACAATATGAATTTTGATAAATGTTTGTAAATTTTTAATGCTTATACATAATTTCTCCCTTATACAAAATGCATAAAAAATAATATTATATTAAAATAATTATTAAAATTTTACAAACAATAAAACTACTTCAAATTATAATAGCTTCTTTGAGTAATAAAAGTCAATTTATATATTTAAATAATAAATGATTATTAATTTTTCCATCTTTTTTCACAAAAAAATGAAGTTGCTATTCGCAAAAAAATGATATTGTTTTTCTAAAATAACATCTATTTGTACACGGATTGGAGTTGCATTGTTTTTTTTAAAAAAAAAAAAAACTGATTTTAAATGTTTATTAATTAACAACAACAAATGTTAGCACTTTTTTAATAGAAATTTTGGAGGCAAAACACGTCCTCCATAACATCTTTGAAAATTATCTAATTATTATTATTTTCAATAATTTTTTTATTATTATTTTAACATGTATACATAAGAATCCAAATCTCAATCCACCTATAGACTCGAACTCAGGTGTTCTATCTGGTAAGGGGGCGCTTCAGGCTAACCTACTTTGACCTTACTTTCAATTATTAATCATCATTCACTTTTTTTCCACAAAATTAAAAATTTAGATAAACAAACAATTGTTAAGTATTAAAATTAACCATTATCAATCATTTCAATTTCATTTCCCATTGTACTAAACGCGTCATCAAGCCCCTGTTTGGTACCCATCATATCTAAACTTCATTTTTCAAAACTCATTTTTAACCACACATTATACCAATAAAATAATTTACACATATACTCAAAAAGATTCTCCACTTTTTAACTATACATTCTCCAAAAATTTACTATGTCAAACCACATTACTCCAAATAATGGGTCTCAAACAGAGGCCAAATGCAGTCAACACGTCATCCATAACAGTAATATAATTAATTATTTTCAAATTAATTACTTAATAATCTTTCACTATGCAAAACTATTTCCATAATACCATTCAAATTTATATCTATGTGATGACATAATAATTGGTTTTAGTTTTAATAAATTATTAATTATCATTAGTACCTTTTACGTTGATGCAATCAAGTTTTAATTCAAATAATTTAAAAAAAATGAATAGCCACCTTTTTCTTAAAAAAATAGATTCCCATTTTCTTTATAAAAAAAAAAAAAAAAAAAAAACTATTAAGAACTGTAAACAAATTTATTCATCACTAATATTTTTAACTAAACAAAAATAACAAATATTGAAGTTTAATAAAATATTAATCTAATTAATGCACGAAAAAAGTCAAACTATATTTTTCAAAGTTAATGCACAATTTTTCCAAATGTATTAATTTCTTTTATTTTTTATAAAGCAATTAATGATGAATATTAACGCATTCCAATTTAGGTAAGTTTAGAAATTATAAACTTATGACATAAATGCATCTAGCCATTTTTGGAAAGTATTTTAGGTGGGAAAGCAAAAAAGACGACTATTTTGCTTTAATATATAATAAAGATATAGATATAGATATAGATATAGAATATAGAATATAGCTATAGATAGATTCTCGTTGATATCTTCAATTTGACACACATATTACATATTTTTCGATTTCAAAATAATACAATAATTATCGAAAGAATAATAATTATTACAAAAAAGTAGTTTATAGATAGTATTATAGAACTTAAATGATATAATTTAAAATGAATGAGATATTGAGGAAAAGTAAATACCTATACGTTTAATTTGATCTTTGAGACGATTTTACGAATAATATATTTTCAGTTTGTTCTCACTTATTATCTTGTATTAAATTTCTCGTTGAGATTTTCGATTTGACACCCATATTACATAATTTTTTGGCTTCAAAATAATACAATAATTATCAAAAAAATAATAATTAATGCAGCAATAGTTTATAAATATTATTATAGAACTTAAATGATATAATTTAAAATGAGGATATTGACGAAAAGTCAAAAATATAAAAATAAAAAACACTTTTACATTTGATATTTGAGACGATTTTACAGACAATATATTTACATTTTGCTTTCACCTGTTAACTTGTATTAAACTACTCGTTGAGATCTTCAATTTGACACACAAATTACATATTTTTCGACTTTGATATAATACAATAATTATCAAAACAATAATAATTATTACAAAAAAAAAAAAAATGTTATAATAATATATATATATTTGCATAGATTTTCAAATTTAGAAAGTCATTTTGGACGAGAAACTATGTGCGTGTTATTTTTGACATGGACTTTGTTTTTGTACATGTATAGATATTTATCATGTATGTATTTATCTGTGTATTTGATAAGATCAATCAATGAATCAATTTAGTTCAGATTTTTGCTTTGCTCATTTTCTTTTCAGTTTCATATAGTTTGTAAACATAGTTTCTCTGTTTCTATTAACTTATGCAAGACTACTTTATGATGTGACTTCATATTATAGTCATGATGAATAGGGCAATTCCAGAGCAGGTGGAGATCTCTTCAGAGGATTCTTCCCCTGCTGCAAATGATGATGTCGAAGAGTGCAAGCAGCCAAATGCAGATTATTATCGTATGGATCAACCTGCCAAGAAATTAACTTCTGAAGGTAATGAAATTATGTGTTGCTATTGAAATGAAGATCTGCTTTGACTTTATTTTTCTTCGCATCCCCTATGAGCCTTGTTTTCCTTGTACTACTACTGAATTTTGTGCATGTACACTCTTAAAATAAAATAATAAAAAAAAAATGATAAAATTTGCAATTCACCATGCAGCTCTGAGGAATATCTTATTGTTTGTTATTTGATAGTTTCTGCTTTCTTCAAGCATTTTCAGGTTGCTCATGTTTTAGTATTCAAATTTTACATCTCCATCCTGGGTTGGAAAATCTCATATTATACCTTAACTATTGAATATATATTATCTGTATGTGTGTGATTGATAAATTTCGGTAAAGCACACTGGCAAATTTTGAACTGAATGATGTTTATATTGAAAAGAATGAAGGTACTTGATTTTGATGCCTGTTCATCACTGACTACGGTTTAACTAATTACACTTCAATATTTTATGAACAAATAAATGTTGTTTTGAAAACTCGAAAACAAAAGAATTTAATCGATGACTCTCTTTGTATTGTGCTACCCCATGATTACTTCAATTGATTGTGAATGTAACAATCTTTCTACTTTGTTATAGCTTGAAGTTTTTTTTTGACAGGAATGTAATGTTTTCATATTTATTATAGTGATCTTTATCTTTTTTCTTCTCTTTGTTAAGTAGGCTGCTATTGATATATAGGCCTTGTTTGCTCCCAACCTTTTTTTTCAACATTTCCATTAAATTCATTTTCAATCACACATTTTTATTGGACCCACCACTTTCCATACTTTTTAACCACACATTCTCCTAAAAAATCCAAAATCTTTCAAAAACTACTACACCAAACACAGGCACTTAACTTCTTCATTGTATTATGAACTTTTTTTATTTATTTTTTGGGTTGTACACAAATATATAATTTTTATCACTTTTTTCCCGAAACACTTTCTGATAAAATATTATTTGTCTTTTCTTTATCTTTATTTAAGTAAACAGTCATATATGAGTAGCCAAATCTACTCTATCTAATTAATTTCTCACATACAAATATCTGCTTGCAAGACATCTTTTTTTAGGCAGACCACTGTAGATTTTTAATTGATAGAGGAAACAACTTCTTAGTAATGCCCTTTGAATCAAGGTTGCATAGATACGGACACGTTGATTTGGACATGCAAACATATAATTTTTCAAAAAGTTAGTACACGAAACGTCGGGAACATGCAAATTAATTTTTAAAATTGATTATTTGACCTAATTAATAAGAAGCCATATCTTTTTTTCAATTTTTTTTTTTTTTTTATAGGGATGGAATCTCAAAATGGCGATAATGTGTTTTTGCCACAAGTTCCCATAAGTCAAATCCCCAAAGTGAATCAAGAATTTGAATCACATGAGGAGGCGTATACTTTTTACAATCAATATGCACGAGCAGCGGGGTTTAGTGTACGAATAGCCAATTGTAAAAAGAACAAGGAAACAAATGAAACTTGCTGGAAATTATATGTTTGCTCTATGGAAGGGAAAACAAATGACACATATCAGAGGAAACTGAAAGATAGCGTGCCACGAGCTGGGGAAAGAAATCGTGTACATACACGAGTCGGTTGCAATGCTAGATTGTCTGTGGTGAAGAAACAAACTGGACAGTTCTGGATTGTGAGCAAATTTGTTGAGGAACATAACCATGGTCTTGCTTCTCAGAGTAGAGTACATCTGTTAAGATCACATCGAAATGTGTCGGCGACCAAGAAGGCACTTATGCAACAGTTTTTAGAAGCTAATATACCCACACATCAGCAAGTGCATCTGATGGAGATAGATTCAGGTGGTGCATCGGCGATTAGGTGTTTAGAGAGAGAGATCAAGAATCATGAAAGTGATCATGATGCAGAAACGCTAATTGAGCATTTTACTTTGGAGAAGGAGAAAAGCTCGAACTTTGTTTTTGATTTTGAGACTGACGTGGACAACAAGTTGCTACGTTGTTTCTGGGCTGATCCGAAATCTAGAAGATCGTACAGCTATTTTGGTGACATCGTCATGTTCGACACAATCTATAACACGAATTGGTACTCAATGATTTTGGCCACCTTTATTGGAGTAAATCACCATGGCCAGACCATTATTTTTGCATGTGGGTTATTGAGTGATGAGACCACCGAATCATTTGTATGGTTGTTTTCAAAGTTCCTTGAAGCAATGACAAACCAACCGCCCCCTGGGTTGATTATAACTGATCAAGATATTGCAATATCGAAAGCTATAACAATGGTGCTACCGTTCACATTGCACCGGTATTGTTTGTGGCACATATTAAACAAGTTTTCGAAAAAGATCAATGTCATGTCGTATACTAAGCAGTATCACAAGTTGGTGAGTATAATTAAAGAGTCTGAGTCACCTGATGAGTTCGAACACCGTTGGACTGAGGTAATGGAAAGCACAAATTTAGATTGTAATGAGTGGTTGAGTAGCATGTACGAGATACGAAGTCGATGGGTACCAGCCTATTTCAAAAATGTATTTAGTGCTGGGATGTCTAGCTGTCAAAGATCAGAAAGTGATAACTCTTTTCTCAAGAAGTGTGTTGACAGAAAGAACACGTTAATGGGTTTCATTACACGTTTCAACAGGGCATTAGCTCATCAGCAACATGAGGAATTAGTTGCTAATCACATTGATCTCAGTGAACCAAAACTGGCGTCATTTCTTATGATGGAAAATCAAATGGTTCACATATATACTAAGAAAATTTTTTTGTTGTTCCAAAAGGAAGTTGAACAAAGTAATTTGTACATTTGCTCGAAGAGGTCAAGCTCTATAGATGCCAAAGTATTTGATGTAGAGCGGTTTGAGCCAGGGAAAACATCTGAACGACAACGGGAGCTTACTTATTTTATAGGTACTGATTTTATCACATGCAGTTGTGGAATGTTTGAGTTTCATGGTTATCCGTGCCGACACATGCTTTGCTATATGAAGAAAAAGCAAGTCCTTCTCTTACCCGATAAATATATTAAACGAAGGTGGACAAAAAATGCCAGAGCTGGATCGGTCTATGAACCAATGGTTGATTTAAATGACAATCACAATTCTAGTCAATCATTGATGGCACGACGTGAAATTTTGGCTTATATGGCTTCTTTGTTAGTTGACGATGCATCTTTAACAGATGCTCGCAGCACTTTTCTACTCAATGAGTTTCGACAATTGCATATCAAGCTCAAAGACATGGACAACAGAGCTAATAGGAGTCAGAGTGAGAGTAGAAGTCGCGAGGAGACCCAAGTTGTATGTGATCCAAATGTCGTTAGAGCAAAAGGGTGCTGGAAGCGACTAAATTCATTGAAAGAAAAAGCTCTTTCCGAAAGTAGTAGACAGTGTCGTTCATGTGGCGATAACTCTCAAGACAAAAGAACATGTCCGGAGTTACATATTAGGTACCGTAGTGCACATTTCTTATCAAACTGTTTTCAATTCGTTTTTTGTATGCTATGCGACTCATATTATACATTTTTCATTTTATTAGGTCGAATATGTTGGACGACTCATATCAACCCCAACACGGCTACAAGGACACACATCACGACGAGAGAGAAGATGCTACATGTACTAGTATGCAAGTAGTAATTATGAAGTAGTGAATGGATTTTTTTAACATTGTCATCCTTTTGATTTTTATTACTTCGTCTTGTACTTGACAACGATCAATCACAAGGATGTTTTAGCAATGTCTTTTCTTAAAAGTCGTATTGGTTTTTATTACTTTATGTTGTAGTTAATAACAATCAATATCAAAGATGTTTTTTTCAATTCAAATCAAACACACCTTTGTTGCTTCTTGTCTCCTAGTTATGCTAAGATATCATAATTCAAATCTAGATTACCTTCAATAGTCAGACAACATAATATGAAATGAAACCTACAAAGTCAAGTACAACCCAACTCCATTGTCCACATCCTTTATACAACAACTACTATTACAAGCATACATGTCTAAATTATAGAAACCAAAACTTGCATGAGTAAGTGAAGAAATTTTCTCATCCACCGTATTGGTTCTCTCCAACAATCTAATGACATTACAATTCAATTCACTCAGTTGAACGATGTGCATTTCGCATACTTTGAATTGGCGTCCCGATATTGGTTCAACCTCGTTGTCCCAATTGAACAAATCAAAATCATTTGGCATATAATACAATTTGAAATGCACAAGCAATCGAACAAATTATCAAAACTTCGGACGTCTCTAATATCTAATATTATGATTCCTTTCAGTGCGCAACATATGTAACTTCATATGTACACTACATCTACATCTAAGACGGAATTGTGCATCATTCACACTGGAGGAAGGCATTCGGTACCCATCTTTTATTCAGGAGTTACTCCAACATCAGAAATCCCATAATCCTTCACAAACGCATGCACAACAACATACAAATCTCTCATGTCGTCCAGGTTGGCATGTCAAAGTATGAGTCAATGAAAACATCTAAATCACAATCACACAATAAAACAACAACAAACATTATCATAGCACTTCATTTGCCACGAAAATACCACAAATTGAATCACAGAGTTGAGCTCGTGCCCACGGTATTGAGCAAGACCAATTTCAAGAATTAAATGCAATTAGGGCACAAAATTGGGGAATTGTGCTTATCAAATATTATCATTTCAAAGACATCAATGCCGAACAACTCCACACCAAAGCCAACAGCCGAAAAACTCCAAAATTGTAGAACCATTCACAAACCTCGCCATCGGATTTTTTTTAATTTTTTATTATTTTAATCTAATATACAAATAAGTCTACTTTTAACATTTTTATAATAGGAAAAATCAAAATCCAACGATCAGCCATTTTAACTTTGAAGATGGGCAACTATGTCTTTTAGCAACCCAAATAATATAGATGTTTACACCATTCAATCATTCATGATCTGTTCTTTGGTGCCTTTGAAGAAATTATCTGACCCTCCATTACCAATCTTTTCGATGAAAGGAATTTTGCAAATAATAGGTTTTTCGACGATTGGCCGCTTATTATTAGCTCCTTTACTGCCATCGACGATCATGGTAAGTCACTTTTTTAATTGTCGGCATTTCTTTCCTTTTTTCATTTTGATGTAGAAGGTGTAGATCGAACACGTGTCGGAGCGTGTATGACGAGTGTCGGTGTCCGATATGTGTCTGATACCAACACGCAGATTCCGACAGTGTTTGTGCAACCTAGATGGATTGCGTCAACGTCAGCGGTGGACAATATTTCTCACGCTCACAGTGGACATGAGATCAACTATGTGAAAATGTAATAGAAACTAATATTCATCAAGAGTTCAATTTCTTCTTTCACTTGTGTCTAACGAAGTTGGTGATTGCTTTGTTTCCCGGGAAGGGGTTGGCGCCGTTTTCTAATCCCTTGGGTATTTGAATCACGAACATGATCCCTATCAATCAAATTATATAATCTATAGTAAAGTGGTTATATGTTAGTTGAAAACCACCATCATCACCCCCAAAAAATTGAATAAAACAAATCCTTGTTAAAATGAAAGGTGCACCTTTTTTCGGTTTTAATGCAAGTTTTTGTGGACTCCTTCATATTTAGATGCTAGATGACATCCTTTTCCAAAATTGTGTTGCTAGTCAGTTAAGATTGGACTTGTTTCATTATTGTCAGCATTTTTGTTGCTTCAAATATTTACAGTTGTGACCGATGAAGGCACCTATTACCATCTTGTCCCAATTCTCCTGCATTTAACCCTCTTCCTCATGCTGCCCTAGCTCTACACTACCCTTCTGGTGTTGTTGGTTATTGTTGATTTGACTAAAGTTGAATAATTTAAAAAGAAAAATTAATTCATAATAAAGATCTAAAACATTAAAATGAATTTTTTTCTCATTAAAGTTGAAAAAGAAGAGTCATTTTAGATATTTCCCCAATAGACTTGAAGAAATAAATACAAAATTACTGGTACCTCCATGAAAGCCGAACCCCTAAATGCATTCATTGATGCTGTGATTTTTTAAACTTCTGCATATTTTCCTCTTTCATGAACAACAAGGTCATAGTTTATTGTGTTCTAATTCTTTGGTTATCATAATCAAAATACATACTGTATTTTGCTTTGCAGATTGGCTGCTCAGAAGAGCAGAAGTGTACCAAGAATACATGAACCTGATCCTGGTACCGAGTCTGCGTGGCTCCCTTATTCCCTTTACCTCGTGGATAGGATTGGGCCGGTCCATGAAGCAGTTATATGGACAACCTCTTCACTACCTCACCAATATTAGCTTAAAACAATGGGATCAATCCAGGATTGGAGCCAAGGACGAACAAATTCCATTGGATACCATAATCCATCCTTGTAAAGCCGAAGCCAGCATCTGGCTCATGGAAGAGGTTAACCGACTGACAACATCTCATCATCATCTTGCTAAACTCTGGCTAGCTGATCCCATGCATCATGCTTTCATCGATCCCATTTTTCCCAAGCTGCGTGCATGAAGCACAGATAACAGAGAATGAAAAAGGCAAGAATGAAGAAAGGTTTCTCATTGAATATCTCAGTGTAACAAAGGTTGAAGAAGCTATTTCCAAACACATACAACTTTTGCTGGTCTTAGATAGAAGTTTTGTCTTAAAAGTTTATGCATACTGGTGCATTAATGTGCTAGGACTGGATTTATATGTCTTACTGTAAATACACGCTGTTGAAGGTGGTTGCGGTTTTATGAGTTTAATAGCTTAATTCTGTAGCACTTGAAAAAGGATATGGCCAATCGATGTGGCTTGGAATAATATCATAAGCTTATTAACATCTGTATCCGTAAGTATTTCTTGTTAATCGCATTGGAAGATGGTTCGATGACGTTTGAAGTTTGTGATTATGAACAAACCACGTAGGATTATACTCTTTTCGAATTTGTTTGTACTTAATTGGTCCAGCCATAGCCTTCATCTTTGCTTAAGAAGTCTCTTTATGACTTGTTCCATATTTTTTATCTGATTCACATGAACTCATCCACATTAGGGTCTATTTTAAAGCTACAGATTACATTTTTTTTTGAAAATTAGATGAAATATGTTACCATTTCTTCATCCACTGCTCACTAGGCTTGAAGTGCTAAAATGATTTGGACAAAATCAAGTCTCCTGCGAAATCTGTCACTGTAATTTCTTTATTTAATGTGTATGGAGTATTATGGGCTTGTTTGTTGAAACGGACATGACATGTTTTTTTTGCCTTTTGAAACAGATCTTTGGTTCCCAGTTGGAATCTTGGGAAATTGAGCATACCCACCCACTTGAGATTTTTGGATTCTTTCAAGTAAGTTTCTCAAGTTGTAATTATCATCTTTTATTGTGAATTTCAGTTATTTAGTTATGATATTTCTTCATCTTGATGATCATATTTCAAGCGAGGTCTTCATTTGTAAGAAAAAAATTACAGATTGGCTTATAATGTCCAAATCCGTCTGATGTTATATAGTTGTGGCTTTCTTGTTTTTGACATAATGCTGCACATTACTTTGAGTCTGTTCGAGGGGATTACAAGGAAATTAAAGTTTAATGTTAATTTTAGCCAATTAAATTTCCTTTCATAGACACCATTTTTGTTTAAGAGATGGTTGTTTAATACAAGTGATATTGTTAAGATAGTTATAAGATATAGTTCTTTCATCGTGTCATATATTTAATTGTATTACCAAAATTGATCTAGCACTTTTATTATTCTCAAGAGCTTATTGAATATTTGAGCATCTGGGAGGTAGTGGTAAGCTGGTATGGAAAAACCTTTATAGGACATGAAAATGGTGAACTGATATAATGTAGACTGATGATGGGTAATGATATTTATTCATTTGGCTGGCTAAATATGAAATAAACAATGTTCATGGCTGTCAAGTGGTTGACCAGAAAACCATTGCTCAAAATATAAAACATTTTAACATGATATATATTATTGGTTGTTCATTACCAGAAAAACATGAGAGAGAAAGGGCTCATTTAAATTACATGGTTATCTCCTTCAGCCTCATTTACATGAATACAGTTGATAGTTATTTGGGTGCTCTTTATTAAGGGCTCAGTATAGTATAGGAAGGACAGTTTCAACACATAAGCTTTGCATGCAATTTCTGATACATATGTGAACCTGCGTGAACTTAAAAACTAGCTGAGCTGAGCCAGTCTATACATATAGAGTTGCATTTATTGACGTCTTCGATATAATATTTCATTTCCTGTCACACGCGTACCTACTGAAGTTGAGGAATCAGGTGATTGTAAAAAATTTCCCCAGTACTATACCATATACACAAGTCAACAGGTCATGATACCACCAAAATAATCCTCAACTTCATTTCTTCACATGGAAGTACACAGCCTTAATGTTCATTTTTAGTACATCTATCTTTTTCGGGCTTTCTTGCTATAGTGTTTTTTTTTTTTTTTAAATATATCCGTGCTGAAATACTTACTTTGTTATATTGCTGCACTTCCTTCTCCAGTGTGCTCAACAATTGCCTCACAAGATATCTTGATATGGAAGATTGGCAGGGTAACGTCTGCTGTTTAATTATTATTTCCTTGAGTTTATTTTGTGGACCTTTGGTTTTCTCGGGATCAATGTCAAAGTGGATGATGATGATGATGGAGATGATTGGATATACAAGTTTTATATACATATATTTGCGATGGATAGAAACTAGAAGCTGAATTGATAAATGTATAGCTAAGGATTGTTTTTATCAATTCAATATCAGCATAATTAGTGTTGAATTTTAACTCCTCACACCACTTGCTGTCCTCATGCCATTTTTGGGAGATTCGAATGAAACACAAAACTGTTATGCTTTTCTCACGTACAATTCTGTTATGCATTTTTTAGGTAGGCAGCATCAGTTGCTTGATCTTGGAAGCTATTAAAGCTGTGCACAAATCACCTCATACATAGTGATGGCAATGGGTGGGTTCGGGTCGGGTCTCCCCGATCTGCGCCCCGCCCCGCCAAATTTTATTAAACCCAAACCCGCCCCGCGACCCGCGAGTTTCGGGTCGGGTTGGGTCAGCTCTGCCACCTCGTTTACCAACCCGTTTAATTTTTTTTCTAATTTTTAATTTTTATTTTTATTTTTTCGACATTTTTTTATTGTTTTTCTTTAATATATTATTTAAAATAATATAATCGGGGCGGGCAGCCAAAACCTGTACCCGCCCCGCGACCCGCTCGGGTCGCTAAAACTTAACCCGAACCCGCCCTGCCAACCCGCGGAGCGAATTTTTTTCCACCCATTAGGGGGCGGGTACCTGTCGGGTCGGGTTTTTTTGCCATCTCTATACATTTTCCAGAAATCATGTTATGTTATTTGAAAGAGTTTTTTTTTTTTTTTCAATGGATTTTCGGATGAGGGGTGCTCTGCTCATTGATGGCCAAACTAACCCAATACCCAGATACATTAATTCATTTCCAATTGGCTTTGTTAAATTTTGAACTTCCATTTCTTTTCCTTTACATTTTCGAGTTCTGCAGTTCATCTCTACGTAAACTGATGACTCGTACAAAAACACTTTTTTTTCCCAGTTCTCCATAAAATATTAAACGAAGCCAGGACAAAAACCCATTTTCCTAGTCTTGAATACATAAAAATAAAAAATAACACATTAATTATGTGGTACCAAACTTTGTTTTGTCTTTTGTAAATTATAATCAAATCAAACCATATTAAAAATTAGGGTTCAGGTTTGTGAAGATAGTCAACTTTGATATATTTTATATTGAATAATATAATCTAGATAGTCTCAACCATAAAGGAGTGAAAACATTTTCACTTTATGGATCATACCATCATTGGATTTGGTCATAAAATAAATTGAAGAACATCTTAGCTAAATCTTTACTTTTTGTGACTTTAAGAATAACGTTCGTTTAACAAAATATTATTTATAAATATCGACGTGACAATATTTTATTAGACCATTTGAAAAAAAAAAAGGGGGCAAAATTTTATTAGACCATTTGACTAATTTCACTATCTGAAACCTACTTCTGTAATTACTTTATTAGTCAATAATTTCACTCTAAGACTCTCATGTCATTTTCGATAAATGATTTACGTTACTAGTACTAGACGTGTAAGAAAGAAAGAAAGAAAAAAAAAAAAAAAAAAAAAGCTAAGCTTGTTAATCCTCTTATATAATACTGAACAATACAATATCCTTAATTAGGGTATGTTTATAGGTGAAACTCATAGACTCTGATGTTTGGTTGGTGGATACTTTGATGTTCGATTCAGTTTGCCTGAGCAGGGACGGAGCCCTTTGAGGCCCAGTGGAGGCCATGGCCCCCACTGGGATCTGAAAAAATTTGAGCCTAGTTTTCGGTTTGGACCTGTTGGGGGCGGTTAGGCCCAAAAAAAAATTTGATCTCCCTGTTTTTTTTAAAGAAAATGGATTAAAATTGGGAAATTTGCAACTGCGAACAATTTAGAATTGATTATTGATGATATATTGTCATATTTGATATTTCAGATTAATAGATTATGGAGAGATATATTTAATAAAAAGACATCGTCAAGAAAATGTTGTTGAGGAGAGTTCAAATAGAGTTGAGAACAATGAGATTGACTCAAATAGAGTTTAAAATTGATTATTGATGATGTATTGTCATATTTGCTTCGTCATTTCAATCATTTTGGTTCAAAAAAATTTCGGGGGCTCCGCCCCCGAACCCCCGGGAGGGGACCTCCACCTCCCCCCTCACACAATTTGAAAATTTTGACCCCCACTCACTTGAATCTCTAGCTCCGTCCCTGTGCCTGAGGCATTCATAATTTATAGTTCTTTGGAGAAGACTTTCGAAGTTTAATAGATGATTGCTTTTTTGTGTAACTATATTTCTACAATACTTATAATCAAAATAATTGATTCGTATTAATGTTAGACTGCATTGAACAATACAATAGTATACAAAACCTAAGCTTTATACGAGATAGTACTCTGTCACGTGCTTAAACCTCGCATGGCGTCGACATTATGATATAACTCATGAAATTGCTCTTCCAGAGAATGTGGGGAGCTTAGAAAAGTACATACTAATTATGAATACATTGTAAAAGAAACTTGCTATATTTTAGTGGGGGTGTTGGAAATGGATGACGACGTGTCACGTGACAAAGGGACCATGGCCACTTTTATTAAAGGACCACCATACCTTGTTTAAAACAAGTTGTTGACAAAGTGAAAAAGTTAAAAGGAAAAAAATCAAAAAAGTTGGTAGGTCAGATCATTTTTATTTATAGTTTTCGATTTTCTATGTGGTAGTTATGTTTCATTTTACTTTGCTTGTTGATGAGGAAATGAATGTAAAGGTCAATTCAATGACCATCCATGTTTGAGATATTTTGTTTGTTTACAAATGAAAGAGCCAAGTTAGGTTATTGTGAAGAAAATGAGCAAATTAGGTACGAGTTGAGTAAAGTTCACCCCAAAAAAGGGGGGGGGGGGGGGGGGGAACATTTAAAGAAACAACGTTGTAACGTAAACTAATTAGCCATCGATAATTTACAAAGAGAATGAGAATTCATTGCCAAGAATGTGCCTACAACAAAAAGATAAGGTCAAGTTCATATAGCATAAGCCAATGCTCACAGGGACAAGCAAAGCCTATGCTGATAGTATTAGCCCATAATAAGAAGATTAGGACAGTGTATACTTGTTCTATTACTCGAGGTGGGCAACAATTGTGTTACATATCTCTAATGGTAAAGTGTCATGTATGTCATCTTAAGCAACAGAGCAATTTCGTATGACAGAGTTCAAAAGACAGATATGAGAAAACCGTAAGAGCGTAGAGATAAAATTCAACAATATCAAGAGATTAAAGTTGACGAGCAATCAAAAGCCTAGACTACTAGCACCTACTCAACAAATTTGACTCGTTCAATATTGTATTGACTTCGCTCTAGTAATTGACACAACACGTGACAAAATTTAACGTACTTCATATTTATAACAATAAATCTTTTCAAAATTTATGATTTCATAGGGTTGCCCGACGATTAATGTTATACATACACCATTATTATACCTATAGTTTGTTTTTTTAACAAATTTACTAAGGGTCTGTTTGATAGGCCCTTATTTTCCGTGAAAAAGGAAAAAAAATTTCAGCTTTTCTACTTTACTCCGTTTGATTGCGAAATTTTCCCCGGAAAATATTTTTCGCGGACCCCACCCACGCGCCCCTTTTCCTTGTTTTGGTGGAAAATATTTTCTTTGGGTTTTGGTGGATTTTTTTTTCCATGGTAGATGGAAAATGATTTTCGACACGTTTAATCAATTTTGTTGTTGTTAATTGACTTATTTTCTTTCCAAAAAATAACATTATCATCATCAAGTACAAATATATTTTAAAAGTAAAAAAAAAAAAATTGATTAAAATAGCAAAAAATTATTTTATTTTCCATGGAAAATAATGTCAATCAAACAACAAAAGTTGGAAAATTCCCTACTTTTTTCACCTAGAAAATTAAACCAATCAAACACATTAAACTTCTAATTCTCAGAAATTCAATTCCCTAGAATTCAATTCACTGAAATTCATTTTCTTTCCACCAAAATTCCACCATCGCTATTGTTGATTCCGGGCCCAAAGAAAGGTACAGTGATCCACCAGCTAAGGCCCAATAGTGGCCCAACGGATCTTGACCCACAGCTGAGGCCTGGAATATCACCTTGAGATGGATGCCGAGGTGGTATGTCAAGGAAACCTCTTTAGCCGACCTGGTTAACGCCCAGCCTATGTGCTTTATACTCAGCCGGGGCTCTTTATGGCGTTGACCAGAAGAGAGAGATGGAGTCAGTGATGGGACACTGCCTTTACCCAGACGTGACAGGCGCCCATCCCCTACAAAATGTAGCAATGATTACGGTTGAAAAGCAAGATTGTCACATCCATAAGCTAGGGTGATGACAAGTGTAAAGTATGCCACGTGTCGTAATCCAAGACAAGAAGTTCCTCTATAAATGAAGCACAATTGTCTCCAGGTTGGGGGTTAGCATTTTCTCACTCTGAACTCTATACTGCTCTCACTCCCTTTTCTCTCTTTTACACACTTATACCTCCCGCACCCAATATATTTATATTTGTCCAAAATGAGTACTGACTTAGGTATCGGAGTGCAAACGGGAGCCACCTCGGCCCCCTTTGCAAACTGATTGTTTGTCACAGTGCGCAGGAAGTCCACGTGTTCAAGAGGGAGGAGCTGAAACGTGTTGGTCCAAGGTCCATCCGGATTTTTTGGTCAACATTTTGGCGCCGTCTGTGGGAAACCATACTGCTAACCACGAAAATACATGATAAAAAGCCACACATGGAAAAGTAGTCCTGAAAAAAGGACAAATCACCTCTTACAATAGAGCGGATAACTGCAAAGAGCTTTGGAAGATAAGCTGATTGGCCTTGAAAAAGGTAGGAGCTTTGAAAGATAAGCTGATTGGCCTTGAAAAAGGTAGGAGCTTTGAAAGATAAGCTGGTTGGCCTTGAAAAAGGTAGGAGCTTTGAAACATAAGTTTAAACACCCTTGAAAAAAGGTAAAGAACTTTGAAACATAAGTTTAAACACCCTTGAAAAAGGTAAAGAACTTTGAAACATAAGTTTAAACACCCTTGAAAAAGGTTTGAAGCAGCAAGACAACGGCCTATCTCTCCTTGAAAAGCAAGATAAGACCAGAAATTCTTTTGAAATATGAATGAAAGTGATGGTGATGTTAACCCCCGTAGGGGAAGAAGTGGCCGAAACAGCGAGGACGAAGTTCCTCAAGAACTCCATGAAAACGCCAACGAGGAGGTGGCACAACCTAATCCACCTCGTCGGCGCCGAAATCGCCGCATGATGCGATACATGACACTCATGGCGGCCCAAATGCTGGAGATGCAGAGGCAGCAAATAGAACAAACTGCTGCAATGAATGCCTTTATGGCCAGAGGGTATGCTGTGAACGAACCTGCGATGCCTCAGCAATACTCACAGCCACATTATTCACCATCTGAGGCGGCCACTGTATCTTATTATTATCAGGACCCGCAGGCATACGCCGAAGTGGAATCCGAACCTTTCTACGAGCGAGACCCAGAACATGAAACACAGGAGGAACAAAACCCACCACCAGCTGGACGCAGGGAGGCTTCTCCCGCAAATTCCGACAGTGTTTTTAGCCGAATAGGAGGGTTATTCAGGGGACAACGACGGGGACAAACGGACCCAGGTCGGCACAATGCCGCAGAACCTAGAAATAGGCGCGAGCGACGCGCTGAAGAAGCCTTATCACAGGGTCAAATGTACAGGAACCAACGAGGTATGGGGGGAGAAAGGATGGCATCAGCACATGAGCCTAGGAATAGGCAAGAAAGAAGAGCCGAAGCAATTCGGACTAATACTCGCAATGAGTTACAGAGCCATGAAAGGCCAAACTACGGCCGCGTTCCACCACCGCAAGGGCAGGAGTACGCTCCACCGCTCTATGGCCAATACCGTGATCCGGAGTATTCCGGTCATGACGAGAACAGCGAGCTGCCGTCGTACGAATTGGATGACGAAGAGGAAGTTAGTCCCTTCACACAGGGCCTCCGTAGGTGCCCCGTCCCCCATGACTTTGAAATGCCGGAAATAGCAAAGTATTCCGGCCGAGGTGATCCTGATGATCACCTGTTAAATTACCGCGCCAGCATGGAAATAGCCGGGGCCACCCCCGGCACTGAAATGTAAAGCTTTTGCTTTAACCCTTGAGGGAAGTGCCATACCATGGTATAAAAAACTCCCTCCTGGCAGCATCCACAGTTGGAGGGATATGAAAACTGCTTTTAAGAATGACTTTGTTTCTTCCAGGCCTGATCAACTCCCACTCCAACGCCTTCAGGATCTGAGGCAGGGTAAGGACGAATCTCTGAAAAGTTACCTAGCTAGATTCACTGAAGAAATGCATATCTGCGAAAATATCACAGAAGCGGAGATGTTCTCCGCCCTAAAAGGAGGGCTAGATATGACCAGCATGTTTTGGAGGGATGTCCGGAGCAGGAAACCAAGAGATTACAATACCCTGGTAGACCTGATGAAGGAAGAGATTGTATTAGAGGAAATGGCTAGGGCCAGAGATAATCACCCTCAAGGGAGATACAACCTTGGGTATCCCAATGAAGCGGACCCCAAAAAGGGAGGAAACAAGGATAGGATTGGCGGTAACCGAAGTGGCGCGCCTCGGCCATTCCCGGGGACGGGATCTAGCTTTGCAGCAGAAATCACGGAGGCTATCCCTCACTTACACTCTAACACCCCTTCTCAAAATCCTCACACGGCTCAAGGGAGAGTGGAAAGCGGCCGAAGTGGAAAACAGCCCATGATTGGGGCTTACTGCGCCTACCACAGGTATTACGGTCACGCAACAGAGGATTGCAGAGAAATCCACCTGCTAGCCGACCAAAAGGCACAGGGGAGAAGTAGAGGTGATTTTCCCCCTGACACAGGGCGGATACAAAAATCTGGTGGCCAGAAGTTCAACCGAGCTGATAGGAGAGCTCCGTGGAAGAACTCAACTAAGGAAAGAATTGATAATCGTCAAAGAGACAGGAATAAGGGCCAAGACACCGCCTCGGCACATGCAAAAGACACACGGGAACCACCTATGCCTGTGGCCGACCTCCCCATCCGTGAAATCGACACAATACTGGGAGGCTCCCACCCAGGTGGGAGCACAAGCAACTCCCAAAAGAGGTATATAAGAGAGGCCAAGCAGCCCGCCAACGTGAATTATCATATCCACTCCCATCCTGTGGGGGTGCCTCGGACGGAACCTATCAGCTTCACACAAGACGACGCCGTTGGAGTGCACTTCCCACACAACGACGCATTGGTTATTAGGGTGGTGGTGGCTCGAAATGGGCTATCACGGATGATGGTGGATGATGGTGTCTCGGTAAATGTGATTTACGGGGTAACTTTTGATAAGATGGGGATCAGCACTCCCCTCATTCCGGTCCCTGATCCGATATACGGATTCACCGGGGACAGCATAACCCCCAGAGGGTCCATAACCCTTATGACTGAAGTAGGGCAAGCCCCGACCCTCTCCAGAATCCCTATGGAATTCTTGGTGGTTAACAAAATCTCCTCCTATCATGGCTCAATTGGGAGGCCTGGTCTCATTGACTTGGGGGCTGTAACGCATACCAAATACATTTGCATGAAGTTCCCTACGGAGCATGGCGTTGCAACTGTGAGGGGAAGCCAAACAGAATCCCGGGCTTGCTACACAAATGCGATCCGAAAGTTTCAGGATCGGAGCCTGAACATGATCAGTGATGTACCTATGGCCGAGGCTGCCCCAGACCCTAAAAGATTGGGTGAAGGGCCATCTGAAGATAAGGATGTCACGATGACCCTAGAAGAGGATCTAGCAGATCTAGACCCCAGGATGGCAGGTGACAATTGCCCCACCCCGGCCGAAAAGTTGGAATGCTTCGGTGTAGACCCACTTGATCCAAACAAAGAATTACAGATCGGACTGGACTCGCCAACAGAATACAAGAGTCAATTGAAGGACTTCCTACTTCAAAACCTCGATGTATTCGCGTGGAAGCATGGTGACATGATTGGGATTGATCCTAAGGAGGCCTGTCACAGGCTCCAGCTGGATCCTCGAAGCCCAGGGCACAGGCAAAAGAGAAGGCCCATGAGTTCGGACAAGTATGAGGCCTTAAAAGACGAGGTCACAAGGCTATTGAAAAATGGCTTCATAAGAGAGTCTCGATATCCAAAGTGGGTATCAAACCCTGTTTTAGTACCAAAACACAATGGGAAATTGCGGGTGTGCATTGATTTTTCCAACTTGAACCAGGCATGTCCCAAAGATAGCTTTCCATTGCCCCGGATTGATCAACTAGTCGACTCCACAGCGGGACACGAGTTGCTAAGCTTCATGGATGCATATTCCGGGTACAATCAGATTCCTATGTTCGAATCGGATGAAGAGCATACTTCATTTATCACAGATAGAGGGCTCTATTGCTACAGAGCTATGCCATTTGGCTTGAAGAATGCGGGAGCTACATATCAGAGGCTGGTAAACCGCATGTTCTCGAAACAATTGGGGAACACTATGGAGGTGTATGTTGACGACATGTTAATCAAAAGCATGGTCGCCGCTGATCATATCCTCCATTTGTCAGAAGCATTTGATGTTTTGAGAAGATATCGGATGAAACTCAATCCGGTAAAGTGTGCTTTCGGGGTAGCATCTGGGAAATTCCTCGGATTCATGGTGAATAAGAGAGGAATCGAAGCCAATCCGGACAAAATCAATGCTTTGTTAAACATGCAGTCGCCTCGAAACCCAAAAGAAGTGCAAAGCTTAACGGGGAGGATCGCGGCCTTGAACCGGTTCGTCTCAAAATCCACTGACAAATGCTTGCCATTTTTCAAGGTCCTGAAGGGGGGAAAGCGATTCCAATGGACACCAGAATTCGAACAGACGTTTTCCGACCTGAAAGCCTCTTTAGGCCGCCCCCCATTGCTATCAAAACCAAAATCTGGCGAGCCTCTCTACCTATATTTGGCTGTATCCAAAGAGGCTGTTAGCTCAGTGCTAATCCGAGAGGAGGATGGGAACCAGTTGCCAGTATATTATGTAAGCAAAGCCATGCTGGACGCCGAGACACGCTACCCAGATATGGAAAAACTTGCTCTCTCATTGATCACAGCCTCTCGTAAGCTTCGACCTTACTTTCAGTCACACTCCATACAAGTGCTCACCAACTTTCCCATGAGACAAGTGTTGCAAAAACCAGACGTTTCTGGGAGGTTACTGAAATGGGCGATAGAAATCAGCCAGTTCGACCTACATTATGCGCCTCGGACCGCCGTAAAGGGTCAGGCGTTGGCAGACTTCGTAGTTGAATACACCCATCCACCTGAGGTTGAAATGGTAGACAACACCGAGGACAGCCAACATGATGGACAGAAGTGGAAGTTGTTCGTTGACAGGTCCTCGGCTGATGGACGATCCGGCGCAGGAATACTGTTAGTAAGCCCAGAAGGGTTTAAATTACACAGTGCAATCCGCTTTGGATTCAAAGCCTCCAACAATGTTGCTGAGTACGAGGCGCTATTGGCTAAGCTAAGACTTGCAAAAGCGTTGAAGATTAAGTCTGTGGTGGCGAACAGCGATTCGCAGCTTGTTGTAAGCCAGTTCAATGGGCAATTTTCTACCAAAGAACCTTCTATGGTCGCTTACTTGAAGAAAGTAAAAGATTTAGCTATGCACTTCGGAAAAATGGAGTTACAGCACATCCCCAGAACAGAAAATTCCAACGCTGATGCTTTGGCCAAACTGGCAAGCAGCAGTGATTCGGAGCTCCACAATCTGATCCCTGTAGAGCACATGATGACCTCTTCTATTGAGTCGGGACCGGAAATCCTGGCGATTGAAGAAGAGGGATCCTGGATGAACCCCCTAATCGCCTATTTAAAGCATCAGACAGTTCCGAACGAGCCCGAAGCAACCCGAAAATTGCAGAAATACTCTGCGAACTTCGTGCTCCTGGACGACTTACTTTATAAGCGGAGTTACACCTCTCCTTTGCTGAGATGTGTGGGGCTAGAGGAAGGGCAGTATGTAATGAAAGAAATCCATGAGGGCATCTGCGGCAACCATTCCGGGGCTTTATCGCTAGCTCGGAAAGCCCTCAAACAGGGGTATTTTTGGCCTACTATGCGAAAGGATTCCCATGACTTTGTACGAAAATGTGATAAATGCCAAAGACACGCGACCATACCGCATCAGCCGCACCACGAGCTAACTGTGGTGACTAGCCCTTGGCCCTTTGCAAAGTGGGGGGTTGACATTATTGGTCATATGCCCAGAGGAGCTGGTAACAATTGCTTCGCGATAGTAGCGATTGACTACTTCACCAAGTGGGTCGAAGCGGAACCTTTGATGAAGATCACCGAGGCCAACACCACCAAATTCATTTGGAAAAATATCATATGCCGGTTCGGAATACCACATTCGCTGGTTAGTGATAATGCAAAACAGTTCAAAAACAGAAGCGTGGATGAGTTGTGTGACGATTTGAGAATCAGGAAGCTGTTCTCATCTCCGCACCACCCGCAAGCCAACTAGCAGGTCGAAGCGGTGAACAAAACCATAAAAAATACCCTGAAAAGGAAGTTGGAATTCAGAAAGGGCGCGTGGGTAGACGAGCTACCACATGTGTTATGGGCGCTTCGAACCACCTCGCACACCGCTACTGGTGAAACACCCTTCTCGCTGGCCTATGGAGCCGAGGCGGTATGCCCCGTTGAAATTGGGATCCCTTCGCTTCGTCAAATCCATTAAGACGAAGTGAGAAATGAAGAAGCACAAAGGGCCGGTTTGGATTTCCTCATGGAGAAACGGAACGATTCTCAAGTGGTGATGGCCAGATACCAGGAAAAGATGGCCCGGTACTACAATAAAAGGGTGAAAGGGCGACGCTTTAATATTGGGGACCTAGTCCTAAAAAAGGTTCTTCCTTCAACTCAAGAACCGGGAGTAGGGACTTTGGGTCCCAACTGGGAAGGCCCTTACAAGATCACAGCCGAGATGGTACCTGGTACATACATAATTGAAGATTTATCCGGGGTACCTTTGTGTAATCCTTGGAACACAGATCACCTTCGTCGCTATTTTCAATAAGTCAAATTCTACTTCAATGAGACACAGTGTTGTCGCATGATTGTATGAAATCGCTAGTTAATTGTGATGAGGATTGCACCAAATACTAATTAGCCATACGTATTCGCCATGCATGAAACTGGTGAAAACAAGGGACTCTTATAAAGCCCACACGGCGATCACTGCATAAAAAATGGGGTGTGTTGGCAAAATAATTCCATACAAATTCAGACGTAACTTCCTCAGACATTGTCATATGAACCAAAGTTCTAAAAACGATAGATTAGTTCGTACATACGGGGTGCTCTTTCGCGCGAGATACTAAATGGTTGATACTTTCATATATACACTTAAGCGAAACACTCACAAGACCTATGCGTACTAAATACTGTGAATTCAACCGTAAAAGTCCCTATACTATTTCTGTTATAAAAGCATAAGCGCACGTCGTCAAAATTATAGATTGAAAATAGGCACGCCACAAACAGAAGTTCATGCAAAGTTGCAAGGGGTGTTACTAAATGTAAGTTAAAAATCGCGCAAAAGTTGGTCGACATCATATTTAACCAGCAAGCGTGAACGCACCAAGCTCGTTAAATCTAAGGGACTAGACATTTACAGACATTTACAAAAGGCACAGGGGCCCCTCCGGCCGAACTAGGTTGTGTCTGTCCGAGGTGCTTCAAATCAAGTACATTTTACATCATACAAGACATTTACAATCGCAAAGGCGTCCGCGCTTGGAAGCATTTATGCGTAAACAGTTCGAAATGTTACGTTTACAGGCAAAATATGAATAAGTCATTACAAATTGAATGAATGTTACATTTACAAATATCCGGTGCCGGAGCACTTACAAAGAAAAAAGAGAAAACAAAAGGTCCAACGACAAGATAAATATAAAAGGGGGTTATTGGGGAGGAACATCTTCTGAAAAGCCCTTGTCAGATGCATCCAGGGGATCCGCAGGAGCACTCTGAGGCTCAGGGTACAATGCTTCAATGGAGGACAGGTCCAAAGCCGGATAAGCTTCCTTCACGTCCCCCAAAGCCATCATGGCCCCTAAGTTCCCAAAGACCCTTTGCATCACCTCGTACTCTGGGGTCTCTTCAAAAGTGTCCTTGAAGGTCTGGACAGCCTCAGACACTCGGGTACTTAAAGCATTCTCCACCCGTGTCATGACGGTCTGCTCTAGAACCTCAGTAATCCTGTCTTGCATATGTTTTTCCAAAGAGGCAAGGTCCTCCTCCGCCTTTGCCTTGGCCTCCCACTCCCTCCCCAATTCTTCATTCGCCGCTGCCACCTCGGCTTCCAGCCTGGACTTAGCTGCGTTAGCGGCAGTCAGAGCCTCAGAGGTGATGGATTGTGCGAGATTAGAATCATCCAGTTTCTTGCACAATGTTGCCACGTCAGACTCAGAGGCCAAGAGGTCGTGTTTCAACTTATCATTATCCTCCTGGAGCCGCTTGGCATTGGTCCTCTCCTCGGAGGAAGACTTCCGGGCTATGGCCAACTGGGTCTTCAAATCATTTATCTCCTTTAGCATGTTGTCCGCATGCCGGAGAGAAGTTTCAGCATTCTTCTTGTCCCGCTGCGCCTCATCCACGGACGATTCCACCTCATCGATAAGGGACAACGCCCTGGCATTCATGGCCTTGGCGGCGAGCAGCTTCCGGGACGGACTGGCACTAGAAGAGAAGGTGGACCAGCCTTCCGTCCAAAATTGCTCGGTTATAAAGGCGGCCCGGGCTGGAGGAGAACTGGGAGAGTCAAACAGCGAAGGGCTGAAGGTGACCTCCCTGGGGAGAATGCTGGTTTTGATGTGCTTGAGCTCTTCTGCTCCCTCCGGTGTCATTTCATAGGCCAAACCCGGAATGGATACAGAGGGCTCATCCCCCAGGTCTTCTAGCATGGGAAGCGGAGGCGCAGAGGTGGATTCTTTGCCCTTACCTCTTCTGAGTCTCTTCAGAGGGGCAGGCTCAAACGTGTCCTCGGACAAGGGAGGAGGAACCGAGGCACCCTTAGCCTCCTTGCCCCTCTTAGATCCGCCCCTATCTGACCTTTTCCCCTTCCCCTTTGGAAGGACTTCCTTAGGATCAGTCCCCTTTTCTGTGCTAGGTTGCTGGGGACCCACAGGAAGCAGGGTAGGTGGTGGCAGTAGAGCTGGTAAAGGCCCCTGAAGTGGGGCCGTAGACGCCTCGGACACCTCTTTTGCCACCCCAACTTGCAGGTTGGCCAATACCACCTTCTGTTTTCTCTCAATTTCACTGCCATGACGGAGTGCAGGGGGGATCTTCGTAGCCATAAGCCCCTTTAGAGAAATCTTTGGAAAATCCTTGGAACCTAACAAGAAAGCAAGAAAAATGAGGCTGCAAGCAGACAAAGCATAAGATGAAATAGCAATAAAGAAACGGACTTACTCATGGCTCGCATAAGACCATGTTTAACAAATAGCTTGTTTTGCTGAATGACCCCTTGGAAGGTGCCCTTGTAAGCAAACAAACGCCTCACTGCCGCTAGGTCTGCGTCGGGGAGGAAGCGAGCAAAAGTGTCCCCTGCCAGAAACCGGTGACACGTTAGTAAGCAACGGAGAGAGGTGTATAAAAAAAAACAAAAACAAAAAAAACAAGTGATACAGGACGCTTAAGGACACTAAAGCGAACACAAGACTCACTAGGAGTGGAAAGAGTTCGGGGAACTGAAATTTCTGGACTTGGGTCCACAGGCGAATTCTGCCACTCCCCAGCTACCCAGAACCATTGATTCCTCCAATTCTTTATAGAAGTAGGTTGGCCAGATATGAGCCCCTAGGAGACAAGTAATACCAGTCCTTCACATCTGGTCTAACGTCCCTCTCCCTTCTCACCGATTTCTTCAGAGTGTACAAGGTATGAATAATGTGTAGTGAGATAGGATAATCGGGGTTGACCTCTTGCCACACCAGCCAAGCGCCCACAGCCTGTGTCCAAAAGTTGGGTGCCAACTGGTAGGGGCACAAGTTGTAGCTCCTAAGCAATGCCCTGAAGAAAGGATGCAGAGGTAACCTCATCCCACAGGATAAAGCGTCGTAACATATAGCTGCTTGGCCTGGAGGAGGACTGCATGGTTGACAAGAAGGTGTAGGATGCACTAAACGAACCCCTTCTGGCATCCTGAACTTCGCCGAGGCACAAGCCAGATCAACTCCTCGAATTTCGGTAGCAACCTCGCTGCTCTCCCGCAAATCCGGGTTTGAATCGGGGTCCACATGATATCCTGATAGCTTATTTACCTGGTCTACCCAATTTTCGACCTGGGCTATTTCCTCCCCTGAGAGCCCCAGCTCTTCTCTATGTGCCCGGAAAGGGGCCCTGTTGCCCAAATCAAGATCTTGTGGGCCAGAAGAAGAACCCGTTGCTCCCTCTCTCCCCATGTCTCTATCACGTTTGCTTCGAAGTTCTCTTAGTGCGGATTCCTCTTCGGATGACAAATGGGCCATGTAGTTCTGGTTTCTCTCTTCTTCGCTGTCAGAATCACTCAAATAAATTATACCGCTAGTTTTCCTATTCCTCCTCTTAATCTGCTCCCTAAAGAAGCGGGAACTAAAAACCGATAAAGAGATGGGACAGAAACCTCTGACGGAAACCGCCATTGCTAACATTTCCTGTGAACCCGTTCCCCTAACTCTTTCCATTTTTCTTTTTGTTTTAAAGGTGGGTCAGACTCAACGAAATAAAAACAAGGTGCGAAAACAAAATTTTTCAAACCCACAATGAGAAACTGAAAATAGAAAAGTTTCGCATGTACAGAGACCAAGAAGTTTACCTTCAGGTGACAAATGCGCGAAACTGTGCACTGGAAATGGAGAACTCGCCGGTAAAGAAACTGTGGAACAGTAAAGGCAAACGCTGGGTAGAAAGCCCTTGAGGAGAAGATTTGAAACTTGCAGGAAAGAAGGAAACGGAGCAAGCTTTCGCCAAGGTATTGCTGCAAAAGGCTTTTAGAAAGTGGTAAAAGGTGAAATAATGAAATGAAGAAGGATTTATAGGAATCCCAACAATCTAAATTCCTTAATTTTCGTGAACCTCATGATTAATGTGATTAACCCATGCTCTTTGGAAAATGGGTTAATCAAAGCGCCAGCCGTCAAAGGGAGAGACAAAACCGTTCAGCTACCACGGTGAATGCCACGCGCCGTGAAATGATACCCCCCCCCCTCCCATTTCATGCGTATGTTTCTTGGAAATAAATACCAATAACCCATCCGAATTGAGTGCGCCGCCTAGGAAACGCGCTGACATGATCCTGGCCATCAAGGAGCGGAAACCCGAGGCGGAAGGTCGGCTATAAAATCATAGCAAATCCTACACGACCATGAATGATCCCTTCAGATTTGAGGGACTAGTGTTGATTCCGGGCCCAAAGAATGGTACAGTGATCCACCAGCTAAGGCCCAATAGTGGCCCAACGGATCTTGACCCACAGCTGAGGCCTGGAATATCACCTTGAGATGGATGCCGAGGTGGTATGTCAAGGAAACCTCTTTAGCCGACCTGGTTAACGCCCAGCCTATGTGCTTTATACTCAGCCGGGGCGCTTTATGGCGTTGACCAGAAGAGAGAGATGGAGTCAGTGATGGGACACTGCCTTTACCCAGACGTGACAGGCGCCCATCCCCTACGAAATGTAGCAATGATTACGGTTGAAAAGCAAGATTGTCACATCCATAAGCTAGGGTGATGACAAATGTAAAGTATGCCACGTGTCGTAATCTAAGACAAGAAGTTCATCTATAAATGAAGCACAATTGTCTCCAGGTTGGGGGTTAGCATTTTCTCACTCTGAACTCTATACTGCTCTCACTCACTTTTCTCTCTTTTACACACTTATACATCTCGCACCCAATATATTTATATTTGTCCAAAATGAGTACTGACTTAGGCATCGGAGTGCAAACGGGAGCCACCTCGGCCCCCTTTGCAAACTGATTGTTTGTCACAGTGCGCAGGAAGTCCACGTGTTCAAGAGGAAGGAGCTGAGACGTGTTGGTCCAAGGTCCATCCGGATTTTGTGGTCAACAGCTATCAAACGCACCCTAAAAGTATATTTGATTGGGCCCAATTTCATAGAATAGAAAATATGTTCCACGAAAGTTCTATCTCTAGTTCGTTTGATTGTATCTTTGTTAGGTGAAATTCTTTTTTCATCTTATCTCGATTATTGCATTTTTCCTTGAATTTTGTTGATAATTCATTTACCACATTTACCAAGCTTTCAAAATTCGATTTCACTTCCAATCAAACAAACTCAAATTCCTTGAATTTATTTTTCAAGAAAAATAAGTTATTTACAATTCAATTACCTATAATTTATTTTCTTTCCACTCAAATTTTCTGTTTGCAATCAAATGATCCCTAATTTCTTATAGGCAATAGTCATACAACCAACATTAATAAGGTGTGGTGTGACAATAAATTTTATTGAGTAAGAACACAAGAATTTTGTTTATGCATTGAAGAAATTTATTGGGTTTATCAATGTCGGGACCATTGGGAGTAACGGCCCTTGGTCCCATCGGGTGGCTCCAAGTCGCCCTTTAAAATCGGTGGCACGCCAAATATTTATTATGAACCGTTTGATCAAGTCTCCATTGGTTGAAAAACCAAATATCAAAAACAATTCAAGTAGCAAAAGTTAGCAATAAAAATGTATGGAAGTAAATATAAATTCATTGATGAGAGTTCAATTCTTTTTATATCTTAATATTATCGAGTGAAAATTAACTTGTCTTATTAAACGAGCATAAAATGCTTAAATATATAATTATATATACTCCCGCGCACGTTCTTTAATTCTGATTTTTTTCATTTATTTGTTTAATTTGCTAAGAAATTTTATTTAGGGTCCACTTCTATTTTGTTATTGTTATACAAAGTTAAAATAAATTATTGATTTTATCAAAAAACAAATTTTTTTTTTTGTCTTATACATGTCTTGCACTAGAAAGCGACTACATTCCTACTCGTTTCAAAAATATAAATTAAAGAAAACCGTGATCGATATATAATTAAAATCAAGAAAATACATACTTTTATAATCTAAAAAAATGATATTTTTTTTATCTTAAATGATCAATTTACCTGTTTAGAGATGCATGTGCTTAACAAATGTTGCATGGTGTATATGACTATTTGTAGAGAAATTTAATTATTTTCCATTTACTAAATGATATTTATACCAATTGAAAGATAGATTATAGACTTGCCTAACAAAGTAAATAGTAATATACAATCAATCAAATAATCATTGTCTAAACAATGAAGTATCACCAAAATGAAAAAAAGTTTTTGCTATGACTTGAGAGCAATCTAATCCAATTGTGAATAAAGAATTACAAAGATCAATAAAAATATTGTAACGATAGACGAAGTAGTAAACAACTATTCGATATTCTTGGGATTTCTTTTCCCGAATTCATATATCTTCGAAATCTCTAAGATTATACTATTATCATAACTTATTCGAATCAACAAAATACGATGTTAATATTATAATTTTTCATTATCTATTATCTATTTATTTTTCTTTAGTAGAAAAATATTCTTTCTATAGTTGAATCACATCATGGATCGTAATTCGAATAAACAATCTCCCTTCTTTTTCATTTGCATAATTAGATATATTTTAATTTTATTATTATGAATAGTGTCTGGCTCTTCATATATTTATTATTATTATTTATATTTATATTGTATGTATGCAGGTAAGATAAATATGTTGCAATAAGAGCCAAGAACCCAAAATAATAAAAATAAAATGAGTAAAAAGTTCATGATTAACAAATAATGAGCAATAAAGAGGGATTAATTAGTATTAAAATTCCAAGATTATTTTCTTAAATGAAATTAACTTTCAATAATTCATGACAAATATGAATATCCCAAATAAAACTGAAAATTACTGCCAAAGAAAACGGCCGCAAAATATAGTAACCGAAATTTAAATAGTAAAATTGTATATGTAGAAATTCTTGGGAACTGAAATGACTTTTGCTGACAAAGTCAATAACCAAATGCTCATAATTAATAGCCGATAAACATGATTAGGGAAAATTAATGGAGAATTAATGAAAAGGTACGAGAAAATCTTTGTTTTCCCTCTCGTTTGTATGATAATTGTTACTGTAAAAACAGGTGTTTTGGTGAATGTGTGGGGTCTGATTATTTTCTATACTATTTCTTTTTATCGTCAGCACGAGAAGAAGACTCCGTGCCTTTCTCTCACTATACACTCACTCACTTCTTTCCCGCTTATTCTTAAATTTCATTTAATCCATGATTCTTGTTTTTTCCGCACTTGAGAGAGGGAAAATTTGTGAGATTATTATTATCCAGATCGATAACAGGCCCATGAGCAAGTGGTAAACGGATGCATAGATATATGCAGACAAAAGAGAGATGAAGGTGGGGGAGACGGTTCCCTGAAGGAAAATAGAGCGGAGGGGAAGGCGAGTTTTGTAGAGATTGCCAAGGGGAGATCGGTAGTGGTGATGGACACTCCAGAGAGGAGTAAAAATAGCCAAATTACAGCATCCATTGATAAATTCGAGGTACAATTTGATTTGTCGAACCCAAACTTTTCATCTTTACATTACATTCTTCATTTTCCATTGTGTTATGGATTTCTGTTTTGTTAATTTACCTTGGATTTGTTGGTGTTCGGATTTTAGAGGTGGGTTTTGAGAAACTTTAGCAAAAAAAACGTCTATTGACCTGTTTTTGATTTAATCTAGGATTTCTGGGGTTCGGCTTCTTGAAAGGGATTGTCTTAGTAAGTAAGGCTTTGATTAATTGGGTTAACTAGAATGGTGGTTCTTGGTCACTCGCAAAAAAGTTTGGCAAGTAGATTTTCACAATTTCTACCAAAAAGCCTCTCTTATTTTTGGATCTTTAACAAATTTGGAAATGTATTTTTTGAGGTTTCTTTCAATTGCTATGCATTGCTACTGAATGGAATTGCAATTTTCTCCTTTCGGTCTTTGAATTGTGGGTTTGTTGAATTTTTTTTTTTTTTTTTTTGGACATAGATTCTATATTGTGTCATAATTTGAAATTAATTTTTCAATTTTCTCAAATTTTCTTCTTGTTTGCAATTTTTGCTTTTCTATAGGATATGAGGAACTTGTTCTCAATAAAATGCTTAAAAAAATGAGTTTTAAGGTATATATGCTTTTCTGGGCTTGTTCACATTGGTATTCAGATGGAAAGTTCTAATTAATGGTTTTTCCAAATTTAAAACTTGCTATTAATGACATTGTTTGGGGATTTATTCTTAAGTGATTCATAATAGGTCATTTTCATTTATTTATTTATTTATTTTGTACCTGGAGACTGTAATTAGTTTAGAGAATCAACTATTTGCATCTGATATTGGTGCTTTTGTAAGACGAGTGCTTTTAATTTTTCAGATGATATTAGCACTCGACCGTTTCTCACTTGGCACCAGTTGAGCACGGTGGAGAAATGGAACTCATTAATTGATCTCTTTTAAATTCTATACACCTTTTGAATTCACTATGCACACTTTTGAATTACTTGTTTATTTAAGTTGCAGATTTTCCGGGTAAATTTTTTTTTTTTTTTTTTTTGCTATTTTTTTTTCCTAGCTTTTTGCTCTTCAATCAATGACAGGTTTTCCACGTTTATGCAGGATTCCCCTGTCTTTAATTTTCTCAACAATCTTTCCCCCATCAAGCCAGTTAAGTCCATCCACATCACTCAGACAATCAATCCTCTTAGTTTTGCATCGCTTCCATCTGTTTTCACTTCCCCCCACCTTAGTTCACTGAAGGAATCGGGATATCTCAGGAGGTAATTAACTATTTATTGATGATTCTGTAAATATAATTCGTGTCACCTCGGTTGCATCTATTACGAGCATACTTTTTTTTTCTCTCTCTTTCCAGACATCAGCTTCCAGATCCGTCAAAACCTGAATTTGCTTCTGACGATGCTAATACTGTCGATACAATTAAGGAGATTATTGATGCCGGTAATGAATTAGTTGAACATCAGAGAAATCTTGATCAACCAAATTCTGTTGGTCAAGTAGCTGATGAGCTAAGTTCGAAGTTCGTAGTCGAGTTCGAGCAAACCTTCAAGTATGATTGCAGCAGTCCTGGTTCCAGCTTAACACCTAGCTGTAGCCTTAAAACCAAACATATGGCTGACTATGCTTGCACTTCTTCGACAGCTTTTATTCCTTCTGTACAAGAGGCCTCCCAAAGGGGATTATTTGAAAGTGAAGTGGATCTTGATGGGGTAAGCCAAATTGATCAAAATAAAGAAGCCACAGGATGTGATTGGAAGAGTTTGATTTCTGATGGTCCAGATCAGTTAATTTTTGAATCACCAAATGACACAGAGTCTTTCAAGAAATCAGTTGATCCTGGAGAAGGTATATACCCCATTATTAGCAATGACAAGCAGAATACTCACTCTCTCTGTATAGCGGGTTTTGGCGAAAAAGCTGAAGAGGAAAGTGAAACAGAAAATCTATGTACTCAACCTGGAGAAGGAAGTGAGCTGAAGGAAATTGCTGAAACCCATGCTATAATTTCTGGTTCTTCTATGAGCATTCCTATTGAGGAAGTGGATAATGAGGTTAGATTGCATTTCACTTCAGCAAGATTGAGACTACACTCCCATTTGTATGTAAAGACATGTAACTCGTGAAGGACACGAATGTGTATATATGTTTGCATTTTGCATGCGTATATGTATGTACGTGAGCTTTCTGTATGGTTTTGAGATGATTTACTAAATTCTCTTTTACAGTAATTTCCATTGTGTCTTTGTAGCCTGTTTCTGGTTTGTACCGTGGTATGAGAAGACGCTGTCTGGTTTTTGGGATGGTGGGATCCCACAGAAAGTGTTTCGATGAGAATTCAGTTTCTGATTCTTCTGTGTTTCTGCAATCCAATGGCAATACTTCCACCAGCAATGATCAGTTATTCCCTACAAAGACCGGAAATGATTCTTCACATCGCATTTTACCTGGCATTGGTTTGCATTTAAATGCTATAGCAACAGCTGCAAAGGACTACAAATTTGTTAAGCATGAACCTTTAGGTTCTGGAAGACTATTGATTGGACCAAGCCCAAATGCCAATTTTCAACCTCCAAGTGCTGGTCAAGAATTGTCGAACAATAATTTGGCTGTTAACTCAGAAAGAGAAATCGTTGATGTTGAAAATGGTGTTCTTACAGAAGATGCCTGCCAGGCATCTGGATATATGGCCAATGAAGAGATCAATCAGAACAGTCCAAAGAAGAAGAGGCATGTCTTCTTTACAGTAGAGTTAGTTTTCCTCTGCATTTAGCCTTTTTCAGGCTTATAACATGAATTAAATTCTCAGGCGTAGGTTGGAACAATCGGGAGATGGTGAAGCCTGTAAGCGATGTAACTGCAAGAAATCAAAATGCTTGAAACTGTAAGTTCTTGTATTTTCTGTACCTCGTGATGGCATTAAAGTACACTCTATGCACGCCCTATTCTATTATGATTGGACTTCTTTCTTGTATTTTCTCTGACTTCCAATGTGGTAAAGCTATCATACTTTCTGGCCTTATTCAGACTCTTGTGAGCTCCATGTCTTGTTATTTCCTTCTTGTTTAGTCGTAAGAAGTCAATTTATTGTTTGGTGTTATTATAGTCATGTTTGGCGAATTGGTATGGCTATATGTATAATTTTGGCTTGCCTACTACATTTAGTTCTGCTCGTGTAACTGTTAACGTGATCCCTTAAATGTGGCGGTTAGATCTTCACAAAGATTTTCTCTCTAAACTGTTCTCGTTTCCCCCTTATCATCCAAGAGTTTTTTTGCTGTCATCAACTTTGGTTAAGTTAAATGCCCTGCCTTGGGCACTTTTCGTTGTTCATGAAAACCCAGAATCAATGTCGGGTTCGCTGAATTGTAGCTTCTGACAGTGCTTTTAATTAATTGAACTTCTTAATGCAGTTACTGTGAATGCTTTGCCGCTGGTGTCTACTGTGTGGAGCCATGTGCGTGTATGGATTGCTTCAACAAACCTGTCCACGAGGACACTGTCCTTGCAACTCGCAAACAGATTGAATCCAGGAATCCTCTTGCTTTTGCTCCCAAAGTGATTAGGACCTCGGATTATCTATCTGAAGCCAGGGTTGGTCAGCGAATTCTGGACTTGTGTTCTGCTCACTTGCATTTAAATACTCAGTTTAATTATTCATTTCAGGATGAATCCAGCAAAACTCCTGCTTCAGCTCGACATAAGAGAGGATGCAACTGCAAAAAATCTGGTTGCCTGAAGAAATATTGTGAATGCTATCAGGTTTCTTTTCATCTTTTCTGATTTTGCGGGCCGTTCCTTTAGTCTGTAAGCTAACGGAATCTTTCCATTGAAGGGTGGAGTTGGATGCTCCGTTAACTGCAGATGTGAAGGTTGTAAGAATGCGTTTGGTCGAAAGGACGGTAAGATGTGGTTTTACGAGTCTCGGTATTTTGGTTTTAAATTTTATTTTCCTTTCCTTTCTGAGTCGGGCTTTTGTTTAACAGGCTCAGAAGCTGAATTTGAAGAAGACGAAACAGACACAACCGAGAAGGGTATACAGAAATCCTCAATCCAGAATGATCTGGAGCAGAATCTTGGTTCCGTCCCTCCTGCAACACCTTTATATCAAGGAAGGTAAAAATTATACGAACATCTTTGTATCCAATTGCTAAGGTTGTTAAGAAATAATATGGTTGTTTCATTTAATGTTCTTGTTCTGTTAGACAAACAGGCCAGCATCCATTCTCCTCGAAGAACAGACCCTCTTTTCCTGGTATTGGCTCTTCTTCTGGTTCGTATGCCAGTCATGGGTTCGGGAAACTGAGCTTTTTACAACCTTCGACGAGGTTAGATAAGCATCTGGAAACTGTTGTTGAAGATGAAATGCCGGATTTTCTCCAAGCTCAATCTCCTATGAGTTGCATCAAGACATCGTCTCCCAACAGTAAGAGAGTCTCGCCTCCTCACAGTTTAGGGACGTCGAGAAGCAGCCGTAAGTTGATACTTCAATCTATTCCGTCTTTTCCTTCCCTCACCCCCAATCACTGACGGAGTCTTCACCTCTGTGAAACTTGAAGGAAGTTGTTTAAAGTGGTTATATCAGTTATGTTCTTTTATTTGTATGCTGGTCGAGCTTACTCTTCAACCTTGTATCGTCGTCCATGTTTCTGTAATAAGCAACTATGTTTATAAGCTGTTGAAAACATCATGTTTCATAAAAGCCAGTCTATGATTGATACTACACACAATGTCACTCAAAGCTTTCAACATAGTATACAGAGTTAAATTTTGATAATATACATGTTCAGCAATCTTCTACTGTTGCTTAATTAATTTACATGGTGGTAAAATGGAAGTAGCAGCCATATATTATTTGTCACCCCCTTGTTTTTTTTTTTTTTTAGTAGACAATTGTATTCAAACAAAAGCAAGGTTCAGTCCCTAACAAAGAGACTCGGGGAGATGAACCTGGGAATACAATCGATCCACAGTTGATTACATGTAGTAAAAACAGCAAATTGCGCTAGCTTGTGGGCTACAATATTCCTCTCTCGAGGAATAAAATAACACGAACCACAAGTACTACGAATCAAAAGATCTCGAATTTCACTAAGGATGTTGGCATTCGGGTGACAGCTGTTATGCGAGTTGAGGCCTTGAATAACCTTTAATGCATCACTCTCAATGGCTTTGATGGGGATCTGTCTTTCAATAGCAAGTGAAATACCTTGTCTGAGTGCAAAGGCTTCGGCCATCTCCACGTCTCCGAAGCTTCGAAGCCGTTGAGAAAAGGTTGCATGCACCAAACCTTGCTCATCCCTGAACCAACCTCCAAACCCAAAAAAGGCCATTCTCCTTCCGAACGGCCGCATCTGTTGCCAAGATCAGACCGATCGGATTTGTGATAGGACCTTCCCACACTGCTTCGCTTTTGGATATTATTCCTGTGTGAGCCATGGGCTGTCTAATTTCCTGTTTAAAGTCACGAATATTCACTTCCACCGACCAGCTCAAGAACTCAGCAGGATAAGCTCTCCCGTCGTGTAAAGCTTCATTTCTAGATTTCCAAATACTCCAAAGGCCAACACAGATGATCTCCAAAACAGAAGCTGGATGGACAAGAAGGATCATAACGAGTTGGTCGTGGAATTCAATATCCTTACCTGAAATTCGTTGGTCTTTCCACAAGTCCCAAACACCTAAAAGCTTCCAGAATTCTTTAGTCCAAGGACAATCAATGAAGATATGGGTGTTAGACTCAAAACCACCGCATCTTGGACAATGAAGACGGTTGAAAATATGTTGATGCCGAAGGTTACTCATGGACGGGATGGATTTGTGAAGTATGCGCCAGACCAGATGTTTGGCACGAGGCAGTATTTCCAATTTCCACAGAATATTCCACCAGGAACCTGTGCTTGAAGCACTGCTAGTTTCTTCAGTCTGAGATTTGTTCTTAAGCAGGTAATAACCACTTTTAACTGAGTATTGGCCATCATTTGAGAAGTTCCAAATAAGTCTGTCTGGGGCTGTGGGATTGCTTGGGGGAAGTGAAAGAATTCGGTAAACGTCGATGGGCCAAAAGGATGATTGAATAAGGTCAATGTTCCAACCCCCACTCACAGTTTTAAGGTCTGCCACAATTTGAATACCTTGCATCCGAGGAGAATAGACTGTCATTGCCATTCCATTTTCTAACCACACATCTTCAAAGACCCTCACCTTTTTACCATCTCCAATTCTCCATCGGCATCCCTTTTCCATAACCTCTCGTCCCCAAATAAGACTCGACCAAATATGTGAACATCCAGGTTTGATCTCAGCTTCCATAATACTACAACTTGGGAAGTACTTATTCTTCAAGACTCTACTGACAAGTGACTCTTGGAATTGGATGATTCGCCAAACTTGACTAGCTAGCAAGCACTTATTGAATGTGGTTAAATCTCGAAATCCCATTCCACCATCCCTTTTATTGTTACACAAAACCTTCCAGTTGATCCAGTGTAGCCTGTTCTTTTCCCCCGTGGCTCCCTACCAAAATCTCGAAATGATGCTACGGATATCGTTACACAGATGAACTGGGAGCTTGAAAACCCGCATAACATAGGTTGGGATGGCTAGCAAAACAGCCTTGAGCATGACTTCTCTACCTGCAGTGGAGAACAAATTATGATTCCAGCTTTGAACCTTCTTCCAAATTTTATCTTTCAGTGCTCCAAAGGTCTTTCTTTTGTTTCTTCCCACCATTGAGGGTAGTCCAAGGTATGTATCATGATGTTTAAGGATTTGCAGTCCGAGAATTGCACCGATAGAATTGCGTCTCACGGTGGGCACATTGGGGCTAAATGAGATACTCGTTTTCTGCATGTTCACCTGTTGTCCGGATGCCACCCCCATACTGATGAATAATTGCCATGATTTCGTTCGCATCTTCCTCCTCAGCCCTGGAGAAAAGAATTGAGTCATCTGCAAAAAATAGATGGCTAATTTGTGGACCCCCACGCTTACATTTCATTCCCACCATCTTTCCCTGGGAAACAGCTGAATGGAGAAGAGTAGAGAATGCCTCTGCACACATGATGAACAGATATGGAGAAATTGGGCAACCTTGTCTCAGTCCTCGTGAAGGAGTTATTCTTCCCCTAATCTGGCCATTGAAGGCGAAGGAGATCTAAGAGGTTGAGATACAATCCAATACACGTGCAATCCAAAGTTCAGGAAAGCCCATTTTACGCATGACGACTTCAATGAATCTCCATTCAATCTGATCATATGCTTTACTCATGTCGAGTTTAAGGGCCATGAATCCTTTACTCCCATTATTTCATCTGCTCATAGAATGTAAAAGCTCAAAAGCAATAATTGCATTATCCGTGATAAGTTGATCAGAAATAAAAGCACTTTAGGTATCAGAAATTAGAGATGGGAGTATAGTTTTCATTCTCGTTGCTAAACATTTAGAAATAATTTTATACAAAACACTGCATAAGGATATAGGTCGGAATTCAGAAATGTACTCCGGAGAAGATTTCTTTGGGATAAGCACAACCGTCATTTTATTGATTGATCGAATAGAATGCCCGTCATTGAGAACCTTAAGACAAGCTGCTTTAATTTGGTGCTTAAGCGTCTCCCAATGGTTCTGGAAGAACAAAGCATGGAAGCCATCCGATCCATGTGCTTTGTGGGTTCCAATGCTAAAAAGTGCATCCAAAATATCCTCCATCTTGAACGGCTTCATGAGGAATTGGAAATGAAATTTGGAAAATTTACAAAATACACTTCTTATATAGGATGCAGTTACAGTTTACAGATTGTATTTTACAAATTTACATTCTATATTTTGCACAATAATGGTTCCAAAAAAATTACAAACATTTTCTTATATAACTGTTTGCATATTACTTTTTTAATTATTGATTTTTTAGTAAGGTTCTGTTTGATGCAAATTAAAATTTAAGTTAGAGTCAACATCAACATCAATCATATATTTCTTGGAATTCACACATTTTCAATCACATCTCATCAATTTTTTATCAAATTTTACCAAAAATCTGATTTTAATCTCTACCAAATAGGACTAAATATCTTTTTCTTTAAAGGGTTTCTTGGTATCATTTTTTTTTTTTTCCCCTTTCCCCCCTTCCTTCCCTGGACTCTCACATAAAAGCAATAAAAATTATTTCTAGCAAGTCAATGCATAAAATATTGAACATTTTTAGAAAATACATGATTTGATTCATCTTTTAAAATTGTGAAATAAAAAAAAAAAAAAAAAAAACACATTCTTAATTATATTCTAAGTAAAAAATTGTTCAATGAAAAAAACTATACAGTCAACTTTTGATATTAGTTGTTATTTTGTAGCTAAAATTTAATTTCTTATTCATTTTGAGTTGGGTAATGTTGTAACTTAAAAAAATGTAAAGGGTGCTTGTGCAGTTTTATTGTTATAATAATATCTATTGCAAATGAATTTTTTCCTGTGAGAATGGTTCATAAAAAGAAGAATCTTATAATAACGAATAAAAATGTGTAGAACCGAGGAAAAAGTTGATATATGCTGCAATGAGGACTCAATTGAATGTCAGTTCATGGAGTGATAGATGCTCGAGGGGTGGGGGGGGTGTGGAATAAATAAATAAAATAAAATAATAATTAAAATTTGGAGAGAAAAAAATAGTCTCCAAAGTCCAACTGAAATATAGTACAAAGGATGTCATATTTTATTGTTTCCCCTATTTTTCTATTTTTAATGGGAAATTGTAATTTTTAGCAAAAATTATTTTTTATCATCACTGTAAAACGTAGTATCTGGGTGTGCAAATTTTCCATGAAATTATAATAGAGTTGGCTATTCCTCGAGACAGTCCTAACAATGTGGTAAATTTATGAATGTTGTTGCATCGGAATTTATGTAGTAGTCCACAACACAGACCTTTCGAACAATGTTCTAAAGCTTTGCTATCAGACACTCTTTTTACCCTTCTCACACCTTTTCCATGACCATCCTTCTTGTTAAAGACCTGATCTACTTTGTCCACAGATTTTCAACACCGTTCTTCATAGGAACTAAAGATATCATAAATGACCAATTCACCAGACATCACCAACAGAAAATCCAGTGTTCAAAGATTTTTCAAGAGTGCCACTACATGTTGAAAGGCGTTCAAGAAAAATATCAAGAGAAAGAACCAAAAAAAAGTGAATAACCCGAATGGATAATAACGAAATATATCAAGTGACAAACATTAGAATTCCTCAAACAAAATCAACATGGAAACTCAAAATGCAAAGGATATTATGTTTTCTAACATTGGACAGCCACAGAATTGTACTCTCCTCAACATAAAAGTTCTTAATTACTCGAAAAAAAAAACAAAATATGATTTACTTTCATATTCTTGTCTCTGTCAAGCAAAATCAGCTCACAAAAGACATATCAGGCACCAACCACTTCAGTTGCCTCGTCCATTGGCTCCTCAGCAGGCCTGTCCAACTTCACTCCAACATCTTCACTGTAATCACCATGAACCTACATAGCCATGGAAATAATAAGAAATACAATTTATCTCATGACACTACATCCAAAAACAATACAATTGAGCACTTCATGATAGTGAGCATAGGTGAATAGAGTTATCCAAACTGAGCCACAGCCAGAAATGGGGGGGGGGGGGGGGGGAGCCAAAGAAGTAGATTGATATAATCAAATAGAGTATTTGCTAAAGCACAAGCTAATGATGAGAACCAAATAGCAAAAGTAGAAACTTACCTCCATCAACTTGCCAAGGTCAAATTTAGGAGCTTTCAATATCTTAACCTTCCGGATATACACATTCTGCAGAGGGTAAATGCTTGAAGTTGCTTTCTCAATCTCTTTCCCAATTGATTCAGGAATAAACTTCTGAACCAAATCCTTGAGATCACAGGATTGTGCCTGGTTTATCATGATCTCCCTCATCTTACGGCGTATCTAACAACAAAAGAACAAAATCGATTAAAAACCAACAAAAATGATATAATAAATCATTTCCTTTTACAATAATGATTCTATCTATTATATAGAGAGAATTAAGCTGTAACACAAACACAGAGGGTCTCTGAATATTGCAATTTACTTGTCGAATTTGGCTTGATTGTGCATAGCATGTCCTCTTTTGCTGGTTTGCACGCTTTTTAGTGAAACCGATGCAGAACATTCTCAGAGTATAGTTGTCTGTAGTCTTGACATCAACATGAGCCTCAATCAAGGACTGCCATTTCCTTACAAGTGACCTTAATTTATCCGTAGTGAAGTTCATACCCTGCAATTTAAGTTGAAAAAAAAAAGCACAGATAAGAAACTATGCATGTAACACCAAATGGAAACAACCAAGTGCTTCAGCTAATTATCATACCCAGAAGTTGGTAAGAACATTCTTTCCCTGAACATCCTCAGCTCTCAGTCGGATCTTCCTGAAGGAGTGGTCTTCATCACCTTGAAGATCAGCCAAAGACACTTCAAACACGCGATGCTTGAGCCCTTCTGAGGCAATCTAACAGAGGAAAGAATGTCAACTAAATGCTTACAAGTAGCTGAGTACTAGCACAAAAGATAGTTTCCAAAAAGACCCATGTTAAAAAATAATGTGGCAAAAATGAAGTTCATTAGTGCAGGCTCTCAAATATTAGCCTTTTAGATGGTTTGGAACATAGGGTGAAGGAATGAATTTATAAAAGCGTCCATCACATCATTTATTAATTTCATTTTTACAGTAAGTTACTTTTTCCTTATTTTCACTTGTTCAGTATTCAAAAACGTCAAAATATTTATTAACCCAAAAACTTGCGTCTAGCATTGCAATTCCCTCACAAATGTAACTCATAATCATTGAATAACTTAAATCATTTAAAATATCTATAAATTTTTCTTTTCGCTTTTGTTTCAACTTTCAAGGTTAGTTCGAATTGTTTACTTTTATTTATAGCAAATCAAATAATTAAATTAAGTTTTTCCAATTATTCAGCATTAGGCGGGCCTCATGGCGTTTTTTTTTTTTTTTTTTTTTTAAACCAGTGAGTTTGGTAACTTGAAAATTACAAGCATCTTCGCTGTGTGATAAAGCTTACACCTTGAAGCCATATCAATAGTTTCTGCATCTTTAATCACCCAGGAGGAACTGGATCATAATCCAATGGAAACCGTTTACCAGTGTCTCCTTTGATAGACGATCTAACAATGAAACTTAAAATTAAATAGAATCACTAGACCTTCTGGTTCGAAGACAATATAGATCCTTGGTTGAAGGGAAAGGTTACAACTTTACAAATGCTGAATCAGAGACTTTACTGAACAGGCGCTTCAATGGCTAAAACGATTCATCAATTAATTTTAACGGCACATTACAAAATTAATTTTAACGGCACATTACAAGAGTCAAAGATCAATTTCCAGTAAAAAACGAATATAATTTAAAGAGAGAAAATTTACCTTAGTACCCTGAGTACGAGTAACTAGGGTTTTGCCAATATTTCTGGTATTAAAAAGTGATGGCGCTTTGATATCATACCAGTCCTTCTTTGCAAATGGATCAACTCTATATGTATAACAAAACAATACACAGGCATAACAATTTAACGAAAAAGCAAAAATCTCAAGAAAAAACCTCTATGAATGTAAATGAAAACAATAAAAGTAATTAAAAATGCTCACGCTTTCTTCTTCCCTCCCTTCTTCCCCTTCGAGATCCTCTTGTTCTTCCTGTGTCACATCAGTATACAAGCAACCACTTTAGTGGGAAAAAGAAAAGCAAAAAGTTCACATATAAATATGGTATATCAGTGATGAATCAGTATATGTGGACTTTGGGAAGGACAATACCCAACAGCCATGGTTGCGTCGGCGGAGCTGCTGCAAATAGTAGGCGCGGGGAGTAAAATGCGCTCAACAAAACCCTTAGGTTATCCAGGCGGTTTATATAGGAAAACGATATCGTCTTGCTTATGGGCCTTTTGGTCATCATTTGTTGGTTAGTTGGGCTGAATATCTGTGCAGAAAAATTTGTTGTAAATACCATTTAAGCCCATATATTTGGCACCGACTTTTTTTTTTTTTAATGTTTTTTAAAAATCACTCGGACAGTCATAATTTTTAGAATAATTCTATGAAGACATTTTTAATTGACATTATAACATAACGAACATACATTGGATGGTGTAAATAACTATCACACTACTTATTTTTTTTCCACTCAATGTATGTGCATCATATCACAATGTCACTTAAAAATGTCAATTAAAAATGTCTCCTAGAATTACTCTAATTTTTATGTAAGGAACTTTAAAGGTAATTTTTTTTTTTTGAAAGTTTTTAAGATAATATTTAATATTAAGAAACTTCCTCATTTGGTTAAAAAATAAGATTTTATTAAAAAATATATATATAATTAAATTGATAATTAAATAATTAAGGTCATGACTATACAATTTATGGTCACAAGTCAAAAGTTCAAATTTTAAAGGTCACAAATTACAAATTTTATAAGTCACAACTTATTTTTCGATCACAAATTATCAAATTTATTGGTCACGACATCTTTTTAGGTCAAAAATTCTGAAAATTTAGGTTACGGCTTATTTTTCGATCACAAATTATAAATCTCGTAAGTTACAACTTATTTATCGTTCACAAATCTCGAATTTTGTAGATCAAAACTTTTTATCGGTCACAATTTTTACAATATGTGGTCATAACTTATTTTTCGATCACTGTTTACAAATTTCTTAAGTCGGAACTTATTTATAGGTCACAAATCTCAAATTTTGTAGGTCACAACTTTATCTCAAAAAAAAAAAAAAAAAAACTTTATCTCAATCGAAAATTTCAAGTTAATCGATCACAACTTATCTGTTAATCAGCCACAATCACTTATAATTGGCCACAAACAAGTTATTTGACCCCCACCCCACCCCAATAACACTACTCTACCCACCACAACCACCACCAACCTCCGCCGCCATCGTCACCACCGTCGTCATCGCCACAAACACTTGCACCGCTATCATCCACCTACCACAACCACCTCATCAACTCATCACCACCTCCACAAACCTCGCCACCAACAAGCCCAAAACTAACTACCAACTCAACACTACCAACACTGCCAACAAAATCTCACATGCACCATTGGCGCTGCCAACAGCACCACCTCCACCACAACAATCGTGATCCACTTGCATCAATATCATCAATGCACGACAACCTAACAACGTCACACCATTGCATGCATTCGAACCTGCTACATACCACACCGAATGACAAACTAAACAATAACATGCCGGTACCGACGATTAAGCACAACTTTATCGCCGACACCACTACACAACAGGAAACCCTCCACCGCCTCACAATAAGGTGGCACCACCCCATTCCCCCACATGCATCACATCAACTACAACCTCGCCTCCACCAGACAAAAAGTTACATCATCACCTCATAGCTAGTCACCTTCTCACAATCGACATCGACATCAACAAGAGGTGATGCGAACCCCTTTGGTGCTTGAACCAAAAATTCACAGAATAATTTGAAATCGAACTCGAGAAAGCTAAAATGGTAAGAAAGTGATAAATCTTGACTCAAGCTCACCATAACCAAAATTTCAAGGAAAATAAACCCTAGCCCAATGGAGAGAATCAAGAAAATTCCAAGATATTTGTGGAATCAACAACAAATACACGAACAATGTTTTCAAATATAAGTTGAAGAAATTTCAAAGAAAGTTACAAGATAAGAAAGGACTTTACCTCTCTATTATGCTCTCAAGAGTCTTCAAATGCCAAGCTAAAGAACTAGGGTTTGAGAGTAATGATATTTATAGTACGAAGTTTGGAAAAGAAAGAAAAAAGAGAAAAATGCAATAAAAACCCCAAGAATTTGAATTCAGCGATTTTTGGTCGACCGGTACGGTCGACTGAACCACTTTCGGTAGATCAAATGGTCAACCTAAAGAACCTTTTTGGTCGAACGATATCAGCCGAAACTGACAGAGACCGCCTCTAAAAATCTTGCAGACTTTCGGTCGACCAAACTTGCCTGAACCTCCAAAATTAGGCAATTGACTTCGATCTTATTTTCTTCCTTGTAGACTTGATTTCGGAGCTTGTAAATGAGTCCCGTCATTAACTCTTTGACCTCTTTGGCCTTAGATCTCGTCATGGGCTCCATCGAAACTCCTATCAAATGTTGACTTGGTTGACTCCCTTGATTCTCATCATCTCCTCCCTCTTGAAAATGATTCAATCTCGAATCTTCACTTGCATCAAAAGGAGATAAATAAGAGACATTGAAAAAACCGACATATTGTATTCACCTGGGAGGTCAAGCTTGTAAGCATTGTCATTAATTTTCTCAATGATTTGAAAGGGACCATCACCACGTGGTTGCAATTTAGATTTTATTTGATTTGGGAACCGCTCTTTCCTCAAACATAGCTACACACAATCACTTGGTTCGAATGACACCCGTTTTCGACCTTTGTTGGCACTGGAAGCATATTGTTCATTCTTTCTCTCGATTTGGAGTTTAACCTTCTCGTTGAGGGATTTAACCAGCTCTGCCTTTCTCCTCCCATATAAACTACCTCTTTCGTCAATAGTCAAAGGAATCAAATCTAAAGGAGTTAGTGGGTTAAAGCCATAAATAATCTCAAATGGAGAAAAAGTAGTAGTAGAATGAACACTTCAATTATAAGCAAATTTAACAAAATGTAGACACTTTTCCCAATTCTTTAGATTGCTTTTGAGGATAGTGCGAAAGAGTTGTGTTAATGTTCTATTAACCACTTCGGTTTGGCCATCCGTTTGGGGGTGACAAGTTGTTGAAAATAAAAGTTTAGTCTCCAATATTCCTCATGAACCTTCCAAAAGTGGTTAAGAAATTTGACATCTCTATTCGACATAATGCTCTTAGGGACTCCATGAAGTCTCACTATCTTTTTAAAGAATAGGTTGGTTATGTGAGTCATCAGTTTTTGACAAGCAAGGAAATGTGTTATTTTACTAAATCTATCAATGACCACAAAAATTGAATCACAATGACCACAAAAATTGAATCACTCCCCTTTTTAGACCTAGGTAAACCCAAAATAAAATCCATAGAAATCTCGGTCCATGGTTAACTAGGAACCGGTAGGGGTTTGTATAATCTATAAGGTGCTACTTTGGACCTGGCTTTCCTACAAGTGATGCACCTAGAACAAATTCTTTATGCATCCCTCCTCATTTTAGGCTAATAGAAATGTTCTTGTAAGATTTTCAAAGTTCTCTTCACACCAAAATGACCCATTAAACCTCCCTCATGGATCTCCCTCACCAACAACTCCCTCAAAGAGCAATTAGGCACACAAAATTTATTCGTACGAAACTAAAAACCCTCATGCCTATAATACTTATCACATGCAACACTTTCACATGACACAAAGGCACTCGTGAAGTCCCCATCATTCATATACAAGTCTTTTATACTTTTAAAACCCAACAATTTTGCACCCAATGTAGTAATAAGAGCATACCTTCTAGATAGTGCATCGGCTACTACATTCTCTTTACTTTGTTTGTATTTGATGACGTAGGAAATGTCTCCACATACTCCACCCATTTGGCATGCCTCTTGCTCAATTTTCCTTGCCTTTTCAAGTGTTTCAAAGACTCGTGGTATGTATGAATGACAAATCCCCTTGGCCATAAGTAGTGATGCCATGTCTTCAATGCTCTTACCAAGGCATAGAGCTCCTTGTCATAGGTGGGGTAGTTCAAAGTGGCCCCGTTGAGCTTTTTGCTAAAGTAAGCAATCGGTCTCTTCTCTTGCATCAACACCGCTTCAATACCTATCCCTGAGGCATCACATTCAATCTCGAAAGTTTTGTCAAAGTTAGGCAATGATAAAATGGGTGCGGTGCACAATCTTTCTTTTATTTCATTAAATGATCTTTCTTGTGCCTCCCCCATTTAAAACTCACATTCTTTTTAACAACCTCGATAAGTGGTGAAGCTAGAGTGATAAAATCTTTAATAAAATCACGATAAAAACTAGCTAGCCCATGAAAACTTCTTACCTTAGTGACACTTTTGGGAGTTGGCCATTCCTTATTGGCCTTGATCTTCCCCTCATCAACTTCAATTCTCCTAGTTCTAACAACAAAGCCAAGAAAAATAACACTCTCCATGAAAAATTACACTTTTTGAGATTGACATATAATTTGTTTTCCTTTAAAACCCAAAGCACACATCTCAAGTGTTCAATATGCTCATCCAAATTCTTACTATAAATCAAGATATCATCAAAGTAGACTACCACAAATTCTTCAATGAATGTACGTAAAACATAATTCATTAACCTCATAAAAGTGCTCGGTACATTTTTGAAACCAAATGGCATAACCAACCACTTATATAAATCATACTTAATTTTAAATGCGATTTTCCATTCATCTCCTTCTCTCATCCTAATTTGGTGGTATCTACTTCTCAAATCAAACTTACTAAAAATGCAAAAACCATGCAACTCATTTAACATGTCATCTAACCTAGGAAAGGGATGTCGATACTATACCGATATGTTATTGATGGCTCATCAATCAACACACATTCTATATGTTCCATTCTTCTTGTGCACTAGTAGCACGGGCATGACACAATGACTCATGCTCTCACGAACATATCCTTTGCTCATCAACTCATCGACTTGCTTCTGGAGTTCTTTGGTCTCTTTCGGGTTGCTTCGGTATGCCAGTCTATTTGGAATGACAGCCCCGGGAATGAAATCAATTTGGTGCTTAATGCCTCTAACATGTGGAAGTCCACTAGGCATCTCTTCCGAAAAAACATCATCGAATTTCTGCAACAAAGAGATAGCTAAATTGGGGAGGGAAGCATGAGATTCATCAAGTGTGAGGGACTCCTTATACACCAAAAGTATTTGTTGATTTTCCTTTCAGGGCCTCTCCACATCACCTTTGTTAGCATAAAAATTTTATTCTTTTCTTAAGCTCTTTCTCCGTCTTTTTCTTCTTCTTCTCTCCCTCACTACGCTTCTCACCTCTCTTTTCACTCTCTCTTTGCTCCCCACTCAAATCCACCCTTTTCTTTCCTTTTCCTCTCCCTCCTCCTTCTTGAGCTTCAATTGGTCCTTATAAACTTCTTTCGGACTCAAAGGTAGTTGTGTTACGGGTTTCCCATTCATTTGGAAGCTATATCTATTCTTCCTCCCATCATGCACCACCTTCCTATCATATTGCCAAGGCCTACCCAAAAGTATATTTGTAGCTTGCATGGGAACCATATCACAAAGCACTTGATCATCATATGTCCCAATGTTGAAAGCAAGAAGTACTTGCTTACTTACCTTCAACTCTCCATAATCACTCAACCATTGCAACTTATAAGGACTAGGATGTGGCATCAACGGTAATCCCAACTTCTCCACCATGCTAGTGCTAGCCACATTTGGGCAACTTTTCCCCTTCATAATGATGTTACAAACTTTATCTCTCACAAGACACCTAGTGTGGAAAATATTTTCTCTTTTCTTAGCCGTTTCATCAATTTTAGCTTGAGTGTTGAGAGATCTTACGGTAACCAAAGACTTTGGTGGACTAACAATTCCCTCCACCTCTTCCTCACTCTCACTATCATCTTCCCCTTATACCCTTTCTTCATCCTCTTCATCTCCGGAGTACCACTTCTCATTCTTAATGAACATCACTCTATTGTTAGGGCACTCTCAAGAATAAAGCCCCCAACCCCTATATTTAAAACACTCAATATCCCTACTCCTAGAAGTAGTAGGAACAACATTGGGCTTGTCCTTGAGGAAGCCAACTTCCTTCTCCTTGGATGTTTCAACTTTGTCCTTAAGTGGCATTTTATCACCCTTGTCATCATCTTCATCATCATCATATTCATCTCTAGCTCTTCTTCTATGACCCTCCTATCATTATTATTCCTTGGTGGTGGAACTTCCCCACAGTCTCCAACCTTGCTAATTTCCCCTCCAACCTTCCTCACATATCCGCCATTATAACCATGAGAGCTTGTTAATATCCCTCAATTCTTGAGTTTGGGCATTTGAATTTTGCCCACTTAAAGTATGTGTATATGACATGGAGTGCAAGTGTCCTCATAAAATATTTTCTCTCGTGTTTCCACTCAATTTAGGCTTTTACCCTTTAATGAGCTCACTACTCTTGCCTTTTTCCACTCCAATTTTTCTTACTCAAACTCTCCAAGGAACGTAATCAACTAGATTTAGAAATTAAATCTTATGTAGCAACATTCCACAAACAAAGACAAGGAAGTAAGTTAGGATTGACACAATAGCAAGTAGAATTTCTTTGCTTGCTACTATACAAAAAAAAAAAAAAAAAGAGATTTGAATTTATGGGACAATGTTTTTCAAAGGTGATCACAATAAGTTAGTTAAAAGGGACAAGAAATCAACTAGGAATGTGTTTGGTGTTTTGAAAGTAGAATTTAACATGAAAGTTCTCTTTGAAACATTTTATCAAACACTTAGGATGCAAACTTTGAATAGCATAGGAATTTAAGTGTTTGTTCAAATGTAACCCTCAACAATCTCAAATTTGACAACAATAACAATACCCAAGATGTAGGAATCAAGAAATACTCATGGGTATATAATATTTCCAATTTTTTAATTTTATTTATTTATTTTATTTTTTTTGGAATTTTATTTTTTTTAATGAAGAACAACAAGAACAATAATGTAAAGATAGATTTACTAATTTTAGAGTCAAACTCTGATACCGAATGATATGAACCATTTTGGTGTTTGAACAAAAAATTCTCACAACAATTTGAAATAGAACTCATGAAAGCTAAAATGGTAAGAAAGTAATAAATCTTGACCCAAGCTCACCCTAACCAAAATTCCAAGGAAAATAAACCTTAGTCCAATGGAGAGAATCGAGCAAATTCCAAGTCTTTTGTCGAATCAACAATAAATACACAAGAACAATATTCTTAAATATAAGTTGAAGAAAGTTACAAGATAAGAAATGATTTTACATCTCTAATATGCTCTCAAGAGTCTTCAAATGCTAAGCTAAAGAATTAGGGTTTGAGAGTAATGATATTTATAGTACAAAATTTGGAAAAGAAAGAAAAAAGAGAAAATTGCAATAAAAACCCCTAGATTTTGAATTTAAAGACTTTCGATCGATCAAATGGTCGACCGAAAGGACCTTTTCAATCGAGCGTTGATCAGCCGAAACTAACTGAGGCTGCCTCTAAAAATCCTGCAGACTTTCGGACGACCGAACTTGCATGAATCTCCAAAATTAGGCAAGTGACTTTGGTCTTGTTTTCTTCCTCGTGGACTTGGTTTTAGAGCTTGTAAATGAGTCCCGCCATCGATCCTTGGACCTCTTTGGCATTGGATCTCGTCATGGGCCCTACTGGCACTCTTATCAAGGGTTGACTTAGTTGACTCCCTTGATTCTCATCAAGAGGCTTCTACTTACACACCTCACCTTGCATTGATGAGGTGCCACGAGGAGCGACGATGGGTGTTGCTCTATAACGACCTATGTAGTCGCCGCGCTTGTCATGGTGTGAGGCAGGGTACTACCTTTGTCGGAGTCCGAATTTTCTGGAGAGAAAATTTGATTTTCAACTCCAGTATAATATGTAATTTTAGGGAGAATTTAGGGTTTGAAATCATCTGGGATGGGGTAGAGTGGGGTGCAGGTGGATGGCTTGGTGGGGGATATATTAATTTGATTTAATATAATATTATTAATATTAAAAAGGTAAATTAAGACCTGATTTTTGAATAAATAGTAAATCTTATATTAGAATTATGAAGTCGAAGAACATGGGCTAATGTAATTTCCATTAATTTCTATAAAATTTTCATCACATATTTCATCGATTTTCAAAATTTATTAAAATTTATTTTTAGCATAGGGGCTAAATTTTATTAAAGCAACTTTTAGCCCTTGTTTATAGGGTTAGGCAAAAGAACCGGAACCAACTGTTTGGTTCGATTCCGGTTCGACTTGGTTCTTTCAAAATTTTAAATGATTCTGATTTAAGAAATCAAGAACCAGAATCGATAGAATTAAACATGATTTTTAATTTTTTTTAGAAATACAAATTTACAAAAAAAAAAATTAGTTTTTAATCTTAATGCATATTATCCGCCCATTAGTCATTACTCATTATCCAACAACTATTAATACATTCAAAATTACAATAACTATAAGCAAAACAAGTATAACAAATAAAATATCTTAGACTAATTATCTAAATCATTTTTCTTTCATTCGTTCTGTCGTTCAGCTTCAAAGTCTTCAACCTTCAATTCTTAAAGAATCAACAAACAAGAAACATTCACTTTCCATCACACAATTAGTTGTTATATTGTTTTCAAGCATTTGCTGCACTTGTGCGATTGTTCCCTGAGTAGGTGAAGAATTATGAGAAGAAATTGAAGAATTTTACATGAAGCACATACACACGGACGATGAGATACGTTAATGTCTCGAAAGGAGTGGATATTTTGATGTCAGGGACAAAGATGACTATTAGATTTACATCTTGATCAAGGCCAGTGATCTTGCCGTATTACGAATCTTACCAACCGGAATCTACTATATCTTCATCTCTTAAGTTTGAAAATTTTGGTTTAGGAAACCAGAACCAAATCGGAACCAAACGGTTCGGTTTTTCTATTTCAAAAAGAACCAATGGTTTTTTTTTTTTTAAGACCATCGATTTTTTGTTCGATTCAATTTCCCGGGAACCAGAATCATATGAAACCATGCCCATGTCTACTTGTTTACCTCCCATTTCAGAGTATAAAAATGAGCTTTGTAATGTTGAATTTTTAAGAATATGTGAATTAAAAGTAAATTTTTCTTTTTTCGAATTTACGTGTAAAATATTTTATTATACAAGAATGTATATTTGAAAATGAGTTTAAAAATAAATAAATAAATCTTGAAATCATGGAAGACAAATAGGGACTTAGAGAATGTTTGGTAATTGAAAAACAAATATTTTGAGTGTGTGCCTGAAAAGTAATTGAAAATGGTGAAAAGCGATGAATATATAAAATTATGTGGTTGAAAATTAGTTTTAAAAAATTAGAAATAATTTTGATGAAAACAAGGTCTTAATATTGTATTTGTTAAATAAGTTGAAAACTATTTAAAATTAATTAAACAAATATCTTCTTTCCTCGGGGTTAATTAAGTTTGCCCTAACATTCAAATATGTCACTAAAGTTTGAAAATCACGTGAAATGCCACTCAAGTTTTGTTCTATTTCACACCTTGCCATTCTGTCATATTTCTGCTGATGTGTCACGTTAAATTCCACTAACACAGGAAGGTCAAATGCCATGCCACTCAAGTCTTGATGTATATATGGGTATTATTAATTCCATCAAGTTTACTGAATTTTTTAATAATAACTTCTATGGAGCCCACTATCTAGTTGTATAAGAGTGTTCATTAAATTAGGGAAGTTGTCATCAAATTCATGTCCGATCGATAGTTCCACTACCTCCATAATCCCATTTTACAGATCTAGTTGGGCTTTCACGTTTCTGTCACCTGAATATAAAGTTTGTAAATCAAAACATAACATGAATGTTGGAGAATTTTTGAGTAAAATGCAATAGAAAATCTTAGTTTTCTTGTATTGTAATAAGGTGATCCTTAATAACTAGTAAGTTGCAAGATTGTTACTAGCATACAAGCAAAATATACCTCTTATAGCACGCATCTCCCAACCTAGTAAATTAAAAAGGACCAGTAGTTAAAGATTTGGATAAAGCATAAATTTCCTTAAATTTTTCTCTTACCCTATTTCTTTCATTTAGTCCATAAATTACAGCAACACCATTTTGGTCCATGAATTGCAGAAAAACCAATACAGAATTAGCCCATACAACCTATTCATTGCAATCTATCAAAAGACAAACTAAACCAGTCAATAAATATACAAAGCTGGACACCACATCATATCCACGTAATCAAGTTATTTGTCCATACAAAAATCATCAAAAGTAGCTAGACATACAAAATACAACAACTATTTCCATGCTGACAAGACGTGATAGTTCTCAAGTAATTTCTCCATCATATTTGCATGGATGAATTCACAACTTTTACCTGTCGTGGTACTGAACTTTTTCTCTTGGAATTATCTCTTGGTTTAGGCAATGTTGAGTCGACTTGATGATGTCATGGATTGTGACTACAAAATTGGTTGTTTAGCACCCATCTGTGATGTGGGTTGTGAAAATGAATTGACTGCACCACTTGTTTCAGTAAATGCGCCTACTGATAAGTGCTTTACTAGCACTTTATTTCTTTACTTGTTGCCTCGAATTACTGTTAGTTTGATCCTAATTAAGTATTGCTTAATGCATTTTATGTTTTATATTGTGTAGGATCGCAAATGACAAGAAAAGAAGGAAAAAGGACCAAAAAGCACGTAAAAAGGAAGTTCGAGGACCTGGCATGTAAATAAGTTACAGCCGCAACATGAAAGTCACGGCCGTAAGCAGTTGATTGAACAAAAATCACGAAAATCTGCAGAAACCAAGTTACGGCCGTATTGGAAGTTTCTCACGGCCGTAACAAGTTGTTAGTCACGGCCGTATTGTGAAGAAGTCACGGTCGTGAGGAAATGTTGAAGGATGTTACGGCCGTATTGAATGCAAAGTCACGGCCGTAAGAAGTGAATCAATTGCGTAGAAAAGAAACAGAAAGTGAGTTACGGCCGTAACTTAAGCCCGAAAAAAGAAAGGAAATTGTTTCCTTTTTCAACTTAAACTCTATCTTTGGTATTTCTTTTTGGCTAAGCTAGGGCACGAATTTGGGCTCTATAAAAGGAGCAATTCAGTACCAAAGAGAGGGAGGAGATTTATTTTTGAGAGCCACCAATATCAAGGTTTGAAGAGAAGAAATTCCGGGCAAAATCAAGGTTAATCAAGACAATTGCTCCTTTTGGTACTGAATTCCCCAAAAATATTGTCTTGATATTGGTGGCTCTCAAAAATAAATCTCCTCCCTCTCTTTGGTACTGAATTGCTCCTTTTATAGAGCCCAAATTCGTGCCCTAGCTTAGCCAAAAAGAAATACCAAAGATAGAGTTTAAGTTGAAAAAGGAAACAATTTCCTTTTTTTTTTCGGGCTTAAGTTACGGCCGTAATATAAGGAGTTACGGCCGTAACTCACTTTCTGTTTCTTTTCTACGCAATTGATTCACTTCTTACGGTCGTGACTTTGCATTCAATACGGCCGTAACATCCTTCAACATTTCCTCACGACCGTGACTTCTTCACAATACGGCCGTGACTAACAACTTGTTACGGCCGTGAGAAACTTCCAATACGGCCGTAACTTGGTTTCTGCAGATTTTCATGATTTTTGTTCAATCAACTGCTTATGGCCGTGACTTTCATGTTGCGGCCGTAACTTATTTACATGCCAGGTCCTCGAACTTCCTTTTTACGTGCTTTTTGGTCTTTTTTCCTTCTTTTCTTGTCATTTGCGATCCTACACAATATAAAACATAAAATGCATTAAGTAATACTTAATTAGGATCAAACTAACAGTAATTCGAGGCAACAAGTAAAGAAATAAAGTGCTAGTAAAGCACTTATCAAATCCCCCCACACTTGAACCATTGTTCGTCCTCGAATAATGATAGAAAAGAACTAAAGCACGACTCGAATGAACATGTTAGACTTTTAAATCTGGAAAGTCAAGGTCACAACCCACTTCTTTTTAGCATGAAAATCAAATTGCATAATCGGAATGTGTTAGTGTGTGTAAGAGATGCATCACCCAATATTCTCCGAACAAAAATGAAAATTGATACCCCAATGTGGATTATCTCCTTTCACCTCTCGTGAGTTCTCTCTGAATTTATCAATTCCCCATAAAAATGTAAGTTTTGACTAATTCAAGTAAATGCCAACAGATTAGTGCGGTTTATCACATGGTAAAAATTTAGTCAATACACAGTTTCAGATCAAAAGGGCACAAAATATAGACCAAGCAATTCAAACCACTCATAAGTACATGTAATGGGAGCCGACACTCTCACCGGATATCTCTCTTCGCACAAAGTGTATATAAAGGTGAGAATTTTACGCTCAACTCACTGCATGAAAAACTTGTTACCACAGATTGCTCAAATGTCAAAACCGGAGCCAACAATAACACAAGTGCAAAGCAAAGGTCTTTGTTGGGTCGTAGCGGGGCTTCGGGTCAGGTGGGATAAAAGGGAAACATTTAGGCTGAATCGAGAAGGAGTTTCACAAGCCGAATCGGTTCAATTATAACATTCCTTCTTTCTTCTTCAACATGAAAATAATCTTCCTGGTATCCAACTGATTTAACACTAGACTTCTATTGTGCAGCTTGAGTGTTTATTTTCAATACTAGCAAATGTTCATGACCTCGTAATTTGAGAACTGGCCTGAACTTCTCTCTTTTTTTTTTTCAAACATATACTGCAATTTTTCTCTTTTGGTCAAATCACCCCCACAATCCCCAATGACACAAGATCGAATTTCCACTTTGAAACTTAATCCACCTCAAACTTCTCAACCAACACAAGCTTGTGAATCCGTTCTCTATAGGTTCAAGAAAAAGGATAACATGAAAGAATGGGTGTCCGTGGCTTGTAGTGTGGTATTAATATTCCAAAGAAAGGCTAAGGCTCAAAGGGTCTTCTATTGGTAAATGTACAATGGTAGGCTTATTTAGAAGGCCAAATTTGGTTCATCCTATTGCCTTTACTATATTTTGCACTCGAGCCAAGAAGCTACTACGGCATGTACACAAAAGCACATCCAAGAACAAATCAACCATGCAGGACACACATTAAAAAAATAAGAGCTTTATAATAAGAGTAAAGTAGCTCATAGGCTCAAAAGCTCACAAATTATGGTTCATATGTGTGTCTCCCATCCAATTATGAGTTTTGGTCATTGCTCGGTCTTAGAGTCGAATTGAAAAATGCAAAAAATCTAGTGGCCAAATGGGTGAATCTCTTTACTCGGGGTAATTATTAGTCATATCAAATTTGGGTTTGAATCTACTAGGTTGCAGAGATATGGCATTTTGTCCCCATTTTCAAACCTATTCGGAAAGTATTGGAAAATTCATCTCTACGTGCTCAATTCATGTCCAATTATGCAATTATATTTCAAAAAAATGAACCAAAAGTGGGGTCGCTTCCTATCAAAGATTAAAGTGGATGCTGACTCAAACTGAATTTTAACGTTTCGACTACAGAAAGAAGATAACGACATTAAACTCACAATCAATTCAATCCCCCCCACACTTAGACAAAACAATGTCCTCATTGAAAAATAAAACTAAACAGTAGAAGGGGGAAAAGAAATTTTTTAAATTTGAAATTTCTGGATTTACGGCCGTAAATATGTGTCTTACGGCCGTAATCAGGCCTCTGAAAATTTTGGGGAAGAAGTTAATTACGGCCGTAAAGATGTGTCTTACGGCCGTAAGGTGGTGTCTGAATAAAAGTTTAAAAATTGAATTACGGCCGTAAGGTTTTTTTTTTTTTAAATGACTAATTAAACTAAAATTAACCAAAAAATGAAAACACGAAAATAAAAAAATTAAAAAGTTGAGGAGGTAAAGAAACTCCCCTCTCGGGTTGCCTCCCGAGCAGCGCCTTTGTTTACTGTCGTTGGCTCGACAGGTTGTTTCCTCCTTCAACCGGGATTAGGTGGATTTCCAAAGCTCAACTTCTTTTTCATATTTTTCATCAGGGCCTGCAAGACAGGGGGCAAAAGCATGTCATCAGAAGTTGGCAATGTAATACACGAGATTTTACCTGGCTTTCCACCATTTCCACCAAATTTGAAAGTTTCCTGTACTGAAGAATCAATAACATTAAAAGAATGAACAGGATTATCATCATCGAGGTAGTTCACAGAATCATAAATATTAAACTGAATAATCTCATTATCAAATTCCATGGTAAGTGAACCACTACTAACATCTATCTTGGTCTTAGATGTTTTTAGAAATGGTCTACCTAGCAAAATAGGAGTAGAGTTGGGGGAATGGTCATCATTCATGTCTAATACATAAAAATCTACAGGAAATACTAACCCGCCCACTTGCACTAGAATGTCTTCAACTACCCCATCAGGATAAGCATTAGAACGATCGGCTAGTTGAATTATAACATTAGTTTCAGTCAGTTTGGAAAGTTTTAATGCATTGTATGTAGACCTAGGCATTACATTTATAGATGCACCTAAATCTATTAATGCACGATCTAGTTTAGTGTTACCTATTTGGCATGGTATAGTGAACATACCTGGATCCTTGCATTTTGGGGGCAGTTTCCTTTGGAAGAGTGCTGACACATTTTCCCCCATTCTTAAAATTTCATTTCCCATCAACTTTCGTTTGTTGGTGCACAGCTCCTTTAAGAACTTCACGTATCGGGGCACTTGCTTGATTGCATCCAACAGTGGAATGTTGATTTTCACTTTCCTGAACATTTCCAGAATTTCCTTCTCCTTGCTTTCCTTAGTCGCCTTCGCTAACCTGCTCGGAAAAGGCGGTGGAGTTAGTTTCGCATTCACAATAGGTTCGGTTTTTACCTGAGAGTTTTGTGGAATGCTGTTTTTCTTTTCAACTTCTTTTTCTTCAACCTCCTCCTCTTCACTCGCGGTTGGTTTTGATTGTGGCGCCCCAATTTCTTTTCCACTTCGAAGAGTAATTGCACTTACATTCCTCGGATTCACCTCGGGTTGAGATGGCAACTTTCCTCCTGTTTGTGCTTCCAGTCTGTTGATAGCTGTGGCCATTTGACTCATTTGATTTTCCAGGTTTTGAATGCTGGATTTGGTATCCTGTTGAAATTGTAGAGTGTTAGTGGCCAAAGTTTTCATCATTTCTTCGAGAGACATACCTGATGATTGTGGCTTTTGCTGATATTGTCCCTGTGGATGGAAATTTCCTTGTTGTTGAAAATTCCCTTGAGGCTTGTTGGAGACGAAACCCGGAGGTTTGTTATTCCCATAGCTCAAGTTCGGGTGGTCCCTCCAGCCAGGATTGTAAGTGTTTGAGTACGTGTTGTATTGCTGTTTTTGAAAAGGAAACCCTTCTGCAGCCTTTACCTGTTCACCAATCTCCTCTTGGAGTACCGGGCACGCATCCGTTGCATGTCCGAAGTTAGCACATATCCCGCATGCTTTGACTTGTTGTGCACTTCCTACAGTAAGTTGTTTAACGAGATTTGTTAGTTCAAACAGTTGACTTTCTATATTGGAACTACTTACCTCGTTCACGCGGCGAACTTGCATGTCTCGGGTTGGGTTAAATTGCTGAGTGTTTTCAGCCATGTTGGAAATCAAATCCCGAGCCTGTTCCGGTGTTTTGTCCATTAAGGCACCTCCACTTGCGGCATCTATCATACTTCTGTCCATTGGTAGCAGTCCTTCGTAGAAATATTGCACCAGTAGTTGTTCGCTGATTTGATGATGGGGGCAGCTCGAGATGAGCTTCTTGAAGCGCTCCCAATATTCATACAGCGATTCACCATTGTTTTGACGAACCCCGCAAATTTCCTTCCGGATTGTTCCAGCCCGAGATGCAGGAAAATATTTTTCCAAAAATAGCCTCTTCATGTCATTCCAGGTGGTGACTGATCCGGATGGTAAACAGTATAGCCAATCAGTAGCGGCATCCTTTAACGAGAATGGAACATCCTTTAACGAGAATGGAAAGGCCCTCATTTTAATTTGTTCCTCGGTAATACCAGTAGGTCTCATACTGTCACAAACCACGTGGAATTCCTTGAGATGCCTGTAAGGGTCTTCACCAGCATGTCCTCGAAAAGTTGGCAACAAGTGAATGAGTCCAGATTTGAGTTCAAAAGTTTTTCCCTCCTCCACTGTCGGAAAAGTGATACAGAGTGGATGTTGAGCGACATCTGGAGTGGCCAATTGTTTAAGTGTCATGTTGTTGAGGTTATGAGCTGTCATTTGTTCTAGTGCTTCCCTTCTTCGCTGTCGAAAAGTTCGCTCGATTTCTGGATCAAATAAAAAATATTCAGGATTAGTGGATCGAGTTTTATGCATATAAATAAATAAATAAAAATTTCGGAATTTCAAAAATTTATTATTATTATTATTATTTTTTTTTTTGAAAAATTATAGAAATAAAGTGAAAATAAAATTAATAAAATAAAATGCAGAAAAAAATAAAATTCTAATTAACTAAACAACTAAATTGGTTGACCGTTCCCCGGCAACGGCGCCAAAAATTTGATGCGTGTCGCAATGCACCAAAATAATAAATAAATCCTTACTCGGCAAATATTAATTAATAATGTAGTAGCGAGAGTAAGGGTCGATCCCACGAGGAACGGAAACTAATTTTAGTTGTTCGATCAATTAGAATTAAAAGGGGGTTTTGAGTTGAAAATTGCAATTAATCTAAATAATCAAATAAAGATGTAAAATAGCTGGAATAAAAATCAAATAATAAAGAATCCTAGTTCTCAGGTTCGGTTGTGCCCTATCATAATATTGTCATTCCCCAAGCAACGCATGTACTATTTCCTTTGTTTTATTCAAAAAGCTCTGATTAATCCAATTCTTCCTTAATAATAATCAATTAGAATTAGTTCTCCAATCAATTTAGAGTGAATGAACAACCTAGAATAAGCTCCCTAGATTTAATTCATTAACTATGTGAAAACAAGAAGAATTAGGTGAACTAAATTATCAATTACATATGCTCGAATTGATTAATCTAGATTGGATTTTCATATGGAAATATAAAATTACCAATTGCTACTATGATTTAGATAACAAGACAAATACGAATCCAATTACCCAAATTAGCAAACATCAACACAATAATTAAAAGACAAGGCCTTAATCAATTAATAAATTGTCTTGACGAAATTAATGTTCATGAGAAATCCAATAAATAAAATATAAGAACAAGAACTGCGTTACGAGTTTGAGGAATGAATAATAAAATAATATGAACACAACTTCCCCCTTGAACTAGGTTGAGAAGATTAGCCACGCATTGCCATGAAGAATTCCCCAAAAATATTGTCTTGATTAACCTTGATTTTGCCCGGAATTTCTTCTCTTCAAACCTTGATATTGGTGGCTCTCAAAAATAAATCTCCTCCCTCTCTTTGGTACTGAATTGCTCATTTTATAGAGCCCAAATTCGTGCCCTAGCTTAGCCAAAAAGAAATACCAAAGATAGAGTTTAAGTTGAAAAAGGAAACAATTTCCTTTCTTTTTTCGGGCTTAAGTTACGGCCGTAACTCACTTTCTGTTTCTTTTCTATGCAATTGATTCACTTCTTACGGCCGTGACTTTGCATTCAATACGGCCGTAACATCCTTCAACATTTCCTCACGACTGTGACTTCTTCACAATACGGCCGTGACTAACAACTTGTTACGGCCGTAACTTGGTTTCTGCAGATTTTTGTGATTTTTGTTCAATCAACTGCTTACGGCCGTGACTTTCATGTTGCGGCCGTAACTTATTTACATGCCAGGTCCTCGAACTTCCTTTTTACGTGCTTTTTGGTCCTTTTTCCTTCTTTTCTTGTCATTTGCGATCCTACACAATATAAAACATAAAATGCATTAAGCAATACTTAATTAGGATCAAACTAACAGTAATTCGAGGCAACAAGTAAAGAAATAAAGTGCTAGTAAAGCACTTATCACCTACCCCCGGACCAAGTTGCTCAACACTCTATATGTTAAGATACAACACATGTAATGAGAATCTATCTTATACTTAGTATTAAACTTGTGCTACATTTTTCAATGTAATTTAATCTCGTATTGTAATATATCTGAATCTGAGAAGATGAAATTGTATTACATGCCATGTTCTCTTGTCTTTCAAGGCCACGATTGCTGGAGTCCACCTATAGTAGATGCAAATCACAATAAGCAATACGAATAGAATATATTCATTTAAATTGTTGGAGCATTGAACACTATAAAAGATAAAAACAATCTACTTACCTCGGCACTCATAACGATGTGCTTGATGGAAACTTTGAATGAAATCTTTTGTTGTGTCCCTTTTCTCGACATGTACTACAAGTACAAGTTCCCCTTACTTTGATAGCCCCATTTTTGTCGAGTTTCTTTTTTTTTCTTCTCTTGGGAAAGATAAGATTCTTCAGATCGATGTACGGTCTATTTATAACCTCTCTTCTTAGTTACCCCAACTTGGTGGTTTCACGGGATCACATCCACTTGAAGGCCACATTGAGCATCCGTTAATCGGGTTAATGGAGTGTTGATATGCGCGAAAATATGTTTCTACTTTAAAACACTCATCTATAAATTGCAAAAGATCCTTACGCCATTCTCGGATGCTTGCTATTGCATGAAACGTGGAATACCCGTGAGTTCCCAATTTCTACATGCACATGTTGTTCGCTAGAAACACACCGCAAGTGCACGTATCGAATACAAGTGATAGTGGACTAAATGAGTCCGGTTTATCGATCCAACAAGGATTGTCTATTTCAATTACACTCTAATTTAATCAATTTAAACAAGAAATACATACAATAAAGTTTTGGTTTTGGAAATGTTTTAGTACTAGAATCACAATTGTAAATAAATAAGTAGAAAAATGGCGATAACTTGATTATAAAGGGATGTTGGGATTCTTGATTCCACTTGACCATTACCTAATTGAATTCTCAACAAACAAATAGAAATGCAATTTACTAATCATGTTAGATCCAATTTTCCAAGCTTAGTCAATTACCTCTCTTGAGTGAAATCAACCCTAATTAGTGGAATTAACCTACTATATCTCTGTGTCGATTAAAAACACACCAATTGTATTAAACCTTTGTGAAAATAACTCAATGGATCATCTAGGATTTTAGGTATATCTCTATCCTAAATAAGAACCTAGAGCAAATATTGTATTGATATAGAATACATAACAATTTCTCAATAATTGCATATCCCATGAAATCCAAGCATAAATGTGGTCACAGTAAATGCAAGTCAATAAATATAACAATAAATGTACAAGATAATAAATAGCTTAAATTCTTAATACAAGCATTAAAATCAACTAAGCTAGGTCAAGCTTCATCAATCATCCCAACACTAAATAACTTAGTTCATAGTGAAATAACAATAAAATTCAAGAATTAAATGCATCATTTCAACTATGAAGTAAAGTAAATAGAGAAATATGAAGATTAAGCAATAATACTTCCCTTTACGAATTATTCTTACTTCAAAACATCACTATTCTTCCACAATAATGTTGGTATTTCTCCCTAAATCAACATTCATCAACAAAACTATACAAATACAAGAGAAATCATAAGAGAAAAATGAAGAAAACTTGTTTGGAACTTGAAAAGGGGTAAAAATGGCTCCAAAACCCTAGCAAAAATCACTAAAAACACCCAAATTCGCGTAGATCCGCGTACAACAGCATTTGGGCCGAATCGGGTCACACCGGGTTGGCCCAATTAATTTTTTTTTTTTATATTTGTACCACGCGATCGCGCGACACACTCCTAAACGGATCTGCACTGATTTCTGCCTTGGGCCACGCACGCCACCTGGTTCGAACCACGCGTTCGTGTGGTTCAGCTGAGTGAGTATTTTCGATCTGGTCCTTTAATTAATTGCCATCAAAGTCCTCCAACTATCAAAGTCAGTCAACTTGGTCCCCAAAATTTCCAATTTCTTTCAAATATGTCCTTCTAAAATTGCATTTGGAGTCCTTCAACTTTGAAAACTTGCAATTTAGTCCTTCGGTCAATTGTACATGTGATCCACAACTTCCCGGAAGTGACAATTTGGTCCCCAAACTTTGACTCTTTGAAGGATTTGACTCTTTTCTCCTCAATTTCTTTAATTATTCATATATTTAGCTCCTTTCTTATGCTTTCTCCATTTCGTATGATCCTTCCCAAATAGGTCCAAGTTTCCCAGGTTGATGACCGGCTACTTCGCTTCGACGTAGGACAAGATCTCCCATTCTGAACTCTCTCTTTTTGACTCGGATATTAAACTTCTTTGACATGGCCTGTTGATAAGCAGCTATTCTTAGAGCGACATTCTCCCTGACTTCTTCTAGAAGATCCAGACTTTCCCTCTGCCCCTCCAGCTAATCGGGTGATTTTGTAGCCATTGTGCTGAAGCTGGGAATCGTTACTTCCACTGGAATAGAGGCTTCCATCCCAAAGGCTAGCATGAATGGAGTTTCCCCTGTTGCTATCTTGAATGATGTTCAGTTAGTCCAAAGAATTCTCGGAAGGAGATCAGGCCAATCACCCTTGGAACTGTCAAGACAAGTCCTCAAGTCTTGCAAGATGAGCCTATTTGTAACTTTAGCTAATCCATTACTTTGCGAGTGCGAAACGGAAGTTAACATGTGTTCTATTCCCAGATTCTTACAGAATTGTTTGAAGGCTTGGCCCTCGAACTGATGCCCATTATCTGTGTTAATGTCTTAGGAAGACCAAAACAGCAGACAATTGACTTCCAAACAAATGCTTCTAACTTCTGTTCTGTGATTACGGCAAGAGGTTCTGCTTCTACCCATTTTGTGAAGTATTTTACTGCCACTGCTAGGAACTTGACTTGGCCACGAGCTATGGGGAATGACCCAAGTATGTCAATTCCCCACTGTGCAAAGGGGTATGGGCATATAATTGAAGATAGTTCTTCTGCTGGTTTACGGCTTTTGGATCTTCCCTTCCTCTTTGACCAAAACAGCGCTTACTATATGATATGAAACTGCCAGATACAAGAACAAAGTGTCTCCAGGATTTGGTTTTACCAATATTGGAGGAGTTCCCAAATAGTCCTTCAGTTTCCTGAAGGAGACATCGCATTCTTCATTCCATCTGAACTCCTTGTTTCCTCTGAGAGTCTTGAAGAAGGAAAACATTTATCTGTTGCCCTTGACATGAAACGGCCCAATTCTGCCACTCTACCCATAAGTTTCTGTACTTCTCTGGTGGTCCCGGGAGGTTCCATTGATGTAAGGGCCACAATTTTATCCAGGTTAACTTCAATGCCCCGCTGAGTGATCATGAATCCTAAAAATTTGCCCGAACTTACCCTGAAAGCGCACTTGGCGGGATTTAGCTTCATCCGATGTTGTCGGAGTGTAGAGAGGATGTCTTCCAAGTCAACTATGTGGTCTTTCTTTCTCAATCTCTTTACCACCATGTCATCAACACAAACTTCTATGTTTAGCCTGATGTGTTTAGAGAAGACCATGTTTACCAATCTTTGATAAGTAGTCCCAGCGTTCTTTAATCCAAATGGCATGACTTTGTAGCAATATATCCCTTCATTAGCCATGAAGGAAGTTTTCTCTTGATCTTCCCGTGTCATCCAAATTTGATGATATCCAGAGAATGCATCTAGGAAGCTGTAAAGTTCAAAACCTGAGGTTGAGTCCACTAATATGTCCATTCGAGGAAGAGGATAACTGTCTTTTGGACATGCTTTGTTTAAATCTATAAAATCTATGCAGACTTGCCACTTGCCATTCGCCTTCTTGACCAATACCACGTTGGCTAACCATTCTGGTTACTTTACTTCCTTGATGAACCCTGCTTTCAAGAGCTTATCTATTTCCTCCTTTATTATTTGCCTTCTTTCAGTAGCAAACTGCTTTCTTCGTTGTTTTACAGTCTTCTTGTCTGGCATGATGTTAAGCCTATGTTCAACAAGTGCGGGGTCAATCCCGGGCATATCTTCTGCGCTCCATGCAAATACGTCGATGTTTCTTCTCAAGCATTGTGACGATTCTTCTTTCATTGATTTGGGAATTTCTTTCCCAATCATGAAACTTTTCCCTTCTGAAATTGGAACTTCTTCCAATTCTTCTACTGGTGACATGCATTCTTCTGCAGGAAGTTTAATTGACATCAGATCTATTTTACCCTTTCCAATGTAGCTGATATAACAACTTCTGTCCATTGCTTGATTTCCTTGCACTATTGCTATGCCTATGGAAGTTGGGAACTTGATTGCTAAGTGATATGTTGACACTATTGCTTTCAAACCGTTTCATAATGGTCTTCCCAAGTTAGCGTTGTAAGCCATAGGGGTCTTCATGACCTGAAACGGGGTCATCTTAGTCACCAGCTTCTCTCCTGATCCAAGTGAAGCAGGAAGGTCAATTAAACCTTCGGGTCTTACGGTTCCCCCGCCAAAGCCAGTTAGCGGAGTAATGACCTGGCGAAGCCGATCCTTGGGGAGTTTCATCTTGTTGAAAACTTCCAAAGAAAGGACATTGGTTGCGCTTCCATTATCAACAAGCACTCTTCTTACACCAAAATTTGCAATCACGGCACCAATGACAACGGCGTCGTCATAGGGATATGAAATTCCTTCCATATCAGAGTTGCTGAAACTGATGTTGTTTGAGATTTTATGGTCTTGACTTGCCGACCTTTCTTTTTGATCACCCAATGCCCCGACATAAATTTTCCTTGTGTTATTTGAATCACCTCCAGAAGTTAATCCCCCGACAATAAAATTTATGATGCCTGCAGAACTATTCTTCTCCTCTCCTTTTTCCTGATCTTTATCTTCCTTTTTTACGTAATGGCCCAGGAAGCCCCTTTTGATTAGGGCTTCTATCTCTTATTTTAGTGTTCTGCACTCATCCGTAGTATGACCCGGGCTTTTGTGGAAGTCGCAATATTTATGGCGATTTCTTTCATCGATCTTCCCCTTGATAGGTTTTGGCCAGCGCAAATCTTCCCGACCCTTGATTTCCATGAGAATGTGAGACTGAGGCGCATTAAATGGAGTTAAATTCTGATGCCCATAACTGCTTCCCTTTGTGTTAGACCGGGAAGTATTCCTTCCATCTTCTTGCCTTGATCTCTTATTCCCTCATTTGACGAGTTCTGAAGACTGTACTGTTGTTCCATGAACTTGATCCTGCGCCCTAACTGACAATAGTGTCTCTTCCATATTTATGTATTTTTCTGCCCTTCTGAGAAGTTCGGTCACGTTCGTAGGTGGATTCTTAGACAAGGACATTCTAAATTCCAGACCTCGAATGGCTAAGGTCAGGGCAAAAGTTGCCAAGGAGATGTGAAGATCTGGAAATCTGAAGTCTTTTGGCATTGAAACAGGTCATGAACTCTCGCAGTGTTTCATTAGGTCATTGTCTCAACTACATGAGGGAAGCGATTGTTTTCTTAATCCTTTTACTGCTTGCAAAGAAAGTCTTGAATTTCTTAGTAAGATCAGCGAAGGAAGAGATTGATCCGGATGGTATTGTAGAAAACCAATCTCGGGCAGAGTTTGTTAAGGTTTGCAGGAAGGTCTTGCATAGTATTTGATCAGGGGAATTATGTATGTCCATGACACCAGTGTAGGTATTCAGGTGGTTGTTAGGATCTATAGTTCCATCGTATTTCTTTATCTGAGGGTATTTGAATCTTTCTGGTAAGGGGAGCGACGTTATTTCGGGGGTGAAAGGAGTTCTTCTCGTGAAAGAGGTCTGACATTGCGTGTTTTGCCTTATCCCGTCTGCAATTCCTTCCTGAATAATTCTTGAAATTTCCCACTGTGTCAAGTTGGCAGATCCCTTAGTCATGGGATGGGGACCCCCGATTCCCGGGGAATTGTCATCTACAGGATTAACTAACTTGTGATCTTCCCTAAGAATCATTCCCGGAGTGTTTAGGTCGAGTGGTGCTTAACGGTTATTCTATTGCTACAGAGCCTGACGAAGCTCATGGAGTTGCTGCTGGAGTTCGTTGAAATCTTCTCGACTAACCGGTTCATTGTCTGGCGTGACTTCTGAATCTTGTTCTTCGTCAACATCTTCAAGAGGTGGAGGATTCTCCTCTTCAACCAATGTATTGTCCGGAAGGGGTTAACCGGTGGAAGCGGAGGGACGAGCTTGACGTCTATTAACCATGGCTGATTGTATCTCTTCCCACAGACGGCGCCAATTGATGCTGTAAAAATTCCTAACCTTGACGTGGAAAGATCTGGAGTTGCTTGATTACTGGAAAAGAAGAACGGATTCGCCTTAGATGACCTGCAAAAAGGCAAGGAGGATTCTCTCCGTCGCCCCTCCGGTGTGAGGATTAGTATTCTGGAGAAAAGCAGAGAAAACATATAACTGTAAAATACGTAAAGAATTATGAATGAATAATATGTGATCAAAGGAGCTGTATTTATAAGGCTGAAAAGCCAATAACCTTCTTTAATTAAAGAATGAGTTCTTTTATTATAAACTTACTTTTTAGGGGGAGTTTTAACCTTACAAGAATTGTACCTCCCATTTTTTAGTATGTTTCCTTTTGGGTTATGCTTTGACTTTGGGGGTCATGAATGTGGCCCATTGATTAGGCCAATAAACGAAAGACGCTTAGAGTCCTGTTTGTATTGGGCTTCTAGGGGCAATATGACCGAGATATACCGACTATAAGAGACAAAGTAACGATAAGATTGGGAATGCCCAACCTTAGTGACAGAATATGCCCAGGTTATCATGTCGGCCTATGGCTAGATTGAGTGAACAATTAGACAATCCGAGCATATTGCCCAGGGACGTGTATGATCGGGCATTTCTGCCCGACCCTATAATTCTTTGGGCTGCTAGTTTTGATAGGTCGGGCATAAGATCGAGCCCATGGGCAAGATGGGCCGACCAGTTATACTCCATCGTCCAACTCATCTTTGGACGTCATGAAATTGTCCGATCGCCATGTTTGAAAAAGTAAATAATTGAGTTAAACGATTCTTAAAACCTTATGATTCAAGGAAAAAATGTTGAGACTCAAAGCATGAATGATAACTTATAATGAGGATGAAAAGTACAATTTATCCTAGAAATCTTTATCTTTAAAATATATAAAGAGAAGTCACCTATTAAAAATAAATTTTGAAAATTTTCTCGTCTAAACCATCTTTCTTAAAATATAAATATTTTAACGAATCAAAATACTTTTGATAATTACACAATTATATTTCAAAAAAAAAAAATGCAATATGGATGTCAAATCAAAGATCTCAACGAGAACTTTAATGTGAATTCACAAGTGAAAATCAACTGTAAATATGTCGTCCCTAAAATCAAATAAAAGATTAAAGGTAAAAATTTTATTTGGTACCTTTTACTTTTTTCTAAAGTCCCACTATTTTAAAATTATTTTATTTATTTATGTCATACAATGACATTTATAATTTATTAACTAAATTTAATTTGGTCCTAAATAATTAATTTCAATTCAAGTTACTTTTTTATCAAATTAAAAAGAAATAATAAATATCCGATCTTTTTAAGTAAATTCAATTATGTCTGAATAATTTTTGCAACTTCATATTTCAATCAATTCATTTGTCATTTTAAAATTAATTAATTTTATCTATTTATTTATTTACTCAATTTGTTAATTTAATTGTGTTTAATACTATAGATTTAAATAATCAAATTATGAAAAATATTTATTACAAACTTTAACAATTAGTTTAATCAATTTTAAAATAAAAATAAATGCATGTTTGCAAACTCATTCTATTTCAAAATAGGATGTGTTCAAACATGTTTATTTAAAATGTATAAAAATAGATTTTTTTTTCTCCGGTTATGTAACTCTTTGAATAATGAGTGAAAAATGAAAAGTCACGTTTCTTTGAAAATTATTGAATTTTTTTTGAATATTTTAATAGTTTATATCAATGATTTTTATTTTATTTCTGTTATTGATCGTGGTATCACGTTGTAAACTGGCTTATGCAGAACTTAACTGTTTGATTTTCATTTTCATGAATTGATCATGTGAAAATAGTTTTTTTTAATGATTTTTAGTTAAAAAGCAGTATGAAAATTGTAAAAAAAATGATTTTTTTAAAGAATATGTCATTGAGAATGAATTTTCGAAAAAATAGATTCTTGAAAAATCAATTCTATACGAGTAAGTGATAAAGTATTATGTCTTTTGGTTAAATAATGGTGTCGCTTTTATAAATTGATAGATGATTTTTTGGTATATAAAGTAAATTTATTGTCAATATATATTTGACAAATTTAATTAAAACTAACATTTTATGTTTTTTAATTTGTTAAATTCATTTAAATATAGAACCATGTGGCAACTTAGTGAAGATTTTTTTTATAGTAAGTCACCCAAGTTCACAATTATTACAATTGTGGTTACTTAGCAAAAAATTGACCCTTATTAGGTACCTTTTATTAAAAACCTCATTTTTTTAAAGCTCCTTTTTCAACCAATATTCTATTAATAAAATAATCTATATATAAATTCAAAAAAAATTCAACTTTTCCAAAATTTACCGTTACAAGCTACATTATTTGGAATAAGAGGTCTCAAACAGGGGCTTAAGTACACATTTTACAAAATATCACTATTATAAAACTCATTTTATAGTTAATAAAAGCTCAAATAAGGACTAAATATGTTTCCAAGAGAAAGCCTAATACATAAAGGGAGAATACTTCACAAAAACAGGTATCGACCCATTTACCGCCTAAAACATATTTCCTAAAGTAGTAAGTAGTATTAATTTACTATTTATTATTCATTTTGGATAAAATTCAGATTTGAAATGATCTAATTGAATGCAGATTTTTAAATAGCCGTGTTTTCCAGGTCCCGAAGTTTCTTGATCCACATTCCCCTTTTGAAAATCAATTACAATTTTTTTATTAAATTCGTTAAAAAAATTGTCAATATCACATAAATATTTTTTCTTTAAAAATAAAAAATGAAAGATGAAGAAATTGGAGCGTTTATCGATCTATTTTTCTTTTTTCTTTTAGTTTTAATAAATTCTAAGTGTGTATCACAGATATATTTATTCTTTTGCTTATTACAAATTCTATTTAAAAAATGTAATTTGGTTTTCTCTAACTATTTCTTAATTAGTTGCATTCCTTCGTTTTTCATTTTAATTAAATATTCATTTCATAGGTTAACATATGAATTCAATAATGTGACTCTGTGAGTAATAAATGGTGTAACACAAGTATAACATAATAACAACAACAACAACAACAACTGACCGTGGGGAGGTCTTTCTCCCCTACAAAGCAAAAAAAAAAAAAAAAAGACTTGGATGTCTGTCTGCACAAATCAAACCTATCACCCAATTTTCCAAAATTCACTCTCAAATCCTTCAAAATACGCTAAAATCTCCACAAATATCTTGCTCTTGTCCTCACATCTCAACCCATTGCCAAATTCTCCAAAATCCACCCCAAATCCATCGAAATACATAAATATCTCCACGGATCTCTTTGCCGAAAAAGTAAGCGCCGCTCGACTTTCTGATTATTAACCCCAACCGAAGTTACCCGTTGTTTTTTGGGCTTCCTTATATACTTCAAGGTATGAAATCTGTGACATAAGCAATTCAACATATGAGTTTGTGTTTTCCTTTTTGTTTGTTTTCTTTTTCTTGAATATTTTTAGAAATGTTTTTTATGCTTTTTGGTCAGAATGATGATTATGGGGGAGAGGTTTTTTTGTTGTTAATTGTAATAGTGGCAAGGCTAAGCTGAATGGTGTGGATTTGAATGAATATGTGGAAGTAAGATGATGGTATGTATGTCAGTGAAAGAGTTTCAGATAATAGGTTGAGGAAAAAGAACGAAAATAATTGATTTTAATTTGTAAATGAAGATTCTAGGAATTTTAGTCTCTAGGAAAAATATTTTGTTCTGATTTTCTTTCGATATGGTATTTGGCGTAACAGTTGAAATAGATCTTACGATAGGATCTCACCACGGGAAAGCGGTATAATAATAATAATAATAATAATAATAATAATAATAATAATAATAATAATCTTTATCTTTATCTTTATCTTTATATATATAAAAGTAGAAGTTATGAGAGATGGTCATTTTGAAGGGAAATTTGCATTTAATAACCTTATCTCCTCTCTCCTCACTTCTACTTCTATATAATAATAATAATATATATATATATAAAAGTAAGGTAGTTCCTAAAAATAAATTTCCGCCCATTTTTCTATTTCTATAAATAGTAAGGTCCTATAGAATTAAACAGTGTGAAAGTGGATTAGTGTGAAAGCAAAAGCTGGATAAATGTGAACGCATTTATTACATTATATATGTTATGGTAAATCCTAAATAATAGTTGATATTTTTTTAATTAATTTTAATTTTATTATTAACACTAGTACTGAATGGGTTCAATTAATATTTTTAGTTATCAGTATTAAAATTATCATTTAATTATTTTATTTATTTATTTGTTGTTTTTAATATTATAAATTCTATGTATATCCATCAATATAAAAATTGTGTTTTAATTATTAATTGTCAAATTATTTGTTATCTTTAATATCAAAAATCATATTTCCTGAAATATATATGTAGTTGAAAAAATGTGCTGCTTACAAATAATTTATAGAAAAATTTATTGAACGAAAACTAATATTGAATAATTAATGCTTTGGTTTCTTTTTAGTTAATAATATCAATAGAATGATTAATATTTTAATCATTCTTAATTTTAATAAATTTTTAAAGATTATAGGTATAAGATTATTTGTATAATTTTGCGATCTCCAACTTTAATCGGTTGTCGTATCATGATAATTGAGAGATTTTCAAATTATTATTTGGACTATTTGACTTTGATTTTTTTTGAATTGTTTTTGTGAAATAGTGTTTTTTTTTTTTTTAAGTAGTAAGTTATTTAAGTTCCTAAGTATTAAAATTGTGGCAACTTAGTAAAAAAAAAAAAAAAAAATTGCCCCTATAATTTACATATGAATTAAAAAAAAAATCATATTTTTTAACAGCTCATTGTACCAAAATTTAATGTTACGAACTATATTACTAGAAATAATGAGTCTCAAAGAGGTGCTTAAGTATACATTCTCCACAAACTCATTATTATTAAACTCATTTTGTAGATAATGATGGCTCAAATAAGGACAAAATATGCCCACGAAAGAAAAATGTAATATATAAAGATAGAACACTTCCCAAAAACAGGCATTGACCAATTTTCATGTCTAAAACACATTTTCTAAAATGGTAATTAGCAGTAGTAATTCACTATTTATTATTCTTTTTGAAGAAAACTCAAATTTAAATTAATCCAAATGAATGCAGAATTTTAAATAGATGCAATTTTTAGGTCACAATATTTCTTGGTCCGTCTTTCCCTCTTAAAAATCAATTACATATTTTAAAATTCGTAAAAATAAGAAAATAAAAATTTGTCAATATTATATAAATATTTTTATTTAAAAATAGAAAATGAAAGATAATGAACTAAGAACGTTCATCAATCTATTTTTCTTTTTCTTTTCATTTCCGTTTTAATAAAATTCTAAGCGTATATCACTGATATATCTATTTTTTCTACTTATTACAAATTTTATTTAAATGTAATTTTTATTTTCTATTTAAAGTTTTAAATCAATTCAAATTACAATATTCAAAGAAATTCTTGGAACGATAAATATACGAACTGTGAAAAAAATTAAAAAATAATTAAGGTATGTGTAATGTACCTTTGTAATTAATTGTCTTCATTCATTTCTCATTTTTAATTAAATATTCATTTCGTATGCTAAAATATAAATTTGATGTATGTAGGAAAAACAAATGACCGTGCAACGCACGGGTGTAACACTAATATAAATATAAAGAAAGAAAGAAAAGAGTTGTAATAAATGTACTATGTATAAATGTATTACATTGGGAATAAAAAAATTAAATTAATATATTTGAACATAAATAATATTATATATATGTAACTGTGTTATGTAGGAAATGAAAAAAAAATGGATTAATATATTTGAACATAAATAAATGTGATATCTATATAAATGTGTTATGTAGGAAATGAAAAAATTGTATTAATATATTTGAATATAAACAAATATCATATCTATGTAAATGTGTTATATTGAAAATGAAAATTTTGGATTAATATATTTGAAATAAATAAATACATGCTATATAAATTTGTCAAGTTAGAAGTGAAAATTTTGAATTAATATATTTTGAAAATAAATAATAAAATCATTGAAGTTTTACTTCCTAATATATTAATAAACGAGTAGGTCCTTCAATAAGCATATTACAAAAATTACTAATTATTTACTATCAATTTTTTACCACCAATGATAAATTGTTAGAAAATTTAATCATTTCATCATTTTGATAAAAAATTGGCATGTTTAAAAAAAAGGAAAAATTAAATATATTAATTAATATTTTTGATTTAGAATAAAATATATGTAAGCAACATATTAAAATATAAAGTTAATTAAAAATTATAACATATTAAAAGGAAAATAGGTGATAAGGCGGGCAAATTTTCACAGAAAAATGTATATAAAAGTCAAAAGAAATTTAATATCAAAAATTTAATTATGTACCAAACTTTGAGTGGCGCGGTACATTGAGTGTACATGTAAATTTTTTTATTTTGATTAGTTTTGTCTTTTTTAAAGTTTCAAACTCAATAACATGTGTAACGTATGAAATGAAAAAATTGAATTAATATATTTGAACATAAATAAATGTCATATCATATCTATGTAAATGTGTTATATTGAAAATGAAAAATTTGGATCAACATATTTTAAAATAAATAAATATATGCTATATAAATTTGTTAAGTTAGAAATGAAAAAAATTGAATTAATATATTTTGAATATAAATAAATAAAATCATTGAAATTTTACTTCCTAATATGTTATTTTCTATCAACTTTTTAACCACGCGTATTTTTTCTCTCAAATTTGCAGCCATTATTTTTATCTCAAAATCATAAATAAGCAAGTTTATAAATCAAACAATATTACCAAACAGAGGTTTAATCATTTAATCATTTTGACAAAAATTAGCATGTTTAAAAAATCAAGGAAAAATAAAATACATTAATTAATATATTGGATTTCAAATAAAATATATGTAAGTAACACATTAAAAAATATAGTTAATAAAAAATTATAACATACTGAAAAGTAAATAGGTGTTGAGGGCAAATTTTCAGAGAAATAAGTAATTAAAAGTCAAAAGAAATTTTATTTAAAAAAATTTAATTTAGTACCAAATTTTGAGTGACCCGATATACTTAGTGTACATGTAGCATTTTTTTATTTTGATTAATTTTGTCTTTTTTAAAGTTTCAAATTTAATAATATTTCGTATTGAAATTTTATTCGAATTATGTTTTTATTTGATATGATTGTATAATCAAGATATTTTCAAAATTATGATTTAAAAATTATATATTTTGTGTATCGCATGGTTAGACAACTAGTCTATATAATATATAAAAGTAGTTGAGTCAACCCCAGTCAACTTCACTGTTTCCCTCCAAAACTCTTGTACTATGTGCAGATTTTATTTATTTATTTTTTCAATTTTTGGGGATTTCAATATTTATCATGTTCACACTACTTATATCATCTATCCAATAATCAACTTCAAAACCCACTTCAAAAATAGTTGGGTCTTCAATATTTATTTATTATTTTCAAAATCGCTGACGTCTACTTACAGTCTTCAATATTTGTTGTGTTTACATGACTTCTATTTCCCGCCGCCTAATTACACTAGAAAGCCAATTATTTATTTATTTTTTTTCCTTTTTCGCTTTTTCAGAATTTGTTTCATTTTTTTTCCCATTTTTTCAAAATCTGTTGATTCATTTTTTTTTCTATATCCTTTTTTTTTCATTTTCTTATATACAACCTCTTTCATTTCTGTTATATATAATTATTATGAAGATATATACAATAATAGAAGATTCAATTAAATGGTTATTTCTTTGAAAAAAATGTGTACTGTTTAACATGACCGCTCCACTCCACCTTCTATTTATCACGTTTTATGATTCAAAATTTCTGGTGCGGTGGTAATGCTTATTAGTTATTTATATTACAAACCAGTTGAAAATAAAAAATAGTAAATTATTTTTTGAAAATGTAAAAAGGATTGGCACTACTCTTTTCTTCAAGACCTGTGATATTTTGAGTCGTTGCACATAAATTTAGGTTTCTAACAAAAAAGAAAAAATATTAAAATAAGAATATTGTAGAGAAAGCTTCGAAAACAATATAGAATGCAAAATTATTTTAGACTAATAAGAGGATTTGTTAATAGTTTATTTATATTATGTTCTAGATTTCTCTATTGGAGTTGCAATGTGTTAACTAATGTTGAACAATTTAGAATAATTTTGGGTTTGATAGATATGTTAATGGTTTCGACCGTCGAGTGAAGAAAAAACATATTATTCATGGATCAGTATATATATTTGATGAAATTGTATATCACATTGTATAAAAAATAATAAAAATAAGAAACTAGAATTATTATTTTTTTTTAAATTTGCTTTTACCGAGAAGTTGTTTTTTATTTTTTATGATATAAGAACGATAATTTGTTTGATTTTACTTATTTATATTTGACTTTTTTGTGTCAAACCTCTCTTTTCATAAAAAAAAATGTGTTATTCTAACGTTTTCAATCTTACAAATAAATATTTGTGTTCATTTATACAAATCCAAAGTAAAATTTTCAGTTAAAAATTATGTTGAAATTTTATTACTAGATAATATTCTCTCTGTCCTACAAAGATAGTCCACTATTTCATTTTTGTCTGTTTCAAAAAAGATAGTCTACTTTATTTTTTAAGAGTGAAATTAATATTTTATATTCCATGTTGTCCTTAATCTGTGTGAAAATAAGTAGAGGACTATCTTTATGTGAAGGATGAAGTACTAAATTATAAATCACATCATACATATAGTTTTTTTATTTTTATAAATAATCTTATTTTTAGTTATTTAGTACATCTAAAAATTGGAGCTCTTTTTTTATAGCGTATTATTAAATTATTAAATATTTTTATAAATAATTACATTTAATACGTAATTAATTTCTTATAATAATTGTGATATTTTATTGGTCTTAATTTTATGGATAAATATTTGGTTCAGTCATGCAGATCCAATGTCAAATTCTCAATTAAAATTATATCTAAAATTTATACACATTCGTATTTTTATAAATCACGTTGTATTAAAATTTTTATAACTAAATCCTATTTTTAAGTTATTTATTACATATACATATTAAAGTTCTTTCCTATGTTGCATTATTTATCAAAATTATTTCAATAAAAATTACATTTAATTCTTAATTATTTTTTTATTCCAAAAAATCTCATATCACATTTTTTAACATTAACGGCTAACAAATTTATCTATTTTTTTTTTTTTTGAAATGATATAGTTATTAATGATTTTTGTCCTAACTGTTAATTTTAAAATTTCAAAAAGTAATTAACCATACCAAGATATTCTTTGCTATATTTTAATTCAAATTTTATGATATTTTTTCACAATAAAATATAAATTGTCTCCCAATTTACTTAATTAAAAATTGAGATGATCAATATTAAATTATAGTTTCAATCAAAAAATAATTACGTTGTATAAATATTGAAAACTTAAAATATCATAAATTTGATGCAATATCTTTGTCAACCTCGCAAATTTTTATTATTATTATTATACATGTTGTTTTTCATTGTCAATTGTCAAAATATTGAATTTTATCTTTTATATGCATGATCTCTATTATTAACTTTTTCATCTATTATTTGAATGTTCAGAGTACATAAATACTGGAGATCCTACATTTAAATGTTCATTTTGCAAGGCGAATTTTTGTTTCGAGGAGATAGTGAATAATCGTTACAAAACTTGAAGATCATATTCTATAAGGTCAAATTCTATCTGACAGTAATGCAGGATACAAGTTCTTTATTCCAAGGATATCGTTGAGCCATTCGAATTTTAGGATACTTATTAGATTTCAAAAAAAAAAAAAAAATTCATTGATGGTGTCATATGCCATGACTATCAATAAGAGTCAGACACAATCATTTTCGCATGTATGACTCCTCCCTAAAATGTTGATGTTTATACATGAAACTAATAAATGATGAACTTATCTCTTATTTGTGAATGTTATTTATTTTATTTAAGAATTCATTTAATTTTGAATAGGATTATTTTTATTTAGAAATTTCTTCCCGTGCATCGCACGGGATGATTCACTAGTATATATAAAAATAGAAGTGATGAGATAGATCATTTTGGAGGGAAAATTGCATTTAATGACTCTCTCTCTCTCTCCTCATTTCTAATTTTATGTATAAAAGAATCTTTATATCTTTATCTTTTCTTTATATCTTTATCTTATCTTACTTAATATTAAAGGAGAAGAATTTCCCGCCAATTTGACACAACTTTTTTGTGATTTTTTTTAGTACAATATTATATATTATATATTTTCACACTCAACTTTTATTGCTTTCACACTCCAAATACCAAAACTCAACTTTTATTGTGTTCACACTGCTACTTCTACTTAAATATTTTTATGGAGATTTTTTTTTACTTATTTATATTTGATTATTTATGTTTAAACCTCTCTTTTCATATTTTTTTTTTTAATGTTTTGAATTTTGCAAATAAGTATTTGTGTGCAGTCATACAAATTCAATACAAAATCTTCAGTTCAAAATTATATCGAAGTTGTATCACGCATCTAATACTAAATAAATCTTATTGTATAAAACTTTTTATAAATAATCTTATTTTTTTAGTTATTTAGTACATCTAAAAATTTGAGCTCCTTTGTATTGCGTTCTATAACTTAATTAGTATTTTTATAGCAAGTTACATTTAATACGTAAATAATTTTTTTCAATAATTGTGATATTTTATTGGTATCAATCTTATGGATGAATAATTTCGTTATGTCATACAAATCTAATATCGACTCCTCCCGCCAATTTGACACAAATTTTTGTGATTTTTTTTATACAATATTATATATTATATATTTCATTTATTTTCACACTCAACTTTTATTGCTTTCACACTTCAAAGATCAAAACTCAACTTTTATTGTATTCACATTGCTACTTCCACTTAAATATTTTTATGGAGATTTTTTTTTTACTTATTTATATTTGATTATTTGTGTTTAAACGTCTCCTTTCATAATTTTTTTTAATGTTTTGAATTTTGCAAATAAGTATTTGTATGTAGTCATACAAATTCAATGCAAAATTTTCAGTTCAAAATTATATTGAAGTTGTATCACGCATCTAATATTAAATTAATCTTATTATATAAAACTTTTTATAAATAATATTATTTTTTTAGTTATTTAGTACATCTAAAAATTTGAGCTCCTTTGTATTGCGTTCTATTAACTTAATTAGTATTTTTATAGAAAGTTACATTTAATACGTAAATAATTTTTTTCAATAATTGTGATATTTTATTGGTATCAATCTTATGGATGAATAATTTCGTTGTCATACAAATCTAATATCGACTCCTCCCAGCAATTCGACACAACTTTTTGTGATTTTTTTTATACAATATTATATATTATATATTTCATTTATTTTCACACTCAACTTTTATTGCTTTCACACTCCAAAGACCAAAACTCAAATTTTATTGTGTTCATACTGCTACTTCCACTTAAATATTTTTATGGAGATTTTTTTTAAACCTCTCATTTCATAATTTTTTTTTTAATGTTTTGAATTTTGCAAATAAGTATTTGTGTGTAGTCATACAAATTCAATGCAAAATTCTCAGTTCAAAATTATATCGAAGTTGTATCACGCATGTAATACTAAATAAATCTTATTGTATAAAACTTTTTATAAATAATCTTATTTTTTTAGTTATTTAGTACATCTAAAAATTTGAATTCCTTTGTATTGCATTCTATAACATAATTAGTATTTTTATAGAAATATACATTTAATACGTAAATATTTTTTTTTCAATAATTGTAATATTTTATTGGTATCAATCTTATGGATGAATAATTTCGTTCTGTCATACAAATCTAATATTGACTCCTCCCACCAATTCGACACAACTTTTTGTGATTTTTTTTATTATACAATATTATATATTATATATTTCATTTATTTTCACACTCATCTTTTATTGCTTTCACACTCCAAAGACCAAAACTCAACTTTTATTGTGTTCACACTGCTACTTCCACTTAAATATTTTTATGAAGAATTTTTTTACTTATTTATATTTGATTATTTGTGTTTAAAGATCTCTTTTCATAATTTTTTTTTAATCTTTTAATGTTTTGAATTTTGCAAATCAGTATTTGTGTGTAGTCATACAAATTTAATGCAAAATTTTCAGTTCAAAATTATATCGAAGTTGAATCACGCATCTAATACTAAATAAATCTTATTGTATAAAACTTTTTATAAATAATCTTATTTTTTTTAGTTATTTAGTACATCTAAAAATTTGAGCTCCTTTGTATTGCGTTCTATTGACTTAATTAGTATTTTTATATAAAGTTACGTTTAATACGTAAATAATTTTTTTCAATAATTGTGATATTTTATTGTATCAATTTTATGGATGAATAATTTCGTTGTCATACAAATCTAATATCGACTCCTTCCACCAATTTGACACAACTTTTTGTGATTTGTTTTTATACAATATTATATATTATATATTTCATTTATTTTCACACTCAACGTTTATTGTTTTCACACTCCAAAGACCAAAACTCAACTTTTATTGTGTTCATACTGCTACTTCCACTTAAATATTTTTATGGAGATTTTTTTTTTTACTTATTTATATTTGATTATTTGTGTTTAACCTCTCTTTTCATAATTTTTTTTTATCTTTTAATGTTTTGAATTTTTCAAATAAGTATTTGTGTGCAGTCATACAAATTCAATGCAAAATTTTTCAGTTCAAAATTATATCGAAATTGTATCACGCATCTAATACTAAATAAATTTTATTGTATAAAACTTTTTATAAATAATCTTATTTTTTTAGTTATTTAGTACATCTAAAAATTTGAGCTCCTTTGTATTGCGTTCTATTAACTAATTAGTAATTTTATGGAAAGTTACATTTAATACGTAAATAATTTTTTTCAATAATTGTGATATTTTATTGGTATCAATCTTATGGATGAATAATTTCGTTCTGTCATACAAATCTAATATCGACTCCTCCCGCCAATTTGACACAACTTTTTGTGATTTTTTTTATACAATATTATATATTATATATTTCATTTATTTTCACACTCAACTTTTATTGATTTCACACTACAAAGACCAAAACTCAACTTTTATTGTGTTCACACTGCTACTTCCACTTAAATATTTTTGTGAAGATTTTTTTTTTACTTATTTATATTTGATTATTTGTGTTTAAACCTCTCTTTTCATAATTTTTTTTATCTTTTAATGTTTTGAATTTTGCAAATAAGTATTTGTGTGTAGTCATACAAATTCAATGCAAAATTTTCAGTTCAAAATTATATCGAATTTGTATCACGCATCTAATACTAAATAAATCTTATTGTATAAAACTTTTTATAAATAATTTTATTTTTTTAGTTATTTAGTACATCTAAAAATTTGAGCTCCTTTGTATTGCGTTCTATTAACTTAATTAGTATTTTTATAGAAAGTTACATTTAATATGTAAATAATTTTTTTCAATAATTGTGATATTTTATTGGTATCAATCTTATGGATGAATAATTTCGTTCTGTCATAAAAATCTAATATCAAATTTTCATTTATATTTATATTGAATATTTAATCAATTTGTATTAAATTTTGTTTTAAATAATCATACTTTTAATTCAATATTTATGATTCTTAAATTTTTTCAACAATAAGTAAATTCTCTCCCAATTTACTTAACTGATAATTGAGATGATCAATATTATATTATATTATAATTTTCATCAAAAAACAATTACGTTGTATAAAAATTGCAAAAAATTATAATACCATGAATTTGATGCATCTTTGTCAATCACAATTTTAGTTTTTTTCTTTTTTTATGATTATCGAATTCGTTTCTTATACGTGTTGTTTTTCATTGTCAATTTTCAAAACAATAAATCTTATTTTTTATAGCATGATCTATATTATTAACTTTTTCATCTATTGTTTGATTGTTCAGAGTACATGGACATTGAAGATCGTACATTTAAATATTTATTTTGCAAATCAAATTTTTGGTGCGAGGAGAGAGTCAATAAGCATTATAAAACATGTCGTAATTTGAAGTTCTCATTTTGTTGTGGGGGTGAACACGATTTTTAATAATATTTCAAACCAAACCATTTAAAACGGTTTGAAATTTTTTCAAGCCAAACTAAACCATTTCATTTTTTAAACAAAATAAAATCAAACTATTTTTTGCGATTTGGTGCGGTTTGAAACCACAGATTGCCAATGAATAAATCAGTATATTTCAAAGCGAGCTCAAAGACACATATTCATCTAAAATTTCGAGTTGAAACTAGCTCAAAAATAGTATTAAGTTTCTAATTGAGTGCTTTGTTGTGAATCAATCTATGTTGACAAACAAACTAATTATATGGAAGTAAACTATCGTTAGCTCTTATATTAAAAATTTTATTTTAAGAAAATATATTGGATGATGATAATGAATTGTAGGAGGAAAAATTATTTCCAAATGATTGTGGATTTGAACAATTAATCTTTGTCTCCTCAATTTTGATTTGTTGACAATAAAAAGTATATTACTTTTTTTTTTTTAAATTGAACATTTGTCTTTATTTTTATTTTTTAAAATTTGGCGAGTTGGCTGCTTGAAATCGCGATTTTGACAATTGAAACCTAAACCAAATTGTTTAAGGTGGTTTGGAATTTTTACAAACCAAACTATTTGTTGCAGTTTAATTCGATTTTGCGGTTTATTATTTCACCCCTACTTTGTTGTATACAAGAGAAAGTGAATATTTCTCTTATGGAAGATCATCCTCTAATTTTGAAAGATTTGTTATATGATAGGGAGATAGGATTAAAAATTCCATTGAGAACATTCGGACATATAATATGATGTTTTCATTCACTTCTATGGGGGAATAGATAATGAGCTAAATGATGGTAGAGGGCCTCCCCTCTTCATATTACACGATCAAAATTGCCATAAGATTGAGAGTATTGCCTGATGACGGTTCAGCTCTGCAATTTGCTCGCTTTACATTGTTGACAATGTGAATGAGGTTGAAAGCAGAAAAAGGGTCGTGAGGTACGTATTATGTATTTATTGATTTTATATTTATATTGTTTACGGATAATTTTGTTGTGATATTCTAAAATTTAATTTATGTCTTTTAATGTCCCCGGGTAGGAGTGAATCATGCGATTCTATGTTGCATGATTTAATAGTTTCTGATTCGAAGGATATGCTAGATAAATACAACAAATTGTTAAGGCAATTTAGGTCGGTTTGAGAAAAGATGATTGAGGAAACACTTCAAATTTAAGACTTATACTTATTGGTTGGTGGGCGACCAATGATGGCTAATATGATTTTTCTATTGTCGATGAAATTGCCGAATTGATTGTCGGTGGATTTTGACACACTACCTGGACACATGGATATCACTATTGCGCCACGTGGTAGACCTTTGCAACAGATAAGTGAGGACACAAGTTCTTTCTGAGAAATATTGATCATACACAGGGATTGAGTAATAGAACAAGGTTGATAGTTACAAAACTTGGCGACCACGTTCTAGAAGGTCAATTTTTTTCTGGCATCAATGCAAGACACAAGTTCTTTATTCCAATGTTATCGTTGAACCCTTCTAATTCTAGGATACTTATTAGATTTCAAATAAAACAATTTCTATTGATGGTGTCATATGCCATGACTATCAATAAGAGTCGGAACAATCATTCTTGCATGTGGAACTTCTTCTTAAACGGCTGGTGCTTACACATGGATAACTTTATGTTGCGATTTCTAGGGTGGTAAATTGTTCCATATTAAAAATATTGATTTGTGATAAGAAAGGAAGAAAAACAAAATCAACAAACAACGTTGTGTACAAAGAAGTATTCCAGAATTTGTAATCATATGAAATCAATAAATGATGATATTATCTCTTATTTGTGAAATTTATTTATTTTATGAAAATGATTTATCTAATTTCATATTGAATTATCTTTATCCAAACGTTTCTTCCTGTGCATCGCACGGGTGATTAACTAGTATCTTTAAAAATAGAAGTTATGAGAGATAGTCATTTTGGAGGGAAAATTGCATTTAATGATTATCTCTCTCCTCATTTCTACTTTTATGTATAAAAAAAATAAAATAAAAATAAAGAAAAGATAAATATTTTTGTAAGAAAAAATATTATTTATTACATATTTAATAAGATTTGTAATAAATATACTATGTGTAAATGTATTACATTGAAAATGAAAAAATTAGATTAATATATTTGAATATAAATAATGTGATATCTATGTAAATGTGTTATGTAGGAAATGAAAAAATTGGATTAATATATATCTTTATCTTTTCTTTATCTTTATAAAAGTAGAAGTCAGGAGAGAGAGTCGTTTTGGAGGAAAATTTGCATTTAATGACACTCTCTCCTCACTTCTACTTCTATGTATAAAAAAATAAAAAAATAAAAGATAAATATTTTTGTAGGAAAAATTATTATTTATTACATATTTAGTAAGATTTATAATAAATATACTATGTGTAAATGTATTACATTAAAAATGAAAAAATTAGATTAATATATTTGAACATAAATAATGTGATATCTATGTAAATGTGTTATGTAGGAAATGAAAAAATTGGATTAATATATTTGAACGTAAATAAATGTGATATCTATGTAAATGTATTATGTATGAAATGAAAAAATTGTATTAATATATTTGAACATAAATAAATGTCATATCTATGTAAATGTGTTAAATTAAAAATGAAAATTTTGGATTAATATATTTGAAAATTAAAAATCCATGCTATATATTTGTTAAGTTAGAAATGAAGATTTTGAATCAATATATTTTGTAAATAAATAAATAAAATAATTGAATTTTTACTTCCTAATAATATGTTAATAAATGAGTAGGTTCTTCAATAAGCATATTACAAAAATAATTAATTATTTGCTATCAACTTTTTATCACTAATGATAAATTGGTATAAAAGTTGATCATTTCATCATTTCAAATAAAATATATGTAAGCAACATATTAAAAAATAAGGTTAATTAAAAATTATAACATATTAAAAGGAAAATATGTGATAAGGTGGACAAATTTTTAGAGAAAAATGTAAAGATAAGTCAAAAGAAATTTATATAAGAAATGTAAATATGTTACATTGAAAATGAAAAACTTAGATTAATATATTTTAAAATAAATAAATATATGGTATATAAATTTGTTAAGTTATAAATGAAAAAATTGATTTAATATATTTTGAAAATAAATAAATAAAATTATTGAAATTTTACTTCCTAATATGTCAATAAATGAGTAGGCTTTTCAATGCGTATATTACAAAAATATTTAATTATTTTCTATCAACTTTTTAACCACAGATATTTTCTCTCTCAAATTTTCAACCACTATTTTTCTCCTTAAAATCATAAATAAACAAGTTTATAAACCAAACATTATTATAAATGAAGGCTTAATCATTTCATCATTTTAACAAAAATTGACATATTTAAAAAATAAGGAAAACTAAAATATATTAATTAATATATTGGATTTCATATAAAATATATATAAGTAACACATTAAAAAATATAGTTAATAAAAAATTATAAAATATTTAAAGGGAAATAGGTGATGAAATGAACAAATTTTCAGAGAAAAATATAAATAAAAGTAAAAAATAAAATTAATTAAATTAGTGTCAAATTTTGAGTGATGCAATATACTTAGTATACATGTAGTATTTTTTATTTTGAATAATTTTATCCTTTTTAAAGTTTCAAATTCAATAATATTTTATATTAAAATTTTATTTTTTATTTAATATGATTTGAATGAATATATTTTCAAAATTATAATTTAAAAATTATATATCTCGCGGATCGCATTGTTATACAACCTAAGTAATAATAACACAAAATGAGGGAATAACATAAACAAAACCCAGAAGCAAAATCTCAAAAGAAACCCTAAAACTGCAATAGTCGAAACCATCGTATAGAACTAACGATTAAGAGTAAAAAGTGAAAAATCATGGCAGAATCACAGGATAAATCTGTAGAAACATCGCTGAAAGATCAAGGGAATGAATTCTTCAAATCTGGGAATTACCTAAAAGCTGCAGCTCTTTATACTCAAGCCATTAAACAAGACCCCTCCAATCCCACTCTTTACAGGTCTAATACACACGTTTTTATATTTGTAATGCTTGACGTTGTACTTTTGTTTCGATGATCGTGGCTACTGGTTTCTGACTAAAGATTTGATTTTGTTGCTACAAGGTTGTATTCTGTTCAAAATAGAATTTTTGATTCCATATTATATGCACTATTTATGCGTTTAATATAACCATTTTTTCGTTTGTGTTGAGAATGGTTATAATTTCTATTTCAAGATTGAATGTTCTCTGTAAACTTCACGAGTTCATTTTATTGCTTCAATATTCATTTTTTCCATTTTTTTTACTCGGAAAACGAAATCTTTTTCTTTAATTATCTCGACATTGTACTTTTGATGAAGTTTGTACTAGTCTTAGCGGTAGCTTTACTAGAACTACTGTGATTAAGGGTCAGTACAGTGGAATGCTCGGAGTGCTGAAGCAGGTTTATCATAAATGATTTGGGGTTTCACTCTGATTCATTTGATAAATTGTGTTTATAAATCTCTGCTTCTCGTACTAATTGTAAAGCTTGTGATGGTGCATGAAAGGTGGAAATGCATATTAACTTTTAAGAAATTAACACACCCGCAAGTATGAATATTATGCTAGAAATGAGTGTAAGTGTAATGAAAACATGTGAGACAACAGGAGGAAAATATATGGATGATTGGAAGGATATATAAAGTGGTTTGAAGAAAATCTGCTGGTTCAGATCTGGTTCGAAAGGAGCGCGATGTCTATTTTAGATGTTGGAAACCTGTCAAGTTAAACGTAATAAACTGCATATGATATGTCTGCCACCGTCTCTTTTTCAGAGAACTAGTTAAAGAAAAAGAACAACGCATAAGAAGCCATGTTAATTGAAAGGCATGATTTTGAATCATATCGAGAGTCTGGAAAATATCAGAATGAGACTATGATGTTATCACCTCGGCAATATTGATTAGCAATATTCTCGACAATGGGAAAGACTCGCACAATCTGAAAAATAATGGGATAAAACTCAATCTGCACAATGTTAGTGCTTCCACTTCTGTTTCTTTAGACGATATCCTCTCCATGTCTTTTAAGAGTTTGTTTATCAACACCGGTTTTCATTTTCTTCCAACTCTTCAAATGCCAAAACATTGATTGCAAAGTGGTAGTTAAGCTTGAGAACCTGAAACTTCAAATTATGTTGGCTAATGTTTTTTACATTCTATCTATTGTGTTCAATGGAAATTTGAAACTGAATTTTTTCGTTTGGCCATTTTGCTCTATACCAGCAATCGTGCAGCAGCATTTCTGCATTTGGTTAAACTGAATAAAGCGCTTACTGATGCAGAGAAAACAGTTAGCTTGAAACCTGACTGGGAAAAGGTATGTTCACTTGATTGTAAAATGTTTCTCAAACTCTGGACATTTCCGTATGGGATTCCACTAACTGCTGCTGCAGGGCTATTTCAGGAAAGGATGTGTTTTAGAGGCCATGGAAAGATATGATGATGTATGTATATGTTTTTCATAAACACGTGTCAAAGAATTCTTATCAAAACATGCCAGAATTACTGAATTTTAAGTTTAATGATGTAGGCCTTAGCTGCTTTCCAGATAGCCTTGAAGTACAATCCACAAAGTTCGGAGGTTTCAAAAAAAATCAAGAGGCTTACGCAATTGTCAAAAGATAAAAAGCGAGCTCAAGAAGTGGAAAATATGAGATTGAATGTTGATATGGCAAAACATTTGGATACAGTGAAATTTGAATTGGTGAGTGAGAGGAGATATCATCTGTCCCTTATACGACTGCCTTGTATTCAGCTCTTATTTGATGTTTGTTGATGAATTATAGTGTTAACCATCTAATAATTTAAGCTGTTAGATAGGGGACACTGTTTTACTTAAATCAAATCTTCAACCCATCCCTTCACATGGAGGCAGAGTACATTTTCTATCAAAAGGCTCGACACGTGCACAATTTTCATAAAGGGTGACCGTGAGACATGAATGTACATCTTATGTTTGCTTTGATACCACGTAGCATGATAACCATCTCATCTAACATCATAAGCTCATGAATCTATTTCAATTTAGTCTTCAATATATATTACATTTTGGTCTCTGCCTTCTCACACCGTTATCTCGATGATATCAACTGAATGAGTTTTTCATTTTGCAGTCTGAGAAGTATGAAGGAGAAGAGCGTTGGAAAGATATCTTCTCTTTCCTTGTTGAAACTATGGAGACAGCTGTAAAATCATGGCATGAAACTTCTAAAGTAGATCCTAGAGTTCATTTTCTCCTCGACAAGGAAAAAACAGATACTGAGAAATATGCTCCTGCTGTTAATATTGATAAGGTAATTAGCTTTTTGTGATAGTTTCCTTATTTTTCATATATGTTTTACTCATGGTTATCTGATACATTGGTCTTGTTCATGCTGTTGTCTGAATCAGTAAAAAATGAACCTTTTATTTTGCATGTCCATTTATTGAGCATCCATGGATACATAAATCAACTCTCTAATTTCCTAAATTATGCCAGGCATTTGAATCACCCCATACGCACAGCAGCTGTGTCTCATTCCTTAGAGAGTATGCTCAAGATTCTTTCTCTAAAGCCGCTTGTTTAGTGGCACCAAAAAGTATAATATCCTATCCTCAGGTAATGTTTCAATTCAGCATATTATAAATTGGTTTTATGGAAGTCGTTTTAAATGATTGTTACCCCAATTATGCCTTTCAGCTTGTCTATATTATTTTAACGTGGTTCATCGTGTATGGTTTCAGTTCATGAAAGAGAAGTTTCTTTTCTAGTTTGAATATGAGAAGTTGATGGATAAACATTGTAATCATGGCCTCTGACTTTCCAAAGGTTGCTATACTAATATTTTTGTGTACTTTGTTCTGGCGAAGTATTTAAAATTATGACGTTCAAGGTACAAGGAGAATTTTTATTTTCTCTAAAATGTTTATTGAACTAGAATTTTCTTGTTCTCTGGTGTCTCTTTGAGCTTTACGTTCAGCTTTTTCATTTTGAAATTTAGCCGTTGTTTGGTAGAGATTAAAATCAGATTTTTAGCAGATTTTGATAAAAGTTGATGGAATATGTTGTTGAAAATTAGTGGGACCTACGAAATGTGTGATTACAATTAATTGTCAACTTTAACTTAGATTTTAATCAATTTTTTTAGAGTTACTAAACAGCGGCTTAGTATTTTAGAGCCTAGAATTTGAATTTTTATAAAACTGTGGTGAACCGCTTGCATCTCCAACTCTTGACATTTGCCTTCCTCATTAAATTAAAAATCAACCTATTGCTTTTAACCAATTACACGTATCCGTATGATAAAATAAAACTCAAGACTGATTATTACCATTGGTCATTTGTAGACATAGGTTTTGGAAGGGGTAGTAATATCATGAGGTTATATTCTGACTGGAAGCATTCTTCTCTTCAGTGGAAACTTCTTCCTTTCTGTCCAATTGTACAAATCATGAAGAACCTTTACTTGTCGTTATTTAGTTTGCTTTCTTTCAAGATATATGCACTTTCAGAACCAAAGTACGGTTTCTACCTTAAGAACTATCTAATAATGTCTCTATAAATGCAGGTGTGGAAAGGTCAAGGATCGAGGAAATGGAAGCATGGACAGCATGATGGTTTCTTTATCCAATTTGAATCACCTTCATTACGGAGATTGTGGTTTGTCCCCACTTCTAATGAAAAGGGACAAATCTTGTGCAGGTCTCTCTCTCTCTCTCTCTCTCTCACACACGCTTGTGAAAGGTATGAATAACTGTCCAAAATGACGAAATTATTCGACCGTGGAAATAGCATTACTCACTCAGTTTCCTTGTGCAATAAATTAAGTAGAATAACTTTTCCATCACCATTGAAGGCCTGAAAGTCCCTTTTTCTCTTCAGAGATCCCGTTGGTTTGGACATCAGTGTGCATGAAATCATTCCTCTCCTATTCAAGCACACTGAATACATGAAGAGTAGCGTTGTCTCTTAGACTCGGATCAAAATCCATCCAAGGACAGCTAATTGGAGCCGAACAAAGGAGTTTTGTAATTCACAGTTTACAACAACATTGTACCCAATGCCATTCTCCTCCAGTTTATATATGGATGCGTCCAAGTTCACGTGCTTGTCCTCCTCGGATTGGGTAAGAGTTTGGGAGTCTTTAGAAGTCATTGCAATTCATGGCAGCTTCTTAAACTGTACAAGTACAAACTCCAAGTGGGATGTCCTTTTGTGATTTGATTTGGGAACTATATTTTGTTTGGAATGAGTTGATGTATGTCCAGTATTTGATTGAAGACTGATACCTGGTGTGATCAATTATTGTGCTTTCATAATTGAGATCAGCTGTTGCAAATTGTTGAAGTTCAGGATTTTTTGCATATTTGTTAGTTTCAAGGGAAAAATCCTAACATTTTTTCCTTTTTACAAAGCATATAAGATACTCTCTAAAGACTATGTTTTCTAGTCAATGGTACACGAGACTTTACTAGAAGTTTTAAAATTAATAGCATCTGTTTTGTATTCATTTTTATTTATTTATTTTTTGATCATTTTTACAATAAACCTAACCACAAATCCATTGGGACTCGTTGGGATGGCAACGGGACGGGGAATATCCGAGCCCGTCGAGGACCCGTCCAGAACAGGACGGGAAATCTCGATAAAGACGGGGATGAGGATGAAAAAGCATCCCCGAATTGGAGACGGAGATGACCATCTTATCCTCATCCCCGTCCCGTCCTCGATCCCAATCTCCAATTAACAAGTTCCATTAAAATTTAAAAAATCAAAAAAAAAAAAGTCTTATATTATCTATACAAAAGGTTTATGATGTCAAAATTTTTTGCATTAAAAATTTATTATTTATCAAGTTATAAATTTTAAATACTTATTTTGAAAAAGTTACTGATTATTAAACTTATCGAGTTGTATTTTCTCATCTAATCAAATATAAAATAAAGACACAAATAAAGATGAATTTATATATTCGATTAATGTCCAAATAATGTGTAAAGATTATTAGATTTAGAAAATGTTAGAGTTGTTCCTGTATGTTTCCTTATATTTGTTTGCATAAAATTATTTTAAAACTTTAAAAAAAAAAGGGATATAAACGGAGATTTTCCCATCCCCGCTCTGCTCTGCCCCATCCCTGATTAAATGGGGAAGGAGTGGGGATGAGGATGATGAATTATTAACGGGATCGGGATGGAGAAAGACATCCCCATCCCATACCCGTCCCATTATCATTCCTAGGACTCGAACTCAGGTTCTCTACCTGATAAGGGACATGCACCGACCACTGGGCACCCCCTTGGTCCTATTTTGTATTCATTTGTTAAGACTTATTTTTTTCTTAAAACTTATTATATCCTTTAACCGCATATTTTTTGAATTATTAACTGTTGCACATTATTCCTAAACTTTTCTTACTTTTTAATCACATTCTTAAAGAATCATTTTTTTTTAATTATATAAATATTACTTAGCTTGCTTGGTATGTACTAAAAAAATAATTTTCAACTAAACCATACATGAGTTTCAAAATGATTAACAATTGACATTATATAATAGAAGATGAGAAGAAATTAATTAACATTTTTGAAATAAAGCAAAAATGAAAAGCACTAACAGTATAAAAAACTTTACTCTCTTAATATAAATAAAAAAACTTTCTATATTTATTACATATAAGAATCTCTTTGTAAATTGAGAATATGTTACATGTGTTCTAATCACGTTAAAACTTAAAAGCAAAATGCTTTCAAGCAAGCATAAAGAATTCTTCCATAAACTATGTTTCTTAATGGTATACCATTGTACCTCGAATCAAATGTGTTAAATTAATCATGTTTTGACTGTTGTCCGACCATTCGTCGCTATAAAACCATACATATACATGTCGTACACATGTACACGCTCATATAAAAATAAAAAAAGAAAATTCAAGAATTCTGAGAATTAAGCAAAACTGAAATTAAAGCCAAAAAATGGCTTCATATTCAGCTATGAGCTAACTTCACATTCAACGTGTTAAAGCTGGTTTGGGGAGTTGTTTTTATTCCACGCCCTCCGTTTGTTGATCACCAAGAGTTTCTTCTTTGTCATTGTTAGACTCCATTTGTGATGGATGCAGAGGCAAACCCTGCACCAGTCTCTCTAGAAACTCATCGATTCTATCTCCCATACGCGAGTCACAATCTTGTATGATCTGCAAGTATAAGACCAAACAATAGAAAAAATACAGCTACCACTTGCAATCATATCTGAGGCATAATTATTGTCGAAGATTTTCTCAATCGCTATTCAGCATCTTGAGAATTCTTAAATTTGAAATGTTCGACAATATTGAATGAAGATAAAAACTAACACTAAACATTTCAACCTGTGATGCACGGACACGAATGTGTATCCTGTTAAAGAATAAATTCTCACATCGATTAAAGATGAAAAAATAGACCAATTTATATGAGTTTGGACTATTCATTAAGGTTGACTTTTTAAGATGAACCCCCAAATTTTTACATGATATCAGAGCTCATTAAGTTCTAGCAATTCGATTCGATTAAGACTCAAAAAATGAGCACACGAATTTCAAGATTGATCTGCTTAAACGAGCCACCATCTTGAGGGAGAATATTAAGAGGCTGTTTGATAAAGAAAAAAATATCATTACAATTTTTCAAATTCAATCTCAACCATTCATTCTTAGTCAAGCCCATAATTTTTGACTTTTCAAACCTTTTTCAATCACACATCCATCAAAAAACAAAAAAAAATCACAAAAACTAAATTTTTTTACATTACCAAACAAGCTCTAAGGAATAAAATCCCACATCTTTTAGAGATGAAAAAATAAATCAATTTATAAGAGTTTGGACTTCTCATAATAAGGTTGACCTTATAAAATGCACCCCAAATCTTTACATATTCGACACGATACGTATCGAACACATCGATACGCAATTTTTCAAAAAAGTATCAAAACGTCAACAATATATTATAAATTTAGTTTATAAATGTTATTAATTTTTCTTGTTAAAATCTTTAAAGTATGTGTACTCATTTATTATTTATAATAATTTTTAGTCAAAAAATAAATGATTTCTATTATAAAGAAAGAAGAATGGTCATAGTAGAGCGTCGGAGGTACGTCGTATTCGACATGAGTTTGACACGTATCGGACATGGACACGCTTTCCCTAGTGGAAGTGTCCATGCAACAGAGATTTCATGGATAAACTCACAACATAAATATAGTATTTTATCCAAGGAAGTTCATAATAGTAATGGTTTGACAGCAATTACCGGGTCTATCTCAACTGCAGATGAAGGCCTAATATTGACAATATTAAGCATCTCACCATTAGTGAGGTCGAAATTCTTACAAACTTCCACAAACTTATGGATGATTTCTGTTGTTTGATTGGATGCAACAGTTTGTTCTAAATAATCATAAACCTGCATCCAAACTAAAATGTATTAGCTCTCAATAAAAACCCTCTACTTGATGAGGAAACATCAATGACGTATAATAAGAATGAAAAGCTTCAACCTTGAATTCAGACAGTGCCACGGCAGCAATAGCACGTGTAGGATCTTTACCGGCCCCTCTGGATCTTAAAAGCTCGAGCACTTCACAATTAGTAAGTACACCAGCATTCGATTGGAGTCTATAGAATACACAACAGCAAGAGGTATAAAATTTCATCGAATCATTTTCCCATCATAAAACAGTAATCAACAACAGAAGTCTTAAAAGGATGGGAATCTTGTAAGATAACGTACATCTTCATTGCCACGAGCTGGTAGACTCGATCAATATTTATATTTACATAAAAGTAGCTGGAATGGTCAAAGCAATTGGATTTCGGCCGTAAATTACCTGCAGATTTCAAGAGTCCTCCATTAAACAAGGCAAGTGCCTCATATTCACAAAATAAACAGGGCAATAATGGTAACACCATATTCTACCAAAAAAATGGGAAACTGAACATTCTGTTCCCCAAACAATTCTCCAAAAGTTCAACCGAGAAAATGCAAATTTAATAATGCACTGAAAATTTATCAAATAAGAACTCTAATGATGGTGTCAGAAACCATAGATAAATAAGAACAATGAGAATATGAACCACAAGTAGAACTAATAAAGCTTCGATTAACTGTGTGAAAAGATATCATCTCTTTCAATTGATAAATTCTTGTGTCAATATTGTAGAGGCAAAAAGTGGGCCAATGCTAATAGCTCTTGTTTTCAAGTAACACCTTCTACAATATAGACACATCAAGAAAATTAGCCTTTTTTGGAATGTCTCTTGCCAAAATCTCAGAAGGCAAACCCAATAGATGGCTTAACATTGCGGTCAAACTTTTTGAATATCAGCATACTACGATAATTTTGTTATCAATTGAACAAGGATTAGTTGAGCCAAAATCAGGGGTGGATCCAGGATTTCTTATTGGGCTGAGCTGAACTCAGAGACGAGTGGTAGTGCGGAGGGTTGGAAAGGGCGTTACCCCAGAATTTTTTTTTCAACTGTAAAGAAATAAGGCAGTAGAATCTACATCACATTCTCAAACTCAAATAATATTCTCAAAATAATCTAATATCTAAATCACATAATCTAAAATTGATCAACCCCAAATCATATTAGCCCACATTATTAGATTATTTGATCACATTCTCAATATCATCAAATAACATTCTCTAAAATCTAAATCAAATAACTCACTAACCTCACAGAGTCACAGTCAAATGAAGTGTGACGAATTCATATCATAATCAATTCATAATTTCGTATCAAGTAGTAATGGTAATGGATGAAAAAACAAGTTATTAAATTCATATCAAATTAGCCAATATTATTGAAATAGAAACTAGAAATGCAGAAGAAGGCCGTAAAGCCCTAACCGGCACTGTGCCTACTCAATCACTCGCTGGCCGCGGCTCAAGAGTCGAGTCAAGTGCTCAGTCAAGCGCCGGCGCCAAGCTTCCTTCATAATCAGGCTTCAAACTTCAGAATTCAGATGGAGTCGCGGTAGCTGGTCGTGGACTGCGTCTGCATGAGTGCGCGAGCTGCCGGATTGAGAAGCTGAAGGACTGAAGGAGGGTTTGGGCGGCGTCGCAACGAGGAGGATTTGGGCGATAGCAGGAGGGCAGGGAATGGACTTGGCTTTGGTGGTTTGGGCCGAGCTAAGGAATAATTTGGGGAAAATTAGAAGGAACCTTACTTTTTTTATTTTTTAAAGATGACATTGTATTAATAAGATGATCAATTTTACAATTTTAAGATTCAGGTGCTAATTCAATTAACATTAATTAATTAAATAATTTATAATACATATGAATATTAAAGTAATCCAGACCAAACATAGACTCCCAACCACTCCTCTCTCTCTCTCTACACCATCTCTATCCCTTCTCTCTCCCTAAGGCGATCCGGCCATATCCTCGATCTCGTCGGAACCTCCTCCTCTCCGACCTATCATCGCTGTTAGTAGGGATGACAATAATACCCACGAACCAGATACCTGATGGAGACCCGACATAAATGGGCGGGGATTACCCGACTAAATGGGTTCGTGGGTAGGGTATGGAGGTAAATTTTAAAACCCGACATGAGTATGGGTCGGGTGTGGGTTTTACTACAATACCCATACCCGACCCGCATATCCATTAATTTCCTTTAAAAATTATAAAATTTAAAACAAAAGTGGGTGTTTAAAAAAAATAAAAAAATAATAGAACCCAAATATCTATTGACATTGTTATCGTCTAAACCTTAATATGTTTAAACTATTGACTTTGTTAATGTCTAAAAAAATTGTTCAAATTCCCTTGTATAATTTCAACATATAACAAACTTTTTTCAACTCAAATTCAAGTGAAGCCCAATATTTAACTGATTCAAGTTAATCCGGAGCACCTATAACCTATTTATAACCTAAAAAATAATAAAAAAATAAATAATTAGTAATGTGTTTTAAATGGGTATAGAAGCAAACCCGCCACCGACCCGCACTCGCCGACCCGCAATTTTTAAATGGGTATATAGGTAGGGTATGGAGATTGTAAATATTTAGTGGGTAGGGTACGGGTTTGGCAAACCCGACCCATTGCCATCACTAGTTGTTAGATGGAACCAGCGGCGTCGCTGCTGCTTTCAATCTGGCAGCGGCATCGCTGATCCCCTATATCGCAGAGCAAAAATCGTACCAACACGCGCTCAATGCACCGATCGACATTGCGCTGTGCAACAGATGCGACGAGATGCAGCGGTTTCGTCTCGTCGTGTAGTCACTGTGATGTGCTGCGCTGCTGTATAGCTATTGGGAAGCAGTTCCGTAGATCTGGTGTTGTTCCAAATCGAAGAAGAATGGGGTAATGGTTAGGTGCTTATATGTTGCGGTGGAAATCAGGACGGTGATGCTAGTGTTGCAGGGACAGTGGTAGAAATCATGGGTGGCGTGCTGGTGTTGGTGTTTCATGTAGTGGTTGTATGGTGGTGGTGTCGTGCGTGGTTGCGGCGCGCCTGTGGCGGCAAGTCGGAGAGATTGTGGTGGTGCGAGTTACGATCGTGAGGTTGTGGTTTGGACTGTGAGGTTGGGATAGGGTGGGGTGGGTGGCTTTGGGATTTGGGTTTGTGGTTGTAGGGGTTAGGGGTAGGGTGGATGATTTGAATATTCATTATTGAATAGTGCGTGACCAATTATTAGGTAATCGTGACCAAAATATTGATTAATTGTGACTTGTGACGAGTATGGGATGTGACAAATTATTAGGTAAATGTGACCAAAATATTGATTAATTGAGAATTTGTGCGAATTGTAATCAATTATTAAGTATGAGATGTAATCAATTATTAAGTAAATCTGATCAAAATATTGATTAATTGTGACTTTGTGCTACATGTGATAAGTTCAGGATGTGACCAAGAAATGAAGAAAACACGTAAGTTGTGATCAATAAATAAATAATATGTGATCAATTATGGATGATTGTGACTAATTATATTAGAGATTGTGCCCAACTGTGACTTTGTGTGAACATTGGACAATGACGTTATGTGACCTACAATTGAGTTAAATATGATTATGTGTGACCGAATGTGACCTTGTGTCACCGAGCTGTGACCTCGTGTGACCGAATTGTAACTTTATGTGATTGAACTGTAACCATGTGTGACCAAACAGTGACCATGTGTGAAACCGTGAGACCGAACTGTGACCTCGTGTGATCGAATTGTGACTTTATGTGATCGAACTATAAATTTGTGGTATTGTGTGACCGAAATGTAACTTTGTGTGACCAATTGTGACTTTGTGTGATCGAACTGCGACTTTGTGTAATCGAATGTAACTTTGTGTGACCAAGTGTGAAAAAAATCATTTTTTGTGTGATTTGTGACTGAAATATAACTTTGTGCGACCAATTGTGACTTTGCGGGTTGGCTGAGGTGGGGGTTGAAAAAAAATGAGAAAAAAGATCATTTTTAGTTTGGGTGTGATGGGATGGGATGGGATAGGGTGGGGTGGGTGGGGAACATAGAGAAAAAAACATTTTTAGGGTGGGTAGAGGTCGGGTGGGGCTAGAAAAACTAGAAAAATCATTTTTTGTGGTGGGGTGGGCCGGGGTTGGGGATGGAAAAGTAGAAGAAAAAAATCATTTTTTTTGGGTGGGTGGGGGTTTGAAAAGTAGAAGAAAAAAAATCATTTGGGTGGATGGGTGGGTAGGGTGGGATCGAGTTTGGGTTGGGGGCTTGAAAAAATAAAAGAAAAAAAAATTGGTGTGTGGGTGGGGTGGGGTTGAGATGGGGTGGTTGGGGTGAATTGTGAAAAAATAGAAGAAAAATCATTTTTGGATGGAGTATGGTAGGTGACGGGGTGCGCTGGGATGTGGTGGAGCAGTTGGGGGGAAGTGTGAAAAAATAGAAGAAAAATCATTTTTAGGTAGGGTGGGGGTAAAAAATAAAAGAAAAATTATTTTTGGATTAGGTATGGTGGGGTGGGTAGGTAGGATGGGGTGGGTAGGGTGTGGAAATTTAGAAGAAAAATCATATTTGGGTGGGGGTGGGTAGTGTGGGGTAGGATTGGGTGGATGGGTGGGTGGCGAGGTAGGGTCAGGTTGGGGCGGGGTGGGTGTGTGAAAAATTAGAAGAAAGCAATTAATTTTGGGTGTTGTGGGGTGGGGTGGGGTGTCGGGGTAGGGTCTGGACGAGTTGTGAAAAAGTAGTAGAAAAAAATCATTTTGGTTGAGATGGGGTGGGGTAGGGTCTGAGGCGAGGTTGGTGGGGGAGTGGAAAATTAGAAGAAAAAAAGTTAATTTTGAATGGGGTGGGTGAGGTTGGGGTAGGTGGCAGGGTAAGATAGGGTAAGGTATGGACGAGTTGTGGAAAAGTAGTAGAAAAAAATCATTTTGGATAAGGTGGGCATGGGTGGTGTTAGGTTGTGGTGGTTGGTTGGATGGGTGGGTTTTTTTGGGTTAGGGAGGAGTGGGGTGGGATGGGACGGGGGGTTGGTGGGTGAGATGAAAAAAAATAGAAATAGAATCATTCTTGTGGTGTGGTGGGGGTGAGGTGGGTGGGTGGGATTGGGGAGGGGTGGGGGTGGGGTGGGTAAGGTGGTGTCGGGGTGGGGGTGAGTGTTGAAAAATGGAAAGAAAAAAATCATTTTTTTGAGTTGAGGTGGGGTGGGATGGGTCGGGGTGCGGTGGGTGGGTTGCCGAGGGTGGGGTGGGTGAGTGTGGGGTGGATTGGGATGGAGTGGTTGTGGATTAGATATTGTTTTGATTTTATTATGTAATATTAAATGAGTTTTAATTTAATATAGAAATGATAATTATTATAATATTATATTAATTAATTATCTAATTAATACCTGATTTTTAAAAAAAAAATTATAAGTTTGTTATGTTTAAAAAGTGAAAGTTTTAGTTGTATAGTTTTGTACTTTTCTCAATAATTTGCCCTAGGCTGATTACTTCTTTTAGGCCAACTAACCCTTTACATGACTAGGCTTCAGGGCCAAGTGTGGATCCGTCGAAATCTTTATCGTGGAAATTAGCCAGAAACCCACCTGGATACACAATATCTTTATAATATATAAAAGTAAGGTAGTTCTTAAAAACAAATTCCCGTCCATTTTTCTATTTTTATAAATAGTAAGGTCCATAGAATTAAATAGTGTGAATGCAAAATTGATGTATGTCAAATGTGAATGCTAATCTGGATAAATATGAATACATTTATTGCGCGCGCGCGCACACACACATATATATATTAAATAATGATTGATATTTTTTTAATCAATTTTAATTTTATTATTAACACTAATACTGAATGAGTTCAATTAATATTTTTAGTTATCAGTATTAAAATTATCATTTAATTATTTATTTAATTATTTGTTATTTTTAATATTATAAATTCTATGTATAACCATCAATATAAAAATTGTGTTTTAATTATTAATGGTCAAATCATTCGTTATCTTTAATATTAAAAATCATATTTTCTGAAATATATGTAGTTGAAAAAATGCGCTACTTATAAATAATTTATAGAAAAAGTTATTGAACGAAGACTAATACTGAATAATTAATGCTTTGGTTTCTTTTTAGTTAATAATATCAATAGAATGATTAATATTTTTAATCATTCTTAATTTTAATAATTTTTAAAGATTATAGGGTATAAGATTATTTGTATAATTTCGTGATCTCCAACTTTAATCGGTTGTCGTATCATGATAATTGCAAGATTTTCAAATTATTATTTTGATTATTTGACATTATTTTTTGAGAATTGTATTTGTGAAATAGTGATTTTTTAGAATATATAGTTAAAAAGTAGTATGACAAATTGTAAAATATAATTTTTTAAAATTTATGTAATTGAAATTGAAAATTCAGGAAAATTGATTCTTGAAAAATCAATTCCATTTGAGTAAGTGATAAAGTATTATATCTTGTGAGTTAAACAACTGTGCCTCTTTTATGAATCGAGATGAATAGATGATTTTTTTAGTAAATAAAGTTAAATATATTTACGATATACATTCGTTAAAATTTAATCAAAAGTAACATTTCTTGTTGCTTAATTTGCTACATTTATTTAAATATATGACTACATTTGTTTAATCTATCTATTATATTAAAGAAGAATTGTTGCAATTCTTTTCCCCCCAAAATTTCCCTCCAAAGTGCATATTGTATTATTATCCCTCCAAAAATCGAAATGCACAATAACCAAAACGAAATGTGTTGCTTGCTTCTGTCAATTATTAATCATGTCAAAAAAAAAGTTTCTGTCAATTAATAGTCAATGTCCCACAGTAAAATAACCAAAGAAAAGTTGCCTTTTTTACACACAATTTCATCCGATTTGGACTCTCTATTTTGTTGTCAATTAAATAGTTAATGTTCCACAGTAAAATAACCAAAAGGTTGCCTTTTTTACACACAATTTCATCCAATCTGAACTCTCTGTTTGCTCGAGAAAGGGTAAAAAGGAAGAAGGAAAAACAAGAAAAACATGAAACATAGCCAAAAATTTTGCATTTCAGCTTTTTGAAACAAAAAAAATACAGATAAATTTTCAGAAAGTTCCTTCTCCCATACGCTGCATAATACCTGTCTTCTACCACTCTCATACCTCTTCAGCGCACTCTTTCCTCTTGAGCTCGCATCTTATAATTAATCTTTTTGCTGCACTGTAGACGACCCACCACACCATTAGATAGAGCCACAACTCGACCGCCGACGAAGAGGTGGCTGAGAAATTTTTTGGTTTGGGTAATAACAACATTTACTCTCTTCCATCTGAAAATATTCCGACGACCCACCGCTTAGTCACCGCAAGACCGACAACCAGCTTCCAATCGACAGGTTGCCGCCAAGTCTCCACAAACCGTGAAAGGCACTGGAATTTGACTGCGAATCGGACTGCACAGAAATTGTTTCTATTGAATCAAGGTAGGATTCTTACAAATATTGTTTCTACCGAACTGAGATAGGATTCTAATGATGTAATGTTCACTGGATTTTGATTTCAATTGATTAACTATTTCGTTGTATTATTTAATTTTGCTGTAATGCTCTATTCTCCTCACAAATTATGGCCCGTGTTTGAAGTGTGAGAAGAGGAGGGGTTGCGTTAAGGAGTAGTAACAAGCAGCTACTCTATTTTGTAACAATATGGTTTTTGCTGTTGATTTCCATTGAAGGTGTATGCATTTGTTGATATTTCACAGTAGCACATATTTAGTATGATATCTCAATTTGGGTGTCAATGATATTCTTCGGCATTGCATATGACTGTGTGAAAGTAGCCTTAGTGTAATGAAAGAAAGCAGAGCCTGTGGTAGATTCAAATCAAATTGTTTCTGCAAAATCAGGGATTTATTTTGGCAAAATGGTTCAAACTTTGAAACTAGAAAGGGGCAGTTGGGGGGGGAATTGGTCTTTCCAGCCTTTTTGAATTGAACTTTTCTGGGTCATATATCGGGTTGAGAGTCGTCGGTCGTGGTCGTGGTGTGAAGAGGATATTATATGGAAATCATTTTCCTTTTAATGTTCTATCGTTCATCTTTAAATATTTATCTACTGCTGAAGCATCAAGTCTTTAGCCGCGCCACAGCTGATCTGGTGTTGCCTCGGTTTTGAAACCAACTGCGCCGACTCGAAGGCTTAAGGTATAGTTCTGATATTTTTATTTATTTTTCAATTTCAAAGAAGCAGAATTTTATTTACTGAAAAATAAATCTTTTGTTCTCTTTGACATCCAAAGTACTGACACAGGAGTGGTTCAGCTGACCTATGGTTGTGGGAAGACTTTGAAATCGCTTGGTATTGCTGCTTGTGCAAAGATTACCGATGTCTCATTAGAAGTTGTGGGATCACACTACAAACATCTTAAGGCTTTGTCATTAGACTCCGAGAACACCCAGAATAAAGGCTTGGAGATAGTCTCTCCATCATCAAGTATGGTATAACTAATCTTTTTGCATCAGCAGTTTATAAAAGGCTAGGGCCTGACTTCAGTAATCTCTAACCTTTCGTAATTTTGCAACTACTTATTTGATGGCACAATAAACTGGAAGCACTAAACTCTCATGTTTATTTTGCAATTTTGTTGATCAATAGAAATAATTCAACTCTTAGTTTTTCTGGGTTTTGCATGATTGATTAATTATAACTAATTCTAAAATGTGAGACCATTCTTATTTGACTTTTTCTTCACTTTTCGCTGACTTACCTGTCTAAATACATCTTCTATTGTTCATAGAAATGCAAATTTTTATTCAATCTAACTAGGCCCAAACCTCCTGTTAGATAAGATCAATTGCCCTCTAGATTCTCTCATTTTTTATTAATGCCATTGCACATGTTTATAAAAGGCTAGGGCCTGACTTCAGTAATCTCTAACCTTTCGTAATTTTGCAACTACTTATTTGATGGCACAATAAACTGGAAGCACTAAACTCTCATGTTTATTTTGCAATTTTGTTGATCAATAGAAATAATTCAACTCTTAGTTTTTCTGGGTTTTGCATGATTGATTAATTATAACTAATTCTAAAATGTGAGACCATTCTTATTTGACTTTTTCTTCACTTTTCGCTGACTTACCTGTCTAAATACATCTTCTATTGTTCATAGAAATGCAAATTTTTATTTAATCTAACTAGGCCCAAACCTCCTGTTAGATAAGATCAATTGCCCTCTAGATTCTCTCATTTTTTATTAATGCCATTGCACATGTTTAACACAAAAAGAAATATTAATACTTTGTTTAATGAGATTAATACTTTGTTTATTCATGGCATTCTTTGAAACAAAAAGAAATGTTAAAATATCTTGTGCTATTTGTACTGATATTAGCTTTTAATATTATGAATGTTGGAACTTGATAAATGTTGAATACATGCCTTTTTCCTCTGCATATTAGTTGGTATAGAATACACTGCTACATTAGGTCTTAGTTATTTCTTATATTTTTTGTGTGTTTTTCAGGATTCCTTTGAGGAGATGTAGGCTTGGACAATTCTTTTAAGCTGGTGATGTAGCCCATAGACTAGATTAAATGTTTCTGTTGTTTTTCCCCATTAAACTTGAATTTTGACAATATAATCACAAAATCAAGTATGTAAATTTTTATTTTGGTTTTATCGTAGTTTTAACTTTCCATTTCCCTTTTGTTGCTAGGTTCAAGAGGTTGAGAAAAATCATGAAAAACTTACTAAAAAAGCTTTAGGTAGGAGTTTCTCTCCTCTATGAGTCACAGTATTTGAGTTTTCTGGTGTGACATTCTTTTCTTGCAGGCTACAGTTTAGTATAAGAACAAGATGAATAAGGGTTTATTTGAAAAAGAGCTCAGCTAGGAGTTGGCTATTAAGAGTTAAATCTCAATCCGTGTTCTTTTTCTTCCTCTTATCTAAACATATAGTGTTAAGATATAAGAATAAAGATTATCTCTTGAAGAAGAAGAAGAAACATGAGGAAAATAGTATGGTTAAGATTCTGTTGGATTTGATGAATGACCCATGGCATGCCTGGATTGATAACCTATTGTAAATTTTCAAGATATATTTCCTTCATTTTATTTTGTGATGTATTTTTATATTTGATTTTTATGCTATAAATTGAAAATGTAAATGGCATTAGGTAAAAATTCTCTTCGACATTGATGTGAGGACCTTGAACTCTGTGCTGTGTGTTCTAATTGTATTTTGTCTTAGGAACTTCATGCTCAGAAACAAGAAAATATGCAAATGGAGCATATTTTTTTAGAATTTTCTGAAAAAAGTATTGATACAACTACTTCGGAACACGGAATATGACCAATCTCTAATTCCTTTGATGAGACCTCCTGCTTCACATAAAGTTGCTATTCCTTGAAAACAAGAGGCAGGAGCTTATAGTTACGTAAAAACAATGCTTTCAGATTGCATCAAATGCAGGTCATGTTAATTCATCTTTTTAATAATTTAATATAATTTCACTATTGACATCACTATGAATAGTCTACTGGAAATTGACATTTTTCTTTGAATGTATCAAATTTCGAATAACTTTTGTGAAATTATCAGCGTATATTTTGCTTGAATTTGAAGCACTCTTTGGGTATTTACATTCAAGTTTGATAATAAGTTTAATCTTTCTATGTTTGTTACACTAATGGAGCTTCGATACAGGTGAACCTTCTAATATCAAGAAGGGAGTTGATCAAATTTTTCGATGAATAATATGGACCCTCAGTTTGCTTCCTACACCGACTGTGCATAATGTCTGCTTATGGACATGAGACGGAGCCTCAGTTTGCTGCCTACACTGACTGTAAAGAATGTCTGCTCATGGGGTTGGAGAGAAATAAATGTAAGTGATGCAGAGTGTGCTTGGAAGTCATTCCAATTCTTCATAAGAAATATGGTGCAATATAAACAAACATGCCATGAACCCATGATTTATTTATTATACACTATATGAAGTTCATGAAAGAATATATTTAGAATTAACATAAATGGTTCTCATCCAACTTCGTGCCTACCATTTCCATAGTATGAATCATTGAATAACATGAATTTTTTTGGGATCGTCATTGTCAATCTAAGTTAAGAATGCCAATAAAGAATAATAAGGGCGGTAGACTGCCAGCAAACCAAATAAAATGAATAACGAGGTGAAACTAGGAACTCATGTCAATATGTTTCCAATTATTTCTTGGATTAAGCCCTGGTAAATAAATTTGTGCTTTCTTAATTTTCATTGACTTCAACTGTTTGGAATTTATGCTCAGAAAGCCTGTTATTGACTTCTCTGGATAGAATCTATAGTTTTGAAATTCATTTAACTAACAAAGAAGCTTTTTGATGCCCAATGTTTATGTGATATAAGAACTGTTAAATTCCACGTGGTACAAATTTTAATGACATATACACACAGTGTAATCTTCTCTTCACTGCTTAATGAGCGATGTTCTCAATTCACGTCTTCAACTTTTTATTATTTGTTATATTGATTGTTTGAACCCATAAACTTCAATACTTGCAGGTGACCCAAACAAATTGTTGCTTGATGCAAAAAGGATCAGGATGGCTACAAAAACAGATTTTTTGATATCATTATCTGCAAATGATTATTCTAAGTCTAGATTGGGTGCTATTGATTTTTGTTAGATATTATTTAAATGTCCTATTATCATCTAGATTTTTGCAAACTGCTTGTGCAATAATAATATGCAGGCATTGAACATTTTACCATATCCATTGTTTCTTGCATCATTTTAATGCGAATCTATTTGGATGTTTATTCTTTGGTCTTTTTTTGCAATCTGCAAGTTTATTCACATCTTGCAAGCATATTTGTGGTGTGTTAACATGGCTTTTGATGAGCTAAAAGTTATTATTGACCTATTTGGATAATTTTTTGAATTTTTTGTGTCCAAGTAGAAGATTTTTGGAGGAGGCCGAGTCGAGTTGGCTTCTTTATGAAGTTCTTCTAATTTGAGTTAAGGTCCTTATATGGTTTTACAACTTAAATGATTAGATTTCCTATTATATCCTTCATAGGCAATAAATAAAAATAAATTTGATTGAAAAATTCAAATTCTTCATTTTTGTGTTGGTATTTGGTAGAAGATAGTATACCTTTTTTGCATGGTGTTAATCTGCATCAATTTTTCGTAATTAAACATTTTTCCAAAACCCATCTTATAGTTATTGGTTAGAATTATTCAGATGTTACCATCAATAATTTTTTTTTTTTAGATCACTTTCATGAATTACTATTCCGTGCATCGCACGGGTGAAAGAACTAGTTTGTAATATTAAAGTAAATATGTTTGTTTAATAAATTTAAATATAAAATATTGTAATAAGATAGTTAGTACCAATTCTAATAGTACCATTCGGATAGTGATAAATTATTTGTGATAATCTAGAAATTATATTTTGAAAAGATTAATTACATTAATAATCATTAAAATTGAATAATTATATAAATAAATTATGCAAATGGTCATTGAAGTATTTTTTCGTTTTTGTTTTTTTGTAAGCAGTAAGTTATTTAAGTTATACCAAACAGGTGCTTAAGTATATATTCTCCACAAAATCATTATTATTAAACTCATTTTATAAATATGAGGTCTCAAACAAGGATTAAATATACCCACGAAAGAAAAATGTAATATATAAAGAGAGAGCACTTCTCAAAAACAGGTATTGGCCTATTTTCCTATCTAAAATACATTTTCTAAAATAGTAATTAGTAGTATTAATTCACTATTTATTATTCATTTTGAACAAAATTCAGATTTAAATTAATTCAATTGAATGTAGATTTTTAAATAGCTACAATTTTCAGGTCCCGAGATTTCTTGATCCGTCTTTCCCTTTTGAAAATCAATTACATTTTTTTTAAATTCGTAAAAATAAAAAAAATAAAACTTTGTCAATATCACATAAATATCTTTATTTTAAAATAGAAAATGAAAGGGAATGAAATAAGAACGTTCATCAATCTATTTTTCTTTTTCTTTTCATTTTCGTTTTAATAAAATTCTAAGCATATATCACGGATATATCTATTTTTTCTACTTATTACAAATTCTATTTAAATGTAATTTTTCTTTTCCATTTGAATTTTTAAATCAATTCAAATTACAATATTTAAAGAAATTCCTGCAACGATAAACATACGAACAGTAAAAAAAATAATTAAGATATGTGTAATATACCTTTGTAATTAACTGTCTTCACTCATTTCTCATTTTTAATTAAATATTCATTTAATATGTTAAAATATAAATTTGATATATGCATGTAACAAATGACCGTGCATCGCACGGGTGTACCACTAGTTGGACAAATGACACCCAATACACAATACATATAAATTTGAGATTTATCACATCCAGACTAAGGGTGAATGCGGTTCGATTTGGATGATTTTTGACATATTTTCAAACCACACAATTTCAAGCGGTTTGACATTTTTCCAAACCAAACCAAATCTTTTCATTTTACAAACCAAACCATTTTTGCGGTTTGGTTTAGTTTTAAATCGCGGTTTACCTATCGACATAATATAACATATTTTAAATGTTAAATTAATTCTTATTTTTTAATTTATAAAGCTAAAATAAGTTAATAAATAAGATAAAACGGAAACTAATAAGATATAAGAACATAATATAGGTTTAACACTCAGAATTGTATCGGTTCAGTTCCAATCTTGTTTCCAAAATAGTTTCCTGGGATAATGCATTGAATCAGTATTAATGAGGAAAGGAAGAACATAATCAATCTAACATTTACATCCATGAAATCAACTAGAAGAAAATACAAGCATATAGCAACATATAGCAAATCATAAAGTATTTAATAACAAATTGAGCTCTCTCGGATGATGTCATGCGATAATAGGTTTAACACTCAGAATTGTAATATAAACTCTTGAAAGGTAAAGATATTTCCACAATCACCAGGGGGGACTTGGAGTTAAAGTTAATTGAATAAAGCATTTTGGAAAAATTGTTGACAATATTAGGCAACTATATGTTCATAATATGTATCCACATTTTAATAATATTGACTTATTTTATTTTCTTTATAATCTAATAAAATTAAATTTTAATTTAAAAATATAAAAGTGGTTTGGTTTGATTTTTTGCGGTTTTCGAAAATCAAAACCTAAACCAAACCTTTTGAAACGGTTTGGTTCGGTTTGAGGAAAAAAAAAATCACGGATCCACGCAGTTTCAAACCAATTGTTTAGGTTTAGTTTGCGATTTCACGATTTTTTTGTGAAGCAATGTGCAGCCGTACATATAGTTAAACAAATCAGGAAAACATCACCAAAATTTAAAAAAAAAAAATCAAAAATCAAAATCTGAATTGTTAACAACAAACCAGATTTCACGCCCGTAACTGAACCGACTTCTCTCCAAGTTGTTAATGGTGATAGATGTCTTCATTCCTACTAATCAATCAACATGCCGAGAATGCAAATCAGATTCTTATTGATAATTTGCTGAATAATCTAATTTGCGATTTATCACACCAAATCAGGCAAGATGATTTCAGTATCAACTTCGAAGCAGAAAGTCTAATGGATTGTATAAGCAGTCCAATCCTTCAACGTCTGCAATTGGTTTTGCAACTAACAACCTGATTTTTCACTGCCAATCGACAAACCAGAGCTCAAAACATTGCTTATCTGATACTGTTTCCTGAAGCTGAGTGAATGATATAAAATTTATTCTGGTAAGTTTTGTCAGGTTTTCGCAAATAGCAATACATATTAGAACCTCGCCAAATGATTGATTGGAAAAAAAAAAAAAAAAAAAGACTAACCAATAAGTTTTGTCAGGTTTTCGAAATCATTTGGTATCTTCCCTGTCAAGGTATTGTTGGAAAGATCAATTACCTCTAAATTCAAGGTCTCAGGCATCCCCTAACCCATACCCTTTTTTTTTTTCTTCATAATTTGGAGTTTTTCTTCCTCCAACCATTACCCAATTTAGGAGTACCAAAATGGAGGCTTGTGTTTTGGATTCCATTTATGGAAGTTTTGTGGAATTTGGAGTGCCAAAATGGCATTCCAAATTATTTACAAGAATGCCATTTTGATCCTACTTTCCATCCTTTTTTTTATTTCTCTTTAATTAATTCATCCAAAAAATTGTATTTCATTTTATTTACATAAATGAAATTTTTGTCTTTTATACATTTTCACTAAATTTTATGTATTTTGAAAGTTAGTTAATTATTTATTATTTTTAAAGTTAATATATTTTTTTAAGACAATATATTTTTTTAAGTTTTCTCGGGTTTCAATGTATTTTTTTGGAGAATTTATTTGATTTAAGTTCATCATGTATTGTTTTTTTTTTTTTTGTAATTATATTTTTTGTTTTTTTCACGAAATTGATGAAGTTACAGAGAATGTCATGTGAATGACATTAATATAATTATCTCGATGTTTCCTTCAATTCATGTATGTGATTAACAAAACATCATATAATATTTATTTTTTGTCTAATAATAAATAAATATTTTTTATAATACGTCCCAATATATAATTAACTAATTTTCAATATTATAAATGGTTGATATTAGAATTTATATTTTGAAGAATATATTGTTTATATGGTTGGATATTGAAAATTGTAAGAAATAATATATTTTATTAGGTGTGGGGTCCAATATAGAGTTTTTGGGTTGGAGGGAATTTTGAAAATGGAGTATGCAAAACTCCAAAATGGAGTTTTTGAACCTCCAAAATAGAAATTTGGGTTGGAGATGCCCTCAACAGCCCGATGAATTGGTCTCGATAGCCTATTTTTGAACAAAGACACAGCAGTCAAATTCTTGAGAAGAAACATAAACATAGAATTTGGGATGCTGCCTGTTCGCTCTGCAAGTAATAAAGTAGATTTTAAGTCCAAGTACCGATCCCACAGAGATTGTTTTAAATCATATTTTAGACTATTACCTTAACCGGAACAAGAAATTTGTTTTGATTTGAAAATTTTGATTTTGAAAACTAAAATAAAGATTAAAAGAAATAAGGAAAATTTGATTTTTGAAAACTTATGAAACGAATATGCTAGAATTGAGAATCCACATTAGTTCCATCAATTATGCATTACTCTAATTATCTAATAATAATTCACGTGATTTTGAAAATTCATATTCCTAATGTTTTTAAAACTCCATTTCGGACAAGCAATAACGCCTATTCCTACACATGACCCAACTATATTTCTATGTTGAATACGAATGTCCAAGAAAGCATTAAAGAACTGTGAATATTATAGCAAATTACACAAAGTATAGGGATATATTTCTATTCCCTATCGGACTTTGAAGCAATTGAAGCTAGTCTAATGAATTCCTAATCTTTCGAACTTATGAAAACATAACCTAAAATCATATAATTAGTGATCAGGTAATTGCATAATAATAAAAGCACGCATCAATTGCTCAAACCAATGAATTAATTGAATTAAACAATAAAGCAACATATAAAATCCAGAATTTAATGCTTCATTACAATTCTAACATTAGAACCTAGCCTAGATACATAATTGAATAAAAATTACAAGTAAAATGGATAGATGTCATCTTATTCATCCCTTGATCTTCAGTCTTTAATTGTGTTCTTGGCGTGACATGGATCCCTCGTCAGTTCGACAGCGTTTTGTCATGAATTCAGCAAGTTGGGACAAAAAACGTGCCTCTAGTATGGTATTTGTAGATGTACACGATAATTAGGTTACTTGGGGAGAGAATGCTGATTTCCACGTAAAAAGCCCAGCTGCGGCCCAGAAGTTCTACTGTGCGACCGCACGGTTCAAAATTACGCGATCGCACAACTCTGCAGGTAAGTTTCAATCGCTGATTTTTCATGTCGTGCGACCGCACGCTTATAACACTGTGCGACAGCACGGTTGTATTCTGAATTGCAATTTCCATCTTTTAAATGTTACAAGTTGGTCCCTGTCATTTAATTGCACAGCAAGTCCTCCAACTTTCGATTGTTGCAATTTAGCCCCTGAACTTTTGATTTCTTCCAAATCTGATTTTTTCTTCCAATTGGTCATTTGATTAACTGCATCAACTCTTGATTTGCTTACTTTGACACTCTTAACATCCAATTGCTCGATTTTGGCTTCAATTTCATTGTTTTCTCGACTTTGGGTTATTCTTGAAATATAAACAAATACAACCAAAATAAATAGCAAATATTCCTGAATAAACAATTAAAATTCTACTTTTAGGATAGAAATAAGTGTATAAAATACACTTATCAACACCCCCAAACTAGAACTATTGTTCGTCCTCGAACAAAAATAAAACTAAACTACAAAAAAAAAATGCAAATAACAACTTTTTTGTTTTTGTTAATTCATTTACCATGTACTTCAACAATCCAAATTGACGATTCACTTTAGAGAAAGAAATATGAATAATATAAAATAATTTCATTCATCTGATGCTCAACTTCATTGTGTGTGTGTGAATAGCCAAAATCAAATGCAAACTTATGGAAAAATAAACTTGACAATGTGTGACTTTTTATCCAAGAGTAAGCCCGAATCCCATGTGCTCAACAATAATTTTCTTTTGATTTTTCTTACCCTCTCATGGATGATTACAACCTTACTGCGTTTCTCTCATATTCCGAGGTCTTTCCTATTGATGTGGTTTCTAAACATGTATAAATTGTATTTTTTCATACAAGACAGTTAGGATTAGACAAGTATGCATGACAGACCAAGAATAATTAACAAAGTGTTAGGAATTTCAATCAACAAAGCTTATACCATTTTATTCCATTTTTTCTTTCTTATGGACGGTTTTTTCTTTTAATGTCATCGTCTTTTACCATCTTTGTGCAATACTTTTCATACTTGCTTTCTATATGACTCCTGTAGTGAGTTTTAGGTCGGCAGCTCCCAACTCAGTTGAGCTTAGGGTACCAGGTTTAGAGAATCCCTCAGACTTAATTACCCGAGTTATAAAGGCTTAAACAAAAGAGTTAAAGATGTTTTAACGTCTTATGTGTAAGTCCACACTCTGTACTTGCTTTCTAGTTGACCCTTGTAGCGAGCTTTAGGTCGGAAGCTCCTAACTCAGTTGAGCTTAGGGTACCAGGTTCAGAGAACCCTTCAGACTTAATTACTCGAGTAAAAAAGGCATTTGAAGAGCGAAATAAGACCTTTAGCATTTTTCTGGTTTTATGCTGGTTATTATGGTTTATACTTGTTAATCAAAACCCCTTACACTAAAGATGTAAAATTAAAAGGTTCAAATCCTCAATCCATCAATGCATACTCATACTAACCTTCCCACCCCCAAACTGCTTTTTGAGCAGTTTGGCTCTACATTTCAGGTCGGGATCTAAATTCCTAATGTTTGGGATTTTTCAATCTGTTCTATGTTCAAATTGCACAAGTTTACCCCTCAAGTATCAAGCATCTCCCTACATAAGTTATTATTCAAAAGTGGCTATGTGCTCAAGTTTGATGAAAGTCTTACATGGATGAATGTTAAGGAAAAGTTTTAGTTCACATGTTTTCCAATTTTCTAACTAAAGCACAAAAGTCAATTCAAATCATGTCATAAGCAATAAATAAATCAACAAAAATTTTCAATTTCTCACTTTTTATGATTTTTTTTTTCAATTTTTTTTTTAATTTTCTACCCAAAATCGAATAAATGTGTATATGAAAGCACATGAATGAGATTCCCACCCCCAAACTAGAATCATAAATTGTCCTCAATGTATTCAAAATAAATAAAGAAAATAAACATAGAAATAACAAAGAGAGTTAATGTACTTCCCGGGTTTGGAGTGTTGGTATTCCCATTTTTGAAGTTTTGACTTGAATGTTTTGTTGGATGAATGACCATTTACTTCATTTTCCATGTTCGGCTTGAAGTGTCTCATGATGATATTTTCCTTGCAAATAAACATTAACGATCATTAGAAACATAATTATCACATATGAACTAAAGAAAATCAACACAACACACCCAAACTAGGACTTAGAAAAATTTTGAAATTTTTGAAAAGTGGTCGACCACTGATTTTCAACCATTGACATCCCTTCGAAAAAGTGCAAATTTTCCGAGATATGTCCCGGGCATATGAAAGTACATAACTTGGTCTACAACATATCAAAAATTCAGTAAATATGGAGTTCATTTGGGTCATGAAAGGATATGACAAAGTAGGTGACATGAAGCTGAAATTGGTGCAGTGGTGCTGTGATGCCTTGCAATGAGGTGCATTGAAGTGCAAAGATGTTCATGTTGAGTTCCATGCCTTAAATGAGTGTAAATAATGATTAAATGATACACAAATGATGTATAATATGTTATGAAGGTGATCATCCAAAAAGAATTGCGAAAACTCAACAGAACATTCATTGTAGCATTTTATCGATCACCTAGCATGCATATGAAGAAATCAATGAAAATCATAGAGTTGGAGACTTGAATCAAACCAAAAATTTTTACCTAACAATTTATAATACAATATCTCCATTCCTATCCTAATCCCATCACCACTCATCCATAATTCACAAATCACAAAAAGAATGAAGAACAAGAAGTATATCCATGAATTTGTAAAATTGTGTAGAAAGTTCATACCTTTTAGTATTTTGAATGCAATGTAAGGCATGACTTTGAGTTAAAATGATGTGCAAATAATGGGGAATGTTTTTGGACTCGATGCATGATGATTTGGGGGAAAGAAAATCGGGTTTAAAGTGGTTAAAATGAAAGAAGAAAGCATATTAAAGAATCTGGCGGTTCTGCCCAGTTTATAACCGTGCGATAGCACGATTACACTACCGCGCGACCGCACGGTAGCTTTTGGCAGAGACCTGTGATTTTTTCGTTTTTTCGTTTTGGACCCCTAAATTCTTTCAAATGCATGCAACCAACTTCTAAACAATATGTTCATGTCCTAAGCCAGGTGGTCAAGTGGAAGATTGTGATAAAAAGCAACAAAACAAATAGAAAACAAGTAGATCCTAAAAATGCTAAAACATGCAAAATGGAATATTAGAATGACTTAAAACACATAAAAAATCAATGTATGCATTCTAAACATGCGAGTGCTCCTAAAATGCAGTTTCAAGTTCTAAAACAAATATGAAATAAATAACTCAAGGGCAACTAAGTAAAACAACTAAAGAAAATGTTTGAAATGTTGGGTTGCCTCCCAACAAGCGCTTCATTTAAAGTCTAGAGCTAGGCTCTTTGACAAACTTCTTCAGGGTGACTTTAGATTTGATGGTGAGGCTTCTTCATCATTTCTCACCCTATACTCATACCTCTCCCAGCATCTAATGGCCATTTCCACATCAATCCTGGAACATTTTTCAATTTGTGGATCGTGGGAGTTAAATTGCATCATAGTGAAAGTCACTTCCTGATTTTCAGCACGAAGCACTACATCTCCCTTCTTTATATCAATTAGTGCTCGTGCAGTGGCTAGGAATGGTCTACCCAGTATCAAGGGAACTTTTTCATCTTCCTCCATGTCTAAGATGACAAAATCAGCTGGAAATATGAACTTGTGAGTTTTAACTAGCACATCTTCCACAACTCCATAAGGGTAACAAATTGATCTATTTGCCAATTGTAAAATGATATTGCTACCCTTTGGTTCACCCAATCCCAACTTCTTGTACACAGACAGGGGCATCAGATTTATACTTGCACCTAGGTCACATAAGACCTTGTTGAATTTTAAATCACCTATAATTCAAGGTATAGAAAAGCTCCCTGGGTCTTTGAGCTTAGGTGGTAGTTTATTTTGCAGGATTGCGCTGTATTCTTCATTCAAGGTGACCTCCTCAAGTTCTTCACGCTTTTTCTTGTTAGACATCATCTTCTTTAGTAGTTTTGCATAACTTGGGATCTGTGTAATGGCTTCCAAGAAATGAATATTTATGTGCAGTTTTCTAAGCATATTCACAAATTTACTAAACTGCTTATCCTTTCTTGTTTTCTTCAGCCTTTGTGGAAATGGAATAGGAGACTCATGAGGCTTAATTGTTGATTTCACCTCATGACCATCTTTCTTTTCAGTCAATTTCTCACTACTTTCCACAAGCTTTTCAGGAACTTCCGTCGCCTTTTTTACTTGGATTTCAAGAAGTTGCACACCACTATGCGTAGTGATTGCATTTACCTCATTTTTACTACACTTATGGCCATGAGCTGTTTCTTTGGGTTTACCTCAGTGTTTGTAGGTAATGTACCCGGGGCTCTTGTTGTGATCAACTGTGCTATCTGCCCCATTTGATGTTTCAGGTTTTTGATTAATGCCTGTTGATTTTGGAATGTGGTTTCAGTTTTTCTCATGAACTGATCTGTTTTAGACATGAACAACTCTGTCTTTTCCACAAATTTTCCAATCATCTCTTCTAATGCAGGCTTTCTCTCTTCAGTGTTGAACTGAGGCGCAATGTGTCCATTTAAGTGATCTTTCCAAGAAAAATTAGGATGATTGCACCAACCTAGGTTATATGTATTCGAGTATGGATTATTCTGGCGTTGACCCCCTTGTACATAGTCAACTAGCTCCACTGGACAAGCCAGAACAGGGCAATCTATAGTGGCATGGTTTGCACCACACTCATCACAAGTCACTTTAGCACTTTTAGATGAATGATTCACCAGCGCTATGCCCTCCACTTTTGCAGCCAAAGAGTCAATCTTTGCTGATATGGCAGTGTATGCATCCACTTCATAGACTCCCGGTGTCTTCTTTGAAACCACCCTATCCGATCCCTACATGGCATTTGTATTTGCTATCCTCTCAAAGAGCTCCAATGCCAGTCCAATGGTCTTTGTTCCCAAAGCACCATTTGATGAAGAGTCAACCATGTTTTTAAAGTGTGGAAGTAATCCTTCATAGAAAAACTTCACTTGGTCTCCTCTAGAGATCCCATGGTTTGGATACTTCCTCAGCATGCCCTTAAATCTGTTTCACGCATCATCAAAAGATTCAGCATCATGCTGCTGGAACACTGTGATGTCTCAGTTTGGAAACCTTCGCTGGAGGCATGAATTTAGTGCAAAACTTTTGAACTAAGTCGTTTCAAGTAGTTATACTCGCAACAGGGCGAGAATCTAACTAGTCAACAACTCTATCTTTTAGAGTGTAAGAGAATAACCTAAGTATGATAGCATCATCAGACACACTCTGATATTGAAAGTGTTGGCACATGTCTAAAAATTTAGAAACATGTGTGTGTGAGTTCTCATCAGGTCTCCCATGAAATTGCTGTCCGTTTTGGAACATACTGATGACATTGATTTTTAATTGGAAGTTTGCTTGCCCAAATGGTGGATAGACTATGCTGGATTGACTTTGAACTACTTGAGGTGTCATGAAGTTACCCACCAACATGTCATCTTCATTTATTTGATCAGCAAAGGGTAGAAGATTGTTATTGTTTGCCATTTGAATTTTTTGTTTTTTAAAATTATCTAGTTCTCTAACTTCTCTCAACTTACGGTGTAACGTACGTTCTATTTCCGGGCCAGCTTCGAAAAGATTCCCCTTTTGCGAACGTAACATACACAACTATAAGAAAAGTAAAGAAACTAGTAATTAAACTAAAAATAAAAATAAAAATCCTAAAAGTAAAAATAAAATTAAAATTAAAATAAAACAAGTAAAAGTCCAAATTAGTGAAAGTAATATAAAAATAAATTTAAAGAACAATCCCCGGCAACGTCGCCAAAAACTTGTTCCCTCCGCAAGTGCACATGTCGCGCAAGTAATAAAGTGGATTTTAAGTCCAAGTATCGATCCCACAGAGATTGTTTTAAATCATATTTTAGACTACTACCTTAACCGGAACAAAAGATTTGTTTTGATTTGAAAATTTTGATTTTGAAAACTAAAATAAAGATTAAAAGAAATAAGGAAAATTTGATTTTTGAAAACTTATGAAACGAATATACTAGAATTGAGAATCCACATTAGTTCCATTAATTATGCATTATTCTAATTGTCTAATAATAATAATTCACGTGGTTTTGAAAATCCATATTCCTAATATTGTTAAAACTCCCTTTCGGACAAGCAATAACACCTATTCCTATACACGACCCAACTATATTTCTATGTTGAATACGAATGTGCAAGAAAGCATTAAAGAACTGTGAATATTATAACATATAACACAAAGTATAGGGGTATATTTCTATCCCCTATCGGACTTTATAGCAATTGAAACTAGTCTAATGAATTCCTAATCTTTCGAACTTAAGAAACATAACCTAAAATCATACAATTAGTGATCAGGTAATTGCATAATAATAAAAACACGCATCAATTGCTCAAACCCATGAATTAACTGAATTAAACAATAAAGCAACACATAAAATCTAAAATTTAATGCTTCATCACAATTCTAACATTTAGAACCTAGCCTAGATACATAAGTGAATAAAAATCACAAGTAAAATAGATAGATGTCACCCTATTCATCCCTTGATCTTCAGTCTTCAATTGTGTTCTTGGCGTGGCATGGATCCCTCGGCACTTCGACAGCGTTTTGGCATGAATTCAGCAAGTTGGGAACCCCCAAAAACGTGCCTCTAGTCTGGTATTTATAGATGTACACGAGAATTAGGTTACTTGGGGAGAAAGAATGCTGATTTTTGCGTAAAAACCCCAGCTGCGGCCCAAAAGTTCTACCGTGTGACCGCACGCTTATAACACTGTGCGACCGCACGATTGTATTCTTAATTGCAATTTCTGTCTTTTAGATGTTACAAGTTGGTCCCTATCATTTAATTGCACATCAAGTCCTCCAACTTCCAATTGTTGCAATTTAGTTCCTGAACTTCTGATTTCTTTCAAATTTGATTTTTTCTTCCAATTGGCCCTTTGATTAACTACATCAACTCTTGATTTTCTTAATTTGACACTCTTAACATCCAATTGCTCGATTTTGACTTCAATTTCATTGTTTTCTCGATGGATTATTCTTGAAATATAAACAAATACAACCAAAATAAATAACAAATATTCTTGAATAAACAATTAAAATCATACTTTTAGGATAGAAATAAATGTATAAAATACACTTATCACTGTCACTTATACTACTCTCAGACAAGTCCAAAAATTCTAAACATGAAAAATTCCCAACACTTTCAAGGATTTCTCCTATATATATATACTAGTGAATCATCCCGTGCGATGCACGGGAAGAAACTTCTAAATAAAAATAATCCTATTCGAAATTAAATGAATTCTTAAACAAAATAAATAACATTTACAAATAAGAGATAAGTTCATCATTTATTAGTTTCATTTATAAACATCAACCTTTTAAGGAGAAGTCATACATGCGAAAATGATTGTGTCTGACTCTTATCGATAGTCATGACATATGACACCATCAATGAAAAAAAAATTAAATCTAATAAGTATCCTAAAATTCGAATGGCTCAACGATATCCTTAGAATAAAGAACTTGTATCCTGCATTACTGTCAGATAGAATTTGACCTTATAGAATATGATCTTCAAGTTTTGTAACGATTATTCACCATCTCCTCGAACCAAAAATCCGCCTTGCAAAATTAACACTTAAATGTAGGATCTCCCGTATTCATATACTCTGAACATTCAAACAATAGATGAAAAAGTTAATAATAGAGACCATGCATATAAAAGATAAAATTCAATATTTTGACCATTGACAATGAAAAATAACATGTATAATAATAATAATAATAATAATAATAATAATAATAATAATAATAATAATAATAATAATAATAATAATAATAATAATAATAATTTGCGATGTTGACAAAGATATTGCATCAAATTTATGATATTTTAGGTTTTCAATATTTATACAACGTAATTATTTTCTGATTGAAATTATAGTTTAATATTGATCATCTCAATTTTTAGTTAATTAGTAAATTGGGAGACAATTCATATATTATTGTGAAAAAATATCATAAAATCTGAATTAAAATATAGTAAGGAATATCTTGGTATGGTTAATTACTTTTTGAAAATTTAAAATTAACAGTTATGACAAAAACCATTAATAACTATATCATTTCAAACAATATAGATAAATTTGTTAACCGTTAATGTTAAAAAATGTGATATGAGATTTTTTGGAATAAAAAATTAATTAAGAATTAAATGTAATTTTCATCGAAATAATTTTGATAAATAATGCAACATAGGAAAGAACTTTAATATGTATATGTAATAAATAACTTAAAAATAGGATTTAGTTATAAAAATTTCAATACAACGTGATTTATAAAAATACTAATGTGTATAAATTTTAGATATAATTTTAATTGAGAATTTGACATTGGATCTGTATGACTGAACCAAATATTTATCCATAAAATTAAGACCAATAAAATATAACAATTATTATAAGAAATTAATTACGTATTAAATGTAATTATCTATAAAAATATTTAATAATTTAATAATATGCTATAAAAAAGAGCTCCAATATTTAGATGTACTAAATAACTAAAAATAAAATTATTTATAAAAAAAAAATTATATGTATGATGTGATTTATAATTTAGTACTCCTTCCGTCCCATAAAGATAGTCCTCTACTCATTTTCATACGGATTAAGGACAAAATGAAATATAAAATATTAATTTCACTCTTAAAAAATAAAGTAGAATATCTTTTTGAGATGGACAAAAAAGAAATAGTGGACTATCTTTGTAGGACATAGAGAGTATTATCTAGTAATAAAATTTCAACATAATTTTTAACTGAAAATTTTATTTGGATTTGTATAAATGAACACAAATATTTATTTGTAAGATTGAAAAAGTTAGAAGAACACATTTTTTATGAAAAGAAAGGTTTTGACACAAAAAAGTCAAATATAAATAAGTAAAACCAAACAAATTATCGTTCTTATATCATAAAAAATAATAAACAACTTCTCAGTAAAAGCAAATTTAAAAAAAATAATAATTCTAGTTTCTTATTTTTATTATTTTTTATACAATGTGATATACAATTTCATCAAATATATATACTGACCCATGAATAATATATTTTTTCTTCACTCAACATCCGAAATCATTAACATGTCTATCAAGCCCAAAACTATTCTAAATAGCCCAACATTAGTTAACACATTGCAACACCAACAGAGAAATCTAGAACATAATATAAATAGACTATTAACAAATCCTCTTATTAGTCTAAAATAATTTTGTATTCTATATTGTTTTCGAAGCTTTCTCTACAATATTATTGTTTTAATATTTTTTCTTTTTTGTTAGAAATCCAAATCTATATTCAATGACTCAAAATATCACAGGTCTTGAAGAAAAGAGTAGTGTCAATCCTTTTTACTTTTTCAAAAAATAATTTACTATTTTTTATTTTCAACTGGTTTGTAATATTAATAACTAATAAGCATTACCACCGCACCAGAAACTTTGAATCATAAAACGTGATAAATAGAAGGTGGAGTGGAGCGGTCATGTTAAACAGTATACATTTTTTCAAAGAAATAACCCTTTGATTGAATCTTTTATTATTGTGTATATCTTCATAATAATTATATATAACAGAAATGAAAGAGGTTGTATATAGGGAAATGGAAAAAAAAAAGATATAGAAAACAAAAATGAATCAACAAATTTTGAAAAAGGGAAAAAAATGAAACAAATTCTGAAAAAGCGAAAAAGGAAAAAAAAAAAGGAAAAATAACTGGATTTCCAGTGTAATTAGGCGGCGGGAAATAGAAGTCATGTAAACACAACAAATATTGAAGACTATAAGTAGACGTCGGAAATTTTGAAAATAATAAATAAATATTGAAGGTCCAACTATTTTTGAAGTGGGTTTTGAAGTTGATTATTGGATAGGGGATATAAGTAGTGTGAACATGATAAATATTGAAGTCCCAAAAAATTGAATAAATAAATAAATAAAATCTGCACATAGCACAAGAGTTTTGGAGGGAAAAAGGGAAGTTGACTGAGGTTGACTCAGCTACTTTTATATATTATATAGAATATAGATAAATTCGATAATCATAAAAAAAGAAAAAAAAATACTAAAATTATGAGATTGACAATGATGCATCAAATTCATGATATTATAGGTTTTTGCAATAATTATACAACGTAATTGTTTTTTTAATGAAAAATATAATATAACATTGATCATCTCAATTTTCAGTTAAGTAAATTGAGATACAATTTACTTATTGTTGTAGAAATTTAAAAATCATAAATATTGAATCAAAATATAACAATTAATATCATGTCATAGTTAATTATTTTTTAAAATTTAGACTTAACAATTATGACAAAAAAACCATTAATAACTATATAATTTCAAAACAATATAAATAAATCTGTTAACCGTTAATGTGAAAAATGTGATATGAGACTTTCTAGAATAAAAAATCATATAATGATTAAATGTAATTGTAAATAAAATTATTTTGATAAATAATCTGATATAGAAAAGAAGGTTATTATGTATATATACCAAAGAACTTAAAAGTATGACTATTTAAAATGAAATTTAATACAACTTGATTAAATATTTGATATAAATGTAAATGAAAATTCGACATTGGATTTGTATGACCGAACGAAATTATTCATCCATAAGATTGAGACCAATAAAATATCACATTATTACAAAAAAATTATTTACGTATTAAAAGTAACTTTCTATAAAAATACTAATTAATTTAATAGAACGCAATACAAAGGAACTCGAATTTTTAGATGTACTAAATAACTAAAAAAATAAGATTATTTATAAAAAAGTTTTATATGATAATATTTATTTAGTATTAGATGCGTAATACAATTTCGATATAATTTTGAACTGAAAATTTTACATTGAATTTGTATGAGTACATACAAATACTTATTTGTAAGATTCAAAACATTAAATGATTAGAATAATTTTATGAAAAGGGAGTTTTAAACACAAATAACCAAATATAAATTAGTGAAAAAATTTCTTTATAAAAATACTTAAGTGGAATTAGCAGTGTGAACACAATAAAAGCTGAATTTTTGAGTGTGAACACAATAAAAGCTGAGTTTTCCCGCCAAAACTCAGCTACTTTTATATATTACTAGTTAATCATCCCGTGCGATGCACGGGAAGAAACGTCTAAATAAAAATAATCCTTTTCGAAATTAAATGAATCCTTAAACAAAATAAATAACATTCACAAATAAGATATAAGTTCATCATTTATTAGTTTCATGTATAAACATCAACATTTTAGGGAGAAGTCCTACATGCGAAAATGATTTTGCCTGACTCTTATTGATAGTCTTGACATATGACATCATCAATGAAATTTTTTATTTATTTTTAAATCTAATAAGAATCCTAAAATTCGAATGACTCAACGATATCCTTGGAATAAAGAACTTGTGTCATGCATTACTGTCAGATATAATTTGACCTTATAGAATATGATCGTCAGGTTTTGTAACGATTATTCACTATCTCCTCGAACCAAAAATTCACCTTGCAAAATGAACACTTAAATGTAGGATCTCCAATATTCATATACTCTGAACATTCAAGCAATAGATGAAAACGTTAATAATAGAGATCGTGCATATAAAAGATAAAATTCAATATTTTGACCATTGATAATGAAAAATAACATGTATAATAATAATAATAATAATAATAATAATAATAATAATAATAATAATAATAATAATAATAATAATAATAATAATAATAATAATAATAATTGCGAGGTTGACAAAGATATTGCATTAAATTTATGATATTTTAGGTTTTCAATATTTATACAACGTAATTATTTTCTGATTGAAATTGTAATTTAGTATTGATCATCTCAATTTTTAGTTAAGTAAATTGGGAGACAATTTATATATTATTGTGAAAAAATATTATAAAATTTGAATTAAAATATAGCAAAGAAAATCTTTGGTATGGTTAATTACTTTTTGAAATTTTAAAATTAAAGTTAAGACAAAAACCATTAATAACTATATCATTTCAAACAATATAGATAAATTTGTTAACCGTTAATGTTAAAAAATGTGATATGAGACTTTTTGAAATAAAAAATTAATTAAGAATTAAATGTAATTGTCATTGAAATAATTTTGATAAATAATGCAATATAGGAAAGAACTTTAATATATATATGTAATAAATAACTTAAAAATAGGATTTAGTTATAAAAATTTCAATACAACGTGATTTATAAAAATACGAATGTGTATAAATTTTAAATATAATTTTAATTGAGAATTTGACATTAGATCTGTATGACTGAACCAAATATTTATCCATAAAATTAAGACCAATAAAATATCACAATTATTATAAGAAATTAATTATGTATTAAATGTAATTATCTATAAAAATATTTAATAATACGCTATAAAAAAGAGCTCCAATTTTTAGATGTACTAAATTACTAAAAATAAGATTATTTATAAAAAAAAACTATACGTATGATGTGATTTATAATTTAGTACTCCCTTCGTCCCATAAAGATAGTCCTCTACTCATTTTCACACAGATTAAGGACAAAAAGAAATATAAAATATTAATTTCACTCAAAATATCACAGGTCTTGAAGAAAATAGTAGTGCAATCCTTTTTACTTTTTCAAAAAATAATTTATGATTTTTTATTTTCAACTGATTTGTAATATTAATAACTAATAAGCATTACCACTGCACAAGAAATCTTGAATCATAAAACGTGATAAATAGAAGGTAGAGTAGAGGGGTCATGTTAAACAGTACACATTTTTTCAAAGAAATAACCCTTTAATTGAATCTTTTATTATTGTGTATATCTTCATAATAATTATATATAACAGAAATGAAAGAAGTTGTATATCGGGAAATGGAAAAAAAAAAGATATAGAAAACAAAAATGAATAAACAGATTTTGAAAAAGGGGATAAAAATCAAACAAATTCTGCAAAAGCGAAAAAGGGGAAGAAAAAAAACTGATTTTCCAATGTAATTAAGCGGGGAGAAATAGAAGCCATATAAACACAATAAATATTGAAGAACGTAAGTAGACGTCAGCGATTTTGAAAATAATAAATAAATATTGAAGGCCCAACTATTTTTGAAGTGGGTTTTGAAGTTGATTATTGGATAAGAGATATGAGTAGTGTGAACATGATAAATATTGAAGTCCCCAAAAATTGGAAAAATAAATAAATAAATAAAATCTGCACATAGTACAAGAGTTTTGGAGGGAAACAGTGAAGTTGACTGAAATTGACTCAGCTACTTTTATATATTATATAGATATATTATATAGATAGATTCGATAATCATAAAAAAAAGAAAAAAAAAATACTAAAATTATGAGATTGACAATGATGCATCAAATTCATGATATTATAGGTTTTTGCAATAATTATACAACGTAATTATTTTTTTAATGAAAAATATAATATAACATTGATCATCTCAATTTTCAGTTAAGTAAATTGATATACAATTTACTTATTGTTGTAGAAATTTAAAAATCATAAATATTGAATTAAAATATAACAATTAATATCATGTCATAGTTAATTATTTTTTAAAATTTAGACTTAACAATTATGACAAAAAAACCATTAATAACTATATAATTTCAAAACAATATAAAAAAATCTGTTAACCGTTAATGTGAAAAATGTGATATGAGACTTTCTAGAATAAAAAATCATATAATGATTAAATGTAATTGTAAATAAAATTATTTTGATAAATAATCTGATATAGAAAAGAAGGTTATTATGTATATATACCAAAGAACTTAAAAGTATGACTATTTAAAATGAAATTTAATACAACTTGATTAAATATTCGATATAAATGTAAATGAAAATTCGACATTGTATTTGTATGACCGAACGAAATTATTCATCTATAAGATTGAGACCAATAAAATATCACATTATTACAAAAAAATTATTTACGTATTAAAAGTAACTTTCTATAAAAATACTAATTAATTTAATAGAACACAATACAAAAGAACTCGAATTTTTAGATGTACTAAATAACTAAAAAAATAAGATTATTTATAAAAAAGTTTTATATGATAATATTTATTTAGTATTAGATACGTAATACAATTTCGATATAATTTTGAATTGAAAATTTTACATTGAATTTGTATGAGTACATACAAATACTTATCTGTAAGATTCAAAACATTAAATGATTAGAATAATTTTATGAAAAGAGAGTTTTAAACACAAATAACCAAATATAAATAAGTGAAAAAAATTCTTTATAAAAATACTTAAGTGGAATTAGCAGTGTGAACACAATAAAAGCTGAATTTTTGAGTGTGAACACAATAAAAGCTGAGTTTTCCCACCAAAACTCAGCTGCTTTTATATATTATATATATATATCCAGAGTTTTTTCAATCTCTTTAATTTGGTGAAAATTGATGGTATTGCTTGTGGTAAGAATGAGTTAAATTATTCTAATGCTCTTTCATTTGTTAATTGCAATTTTTACTTCTTCTAGTACTGATTATATTGTAAAATTGTGCTTTATTTCTTAGTTCATTATGAAAGTGCAAGGTATCTGTTAATCAAAACTAATTGCAGACACTGTTATTTAGAACAATAAAATTTCAGAAAAGAAAACTTATCGATCGAGACTAGTGACAGCAAGATGTCCTAAAGTGAAATTGCCTGTCGTAATTTGCTGCGACCTCTTTGGACAATCACTCAAAGGATACAACGATCGAATCACTATGTGCAGCAATCACAAATAATTTCAGAACTCTTAAGGTTACTCCAGAATAGCGTATAGAAATAATAGATGAACAAGAATTTTTTTTTTCTTTTTTTTTTCTGTGTTTATGTCTGAATAATTAACTTGAATTTATAGAGAAAAATATCCATAACTTCCACAAGGATTAATGAAGAAAAATTGAAAATTTATGAATTTCATTATTTCAAAAGAAACTGCCTCAACAGTCAGAAACAATAAAAATTAATTCGAAAATGATTAAAAAATAAATAATAAAAATATTTATTTTTAATCAAAGAAGTCCAACTTTCAAGGCCCTATCAAAGACTATTTAAATATGCGCGTGGAATGTGAATCGAACCACCGACCTCCCACATAAATTCCACATTTTTCCACCATTTTGGCACTTTACGTAATTTATTTATTTATTTCAATTAATATATATAACAGTATCAATTCTACATTATCTCTTTCAAATTCTTGATCAAAATTTTGTTTCGCGTCTGGAAGAATCAAATATCAAATTTGACAGTGCTTCATGAAAATCAATCGACAGCTTCATGCAGTGACAAATTAATACATTGTAGCAGAGTATTCCAGATGAGAAGACTTTTGCAATTTAACTGCCTCGGCGAATGTCATGAAGTTTAGTGCAAATGCATTCACAATTACACTCAATTTTATTAGTATCACTACCAAAAATCATATTGAAAGAAGCAGGTGAATAAATCTCGTACTATAATTATCTTCAAATTATCACCTTAATGCATGTGTTTTCCTCCATACAAATCCAATAACCTAAGCCTGAAAGCTTAAAACTAGACACAACAAGAATGGTAAGCAGCAGTAGCAAGAAAACTTTACAACAACAAATTAAGTCTCTCTCTCTCTATATAATTTTTTTTTTTTTTTTATTACTAATATATTACACAATTCTCAGGTAGATCAAGAATAATTCTTTGGGTAATTATAATTTACACTACAATTTTTTATATTTACACCACATTTTAATTACAAGAAAGGTTATCAATATTTACTCACTTTTGCTTTTATGTCCTCTATATTTTTTTGAAACATTATTATTCTTAACTTTCAATTAATTAACATATTTTTGTTTCTAATCACAATTTATATCCAAATATTTAGCTAATGTGTATTGAAAAGAGGAGAAAATATTTATTTTTGACTCTAGCATTGATTATTTATTTTGATTATTTAAAAATACTATAGATAAATAAGTTATTATTGTCCTCATAATAAATATTTTGAACAAAAATCGTTTTTATAGATAAGATGTGAGATTTAATTGACGTTTGATGATAAAAAAATTATATAAAAAATTTGGGACCATAAGTGTAAAAATAAGAAAAGCGTAAGAATATTCATTACAATTAAAATGTGGTGTAGTTAACAAAAAGTGTGTTGTCAATACAATTGTCCTAATTCTTTTAGAACAAAAGGTATAACTCATTACTGTGACTGTGTACCTAAGTGTTTCAAATTCATCTTGCAAGAAGTAAAAATCCAGGCATTTTTTTGTATGGAAAAAAAAAAAAAAAACAAAAAAAGAGAAAATAAACTCATTGTGAACCATCAGGGAAAGGTTTCAAAGCATATTGATTCCCATTAATGTTCATATGCAAGTTTCTGATTAATCTTAAATACGATCAAGACTGAACAAAATTAGTTTTGTCTCTCAATAATTTAGATTATCAAGCCGAAGTGAGGTTGTTAAGGATAAATTAAGAGAATAATGACTAGTAGTTGGAGAACGAGGCTCTTGACCAAAAAAGCAAAACAATTGAGTAAAACATATACATTAAAATTTTCCATTTATTGATTGTAACTTGCGTATACCACCAGTTTTTTTTTTTTTTTTTTTTTTTTTTTTTTTTTTTTTTTTTAAGCTCGGTAAAATGTATAGTTTGAATGGAAAAAGAATGACAGAATATTTAGCACGATTCTGCCTTTAATTACAGAATCTGCATGCATTGGCACTGAGTTACTACGTCTCAATCCGCTACCGAATGCAAGCAGATTTCACAAACACTATGAAGTTTGCTACTTTCAATTGTAACTCATGATGAAACTTCATTGAGGTTTCAAAATTAACTCAAAAAATAAAATTTATGTTATTACCGGTGGATGAGACTTCAATTGAACTTCAATTTACAAATATTTTGAATAGCACTCATGATACCAAAAATTAAGGCCCCGTTCTCTTTGTTATTTTCAGCCCGTTTTGAGTTTTCGATTTTTGGAAATATCGAAAATGCGTTCACTTTGCCAATTTTCAGAAACGCGTTTTCCAAAACACCTAAAAAAATATAAAGGAAACTCAAAACGAGTTTATAGCGTTTTGGATATTCTGTGTTAAAAAGTCCAAAAATATCAAAACGCGCGTTTTGGATTTTTTTTTTTTAGACCCTTCCTTCACTTGAAGTTCTTATATTATTTTGTCATTATATATAGATCCATGTTAAGAATTTTTTTTTTTAATTTTTAATTTTTTATTATTATTTTTTTTTAAATGTGAGACACTTCATTCACTTGAAATTCTTATATTATTTTGTCATTATATATAGATCCATGTTAAGATTTTTTTTTTTTAAAAATTATTTTTATTTTTATTTTTTGTAAAAGTGAGACACTTCCTTCACTTGAAATTCTTATGTTATTTTGTCATTATATATAGATCCATGTTAAGATTTTTTTTTTTTTTTAAAAGTGAGACACTTCATTCACTTGAAGTTCTTATATTATTTTGCCATTATATATAGATCCATTTTAAGATTTTTTTTTTTATTTTTTTTTTATTTTGTAAAAGTGAGACACTTCCTTCACTTGAAGTTCTTATGTTATTTTGCTATTATATAGATCCATGTTAAGATTTTTTTTTTTTTTGTAATTTATTATTATTATTATTATTATTTTGTAAATGTGAGACACTTCCTTCATTTGAAATTCTTATATTATTTTGCCATCATATATAGATCCATGTTAAGATTTTGTTGGTATGAGGTTAAATTTTTGTTTAGTTGAAACAATATTACTGATGAATTTATTGACATAGAGAACTAACTGATTTATTAACATTAAAATTAAAGTAATTCAACAAATTAACCATTTTTTACATATAAAATATCACAGAATAAATATATCAAAAAATTACAAAATAAACGCATTTTTCAATTTTCTATTTTTGAAAACGGTTTTCCAAAATTATAAAGAGAACATGTTTTCAGCAATCCCAAAACAAACAACCAAAATCCAAAATTCAAAACAAAATTCAAAACTCAAAATCCAAAATCAAAATACAAAGAGAACGGCCCCCTCTACTACATTCAGATATGACTCAAATGAATCTTCAATGAAATTTCGAATTGTACTTAAAAATTTGGGTCACTCCACACCTCAACCAAATCTGCCAAATAATTTATAACATGCAGCATCTTCTTTGTAGTATTAATGAATTGTTGCTTGTCCCGAAGAATGTGCTTTCGCTGTGCATTTTCATTAAGGGACCTCCAAACACCATGCTTTCTAGAAGAGAGAATTATTCGAATAAGCAATTCCTGCCTACTATGGAATTGGCATAGATATCAAGTAATCAATTGGAGTCCCATGTTCAATAGAAATACAATTAGCATGGCAGTTACAATTTTTTTTTTTTGGTAACTGCCATACATATTATTATAAGATTTTTTATTCCTTAATTATCTCAACTAAGTATACATAATATATTTCCAAAATGTTTATTTGAAGATGGTTTTTTTACAATTGAAATTTTCAATGTGTCAATTATTAAGTTTCAGTTTCAAGCATGGGTATCAGTCAAAAAACCCCCAAGTTTATCTTCTTGGGAGATTTTAGGGTGTGTTTGATTGAGAATGTGGAAAATGGGTGGAAAGAAAATATTTTTCAAGAAATTGATTTTGTTTGAAAAATATTTTTGTGAAAAATCAATTAAAAGTGTTTGATTGGTTAAATTTTCTAGTTGAAAAAAATTAAGAATTTTCCAAGTTTCGTTGTTTGATTAACATTATTTTTCATGGAAAATAAAGTAAAGTTTTGCTATTTAAATCAATTAATTTTTTTTTTTTTTTTTTACTTTTTTAATATATTTGTACTTGATGATGATAATGTGATTTTTTTGGAAAGAAAATAAGTCAATTAACAACAAAATTGATTAAACGTATCGAAAATAATTTTCCATCTAGCATGAAAAATAAAATCCACCAAAACTCAAAGAAATTTTTTTCCACAAAATCGAGGAAATAGACGCGTGAGTGGGGTCCATGAAATTTTTTCGCAATCAAACGGAGTAAAGTAGAAAAGCTGGAAAAAATGTTCATTTTGCTTGAAAAATTTGTGTCAATCAAACACACCCTTAGAGTGATATCATCTAATGAAACCTATTTTTGCTTTATGTCATAATGAATATTTTAATTTTAAAAATGTCATCTTGAAATACATGAATTGTAAAGATGTCATCCTTGATTATAGGAACTTATAATTTTATTAATATGAAATAAAAGAAACCAGTTACAAAATCTAAATCATAACTCAACAAACCCAATCACACAATGTTTCAAAATTTGGATAACACATTAAAGAAGAATGGTGATTTAATGGTGAGAAAAATGATGCTATAACTTGAGAGTTCAGTTCCGGCATCAGTAATAACACGTATAAAGAAATCTTATTTGCATCAACATGCAAAAAAATCGCCATTACATTTAATGACATAATCTTCTATTAAATCAACAAATTGTATGTCTTTATCATTTCGACATATTCATACAAGTCTCTGCATGTTTTAGACTTTGGCCCCAGTTTGAAATTGTGGTTGTAAATAGTATTTCTGAGAGAATGTATGATTAAAAAATATTTGAAAAGTTAAAAATGATAATTTGATTAAGATGAATGATTGAAATTGAGTATTGAATAAATTTTATTTTGAAAAAATGGGGGCCAAACCGGGCTCTGTGAATGGAGGACAGTGACACCACAACAAACTAGAATCTATGGCAGCAATAGATAGAGAGAGAGAGAGGTCAATTAGCACTTCCTTAAACCAACAATGGTACTAGATGGCAGCGATTTAATTAGAAAATGTGAAAGATCCCTTCAATTAAAACATCATACTAGTGAGGAATTCAACTACGAACAAGGTTAGTGACAGGTTTTGAACCCTCAAAAAAATTATGGTGGGTTTTTGCAGAAAAATAAACCGTTAAAAACGAGATTGAAAAAATATTATTTTTGCATTCTCTATGATATCATGTTGAATTAAAATAAAGCACCGATAATAACACACGATATATAGTGATTCGATAATGTATCTATGTCCACAGGGAAAAGGTAGTCTTTCATTTTTTGCAGAAAAACCTTACGCCTTACGTTGCGATTTACATTCTTCACCAAGGTCCATGGCAGGACAGGTGGGCCCCCTAAGGTTGGGGTTCAACCTTTTTAATCAGTGACAGCATAGATTTTTTGACTGATACAATAGTCACAAGATGTAGAACAACCATTAATGTCAGCAATAATTCTAGGCCAATATCTCGTCCATTCACCCAGGCAACTCCTTTCCCCTTTCCCCGCAATTCTAGAACAACAGGTTCTTCTTCTTCACCACTTGGAGTTCTAAATGTTGTCTACAACAAATTTCAGTTTCAATTAGTGATGTATACTTCTTTTCTTGATCAATGCCTCGAATAGAGCTTTCGACTCCCCCAAATCTGCACGATCTTCATTTTTGAAATTATTAATCTTAGTCCCCTATTTTTCTCTCTCTCGTCAAGCTGATTCATACGTCACCAAACACTGACTAATGCCCATTAGAAGCATTCCTCTCAGCCATCATCAAAGTTCGTTTTCCAGAGAAAAATGCTAATTGAGATTAATTGGATGAATTATCTTTCATCTTTTGATTATTAATTGGTGGTAATTAATTAGATTATTTTACATTAGGAGATAAAGATTGAAATTTGAATATTCAAATTTGTTTTCATTTTTTGCATGTTGATGCAAATAAGATTTCTTATTATGTGTAATCACTGATGTCGGAACTGAACTCTCAAGTTATAGCACCATTTTTCTTCCCATTAAATCGCAATTTTTCTTCTTTAACGTGTGATCCAAATTTTGAAATATTATGTGATTGGGTGTGTTGAGTTATGGTTTAGATTTTGTAACTAATTTCTTTTATTTCATATTAATAAAATTTTAAATTAGTTCCTATAATCTAGGATGACATCTTTACATACATGCTACAATAGCTTTAGATATTTGGATTACTAACACCAAAAGTAAAAGAATAAACCGAAAATACGCTTAAATGTCAGAATTGTTACCAATTAAACCAAAATTGTGTCATCAGTAATCTTTGCAAGAGCATTTACCATTAGAAAAATATTGACAACCTGAAGAATCTTTGCTTTTCAAAGAGTCTTTGTTTTTTCTGAGCTACTATTGTGGATTGTTACAGGATTTTTTCAAACTGTAATTACCTGAAGAATCTTTGTTTTTCTACGTGGATACCCTTTTTAGTAACAGCTGAAACAAACTTCGAGAATGTATGGCAGTCTCCACATGGAAGGATGTTTTTCATGACCGGAACAGGTTTTCCAGCAGGGTCATTAGAGGCCCAAAGGTGGCTGCTAGATATCCACTATGGTATAGCAAAAATTCTTTTTCTGATGCTTCTCCACCTCATGGACTGGGGAGGAACCAGGATATATAAACGTAGTAGGTTAGAGAAAATATGTGGGTGGAGGGGGGAGAACCCCTCCCGGGACCCCCCGAATTTTTTTAAAGCAAAAAATAAGAATAATCAAGACTTCAATTTCATAAACATAACAAAATATTTTTACTTAAATGAGAATATCGAAGAACTAAAAAAATACCATAAATGTGCAATACAAAATATTTTGAGGTGTTACTTGTGACACATCCTCTTACTCCCCACACGATAAAGCTTATCAAAGATATTTCTTTTTAGCATTTTAATCAATCTGCAATAATATGTATTGTCCAAAATTCAATCAACACACTCTCATCACAAAAATCAAGTGGTAAAATAAATTAATAAATTAACTATAAACTATCACAAAAAGCTAAGTAAGCCCTTTTATAATAAATAAATTAACTACCACAAAAACCCGAGGAATATAGGGAAAATATCCTTATAAACTTACAAATTTTTGAAAATACCCAAACAATTTTATACCTTTTAAAAATAGCCTTAAACATTATAAACTAGCAAAAATACCCTTACACATAACATTTCAACTATAGACATTAAGATTTAAAAAACTACAATTAAGTCCCTATATTTTTTTATATACGATTTTAATTGATTTTTATTCGCTCATTGTAGCACCCTCAGTTTGGTATCAGAGCCATATGGAAGATGAAAATGATAAATATTATATGACATCAAATAAAAATAAATACATAATACATACACCAAGATTTATGATTATGCACACATCAATACTACCCGATAATTATGAAATAAAAATCTTGAGAACTCTAAAAGATTTAGACAAAGATATAAAAAGAGATATATGATCTAATAAATTTCGATATAATAAAGGAATATTTTATCATAAACGAAATATTATATTTAATACACAAAGATATACTAGAAGAATTATATAAAGATTATAGAAATAGATTATCATAGAGGAGATCCATTATTAATCAAACATCTAGATATAAAAAAAAATGAAAAATTAGATTCAATAACAGAATAAAGAGGAAATCTATTAGATCAAATGATAGAAGAAAGAAATATAAAAAGAAAATGATTCCTAAAATTAAAATCATTAGAAAATAAAAGAAAATACTTTAATACAATTCTAAAACAATTACCTAATATACTTATAATTCTAATTAATAAAGAAAAAATCAATATGTAAAAATATGATATAATTGGAGAAATAAAATACTATATAAAATATTATAGAGCACAACAAAGAAAATTAATGTTAAGATCAATTGAAAAATTTTGTGAATATAATATAATGATATGTAAAGAAGTAAAATATGATACGGAACTAAAATTAGAAGTTGAGCATACCAGAGGAAGAGTTTAATGACGGAATTTCCAGAAATAAAATTTGAAAAAAAGTAATAGAAAATATTAGACTTCCCGTAGGATCATACCAAATAAAAGGAGCTAATACAACTATATTTCAACTATTAAACTCATGGGGAGAATCTGATAAATTTCTTAACATGCAATTAAATTGGATAAATGCCTTTTTATGGCAAACATATAAAAACATAAATTTACAAGATAAATTAGCTATTGAATAATTACAATAGTTAAATATACAAGATATGAATATCAAATAAAAATTACAAAATATTCAAAGTAAACTAATAATACAATTTAAAAAATTAAAAAATATGATAGGAGAAGTAAAAAATATAGATGAAGAAATCTTAAAAGAATTTCAAAGAAAATCAAGAGAATTAATTAATCAAGATAAAATTGAAGTAATTATAGAAAAAATAGATACGTTAAATGAGAAAATAAGGAAAATGATAATGAAATAATCATATCAATAGAAGAAAGAATCAAAAAATTAGAAATAAAAATAAATGATATGTATGACAGATTATTTAAGGTACAAAAAACCCAAACTATTAAACTAAAAGTATAAAATGTCAATAAGTGAATATATTAAAGATCTAAAGATATTAATAAAATCATTAATAAGTGATGTTCAAGAAGTAAAAAATGAATTAAAAGAAGTAAGGAATAATATAAATATACTAAAACTAGATATTAGAGAATTCAAAAAAAATAATAAAAGTAAAGATAAGAAAATAGACAAAAAACTTATAGAAAAAGATACTTAGAATATGAAAGAAACACTTTGAATAAGAAAAAAATATAATAAAAGTAGGAAGTATGGATGATGAATTTAGAAAAAACATATTACCAAAAATACTAGAAAAAGAATTAGAATTACAAAAATTCATAGAAAAAACTTTAGATTAGAGAAACTAAAAGCTGAAGAAAAAACTAAAGAAGAACAAGATAAAAATGAATAAAGAATTAGATTTGCTTAAAGAAAAATTTGACCAATTAAGTCTAAATTTTTTTAATGAATACTAAGTTTTAATGAATATTGGAAGAACACCTAGCCCAGCTCCAATAGGAACTTCCAAACAAGAATTACCAGATTCAGATGAAAGTTATGCACCTTTATATAGTAAATAACACCAACAATATTATGATAAAATCAAAGATAGGCAACCACCTAAAGAGAATAAATATAAAGATAGATTTGAACCAAATTATAATTATGATAAACCTATTAATCATGGAGGAACAAAACTATATTTGGATTGTAAAATAAATACTAAAAATGCCTTATTAACTTGTGCAGATTTAATGATATTGTTCTTTTTTGTACAATAAAGATGATACATGAGAAAATACTGAAAGAATGATAGATTTTTTAGTAGCATCTTTTGAATGACATGTTAGAAATTGGTGAGAAGGAATAAGTAGTGATACGAAATTGTTAATAAGAAGAAATGTACAAACAGAACTAATAAAATCAGATAGAAAAGGTATAGAAAAGCTAGTAGATTATATTGCGGGTGAATTTTTAGGAGAGAATTGGATAAGTAATGCTGAAATAGAATTAATTAGAGAAAAAGATAATACAAGAATGAGATTAATAAATTTAAAAATATGTGATATGTGTAAAATCAAATAATACACTTGTGAATTCAAAGAATACTATAATGTCCAATTCTATAGTAATGAAAACCAAGAAGTATACATAGATATGTATTACAATAAATTACCAGGTTTATAGGGAATATACTTTAACATAGAATTTGAAAAATTTATCAGAGATAACCCTGGAATACTTAGAACATTAGGATCAAGGATAAAATTTTTATTTGAAAAATTAGCATATATATGTCAACAAAGACAATTATTAAAGAAATCAGAAAAATTAACTAGAATATATTGTGAAGATATGGAAAAACAAATCCAATGGGGATATAACCCTGAAAGAAGAAAAAATAATAAAAGAAAATATAAAAATAGAAAGTTTAAAAAATTCAAAAACTTTAGGAAAATATATATAAAATCTAATAGAAAATATTACAAAAGAAGACATAATCTAAATAAAAAACAGAAAAATAGAACTTATACGAAAGACAAAAGTCAATGCAAATGTTGAAATTGTGGAGAAATGAGACATATAAGCCCTGATTGTAATAAAAAGAAAGTTAAAATATTACAAAAAGAATATTTAGAAATAGAAAGTGAACTAAGTGAAATATCAGACATTGAAGAATACTATGATCAAGAAGTCTATATAAGTGAAACAGATTCAGAAAACAATGAACCAGAATTAGAATAGAAGAAATAGAAAAAAAAATAACATAGATATACAAGAATATGAAGGAATAGAAGGTTATGGATTAAAAATAACTTTTGATAATAATAGGTTCAGAAAAATACAAAAATTATCTTTAGATTTGAAAATAGGAAAATTAGAAATATTAGATAGAATATGGAGAAAAGAAAGAGTAGCAATAAATGAATATCATAAAATTGAAAAAACAATAGATGTTAAACTACTCAAGGAACACATAAATTAAATCTTTTAACAAAAAACACGGTTACAGAATTATTAATAAAAATCAATAAAAAATAAAGTGAAAATATTCAATATGTTTATTTAGTAGGTATACAAATAATGTTCAAATCCTTATTCAGGGAAGAAGTAGATTTACCTTTGACTGTGAGTTTATATAATGGAAGAATAATAAATTTAAAAGATAGTCATTTAGGGACAATAGAAGAAAATCTAGCGTATAAGAAACTAATATTCATTTAGGGACAATAGAAGGAAATCTAGCGTATAAGAAACTAATATTTATATGTTATCCAAAATATTGTGTCTCATTAAAAGATAGAAACTTTAATGAAGTTTTAGGACTACATTTAAAGTTACATAGAGATGATATAATGGAACCAGGTGATCGAATCATGACTATAGAATATAGAGCGTTATACACACTTACTAATTCCAATTATGGAAATATTCATTCCAAAAAATCATATATCGAAGTTCATAAAGAATGTAAAGATTTTGGTAAAATTATAGAACCAGATAAACAAATAAATTTAGTTCCAAAAAACTATGAACTTACTACAACAAAAAATAAATCAGAAATAATAGAATTAAGAAAAGAAGAATGCCCTAATAATGAATAACATTTGAAGATGGAAGATTGATTAAAAGATCCACAAGTTTACCTAAACAATTAGGAGAAACTAGTAATACAAGAGAAATAAAACTTCATAAAAATGCTGGAAATATGAAAATAAAAGGTGAATATTTTAATGAAAAAGAACATGTAAAAGGATCAAATATATTAATTAATACAGGAGCTAGTGAATGTCATATAGCTTCAAACAGGAATAAATGATTAATATCTCATAGAACTGATTCATATAGATATATAAATTTTGATGGATAAATACATATGAGTGAACTTGAAGTTAAAGTACCAATAAAGATAGGAGGAATAAATCTCTTAATACCATGTCATATAGAAACAAGTATGGGAAATCCTCATATAATGTTAGGAATGATCTTCCTAAATGGATTAGAAGATTATAATATAAAACGTGAATGATTATACATAACTCATAACAGTCAAACTATACTATGTAGAAAAGTTAAATAAATGAATAATCAAATAAGTTTTCATTAGCTGTTTATATACAAGTTACTGTTGATTCCGGGCCCAAAGAAAGGTACAGTGATCCACCATCGAAGGCCCAATAGTGGCTCAACGGACCCTGACCCCCCGCTAAAGGCCTAGAATATCACCTTGGGATGAATGCCAAGGTGGTATGTCAAGCAAACCTCTTTAGCCGACCTGGTTAACGCCCAGCCGATGTGCTTTATACTCAGCCGGGGCGCTTTATGGCATTGACCAGAAGAGAGAGATGGAGTCAGTGATGGGACACTGCCTTTACCCAGACGTGACAGGCGCCCATCCCCTACGAAATGTAGCAATGATTATGGTTGAAAAGCAAGATTGTCACATCCATAAGCTAGGGTGATGACAAGTGTAAAGTATGCCACGTGTCGCAATCCGAGACAAGAAGTTCCACTATAAATGAAGTACAATCGTCTCCAAGTAAGAGGTTAGCAATTTCTCATTCTTAACTCTATATTTCTCTCACTCCCTTTTCTCTCTTCTACACATTTATATTTCCCGCACCCAATATATACTTATCCAAAATGAGAACTGACTTAGGCATCGGAGTGTAAACGGGAGCCACCTCGGCCCCTTTTGCAAACTGATTGTTTGTCACAGTGCGCAGGAGATCCACGTGTTCAAGAGGGAGGAGCTGAGACGTGTTGGTCCAAGGTCCTTCTGGATTTTGTGGTCAACATTTTGGCGCCGTCTGTGGGAAACCATACTGCTAACCACGAAAACACATGGTAAAAAGCCACACATAGAAATGTAGTCTTGAAAAGGACGAATAACCTCTTGCAATAGAGCGGATAACTGCAAAGAGCTTTGAAAGATAAGCTGGTTGGCCTTGAAAAAGGTAGGAGCTTTGAAAGATAAGCTGGTTGACTTTGAAAAAGGTTGGAGCTTTGAAAGATAAGCTGGTTGACCTTGAAAAAGGTAGGAGCTTTGAAATATAAGTGCGATAACCTCGAAAAAGGTAAAAGACTTTGAAACATAAGTTTAGACACCCTTGAAATAGGCATAAAGAGCTTTGAAACATAAATTTAGTGACCTTGAAAAAGGTAAAAGCTTTGAAACATAAGTTTAACAACCTTGAAAAAGGTTTGGAGCAGTGAGACAAAGGTCTATCTATCATTGAAAGGCAATATAAGACCAGAAATTCTTCTGAAACATGAATGAAAGTGACGGTGATGTTAACCCCCGTAGGGGAAGAAGTGTCCAACACAGCGAGGGCGAGGTTCCTCAAGGACTTCATGAAAATGTCAATGAGGAAGTGGCACAACCTAACCCACCTCACCGGTACCGTAATCGCCGCATGATGCGAGATATGACACGCATGGCGGCCCAAATGTTAGAAATGCAGAAGCAGCAGATAGAACAGACTGCTACGATGAATGCCTTTATGTCCAGAGGGTATGCTATAAACGAACCTATGATGCCTCAGCAATACTCGCAGCCACACTATTCACCATCCGAGGCGGCCACTGTCTCTTATTATTATCAAGGCCCGCAGGCATACGCCGAGGTGGAATCCGAGCCCTTCTACGAGCGAGACCCAGAACATGAAACACATGAGGAACAAAACCCACTCCCAGCTAGACGCAGGGAGGCTTCTCCCGCAAATTCTGGCAGCGTTTTCAGCCGAATAAGAGGGTTATTCAGGAGACAACGACGGGGACAAACGGACCCAGGTCGGCACAATGCCGCAGAGTCTAGAAATAGGCGCGAGCGACGCGCTGAAGAAGCCTTATCGCAGGGTCAAATGTATAGGGACCCCCAAGGTATGGGGGAAGAAAGGATGGCATCGGCACATGAGCCTAGGAATAGGCAAGAAAGAAGAGCCGAAGCAGTTCGGACTAATCCTCGTAACGAATTACAGAGCCATGAAAGGCCAAATTACGGCCGTGTTCCACCACCACAAAGGCAGGAGTACACTCCGCCGCCCTATGACCAATACCGTGATCCGGAGTATTCCGGTCACGAAGAGAACAGCGACCTGCCGTCATACGAGTTGGATGACGAAGAGGAAGTAAGTCCCTTCACAGAGGGCCTCCATAGATGCCCTGTACCCCATGACTTTGAGATTTCAGAAATAGCAAAATACTCTGGCCGAGGTGATCATGATGATCACCTGTTAAATTACCGCGCTAGCATGGAGATAGCCGGGGCGACCCCGACACTGAAATGTAAAGCTTTTACTTTAACCCTAGAGGGAAGCTCCATACGATGGTATACAAAACTCCCTCCGGGCAGCATCCACAGTTGGAGGGATATGAAAACTGCATTTAAGAATGGTTTTGTTTCTTCGAGGGCTGGCCAACTCCCACTCCAACGCCTTCAGGATCTGAGACAAGGAAGGGACGAATCTCTGAAAAGTTACCTAGCTAGATTTATTGAAGAAATGCATATCTGCGAAAATATCACAGAAGCGGAGATGTTTTCCGCCTTAAAAGGAGGGCTAGTTATTACCAGCATGTTTTGGAGGGATGTCCGGAGCAGGAAACCAAGGGATTACAATACCCTGGTAGGCCTGATGAAGGAAGAGATTGTATCGGAGGAAATGACTAGGGCCAGAGATAATCACCCCCAAGGGAGATACAACCTTGGATACTCCAATGAAGCGGACCTCAAAAAGGGAGGAAACAAGGACAGGGTCGGCGGTAACCGAGGTGGTGCGCCTCGTCCATTCCCGGGGACAGGATCTAGCTTTGCAGCAGAAATCACGGAAGCTATCCCTCACTTGCACTCTAACACCCCTTCTCAAAATCCTCCCACGGCTCAAGGGAGAGTGGAAAGTAGCCGAAGTGGGAAACAGCCCATGATTGGGGCTTACTGCTCCTACCACAGATATTACGGTCACGCAACAGAGGATTGCAGGGAAATCCATATGTTAGCTGAACAAAAGGCGCAGGGGAGAAGGGGAGGTGACTTCCCCTTCGACACAGGGAGAACTCAAAAATCTGGTGGCCAGAAGTTCAACCGAGCTGATAGGAGAACTCCGTGGAAGAATTCAACCAAAGAAAGGATTGACAATCGTCAAAGAGACAGGAAGAAGGGTCAATAAACCACCTCGGCACATGCTAAAGATACACGGGAACCACCTATGCCTGTGGCCGACCTCCCCATTCGTGAAATCGACACAATACTGGGAGACCCCCACCCAGGTGGGAGCACAAACAACTCCCAAAAGAGGTATATAAGAGAGGCCAAGCAGCCCGCCAACGTGAATTATCATATCCATTCCCATCCCGTTGGGATACCTCAGACGGACCCTATCACATTCACACAAGACGATGCCGTTGGAGTGCACTTCCCCCACAACGACGCATTGGTTATCAGGGTGGCGGTGGCTCGAAATGGGCTATCACGGATGATGGTGGATGATGGTGCCTCGGTAAATGTTATTTACGGGGTAACTTTTGAGAAGATGGGGATCAGCACTCCTCTCATTCCAGTCCCTGATCCAATATACGGATTCACGGGGGACAGCATAACCCCCAGAGGGTCCATAACCCTTATGACTGAAGTAGGGAAAGCACCGAACCTCTCCAGAATTCCTATGGAATTCTTGGTGGTTGACAAAATCTCCTCCTATCACGGCTCAATTGGGAGGCCTGGTCTCATTGACTTGGGGGCTGTAACGCATACCAAATACATTTGCATGAAGTTCCCCACGGAGCATGGCGTCGCGACTGTAAGGGGAATCCAAACAGAATCCCGAGCTTGCTACACAAATGCAATCCGGAAGTTTCAAGATCGAAGCTTGAACATGATCGGTGATGTAGCCATGGCCGAGGCTGCTCCAGACCCTGAAAGATTGGGTGAAGGGACTTCTGGAGGTAAGGATGTCACAATGACCCTAGAAGAGGATCTAGCAGATTTAGACCCCAGGATGGCAGGTGACAATTGCCCCACCCCGGCCGAAAGGTTGGAATTATTCGGCGTAGACCCACTTGATCCAATCAAAGAATTACAGATCGGACTGGATTCACCAACCGAATACCAGAGTCAATTGAAGGACTTCCTACTTCAAAACCTCGATGTATTCGCATGGAGGCATGGTGACATGATTGGGATCGACCCTAAGGAAGCCTGCCACAGGCTCCAGCTGGATCCCCGAAGCCCTGGGCACAGGCAAAAGAGAAGGCCCATGAGTTCGGACAAGTATGAGGCCTTGAAAGACGAGGTCGCAAAGCTATTGAAAAATGGTTTTATCAGAGAGTCCCGATATCCGAAGTGGGTATCAAATCCTGTTTTAGTACCAAAACACAATGGGAAATTGAGGGTGTCCATTGATTTTTCCAACTTGAACCAGGCATGTCCCAAAGACAGCTTTCCATTGCCCCGGATCGATCAGCTGGTTGATTCCACAGCAGGACACGAGTTGCTAAGCTTCATGGATGCATATTCCGGGTACAATCAAATCCCCATGTTCGAATCGGATGAAGAGCATACTTCATTTATCACAGATAGGGGACTCTATTGCTACCGAGCTATGCCATTTGGCTTGAAGAATGTGGGAGCTACCTATCAGAGGCTGGTAAACCGCATGTTCTCGAAACAATTGGGGAACACTATGGAGGTATACGTTGATGACATGCTAGTCAAAAGCATGGTCGTTGCGGATCATATCCACCATTGGTCAGAAGCATTTGATGTTTTGAGAAGATATATGATGAAACTCAACCCAGCGAAGTGCGCTTTCGGGGTAGCATCTGGGAAATTCCTCGGATTCATGGTGAATAAGAGGGGAATCGAAGCCAATCCGGACAAAATTAATGCTTTGCTATGTTAGCCCAAGAGTAAACTAACCAAGAGGGGGGTGAATTGGTTTATAAAAACTTTTTCGATAAATAATCTCAAACTTAAAATCAATAGGTACAAGTATTAGCACTTAGTGTTACAAGTAACTAAACTATCAATGTAGTGTGCTATATATGTGTAAACTTAATTGATAAAGCAAGAATAGCACTTAGATATAGTGTTGCACAATATAAATTGATAGAATATAGTAAGTGCGATGTAAGTAAGTAAAAGAGATTAGAGTGTGCAAACGCGATTTATGGAGGTTCAATCAACCAACGTGATCTACGTCCCCCGTTACCGAGCTCTCCGTCACGATCAAGGCCAAATCTACTATTTTGGTAACTTACAACAAGGAGTACCAAATCCTTAGGCGACTTACAACAAGGAGCGCCTATCCTTTACAATCGAGTTTTCACACGGCTCTCGAAACCAACAATCGAGTTTTCACAAGGCTCTCGAAACCATAAGATATATTGAATTGAATTTACAATTGAAATAACTCTCTTGACAAATGATATACTCAAATTAAGTACCGAGAGAGTTAGGCTAACACTTCAATAGATAGCAATGAATTAAGCTCGAGTGTTAGAGAAAAACTTTGATGCAAATGATAATGAAAAGTTTAATGCAATCAAACAAAGTTTTTCAAATGATCTCTTGTTAAAATATTGAATCGAATTAAGTACCAAGAGATGCCACACTTGAATAATTAATAATAAGTTAAGCTCAAAGTGTTTAGGCAATGGAACTTTGATGAATCAAATGATAATTAAAAATGTAGCACAAATAATCAAAGTTCCTTAATTGGAATTTCTCTCTTTTAAAAGATTAAGACAAGTTTAGAATAAAGAGAGACTTACACTTCAATTCCAATATAGTGTGAAGATGTTGAAGAAGTTTAAACAAAATAAAACCAAGAATCTTCACAAAACTTTCTTCCAAAAACTTTGATGAATTTGATAAAACAAAGTTTAGATCAATCAAAGTTTTATGAAAATAATAGATAAATAAAAAACCAAGTAAGAACAATGAATTTTCACAAGAAAGTTTGTATAAAATCTTTTCTATGTTGTTAAAATTGAATGCAAATGAGATGACTATTTATAGATGAAAAAATTCAAGTTCAGCCATGTTTCGGTCGACCGATTCCATACTTTCGGTCGACCGAAAGTTATAAACTAGCCGTTGCATTATAGCCGTTTAACTTTCGGTTGATCAGGCTATTTCGGTCGACCAGACTTTCGGTCGATCAAGTATACTTTCGGTCGACCGAAAGTATAAAAACATGAATTTTTATTTTAATGTCAAAAAGTTTATTTTTCCAAAAACTATTTCATGATATGATTTGAAAAATCATTTTTATGCAATTGATGAATTTTCAAGTAAGTTTCTTGATGCATAAAAATCATTTTCGAGCTCGTTGAATTTCATCGCTAAAGATTGAGAGTGTTATACCTTTACATATGTTAAACCAACTCTAATCTTGTATGCTTGAATTCTTGATCTTCATGCCATGCTTTTCGACCTCAATTTTGATCTTTGAATATCTTCAATTCTTTTATGATCTTCTTTGCGTCTCATGTGCTCGATCACATAATTTTGATTTATATCTTTGAGAGACGATTTGAACATAGAGTGCTTTGAATATTTATCATTACATGAAACACTTGAAGCACACTTGGTAATAACACAATAAATTCTTGTTTGTTATGATCAAAACAATAAGGTCAAATTGACCATAGGTCAACAATTTCCCCCTTTTTGATTATGACAAACAAGATGATTTGTAATGATAATATAAGCAATTGAAACATATAATCAAAGTATAGGGAAATGAGAATAATTGATAAGTTCAATTTTGGCATATATTCCCCCTATCTTATACAAACCAATGAGGCATAATCTAGCATATAATATAATCCTTTTCATGCATATAGATTATCCAAAGTCAAGCTAAAACAAATCATCACCACATTTTCCCCCTTTTGACATAAGCAAAAAGGTGGCATCTATTCCTTAATCATGAGCATAGGTGTGATAAGCATAATAATGGGGGCATAAATAGAATATAGTGATTGTAATCTTATTCCCCCTTAGTAAAGCATTCCCCCTTAGTGAAACATTTGTAGCATGAAATAACTTAAAGGGTTTAACAATGCATATTGTCGAAGTATCAAAGTAATTTTAACTCATTGAATAGGTGGATCATGTGTGGATGAGTTAAAAAAAATTTAAAAGTATCAAAACAATTTTGGTCAACAATCATATCACTCTTAAATCCAAAAATAAGTGATCAAAAGTAATGTATTACAAGAGTTTTATGAAGAGGAGAAGATGATTTCAAGTCATTTAGGGATTGTGTATGAAAATTTTGAAAAAAAAATCCCTTATTTCAGCCACTTTCGGTCGACCGAAAGTATTAACCGGTCGACCGAAACTCTGCAGAGTAAAAATTCTTGCCATTTTTCAAGGTCCTGAAGGGAGGAAAGCGATTTCAATGGACACCAGAATGCGAGCAGGCATTTGTCGACCTGAAAGCTTCTTTAGGCCGTCCCCCATTGCTATCAAAGCCAAAATCTGGCGAGCCTCTCTACCTATATTTGGCTGTATCCAAAGAGGCTGTTAGCTCAGTGTTAATCCGAGAGGAGGATGGGAACCAGTTTCCAGTATATTATGTGAGCAAAGCCATGCTGGACGCCGAGACGCGCTACCCAGATATGGAAAAACTTGCTCTCTCGTTGATCACAGCCTCTCGTAAGCTTCGTCCCTACTTTCAGTCACACTCCATACAAGTGCTCACCAATTTTCCCATGAGACAAGTGTTGCAAAAACCAGACGTTTCTGGGAGGTTACTGAAATGGGCGATAGAAATCAGCCAGTTCGACCTACATTATGCGCCTCGGACCGCCGTAAAGGGTCAGGCGTTGGCAGACTTCGTAGTTGAATTCACCCATCCACCTGAGGTTGAAATGGTAGACAACACCGAGGACGGCCAACATGATGGACAGGAGTGGAAATTGTTCGTTGACGGGTCCTCGGCTGATGGACGATCCGGCGCAGGAATATTGTTAGTAAGCCCGGAAGGGTTTAAATTACACAGTGTAATCCGCTTTGGATTCAAAGCCTCCAACAATGTTGCTGAATACGAGGCGTTATTAGCTGGGCTAAGACTTGCAAAAGCGTTGAAGATTACGTCTGTGGTGGCGAACAACGACTCGCAGCTTGTTGTAAGCCAATTCAATGGGCAATTTTCTACCAAGGAACCTTCTATGGTCGCTTACTTGAAGAAAGTAAGAGATTTAGCTATGCACTTCGGAAAACTGGAGTTACAGCACATCCCCAGAACAGAAAATTCCAACCCTGATGCTTTGGCCAAACTAGCAAGCAGCAGTGATTCAGAGCTCCACAATCTGATCCCTGTAGAGCACATGATGACCTCTTCCATTGAGCCGGGACCGGAGATCCTGACGATTGAAGAAGAGGGATCCTGGATGAACCCCCTCATCGCCTATTTAAAGCATCAGACAGTTCCAAACGAGCCCGAAGCAGCTCGAAAATTGCAGAAATACTCTGCGAACTTCGTGCTCTTGGACGACTTACTTTATAAGCGGAGTTACACCTCTCCTATGTTGAGATGTGTGGGGGCTAGAGGAAGGGCAGTATGTGATGAGAGAAATCCATGAGGGCATCTGCGGCAACCATGCCGGGGCTTTATCGCTAGCTCAAAAAGCCCTAAAACAGGGGTATTTTTGGCCTACAATGCGAAAGGATTCCCATGACTTTGTGCGCAAATGTGATAAATGCCAAAGACATGCGACCATACCACATCAGCCGCATCACGAGTTAACTGTGGTGACTAGCCCTTGGCCCTTTGCAAAGTGGGGGGTTGACATTATTGGTCCTATGCCCAGAGGAGCTGGTAACAATTGCTTTTCGATAGTAGCAATTGACTATTTCACCAAGTGGGTCGAAGCGGAACCTTTGATGAAGATCACCGAGGCCAACACCACCAAGTTCATTTGGAAAAATATCATATGCCGGTTCGGGATACCACATTCGCTGGTTAGTGACAATGTGAAACAGTTCAAAAACAGAAGCGTGGATGAGTTGTGTGACGATCTGGGAATTAGGAAGCTGTTCTCATCTCCACATCACCCACAGGCCAACGGACAGGTCGAAGCGGTGAACAGGACCATAAAAAATTCCCTGAAAAGGAAGTTGGAATTCAGAAAGGGCGCGTGGGTAGATGAACTCCCACAGGTGTTATGGGTGCTTCGAACCACCTCGCACACCGCTACTGGTGAAACACCCTTCTCGCTGGCTTACGGAGCTGAGGCGGTATGCCCCGTCGAAATCGGAATCCCTTTGCTTCGTCAAATTCATTATGACGAAGTTAGGAACGAGGAAGCGCAAATGGCCGGTTTAGACTTCCTCATGGAAAAGCAGAGTAATTCCCAAGAGGTAATGGCCAAATACCAGAAAAGATGGCTTGATACTACAACAAAAGAGTGAAGAGCCGACGCTTTAATATTGGGGACTTGGTCCTCAAAAAGGTTCTTCCTTCAACACAGGAGCTAGGAGTAGGGACTCTGGGTCCTAATTGGGAAGGCCCTTACAAGGTCGTTGCCGAGGTGGTACCCGGAACATACATAATTGAGGACTTGTCTGGAGTACCTCTATGTAATCCTTGGAACACAGACCATCTTCGCCGTTATTTTCAATAAAACTAAATTCCTCCTCTATGATTGCAACATTATCATATGATTTCAAAAAATCGTGGGCGAGCAGCGTTAAAAGTTACGTCAATCTCTATATTAGACAAACATAATGGATAAACGCACATTCTAAAATTATTTTGGTCATGACGCCATACGTCCACACTATGCATAAAAATTGTTAAGGACAAGGGACTCTCATAAGGCTAAACTACGATCATCACGTAAGGATTGGGAGTTTTAGTACAATAAATGCTTCGAACCACTCGAATCTAAGGTGCTGCACTCATTCACCGTCATTCACCGTGCAATACGTTTGAAATCATTCAAATATAACCAAATGTTGTCATATAAACCGAAATCCTTGGTGCGTTATGTTAGTTCATACATCCGGACAAAGCGTTTGCAAGACATACATATACTAAGTGCTGTGTGCATAAGCGTAAAAGACAAACGTAAAAAAACTCTTATGTTATTTTTGCCGCAAATACCACACGCCTCCGCCAGGCATGAACTTTGTTAAAAACAAGGGACTAGGGTGAATTTACACTGCGACATTAACAGAGGTTCATACAAAGTTGTAAATGTAGGTGTCACAGAGTTTTAAGGTAAAATCGCTCAAAGGTTGGTCAAGATCAGATCTAATTAGCAAACATAGGTACCTCAATTGTGCCGGATCTGGGGGTATAGCAAATGATTAAACTTGAATAGAATTATTGCTGCGAAATGATGACAAATTCGATCCGTTCATGAATGACCACATCGGATTTGAGGGACTAGCACGCCCAAAATATGGCCATCCATGACCAAAAGTTTAGATATCGCCTCGGGCTAATGGCCGAAGAGGAAAGGCACAGGAGCCCATCCAGTCGAACTAAGTTATGCTTGTCCGAGGTGCTCCAAATCAGGTGCATTTTACAAATCAAGACATTTACAGACAGACATTTACAATAGGTGTATTTTACAAATCAAGATGTTTACAAACAGACATTTACAATGTCCCACATATCATCTTACAATTATGAAGCATTCGTACTTGGGAATATTCATGCTTAAGCAGATTAGAAACGTTGCTACGCCGAAATATAAATAAACCATTCCATTCATAAAAATGAGGCATTGATAAATCAAAGGAAGGTTATACTTACAATATCAGGTGCCGGGGCACTTACACAAAAAAAGAAGAAGAAGAAGATAAGAAAACAACTAAAACTAAACTACCCAACAAAAAGGCAAAAGTAGGAAGGGATCATTGTGGAGGGACGCCTTCTGGAGAGCCCTTGCTGGATGCATCAGGAGGATCTGTAGGAGCATCTTGAGGCTCGGGGTAGAATGCTTCAATGGAGGATAAATCCAAAGTTGGAAAGGCTTCCTTCACGTCCCCTAAAGCCATCCTAGCCCCTAAGTTCCCAAAAACCCGCTGCATGGCCTCGTACTCAGGGGTCTCTTCAAAGGTATCTTTGAAATTCTGGACAGCCTCCGACACTCTAGTATTCAAAGCATTCTCCACCCGTGTCGTAACAGTTTTCTCCAGGACTTCAGTGATCCTCGTTTGCATGTGCTTTTCCATAGAGGCAAGGTCCTCCTTTGCCTTTGCCTTAGCCTCTCGCTCCCTCCCCAATTCTTCATTAGCTGCTGCCACCTCGGCTTCCAACCTGGACTTGGCTGCATTGGCGGCGTTCAGAGCCTCAGAGGCGATGGACTGTGCACGGTTAGAATCATCCAGTTTTTTGCACAATGTTGCCACGTCTGATTCAGAGGCATGGAGGTCATGCTTCAATTTGTCATTGTCCTCTTGGAGGCGCTTCGCATTAGCCCTATCTTCTGAAGAAGATTTGCGGGCTATGGATAGCTGGGCCTTGAGGTCATTGATCTCCTTGAGCATATTGTCCGCGTGCAGGAGAGCAGTCTCTGCATTCTTTTTGTCCCTCTGCGCCTCATCCACAGACGACTCCACCTCGTCAATAAGGGCCAACGCCCTGACATTCATGGCCTTGGCAGTGAGCAACTTCCGGGACAAACTAACGCTGGAGGAGAAAGCAGACCAGCCCTCTGTCCAAAACTGCTCAGTAATGAAGGCGGCCCGGGCTGAAGGAGAACTGGAGGAGTCAAATAGAGAAGGGCTGAAAGTGACATCTTTGGGGAGAACGCTTGTTTTAATATGTCTAATGTAACACCCCAAGTTTAAGAGTCTAAAACCTAGGCGTGTTAACTTCCATTCACATTAAACGCGGAATTAAATCATTTACACGGCTAAAATGTTCATTTATCTATTATAAAATTTTAGCAAAATTTCGGCAGAGTCTCCTCTATAAATTGGACATAGCCAACCTGTAGAGGGACATTAAAACCATTTTAAAATTTAAAACATCCATCACATCTCAATCACATTCATCATCGCCAAAACCAATTCATGCATTTCCCAAACTCCTCAATCATAAGATTTTTCCAAAATATCAACAAGTATTGACAAATGAAATAAGAGGTAACTTAACCCATAATACGTCGCCCATACTTAATCAAAACTAACTTCAACCAAACAATTATCAATAATAATAAATTAAGGAATAAATTCAAATGATAACTTTAATAAATTTAACTTTATTTAATAATGTCGACAGCGGGTACTGTCTGAGTCAGCCGCCAAATGTTCTCCTCGGATCACCTAACTTTCATCACCTGAAATGTTGGGGAGGGATTGGGGTGAGCTAAAGCTCAGTAAGTAAACTGTATGCATGAATGCATGCTTATGACATGAATGCTTTTCGAAAATCCCATGTATGTATCCCCATTTACTTTACTTTCCAGAACTTTCAAACTTTTCAAACTTTCACTTAACATTTCAAAACTTTCACTTCATTCCATCGTGAGCTCACTTGGTGTAACTTCTAGTCAATCAGAATACAGTGGGCAATTACTTATTTGGATCCAGATTAACATGCGCATTTCCACCGCAAAGCGGTTTAACATTCACCTTCCCACCGCGAAGCGGTGTAACATTCACTTTCCCACCGCAAAGCGGTGTAACATTCACTTTCCCACCGCAAAGCGGTTCATTACATTTGGGTACGCCGGTCCCCCGCGCCCCATTTCCCACTCGCATCTTTCATGAACTAGAAGCACACCCATTCATTCTTTAAAAACTTGGGATACATAACTTTTGAACAAACTTGCACTTTGACACATTTCTTTCATTTAAAACATTTGACTTCCAAATTTCGATGTCAATGCATGCTTGATGATGCAATGACATGATAATGTGCATGCTTAAACATTCTTCTCAATAACATATGCTTTCATAATGTAAATGCAATTCATCAAAGCAAGTAAGTTGCACGACAGTCATTTACACATAACTTTCACATTTACATTCAACTTCTATGAAAATAGGGGGAAGTTTACTTACTTGCAATCCTTAGTAATTTACCGTTTCTGAATTTGCAAGTGGAAGAGTCTCGGATGCCCGTGACGTCAATGTACCAAAATTCCTAATTATTCACATTCGTCAATAAATAAAACTTTTAGTTGACAATTAAATTCGTTATTCATTTTAATACTCAATCCGACATTAACTGAAATTAAAACTTCAATTTAACTCACATGTGATCTTATATCGAGACTAGAGCACATAAAACTAAAGAATTTCCTTTCATACTTTCAAATTCCCAAAACATATACTTTCATGTGACTCCTAATATAACAAGCATTTTTAACGCCACGTATAATATCATATTCGAAGTAGTACATTCAGTTTAAGGACAAAAATTTGAAATCTTACTTATCAAATCATTCAAACATCAGAATTACTCAATATTATCAAAACTTAATTGTCACATGGACAATTTCAATTTCCGTTCTACTTACTCATAAATCTGAAAATGACAATTATAATAAAAATGTACATAAAATTCAGTTTAAACAACCTGATTATTTGAAATCCCCAAATTTGAAAACTTCCATTAAAATCAACATTGAACCAATAGAAAGTCAATTAATTACCATTATCATTTACAGTCTGAAATTTACATACATTCGATATCTATATTTATAGGTATCAGTCATCATCATAAAATTCCCAGATTTAAAATTAATACATAAGGATTGCATTTTCAGCTAGCAAATTTAAAATCTGGAATTCTCACATACATAACATGAATACATACATAATAATATATACATTCATATACATAACATCATTAATTCCCCAGATTCATGGTTAACTCGAAATTACACAAAATTAAAATCTGAAATCTGAAAATTGTGGTAAAAATACATACATACTTACATAAATTCCTATATACATCAATATATACATACAATTAACATAAGAATTTGTGTATGTGTATGTGTGTGAGCGGGTGAGTGTGAAACCGTGTGTGTGGGGAAGGGGAAAAGCTTACGGTGAGAGGGAGGTGCGCGGTGGTGGTGGTGTTGGTGGCTGCAGCGCGCAAACGGAGCAGGAGGGGCGACGGGTTGAGAGGCCGAGAGTGAGGGTGAGAGAAGAGAGCGAGGGAGAGGCGACGAGAGCGAGAGACCGAGTGAGAGGCGTCGGGTGAGAGAGTGATACGAGAGTGAGAGATCTTTAGGTTAGGTTTAATGTTTAACTTTTGGTAAATTACAATTTAGTCCCTCATCTCTCATAAATTTGTAATGTAGGCTCATAACTTTCACATAAAATTCCAAAGTGTCACCAAACTTTCCCAACTTCAATTTACTGCAATTTAGGCAACTTACTACTCAATTACAATAAAATTGGCAAGCATCAATTAAAATAAACAATTAAACATAGAATTGCACGTAAACAATTTATAAACATTTTAATTGGTACATTGATCGAGACGGCGTCCAAGTCCTTCCACTGCAAGATAATTCCAATTATAAATGTTAAAGATCATAAAATTATAATTTATAATAACATTCACCACAATATTACGTGGAAATTTAAAATTGTAAGAAAAATGAAAAGCGGTCTTACATCTAAGTTCTTCTGCCCCCTCTGGTGTCACCTCATAGGCCAACCCTGCAATGGGCACAGTTGGCTCATCCTCCAGTTCGTCAACCATTGGTGGCGGAGGCGCAGAAGTAGACTCCTTTCCCTTACCCCTTTTTAGTCTCTTCAAAGGGGCAGGCTCCTCCTCCAATAACTGCTCAGATATAACTTCGGACAAGATAGGTGGCACTGAGGCGTCCTTAGCCTCCCTATCTCTCTTGGATCCACCCCTGTCAGACCTTTTTCCTTTCCCTTTTGGAAGGACTCCCTTAGGGTCGGCCTCCTTTTCTGTGTTAGGCTTTTGAGGGCCCACAGGAAACAGAGTAGGCGGTGGCATTAGGGCTGGAAGAGGGCCCTGAAGCTGGGCTGTAGACGCCTCGGAGACCTCCTTTGCCACCCCGACTTGCAGGTTGGCCAACACCGCCTTTTGTTTCCTTTCCACTTCACTTCCATGGCGGAGTGCAGTGGAAATCTTCGTAGCCATGAGACCTTTCAGAGAAATCTTTGGAAAGTCCTTGGAACCTAGCAAGAGAAAGAGAGATGAGGCTATAAAAAAAAAGTATATAGAAATGAGGCTATAAAAGCGGTAACAAAGCAAACTCACCCATGGCTCGCATAAGACCGTGCTTGACGAATAGCTTGTTTTGTTGGATGACCCCTTGAAAAATACCTTTGTAAGCGAACAGACGCCTCACGGCAGCTAAATCCACGTCAGGGAGTAGGCGGGCAAAAGTGTCCCGTGTCACAAATCAGAAACATGTTAAGAACCAGCCAAAGAAGGTGAGTGGGAAATGAAAACAAGCGACACATGACACTTAAGGACACTAAAGCAAACGCAAGACTCACTAGGAACGGAAAGGGTTCGGGGAACAGAAATTTCCGGACAAGGGTCCACATGAGAGCTTTGCCACTCCCCTGCAACCCAGAACCACTGGTTCCTCCAGTTCTTTATTGAGGTGGGATGACCAGTGATAACTGGAGGATACGACCCCCTAGGAGACAAGTAATACCAATCCTTGACGTCTGACCTCACATCCCTTTCCCTTCTAACTGATTTCTTCAAGGTGTAGAGGGTATGAATGATGTACAGTGGGATGGGATGGTCAGGGTTGACCTCTTGCCACACCAGCCAAGTACCCACTGCTTGAGTCCAGAAATTGGGAGCCAACTGGTAGGGACACAGGTTATAACTCCTAAGCAATGCTCTGAAGAATGGATGCAGGGGTAACCTCATCCCACAGGATAAAGCGTCGTAACATATAGCCGCTTGGCCTGGAGGAGGACTGCATGGTCGGCAGGAAGGTGTAGGATGCACTAAACGGGTCCCTTCTGGCATCTTGAACTTCGCCGAGGCACAAGCCAAATCAACTCCTCGAATTTCGGTTGCAACCTCGCTGCTCTCCCACGAATCTGGGTTTGGATCGGGGTCCACATGATATCCTGATATCTTATTTACCAGGTCCACCCAACTTTTGACCTGGGCTATTTCCTCTTCTGAGAGTTCCAACTCCTCTCTATGCGCCCGGAAGGGGGCCCTGTTGCCCAAATCAAGATCTTGTGGGCCAGAAGAAGAAACCATTGCTCCTTCTCTCCCCATGTCTCTATCGCGTTTGCTTCGAAGTTCTTTTAGTGTAGATTCCTCTTCGGACGACAGATGAGCCATGTAGTTCTGGTTTATCTCTTCTTCACTGTCAGAATCACTCAAATAAATTATACCGCTAGTTTTCCTATTCCTCCTCTTAATCTGCTCCCTAAAGAAACGGGAACTAAAAATCGATAAAGAGATGGGGCAGAAACCTCTGATGGGAATCGCTATCGCTAACATTTCCTGTGAACCCGTTCCCCCAATTCTTTCCATTTTTTATTTTTTTGTTTTAAAGGTGGACGAGACTCAAAGAAAGAAAAACAAGGTGCAAAAAACAAAATTTTCAAACCCACAATGAGAAACTAAAAATAGAAAAGTTTCGTGTATACAGAGACCAAGAGGTTTACCTTCAGATGGCGAATGCTTGAAATTTTGCAATGGAACGAAGGATTCGCCAAGAAAAACTGTGGAATGTTAAAGACAGACGCTGGGTAGAAAGCCCTTGAGGAAAAGACTTGAAACTTGCAGGAAAGAAAGAAACGGAGCAAGCTTTCGCCAAGGTATTGCTGCAAAAGACTCTTAGAAAATGGTAAAAGGGGGGGATAACGAAATGAAGAAGGATTTATAGGAATCCCAACAATCTAAATTCCTTGATTTTCATGAACCGCATGATTAATATGGGTAACCCATGCTTCTTGGAAAATGGGCTAATCAAAGCGCCAGCCGTCAGAGGGAGGGACAAAACCGTTCAGCTACCACGATGAATGCCACGCGCCGTGAAATGTTACTCCCTCCCATTTCATGCATATATTTCTTGGAAATAAATACCAATAGCCCATCCGAATTGAATGCGCCGCCTAGGAAACGCGCTGGTACGATCCTGGCCGTCAGGGAGTGAAAATCTGAGGTGGAAGGTCGGCTATAGTATGGATCCGAACCTTGCGTAAGGAATTTCATCACACACGATCATGAACGATCCCCTCGGATTTGAGCTATAAAATCATAGCAAATCCTACACGACCATGAATGATCCCTTCGGATTTGAGGAACTAGTGTTGATTCCGGGCCCAAAGAAAGGTACAGTAATCCACCAGCGAAGGCCCAATAGTGGCCCAACGGACCCTGACCCCCCGTTAAAGGCCTAGAATATCACCTTGGGATGAATGCCGAGGTGGTATGTCAAGCAAACCTCTTTAGCCGACCTGGTTAACGCCCAACCGATGTGCTTTATACTCAGCCGGGGCGCTTTATGGCATTGACCAGAAGAGAGAGATGGAGTCAGTGATGGGACACTGCCTTCACCCAGACGTGACAGACGCCTATCCCCTACGAAATGTAGCAATGATTACGGTTGAAAAGCAAGATTGTCACATCCATAAGCTAGGGTGATGACAAGTGTAAAGTATGCCACGTGTCGCAATCCGAGACAAGAAGTTCCACTATAAATGAAGCACAATCGTCTCCAAGTAAGGGGTTAGCAATTTCTCATTCTTAACTCTATTTTTGTCTCACTCCCTTTTCTCTCTTCTACACATTTATATTTCCCGCACCCAATATATACTTGTTCGAAATGAGTACTGACTTAGGCATCGGAGTGCAAACGGGAGCCACCTCGGCCCCTTTTGCAAACTGATTGTTTGTCACAGTGCGCAGGAGATCCACGTGTTCAAGAGGGAGGAGCTGAGACGTGTTGGTCCAAGGTCCTTCTGGATTTTGTGGTCAACAGTTACCATTATTGAAACAAATATAACAACCTGTGCATTAATTGACACAGGAAGCGATATAACAATATTCAAAAGTTTCTTAATAAAATCATGGAATACTAAAGGAAAGATAAAAATTACAAGAGTAACAGGAGAAAATACCCAAATAATTAATAGTGCTGATAAAATTGATATAATACTTAGGAGTAAACAAAAGTTATAAATAAATATATAATTATAACAAATTAGAATATGATATATTACTTGGAAATGATTGTATACAATAATTTCAATATTATAACAAAATAATTACATGATAATGTTACAAACACCCTGTGGACATTTACTAAAAATACCATGAGAATTTAGACCTTACAGAGTTCAGCCAATACAACGTGATGATAAATGGGACAAAAAACAAATCACACAAAATGAAATAAAAAATAAAAGAATAATGTATAAAAAAGTCTTGAAAACGAACATACAAACAAACATGAAAAAAAATCATTAATCAATTAGAAAAAATTTGTGGAGAGAATCCATTATTATTTTGGAAACCATATCATCCAAAAGCTAAAATAGAACTAACAAAAAATGTTATTATAAGAGTTAGGCCAATGATGTATACCATACAAAATACACAAGAATTCAAAATTCAAATAAAAGAATTGCTTAACTAAAAACTAATTAAACCTAGTAATGAACCCCATAGTAGTCCAGCTTTAATGATAATGAAACATTTTGAACAAAAAAGAGGAAAAACTAGAATGGTGATAAATTATATAGAATTAAACAAATATAACAAATTTGATGGATACTTTTTACCAAATAAAGAAGTACTAATAAACCTTGCAAAAGGAAAACAATACTATTCTAAATTTGATTGCAAATCAGGATTTTGGCAAGTAAAAATGGAAGAAGACAGTATTCAATATACAACATTTAGTATACCCCAAGGTAAGTATGAATGGATGATTATGCCATTTGGTTTAAAAAATGCACCGCAAATATATCAAAGAAGAATGGATAACATATTTAGAAAATTTAATGAATTTTTAATTGTCTATGTTGATTATATGTTCTAATAATAGAGAAGAATATAGAAACCATTTTATAAAATTTATAAATGAATGCAAAAAGGAAGGAATTGTTCTTTCAAAAAATAAAGCTATAATAGAAAAATAAGAAATTGATTTTCTTGGATTACCAGTAGATAAAAGAGGAATAAAATTACAAACTCATATATCTAAAAAGAAAGAAAGTTTTCTAGATAAATTAGAATCTAAAGAATAAATAAAAAATTCTTAGGATGTTTAAATTATGCAGAAGGATTTATTGAAAATTTCTAAAAAAAGAGACATAAAATTCAAATTTTACTTAGAAAAACAAATACCAAAAGATGGAGCGATGAACACACAAAAATTGTCAAATCACTAAAGGAAGAATGTAAAAATTTATCAAAATTAAGATTACCAGATGAAAAAGATAATCTAATAGTTAATACGGATGTCTCAGATAAATATTGGGCAGCAATATTAAAAACAGATCTTAATGAAATTTACAGATATTCAAGTGGAACGTTTAACCAAGTAGAAATAAATTATACTATCCATGAAAAAGAATTGTTGGCAATTATTAGAGGGATAAAAAAGTTTTCATTATTTTTATTATCCAAAAAATTCATTGTTGAAACTGATAATTCTCAAGTTGCAGGCTTAGTTAAAAATAAACTACTACCAGAACCTCAATATAGGAGGCTTAATAGATGGTAAGCTTATTTGACATTTTATAATTTTGATATAATTCATATTAAAGGTGTCAATAATTATCTTGCAAATTTTCTAAACAGGAATATCAAATTTGTAGATGGATGATAGTAAAGAATCATTGATGGACGCTAGAGTAGGAATGAACTTCCTCATAGAGGAAGCTGATGATATAAAAGATGGAATTGAACAAATGACAGAATACATCCAACAAAATGTTAAATTGTAGATGGAACTTTCTGTCTCTCATACCAAATATACCAAACAATTGAACGAAATAGTTAGTGAAATTGAATCACTATTCGAGTCCTTAAATATCAAACAGGTTTTACCAAATATACCAACAGGTACAATACAAACAGGTACATCCTCTGAAAGCGGTGGTGGACCAAAAATAAAAAAGAGATGAATCAAGTCCAAGCCCAAAGAAGGTGATCATAAATGAAACAAGTTCTCAAACGTAACAATCAATGCTAATGACAAACATACAAGGGTAATTAAAATTTGTGCTGAAGAGGAAGATGATTCTCCTTTTTTACCAAAAGAAGACGAATACAAAACTACTGCCAAAATTATATATGAACTCTAAGAATGTGATTGTTATTATATTTCGTCTGGAGATCATGTATACCCACGATTGATCGTTACTCAGGGAGGAGATCCCTTATGACAAAAATGGCAGCGATTTTTGGATTTTTAGATCTTATCTATCTAGGAAATGATCTAAAAGAAATTGAAAAATTTGATGATTTATTAAAAGGAGAAATTTCAAAGTTTGCCCAGGAAAGATCTATATATTTAAAATTTTATTCAATCAGTCCTGAAATTGATGGAAGGATGTATTATCCTGCTGAGCATATCATTACAATTGGATATGTTGTTCGAAATTTCCATATAGAAGTTGGAAAAAATACCAAGCTTGTACCAAATATTACAAGGTCATGGTTCAGGTCTCGTAGAGTGTTAGGGATAAAAGTCCTCTATAACATTGCAAAAAACTTATATGAGAAAAAAATCAAATGTTTATGTCAATATGAACAATGGACTCTTGTCACTAATAGAGGCAAAGAAAAATCAACCATCTTAAAAGAATACATTGAAAAGTTTGATAGACACCAGATCAATGAAAGCTTTACAACTATACAAGAGTCGTGTATAGCCAGAAATTGTCCCACATTTTGATGCCAATAAAGATAGAGATAAGATGAAATCTGCTTTAATGAAATAAGGAAGCACATTGTAGGGGCCATGTGAAGACTGAATATAATGGAGGGATAGATGTCCCTATAATGTAGCCATGTGAAGATAATGGAGGGACATGTGTCCCTATGATGTAACATAAAAGTGAAAATTATTGAGTCTGATAATTAAAACCCATGATGTAAGCAATGACGAAATTGTATTTCATATAATATTATAAATAGAAGCCTTTAGGCTAAGAAAATGCAGAGATCACTTGAGCACTCAACTTGTGAGAAAGTCAAAGATATCCTCCGTCTCTGAAAAAATTCGCATACTAAAGTCTTGTACCAATCCTCTTTGAATCAATAAAATTTCAATCGTTTTATAGAAGAAATATGGGTTTCTAAGTTTCTGTCTTCTAAATCCTATTTCCAAAAAGAAGATATATTATTAAGAAAACTCCCTACACTCTGTCCTAAAATATTTTCCATCTAAAAGGTTATACAATGAAGGCATATATCCAGGTTTAGACAATAATCCGTGAAGGCAGGAGGCCATTGAAAGATGTGGAGCAGAAACCTATAAACCTGAAGGTCACTAACAATAGAAGGAAAATATAAAGGTACTGAAAACATGAAAAGATGTTAGTATTCTTAATATATCTATCTTTACGGAATTAGGAGGAAGAAGAGCTTTTAACATAACATAATTCAGAATTATTAAGTTTAGTTATCAAAATAGCCCTTACAAGGATGAATATCATAGCATAATTGAACTTTTATTCATGCATAAACAATTTTTAGACCAAATAATGAAATAAAAAAGTTATATCATATTTATATGCCATGTTTGTCAGTCATCTTTCCAGCATTAAAAAGATTATTAAGATTAGAAATTACAAAATCAATTATATTTAGAGCATGTATTTAGTAGTGATAATGATTATGATCCTATAATAAGTTCAGTGACTAGTCGAAGACGTTTACATAAGTTCAATGATCAAATCTCGACACTTTAAAGTTCAGTGACCAATCCAAGACATACCCCTAAGTTTAGTGATCATCCAAACAATTAACTCGTGGATGGATCATGTGGCTCCATTGCCAATATTTTCTTAGCAGCCCTTTTTCCCAATTGTTGCATTCAGAGGTATTCAGTCGCCAAACATAAGCATTTGGCTCAAATGGCGTCTTATTAATCATATCCTCTGCTTCTTCAAGAAGACCCCAATAACTTAAAACACCAACCATACATATGTAATGTTCTAAATTGGGTTCAACATGGTAAATGGATTTCACTTAGAATCTAAATTTGAGCTAGTGTTTCGATAAGTTGAAATTATTAAGACACATGTAACCATATCCGGATGTAATCACGCGTTCTTCATCTTCCCCCCCACACAGCCCAGGCCTCTTCCCCTTCCCTATATTTGGATATGTTCGGCTGACTAACTGTGTCATGTGCAGGCATAATATTGAAGCCCTAATTGTTTTTCCACCTCATCACACTTAAATATAAACGATGAATTTGTTCACCATGTAAGGATTTTAATCAATCGTGTGGGCTTATATGTGAATTATTGTGTATTGAATAAAAAGGCTATCGATTTTGGTTAAGCCTATTTAAAGTGATCTAATAAGGATTTATTATATTGGGCTTTAATGCATCTAATTAAATGTATGGACTTTTATGTGTAGATACCAGGTCATTACCTAATTCATGATGGGCCGGATTAGGTTAATTGGCAATTCAGTATATAAAGTCGGTTATGGTCCCTGAATCCTACGTACTGTTCATCTTGTCTGACATCCCATCATCAGAGAGAAAATAAGGACTACGTATCGATTTAGATGATCTAAACACCGCCGAATCGTTTATCGTGAATCACGTTTGATTAAGGTATGCTTCCGCTTCAGTTATTTAATTCTTGATAATTCAGCATGATGATTTATTTTGGATCATAGATAAATAATTATCTGTGAATAAAATTTTCTAACAAGTGGTATCAGAGCCAATCATCAAGTTGAATTGTCAGATCCGTGTTTCATAATACGAGTTTGGATTTAGAAAATCTGTAAAATAGATGACCTTTATGCGTGCATATTATGTATATACAGCCTTTATGCGTGTATATTATGTATAATTTTGGTCGAAATCAGGTATAGTTTCTCTATTTTCGAAATCATGGGTTTGGTTCCTGCGTGTATGTATATTGAGATTAAGGTGAAGTAAATCGGATCTGAGTTTGAATCGATTTTGGGTATTGACTTCGGCTGTGAAGTTGTATGTATATTATGTATGAATTTTTCTGGTTGTATGTTTTATTAAAGTTGGAGTTATAAAAGTCCCTGATTTTATATTTCAGCCCCTGAAGTTTGAATATTTTCTTAATTCAGTCCCTCAAGTTTGGAAATTTTCAAAATTGGTACCTACGGTTTGGAAATTTTCTAATACAGCATCTAAAGTTCTGAAATTCTCTAATTTGGTCCCTTAAAGTTTGAAAATTTTCATTTTCAGTCCCTAAGGTTTGGGAATTTTCTAATACAGCATCTAAAGTTCTGAAATTCTTTAATTTGGTCCCTAAAGTTTGAAAATTTTCTAATTCAGTCACTAAAGTTTGGAAATTTTCAAAATTGGTCCTTAAAGTTTGATTTTTTTTTAAAATTAAGTCCCTAAAGTTTGGGAATTTGCTAAATTGGCTCCTAAAGTTTGAAGATTTTCAAAATCAACCTTTAAAGATTGAAAAATTCACTATTTTGGACCTCTAAAGTTTGATTTTATTTCAAATTGGGACCTAAAGTTCAGAATTTCTCAAAATTGGCCAATAAAGTTTTGGAAAAATTATAATTTAAGTCTTTCAAGCTTAAAATTTTACAGAATTGGCCACCTAAAGTTTAAGAATATTGCAATTGACTCTTCTAACTTAAGGATTGCTTTATTCTAAAGTTTTGAATTCTATAATTCAAATCCTAAAGTCAAAAATAAATGCAAATCAATGGATTTCAGTTTCAAATCTTGGTACATCGGAATCTTTTGAGAAATATAATATTCGAAAGTAAGTTAGTTGAAACAACATGTTGCCAAAGCAACCTCTCTTGTGGATATTAATTAAATTTGAATATTAGAAGGTATTTGTGTGTGTGTTATTTATTGCGGATATTGATCGGCCCAAAGGAAGGTCAATATTTGGCTCGAATTTCACATGCACCTGTGGTAATAAACACGTGGCAATTATTTGGTTTAACGTGTGACCAATAAATCGGTCCAAAGAAAGGTTTATTGGTTAACATGTCTTATTGCCAGTGTTTGATCACTACACTAAGGGAAAATTAGGTGTTTGTGTGTTATTTCATGCGGATATTGATCGGCCCAAAGGAAGGTCAATATTTGGCCCGAATTTCACATGAACTTGTGGTGATAAATACGTGACAGTTATTTGGTTTTACGTGTAATCAATAAATCGGTCCAAAGAAAGGTTTGTTGGTTGACATGTCTTACTGTCAGTGTTTGATCACTACACCAAGAGTACCACTTACAAGTCAATATTTCTGTCCAAAGACTAAATATTGATGTTGTACTAGGTATCTTGTGATGGGCCCTACCATTATTTGAAAATATGATTTGCATAATAAGGTATTTATGTGAGCTATTTTATTTAAGTGTCCTCTATTCAGTTTCAAATTCTGCTAGTAATATATCTACAAGCTCAAAAATAATCCCTATATTTATGGAACAAACTTCAAGGATCAAAACAACAACATTAACTTTTCGTTGGCTGCATAGATCTAGACCGTGTACTAAGGATTGAGTAAACTGCTCCTCTTACGGATGAAAGTTCATCTAATCAAATGAGGAACTTTGAGAAGTGGGATTGCTTAAATTACGTGAGTCACATGATCATTAAGTGCGGCATTCCGGAAGCCTTTAGTGGCATAGTATCTGAGGAGGTAAATGATGCCAATGAATTCCTTGCCGAAATTAAGAAACGTTTTGTGAAAAACGATAAGGCTGAAACAAGCACGCTTATGCAAAGCTTGATTTCAATAAAGTATAAAGGTAATGGGAAAATAGGGGAGTACATCATGTAGATGTCTCACACTGCTTCAAAACTTAAGGAACTAAAACTCGACTTGTCTAATAACTTGCTTGTGCATTTGGTATTGATATCGCTTCCTGCACAATACAGTTAATTTTAAGGTTAGTTATAACTGTCAAAATAGAAATGAACTCTCAATGAGCCCATTTCATAGTGTGCAAGCTTCTTGCACAATTCAGTCAATTTAAGGTCAGTTATAACTGTTAAAGGGAGAAATGAACTCTAAATGAGCTCATTCTATTTTGTGTGCAAGAGGAAGAAAAGTTGAAGCAAGACAGAACTGAAAGTGATCACTTGGCAAACACCTCTAAAGATAAGGGCGAGAAAACAAATAAAGAAAATAAAGTCGTTTAAGGGGCTATAAATTTTATTTTCCCACACTTAAGTCAATTTTGAAACGGGAAATGCAACATTTTTGAGGATATTGAGTTTGGGGGGGGAAATAAGGTTAGAGATATTGTCCTTAAGCCTTAAGGAATAAGTTGAGGAAGGATCGGTTTCGATTCCTATTATTGCTTTTGACAATGTGCAAGTTTCTATACATGTCATTGATCAAGAAGCATATCCGGAACTCAACTAGACAATGTTGAAGAACCTCCCATCCAAAATAAGGTAAATTTCAGAAGTACAAACTCAACAACCTCAATAACTAAAGCCATTAAGGAGATCCACGAGAGAAAGGGAAAAATACTATTTCGGATAATTTAAATAGTATTTTTCCAAGAACATAAGAAAATAATGGAATTGTGGAAGATGGTCCAATCAATTCCATCAGGCCATGCAGGGTTCTAACTCTCAAAAGTGGATTGATGCCATAAATAAGGAGTATAAGCATATACAAGACAATAAAGTTTGAGATCTTGTCCCATTACCATAAGGTACGAAGCCCATTGGTCTTAAATGGATTTTTAAACCAAGAGGGATTTTAAAGGTAATGTGAAAAGATATAAGGTTCGTCTTGTATCTAAGGGCTTTACACAGAATGATGGCATTGATTATAAAGAGACTTTCTCTTCGGTTTCAATAAAAGACTCTTTCAGGAAAGTTACGTTGTCGCACATTTTGACCTCGAGTTACATCAAATGGATACTAAGGTGGCGTTTCTCAATAGAGACATTAATGGGACGATCTATTTGGTGCAATCAGAAAACTTTGTGTCAGTAGACCCAAAGCTAATGGTTTGCAAATTAAAGAAATCCATTTATGTGCTCAAGTCAGCTTCCCATTAAGGGTAATACAAATTTCATCAAGTAATTATCTCATTTGGTCTTGAGATTAATGTTGTCCTGGTCTTATATGTTGATTATTGCTTGCCACTAATGATATAGGTATGTCACATAAAATTATGAGATTTTTTGTCAAGGAATTTTGAGATTAAAAATCTTGGTGACGTCTCTTTTGTATTAGGAATTCAGATACACCGGGATTGTTCTCAGGGTATTCTTGAATTGTCACAAAGGACTATATCGATAAAGTACTTAAGAGGTTTGGCATGCAAGACAGTAAATCAGGGGACAGCCCTATTGCTAAGGGAGACAAATTTAGTCTCGACTAATGCCCGAAAATTTATATTGAAGTTAAAGAAATGCAGAGGATCACATATAGTTAAGCTATAGAAAGTCTGATGTATGCTCAAATTTGTATGCGTTCGGATATTGCATACATTATTGGGATACTAAGGAGATATTTAAGTAACCCTGAGATGGATCATTTGGAAAGCAGCCAAACATGGGTTATAAGGTATTTAAAGAGAACAAAAGATTACATGCTCACATACAGAAAATCGGATCAGTTGGAGATCATATGGTATTATGGTTCCGATTTTTACTAGATGCCAAGAAAGTAAAAGATCCACATAAAGGCTACATTTATCTGCTGGTTGGAGGAGCTATTTCCGGATGGAGTGCTTAATAGACACTTTAGCTTCTTTCACTTGGCAGCACAGTTGTAGCAATTTTGGGGGCATCTAATTATGAAATATAGCTGCGAAATTTTGTCACTGGGCTGCGTATTCTGTACGGTAAAGAAAGACCACTAAAGTTATATTGTGACAATAACTCAGCAGATTTATATTCCAGTAACAACGGGAGCTCAACTAAGTCAAAATACATTGACATAAGTTCCTGGTTGTGAAGGATACAGTTCAGAGTGGACACGTGTCAATAAGAGCACATTGGGACAAACTCCATAATTGCGGATCCGCTTACTAAAGTATTACAACCCAAGGTCTTTCATGAGCACAATACTCATATGAGTGTTGTATTTCTTGAGGATATTCGATTTCAGTGGGAGTTTGTATTTTGGGTGCATTAGACATATTTATTGTCCTTTTGGATACAGTTTAAAGTTAAAGTTATTTACAGCTGTAAGGTTTCAGGTTTATTATCTCTGAACTTGTTTAAGGATGATCTCACTAAAGTTGGACCAGTTGGAAATAGGCATGTTGAAGATCACATTACATGTAATTTCCATGCTACACATCCATACTTGATCCATGTAATTCAGTTATGTCGATATATGTGACCATTGAATGTTTAGTTACGATTAATGTAGCGAAAGCCGCTTTGATCCTATGTTGATATAACTGATGGACCGGATTGTTTGGGGATGCATTCACTAATGACAGCAAAATTCTGAGTACTCATAAGGTTATGATTAATACACAATTGTAAGGTTACACATATAGCCCAAGTGGGAGATTGTAAGGATTTTAATCAATCGTGTGGGCTTATATGTGAATTATTGTGTATTGAGTAAAAAACTATCGATTTTGGTTAAGCCCATTTAAAGTGATCTAATAAGGATTTAGTATATTGGGCTTTAATGCATCTAATTAAATGTATGGACTTTTATGTGTAGATACCAGGTCATTACCTAATTCATGATGGGTCGGATTAGGTTAATTGGCAATTCAGTATATAAAGTCGGTTATGGTCCCTGAATCCTACGTATTGTTCATCTTGTCTGACATCCCATCATCAGAGAGAAAATAAGGACTACGTATCGATTTAGATGATCTAAACACCGCCGAATCGTTTATCGTGAATCACGTTTGATTAAGGTATGCTTCCGTTTCAGTTATTTAATTCTTGATAATTCAGCATGATGATTTATTTTGGATCATAGATAAATAATTATCTGTGAATAAAATTTTCTAACACACCAAATTTCTGTATCTGAATATGGAGTGGAAGGGGAGATATTTATGACATCAGTTTCAGCATAGATGCATTCACACCTTGAATCCCAGATTATTTCCATGAAAATATTGAGATTCTATTCTTAAGCTAAAAGATTGTATCTTGTGCTAACCTTGATATCTCATCAATAGACTGCAAGCTACCATTTGTATCGATATACTGTGAACATGAGGCTAAAATTACTTGAGAGTCAGTTTGCCATAAAATAAGAAAGATATGCTAAAAATTATTTTTACACCAAAGTAGAGGGATGCAATAATATAGTCCACAAAATGCTTCGTAAAGTAACATCACACATAGTACAAAATTTGTGTTGTTTTGTGTCATCAAACTGATTTTTGATGAACGATCCATTAATCAGAATAAAGATCTATGCAAATATTCAAAACACTTTCCAAGGATCGTTGTTAAAGTGATAAGTAGGAAAGTAGAACAAATCAGGTAGGTACCCAGCCTCGTAATGTAACACCCGCTCGTTTCTTTGAGAAACATGGAGAATAATATATTCTCATCTCAAAGCATCAAACTTCTTCCCCAACTGCATAACAAAATTGAAATCATATAGACAATCAGTTTTAATAAAAATGAAACTTGAATTCATATTTACTTGCACTAGATCAAAAATTTACAGTGTGGACATTCTCTGGAATAATTATTAATCTATAGCATTGCAAGAATTAATCAAGTTAATAGTCAATTATGGAAATTAAGAGAATATAATGAGAATATACTTATCTGCAATTTGGATCTTAGCAGAGAAGCCTATGGATATCTACATCAACTAAAGGAGGTAGAAACGGACCACAAGTGTAAAAACTGTGGGGACCTACTCAACTATAATGAAGACTAAGCTTATCTTGTCTGAACATGAATTATTCAAGGCATGAGGGTCCATACCTATGTGAAACTTTAGAAAAGTAGAAGAAATTATTGTAATCTTATCTTTACTTTACCTTGTATGATCAAATTATGACGTTGTGTGACCAACTTGACCTTTTGTCGCCAAACTGCGACTTTATGAGATCGAACTGTGACTTTGTGTGACCAACTATTACTTTGCGAGTGGGTGTGGAGTGAATTTTGTAACTAAATTTGTAATTGTAACTCAACTGCAACTTAGATGATGGGATGGGGTGAGGTGAATTGTGATTGAACTGTAAATTTGTGTGACCAACTGTGACTTTGCTAATATGGTTGGGTGGATGGGGTAGGTTGGGTTGGGGTGGGTGTGGTGAGGTTGCGGTGAAATTTACAACCAAATTTGTAATTGTGATTGAAATGTGACTTTTTGATTGCGACTTTGCGGGTGTGATGGGGTAAATTTTACCACTAAACTTGTAATTGCGACAGACCTATAACTTTTTGTGACCGACTGTGACTTTGCGAGGTGGGGGTTGGGGTATAATTTGCAATTGTGACTTTGTGTGACCAACTGTGACTTTGAGTGGGGGTGGGTTGGGGTAGGGTGATAGTTTGGTGGAATTTGCGATAAATTTGTAATTATGACCAAACTGTGACTTTGCGTGGTGGGGTGGGTGGAGTGAAGGGTGGAATTTGCAATTAAATTTGTTTATATGACTGAATTGTGACTTTGTGGGTGAGTGGATTCGAGAGAGGGGTGGATTGGGAATTTGCAATTAAATTTGTATATGTGACGGAATTGTGACTTTGTGTGATCAATTGTGATTTTGTGGGTGAGTGGTTGAGTGGGGAGGGGGTGGGGATGGAAATATTAAGAGTTGGTGTTTGGTTAAAATTTTATTACCTTTAATTTAAAATATTAATAATTACTTTTATATAATATTATATTTATTTGTTGTTAATAGCACCTGATTTTTAAAAGAATTCTTAAGTTTGTTAACTTTAAAAAGTAATAATTTTATGTTCGTAGTTATGTACATTTCCCTTTTATTATTATTTTTTGAGGCTGTAAATAGGTTATAGATTAGAGATGATCCAGATTAACTTGAATCAATTAAGTGTTTGGCTTCACTTGAATTTGACTTGAAAAAACTTGTTCTAGATTGAAACTAAGCAAGCGAATTTGAACATTTTTTAGACGTTAACAAAGTTAATAGTTTAAACATATTAAGGTTAAGACGTTAACAATGTCAATATTATTTAAGTTCTAATTTTTATTCATTTATTATTATTTTTTTGCACAATCACTTTTGTTTTAAATTATATATTTTTTTAAGAAAATTAATGGGTGTGCGGGTTGGGTATGAGTATTGTAGTAAAACTCATACCCGACCCAAACCCATGTCGGGTTTTAAAGTTTACCTTCATATCCTACCCACGAACCCATTTAGTAGGGTAATCCCCGCCCATTTATGTCGGATCTTCAACGGGTATCGGGTCCGTGGGTATTATAGTCATCCCTATTCTTTTCCTTCGTTTGATTAATTTTGATGGTTCAAATAAATACGTAATAGTAATATCTTAATTTCGATATGAAGTTTTCACAAATACTTTACTACATTATTATTTTCGAATTATTAAACCGTAACCTAAATTATAGATGTTTAAAATAATCCATTAATAATATATTTATCTTTCAGTGATTTTTTTCTTTTGCTTGGCAGGATTTTTGGGCTCATATGAAATTGTAACAATAAGATCTTTATATCATTTTAAAGCTCTAACATAGTACTCTATCACATTATTTTCAAATTACAAAATCTTCGAATATAACAAAATTATAGTTATCTAAAATTATCATTTAACGGATAACATTTTGTTATTTTTTTGCTTCATTTGGTTAATTTTGAGAGCTCAAATAAAGTCGTAATAGTAATATCTTAATATCCATGTGAAGCTTTTGCACAATATTTTGCAACATTATTTTTGAACTACTAAGTCGTAACAAAAATTATAACCGTTTAAAATGATCCACTAACAATATATTTCATTTTTCAGTAATATTATTCTTTTGTTTGGTTGGTTAGTTTTGTGAGCTCGATTGAAGCCTTGATAGCAACATCTTTACATCATCAATATGAAGATCTCAAATAATATGTTATCATATTATTTTCGAATCATAAAACCGTCAAATGTAACAAAAATTATAGCCATTTAAAATGGTCCCTTAATATTTCGTTATTTGTTTACTGGCGTCCTTTCTTTCGTTTGTTTGTTTACTTTTGAGGGCTCAAATAAAGTTGAAATAAAAAATCTTAATATTGACGTGAAACTTTCATACAATGCTTTACTACTTTATTTTGAATTACTAAAATGTAGCACAAATTATAGCTATTTAACATGATCGATTAACACTGTATTTCATATTTTAGTGATTTTTTTTCTTTTACTCAGTTGATTTTGTGACCTCAAATGAAATCGTAATAGTAAGATCTTTAAATTAATATGAAGTTCTACGTTGATTGAATATATATATATCTTAACTAAATAAAAAGAGTAGAAGTGTTCAAATAGTGTATTTTCGCCCAATACGACGCCGTTTTGGCCAATGTTTATTTTCCCCCTCTCTCACACAAATTTCAGGAGACCATACCGTTCTCCCATACGCTCCCTACCTTCTTCTCTCCTCCTCCTCCCATGCTTCTCCCCTACGCACAAATCCGGTGTAAAATATTTTGGTATAAAATTTCACATTTTTTCCCAGTCGAGCAAGTTAATTGGAATTAGGGTTTTTCGGCATTTATATATTTTTTCACCCTTTTCTATGTTCAGAGACAAAATCGAACTTTTTTTTTTCAGTTTGTATTTGTTTTCCATTGAGAAAGATGACCTAACCACTGGTTTTGTTTTCTTTATGTAGAGATTGAAGCGAATATTTCATTACTTAGAGCACCACACAGGAAAGAGTAGAAGGTTTTGGATATGGTGAATAAATGGTTCTGGTAATACAATTATACAAATATTAGATCCAAATTTGTTTAGTTCATGATATTTCTAGGATCCCAATTCTTTTTTTCCTTTTTACAACATACGGATAAATGTAGTTGATGGTACAAATATTACTTTTTTTATTACTACAGGTATTACTTAGTTGAGCTTACTTCTTTGTTTTTTTAGTATGAAAAAGGGGACTTATTCATTCCTCAATGATTGAGCTAGGTAAAACTCACTATATAACTTTTTCCTTTGGTTGCCAATGGCTGAGCTGAATCACATTTGAAGAGATATAAAGAATAGTCTCTCAGAGGAGTAAAAGTTAAGAGGGAATTTATATTCAAGAGAGAGAATGATAGGGTTGAACCTTGTGCATGAAATGCACACTGCACTAAATATTTCCATATTGAAGAAGGTTTATGAAGTTTGTTCTAGAAGTAGAGAAATTGGTATTGTGGTGCATGTGCGTCCATCTAAGGATTCTTATTTGAAATTTTATATTTAGAAATTTAATTTTCCCCCAAGATGCATTTAGCCAGGTTTGAAAATTGTTGAGGAAAAATCTTCGCATGATCTTTCAAATCCTTGCTCTGTTCCTAGAAAAAATTTTGATGTCAAAATTTGTTTAGTTTTGACTTCAAGATTTTTCCAAATATTTGTTTTTTAAGGTAATATCTTCTGAGCCTTATTGTGGTGCCTATTTCCTTAACTACAGATTACTCATATGGAAATGATCAAAGGAATTCAAGTGTATGGTTATTATGTTGAACTTGTGGTCCCATTTATAGAGAATACTTCCCATGAGAGAGAGCTCGCAGAATCTCTCACCAAAGCAGTATGGTTTTTTCCTTCTCTTTTATGTGCATGCCTAAAGTGAGTGAGTGACTAGGAGTAAGAATTCTTGGGTTCAATTGTGGAAAAGAAGGAGAATATTTGAACAACCCCTTACTAATGGCATAAATATTTAACCAAGAAAAACTTTGGTGTTTATCATTCCCCTTATAATTCAAATAAAGATATTAACGTATCCGGGGATCGGGATTTCCAATAGTTTATACCTAGGGCTTCACAGATTTTTTATTTTACTTTATTTTATTTTGTAACTCTTATAATATGATGCTTGCATTCTCCTTTCTTGACCAAGCTTGTTATTGTTTGTGGATTAGTACTATTACTTTCAAAATACTCTGCAAGACGACGCTGTAATGACAATGCCTATGTAGATTGAGTTTTGGATATTGAAACATTTGTTTGGTGCAATGATCAGAAAGGCCTGGAAAATTATTCCCCATCTACCATTTTATTGAGAAAAAATTGATGATTTCTTTGCCACAAAAATCTGGTACAACTGATTCAAGTGATGGTGATCTGGTACATGAAAACGTGAAAATTTCAGATTTTACATAATGTACCACAGTCAGATTTTACTCGATAGGTGTTCAGGGATCCTCATACATGAATGAACAACCGAGAAAATGCTTTAATTCATGAGGATTTCTCTAGCCTAATTTTGCAAATAGAATAAAAACTTGATGTTTATAGGCAGCATGTTACTGGATTGCACCTTTGCAAGGAAGGAGATGGGGTTTTCTCGGAATCCTATCTGGATTTTGTGCAGTAAACTTTCAAACCTACATGAATGCATTGTCCTAACAAATAGAAGTTTAACATTTTGCAGGTTGTCTCCAAAAGGTTCCCATATGTGTTTATACATCCTCAAGTTTATACGAGTACCGGGTATGGGATTCAAAAGCTGCAAACCCAACTCAACGCCATTTTACGTGAGGTATTCGTCCATTAGAGGTGAGATAGGATCATGGTTTATGTGCTTATCTTTACCTGTTCTGTTAGGGACAAGTATGCCCGCATTGGATGATTTAAGTTCTTTCTTGGAAAAGTATCACGACTTATCATGCTTCTACATATTCTGTTAGTCTATTTTATGTTTTATGAGTATTCTATAGGTTGTCAATCTGTAATATTTGTTTGCAATCAGACTTTCAGAAAGTAGTCAAAAAGTACAGCAGGATAGGTTTGTGAAGGCCGATTAATACCATAGCAGTACAGCTTTAGACAAACAGTTAATTGACTGCTTAAAAACACTAGATAGCATAACTTCTAATAAATTTGGACAATGTCCATGCTGATTTTGTTCCATGAACATAAAGGCAAAGCGTGCTGCAATGATATATACTGATGCCACAAGACATAACCAATAATATGGATCATGCAACTTGTGCTATTGCCATACAACTACAGAATAATAGGTCCTTATCATTCTGATAAGGATTAGCTCTTCCTTACCCGATCTGCTCCATAATGATCCAATTATATAACAGGCATAAATGAACATAACTACATTGCTCAAATTCGTGAATATTGAGTCACGTGAAAATATTCCTTGTAACTTGTACAATTAAAGAAATAAACACATTAAATCTATTGAGAACCAAGAATATAAATAGATGTTTTGAACGATATCAAATACATTATTACATATAATTCACGTGCAACGCACATGCTCAGATTAGTATATAAATAAGTGGTGATATACATGCATGACAACCCTAAGAAAATGTCTCCCGACCCCGTCCCTTTTTACAATATACCCAGCCTTGACAAGACCGAAAGTTGGAAACATGTTTGTTCTGATGGCTCATGAAGTCCATATTCTAAACAATAATTAGAAATATATACACATAAATGCATATATACATACACACACAAATCTAGAGGGGAAAAAGGTGTCACCAATGGTGAATTTTACACCTTTCTTTTGACTCATATGCTGTTCTTCTCGTATAAGACAGTCACTATCCATACCCCACCGTACGATACCACACGAATGTAACAGTCCATTGTCCCCCATTACACAAACACCCCTTGACTTTCTAAATATTGCATTCAGGTCCTATATTTTTATTTTTATTTTTTCACATTTTTTTATCATTCCTCGTAGGCTCATACCACATTGTCATACTCTTACCCCCCCTTATAGTATAAAAGCATGGAAATAGTGTTGTGTGTACATATGTCAAGGACAGTGCTATATCCAGAAAAAATTAATCGAATATATTCTTTTAAGGACCCCGCCACACATTTTTTTCACCAATAAATAAATAGATGAAACCAAAAAATATCTATATACTCTTTTTATTTTTATTTTACATAGATTTCGATCTCTTTAATTGTCATATTTCGATGTATCTGTTGGAAAGACGTCATTTTCCAAATTATTGGAGATAATTTGCATGGTTGTGCAAGTAAATTTAACCCATTCCATTTACATTTTACAAAAATTAGGGCTACATTATTCAAACTTTCATGTTGTATAGTTATGGATCTATAACAAGTGAGGTACTAAGTTCCTTCCCTACTTGTATATGCCAACATAGTTCTAGATGACTGAATTCGTCAATGAGGAAGTAAAATCACACGCGATATTTACGTGACTCAAAGCTAGAAAGTAAAGGGGGACATGTCTCGCACTTTTCTCAACATCCTTAGAACGCACCACTTCATTGAACTCCCAAGGTTGGTACTTCAACCCGTCTAGATAGACAATCTATTAAGAAATGAAGTTTGAACTCATCATAAAGGTGACCTATATTCACATAAATAATAGGAACTCATAATCTAAATCTTAAAGTTGGCTGGATACTCATATTTACGTCTCGTGAAAAGTTGAGAAGCTCAGTCGTAAGTTTTTTGATTACTTTGATTGCCGATTTCTTTAGATCCTGTTTTCATAAAGTTGTCCAATAACATGAAAGAATGATTAACCTCTTAAGAATGTCAGTTGATGACAACAAAGGTTTAAACGTTAAAGTAAAAATAAAGTTAACATTACATTTTCGAAACAAAGAAATATAACAAAACAACAAAAGATCAATTTGACATTTTTGACTAACATGTCTAAGGTTTCTGTTTTTGTAAGTTAATTTAGATAAATTTTCTTTAAATAAATCATTTAACAGGACAAAGCTCTTTCAAATTATCCAAAACATATACAAAAACAACTTCTTAATCTAAGAAACAACTTTTCATTTTTTTTTTTTTTTAAAATCATGTCAAACTAACTTGAATATGTTTCATCATCCTGCAAATCAAAGTGATAGAATATACTCTATGAAAATGTTATAATTTTCATGACCAGGGACGGATCCAAGATCAAACTTTAGTTAGAGCGATCGGCTGTTGACAGTTGACCATTGTTGATTATTATTATTTAATTAAATAATATTAAAAATTAATAAATCATTATAGAAATACACGAATACGTTGTAATAAAATATATTAAAATATAATCTAATGCAAACCAAAATAAGACTGAAAATAATCCTAACATCATCTCTAATGTTAAGATCATATGACTCAATTAGGGGTTGTTTCCATGGATCCGACACAAGTTCATGATCCATATTGAATTCAGTCTCAGTGCGAAATTTTTTGGTGATATCAAAGTCTAATAACTCATGGTTTACTGGAAACAGTTGCAGGACCACTAGAACTAGATTCTTCAGATTGAAACTTTCGTTTAGGTTGAAAAAAATGTTCCATAATTTGTAAATCAATAATCACGTACAAATCACATTTCAAATTTCCCATAATCACAATTTACAATTCAAATTTCACTATAAATCAATAATCATTAATCACATTTCAAATTGTCCATAATCACAGATTCACAAATCACAACTTCAAATTTCACAACAAGGGGAATATGAGGCTCACAAGTGACCACATTGCAAATAACTTAAGACTTCAAAACTAAAATCAAGAGTTAGCCACCCATTACTTGAGAATTGCTAATTTCCTAATAAAGCTGAAAAAAGCTCATCGGTCGTCCTCGTCCGTGTCTCTGGCCGACGTCGGGCCGACTTGGTAAGAACTAAGAATTGAAGAAGAAGAGAATCAATCTATTCAATCAAGATCAAAAGCTTAGAAATTACAAAATATAGAAATTACTGTGTACCGAATGAAGGGTGAAGAGTCAAAGATCGAAGAGGTGAAGAGATGAAGTCTCAAACTCGAACTCTCTAGAAATGGAATTGGAATCTGGACTGGAGACGCGATGAGCAATTAGCAAAAGAAGGCTACGGAGCAATCGAGTAGAGCAAGCAAGGAATCGAGGAAGGACTGACGGAAGAGGGTTTGAAGAAATTGGTTGGGACTTGGGCCGTCGGTTGGGTTATTGGGTTGTGTGAAAGTAAATGGGCCAAGCCACCGAGAAGTCCAACAAATCAGTTTCTTTAAAAAAAAAAAAAATTCAAACTAGTGGATTCAACGGCGGCGAGCTAGCGCGCCGTACAACGGATCTGCCACTATTTATGATAGTCGACATCATCCAATGCCGAAATGTCATGTAGCGCAATACATTATCCCTTTTTCTCTCTTTGTCAATTCTCTCTTTATCAAATATTTATCCCTTTTTTTACGATAAAAATATATATATATATATATATATTTATCCCTTTCTCTCTCTCTATATATCAATTCTCTCTGTCCTCTCCTCTTATAGAGGTGCCCTCTTTTTCTATTTTTTTTTTTGGATCAAAGTAAGGTGCCCTCTTAGTTTGACTAGAACTCACTCACCAGTCTTGCCTTCACACGCAACACTGATATATATTACACAGCAACATATAGATCGTGAGGCAGCTGCTAGTTTGTGCACCACCGTATACGGCGATGGACGTTTTGCGCAGCCGCCGTCATCACCACCACCAATGTACAATATTCTCTTTTGCTACAATAGCTTTTCTTCTACTCACTTCAGTAATTTCAGCTTTTGGCCTCAACCCCACTCGACAATTCAGTAAGTAGATTAAAATCTCTGCTACATGTTATTAATTAAGCCTTACTGTGTTAGTAAATTTCTTATCTTTTCTAGGTTTTGGAGGGAGGAAGATCAAAGAGGAGATGGTGGAGCGACTTCTGACTCGGCGGCGACTCGGCGGCCCAGGATCATCGCCACCCACCTGTAGATCCAAGTGTGGAAAGTGTTTACCATGTAAACCAGTTCACGTTCCAATTCCGCCAGGATTCATCATGCCATTAGAGTATTATCCAGAAGCTTGGCGTTGCAAGTGTGGCAACAAGCTCTTCATTCCTTAGTACCCCTAAATACAGTGTAGTATATTGTTAGATTAGAACGAATTGTTCAGTGTTCAGAAATTCACTGTTTAAATAATGTGGTATGAATTATCTTAAAATTACAATTCCATCTATTTTTTTTTTTTTTTTTTTTTTTTAAAATATATGTGAGAGACCAAACAACGTTTGCTAGATTAGAACGAATTGTTCAGTGTTCAGAAATTCACTGTTTAAATAACGTGGTATGAATTATCTTAAAAATTACAATTCCATCTATTTTTTTTTTTTTAAATATATGTGAGAGACCAAACAACGTTGGGAATGTAAATTAATATATTAGGATACAATAAAAATAATAGTGTAATTGCCTACTCGCATTGTATAATACGAGTTAGTATGTGTGGAAAATAATACTTGTGAGTAAAAATAGTCAAATCTGTGACAGCAAGGTGTTAAATTTCTTCGATCTTCATGAAAAAAATAAAAATAAATTAGAAGTAAAATAAAATAGTTAAGATCTGTGTTAGATAATAAAGCATGTTTATTAGTGATACATTTACATTTGTCAAAAGAAATATTCTTATACAGGAGCGGAGGGACATAGAACGAGCGCTTCCACAACATTTTAAAATTTGCTCAATTAACAATTCTTCTTCGTCCGTATGTTAAAAATTTGGCTCCACCACTGTTATATGGTTGGGCCATACCTCAGCAGACCGTATTCAGTATGCCCATTTCCAGGCCACATACAAAATAAATAAATAAATAAAATAAAATAAAAAAAATCTTTTTTTAATATATGAATTTGGGAAATGTTTAATTATAACTTTATAAAAGCAATAAAGAGAAATTATTTGAAGTGATATTTGATTTGACATTGTTGTTGGCTTTATTCTTTTGCCTGATATCCTGGATTTTATTAATTTTAGCCTCTGATAAATCTATTATAAACAACATATTTTCAAATCACTTTTAATCACATAAATTTTTCAAAATCATCTTTTAATCACATATTTTACATTGAAAATATCACATTTTTATATAAACAAAAAACTTTTATTACACAGAGGCTTAATTTATTGGTTAAGTAATAGATATAAAACTTTTAGGATCAGTTTTTAAATATCAGGTATTTTAAATGATATTTCAACAATATAAAATATATTTTCAAAATCAGGTCAAATTCAAAAACAATGATTCTACTTTTCTGAAAATGAATTACAATTTTTGCTTCAACCACAAATCCTCAATTTATTAATTCAATCAATTGAATTGATTTGATTTAAATCAAATTCAATCCTCCAGGAAGTTGATCCCAACCAGATTTGCAACGCACTTTTATTAATAACTAGTGTGTTGAGCACGCGTTGCGTGCATGGTGTAAATAGAATGTATATAGAGCATCATTACATGCAATTTGACAATTATTAAAATTTTCTATTTTGATAAAAAAAGGAAATTCGAATAGCTCGAACAAGCAGCTGTCCAAAATTGGGAAGAAATTGACACTGTAGTTACCCTTTTTGTTCCTTTATATATATAAGGGATTAGCAATTGTACGTTCTGCTCTGCTATGCTCTCATCTTACTTTCCCAATTTTTTGAACTAATCAAGATTCAATTTTGGTTTAGTTGATTCATGAGTAAAAGTATAAGCCATGTGAGTCCTTGCTTTACTGATTCCTTTCTTTTGGTTATCGGTTAATTGGAACTTTGAAATTGAATTTTGTCATTTTTCGTTTGCAAATAGTTGCAAGAATTTTGATATATACAATGGAAGGAGCGTGCTCCAAAGGGATAGTCGAGAAGAAGATGAATAATAATTCATTAGAGATTGAGGAAGAGAAGGCTTCAGTTTGTAATTGATTACACACACACACACACACACACACATATATATATATATATATATATATATATATTGAATCTTCAATATCACTATTCATCCAATCAAATTAACACTATTAATCCAATCCAATTTTAATTAAACACTACATCCAATTTATACATTATTCCAATTGCAATTAAACACTATTCATCCAATTTAGGTACTATTCATCCAATTAATTCATTCAATCCAATTGCAATTAAATTGATACTATTCATCCAATTCAATTACAATTAAACATTATTCATCCAATTTATGCACTATTCCAATTTCAATTCAACATTATTCATCTAATTTAGACACTATTCATCCAATCCAATTTTAATTAAATTCTATTCTTCCAATTTAGACAATATTCCAATTCCAATTAAATACTATTCATCCAATCTAATTGCAATTAAATGGCACTATTCATCCAATTCAATTGTAATTAAACACTATTAATCCAATTTAGACACTATTAATTTAATTAAACACTATACGCGGACAACAATTGATACTATTCATCCAAGTCAATCCAATTGCAATTAAATTGGCACTATTCATCCAATTTAGGCACTATTCCAATTGCAATTAAACACTATTAATCCAATCCAATTGGAATTAAATTGACACTATTTATCCAATTTAGGCATTATTTCAATTGCAATTAAACAATACTCATCCAATTAAACACTATATGCGGGCAGGAATTGGATGCACTATTATTCATCCAATTGCAATTAAACACCGTTCATCCAATTTAGGCATAATTGCAATTAAACACTATTCATCCAATTTAGACACTATTCATCAAATTAAATACTATGCGGGAAAATTGCCCGAATTTTCAATCAATTTAGGCACTATTCATCCAATAAACAATATGTGGGCAACAATTGGATGCACTATTCATCCAATTAAATACGATGCGAACAAATTACACAAATTTTTCATCAATTTAGACACTATTCATCCAATTAAATTTAGACACTATTCATCCAATTAAACACTATGTGCAACAAATGGATTTAATGCACTATTCAGTTACCTGTCTAAAGATTACCTTGGACATCTTTATGGAGACCTTCTCATGTTTCTATTTTTATCGTTTTGTGTTACTTAGGTGACGTTTTGTTTGTATTTTATTTTGTATTTCATTTTCGAAAATGTTTTATATTTTTATTTTTGTTTTCAAATTTGCTGAAAATGCGTTTGGTTTGTCTTTTCTGAAAATCGTTTTTGAAAATGAAAAACTGAAAAATACTTTTTGTTTGAAATTTTACAGAATACTACTTAAACTATTTTTAATTAATTTGCTTGCAAAATACTATTGACTCAAACTCAAATTTCCTTTCAAAATACATTGAAAACATGGTTACTTGCAACACACTAATGTGAGTACTAAGAGTTTATATTAACACAACTTGGTCAAGTTCGGAATTTGAGGAAGCTCTGGTTCTATTAAAATCCAGAAAATGCAAATTCTTTCAAAACCATTAGAATCCATTTATCAAGGCATTTTTTGAAATATAACAACAAGAGTTCCCACTTAATTTTTTTTTTTTGTAATGTTGATATTGAATTCAATAAAATTTTATTTAATTCTCCAAAAAAACAATCAAAATTATTTTAAGCTTAGTTTCAAGTTAGGATAATTCTTAAAAAAAATAAAAAATAAAATAAATTCCTAATACGCGTTTTGAAGATTTTTTGTTGAAATACACTTAAAACGCCCAAAACGAGGTTTTGGACATTTTGCGTTTTGTGTACAATTTTTTTTTTGTTTTTCAAAATGCGTTTTCGAAAATGGTAAAGAGAACGCGTTTTTAGTATTTTCGAAAATAAAAACAGAAAACGATCTCTAAACAGCAAAGAGAACAGGGCCTTGTTTTTTTTTCCGTTAAGTTTATTATGAGAGTTCAAATAAAGTCGTAATAGTAATATCTTAATATTGACGTGAAGCTTTCCCACAATACTTTGTTACATTATTTTTGAATTACTAAACAGTAGCAAAAATTTTAGTCATTTAAAATAATCCATTAGCAATGTATTTCATCTTTCATTAATTTTTTCTTTCGTTTTTCTTTTTTGGTTTGTCCCAATTTATAGGTTACTTTCTTTATTGAGATTATATTAATGTCTTAATTTTTTAATATACCCCTATTTAATATGCATTGTTATAAATACATATGAACTATTTATTGTTTAATGTAGGAGTATATTAGGTAAAATGTAGGCAAATTTATAGTTCTAACATATAATAATTATGTTTTCTTAATTAGTGTAAAAATAGAAATGAGTATATCTTTATGAGACAGGAAGAGTATTAAATAAGAAATCATTATTCGAAACATCTCTGATAGGAAAATATTGGCAATATGCGTGCAACGCACGCACCAAAACTAGTATATATATATATATATATATATATATATATATATATATATATATATAAACTATTAATCCAATTTAGGCACTATTCATCCAACTAATTCATCCAATCCAATTGCAATTAAATTGTCACTATTCATCCAATTGAGCATTATTCATCCAATCAAATTCCAATTAAATTATCTCTATTCATCCAATTCAATTTAATTAAACACTATTCATCCAATTTAGGCACTATTCATCCAATTTAATTGCAATTAAATTGACACTATTTAGGGATGTCAATAATACCCACGAACCCAAAACTCGTTGGGTACCCGACACAAATGAGCGAAAATTACCCTACCCAATGGGTTGTGGGTAGGGTATGAGTATAGATTTAAAAATCCGACATAGGTATGGGTAGAGTATGAGTATTGTAGAAAAACCCATACCCAACCCATATACCCATCAATTTTTTTTTAAAAAAGATTATTGTATTTAAATTTTAACAGTATATAATTTTGGACAAGTAGGCTCTTTGATATTTGCTTATTTTTGGACAATTGGAGTTTATTTATTTTTGAACAATGGACGTTGTTATATTTTTACTTCATTACCAATGCAAAAAAAAAAAAAAAAAAAAAATATTAAAATTAAAATACGTAACGGGTTTTAAATGAGTATAAAAGTATACTCGCACCCTACTTGCACCCGACCCGCCACTCTTAAGTGGGTATATGGGTAGGGTATGAGTATTATAAATCTTTAGCGGGTAGGGTATGAATTTTTCAAATCCGCCCCATACCCTACCCATTGCCATCCCTAGTACTATTCATCCAATTCAATTGTAATTAAACAATATTCATCCAATTTAGGCAATATTCATCCAATTAAACACTATACGCGAGCAACAACATCAAATACAATCCAATTGTAATTAAATTGGTACTATTCATCCAATTTATGTACTATTCCAATTGCAATTAAACACTATTCATCAAATTTAGGCACTATTCATCCAATCCAATTCCAATTAAATTGACACTATTCATCCAAATTAGGCACTATTCCAATTGCAATTAAACAATATTCATCCAATTGAACACTACATTTGATCAGCAATTGGATGCATTATTATTCATTTAATTGCAATAAAACACTATTCATCCTATTTAGGCATTATTTCAATTGCAATTAAACATCATTAATCTAATTTAGGCACAATTGCAATTAAACACTATTCATCCAAATAAATATTATATGGCAAATTGCCCGAATTTCCAATCAATTTAAGCCCTATTCATCCAATTAAACAATATGTGGGCAACAATTGAATGTACTATTTATCCAATTAAACATTATGCGGACAAATTACCCGAATCTCCCATCAATTTAGGCACTATTCATCCAATTAAAATTAGGCACTATTCATCCAATTAAACACTATGCAGCAACAAATGGATTTACTGCACTATTTAGTCACCTGTCCAAAGATTACCTTGGACATCTTTATGGAGACCTTCTCATGTTTTTTTTTATCGTTTTGTGTTACTTATTTTTTTTCCTTAAGTTAATTATGAGAGTTCAAATAAAGTCATAATAGCAATATCTTAATATTGATATGAAGCTTTCGCACAATACTTTGTTACATTATTTTCGAATTACTAAATTGTAGCAAAAATTTTCGTTTTCCTTTTTTGGTTTGTCCCAATTTATATGTTACTTTTTTTATTGAGATTATATTAATGTCTTAATTAATTTTTTAATACACCCATATTTAATATGCATTGTTATCAATACATATGAACTACTTATTGTTTAATGTAGGGGTATATTAGGTAAAATGTAAGCAAATTTATAGTTCCAACATATAATACTACCTCCGTCCCACAAAGATATGCTTGTTCCCATTTTCACACAGATAAAAAAATGATAGTTAATATAGTTGAAATAATAAATTTATCTATACTTTTTCAAATATACCCTTATGTTAATTTCAAAGACTCATTAATTCATTCAAACTACATGCCATTAAATTGACATTGGAATTAACTATCAAGGTACATTAATTAGGGGTATATGAGGAAATAAAAAATTAAATACATGCTCATTATAGTAAGTGGCTTATCTTTGTGGGACGGACGAAAATAGTATACAAGCCTATCTTTATGGGACGGATGTAGTAATTATGTTTTCTTAATCCGTGTAAAAATAGAAATGAGTATATCTTTATGGGATATGAAAAGTATCAAATAAGTAATCAATATTAGAAACTTTTCTAATAGGAAAATATGGGCAATATGCGTGCAACGCACGCACCAAAACTAGTATATATAAAAGATTGAATATCTCAATGGCACTATTCATTCAATTTCAATTAAAGACTATTCATCCAATTTAGGCACTATTCATGGCATTGCAATTAAACAATATTCACTATTCATCTAATTGCAATTAAACACTACTAATCCAATTAAAATTAAACACCATTAATCCAATTTAGGTACTATTCATGGCAATATTCATCCAATTGCAATTAAACACTATTCATCCAATTTACCTATTCATCAAACTGCAATTAAACACTATTTTAGGCAACAATTGGATGCACTATTCATCCAATTAAACACTGTGCGGACAAATTGCCTGAATTTTTCATCAATTTAAGCACTATTCATCCAATTAAACACTATGCGGGCAACAATTGAATGCACTATTCATCCAATTAAACACATGTAGGAGTATATTAAGTAAAATGTAAGCAAATTTATAGTTCTAATATATAATAATTATGTTTTCTTAATCCGTATAAAATTAGAAATTAGTCTATCTTTATGGGACGGGTGGAGTATCAAACAAGAAATCATTATTCGAAACTTCTCTGATAGAAAAATACTAGCAATATGTGTGCAACGCACACATCAAAACTAGTTATAGATAAAAGATTGAATGTGCAATTGACACTCTTCATTCAATCCAATTGCAATTAAATACAATTCATCCAATTTAGGCATTATTCTAATTGCAATTAAACACTATTCATCCAATTTAGGCACTACTCCAATTGCAATTAAACAAATTGAACGTGTAATTGGCACTATTCATCCAATCCAATTGTGATTAAACATTATTAATTCAATTTAGGCACTATTCCAATTACAATTAAACACTATTCATCCAATTTAGGCAAATGAGGATGTTGGGATGATGCTACATCTTATCTAGAGTTCTTAGCAATGGAGAGTTAAGTGGCAAATTATTCATTTTTTTTCTCATTCTCGACCTTGTTTCAACCTTTAGGGTTGCATCCATTTATGCTTCAAACAAGAAATACTGGTAATCATTACTGGCAATATGCGTGTAATGCACACACCAAAACTAGTAAATTGTAATAAATTAATTACTATTGTAACTTAAAATTGTATATTACAAGTCATTCGAAATTTGATTTTTGTTATAAAATTAATTAAATTAATTACAAATTGTAATTAAGTACAAGTTGTAGTTAATTACAATTGCACCTGAATTACATTATGTAATAATGAATTAAGTTTTGTAATTAATTATAATTGTAACTAATGAATTTGCAAAACATGATAAATTTAATTGCTAAACTTAATTGATCAATTAGTTATAAATTGTAATTAATTATAACTAGTTTTACACCCGTGTGATGCATAAACGTATTTCATTAACAAAATATAATGCATTGACACGAAGCAATGAGAAAAAAAATACAAAGTAACAACAGTGAGTGCCAATTGAAATTATAATAAAAATTTTGTTATCGAAAATATTACAAATTCTGAAAAACCTCCTAATGCATAACATTAGTCGTCACATTTGTTGGATTTCCATCATCATCGCATATCAATCTTCCCTCTCATAGAAGTAAAGAAAAATATCATATTGTACAATCGAATGTTCTAATTGAAATGATTGATTTTCTCATCTATGCCGTACAACAAATATTTGAATATTTGTAGAGGTTCTTTCATCGGAGCCAAGCATGCAAAATAGCGAAAATTTAGGAGATCGACACGTCTTGAAACACTTGTCTGTTCTCTCCTCAAACCAAAATACAACTCAGCAAAACTCACAGTTGTTGGAAGGATCTCCTAAACCGGTATATTCTTTTGGTTCAAACAACAAACATATATTGTAACCACGTAAAATTAAATGAATCAAAATTTAAAACTAAATTTAAAATATCATCTGTTAATTAAAATAATAGTTGAGATGTGTGAGATAAAATTTACTGTATGTTCACCAACCTACAGTTGGCATATTAAATTCTTTGACATACGTGGATACAGTTAAATTTTTACATTTTCCCATAATTTTAGATTAATTCCAATATTTTTGGATCTGAAACTGCACGAAGTCAAATTTTTAACTTGCTGTGTCAAAGATCGTTCCTTAAATCAATTAAATATGACGATGATTGGTTACAATTAAAAGTCCTACATCTACAAACCAAGAGTTTAAGGCCCAAATAATTACATTAAAACATAATGGTAAAATTGATAGCTGAATAATTTTTGTTTAAACCCAATTTATTATTTACAGATCAACCAAACAAATTATGGACCAACATAAGTTTGACATTTCAATGCAGCGTACTAAAGATTCAACATGCAGGCCAACATCTATATCTACTTGTTAAAAATTTATACTAGATAAAATATGAATCTATTTAAATTTTATACTACTAAAAATTAAATCAGATTTTTTTTTATTTTTTATTTTTTATTTTTCAAAACTTAGCTGCATCATATTATAGGGAAGTAATTGTTTTTTAACAATTTTACAAAAACTTATCTAACATTATTAGTATAGGAAATTCTAATTATTGAATTATTATAATTAAAATATTATATTAATTAAATATAATATTTCCATTAAGTTTATTCAAAAAGTCTTTATCAAAATGTAATGATCTATAAATTATTTTAATTAGTTATAGTATAGGTCTATAGGATATGACTGGAGTTTGAATTTAATGGTATATATTTCCATAATTATGTAATGCCTCGTTTTCTTTTTATTAATATAAAAATATTCATAAAACTAATCTCTAATATTATAATGAATATAGTGCTAATATGTGGCACCTAGCCTGTGTAATAATTAAGGGTATGTTTGATATGGATTAAAATTTAATTAAGTTTCAAAGAGTTTCAAAGAAATTGAAGGCGATGATAAAAATAAGGCTTAAGCCCTTACAAGAAGCTCATTCATAAACATGCTGAAGTTTGAAAATTTGAAGACCAGAGTTCTCCATTATTGATTGCATGTCCATCAAAACAACAAGGACCAGACCCTCATTAGATGACCATAGATTGCCTTGATCGAAGTCATGGAATAAGGCTTCAAGAACACGACGTATAGTTGTAGTTTCCCTGGCCAACTTTGCCATGTTATTCAAGCATACTCTCGCCAGAATCTAAGACTTCCTGTATCTTCCCTGTATACCAAAGCAGAATCCATGTTAGATATACCAAATCCACAACAAAAGCATGACTCCAGTTGTGACCACCTTGGGAAGAGGAATTACATTGTAACATAGTCTCTCTCATTTACAATCTTTCTCCAAGAAATAGCCCTATTCATGGCATCCGTTGGAGAATTTTGATTTTTAGTGCACCTCTTCTTGATTACCATTCGTAAGATAATCGGGCTCCTTTTCTGGGCAGTGACAATTTTCCAGGATTGCAAAAACAACCTGATTTTTGTAAAAAATAAGGAAAAAAAATTGATTACTTAACACAGTAACAAACATTACATATTCATTGGCAGATAAAAATTGCTGAGCAGATTTCTGTATAAGAGATTTTATATTACCGACTTGGGGCATTCTAGCAGAGTTTTCTTGATGATACAAAAATCATTAAAGATACGGGAGAATGCATGTCGACTTTAAGTACGCATCCCAGCATGAGGATTGGGGGGGGGGGGGGGGGGGGGGTGGAGACAACGAAGAAGCGGTCAGAAGTCTCTCGAGAGAAGGTTGTCTTTATCATTTTTCATCAACAAAAACAAAAAGGGAAGGAGAAAAGCGGACATGATGTGATCCAAGGTAGGAGATCAAAGGAGAAATCGGGCTACAAACAATGCAACAATAATCTATACGAAAAAATTAGCATGTTTCGTGGTGGGCCCGAATCGAGAATCAAACTGGATCAAGTTGTTTCAAAGAGACGAAAAAGGAGTCAGCTGGGAAGACCACGCGATCCGGAGGCCAAGGATGATGCGATCGCGCACATGCATAAAAAATCAACCCGAGAGTTTCGACATAACCACACGATCGCGCGGTTGAAACCGGAGCAGATTTCCCCGATTTTTAATTTAATTTCTGTTTTATTAATTATTAATTCTATTTTTGAACCCCTAATGCGGTTAAGGTTAGTGTTAGGTCCTTTTTTTTCATTATATTATGCATATTTTCATTATTGTAAGATAACTTTGATTATTGAGATTGAATTGAGTTTTTACTCTTTAGAAATGATGACTCATTTTCTTGTTCTTCAAGAACAAATTGAACTAATCAAATATTTGTGAGAATATTTGTGGCATTCCAACTAGAACTTATCAAAGATTCATTTCTTGTGGCGTTCATCCAACCAGAACTTATCAAGGAAGTGATATTACTTGTGGCATTCACCAATCTTGGTTCTTATTCTGCATCGTTTCTTGCGTCGTGAATATTGGGTCAAGATTTTATCGTCAAATCTATCTTTTATTATTGTTCTTATTTTCTTGAGTCTTGTTATTGTTATTTTCGCTGAATTTAGATATTTATCATCGTTTGTGTTTTATTTCGCGTTCTTCGTCGCGTTTTCTAAATGGGATCACATCAGGTGATATCAGAGTTTGGATCTAAATTCAGTTCTTGATATTTCTTGAATTCTTGTTTCTTGTATTTTGGCTGAATTTAGATCACTCCTATCGTTTGCAGTAGCGGACGCAGACATTTTAAGTTAGTGGGTCAGAATACGATTCAAATTTTTTTTTTGACATCATATGTAACGACTTAAAAATGATGTCATATCCATATGAAGTCTCCTAATAAATTGATAAAATTATGCTGAGAAATTTATCGTGTGAAAATAATAAATGTCAATGAAATAATTGATAAAAAAAATTATAAAGAAAATACAAGTTAGACATTTGTTTTTGGATATAATTTTAATTATTTTTTATGTCTGTTTGAACATTTGATATGTATACGATGGAGTTTTCGAAACCAACTTCGAGATAATATAGGCGATTCGTGGATTTGACTAGGTACAATCATCGGCGAATTTCTAAAGTTAGGTCATTATCGAAATCTTGAAACTTTAGATTGAAACTTTTTACTTTGAAGCGTCATAACTTTTGTTAAGATTGATTGTTTCATGTGCCTTCAATAATGTTGGAAGTTAGGCTGCCGCGAGCACTTTGAAATGATACCAAGAATACAACGTTTCGACTTCATTTGGTACCTCGTAATAATCAAAAAACTTGAGACGAAAAAATAGTAAATCATTGATTTTTTAAATTGAAATTTTGAATGAATTGGTGCCACGTTTGAGACCTACACCTAGCTTTGCAAAAGTGATTCATTTCAAATCATTTCTTAATCTTCAAGATAACCATTTTATGCTTGACACGACCTTCTTGATTAGGAAAATTGGCATTTTTTTTCCAAAACAAAAAAAAGGTTAAAAGTTGGGGGTCAATTGACCACCCATGACACCCCTTGGTTCCACCAATGATCGTTTGTGTCGTTCATTTCGAGTTCTTCGTCGCGTTTCCCGAGTGGGATCACATCAGGTGGTATCAGAGCTTGAATTTAAATTCAATTCTTGGTATTTCTTGACTTTTTCTTATTTTTATTGAGTTTTTTTTTTCTTCGTGCCAGTCAAGTTTTCCTTATTTTAATCCATTAGAAATCCCACAAAAAATTCAAACTTGTTTATTTTAGTCAATTCTTATCCAAATTCAGTCCCGTTTGTTTTGCTGTGTTCGTAGTCAAATTTCGGATTAAAAAACTTGAAAATTACCAAAAGAAATTTTTTTTCAAATATTCCGAGAATTTCTCAATTCCTGTTTTTCTTCATGTCTTCCATAAATTCCTTATTTTTTATTCTTGATATGTTCTTGGGTGATATTGGAAAGGAGATTTTGAGTGATATACGAGTGATAAATTTTGTGAGGAATTTGATCTCTTTTTCTTGTTATTAATCATGTTTCGTAGGGAAAAATCTTTATCGCCTTCTTTATCAATGAGTGACTAACAGAAAATTAAATTGATTGAAGCCATGAAGACATAAGTTGATAAATTCTTGGCTATGATGGATGAAAGAGAAGCACGATGGAGAAATGAGCAATTTCAAGTGGATTATAGAGCTAGGAGGGATAAGACGTGAATCCAATACTAGGGGTGGAGATGGGGTTGGGGTTGATGAAAAGCCTTTGAAGCGAAAAGAAATATCAAAACGGGAGAGTGGTGATCATGTTCCAAGAAGGAGGGAGGAACCAACACCCAAGGTAAATATAATTCCGAGTCCAAACATCCGAAGTATAGAAATACTAAATGCTTTAAATATTTGGATTTGAGTCACATTGCACCTTAATGTCCACATAAAAAAGTTAGGTGTGATGCGAAAGTTGTTTCTGGAGATAAAATTGAAAAATATTTCAGTAGGTGAATCACTTATTAATAGGCGATCTCGTAGCACTATATGTAAGGAGAATGATGTGGGTGAGCAAAGAGGTACCATTTTTCGTACTAGATGCTTCGTAAATGATAAGATTTGTAGTATGGTGATTGATGGAGGAAGTTGCACCAACGTGTCTAGTATTACCTTGGTGGAGGAACTGGGATTACCTTTACTAAAACAACTAGAGCCATATAAATTGTAGTGGTTGACTGAGTCGGGGAAAATTAAGGTAAATAAACAGGTTTTGGTGACTTTTTCTCCTGATAGATATTTTGATGAGGTAGTTTGTGACATGGTGCCTATGCATGTTGGTCATATATTGTTGGGGAGGTAATGACAACATGAAAGGGCAGTGCGACATGATGTGTATACGAATAGATACAGTATTGTGAAAGGTGGGAAGAAGTTTACTCTAGTTCCATTGTTCTCAACGCAAGCCCTACAAGACCAATTGAAATTGAAAAGTGAGTTTGAGGGGAAAAATAAGAGAGTTGAGGCCACGACTTCAGAAAAAGAACAGGGAGCAAAAATTAAAGAAAAGAGGGTCGAGGTCTAAACCTCAGAAAAATGAGAGATTGAGTGCAGAAAAAAATTCCACCAAAAAAATGAGTTTATTTGCACTTACTCACGCTAACAAGCCCCTCCCTAGTTTGGTTAATTTTGTTTTGTAGGTACCAAAATCAAATCACAAATTTAGGGCCAAGGGGAAAATTAATTGTGAGAAAGAATAGCCCCGAAAGATGATGGATAACACAAAACATAAACAGGTCCCTTGAACCAACAAAAGTAAGAGATACATGAAGAAGATGCTATATATATATTCGAGATCGAATCATTTTCAAGAGAGGGGGATGATGTCATCCAAGGTAGGAGATCAAAGGAGAAATCAGGCTATTGGTAATGCAACAATAATCTATATGGAAAAACGAGCAAGTTTAATGTTGGGCCCAAATTGAGAATCAAATTGGATTAAGTTGTTTCAAATGGATGAAAAGGGAGCCAGCCGGAAGACCACGCGATCACACAGGCTAAGGATGGCGCGATCGCGCCCATGCGTCAAAAATCAACCCAAAAGTTTCAGGTATAACCACGCGATCTCATGGTTGAAATTAGAGCAGATTTTCGTTATTTTTAATTTAATTTCTGTTTTATTAATTATTAATTCTATTTTTGAATCCTAATGCGGTTAAGGTTAGTGCTAGGTCCTTTTTTAATTATATTATGGGTATTTTCATTATTGTAAGACAACTTTGATTATTGAGATTGAATTGTGTTTTTACTCTTTAGAAAGGAGGATTCATTTTCTTATTCTTTAAGAACAAATTGAACTTATCAAACATTCATTTTTTGTGGCGTTCATATAACTGGATCTTATCAAGGAAGTGATATTTATTGTGGCGTTCACCAATCTTGGTTCTTATTCCGCATCTTTTCTTAGGTCATGAATATTGAGTTAAACTTTTATTGTCAAATCTATCTTTCATTATTGTTCTTATTTTCTTAGGTCTTATTATTGTTATTTTCGCTGAATTTAGATATTTTCTATCGTTTGTGTTTTATTCCGCGTTCTTCGTCGAGTTCTTCAAGTGGGATTGCATTAGGACTCATGTCAAGAAAAAAGTACGAAAGATGAAGAAAGAGAGGATCTGGTTAAGCATCTAAATCTTTATTATTTTCTTTAGGTGCAGATGTAATGATAGAGGACAAGGAAAATTGAATTTTTAGAGAGCAGAAATATTAGGAAAAGAAGAAGCAACACTATCATCCAAACATCTATTCATTTGAGACTACTTACTATCATTCAAATATTCACCATGAATTCATAAAAGTCAAGATGTTTAGAAGAATATAAAACATCGAGAATAAAGTAAAGTAGCTCCAAGGTTGGAAATAAATTTGTGGAGTCTCAAAAGTTATCTTAACACCGAGTAATTTGAAGCCAAAGGGAACCGATAATAACTGTTAAATGTATAAGATCATAGGCCATATCATTTAAAAGAAAAGAGGTCTGGTACTAAGGAACTCCTACTAGTTCCTTTCAATAAAATTGTCTTCATGTGAATTACTAAAGGAATGTTCGGCGTCCAACCTTGTATTTTTTTTATTTTTTTTTATTTTGGTATTCTCAAAGGTAGATGTGTGGTTAAAAATCGTAGAGAGAAAATTTGTGTAGTTAAAAAGTAGTTTGATAAATTGTGTTATTTATAAATTTGTTCATAAATTGTAATCATTGCGTAAAAGAATGGTGTGTAAATGAATATATACTCATAAGACAGAATCAGTTGCATGATGGATGAAAAAATCTAAACGTTTAATATACTCCAAGAATGTGCCACAATTTAGGTAATCATGAACGTACATACAAATAAACCTGAAGTAACTTACATTGTCGAAGTCCGCTGAGATGTGAAAAATTCACCCATGAACCATATCTGTCCATCAAAAGTTTAAGGAAAAAATGTCTTCTCGAGCATCCCAATTCTGGGAATCCCCGAGGCAACAGGGGACTCCATGAATTGGTCCATCATGTTTAGGATCTGGCTTAGGCTCCTTGCATGAAAACGAATTCAACAGCTCTGAGAACGGTGTGCGATCGTACTGGTGCATAGCGTTGGTGTTTATTGAAAGTGTGATCCCCAAATTATAAGAGTTCAAACTTGGAGGGCCAACTTATGGCAACCAGTGAAGCTCAAGGACCTCATGTGCAATTTTTGGATAAATAACGTCTTTATTTCTTCATTCCTTGGCAGAAGCTGATTACACGCATCTCTCTCTAACGTCTTCTTGCTTTTGGTCTTTTGCGCACGATTTTGTCTCTTGTTTTTAGTCCCATTTTCCCCAATAATTTTGTATCTACTTAGATTAGTAATTGGGTTATTGAGTAGATCATCTTGTGGGTATTATTGTGCGCGATTACTGTGATTTATTGCGAAAAATAGTGACTGCATAGTTCGGTTCTTGGGGCTAAAATTGTTCGTGATTCTTGTAATCTTTGACAATCTTGGAAGATTATTTGCTACTGGAAAAGGGTTCGGTCCTGAGCCCTCCAGATGTAGGTGTTATAAACCGAACTGGGTCACTAAATCAAGGTTGTTTCGTTCTTTGATTTTCGATTATTTTGTTTCTTGATTGTTTAATGAATGTTATCCACATTAGTTACGTGAAATAGACTCGATTCTAACCTAACAACTGGTATCAGAGCCACTATTGTAATTTTTTGTGTTCTCTGTTGTTTTTTAGGGTTCACGAAAATTAGGCATTTTTCTGTTTTTTGGAATTAATTGTGTTTCTGAATTGGTATTGCACTGATTGTGTGATTATTGTGAATTATTTCCAGAAAACTTCAAGTGGCTGAACTTGGACAGTGCAGGCAGTGTTCATTCTTGATTAGTTCTTCTTGTCTTGATTACTGGTGAGATTGTTTCAATTCAGCCCTTAAGAATTAAATTCTTAGTATTGGTTGGAATTTGGGCATTTAGTAATTGTGTTTATTTGGCATGCTATAATCTGCGTTTTTTCTTTGATTAGTTCATAAATTGTGAATTGTGATTTGTGAATTGTGCATGTTGTAATTACTTGGCTGCCTTGTTTTGATAAGTGTTGGATTGTTGTTTAAAATTGAAAAATTATTCGTGAATCTTGAAATTTTTCTTTGAAAACCTTTTCTGTTGATTTGTAAATTTGAATTATAAATTCACGAATGACATCTAGTAGCCATTCCCCATTTTCTGAACCCATTATGGGATCGAGGGTCGAATTGTCACAATTCGATGGTAAGAGTGACTACTCGATATGGAAACAAAAAATGAAGGCCATTTTGGTCCAACAACGAGTAGCGAAAGCTATTGAAGATCCTGATAATTTTTCTGAAGAACTTAAAGCTAAACCGGATCTTATTGCTGATATGAATGAGATTGCTTACAGTTCTATTATTTTGCACTTATCTGATAATATCGCTAGACAAGTAGATGAACATAAGATGGCTAGAGACTTGTGGGAAGCTCCTGACACCATGTTTTTAACTAGGACCTTGCCCAATAAGATCTACCTTCTTGAAAAATTATTCAGTTTTAGAATGGACCCTGGGAAGGAACTAGAATCGAACCTAAGCGACTTTAGCATAATAGTGAAGAGTCTGGCCCATAATGATAAAAAATTTGACGACGAGGACTTAGCAGTGATTTTATTGAATTCGTTACCCGAATCCTATAGCGAAATTAAGAATGCAATAAAATACTCTAGGGACAAACTGACTCAAACTATTGTAATAGATGCTATAAAATCAAAAGAATTCGAAATGAAGAAAGAACAAAAAACTAGCCATAGAGTCATGAGCATGTTTGTTAGAGGTAGACCCGACAAAAGAGACAAGAACCCTCACTTTAAGAAAGGTAGAGGTAAGTCTAAGAGTAGGTCTAAATCAAGAGAGAGGACCGAGAGGTTTAATGGAAAGTGTTACCATTGTGGGAAAGAAGGACACTTTCGGAAAGATTGCCCTTATTTGAAACGAAAGCAACAAAGAGACCAAAGTAGCGAAGAAGCTAGTAATGCTGCTGTTGGTCTAGACTTAGACAGTCTACATGTCATGACCGTGACGGGTAATGACATGAGTGAGGAATGGATTCTAGATTCAGGATGCACATTCCATATGTGTCATGTTAGGTCATGGTTTTACAACTATAAATAAATTGAACCTAAGAAAGTGTACATGGGGAATAATAATACCCAGACCGTTATTGGCATTGGTGACATTGCTATTTGGATGCATGATGGCATTGTCAAAACCATGCATAATGTCAGATATGTTCCATATCTAAAAAGGAACCTCATTTCATTGGGTGTTCTAGAAGATGAGGGACATGTATTTAAGTCTGACAGGAACACTTTGAAAGTGTTGAGAGGTTCAATGGTTGTTATGAAGGGACTTAAGAGAAATGAGCTATACTACCTTGCAGGTGAAGTTGTGTCTTCACAGAACTGCAATTCCTTCACAGTGACTGAGAGTAAGTCTGAGTTGTGGCATAATCGGATGGGACATATAGGAAATAAAGGGTTGAAGTTCTTAAATGAACAGAAATTACTCGGCAAAGAAGTAATTGAACCCATAAACTTTTGCGAGACATGTGTTCTCGGCAAATCGCATAGAGTGTCATTAAAAGTTGGTTCCCATAGTTCTAAGAGACCCCTGGACTATGTCCATGCAGATTTATGGGGCCTGAAAAACATCCGAAATTTGGTGGGAACAAATATTTTCTATCCTTAGTTGATGACTACTCTAGGAAGGTATGGGTATTCCCATTAAAGGGCAAACATGAAACATTTCTAAAGTTTACAGTCTGGTTGAATGTTGTGGAAAACAAAATGGATAGAAGGTTAAAAACTCTAAGAACGGATAATGGGCTTGAGTTTTGTAACTTTGAATTTGATAACTTTTGTAAGAAAAATGGGATAGAGAGATACAGAACTGTTAAATATACACCGCAACTGAATGGGGTGGTTGAGAGAATGAATAGAACCTTGATGAATAAGGTTAGGTGTATGTTGATTAGTTCAGTCCTAGCAAAAGGCTTCTGGGCTGAAGCTGTTAGTACTGCAGCTTATCTTATCAATCGATCCCCATCGAGTTCTGTCGATTTTAAGACCCCAAAAGAGTTGTGGACCGGTAAACCCCCTGATTTGACCTACATTAGGGTATTTGGATGTGCTGCATATGCACATCAGAACGAGGGTAAGTTAGAGCCGAGGGCTACGAAATGTGTGATGTTGGGGTATCCGGACAGGGTAAAAGGGTATAGGCTGTGGATGATTGGAGTTCAGGATATTAAAATTATTATTAGCCGGGATGTAGTGTTCAATGAATTGGAGATGCCTTATTTGAAGAAGAATGTTAAGGCTGATGAACCTGAGGCTAGTAATGGGATTAAGAATGTAGTAGAGTTGACTAGGTTGACTGACACCCATAGTGAGACTCCTGAGCCTGTAGTTCCTTCGGCTGGAGAGGAAGAAGTTGCACCTACTGAGCATGTAGGTGATGGGGATGTAGAACCCCATGTTGAGGCTGAACCTGAGATACCTAACCCTACAAATATTGATACTACCATACAAGACTACCAATTGGTTAGGGATATGGAAAGAAGACAAGTGAGATATAACCCTAGGTATGAAATTCAGAATTTGACGGATTTTGCCTTAGTTTCAGGTGAAGCTATTGAGAATGTAGACCCGACTTCCTTTGAGGAAGCGATGAGTGGGCCTAAATCTGAAAACTGGTTAGAGGCAATGAGAGAAGAAATGAAATCTCTAAGTGAAAATAAAACTTGGAGTTTGGTCAAGGTACCGGAAAAACAAAAGATAATCCAATGTAAATGGATTTTCAAGTTAAAGGAGGGATTAAGTCCCGGACCCCCGGTGATCCTTTGAGATATAAGGCTAGACTAGTAGCCAAAGGATTCACTTAAAGAGAAGGCATTGACTATAACTAGATATTTTCTCCTGTGATCAAGTACAAGACCATTAAATTGGTGCTTGCTTCAGTTGTTCAATTCAATTGGGAATTGGAACAACTGGATGTTAAGACTGCTTTCCTACATGGAGAGCTATAAGAGGAGATATATATGAGTTAGCCTCAAGGCTTTGAGGTGAAGGAAAGATCGGACTATGTTTGCAAACTCAAGAAATCTTTATATGGTTTGAAACAAAGTCCGAGGCAATGGTATAAGCGGTTTGATACTTATATGCCATAAAGATAGTTTTTAAAAGGAGTGAATATGACTCATGCATTTACGACATTAATAGCAAATATGGAAGTGAGGTATACCTACTTCTATATGTGGATGATATGCTATTAGCTAGCCCGAGCAAAGGTGAGATCATGAAGATGAAAAACCTTTTGAAATCCGAGTTCAATATGAAGGACCTAGGAAGTGCGAAGAAATTCCTTGGAATGGTCCTTAAGAGGGATAGAACGGAGGACAGACTATCTATTACACAAGAAGGTTACTTGAAGAAAGTAGTAACCAAATTTGGCATGAAAGATGCCAAGTCTGTCTCAGTTCCTCTGGCTGCACATATGAATTTGTCATCACTTCAATCTCCCAAGACTGAAGCCGAGTACAAAGAAATGGAAAACATACCTTATGCTAACGCGATAGGGTCTGTGATGTTTTCCATGATCACCACACGGCCGGACTTGGCCTATGCCATAAGTTTCTTAAGTAGATTTATGTTGAACCCAGGGAAACCTCATTGGGCAAGGTTAAAATGGTTGCTGAGGTATATAGCTGGCACTACGAGCGTTGGGTTAGTTTATGAGAGAAGAATAGATAGATTGACTCTTAAAGGATATGTGGATTCTGATTTTGCTGGTGATAAAGACCAGCTAAAGTCTACTACGACTTACTTTTTCACTTTAGGAGACAATTGTGTTACTTGGAAGTCCCAACTGCAGCCCATTGTTACTCTGTCCAGTACAGAAGCAGAGTATGTGGCGATCACTGAGGCTGTTAAAGAGTGTATATGGTTAACTGGTATTTTAAATGAGCTTAACTTTCTATATGATATTCCCATAATATACACTGATAGTCAAAGTGCACTTCTATTAAGTAAAAATCCTGTCTATCATGAGCGTTCTAAACATATAGAATTTAAGTACCATTTTGTGAGAGAGAAAATAGCCTCGGGTAATTTAAAACTTGAGAAAATTCATACGGATAGAAATCCATCTGATATGGGAACGAAAATAATATCTGCTTGTAAATTTAAATCTTGTTTATCAATGTTAAAGATTGATTATGGTTGAATTCCTTGTGCAGGTACCGGGCGATGATGGTAAAGACCGAGCCTACCCACTTAGCTTATAGCAACCAAGAGCGTTAAAGATTGAAATTTGGCGATCAATGTGAAGTTTATTGAAAGTGTGATCCCCAAATTATAAGAGTTCAAACTTGGAGGGCCAACTTATGGAAACCAGTGAAGCTCAAGGACCTCATGTGCAATTTTTGGATAAATAAAGTATTTATTTCTTCATTCCTTGGCAGAAGCTGATTACACGCATCTCTCTCTAACGTCTTCTTGCTTTTGGTCTTCTGTGCACGATTTTGTCTCTTGTTTTTAGTCCCATTTTCCCCAATAATTTTGTATCTACTTAGATTAGTAATTGGGTTATTGAGTAGATCATCTTGTGGGTATTATTGTGCGCGATTGTTGTGATTTATTGTGAAGAACAGTGGCTGCATAGTTCGGTTCTTGGGGCTAAAATTGTTCGTGATTCTTGTAATCTTTGACAATCTTGGAAGGTTATTTGTTACTGGAAAAGGATTCGGTCCTGAGCCCCCCAAATGTAGGTGTTATACATCGAACTGGGTCACCAAATCAAGGTTGTTTCGTTCTTTGATTTTCGGTTATTTCGTTTCTTGATTGTTTAATGAATGTTATCCACATTAGTTACGTGAAATAGACTCGATTCTAACCTAACAGTGTTAAATAATCGTGAGTTGCATAGCTGAGCCACTGCATGGTCAGGGCGAAGAGAGCAAGTTTGAAGATAATAGCCTTTTCATTGCGAGTGAAGACGCCATTTCTAAAATGATTTTATCAAAAGCTTGTGAAAAACTGGATTAACAAGACAAATTTGTTGGAAGTGTTTATCCAGTCACATAGTGGGTAGTTAAATTAAAATGGGAAAAACAGCTGACTGACTTTTGTTATGAAAATATTGTTCAAATATATATATATATATATATATATATATATATATATATATATATATATATATATATATATATAAAGTTGAAAAAGTGCAATAACCGGTCTAAAATATAAAGAACAGGTCCAAGAAGTGCGAAAATCGGACCAAATGCAACTGGACGGACCAATTGATCCAGACCGGACCGGACCTGGAGGTCCGGCCAAAGTGAAGGGTCACTGCACAAATTTTCGTGGCATCGAGCGATCTCGCGATCGCGTGGTGTTAAAATTCGACTGTTGGAGAATTTTCTCAGATTTTCTCATGCACCTTTTCAACAATTTTTGGCACTCTTTCGTGAAGAGTTGCATGAATAACGAATTGGGATGATAGAATTCTATAAATAGATATAGAATTCATGGTTTTAAACAACCTTTTGATCTATATACACTCATTGTGATTATCATCCCAAAACCTTGATATTGTATACTTAGAATATCCAAAATTTGCTCTTCTTGTTCCATTCTCCAAGTCTATCAATTGTGCTATTTGATACTTGGTTTGAGACTTGAAATCCGCTAAAGGAATTTGCTTGAAGGCACTTTAGCATTCTCATTAAGAGAGGGCGCAAATTTCGCTTTTAGGACAGCATTCTTTGTGATTCAAGTCATTTTGCAATTTTGATTTCTTCTTGATTCTTTGTTTCAAGTTTTTTGTTAACTTCGTTATAGCGCATATTTCATTTGAGAAAGGAAATTTCTCAACATTCTAAAACTGAAATTTGTTGAATGGCAACCGAAGGAGACAACCATGGCTACAATCAAGTTGATGAATCAAGATTTGGTTCGCTTGGATCGATTTGATGGTACCAATTTCACAAGATGGCAAGACAAAATTAAGTTTCTACTAACGGCGCTGAAAATCTTCTACATCCTTGATCCCAATTTGGAAGACTTGCCCGAACCTTCCGATAAAGATACCGAACAAGCAAGGATTGATCGAAAGAAGCGAGAAGAAGACAAACATATTTGTCGTGGCCATATCTTGAATGCACTTTCAGATCGTCTCTATGACTTGTACACCAACACTAAATCTGCAAAAGAGATTTGGAATGCACTTGAAAACAAGTACAAGGTCGAAGAGGAAGGAACTACAAAATTCCTTATAACAAGGTACTTTGATTTTAAATTTTTGGAAAATGTTCCCCTGTTACCCCAAGTTCATGAATTGCAAGTGATTGTCAATAAATTAAAAGCGGTGAAGATAGAACTTCCAGAATCATTTCAAGTAGGAGCAATTATTGCAAAATTACCTTCTACTTGGAGAGGATATAGGAAGAAAATTCTTCACAACTCCGAAGACTTTTCAATGGAGCAAATTCAAAAACATCTCCGAATTGAGGAAGAGTCGAGGGCAAGAGATGAGATGAGATTGAGAATTCCCATGTTGGCACTTCTAAAGCCAATGCCTTGGAGAACAACAAAGTGACCAAAGTAAACAAGAGAAAGTTTACTAGCAACAATAACAAATTCAAAAAGAAGCCCAAGGGAGAATGCTTTGTGTGTGGAAAATTCGGTCACTTTGTGAAAGATTTCCGACATAAAAAACAAAGCAATTTTGGAGGCAAGGTTAATTTCATTGACAAGAATGAAATTATTGCTACTATAAGCGAAGTGAATTCTGTCAAAGGAAAAATTCCAGGATGGTGGTATGATACATGCGCCACCGTTCATGTTTGCTATGACAAATCCCTATACAAGACCTATCAAGAGATTGATGATGGTCAACAAATTCAAATGGAAAATGAACATTGTTCGAAAGTCATAAGCAAAGGGAATGTTGATCTTCAATTCACATCCGGAAATGTTGTAACTCTTACAAATGTCTTACATGTGCCGGATATGAATAATAACCTTGTAAGTGGTGATTTGTTGGGAAAACTGGGCGTGAAATGTATTTTTGAGTCGGGAAAACTTGTATTTTCCCGAAATGGTTTCTTTGTTGGTAAAGGCTATTCCACTAATGGAATGGTCAAATTGTGTACTATTGACAATGCAATTAATAAAATAAATTCTTCTTACTTTGTGTGTTCTTTAAATTTATGGCATGATAGATTAGGACAAGTTGGATATTCTACTTTGCATAGAATGATTAGAAATGACATGCTATCGTTGATTTTACAAAGAATGTAAAATGTGAAATTTGCACCAAGTCAAAAATGATTAAAAAACCTTTTCAAAGTGTAGAAAGATCATCTAAAATTCTTGACTTAGTTCATACCGACATTTGTGAACTTAATGGCATGTTAACTAGGGGTTGTAATAAATATTTTATCACTTTCATTGATGATTATTCTAGATTTTGTTATGTTTATCTAATGAAACATAAAAATGAGGTTTTTCATATGTTTAAAGTATATAAAAGTGAAGTAGAAAATCAAAAGGATAAGAGGATTAAAACTCTTAGAATGATAGAGGTGGTGAATACTTTTCTAAAGAATTTGATATCTTTTGTGAAGAACATGGTATTTTACACCAATGTAATGCACTTAGAACACCGGAACAAAATGGCTTGGCGGAAAGGAAAAATAGAACCTTAGTTGAGATGATAAATGCTATGCTAACAAGGTCTAAATTGCCTAATAACTTATGGGGTGAGGCATTACTTACTGCGTGTCATATACATAATAGAATTCCTTCTAAGAAACTTAAAGTTTCATCTTATAAATTGTGGAAAGGTCGGAAGCCTAACATTGGATATTTTAAAGTGTGGGGGTGTTTGACTTATTATAAAAACACCAATCCTAATAGAACAAAACTAGGACCAAGAGGGATCAAGAGTGCCTTTGTTGGATATGCTATAAATAGTAAAGCATATAGGCTACTTGATTTAATATCCAATGTGATTATAGAATCACGAGATGTGAAATTTTTTGAGAATTCATTAAGCGTTGATGATATTCCTCAAAATTCAATAGAAATTCAAAATTAATTTTCGGCTTCTAAATCACTAGAAACATTTACCCAAGATGTAATTGAGACTAGTGAACCTCGAAGAAGCAAGCGATCTCGTAAAGAGAAGGTATTAGGACACGATGAGATTGATTCTCAAAGAATTTCCTTTTACTTGGTTGAAGTAAGTAAGGAAGATATAGTAAGAACAATTCCATATGTTCTTCAAATTGATAGTGATCCTAAAACCTATAAAGAAGCAATGACTTCTAGAGATAGCACATTTTGGAAGGATGCTATAAATGATGAAATGGATTCTATAACGTCCAACAATACTTAGAAGATTGTTGATTTATCGGCTGGATCAAAAGTCATTGGTTGCAAGTGGGCATTTCGAAGGAAATACAATACCGATGGTTCGATCCAAACCTATAAAGCAAGATTAGTTGCTAAAGGTTTTCGACAAAAGGAAGGAATTGGTTATTTTGACACTTATGCACTGGTGGCTAGGATCACTACTATTAGAATACTATTTGCACTATCTTCTATATTTGATTTACATGTGCATCAAATGGATGTGAAGACTGCATTTTTTAATGGAGAATTAGATGAAGAAGTTTACATGGAACAACCGGAATGTTTTGTTCTTCCGGGTAATAAAGATAAAGTTTGTAAACTTGTTAAATCACTATATGGTTTAAAACAAGCTCCTAAAAAATGGCACGAGAAATTTGATAATGCAATTATGTCTTTTGGTTTTTCACACAATGTGGTAGATAAATGTTTATATACCAAAAGTTGTGATAAACTTGTTATATTTGTGTATTTGTATGTGGATGGCATGTTGATTATAAGTAATCACATGAATGGCATAAAAGAAATAAAGAGGTTTCTATCGTCAACATTCAAAATGAAAGATCTTGGTCAAGTGGATACCGTATTGGGTATAAAAGTGATCAAGAATGAGTTGGGGTATGCATTAACCCAATCACATTATATTGAGAATGTGATTGAAAAGTTCAAACATTTGAACATTAAAGAGGCAAATACTCCATTTGATTCAAGTATTAAACTTGTAAAAGAATGTTGAAAGGGCTATTGGACAACTCGAATATGCAAGTGTAATTGGGAGTCTAATGTATGCAGTTCAATGCACAAGACCGGATATTGCATTTGCCATGAGTAAACTTAGTAGGTTTACTAGCAATCCAAGTGTTGAGCATTGGAAAGCGATTGGAAGAGTTCTTGGTTATCTAAAGAGAACTAAAAACTTTGAACTTCAATATTCCAAATTTCCAGCAATACTAGAATGATATACCTATGCAAGTTGGATATCAAATGCTGGAAAAAATAAATCAACCTCGGGATGGTTGTTTACACTTGGAGGTGGTGCTGTTTCTTGAATATCAAAGAAACAAACAATGATAACACATTCCACTATGGAATTCGAGTTTGTTGCATTATCCGAAACTGGAAAGGAAGTAGAATGACTTAAAGATCTTCTTTATGAAGTTCCACTAGATACAAAGAATGAATCTTCAATATCTATACTATGCGATAGTCAAGCTACTCTAGCAAGGACTTATAATGAAGTCTACAACGGAAAGTCAAGACATATGAGTCTTAGACATGATTTTTTAAGAAAATTAATAAAGGATGGAGTAATATCACTTACTTATGTGAGGTCAAGTGAAAATTTGGCTGATCCATTCACAAAATCACTTACCAAAGAGTTGGTAAGACAAAAATCGAGTAAGATGGGGCTAAAACTCCTATTATAAATTCACCAATGACGGCAACCCTACCTGTCATTACGAAATGAGTAATTCACGGGTTCAAAGGGTAACAACAAGTCATTCGATAAGTGAATTGTTGCAGTACTTAGAAAATTATTTTAAGGCCCTATCCTAAGGATATAAGTGCTGTGGTAACTGTTTGAAGGGTTGAACAAATCTTAAAGAAATTCAGTACTTAATACAAGTGTCTTTAAAAGTTACCAAGACACTGTAAGAATCTCTCCTATATGAACTTAGAAGTGGTGCCGCTTCAAGGAAAGTTTTGGAGTTACTTTCTGAAAAGTTCATGAACTCAGATGGGCGCAAGCCATTAACGCGCTAAAGTAAATTGTGTGGAATGTATTGAGCAAGAATGATCACGTGTGCGATATCGCCGGTAATGTCATAAGGGATAACTGGGTCAAAGGCAATGCTACCTGGGATCTCGATATTACTTTGCAATATTAGCACTAATATAATATTAAAATCGAAAGATACCTTATTTTATGCGTGACATCGTTATGATTCTAAGTTGAGTTCATATATTTGAACAAGTGGGGGATTGTTATGAAAATATTGTTCAAATATATATATATATATATATATATATATATATATATATATATATATATAAAGTTGAAAAAGTGTAAGAACCGGTCTAAATTATAGAGAACCAGTCCAAGAAGTGCAAAAACCGGATCAAATACAACTGGACGGACCAATTGGTCTGGACCGGACCTGGAGGTCCGGCCAAAGTGAAGAACCACGCGATCGCGTGGTTAGTGGTCCAGCGATCGCGCGGTTGAGTGATTTTGGTCACTGCACAAATTTTCGTGACATCGAGCGATCGCGCGAGCCTTGTATCGCGCGATCGCTTGGTGTTAAAATTCGACCGTTGGAGAATTTTTTCAAATTTTTTCTTGCACCTTTTCAACAATTTTTGGCACTCTTTCGTGAAGAGTTGCATGAACAACGAATTGGGATGATAGAATTCTATAAATAGATATAGAATTCATGGTTTTAAACAACCTTTTGATCTATACACACTCATTGTGATTATCATCCCAAAACCTTGATATTGTATACTTAGAATCTCCAAAATTTGCTCTTCTTGTTCCTATTCTCCAAGTCTATCAATTGTGCTATTTGATACTTGGTTTGAGACTTGAAATCTATTAAAGCAATTTGCTTGAAGGCCTTTTAGCATTTTCATTACTAGAGGGCACAAATTTCGCTTTTAGGACAGCAATCTTTGCGATTCAAGTCATTTTGCATTTTTGATTTCTTCTTGATTCTTTGTTTCAAGTTTTGTGTTAACTTCATTATAGCGCATATTTCATTTGAGAAAGGAAATTTCTCAAAAACTTCTCCACATAGTGGGTGGTTACATTAAAATGGGGAAAACAACTGACAGTGTTGTGTAAGTGATAAATGTTAAAATATTATGCCAACTGAGGAAAAAAGATTTCAGAATTTTAGTTGCTTTTAATTATACTAGTGGAGGTCTCGTACTTCGTACGAGAACCGCTTTATAATCGAATTTATTAGAATTGTTCCAATATAATTTTAAGAGAAATTTTGCTTCTTTATACATAACATGTAACCGATTTGATAAAGATTAAGAGTAAAAACATTTAGATAATGTGATAAAATCTAAAGTTCTAGGACAAATCTAGACTCGAGCTGTATGTATCCGTTCAATAAATTGTTTGCCAAACTACCTAGGCATATAAAAGCATTTACGTAATTTTTAGTCTTACATGTGTTAGCCCAAGAGTAAACTAACCAAGAGGGGGGTGAATTGGTTTATAAAACTTTTTCGATAAATAATCTCAAACTTAGAAATCAATGTGTACAAGTATGAGCACTTAGTGTTGTAAGTAACTTAACTATCAATGTAGTGTGCTATAAATGTGTAAACTTAATTGATAAAGCAAAAAAATGAAAGTAAGTGCAATGTAAGTGCAATGTAAGCAAGTAAGTAAAAGGGATAAGAGAATGCAAACAAGGTTTATGGAGGTTCAATCAACCAACGTGATCTACGTCCCCCGTTACCGAGCTCTCCGTCACGAGCAAGGCCAAATCCACTATATTGGTGACTTACAACAAGGAGTACCAAATCCTTAGGCGACTTACAACAAGGAGCACCTACCCTTAACCAACAATCGAGTTTTCACAAGGCTCTCGAAACCACAAGATATAATGAATTGAATTTACAATTGAAATAACTCTCTTGAAAAATGATATACTCAAATTAAGTACCGAGAGAGTTAGGCTAACACTTCAATAGATAGCAATGAATTAAGCTCGAGTGTTAGAGAAAAACTTTGATGCAAATGATAATGAAAAGTTCAATGCAATCAAACAAAGTTTTTCAAAAAATCTCTTGTTAAAATATTGAATCAAATTAAGTACCAAGAGATGCCACACTTGAATAATTAACAATGTGTTAAGCTCAAAGTGTTTAGACAATGGAACTTGATGAATCAAATGATAATGAAAAATGTAGTACAAATAATCAAAGTTCCTTAATTGGAATTTCTCTCTTTTAAAAGATTAAAACAAGTTTAGAACAAAGAGAGACTTACACTTCAATTCCAATATAGTGTGTAGATGTTGAAGAAGTTTAAACAATATAAAACCAAGAATCTTCACAAAACTTTGATGAATTTGATAAAACAAAGTTTAAATCAATCAAAGTTTTATAATAATAATAGATGAATATAAACCATGTAAGAACAATGAATTTTCACAAGAAAGTTTCTATAAAATATTTTCTATGTTGTTGAAAATGAATGTTAATGAGATGACTATTTATAGATTAAGATATTCAAGTTCAGCAACTTTCGGCTGACCAATTTCGGTTGACCGAAAGTTGACTTTCGGTTGACCGAAAATTGACTTTTGAAAAACATGAAAATTTAGGATTTTTAGGTTTCTAACTTGTTTTTCAAAGTGGTTTAACATAGTATAATCATGATTTAAGATCAAATGACATATGAAAAGCAATATTGACTTAGATAAAAATATTTTATGCAAGTGATGAATTTTCAAGTAAGTTTCTTTATGCATAAAAATCATTTTCAAGCTCTTTGAATTTCATCGCTAAAGATTGAGAATGTTATACCTTTACATAGGTTAAATCAACTCTTGAACTTGAACTCTAATCTTGTATGCTTGAATTCTTGATCTTCATGTCATGCTTTTCAACTTCAATTTTGATCTTGAATATCTTCAATTCTTTCATGATCTTCCTTGCGTCTCATGTGCTTGATCACATAGTTTTGATTTATATATTTGAGAGACGATTTGAACATAGAGTGCTTTGAATATTTATCATTACATGAAACACTTGAAGCACACTTGTTAATAACACAATATATTCTTGTTTGTTATGATCAAAATAATAAGGTTAAGTTAACCATAGGTCAACAACATGAACCTGGAATCAGTAATTGCTTATCTTCTAAAGCCTTCATCAGAACCTACTAAAATATTAATTCTTACTTAAACCAAACAAGGACTTAGATATATTAAAACCATCAATCCATTTTCCAGTGCTATTAAAAGGACCAGTGCAAGCCATCTTATCTACAAATTGTAAAGCATAAAAGGACTTCTCAAAAAGTATAACCAAGAGATATTAAAGAGACCTATGATAGCAATATTTTAAAAAATAATTAAAATATGCACATAAATATAATGTCACAGACCTAAAGTTTAGTTTCATAGACAAGAAGAGAGTTAGACTGTGTTTGAATGATATCTTTTTCATACGTGGACAATTCCTTTTTGTTTAGTGGTTTTGTCAACTGAAATGATTTTCATAACATTGATCTCTTACAGACCACGAGCTTTGCCAGTTTGTTGAGTCTTTCGAAAGTATAGATTGAAGTTATCAAAGCTTCTTCCCTGTGCAAAATGCATAGAGGTGTCATTACACAGAACAGGAGTTGGCATCTAGTTTTCACATATAATAGGAAAAAAACTCTTGTAAACATAAAACATGCATTATTGTGCCTGTAGCTGGAATATAAGGAACATCCAAAAAACAAATAGTTGAATAGTTAGTTCTCTCTTAACTGATTAAATACAATTTTTCATTACACAAAGCTTTATAATAATTCAATCAACCACGTAAAATTGACATGTAATCACAAACTAATTAACCAAGTAAACATAGCGAGCAAAGAAACAAAAGATGGAGAATTACACAGCACGTTCTTCATCCTTCCAGGTTTTCCATCAAGTATAGGCCATAGTAGGCTGGTATAGATCCGTTAGCAGAGGTGTCACCATAGGATTGGTCAGCCATTTGATTCCCACAATTCCTTTTCCCTTCATTTGCTGGTCCATTAACCAATGAAAGCCCTCACTCAAATCTTTTTTTAAAAAGAAAAAAACTTTGAGAAATGACCTTAAATTCAAATATGGAAACTTCATAATTTTCATCTTGTAGCATAAGATTTCATAACACAACATTGTACAGGAAGAGATAATTGGAAATTGCAAGAGGGTGATAAATAGAGAATGGAAAAAATACATCTAGAAAGAAGTGAACACTCTGGTGGATGGGGTAGGAGGAAACTCTAATAAATGGTAACAGACAACTTTCAATTTTTACAGTAATAATTACTATCTAACCCTAGCATCTGTTTCCATCTAACTGGGGTTGTCTTTCATGAAGATGATATAAAAGAACGATTAAATTAACTTCAGAAAGCACATCAAGAATCCAAACTATTTAGGTGGTTCATACCACATTCAGAATTTCACGATCTCTATATAAGGCAGAAAATGAAGCAAATAAACATATCTAGTATCTATATTAGCTAAAGTAACAATGTCATCTAACTTTTGTAAATCACGCAAGTCAATAGGAAGTAATTTGTAGCGATCGCTAAGCACCTCTCCTTTCTCTGCACAATTATATGTGCTTCATTGTTATCGCCAAAACACTTATCCAAAACAAAATGTAATTTTCCAACTCATGTAATCAGATTATATCCTCAATAGGAATGAGGATGAAACTCACAACCTGAATTAGAAGTAAGAAATATAGGAGGGATTCGAGGGAACCAAACATTAAAAGCCACAAGAACAAAATATTCATTGTATGAAACTCAAAATGCAATATTAGCAGTCCAACAGTTAACAAATGAAAATTACATTACAAAAGTAATTTCCGTAACACGTCAGATACTTCAAAATTTACATTTTAAACTTCAACCAGCCGCATTAAAAATTTCTGTAGACATGTCTACAAAATAGAAAACTTCTGACAATTAAAGTACTCACATCGGGAGAGCATTGATCGACTTCTATAATAACAATTATCTGAATGACTTTGTGAACTGATGAATTTCTAGGGCACATCCTAGATCAATCCTGTGCAGAAATTCTATTCCAGTAACTTGAAAAGGCAAGGATACACATGCATCATGTGAAAAATGAAGACATTGTAAGCCTAGGACAACAAACTAAAGCTAGTAATTCCCAATGTTGTTTAAGACAGAGTATGTACCAAGATGACTGCACTTATACTCTCATTGTAACTATACCCAAGTAAACAAGCAGTGCAAAGTTGGATAAAAAACTTACATAGATTAGAGGTTTATGTAAAACTTCACATATCTTAAACTCCACATACACTAAACCACCCATTAAATCAGTTTTTGTAAAGCATATTAAGTTCAACAAAAGCAACCAGTGTCACTTGTCAGCACTTTGGGCTTTTAAAAATATATAGTGGGAAAATGAGAAAAAGAAATGTTAGCCAATGGAAAAACATAAAATTATCCTTGCATACAAATTGATGTAGGTTGTGCTCATCATTAGGAAGTCTACAACCAGTTTCGAGGAATTAGAGAGCGATCGCGATGTTGAAGCATCTAATGCCACTTCCTCTAGATTTTAACAGTTAAGCCAAAATTAATCTAAGATACATCCAAGTCGTTAGAGAAAGCTTACCATAGGGAATCCATAATTAGAAATTACCTCCATTCTTACCTATCAAGCATGCACCTTAATTTCCATTTTTTCTCAATAATCTCACACTAGCTTGTTCGCTAATGTCAGGTATTCACCCCCTTTCTGTAATTTTTAAGCATAAATAGAAGTAGAGTTTAGTTAAGTAGACTAATCATATTTTGTCCCAATTTCTCAGGAATTTCTTTGTGTGCAAGTTTGGCAAAGTTTGAATTGTAATTTAAGTGGGTCAAATACACTGTTTATCAACATATTCTATAAACTACAATTTATTACCCACTTTTTATCCACGCATTGTGACGAGCACGCTACTTAAATTTAAACATTTGCAAACAAGTGCTATCTCTCTCCTACTGTCCCTTATTATCTCTCCAATTATGCATCAATTTCATTTAACAAAAATAGTTTTTTTTTTTTTTCAAATCATCATCACGATTATAGTTTTTTAGTCATTTGTAAATATCAAAGAAAATGGGGGAAGTTGTACACCAGTACAAGTCAGAGTCTCAGTAAATGTGACATAATTCTTACCTTGTGAAATTGATGAAGTTTCACCAACTTTATCCCTCAATTGACTGCAGGTTCCAATAAGAGTAGCTTTCTTACTGGCCACCTAACAAATTGAGACAAAGACAAATGAGAAAATATTGATTTGCGAGATAAAACTAATCATTACAGGATTCCAATAAATGAGAAAAAGAATGGCATTAAAAAAAAAAAAAAAGGAATGGTATAGAAGTTTGACTACTCAAATAATGTTTCATGAATCCATGTAAGTCACTGGATGCGATGATCTCCTAAAATATATAAGCAGCACATAACAATATACTATCACAATATTCCCGAGTTTTCTAAATTCATACCTCCATGAAATCTAGTTCCACATTCAGGTAAGGCGCTTTCCCTTCATGCTATCAAAGAAGAAGACAGTTAAAGAACAAAAAATATTTTCATATTTGCAGAGTTCATCGTAACAAAAATTATTCATTACTCACATAAAACCTTGAGTACTTGCAACTGAAAATACGTTGTATCAAAGCCAGCTCCAAGTGACAGTATTTGCTTCTTGGTGTTGCCTTGCTCATCAGTGTTCCCTTTACAATTAAGAAATTGATGAAGAAGCTTTCTAAATGCCGTGTGCCGAGCAAAATATCATTGAGATTACAAGAAGAAAAAATGAATAAATATAACATAAAACAAGTAACTCGTAAGAAAGGTCCAGATAGAGAAAATAACAAAACTGTACCACGATTAATTATTGGGGATCGTCTCACTGGTCTTTTTACAAAGAAATGAATGTAGTCATCCTTCATGTATCCCTTTTTAACACAAGACCTATTTACAAAACACAGAAAGAGTTATTATCGCTTAGCAAACACATAAATGCTGAGGAGGATAAGATAAAGGTTAGAAAAAAAGGAAAATAATTGATGAGCTAACATCTGGTCTAGAATGCAGAGCTTCAAGGAATCCTTACATAGATTAAACTAAAACCAAGAATGGGAATCATAAATGATGCCTAAAATTGCAACATATACAATAATCCAACTTCAAATTAAAATTACTTTGAAATCCGTCCACACATCTGCGATCATAATCCATTTTTTTTGGCACCTCATACGTATAATCATTTGAAGCATACCTGCAACTGTGAAGCTGTTGAAAGCAACTAAATGGTTTCCTGATTATGATCGTTGTCTGAGGCAAACAGAATCATGACGGTGATGAGGGAGACGCAACCGACGACTGAAACGATGCGAGAATCTCGGTATGAGATGACGAATAATAACACCCACACGAGTACGACGATGGAATTAGATCGGCTAAGAAGATAAGTTTTCTGTATGTGAGAAGATAAGGCCGAACTTTGTATGTATGGGTGAAGATAATCACTTAACATGAGTGTATATATCTGTCTGTAATTATTCCATATATAAAGGTATAGAAAATGAAGATGGAAAACGTATTTTCTTAACCGTTCATGTGTTTGTGAATAGTACGTTGGCTTTACTCTCTTTTAAAGAGGGGGGGGGGTATGTACTGGGTTAGTCGGAATTTTTTTCTTGTTATTTTTACGTTATATGATTTTGTAAATTGACTTATGCCTTGTAATATGTCTATACTGTCAACAAATAAGGATATCAAAAGCAAGGATTATCATTATGATAATTCATTAATTTGCGATTTGATAACCAATTAAGCAGTTCATATGATGACCAAATGAAGAATAATTGAGTAAATTTGAAACTTTAATTTCATTTTACAACTAATAGCCAAAAGTGATAAAAATAAAATAGCAGCAAAGGCACAAAATAAAAATTTTAGCATTGTATTATCAATAATCTAAATGTTCACTTCATTTAAGACTCCCTGCTTTTGCTTATATTAGCTGGTAAATGAAATAGAATACTTGATTACAGCACCAGTCAAGTGCTTAGAAGCACTTGTCATAGAAAATATGAACTGGTTCTCTTTAGAAGGATTACCCGTGTGTCCAAACAATATTGCAGAAATATCTTGTGCGTAAATGTGGAATCGGACTATTTTTAATCAAGTTTTGAATATTGGATTATTTATGGTAAACCAAGAAATTATGCTAGATAAGCCACTTCATATGAATTGAATTTGACCACGTTTGGCTGTGTACATAAGTTTTAAAGTAAATAACTTTAGCTGGTAACAAGGGTAAGAATTATTGTTAAAAAAAGAAATATCATTTTCTACGTAAAAGGAAAAAGTAACATATCAAAAAATGCTAGAAAATAAGCAGTTGTTTGCTTCATTTTAAGCTTTTTCCAAACAAGCTCAAAATCATTAAATCTAAACTCGGAAATAGGAAAAATGACGAAGAGATTTACCGTCAAATTTTCCATAGACAATATGGGTTACGTCGCTATAGTTTTCCGTATTTATAACAGCAATGCTAGGCATAAAGGTGAGATATTCTCGGTAATATTAATAATATAAACGTAAAGATTAAATTTCAAAAAAATACCGCTGAGAAAAACAAGAAACTCAAGTGATCCCTATCTTCCCTTCTTGAAGTTACTATAATTTAAGCTTTTAAATAATATTTTTGCAAGAATCTTAGAAATCCGAACATACACTTACACAGATGTAAAAAGTAAAAACTACTTTAACATGATTAAGCATGAATTCTAACCTGATAGTCAGAATAATTCAGATTGCAATGAAGCCGTTCTTTATGAACAATTGCGGTTCGAATGAACAATAGCAGTTACCAATGAGCAACAGCAACTGGTTGAAGCCATCAAGTCGAACTGCAAACAATTGGAAGAAGACTATATCCAGTGAAATAGAAAGTTGCAACCGAAGATAAATAAATAAAAAAAAAACTACATAAAAAAATTGCAAAGTGGCTCAATAAATATACCTCTATAATAAGCCTGATTAGTCACCGACGGAGTGAAGAAATCTCAAATTTAGGCTGGATGAAGACTCGCGCAGAAATATGAATTCAAGAAAACTAATTCGCGATGTAGATGCAGGGGAGAGTTGAACACAGATGCACAGTTAAAAAAAAAGTTGAAGTAACTGAACAAAGATGGTCCCAAGACGGTAACTGAAATTTGACATTAAATTTTAATTTTTTTTTTGTGTGTTTACGAGATCATCACTTTCTTTTGCAGAATTATAGAGGTTATAGTTACTGACAGCTGGATTAGAGACACGAAGTAACAAACAAAAATTAATGCATTGGTACATTCTCTATAAAGTGTCATACATAAATTTAGGCAATGAGGTAACATCACACAAGCATCAGCATATTTAAGTACCATATCAAAAATAATGCATTTTCATCAATTACCTGCCTTCGCAGACACTGGCTTCTCCTACACCTCCATTAGCCCATGAAGCGCGTCCAAGTGATGCTTGTTCCTAAAAAATTAATGACCAACATGTAGCCTCAGAAATGTCTGGTACTTTTGGAGTTCTAGCTTTCTCCTGATTTTGTGGACCATCCGCAGCTTTCCCATTTTTAACAGTTTCAACAATCTTTGAAATCTCTTCTTTTTCAGGTAGCAATACAGGCAATTGTTGTCCTTTTGAGACAGCAGATTGTGTGGGGGATGGAGCCATAGCCTATGGATTCCGCGACTCCATGTCTAAAAACCAAAATGATGTCACGGGGAGAATGATTATTGTATTGTAATATGTAAAACAGAGTATTAACTCAATATAGAATATATCTCGCACTCGAAATACACTCCCATCATTTTCACAACTGCTGTTATTGGACTCTAAAATTCGTTGAATAGTTTCCTTTACTGTCTTGTTGGGCAAAAGATTATCCGCAAGAATATTTGTGGCGCCATATACACAACTTGCTTTAGAAATGATGTGATCTCTTATACCTATAGAAAAATAAAATCCAGAAATCAGAAGGATATAAGAAAAACAAGCATTTTCAGAACACCTCATAGTTTTGTGTAAAAAGAAACTGCAAGCCTTCATATATGCTTAAAAAGAAACCACAAGCCCTTCTTTTCCCAATGCTAACCACAAGCTCCTCACTTTGAATCATAATGATTCCCATCAGCAAATGCACCCAAATTATATAGTCCATGATCATCTTTTCTTTTGCCAAGAAATTGAGCAGGAGATGCTTCTTTTTACTTTATTTTGTGCATTGATAATATTTCAAGTTATAACCATTCCCAAGATAGCAACACGTCCATCATTTTCAATTAACATTTAGTAAAATTAGAAAGTGTGAAACATCATATTGACCAGGTTTACTTGATCTCAAACATCTCGTTTCTCCTACCTAACACCCCGTAAATTAGCTATTAGGCGAGATATATTCCGCTCCTCAAATTCTAACAATAAGATCTAACTCCAGGTACATTCTCAATCTATATAAATAACCTATTAACTGATAATAATCTGCTATTATTGAACTGGAAGCCGTCCCTTCACAAACTAATGTTTCTGTCTTTGGAAGTTTCCTTTGACTCTCCAATTCAATTATATCTTTATCACACTAAATTTACAATTCTTATTAACCGTCCTGTTACAACCTTGCCTTGCATCAGTTATAATCTATGTTCTTAACTATTTAAAGACCCAAACGAAGAATTAAACACCCAGTAGTGTGCAATTGCCTTCACAATCCACCTATAGATATTATTTTACAAACTTCATAATAAACAATAAAATTCAATACCTCTACATCTTTACTAATTTGCATATAATTAATTCCATATAGCTACTTTAGCACATTGCGAAATATTACTTTTAAAATTCTGGCCCAATTAGTCAGCAAACACAAATCATTTTCATAACACAAGAATTAGAGCAGAAGCAAAACAAGATTCAAATGTGTATGAGATCCTAAAATACTAAAATTTAAGTTTTTCCTACTGTTTTTTGAAAAAAAAAAACAAAAAACCAAGCATTAAAAAAATCAATAAAAAATGAACTACGAAATTATAAGAGCCGGCCTAAGTAAACTGCGTCCTATGATCCTTTTGTTACAAGAGGGGACTCCCCCCATCAAAGCAAACTGCAAATTCTATCATTCACAATTAAACAACCTCCAATAAATTGAAACCATAAAATCAGAACAACCAAAAAAATCACAAGAACACAAATTGCAAGAAATAATAAATCTTGAATTAAAACCTGAACTTTCTTGAAGTAAAATCCAAGATTTTAAGGTGAAAAGTACGAAGCTTGATGTGAGAAAACAAGATATTGAAAATAATTCTTACATGTATCATTTTTGGGCGAAGAAGGAGCAGACCCATGGCATCAAATGGCCCATCCGATCATCGAACATAAAAAATGAACTCTCAAAAAGCTTTTGACTCAACTCAATCGATGAAGCCATTTTTGGGCGCAGGAGGTGTAGACCCATGACACAAAATGGCTCGTCGGATCATCGAACACCAAAAATGAATTGTCAAAAAGCACTTGACTGAACTCAATCGATGATGGGTGAACGAGGTGGGATACGTTTGCCTATAATCGATAGAGGATGTGACGAGGAAGTAAAAAGTAAATCATCTCTAAAACGTGAAAAAAATTACATAAAAAATGAAACCTCAGGGACGGAGCAGAATTCTTGAACGGAGTTTGATTCGGTAGGACGATTGTTCGGGATGAAGACGCTACGTTTGTGGTTGAGCTTAGGAAGAATGAAGTTTGTGATGAGAAAAATTTATTTGTGTTTGGGTTTCTAGAAGATATGTTTGCTGTATGTGTGCGTCCAGTTACGAAAGATATTTTCTTTAACTGATTATGTGTGAACACGATGGGGACATATTTTAAATAGTATGTTGCCTCTACACTCTTTTAAGAGAGGGGGATATATATAGAATATAGATATAGATATCAATAGATTGCAACTTAGCCCTTGTTTGATTCTCCTACTTTTAATAAACTTTAATACTTTTTTCTACATTAATCAATCTCAACCATCCAAAAAAGTCAATCTCACAATTTTTTATTTTTTAAACTATTTTTTAACCACACAATTTCCCAAAACTATATTTTTCTCAAAAAGTAGGAGTATCAAACAAGGGCTTAATTGTATATACAAGTCCCTCAAAAAATTTTCTCTTAAAATTAATTGAATTAGTTATAAATTGTAAAAGAATTACAATTGCTACTTAGCCCCTGTTTGGTGGGAATTAAAATCAGATTTTTAGTAGATTTTTGATAGAAGTTGATGAAATGTAGTGTTGAAAAGCTGTGAGATCCATGAAATGTGTGGTTAAGATTAATTATTGACTTTGACTTGAATTAAAATATTATTTTTAATCACTCCCGAACATGGGCTTAATTACGACTAAATTACATTGTATAATGAATTAAAGTTTGTAGTTAATTACAATTAAAACTTAAAAAATGAATTAAAATCATTAATTGTTAATATTGTTTTGTCTATTGACGTTAAGCTTTTTTGTTTTCTTCTTGCTACTGACATTTTCCTCTGTTGAAACCTCTTAGGAAAATGTTTCGTCCAACAAGCTCTTTTTTGATAAGTGATAAAATGCATTTAGTCACACTATAAATCGGAGCATACAATTTTCTTTCGTTGAATCAATCAACAACAATGCAACGATTGAAATCGGCCAATCGATAATCTATTTGATAAATCAAATATGAGGTGCACGTCATCTGCAATTTTAACACCAAAGGTTGAGTTTTATACAATAGTGGTAAAAGAATTTTCCCACCTGTATAATGTATTTAACAATATAGTTGATAATTATGTGATGTGTAAGTCTGTTGATTGTTGATTTAAAAATTGATGTGATAAATGAAAAAATAAGATTATGCTACGTAAGCTAATTGTTAAACTTATTGTCAAAATAATTGCGCATGTAGCAAAGCTTGTGGTAAAAATGGGTTACCATCCTACGACAGGTAGATGTTACCTCTAAGCATAGAAAAATGATCTGATTTTTGAATTCAACAGCAGAGAGAGAAGAAGGAGAAATTGTTAGAGAGAGAGAGAGATAGAAAATGATGTTTCCATTTTGTGCAAGTTGAGAGAGAGAGGGAGATTGATTTTTTTTTTTTTTTTTAGTTAATATCTGATTTTGTTAAATAATTCTTAACGATCTTTTTTACAATAATAAAATTTAATAGATACCGTTGTAAGTTATTTTTCCATAATTTAGGGTTAAGTTCATGATTAAAAATATGCATGTAAAATTGAAATGTTTGTAATCAGGTAAATTGTAATTTATTACAAATGTGTCAAAAGTAATTATCAAAACATGACAGATTTTGCAATTGATTACACTTGTAACCAACGAATTCATAAAACATGACACACACACACATATTGCTAAAATTAATTGAATTAGTTCTTAATTCAATTGCAATCACAGCTTAATTATATTTTATAATCAATTACAATTTACAGTTAAATATAATACACTACAACAGTAACTTTATTTTTTGTAATTAATTACAATTGTAATCAATAAATTCGTAAAAATATTAATGTAATTTGTAATTAATTACTGTCTAAAACATCGCACCCGTCGCCGTCGTCTCAACAGCAACACCACCGTTTCAGCAGCAGCAGCACAACTACCTCAACCAATGAAAAAACCCAATCAGATGGTTGCAACTGCCACTGACTTTCTTCTCCTTCAGCGCGTTAAGATAATAATATAATTTCATTCATACCTTCTAATTTTAATCAAGAAGCCCATCTAAATCTAATTGAAGCCACCATTTTTTTCACAGTAACAAAGATGCATGGTAAGAAAGGAAGAGAGTGTTGAAAAATGGAGCTAAATGTGGAAAATAAAGTCAACTTTGTTGAAATTGGCAAGCCACCATTAATAGTCCATGTTCACACCTATTTGGTAAGACACCATTAGCCTACAATCCTCATATGTTCACACCTATTTTATTCCTTCCATTGTTGATTCTTTGTCCAAACTTTCCCTATAAATAGAGGGCAAAACCTCAATGAAAAATACACCACCACAACAAAGAGTGATCTTGTGTAGAGAGCAACACAAGAGAGGCATTTCACAAAATAGGGAGAAAAGTGAGTTGGAGAGAATAGCCTTTGCATAGGCAGATAAAAATACAGTGTAGTATTTTTGTACTCCTCATATTTCGAGTTAGTGAAATATATTGGTGTGGGTCCGTGGACGTAGGCAAATTGCTGAACCACGTAAATCTTTGTGTTTCGTATTTGCATTTTATTTTTTGCGTATTTATATTTTCTCAGTCCAATTTATTTGTGTCACATCGATCCTGGGCGGGATTAGTTGCGTCCTAATTCCCAACAATTGGTATCAGAGCTTTGGCTCATTGAGATCTTTTGAAATTCTTAGTATGCTCTGTGGTTGCAGCTTTGACTGATCTTCCACATCAGAAAAGATTTCTTTAGACTGTTTTGTGATTGAGTGTGAACAATGTCGACAGATGAGAAAATATCCAAAATTGACAAATTTGATGGTTCAAATTTTGGATTTTGGAAAATGCAAATGGAGGACTATCTGTACCAGAAGGATCTATACAAGCCACTAAAAGAAAAGCCAGAAGATATAAGCCAGGGGGATTGGGAGTTGCTTGATCGAAAAGCACTCGGTACAATCAGGCTGACGTTGTCAAAGTCAGTGGCTTTCAACATAAAAAATGAGAAGACGACAGAGTCTCTCATGGCAGCCCTTTCTAGCATGTACGAACAGCCATCTGCAGCAAATAAAGTCCACTTAATTAAAAAACTGTTCAATATGAAGATGGCCGAAGGCGGAAGATTTGGGGAGCACCTAAATGAATTCAATGAAGTGACGGACCAGCTAAACACAGTCGAAATCACTTTTAGTGATGAAGTTCGAGCTCTGTTAATTCTTGGGCAGTTGCCAGACAGCTGGAATGGTACAGTCACAGCAATTAGTGGCTCTGCCGGAAAGTCAAAATTGAAGTTCGATGATGTCGTAAGCATGATCTTAACGGAGGAGATCAGACGACAGTCAGAAGGTGTCTCAACTTCAGGATCGGCGTTGAACGTGGAAAGCAGAGGCAGGAGTTCCAACAGAGGAAATGGGCGGGGTAACGGCAAATTCAGAAGTGGCAGATCGAGGTCCAGAAATCCAAACAATTCCAACAAGACAAAGGTTGTGGAATGTTGGAAGTGTGGCAAGACCGGTCATTACAAAAACCAGTGTCCAACACCTCCAAAAGAAAAGGAGGACATGACAGAAGTCAATATTGTGGAAGAGGAAGCGGACGATGCTTTGATATGCTCTTTGGAGAGAAAAACGGAATACTGGGTGATTGATTCCGGAGCATCTTTTCATGCTACCTCAAACAAGGAGTTTTTTGTAAACTATACGCGGGGTGATTTTGGTAGAGTCTATCTCGGTAATGATCAACCGTGTGACGTGGTCGGAAAGGGTGATGTACAGATCAAGATCAATGGATCTGTGTGGAAGCTGAAGGACGTGAGACATATTCCAGAATTGAGGAAGAACTTGATCTCCGTCAAGCAATTGTCGGGAGAAGGACATGTCACCACCTTCTCGGGTGATAACTGGAAGATCACCAAGGGCGCCATGATTATCGCTCGAGGCAAGGATACTGGCACCCTCTACACAACGGCGGATGCTTTTGTGACAATTGCAGTTGCTGAAAGCAAGGAGGGCTCAAACTTGTGGCACCAGAGACTTGGGCATATGAGTCAGAAGGGACTAAAGTATATGCATGCAAAGGGGAAACTACCAGAGCTTCAGTCTACTGATATAGACTTATGCGAGAGTTGCATCTTTGGGAAGCAGACCAGGGTGAGTTTCAACACTAGTGGTAGAACTCGGAAGCGAGAGAAGCTTGAGTTAGTCCACACAGACGTTTGGGGACCAACCGCAGTTTCATCTATTGGCGGAAAGTCATACTTTGTGACTTTCATTGATGACCACTCGAGAAAAGTGTGGGTTTATTTCTTGAGACACAAGTCCGAAGTATTCGATGTGTTCAAGAAGTGGAAAGCCATGGTGGAAAATGAAACAGGATTGCGAGTAAAGAAGCTGAGGTCCGACAACGGAGGAGAATATACGGATATGGCGTTCAAGAAGTTCTGTTACCAGAATGGCATCAAAATGGAGAGGACGTTGCCAGGGACTCCACAGCAAAATGGAGTTGCAGAACGTATGAACCGGACATTAACAGAGAGAGCCAGAAGCATGAGGTTACATGCAGGCTTGCCCAAACAGTTTTGGGCAGAAGCAGTCAACACAGCGGTGTACTTGATCAATCGAGGACCTTCGGTACCGTTGGAGTACAGGATACCGGAGGAAGTATGGAGCAGAAAAGAAATAAAACTTTCCCACCTGAAAGTTTTTGGATGTGTCGCATATGCACATATTAGTGACCAGGCAAGGGGCAAGTTAGACCCCAAATCACTAAAGTCCACATTCATTGGATATGGCGGAGATGAGTTCGGCTACCGCTTATGGGATGACCAGAACAGAAAGGTCATCAGAAGCAGGGATGTCATATTCAACGAGAAGGTTATGTACAAGGACAGAAATGCAGTGCAGTCCGATGACACAGTACATGATGATCCAACATATGTTGAGTTGGATGCTCCAGAAAGTAGTACGTCGCAGCAGACAGAGGAGGATCTGCAGTTACAGGAGCCTGTTCTAGAGACTGATGCATCACAGTCTCCAGTTCCTGTTCTTAGAAGGTCAACCAGACCTCATGTTCCAAATAGAAAGTACATGAGCTACATGTTACTTACTGATGCAGGTGAACCTGAATGCTATCATGAGGCATGTCAGGTCGGTGATTCTGGAAAGTGGGAGCTTGCAATGAAAGATGAGATAAAGTCTCTCATCTCTAACCAGACGTGGGAACTAGCCGAGTTACCTACAGGAAAGAGAGCTCTACACAATAAGTGGGTGTACAGAATCAAGGAGGAACATGATGGATCAAAGAGATACAAGGCGAGGTTGGTGGTCAAAGGTTTCCAGCAGAAAGAAGGAATTGACTACACGGAAATATTTTCGCCAGTTGTGAAGCTGACAACAATCAGATCAGTCTTGAGTATTGTTGCAGCAGAGGGTTTGCACTTGGAGCAGTTAGATGTAAAAACTGCTTTCCTCCATGGTGACCTTGAGGAGGAAATATATATGCAGCAGCCAGAAGGCTTCTCAGTCAAAGGAAAGGAGAAGCTCGTTTGCAAATTGAAGAAGAGCCTGTATGGCTTAAAGCAAGCCCCGAGACAGTGGTACAAGAAGTTCGACGGATTTATGCAGAAAAATGGCTACTTCAAATGTAATGCTGACCATTGTTGCTACTTCAGGAGATTCGAGTCCAGTTATATAATTTTGCTACTTTATGTCGATGATATGTTAGTAGCAGGCTCAGATATGGACGAAATCAAGAAGTTAAAGATGCAGCTGTCAGCAGAATTCGAAATGAAGGACTTGGGTGCAGCGAAGCAGATTCTCGGAATGAGGATTTTCAGAGATAAGCAGAAGGGTATCTTGCAGTTATCTCAGGCCAAGTACATTAGTCAAGTCCTGCAGAGATTTAACATGTGCAGTGCGAAGGCTGTCAGCACGCCACTAGCTAATCACTTCCGTCTATCTAGTGATCAGAGTCCTGAGACAGAGGACGAGATAAACTTCATGGCTAAAATACCATATGCCTCAGCCATTGGAAGTTTGATGTATGCCATGGTTTGTACCAGACCAGATATTGCTCATGCAGTGGGAGTTGTGAGCAGGTTTATGGCAAATCCAGGAAAGCAGCATTGGGAAGCAGTAAAGTGGATATTAAGATATCTACGGGGAACTACTGATAGATGCTTATGCTTTGGACGAGGCGAGGTGACTCTACAAGGCTTTGTAGATGCAGATTTTGCTGGCGAGGTAGATCGCAGGAGAAGTACTACTGGTTATGTTTTCACAGTAGGTACTACTGCAGTTAGCTGGATTTCGCAGATACAGAAGATTGTTGCTCTATCCACTACAGAAGCAGAGTACGTGGCAGTAACCGAGGCTAGCAAAGAAATGATCTGGTTACAGGGTTTGTTGGCAGAATTGGGATTCTGTCAGGAGAAGAATGTTTTGCACAGTGATAGTCAGAGTGCGATACATCTGGCAAAGAATTCAGCATTTCATTCTAGAACCAAGCACATTGGACTCCATTATCACTTCATCAGGTCTCTTCTAGAGGATGAAGTATTAACACTAGAGAAGATCCAGGGTAGCAAGAACCCAGCCGACATGATGACCAAGACAGTAACAAAGGAAAAATTGGAGCTGTGCTCAGCTTCAATTGGTCTTCTGAAGTGAAGACAAAGGAAATGACTCACACCATATTTCACAAAGAGTTGTAAGAAGGAGATATCTCAGGGGAAGCCACATTTATCCCCAAGTGGGAGATTGTTGAAAAATGGAGCTAAATGTGGAAAATAAAGTCAACTTTGTTGAAATTGGCAAGCCACCATTAATAGTCCATGTTCACACCTATTTGGTAAGACACCATTAGCCTACAATCCTCATATGTTCACACCTATTTTATTCCTTCCATTGTTGATTCTTTGTCCAAACTTTCCCTATAAATAGAGGGCAAAACCTCAATGAAAAATACACCACCACAACAAAGAGTGATCTTGTGTAGAGAGCAACACAAGAGAGGCATTTCACAAAATAGGGAGAAAAGTGAGTTGGAGAGAATAGCCTTTGCATAGGCAGATAAAAATACAGTGTAGTATTTTTGTACTCCTCATATTTCGAGTTAGTGAAATATATTGGTGTGGGTCCGTGGACGTAGGCAAATTGCTGAACCACGTAAATCTTTGTGTTTCGTATTTGCATTTTATTTTTTGCGTATTTATATTTTCTCAGTCCAATTTATTTGTGTCACATCGATCCTGGGCGGGATTAGTTGCGTCCTAATTCCCAACAGAGAGAAGGATAGTTATAGATTTTTAACAGCGGGTATAGTGGATACGTCATGGCAAAATCTTAAAAAACATCGTGGAGAAAAGATAGTCACCAAACTTCCACAATATCTGATTGGATTTCCTTTTTCAACACTAACGAGAAGATACTTGGTAAGGAAAGGAAAGAGGAGGATAGTTATAGGCATATAACATTGTGTATTGTGGATAGTTCGTGGGGAAAAGCTGAAAAACACCACCCTAGTCAACGGAGACAATACCAAAGAAGAAACCTCTCGAAGCAAGAGGAAAGAGAAAATTAGAGACAAACTCTGACCTTCTTTGTTTTTAAAATTTTTAATAATACCTGATTTTCATAATTATTTATCAAACAATTGGTTCGAGAAATTTTAAATATAAAAGTATGAACCGACGTAATTTGTCCTTTATTGTGTCTCATTCTACCCTTTAGAAAGCCCGTCTTTGATCAAGATAAAATGGAAAGCAGGGTGATCATTTGAACCCCTAAAAAAGTGGTTAGAAAAATACTAGTTTTCTACTATGGTTAAACTCCAAACTACCACCTCCCCTTAAAGCTGTAAACTCTAGTTTGGCAAAAATTAAAATTAAGATTCTAATCTAAGTCAAAGTTAACAATTAATTTTAACCATAAACTTAATGAAATTCACAATTTTTCAATCACACATTTCATCAATTTCAATTAAAATTTACTAAATTAGATTTTAATCCCCACCTAACAAGAGGATAGAAAGCCCACCTCAATTAACCCTAGTTTTCTACTACATCAAGCATAAAAATTAAAAAATAAAAACTCAATATCTCCATTTCTTCAACACACGTTAACTAAAAAAAATGTGGTTCACTTTTCACTAGACTTGCAACTTGTTTTTCGATCGTTTAGATCAAATGAGATGCAAAGAGTTGAGAATCAAAATCAATATTATCCATCTTGGGAGAAAGAGCTGAAATGGGGGAGGAGATGATCTAAAGGAGCAAAAGTTGCAAAATAAAAGAGTTGCAATATATATAATTATAATTTTTGGGTCGGATCGGTTTGAATTTTGTTGTGAATCAACAACTCAAAATTTTGATATGAAGTGATTCAAAATGAAATCGATTTTTTTGTAATAAAAACTAACCCCAATCGATTTTAAGCTTCAAATTCTCACCCCTTCTTGAAAACCTCATTTAGATGTTGCTCGATTTTTTTTTTTTAAAATAAAAATGATAAAATATATTTTTGAAAAATTGAAGGATAATTTATTAAAATTCATATCCCTATCCCTACTATATTAAAAGGGGAAATATATTTCACTATTCATACCATTTACAAGAAAAAATATATTTCACTATTTATACTTACTATTCACACTTGAAAAAAAAAGAAAGAAAGAAAGAAAGAAAAGAAGTACAAAAGCGATCCCTAATTTCTCTCAGAATAGGAAACGATTGGAGTAGCTCAAATTTCTCTCAAAATAGAAAAGCGAGCAAAATAGAAAAGAAGCCAGCCAAATCGCCAGCGCTCACCATTTTTAGTTCCAACAGCAAAAGAGAAAATTACTCTAGATCTTAATGACCACCTAATAAGTACGATGTTGTACTTATTTTGACTTAAGATTTGGACAATTGTGAGCATTTTAGAATGCGATATTTTTAAATTATGTATTTATTTAACTGTCTAAGGAAAAACTTGAATTTGAATGCATTTGGATACCTAACGAAGAAAAAAGACCAGAAATGTCAAAGTAGGGATCAACTTGAAACTTTAAAAAGATGAAGGAATTGTTTTGGAAGTACTTAACTTCAGTAAAAGTGAAAGTATGAGAAACAAAGTAAAGAACTTAGAAACATGAACGACTAAGTGTGCAATTAATGAATGACCAAGATGCAATAAAAGGAAAAAACAACCGCGGGTGAGTTGCTTTTATCCTCTGTATGCCATGGGGTAGACCGCGAGTTGCAAACCCATGGTCCATTCCAGGAGTTGTTTTTTTTTTTTTTTAATTATATTTTGAAATTATGCATAGACTTGTAGTTTAATCCTACAAAAATCATGTGTAAAAAGGGGCTTGTTAACCTTACTGGACGATGATGAGCCTTAAATAGAGAAAATAAAATTTCAACATTATAAAATAAATGGGAAACATGCCCTATTGTATGTCGAGATCATTGCGACACCGTGATATCAAGTGTCTCTGTTGCTGATGTGATCCAGATCTCGAATATAAGTCTTCAAGCAACAATGGATAAAAACACATTCTTGGCGACTAAAGAGGCAAGTTTCATGTTGGGCTCAAGTACGAAAATCAAGTTGGAGACCAAGAACAATGAAAATGTTGCAGTCAGGCCATTACGGCCGTAAAAACAATCCTCACGACCGTAAATTATATTCTGCTTAAAGTTACGACCGTAACCAACATCCATCACGACCGTAACTGTCTCTCTGTCGAAAATAAGATTTCTAGGAAAATTAGACTTACGGCCGTAACCTATCTCATACGGCCGTAAATACGGAGCGGATAGAATTTTGCTGATTTTATTTCCTTTTTCCAGTTTTAGTTATTTTAACTATTTTACTTTAATTAGAATTCTATTTTGAGCCTAATTAGCGGCTATGTTTATTTTGCTTATTTATACGCTTTTTCTATTCATTGTAAAACAGACTTTAAAGACAACTTTGATATTATAATTGAGAGGCTCTTTTGCTTTCACAATCTTATTCTTCATTGAATAAAATCCGAACTTGCGAGTTATTCTTGTTTGTTCAAATCCCGGTGAGAATTATTATTTCTTGTGATCAAGAGGTCAATATATTCCAGTGATTGTATTGGTTGCTTGGTTCAATTAATTTTAATTGGATCCATAAATCGTGGTTTCTTGGCGTTCTTGGGTCGATTTCAATATTTTGTGGGTTGCGTAGCTACCATTGCTACGTGGTTTGCATCATTTGGTATCAGAGCTTAGGCTCCAAAAATTAAGGTTATATCTTTATTTTGTTTTCTATCCAGTTTGATTTTTATGTTTATCATCGAGTCCCATAAAAATCATCCATATCTTGTTTAGTGTTTTGCGTTCTTCTTGTTCTTGAATTTGTTGAATCTTTAATCCAGAAAATCGTTCCAAATTTTTTTTTTTCAAAAAGTGTTTGTTTTGCTTAATTCTTATCCGAATTAAGTTCCGTTTGTTTTGTCGTGTTCGTTGTCGAATTTTCGGATTTATATAAAAAAAAAAGATTATTTATTTATTTATTTATTCCGAAAATTCACCCAAAACTCAAAAAAAAATAAAAAAAAAAAATTATTTCCATTCAAGAACCACTTTCTTGAATTTCCTTAAATTCTTGAAAATCCTTGCCTTCCAAGTCAAATTAAAATTCTTGATATTCTTTTCTTTCTATTCAAAATTCAAGAATCACTTTCTTGGGATTTTTTTTTAATTTTTGACATTCTCTAAATTTCTTCCATTTATTTTTCGAGCAAGAAAATAAATTTCTTCTTGCTAATTAGTGTCTAGATCATCTATTCTTGAGTTTTCTTGAATTGCCACATAAGGGATGGATTATGATCCGGGTTCGTTGTTCCAAACTAGATGTTATGTGAGTCAGAAGATGTGCAGTTTGGCAATTGATAGAGAGTGCTTCACTAATTTTGCTAATATCACCATGGTTGAAAAATTGGGATTATCTCTAATACCGCACAGTAGACCATATTGTGTGACGTGGATGAGGGAATTTGGGAAGTTCTATGTAACCAAGCAAGTCCTAGTTACTATCACCCGTGGAAAATATATTGATGACGTATTTTGTGATGTAGTGCCTTTAAAGTCTTGTCATATTTTGTTGGGAAAATGATGGAGTCGTATGAGGGAAGCAATATATTATAAGAGTATGCACATATACAGGATTCTTACGAGAGGGGAAACATTCACACTTTATGGATTGACACTCGAGGAAGCACTAGACGATTTGAGGAAGGTAAAAAAAGAGAGTGAGAGGAAAGTTGTAGTGAGATTACAAGAGGAACCTCAGATAGGGATGTTAAGAAGGAGGGAAAGCTGAAACTAGAAACGGTTGATCAAATTCCAAAATTTGAAGTAGAAGATGAAGAATTGGGTAGTAAAGAGGTGAATGAACAAGAAAATAAAATTGTGGAAGAGGTGACTGAGGATGAAGGTGTAGTTGAGACAAAAAATGTAGAAGAAGTTGAAACTAAAAATTTAGAAGAGGTAGTTGAGCTTGAAAATGTGGAGTTAGAAGATGTGGATGAGCTTGAGAGAAAAGAAATAGAAGAGATTGAGCAAGAAGTTGCAACAAAGGAAGGAGGTGAAGAGAAGGACCTTGTTGTTAGGGAAGAGGATTTGGAGATGATATACCATGAGTACAAGGATCCCTATCTTGTACTTTGTGAAACTAACATTTCCCACCCTATTTTGCTTAATTCTTTCTTGCAAATTGAATATACTTGGAGATTTGAGTCACACCACATTTGGCCAAGGAAGTTCATATTTCGACTCGTCCATCCAATCCAAGTATTAGACTATTGGTTGATCCTATGTAATGGAGGCAAAGATTTTCCTTTTGATCCAGGCGGTGCACTGAAATACCATGAACCAAGCTATGATTCGGGACGAATCATCCTGAAGAAGGAGGGAATGATGTGATCCAGATCCCGAATATAAGTCTTCAAGCAACAATGGATGAAAACACATTCTTGGCGACTAAAGAGGCAAGTTTCATGTTGGGCTCAAGTACGAAAATTAAGTTGGAGACCAAGAATAATGAAAATGTTGCAGTCAGGCCATTACGGCCGTAAAAACAATCCTCACTGCCGTAAATTATATTCTGCTTAAAGTTACGACTGTAACCAACATCCATCACGACCGTAACTGTCTCTCTGTCGAAAATAAGATTTCCAGGAAAATTAGACTTACGGCCGTAACCTATCTCACACGGCCGTAAATATGGAGCGGATAGAATTTTGCTGATTTTATTTCCTTTTTCCAGTTTTAGTTATTTTAACTATTTTACTTTAATTAGAATTCTATTTAGAGCCTAATTAGCGGCTAGGTTTATTTTGCTTATTTATACGCTTTTTCTATTCATTGTAAAACAGACTTTAAAGACAACTTTGATATTATAATTGAGAGGCTATTTTGCTTTCACAATCTTATTCTTCATTGGATAAAATCCGAACTTGCGAGTTATTCTTGTTTGTTCAAATCCCGGTGAGAATTATTATTTCTTGTGATCAAGAGGTCAATATATCCCAGTGATTATATTGGTTGCTTGGTTCAATTAATTTTAATTGGATCCATAAATCGTGGTTTCTTGGCGTTCTTGGGTCGATTTCAATATTTTGTGGGTTGCGTAGCTACCATTGCTACGTGGTTTGCATCAGTTACCGTAGGAAAATCCTTCATATAATGTTTCACACATTTTTCATTTACTTTGAAATTTCATTTAGTAGGGTGATATAGCTCAATTGTACCATAAGGAAATACTTGAACTACAGTGAACAATTCCAACCATATAGACTTCAACTTACTCGGAAAGAGTTTTAGCCTGAAGTTGTACAAGAGGATGTGATATCCAACCTTCAGCATTCTATGTTTGATGTTCTTATCATGCCACTGTTTTGTTTTGTCTTTGTAGATGACTGCATTCTCACAGGACTCTCTTCTAAATTTTTCCAATTCATGCATTTGTAATATTCTTGTTTCTTTGGCGTTTTCTAATTCCATATTCAGCATTAAGTGAGATCCCCACCACTAATAATAGCTCGAGGTGCTCCATACCTATTGAATATGTACTTTATGAATTCATCAACCTTTTTCGAATCATAGGTTGGAAAGACATTTGCTTCTACCCATTTCGAAACATAATCCATCGCTACCATAATGTCTCGATTGTTATACGATGGTGAAAAAGGTCCCATGATGTCAATGTCCCAAACGTCAAAGATTTCAACTTTCAATATATTGTTGATGGTATTGAAATTGAAGAAAATTGGTAATAGAATTGTTTTGGTACAAAGTTTTCTTGGTAGTACTAGGATCTGAGAATATAAGATATATGGATGTTATGAGTAGTACAAAACTATGGTAAGCCAAATTTATTTTTAACTATGACTTGAAATCTAAACTGAGAAGAAATTCAAAAAGAGTTAAAATACAATGATCAAGCTCAAAATAGATTTGATTTAATGGCACAAACTTTTAGAGCAAAACTTGAGGTCTTGAAAGAAGATCTTTAAAAAAAGGATTTTTTTGGACCGACTTATATATATATAAATTGAAGTTTTAAAAAATGGGCTTCCACATGTGCATTTTTTATTAGTTTTGAAGAAAATGTGCCAAAATTATTACTCCTCATTTGATTGTTAAGTTTTTCAGTGCTGAAATCCTTTCTTACCTTAGCTCTCTTGTGATAAAGACATATGATGTATGATCCATGTGATAATTTAAAACTTACTAATGTTTGTATGAAGAAAAACAATAAATTTAAATATGGTTTCCCAAAAAATTATAGTAATAAAATAGTTGTAGGGAACAATTCTTATCCTATGTGCCTGCTTCGTAATAATGGTGTTAATATTAAGGTGAGAAATCAATTTTTGGATAATAGATGGGTTATTCCATATAATTCATATTTGTTAGCAAAATATAATTGTCATATTAATGTTGGATTTTTTCGTCAATCCAAGTTGTTAAGTATATTTATATATATAGATCGTAAAAAAAAAAAAAAAAAAAAAAAAAAATTAGTTTTACAATAATTAATGAAAATGTTGATGATGAAATAAAGATGCATCACCCACCGAGTTGGGTTTCACCTCCAAAAGTATTATGGAAAATATTAGAGTTTCCTTTAAATGATATGAGTCCCCGTTGTATAGAGATTTTCTAGAATATTTTGTATGTGATTCAAAAGTAAAATTTTGGTATTAAAGAAAGAACAAGATTGCTGTAATAGGAAGAATTGTTTTTGTCAGTATTACTAAAGGAAAAAGATATTATTTAAGAAAGTTATTAAATCATGTTAAAGGAGGAACATTGCATGGTGATTTAAAAATTGTTAACGAACTTCAGGATTCGTCATTTCGTAAAGCTGCATTATTACGTGGTTTGCTTAATGGAGATACCGACTCTCATTTATGTATCAATGAAGCTTTCTAGTATGAAATGCCGAATACATTGCGTCAGCTATTTGCCACAATTTTAACGCAATGTAATTCTCATGATCCAGAGAAACTATTGAATGACTTTAAAGAGCACATGCTTGAAGATTAGTGCATAATGAAATTTCTATAACTAAAGCGGAGATAAAGACTTTACTTGATTTAGGATAAAGTTTACAATATTTTGAGAAGACAATTCACAACTTTCATTTGATAAAAAAAAATAAAAAAAAAAATAAAAAATAAAAAATCATGCACTATTAGAAGATGTAAGTTTTTTAGAACTCGTTCTAATGAGTTAGAAATAGTTATTTCTAATAATGATTTATTAACTAAAAGCGGTTGAATTTAGAACAAAGAAAAGCATATGATATGAGTTTAGACATTGTTCTACAGAAGAATAATGTTATGTATTTTGTTGATGATCCTCGTTGAACATTAAAGAAATTTTTGCATCGATTACTGCTTGCTACTATGAGATCACGTGGAATGATTGGATTGACAACAATGTTATGTGGAGTGACTGTTGGATCGCTTCCTAATGGTAAAAATGCTCGGGTTCGATTTAAAATTCCTATCTCAATCAGCAATGATGCAACATGTCCAATAAGTAAACAATATACTTTGGCTGACCTATTTCGAATAACGTGACTAATATTATGGAATGATGCACCCGTGCTGAATAGATTTGATTTTGAACTTGTGAGTAGAATGTTGCTAGATATTTGTGATCGTCAGTTGCCATTTAGTGAAAAATTCTTGTGATGAGATAATATTTTCGTTAATTTTTACTCGTTCAAAGAGGTCGAAAACATGATATAATTGATGCAACGCTTATTAATTCATATTTATGGCCTTCCGTGCTAAAAAATAAACTTGATTCAAGTTATGAGAGGTAAATTGGATTTGAATTTTTATAATTATTTATCACGGATTAGGAATTGAACGGTACCACTGCATTGTTATGAGAGGATAAAAATATCCCCAAACATGATTATACATTATGATAATGAAACAAATTCAATACATGCCTTGATACATATTAATGATATTAATAATAAAGTAATTTTAAGTCCAAAAAATGAATATGCTCATAGAATGTTTTCCATATATTATAGTTTTGATGAAACAATGGATAATAATGATCAAAGTTTTAATGAAGATTTCTTGAATTCATTCACTCCTACAGTTGAAAATAAATTGTTTTATAATATTGTTGAGAAATATGAATTTATCTGGAGGTTTGTGTAATGGAACTAGACTTAGTAAAAGTTTTGATCGAAATGTAATTAATGCCGAGATTGTAGTTGGAGAATATAAAAGAAATAATGTCTTTTTGCCTCCAATACCTTTTGTGCCTCTAGAAAAATGAAAGAACTCCATTTAGTTTTAAAAGAACCCGATTTCCTATCCCTGTGCGCCTCGTAATGACTATAAATAAAGCTCATGAACAAACACTAGATTTTGTTAGATTGTGCTTTCATGAACCTGTTTCACATGAAAAATTATATGTAGCACAATCTAGATCTAGAATAAGTGAATGTATCAAAGTACTCGTGAAACCACTTTACCAAATTGAATAAGACTTTTCTGGAAAAAGGTTAGATGCATGCTTATTAGTTTTGGACTCCCTAAACTATTTTAGGGTGAAGTTGTAAACAAATGCTTCATATATGATAAATAAATGTCCTAATAAATCCCTAAATAATGAAACTCCATATCATATTTGGAATGGCATCCTGCTGACTATTCTAGACTAAGAAAATTTGGATGTGTAGCATATGCACATTAGAATGAAGGTAAACCGGAACCAAGATCTATTATTGGAGTTTTTTTGGGATATGGAGAGAAGGTTATATGGTATAGGATTTGGTTAAAAGATCATGGTGTATAGAAAGTCATTATAAGCAGAAATGTGATATTTAATGAAAATGACACGTCTTGCTTAAAATATAAAACTTAAACTCACCTTGACACAAATCAAGTTAAGACCATTATGCTATCTGACCCTAGTTCTTGGGACTTAAATCCTAAAAATAATGATCAACCTGAGGTGGATCAAGCTCAAGATCAAAATAATATACTTGAAATCGAAACTGCGAAAAAAATATTGACAATAATCCCTTAGGGGATTACTAGCTTGCCAGGGATAGGATCGTAAGGGAAACTAGACCACTTACTAGATCTGTTGAGACAGATTTTTCTCCTGCCTTAAATGTACATATTTTAGACCTGACTTTTGTGAGGAAGCCATAACCTGCAGAGGTGCAAATCTCTGGTTAGCTTCCATGAATGAAGAGATCAATTCATTAATGAAGAATAATACATGGACCCTAGCTAAAATACCTAAGGATCAAAAGATAATTTACTGTAAATGAATTTACAAAATAAAAGAAGGTGAATCTAAAGATAACAGTGTTAGGTATAATGTTAGGTTAGTTGTAAAATGTTTACACAAAGAGAATGAATAGATTATAATGAAATCTTCTCTGCTTTTCTTAAATACACCTCAATCACGATTCTGTTGTCTCTTATAGTTCAATATGATTTTGAATTAGAATATCTGGATGTAAAAACTGCGTTTTTAAATAGAAACATGGAAGAAAAGAATTATATGTCTCAACAAAAATTTTTGTAAAAAAAAGAAAAGAAAGCTTGAAGTGTCTTTTACATAAATCTTTATGTGGTTTGAAACACGCACTTAGACAATGGTACAAAAGATTTGATACTTTTAGAAATGGTCTTGCTTTCAATAAAAATGAGTATGATCCATGTTTCTATTATAAAGGTAATGGTGGTTCAAATTCTTGCTATCTATTATCGTATGTTGATGATACGTTACTTGCCATCTGTAACATAGTTGAAACAAATAACATAAAACAGAAACTTAATCTGGAATTTGAAATGAAGGAATTAGGGCCAGATAGAAGGATATTAGATATTGATGCTATAAAAATTCCTAACCTTGACGTGGCAAGATCTGGAATTGTTTGGTCACTGGAAAAGATGAATAAATTCACCTTGGATGACCTGCAAAAAAGGCTAGGAGGATTCTTTCCGTCGCCCCTTTGGTGTGAGAATTAGTTTTATGGAGAGAGAAATATGTAACTGGAAAACTATATTAATGATGAATGAATCATATTCGATTAGATGAGCTGTATTTATAGGGCTCAAAAGCCCGTAATCTTCTTCTATTATGAGAAGGAGTCCTCTTTGCGTAAGCTTACCTTTTAAGAGAAGAATCCTTATAAGGATTGAACTTCCTTTTTTTGGGATATTTCCTTATGGGAAGTGCCTTATTTTAGGGCCTACGAATGTGGCCCATTCATGAGGCTCATGGACAAGGAATGACTCGAGGCGAACTTGCATTGGATTTTGGTGTGATGAGACCAGGATCAGCCGACCTGAGAAAGCCATGGTACAGCAATATAGGGATGTGGTCTGGGAATGTGCTCGGGCATGATGGCCGACCTATGGGCATGTGAAGGGGATGATCCTATGAGGTCAGGTAATATGGTCGGTCTGAAGCTCTTGTCATGGAAGACCTGTAATATTCAAGCACATGGCCCATAACCCTATTCTTAAATTATATGATCGAAAATTCATATTGATCATTGGCCCCCGTGTATCAGAGATCGGGAGAAGATTTCTGGGTGCATGCGTATCTGACAGCTATCATACGTTTTTGCCAACTAATGGACTTTAATGCTTTGATGCAATGAATAGTCCTCTTTTAGATATATGACAAGTGGCAGGAGTTAGGTGGAGATTTTGAAATGTTTCCCAACAATTTTGTCTATATATATGTGGTCCCCATAATCTCATTCTTTTTACTTTGCGAATTTGTGAGAGATCAGAGGACTCCTAGGACAACTACCACGACTTCTCCTTGTACAAAAAATTACTAGCACTTTAGGTAAGCTTGACCTATCCCGAACCTTGTTAATTTTATTATTTATTCTAAGAAGATATGGTGAGGCAAGTTACAGTGGATGACCTGAGGGAGGTAGAAAACAGAAGAACCTTTATAGGTCGAGCCTTTAGATTTCTACCAGCCTCGACCTAGCCCTCACGAAGGTGAGTTCGACAACGGGGAAGAGGTTGAGGATAATCCTTAGGTAGGTAGGGAATTGAGACAGACCGAACTTCAACTCCCGACCTATTATAAAAAAAATGAAAGAACATATGGTCGAGGTAGACAGGAGGAGGTATAAGTTGGCAGATAGATATATTGGTAGGGTCTCGGACAAAGACGGGCTTTATTACCATTGCCTGGAATGGGAGATGGTTGTGTATCATGAGGCATTAATGGCCGAACTTAGGTTTCCTTTGCACCACTTCTTTGTGAACTTCTTGCTGACCTCGAGCATATTGTCGGTTCGCTCGCCCCTAATGGGTGGAGGATCCTTGTATATTTTTTCGTCTTGTGTAGGAGTCTAGGAATAGAACCAATAGTTAACCTTTGCAAATGCCTTTTAGAGCTTAAGTATTTGCCCCGGTACAACTGTTTTGTATATTTGTGCGGGAATGACCGATTTGAGGTTCCCTAGGTTTCTTCCTCTATCAAGTATTAAGTACTGGGAGGAAAAAATTTTCTTCATTAAATCGAGAGATGGAGAGAACCTTTTTTAGCAAACCTTTAGAAGACCTGATGTTGATAGTTATTGTTGAATCCGGGCCCAAAGAAAGGTACAGTGATCCACCAGAAAGGGCCCAATAGTGGCCCGACGGACCTTGACCCATGGCTAAGGCCTAAAATATCACATTGGGACGAATGCCGAGGTGGTACGTCAAGCAAACCTCTTTAGCCGACCTGCTTAACGCCTAGCCGATGTGCTTTATACTCAGCCGGGGCGCTTTATGGCGTTGACCAGAAGAGAGATGGAGTCAGTGATGGGACACTGCCTTGAAAAAGGCTTGGAGCAGTGAGATAAACGTCTATCTACCCTTGAAAGGTAAACTAAGACCAGAAATTCCTCTGAAACATGAATGAAAGCGATGGAGATGTTAACCCCCGTAGGGGAAGAAATGACCAGTACAGTGAGGGGGGGCTCCTTAAGGACCTCATGAGAACACCAATGAGGGGGCGGCACAACCTAACCCACCGCGTCGGCACCGTAACCGCCGCATGATGCGAGACATGACTCTCATGGCGGCCCAAATGCTGGAGATGCAGAGGCAGCAGATAGAACAGACTGCTGCAATGAATGTCTTTATGACCAGAGGGTATGTTATGAACGAACCCGTGATGCCTCAGCAATGCCCACAGTCACATTATTCACCATCCGAGGCGGCCACTGCCTCGTATTATTATCAAGATCCACAGGCATATGCCGAGGTGGAATCTGAGCCCTTCTACGGGGAAGGCCCGGAGCATGAAGCACATGAAGAAAAAAACCCACTTCCATCTAGACGCAGGGAGGCTTCTCCCGCAGAATCCGGAAGTGTATTCAGCCTAATAGGAGGGTTATTCAGAGGCCAACGACGGGGGAAAACGGACCCAGGTCGGCACAATGCCACAGAGCCTAGAAATAGGCGGGAGTAACGCGCTGAAGAAGCCTTGTCGCAGGGTCAAATGTATAGGGACCAACATGGTACGGGAGCAGAAAGGTTGGCATCAGCACATGAGCCTAGGAATAGGCAGGAAAGAAGAGCAAAAGCAGTTCGGACAAAATCTCGCAACGAGCTACCAACCCACGAAAGGCTGAACTACGGCCGTGTTTTTCCACCACAAAGGTAAGAGTATGCTCTGCCGCTCTACGACCAATACCATGATCCAATGTACTCCGGTCGCGATGAAAACAGTGAACTGCCCTCTTACGAGTTGGATGATGAAGAGGAAGTAAGTCCCTTCACAGAGGGCCTCCGTAGATGCCCTGTACCTCATGACTTCGAAATGCCAGAAATAGCAAAATACTCTGGCCGAGGTGACCCTGATGATCACCTGTTAAACTACCGCGCCAGCGTGGAAATAGCCGGAGCCACCCCGGCACTGAAATGTAAAGCCTTTGCTTTAACCCTTGAGGGAAGTGCCATACGATGGTATAAAAAACTCCCTCTTGGCAGCATCCACAGTTGAAGAGATATGAAAACGGCTTTTAAAAATGGCTTTGTTTCCTCCAGGCCTGGCCAGCTCCCACTCCAACGCCTTCAGGATCTGAGGCAAGGAAGGGACGAGTCTCTGAAAAATTACCTAGCTACGTTTACTGAAGAGATGCACATCTGTGAAAATATCACAGAAGCGGAGATGTTTTCCGCTTTGAAAGGAGGGCTAGATATGACCAGCATGTTCTGGAGCGATGTCCGAAGCAGGAAACCAAGGGATTACAATGCCCTGGTAGACCTGATGAAGGAGGAGATTTTATCGGAAGAAATGGCTAGGGCCAGAGATAATCACCCCCAAGGGAGATACAACCTTGGATATTCCGGTGAAGCAAACCTCAAGATAGGAGGAAACAAGGATAGGGTCGGCGGTAACCGAGGTGGAGTGCCGCGTCCGTTTCCGGGGACAGGGTCTAGTTATGCGGCGGAAATCACGGAAGCTATCCCCCACTTGCATTCCAATACTCCACCCCATAATCCCCCCACTGCTCAAGGAAGGATGGAAAATGGCTGAAGTGGGAAACAACCCATGATTGGGGCTTACTGCGCCTACCACAGATATTATGGTCACGCAACAGAGGATTGCAGGGAAATCCACATGTTAGCTGACCAGAAGGCGCAGGGGAGAAGGGAAAGTGACTTCTCTCCCGAAACAGGGAGAACTCAAAAATCTGGTGGCCCGAAATTCAACCGAGCTGACAGGAGAGCTCCGTGGAAAAATTCGACTAAAGAAAGGATTGACAATCGTCAAAGAGGCAGGAATAAGGGTCAGGAAACTGCCTCGGTGCATGCTAAAGATACACGGGAACCACCTGTGCCTGTGGCCGACCTCCCTATTCGTGAAATCGACACAATACTGGGAGGCCCTCACCCAGGTGGGAGCACAAACAACTCCCAAAAGAGGTATATAAGAGAGTCCAAGTAGCCCGCCAACGTGAATTATCATATCCATTCACATCCTGTTGGGATGCCTAGGACGGAATCTATCACATTCACCCAAGACGATGCCGTTGGAGTGCACTTCCCTCACAACGACGCATTGGTTATCAGAGTAGTGGTGGCTCGGAATGGGCTATCACGGATGATGGTGGATGATGGTGCCTCGGTAAATGTGATTTACGGGGTAACTTTTGATAAAATGGGGATCAGCACTCCACTCATTCCAGTCCCGGATCCAATATACGAATTCACGGGGGATACCATAACCCCCAGAGGGTCCATAACCCTTATGACTGAAATAGGGCAAGCGCCAACCCTCTCCAGAATCCCTATGGAATTCTTGGTGGTTGACAAAATCTCCTCCTATCATGGCTCAATTGGGAGACCCGGTCTCATTGACTTGGGGGCTGTAACGCATACGAAATACATTTGCATGAAGTTCCCCACGGAGCATGGCGTTGCAACTGTAAGGGGGAGCCAAACTGAGTCACGGGCCTGCTACACGAATGCAATCCGAAAGTTTCAAGATCGGAGCTTGAACATGATAAGCGATGTATCCATGTCCGAGGCTGCTCCAGACCCCGAAAGATTGGGTGAAGGCCCTTCTGGAAGTAAGGATGTTACAATGACACTGGAAGATGACTTAGCAGATCTAGACCCAAGAATGGCAGGTGAAAATTGCTCCACCCCAGCCGAAAGGTTAGAATGCTTCGGTGTAGACCCATTTGATCCAATCAAGGAATTGCAGATCGGATTAGATTCACCAATTGAATACAAAAATCAATTGAAGAGCTTCTTACTCGAAAATCTTGATGCATTCGCATGGAAGCATGGTGACATGGTTGTGATCGATCCTAGAGAGGCCTGTCACAGGCTCCAGATTGATCCCCGAAGCTCTGGGCATAAGCAAAAAGAAGACCTATGAGTTCCGACAAGTACGAGGCCTTGAAAGACGAGGTCACGAGGCTATTGAAAAATGGCTTCATCAGAGAGTCCACCTATCCGAAGTGGGTATCAAACCCTATTTTGGTACCAAAAGACAATGGGAAACTGAGGGTATGTATTGATTTTTCAAACTTGAACCAGGCATGTCCCAAAGACAGTTTTCCACTACCCCGGATTGATCAGTTGGTTGACTCCACAGCAGGGCATGAACTGCTGAGCTTCATGGATGCCTACTCCAGATACAATCAGATCCCCATGTGGGAATCGGACGAGGAGCATACTTCGTTTATTACAGATAGAGGACTCTATTGCTACAAAGCCATGCCATTCGGATTGAAGAATGCGGGAGCTACCTATCAGAGGCTGGTAAATCGCATGTTCTCAGCACAATTAGGAAACACCATGGAGGTATACGTTGACGACATGCTGGTCAAAAGCATGGTCTCCACGGATCATATCCACCATTTGTCAGAGGCCATCAACGTTTTGAGGAAATATCGAATGAAGCTCAACCCGGAGAAGTGCGCTTTTGGGGTAGCATCTGGAAAATTTCTTGGATTCATGGTAAATAATAGGGGAATCGAAGCAAATCCAATAAAATCAATGCTTTGTTAAGAATGCAACCGCCTCGGAATCCAAAAGAAGTGCAAAGCTTAACGGGGAGGATTGCGGCCTTGAATAGATTCGTCTCCAAATCCACTGACAAATGCTTGCCATTTTTCAAGGTCCTAAAGGGGGGAAAGCGATTCCAATGAACACTGGAATGTGAGCAGGCTTTCGCCGACCTGAAAGCATCCCTGGGGCAGCCCCGATTGCTATCAAAACCAAAGGCTGGCGAGCCCCTCTACCTATATTTGGCTGTATCCAAAGAGGCTGTTAGCTCGGTGTTAGTCAGAGAGGAGGATGGGAATCATTTGCCAGTGTATTATGTAAGCAAAGCCATGCTGGATGCCAAGACGCACTACCCAGACATGGAGAAGCTTGCTCTCTCGTTAATTACAGCCTCTCGCAAACTTTGTCCCTACTTTCAGTCACACTCCATACACGTGCTCACCAACTTTCCCATGAGGCAAGTTGTGCAAAAACCAGAAGTTTCTGGGAGGTTACTGAAATGGGCGATAGAAATCAGCCAGTTCGACCTACATTATACGCCTCGGACGCTGTAAAGGGTCAAGCGTTGGCGAATTTCGTAGTTGAATTCACACATCCACCGGAGGTAGAGATGGTTGACAGGACGGATGACAGCCGAGAGTGGAGATTTTTTGTTGATGGGTCCTCGGCTGAAGGGCGGTCTGGTGCGGGAATATTGCTAATAAGCCCAGAGGGATTTAAACTACACAGCGCGATCCGCTTTGAATTCAAAGCCTCAAACAATGTTGCTGAGTATGAGGCGTTGTTAGCCGGGCTAAGACTTGCAAAAGCTTTGAAGATTAAGTCCGTAGTGGCGAACAGCGATTCGCAGCTCGTTGTGAGTCAATTCAATGGGAAATTTTCTGTCAAAGAACCTTCCATGGTTGCTTACTTGAAGAAAGTAAGAGATTTGGCTTTGCACTTCGGAAAAATGGAGTTACAACACATCCCCAGAACAGAAAATTCCAACGCTGATGCTTTGTCCAAGCTAGCAAGCAGCAGTGATTCAGAGTTCCACAATCTGATCCCAGTTGAGCACATGCAGACCTCTTCTATTGAGCCGGGACCGGAGATTTTAGCGATAGAAGAGGAGGAATCCTGAATGAATCCCCTGATAGCGTATTTGAAACATCAGACAGTACCAAGCGAGCAGAAAGCAGCTCGGAAATTGCAAAGACACGCTGCAAAATTCGTACTTTTGGACGACCTACTGTATAAACGGAGTTACACCTCCCCTTTACTGAGATGTGTGGGGCCAGAGGAAGGACAGTATATAATGGGAGAAATCCAAGAGGGCATTTGTGGTAACCATGCCGGGGCGCTATCGCTAGCTCGGAAAGCCCTCAAATAGGGATATTTTTGGCCTACTATGCGAAAGGATTCCCATGACTTCGTGCGCAAGTGCGACAAATGCCAAAGGCACACGACCATACCACATCAGCCGCATCACGAGCTAACTGTGGTGACTAGCCCTTGGCCTTTTGCAAAGTGGGGGGTTGACATTATTGGTCCTATGCCTAGAGGTGTTGGTAACAATTGCTTTGCGATAGTAGCAATTGACTACTTCACCAAGTGGGTCGAAGCGGAACCTTTGATGAGGATCACCGAGGCCAACACTACCAAATTCATTTGGAAAAATATCATATGCCGGTTCGAGATACCACACTCGCTGGTTAGTGACAATGCGAAACAGTTCAAAAACAGAAGCGTCAATGAGTTATGCGACGATTTGGGAATTAAGAAACTGTTCTCATCTCCACATCACCCACAAGCCAACAGACAGGTCGAAACTGTGAACAAGACCATAAAAAATACCCTGAAAAGGAAGTTGGAATCCAAAAAGGGTGCATGGGTAGATGAACTCCCACAAGTGCTATGGGCGCTTCGAACCACCTTGCACACTGCTACTGGTGAAACACCTTTCTCGCTGGCATATGGAGCCCAGGCGGTATGCTCCGTTGAAATTGGAATCCCTTCGCTTCGCCAAATTCATTATGACGAAGTTAGGAACGAGGAAGCGCAAAGGGCCGGTTTAGATTTTCTCATGGAAAAGCGGAGTGATTCCCAATTAGTGATGGCCAGGTACCAGAAAAAGATTGCTCGATACTACAACAAAAGAGTGAAGAGTCGATGCTTTAATATTGGGGACTTAGTCCTCAAAAAGGTTCTTCCTTCAACACAGGAACCAGGAGTAGGGACTCTAGGTCCTAACTGAGAAGGCCCTTACAAAGTCCTTGCCGAGGCGGCACTGTCATATGATTTTATGAAATCGCAAGTGAGTTACGTTGAGGATTACACCAGTTATTAATTAGATAAGTATAATGGATAAACGCAAGTTCCTAAACTACTTTGATGTCAAAAAAGCAAGGGACTTTTATCAGCCCACACTGCGACCTCTTCGTAAAAAACTGAGCGTGCTGACACCATAGAAAAGGGTTCATACAAATTCGCTTGCATAGGTCCTACAAAATGTGATTCAAGAAACGTTCAAATGGTTGACGAAATCAGATCTAACTGGTAAACATAAATGCCTCAAACCACTCAGATCTGAGGGACTATACTCATTCATCATGTAACAAATTTGTAAAGAAATTTGTAAAGACATTTGCGTTTGGAAACATTCAAATTTAACCAAATGTTGTCATATAAACCAAAATCCTTGGTACGTTAAGTTAGTTCATACATACGGATCGCCCTCTTGTGCGAAGTGTTAAACGTTTCCGCACAATTATTGATACCCTTATACATACATTTTGACAAAGCGTTCGCAAGGCATATGTATACTAAGCGCTGTGTGAATAAGTGTAAAAGACAAACGTAAGAATTCTTATATTATTTTGGTTGCAAAAACCACACGCCTCCGCCACAGGAATTCATACAAATCTGTACAAATTTGTAAATGTAAATGTTACAGGGTATAGGGTAAAACTGCTCAAAAAGTTGGTCAAAATCAGATATAACCAACAAACATGAATACATTAAGCTAGTTAGATCTGAGGGACTAAACAGTTTGATACAGTTCCCCGCATATCATCATGCAATTACGAGACAGTTACAATCACAAGGCATCCGCACTTGGAAATACACACGCTTAAACAGTTTGAAACGTTGCTGTCGAAATACTGGGCAAAATATGAATAAGACATTTCATTCATAAAATTAAGGCATTTACAGGTTGAATGAATGTTACATTCACAGTATCAGGTGCCGGGGCACTTACAAAAAAAAAAAAACTAACTAAAACTAAACTGACAAAACAATCAACAATGAAGCAAATGCAGAAGAGGATTATTGTGGAGGAGGGACATCTTCTAAGGAGCCCTTGTCAGATTCATCCAGAGGATCCGCATGAGCATCTTGAGGCTCGGGGTAAAAGGCTTCAATGGAGGATAGGTCCAATGTCGGAAAAGCCTTCTTCACGTCCCCCAAAGCCATCCTAGCCCCTAAGTTCCCAAAGACCCTCTACATAGCCTCATATTCTGGGGTATCTTCGAAAGTATCCTTGAAGTTCTGAACTACCCTCAACACTTCTGCATCCAGAACCTCCTTCACCCTAGATGCAATGGTATGCTCCAGTGCCTCAGCAATTCTGGAGTCAATATGTTTCTCCAGGGAAGTATAATCCTCCTAAGCCTTCTTCCTAGCCTCCAGCTCCCTCCCCAGTTTTTCATTAACTGCTGCCACCTCAGCTTCCAGCTTCAGCTTGGCCGCGTTAGTGGCGGCCAGAGCCTTGGAGGTGATTGACTGCGCTCGGTTGGAATCATCTAATTTTTTGCACAGAGCCGCCACGTCTGATTCAGAAGACCGGAGATCATGCTTCAGTTTATCATTATCCTCTTAGAGGCGCTTCGCATTAGCCCTCTCTTCTGAAGAAGATTTGCGGGCTATGGACAGTTGGGCCTTGAGGTCATTGATATCCTCGAGCATATTATCAGCATGGCGGAGAGCAGTCTCAGCGTCCCTCTTGTCCCGTTGAGCTACCTCCACGGAGGACTCTACCTCATCAATGAGGGCTAGAGCTCTAGCGTTCATAGCCTTGGAAGCGAGCAGCTTTCGAGATGGAGTGGCACTGGAGGAGAAGGCGGCCCAACCCTCTGTCCAAAACTGGTCAGTAATTAAGGCCGCTCTGGCTAGAGGGGAACTGGGGGAGTCGAACAACGAAGGGCTGAAAGTGACATCTCTGGGGAGGATGCTAGTTTTAATATGATTGAGCTCTTCTGCCCCCTCAGGAGTCACTTCATAATTCAAGCTTGGAATGGACACAGATGGCTCGTCCTCCAAGTCTTCGGCTATTGGTGGCGGAGATGCGGATGTGGAATCCTTGCCTTTACCTCTTCTGAGCCTCTTCAAGGGGGCAGGCTCCTCCTCAAGCGCATGCTCAAATATGTCTTCAGACAAGAAAGGTGGTACTGAGGCATCCTTAGTCTCCCTGCCCCTCTTGGATCCGCCTCTATCTGACCTTTTCCCCTTTCCTTTGGCAATGCCTCTTTCAGGATCTGCCTCCCCAGCAATGTTGGGCTGTTGGGGACCCACTGGCAGCAGAGTGGGCGGTGGCAGTAGAGCTGGAAGAGATCCCTGGAGTTGGGCAGTAGACTTCTCAGATACTTCCTTTGCCACCCCAACTTGCAGGTCGGCCAAAACCGCTTTCTGCTTTCTTTCAACCTCGCTCCCTGGCACAGAGCCGGAGGGATCTTCGTAGCCATGAGGCCCTTTAGAGAAATCTTCGGGAATTCTTTGGAACATGGCAAGGAAAGGAGGAAAATGGGGTTATGAACGGAAAAGAACACAAGATGTAACAGCAATAGGGAGGCGAACTTACTCATGGCTCGCATAAGACCGTGCTTAACGAATAATTTGTTCTGTTGGATGACCCCTTGGAAAGTGCTCTTGTAGGCAAACAGGCGCCTTACTGCCACTAGATCTGCGTCAGGGAGGAGACGGGAAAAAGTGTCCCCTGCCATAATCCAAAAATATGTTAGGAAGCAGTCAAGAAAAGTGACTATAGATGAAAGAGCAAAAGACGCGTGACACTTAAAGACTCTAAAACAAGTACAAGACTCACTAGGTAGGGAAAGAGTTCGGGGAACTGTAATTTCTGGACTGGGGTCCACCGGGGAGCTCTGCCACTCCCCAGCAACCCGGAACCACTGGTTCCTCCAGTTCTTTATTGAGGTCGGATGATCGGTGATAACTGGAGGATACGACCCCCTGGGAGACAAGTAATACCAGTCCTTGACATCCAATCTCACATCTCTCTCCCTTCTAACTGATTTCTTCAAGGTGTAGAGGGTATGAATGATGTGTAGTGAGATAGGTCTGGGTTGACCTCTTGCCACACCAACCAAGTACCCACGGCCTGGGTCCAGAAGTTGGGGGCCAGCTGGTAGGGGCACATGTTATAACTCCTGAGCAGCGCCCTGAAGAAGGGGTGCATGGGCAGCCTCATCCCGCAAGAAAGAGCGTCGTAGCATATGGCTGCTCGACCTGAAGGAGGGCTGTAGGGTCGGAAAGAAGATGTAGGGTGCACCAACTGAACCCCTTCTGGAATTCTGAATTTTTCCGAAGCCCCAGCCAAGTCAACCTTCGGATCTCAGTAGAAACCTCGCTGCTCTCCCATGACTCTGGGTTTGGATCAGGATCGACGTGATAGCCCGAAGCTTGTTTAACCTGATCGACCCAATCCTCCACTTGGGCAATCTCCTCCGCAGTCAGACTCAACTCTTCCCTGTGTGCCCTAAATGGGACCCTAACGACTAAGCCGAGGTCCTGGTGACCTGAAGAAGAGCCCACCGCCTCTTCTCTCCCCAAGTCCCTATCTCGTTTGCTCCGAAGCTCTCTCAAAGATGCCTCTTCCTCGGATGACAGATGGGCCATGTAGTTTTGATCTTTTTCTTCTTCACTGTCAGAATCACTCAAATAAATTATAACACTGATTTTCCTGTTCCTCCTCTTAATCTGCTCCCTAAAGAAGTGAGAACTAAAAACTGATAAAGATATGGGGCAGAAACCTCTGACAGGAATCGCCATTGCAAACACTTCCTGTGAACCAGTTCCCCCAACTCTTTCCATTTTTTCTTTTGTTTTAAAGATGGGTCAGACTCATCAAAAAGATAAAAGAAAAACGCGGAATAAAATTCTCAAACCCATAGTGAGAAACTAAAAGATAGAAAGGTTTTGCGCATACAAAGGAAAAGAAATTTACCTTTAAAAACTGGATGTTCAAGGTTGTGCACTCGAAAGGGAAAACACGCCAAGGGAAAATGTTGGGTAATGGAAACAATTTGCCGGGTGAATAATTATAAGGAAGCGCTGGGAGACGAAAAGCAAGTAGAAGATAGAATACTGCAATCTCTTGTGAAACAAGGTACTGCGAAAACTCTGAGAAGCGGGTAAAGGAGAAATGCAGGAATGAAGGAGTCTTTATAAAGAACCCAATAGTCCCAAATCCTTGATCTTTGAGCCTCATGATTAATTTGACAACCTGCGTCTCTTGGGGGGAGGGTTAATTACTGCGCCAGCTGCAGGCATAAAGAAAGAAACCCTTCAGCTGCCCAAGTGTTCACCACGCGCGATGACGTGTCCCCCTCCATACTCCTCATTGTTATTGGAAACAGATACCAATAGCCCCTTTGAATTAAACGCGCCGCCTAAGAAACGCGCTAGTACGATCCCGACCCCATTTAGGAGGAAAAATCCGAGGCAGAAGGCCGGCTATAATATGGATCCGAACCTTACATAAGGAATGCCATTATTGACCCCCTAAAAAGTTACTTCAGTGAAATCATGGAAAATCCTACACGACCATGAATGATCCCTTCGGATTTGAGGGACTAGTGTTGAATCCGGGCCCAAAGAAAGGTACAGTGATCCACCAGCAAGGGCCCAATAGTGGCCCAACAGACCTTGACCCATGGCTAAGGCCTAAAATATCACCTTGGGACGAATGCCGAGGTGGTACGTCAAGCAAACCTCTTTAGCCGACCTACTTAACGCCTAGCCGATGTGCTTTATACTCAGCCGGGGTGCTTTATGGCGTTGACCAGAAGAGAGATGGAGTCAGTGATGGGACACTGCCTTTACCGAGACGTGACAGGCGCCCATCCCCTACGAAATATAGCAATGATTACAGTCAAAAAGCAAGGTTGTCACGTCCAAGAGCTAGGGTGAAGACAAGTGTAAAGTATGCCACGTGTCATGATCCGAGACAACAAGTTCCTCTATAAATGAAGCGCGATTATCTCCAAGTTAGGGGTTAGCAATTTCTCACTCTTAACAATATATTTCTCTAACTCCCTTTTCTCTCTTTTACACACTTATATTCCCTGCACCCAATATATATTCGCCTAAAATGAGTACTGACTTAGGCATCGGAGTGTAAACGGGAGCCACCTCGGCCCCCTTTGCAAGCTGATTGTTTGTCCTAGTGCGCAGGAGATCCACGTGTTCAAGAGAGAGGAGCTGAGACATGTTGGTCCAAGGTCCAGCCGAATTTTGTGGTCAACAGCTATAATAGGGTAGGTAATTTGAGTGAGGAAGCCATAACTGAGCTCATGGTGAATGGAGTGAGGGTGTGCGAATTTGGGTTATTGGCTAAGGAATCCAATGACCTTGTAAATAATGACATTCTTGACTAGCCCGGCCTTAACCTTCAGCCTAGTAGGGTTCGGCCTCTTAAATTACGTGAATAAAAATTACTTCAGTTTTTCCATTCTTTTTTGAGGTCTAACCTTCCTGATCTTATTTTTCACAGGGGATGGCATTCGACTCTGAGGCATTGAAGAATGTTGCCTTGGCTAGAGCCCAGGGTACAAGGGCTAAGCATGTTGAGGATGGGGTCACCTGGAGATGTCCTTAAAAAAGAACGAAGACTGCAGCCTCCGGCCCGGTCCAAACCTCTCAGACTCATGAGGAGGCTCCTCGCCAAAGGACGGATAGGAAGCAGAGAGGGTGGGGACTTTGAGGTCGAGCCAGAGAACCCAACTTTAGCCAACTGTAGGAGGAGGACGCAGGACTCCTTGTACCCAAACCCTGTCAAGAAGTATCAGTATGAGTTAGTCCTGGAGCAAGGGGTCGAGCACATTATGAGCGCTGCTCTACAGGTAAAGATCGTGTAATCTTGTCCTCTTTGGATCCACCTTGTTGCAAGAATTTATCTAACTTTTTATCCCGATCTACAGATGCTTAGCATAACTCCGGGAGTCTCTCTTCAGAGCATTGAGCGTAGCGAGACGGCTAGGTAGCTTGTTCACTCTGTTCAAGACGAGGTTACCTGGGTAAACATAGCAGAGGAGGAGTTGAGGAAGTCTCGGGCTGATTTTGAGGCCACTCTTCAAGAGTGCGAAACGTCCCGAAAAGAAAATGCTCGGTTGGCTAAAGAGCTTCGATAAGCCCAGAAGAATGAGCTCTAGGCTCAGGCTATTGCTGTAGAGGCCTATAAGGGCTCAAAAGAATATAAGCTCGCCTTAGGGACTTATGCGCTTGAGTCCTACACTCAAACTATCAAACAGGCACGAGCTTGGATTCTTTTGAAGGTTCTCGAGCTCAACACGAGTCCACTGGCCGATTTTCCCTTGGGAGCGGACGCCCTCGATCTTACTCAATTTAAGGAGGAGGACTGTGAAGTGGTCGAGGATGATGAAGAGGGCAGTGAGCCCAAGGCTTAAATTTTTTTTTTGTAAAATGTTTTTTGTAATAGTACTCGGGGTATGCCTCATGGACTCGTTGTATTTTTGAATATTATGAATGGCAGTTTTAGTAGTTTTTGCTTTGCACATGCTTTTTACTTGTGTTTTATTTGCCAATAATTTGTAAGGTCGGGAGTGTAGGCTGACGTCGTAAAAAATATTTTTCAAAGAAGGCGTTAAACCTTTTGTATAATTTAAGGAAACTGTTAGTTAGGTCGGGAATTTAGGCCGACCTCGTAAACCTTCTACACAACGATGGGGTCAAACACTTGACTTTTTAGTTTAAGGAAATAGTTTGTCAGGTCAGGCATGTAGGCCGACCTTGTAAACTTATCGTACAAAGAAGGGGTCAAACCCTTGACTTTGCACGTAATTTTAGAAAATAATTGATAGGTCGGGTAAGTAGGCCAACTCTATAGACTTTTTTTACAAAGAAGGGGTCAAACCCTTGACTTTGTGTAATTTGAGGGAATAATTTGTAAGGTCTACACAACGATGGGGTCAAACACTTGACTTTTTAGTTTAAGGAAATAGTTTGTCAGGTCAGGCATGTAGGCCGACCTTGTAAACTTATCGTACAAAGAAGGGGTAAAACCCTTGACTTTGCGCGTAATTTAAAAAAATAATTTATAGGTCGGGTAAGTAGGCCAACTCTATAGACTTTTTGTACAAAGAAGAGATCAAACCCTTAACTTTGTGTAATTTGAGGGAATAATTTGTAAGGTCGGACATCTTGACCGACCTTGTAAATTATTTGTAGGGAAGCGATTTGTAAGGTCTGGCATAAAGGCCGACCTTGAAAATTATTTGTAGGTAAATAATTTATAGTTTCGTGTCATGAGATGGACATCGTAAATTATTTGTAGGGAAATAATTTGTAATGTCTTGCCATGAGATAGACATTGTGAATTATTTGTAGGGAAGTAATTTGTAACATCATGCCATGAGACAGACGTTCTAAATTATTTGTAGGGAAATAATTTGGAACGTCTTGCATTAAGACAGACATTGTAAATTATTTGTAGGAAAATAATTTGTAACGTCATGCCATGAGACAGACATTGTAAATTATTTGTAGAGAAATAATTTGTAACACCATACCATGAGACAAACATTGTAAATTATTTGTAGGAAAATAATTTGTAACGTCTTGCCATGAGACAAAAATTATAAATTATTTGTGGGAGAGTAACTCATAAAGTCATTCTGTATGGCTGACTTTGTAAGTTATTCCAGTACTTGATACAAACATTATAAATTATTTGTAGGAAAATAATTTGTAACGTCTTGTCATGAGATAAACATTATAAATTATTTGTGGGAGAGTAACTCATAAAGTTGTTCTGTATGGCTGACTTTGTGAGTTATTCCAGTATTTGATCTTTTCGCTCTCAATTTCTGGAAGAAACACTTTTATTGAAGAAGGACTAGACTGTGGACCATGTTAAAACCTTACCTAGAAAAAATCATTTGGGAAAAAATCTGGATAAGGAAAAAGAGTACCCGTCCTTGACTCTAAAAGCAGATAAATTGGGTGGCAGGCTTGACAAAAATTATAAATAGACGTGCAAGCCTGTAATTAAAATTAATGCAAAGGGTTCGCAGACCCGACTCTTCTAGACGACTTTTTAATTATTAAGAGGAACTTGCAGGAGAATGATGTCTATTTGTAGTAGGGCTTCAGATTTTCGATGTCCCATGGTCAAGGATGGGGCTTTGAGTCCATGGTTCTCAAACTGTATGAGTCCTTCCTGACCTTTCGAATGATTTCGTGCGGTCCTTTCCAAATAGTTCCTAGCTTCCCAGGTTGGTGACCGGCTTCACTTCGGCGCAAGACAAGATCCCCCATTCTGAAGTCTCTCTTTTTTACTTTGAGGTTAAATTCTTGGACATGGCCTGTTGATAAGCAACTATTCTCAGGGCGGCATTTTCCCTGACTTCTTCCAAGAGATCTAGACTTTCCCTTTCCCCCTCAATATGATCAAGTGATTCTGCAAACATTGCGCCAAAATTGGGAATCGTCACTTGTTGATAAGCAGCTATTCTTAGGGCGGCATTTTCCCTGACTTCTTCCAAGAGATCTAGACTTTCTCTTTGCCCCTCAATATGATCGAGTGATTCTGCAGACATTGCGTGGAAACTGGGAATCGTCACTTCTACTGGAATGGAGGCTTTCATTCCAAAGGCTAGCATGAATGAAGTTTCCTTAGTTGCTATCTTGAATGATGTTTGATTAGTCCATAGAATTTCAGGAAGGAGATTGGGCCAATCACCTGTGGCATCGTCAAGGTGAGTCCTCAGGTCTTGCAAGATAATTCTATTTCTTACCTCTGCCAATCCATTACTGTGCGGGTGTGAAATGGAAGTGAGCTAGTGTTCAATCCCCAAATTCTTGTAGAATTGCTTGAAGGCTTGGCACTCGAACTATCGCCCATTTTCAGTGATCAATGTCCTGAGAAGACCAAAACGACAGATGATTGACTTCCACACAAATGACTCCAACTTTTGTATTGAGATTACAGCGAGAGGTTCTGCTTCTGCCCCTTTTGTGACGTATTCCACATTCACTGCTAAAAACTTAACTTGGCCACGAGCTAATGGAAAAGGTTTGATGTCAATTCCCCATTGTGCAAACGGTTATGAGCACACAATCGAAGAGAGCTCTTCTGCTGGTTGATGTAGTCGGGCACCCATCATAGCATTGCTACAAGCCTAGCACGCTTAACTGTGGAGTTTCTAACGATGGACTTCCGGAAAAGAAGGTGCACCTTGTTGTTATGAGTAATACCTATAATTTCTTTTAAGCTTTTCTGGCCTGAGTGTTATAATTATTGATAAGGGTATTGCGTACTTAGAAATTTGAATAATGTTTAGGGTAAAATAAGTTCGATATTGAAATTGTTTAAATCAACAGTTTGAATATTTTTGGGTAAAACATGTAGGAAAATTTGGACAATTTTTATTCAATTTCAAAAATATTTATATATTTGAATAAAAATATCATAATATTGTTACAACATCAAGTGCATTGCACGTGTTATATACTAGTTACTATAAATGGATCAATATTAAACATTAATAGTGCTATGTAAAATTGCTCAATTTCTATAGAATAACTCGAAAGAAGCAATAAACAAAAATTGACATGACACGTTTTGGTTGTTCTTACCAGGACGAGCATACGAGTTCTGTGTAAAATTGAAAAAATGCACCTATTTCAACTCTGTTTGGTAAAAGAACGTGGTTTATAAATTTATTTATTTATATTTTGAGATAAAATATGTGGTTAAAAATTAGTTTGATAAATTGTGTAGTTTATAACTGGTTTATAAACTAAAAAATGTGGTTTACCAAATGGAAAGAAGTGGTCCAGATTTTTTTTTTTCACATTGGGCTTTTGAAGAGGAATAACTTTGCTTAGTTAATAGAAACATTTCAGAAAAACACATTAATTGGGGACAAAAAATATATATATAAATTTTTGTTTCTAAATATGCTACATTAAGAAAATATCAACATTTATAGTTCTTTGTACCTTCTCCCTTAACATATTGTTTTTAATTTACCCAAGAAAAAAGTTTCCCTTTTATGAAAAGCTTAAAACTGACCCAAAAATATGGTGTCCCCACAATTATTGGCATTTATGATCGCACCATATGTACATTCTCAATCTCAAAGTTGATCTTGTGTCTCATCTAGATTCATTAAAATATGAGGAAATTACAAGTAACCTATTTTTTAAGATTACACTTCAATGATCAGGTTTTAAGTTTAATAACTCTTAATCAGGTGTTAATTAAACTAATTAACACCAATTTATAATATTATTAAATTAAAAATAATTAAACCCCCTTCCTCCCCACCAACCCTAACCTTAACAAAAGCGAGAATAAATGCCAGACCTCTCAGTCTCCCACAAATCAGCGATAATAGCCGCCAAACATGAAGACGGCATCCCAGCCACTAAAATGCCTTGACAATGAAAAAGGCAGTGCTACTTCTTTGCTACATCCAAGGTGTCTTAAAAACGTTACGATTCTTCTTCGTAGTGGCCAACTGTGGCTGCAAAAAATTCCGGTGACTTAAAGTCAGGACCGAAGTTCGGGAGATATGGACACAAGTTACGAAGTAGGTGGTTTTCAGCGAATCCATGGGAAGTACAACTAATTGATACTCACTCACCAACCGCTGTTGAACCCAGCATCCATACACCACCCCTTTTCCTTGAGTTCTCTTTAAATCCCTTTGGTAAGGCTTCTTCTAGTGTCTCTGACTCAAAAGGAGGTTTCAGTGCGGATTAAATGGTATACGATGGGTTTTCAGCGAATCCTGTGAATGTGTGGTCTAGTGGATGTGCGTTAGCAGGATATGTGGTTTTTAGTGCGGTTTGGTGCTTCGATGGATTTGTGTTTTTTAGTGCAATAGTGGTCTTCAGTGTGGTATGGTTTTTAGTGAACCTAGTAGATGTGTGGTGCGGTGGTTTGTGGTTGTGGATGCGGTGGGAGATTAAGGTGGTGGTGGTGCTCCAATGATGTATGGGGTAAGAGTGGGGCATGTGTGGTAGGGGTGTTATCGGAGATGATGGTGTGGTGTGTGGTGGTCTATTTGATTTGATGGCGTGGCGTGGTGTAGTGTGGTGTTTATGGTTGTTGATGAGATATGGTGGTGGTGGTGGTGAGATGACAGTTGTTTGTCGGTGGTCGCTGAGGTCACATATACGAGTCACACGTCACAGGTCACGAGTTACACGTTCAAGTCACATGTCGCATATTCAAGTGGGTTGTCTCATGTTCAAGTCACGTGTCACTCTTCATAGATCGTAGGTCACATTATATAGGCCACATGTCACAATTCATCAAATCACAACATTTCATAAATAAGATTTCACATTTTAGGTCACAACTTACATGTCACACTTCATATGTCATGAGTCAATTATATAGTCACAGATCACACTTCATATGTTCACAGGTCACAATTCATAGATCATACGTCTCATGTTACAATACATCCGATCACATCATGTCATAGGTAATAATCCATATTTCTAGCCACATGTTACGCTTCACATGCCACTAGTCGTTTATATAGTTACAATCACACTTCATATGCTCACATGTCACATGTTAAAGTCATATGTCACATTATATATGTCATAGGTCACAATTTATGCACTGATAAAATGTCGTAGGTAACACTTTATAGTGTGTTATCTAACGTAATCATTACTGTTTATAAACCAATTTATAAACAACACAATTTTCCAAACCATTTTTTAACCATTCAAATTTTCTCTCTACACTTTTCAACCACACATCTTACTTTTTAAACAGTAAAAAAATCGTTTATAAGCTGCTACAGTGTTACCGAACAGAGCATTATATGTCAGGTCACACATCACACTTCAATGTCTCGAGTCATCTCATTTATATGTTCATAGGTCAGACTTTATATGTTCACATGTCACATTTTATTTGTCCATAGATGAGGAGTAATACATTTAAGTTCATAGGTCACAATTCATAAGTTTTAAGCTACATATCACAAGTCATAGTCAACAGGTCACAGATCCAAAAAAACTGGTCAAAGGTAATACCTAAGTTACAAATTATATTTTTGATTGATCTTTACAATATGTTAATTTTTTATGTAGATACACCCATCAGTCCTCTGTGTGTATCTTCAAAAATTGGTGATTATTATTGGCCGTGGTTAGTTGGAGGTGGTGGTGTTGACGATGCACAATCTGTTATAGAAGGGTATGGTGAGGGTTGAGTGGAGTGGGGTGGATTTTTATAATATATTAATTATATTATTTTTCATCTGATGCTTAGATCTTTAAACTATTTTATTTTACTTTAAAATGTAGTATTATGACCACTTGATTTGTGTATCGTTCCCTTAAAATGTTTAATGGAGAACCTGGAGTGAAAATCATTATAAATTTACATGAATATATTTCATACATTAGATTAGACAAGATTGAACACATGAATTAATGTCATCACAATTTTTTTTTAAAATTATATTTATCGCAAATTTAGTTGGATTTATTCGTTTCATCGAAAATTACATTGTGTCCATTGTGGGAACCATATAATTTATACACGCGCCACATGGCAGATGATTATTGGTTTTTCAACCTCAAATACTACCCACCACATATAAGTGGTTGAGCCCGTACCCACTTTCAACTAACAACCACCCACCACGTGGCAAGTGGTAAATGATATGGAGCCTACAATGGATACCATATCTATCTGTTGTTAAAATTTGATAAAATGTGCAGTTAAAAGGGTCAATAAAATTATGCATCACATTAATGTATGATTGAAAATCAATTTTAAGTCTCTGTTCGACAACTGTGATTTAAACCAAAATTTAATTTTTCAAACTACTTTTTAACCACATACATTTTCATTCTAATGTTTAACCACAGATTTTACCTAGAAAATACAAATAAATCAATTTAAACTCATTTAATGGGCCGCCAAACACAATCTTAAATTTTAAAAAGGGTGAAATACATATGTGAGGAGTTTAAAAATGAAATTTAAAATTTAATAAACTTCTGATTTTAATACAAAAATCAGGTTTTTATTTAAAAAATAGGTAATTAAATTATAAATAGGTTGATGTTACAATTATATAATTTATGGTCATAGACACAAATCACAAATTTTATAGACCACAAATTATGAAATCTCTCTATTACAAATTATAAAATAGTTTGGTCATCACTAAATTCTCGGTCACAAATAATAAATTTATAGGTCACGACTTATATTTTATCACAAATCCACAAATTAATCGATTACAAATTATTATATGGCCACAAATCACAAATATTAAAGGTAACGACTTACTTCTCAATCACAAATATTACTCACAACTAATTTCTCAGTCACAAATATTTGGTTACGACTTATTTTTCGATCCAAAATAAAAATGTATAGGTCGTGACTTATTTTCGGTCACAAATTACAAATCTATAGCTCACAACTTATTTTTTTGTTCCAATTTATGAAAATAAAGGTCACAAATATTTTTTTTTTTTTGTCACAAATTACAAATTTTATAGGTCATGACCTTAATTTTTAGAATTTGTAATCGTAATTTTTATTTCTTGGTCAACAATCTTGAATTAATTGGTCATAACTTAACAAATTATGAGTCAAAATTTCTTCGTTGGTTACAAACCATAAATTTCATAAGTTACATTTTTTTCTCATGAAAAAATCATGAATTTTTTAGGTCACAATTTTCACATATCATAAATTTTCTTGATCACGGATCAAAAATCTTATATGTCACAATTTATTAAATTTTTTTGTGACGATTCATTTTTTGGTCACAAATTATAGTTTTAATTGGCCACAATCTATTTCTCGATCAAAAATCACAAATTTTATAGGTCACAAATTATGGTTACATTAATTAATTGATTACAATTTATTTTTGGGTCACAATTATCAAGTTATTATGTCAAAATAATTCAATTAAAGGTCACAAATTATCAAAAATTTTATGTCACAGACTATTTACTAGTCACAAATTACGTATTATTAGTCACACACCATCAGTACCACCACTGATCGTAAAACACTACCACCATTGAGCACCGCCACCACCGACCACCACCACGGCTGCCAACACCTTTACTGACCACAGCAAACACCACCACCACGGCTGCCAAAACCTTTACTGACCACAGCAAACACCACCACCACCACCACCACCACCACAACACCTAACCTCACCACCAACCAACACCACTTCCACCACCATACCTTTCCCCCACAAACACCACCACAAACATATTAATCACCCTACCCTACCTTAACCCCACTCCTCCACCATTACAGCCATCACCACCATAACCAGTACCACTCGGTGGCACCCCAACTACCACCACCACCACCACATCCAATCCATAATCACCTCACCACCAGAACCACCCACCTACCACCATCATCTTCAATCAACTCCACCACCACCACCACCACATCCAATCCATAATCACCTCACCACCAGAGCCACCCACCTACCACCATCATCTTCAATCAACTCCACCACCACCACTATAGCCACCACACCACCTCCAAATCGCCCACCACCATCACTACGACCAGTACCAACATTACCAAAATCACCACCTCATCGCCACTGCCACACCTCACCATCACCGAGAACCACAGCCAAAACATATCAGCCAACCACCGTGCCGCCACCTCACACCACCGCGTCACCATCGCACACCACCATCACACCACTCAACCAAAGCAAAAAAATAAGAAGGAGAAGGAAACAACGGCACTACTGCTAGATCGAAGCAGCTCCTTGCAGCTGCTTCGACACTGTTGTTTCCAGATCAAAGCAACACCTAAGTAGCGACGAAGGCACTGCTTCCATGGAAGCCACGACGCCGCTGCGGAAGTATGGCGGAGGGGAAGTCATGGCGAAGATCCGACGATGTGGCTATTGGAGACGGTGCCGGAGTGGTTTAGAATTTGTAACAGAAGAGAGGGATATGGAGGGATGAAAATTATTAATTATTATTTAAAATATTGAATTAGGACTCAATTTTTGTACAAATAACTTATAAATTTGATTTTTGAGTTGTGAAGTTCAAAAGCATGTGTGTGTAATTTCCACTTTTAAAAATGATGGTTTAACATGTTGCAATTAGTCCATTTCATTTTTTGTCGTTGTTCAGACATAAAAAAATAGGTTACAAGAAGCATAGTTAAGCGACTTTCGAAAATTTTTGTATTCCGTTTGAGGTATCAAAATGATCAAGTCGGACCATTTAGAGACTAGGCCTTATTTGGTAGAAATAAAAATTAAATTTTAATAGATTTTGATAAAATTGATGAATTGTGTTGTTAAAAAGTTATGAATTGCATTAAATTTGTAGATGAAATTAATTATTGACTTTGACTTAAAATTAATTTAAATTAAAATTTATACCAAACAAGGACAAGCAAGGTCTAACAAGTCTCCTCAATGTACACCAGAGCCTAGAGTAACTTGTTTGAAAAGGTATGTTGGCATATGACACCAATTTTGTTGAGTCGATCCCTAGATGTTGGGTATACAAAAAGTCCAACATTAGTTGTGAGAAAAAGAAATTAGGGAAAATTACATGGAGCCCTACATTCTAAATTCCAATTGTAAAAATCAAGTATATATAATTTTTTTTTTTGTTTTAAAAATTAGGTACTAATTACCCGATTAAGATTTACTAATTAAATATTTTATTAACTAAATAATTTATACAACATAATCAAACAACCGTTTCTAAAATCAACTCCTTATTTTAGAAAAAATCAACGCCCTCTCTACCATCCCACCAGATTGTCGGACATCCTTCACTTCGATGTAGTGCCACTGCTAGATGAAATAGGTGCGTCATTTCTATCGAAAAACCTTCACAGTCGACGCTACCACTATCGTGTTAGTGATTGGTGGAGAATTTGTGTGGTTAAGGTTTGCTGCAGGTTTTGGTGACGGAGGGTGGCGAAGGTGGTGGAGCGATCCGTTAGTGGTGAAGGTATGTAAAGTAGTTTTTAGTTGGTGCAATGTGAGTGAGATGGAGGTGGAGGTCATGGTGGTAACGTTGATGATGCACCGTGTTGCTTCAAGGTGGTGGCGATGAAGGTCGAGCCGTTGGTAGGAAGTTTGGAGTTTAGATTTTTGTTCTTGGAGGCTGGAGCTGATCGAAGAATTGTGCCTAGGGATGGGGAAAGCCAAACGGAAGTTGGGGATGGGGGTTTGGGTTTGGGTTTGAGGTTGGGGTTCCTGAATAGTGATTGTGATTAATTATGAATAATTTTGACCAATTATTAATTAATTGAGACCAAAATGTCGACTAAATGTGACTTTGTACAACTTGTGACGAGTATGGAATGTAATCAATTATTAGTTAATTATGACAAAAAATATTGAATAATTGTGATAAAGAAAATCAGTAAATTGTGACTTACCGTGACTTTGTATGACAATTGGACGAGGACGTGATGTGCCCTACAATTGTGTCTACTGTGACCTTGTATGAGCGAACTGTAACCTTGGTTGTGGTGGGGTAAATTTTGTAACTAAATTTGTAAATATAATCAAATTGTGAATTTTTGTGACTAACTATGAATTTGTTGGTGGGGGTGGGATTGAGGTGAAATTTGCGACTAAATTTGTAATTGTGATCGAATTGTAACTTTTTGTGACCAACTATAACTTTGTTAGGTGGGATGTGGTGGGGGTGGGATGAGATTTGCTACTAAATTTGTAATTGTGATCGAGGTGTGACTTTGTGTGACCAGCTGTGACTTTGCGAGTAGGTGGGTGAGTGAATTTTTGCGGCTAAATTTGTAATTGTCACCTAACTGTGACTTTGTATAACCAACTGTGACTTTGTGGGTGGGGTGATTTTGTGACTAAGTTTTTAATTATGATCAAACTATGACTTTATGTGACCGATTGTGATTTCGGGTTGGGTGGGCGTGGGTGGGATGGGGTAGGAGAGACGAATTGTGTGAGTAGGTATTGTTTGGGCTTTTATTTAATATTATATTATATTAATTTTAATTTAATATATAAGTGGTAATTATTTTTAGATTATATATAAAATTATATTTATTTATTACTATTAAGCACTTGAATTAAAAAGAAACAAAAAAACTTAAGTTTGTTTGCTTTAAAAGTGACTAGTAATCGCACCTGTGCGATGAACGAAAGATGTAATTGACAATTATTTGTTGAATAATATGTAAAAATACAATGCCCGACAAAAATAACACAATCACGATTAATAAAAAAAATTACTTGCATACACAAATTGTGGATTATTTATAATTTCTTTTCTCTGTATAAGATTTTTTAATTGATCTAATATCCTTATATAAATAACATAAATTTTCTTAGCACAAAATAAAATAAAAGAGGCAAGTAACTTATATGCATAAATTGTGCATTCATATATAATGAAAAATACTTAGAAAAGTAAAACATAAAATTGCGACTTCCATTTCTTTTAACAGCTAAATTAAATGTTCATTCTCTAGTTTTCTTAATTTATTTAGGCGAAGTAAGATCTGGACACTTAACATATTCTATACTTTAACAATTTTGATTTGATGACCGAAGTTGAGCTTACAGTTAATTGATTTCTAAAGTTGAAATGTTCATAATTTTTAAATCATAAAATGGAATAAAGAGGCTAATAGACATTCACGAAATTAATTAATCGACTTCCCAAATAGTACTATAAAAATTGATACTAACTATCTTAATCCAATAATTGATATTTAAATATATTAAATAAATATTTTATGTCATTACATGTAAAAAAACAACTAAATTACGATCAAAGATTCAAAGTATACAAATACAATTAACTTTATATACAAAAAAAATCATCTATATATCTCAATTTATAAATGAGGGTTTAATCAATAAGACATAAGACATTATCACTTATTCGTATATAATTGAATAATCTTTTTCAATGTTCATTTCTAGACCACACATTCTTTAAAAACATATTTTTCACAATTTCACATACTACTTTTTAAGCACACATTCTAAAAAAAAAAAAAAACCACATTTCAACTTTCATTTTCAACCTCTAAATTGATTGATTTGACAATTATTTTATTTTTTATACCACTTTCCTTCACTTTCAACCACACATTTAAATTTTTTTAATCTATTATCTCTATCAAACATGCTCTTATTCATGGTTTTTAATGTAACATGACTTTTTATTTTTTACCGAGTAGTCGAAGGGTCATGTTACCGAATTTTTTTTTTTTTTTTTTGCATGTTAAATAAAAGTATTAACCATATTCTATTTTTAAATAGAATGAGTTTGCTAACACATTCTATTTTCTTTAAAAATTGAACCAAATGAGTCTATCGAAACCTACAGTTGTAGAAATTAAGTGGATAATTGAATTTACATAGAAAAACCATATATCTATTATTTCTTTCAATTTGATAAGAAAAAGATTTGATATTAATTATTTTGGTCAAATTGAATTTACGTAAGAAATAATAGGTATCATTTTAGGAATTAAATGAAATAAATTAAAAAAATTGGATATAGAAAAAAGTAAAGTATAATTAAATTTTTTACCTTTAGTACATGAGACGACATTACGAATGATATGTTTAAAATTTGCTCTTATTCGTTAACTTGTATTAAACTTCTTGTTGATATCTTGGAATTGACACCTATTTGCATATTTTTTTACTTCAAAATAATGTAATAATTAACAAAAAAAAAATCTATAATTTGACTTTTTGTAGATATTTCTGTTTGGTTACAATGTAGTAGTTTATAAATTGATTCATTTATGATTTTGAGTGTAGACATTAAAAATATTTATAAATATTAATTGGATTGGATTAATTTAATTTTGTTTTAACCCAATTAAGTCCATTAACTAAAGTCCACTAAAGCCCACAAAAAAGAAGCCCATGCATGAGGCCCATCCTACTTTTCAAAAAAAAAAAACCTAACCATTTTATTTATTTAAATATTTAAATAATAAATGTGGTTACAATTCTCTCTATAAATAGGACCGTTGGTCCATGGACCAAAAAAAAATAAAAAAAAATAAAGAGGAAAAGAAAAGCAAGTGAAAAGAACTGTAAGTGAAGAATACAAAAATCCTCTCAAGTTTCAAGCCAAATCCAAATCCAAGAAGATCAAAGTCTTCTTCAAATCAAGCAAGTTCAAATCAATTCCAAGAAGATCAAAGCCTTCTTCAAGGCAAAACAAGTCCAATCCGAAGTCCAAATCCCAAGTTCAAATCCACGTTTCAAGTGCCAAATAAGCAATCTCTCAACAAATCAAATTTTTTTCAGCAAATTCAGAGGTCCAGGAATCAAGCCACGTGGCCCCTTGCCTTCAAACACGCAGATCGTTAATCAGAGGATTTTGTAATTTTGCATTTACAAGAGTTGTCCACTTGTATTTTCTCAAATTCAATTTGTAACAATTTCAGTATTTTAATAATACTTCGAAATTCGTCGTACATTGAGATAAAATGTATGAATGAAAATTGGAGAAAGAAAATGTGTGTGATTAAAAAATGATTTTAGAAGTTGCGTGGTTTATATATTCCATTTATCAAACACTTGCTTATTCAGAAATATATAAATCATTTATTACATGTTGCTAATTGAACTCTCCTAATTCAATTATTAAAATAAATTGATAAAGTTAAGAATCTTCCTAAAATGGAAGGAAAAAATAGGCTGGAAACAGTGTGCGGATTTATGTGACGACTATATTATTATTATATATAATAAAGTGTTGTAATTGTGTACTTTTCCCAAGAAATAAACCACCATATAATTTAAGTGGGCTACTAAACCCATTACCAATTGATTTTCGATTTGAACCTCACTTGAGTATGAGGGTTTGGGACTGGACAAATTGATATTCATGGTCCCAACAAGTGGGATTAGAGTTGGAGAGATTGTTTGTTGGATGCACGATTGGATGGATGTACGGGACTCTCCGAACAACGACAGATGAATCTAGTTGATAAACCTCAAGATGAAGAATTCATGAGGTTTTTCACGATATTGTAGATCCAGGGTAACGTAGTGTGCTCGGACTATGGTGGATTTTGTTGAATGGTGATCTCCCTGGACGTAAGGAGATGTGATGGGAATTATCTTGAGGGAGGGCCATATGAGCCGGGTGTACATCGTGGGCCTTGTTTGATGGAGGGATTGTTGGGTATACAAAAACTCCAACATCGGTTGTGAGGAAAGAAATAAAGGAAAAATGCACAATACCTAGATTCTAAGTTAACTCTTTAAAACTAACAAACTTAATTTTTTTTTTTAAATTCAGGTGTTAAATAATAATTAATAACTATAATATTATATATAATATAAAAATAATTATCATCTATATATTAAATTAAAACTAATATAATATTAAATAATAAAACTCCAACAATACATTTGGTCACAATTACGGTATTACTAGCAAAATTCACCCTACCTCACCCCACCTAAAAACTCACAGTTGGTCACACAAATTCACATTTTAATCACAATTATAAATCTAGTCGCAAGTTTCAATGCCACCTCACCACACCCACCCCATCAGTAAAGACACAGTTGGTCACACAAAGTCGCAGTTGAGCGACAATTACAAATACAGTTGCAAAATTCACCCCACCCTACACAACTCGCAAAGTCATAGTTGTTCACACAAAGTCACAATTTGATCACACAAGGCCATAGTTCAGTCATATGAAGTCGCGACTCGATTGCATAATGTCATAATTTGATTATATGAGGTCACAGTCTGGTCACACGAGGTTACAGTTCAATCACATAAAGTCACAGTTCAATCACACGAGGTCACAGTTCGCTCACACACAGTTACATTTCGGTCACATATAGTCATATTTAACACACCTATAAGTCACATCATGTCCTCGTGCAATAGTCACACAAAGGTATATTTGGTCACAATTTCTAATATAATTGGCTACAATCATCCATAATTTGTCACATATTATTTATTTATTGGTCACAATTTTACACTTTTATTTGATCACGATTAGTTAATATTTCTATCATAATTATCCAATAATTGATCACAATCATCCTTAATTGGTCACATATTATTTATTTATTGATCACAATTTATTCATTTTCTTGGTCACATCTCACATTTATCACAATTCACGCAAAGTTACAATTAGAAAATATTTTGGTCGTATTTACCTAATAATTGGTCACAAACATGATTAAAGTTACCCCACCACTCCACTCCACCCCCACTCCCACACGCACCCCAATCACCAGCCCCAACCTCCCACATTCCAATACTAATTACTTGCATTACTACCACTGTCCCCCAGCTTCCTTCGCCGGCCACCACCACCTTCACCTTCACCTTCACCACCACCAAACTAAAATTACAATTACAACCACCACATAAAAAAACCACCACTGTAAATTGAGCTACCATCGCCCTAATCAACACTTCCACCCACCACACTATAAGACCTGCACCCGGCGCTGCTGCTTTCGTGCACGCGGTGGGTAGAATTAGTGCACAGCAGGTACTGCGCACCGTGGCTCATGCTGCACTGACACACAACATGAACGGCAGCAGCTCCTACTGTTGGCACACAATAGGGGCCGCGCACTGTGGTAGTAAGTGTATCTGCCTCCGCTCTCGCCTCCATGCTGCTGCTGCCACTACACTTAGCTCCGAAATTTGAGAGAGAGTGTGTTTAGAGATGCCAGACTTCAGTTCATACGATAGAGAGAGTAGGTTGGTTGATTTGTTTGGGTTAGGGTTGAGAGTTTTAATTGTAACCATTATTTATTAATTTATTTATTTTTAATTAGTTAATTAAATGAATTAGCACCTACAATTTAGAAAAAAAATTGTACTGCACAAGGTTTTTGAATTGTATCTTTGAAATACAAGTGTCCATGTAATTTTCCCAAGAAATAAACTATCATATAATCTAAGTGGACTACTTCAGCTATTATCAATTACTAGTTTCACACCCGTGCGATACACGGACATATTCCCATCACAATGACTAAATTACATAAAAAGTAAAATTGGAAAAAAAAAGGCCAATGTCAATAAGATTGATCCTGAGATTGCCATGGATTTCGAAGAGGGTGATGAAAGCCTCATAGGCATTTCCTTCATCATCCATGTACCATCATTTTCCAGAAACTCATTTATGGCAGTAAGTATACTTCACCCTTGTATAAATAATGGTAGTGTGAAGTTAACATTTCTATGGGAGTTTAGTCAACATTTCTATGTGGCACTCCCAGTAAACATAAGAGAGAACCTGATCACTCCATGATCATATTACATCATTTCATTTGTGAGACAATCAAGACTCAAATTCATCAATTCAAACCAATTGCAGCTTCGTAGTTGAACTCAATCTCATCGTACATTTCAGTGGATGCTGCGAACAATATATTCCAAAATGTCCACATCCTCTGACTTTGAGAGCAATCGTTGCTGTTGAAGACCAGTTTTTGCTTAAAGAACCAGATAACTCAGAGGCAATCTTACCATCAAAGTGCTCGTCCTTCTTCTATGAACTCAGCTGGACTTCGATTTGCTCCGCAGCACCACCAGAGTTAAACATTTCCAGCAGCCCAATTGGTGCAAAGGAAATGTCTGGTGTAAATATATTGTACATGAAGCAATAGGTTTCTATAGGTTATATCAAATGAATACTAAGAAGCAAATAGATAAGATTTACTCACCTTAATGGGACATATGAGGAAGAGTACATACTCGAGTACTTTAAGCGTCACAGGCAGAGATGTGCCTTTTGGTAAACGAATTATCTCCCCCGATCTATATGCATAGACTATGGCATCTCCATTCTAATCTGGTCCAGCAATTTGAGAAATGGTGTTGACACCAAAGGCTTTAACAGAACTGGTTAAAGTAAATTAAACAAAAACCAACATAATAATATATTGCCAAAAGAGTTTCGAGCTGCAGTCATTATGGAGGTCCATCCTCGATCTTTAAGGAATAAAAGAAACCAAGTCTCATTACAGGGCACATATGACGTACTATCTGACACTCGAACCTATAGCAGAAATTGAGTAATTGCTTCAACCAGATCAGCGCACTTTCATGTGACAGAATCGTGAGATCAAGCATGTGCATCATTTAATCAACATGGTGGTGGGTCAAAAAGAAAAATAATAATGAGCATGCTTGAAGACAGTTTGATGCAAAAATAAAAATTTTGGAAGATGAAACTGCAAGTTTGTTTCCTATTATCAATTATATTTCACCTTTAGAATTTTCCAATGCAATTAATGGGAGAAGAGAATTTTTCCCAAATCCCATATTGCTTAATAAATGATACTCTGGTAAACCAAAGCCTAAAGTCCTTTATAACACGTACAAGAAAAATAATTTTAAAACCTATTACTGCAAAAGTAAAAATTTAGATAGAATGTTAAAATAGCAAATATCAGACATGTTAAAAGAAACAGTTGTACTTGTGAGAGAAGTTGATGTGCAAAAATGGCATACCACACGGTGGAAGGCCTCATTATCAACATCCATGTTGGGACCAGGACCGGGAGGAATTTGTGGACTTGGCATTGCATGAAGATAGTTTGCTTCCCTTGCTAAGAGGATAGTATTCATTGTTCCTATGTTACTACTAACAAAAGGTTGATGCTCATCATGTCGCCATTCACCATCGACGACAAACTTGCACTGCATGACAAGTAACCATAATTCCAAAAGCTACAGTTAATGAGAAATTGGCAAACAATACAAATACACCAGAAAATGTTTCACTTGAAAATACTTGATTGATTGAAATTTCTCAGAATCATTCCATTCTAATAAAATGTTTCTCATCTACCGGAATTAAATAATATTGTTCACCTGGCACTACTTTAGGGAGGAATTGAATGAATTTTAGGTTTCAGATTTTCTTCCCATTTCATAACGCGTTGTTAATCATGAAAAGGTCTAAGGATGTATCTTGTCAAATTAATATTGATTAAAAAAAAGGATACTATTCAATAAGGGGATTTAGAAAGAAAATAAATTAGTTTTCAGAGAAAATCAAACAATAATTTGATACAGATGGATGGATAACCAAAAAAAAGAGGATAAAGGTAGGAGCATCACATAAATCAGATACGTAAATAAAAGATTAATTGTAAATTGCAAAGGATTGATCCTTCTCTTAATCAGTTATTTGATTGCAGCAACCTCGTAGCAAAAACACCTGCCAACAATATAAAAAATTCACAGATTTTATGATCAGTAACAATTTCTTAGCATTCATGTATACTTGTCAACAGTTATTTCCTGTGAACTTTCATTCTCTAATCAATTCATGCATCATGGTTTGACATTATCTAAAACTCAACAGTAATAAATGAATTACATTAATCAACCCTCATGCTGTTTTTTCCTAAGATACCAGATAGCGTCGTTTCCATATACACCATAAGGTAAAACACATAAAATAAGAAAGAATTAATGTTTAGGGCTCGTTTGGTCCCAACTATTTTTTCAAATTTTCATTCAAATTCATTGTCAATCACATATTTCTATGGAACACACAACTTTTCAATCACTTTTCAACCACATATTCTCCCAAAAATCCAAAATTCCTCAAAAAGTCGAAAAAAATGGTTGGGATCAAACGGGCCGTAAATGGTAAAACCATTCTTAGCACAGTCATAATCAATAGGTAAAGATCAACTCAAAGCAATGAGGCATACAAATGATAGAAGCCATAATATTACTACAGCAGGGAAATAAATGAAAGCATGACACCATCACATGCTTGGGTTTCTACACATTGATCACAATACCAAAGCATTTAAACTCTAACTACTCAAAGGAGTCAAAGGTAAAATACATAGCTTCCATCATATTGCTATAAGAAAGAATTTTATGTGCACAAGTGATACATGCGTGCTAGGTATAGGTAAGACCAAATGTATTGTGAATGTGAAACTTGACCAATCCACAAACTGGTCCAGTTTATTGCTGTCTATTTATGTCCTTTAACCAATATTCCTGTGTTTTTTTAACAATTATTTTATGCGCAGAAGAAAAGAGAGACAAAACCACAAAATACTTCTGATCAAATAAGAAAATAAGAAATTTATTTTGATAATGAAGCTTCACAAAAATCCAGCAATACGTAGGAAAAGAAGAAGTGAAAGGTTGCAAATTAAGATGAAAGCCCCACTTTACTCGTCCCTAAAAATATATTGAAACATAAGTTGTCCAGAGTTGATGGTAGAATGTAAAATTAAACAAAATCAGTTAAAAACCAATTATTCTATCAAAGGGATAAAATGAACAGAATAAAATAGGCAAGAACAATTTAAACCTTGTTAATGGCTAGCCTCTGCAATTTGGGGTCCTCGTCAAGAATCAAGTAATCTGGCCTTTGTTCTCCGAATCTCTGCATTGATGGCTGTTAATTCTATGATATTGGCATTTCCTATTTTTCACGAATGTATAATTTAATAAAACATGATTTAATTACTAAATAAGTGTATTTAGTAATTTATTAAGTTCGATTAAATTATGCAATTTATTTCTTATTTTCGAGAAATACATTTTATTGTAAAGATAATGTTCAAGAAAATATTGATATATATTTGATCATAATCTTGGAAATTTTTATCACAATCTCGAAAATATTATGGTAATATTCTTGTGATTATTCTTGACATACAAGCTTATTCAAGATATAGTAAGTATCCTTTTAATATGGTCAAGAATATTTCGATCTTATCTTTACATATGGTTAGATGATCTTGGTCGAAAATCTTGATCATAAAGAACATTGAGTTGGCCGAAAATATGGTTGGTAAATGGTAAGATCTTTCAAGATTTGTCATTATCCTATTTTATGGTAAGATCCTTTAAGATTTATCATTATATTATGGTACGATTTATTTTGAGGATAATTCTCTTACCTTTACTAATTATCTCTACCTTGTTTTGCAGGTTTTAGAGATCTTGTGCAATAAGGAAGCTTGGGAACCAAGAAACCTAATTGCACTATAAAGAGAGGAAAAAGGGGACGTTTTTCTTGCGACGTGAAAATACAAAGAACCGGGTGGAGCTCTACAAAAGTATACGTCCATTTTTAAATATTGAAGCCTATTTTCATGTGTGCACCAATACAAAAGGCTTCAATTGAGTTGTGATATCAACACTCCGGGAGGAGGATTCAATCACTGAGAGAAGGAAAGTATTTCAGCGTGAAGATCAAACGGGAAGTTTGGATCGTGTTCGAACGGGAGTTCGAGGTTGCTGAAAAGGTGTTGCAGATTCAAAGAAAACTACTGAAGAGTGGTGGGACGCCATCTCGCATTACATGCCACAGAAGGATCATGGAGTGATCTATTTCTTGTATGTTTGATAAAGTCTATGTGTAGATTTATCCTGTAATTTAGAGTGACCTGTATAAACTCTTTCCTTATATAGTGATTCGTTTTTGTTCGCAGGATGCGAACCCTGAGTTTTCCCTATTAGGGTTTTTCCCACGTTAAGCTCAAATTATTGTGTTCTTGTCCATTTATAATTTCGCACAAATTATTCTGATTGTTTACATTTTACCATCCAGACGAATCTGCCTTAGCAGGATTCATCTGGTACTGCGCTAAATAACGATTAACGATTTACTGTTAACTGGTTACTGTCTAGACTTGTCTGTAACAATCTGTTTATAAAATTTAGACAACCTCAAATTTTCAATTGGTATCAGAGCGGGTTCACTTCTAGAAAGTGAGATCCGGTTGTCTAAATGGAAAACTCTGCATCTCTTAGGCCACCTCTGTTAACTGGTAGTAACTATGCATATTGGAAAATCCGTATGAAAATTTTTATTCAATCTATTGATGAACGTTGTTGGACTTCTGTTCTTAAAGGTTACACAGCACCCACTGTCACTGCTGGAAGTGTTGTTACAACTATAGCTTATACTGCAGATGAATTAGCTAATGCAAATTGGAATTCTAAGGCACTTAACGCTATTGTTTCTTTGGTTGATCCAGGTCAATTCAGACTCATCTCCTCCTTAAGGACGGCCAAGGAAGCATGGGATGCTTTGAGGATAGCAAACGAAGGAACCAATGCTGTCAAAACCTCCAAGCTGCAGATGATCACTTTAGAATTTGAACAATTATCTATGGAAGAGAAAGAAGACTTCAAAAGCTTCTATGTCAGATTAAGCGATCTCACCAACTCAGCTGAAGCGCTTGGGAAAACCTACTCAAATGAACATATTGTACAAAAGATCCTTAGATCTTTACCAGATAGGTTCCATGCAAAAGTGACAGCAATTGAAGAAAGCAAGGATCTTTCAACCATGCGAGTTGAGGAACTTGTAGGGTCATTGATGACCTATGAGTTAAATCTGGCCCGAAGAAAGAAAGATAAATCACCAGGAATTGCTTTCAAGATGAACAGTGCAAACCAAGACGACTCTGGCGAGACTGACGAAGATGAAAAATTTTGTACTTCTCACCAAACAATTTAAAAGGTTCCTCAAGGGCAATCAAAAAGAAAGGTCCACAAATCTTCAAGGCCAGAATAAAAAACCACAAAAACAATGGAAGAAAAATAATTTCTATCCAAAGAATAATGCCAACACGTCTGAAGGGAAGCCTAGGAGTCGAATCCAATGCAGAGAATGTGAAGGATATGGACACATTGCAGCTGATTTTCCTAATACTCAAAAGAAGGCCAAGGGAAGGAAGGCCATGAATGTTACATGGAGTGATGGAGACTCAGATGAATCTGAATCAGAATCAGACAGCAGCAATTCTGAAAATCAGGTAACTACCTTTACTGCTTTACAACTGTCTGGTGCTGAATCTGGTAACTCTTCTTATGCAGATAAATCCAGATCAAATACTGAAAAATTGAGGAAGGAACTTCAAGATGCAGAAGAGAAGATTCAACTGTTGCAAGCCTTCGCTGAACACAGCAGGAAACGTCAACTGGACGACGTATCTGCAGTCTCAGATGATGAACAAAATGAGGTGAGCAGGTTAAGTTTAGAACTTGCTAACGCACAAGACAAAATCAAGAAGCTGGCACATGGATCCGTTCAGCTTGATGAAATCCTGAATAGTGGCAGACCTGTCAGCCTAAAAACAGGTCTTGGATATGAAGGTAAAAATCATGACCATAAAATAAACTTTGTAAGAGAATCTGGATACAGGTACATGGAACAGAATAAAAATCATACAGATGCATCTACCTTTCATCATCATCAATACAATGCGGCTAGGACTCAAAGCTCACATCCAGCCAGGAACTATGCAAGACGACAATTTCAGCCGAATCTGTACAAGCCAGATAAGTCTGTCCATCAGAACGGCAGGAAATTTCAACCTCGACAGAATCGGCAGGATACATCTGTTTTCCAGGTATTCTGTAATTTTTGTGCTAAATCTGGTCATGATGTATTTAGGTGTCATGAGTACTTGAAGTTAATCAATTCACACAAAAGAAGACTTGTTTCTAGACAAGAGAAGAAAATTCAAACGAATGCTTATGTAGTTCAATTGTCTTTGAGTGCTTTGATTCTTAACACATGGTATTTTGATAGTGGTTGTTCTAGACACATGACAGGTGATCTCTCTCTACTTACACATTTTGAAAAAGGCGAAACAGGTTCTGTTACATTTGGTGATGGCCAAAAGGTAAGATAGATGGATCTGGTATCATCAACATTAAGGGATTACCGACATTAACTAATGTCTTATATGTTATAAGGCTTAAGGAAAATTTGATCAGTGTAGGACAATTGTGTGATGATAACTTGCTTGTCATGTTTTCAAAAGAATATTGCAAGGTTTTAAGCTGTAACAAGAAGTCTAACCCGTTAAAGAGTGTTTTATTTAAGGGAGTTAGATCTGGAGATAAATGCTATACACTCGAGAGTCTCGAAACTTGCAATTCTGTTAAAACCAAAAATGAGAAACTGTGGTACAAAAGATTAGGACACCTAAACTACCATGATCTCATGAAGCTGACCAGACTACAGGCTGTGAGAGGCTTACCCAGCATAAACAATATTCCAGATGAAATCTGTGGTGATTGTCAAAAGGGTAAGCAAATCAAAAGTCAACATAAATCAGGTACATCCATTAATACCTCTCATATACTTGAACTAATTCACATGGATTTGATGGGTCATATCCAAAAGGAAAGTATTGGTGGCAAGAGGTATATTTATGTATGTGTTGATGATTTCTCCAGATACATCTGGGTCGTGTTTATTCGAGATAAATCTGATACCTTTGACAATTTTGTTAATCTTTTTCAGAAATTGAACAATGAAAAGGCAGATGAACAGGTAAGAATCAAAAGGATCAGAAGTGATCATGGAAGAGAATTTGAAAACTCCGAGTTTGCTGATTTTTGTACCCAATACGGGATCAAGCATGAGTACTCGTCCCCAAAGACTCCTCAACAGAATGGAGTGGTGGAAAGGAAAAATAGAACTCTACAAGAGATGGCTCGTGTCATGCTAAATAGCAACAAATTGCCCACGAAATTTTGGGCAGAAGCTATAAACACTGCTTGTTATATTGTCAATAGAGTCATGCTTAGATCTGGAACGAACCAAACTCCATATGAAATTTGGAAGGGTAGAAAACCTAGGGTTGATTACTTTCATGCCTTTGGGAGTAAATGCTACATTTTGAAAGATAGAGAACACCTAGGAAAATTTGACTCAAAATCGGATGATGGAATATTTTTGGGTTATGCTGAAAATAGTAGGGCCTATAGAGTTTACAATCTAAGAACCCATACTATTCTTGAGTCTATTAATGTGAAAGTGGATGACACTAATTGTTTAAATTCTGATTTGAAGGAAGCAGATTGTGATCAGCTGGAAATTCCACCAAAAGAAGGAGCTGGAACTGAAAAATCAGAAGAAGAATAGAATCAAGCTGAAAGTCTCAATGACATTGAAGAATTCGATCAGGATGAGTCTGGGCACCCAGTAATATCTGATGACCCAGATACACCTGATATTGCTGAATCAGAAGCATCGAGACTACCACCTGCTAGGATCCAAAAGGCACATCCACTTGACAACATTCTCACTGATATGTCTAAGAAAAATGTGACCAGAAGAAAATTTGCTGAAATGAGTAACATCTGTCATATGTCTCAAATTGAGCCAAAAAATGTCAAGGAAGCTTTGACAGATGAACACTGGGTACAAGCTATGCAGGAGGAGCTTAACCAATTTGAAAGAAACAATGTCTGGGAGCTGGTTCCAAGTCCTAAAGAAGGTAATGTAATTGGAACCAAATGGATCTTCAAGAATAAGTCAAATGAACAAGGAAATGTGGTAAGAAATAAAGCCAGACTTGTTGCTCAAGGCTATACCCAGATTGAAGGGATAGACTTTGACGAGGCATTTGCTCCGGTAGCCAGACTGGAATCCATCAGGCTGTTGCTAGCTGTGTCCTGCTACATCAACTTCAGAATATTTCAGATGGATGTCAAAAGTGCCTTTCTGAATGGTGTGCTTAATGAGGAAGCCTATGTGGAGCAGCCTCAAGGCTTCACAGATCCATCTCAGCCGGATTATGTCTTTAGACTCAAAAAGGCGTTATATGGGTTGAAACAAGCCCCCGAGCTTGGTATGAAAGGCTCACATCATTCTTGCTGAGCAACGGATACAAAAGGGGAGGAACTGATAAAACTCTTTTCCTTAAGCATCTAAAACCTGGACTAACTGTAGCTCAAATACATGTTGATGACATAGTATTTGGGTCTACATCTAAGTCCAAAATTAATGCATTTATAAATACAATGAAAAGAGAATTTGAAATGAGTATGGTTGGTGAGCTAACCTTCTTTCTTGGTTTGCAGGTACAGCAGGATGAATCTGGCATATTCATATCTCAAGCAAAGTACGCTAAAAATTTAGTGAAGAAATTTGGACTTGAAGATGCAAAGGCAATGAGAACTCCCATGGCGACTACTCTAAAACTTTCAAAGGATGACAGTGGTAAGGATGTAGATCCATCCCTTTACAGAAGCATGATTGGAAGTCTTCTGTATCTTACTGCCAGTAGGCCAGATATATCCTTCAGTGTTGGAGTTTGTGCAAGATATCAAGCTAAACCTAAGGAATCTCATGTTGCTGCTGTGAAAAGAATCATCAGATATGTAAGTGGTACGTTGAATTATGGAATTTGGTTTACAAGAGATACCACTGCCAATCTTGCAGGTTTTTCAGATGCAGACTGGGCTAGGATTGTAGATGATCGAAAGAGTACATCTGGAGGATGTTTCTACATTAGGAACAACTTGGTGGCATGGCTAAGTAGAAAGCAAAATTCAGTGTCACTATCCACAGCCGAAGCCGAATATATAGCAGCTGGGAGTTGATGTACACAACTCCTGTGGATGAAACAAATGTTGGAGGACTATGGAATCTATACAGAACAAGCCACTATGTATTGTGACAACACCAGTGCCATCAATATCTCAAAGAATCCAGTCCAGCACTCCAGAACAAAACATATTGACATCAGACACTACTTCATCAGAGAATTGGTGGAACAAAAGATTATCAATTTGGAGCACATACAGACTGATCTACAGCCGGAAATTTTTTTTACTAAGGCCCTCGATATGTCAAATTTGAAAGCCTTAGGAAACATATTGGAGTATCACCTCCTTCTGAATAGGAACATGCATATTTTAAAAAAAATTGTTTTTATTGCATGTATTTAAATTTTCCTATTCTTATATTAAGTAGATCATGTTTTTGCTTGCAGATATATCTGAGTGCTTGTGGCTGATAACGAGACAGATACGTCTGGCTGATAGCAGTCAACATGTCTCCGGATGAATTTAACTAGCACTCAAATCTGGACAATCCTAAGGATAAGTCACTGTTGTCTATGTCATATGGTTGTTACTGGATGAGATTTTATATTCTGCGTGTAGACCTATGATCTAAATCTTGCTTATAGCATTGCACGCATTTTTCTTATTATCCAAGGGCAGGGCTAGTGGAAAAGAAGGCTGCCTATCCAAGCCAAGTTCATACCCTTTAGCTTCAAAATATGATGAATTGAGATAAATGTGGTAACATTGAAGAAGTAAGGGGAAAACCTAGTAAGATAACTTCTGGGGATTGTGTGAATCTACCAATCCAAGCCAAGTTCATACCCTTCTTCTAACCTAAAGGAGAACATATTGTAAGATAACTTCTGGGGATTGTGTGGAGCTGTTTCCACCTCCAAAAGACATTGCCACAATATAGAAAAAGTCGGCAAGCCGGATTTGAGAAAATGCACTCCTTATAGATTTTGATCGGTCTTATTATGCATTACGGTGACAAGTCGATAAGCCAGGGCAATCATATGATTTGTTGCAGTATGTGGATGACTAAGGATTGCTCGGATCACACACGCACATTAATCAACATAATCTTGCTCGTGGTGGACTGTCTACTGCCAGATATATCTGACTCGACAGATGCCAACAAGTGCTCAGACGTGTCTCAGGTATCCAGATGCATTTAGATTTTTCTTATTCACGAATTTTTAGATTTTATTCTGAAAATCTTTATTTTTAAGGCAGTATATCGTGGGCTAATAAGTGCAAATCTTGCAGAACAAGTCAGTTGATTGTGGAGCCCAATTTTTGGTAATTTGTTCGTTTCCTAATTCTTAACATATTTTGTTTCTATACTTATCTATTTTTTAAGGAAAGAAGTTGACAAGAATAAGGATTCTCCAGTTACCATAATGAACTCTAATTCCTTTCATATTAGACTCCTTCTTAAACCCCAAAAAACCCTCACACTCTTTCATAAAACTTCTCGTCTCAAGACTCAATAACCCCAAAAACTCTCTCTGCAAAACCCTATCTTCCGTCTTCCTCTCTCTCTCTCAAAAATAATAATACAGACATGGCAAGGAGTAAACAAGTCGGAAGAAGGAGAATCATGAGAGGCGGCGGCGAAGCGTCATCTGCACTGAACCCATCTGAGGAGGGAACTCCGAGCCGCGCCATTGTTCCTGCACCGCCTTCCGGCAGCAGCCCAACGCCGACCTCACTCTCCACCGCCAGTACTACTCCTACACCTGCTCTTCTCATGGCCCAAATAAGCAGAAGCACGCCTATTATTCCACAAACCATGGGCGTCAATCTGGACCCCAGTTCAGGAGATCTTGGATTCAACCATATCTCTCCATTGGACATTCGGAGTGAACTGCAGGGAGCCTGAAAACTTGCTGCCATGAATAGTACAAGAGATGCGAAAATTGTGGGTGAAGAAGTTGGAGATGAATCTGGTGAGACTGAATCTAGTGATGAAAAAGAGAAACCAGAGGAGCAGGAAGAATCTGGAGAAGATGAAAAATCTGAAGGAGTAAAGGAAGGAGAAGAATCTGAGGATGAGGCACCACCAGAAGAGCCAGAGGAATCTGAGGATCCAGACGAGTCTGAGCAGCTGGAAGTAGAGTTTGAGAAAGAAGCTGTTATTTCAGACAGGAAAGGAAAACAAAAGGTAGCAACCGCTGTGAGTTCGAAAAAGAAAAAGAGGGACACCGATGCTGGTCCAGTGAGGTCCAGGTTTGATATTTCTTCATTCGTCTGCACACCTATGCAGACAGCAAGAGGTATGTTTACCCCCATTCAGTTTCAAATTTTGGTCATCTGAAGCATACAATGATTTCCAAAAACATATTTCGAGTAAACGATTACATTATGAGTCTAGGGTGACTGTAGGCGAATTTAATGACTTTGAGATTGATGATATAGTGTCACATTTTGGATTGAAAAAATTGACTGATTGCAAGGGAGATATCAATGAGACTATGGTCAAGGAATTTTATGCCAATATCCCCATTGACTATAACTCCAAAAAATGTCTTTTTACCACTTCTCTTTTTGTTAGAGGACAATTGATTAAAATTTTAGCAAAAGAACTTAGGAAGTGGTTAGGCCTGAATGATGATGTGGCTGATGAGGATGAGTCTATGGAAGCCACTAATGATGAAGTTGCTATGGAGTTGTCGGGGGGTAAGATCACGTGGCCAGTAAAAGTGATGTGATCCGGACCAGGCATCGAAGGGCGAAGTCGAGCCATCGGCAATATGATAGTGATCTACGTGCAAAACGGAGTAAGTTCCGTATTGGGGTCGAGCCGAGAAGAAGGACCAATCGAGCCGAATCGAGTAAAAGAAATTATTTATGCAGAAAATCGATTACGGCCGTAAAAGAAGACCTTCACGGCCGTAACCCCTATATTCACGGCCGTAAATCTTACAATCACGGCCGTAATCAATTAACGAGGAAAAAGGATGAATTTTGGCAGAACGAGGCTTACGGCCGTAAGCCTGGAAGTTACGGCCGTAACATGCAAACTGAAGGAATTTCACGGCCGTAAGCATTGTGTCACGGCCGTAAAGAATAACATAAATTTAATCAGAAAGGCCTTTACGGCCGTAAGAGATTTCGTCACGGACGTAAACAAGCAGCGCCAGAGTTTCCAGAATTTTATAATTATTTTATTTCCTTTTAGTTTTTGGTTATTTTCCTATTTTAGAATTTTAGTCTAATTAGAATTCTATTTTGAGTAAATTAGATGCTAGGTTATTTTGCTTATTTATACGCTTTTTCAATTCATTGTAAAGACAGAAAAGTTGAGTTTGATTAATAAAATTTGTGAGAGGATTCTCCAAAATTGAGAGGTTGAGTTTATTCCCTTTTTCTTGAACTTATCAAAGATCCGATCTTTGTGGCGTTCTTCCAGCAAACTTATCAAATATTCGCAAGAATATTTGTGGCGTTTCCGAATTCGAAACTTATCAAGGAAATTGACAAGTCCTTGTGGCGTTCACCAATCTTGGTTCTTCAATCCGCATCGCCATAAATTGCGTCGTGATTGTCGGGTCAAGGTTTTACCGTCGTTCTATCCTTATTTTCGTTGTTTGTCTTGTGTCGGTTCTGATTTAGATCTTTCCTAGGTTTTAATTGTCGTTATTCCGCGTGTTCGACGAGATTCCCCGACTGGGATCTCATCAAAAAGGGTTAAAACAATTGCCCAGGTCTGAAATGTCTAAGAAATATCAAATCCTGCACAAAATTGTTAAGGCAAATTTTGACCAACTAATTCATGATTCGAGTTTTAAGCGAGAATCTGCTAGAACCCTTTTTCTGCTGGGGACCAAACGTAACATTGATCTTGCTACACGAATCTAGAATTCCATCATTGGTAGAGTGTCGGGAAGTGGTCCTAGACAAGGTAACACTTATCTATTGGTTTAAACATGGGTTATTTCACAATTTTTGAATGATTAGGGTATCCAAACATTGGAGGATGATGTGGTGGTCACCCCCAAGGTGTTAAACAGGGCGAGATGCAGAAAAACCTTGGAGGCGCAGACAGGTCAAAAGAAGCAGGTTCTAGATGAAACTACTGGGAGTCAGTTATCAGCTGATACAGATGCCAGGCTCGGTCAGCTGGAAGCAGCAAATAGTGGGATGAAAGCTGATTTTTCTGCCATTGGTGTACGGGTTAAGCGTCTGGAGGACACACTTGATCAGTTGCTTGGAGGGTCTTCAAAAGATGTGGCTCCAGTCGAAGCCAAGGAAAAGAGAAAGGTTGCTTGCAGGATTTGTGAACCATATGGCTTCTCCTCTTTCTCCGAAAAGGGGGAGTAGCATTAGCATGGATGGATGGATATCATCTTTTTAATTTTTCATTTATGCTCTCTATGTGTTATTTTTTTTGATTGTTGATTGTGTTTATCTTGATGCATATCTTGAGGGGGAGTTTTTGATAGGGGAGCTAATTGATTTCTTGTGATCGTAAAAAGATGATTGGTTTCGGAAAAATAGAAAAAGCCAAAGGGGGAGATTGTTAATTCTATGATATTGGCATTTCCTATTTTTCACGAATTTATAATTTAATAAAACTTGATTTAATTACTAAATACGTGTATTTAGTAATTTATTAAGTTCGATTAAATTATGCAATTTATTTCTTATTTTCGAGAAATACATTTTATTGTAAAGATAATGTTCAAGAAAATATTGATATATATTTGATCATAATCTTGAAAATTTTTATCACAATCTCGAAAATATTATGGTAATATTCTTGTGATTATTCTTGACATACAAGCTTATTCAAGATATAGTAAGTATCCTTTTAATATGGTCAAGAATATTTCAATCTTATCTTTACATATGGTTAGATGATCTTGGTCGAAAATCTTGATCATAAAGAACATTGAGTTGGCCGAAAATATGGTTGGTAAATGGTAAGATCTTTTAAGATTTGTCATTATCCTATTTTATGGTAAGATCCTTTAAGATTTATCATTATATTATGGTACGATTTATTTTGAGGATAATTCTCTTACCTTTACTAATTATCTTTACCTTGTTTTGCAGGTTTTAGAGATCTTGTGCAATAAGGAAGCTTGGGAACCAAGAAACCTAATTGCACTATAAAGAGAGGAAAAACGAGACGTTTTTCTTGTGTCGTGAAAATACAAAGAACCGGGTGGAGCTCTACAAAAGTATACGTCCATTTTTAAATATTGAAGCCTATTTTCGTGTGTGCACCAATACAAAAGGCTTCAATTGAGTTGTGATATCAACACTCCGGGAGGAGGATTCAATCACTGAGAGAAGGAAAGTATTTCAGCGTGAAGATCAAACGGGAAGTTTGGATCGTGTTCGAACGGGAGTTCGAGGTTGCTGAAAAGATGTTGCGGATTCAAAGAAAACTACTGAAGAGTGGTGGGACGCCATCTCGCATTACATGCCACAAAAGGATCAGGGAGTGATCTATTTCTTGGATGTTTGATAAAGTCTTTGCGTAGATTTATCCTGTAGTTTAGACTGATCTGTATAAACTCTTTCCTTATATAGTGATTTGTTTTTGTTCGTAGGATGCGAACCATGGGGTTTCCCTGTTAGGATTTTTCCCATGTTAAGCTCAAATCATTGTGTTCTTGTCCATTTATAATTCCGCACAAATTATTCTGATTGTTTACGTTTTACCATCCAGACGAATCTGCCTTAGCAGGATTCATCTGGTACTGCGCTAAATAACGATTAACGATTTACTGTTAACTGGTTACTGTCCAAACTTGCCTGTAACAATCTGTTTATAAAATTTAGACAACCTCAAATTTTCAATGGCAACGACAGATGCCCGATTACTTTCTCTGGAAGCCGTCTCTGATTACACAATAAACAACAAACTGATCAAAATCCATTAACACTTTAAAAATGTTTAAAACAAAAAATTTCGAAACCTGAAGTGCTTTCTCATTGTCAGACTCAACAGAGGTATATGGGGGGGGCATCATCCCCAGAAACACAACACCCAGCCGATTTTCACCTCCGAACTCGCGATGGAACAAATCACAAAAAACACCTAGCAATAATCGAACCAGATTTGAGGCAAATTGGAGAAGAAGAGTAGCATCTAGGCAGGGAAAGTGATTCGATGACCCAAATTCAACAACCATCCAAGAATACCAAGACCTAGTCAACCAAAATCGGAAATAACAGATTCGCAGTTTTCAGCGAATATACTTAACCCTGTGACCCCGCACACCAGATCGAGAGCTAAAGTCAGAATGATGTTGAATCGAGGAAGATAATGAAATTGGTAGTTGAGACATTTAAATTGGTGCAATTAACTTGAGGAAGAAACCGCTTTGAGGCTAGGAAACCGTTTGAGGCATAGGAAGTGGACGTGAGAAACCTGCACTAAATTAATGACCCACAGAATGAGTAGGAAAAATTGTAAAATTGAGCAGTTGCCTGCAAAAGTTTTAATTTGATTTCATCAGATTCTAAAATCAATAATCAATTGAGGTCTGGTCAATAATATATAGATTTTGTTCACATTAAAGAATCTGTTCCAAATTGAAAATTGAAGAAAAGATTCCCAGAATCTCTTCTGTTTTTATTAATATATATAGATTTTTGAGTTGGAACCTCACTTGGATCTGGAAGTTTGAATTTGGGACTGAACAAATTAATATCCATGGTCCCAACGCAAGATTCATCGAGCTTTCAAAATTCGAACGGTTCAATTCATATTATATATCTACTTTTAATTAAGACGTCATAAGACGAGACAATCGATTAAAAAATTGTAGTAATCAAATACTTAAGGAAAGCAGATAAAGTAAGGAAAACTTTGAACACTGCTTTAACTTTTTAATTAATGAATTTCTTAGTGGATTCTACAGCCATCCAGAAGCTCAAATTGAACAATTAATTAATTCTTATAAGTTTAATCATATCTTTTAATGGAATTGTATACTTTTTGTCCCAAATTCGTGATGTGTAAACAGTGACAAGTTAAAGCAGAATGTGACCCTTTTCTCTAAACAGACAGATTAGTTGATGTTTTCAAAACTTTAATCACGACAATGGGTAGAAATGGAAAAATGGTTCCCCGGCTTGAGCCGATTGGGCTCGGCTCAGATAAAGCTCCGGCATAACTTGATTCAAGGCTTGAGATTTCGATCCAAAGTTCAAGCCGAGCTTTTTTTTTAGGGATGAATTTTAACTTGGTTCGGTCCAAGCAGAAAGAAAAAAAAATTTAAAAACTCGGGGATCGGCTCGGCTCAGAAAAGCTCTAAACCTTATTTTGAAGATAAGCTTTGGCTCGACTCGAGTCAAAAAAAGCTCGAGCCAAGATCAAGCCTTGATCTTCGACTAAACTTATTGACATCCCTAACAATGGACTAAACAAATGATGATAAATTTGGCTTCAAAACACTTGCATATTTTCAAAATTGTCTTCTTCTTCCTTTGTTCATTTCCCCCCCAATTATTCATAAATAAAGAGGATAGCAGCACTTTATTGATCGAGCGATCATTTGTTATTCATATTTATCGAATTTATATATTAACATATGTAATGAATATCTATTTAAAAAAAAAAAAAACAAAAGAGGACAATTAATTACAAAAAAAGTACAATTACATATATATATAATTTAAATTGATTTAAAACTTAAAATAAGAAAACAAATTTACATTTAAATTGAATTTGTAATAAGTAAAAAATAGATATATTTGTTGTATATACGCTCAGAATTTTATTAAAACGGGGAGGAAAAGAAAAAATAAATTCGATGAACACTCCTATTTCATTTTCTAGTTTTGAAGAAAAAAATATTTGTGATATTGACAATGTTTTTTTTACAAATTTTTTAAAAAAAGAAAGAAATTGTAATTGATTTTCAAGAATCATTTTTTCTGAATGTTCATCATCAATCACATTCTTTAAAAAAAATCATTTTTTACGATATTTCATATTACTTTTTAACTGTATATTCTAAAATATCACTTTTTAACAAAATCAATTCTCAAAAATGAAAATCAAACGGATAAGTTTCGTATAAACCAATATACAACGTTAAACCATGACCAATGATAATAATTGAAAAGAATTAAAAAAAATCATATATACGGATGATTAAAATATTAAAAATATTCAAAACATATTCAATAATTTTCAATACAACGTGGGTTTTCATTTTCCACAAATTAGTCAAAGAGTCATGTTATGGAGAAATTTTTTTTTATATGTTTTAAATAAACATGTTTGACCATATCATATTTTGAAATAGAATGAATTTGAAAACGTGCCTTTATTTTTATTTTGATAAAAATTAGTTAAACTAATTGTTAAAGTCAGTAATATATACTTTGCATATTTTGATCATTTAAATCTGTATTATTAAACATAAATAAATGAACAAAATGAGTAAATAAATAAATAAATAAAATTAATTTTAAAATGAAAAATGAATTCATCGAAATATGAAGTTGCAAAAATCATTCGTACTTAATTGAATTTACTTAAAAAGCTCGAATATTTATTATTTCTTTTAATTTGATAAGAAAAACAACTCAAATTGAAATTAATTATTTATGACCAAATCAATTTTAGTTAAGAAATTATAAATATCATTGTAGGACTTAAATAAAATAGTTTTGAAATAGTGGGACATTGAAAAAAAGTAAAAGGTATAAAATAAAACTTTTATTTTTAATCTTTAATGTGATTTTAGAGACGACGTGTTTACAGTTGACTCTCACTTGTGAGTTTGTATTAAAGTTCTCATTTAAATCTTCGATTTGACATTCATATTACAATTTTTTTCAATTTTAAAATAATAGTATAATTATCAAAAGTATTTTGATTCATTGAAATACTTTCATTTAAAAAAAAAAAAGACAGTTTAAGTTGAAAAAGTTCCAAAACCTGTTTTTGAAAAGTGAATTCATTTATATGTTATAAGATTTTAATCTAGCATAAAACATGTCATTAATGCAGTGTGTTTAATTTGCACCAACATTATTAGAAGAGCTAGGCAATCAATCTTCGATACTTTCCACCAACATTAAGCCATGTTTGATTGAGTATTTAAGAAATATTTTTTTCAAATATAGGGTCTGTTTGAATGCAAATATGGAATTTTGGTGGGAAAAAAAAATTAGTTTATTGAATTGCAAACAACTTATTTTATCTGGAAAATAAATTCAAGCAATTTAAATGTGTTTGGTTGATAATGAAATTTGACATTTGAAAGTATCGTAAATGTGGAAAATGAATTCTTACTCTCCTCAAGAAAAAACATTTTCTTTGTTTTCAAGGAATATTACGAAAATTGAGATAAGACGAAAAGTAAATTTCATCTAATAAAAATGCAATTAAATGGATCATTTTTGAAATTTCATGAAAAACAATTTCTATGAAAAGTGAATATATTGAACAACTACCCCAATCCCTCTTGCCTTTGACAATACTAGCTGCACTTCTTTTAATGGGCTAATATGATTCATCTAGGCTTGCCGTTGTACTCAACTAGTAATAGCATTAAGTAGGGGTGAACGTGGGTTGAGTTGAGTTGGATCGGGTTGATTTTTTGCCCAATTCGAACTCAACCCACTATGATCGGGTTGATTTTATGATCGGGTTGATAAAAAATCAACACAACCCAGCTCAAGTATAAGTTCAAACCCAACCCAACTCAATTAAGTTTCGGTCGGGTTGGATGGTTTGAGCTTTGGTCCAATTAATAAAAGATCTTGAAATTTTAAAAATTAAGCTCATAAATCAACTATTAACTCAAATCAATTATGTAAAATACAATAAGTTCAAATATAATAAATTGAATACTTGCTAATAAAACTAAAATATGTTCAAAATAAATGTGCTTGAGATTCTTGCAATTTAAATGGTTTTATATTTTTAAAATTTTTGTTGGTTTGGGTTGAGTCGGGTTTTTCACTCAACCCACAACCCAACCCAACCCAACCCAACTAATTTTTTTTTTTGTAGAACCCGAACCCAACCCAATTTTCATCAAAAATCGACCCAACCCGATCGGGTTGGGTTGGACGGTTTTAGCAGGTTGTGCGGGTTAATGTCCACCCCTAGCGTTAAGGAGAACATACCGCATTCAAGGCACATGATGCAGTGACAAATGGCGAATTTTGTGATTGCGTAAGATTACGAGTTCAATTCCTAGTATAAGATGTGGGGACAATCATGATGAGACGTTACCCAAAAAAAAAAAAAAACGGAGTACTTTTCATTTTTAACAATAATTCACTGTTTGAAAAGGATTAAAATCTTGATTTTAGTTTAAGTTAAAGTTAACACGTAATTTCAATCACATATTTTATAGATCTCATTACTTTTCAATTACATATTTTATCAAATTTTATTCAAAATCTTCAAAAAATTTAATTTTAATATTCACCAAACGGTGGCTAATAATGATAATAATAAACTTGACACACTACATTTGGGGAAAATGCCACTTTTCGGTATCTTGTGTTTTTTGGTTTGTAAACGTGTTTATAAATTACATAATTTTTCAAACAACTTTTTGATCACAAACATTTTCTCTTTTCAATTTTTAACCAATTCTTTTTACCTCTAAATTATAAATAAACCAGTTTATAAACTAAACAGTATTACCAAACAGAGGAATTACATAGTTTTAAAAATTACTTTTCAAATGTTACAAAGCTAAAAAAAATTTAAAAACCAGGTGGTAATTAATAAAAATAGGTAATTAAATCTATTTTGCTAATTAAATATGTAATTAAATAAGTTAACTCACATTAACATATAATTTCTGAGTAGAGTCACAAATTAAAAATTTTATATTTCATGAATTATTATCGGTAAAAAGTTGTCAAATTTATCGATTACAAATTTTTAATTTAATCGAAAAAGACTTCTCGATCACAAATCAAACACTTTATAGGTCATAACTTATTCCTGATCATAAATAAAAAAAATTATAGGCTACAACTTTCTCGATCACACATCAAAAGCTTGATAGGCTACGACTAATTTCTCGATCACAAATCACAAATTGTATAGGTCACAATCATTTCTCCATAAAAAATTATCAAATTGATCGTTCACGATTTATTTCTTGATCACAAATTTTATAGGTCACTACTTCTTTCTCGGTCACAAATTACGAATGTTATGAGTCAAAATGGACATGAACTATCAAACTAATCGGTCACAACTTATTTCTCGATCGCAAATTATCAAATTAATCAATCAAGACTTTTTTTGGTCACAAATCTCAAATTTTATAAGTCAATACTTATTTTTCGGTAACAAACATCAAATGTTATAAGTCACAACTTATTTTAAAGTCACAAATTTCAAGTTAATTAGTAACAATTTAACAAATTGTGAGTCACTATTATAAATTCAGTTGCAATCTCAAATATTTTTAGGTTACATATTATTTACCAGTGATAAATTACGAATTTATTGATCACAGACTCCCATAATTGTTTACAGACACTATTAAGTCACCCACTCAATCTAAACTCTTTATTCCACCACCGCAGCATGCCATCGTCACCGGGCACCCCCACCTCCACCTCCACCTCCACCACCTTGCCACCGCCTACACCAACCATCTCTCACAACCTATACCACCAAAAGCACCCCATCGCCACCAAAAATACCACCAAAATCATCGCCTAAAACACATTAAAAGCTAGCTAAAGCATCACCAAAATCATTTACACTACTAACATTAACGACACAGTTGAACTACACCACAATCACCATTACACACAACCACTTCCACAACCTTCACTACCACCTGCACCAACCAGGTCGCCACAACTATCACCACATCTACCTCTAACCAACCACCACTATTACCAACAACCGACCATCAACCACCCACCACAACCCATAGATCGCAGACGGAGACCATCAACCACTCACCACAACGAACAACTCACCCAACAATCGCCATTAAGTCACCACAACCCAAAGATTGCAGACAGAGACCAAGACACCACGCTACCCTTTGGTTGTCTCTATAGCCATAACACTGGTTGTCGTTGCAAAAGCCGCACTTTGACTGTTGCGTTCGTTGAAGACACGCGATGTGTTAAAGGATAAAATTTCACATTGAATAAAGATGAAATCATAAACCAATTTATAAGGTTTTGAGTTACTCCTCTAAACAATGTTAACCTTTTAAGATGAGTTCACAAATCTTAACATGGTATCAAAGCACATTAAGCTCTAACAAGTAATTCGATCCGATTAAGACTCAAAAAAATGAGCACGCAGATTTCAAGATTGGTCTGCTCAAAACGAACCACCATCTTGAGGACACACATTGTAAGGGATAAAATCTTACATCGAATAAAGATAAAAACATAAACTAATTTTTAAGATTTTGGACTACTCCTCTTAATAAGGTTGACTTTTTAAGATGGATCCCCAAAGATCACCAAATCTTAACACGATGGTCACAACGATTGGAACGAAAAACGAAGGTTGAAACGGCATCGTGTGGCCCTAGTTGCTGTTGTAGTGGTGAGGATGTCGTTGCACAAGAAACAGAGTGCTGCTTGAGACGGCAACGCACGCGATGATCACAACGATCACAGTGTCGCTTCTACACGACGGTGACTGTCGATGATAGAGAACGGGGGAGAGAGAAGGGAAATGAGAGAAAGCATTAGGGTTTGAAAAGATATTATAATAGATACAAAAACAATTTTATTTATATATTCCGTATTAATTATATTAATTAAATCTTGTTAACATCCTGATTTTTACATTATATATCTTTTCCACTTTATATTTGAATTGTATATTTTATACGTAAGGTTTCACTTCGTTTTTCCTTATTTCTCTTATGCAAATTCTTTTGTCTTGCCCCGTCCCGATTTTATTACCATGACCTATAAGATTTTCGTGAATATGAGGACTAATGTTTTACTTTACAAAAGTGATGCCATTTAACTTTATCACAAGAAGCATTTTGTTTTTTGTATACACAAATATTTACATAGATGCTTTAATTCCATGACAATAATCAAGGAAGTGGACCTTACGTTTATGACACTTTAAATATGAACTATTATTTTAAGGTATAATATTATAATATTTAGTTGTCTAGATATTTCTTTTACTTTTTCCCAAGGCATAGTTTCTTTAGATTTCCATGCCGACAACCACACTCACTCACTCACTCATTGTTGCAAATTTATACTACATATATTTAAGTTCATTATTAAAAGGGAATTTATCAATTGTATCTTCTAAAAGTCTCAATGTTTTGGTCCAATAAGTTTTAAAATCCGTTAATATAATTAAATTCTAGTGTGGTGATATAAGGGAACAAAATTGACAAAACTTTTCAATCACAATATTATGTATTGCCAAACCTGTCAATCCAATTAATAATTCAGATGATTGCTACCACTGAATAATAACATATTAATTAATTGAATCGATCAATCCAGTTGAATTTAGTAAGAGAAGGAAAACCCGGCCGTTCCTCCCTCACTCCACCCACTTCACTCCCACCCGATTGGTTTGGTACGTGAGTGGTTGTAAATATTTGAAAATCGAACAACAAACTGAACCAATTTGTCCATGTCAAATTTGTTGGGAATTTAACATTAATTCAATCTCTACTTAACTCGTAGGAACTTTTAATATTTAAGAAATAATTGAATAAACAAGATAATAAAACAACACAAAATCTCGAACTGTCAAAGCCTTTGCTACTATATAATAAATTGTTAGAATTATATAACACTGATATTTCACCTGTACAACAACGCACGAAAATTGCTATCCACAATAACGATTTTCATGAGTATTCGTAAACTTAATAGTGGAAAAAAGAAGAAAAATTTATTTATAAATAAATACAACAAAATCGTTAATTCGTCTAACTATAATTTTCAATTGTCACACAAAAAAATAAATGACACAAGAAATATCATTATGATCGAAAGCATATTCCTTGGTTTTTTTTTTTTTTTTTTTTTTAAAGAATTATCAAGCAGCCCATTATATTTATTATCAGTCAACATTCAACCAAATTATTGTAACAAAAAAAAAAAAAAAAATCTCGATTACTCATCCAGACCATTTTTTTTTTTTTTTTGGTGAGAAAATTACTCATCCAAACCTTAGTTTAAGTTAAGAGAAAATATATATATTATATATATATGGGGGGAAAAATTGAGATTTAGAAAGTGACTTTTCATCCCCCCAGAAAAATAACTTTTAATATTAGATAAGAGATTTTTAGTTAAAATCTTTGTTAATTTTAAGTTGGGATCAAAACTATATCTTAAAAAATTGTCAAGAATGTACACATAATTTTTTCCCAAGTCTCTCTCTCTCTCTCTCTCTCTCTCTCTCTCTCTCTCTCTCTCTCACACACACACACACACACACATTTATTAAACATTTTTCTTTAAATCGTTTTTGTATGAGATTTACAAAATATTTTATGTTATTTTCGTAAAATCTTACAACATGTATTTTAATTTAATAAGTTAAGAATGTACTCGAAAATGTAGAAAAAAAAAACATCATTTGACTCTTTCAATGTTATAAAGACAGATATAATTCCTATATATGCTAATTAATATATTTTTTCAGTAAAAAATAAATCATATAAAATAAGTTCATATTAGTTAATAGATTTTTAGCTAAAACATTTGTTAATTTTAAGTTGTAATCAAAATTGTAACTTAAAAAATTGTCCAAAATGTGCACATAATTTATTTCGGAGTGTTTTTCTTTATACATTAAAGGGATGAGAAAAACTTCATATATTCGTAATATTATATAATTTGTGTAAAAGTAATAAAACTTTATATATATATATATATATAGAAAAAATAACATCTACACTTACTATTCCCGTTCTAATATATAAAGTTTTTCTCCTTCCTTTAATATATATGACATGCAACCAATATATAAAGTTTTTTTTCATCCCTTTAACACACACACACACACACACACACATATTTATTAAATATTTTTCTTTAAATCATTTTTGTATGAGATTTACAAAATATATTATATTATTTTTTGTAAAATCTTACAACATGCATTTTAATTTAATAAGTTAAGAACGTACTCGAAAACGTAGAAAAAAATCATTTCTCTTTTAACGTTATAAAGACAGATATAAATTCTTATATATTATACACTAATCAATATATTTTTCCAGTAAAAAAAATCATATAAAATAAATTAATATTAGTTAATAGATTTTTAGCTAAAACATTTGTTAATTTTAAGTTGGGATCAAAATTGTATCTTAAAAAATTATCAAGAATGTACACATAATTCTTTCGGAGTGTTTTTCTTTACATATTAAAGAAATGAGAAAAACTTTATATATTCTTAAAAGTATATAATTTGTGTAAAAGTAATAAAATGGTAAAAAAATTACAAAAAGTACTTCAAGAAATATATATACACACTTACTCGAATCTATAGGGGCGACAAAGTCGCCCCTATAAGATCTGTTAGGTCGTCCCTACATTTATTAAAAAAATGCGCCAACAATTCCCGTCAATATACATATGTACATGGACGATTTTATACCAATAGGGGCGATAAATGTCGCCCCTATAGATTTAGAATCCTATAGGAACGACATTCACGGGTCGCCCCTATAGGTTTCGCGTCTATAGGGGCGACATTATTGTCGTCCCTGCAAGGTCACCCCTGTTGCTCCATTTTCTTGTAGTGACTTCTGTAAAATTTATCATTTCCTTCCCGTACTCAAAATAGACTTGATGTGCTCAAACATGGATGGAAGAGACTAGATGAGCTTTAATGCATTATACATCATCAATCTTGACTCCAATAGATTCTATTTCATAAACAATCTCACTGAAAACACTAACATGGTCTGAGATTTTCTTACCTACATTCATTATCAAAGAATAAAATTTTTCATTTAGATACAAGTGACTTGAAAAACTCTTCATCTAATACAATTCTTCCAATTTTTCCTAAAGTTCCTTAACAGCTGACATTTCATGAATATTTGCAAGAACATTCTTAACCAAATAAAGTTGTATCATACTAAAAATCTTCAAATCCAAATATTTTCAATCTCCACCAGTCTTGCTGGATTCAATTTCTTTTTCTTTGTCAGAAGTCGCAGTTGGTTTTCCTTCAAAGCTTTGTGCACTGAATACATTCCTAACTTGTACTTGCCACAAGTCAAAATTGATTCTTTAAACAAAATTCTCCACGTCGTACTTTTCAGACATATGTTCTTTTGCTCCAAGTTTTTCAAACCACCTGACACTCTTATAGTATTTGTTGGGAATTTAATATCAATTATCTCTACTTAACACACAAGAACTTTTGATGTTCACGAAACAATTAAGTAAACAAGAAAATAAAATAACAACGTAAAATTTAGATTCGTCAAAGCCTTTTTCATTATATAATAAATTATTACAATTATATAGCATTTCTCACTCACCAACTCAAATTCAAGTATTGTACAAAAAATATCCAAGATTTACTACATCTATCAATTTCTACTTTGTACAATTCAAAAAATAAAGATGTTAAACTGCAATTTTTCCTCACAAAACTTTTTAGTTAACATATTCTAAAATAATAAATAACATCACCTATTTATAGGAGTAACTACTACGTCGAAGAGTCCAAAAAAAAAAAAAAAAAAAAAAAAAAAAAATCTCTTTTCTAATCTTAAAAGGAAACCATAAGATTTATTCCAAATAAAATGTTTCATTCAAGATGAAGATGTTATATTGATAAAAATGATGTGGTAGTATTTATTGTAAAATAATATCTAACATGATATCCATTTGTAAAAGTTTTTGCAACTTTTGCTACACACTTTCCATATTAAATACGTCAATTTTGTGTCTATCTTCCTTCTCTATTTTTTCTTCTCTTTCCTCATTTTATACCCTCTCTTCACCTATTTTATCTTTCTTGTCACATCATTTTTTGGAAGATGTATAGCATTAGAGATGGGCTAATATCACTCATTCAAGTTTCCAACTATTGTAAAAAAGAATAATACTCCCTCCATCCCATGAAAATAGAATTGTATTCATTACTTGTCCGTTTCAAATTATAGGTCACTTTCCTTATTGAAAGTTAACATATTTTTAAGTTTTGTAATATGTCCTTCTTTAATATTCATTATTATCAACAACTTTAAAATAATCATATTTATTAGGTTATTTAAAGTAGGAATATATTAGTAAAATATATAAAAAATTTATATGTTCAACTACATTAATTAATTGATATTTTTTTAAAATTATGTGAAAAGAGGAGAAAGCCTATCGGGACAAAGGGAGTATATAAACTCTTCATATTCCAATAACCTATATATATTCATAAAAGACTCAACACTCCAACCAGTTCATACAAGTATATTTTTTCTCCCCGTATCTCGATTTTTAGCTAAAAAACATATTTCGTGATTCCAATACCACATTATTCGTCCAGAAAAAAATGCCACTTTCATAGCATTTCTCTTTTTATTCTATAGATATATATTTATAATATTCACCAAAAAAAAAAAAAAAAAAAAAAATGAATCCTTTACAATCCATTAAGGAGGAAATTCCTGGATCGTGCTCACTGTATTCTGGCGAACCATTAAAGGGTATTCCTCATCCATTGGAGGGGCTCCATGAAACAGGCCCTCCGCCTTTCCTCAAAAAGACTTATGAACTTGTCGATGATCCAAACACCGATGATGTCGTTTCTTGGAGCAAAGGTAACAACAGTTTCATTGTTTTGGATCCACAGGCCTTTGCCATGAATCTTCTTCCTAGGTACTTCAAACATAATAATTTCTCAAGCTTCGTCCGACAGCTTAATACTTATGTAAGTTTTCTCTTTTTAAAATCTTGCTTATTGTACTGTCCAAAATGAGTCGGAATTTGCAGGAAATCAACTTCAATGATTTTTGAGTACTGTAGTGCAAATGGGGTGCCCTAGATTTGGCTGCCATTATTTATATTTATATACATATTCATGAAGGAACTAGAATTTAGTAATATTTGAATATTGTTTTTACCTTTTCAGCACTATTATTCTTTGTTTGTTTGTTTGTTTCTTTGAAAATGGCAAGTTGATGTTACTGTAGGAGTGTAGGCTTTTTGTTTGTTCAATGGCTTTATAGGGAAAGTCTGAAATTTCTAGACTATTCTTCATTATCTGCAGAGCATGTTGTGCTCTATTTTTCGAGTATGTTCCACACCCATATCAAGATTTCCTTTTTACATCCTTTCTGTATAGATCTCAGAAAAGATTTTTGTGATCTTGTGATATTTTTCATAATTTATGTGATTATTTTTAAGTTGTAATCCTATAATTAAATAAAAATAATTCTAGAAAAACATTTTTAATTGAAATTTTTAAGTAATATTGTGATATGGTGAATATACATTGGATCGTGTAAATAATTACCCCCACCACTTACTTTTTCACCCCCAATATATGTGCGTCATCTCACAATGTCACTTAAAAATGTCAATTAAAAATGTCTCCTTAAAATTACTCAATAAATAAAATCAAATTTCTATATAAATTCTTTTGTCTGTTTTGAAAATTTGAATAGATAGTAATGAATCCGTCAACTTGACTAAGCAAGTGCTTGGTAAATAATTTATAAACCGGTTTATAAAGTACACAGTTTTTCAAATCATATTTTAATCACATACATTTTCCTTCTTCTTCAATTTTTTAACCACACATTTTACCTCAAAATTATAAATAAATCAGTTTTTAAACAACTATAGTATTACCAAACGGAGGCAATACAATAGATTGGATGTAGTTTTTGCTATATTTAGTTAGGACATGGTCTCCCTTTCGTGATATTTTTTCATAATTTATGAGATTATTTTGTAATAGATCGATGGTAGTTGCGTCATGATTGGCTTGGCTTTGCTTTGTTTGACGAAGTTTCAATTTTTGTTTATAAACGATACATGAGAATATCTTATTAGATCATTTTTTTTAAAAAGTCAACAAATTCCCACCATTTTTTATTTATAAAAATATGAATCAACGAAGAAATATTGACAAGTCGTTCTTTATAAATAATCATGTATAATCAGATTGTCAAACACATGTTAGGGCATTGTTTCTCTTTCGTGACACTTTTCATAATTTATTATGCAATTATTATTTTGTAATAGTTTGATTATGTAATTAGTATAATCTTTCTTTTTCAAGTTATTAATTTGTATAATTAGTCTTTCTGTGTGATTTATGTTATTTGTTTGAGTATATATAACTAGTAATGTACTGATTGTTTGTATTATGATTTAGTTAGAACATTCTCACTCTTTCGTCATCTTCCTTGTACATTTCTAAATCAATTATATTCATTTTATAGTATTAACAAAATAAATGAAGCATTTAGCATTGTTTCTATATGCATGTGATTGTTCAGGGATTTAGGAAGGTTGATCCAGACAAATGGGAGTTTGCTAATGAAGGGTTTTTGAGAGGACAAAGACATCTTCTGAAAAACATAAGGAGGAGAAAAACATCGTCGAATCCTCAATCTTCACATCAAGGTTTCGATTCGTATGTTGAAGTGGGAAAGTTCGGATTGGATGCGGAAATCGATCAGTTAAGGCGCGATAAACGGATTTTAACTGTGGAATTGGTGAAACTCAGACAACAGCAGCAGAATACTAATGCAGACCTTAAAAGAATGGAACAAAAGCTTAAAGGGACAGAAATGAAGCAACAACAGATGATGAGTTTCTTGGCTAAAGCAATTCAAAATCCTAATTTTCTACTAAAGGTTGTCCAACAGAAGGATAGAAGGAAAGAAATCGAGGAAGCGATTAGTAAGAAGAGGAGGAAGAGAATTGATCACGGCCAAGTCCACGTTGGTGAAGAAACGAACACTTACAATATTGACAACGTTGAAATCGAAGAATTAATGGAGAAAGGAAACAATTATGTTGAATCTCAAGAATATGTTGATATTATTGGAAAATCAAGTGGAACCTCAATGCATATGAATGAAGAACATTTACAGAGAAATGATGATGACACAGAAAATCAAGAAAATACAGACAAGTCATTTGATTTAGGATTTTGGGAAGACTTTATAAATGAGGGCGTTGACGATGAGACTGGGACATTTGTTGAAGTGGGAGAACTTGAAGAAGATGTAGATGTTTTAGCTGAGCAGCTTGGTTTCTTGGTATCTACCCCTAGATAGAAATTTTATTGCATGATTATTGGTTGCATTGGATAACATTAGAAGCAATCAAGGAAGAAAACAATGTACTGTCTAATCCAATAAATCGATTCAGTACTTACGTTTCTAGACATACCTAAACTTGTAAACTATGACGATCGACTAGGTCAAAGGTCGCATAAACTTCATTGCTTTTTCATTTTCCTTTGGATGTAGTTTTCTGAATTTCCTAAGAATTTAAACTGATATCAGGGCTCTTTTGTCAGGGATATAAATTCTATCATTTCATGTTTTTTATTCAAACTCGAGCTATAATTTGATGTTACAAGTAACGTTTTATGTCTACTAACAGTAAGCCCTTGTTTGGTGGAGATTAAAATCAAATTTTTAGTAGTTTTTGGTAGAAGTTGATGAAATGTGTGATTGAAAAGTTATGAGTTCTATAAAATGAGCGATTAAAATTAATTGTTGATTTTGACTTGAAATTAAAATCAGATTTTAACCAGAATCAAAGAGGGGCTATAAGGGATTTGGTCATGCATGTCATAGTCTTGTATGGGATTTCTTGTGTTATGCCAAAAGTTGAGTGCACACATCATCTGTAATAAAAACTTGTTTGCTTCTAATGCAAGAATGGGCAAAAGTTGAGTCATTCTCTCCCCTTAGCTGGTTATTAATTTGCATAATTTCTTACAGAGGGAATTGAATAGGGTCACAAAAGATGTTGCCATGTCTGGCTGTCTATCTAACAGGATAGGATTGCACATGCTGTGCATGAACAAGTCATAAGTTTGCGTTGGCATGCCTAAACATTCCTTACTCTTTCAGCCCATATTTTATTAATTGATTTATAAGCTACTATTTTGCCTCTTTGGGTCATACATTTCACAAGTATCATCACCTAGAGATGCAGCCATGCTTGCAAGATCTAAGGTAATGTTTGATTGGAGAGTGGAAAATGAGGTGGAATTCAAATTCTTATACCCCAAAGAATTCAAATTTCTTGAATTCAAGGAAAATGTGGCATTTTTGTGATTGTGAGGGTGGAATTCAAGTGCCATGAAATTCAAAAACTTGTTTGAATGGAATATGACAAATTTGGATGAAAAATACATTTTTCATGGAATTGGAATTGTTATCAAACACACCCAGAGCAATGAACGATAACATTTTGTATTGTCAAGAGTCGGTGAATCCAATCCACGGTATCTTTCGGAGTTGTCCTAGCTAGTTCCATCCACCATGTGTCAATTATGTTAAAGATTTATTGGGCTTTAATTATGGTCCAACAGGCACCTTCAACTTCTCGATAATGCAGCAAATCGCAGCTTGGGCCAAAGTTAATTATTTGGTAATTGAGGCCCATTAGGGCATATCACCAAGTTGAATTGGCAGGAGAAGAAACCAAAAATTAAAATTAAAATGGGGAACAACTTCCAAATCCAACACGTGAAAGACGGTAGAAGAGAAAAAGGAAAAGTATTTCTTTTCGGACACAAGTTCTACATATTTTAAGGTTAATTTTTATATATAAAAAAATATGTGTGTTAAGGAGTCAATTAATCGTACATTAAAAATATCATATTGTGATCAAATAGAAAGAAAATTGATGAGCTTTGTCTTTGTAATTTCTTGTAACTTCTTGTGAAATAATTCAAGTGCTAGAAACTTGTGGTTAGATAGTAACTCTTTATTAGTATTTTCTTGTAACAATTTCTTTTCTTATTTATTTTGAACAAAAAGATCATGTGAGTTAAAGAAAATGGAATCAACGTTTAATTCTCAATACATTTTTTATGCAAATTAAAATTTAGATTTTAATCTAAGTCAAAATTAACATATGCACAAGAATGGACTTCTCTTTCTTGTTGTCTTACATTTCAAGGAAGCAGCTTCAGAGCTTCAAAGTCATATCTTGCAATAATGTAAAATGAAGTGGGATTTGAAGATAAGAGTCATTGAACTGCGATCTCTTAGAAGATAATTTCAAATTGAAGGATAATGAAAGTATAAAAGAATTCTCATATAGGTTTAATGAACTTGTAATCAAATGAAGTTTTATATTGAAAAAATTGTGTGAAAGATTTAATTAGTTAGGCAGAAAAATTTGATCCTCTTGTGAATAGTTGTGATTGAAAAAACAAAAGTTTTGAAGTAGTTAAAAGTTGAGGAGGTATTGGGTTCTTTAAAATTATTTGCGCAAAGACAACTAAATCAATTTGGCTAAGCAGGATATCGCAAGATATTTGAGAAAAAGTAAAAAGGAGTAATAAAAAAGTGATGCACATAATAAGATACGTAATAAGATATTTTGAGGATTTATATATGTATGTTATAGTAGAGATATTGGTAATATTATGTTTAATTCATCTTATGTGTTTTATTTTGCTTGATGGTTATGCGAGTTGCAAATCATAGTTTATATATACAAAGTTTTATTATTCATGATCGAGTTCAAGTATATTGGCATCATAGAAGTCGTTAAAGAATCTTTGTAGTTTAATAGTCTTCTATATAAACAACGTATTTTTTTGCAGGTGATGTGATTATATACTTTGATAGTTAGCATTTTATACATTTCATGGGAAAAAAAAATCAGTTTTTCAAGGTTGCACTACATACATATAGACAATTTAATGCATTTTGTTTGAGATGTGTCATCTGGTGAAGTAAAACTTGAATAAATGATTTTATCAATTATTCCCTAGGATATGGGTACTAAATCTGTAAATTGATAAAGTTCAAGTGTTGTGGGGAAATCTTTAACATTGGTAAAGGAAGTGGATGCCTCTTTTTATTGGATTATTCGCTGAGTTGTGACTACTTTTCTTTATTTTCATTTTGTAGGTACGTGCTTGATATTTAAGGAGAGGTACGATGAGATTTGATTCTCTTGAATAAAGGTTCTTAACGTCAAGATGTTTGTCAAATCTAGTGCCAAAGAACCTCCGGAGGGTTATGATGAGAATAATAAGATCGCAAAATAGTGATGCACATGCAACCAAAGAGAATTGAGTAATTTTGGTGACCCAATGTGGAGAATTAATGAAAAGTATATCTCACCCACATTGATTTATGTGTGAGGGAATACTTGTCATTTTTGGCAAGTTCGTTGTGTTTTGATTGATTTAGATAAGTGACTTGGATTGTGTTTCTAATGAGTCAATTAGGTCCATTGATGTTGATCAATCATGCATAGTGATTAACTTGGTTAGTTATAAGGCTCCTGTTACGGTCATGTCTAATTGGACATGACACGTCATCCATATGGGCCCATCAGGGGGATTCACAGAATATCTAGTCACCTAATCAGGACCTACAAGCAAGACTGTGGATACCAAACTGGCTGGACTCTTATGTGTCGGGGTGATGCTGTACCAATGTGATGCTATGCTGGGGCGATGCTATGTCGAGGTGAGTGCCCTGAAAATGTGACAAAACAGCTTGAGGTGACTTGTCTGCAAAAGACGGCTTGATGTAACAATGTCTTTAATGAGGAGAAGTACTCTCTTACGGTAACTATAACTCTACATTTATATGTAATGATTATTACCAAGAAAGTAGTTTACCTCATGAAGAGTTGTGGTCTTGCCATGTGTAAAACTTTACACGTGTCGCGATCTTAGACGTCAACTCTTTCTATAAATACATCATATTTGCCTCCAAGTAAGAGGTTAGTAATTCAATTTTTTGCACACAATACATATAATCTCTTTCCCTTTTCTTTTTTCTACACACTTATATTTCTCGCATTCAATTTTATTTGTTCACAATGAGCCCTGACTGGAGTGTCGGTGTGTCAAAGGGGAACCAACCCAACCCTCATTGTACACTGATCATTTGTCCAAGTACGCAAGATGTTAACTTGTTCAAAAGGAATGAATTGAGACGTGTTTATTCAAGGTCGTTCCAGATTTTGAAGTTAACAACTCCTATATTAGTCACTTGGCCTTTAGCTGGTAGTTAAGACTTGATCACACTACACAAAACACAAAGTGGAGCCTCTCTCTTGATTTTGGTGTTTTCCAAATGGGTTTTTAATGTTGGTTTGAAATAGTAGCAAGATTAGATTATTGATCTCGACTTGAAATAGTAATAAGATTAGGATGAGATACTTTTATTCTTGTTATGATTTCTTAAGTGGATGATCTAGTTTAATTGGAAGGAACCTCCACGTTCATGCTAAGAAAAGTATGTGCTCTTTAATTTTTCATTTTTCTTTCACTAATCTTAGAGCCTGTTTGGTAATGTGAAATTTTTTTATTTTTGTAGTTTTTTTTTTTAGTTTTTTGATAGATGTGTGTGTGATTTAAAAATGTTTGAAAAGTCAAAAATTGTGGGCTAGACTAAGAATTAATGGTTGAGATTGAATTTAAAAAGTTATGGTAAAAGTTTTACCTTTACCAAACAAGCTCTTAGGATTGATTTTATGTTATTTTTCTGAAAATCAAAGTGAGTTCTTCTATTTAATATTGTAAATGTTTGCTTTCGGTGTTTTTTTGACTCTCAAATTTTGCTACATAATTTGAAGTATTCAAGGTCTGGTCTTATTTTCACCAATTTTTTATGGGTGTGTTTTTGTTCTACTTTAGATGATAAATATTTTTCTGTTCCTTGTATTTGAGATGATAACGTTACTGAATTGGCTGGAACTCTTGTAAAAGAACTGTTTCACTTTGTATCTTCATGTTGGTATCTTGAGTTTTTTCTTGAGCTTCTTGGATTTTTTTTTTTTTTTTAATGTTCTTTTGGCATGTTTAGTTGGAAAATGTGTTTCAAGAGGAGTGATATTACGGAAATTTGGTATTTAATGATGATTACACGTTTAACTTTTTGGTACTTTGGTGGTTGATGTCCTTTCATGAGATAAATTAAAATTAGTTTTTTTTCAAAAAATAAAAAATAAAAAATGCTATATGAAAGTTATGGTATTTAATTGTAAAATAAGACCTCCTGAACTTCACATATGCATTACAGGCAGCATCTTTGCTATCATATTTTTATTTGATCGTGACAATTGGCAATAAATTGGAATTCTAAGGCGTTGAAGAAGTCTTTCATATTTTCATCAATTTAGTGGTTAATCCCTTTCTCTCATGGCATTGAGTCCATGGTTGGACCATTTTCACATCTGGTTTCCATCCACTGCATGTGTCCAGACAGACAAATACAAATAGTGCTGAACCTTAGGTAGCCATACTACTCATAGTCAATTTGGTCATATGAACGAATTGAATGATCAATACTGTCAATGTCTAGAGAAGAAGATATAGCCTATATGTTTAATTTGACACGTAAGAGATTGTGTAGCTGCTATGTTGATTCTAAAACATTCTAATTTTTATCAATTAATTAATTTGCTAGAACTGTTAATTTATTAGATTTATTTATTATGCGCAGAATGCATGGATTATTTGGTACCTTCCAAACTTCCTAGCATGGTCCTTAGAGAAGAATTTCCAATAGATCCGTTCTGTAAATTTTCATATCCTAGCATGTATACAAAACTTGTATCAAGAATATATTCTTTCAGCGAGCACACACGTCAATCGCATTTCAAAGTATGAAACATTAGGTTTTCGTAAGTTGAAAGTTCATCAGAAATTGCCCCAAAAGGCAATACAAGCCAATATACATAATTCAAAATGTTCCTTATAAAATATTTCACCTCTTTCGAATTTTCTTTCTTAAAGATACTCCTCTTAAATTATAGAATCCTTACATTACAACGTTCAACCTTCATAACACCAATTTATGTAGGGAATTGTCGAATTAAGGTTCCATACCAAAAGATTAACATATTAGGTGAAGTAGTCCAATTCTTTATAAGCTCATAATTTACCCAATTTCTAACCAATGGGAGATTCGTTAACACTTTCCCAAAAATCTCCTTTCGAACGAAGTTCAATATCATTTTTTAGACCCCTTTCAATCGATAGTCCATCCCCATCTCTCTTCCTCAAACTAGGAAGGTATACCTGCTATATCAAGACTAAATCTTCCACTGCGTCTGAATCACCTCCTTACATGGGCACAATCACCTTAAGAGCTAACCATGAATTTTTCCAACAATCGCAATCAAATTAGGAGCCCATCACTTTCGTTCATTTGCAATTATGATCTCTCTTGTGCGTCCACATGGTTGAGTTTGGGGCCGAGCTCTGATATCACTTGTAAGTAATTGAGGTTCCATCTCAAAATGTTAACATATTAGGTGGAGTAGCCTAATAAGCCAATCACTTATCCCATGTCTAACCTCAGAGGCGGATCTACCTCATGGCAAGGTAGATCTGCCGCCTGTGCTGGATTTGGCGAAAAATATTTTAGTTAATTTTTTGTATTTTTTTGACTACGACTCGAAAAATACATTTATTTTACTGAAGTTCGTCCTTGCTGAAATTTTTTTTATCGATATCCGTCGAGCTGAACAAAGTTTCTGAATCTGCCACTGTCTAACCTATGTGGAATTTTTTTGCACTCTACCAAATATTTGACCACAACAATGCCATACACCCTAAGGATACCAAATGACTATTAACAGCTACTTGGACCCAAGCTTCTTGGACCCATGTTTATTGTAGTCATCACTCCAGATACATAGCATCGCTCTGAATACATGTCAATGTCAAATCGTGTAAACTCATATGTACTAGACTCTTAATAGCGGATTGACATCAACCGGAGTCCATACTCTGGATAGGTGTCAAGATTACTCAATGTGTCAAAGAGATGTGATTTGTCTACAGACAGCTTGATGTGACAAGTCTTTAATTTGGAGAGCTTCTTTATGACAACAGCTGCAACCATATGATAGAAGGTAATGATTATTACCAAAAGAAATGGTTTACCTCATAAAGGATTAGAGTTCTGCCACGTGTTAAGAATAAAACTTGTCACGATCTTAAACAACAATTCCTTATTTAAATAGATTGCAATTGTCACAAAGAAGGAAATTGCCTCTGCTTGGCAAAGTGTTTAAAACTTGTTTTTAAGAAACACAATTCTTCAAACTACTTTTTAACCACATATATCTTTTCTCTCTCCATTTCTCAACCATATATTTTATCTGAAAAATATATAAAAAATAAATAAATGTTTTTAAACACAAATATTTTAACAAACAGAGAGTAATTCAACATATTACACACAATACTCTCACTCTCCTTTCTCTCTTTTACATATATTTCGCTCATCCAATTATATGTAGCTCACAATGAGTCGTAATTTGAGTGTTAGAGTGCAAACGGGAACTATCCCAACTTCCTTTGTCTGTTGACGTTGTTTATCCAAGTGCGCAGGTGTGACGACCCGAAATCTTGACCATTCGAGTGCCACTAAAAGTGACTCATATCATATTATCGAGACTTAAATAGTAATGTAAAATTATTCAAAAGAATAATTAGAATCCCATAATTTTATTTGTGAATATAAATAGAACATAATTTTCTTACATAAAGTTCAACATAATTATCTCATCAATCTTAACCACTTTTGCCACTTCCATGTTGACCGCCTCGAACCTTCAATTATCTGAAAATGGTAAATATCGTAGAGTGAGATTTATAAAATCCCAGTAAGTATACCAAGCATAAATTTTCTTTTGAAAGCATATGGATCATTTTCATCATAACATAGGATAGGATCGAAATACTCATAAATATAGGGAGACACAAGAATTTTACCGAACTTAAATGGCAAGAATTCTTATGTGTAGCGCTACTAAACTCCGGTCCCCTTAGCATAATCATAAACATATCATATGGAACCCATAACAATCTTGTGAGATTGATTTCATAGCAATGATCCAAACATTTTCATAAAAACATAAAGATATACTTACTTGTCATAAAAACATACTTACTTTTCATAAAAATATAAGGTGTATTTACCTTTCATAAAAACATACTTACTTTTCATAAAAACATAAGATATACTTACTTGTCATAAAAACATACTTACTTTTCATAAAAACATAAGGTGTATTTACCTTTCATAAAAACATACTTACTTTTCATAAAAACATAAGATATACTTACTTGTCATAAAAACATACTTACTTTTCATAAAAACATAAGGTGTATTTACCTTTCATAAAAACATACTTACTTTTCATAAAAATATAAGATATACTTACTTTTACTTGTCATAAAAACATACTTACTTTTCATAAAAACATAAGGTGTATTTACCTTTCATAAAAACATACTTACTTTTCATAAAAACATAAGATATACTTACTTGTCATAAAAACATACTTACTTTTCATAAAAACATAAGGTGTATTTACCTTTCATAAAAACATACTTACTTTTCATAAAAACATAAGATATACTTACCTTTTAAAAGATTAAAATGAAGTGTAGTAGTAAATAGACCAAAACTTTCTTGACCACCTTGAATTTCTCTTACTTGTGGATTTTGTCAAGAGATTGAAAATAAGTGTATATGTGTAGAGTTGTGTGTAAAAGAGATGGGTTTAAATAGATGTATAAAGTTGGCATATTGTAAACATAATCATTCAATTCTATTAATTTTAACACATCATTTTCTTAAAGTAAAGCACCATTCATATACTTTTCCATATTTATACAAATAATATGCTCTTCATGATTATATATAATGGAGTATATAATTCATTCATATACTTTTCCATATTTATACAAATATTATGCTCTTCATGATTACATATAATGGAGTCTTATCAATCATTCATATATTTTTCCATATTTATACAAATATTATGCTCTTCATGATTATATATAATGGAGTATATAATTCATTCATATACTTTTCCATATTTATACAAATATTATGCTCTTCATGATTATATATAATGGAGTATATAATTCATTCATATACTTTTCCATATTTATACAAATATTATGCTCTTCATGATTACATATAATGGAGTATATAATTCATTCATATACTTTTCCATATTTATACAAATATTATGCTCTTCATGATTACATATAATGGAGTATATCAACCATTCATATACTTTTCCATATTTATTAAATTAAGATTCTCATAATTATTATATATAATGGAACCTCTCATGCTTGCATATATTTTCTTAATTTCAATAATAAAAATAATTTTTGTATAAATAAATATTGGGATATCATTGAATTAAGTACTTGGACTTAATATACTTTAAATCAAGAGAATGGAGATATTTTTAGAATTTCGGAATTTAATTTAAAATCGAACGATCTCGATTATTTCTTGACTTGGCTATACGAATACGTCGCGGCGTTAACTTAATAAAAATGGGTGAAATAATAGCGACACGATTTTCTATTAAAATAATTATTAATCGCGTAAAAATTCTTGGTCGCTACAGCAGGAAAGCTAACGTGTTCAAGAGGGAGGAGTTGAGACATATTGATCCAATATCCAACTAAATTTTTTTTGTCAACGTGTTATATCGTTAAGGAGTAACTGAATCAATGTTTCGAGATTTTAGCATAACGATATTGTAATTTTAATTTCTAATACCCAAATATTCATAAATCTCTAGCTATTAAATAAAAATTAATGCACGTGCAAACGACTAATGGTAAGAAAAATATTAAAACATACCAATATTTTTCAATTTTCCAAACATAGGTAGAACCTTAATTTTCATTTATTTCTTTTTATTAAGAACTTATTATTCTTTGAGGAAATTACACCTCGAACGGATTTTTAACTTTACATTTTAAAAAACAAGATTACACTTTTATACAAAAATCAGGTCATCATTCTTTTCAATTTTTATTATAATTATATTTAATTCAACCCCACCTAACCCTATCAAACGCCCCTCCAATTCAAATCCAGATTCAACCCCAACTCACATTTCAAACCTATTTTCCACAAATTCCTCCACCCATCCCCAACCTCCCTATTGTTGAGAACAATAATGTTCAAGACTGCAATTTCGGCAACATCTCGACAATGCAATTGTTGTCTTCGATCGCGCGGTGAGCAACAATCACAGCCTTTGCAGTGCGATTTTGGTGTGTGAGTTGCGGTCTGCTGTATTCGAGCATATGTGTGGTGTGGCGGGTGAAGTGCGATGCGATGGCTGTTGTGCAGGTATGGAGGTGATGTGGCGGTGCAGTCTGAGATCTGCAGTGTTAGCTTTGCGTTTGTGGTGGTCATGTAGGTGGTGGTAGCGTTGATTCTTGATTTCAACGTGTTGGTTGGAACGAGAGATGGATCTGTGTAGTCTACTGTGTTCTTTTGTACGCCTATGGTGGTTGGATATGAATCTTTGGGGGCTGTGTGGTGGTAGCCCGTGATGGGATGTGTACCTATGGTAGCGGCACGTGTTGGTGGTGGCGTTGATTTTTTTTTTTTTGTGGTTTCGTTGGAGTCAGATATGGTGGTGGTGGGGATGATGTGCAAACAGTGGTTGTGCAGTGATGTTGGTAGTGGTATGGTGCGTGATGAGGTGCAACCAGTGGTTGTGAATAGGCAATTTTGGAGGTGGTGGTGGTGGTGAATGACGGTGGTAGTACGGGTGAAGACTTTAGCGGTGTGTTAGTGATGATGTGTCTTAGACTTGGAGTAGTGGGAGGCACCGGCATCGGAATCGGCACCGACGTTGGTGGTTGTGGGTGCGGGGGTTGGGGGTGGAGATAAAGGATAATATGTGACCAATAATTGAATTATTGTGACTTGTTAATTTGATAATTGTGACCTAAAAGTAAGTTGTGACCAATTAATTATTGTGACAAAAAATAAGTTGTGACCTTATTAATCTGATAGTTTGTGATCTAAAAATTTGATAATTTGTGACATTAAGTTGAATTATTTGATATTTGTGATCCTAAAATAAGTTGTGACCAATTAATCTGATAATTTATGACCTTTAATTAAATTAGTGTGACCTAATATTTTGATATTTGTGACCCAAAAGTAAGTTGTGACCAATTAATTATTATGATCATAATTTGTGACCTATAAATTTGTGGTTTGTGATCGAGAAATAGATTATAACCAACTAAATCGATAATTTGTGACAAAAAATGAGTCAACCAAATAATTTTATAAATTGCGACCTATAAAATTTATGATTTGTGACCAAGAAAACTAGTGATTTGTGAAAATTGTGATATAAAAAATTCTTGATTTGTATTCGAGAAAAAATTATGACTAATGAAATTTGTGATTTGTGACCAATAAAGAAATTGTGACTTATAATTTGTTAAGTTATGACCATGACAAAAGATTTGTGACTGAAAAAAAAATCGTGACCTACGAAATTTGAAATTTATGATCGAGAAATAAATTGTGACCTAAAGAATAAAATTGTGACTTGTGACCTAAAAATTGTGACTTGTGATCATAATAAGTTGTGATCTAAAAAATTGTGACTTGTGACCATAAAGAATAAAATATATAATTAATTATGACCTGATTTTTGAAATAAAAATTTAAGTTTAAAAATTTTAGTTATGTATCCTTCCTTTATTCTTTTCACAACCACAGCCCAAATCAAGCGAAACACGTGGATTTCGAATATTTATATTGGGCTTCGTGCCACAATAACCCAATTTCAGTTAAACACGTGAAAGGTCGGTGCTGTTATGAACGTATATGAGACACAATCTCATGTCCTTGACCAACAATTTTCTTATTTTGATCCTGTGACTCAGTGCTGATTCAATTGTCCATTATAATAAATCTTGATCCTGTAACCCAGTTCTGATTCAATTCCGATTCACTTGGTTATAAATGATAATGATTACTTTAAAGAAGCTAGGTTTATTTTTGTTTGAAAAATAATTTTAGTAAAGCACTTCATAATTCTAAAGTAAATAGTTTTACACTTGCGCAATATACATATTTATTTCATTGATAATGCATAATATGATGACATGAAAAAATGGAAAAAATCAATAAAAAGTAATAACAATGTCTCAATTTAAATTATAATAAGCATTTTGTTATCACAAAATTTGGAAAACTTACTTATACACAATAATTGTCATCACAATTGTTGGCTTTCCATCATCATTACATATCAATATCTTCAAATTTGTACGATTCATAATTATTGACATTGCTATATATAACTGCTCATAAATGAATACTAATTTTTCCAATACGTCCTTCAATTAATATGAGAAAAAAAATGTTACTTTTTGAATTAATTTTTTTACACTCATATAATAATAATTTTTTTTTTTTTTTAAACTTCTAAAAGGCATTAAAAGGAGAATTTATTTATTTATTTTTTATCATTTTATCATCAAACCTTTTAATAATATCATATGTATCGTTAATTTTAATTAATGTACAGTTTTTTAACATTTTATTTTATTTTATTTTTCCTTAAAGGGAGAGACTTTTTGGACTATTTTACCCTTATATCTTTTTAATAATTTCATATTCACCATTTGTTTTAAGTAATGTACATTATTTAATTTTTTTTTTTTTTTTTTCATATTGTCAATAAAAATATTTTTCATACATTTACAATCTACACATTTTTTTTTTTATAATCTTACCCTCAAACATTTTAATAATATCATATTTACAGATAATTTTAATTAATGTACAGTTTTTAACATTTTATTTTATTAATTTTCATATTGTCGATAAAAAAATATTTTTCATATATTTACAATATAAACTCTTCACTTTTCCACTAAAAATCTTTTAAATAAAACGAATAACTCTCAAATTATTTAAAGTTCATAAACATCCTTCAACTACTATGGGAAAAAGAAAAAAATGTTCACTCCTTGAATTAGTTTTTTTACAAGTATTAAAAAATTAGAAAATTATTTTCACTTTATACATTAAACATTTTATTCTTCATTAGTTATATTTCAATTTTGAGTTTCTTTGTCAAATATTAATTTGATGCCGATTATATATATTCTCACCACGCTCACAAAAATAGAGTGTTGTGAAGATTCACTTATTTGTTTAGAAAGCCAATTGTTGAAGTATGATACAAGTAAATTTGTATTTCTAAAATATTAATTGTATGAAAAATTAATTAAGTTTTTTTTTTTCCAATCAATTTAAATTCTTATTCTATTAAATTTTTCCGTTGAAATTTCAAATTTCAAATTTTTTGAGAAAATCATTTGTTTATGTTTTAAGTTGGTTTATATGTATATTTTTTTTCTTTTATTCGAATTTAAAGTGAAATTTTAGTTTTTAAAATTTATAAAAATGTCACGAGGTATGCGCAACCATAAGTTAATATTCTGTAAATATGTATAATATTTTTTTCACATCGACTCCTTTTACTATTTTTCTGAACCGATTTTATTATCATGTGTTTACTATGCCAAAAAATTAAATGAAATCACGACAGCATATTGCTGTTGTTTTTGTTCCATCAAATCGATGAACAAGTGTCATTATGTGTAGCAAAATTTGAGATGGTGGTTGGTGATGGTGACGCGAACCTTTTTGGTACTTGATCAAAAATTTTCACAACAATTTGAATCATCCCAAGAAACATAAAATTAGTAAAGATAAATCTTAACACAAGTTTAAGTCTAATCACAATTCAAAGGTTAAGTGAAATCTAGTCCAATGGATAGAAAATTAATCAAATTCAAAGATTGATAAATAAATCTTAACCAAAACTCAATCTCCCCAAAATTTCGAGAATATTGATTCTTAACCCAATCGAAAGGAACAAGAAAATTTCAAGATTTTTTTCCAACAATTACAAGAAATAAAATATTTCAAGTAAAGTCGGGAACATCACCTTAAAGAGGCAAGATGAAAGGAAGAGATTTCCTCACCTTCAATGTCTTTATCAAGAAGAGAATTTAAAGTTCAAAACATAATTTGTGCTAGGGTTTGAAGGGTTCTATTTATAGTAAAAATAAATGAAGAAAAAAGAAAACCACATTTAAAATAAAAAACTCGCGAATTCTACTCTCAAAACAACCATGCGATCGCGCAGGGTTAAGTCGCGTTATCGCATGGTGGTCGCTTTTCATCTAAACCAGCATTCTGTCCATTTCTGTTCATTTGACCCATGCAATCGTGCAAATTTTATACCATGCGATCGCATGGTATAATCTCTGAATTCTGTACGCACTATCTTCAGTATTTTGGTCACAATTTTTAATTCCGATATTCGATTGAGGTGATTCAAAATGATTTGGAAACTAGACAAAAAGGGATACAATTAATCAAGAAATAGTGAACCTCAAATTCGGATGGTATCTCTGTCAAAACTTTAGTTGAAACTCTAACACGACCTATTCTCGTCCGGAATTGATGTCTTTCATTTGAGCTTGATTCCATACTTTGTAAGTGAGTCCCACCAACAACTCTTAGACTTCCTTGGCCTCGGATCTCGTCATGGGTCCCGCAGCATGTGCATCGAGTTTTGACTTTCTTGGATCTTATCAGATGGTTTTATCAATTTAAAGAAATGTGCGTGTTACTTTGATATTCATAGTATTGTGAAGCAGTTTGTTGAGCCATAAATTTGAAGGCACCGATGTCAGAACAATTTTCCTGATCAAACATTGTTCTAGTTAAATATGATATCTTTTATATCTTAAATAATCATACCTTAATAGGGAATCTAGATTAGATACATCTCATTTTTTCTTAGACATTTATAATTAAATATTGTTCTGAGTTCTAACTTCATATGCATGATTAACATTTTTTTACGTCAGATTACAATTGATTTTTTCATCTTGGTTTTAAAATCTGGATAAATTGTCAAATGATATTTTTCATTCTTTTTCTACTGTGGCAATAGATTGATTATAATATACACACCTAGAAGGAGAAATCCTCTCAAATTCAATTTTTTCTAATAAGGTAGTCTAAGAATATATTTCACAATATACAAAATTTAAAGAAGCCATCAATCAATAATTAGAAGAAAAATGATGGTATTATTGATAAGGGTATTACATATTTTAAAATTCGAATAATGTTTAGAATAAATTGAATTCGATATTGAGACTGTTTAAATCAATACTTTAAATATTTTTTTAAGTAAAATGTATAGAAAAATTTGGACAAATTTTAGTTACAACATCACGTGTATTAGTAGAAGAAAACTTCAGAATCATTAACAATTAAAATTCTAATCAAATTAATTGATCAGAATCTCATTTGTCATATACCATCTTATTCATATCTCCTTATATATCTCCATAATATAAAAGAAAGAACTTTTTGTGTTTCGGAAAAAAAAGCGCATTTTGTGGAATTCATTTATTGGTCGAGAAACTTGCTCCAACTTGAATCTTCTCTAATCTTCATAGTCATATATATAATCCATCCCCTTTGTCTAGTATTAACGAAGAAACGGAACAACAAAAGTCAAGAAACTACCCATAATTTGCTGATCCCATCTTCTGTTTTCATTTGAAATCAAGAAAATACAAGGGAAAATGCTGGCAGTTTTTGATAAGACTGTAGCCAAGAGTCCCGAGGCCCTGCAGAGCCCACATAATGCAGAATCGGCGTTTGCACTCAAAGATGGATCCTTGGCTAGCCATTTCTCGTCCCTGCACCCTGGCTCTGTCATTATTAATCTTGGGTCATCTGGGTTCATGTCATACTCTTCTGATAAGCAAAACCCTCTTCTTCCAAGGTAATTGATGAGTGCTGTATGTTTATTTTGCCCTTGATCTGATCTGATCTGATCTGGATTTTTTTTATTGTTATTATGGTTTATCTGTGTATTATTATCTGTTTGTATGAATTTTCTTAATTGAAGATTGAGTGTTTTTGGATGCTGAGATAATGGGGAGTTATGAATGATGGATCTTGATTTTGCTTTGCTCATATTTATTTATTCATTCATTTTTGGAAAAAAATTAGGAAAGTATCGGTTGTTAATCGTCTTTTTGCTTTTTACATTTCTAATTCTGAGAAAAGAACCATTTTTTTTGGGCGTGCTCGCTTCGTTTAATTACTATGCAGTCTTCAAAAGGAACAAACCGAAACCGATCACGAAGATAGGCAGCCCACAGATCACGAAGAACACTGAAGATTCACGCAGAAAGGCACAAAGGAAGCATATGTGATTTCACACAGAAAGCACACGCTGGAAGCAGGGCTGGGTTCTGCCCTTTTATAGGTGAAGAGCCGAAACAGAATGGAGGAGATCGGGGAGAGCGGATGAGGCTTATCAGAGAGATAATTCTTGATAATAATAAGAGATAATTCTTGATAATAATAACCAACCGAGGATAAATAGATAAAGATAAGTTTTGATCGGTTTTATCTCCTTTTTCCGACATTATCTCCAAAGTCGAGTATCGAGCACCAATCCCAATTGGGTTGACTCCCTCAAGATACCCGACCAAGTGGGCTACAAACAATTGTGGTGTGAAATTAACTAATCTTCAATATTGGCTTATAAAAGCCTGAAGTTAAAACGGGCCTCGATTTTTTCATCATCGCCAAAAGGGGGTTAATTTGGTAACACATTTACCTAACATACTATTTTCTAGTTCAAGATTGGCCAATTTCTTGATTGATAAGTGCTTTATCTTGTTTCTGTGCTCTTTTTCAGTATCTGTCTATCTGATCATCTTGTGGTTACTGGTCTAGATAAAATTATCTGTACTTGAAGAGATGCAATAAATTTGAAAATTTCGTTTCGGCCCTTTGTGTAAACTCTGTCAAAATTATAGCCTGTGAAATGATTTTGTTTCGTGGAGGTTTTGTAGAACGATATTTGATGATATCCAAAAATATGTGGTAGCCAAAAATGTGCTTTCTGGCTGCTCTGATGACGTGAAAAAGGATAGGCAAACTCAGAGCGAGAATATATAAATTAAATAAGAAATTAAAAAATGTATATTCGATCCAGGAGGCCCAATCCCTTGAATCTCACGCAGAGTCTTCCTTGCCTATTTATGTGATATCAAGATCTTCGTACTCGTCTTCTTTTAGGACTGCGGGATTTTATCCTTATTCATCTGGCTGAATAAGGAATGATCCTAGGTGGTAGTTTTTCTATATTTCATTTCATGTCATTTGTCAGGCAAGGCAACTACTTTGTTTCACAAAAAGTTGATTTTTGCTAATTGGATTGGTCTAATAATTTTGTGGTGTTTTCAAGACTTTTCGCTGTAGTGGACGACATATTCTGTGTGTTTGAAGGCCACATCGAGAATGTTGCGCATCTTAAGCAGCAGTATGGATTAAACAAGACGGCAAATGAAGTGATCATTGTTATTGAGGCTTATAGGACTTTAAGGGATAGAGGTCCTTATCCGGCAGATCAAGTTGTGAGAGATATTCAAGGGAAATTCGCATTCATTCTCTATGATGGCTCATCAAAAGCCACATTTATCGCAGCTGTGAGTAATTCTTAAGCCCTTTGGGCTGTGTTTGGTACACCTAATTAGACTGTATAAGAAACTAAGTATAATAAGGTGGATAGTTTTTTTTTTTTTTTTAGTTTTCTATTCAAGAACGCTATTTACGCTGCATTTATTAAGCCAACCAGATGACATAAGACGGAGTGATGAGGTGGATTTTAGATCGAAAAAGAAATGAAGTGCAAAAAGCATTATTTTGAATGAAAAACTCATAAATGCCATCCATCTGAATCCCACACTATTACTATATACTACTAATTCCTATAATCTTATGCATAGTTTCTTGTACGGTTTATGATATCTAGACCGGTGTGCCAAACCAAGCCTCGATTTTTACTTTTTTATTCCATTTAGCACCTTATACAGGTTGGATTATGCCTCAATATTTCTAATACAGGATGCTGATGGGAATGTACCATTTTTCTGGGGAACTGATTCTGAAGGTCATCTCGTGCTCTCTGATGATGGAGAAGTTGTGAAGCACGGCTGCGGGAAATCTTTTGCTCCATTTCCCAAAGGTACTTATCTTTTTTTTTTTTTTTTTAAGCAATTGATAGTTCATTTGATGCATATTTTACGTGTACATGCATTATTTTCTTCGGCTTCTGAAAGATCCCTTTTGCTGTCAAAATTGGAGGATGGAAATAGTATGAGAAATAACCAGGCACTGGCTTCAACCTTGTTTATCCGAGTATGGGTGGAGACCGTTGAACGTTCGTCTAAATTTGTAACAAAGAGCAGAGTGCTTAATGTTGTTTCTTCATTCCTATGATTCAAAGTTCCATTTCTTATGTCATTCCCTTCAGGTTGCTTGTTCACTTCTTCTGGAGGTCTACGGAGTTATGAGCATCCCATTAACGAGTTGAAGGCAGTCCCAAGAGTTGACAGCTCAGGCGAGGTCTGCGGGGCAACCTTTAAGGTGGACTCAGAGTTGAAAAAAGGAAAAACTGGCATGCCTAGAGTCGGAAGTGACGCGAACTGGTCTCAACATATATGATGTAACGATGAATATTCATCTCTTACCGTTGTATTTCGGCATCTCATCACCCCGGAGTGTGTAATTATGCCGTTTTAGGCCTGGAAACACACGAAATAATAAGAAGTTAGGTCGATGTAATAACATATGGGATGTCCTCTGTTATACTGCTTGGTTCTTGTATTTTTATTTTTCTGACTTTTGTGAGGTGGAAGGAACTCAAATTAACAATCAGTGTGTTCAATTTGATCGAGTCTGTTATTTGCTTTGAAATCTGCGAGCTTAATCCCATAGGAAAAGTGTATCATTGAAAATAAGCAAACTCTCATAGCATTAGGTCTAAGGGATGTGATTAATCAATATATTTGAATTCTGAATGGGTAAATAAGCAAAGGACAAAGGGACTTAATGACTTATTACCTTAAAGCTTTTTTCTATACTCTTGTTGCAAGTATAGCGTGTTTCGAAATTCTTAGGGACACAAAGCAGGAAAAAACTTCCTGGTGAAGTTAGGATAGTGTAGATTTTAATTGGGGGAGTCACTTTTCTTAATACTAATGCCCAAAAGCATTATAGCCCTTCTGACTAAGGTGGGTCTCAGAGTCTCGAAATGAGTCAAAGCCGAGATGTGGGGTCTAGAGGGATCTCTCTGCAACCTATATCTTGATTGTATTAAATAAGGATAATTCTACAATCACAATTTCACTCACAATGTGGGTGACAATCCACTCACATTGGGGTGGGGGGCACAAAATTGTGAAAATAGAATTATCCATTAAATAATAATTATCTCGTAAAGTTGTGCCAAACTCCCAATGAACCATGGGTGGTGCTAGTTAAGGCCCAACGCGATCCCTTAACCTCATTGAACTTGGGCTGCCCATCCCAGCTTAGTCCAGATTTAAGGGCAGGTAGAAATATAGAAGGGAAAATACACATCTCAATCATGAGTCTAGGGGTGGGCATTTACCAATCGAACCCGTCCAAACCGCCTGACCCAACCAAACCCAATCCGATTGGTTTGGATCGGGTTCTGATGAAAAATAGGTTGAATTCGAGTTAAATAAAAAAAAAAATGGTCGGGTTGGGACCAATTTAAATTTTGAAAATCACAAGCTCAACTATATTATCCCTCCCAACCCAAACTCAATCAAAATAAAACCCTAAGTTCCTAATCCTAACAAGTAACATTTAAGGAATTTTGACCCATTTAACTTGGTTTGCATAATTGGGCCAATAAATAAAAATGGACTAATTTGCAATTTTTTTCAATTTGGGCCAAAGCCCAACCCGTGAACCCAATCTGTAGCGACCAAGAAAATTTTACATAATATTAGGTCCACTAACCCATCAATAATAGAATATTGAATTATATCTCCCAAATATTATTTTTTTTAATAATATCCCATTAAAATAAAGAATTTCGAGATTTTCAAAATAATTACAATATACTATTAATTAATGAATTATATCATCTTTAACAGTACAAAACAAATCCCGCCTACAAAACATGTAATCCTTCCTAAAATCCCGCCTGATTCCAAATGAGGATTCTTCTCAAAATTCAAAAATAGTATATGGTAAAACATTGTTCGAAATACTCTCCAGCTCTGAAGTTTCAATTCATTTTTGACTATTATCATCAATTATTTTTTACGTGAAGTTTAATTGTTGAAGAAGCTGTCAGCGAATCCATTTGTGGGTTATCTTATGTATCTGAGATACTGATTCTGAGTTCAAATTCAAAGATCGATTCAGCCGTCACATAGTAACGTGTAAGTGTTATCGAAATTTAAATTGCAGTGCATCTCAAAATCATGGAGAATCCCTGTCCCGAAAAAAAAATTCTCGTATTTTTCTTTGTTAACTACATAAATCTTTCTGAGTTGTATCAATTAGTTAATGTGTTCCTTATTTGTGAAGACCGCAATAATATGTGTGTTTCTAGTCTTCTACATCCTATCTAAGCAATAAAGATATTAGATTATTGAGGCTAACTTTTGAAGACGTTGTATGCTGGACATTGAGCTAACAGTAAGTCCAACCCGAAATCTAGCAGATTGTCGAAATTTTTATTCAAATTCAAGCAATATCCCCAGTTACATGGGTAGGGGACTTTGATTAGCTAAATTATTGTATTGGGTTGCATTATATTAGTAGCTTGTGTTTCATAGTTACGGAAAGGTAATCACAGGTTGAATTTTTCTCAGTTTCAGGGAATGGGATTTGTATGCATATCAACTAAATAAATGATTTTTTAACCTTATTTTTTCCTCCCCTTTTGAAGTGTATTGGGTTGCATTATATTAGTAGCTTGCGTTTCATAGTTATAGAAAGGTGATCAAGGTTAATTTTTTCTTAGTTTCAGTGAATGGGATTTGTATACATTTAAGCTAAATCAATGATTTTTTAACCTTGTTTTTTCCTGCCATTTTGAAGTGGCAGGCCAATCAACCTTGATTGAAGAGTTTTGCAAAATTTAGTTTGCTCTTGAAACTGAAAAAACTGTCCACTGTTCATTTTATTTTCATCTAGTGGGGAGGGGGGAGCACACCAATGATGAAAAATTATATGGTGACATTTTGAGAGTGAAACTTGCTGACATTCTTGCACTTAGTTAAAATATCGAAGATCTCTGAACTTTGACATCTCTATTACCCCTGAGCAGATCTGAGTTCATTTTAATCAACCCCAACTCTTAGGGGAAGTGTGACAGTGGAGAATCTTTTACTACGATGACCAATTCAGAATCTGCTAAAACTTGTTGGATCTGGAGTATAAGGCTTCATTATGGCTACATTTATTACATTGTAATTCCTTTATAGATGGCCTTATTAGGCAATGAAAACCTAGGCAAGAAAATCTAGTTCAGGATTTAGAGTAGCTACGTGAAACATGGATACTGTAGTGTTGTAGTGTGGAAATTTTGCAATTGTCCTATAGTTTGATAAAATATAGTTATTTCTGGTTTTGACATTTTAGATTCTAAATAAAACTCATAAAGATAGGAATCAACGCACTATCACAAGATTTCATGATAGACCATGTGAAGCTAGATATGGAGTTTCATTTGCACAAGCCAGGAGCAGGAAAACTTGGGAAAACACACTGGATTGCAACCACCTATTATGATATTTCTTATCCTGTCCTAGTATATTAATTTCATTTCCCGATTTTGGGTGTAATCTATTCTCAATAAAGTTCTACTTTCCCTCAAAGACATTATATCCATTGCTGAACATTTTGCATATGGATACCAAGTAATGGTTGTGTAACTATCTGAATCTAAGAGGTGGTGCCATTAGGATATGACTGTTGGATTATTTTTTGTTTTGAATGTACAAACTAGCAATAACATGGTGGAATCCATATGGACCGATACAGCTTCAGAATGTCAGTGGATTGCTGTCAAAGAAATGACATTTTACCTTTTATTGCGTAATGCTAACATTGATGCTGTACATGCGTTTTACAATTTCATGTTGCATCAAAAAGAAAATACCACTGAATTTAATCCATTTACTCTTTTTGTTCAGGTGCTTAGATTTTTTTTTTTTTTTTTGCCTTTCAAGCGATCACCACAGATATGAGAATCTCTCTCTCTCTCTCTCTCTCTCTCTCTCTCTCTCTCTCTCTCTCTCTCTTAAATTCCTTCCAATGTCATCTCAGGTATTACAATAATGGGGAAGTATCGGACTGGTAAAAAGTCAGGTTCGGCAATTAAGTACTCCATGAAACAGCCTGGTTTCAACATGTTCAAAAATTCTCGTAAAGGAACACATACTCCTCGTAGACAGAGGATTCTAAAAGAAGTTCCATTACAAACCCAGGTATTGCTTTCTGATTTATTTTTTTCTATATCCAATTGTGTATTTCACAAATATCATAAACGTAATTAGAATGACGCACAGAACAAGAACTACTTTTAAATTTTTCTTTTTTCGTCTGGTCATTGATAATCATGTACATCCCATTATGTTCAAATAAATAGTTGTGTGAATATTGAAAACTTACTCCGAGTTTCGATCAGTAGGAATGGGAGCTTAAAATTTTGCCGGAAGACTGGTTTCTTGCAAAGGTCAACGTCAAGTCATCAGATCTTGTTATTGATACTATTAAGCGCCGCCTAACTGACCAGCAGAAAATGATCTTTACAAGCACATGTTTCGGCCACTTCCTTGAAATGAATGAGATTGCGGTTAACCCTCAACTCATCCACCAAATTCTATTGCGGGAAGTAAATCATTCAAATGACAACGAGATGTGGTTTTTAATTGGAAATGACACTGTTAAGTTTGGATTGATGGAGTTTTATATGATGACTGGGCTTCGATGCACTGGTGAAGTCAGTCGTGTAAAGTATGCATCGAATTACTGTAGACTGAAAACCGAATATTTTAGTCATATACCCCGTATAACAAATGACGATATATTCAATGTGTTTATGACAATGCCAGACTGCAACAACCGTGACGTTATTATCATGGGGATCTTGTTCCTAGTAACTCAGTTGATGTATAACACAGCATATGACAGATTTGTGGATGAAAGCTTGCTGGTACTCATTGACTCAAGTGACATGAATTTATATCCATGGGGAAAGGATATCTTCAGCCTCACTCTATCGTCATTGAAGCTGGCCTTAAGGAACAAGCACATCACTATCGAGGGTGAGGGGAAACCTACAATGAACTACGGGATTAACGGATTCGTTGTTGCTCTACAAGTTTGGATTTATGAGATATTGCATGTACTGGATAAAAAATTATGCACCAAAGTTGCATCTAAACGCCCAAGGATTCTCAATTGGATATCTGAGGTTGATGACGAAGTCCCATCTCTGAATTTGGCAACTGATATTTTCTGTCGACCAGATGTGAGCTCCATTATTTCAATTTAGCTTATACCAATTTTTTAAAAAATGTAGAAAACATTAATTGTAATCATTTATGCTGACTAAATTTTTCTGTACTATACTGTCCACAGATTCAAGCCATGAAGATTGTCCCACAAGTTGCCGAAGCTCTAGACCCAATGTATCAATCAACGAAGAAAATAACAACCATATCCAATCCGGTTAAATCAATTCCAGAGAGATACATCCAAGTGGACGATAATGATGACTTTGTGCTATCGTCAATAGCCTATTTCAAACAACCACACCGCACCTCTGACACACAACAGTCGAAACATTCTGACATCAATGCTGCTTCCATCTATCCACAACTCGACCGCATGGCTCCTTTAGCACCAACCACCAACGAGTCTGGAAATTCTATAACACCAGTGATGGATACACATGAGGGTGGTGAAAATGTAGGAAACGCGAGAGACTGGCAGGACATCAAAGGAAAACATGTTGTGTATAATGTCGACGATAGTGATGATGATTGGGAGTTAGTGGATGATGTTGGACCAATTATATATAACAACCAATTCCATGGCGAAACATCAAACAAAAATGACGCATTCATGACATCAAAGATGCAGGAAAAGTTCGTCAATGTTGGAAGCAGTGCACACATGACAGCACACTGGGGACTAGAAAATGATGCACTCAGGCCTGTTCAAAAAGTACCAGATTCTGAGACTGTTGGAGTACACCATGCTGATAATTCCATAAATGCCCATACCAGTGTAAAACTAAGTGAATCAAAAAACGTCCACCCCGATGTACACAAGAATAGCTCTCGTCACCCTCTCCAGAAAAATGTGAAAGTGGTAATTTGCTTAACTGATGTACCTATAGGGGATCTCTTATATGTGTGTCTCGTTCCAAAATCACTAAACGCTTAGGTCATTGTTTGCATCTATTTTCTAGTAAATCCCCCCTACTACTTAACAGGTGAATTTAGTATTGGTCCATGAATCACTAATACCTTTTTATTGGTAACTACACCTAAAGAAATAAAAATATATAAAAAATACTTTTTTTTTTACTTGTTATGTTGCCCTCTGTGTTATAATCCCTTCATGCCACTAATTATTGATGTTGATAATGAATATCACCAGTCACATATACATTGACAGGGACATCCAAAACTTGTTGAAAAATACAAGGACCGTTTCGATGCCATTGTTCTAGAACACGGAAAACTTGCAGAAGAAAACTACATCATAAGGAGGAAAGTCGAAGAATTGGATGCATTTGTAAAAAATCAGATATCTGAATGCCTTAAAGGGATCCGTGTCACATCTTCTCGTGCAACTTCTCGAGTATTTCTTCCAAAGCAAGCACCAAATTCGGTCGCAGGAAGCATCCGATCACAGGTAAAATATATAACACAATTGGTGTTGAAATTCTCTAATTTCAAAATTAGACAATTGACTGGCATATACTGATCTTCTAGGAAAGAAAGAACTTGTCGAAACCAAATGGTTGACATGTTGTATTAGCCCCGAATCACAGAGCAGATAACAATGCTGGAACCAACCACTCACAGGTATGAACATTAATATTTATACATTTCTTTACCTACAACACAACACCTTTAGGTTACAAATAATATATTGTCATTTACAGGGGCCAATGAACGACCAGAAACCAAATCAGCATTGTGCTAACTCTGCACCTCATCACACAGTCCAGGTATGATAAAATTTTTTTTTTTGACTTCCCTGTACCTATATCTTACAGGAGAACTCAATGCTTCATGGCATTATCAGGTCTCACATTCGAACAACCCAGTTTCAATCAACATTCATAAACCACCCAGATCAGTACCTCAAAGTGTCAGCAAGGTATTATATATGATCCTATATCTTTCCAGGGGATTAATTTCGCACTGACTTATTCTTGCCATTAACAGATCTCAAATTCATGCGTCAGGTCGTCTAGTAGCAATTTCGTGACACAAAATGAACATAAAAAATATTGCAGCCCTGTTCGATTGTACACTGGCTGGAATCACCAGAATCTGTCACCGGTTGTTAGTTCGAATAAACCAAATACCATTAAGGATTCGAGCAAGTCTGGCAGCAATCCTGTTCCTACCAAGACTCCTATAACAGTAAATGCCTTTATCATATTCATTTCATCGAGGAAGCATTATTTAGTTGCAAAATTATACAATAATTGGCTTCTTATCCCAGGCACAATCGCACTACATGTCTAAAACCAACTTCTCTGTCAATGCATCATGTGTAAATGGGTTACTCTTGGGGGGCAGTCCACAAGCGTCTCATATTTGTTACAAGGTGTTTTGTCCATTGACATATTTTTTTTTTTGTCCTTGATCGTTTGTAAAGTATCTTCATTCGAAATGTAATGTTTCATGCAATACTAGAACTATGTGACACCGATACCCTATTCCCCCACAGGGAATTGATGTCAAAGTTTCGGAAACATTGCTTCCCGGGAATCAGTCTGATGCCAATGAAGAAATTTATCCTCCTTATGTTGAGTCACCTAGCTTCGACCTAGGTATAGACCTCGATATTAGCGATGGATCCATTGTTCTGGAAGATGGTTTAGCGCTAACGAAAGAGTATCTAGACGAGATGGATGTCCTTGCTGCGGAAAAGGTCCGTACTCATCCAATCATAGATCCAATGATAGCTCGTTCATGGGGTTTATCATCTATAATCATTTTATTATTCCACTACTTGCTATTTCTTGTCATCTTTTAAATATACTGTCCTCTTACAATTTCACAGCTTTCAAGGAGTCATAAACCAACACAGGAAAAGGAAGTGCGGACATGCATGTCTAAGTGAAAAAGCCCCGAGAATAAGTACACAACCTACACCTTGGCTGAACCCCTATCTCTACCTTCATTCTGTCCCAAAGATGATGTTGTGAAACTGTTACCATCCAAAAGCATGCCTCCCAACAAAATGAGGCCAAAGTTGTTCAAATCCTCCCAGGTAATGCTTTTTTAATTAAATATACATTAATTGGTACAGATGGTAACCTTTTTTTTGAAGTGGAGAATTAGATTATGTAACTTCATTGTAACAGGTATCACCGATCCCGATCAATTTCAATATTGATAACAGCCCCGACAATGCTAAAATAGAGAGAAAGTTAGAGGTGCCACAGTCCCTCACTGAGACAAAGATCTCCTCACCTGGGATTTTATTTGTGTACAAGACCTGCGTGGAACCTCCTTTGCCAATTGACATCTATATTTTCGGAAAATTTTACAACGATGGGACTAACAATGAGGGGTAATTAGTAATAAATTGTTATACACTAAATTCTTACATTTATATCATCATTTTTTTGCCATGTGAATGTGCATATTTCCAACAGGGCGATGTCTGACGACGACGATTCTAAGCTTTTCCTGCCAACTAAGCTAGGACCAATCACTATCAAATCAAAGTCATGGTGGCGAGATTTATATGAGGTTGCACGACCCCTTCATGATACGGTAATCACTAATTCTACATATAATTTACAATCATCTTTGAGCTAAACAAACAAATAGTTTTTTCAATCAAACAAACTTCTGATATAAAATGTACCTTTTAAATGGTTGTTGCAGCACATTGATGCTTCATTCTATTTCATGAGAATGTTATTGAAGCTGAGAAATGGTGATAACATTCGTGCAACTACAACCGACTGCAACTTCGATGCCAAAATACGGGGCATATCAAAGGAAATTGCTACGGACCCTAGAGCAATTAACAAGCATGACTCTCTATTCTATTATGCTAAGGGAAGAAAAATCTCATTCAACGCGCCGTGGAATGAAGTTGATCACGTCATCATCCCGATGTGGATTGCTAACCCACATCACTGGATACTTGGCCACTTTGACATAGTTAACTGGAGGTTTGACGTGTACAACTCATGCACAAGAGTTATAAAGAACGTAACTGTATATACAGCGATTCGTTCCATGGTGATTGCTCTTCCCATCCTAGCTAAGTGCATGAAACCAGACTGCCGCATTTTCCCCGAAACTCCTCTAGAATGCAGACTCATTGACAATTGTCCACAACAAATGAATGGGTGAGTACATCATATCTTATCTACTTATTTGTTCTGCTATAAAATTAAAATGGTGATCACTAATTAATTACAATTTTGCTTATGCAGTGGAGATTGCGGAATATTTGTTATTAAATATGCCGAGTACATAATTGAAGGCAGTATAGAAGAAATGCCAATTCCATTTGACACTGCAACCGCTCGTTCTCATATTGCTACACAATTATACAAGTATATGCTGGAGGAGCCTGACATAACTTGGTGTAACGGGCTTGGGTCATTAAAACTCGGAATTTAATGAATCATTTTTCATTGTCATTGCAATGCCAACATCAAGATAGACATCATAATTATTTTTCATATTCGTCTCTTCGGTCTGTAATCCAGTTATGTAACTGGTATTTTGAATAAGATTTTACATTATTCCGTTATAAATTTAAATATCTTTACCATTTCAAAGTTCCAGATATATTATTTCATTGTATATTGATCTTTTTTCACAACCTAATTGTGATATCTTACAAATCAATGCTTGTGTGTTCAATGAGCCGTATTTACCACATGCACCAATCACTAGTGTTCCTTATTGAAAGACTTGCATGCTTCTGTCTATCTATATATTCACACTATTAATGTGCTTCCCAATATACAAGCCATCACTCACACTGAAACTACTCTTGCATTGTTCTTCTTCTTTCAAAAATTGATTATACAAACTTATATTATTTTGGATTATGATGAGCGATTATAATCTTACTTTTACAAATCAAATTATTGGGAAAAATTGTTCATCAATTTTATTATGAAATAAGTTTCATCTACGAAAATGACTGACCTAATGTATACATTAGTGTCAAATCTGTGCTGCGTATTTTTTGCACAGGAAATATTGGAATATCAGATTAATCACTATAAAAAAATGCAATAATACCTCGATTGATTAGACAGGAAACTTCATTTTTTTATTTATTTTTTCAATGACATATGTAACTTATGCACCCAACTAAGTATCAGATGAAACATAGGTCAATTGTCAAGTTAAAACGCGAGCTAATCGCTACTGAGCGCACCAAAGACTCCATTCTGCTGGTTATATGGAATCCTAATGTGCATACTAAATCAGAGTAGATGTGTTGCCGATAATGATTTGCTTTTATATAGAGGGATGTCAAATCTACTCTTAAGGAATAAAACGTGAATCTAGTTCATGAAATCCAGACTATAATGTACTATATCATATGAAAATACAAATTTGTGCATCAGTTTCCTCCCGGTAAGATTGCTATCATTTTTTTAACTGGTAATCTACCTACCAGCTAAAAAATCTGCATCATACATTCTAATACACACCAACCATTCATATCATATACACAATATGAACTCCATATCACAATGTACTATATCATATGAAAATACAACTCGGTGCATCAGTTTCCTCATGGTAAGGTTGCTGTCATTTTTTTAATAGGTAAGTTGCTGTCATTTTTTTAACTGGTAATCTACCTACCAGTTAAAAAATCTGCCTCATACATTCTCATATACACCAGTCATTCATATCATATACATAATATTAAATTGACAATACTAGTTAACATAAACAATTAAATGCTGAATATGAAATGTGCTTATATTCCATGTGAGGTCAGGAACATGTTCATTATTATTTGATAAACGCTTGGTTTCATGAAATGATGTTCATCAGCTAGCCCCATAGAGTTGAATTAAATCTAATTATTTTACAAATAAAAACACCCAGGTGGTCATAATCATTCACAAAGTCCCAACCGCCAGCAGGGTAATTGATATCAAGGTGGATTGGCCTCCAAATCTGAGTATGAACCAAACTAGATTGCAAATCATATATAAAATGCTGATTCTAATAATCCACTTATTATGTGTCCCCTGGCTGCAGCACATCATCATCTAGCACATCAATCAACCTGATTAATTCATAGAGTATTAGGTCACGATTGAAAGTTCAAGAGCAATGCAACAAATTAAAACTTATAAAATTTATTACCTTGATCTCACTCAAATGACTCATCTTTCTTTTCTTGTTCCTGTTGGAAGTACTTGGGACTGGATTGCGGCAAGTCCTTCTATTATGTCCATAACTATCACACTTTCCACAACGTGATATCTTCTTAGACTCGAGATATGACTTTATTCTTCTCTCTCTTGGTCTACCAGGACCTCTATTAGTTTCGGGTGGTAGAACAACCATAGTCCTAACTTCGTCTGGCACTTCCCAATCTTCTTTATTACCCAACGGATATATAGTACCTTGGTATGTATCCATGTAGTTTTCTTTGCTAAAGTATGTCGAACAATAATCATGCAAAGCGTAGTTTAGTTTCGAGATCACAGCAATTGCGTGTGGGCATGGCAAATGATCAAGCTGAAATCTTCTACATGTACATTTCTTATCTTCCATGTTGACAATGTACGGGGTTGTTCCATCATTGACTTGAAATACAACGTCGCTTGAAGAGAGTACCTGTATAACATCCAAATATCATAATAACTTAAGTGATATCACTTTCAACTATTTTCGTTAATAAAGGTTTTATAATGGCTAACCTGCATGTTCATAGAAATTTTCACCCTCTCATTTAACATACTGTTGTGACGCGATGCGAGACGTGTGAAAGTTGATTTTGCATCACTTAGGTTTCTAAAAAACCATTTCTGAATAGTAGATCTCAGGCACTCGAACATAGCTTCTATTGGGTACTTTTTAGCATGTTTAATGGCTGAGTTTACAGACTCCGCGATGTTTGATGTCATGGTTGAGTACCTGTCAACCGTCATATGTGCTCGAGACCATGTCTCGTAACCAGCCTTTTCCTGAAATCACGTTATAAATTATTTTTGCAATAACTTAGAATGAAAATATTAATCTTAAAAAATTAGTAACAAGCTTGTTCATAATCACTAAGTAATGCCTTATCCCTCCATCTATTGCATCTAGTCTTCCCATGTATTTCTTAAATTCGACTTTTGTGTAAGCCCTTGCCGCGGCATTAAACGGTATTCTTATTCCTTTCCCTTTTATTCCAGATTCCGACCTTAAATTTTTTAGCAAATGGTAAGTACAAGCTCCATGCAATGCATTTGGGAACACCTTCTCAACTGCGGTTGTATGCTTCCATGGCGGTCAGATATAATACACAACCCCTCACGCTCACCATAGGATTCTCGGAGTCTCAACATGAACCATTCCCATGCTTTATTATTTTCTGAATCCCCCACACCAAAGGCGAGAATGAATATGTTGTTATTGGCATCTTGTGTGCAGGCTGTAAACAAGGTACCACGATACCTATTAGTCAAATATGTCCCATCCACAACAATAACTGGTTTGCAGTGTTTCCATCCCGTAATCGATGCCCCTAAAGCAACAAAACTGAACATAAATCTATTTTCATCATCCACTTCAATCCTAGTATAGGAATCTGGGTTAGCAATTTTCATCATATAGATGTAAGCAGGAAGATTCCCATATGATTCATCTGGATCTCCCCTAATCATTCGGATTGCAAGTTCTCGAGATCGCCATTCTTTATCATAGCTAATTGTCACTCCATATGACTCCTGCATGTCCTCGATGACATCCCCAGGAGTGTAGATCCTCCTCGTCGATACAAACTTGTTCTTTATGCAATTAGCAATCATTATACTACTTGCTTGTCGGTGATCTCCCAGTACCGTCCCAACGGAACATTTATGATTATCAGCCATCCTCCTTACCTTAAAGTTTCCAACCATGCCAGTTCTCGAGGCTCGAAATGTCCAATCGCAACTTTGATGAATACATTTCAGCACATATGACCTGTAGTCAGACCTTTTTGACCCGAAATTCAAATCGATTTTTAATTGCGTACAAGCTGACCATCTTGATAAGTATCTCTTTGTTCTTGAACACTCTCCCCACTGCAACATCATCAGTACTAGGACGTGTTAACACCATTGATATTGAATCAAAATTTTCCCCATTTTGCAAAACTATGTACTCTCCCAGTTCATTATCCATCTCCTCAATTGTTGGCTTCAAAGGTTCAGGTTGCAAGGTAAATGGATCGGTTAAATTTGCAGACCTCTCGACCATTGACAGTGAATAATTCTGTTCAGTAGGTACATGGTGAGTAGAATAGGATATATTCACTATTGGACTCGGCCCTATTTCACATATATCAACATACAGTGGATAACTTCGTTTATCAACTTCCCCCTTCTTTAATTCCAAGTAAAATGACAGCGAATAGTCATTTGATACCCGAACACGAGGACCTCTACTCATCTCTTGGTAGGACACTGTATAATGGTGAGTTTCAGGGTCCTTCTCAAGTTGGGTAGATAACAAACGGATCAGTTCATTGTAATTACATTCGTAAGGAACCATCAGACCGCACACAGAATATCCAGAGTACAACCCCGATTCATCCCATTTTCCATCGAAGTGAACAAAGACCGTTAATGACTCCATTATTTTTGTCCTGGACATTTATGTAAGTCAAAAACTTGAAATCATTCTAAACAAAGATATGAACTAGCATTGAATTTTGTAGTATCATTAGATGTTCTCAAACAGAATTTAATTTTTCTGTAACATGACCATGCCTATTTTAAACTAACACATGAACATTAATTTTCGAATTTACCACTGCTTCTGTGCAAACGAACTTCAAACAACTGGGGAGAAACCAAATATGATGTCTAAAAAAGTAATGATACCAACATCACCCAGAAAAATTTATGATAAGTAAAACTATATAAACATCATATCTATATAGGACATATAAACCATGAAAAAAATTAAAAATTAAAAACACTTACTCCTAATATTCTGCAATGTCTACTCATTCATATTAATCAGTCCAGGCATATGAATAATTAGCGTAAGCCATTGGTTCATATATAGAAATAAACTTCACATGCCCCAATTCAATTTTTTGATAATTGTCGGTTCGTCTTTGCATTTTATTATATTTTCATTAGATAATCCGAAAGTAGCATTGAAGAGTTTTACAGTAGAAAGTAAAAACTTTCGACAGTAATCTAAATTAAAAATATAGAAATAACTGTGTATTTGTGAATGAAACCTACCAATATTTAAGTATCTCTATGTAGTTGACTCAAGTTGCAGAAAAGAGTGGCAATGAAGACGATGCAGACCACAATACAAATTTATTGGATGCCCAGTTTTTAAATTTCTTAGCGTGAATTAATTCTTACGAGTATTTAGGCAGATAAACATGGATGATCTGCTTACAGATTGAAGCAATATTAAGTTTGATAAAATCATGGATCAGTTACAAAATCATGGATTTCATTGTAACGGTTATTTAATTCTGAGAATTGACTTCCTGATTTTCCTCTTATTGTCGTCATGGGTTATTTATCTAATTTTTATATGTTATTGATACATTTTTCAATATTTAGTTTGCTCGGTTACATTATTCAAAAAGAAGTTACAATTGTGGGTTGCAATGCAAATTCCCCAAAATTTTATCATAATAAAGTTAAATTTATATGCGTCGCTATGATTTCACCCAACTGCTAATAAAAAAAACGTGTTCGTCTAGCCAATTAAATTATTTTAAGATTTTAAGAAAAAACTTGAATTCGTTTAAATTGTTAAGTCCGATTTGTGAATTTAAATTTGTTCAAAAATTATTATTTCATCCAATTCTTTATTTTAATCCCTTAACCAAATACTTGATTTTTTTCTAAATTTTATGGCTGTTAAATTCAAAGTGTAATTCCAATTCATCAAATTCTCAAACGTTCCAAAATGATATTTTCATTCAATAGTAGAATAATTTACCATCATTTACAATCTACAATTTCACATTTTCAAATTCTGGAAACTGAAAAACCCCTGAAATCAATCTATACATTACATTCATCACTTTCAGCCATGTATAAATCACCTATACTCTCCCATTTCTTTCCTCCCCTTTACGCAATCACTATAGCCGGGTAAGAAAAACCTCTGTCTCTGCCTTCAATTCACACAAATTTCAGCTCGAGCTCACATACTGCCAATTCCAAAAAAAAAAAATTAAAAAAAAAAAAAAATTCACATGAACAACATCGCCCTTACTGAAACCTAAAGCATCGAATTTATATTTCCTACAAACCACCAACATCATCGACCAAAATCATCCTCAATCTACCATACTGATTCAAAAATGAAAGAAACTCAGAATCAACTTTCACACCCCAAAATGGAAGCCTAACTCGACAGCTGAAACACCTCCAACCGACCACTGCCATGGCCGAACCACCACACGAAATGCACAACAACAACCATCATCACTGCCCATCTCCATTGTGTTGTGTAAAATCGCAAGTATACGATATCGCAATCAAGTAATAAAGTAACTTTTGAGTCGAGTGATCGTTCCCACGAGGACTGTTTACTGAGTACCGAAATATTTTAGTTCTACACTTTATTTGAATAGACAAAGAGAATTTGTGATTGTGAACTAAAACTAAGAAATTAAACAAAAGAATTAAATTTTCGAATTTGTTTTTGTTTTAAAAACGATTGTAAGGTAGTTGGGATTCACGAATTCACCTGGCAATTTAAATCAATTCCAATTCCAGATTTTATTTTCTAAATATGTGCTCGATCGAATTTACTAATTCAAATTGAGATTCCTCTCTCGAGTTTAAATCAATCCTACCTAAATAAGTCAACCTTGTATCTCTACAGCGGGTCAGAATATTCTTTATCTAGATGCATTACACACAAGAATTCACATGCGATCGCAATAATAATAAGAGTATATCTCTATCTCTCGTTCAATTACCGGATTTATTACCTAGATCTATGTTATTAACTCACCTCTCGAATTATGAAAATAACACATTAAATCATGAAAGAGTGGCCAGTTCATTCACGCATTAAACACAATGACAAACCAACACATGCATTATAGCGTTAAAACAAGGAATATGGAATTGAAATAATTAACTAGGCTACATCGTTCATCCAAACATATAATTTAGCTACACATCATATTTAAATGGCAAAAACAAAATATAATGACGTTCATTGAAAATAAAGAAGAATGGAAAGATTGCACCAATTATCAATTCTTATATTATCTTCAATTCTCGCCCCTCTGCAATGCTCCGATCTCCCAAGAATTTTTACATGAAAAGCTTGATTGTGGCTTGTTCTATGGAGAGGCAAAGGTCCTATTTTTGTGCCTAATGAGTTGTATTTATAGGTTTTGGAGAAAACCTAGGTCAAAAAGCCCAAATCCTGTTAAAAATCGCGAGAAAAATCTGATATGTGGCCCAGTCGGATAACCGCGCGATCGCCCAGGCATATTTCCGACGATCGCGTGGTAATGCTGTTTAGCCTCGGGTTATGATTTTGCACCTTCGTGCGATCGCGTGGTTAGTGTCCAGCGATCGCGATTTCCATCTTTCCTCAGCTGTGTAAGTTAGTCCCCGACCTTTAATTGCAACCTTAGTCCTCCACTTTCAATTGTTGCGATTTAGTCCCCAAAATTTATATTCTTCTTGAATTTCTCAATTAAGCTCTCAATTCCTTCACTTGGGACCTCCAACCTCTGATTTGTTCCCTTGAGCACCATGAACCTTCCCGGTTGACGTCACATATCCCTCACTTGCTCAATTAAGCTCCAATTAACATCCAATATTGTCATTTTTTTTTCATTAATTGCTTCATTCTTCTTCGATTGGGACATTTTCTGAAAAGTAAACAAATAAATACAAATTAAGGAGCATATATTCTAAAACGACAATAATTTATTCTAATTTAGACATACAGATAAGTGTATAAAACACACTTATCAAATACCTCCAAATTAGAATTATTGTTCGTCTTCGAACATTGGAAAATAAACTACAAAAATCAAAGAAACAAGAGAACAAATTTTTTTGTTGTGTCAACATGTTTACCATATGCCTCCATAGTCCAAACCAATTTAGGCTATAAGCAAGCGTCATGAACAATAATGCAAAATAATTTCTTGTTATATCCTGTCAGAGTTTCAAGTGTGTGTGTGAATAGCCAATGTCAAACGCATACTTATGCAAAAGATGTGCTCAACACTGTGTGGCTCATTATGCACAATCATGCTCGAATCCCATGTGGTCAATCTATGATTTCTAATGAAATTACTTTCAACGCTCATGTATGATCACCACTTTCTGCATTTCTCTCACATCCCGGGTTTTTATCTATGTGGGTTCTCAACATTTTTCATTGCTTTTTCCACACGAGGTAGTCAGAATCAGAAATATGCATGCACGACAAATCAAAAGAAAGCAGTCCTCAATTCCACAACCTCAACCACCGCAGCTCAGTAAACTAAGCTTATACCATGCATTTATATATATATATATATATATATATATATATATATATATTCTTTTAATTGTCCTTGTCTTTTACCATCTTTGTGCAGAACTTTTCATACTTGTTTTCTATATTACCCCTGTAGCAGGCTTTCAGATCGACAACTCCCAAACCAGTTGGCTTTAGGGTACCTCAAAGAACCCCTTAGACGTACTTTCCCGAGTCATAAAGGCTTAAACAGAAAAGTTAAAGATGTTATAATGTCTTATGTGTAAGTCCACTCTCCGTACTTGCTTTCTAATTGACCCCTGTAACGAGCTTTAGGTCGATGACTCCCAAGCTAGTTGGCTTTAGGGCACCAGGTTTGAAAGACCCATCGGACTTACTCGAGTCAAAAAGGCATTTGAAGAGCAGAATAAGACCTTCAATATTTTTCTATTTTTATGGTGGAAATGGTTTATACCAGTTGACCAAACTGCAATGACTAAAGTGCAAAACCAAGAACCACAGACATCCAACCCGTCAATACATACAAATTTCAACAATTTTACCCCCAAACTTGCCTTTTAGCATGATTGGTTCTAATTTAAGGATGAGATGTCTAACGATCTAAGTTCAGGGATTTTCAAGTCATTCCTAAGTTCAAATTGCATAAACTTTGCCCCACATGTATTAAACAAAATCCTTTACACAAGCAATTATCCAACGCTGGCTATGTGCCCAATGAATATGAATCTAGCAAAACATAACTAGTTCAAAATAAGTTCATGCTTTCATGTTATCCAATTTTCAAGCCTAAACACAAATTGATTGATACTATATCCTAGGAAATAAACATGTCAACAAAGTTTTCAAATTTTTTATTATATTTTATTTTATTTATTTTATTTTTAAATCCCAACAAAAATAGAATGAGAATATTCAATGAGTATGGAAGCAATCGATATGAATGAAATTCTCCACCCCCAAACTAGAAAGAAACATTGTCCTCAATATTTGTCGAAAAGAATTAAAAATGTAAAACAAGACAAAGAAGAGAGAACTGGAACTTCCCAGGTGCATTGGAGATGTTTTGTAGCCTCGAAGCCTCCATTTGAAATGTTGTTGAATGAATTTGACCATATTCTTGCTTTGCCCAACTTGATTAGATGTGCCTTGATTGATGTTTACCTTGCAAATAAGAGATAAGTAACATTAGAAGCCATAAATATCAATAAGAAATAATGGAAGTTCAGTACCACACCCCAAAACTAAAGTTAAAGCAAAATTTTGAATTTTCAAAATTGGTCGACCAGACACATTCAAGTCTTGACATCGCCTAGAAAAACATAAATTTTTTCAAGCCATCTTTTGATATGTTAAAGTTCATAGCATGGTCTACAACATATTAAAAATTCAGGTCATTTGGAGTTCAATAGGGTCATGAAAAATTGTGGAGAAGTGAGTGACGTGAACTGAATTTCTGGTGCGATGGACTGCAGTGGCCTGCAATGGGGCTGCCTTGATGCAATGTTGGTTTTCATGATTTTCGTTCGATGTAGTGTACTAATTCATGAACTAAATACACATACTCAATGATAACCATGTCATGAAGATAAATGCTCAGAAGAATCTCTCAAATTTGAACAAACAACTCATTATAGCATTTTATCAAACACTTAATGTGCATTACAAAAATTAAAAGTTATGCATAGGTTTGGAGGCATGAATGAACCCAAAATTTTTGTCCATTAAACCAAAAACCACATTCTCCAACATCTAACCTAAACCCATTCTTCACCATTCACAATTTCAAAATCCAAGAACTCAAAGAAAATTTCAAAATTTTGCGTAAATATTAATTTAAGTGAAGAATTTCATACCTTTAATTGATTTTGAAGTGAAAGTAGCGATGAATTTGATGCAAAGAAGTGTTGATGACATACACAAATAAATGAAAATCATTTTTGGAGTTATTTGGGGAGAGAAAACGAGTTTGTAATGTTTGAGATTGAGAAAATCAAGTAAAGGGCTTTAAACTGTCGGAACTGGTCCCAGTTCAACCACGCGATCGCGTGGTAGGAATTCCAGCGATCGCGTGGTCAAAACCTGTAGCACATCTTAATTAAAAACTGATTCTTAAGATCGCATAGGAGTTGTACTGAGCAATCGCTCAGTTGTCCGACAGCTTTGAAATTTTCCCCATTTTTGAGCTTCTACCTCGTTTTTAACCCCCTAATCACATCATGATGTATGCAATGATTTTCCAAACATTAATTTCATGATCTAAACTAGTGTGTTTAATATGTGGGATGACAATTAAAAGCCTAGTTTAACAAAAATATGCAAAATTAAGAACATACCTAAATATGCAAAAATAGTGCAACAAGCAATAGAGTTTTAACATGCAAACATGTAAAACCCTCAAACAGGTTACCTATCATGCAAATTCAGCAAATAAATAAATAAATTATGTAAGCATATAAATAAAAGGGAAGAAAGATTGGGTTGCCTCCCAACAAGCGCTCTGTTTTAAGTCTTAACCCTGACTTTTGCACATCGAAATCATGGAGGCTTGAAAGCTCCTCTTGAAGCCCTGCACACTTTGCAATCTCCTGCTTTACACTTTTCAACCTTGTTTTGCACCTTGATGACTCCATTGTTTGGGAATTGAGCAAAATTTGGTTTTTCCTCCTCCTTCAAGTTGTCTCCTTTCTTCTTCACCTCCATCTTCCCTTCATTTCTCTTTGAAGTGTCGTCTAACTTTATTCCTTGCTTCAAATTTTCTTCTGGTTTCTGAATTACTCCTTCCACCTTGAAGCAACTTTCCTTTAGATATTCGAGATCCTGTCTTGGCTTGATGCTGAAGTTGACTTGTTCATTCTCGACTCTAAAAATGATTTCCCCCTTTTCAATATCGATTAGGGCTCGTCTAGTAGCAAGAAATGATCTTCCAAGAATGAGGGGCATTTGAGTGTCCTCTTCCATGTCCAGGATCACAAAGTCAACAGGAAAGAAGAATTTGTCTACTTTTACTATCACATTCTCAACAATACCGTACGGGTACTGAATGGACCTGTTGGCCAGTTTCAGTGTGATATTGTTTAGGCTCCCCCAAACCAAGTTTCCTGTACACAGACAAAGCATTAAATTGACACTGGCACCAAGATCACACAATACATTATCAAAAGTAAATTTACCAATAGTACAAGGGATCGAGAAACTCCCTGGATCTGTTAGTTTCTGTGGTAACTTCTTTTGGATAATGACACTGCATTCCTCACTAAGAGCTACTGTTTCATTATCAACCAATTTCCTTTTATTTGACAGCATCTCTTTCACGAATTTCAAGTAGAGGGGCATTTGGGCTAAAGCTTCGGCAAAAGAGATGTTTATATGTAATTTCTTGAAAATTTCCAAAAATTTCCCAAATTTCTGTTCCAGATTTTGCTTTCTCAATCTTTGTGTATATGGAACTGGAGGCACATAAGCTTTGCCTGGCGGTCTAACTCGACTTTCTTCTTCAACTTTTTCTTGAACTTCAGGAGTCGACCCCTGTTCCTTTTCATTAACGGAAATTACTCCCCCAGATTTAGGTGCAGACCTCTCTGAATACCATTGGTAACTGTTTGAAGTCATCTTCTCGAAAATCTCAAAAGCTTCTTCATAATTCATATCCATAACTGAGCCCCCAGCTGCTGAGTCTGCGTGCTTCTTATTTTCATTTGTCAACCCATTATAGAATGTCTGAACTAAGATCCAATCTGCGATTCCATGGGTAGGACACTGTCTGATAAGCTCATTAAACCTTTCCCAAACTTCAAAAATGGATTCCCCTGGCTGTTGACTAAAGGACAGAATTTCACGCCTAAGCTTTGACATCCGGCCAGGTGGAAAAAATTTATCTACGAATTTTTGGCTTGGGATTTCAAAGGTGGTAATAGTGTGTAGAGGTAAGGAATAGAACCAAGCTTTAGCCTTGTCTGCCAATGAGAATGAGAACAATTTTAGCTTTACAGCATCATCTGGAACTCCATTCATGCGCTACATGTCGCACAATTCTTGAAAAGTCTGGAGGTGTGCATGCGGGTCTTCGAATGGCAACCCGTAGAATACAGCAGAATCTTGGATCAAAGAAATTAAGGAAGTCTTAATCTCGAAATTTCTAGCTGATATTGCTGGCGGCACTACACAGGTCCCAATATTCCCCACAGGAGGAACCATGTAATATCTCAAAACGCGCCTCCCATGATCCTGTTGCTGTCCAATAACAGCTGTTGGCAGATCATTCTGATTATTCTGATTTCTGTCATCTGCCATGGCTAAATCTGTTTGTTGCTTTGCTTCCAAATGTGGTCTTCACCTCTGTCGAAAGGTGAGTTCAATCTCTGTATCAAGAGGAAGCAAATCACACGATTTAGTTCTTCTTAACATAAATTAAATAAAACACTTATTAAAAACTAAAAAAAAAAACTGAAAATAAAGATAAAAATAAAAATAAAAATAAAAATAAGCAAAATAAAGTTCAAGGTAAAATAAGAACTAATGGGTATCGATATTAATTAACAGTTCCCGGCAATTATCAATTCTTCTATTATCTTCAATTCTTGCCCCTCTGCAATGCTTCGATCTCCCAAGAATTTTTAAGTGAAAAGCTTGATTGTGGCTTGTTCTATGGAGAGGCAAAGGTCCTATTTTCGTGCCTAATGAGTTGTATTTATTGGTTTTGGAGAAAACCTAGGTCAAAAAGCCCAAAGCCTGTTAAAAATCGCGAGAAAAATCTGATATGTGGCCCAGTCGGATAACCGCGCGATCGTGCAAGCATATTTCCGGCGATCGCATGGTAATGCTGTTTAGCCTCGGGTTATGATTTTGCACCTTCGTGCGATCACGTGGTTAGTGTCCAGCGATCGCGATTTCCATCTTTCCTCGATTGTGTAAGTTAGTCCCCGACCTTTAATTGCAGTCTTAGTCCTCCACTTTCAATTGTTGCGATTTAGTCCCCAAAATTTATATTCTTCTTGAATTTCTCAATTAATCTCTCAATTCCTTCAATTGGGACCTCCAACCTCTGATTTGTTCACTTGAGCACCATGAACCTTCCCGATTGACGTCACATATCTCTCACTTGCTCAATTAAGCTCCAATTAACATCCAATATTGTCGTTTTTTTTTTCCATTAATTGCTTCATTCTTCTTCGATTGGGACATTTTCTGAAAAGTAAACAAATAAACACAAATTAAGGAGCATATATTCTAAAACGACAATAATTTATTCTAATTTAGACATACAGATAAGTGTATAAAACACACTTATCACATTGCTATCTCCTAAACCTCCAAACACAGACCAATCCATACCCAAATCACCACAAGAACCAAGAAAATAAGGCAAGGAAGACAACACTCACCTTCGTCGCCGGAAATCGTGATCCCCAAACTCGAACTCCACCTCGGTTTTATGCCACAATCATCCAAATCATTCGATTTTCACACTCCCACTCCCACAACCACACCCTAAACCGCACTTCTCCTCCTCGTGTCCGTCGGTGGCACCGCCACCGAATGCACACCCCGTCGCCCGATCGGAGATGGGCGATTATCGCCCATCCCACCTTCTCTCTCTCTCTATGACATAGAGAGAGAGAGAGAGAGAGAGAGAGAGAGAGAGAGAGAGAGAGAGAGAGAGAGAGAGAGAGAGAGAGAGAGAGAGAGAGAGAGAGAGAGAGAGAGAGAGAGTTTATTTTAAAAACTTTATTTTGTGCAATTTTCCCTTTTAAGTCCCAAAGTTTATGAATCCTTTATTTCGGTCCCTAAGCTTTTTAAATGGTTAATTCTAGCCCTGCAGTGTTTAAAAATGATTTATGTTCCGCCTCTTATTTTAAAATCAATTATTTTAGCCCCTGAACTTTCTGAAAAATGAATTAGCCAGCCTGAAAATTTTAATTAGTCCCCAATCTTTTATTTCTTTTAAAACACTCAATTTCCCAAAATTACTAATTCAAAATTTATTTTCTTTGACTAGACGACGCGAACGGAAAGTTAGATATTTGAAGTTTCCCTGCTTGACTCGAACTCATTAGCATTTGAGATAGACTCATACCTAATAATTTATTTAGCTATGATTTGCACGTGAATCAGAAATTATGTAAATCATATTTGATGTTATGAGAAAAGTGATGTTATGATCATGTAATTGGCCATGAGGGGTAAGATGGGTCAAGACTCTCCCGAAAATGGCGTATGAAAAGTTATGTTCATGAAATTGAACTAAGAAAAAGAAAAAATGTTATAAGCGCTATAATTTCCATGCACAATTGCATGTTGAAAGAAGACAAGACGAGGCTACTTTCCGCACTTATGTGTTATATGATGTTATGTAAAAGATATGTTTAGCATGATTACATGTTTATGTGCAATCTATGGAATAAGTGAATTATTTTGCTATGAGTTTACTAACCCCGTTATTAACAATTTTTGCAGACTTCGAAAGCGGTGGCGAGTGATGGACACGAGTGGCAAGGAAATAAATAAATGTTTCATTTCAAAGTTCAACTTTATAGTTTCACGTTAATTTGAATTTCTGTTTTGCTAATTGTTGAAAAACTTGAATTTATTTTGTTGGAGGATTTTAATAATACTTCATGCGAAGTTTAAATATCCATTTATTTTTCGCTAAATTGTTATTTAGAAAATGAGTTTGAAAGAAAGTAGTGGCGTTCCGAGTTTTTAGAACTTGGGACGTTACACAATCCAACCCGACAGAGACTTGGTTGGGTTGGGTTTGAACATGGTATTGGGTTGGATTGGTTTGAATTTTATGGAACTGACTAAGTCGGGTTGGTTTTCGGGTTGGGGTCCAACCCGACCCACGCTCAACCCTACCCTAATCATTACAAATTCATAATTAGAAAATAATTTACATGTATTCATTAATCGGGTCCTATATATATAAGCCATGTTTGATATCGATTAAAATTTAGATTTTAATCTAATTTAAAGTAAAAATTCAATCTTAATCATATATTTCATGTGTCCCACAACTTTTTAACCGCACATCTCATCAACTTTTATCAAGATCTACATAAAATCTGATTTTAATCTCCACCAAATAGGGACATAATTAGAAATTGTAATTTCAAACCCACCCAAACCCCAACCCTAGTAACCTATTCTTCCAGGTCAACATCTCGCCACCGCCACCGCCACCACTCCGATGCACCGCCATCTTTGACGAGCCACCACCACCACCACCATCACCATCACACTGTCATCATAACCATAGTCATAACTGTGCTCTTGGTTGCACCACCACCAACAACACAATCTTCGACGCGTATTTCGGGAAGATATTTATAAAAATGCCACTATCCTTTTATGTGCGTCAGTTTTACTAAAAATCGACGTGTATTCCCTTTTTATTGGTCAATTTTGTACGAGTGATTTGGGGGGGGGTGTGGGTGTTGTGGTTAGTTGTAGGTGATTGCGCATCGAAGGAAGTGGTTGTGTTTTGGGTGGTACTAGTTATGGTGGAGTACGGTATGTTGAGGTTAGGTGAAAGAGATGAAGTTATTGGTCACAAATAGTCACTGTTCCCACAAATTTTGTAACAATCAATGCATTACAGATTGGAAAAAGTCACAATTTTCACAGATTTGGTAACAAACAGTCACAACTCATATAGATCCGGTCACATTTAACATGAAATTGGTCACAAATAGTCATATTACATATAGAACTAGTCATAGTTAATGCATTACAAGTCACATATAGTCAGATAAATTGTGTTTGCTATTGAGGGTTGTGGTTGTGCTGTGGTGGTTAGTTAGGTAGTTGTGCATCGGATGATGATGTGGTATTTTAAGTGGTATTGGTTGTGGTGGAATATGATATGTTGGGGCTATGTGGAAGTGATGAAGTAATTTGTCACAAATAATCACAATTCACACATATCAGTACTTAATCAATAGATTATGAGTCACAAATAGTCACAAACCTAGTTACAAACAATCACAGTTCATATAGACCCGATCACATTAAACATGAAATTGGTCACAACTCATATAAACTCATACACTCTGTGAGTACGTGTGGTTGATGTGCCTGCAGTCAGAGACCGGGTATTTAAAACGAAATGCCAGCATTGTGTAAACCCCATCTGCCATCAGCTAATATTAAAATTATGATTTTTCTTTATCTCTACTTTTAGTGTGTGTTTGGTATTGTTTAAAAAGATTTTTTTAAAAATGAATAGTGATTTTTAGGAGAATTGATGGTTGAGATTGGTTGAAAAGTTAAATACTATGAGCTTGACTTTTAATAGATGATTGAGATTGAATATTGTAAAAAAAAAAAAAAAAATTAATGAGAATCAAACAAGGGCTTATTAACCTTTATTATGATTTCAGTTTAGTAACCTAGTTACCTTTTAGTCCTCTAGTACTTGAGTTTTTTTTTTTTTTGGCTAGACTTAAGTTACATATTAAATTTGGGGGTTTTGACTTAATTGATTTAATTATTTTTTCTTGACATTTTGTTATTAAATATTGTGGTTTGTGGAGTTAATTAATGGCTAGTGGTAATGCCAATGAATTTTGAACTTATCAACTTAATTACTTGATGGAGTTCATTTGTGATTTTTGGTTTGATGTTACACACAACTTCCCATGGATCATAAATTAAATTATTTTACATTTTGTATTTATAATCTCAAAAAAAAAAAAAAAAGAAAAAAAAGATTACAACTATCTCCGCAGTTAATTAATTTTCGCTTATGAGAAATAAATTCCTAACATTTCCAATGATAGAACATTTGATAATTTTAATTCCTTCTGAGAAAACAACACAAATTGAGCAAGTGGATTCATTCAAAATGACACGATAACAAGTAGCTGAAGCCATCTCCAAAAGTGTACTTTACCCCAAATTTGGGATAAACTCAAGTTCTTCTTCAACAGTTTCACCTCAAATTTGGGGTCAAGTGAATAGTAACTTTTTTTCTTATAATTTTTTAATATTTTTACCTTGATTATAAATTTGTTAATTAATTACTTTAATTTAAATTAATAGCAAATATATAGAATGGACGAAATTGAATTGAATTAGATTAAATTATTGTGAACAAAAATACCTTTTTTTATAAAAAAAAAATTAAGCCCCTGTTCGCGGCTAAGTCAACAAAAAAAAAAATAGTTTTTTTGTTATCTTTTAAGTAGATGAATGATTAAAAAGTGGAGAGAGAAAATGTGTAGGGTTAGAGATTGATTTGGAGAATTGTATAGTTTAAAAATTGGTTCAAAAATCTAAAAAAAAAAGAAAAAAAAAAAAACCAAAAAAAAAAAGGGTTAATAGCATAAAAACATCCCAACGTTGTGATTTTTGACGCTGAACGTCCCATACTTTACATTTTCTTGTTGGGGGACGTCATTTTCGTTATATTTAACTCTAATTCAACGTTAAATGAGGGACATTTTTGTCCAATTCGATTTTTAATTCATTTTTAATGGTAATTGACACAAAACGTCCATACGTTGGACACTCATTGTGGAAAAACGTCCCTACATTCATTTTTTTTTGCGAATAACGTCCCTACATTTAGATTTTCTTATAGATTAGTCCCCAAATTTTACTATTCTTTCAATTTAGTTATTCTGTATTTGATTTAAAGGTCATTGTCTTCAAACGTGTATAACTTTTGATTGACAACTCCAAATTGCACTCTTTTTTTGCGTTGAACTCCAAATTCAACATTTTTTTGTATCATGTACTCATTTATTAAACATTTCGTTTTGACTTTTGTATTGTAAATACTTATTTTATTAGGGCATCATTGATTAACGTAAATTGATTTTTATAAATTTTATTGAAACAGTGAAATTTTAATTTTAGTGTGTGTTCGACGGCCATCGAAATTTATAAATTGGATTTATATGATTTTTTTTTATTTTTTTAAGGTAAAATGTTTGGTTAAAAATTGGTATGTTTAGCCCATGTTTGAGCCATATTATAATTTCAAATCACTTTTTTTCTCCAATTTTCAAAAAGTGATTTGAAATTATAATATGGCTCAAACATGGGCTAAACATACCAATTTTTAACCAAACATTTTACCTTAAAAAAAAGTCAAATAAATTCAATTTATAAATTCCGCTGACCGTCGAACATACACTAAAATTAAAATTTCACTGTTTCAATAAAATTTATAGAAATCAATTTACGTTAATCAATGATGCCTTAACAAAAAAAAGTATCTATAATACAAAAGTCAAAACGAAATGGTTGAATTTGGAGTTCAACGCAAAAAATGAAGTGCAATTCGGAGTTGTAGATCAAAAGTTATACACGTTTGAAGACAATGACCTTTAAATTAAATACGGAATGACTAAATTGAAAGAAAAGTAAAATTTGGGGACTAATCTGCAAGAAAATCTAAAGGTATGGATGTTATTCGCCAAAAAAATGAACGTATGAACGTTTTTCTACAATGGAGTGTCAAACGTAGGGATATTTTGTGCTAATTACCCTTAAGAAATTAAAAATGAAATTGGACAAAAATGCCCCTCATTTAACGTTGAAATGATTTAAATATAACGAAAATGACGTCTCCAACAAGAAAATGTAAAGGTTGGAACGTTCAGCGTCAAAAATCACAACGTTGTGATGTTTTACACAATACATGTTAAATGTAGGGATGTTTTGTGCTATTAACCAAAAAAAAAAAAACTACTTTCCGAACATAAGGTAAATTAACAATTATAGAACTACAACATTCAAATTAAATAATAATTATTATAATATTTACAAATACGATTATTACTATAACAATAAACTATTGGACTAATTTTGAAAGTTTAGCATTTAAATTAAATATGAAAATAACAATTTGTTAAATAAAAAAGGTCAACCCTAAATTTGGAGTGTAATTTGGGGTACTATTGGAGAAGATTTTACCATTTTATCCCAAAATTGGGGTATTGTTGGAGATACCCTGAAAGTGTAAAAAATTATGGCTTATTTCCGATTCAACCACCCAAGCGTGTAAATGATAGAACTTATCCATTTTCTTGAAGCTTTTAAAGTCCCAGTTTTTATTTGTTTCTCATTTTGGATCATTAGTCAATTCTAATTTCTTGTTTTATGCAAATTTTTCAGATGACTTCTATTTTCTTGTCTTCATCTCTTTTTCTGCATCAAATTTTAGGTAGTGAAATTTCATCGAAATGCTTTTCACAATATTCGATGAAAAAGTAGAAATTTGATGAGAATGTTCGGAATATTTAATGTTCAAGACTCTATGGACATTTTAATTTATACATAGATAGAAAATAAAATGATGTATAATATTCAATGCGATTGAACATCACAAAAATATTGTCTGGTAGACAAACATCACAAAAATATTGCAAAGTTGCTAGCTAGATTAAGAACATGTGTGTCTCATTGGCTATATATACAAGGTCAGTGTTGAAAAACCAAAGGATTACTTATCACAAACTAGTTCATCAGAAAATATCAATTACTTCATCGAATGCCAAAACAAAATGTTTACCTCATGGAAGAAAATTTCAATAGAATTGCAGTTTAGAGGCTGATTTAAAGATCTGATCTCCCACTACCTCTCCTCCTTCCATTCCTTATAAGAAATTCTACATTTAACGATGACTTTTTTTTCTTTAAAAGTCTCTTGGCCATTTTGGACGAACAACCCAAAAATTACTTTTTACTATAAAATAGATGGTTTTTAACGAAAATAATGCATGATGAAATGTACAATATGCTATAGTAAATCTTCTCTATTTATATATGCCAGTCATAAAAATAAAAATTTACTATACAATAGAGAGTTTCGCTTCGTTATCAGAAGTGGACAACGTTATGTTGTCCACCCACCGGTGAGATTGCGCCAAGTGTCTGAACGAAGGAGTGAGCAACGTTATGTTGCCCACCCACCAGTGAGATTGCCCACTCACACCATTGAGATTGCGCAATCTCACTGGTGAGTGGGCAACATAACGTTGCTCACTTCTGACAACATAGCAATTTCGATACAATACTCACAAGAATTGGTAAAAATATATGTAGTGGATCTCTCAAGTCTAAATACATAATACATTATTCAAATTAGCACATATGTCCACATTCCTTCCACGGACCTGTAAATAAAGATTAATTTGGAAATTAAAACAAATTCCAAAGAAGCGGAGGATTTTAAAATGAAAAATACTTGTTGTACCCCCGCCGTACCGCGGGGGTACCGTCCCCTCACAAGAGGGGGCGTGGGGCTTCTAAAATTTGGGATTTGTGCAGAAATCGGTACAGTATACCAATAAAGCTGCTATGCACTAGGTATGTCAAGGCTCATGACCCAAGGCACATCTAGGGATCATGTAATCCTAGATTTGTAATCAATCACCACACAAATATCTACAGCAAAAAGGATAGAGAGATAAATTCAAAAACATACGAGGTAACCAAGAAGGTAATTAATTACAATATACCTTCTCAATCAAAAGAAAATAAATGATTATATTGATATTAGGGTGCATCTAGAAATTAGGGTTTTTTTCGTTTGACTGGTATCAGATGAAGCTACCAGATGATCTGATCTTTTCTCAAAGGATGAGAAATGTTTTAGATCACGCTGGCAGCTTCAATTGATACAAGTGCACGGTGATAAAGACACAAGCACTATTTAGATTCCTGCAAGGCTAAGAAAAAAAGAGAAACTATCTGTGTTTCTTTCCATCTTCTGAAATGTTTTTCTTAGAGAACAGAGGGGAGCATTGGCATAAATAGAGGCCCAAAAGAAGAAAAGACCTAAGGGAAATACGTATAAGAGGATAAAAGATGATGAAGGAAAGCAATATATATATATATATATATATATATATATATATATATATATATATATAATTAATAAAAAACAACAGGATATTTATAGAATTAAGGTGGTCCCTTTGCCTTTCGATGCAAATTGTAGATCATTATCTTTTAGGGTTTAAAGGGCCGGGGACCCTTTCAACCCCCCACCTCAACCCAACTTCAATATGTCTGCAATGGCATCTAATGAGTAATTACCTGGTGCTAACCAATGTGAGGCTACAAAGACTAGCAAGAAGAGGAGTATATATATTTCATAAAGGATATTATGCCCTAGGTGGCGTGTTAAAGTAATTGTGACCACCATGAATATGATGTTAACACACGTTTCAACATTATTTTTAGTGGGACACGTACGTGTCTACATCATGTTTAAAGCGAACACCAAAACACATGTTCACCGTGGACATTATATCGATCCCTACTGATATTTCATAATATACTTTATATTCATTGGGAAACAACATTCACAAAAATGAAGAAGTATAGGATACAATTAAACTCACAGTATGGTAACATTGTAGCAATTAATTATAAATTAATTTATTTATATTTTTAAGGTAAAATATGTGGTTTCAAAGTGGAGGCTAGAAAAATGTGTGGTTAAAAGAAATTTAAAAATGTTTTATTTCTAAATTATTTTATATATTTTAGTATTGATTACGTTAAAGAAAGGGGGAATTCATCTCTTTAGTGTGTGTTTGGTATTGTTCAAAAATAGTTTTTTTTTTTTTTTTAATAAATAGTAACTTTTAGGAAAATGAATAAATGAGATTAATTTGGTTGAAAAATCAAATATTATGGACTTGACTTTTAATAAAGTGTTGAGATTGAGTACTGTAAAAAAAAAGAGAGAATATTTTAAGTAGAATCAAACAGGGGCTTAAAATAAAAGTCAGTCATTCAAAATTTCGATTTGTTGGACTTGGACATTTCACACTTTCTAGTCACCGTACCTCTGAAATTTTGGCCAGGTTAGAAAATATGACTTGTGACGGTGAGTCTTGTTTCTTATGAAGTTCCAACTTTTAATAATAGGCAGAAGCATTCAAGAATTATGCTAGTGACCTTCCCGTGAATGTTGTAATAATGTTTTATTAAGTATTTTTAAATCATTCGTACGAAATTATTTAGATTTTCCTAAGCTATCAAGAATTACTAATTGATTTAAAACCTTGTATAAACTTTTGTTCTCTCTTTTGTTGACCATAACAGCTCTGAAATGCCGAAAAACAAAAGTAATAATCAGATCTAACCACCAGAAAATAAGATTACTCAAAATGACTTGCAGAAAGTTGAAGATCAACACAAGAAAATTTTTTAGCCGAAGCCCAAGATGTTCGTTATAAACCTACTCCCTTGTTGAGCATCCACTAAATTAAGTGGATAAAACTCGGTTTATACTATAATGGCCGACAACCAAGATATAAAAAGTTCAAATTAAACAAAAGATCAAGTCAAAACTTATCTTTCTAGACTCAAGATCTGTTTCTTCAAGTTATTGTTCACAACGAACACCATAACACTACAACTCGTCAATCATTATTACAAATAATCAAGGGGACAATATTCCTCTGATCTTCAAAGGAAAAAAATCATATGAAAATTGAATGGAATAGAAGATGAAGATCTCGAATGAGATTTTTGAGATAAAGCAAACCCTAGCAGTTTCTCTCATAACTCAGAATTCGGATGAAAGTAAAGTCTCAAATCCAAGATGATGGTTCAACAAACCAAGTTGGAAAAAGATCAGAAGAGTCTCGAACAAGCATCCAATGACAACAACAATTGACACCTTTCATAATCTTATCAAAGGACTCCACTTGTAGAGTCGTGTTTCGGGAACACAATTTCCACTTATTGGTAGAACACACTTCACACATGCACTAGACATAACAATCTCCACCTTTCTGCTAAAATTAGTCTTCTCATAGTGCAAACAAAGCCCCACATTCACTATTGGTTTCACTTGCTCTTGTACGCGTATCAGCAATTAAACAATGTCAATGGATAACAACTTCATGCAATTTGTAAATTTTCTTAAAGGTATTACTTTTGTTCACATATCAGATAGATTATATTGAATAGCAATCTATCCTGTCTTCAATATCCCTTTAGATAATAACTCTCGCGCCTCTTTCTCTCTTTCAGTACACTTCTCTCTAACTATACACTCACGCCTCCCTCTCTCTCTCTCTCACAATTCACTCTCACAATTTCTCTCTACTCTCACGTCGGCTCTCCCTCTCTTGTGAACGTCGTCGCCTCCACCGCCCTCACTCTTCTACCGCCGCCGCCTCCACCGACATTGTAAGACCCGATTCCCATTTTTGTTTATAAGTATGTATATGTATTTGTGTATATATATTTATGTGTATATATATGTGTCTGCGTGTATATATATATATATATATATATATATATATATATATATATATATATATATATATATATATATATATTTGTGTGTGTGTGTATATATATGACTGTGTATATATTTGTGTGTGTATGTATGTGTATATATATACATATCTATATATATATATATATATATATATATATATATATATATATATATGTAATTAGCCTCTGTGTATGTATGTATGTATATATATATATATATATATATATATATATATATATATATATAATCTATATATATTTGTTATTATATAAATATGATAATTACATGTTAATATGTATAAATGTGTTAATTAAATTTTAATATATATAAATTTGGGTGTTAAATTTATATTGTTGATTTTTAGTTAGTAGATAGATAAATTTTAATATTTTAATTATTGGAGTTGAAATTATGAGATATTAAGTCATGAAATCTTAGCTTCACTTTTTAGGAATTGAGAATGGATTTCAAATTAAACTTGGAGTAGTTGATGATGTATGTATTAGATTTTTGAATATGTCGAGGATGAACATTTTGGTTTATTGTGATATGTTGATTATTCCTATAGGTTGGTTAAGTCCAATTTTTAGGGGAGGTTGTGTCAAAAATTTTGTAAAATTTTGTAAATAAAAAATGAGAATTATAGTTTAAAGTGATTTTCACTATTACAGAATTGACCGTACTAAATAAATATTTACTCAAAACTAATAAAAAATTTTAATTATATCTTCACATATAGGTCATTGATATGGATCGGGGTTGGATGTATGGCAGACGTAATAGACATGAATATGTAAAAGGTGTTGAAGAGTTTATGAAATGTGCGGATGAAAACAAGAGAAAGAAAGGTGAAACAATGATTTTGTGTCCTTGTTACGATTGTAAGAATTTGAGAAAGTTTCGTAGTTTTGATCAAGTGAAGAGTCATTTGATTCGTCGTGGGTTTAAAGAAGGTTATACACGATGGATATGGCATGGTGAGAGTATGCTTCCCAGGACGAGCACTGGTGACGATGTTGGTGATCAGCAGCAGAATAATTCAAGCAATATTTGTGAGAATGATTTGGAAAATGATGAGAATGATATGATAGACGATATGATGCGTGATATACAAGGGGAATACATTGAAAAACCTCATGTATTAGATAACTTGTTCAATGAGTCTGAGAAGCCTTTGTTTTATGGTTGTAATAAATTCACTAAATTGTCTGCGGTACTAAAATTGTATAACTTGAAAGCAAGCAATAGGTGGAGTGATAAAAGTTTCACGTCATTATTGGGACTGTTACGAGAGATGCTTCCGGAAGATAACGAACTTCCTAGTTCAATTTACGAGGCAAAGAAATTGTTGTGCCCGATGGGTATGGAGATTGAGAGGATACATGCATGTCCAAATGATTGTATACTGTATCGAAATGATTACAAGGACTTGCGTCTATGTCTAAAGTGTGGGGTATCACGATATAAACGGAAGAACATGAATGATAATTGTGGTAATAAGAAAAGCCCTCCGGCAAAGGTGTTATGGTATTTACCTGTAATACCAAGATTTAAACGTTTGTTTGCCAATGCAAAGGATGCAAAGAACTTGCGGTGGCATGCCGACGGGAGAAAAGAAGATGGAAAACTAAGACACGTGGCTGATTCTCCTCAATGGAGGAATATTAATAGGTTGTTTCCCGAGTTTGGGGGCGAAGATAGAAATCTTAGGCTGGGACTATGTACAGATGGGATGAACCCACACGGTAATATGAGTAGTCGGCATAGCACTTGGCCGGTTCTTTTGACTATTTACAATCTTCCTCCTTGGTTATGTATGAAGCGCAAGTATATCATGTTATCTTTGTTAATATCAGGGCCCAAACAACCGGGTAATGACATAGATGTTTATCTAGCCCCACTAATTGAAGATTTAAAAGTATTGTGGGATGAAGGCGTGTCTGTGTTTGATGCATATACCCAGATGAATTTCACCTTACGTGCTATGATATTTTGCACTGTAAATGATTTTCCAGCTTATGGTAACTTGTCAGGTTATACTAACAAAGGACCTAAAGCATGTCCCATTTGTGAAGAAGACATGATTGATCTTTGGTTGAAAAACTGCAAGAAAAATGTCTTCATGAGTCATAGAAGATTTATCCCTATTGACCACCCTTATCGCAAGAAGAAAAAGCCATTCAATGGAAAAATCGAGGCTCGAACAGCTCGCTTACCATTAACAGGAGGTGAGGTATATGAACGAGTTAAAAATTTTGATGTTTCATTTGGAAAAACTTTTAAACCTCCTCAGAAGAGTCTTTGGAAGAAAAGGTCCATATTCTGGGATCTACCTTATTGGCAACACTTATTTGTAAGGCATTGTCTTGATGTAATGCACGTGGAGAAAAATGTTTGTGATAGCATCATTGGGACATTGTTGAACATTCCAGGAAAGACAAAAGATGGTATTAAAGTCAGGAAGGACATGGTAGAAATGGGGATAAGGGATCAATTAGCACCGCAAGAGTCGGAAAAGCGTACTTATTTACCCCCAGCTTGCTATACTTTGTCGAGAAAAGAGAAAACAAGTTTTTGTGAGTGCCTGCATACTATTAAGGTTCCATCTGGGTACTCATCAAACATTAAAAGTCTTGTCTCGATGAAGGACTTAAAATTGGTTGGTATGAAGTCTCATGATTGTCATGTCGTAATGCAACAATTGTTACCAGTTGCAATTCGAGGCATTCTCCCAAAACATGTTAGAAAAGTCATTATAAAACTTTGTTTTTTCTTCAATGCAATTTGCAGTAAAGTTATTGATCTGGAGGAGTTGGATGATTTGCAGGCCGATATTGTTATCACTCTATGTCAATTTGAAATGTATTTTCCGCCATCATTTTTTGACGTTATGGTGCACTTACTTGTTCACTTGGTGAGAGAAATTAAGATTTGTGGTCCAGTATTCTTGAGGTATATGTATCCATTTGAGAGATACATGGGTATATTGAAAGGATATGTGAGAAATCGATTTCGACCTGAAGGTAGTATCATTGAAGGTTATGCTGCTGAGGAGGCTATTGAATTTTGTACTGATTACTTGGATGACGTTGAGACTATTGGTGTTCCTAAATCTCGGCATGATGGAAGACTTGAAGGTAAAGGTACTATTGGATGCAAGTCAATCGTCCCCAATGTTGAATTGCGATACAAAGCACACCTCCTTGTATTACAACACCTTCCTGAAGTTCATCCATATTTGGACGAGCATATGTCCATCATAAGGCACCAGAATCCTTCAAAAGTTGAAAGGTAGGTAACTAATGAACATAATCGTTCATTTGCAAAATGGTTCAAAGATAAAGTCATGAAAGAATTGTCACAAACACCGAATACCATTGTTGAAACGGTAAAGTGGTTAGCTTACGGTCCTACCACGATTGTGAGGTCATATGAAGCATATGACATTAATGGGTATACGTTTTACACTAAACGTCAAGATGATAAGAGTGCAGTGCAAAACAGTGGAGTGACACAAGTAGCACTATCAAGAGATTTTTCAAATGCTAAAGATACCATGCCAGTAGATGCCTCGATGTCCTATTATGGTATTATTGAAGATATTTGGGAACTTGATTATAGGGAGTTCAAGTTTCCTCTCTTCCAATGTAAATGGGTTGATAACCGACGGGGTGTTCGGGTGGATGAATTAGGATTCACTATGGTGGATTTCGGCCGGTTGGGTTATCTAGACGAGCCATTCATACTTGCATCACAAGCAAAACAGGTATTTTATGTTCTTGATCCTGCCGATACTAAGTGGTCAGTCGTCCTTCAAGGAAAGAGACGCATTGTTGGGATTGGTGATGTAGTAGATGAAGAAGATTATGATCACTTTGATGAAACCCCTCCATTTTCTATCGGTATACAACTGAGTGCAACTTTAGGGGAAGATAACATTGAATCAAATTATATGCGTTGGGATCATGAAGAAGGATTATGGATTGACCGTCGTTCCTGATTATTAATTGTATGAGTTTATTTACAAAGTCTTTGCTTTTAACTTTCTTTTACTTTTCATATATGCTCTATACATTTTTAATAATTTCTTTTGTCGTTTTGATAACAATAATTTATTAATACGTTGTTATATGTGCAGGTACGTTAAAAGTAGTCTCAATATAATGGCCGAGTCTTCATCATCTTCAGGTGATCATCGTGCTATCAGTACCAAAAGGACTAGAGGGCCAACAATGTGTAAGAACATGAAGAAGGCCGGTGAAGTGAATGTCATCGAGTTCGATGACAAACATAGGCCAATCGGACCAGGCAAGGGGAACTTCAAACACTATGTCGGGTGTTTGGCCCGTATTCACGTTGACATTAACATCAGTGATTGGCACAAGGTTGATTCCGGCCTTAAAGACTTGATGTGGGAAGAAATAAAGGTACTATCACTACATACATGGTTAATAGATAACGTTTCGTAATTTTTTCTTATAACATCGCGTATTATATTCGTCTTTCAGAGGGAGTTCAACATCCTCGATGACGCAGCAAAAAAAAGGGTGTTGAAAGTTGCGGGGATGCGATGGAAAGATTTCAAGACTCGGCTGGTTCATGATTATATCACACATGACCACCCGAAATACACATCTCCTACGCAACTTTACTCTTTTATAACTGAAGAGAAATGGGACTCGTTTAAGAAAGAACGCCAGACTGATAAATTTAAGGTATATATATTTAATTGTACGCATGTGATTTATTTAGTTGAAAATTAAATACTTGATGTGACAATTTCAGGAAAAAAGTAAGAAAGCCAGGGATGCTCAATTGCGAAACGAGCATCCACATTATATGGGCTCAGCTGGTTATGTGGGGATGAAGCCACAGTGGGTAGTCAGTGACCCACTGTCTTCAAGTTCTTCATGCGACATGATTAGCTCGTCGATTGTAAGTGAGGATCGAAGTTTAGATTGGATTCGAGCTAGGTCGAAGAAGAAACAAGATGGAAGTTATTACATCCCCAACGAGAAAACGAGGGGGGTGTTTGATAAAATTGTAAGTATATCATGATTATTTTTTCATAATTTAAATTCAAATTTACTTAAATTTATACTTATATTTATGTTTCATTTTTCTGTTAATAGGTTGAAAAAGCTGAGCAGTCCACGCAGGGGACATTTGTGGCAAGTAGACAGCACGATATTTTAAGTGAAGCCCTTGGTAAGCCGGATCACCCTGGTAGGGTGAGGGGGTATGGTGTCTATGTGACCACGAGGGATGTTTACGGCAAGCTTGATGATTACATTAGACGTTCCTGTGGGGTCATCTCAGTAGAAGATATTAAGGAGATGATCAGGTCAGAGATGGAGGATAGTATTGCCGAGCGGGTCAGGCATCAGACCATGTCGGAGATGCAGAGTAAATTCGATACTATGCAGAGGGACTACCATAGTATGCAGACTAAATACGATGCTATCCTCCAGTGCCTGGGCTTAAATGTTGAGGCCGAGGTGGATCCACAACCCCGACCACCAACTCGCAGCAGTTGCCACTCCGTGGATCCAGATCCATTTCATGGACTTCAGGTATTTAATGTTATGTTATTTAGAATTTTTAACATTATTTATGTTATTTCAACTGGAAGTTGCTAACATATATGTTCAATGATGTTATACAATAGAAGCCGTCTCCTTGTCGTCTCGCCATTAGTCTTAATGGTGAGAAACAAATAGTAGCGAGCGGGATGATTTATCCAGCCGGACCCGACACGGTGGTGCATCATCAACCTCTTTGGCCTGATCATGCTAAGGTGTCCATTGACCACATTTTCGATGGTGCAGAAGCGTGTTGTATTCCAGTGCCTTCTCAATACCACACCACAGTGGGGGAAGCTATTGGAAGCTTCTTGCAATGGCCCAAGGAGTTGGTGATTTTTGGAGAGGTACAAACATTTAGTTATATAAAAGATTCTGTCAATATTAATTTCTTTTAAATTTGTATAACTGAAGATGATAAAAATTATCTTGTTGCAGGAAGAGGCACCACAACAGGCAAAAAAATTTAATGAAGGAAAAACACCCCAGAGTTTCGAAATGTCATCCACTCAGCAACCTGCGATTGTTGACGATGAGACGTTGCAACGTCTGGGTGATGATTGTAAAATGTTACACACTCTGGTCATTCAATTGCCTGTTGGTGATGACTTCTACCAGGTACCCGTTGATGCCGTCGTGTTCAACTTTGCATTCGATGATGGTTTTTATGTTACAGTCGGAGACATCACCTACTTGCTTAGGATACAATGGTTGGATACATCAATCTTACAAGTGTTTTCATTGTAAGACTTCTGATCAAAAAGAAAAACTTCAATTTAAATCATTAATTTATTTCTATTTATTGGCATTATTATTTTTTAGGTACCTCCATGAGCTGTGTCAGGAATACGGTATTGAATCGATTGGATTCATGTCTCCGACACACATTGCATCGATTTCAGTAAGAACAAATGCAAATGGTGTTATAAATTACTTGTCCAGCACAATGAAGGCAATGAAAACTAAGAAATTCATTCTAGCACCGTATTTTCAGGAGTAAGACCATTGATATTCTCTAATTTTTAACCTAATTTGAATGATATGATATTTAAAGTTGTATTTACACGTTCATAATACGTAGGAATCACTGGATGTTGCTAGTTATTTCTCCTGAGAAGAATACGGTGTACTTCTTAGATTCAGCTGCTGCATCTAAGCGTGACTTGGATATCAAGCCGATATTGAACACGTAAGTTAGGAAACTTTTAATGAAATAATTGTGAAGTTGTGGTGAAATTGATTGTGGAGTTGTGATTGTTGAGAAGTTGATAGTTTTGAGTAGCAGGGTCCCCCTACAGGTTGGATAAGTTCAATTTATAGGGGAAACTCTGCCAAATTTTTTGTAGGATGTTTGAGTCTTAATTTTTTTGTAACTTGTTGATATAATTTATTGAAATTTTAGGGCTTTCAAAACGTATTGGACAGTTGGAGGCATGAGGACAAAATCCAATACAACGTGGAAAAACGTAAAAGTATGAAAACGCGGATTTAAACTTTTTTAAAAATCTTTGAATTATTTCTATATTTTATTTAGTTTGATTATTAATATTGTTATTTTTCAATGTGAATATTTCAGTGTCCTCAACAACCTGGAGGGTCTGAGTGTGGCTACTACGTTATGAGAAATATGTATGAGATAGTCACAGAATACTTTCAACTTACTTCGTTAGAAAAGGTATAAGTCATTGAAAATGAGAATTTTAATAATGACTTTATATTTTATGAAAAAATAACTAATAATTCATTTTGATTGTTTGTAGGTATTTAAAGAATATTATTCAACGGAGGAAGTAATCGAGATTCAAAACTTATGGGCAAAATACTTCGTTCATAGGTTTGTGTAAATCGAAGCGTAATCAAAACTTGCACTTACATATATATTTAATTTGTATCATAAATTAACAATTTGTAAGTATAATTGTTGTTAATTTAATTTTATTACGTATATATCGATTATATATATTTATTTGGTGATGCGCATGTTCAGGTTATCGCAGACCACATCCTGGTCACTGCAGGTCACGACCTGCAGTAGCCTGGGTCATTGCAAGTCACGTCCAGGTGATTGCAGGCCACGACGTGCAGTGGCCTGAGTCACTGCAGGTCACGACATGCAGTGGCCTGGGTCATTGCAGGCTACGTCCAGGTCACTGCAGGCCACGACGTGCAGTGGCCTGGTCATTGCAGGCTACGTCCAGGTCACTGCAGGGCACGACGTGCAGTGGCCTGGGTCATGTAATATATATTCAAAAAAAAAAGAAAAAAAAAAGTTTAGGCGTCGGTTCTAAAGATAAAATCGACGCCTAAAGCTGTTTTGGGCGTAGGGTCAAAAATTAAAACCGACGCCCAAAACCGACTTTGGGCGTCGGTTTTAACCAGAAACCGACGTCCAAAGTGTATTTTTTTTTTTTTTTGACTTTATGCGTCGGTTTTAACTAGAACCGACGCCCAAAGCTGACTTTGCGCGTCGGTTTGCAACCGACGCCTAAAGTCGAGACTTTACGCGTCTGTGTCATATGCGTCGCCGCTACAACCGACGCGTATTCCATTTTCCAACCGACGCGAATTCCTATTTCTGTACTGGTGTGTTATTTATAAACAAGTTACAAAACGCTACCTTAGTAACCCACTCAACAACATTCCTTCTTTTATAGCATAAGGGGCTATAATGTATTCAATTTTAGTGGAAGAAAGAGAAACAACTTTTTGCAATTAAGATTTCCAGTTAATAATAGTGTTACATTAAAGAAGTATCCAGATGTGGATTTTCTATTATCTATGTCTTCAGCAAAGTATGAATCAATTTATACCTTTAAAGTTATCTCACTTCTTTTTTCAAAACACTAACCCTAAATCAAATGTATCTTTTAGATATTTTATGAGTCATTTTACAGTGTACTTTCCTAAGATTCCCCATAAACCTACTAAATATGCTTATACTAGCTATATGCAAAGATTGAGTATAGTACATAAAATCAAATACATTATTAAACCAATCACATTACTTTATGTTGTACTACTTAATGTTGATGATATGGTCATACCAGGAAATAATGAGAAGGCCATCAATGATTTCAAGAAGTTCCTCAACAGTTGTTTAAAGATTAAAGATCTTGTACCACTAAAATACTTCCTTGGCATTGAAGTTGTACGTTTCAAAGATGGAATTATAGTTTTCCAACAGAAATACACATTGGATATATTGGAGGGAGTAGGGATTCTTTGATCCAAACCAGCAATGATTCCCATGGAGCCCTATTTAATAGAAACATGAAGTGAAGCCCTCAAGGATCTTACTAAGTAACGATGGCTAGTTGGAAAATTGATCTATTTTACAATTAGTAGACCATAGATTACAAACTCCGCCATTCATGCAGGAACCCAAACTGCACCACCTCAATACCTCCCATCAACTCATCCAATACTTCAAGGCAGCCCCGAGGCAAGGCTTATTATTTCTCTCAAACAGTCCACTTCACTTGATCGGATATTACGATGCCTATTGGTTAAAGAGTCTGATTACACGCCGGTAGTGACAGGTTATTTTAGTTTTATTGGCAAGTCACGTGTGTCATGAAAAAGCAAGAAGTAGGCAACAATTTCAAGATCATCAACTGAAGCATCCATAGATGCAACAGCTTGTGAGCTTACTTGTGTTATAATAACAAGGGTTCGCAAAATAACCCAGAATCAAAGCGCAGCAAGAAATAATAACATCAAATGTAAGAACACCAGTATTTTTATGCCCAAAGGTCCGAGTTCGCCCAACCTCTGACTACATCTCGTTGAAGCTCCACTATGAGTAGATTACTACTTCAATTTTATTAATAATTCACAAAGAATTTCAAATGCTGAAATATTACAACAGATCTGTAAAGATCACTCAAAGAATAACCCAAGAACACTAAGTAGAAAACCCTTAAATCTCGCACTACTCACATAGAATGAACAACACAATATCACCTCACTTACATCCACTCAAATTAGAATGTTGAAAGATGAAGCGGTGTGAGAAAGAGACAAATTAGGGTTAGCGTCTGAGAAAAAGAAAAAGAATCTAAACAAGATGAAGAGCCAAGAATATATATATAGTCAGCAACAATGGCCAGGATCAATTCCTCATATTCAAACGACCCATATTGAAAGTCCAAGAATCACGTCTTTGCCAAATAATAAGGCGTGATTTCAACATTGCAACTTTACAAGTTGGTCCTCCAACTTTACACTTGTATCAATTTTTCTACAATCTCCACATTGATACAAGTTTAGCATTAACACATAATACCTATAGCAAAAAACAAAACAAACAATTAAAGAAAACTTTTCAAAAAATAAACAAACACTACTAGAATTTTACATTCTGCATACAAATTAAGTTTGTGGGGAAAGGTTCTTATTTGTGGGGAAAGAGTTTTCGAGACAAAAAAAAATTGTAGGGGCATTTGTAGCGCAAACATCGTGGGGAAAGGTATTAGAAGACAAAGATCAGAATTTTGTAGGCTAAAGTCTCTCCCTACAACTCCTTTGGAGACAAATAAAATTTGTGACTTAAGTTATTTCCCTACAAAATCATTTGTCTACTAAAGTTAATTTAAATCACGAATCAGATTTTGTAGGCACGTGGTATAAAACAAATCGGATTTTCCCCTACAAATCTATATTTATGTCCAAAAATTTTGTGAGCTAAAGCAGCTTTTCTCTACAATAACGCTTTGTAGGGAAAGCTTATTTGTAGGCTAAGTATATTATTTGACCCTGCAAAGACAAAATTTATTGGGAGAAATTATTTTTTATATATTTTATTTTTATTATATAATTTATTTACCTTATTTGAAAAAATATAAAGATTCCGAGACAATAAATTAAATGAAGAACTTTAATGTCAATCAATACAATATGAAATTCAAAATATTATTGCAAAATACAAATAAATCTTTCACTAAGTATATAAATTACGATCAAGTTCATAATATCGGAAATGAACTTCCTAAACAAGTTTATACTCGAACGTTTCTCAAACTGTAAGTGCCATGTAAGCTCCTCTACTTTCTTTTATAACTTGTCTTTTACTTCTTTGAGAGCTCCCGTTTCCGTTGCAACGTCGGTCAATGTTCAAACGTAATTATGAAAACAAATAACTATTTCCACAGTGATGAAAGCGCGGGAAGAATAGAGCTAGAACCATTTTGAGCTTTAAGAGCTCTATTGTTGCAAATCGTTGCCTCCAACCACATTGGGTAACAATAGCATTCTTCTGAAGAGTTTTTAGGAAGAATAATCTCTACAAAAACGAACTCGAGCCTGAAATCAAGGAACAAATTCATGGATCAACATTCAGTATAGATATGTGAAACTGTCAGTCACTATTCTACATGTCTGACTTCTGAGAACTTACACATTGTTTCCATACTTAGGAATAATTATTCTTGAAGTCAGGAAAAAAATGAGGTGGAATTAAATCCAAAGGATAATTACAAGGAGATACCTCACCAACACGATTGCAACTGGATGGCAGCTCTGCATAATGAGATGAACCCCTTCGTGCAATGCCAGTACGAATTTTCCACCACCACTCCAGGACAGTAAAGATACAAAATCAAAACCAGGATGTTAATCTAAACTAATGATCAAAAGGAAGAAAAACAACAATATCTTTTAGTACCTCCATGATTATCAGAAATAATTAATGTTCCATGCAAAGATAATAAAAAATGCAATCATTTTCTTGTCTTCATCGATAGTCAGTTCATCACTATTAATTTTCATTATATTAATCAAACAATAGTTACCAATTTAATAAGGCAGCCAAATTGGTGACTAAGAACTACATTATGATAAATGAAACATAATCTAAGTATGAAGAGTTAACCTTGCTGCTTGGTCTGAGAAATGCTTGTCGGGTTGAAGCTGCCTGAGCAAATGTAGATCTCTACCACCGCAAAAACCCATAAGTAACCACGAAAACTTTTCCACTTCAAAATGTGAATACATAGTAGGAAGGAAAGGGTGATCCAATAAACTTAAGAAATCCCTCTCAGTTTAAGGAAGCGTTAAATGAAGTAAGGAACGAAGAGACTACAGTCGCAGTTGCTTTTTTTTTTTTTTGTGGTACCTGTTGCCATGCCACATGAAAAAGAAAAATGCTGAATAATCAAACAAAGTGAAAATGAATGAAACACAGAAAATGCAACAAATATTGGAATCACAAGTAATACCAAGAAAGATATCAAGAGAGACAATAGGCTTCAAATGATTATCTTTTTCATTTAACTAGCTTGCTCACAAGGATATGTATGGTATTGAAAAACCATGAATCTGACCAATAGAGCATCAGTGTACCTCAATTATTGTCTCATCAATTCTTCTAGAAAGTTTCTGCCATATTTTTTCTGCGATAAAAACTGGGACTTGGGTTTTCCTTATCTCAAATATTTCCACTCTTCTATTAGAGCACATAGACAAAAAGGCCTGAACTGAACTGACTCTACCTCGAATACTCAGCACAAGAAACAAAGCAGTTTGTCTATTTAACGTACAGAACCTGCAACCAGCATCACAATAGAAATCTACAGTTAAGTCACGTGATACCTTCTTTGATTCCTTAAACTATATACTTACCCAGTCATTATGTGAACATCTTAGCAAAGGATTTTCTCTCCTAGTTACGTTTATCATCAATCTATTTGCTTAAAAAAAAACAAGAAAGGAGAACGCCCAATCAGTTATCTGCACCATTTTGATAACATCAATTCAGTAGAAAATAATCATTCAACTCAAGACTGAAACTTTTTTTCCTTCTTTAATTCATTAATTTCTATTCCAAAAATCAATCTCTGATAGACAATATATAGTTTTCATCACGATGAAACAGAGTTAACCGCAGACTGTTAGCTGATGTTTAAACTCCATTTTTTCCCTTTTGGGGCCTATTCTTTGAAACTAAAGGGGTGCAGAACGTGTGCAATTGTCGTATGCAATTGTTGTATTGTAGAATAAAAAAATAGAGAACTTGAATACATGATAAGGCAAGACAAAATAGCGTAACCAACCATCATTTGGCTCCAAATCCAATGCTTTCTTGAAACTCTCTACCGCAGCATCTATATCATTGAGATCCATGTGTGCCTGATTAATTAAAAAAATCTACAAACATGAGTACTTTGAATTGTCTCGTGAAGGAAATCCATGAATTGAAACAAGTAACAAGCATGAAAAGCGGAAAAATATACACTAGAACTGGTATAGAATCAAAACGTATTTATTTTGCAATTCTAGAATTCCCTAGACTTTTGAAAATTAGATAGATGAACAAATTTCAAAGTGTGCAGATTTTTTAGCCAGATTACACCATCTCGAAGGACCATAACAACCCAGATGACAAAAAATACCTCGAAACTTAGAAGACAGGAAACGAAACGAAGGACTGAAGTTTGGAAGGCGAACGGTGGTTGGCAGTGGTGCAGGCTAGGTTAGGTCGCCCTCGATTCGTTTGGAGGCGGAGTAGCAATTGCAGAGGGTTAGAGTTTGGGAAGAGATAGAGATTGAGTGTGTTAGTGTCTGGGCTTATGTTTGGTTAAATTGGGCTTCTAATTCAATTTTAGTTAAATTGCAATGTAGTCCATATGAATATTAATTTGTGAGAAAAAATAATACTCCGCCTACAAATTTATTTTTGTAAGTGAAAAATTTGTAATTTAAGTATAAATATTTTTGGAGTCAAATTTTTATTCCTACAAATAACTAGTTTTATAGGGAAAAATAGACTCCGCATACAAATTTCATTTGTATGTGGAAATTTGTAGTTTAAGTATAAAGTTTTTTGGAGCCAAATTTTTATCTCTACAAAAACTCATTTTGTAGGAAAAAGTAGATTGCGCATACAAATTTCATTTTGTATCTGGAAATTTTGTAGGATAAGCCTAATTTTCTTGTAGTGAAAGGTAAAATGAATTAGAAATTTCAAGCTTAACCGTTGTCAATGTTTGAAAGACTTAAATATTTTTCAAACTTATGTACATGTAATATCTTAGTTCCCATGTTAGTAGGATTAAATTGGGATGGTATTTTCTCAATAGTAATAAGACTGTTAGAGCATCCACAATGGATGTACTAAAATACATATTAGTGAAATATGTTAGGAAGATGTTGAAATAATGTGTACAATTGATATGTTAAAACAAATATTATGAGGGAATCTTTTTTTTAGCAAGTGTTAACTTGTTTGTTAAATTTGGCTAGCATCTTAATTGATGAAATGGCAATGTTATGTTGAAAAATTTCCTCAAAATCTTATTCATTTTCTTTTCTTCTTTAAATCTTTTAATATAGATAAATAAAATAATTTTTTTGTTAATATCATATTATATAATTTAATGAGATTTTCAAAATGAGTATTATATTAATATATAAATTTTGCTATTTAAAAAATAAATATTTATTCTATTCTTGGACTTAGTTAAAACTTAACATATCCGTTATAGCTAGCAAAAATTAGTAGTTAACTTTAACATGCATATTTGTCACTTAACATTTGATTTCTTGATTATGTGGCTAGTTAAATTTAGCATATCCATTATGGATGCTCTTAGAGATAACATATCTAGTAAAATGCAACTTAACATCAATATGTATAGTTCTTTCATGAAAAACAGGGTTCTTACACAATGAATAGCATATTGTGAATCATAATATAGCACAGTTGTGTCACACAGAAAACCTAACTCACTAAGCAAACTTTTTAACCAAAGTAATTCTTTAACAGCTTTAGTAATTGCAATATATTCAGATTCAGTTTTGGACAATGCAACAAAGTGTTGAAGTTGTGATTTTCAGCTGACACAAGCATCACATATAGTAAAAACATAGGAAGTAACGGATTTTCTATTATCCCTATCCCTATTCCTATCATAATCAGCATCCAGATATCCTTTTAATTTTATACCTTCAGAACTTCTTCTATATGTCAAACCTAAGTCTGTAGACCCCTTTAAATACCTTATAAGCCATTTTAAAGCTTCCCAATGATTAGGGCCTAGATTGGACCTATATCTACTTAACATATTGATAGATGTGTAGTTTCAGGTCTGGTGCAGACCCCTACAACATTAGAATAAGACACATTCTTCATGCCTTCAAACTCATGATTAGTTTTAGGACAATCATTTTTAGTTAAAATAAAATGATTAGCTAAAGGGATACTACAAGTTTTAGCATTAGACATACCAAACTTATTCACAATTTTCAAAACATAAGATGTTTGAATCAACCTAAGCATATTTTTAGGTCTGTCCCTAAGGATTTCCATTCCTAGAATCCTTTTAGCATTTCCTAAATCTTTCTTATCAAATTCAGAAAACAGAGCAGATTTAATAAGTTTAAATTGTTTCATGCAAGGACTAATCAACAACATATCATCCACATAAAAGCAGTAAGAACACACATTCATCAATCTCATATTTCAATTTATAATACAAGCAGTGGTCATACTTACTTCTTTTAAATTTCAAAGATAACACAAGAGTATCAAATCTTTTATAACACTGTCTGTGAGGTTGTTTCAGGCCATAGACAGATTTTTTTCAAATGACAAACATGCTCAATTTTATCCTTTAAAAATAAAACCTAAAGATTGATGCATATAAAATTTCCCATCTAGTTCACCATGCAAAAAGACAGTTTTAACATCCAACTTTTCTAATTCCTAGTTAAAATGTGTGACTAAAGCTAGCATGACTCTAATAGTAGTATACTTAACTACAAGAGGGAAAATTTCATTGTAATTTACACCTTCCTTCTGTGTAAATCCATTAGCAACCAACCCAGCCTTAAACTAAATAGGTTCAGACTCTGTTACACTCTCTTTTATCTTATAAATCCACTTGCAGTCCACAATAGATTTACCTTTAGGTCTGGGAACTAAGTTCCTGGTGTTATTGCCACTTAAAGACTTCATTTCTTCACTCATAGCTTTAAGCCAATCCTTATGGTACTTACTAGACACAGCATCTTCATATGTCTTAGGTTCAATGTCATAGAGGTCTTGAAAATTAAGGAATGCAAAGGTAAAATTATCAACATACCCAAACCTCATAGGTTCTTTTATCTCTCTTCTAACCCTGTCTCTTGCTAACTGGTAATTCCTCAACTCAATTTGATCTTCCTTAGGTTCAATTTCTAAGTCATTTTCTTGAGTTTTAGGTTGAGGAATTTTCTTCAACAGTCTCAGGGTCAGAATTATTTGGCTCCACCTGAACTGTTTTAGTAATAATAGGTAAGTTAAAATCAGAAATGGGTAAAAGGTTTTCAGTTTCAACACTAAGTGACTCTACAGGCTCTTTCTCCCCAAGGCAAGGCAAGACAAGACATCTCATTCTCATTAAAAGTCACATCTCTACTTATTATGACCTTAACTCCACCTAAGCTTCTATCCTACAGTCTGTACCCTTAACTCCTAGGGGATATCCAAGAAAAACACATTTTTGGGCCCTAAGATGCAACTTGCCTATATTGTGATGAGAGTATGCATCAAAACAAACACTTTTAAATGAGAATAGCCAACAGGATGGTCACTCCACATTTCAGCTGGTGTTTTATCATTTAAAGACACAGAAGGCCTAAGCCAACCATCATGTATCTCACTTTATCAAAAAGTGTCCTATTCATTCTATCTGCTACTCCATTCTGTTGTAGTGTATATGAAGCAATTTATGTCTTAAAATGCACAATTTTCACAAAATTTATCAAATTCAGAATTGTAAAATTCTAAACTATTGTCAGTTCTTAAAGTCTTCACTTTCTTTCCAATTTGGTTTTCAACTTGAAGCTTCCGAACTGTAAACTTATCAAAGGCTTCAGATTTTTGGTTTAACAATTAAACCCAAACATTTTTTGGAAAAATCGTCAATAATTGATAGAAAATATGTGCTACCCCCCACAGTAGGAACAGGTGTAGGTCCCCATAGGTTTGAATGTATATAATGTGGTATATTCTTAGATCTATAGGTACCTGTGTTGAAATGTAACTTATAAATGTTTTCCCAAAGTAAAAGTTTTACAAAAGGGAGGGTCAGATACAGAATCTTTTCCAAAAACCCCATTTTTATTTAAAAGTTTAAGGCCTTTAGAACTGATATGGGTCAACCTTTTATACCATTTTAAAGTATCATCAGCATTATAGACAGTATTGCAAGCAGCAGGTTGATCATTTAAAACAGTACCATTTACAACATATATACTATTTATTTTCACACCTTTGAAAATAACAAGAGAAACTTTAATACCATTGTTAACTAATTGTGAAAAACCCTCATCATCAAGCATGCCAACAAACAACAAATTTCTTTTCATTTCAGGAACATATCTGACATTTTTCAGATTAAGCACACAGCCATTATCAAACTTCAAAATGTCTATGCAAAGGTCTGCCCCTTAGATATAACCCCTCTCTTCTCACATTTTCTTGGTTGTGCTGTTGGATATTAAGATTTTTGGTCCTCAAAGAAATAATACCAATTTAAGAAGTAAGGTATCTCTACAATATTCAATAGCATTTCTCACTTTTTTATAAGTGTCAGGTAAAGCATTTAGAAGGATAATAGCTTGGTGTTCATCTGAAAACTTTTCACCAGAACTGATCTAGTATTGACAATTTTTTTGTAAATGATCAAGATTAGTTTCAAGATCAACAAACTGATCCATTTTGTAACCAAAAATCTTTTGAGCAGAAAAATTTTGTTTGGAAGAGACTTTGCATGATAAAGTTTTTAAGTTTGGTCTAAAGTTTAGGTGTGGTTTTGTATTCACGAACTTTTCTTAAAACATTGTCAGCTAAATGCAAAATCACAGAAGTATAAGCCTACTCATCCATTTCTTTCATATTAGCAGGAAAACTTCCCTCTATAAGTATAAACTTGGACACTTTTAATTGAACTAAGTGGTTTTTATTTCATGTTTCAAATAGAGAAATCAACCCTCCCATCAAATGTTTCAAGATCAAATTTACTAGTCCCTATATTAACGCAGATAATCATACATAATAAGGTAGTGTAACAGGAGTACAAGTAAAACACAACCAAGTAGATTTCACAAAGAATATATAACTCAGTTCAACAAACAAATTTAGATCAAATAAGACAAATGCACAATCATGCATACACTTATGTAGTTTCTTGGTCAGCAGTTTATACACTATCTAGTGACCCAAGGTTTCCATAAGACTCTTGTTCTCATGTTAAGGATATCAACTGAATAGGCAGGTCACGGGGTAACATTAACTGATAATACTACAAAATGACAAACACTCATAAAACCTTCCAGAAACGTGCATGCAGTTCACAATATTTGCAAAGTATATTTCAATAAAGTTTAGGATAATGGATAGTTAAAATTTGATTGGAAAGTCAAATATTTTGGGTTTGACTTTAATGAATGGTTGAAATTGAGAACTATAAAAAAAAATGAATTTTTTTTTAATAAAAACCAAATAAGGACTAAGCATTAAAAGAAGAGGACAGACACAACAATTCTAGAAAATACAGCAGTTTTATTTTATTTTGTTTATTAAAAAGTTAAATTAACTAGCAACCTCAACTCCATGTTATTGGTTTTTCCTTTTTCCTTTTTTTTTTTTAATTTTGGTCTCTCTTTGATATCTATTATACTTTTACTAGAACAACAAAAGACGCACCAATATTCAAAAATAATAGAAAAATAACTTATATTGATCAATAAGCATAGACAAGCAAAAAAAGAAGGGTTGTGCTATAGTAACCCCACTCTTACCCCCAAGCTTGCCCTCCCACTCACATGGAGGGTGGGGCCTCAAGGGTGGAGTTCAAATAGCATTTTCCAAAAAAGAAAAGTGTGGGTATATGTTTGTTATGCATAATAGTAGATCTTGTTCTATAATTTAGTAAACATGACTCTAGTTTCTTCTCTTTTTATTACATTGACTACAGTGTTCATAAACCCTATCAGACCAGTGCCCAAATATTCTAAAAGCATATTAAAATGGCAAATTTGTATAATGCATGGTGAAACTGTTGCTAGATCTTTTTTGATGGTGTTGGTTGAATGAAAAAATTATATTAAAATAAGCCAAACAACTTTACTATGACCCTCTTGATAAAATCCGGGTTTTAATATAACTTAAAGTTAATAATTATTTTTAACAACACTTTTATCAACTTTTATTAAAATCAATTAATTTTAATTCCAAAAAACAATCCAAATAACTGTAAGACTAGGGTTGCACCGAATTTTTTTGGTCCGATCCGGATCCGCCCCGCGATCCGTCAAATTTCGGGTCGGGTGGATCGGTGACCGATCCGCCAAATAATTTTTTTTTTAAAAAAATTTTTTAAATTTTTTTAAATATATTTTAAATTAAATCTTTTTAAAAAATTTAGAAAAATTAATTTTTTTATTAAATTTTATTTATTTTATTGAAACGAGACGTATAGATGCCGATTCGCCGATTCAACGGATCGAGTTTTTTTGCCATCACTTATTGAATTCTTTCTTCAAATGAAGAATATGAAAAATGTGTTTTCTTTAAAATGCAAAGATTGCAGGTTATTCACAGAAATTAAAGTTTGCTACAAAATTTACATATTAGATTTTTATACATGATAAAAAAAGTATATTAAAAAAAAAATGTCGGATCGCGGATAGGGGCTGATCCGATCCGCCCCTATCCAAATCCGCTCCGTGAATTTTCGGATCGGAGCGGATCACATAAATTTTGATCCGTCGATCCACTGATCGAAGGGACGGATCGAATTTTTTTACCATCTCTATATAAGACGTCATAGGATTAGATTGGCTTGGACCAACCCTCAATTATTAACGAGATCATTGACTGAATTGGAACACAAATTTATAAAACAGCCGTAACCGTGTTTTTAAACTGACGGTTTAGCTTCATATTGGCATGAATCAGATTTGAATGCAAAGTCAACTTGGATTGACTCAGGCTCACCACGTAATATTGGAAGTGCAATTATTCTACCAACTTTCCTATTTGTACAAATAAAATTGTATAAATTAGTGTATTAATCCTCACACGAGGAGAGCCCACGAATAAAATATTGTGTGGATCCCACCTCCATGTGAGGATTAGTACATTAATTTGTATAATTTTATTTGTACAAATAATTTAATTCTTATTCTACTTGCATATTATATCTCTGATAAGGAGTTTGACAATCCCATCATTCACATGGGGCTGTGTAGGCTGCTCACAAAAAAATTACAAGACATGCGTAAAAAATTAGGTTCGTATTGGGTGTGAATCAGATTTCAATGCAAGGAGTTGGTCTAGATTGACTCATACTCATCACGCCATTTTGGAGTATAGGACTTGCAATTATTCTACATTGTATAACATTCATGATAAAAAGGTCGACAATTCCCTCACATGAACATTCTTATTTTGGGTCAAATATAAATTTAATGAGGACACGAGTGCAACTCACCACAATAATGTCGTGATATACAATGGATTTTGGGTATTCGAGATTGTTTAGGTAGCGAAATAGACGATATTATATTTTATCTTTGGTTAAAAATTAGTTTTTTCTTATTTGTTTAGTGTTAGATATTTTTGCATAATTTATTTACTTTCTTATTGTTGTTACGCGAATGGTTTGACCGCTTCGATACATGGTTTGTTGTGTCGAAACGGGGTTCGACCTGTCAAAGGTTGTCTGTCCTTTGCCTTTATAAATACAGAAGATCACCATTTGCAGATTCATCAACAACATTCATATTCATTCTTTTCTTTCGTTTTCTTAGCATCATCAGTACACTCATATAGAGTTTACTTGGTTTGATTAAATCGTCACAATTTGAATCAAACACCTCTATTGTATTATGAAAGTGATTTTCCTTAAAACCTCATTGTGACTTCGTTGGATATGGGAGAAACATCTTTTAAAAAATAGCGATTTTCGTGCTTTGAAGTTTATTAAATTTTCTCATATTCCCATAATTTTCTAACATTTTATTGTAGTTTCCTTTTTTAACTAGAATTAGGATTAATGACTTTTATATAGTTTTAGGCTCATTGAACTTTTTATTCATTTAGTGATTAATCAAATTTCTTGAGATTATTTTCTCAAATTTTTGGTGGATTTCAAGTTCTTTATTCATTACAAGGTTTCGCTTGAATTCCTTACTTCCGGACAGCATTAGATGTGGTTGTCAACCTCATTGTCAAGGACCTTATAAAATTAGCAATGTTCTTCTCGAAAAATGTGTGGTTAAAAGGTAGAGAAAAATTTTGTTCTTACGTGCATAATATTTTATTGTGCGAGTGTGTAGTTGAAAAATGAGTTTCAAAGAATGAGGGTTAAATATAAAATTTAATGAGGACGTCACATATTTGGGGGTGAAATAATACTTTATAAAATTTAAACAATGCATATAGAACTTTTTAAAATTAATCTGGATTCTATTTTGACAAACAAGTAGTGAGATTTGACCACTTTTCAGTGAAGTGAAAGTGTTTCAAATTTCAACTTCATTAATAAATACCAAGAGTCACCTGTTTTCTTTTTTCAACAAACTTTTTAGGGGGGGGGACAAAAAATAGCATGCAAGCAACTCCGTTCAACATAAAATTTGTTTCACGACACTGTTCACACAAAGTAGTTTTTCATCTATCACAACGTTGAGTTTGTTGTTCAAGAACAGCGAAAGCCCTTGGTAACTTCTCCTTTTATTCCCACAAAAAGCAGTTTCATTTGTAATGCACCTTTGATGTTTGACAATATTACTCAAGGAAAACATCTGGCTATGTGTTGCACTTTCTTGTTCACTCGGTTGGTTCCCTTCATACGATTGCTTTTTTACTTGTTTGTTCTAAGGCGTTGAACAAAGGAAGTAGGAATATATGGTTACTGTGTGTGATTCTTATCTGCTGATATATTGACTTTGAAATCTGATTCACACCAAAAATTCAAACAAGAATATTCTTTCTAACTTATTATAAAAAAGATTAAACAACAGTAATGAGTACTTTACATGCATCCTAACTTCTTCCAATTCACATAACCAAATATTGGTTTTCCTGGTACTGGTATGCACTTTATAAGCCAACCAATAGGCCAAGATGCAGCTCCAATTCCTATACAGAATGCCCATTGACCCCCATTCAATCTCTCTGTATCTGCAAACTTCTTCAGAAATTCCACCATTACTACTTGAAGAATTATAGTTATTCCAATGATCCCAAGAAACAGCTTGTTCCTGTGTATCCCTTCAAATACGTTCTTCTTCTCCAGCTTCCTCGCATTGAATTCGTTAAACACTTGACAAAGAACGAAAGTGTTGAAAATCAATGTGTCGTTTACCTTTTCACTCACACCAAAGATTGATTCTCCCTTGAACTGTAATGTCAAAAGAACAACTATCTGATACAATGCTTGAGCTAATAAGTTCCTCCACATAACATTGGTGATAAGGGGCTCAGTCCGGCCCACGGGTGGCTTCTTCATGAGCTCCATGGTTGGTTTCTCTGTAGCAAGAGCTAAAGCCCCCAATGTGTCCATTATCAGATTCACCCATAATAACTGGACTGCTGTTAATGGCACCTCACCAGCCGAAACTGCTGCTACAAAGTTGATTGTAAGTGCTGCTACATTCACCGTGAGTTGAAATTGGATGAATTTCTGTATGTTGTTGTAAACACATCTCCCCCATCTTAAAACAGTGGCAAGAGAAGCAAAGTTGTCGTCCAAAATGATGATATCTGAACTTTCTTTAGCCACTTCTGTGCCCTGAATTCCCATCGAAAGGCCTATATCAGCTTCCTTTAATGCTGGTGCATCATTTGTGCCATCACCAGTTACTGCCACAACATGGCCTTTCTTTTTCAGACATTGCACCATTAGAAGTTTGTCGAAAGGAGATGATCTTGCCATCACACAGATTTTATCGACTTTTTCCATTCGTTCCTCTTCTGTATAGTTGCGAAATTCCACTCCTTCGACCACTAATCCATCGTCCATATCTTCATTCAGCCTGAGTATTCCACATTCAGTGGCTATTGCTTTCGCAGTGAAAATATTATCACCGGTAATCATTTTGACATTCACACCTGCATATTGACAATCTTCCACTGCTTTCTTCACACCTGGTCGACATGGATCCTTTAGGCCGACAAGTCCCAATAAAGTCAATCCATTATCTTGAATTTTTTGTTGTCCACTTGGAATGACATGGTCGACCTCTAGAACCTGCTTATATGCAAATGCAATGCATCGAAGACTACTTGCAGCCATACCTTGTATTATTTGATCGAATTTCACCCTTTCGGAATTATTGAGATGATTCACATTTCCTTCCAAATCATAGTAATGAGAGCACATCGCTAGAATCATTTCAGCTGCTCCTTTCCAGTGTGCGTGAATCGTGTCATCTTCATCTTTCTTCATTAAAATTCCACTTCTCTTTTTCTCTGAATTGAATGCTTCCACGTGCACAATGCTACAATTTCTCTTGACCTTCTCCAAATCCATATTCAACTCTAGTACAGCCCATGAAAGAATGGCCTTTTCAGTGGGACTACCATAGAATTCAAACCCTGATGCAGTCGGCCCATAAACACTACCTGTCGTGTTGAGACCGACCCCTTGATGCAGCAATTCGAGGACACTGGTTGGAATCGATGTATAGCTTTTCCCTTCGACGCATTCTTTCCCCAACCAGAACTTAGTTATCTTCATTTGATTTAATGTAAGAGTACCTGTTTTGTCAGTACATATGGTAGTGGCAGATCCCATAGTCTCACATGCAGACAGCCTTCGCACCATAGCTTGGTCGGACATCATCCTTTTCATTGAATAAGCAAGAGTAAGAGTAACTGCCAATGGCAATCCTTCTGGAATTGCAACAACTACAATGGTGACTGCAGCAGCAATAATTCCCAGCACACCATTGATCACATCATCAACCGTAGTCTTACCAAATCCTATGAACTCTTTATTCCCATTTTCATCTGTTGTATTGCCTGTAAAGAATCGAACCAATAGCACGACAAGTACTAGGAAAGCTACTCCTAAACCAACCTTACCTATTGATGAAGTCAGCTTGTTTAATCGAGATTGAAGGGGCGTTTCCTCATTCGAGTCTCTGCCAATTGTGCTCATCATTTCTCCCCAAGTTGTGTTCATTCCTACAGAAGTAATTAGCATTCTAGCATATCCATCAGTTACCTTTGTGCCAGAGAACAAGAATGGATTTTGATCTTGATTGATTTCAACGTGATCGCTTTCACCGGTCATGCTAGATTCATCCACTTGCAAAGAGTGCCCGTCTAGAAATAATCCGTCTGCAGGTACTTGATTGCCAATCTTCAAACAAACTATGTCTCCGACAACAATGTCAAATATCGATATTTCCTGTCTCCTTCCGTTTCTCACAACTTCAATCAGGATATTATTGCTCACCTTCTTAAGCTTGTCGAATTGCCTGCTTTGCCTGAAGTTACTGATAGCTGAGACAGAAATAACAAGAAATACGGCGACGAATATACTTCCACCATCATACCAACCTTCTTTTGGACCATTTTCCTTGATCCCGAATCCAAGAGAGAGTGCAGCGCAAGCCAAAAGGATTAGTATGGTCGGATCTTTGAAAGCTTCTAATATGAAATGGAGGAAACCCTCTGTAGGTGGCTTACTGTAAGTGTTACTCCCAAACTCCTCCTGTCTGAGAAAAATGCTTTCTGTTGCTCCATCCATTCCACTATCAGTGTCAGTTTTGAGAGAAACGGCAATACCTTTAGCACCTCCAAGTTTTAAAAGCGCATCAACATTTTTCTCTTTGACAATCTTAGAGAGGATGGTCGGATTAACATTGGAGAAACAGCAGGTTTCTTCGTGTGGTTGATCAATGCTGATGCGAAAACTAGCAGATGCAGGCAACGTAAAAATCTCCTTTTGTTTTGCAAGAATATCATTGAAGAGAGAAAGAAAGGCCCTCGAACAATTGATCTTTACAAAGACCAAATGCCATCTCTTTTTATTCAGCAAACTTGTAACAAGATGGTTTGGAAGATTATGAACCAGATCCATGCAATGCAAGGTATCTTGCAAATTTTCAGCCATGGTAGCAGTAAAATTCTAGAACCCAGTAAACTGGACAACAAATTATTGCAAATCAAAAGAGAAAACTTACCAATAATCTCAAATGGGATTTATCGATTCCTCGAAACTACAAGTGTATATATAAACTCCTGTTGCCGCGTATAAGTGATTAATTTATGGTAGTATATGCTTGGAATTGCAGCGTTTGTTCGGAGTCTTGAACTGAACAACCTTGCCTATAAATACTCCTGTTGCCGCGTATAAGTGATTTCCAGGATGTTTCAGTGGGAACAAACGTACGAACACACACACTCAAGAACAGATTCTGTCGTGGGTCCCATAAAATATGTTGTTGAAATTAATTATTCACTTTGACTATAGTTAAAATCTTTATCAAACAAGGGCTCAATGAGTTAGTTCAAGTGCGAAGAATAATTTTTAAGATTACTTCTTGGAAAACAAGCAAATTATAATTTAATTACTTTGAAAGGAAGGAATATATTCGTAACTGGCTTGAGAAAGAAATATGTATCTGATCTGGCATATTTCGGCCATTGATCGACACGGTGATGAAATGTATATGTACACGGTATGTCCGTGTTTTAACACGGAGCGTTAATAATAATGTGTAATGAAGATGGCATGAACGACTCTCATAAACTCTTGCGCCTACAAAAATTTAACCCACAGACAAAAACAAAAAAATATTTTTTTGTTTACAAAGTTTATAAACAATATAATTTCTCAAATCACTTTTTAATCACATGCTTTTTCTCTCTCTAATTTTTAACCATTACTTTTTATCTTAAAATCATAAATAAACAAGTTTGTAAACCAAACAGTGTTATCAAACGGTTAAGACATTCCCACATTTTATAGGGGTTTTTTTTTTTTTTTTTTATGAAGTTTTTCAGCTAAAACATTTGTAATATAAGTTAAAATCAATAATTGATTTTAAGTCATTTATAACTTTTTAATTACAAATTCCATGAATTTTTATAAAAAAATCGATGTTTATCTAAATCAACTATATATCTATATAGGGAATAAACTTTTTCTTTTGAGTCTAGTGGATTTTGCAGCATAACATATAGCTCAATATTGGTTACACAATGTTAAATAGACTTTACAATATTTAAATATAATCTTAAAAATCATGCAGTCTTATTTAATACGGGCATTATCACCACCCACATATTATGACCACGATTTTTAGTTGGTCCATCACATTTTAAGGTATTAATTAATTCCATTCACTTATAACGTTACTATAAGGAATGACATAAAATATATACTTATAAATATTATTTATTTGGCATAAAACATTTTTTATTTGTTTCTACTAAAATTCATAATTCGAAATAATATTTAATTGTATTTGTATTTATTGCATGAACGGGGAGTTTGAATTTTGAAACTTAGAATAAAGTCAACAAAATTTAGCATTTAAATAGCATTAATCTTTATTTTTTTTTTTTGACCCGTTAGCAATTAGTCAAAAGATAAAATCGATAGACACGGAGAGAATGTGATTCTAGTTACACCAACATTTAATATTCCGAACTTTGCATCTAAAGATGCAAATGTATATTGGATATGAATATTGTAAAGACTGCATTTCTGAGAAATCTCTGAAACTAGAACTTGATGCCAGAAGCAAGGGAGAAAATATAGATTAATTAGAATTGACTAATGGCCCAAATTGAAAAATAATCAAAGACTTGGACTGTAAAATTTTTCAAGAAAAATGGATAACCTTTATCACGTACACGTTGGGAGGTTGTACTGAAATTAATGGCGTGATTCCTGCATTTAATTGTAATGGAGTTCAGGGACAAAATGTAAGTAAGAATTTAATGGAATTTTGTACTTATTCTCATGTTAGTTCATCCGACACTTCAAAACTGTAAAAAATAGGTATTTGTGGTTCAGCCATCTCCAATCGGTGAACTGCAAAACTATATTTACAGTTTGTGAATAGGCGCTGCATTGAAATTAAGAGATATTTTTATTTTGGCTCAAATCAATTAAAAAATTGTGTTCAATAAATATTTTGATTTTGATTGATTTGAATCAATTTCTTGACGTGGATAAAATTAATTTATGTAGGGGATTAATGGTAAAACAAATAGTTCAAATTAAATAATAATCAAAATTAAGTTAAAGAAATAATGTTCATTTGGTATGAAATTTGAAGTTTTAGAAATGAGTTAGTGGGATAGAGTAAGAGAAACATATTTTAATGTAATGTTTATTGAGCTCATTTTAGAGTTTCAGGTTGGAAATTGCTTTTTCTAAACCATTTGCTCAAGTTGGGAGGCCACTTTCTTCCTTCTCTTTTTTCTTTTAATAATGTTTGTTTGGAATATTATTTTAAGTGAAAAATAATTTTTTCTTGAAAACTATGTCGTTAAAAAAAGTAGAAAAAAATAAAGAAGATACGAATAATGTTTAAAATCTGTAGTGTTGATGGGGGTGTAAATTTGGTGTGATTTACTAGTTAATTGACAAACGTATAGAAAAATACAAGACTTGCTGAAGGAATATATTGCCCGGCCTTACACTTTAATTACGTATGAAAATACATGGTATATATACGTCAAAGTAAGGTTGAAATTTTACGTTCTTGCTGAAAAAAAAATAAGCAATTATGACACTTCTTCTGCGTTATTCTACTATAAAAATAAAGAAACTAAAATAAATTTAGTGATGAATTATGGAAAAAATCATTCTAAAAGATTCTTTACTAAGAGGCCGTTTGGTGTAGGAGATATTGAAGGAAATTTGAATTTTTAAAAGAATGTGTGATTAAAAAGAGGTTGAAAGTGTAAAATTGGTTGTTCTCGTAAAAATGTGTGTTTGAAAATTTTAAGAAGAAATTGTTAAAGAATTTCTAGATCAAACCTGGCTAAAGCTATCACTATCAAAATAAATAAATTTAGTGCGTGATTTCGTTAGTGATATATATCAGGATTTGAAAATGTCTCACAAATTTTCCTAAAAAATTAAAGTTAAAATTGAAATAAAGATAGTAACATATTTACAACAATAATTTTTCAAAACAAATTTTATCTAATAAATTAGGATGTCAACTGTGATTTTGCAAGTACAAAAATTGAATATTTAGATTATAGTGTATGTATAAAATATGATTGAGATGATTCTATGAAGTTTCTTTAAAGCAAAGTCGATAATATTTAACATAATATATAAATTATTACCAGCAATTTTCTTCTACTAATATAATATATTATTTCTCTCGTGGGATGCACGAAAGTTGTTATTAAAAAATATCGATGTCGATAAGTATTTATAAAATTTTAATGTTTATACATAACTAACACAAATCTAAAATGCATGAAAAATAATATTATATTACTATAACTATTAAAATTTAATAAACAATATAACTAATTCAAATAATAATATCTAATTACTTGTTTAGTAAAAGTCAATTTATATATTTAAGTAATAAACGAGTTAATTTCAATAATTTTTATTAGTTATTATTAACGTCAAAGAAAATGTAAATTTAGTAGTTCATTTATCGTATATCATGTTTGATGTAATATTATGGATAAAATATTGATTATATGAAAAATATCAATATATTTATCATTATTTATGCATTTGCCTTTCGTATTTTATGTCTTTCCAATTTTCATTCAAAATATCAACCACAATAATTATAAATGCGTACTTAATTTTAAACCCACAAATATTTGTATTTAATCAATAAAATTATATTTTTAGTTATAAAATCAAGAGACAAAATAATAATTACGTGATCTAGCAATTATCACGATGACAATAGGAATGTTGGAGTCAAAAAATTATATCAAAAACCGTAACTATTAAAATTAAGAAAGATTAAAATAATATTATTCATTCTTAACCATAATATTCATAATTTCTACATTTACCTCTCGTATTTGACATTTTCTCTAAATTTCTTTCAAAAACATCAATCACAATAATTATAAACGTGTGTTTAATCTTAATACATCAAATATCATTTGTATTTGATCAATAAAATTATATTTTCATTTATAAAATCAAGTAGTTAAAATAATATTTCTGCAAATTTTGCAATTATCATGACATGGCGACCAGGCCACGTTGAAGATCAATAAATTATATCGAAAGTTTGAGACCATATAATTTTTAAACAATTATTAAAATTAATCTTATATTTGTTTTGTTTAAAAAAGGTATTTAAATACGGCATTAATCTCCACGAATTAAAAAATATTAATAATATAATTGATATATATGAGTTTCAAGAGTACAATAATTTTAAAATATAAAAACAATAAATTTGTATAGAAAGTTTAACCTAATAACTTTTCTTTTTCCATACTATAGAGTATAGATTACAATAACTTCTCAAAATATAAAAGAAATTTTGTAATTTCAATATTATTTACGTGGATTTCAATATGATATTAATTTACACGAATTCAAATCACAATTACATTAATCAATACACATTTAAATACAACATTTTATAATACATGGATTTTTATTTATTTTTATTTTTATTTTCAGAAAACAAATTAATTTGAACGAAAAATTGAGTTCGTAAAATGATGACGATTATCTTATTATTATATATATATTGTGACGACCCGAATTCTCGACCATTCGAGTGCAACTAAAAGTGACTCATATCATATTATCGAGACTTAAATAGTAATGTAAAATTATTCAAAAGAATAATTAGAATCCCATAATTTAATTTGTGAATAAAAATAGAACATAATTTTCTTACATAAAGTTCAACATAATTATCTCATCAATCTTAACCACTTTTGCCACTTCCATGTTGACCGCCTCGAACCTTCAATTATCTGAAAATGGTAAATATCGTGGAGTGAGATTTATAAAATCCCAGTAAGTATACCAAGCATAATTTTCTTTTGAAAGCATATGGATCATTTTCATCATAACATAGGATAGGATCGAAATCCTCATAAACATAGAGAGACACAAGAATTTTACCGAACTTAGATGACAAAAATTCTTATGTGTAGCGCTACTAAACTCCGGTCCCCTTAGCATAATCATAAACATATCATATGGGACCCATAGCAATCTTGTGAGATTGATTTCATAGCAATGATCCAAACATTTTCGTAAAAACATAAGGTATATTTACTTTTCATAAAAACATACTTACTTTTCTTAAAAACATAATGTATTTTACTTTTCATAAAAACATACTTACTTTTCTTAAAAACATAAGGTGTATTTACCTTTCATAAAAACATACTTACTTTTCATAAAAACATAAAGTAATACCTTTCATAAAAACATACTTACTTTTCATAAAAACATAAGGTATATTTACCTTTCATAAAAACATACTTACTTTTCATAAAAACATAAGATATACTTACCTTTTAAAAGATTAAAATGAAGTGTAGTAGTAAATGGACCAAAACTTTCTTGACCACCTTGAATTTCTCTTACTTGTGGATTTTGTCAAGAGATTGGAAATAAGTGTATATGTGTAGAGTTGTGTGTAAAAGAGATGGGTTTAAATAGATGTATAAAGTTGGCATATTGTAAACATAATCATTCAATTCTATTAATTTTAACACATCATTTTCTTAAAGTAAAGCACTATTCATATACTTTTCCATATTTATACAAATAATATGCTCTTCATGATTATATATAATGGAGTCTATTAATCATTCATATACTTTTCCATATTTATACAATTATTATGCTCTTCATGATTATATATAATGGAGTATATAAATCATTCATATACTTTTCCATATTTATACAAATATTATGCTCTTCATGATTACATATAATGGAGTCTTATCGATCATTCATATACTTTTCCATATTTATACAAATATTATGCTCTTCATGATTATATATAATGGAGTATATAATTCATTCATATACTTTTCCATATTTATACAAATATTATGCTCTTCATGATTACATATAATGGAGTCTATCAACCATTCATATACTTTTCCATATTTATTAAATTAAGATTCTCATAATTATTATATATAATGGAACCTCTCATGCTTGCATATATTTTCTTAATTTCAATAATAAAAATAATTTTTGTATAAATAAATATTGGGATAACATTGAATTAAGTACTTGGACTTAATATACTTTAAATCAAGAGAATGGAGATATTTTTAGAAATTCGGAATTTAATTTAAAATCGAACGATCTCGATTATTTCTTGACTTGGCTATACGAATACGTCACGGCGTTACTTAATAAAAATGGGTGAAATAGTAGCGACACGATTTTCTATTAAAATAATTATTAATCGCGTAAAAATTCTTGGTCGCTACAAACTTACCCCCTTAAAATAATTTCGTCCTCGAAATTAAACTTACTTGATCTTATGATTTCTGAACACTTAATCAGAATCTCTTCTCTTCTTTCTCTTAGTAATCTCATCATTATAATATCTAACCCACTGGACTTTTACTAAATGCATCTCTTTGTTTTCTTAAGAACATGTATTTTTCTTATCAATAATAGACATATGTGTCTACTCATAAATTCTAACTCAAAATGAAAATTTCCAATCGTATGTGATATTTCATCATATCTTGTAGTACTCATGTAACCTGTCACTTATCATCGTATCATGTAACCTCAAATATTCGTATTAATATCTCTAAAATTTCAATAAATCTTTACTAACATATCATACCATAATAATTTGTCATTTCTTCTTATCACCAAATATCTCAAAATAATTAAAACGATTACCTGAATATTCTCTATGTAATATACCCAAACATGTTATTCACATATCAACATAATCATCAGTTTATCTTTCCAATATTTGTAACCCAAAATTTCTGCAAAATTCAATAAACAAATATCTCCCAAATAATTAAAATTCTTAACTCAAATATCATAACATTTCCCGTAAGGTATTCCTTTCACTTGCACAAACTTATTAATCCTGATTCAATACAGTCCTTATTTCACTTTCACGTATCCCCGTATTATTTCTATACCTTGATTATTATATCAAAATATCAGTACCCAAAAATCCAAGAAAATATTCCATATCTCAAATCCCGTCATCATCAAATCTTCCTTTTATCAAGAAAGTAAACGGCGCATAAACTCTTGTTCCCTCTTTTCCATTATTCTATTCCACGCTTTCTTGCTGGAATCAATATCACGCGGATTCCCTCCGATCCTTAATGCTTTTAAATAGTTCATGCTGGGAAGAGGTTAGATCCATCAAAAACATGGATATCATTCTTACAAACATTCGCAAGTATTATTCCAGTCTTCCAATGAATGATCTGAGGAAAATTTATCGAATAAGACTCGAAAGATTGAGGTTGCTGATGGCTCATGGTGTTTCAGAAGATGTTCGCTGGTTGATCGAAGCAAAGGTTCGACTATCTGGTGAATTACCTATGACATTTCCAAAGCACATGCCTGGTTTAGGCAAAAGCACCTTCGCAAAGAAACGAAGAGCAAAAAGGCTGAATGGTTGCTACAAATGTGCTCGTTGGAACTGTGATACTTGTTGCAAAACAGTAGGATATTCTTCTACTAATCGGGATGATAAAATCAAATTCATAAAGGGTGGACTGAGTAAGGAGTCTTTGGATGATATTCGACTGACTCTTGAGACGCACCCAAGTGGTTATGTGCAACGTGAACTTCTCTCCTTATACGCTCAGTTTAACGAGGACAAAAATCGTTATAGTCTCCAAAATATAATAGCAAAAGATCCTGTTTGCCAGTCTGTTTTACAAAATGAGGCTTCTGGCAGTTCAACAATGATATAAGGTAAATCTCTTGATACACATTTAAAATATTTTGCTGTTTTCTTTCACGCGTTTTGGAAATAAAATATATTTTCCTTTCTCGAGTTTTGATAAAGCTGGAAATAAATCACCGAAAGGTGATATCTTTGGTAAAACAGTCAAAAGTTGGCTGATTTTGTCAAAAGTAAATCTTTACTTTTTCATAATCAATCAAAAACAGTAAATTTTTCCGGCTTTAAATAGCCAAACATATTTCATAGTTCAGGCATCCCAAAATCACATCTTCTTCGTAAGTTTTCTCTTCTATACTATCAAAGATGGAAGCACCAAAACTTCGACAGATCAAAACTATTTGTGTATTTTGTGGATCAAAAGTGGGGAAAGGCTTCAGTTATCTAGAAGCGGCCGTAGATCTTGGAAAGAAACTGGGGGAAAAAGGTATCACTCTTGTGTATGGGGGTGGTAGCAGTGGTCTAATGGGTTGTGTTTCCCAATCTGCTCTTGCAGAGAAATCAAAAGTAATCGGTGTCATACCGTCCCTTTGGTAGATGTTGCAGGCAAAACACGAGGGCATGAAGTTCAAACCTTATCCATCCATGAACGCATAACTTGTATGCTATATGGTTCTGATGCCTTTATAGCCCTGCCCGGAGGTTTTGGTACCTTAGAAGAAATCTTTAACATTACCTCGTGGGCTCAACTAGATCTCCATACTAAGCCTATTGGGCTTCTGAATGTTAACAATTTCTTTGATGGTTTGTTAACCTTTCTTGATTATGCTGTGGAACAGGGATTCATCTCTCCATTTTCCAGAAGGCTCCTTATTTCTGCTCCTACTATTGATGAACTACTGGATAAGCTGCAGTCATATATCTCAATACAAGATCCAGCAGGGGTTAAGATAGATTGGTCGCAAGGAAGGGGAATCAAGCGAAAATGGAGTCCGGTTAATGTAAACTTAACTTTATGAATCTTAGAATAGGTGGGGGTAGAGTACGGAGTATTCTTACTCTCGAGACACCCCTCTAATTTCCTAGGATTTCCTTAATGTTTAAATCTTGTGTGTACCTCAAAGGTTCCAGGTGGTAGATTACGGAGTATTCTTACTCTCGAAACACACCTCTTTGAAGGTTTCTTTATTTCCTCAAAAGGTCAGAGGTGGTAGGATACGGCTACTTCGGAAACACATCTCTCAATTTGAGGAATTTCCCATGTTGCTTTCTTTTGCTTTTGCGTGTTTCATGTATTTCTTTTCCAGTGTGACTCTTTGTGTGTTCTCCTTATGAGAAAATAATAAAATCTCTACTATCATCTACTAAATCTCGTTTGTGATGTAAATGAACTTGCATGTTTAACCTTAATTCCTTTAGTGGATGCTTATCATATCATGCTCTTAATTCCAAATGATAAAATTCTGGACAGAGTCTCCCTTGTAATTTGGACTTATCCCAAACCATAAGCATACTTCATAACTCACAATAATAAATAACTCCACATTTGATCACAACGATCTAAAAATATTGAAAACGATTCCAACACTTCAATATCATCAAAAAATATCCCATAATTCAATTCATAATTCCTCAACATAACAATTTCAAATCATATTTTTCAATATCACAATATCACTTCCTTCCATACCTTAATTGGCTCAAAAGATTACTCATACTTATATTTATAAGTCATAAATCATATTCCCAAAATTTAATCACAAGGCCAAAGTTCATAATAAATTTCTCTTCGATATAGAGGCATAATTCACTTACTCAACATAATATCCATTACTTAATTCCCAATAACCAAATCTTTAAATCTCTAACTTCATAATGCTTCTCATAAAAGTCTCATTAAAACCACATCACTTATAATCTTAACATCTTATAAAACTTCATAAAATTGGCTCGCTATTTCTCATTAAATCTAAATGATAGATAATCTGAACATATTTCTAATCATTTCTGTTGACTTCTCATACTTAGTGCCATGTCTAAAATCAATTATGCAAAGTCCATTTAAGGTTCATCATTTCTAAACTCAAGGACAACAATTATTTTGAAAATCATTCTTAAGTCATATTATTCCCATTATGCTCAACACCCGTTCTCTTTCTTTCTTTTCTTTCCGATTTTTTTTTTTTTCAGAATTGAAACTTGAAGAGTGGTACCAATAATCATCCACAGTTTTTCCTTGCTTTTAAGCAAAGGTAGTGATAAAGGGATAAATTATTGAACCGAAAATTGAAACTTGAAGAGGAAGTACTAATAACCATCCACAGTTTTTCCCTTGTTTTTACACAAAGGTAGTGATAAAGGGATAAATTATTGTACGAATTCATTATTAATTTTGTTTGTTTAATATATTATTCCATATATTTTGGGCAAAAGTTACAACCCAACTTAATTTCTAATTGAGTCAATCTTACTAAGCTTAATATGCACCAAAATTCATATAAATATCCTCTCTGTCTCATGATTCTACATTGAAAAGAATAAAAAAATTGAGTCTTCTATCAATTTATATCATACTTGACATGTATATTATGTGTAACACATAAAGATTCATAACATATGAATATTTCATACTTAACATGCTTCAATATAATCATAAATGCCATGTAATTGCTATTATACATAACATACCTGGTTCGAGGAGTCAAAACGTGGAAGGTGGCGTAGCGGATTGATGAGTCAAAATTTTCATAATTAAATAATGGTCTATTTCTTAGAAAAAATTCATTAACCATTTTTGAATCTTTACATGAGATTTGGCCCAATTGATACACTATCAATACATGTAGTAATTTACTTAGCCCAATTAAAATTTTCATACATGATTGAGCCCAATTTAATATAATACCAAATAAAATAATTTGGTTATTCAAAATAAAATTTGCATAAATGATTAGACCAAAATCTGATTCATAATAACAATTTGCTAATGATTTACTTAAATAATAATTTAGACAACTAAGAAAATTTTTCAAATACATAAAGTTAGGTCTAAAGTGATAAGAGACTTAAAAGTATATCCATTCATATTTCTCCATCACGACAAAATCAATAGTTAATTTTTTTTTTTTTTTTTTTGAATAGTAAACGCACTGTTCACCGAACACAAATTTTTTTTTAAATGATGAACAGTGACCGTCACGAGTACTGTTCATGTGAACAGTGTCCCGGTTACTGTTCACCGAACAGTAACCTACTGCTTTACTGTACATGCATAAACATTTTTTTCCAAGAGATGTAAAATATGAAGAAAATTAATTACTTTAACTGAAATTAAAAATAGATTAATTGCAATTTCTTGTAGAAATATTTTGAAATGATTTAAGGAGTCTACAGAAAAGTATAACTTTCTCTGATACCAACTGTGACGACCCGAATTCTCGACCATTCGAGTGCCACTAAAAGTGACTCATATCATATTATCGAGACTTAAATAGTAATGTAAAATTATTCAAAAGAATAATTAGAATCCCATAATTTAATTTGTGAATAAAAATAGAACATAATTTTCTTACATAAAGTTCAACATAATTATCTCATCAATCTTAACCACTTTTGCCACTTCCATGTTGACCGCCTCGAACCTTCAATTATCTGAAAATGGTAAATATCGTGGAGTGAGATTTATAAAATCCCAGTAAGTATACCAAGCATAATTTTCTTTTGAAAGCATATGGATCATTTTCATCATAACATAGGATAGGATCGAAATCCTCATAAACATAGAAAGACACAAGAATTTTACCGAACTTAGATGGCAAGAATTCTTATGTGTAGCGCTACTAAACTCCGGTCCCCTTAGCATAATCATAAACATATCATATGGGACCCATAGCAATGTTGTGAGATTGATTTCATAACAATGATCCAAACATTTTCGTAAAAACATAAGGTATATTTACTTTTCATAAAAACATACTTACTTTTCTTAAAAACATAATGTATTTTACTTTTCATAAAAACATACTTACTTTTCTTAAAAACATAAGGTGTATTTACCTTTCATAAAAACATACTTACTTTTCATAAAAACATAAGGTAATACCTTTCATAAAAACATACTTACTTTTCATAAAAACATAAGGTATATTTACCTTTCATAAAAACATACTTACTTTTCATAAAAACATAAGATATACTTACCTTTTAAAAGATTAAAATGAAGTGTAGTAGTAAATGGACCAAAACTTTCTTGACCACCTTGAATTTCTCTTACTTGTGGATTTTGTCAAGAGATTGGAAATAAGTGTATATGTGTAGAGTTGTGTGTAAAAGAGATGTGTTTAAATAGATGTATAAAGTTGGCATATTGTAAACATAATCATTCAATTCTATTAATTTTAACACATCATTTTCTTAAAATAAAGCACCATTCATATACTGTTCCATATTTATACAAATAATATGCTCTTCATGATTATATATAATGGAGTCTGTCAATCATTCATATACTTTTCCATATTTATACAATTATTATGCTCTTCATGATTATATATAATGGAGTATATAAATCATTCATATACTTTTCCATATTTATACAAATATTATGCTCTTCATGATTACATATAATGGAGTCTTATCAATCATTCATATACTTTTCCATATTTATACAAATATTATGCTCTTCATGTTTATATATAATGGAGTATATAATTCGTTCATATATTTTTCCATATTTATACAAATATTATGCTCTTCATGATTACATATAATGGAGTCTATCAACCATTCATATACTTTTCCATATTTATTAAATTAAGATTCTCATAATTATTATATATAATGGAACCTCTCATGCTTGCATATATTTTCTTAATTTCAATAATAAAAATAATTTTTGTATAAATAAATATTGGGATAACATTGAATTAAGTACTTGGACTTAATATACTTTAAATCAAGAGAATGGAGATATTTTTAGAAATTCGGAATTTAATTTAAAATCGAACGATCTCGATTATTTCTTGACTTGGCTATACGAATACGTCGCGGCGTTACTTAATAAAAATGGGTGAAATAGTAGCGACACGATTTTCTATTAAAATAATTATTAATCGCGTAAAAATTTTTGGTCGCTATATATATATATATATAGATAGATAAATTATAGATAAATAAATTATTGTATGGTCCTAGTGACACATTAAAGAGTCACAAGATAACGTCGTTTGACTTTAGGAAGGAATGTGATTCTTGAACATTATCCAAACTTCTTCATCGAAGTTTCTACTTTTTCATCGAATATTGCAAAGTGAATTTGGACGAAATTTCTAAACCTAAAATTTGATACAGAAAATGATAGGGACAGAAGAAAATATATCAAGCCCCAATTTGGTACAAAATTTTAATTTGAATCAAAATCAACAATCAATTGATTACATATTTCATGGATCCACGATTTTTCAATCATATATCTCATTAATTTTTATTTACTAAAAATCTGATTTCAAAACTTGTTGGTATTGAAGATAAATTTGAGGAGAAAGTTAGAAATTTTTTCCAGCACAAAACATGGCCTTAATCTCCACCAAAAATAACTAATCCTGTGTTCGGCTAAAATGTTAATATATATATATATATATATATAACATATTATATTATAATTTTTAATAACATTTTATAATTACGTATATTTTTTAAAATCACTTTTTAATCGTAAATTTTATTGGCGCAGCGGTCAGAGATTTGCATAAACAAGATCCTCGAAGAGATTTGACTGACCCAAAAAATAAATAAATAAAGAAGTTTCATTTCTGGAAGTTGCATGGAAAATCATAGGACAGTTCCTGCAATCAGTGTAGTGGAGTGCTGGAGTTAGACGAGATTGGTGTATAAATCAATTTATAAGAGCATTTTTAACGGGACATTGTTCAACCTAAAAAAGAAGTGTCATTTGATAGTCATTAATTGAACTTCTAATGAATGTTTAATAAATAAATATTGAGGCAAAAAATAGTTCTTCAATGCAGTATGTCTACATCCCAATATTGATAGGACTGCACAAATATGTGGTTGAATTTTATTGTTAGTTTTTATGATTAATTCTTGGAAAATAAGCTAATTATAATTTACGTGAAAAGGTCTGAATATATTCTTAACTGGCTTGAGAAAGAAATATATTCTTTAGTAGAATCTGGCATATTTCGGCTGTCGACACGGTATGTCAGCTACCGTTTTAACTTTTAACCCAATGTGTAAACAAGATGTACGACTCTCGTAAACTTCTGCGCCCATAAAAAATTAATGCACAGAAAAACTGCGGGTCTGTATATATGGGTTTCCTTCAGCCCCTTGCATTCCCACATGCAGAACCGTTCACCTGAGCGTGGCGCCTCCTTCCATTTTTTATTACAATTAGTATTCGCATCCGTACGTTGAACGTTGCACGGAACAAAAAAAATTATAATTATTAATTAATGAATAACTAACTAATTATATTCAATAATTAATGAAAATGTGAGAAATATATAACAAAAACAATTAAATTCATATATTATGAGAAAGAATATGAAGAAACAAAAAAGTATTCAATAGCAAAATTTAATGTAAATTAAAAAAATTTCTTTAAAAATAATAATTGTGGTTCATAATTTTTAAACAATTACAATTCATGGTCATTGCATACAATACAATTAAAAAGAAATTTGGTATAGAAATGTATATTATAGGAGAATATATGGTTAAAAAGTAGAGATTTTTTTTATATCATATATAAAATACCTTATTAATAAAATATAGTTAAAAACGAATTTTAAAAATGAGATGTGAATTAATGAATGCCAAACATAATTCAAAGAATAATCACAGGAAAAAAATATTTTCCCAAAGAATGAATAGACATAATTTCTTTATTTAACTTTATTATATCAATCCTTAAAATTTAGGATATTAAAACTTTCCATTAGATCATGCAGAACACCAATCAATACATAAAAAAGAATTGCACGTGTACTAAATTTATTTATGAAAAATAACAATATTTTTTATTTTTAGCGTTAATGTTACTCAATGTTACAAATAATATTTTTGTAGATATTTTTACTAATGTCAAAATATAATAATGATAAAAAAAATTCTATTTCACAAAAGGAAATTGTTTTTTTTTTTTTTTTTTTTTTTTTACATTCTTGAATGTTACATAATTTATTCTTGAAATCCATATAAAAATGATCCAACTAATGAATCAATGTATTATAGAATTGATTAAACAATTTGTTAGTATCCATACACTGATTCTCGTGTAGTGGTGAATGAATATCAATGCAATGATGCTGATATAATTGATATTTAATGATCTTAAGTCAAACAAATAAATATCATATTTTGACCCAAAAAAAATGATATCAACAATTTTAACGAAAAAACTTGGATCAAGTATGTTGTTATCATATATATTAAAATTTTATTAGCATGTGGACCTTACTCTTGGTCAAGAATTCAACCTATTTGAGTAGGGGTGTAAACGGTTCGGTTTGGACGGTTTTTGATAAGTTTTCAAACCAAACCATTTAAAACGGTTTGACATTTTTCCAACCCAAACCAAACCATTTATTTTCCAAAACCAAACCAAACCAAATCATTTTTTGCGGTTTGGTGCGGGTTCAAACCACGGTTTACAAGCGAAATTAAACTAATATATTTAGAATAAATTGAAATAATTTTTTTTAGTTTTCTCCAGCTTCGCCATCATATATTTTTTTTTAATTACAAAATAACATGCTTTATTTTTAACGACAAATAACAAGCTTTTTGATTACAAAATAACAAGTTAGCACGTGAAAAGGGTATCCCCACTACTCAGCACTTGTTCGAAGCATGTCCTGCTTATCAACCCATTTCTATCAAAATGCAGGAAGAAAAAAAGCAATCAAACAACCAACATACAAAATTACAGCATAATACTTAATATTCTTCCCAACAAATTGACAAATTTTCCCCAACAAAATATTTTTTCCAATGGTAGTTTCCTTTGGAAAGTTGAAATGCTCCACAACTTTGCTAAATGCCGACCAACAGCTTTGCTAAACCAATTGTCGACTTCATCACTATAAGCCTGGACTTCATCTCTAATCAATAAATAATGGACACATATAAGCAAAAGGATGAATATGAAAGAAATTAGCACATGATTAAGGTAAGCTTAAAACAATTCCCGTGGGCTCTTTCAAAGAGACTGGACATTAACTTTTAGAACCTAAAGACACAAATAACTATGGCAACGATAGAAATGAATGATTTTTAGCAAAAGAAATTCAACGATAAATAACAACTAACTAGTTTACTAACCTTTTGCATTCTAGTTTAATTCTTTATTGGTGCAATACTCTTGTTGTTACACATGATTTGTCTTCATCAAAAAAAAAAAAAAAAACCAATTCATTAGTCACAACTAGTATAAACTTAAGAGAAAAAAAATGCATAAAATTGAGAATATGTATTATAAAGTATGTATCATATTACCTTCAACTGCCCTCTCAGAGTCGTCGAATGCTTGAACCTCCTCCAAATATTGACGTAACACTAGTGGTTCTTTGTTGCTATGCATCCAATTCTTTGTGCAAATGAGTGCCTCAACCATCTTTGGGCCCAACGAACTCCGAAAAGAATCAAGAATCCTACCACTCGTGGAGAAAGCCGATTCAGAAGCAACTGTGGATATTTGAATGGCTAAGACATCTTTGGCAATTTGGGAGACAATCTTGTACTTATGAGCATTTAATTTCCACCAAAGTAGTATGTCAAAAGGCTCATCAGTCAAATGTTCACAACGATCATTCAAATAATCCACCAAATCATTCTTCTCAACTTGAGCTTCCCGCAAGAGTCTTGCTTTAAAAATTGAAGAAATTGGCCTAGAACCACATGCATGTAGTGATGAAGTTGGACTGCTAGTTTGAACCGCTTCATTAAATGGAGTACTAAGTGGAGTCACCATGTCCTTATACCACTCATATAACCTATGAAGTGTGTTTTCAACCTTATTTAGCAACATCTTTGCAATCTCCACATCGTATATAAGTTCAAATCCAACTTTAAGCAATTCCAACTTGCATCTTGGGTCTAGGGCGGTTGCAATGAACAATAATTGATTGAACTTCTCAAGATTGCCCCAATACTTATCATACTTTTTTCGCATACTTATTGCCATAGAACCCATCAAACTAGTTGGCTCTTTTGCCAATTCATTCAACTCTCCATGAATTTCACATATTTCTTGGAAGAAAGTGTTGGAGGTTACATATAAAGAGCCACTAATTTTCAATGTCATATCGTAAAATGTCTTCAAAAAACTGATAAACACCTCTGCTTTATCCCAATCCTCATGTTTAGGAGGTCCATCTATACTACTCCCATCAGATCTTTCATCCTCAAAGTACCTAGTATAGTTCGCATCACCTTTCAAAACATCAAAAGCCTTTCTAAATTTGGTGGCAGCTTGCAACATCATGTAGGTGGAATTCCACCTAGTTGTCACATCCAAACACAATAAGCCTCGAGATTCAATATTTGCATCTTTGCAACTCTCTCGAAATGCTTTTAGCCTAGCTGGGGAAGACCTAGCATACCTAACGGCATTACGAATAGATGAAATGGCATGACTAATCTCTTTTAGACCATCACGAACAATGAGATTGAGAATGTGAGCACAACAACGCATGTGAAGCATCTCCCCACCAAGAACTAAACCGTTTTTCTTCTCATGAAAACAACCTTTGAGTTTCATTATCGCTACATCATTCGATGAAGCATTATCAACAGTCACGCAAAAGATCTTATCAATTCCCCAATCATGAAGGCAAGAAATCAATTCCTTTGCTACCATGTCACCCTTATGGCTCGCGACTTGAATGAAACTTATGATTCTTTTTTGCAGTCTCCAATCATCATCAACCCAATGAGCAGTCAAACACAAGTAACTAAGATTTTGTATTGATGTCCAACAATCAGTTGTCAAAGACACTCTATGTTTACTCAAATCACTCCTTAGTTTTTTCTTCTCATCAAGATAGAGTTGATATATATCTGTAGCTATTGTCACCCTTGAAGGAAATACAAACGTTGGAAAAAAATACATTGTAAAAGATTGAAAACCCTCATCCTCAACATGTCGAAATGGTAACTCAGATAGTATGAAGTACTTAGTAATTTGTTCTCTAACCCCTTTCTGAGTAAACATGATTGTCTGTCCACCATTATCACCATCATCAATTTTTGATTTACTACTGAAATTTAGTGTCTTTTGTTTTTTGTCCTTAAACCTAAACGGATACTTCTTGCACAACCCCTCTATATGATTTCTTAGTGTACTAGTGCCAATATTTTTAGAATGATACTTATATACCTGTCCACAATAAATACATTCTACATTCCCATCGTCACGTTGAGTAAAGTGAGCCCAAATTTCAGATCTTTTATGTCCCTTCTGAGCCTTCTTTTTTTCACTATTATCCATACTTTCAATCTTAATTGGTCTAATATCTTCATTGTCATGATCACTATGTTCTTCTAAAATGGGATCCATTCTTCTAAAGTCTAAACTGTATTTTACAAAAGACAGTAATGAAACAAATTCAGTCTAAATGAAACAAATTCAGTCTAAACAGGAAAAAAAAATCTTTACCTGGTAGTAAACTGCTGCTGACTGAATCTGCCCTCAACAAGATAACACCTGCTCAAAGCAAGAAATCAATTAAACTCAATGGCGGATGAAGATGAAGGGAGGTTGAGCAAGCCAGAATGTAAGTGAACAAAAAAGAAACAAAAAATAAGTTGAAGAACCAGACTACATTTAGCGGAAAGAAGAGAATGGTTACCGAGTTACAAATAGGCGCTCGCAAAATTGAAACCAGGATGAGGTTCGCGAGAACCATTTTCACGCTATATATGGTGTTCAATTTTCAGCTGTGCGGGCTGCGGTGTGTGGATTGAAGATTAGGTTACGATTTTCAGCTGTGAGTTTCGCCATTTAGGAGTGCGACTTCGGACTGCAGGTGCGGAGGGTTTGAAGACAGATTAATTTTAGGATTTGGGACCATTCTCTTACCTCACGCACGGCTTAAGACTTACAATGTTAGTATATTACACTCTTACTGCCTTTTACAGTTTACTGCCTTAATAAAGTAAGGGACTTGGACTCTTGCTGGGCTTGGTAATTAATTGCCAATTGGTATGTTTTGGGAAATTTTTAAGCCCATTTCTTAAAAAAAAAAAAGTTAAGTATTTAACTATAAAATAAATCTGTAATTTTTTCTTAAATAATAAATATTAATTTTATTTTATATTTTTTTATTTTTTTGCGGGTTGGCGGTTTGAAACGGGTTTTGACAAGTGAAACCTAAACCAAACCATTTGAAAGTGGTACGGTTTGGGTCAAAACCGAAACATTGACGGGTCCGCGTGGACCCAAACCAACGGTTTCAAAACCGCGGTTTCACTTCGGTTTAACGGTTTGGCGGTTTAAATTTACAGCCCTATATTTGAGTGCGCTCTCTCTCTCTCTCCAAAACTTCCCTCTCCTCCCCTTTTTAATTAAGCCTCTGTTGGGACTCATTATAAATAAAATCAATTTTTTTTTATTTTCTATTCAATCACATTTATCAATAAAATAAAAATAAAATAATATTACACGTAAATTTATAAAAAAAATTTACTTTTTAACCGCACATTCTCCTATAACTCAAATTTCAAAAACTATTTTTTCAAGCCTAGTTGGTATTCATTATTCAAAATCATATTTTTTTTTAAAACTCATTTTTAACCACACATTCTACCAATAAATTAATTTACACATTAATTCAAAAATATTCTTTACTTTTGATCACACATTTTCCAAAAAATTACTATTATAAACCACATTATTTGAAATAATGGATCTCGAACAGAGGCAAAATAAACTCTTTAAAATTAACGTCAAACATAATTATTATAAAACATATGAAACCCGCTAATTTCACATAGTCATCCAAAAATGGAATATTAATTTAAATGTATTAATCTTTGATGTCCGTGAGGAAATTGAGAAGAAGACAAAAGTTTTAGGGGGGGGAGAGAGAGAGAGTGAGGACACAAGTTTTAGTGTTTTAGAGGTTCTTGCCTCCGTTTGATAATACTGTTTGATTTATAAATTAGTTTATTTATGATTTTGAGATAAAAAGTAGTGATTGAAAATTAAAGACAGAAAAATGTGTAGTTATAAAATAGTTTGAAAAATTGTTTAATTTATAAATTGATTTATAAATTAAAAAAAGTACGCCTACCAATCAAGGGAAAAAGGCTAGGGAAGAGAGATGGAAATTTTGGGGAGAGAGAGAGAGTGCTGAGAAATTGGGGGTTGAATTCTTGATCAAGGCCCACAGGCCAATAAAATTGTAATAAACAAATGGATGTCACTGAATTCCCATTTCAGCGCCACGCTCAGGTGAACAATTCTGTTCCCCCATGTTAAAGTAGTTTTTTTTTTTTTTTAAAAAACATTTGTAATATGAATTCAAAATTAACAATTAATTTTAGTCACAAGATTATATGCAATTTATAACTTTTTAATGACACATTCCATGAATTTTAGTTCCACCCATACCCACATTTTAAGGTATTAATTATTAAGGAAATGATATAAATTATCATACTTATAAATATTATTTATATGTTTCAACTTATAAAATTCATAATTTGAAATAATATTTGAGAAGTGTATTTTATACACTTATTTATTTATCGAAATTAGGATATTATAATATTTTTCTTGAATAAATTCTACGTAAATGTTATTATTTACTATTATTTCAGGTTTTATCCCAAAATCAAGAAAAGTGAGGAATTGAAGCAAATACATAATAATTGGATGAAAAGTAGAGTTAATTAAAGATGTTTTGAAACTCAAGTGCTTAATTGCACAATTGAAGACTCAAGGACCAACTTAGTTTATTTAAAAGAATTGAGAGACTTAAATGATAATTTATTTTATTTGGGCTTAGGGTTGGATTGTGTATATATTTTTATATACATATTGTTGAAAAAAGGGAGGGATACGGCCGTGAGAGAAGAAATAGAAAAAAAAAAAAAAAAAAAAAAGCAGTCGAGAGACAAATTGAGGAGAGAAAAGTGGTGCGCTTGGGGATTAATTGAGGTTGATTGGTGGAGACTTAATTGAGAAGCAGCTGAGATACGAAAGGAAGCAACAGCAAGAGAGGAATTAATTGATTGGTCAGTGGTGGAATTAATTGGAGGTTGGCAGGTGGAAAATTCCTTTGGCTTTGAAAAAAAACACACGGCTGATTGCAAAAATAAGGAAACAAGATTAAGGTTGGCAGATTGTTGCAAGGAATAAACTGATTTAGAAACAAGGCAGCGGTCGGCTGATTTTGGTGGTGTAAGAAGGAGGAGATGCTTTGACTTAAACACTTCAAACTTCGAGTTTTATTTTTATTATTTATTTATTTTTATTTTAAGAACATGAGTAGCTAAATTTTATAATCGGGATTAACGATTTAGGTTTAATGTTTCTTGTTTGATTTTAATTCTCAAGTTGGTGCTTTGATATTTATGTATTGATTTTATTATTGCGTTTAATGCTTGATTTGCTTGATCACAAATTCATGAATTAATGGTTGTTTTCATAATCTGAGAGGTGAGTTAACAATTAGATCACGTAATAAAATCCGGAAATTTCAACAAAAAGATAGAGATATGAATTTGTGGTTGCTTGTGGTCAATTATGAATTCTTAGAAAATTTAATGCATTTAGCTAAGGAGAACTCTGACCCGCTGTAGAGATACATGGTTAACTTAGTTAAATAGGTCTAATTTGAACTTGAGAGAGTTAAATTAGATATATGCGTGAATTCGACCAAAAACAATTTTAGAAAACAACTTGAGATGAGAAATTAAGCTAGAACGTTATTTCGAAATCGTTAGTCTCAATATTCACTCAATTGCTAGAAAACCCACCACTTTGTTTCTTGCCTTAATTAATTGTTTTTAGTTTAATTTTCTATTTTCATTTTAATTGCATTGTTTATTTCATTGATTTCCAATTACTTGTCGTTTTTGTTTTTGTTTTTATTATTTTGCAATTTATTTTCTTAATTAGTTTTTGTTTTAGTTTAGGAATTATATTGAATCAAAGTAAATCGATAACAAATAAATAGTCCTCGTGGGATGACAACTTAGACTCAAAAGTCCACTTTACTACTTGTTGACGATATCGTGTGTTGACGTCTATTTTTGTCAACAAATAAAAGTGGTATGATCTCTCAAATTGGTAGTTGGATTGTATGTTTTTGATTAATTTGTCTAAGTATGCAGCTCTTTAATTAAAGGATCGTCGTTGTAATAAAATTCGGGATATTATGAGATATCAGAAAGGTAACAGATCGAAAGCGAACTGAGATCAAAGTTACACAAATTCACGTCCAGTTCGATACCGATCTGATAGCCAGGTCGAATTAACGAAATTAAATAGCAAGAGTTTGGAGAGGTTTTTTCATATTACATGCCCATTAATGAGCATTTACTCCTCCTATTTATAGTAGTTGAGGAGTTTAAACATAATCATTACAACATATCACTTCTGCAGGGAGTGACTGAAAAGGGTGATTGACCCTTCAACAGACATACATCAAATGATTACTCTGACATATTACAAATAATGATGATTACTGACACATAATACGGCTGATTTGACAATACTACCTACTCCCACATCGTCTTCGTCTTCCGCCATTGAGGTCGGCTCGCACACTTCACCTCGGTCAAACAAATCACCTCGGTCTCACGAATTCACCTCGCTGGTAAACTAAACTACAAAAATCAAAGAAATAAGAGAACAAATATTTTTGTTGTGTCAACATGTTTACCATATGCCTCCAAAGTCCAAACCAATTTAAGCTTCAGCAAACGTCATGAACAACAATGCAAAATATTTTCTAGTTATATCCTGCCAGAGTTTCAAGTGTGTGTGTGAATAGCCAATGTCAAAGGCATACTTATGCAAAAGATATACTCAACACTGTATGGCTCATTATGCATAATCCAGCCCGAATCCCATGTGGTCAATCTATGATTTCTAATAAAATTCCTTTCAACGCTCATGGATGATCACCACTTTCTGCTTTTTCTCTCGCATCCCAAGTTTTTATCAATGTGGGTTCTAAAAAAATTCTTAACTTTTTCCACACAAGGAAGTCAAAATCAGAAATATGCATGCACAACTAATCAAAAGAAAGCAATCCCCAATTCTACAACCTCAACCACCACAGTTCAGTCAACAAAGCTTATACCATGCAATATTATTATTTTTTTTATGGACGACTTTTTCTTTTAATTGTCCCTGTCTTTTACCATCTTCGTGCAGAACTTTTCATACGGGCTTTCTATATGACCCCTGTAGCGGGCTTTCAGATCGGCAACTCCCAAACCAGACGGCTTTAGGGTACCAGGTTCAAAGCACCCCTCAGACGTACTTGCCCGAGTCATAAAGGCTTAAACAGAAAAGTTAAAGATGTTATAATATCTTATGTGTAAGTCCACTCTCCGTACTTGCTTTCTAATTGACCCCTGTAGCGAGCTTTAGGTCGATGACTCCCAAGCCAGTTGGCTTTAGGGCACCAGGTTTTAAAGACCCCTCGAACTTACTTACTCGAGTCAAAAAGGCATTTGAAGAGCAGTGTTCGGTTCGAATCCCGCAAGTGTACGGGATCGTTGACAAGTAATAATTGTGATGAGTTGAGAGTATCGTTCCCACGAGGAATAATGTTTAGTCCTAATTACTAGTTTATCGTCGACTCAATTAATGAAAACAAGTAAAATAAAAAGATGTTTTTGGTTGTCTATCTATTCAAAAAAATTGCAAGAAATAAAACTTAAATAAAAACAAATGTTTTGAGAGTAAAATATGAATGGAGAGCATGTATTGGAATCCGAATCCACTTGTTATCACCTATCTCAATTCAACAATTCGTAGTTTAAATCATTCATGCATTTCTTGACAATCAATAATTCACATACAATTAATTTTCTTTTCCAAGACAAATTAAATATATCCCAAACATGAAACGAATCTATTCCTAGTCCGAATACGAATGTTTAGAACGCATTAAATCACACAATTATCAATTAGATTGCACATGTCATAGTATTATTCCTAACATCTAGTGTTCATGTGTTGATCATGCAATGTTCCAACCTATTGTGACTTTTTCAAGACTACAACAAGTAACGATATATTTAACTGGTGTCCACTCAATCAAATAATAATAACAATAAAGCATGCAAGATCAATCAAGACAACACAAGAAATTATTAAACTACTAGTTATCGAATCAAAATAAATAAATAACAAGTTTCATCTTCATCCAATACATAAATTAAATTATCCTATCATGTTAATTGATGAATAATCGATAAAAGAATTGATAGATATCACCGGATCGAATGCACAAACCGAACTCAGATTCTGCTCCGTTTAAACAAAATCAGCATTCTCCAATTTTTCACCAATCCAGCCGAGTCCTCATTTTGGTTAATTGAACTCTACCTTCTAATTCCAACAATCAGCACTCACTATTGTATATATTGTATTCTCAAAGATTCTCTCCAATTAACCAACAAATCAGCCGACAACAATTTTTAGTCCCTTTCACTTTGTCTCCTCTAATGTTAATTCCCCCAAAACTCAACGTGTCTCTCTCCTTCTTCCCTTCCAATCTGTGTGTATATATGTTTCTTTCCCAGAATTGCTTCCTCCTCTCTGTCGTGTATATCTGTCTGTATGTATATATTCTCAGCCTTCAAGAATAAAGAATGACCAGCGGCTGCCCTTTTCTCTCAACTAACGGCTCCTCCTCGGCTGCGCACTCCTCCTCTGTTTTTAACTCACGCTGCGCCCCTCTCTTTGTCTTCGCTCACACTCAGCCAACCACAATTCAATCTGCCTCTCACTCCCCCAAGCCGTGTGTGTATATATATATATATATATATATATATATATACTCCCAAATCTCTCCTTTTAATTCAAAGCTGCGTGCACTGTCTCTTACGTCTCTCTCGGCTAACCTCCTCACCCAGCTGCGCACCCTCCTGTCGCTGACTCTCTTCTTTATTCCAATGTATTCTTTAGCCGACCACCTATGTTGGTGCCAATCTCCTTCTCTAATTTTATCTCAAGCAGGCTCCTTTAATTCTTTGCACAGCCGAGCACTCCTCTCTCCCTTTGACCCCTCACGGCTGTGTGTATATATATGTATAAAACAAGAGACAAAAAAAAAAACAATTAGGGTTATGTTTGTTCGCTACAAACACACCGCAAGTGCACGAGTCGCATACAAGTGATAGTGGACTAATTGAGTCCGGTTTATCGATCCCACAAGGATTGTCTATTTCAACTACACTTTACTATAATTAATTTTAACAAGAAACACACACAATAAAAGTTTGTTTTGGGAAAGTTTTCGTACTAAAATTAAAGTTGCAATTATAAATAAATAACTAGAAAAATAGTGATGAAAAGATGATAAAGGAGTGTTGGGATTCTTGATTCCACTTGACCATTACCTAATTGAATTATCAACAAGCACATAGAAACGCAATTCATTAATCATGTTAGACCCGATTTTCCAAGCTTAGCCAATTACCTCTCTCGAGTGAAATCAACCCTAATTAGTGGCATTAACCTACTATATCTCTATGTCGATTAAAAACACACCAATTGCATTAAACCTTTGTGAAAATAGCTCAATGGGTCATCTAGGGTTTTAGGTATATCTCTATCCTAAACAAGAACCTAGAGCAAATATTGTATTGATCTAGAATACACAACAATTTCTCAATAATTGCACATCCCATGAAACCTAAGCATATATGTGGCCACAATAAATGCTAGTCAATAAATACAACAATAAATGCACAAGATAATAAAAAGCTTAAATTCTTAATACAAGCATTAAACTCAATCAAGTTAGGTCAAGCTTCATCAATAATCCCAACACTTTAAATTTAGTTAAACATGCGTTCGAAAATTACAAATAACATGAAGTAATAAAATATAAAACCCGGAATGAGAATGTTGAAGTCAGAATTGCATCGCCGCCTGCATTGCGTCCAGCCGCAACCTGGTTCACTGCAATTTCTCGTTGCAGCCTTGAGTCCACCTTGCGTCCAGCCGCAGCCCACAAACACCAGCCATCCAGTTCAGCAAACAAAGTAATCACCAGCAGTCTATAGCAGTAGCAACTTCACAGGCAGCAGTTGTCTTCAGCATAAAATCAGCACCAGCTCCAAATCTGCACCAGCACCCTTAGTTTCGGCTGCTACCTTTCCCTCAGCAGCATCCTAGCACTCAGCATCAGCAATCCCCCAGCAGCAGCCTAACAGCATTTCCAGCAGCAGCAGGTTCAGCATTTCCAGCAGGTTCAGATCAGCAGCAGCAGGTTCAGCAATTCCAGATCAGCAACAGCATCAGCAGCGTCCTCAGCAATGTTGGTTATCAGCAGCAACAACCTATCTGGAATCAGCAACAGCAGCCTTCAGTCCCTGTTCCAAGTTCACCAGCATCAGCAGCAGTAAAGTCCAGCACAGGCAACTCCTTGGCAGTCCAGGCAGTAAAGTCAGTTCAGCAGCAAGGCAGCAGCAGAATCAGTCCAGCAGCAAGGCAGCAGCAAAGTCAGTTCACAGCTTCAACCCTTTTCCTCCTTGCTTCCTCCCAGCAGCTCAGTCCAACAGCAAGGCAGCAGCAGAATCAGTCCAGCAGCAAGGCAGCAACAAAGTCAGTAGCAAGGCAGCAGTAAGCAGCTACAGCTTCCCTTGAACCAGTAACAGCAGGCATAGCAGCCTGCAACCAGCAGTAGCAGTCTCCCGCAGTAATCTTCTAATTCAGTGGCAGCAACAGTTACAGCAGTAATGTTCCAGCCTTAGCACAGTCACCAGCAGCAAACTCCTTTGCATTTGAGTCTCCAGCAGTAACAATAGTCCAGATCCCAGCCTGATTTCAGTAGCTGCAGCTATCCCCGTCACAGGTTGGATCAGCCACCAGCATGCAGTGGCTCCTTCCTTCTGGTTTCATGCACAGATAAGCAATTTCACACAGCATCAATCCCGGTTGTAGGAATATTTGCTGCTGTCACCAGCAATTTCTCCTAGTTTTCCTCCTGATTATCACTCAATTTCAGATAGATTTCCACTGCTGCTGTCACCAGCAGTCATGATCTCCCCTTTTTCTCTGTTTTTCTAGCCAACAATGTAGAGAGCTCCCCCCTTTTTCTCTCTGCCGTCTCTCTCTATATAATACATATCTCCAGCAATTGAATACTAAAGTCCAGGTTGCTGTCACCACTCAGGTTCCCCTTCAATTCCAGCCCATGCTCCTTTTTCCTTTTTTCCATACTCTCCATCACGCATTGTTTCATTCCAGCCATGCATTCCTGTCTTTTTCCTTCTCATGCCCTTCAACAATTGAAACATTTTAATTTGGTCCCTTGGTTAATTGCACAGCTTGTCCAAAACTTCCCGGAAGTGACAAAATGGTCCCCGAACTTCCAATTTTCAGCGTAATTGCACTTCTTTAGTGGTTTGTTTGGCCTCACTTGAATATTAACCTATTAATCACAAAATATGCATAAATTAGTAGATATTTGTTCAAGATATTCCAAAATATACTAATTTAAAGGTATAAAAAGTATATAAAAATGCACTTAACAAATACCCCCAAACTTAAACTCTTGCTCGTCTCGAGCAAGAATATCTACTAACACAAAAACATATGAATGAATGATCAACAATGCTAGATGACTTGAAATTCTTTCTTGAGTGTAAAATTGCCTGATTTCACAATTGTGTTTTCAAAATAATACTACAAAACCAAGTTGAGCTTATCTCATGTTTGATCGGTGTGTGTGTGCATAGTCACTTCCAATTATCACTAAGGCTCAAAGAAACATTGTAGGAAGGATAAATTTCAAAATAATACTATCCATCCTTTGTGGTCAATTTCATTCCTTATCCTCTCGTGACATTCATCCCCCCATATTATTTCTTCTCTCCCGAAATGCAATCTTAGGGGTGACTCTCAATTCACAAATTTCTTTTTCCACTAAAGCTTGGTTATGACTTACCAGCAATCTCAACAATCTAGATATGCAGTGACTCTCCACTAAATGAGTGTTTCAACATTAAAGTTTATACCAAGCAATTCAAACCCACTATTAATCTAAGCCCTTATGCAAATGTGAATGCATGATTTCTACAAACTAATGTGATGATTGCTCGTGACTTCCTCACTCCCTTAAGCTTTCTAATTGACCCGTGTAGCGAGCTTTAGGCCGGCAACTCCCCGATTGTTTTAAGATCAAAGGGTGCCAGGTTTCAAAATACCCCTACGGACTTACTAACTCAAGTCAAAAAGGCTACGAAGTGAGGTAGACTTATTAAGCAAATGCAATGATGATGAATTTTTTTTTTTTTTTTTTTTTTTTTTTTTATTTTTATTTTTGTGTGTGTGTGTGTACCCTACTCATTAAGCTTTCTAATTGACCCATGTAGCGAGCTTTAGGCCGATGACTCCCAAGTTTCAAACTTAAGGCACCGAGTTTCAAGATACTCCTACGGGCTTAATTACTCGAGTCAAAAAGGCTACGAGATAGGGCAATGCAATAATTAAAATGGGCTTAGATTTCTAGCATTTGGTCATCACTTAGCTTATACTAACGTCAACAACACTCCACACAAATTTAGATCAAGCATGCATGGAATCACTATACATCTAGACCGTCTCCTTTACCAGCTCGACCACCCCCAAACTTGTCTCACAAAAGATCAAGAGATTAATAGCATTGAGAAGGAATTGGATAGGTTGATGAAAATTTAAGATACAAGCTCACAACCTAATTTCTACTTCACAAATTCTTCCAACCTTCAATGGATTCCAAATCTCAACAACAATTAGTTATGACTATTGTGCTCAAGGGTACTCAGGATCACTCATAGATAAGCAAGTTAAAAATAAGCACAAGTAGTATATTCAATCATAATTCGTGAATTAATCAGCAATTCCAAACATCAAATCATTTTGAGCCGACAAGGCTATCTAGCATGTCAATATTCACAACAAAATGAACAAAATCAAACATCACAATGTCTTAAGCCGGCAAGGCTATCTAACATGATAAAATGCAAAATGAAGTCAACACTCCCAAACTTGAATTACACATTGTCCTCAATGTGAAAATAGACACAATATGTAAAGAAGAAAAGAGGTAGTGAAACTTCCCTGATTCAATGCTTGTTTGTGATGTTGAATTTTGACCTAAGCTTTCGTCGAATGTAATTCACCCCCAAACTTGTTGAGTACAGTGTCGCTTAGGATTTTCAAAAATATTTGTTATCTACAAAAGTTTGACAAATAATTAAGAGGAAAGTAAACAAATAAAGTAAATAAATACAAGTAAATTAAAAGAGAAGAAATTTGGGTTGCCTCCCAAAAAGCGCTTGGTTAAAGTCGTAAGCTCGACTTTTTGATACAATTACTCCGGGTTTGCAAGAGGGATGGATGACTTCTCATTTTCATAATGACCCCCCAAGTATGGCTTTAAGCGTTGCCCATTTACTTTGAAGTTCCCTTTACTTCCATGATAAAGTTCGACCGCTCCATGTGGGAAGATTTGAGCAATGGTGAAAGGTCCCGACCATCTAGAGCGGAGTTTACCGGGGAACAATCGAAGTCTTGAGTTGTAGAGAAGTACTTGTTGCCCAACTTGGAAGTCCCGCTTCACAATGTTCTTGTCATGCCACCTCTTTGTCTTCTCTTTGTAAATCCGAGCATTTTCATATGATTCAAGGCGGAATTCATCAAGCTCATTGAGTTGGAGTAATCTTTTCTCACCGGCCAACTCCATATCAAAATTCAAGACTTTTGTTGCCCAATATGCTCGGTGCTCAAGCTCAACCGGGAGATGACATGCTTTACCAAATAGTAGTCGAAATGGAGACATACCAATGGGGGTCTTGAAAGCGGTGCGGTATGCCCATAATGCATCATCCAATTTCTTGGACCAATCTTTCCTCGAGGCATTCACCGTCACTTCAAGGATCTTTTTCAATTCTCTATTTGAAATTTCAACCTGCCCACTTGTTTGCGGATGATAAGGAGTGGATATTCGATGTTTGACTCCATACTTGGTCAAAAGTGAGTCGAAGAGGCGGTTACAAAAGTGTTTTCCTCCATCACTAATGATAGCTCGAGGGGTGCCATAACGAGTAAAAATATTCTTCTTTAAAAATTTCACCACCACTCGAGCATCATTTGTGGGGAGTGCCACCGCTTCTACCCACTTCGACACATAGTCTACTGCAACTAGAATGTATTGATTAGAAAAGGACGATGGAAAAGGTCCCATAAAATCAATACCCCAAACATCGAATATCTCCACCTCTAAAATAGAATTTAAGGGCATTTCATTTCGGTTAGAGATATTACCTAATCGTTGGCATCGGTCACATTTGGACACAAGTGTGTGAGCATCTTTGAATAAAGTGGGCCAATGAAATCCCGATTGAAGAACCTTTGATGCAGTTTTTACGGCACCAAAATGGCCTCCATAAGGCGATGAGTGACATTGTTCAAGAATCTTCTCCATCTCCTCCTCGGGCACACACCTTCTCATGATTTGATCTGGACCCCTTTTGAACAACAACGGGTCATCCCAAAAATAATGCTTGATATCCGCAAAGAACTTCTTCCTTTGTTGATAAGAGCGGTCCGGGGGAGTGATGCCACTTGCAAGAAAATTCACATGGTCCGCATACCATGGCACACTAGCAGCTTGCAAAAGATCCATGATTTGGAAAATTTGCTCATCCGGGAATACCTCACTTATTTCTTCATCCAAAATTTCCTCGTTTTGCTCAAGTCTAGATAAGTGATCGGCTACAAGATTCTCCGTTCCCTTCTTGTCACGAATCTCCAAATCAAACTCTTGGAGGAGAAGAACCCATCTAATTAACCGCGGCTTGGCATCCTTCTTTGCCAATAAATACTTGAGGGCCGAGTGGTCGGTATACACAATCACCTTGGAGCCAATAAGATATGACCGAAACTTATCAAAAGCAAAGACCACAGCTAGCATTTCCTTCTCGGTAGTAGCATAATTCAATTGAGCATCGGTCAAGGTCTTACTAGCGTAGTAGATGACATGCAAGAGTTTGTCCTTCCTTTGCCCCAATACAGCCCCCACGGCATAATCACTTGCATCACACATAAGCTCAAAGGGCAAACTCCAATCCGGAGCCACAATAATTGGTGCCGTGATGAGTTTCTCTTTAAGAGTGTTAAAAGCTTGAAGACACTCTTTAGAGAAATCATATGTGGTACTCTTCTCAAGCAATGAACACAGTGGCTTCGTGATTTTTGAGAAGTCTTTGATAAACCTCCTATAAAATCCCGCATGCCCCAAGAAGCTTCTTATACCTTTTACCGAGGTTGGGGGAGGTAATTTTTCGATAACTTGAATTTTTGCCTTATCAACCTCAATCCCCTCACTTGAAATCCGGTGTCCAAGAACTATCCCCTCACGAACCATGAAATGGCATTTTTCCCAATTTAAAACCAAGTTGGTGTCCTCACATCTTTTTAGCACCATCCTCAAATTATTCAAACAATCATCAAATGAAGTACCAAAAACTGAGAAGTCATCCATAAATACCTCAATAAATTTCTCCACCATGTCGGAGAAAATAGCCATCATGCACCTTTGGAAAGTAGCGGGGGCATTGCAGAGACCGAAGGGCATCCTCCTATATGCAAAAGTTCCATATGGGCATGTGAATGTTGTCTTTTCTTGATCCTCCGGGGCTATAGAAATTTGATTATAGCCCGAATACCCATCTAGGAAGCAATAATGAGAGTGACCCGCCAATCTCTCAAGCATTTGATCAATGAATGGAAGGGGAAAATGATCCTTCCTAGTAGCATTGTTGAGCTTGCGATAATCAATGCAAACTCTCCACCCCGTCACTGGCCTTGTTGGAATAAGCTCATTATTCTCATTCTCCACCACCGTGACACCTCCTTTCTTCGGCACTACTTGCACCGGGCTCACCCATGCACTATCCGAGATTGGATAGATAATACCCGCATCAAGCCACTTCACCACTTCGGTTCTCACCACTTCCTTCATGTTCGGATTTAACCGACGTTGATGCTCCACCGAAGGTTTAAAATCATCTTCCATAAGAATTTTGTGCATGCATAATGAAGGGCAAATACCTCGAATATCCGAGATGGTCCATCCAATAGCCTCCTTGTGCTCCCTTAATACCCGAAGCAATTTGTCTTCCTCCACCTCATTCAATAAATTAGAAATAATGACCGGAAGGGTAGAAGATTCCCCCAAATAAGCATATCTCAAATGAGAAGGAAGAGGCTTTTGCTCGAGGGTAGGTGCCTTCTCGAGAGATGGTAGGGGTGGTGAAGAACTCTTTTTCAACTCCTCGAAGTAGGGGGTCCTCTTGTGTTGATACTGTGGTGATGCCTCCAAGTAATGAGCCATTTGTTTAACTTCATGATCATCATCCTCAATAGTCAAAGAGTGGGCAATGCAAGACTCCAATGGATCTTTAGAAATCCCACGGTTGAAGGAATTTACCACTAGATGATCAATTACATCCACCCGAAAGCATGAGTTGGACTCCGAGGGGTATTTAATGGCCTTCAACACATTGAAGGTGACTTGCTCATCTTGCACCCTCAAAATCAATTGCCCTTCTTGCACATCAATGAGCGCTCTCCCGGTTGCTAGAAATGGCCTTCCCAATATGATTGGAATGTCATGATCTTCCTCCATGTCTAGAATAATGAAGTCCGCCGGAAAGATGAATTTATCCACCTTCACAAGAACATCCTCAATGATCCCCCGAGGATATTTGATAGACCTATCCGCCAATTGTAAAGACACAGTGGTTGCTTTAGCTTCCCCCAATTCCAATTTCCTGAAAATGGACAAAGGCATCAAATTAATGCTAGCACCAAGATCACATAAAGCTTTACTAAAATTAACATCACCAATAGTGCATGGAATAGTAAAACTCCCTGGGTCTTTAATTTTTGGAGGAAGCTTGTTTTGAATGATGGCACTACATTCCTCAGTTAGCATCACCGTCTCATGCTCTTCAAGCCTTCTTTTGTTGGATAGAATATCCTTCATGAACTTGGCATAGCTTGGCATTTGAGCTAATGCATCGGCGAAAGGAATGTTGATGTGTAGCTTCTTGAATACTTCCAAAAATTTGGCAAATTGACTATCAAGCTTTTGCTTTTGCAACCTTTGAGGAAATGGAATAGGAGGCACATAAGCCTTGATCGGTGTTGGAGCCTTTGATGTGGATGCTTCCGGCTCACTTTCCTTTGGCAACTCAACAATTGGTTCGGATGCTTGAATATGCTCATTTTCTTCAATGGGAGCCTTGTTTGATTGAGTTGTTGGTTGTGGGGTCGTGATCTCGGGCAATTGCACCCCGCTCCTTGTTGTAATAGCTTGAACATTTTCCCTAGGATTTGTTTCGGTGTTGCTAGGCAAAGCTCCTTGTTGCCTTTCCGAGAGAAGTTTAGCTATTTGGCCCACTTGCTTCTCCAAATTTTTCAAAGAGGCATCATTGCGTTCTTGATATTGCAATTGATGATTTGCTAGCTTGGTGATAGCCTCTTCCCATCCTTCTTTCTTCTCTTGTGGCTTTGGATTCAACACATTGTGATTGTTGCCATAAGATAGATTAGGATGATTTCTCCAACCGGGATTGTATGTAGGAGCATATGGATTGAATCCTTGGCGTTGGAAATTTTGAGCATAAGCAACTTGCTCGGTAGATGAAGAACCACTTGCCACCAATGGACACATAGAGCTTTGATGATTAGCCCCACATATATCACATACCGGAGGGGCTTGAACCATATTGACGGGCCTAGAGGTTGAAGTAGATAACCCTTCCACTTTCTTGGCTAAGGAATCAATCTTTGACAAGACAAGTGCATAATCATCACCCCCTAGTGCACCACTAGAACTCCTTGGTGCACTTCTATCCGGCCACATTGCACTTTGTTCACTCATGATCTCAAACAAATCATAAGCTTCCCGAATGCTCTTTGTTTTGATGGACCCATTAGAGGATGAGTCCACATTTGAACGACAAGGAGGAGTTAGCCCGGCATAGAAGTGGTTGACTTGTTGCCCCAATATAATTCCATGATTTGGGCACTTCCTAAGCATATCCTTGAATCTCTCCCATGCTTCATGAAAGCTCTCCATCTCGAATTGTTGAAATGTAGTAATATCATGCTTGAGTTTAGCAACTCTAGATGGTGGGAAAAATTTTGTAGTGAACCTTTGGACAAACTCCACCCAAGTCGTGATACTCCCCGGAGGCAAAGTGTCAAGCCATTCTCTTGCTTTATCCTTCAAAGTATGTACAAATAATCTCATCCGGATTGCCTCCACATTCACACCCTCATAGTTGAAGTTGCTACAAATCTCTAGGAACCGTACCACATGAGCATGTGGATTTTCATCGGTCCTCCCATAGAATGAGATGGTGTTGGAGAATAAATTGATGACATCCGGCCGAAGTTGGAAATTTGGATGATTGTAGGAGGGATAGACAATGCTTGATTGATTCTCGACAATAGGAGGATTCATGAAATCCCCAAAAAGCATGTCTTCTTCATTAACAACGGGCACTTGAGCTCGAGCTGCTTGAGGAACAAAACCGGGTGGGATTCCACCCCTTGGAGGAATTGCAGCTGGAGCATTAAGCTCGATGTTAACTCTTTCTCCTTCCATCCCAGTAAGAAGTTGTCTCCTAGCTTCCCGTTGTTCCCTTAACCTTCGTCGAAAAGTCCCTTCGATATCCGGATCTATTTCAACTAGATCAAGACTTCTACTTCGACGCATGCACAATTAATAACCTAGAACAACACAAGAGATTAGAAGATTTCTTACACAAAACAAAACAAAATAAAATTTATACAAGAAATAAAAGTAACCAATAGTTAAGACTAATATCAACTAAAATGTAATTTAAATAGAAACAATCCCCGGCAACGGCGCCAAAAACTTGTTCGCTACAAACACACCGCAAGTGCACGAGTCGCATACAAGTGATAGTGGACTAATTGAGTCCGGTTTATCGATCCCACAAGGATTGTCTATTTCAACTACACTTTACTATAATTAATTTTAACAAGAAACACACACAATAAAAGTTTGTTTTGGGAAAGTTTTCGTACTAAAATTAAAGTTGCAATTATAAATAAATAACTAGAAAAATAGTGATGAAAAGATGATAAAGGAGTGTTGGGATTCTTGATTCCACTTGACCATTACCTAATTGAATTATCAACAAGCACATAGAAACGCAATTCATTAATCATGTTAGACCCGATTTTCCAAGCTTAGCCAATTACCTCTCTCGAGTGAAATCAACCCTAATTAGTGGCATTAACCTACTATATCTCTATGTCGATTAAAAACACACCAATTGCATTAAACCTTTGTGAAAATAGCTCAATGGGTCATCTAGGGTTTTAGGTATATCTCTATCCTAAACAAGAACCTAGAGCAAATATTGTATTGATCTAGAATACACAACAATTTCTCAATAATTGCACATCCCATGAAACCTAAGCATATATGTGGCCACAATAAATGCTAGTCAATAAATACAACAATAAATGCACAAGATAATAAAAAGCTTAAATTCTTAATACAAGCATTAAACTCAATCAAGTTAGGTCAAGCTTCATCAATAATCCCAACACTTTAAATTTAGTTAAACATGCGTTCGAAAATTACAAATAACATGAAGTAATAAAATATAAAACCCGGAATGAGAATGTTGAAGTCAGAATTGCATCGCCGCCTGCATTGCGTCCAGCCGCAACCTGGTTCACTGCAATTTCTCGTTGCAGCCTTGAGTCCACCTTGCGTCCAGCCGCAGCCCACAAACACCAGCCATCCAGTTCAGCAAACAAAGTAATCACCAGCAGTCTATAGCAGTAGCAACTTCACAGGCAGCAGTTGTCTTCAGCATAAAATCAGCACCAGCTCCAAATCTGCACCAGCACCCTTAGTTTCGGCTGCTACCTTTCCCTCAGCAGCATCCTAGCACTCAGCATCAGCAATCCCCCAGCAGCAGCCTAACAGCATTTCCAGCAGCAGCAGGTTCAGCATTTCCAGCAGGTTCAGATCAGCAGCAGCAGGTTCAGCAATTCCAGATCAGCAACAGCATCAGCAGCGTCCTCAGCAATGTTGGTTATCAGCAGCAACAACCTATCTGGAATCAGCAACAGCAGCCTTCAGTCCCTGTTCCAAGTTCACCAGCATCAGCAGCAGTAAAGTCCAGCACAGGCAACTCCTTGGCAGTCCAGGCAGTAAAGTCAGTTCAGCAGCAAGGCAGCAGCAGAATCAGTCCAGCAGCAAGGCAGCAGCAAAGTCAGTTCACAGCTTCAACCCTTTTCCTCCTTGCTTCCTCCCAGCAGCTCAGTCCAACAGCAAGGCAGCAGCAGAATCAGTCCAGCAGCAAGGCAGCAGCAAAGTCAGTAGCAAGGCAGCAGTAAGCAGCTACAGCTTCCCTTGAACCAGTAACAGCAGGCATAGCAGCCTGCAACCAGCAGTAGCAGTCTCCCGCAGTAATCTTCTAATTCAGTGGCAGCAACAGTTACAGCAGTAATGTTCCAGCCTTAGCACAGTCACCAGCAGCAAACTCCTTTGCATTTGAGTCTCCAGCAGTAACAATAGTCCAGATCCCAGCCTGATTTCAGTAGCTGCAGCTATCCCCGTCACAGGTTGGATCAGCCACCAGCATGCAGTGGCTCCTTCCTTCTGGTTTCATGCACAGATAAGCAATTTCACACAGCATCAATCCCGGTTGTAGGAATATTTGCTGCTGTCACCAGCAATTTCTCCTAGTTTTCCTCCTGATTATCACTCAATTTCAGATAGATTTCCACTGCTGCTGTCACCAGCAGTCATGATCTCCCCTTTTTCTCTGTTTTTCTAGCCAACAATGTAGAGAGCTCCCCCCTTTTTCTCTCTGCCGTCTCTCTCTATATAATACATATCTCCAGCAATTGAATACTAAAGTCCAGGTTGCTGTCACCACTCAGGTTCCCCTTCAATTCCAGCCCATGCTCCTTTTTCCTTTTTTCCATACTCTCCATCACGCATTGTTTCATTCCAGCCATGCATTCCTGTCTTTTTCCTTCTCATGCCCTTCAACAATTGAAACATTTCAATTTGGTCCCTTGGTTAATTGCACAGCTTGTCCAAAACTTCCCGGAAGTGACAAAATGGTCCCCGAACTTCCAATTTTCAGCGTAATTGCACTTCTTTAGTGGTTTGTTTGGCCTCACTTGAATATTAACCTATTAATCACAAAATATGCATAAATTAGTAGATATTTGTTCAAGATATTCCAAAATATACTAATTTAAAGGTATAAAAAGTATATAAAAATGCACTTAACAATGTTTAAGGACTCAATTCCTCAAATAACTCAAATTGGTCCTTGTATTTTTAATTGTGCAATACATGTCTCCATTTATGTCACTTCGAGTTCCTCAATTTTTGGAAGTCGCACTTGAGTCCCACTTTGTCCCTTTTTTGTACGGCTTTAGTCCATTTTTTCCGTTTCGCATCCAAACGCATTCAAAATTTGATTTTTCCTAAAACAAACAAAATAAATATATAATTAGCAAAATAATATCCAAAAACACTTACAATTGTCTAAATTTAAAGCCAAGATAAGTACGCAAAACGTACTTATCAAACCCCCCAAACTTAAACTCTTGTTCGTTCTCGAATAAGATAGAATAAAACTAATGAATCAAAATAGTAAAGAAAAAATAATTTTTCTATGTCAACATGTATACCATATGCCTCAATAATTCAGATCAATTTGTACTTTAGCAAGAGTTATGAACAATAAGGTAAAATAATTTTAGTTATCTCATGCCAGATTGTCAAGTGTGTGTATGAATAGCCAATGTCAAACGCCTACTCATGTAAATGATATATTTAACATTGTGTAGCTTATTATGCAATATCAAGCCCGAATCCCATGTGGTCACCCTAATGAATCTAATGATTTTCCTTGCATCGCTCATGGATGATCACAACTTACTACTTTTCTCTCGAATCCCAAGGTTCCTTCTATTCATGTGGTTTGTAAACATCCAAAATTTGCATTTTTCCACACTAGGTGGTCAGAATTAGCTAATTCTGCCCAAACAATCAATGGTAAGCGGCTCCCTAATCCATGCCTTTAGTATCAAAGTCTCAATCAACAAGCTTATACCAAACAATAATTTTTTTTTTTTAATGGACGACTTTTTCTTTTTATATCCATGTCTTTTACCATCTTTGTGCAATATTTTTCTCATTTGCGTTCTATGTGACCCCTGTAGCGAGCTTTAGGTCGGTGGCTCCCAAGCCAGACGGCTTTAGGGCACCAGGTTTGAAAGACCCCTCAGACTTAATTACTCGAGTCACACAGTCAACATCAAAAAGTTAAAGATGTTTTATTGTCTTATGTGTAAGTCCACTCTCCGTACTTGCTTTCTAATTGACCCCTGTAGCGAGCTTTAGGTCGGTGGCTCCCAAGCCAGACGGCTTTAGGGCACCAGGTTTGAAAGACCCCTTGGACTTAATTACTCGAGTCAAAAAGGCATTTGAAGAGTAGAATAAGACCTTCAGCATTTTTCTGTTTTTATGCCGAAAATGGTTTATACTCGTTGACCAAGACCTCTTCATCCAATGACACATTTCAGGAACTACGGACCCTTAAAAGTTCAAGCCTACCTTCACCACTTCTTTCCACCCCCAAACTGCTCTTGAGCAAGTTTAGTTTCTAAGTTTTAAAGGTTGGGATGTCTCATCATCTAAGTTTAGGGATTATCAAGTCATTCCTAAGTTCAAATTGCATAAATTTACCTCACATGTATTAAACAAATCCCTACACAAGTAATAATCCAACAATGGCTATGTGCGCGTGAAGATGAAATCTAGCAAGTAGTAACTAGTTCATAAAATTCTTGTTTTCATGCTGTTCAAAATTCAAACCAAAGCAAAATTTGATCCATACTATATCCTAGGCAATATACATGTCAACAAGTTTTTCAATTTTTTTTTTTTTTTTTTTTTTTTTTTTTGAATACATGCTGAATAAAAAGAAAATTTTAGCAGAAAAATGGACTACCTACCCCCAAACTTAAAATATACATTGTCCTCAATGTATCAAATCAAGTATATAAAAAGTATAACTAGGAGAGGTTAAAGGACTTCCCTGGTTGATCTGAATGTGATGGAGATATGCATTCCTAAAGTTCCCTGATCATCTTCCTTTTGCAGAATCAGTCCTATCGAGGCAGAAATGAAATTCAGACACTAGAAATGTTAATGGATGAAGATGTAAAAATAAATAAAACAATCAAACAAATAAATAAATAAATTAAACTAATGCGTATAAAACTAAATAAATAATAAGAGAAGAAAATTGGGTTGCCTCCCAACAAGCGCTTGTTTATAGTCAGTAGCTTGACTATGATACTTTGGCTACTCTTCATTTGGATTTTCAAGTGGTAGGATCGTCTTCTCATTGGAGTAATCACCCCCCCCCAATAAGCTTTCAACCTCTGGCCATTAATCTTGAATCGTCTCAAATGATCTTGTGAAACAACCTCCACTGTCCCATAAGGATAAACAGCCACAACTGTGTATGGACCTGACCATCTGGATTTCAACTTCCCTGGAAAGAGCTTGAGGCGAGAATTGAACATCAAAACTTGTTGACCAACCACAAACTCCTTTTCTTTGATATGCTTATCGTGCCATTTTTTTGTCTTTTCCTTATACAACTTGGCATTCTCATATGCCCCCAATCTAAATTCGTCAAGCTCATTTAGTTGTAGGATTCTCTTCTGTCCAGCTGACTTCATATCAAAATTCAGCAAATGTGTTGCCCAATATGCTTTATGCTCAAGCTCTACTGGCAAGTGACATGCTTTTCCAAAGACTAACCGATAAGGGGACATCCCAATTGGTGTCTTGAAGGCTGTGCGATATGCCCATAATGCATCATCCAGCTTCTTTGACCAATCAGTGCGTGATGTATTAACTGTTGCCTCAAGAATTTTTTTTAGCTCTCTATTGGAAATTTCAACCTGTCCACTTGTCTGAGGATGATAAGGTGTTGCAACTCGATGTTTGACTCCATATTTAACTAACAATGCTGAGAATTGGCAGTTGCAAAAGTGTTTTCCTCCATCACTAATGATAGCTCGAGGTGTGCCATACCTTGAGAAAATGTTCTTCTTTATGAATTGTGTCACAACTCGTCCATCATTTGTTGGCAAAGCAACAGCCTCAACCCATTTAGATACATAATCTACAGCCACCAAAATATATTGTTGACCATATGAAGATGGGAACGGTCCCATGAAGTCAATGCCCCAAACATCAAATAACTCAACTTCTAAAATATTGTTTAAAGGCATCTCATTCTTCCTTGAGATATTCCCTTGTCTTTGGCACTTATCACACTTTTTCACTAATGTATAAGCATCCCTAAACAGTGTAGGCCAATAAAAACCAGATTGTAAGACTTTAGCTGCTGTTTTGGTAGCTGCGAAGTGACCCCCGTATGGAGCAGAGTGACAGTGTTCTAGAATCTGTTCCTGTTCTTCTTCTGGCACGCAACGACGTATGATTTGATCTGGGCCTCTTCTATAGAGGAATGGATCATCCCAAAAGTAATGCTTAAGATCACTGAAAAATTTCTTCTTCTGTTGACTTGAATACTCTGGGGGAATCACAGCACTTGCCAAATAATTTACATAATCAGCATACCAAGGTGCTATCTCGATTTTAAAAAGAGTTTCATCTGGAAATACCTCATTGATTTCACCTGGAGGATTCTCTTCTTGCTGCTCCATGCGAGATAAATGATCAGCTACCAAGTTCTCACAACCTTTTTTATCCCTAATTTCCAAATTGAATTCCTGTAATAGAAGTATCCATCTGATAAGTCTTGGTTTTGCATCCTTCTTTTCAAACAAGTACTTCAGTGCTGAATGGTCAGTGTATACTATCACCTTTGATCCAATCAAATAAGATCTGAATTTATCAAAGGCGAACACCACTGCCAAAAGCTCTTTTTCTGTGGTGGCATAATTTAACTGAGCTTCATCTAGAGTCCTGCTGGCATAATGAAGCACATGTAGGATTTTGTTCTTTCGTTGCCCCAAAACTGCTCCAATTGCATAGTCACTAGCATCACACATTAATTCGAATGGATAACCCCAATCAGGTGAAGATAACAATGGAGCCGTGACCAATTTTCCTTTTAAAGTATTAAATGCATCCAAACAATCCTCAGAAAAGTTAAAAGGGACATCCTTTTCCAACAGTGTGCAAAGAGGTTTGGTTATTTTTGAAAAGTCTTTGATGAAACGCCGATAGAAACCAGCATGTCCCAAGAAACTTCTGATCCCTTTTACGGTACTAGGTGGAGGTAACTTCTCTATCACTTGTATCTTGGCCTTGTCCACCTCAATTCCTCTTGCTGAAATTAAGTGTCCTAAAACAATTCCTTCCTGAACCATAAAGTGACATTTCTCCCAGTTGAGCACTAGGTTAGTCTCTTCGCACCTCTGCATCACTGTCTTTAAGTGACTTAAACATTCATTGAATGAAGACCCAAATACTGAGAAATCATCCATGAATACCTCAATGATATTACCCACCATATCAGAGAAGATGGACGTCATACATCTCTGAAAAGTAGCTGGAGCATTACATAGTCCAAAAGGCATCCTTCTGTATGCAAAAGTCCCATAAGGGCAAGTGAAAGTAGTTTTCTCCTGATCTTCTGGTGCTATGGGAATCTGATTATATCCTGAATACCCATCCAGGAAACAATAATGTGAATGCCCTGCAAGTCTTTCCAGCATTTGATCAATGAAAGGAAGGGGAAAATGATCCTTCCTAGTGGCATTATTGAGTTTGCGATAGTCAATGCAAACTCGCCAACCTGTTACTGTGCGTGTTGGAATGAGCTCATTATTTTCATTTGGGACCACTGTAATTCCTCCCTTTTTGGGAACTACATGCACAGGACTTACCCAATGGCTATCAGATATAGGATAAATCATTCCTGCATCCAACAATTTCAGCACTTCTGCTTTCACAACCTCCTGCATGTTTGGGTTCAATCTGCGTTGTCGTTCAATTGATGGTTTGAACTCATCTTCCATTAGAATCTTGTGCATGCAAAGGGAAGGACTAATTCCTTTTATGTCAGAAATTGTCCATCCAATTGCAGTTTTGTGATCTCGAAGAACTCTAAGCAATTGATCTTCTTCATTCTCAGAAAGAGAGTTAGATATGATAACTGGAAGTGTGTTCTTCTCTCCTAGGTATGCATATCGCAGATGAGGTGGAAGTTGTTTTAACTCAAGTGTTGGAGCCTTTTGAATAGATGGTACCGATTTCTCAGAACCTTCACTCAGCTCCAACATGGGTTGTTTTATGCATGGGGGAATTGCTTCCAAATCTCGAATGTATTTCTCCACTTTTTCAGAGGGACATGGACGTTTTCCAGAGTACATCATACAAGCCTCAAGCGGATCTTGATGGTGATCAAGCATGAACTCCTTTGTCACGACCTTGTCTATTGCATCAATTTGATAGCAGGATTCGACTTCATCTCCAAATTTGATTGCGTTCAAAACATTGATTTTTAATTCTTCATCATTGATTCTAAAAATCAATTGTCCCTTCTGCACATCAATCAATGCTCTACCAGTGGCTAAAAATGGACGTCCCAAAATGAGGGGGACGTCTCTGTCTTCTTCCATGTCCAAGATTACAAAATCTGCTGGAAAAATGAATTTATCAACTTTTACCAGAATATCTTCCACTATCCCCCTAGGGTGTTTGATTGACCTGTCAGCTAGCTGTAGGGTGATAGTAGTGGCTTTTGCTTCCCCCAAACCAAGCTTCTTGAAAAGAGACAATGGCATCAAATTAATGCTTGCGCCTAAATCACAAAGTGCATCATCCACAAACTTGTTACCAATATTGCAGGGAATAATGAAACTCCCAGGGTCTTTCAATTTTGGTGGTAACTTGTGTAATAGTCTAGCACTGCAATCCTCCGTCAACATCACAGTTTCATTCTCCTCCAGCCTTCTCTTGTTTGACAATATGTCCTTCATAAACTTAGCATAGCTGGGCATTTGTGCCAAGGCATCTGCAAATGGTATGTTGATGTGCAATTTCTTGAACACCTCCAAAAATTTTGCAAATTGTTTATCAAGCTTGTGTCTTTGCAACCTTTGTGGGAATGGAATAGGAGGTACATATGCCTTTACAGGAACAGTTGCTTTAACTTGTGGAGCTTCTGAAGCTTCTTCTTGATTTCCTTTTATTGAGTCGTCGAAGTGGTCCACTTGTTCCTTTTCAGTAATAGGTACCTTCTCTGTAGCAATTGGTGGTCTCTTAACAGTTATTTCAGGTAGTTGTATACCACTTCTAGTGGTAATAGCTTGTACCTGTTCCTTAGGATTTTTCTCGGTGTTGCTTGGTAGAGTTCCTTGATTTCTGCTTGTTAATGCTACAGCCATCTGTCCCATTTGATTTTCCAAATTTTTTATAGCTGCCTGTTGGTTTTGAAAAACTTGTTCAGTCTTTGCCATATACTGTGCGAACATGTCTTCCAACGATGGCTTCTTTAGTTGTTGTTGTTGGAAACCTGGTGGTTTTGTTTGAAAATTTCCTTCATGACTTTGACCTTGATTGTTAGACCAAGAGAAATTTGGATGATTTCTCCACCCTGGATTATAGGTATTGGAATAGGGGTTATTTTGATACTTCTGAAAATTCTGGGCATAGTTGACATTCTCGCATTGCATTCCATGTGTTGAGGCTAAAGGACAACTGGCTGTAACATGATCTGCCCCGCATCCTTCGCAAATTGGTGTTGGTTGTTGCACCATGTTCACAGGTCGAGTTAAATTGTCCAGCTTTTTTGAAATCACTTCCATTTGGGCTGCCAATTGCGTAACTGCATCGACATTGTGGACACCAGATACTTTTCTTGGAATTTCCCTTTCAGTAGGCCACATCGCCTGGTTCTCCGCAATTCTCTCATATAGTTCATGTGCTCGGTCAATATCTAATCTCATTACTGATCCCCCTGCCGAAGCATCAAGCATATTGCGGTATTTAGGATGCAATCCTAAATAAAAGATGTAAACCTGAGCATTTTTTGGTATGTCCAAATTTGGACACTTTCTAAAATAGTCCTTGAATCTCGTCCATGCCTGAGGATAACTCTCAAGGTCTCGTTGTTTGAAAGTGTGAACTTCATTTCTGATTTGGAGAACTCGAGATGGAGGGAAAAATTTCATGGTGAATTTTTGCACCATATCATTCCAAGATACAATGCTTCCAGGAGCTAATGAGCGTAGCCATTCCCTAGCATTATCTTTTAAAGTATGGGGAAACAAACGCATTCGAAAAGCGTCTGCTGACATCCCTTCGTGACTGATTACATCGCATAGCATTAAAAAGGCTTGAATGTGCTCATGCGGATTTTCAGTCGCCTTACCAAAGAACTTGATGTCTTGATGATTTTGAAATAAGTTTATGACATCAGGTCTAAGGTGGTAATTTGCCTGCCCGAATGGTGGATAAACAATAGTTTGTTGTACAGGGGCGGGCGCGGGATTTACATAATCCCCAACCAGCGCTTGAGCATTATTGTGAACTGCTCCTGGTTGAATTTGCACTTCTTGCTCATGAGGAGCAAGTGGCAATTGATTTTGATTTTGATTATTTGCTATATCCCTATTTTCTCTTTGTTCTCTTCTACGTTGTCTAAAGGTTCTCTCTATTTCAGGATCTATTGGTAATAGTTCAGGCTCGTTAAAACCTAGCATATACTACTCAATGACCAATGTGAAGAGAAAAATAAGGAATTATGAATAACCAAAACAAAGTAACAATAAAAATAAAAATAATGAAAACTAAAAACTAAAAATCAAAATTTAATTGAATTAAAGGTAAACTAATTATTATACTAAATTCGTTAGTCCCCGGCAACGATGCCAAAAACTTGTTCGGTTCGAATCCCGCAAGTGTACGGGATCGTTGACAAGTAATAATTGTGATGAGTTGAGAGTATCGTTCCCACGAGGAATAATGTTTAGTCCTAATTACTAGTTTATCGTCGACTCAATTAATGAAAACAAGTAAAATAAAAAGATGTTTTTGGTTGTCTATCTATTCAAAAAAATTGCAAGAAATAAAACTTAAATAAAAACAAATGTTTTGAGAGTAAAATATGAATGGAGAGCATGTATTGGAATCCGAATCCACTTGTTATCACCTATCTCAATTCAACAATTCGTAGTTTAAATCATTCATGCATTTCTTGACAATCAATAATTCACATACAATTAATTTTCTTTTCCAAGACAAATTAAATATATCCCAAACATGAAACGAATCTATTCCTAGTCCGAATACGAATGTTTAGAACGCATTAAATCACACAATTATCAATTAGATTGCACATGTCATAGTATTATTCCTAACATCTAGTGTTCATGTGTTGATCATGCAATGTTCCAACCTATTGTGACTTTTTCAAGACTACAACAAGTAACGATATATTTAACTGGTGTCCACTCAATCAAATAATAATAACAATAAAGCATGCAAGATCAATCAAGACAACACAAGAAATTATTAAACTACTAGTTATCGAATCAAAATAAATAAATAACAAGTTTCATCTTCATCCAATACATAAATTAAATTATCCTATCATGTTAATTGATGAATAATCGATAAAAGAATTGATAGATATCACCGGATCGAATGCACAAACCGAACTCAGATTCTGCTCCGTTTAAACAAAATCAGCATTCTCCAATTTTTCACCAATCCAGCCGAGTCCTCATTTTGGTTAATTGAACTCTACCTTCTAATTCCAACAATCAGCACTCACTATTGTATATATTGTATTCTCAAAGATTCTCTCCAATTAACCAACAAATCAGCCGACAACAATTTTTAGTCCCTTTCACTTTGTCTCCTCTAATGTTAATTCCCCCAAAACTCAACGTGTCTCTCTCCTTCTTCCCTTCCAATCTGTGTGTATATATGTTTCTTTCCCAGAATTGCTTCCTCCTCTCTGTCGTGTATATCTGTCTGTATGTATATATTCTCAGCCTTCAAGAATAAAGAATGACCAGCGGCTGCCCTTTTCTCTCAACTAACGGCTCCTCCTCGGCTGCGCACTCCTCCTCTGTTTTTAACTCACGCTGCGCCCCTCTCTTTGTCTTCGCTCACACTCAGCCAACCACAATTCAATCTGCCTCTCACTCCCCCAAGCCGTGTGTGTATATATATATATATATATATATATATATATATATATACTCCCAAATCTCTCCTTTTAATTCAAAGCTGCGTGCACTGTCTCTTACGTCTCTCTCGGCTAACCTCCTCACCCAGCTGCGCACCCTCCTGTCGCTGACTCTCTTCTTTATTCCAATGTATTCTTTAGCCGACCACCTATGTTGGTGCCAATCTCCTTCTCTATTTTTATCACAAGCAGGCTCCTTTAATTCTTTGCACATCCGAGCACTCCTCTCTCCCTTTGACCCCTCATGGCTGTGTGTATATATATGTATAAAACAAGAGACCAAAAAAAAACAATTAGGGTTATGTTTAAGGACTCAATTCCTCAAATAACTCAAATTGGTCCTTGTATTTTTAATTGTGCAATACATGTCTCCATTTATGTCACTTCGAGTTCCTCAATTTTTGGAAGTTGCACTTGAGTCCCACTTTGTCCCTTTTTTGTACGGCTTTAGTCCATTTTTTCCGTTTCGCATCCAAACGCATTCAAAATTTGATTTTTCCTAAAACAAACAAAATAAATATATAATTAGCAAAATAATATCCAAAAACACTTACAATTGTCTAAATTTAAAGCCAAGATAAGTACGCAAAACGTACTTATCAAGCAGAATAAGACCTTCAGCATTTTTCTGTTTTTATGCTGGAAATGATTTATACTAGTTGACCAAACTGCAATGACTAAAGTGCAAAACCAAGAACCACAGACCTCCAACCCGTCAATACATACAAATTCCAACAATTTTACCCCCAAACTTGCATTTGAGCATGATTGGTTCTAATTTATAGGTGGGATAACTTATGATCTAAGTTCAGGAATTTTTAAGTCATTTCTAAGTTCAAATTGCATAAATTTGCCCCACATGTATTAAACAAAATCCCTTACACAAGCAATTATCCAACACTGACTATGTGCGCAATGAATATGAATCTAGCAAAACATAACTAGTTCAAAAATAAGTTCATGCTTTCATGTTGTCCAATTTTCAAACATAAGCACAACTTGATTCATACTATATCCTAGGCAATAAACATGTCAACAAGGTTTTCAATTTATTTTATTTATTTTATTTTTTTAATTCCAATAAAATAGAATGAAAAGTAATAATATGAAAATAATGAGATCCACCCCCAAACTTGAAATGAACATTGTCCTCAATGTTTTGCCACATAAATAAGTAAGAATATGCAAAACTTTACAAAAGAAAGAGAACGAGAACTTCCCAAGTGTGGAGGAGATGTCTCATTGTAATCTTGATGCCTCAATTTGAAATGATGTTGGATGGATTTGACCCTATTTTTTGCCTTGCCCAACTTGATCGGATGTGTCTTGACTGATGTTTACCTTGCAAATAAGAGATACGTAATATTAAAAGTCATAAACATCAATAAGAAATAATGAAAGTTCAGTACCACACCCTCAAACTAAAGTTAAAGCAAAATTTTGAATTTTCAAAATTGGTCGACCACACACATTCAAGCCTTGACGTCGCCTAGAAAAACATAAATCTTCCCGAGCCATCTTTTGATACTTTAAAGTTCACAGCATGATCAACAATATATTAAAAATTCAGCTCATTTGAAGGTTAATAGTGTCATGCAACAATGTGGAGAAGTAGGTGACGTGAGACAGTTTCTGGGTGCAATGGCCTGCAATTGCCTTGCAATGGGGCTGTCATGATGCCAACATGGTTTTTAATGGTTTTAATTCCATGTAGTGTACTAATTCATGAACTAAACACACTTACTCAATGAATACCATGTCATGAAGATAAATGCTCGGAAGAATCTCTAAAATTAGCACAAGAATGTCTTTGTGGCATTTCATCAAACACTATATGTGCACTCCAAAAATTAAAGAACTTGCATCAATTTGGAAACATGGATTGACCAAGAAATTTCTACTTATTAAAGCAAAAATCACATTCTCCAACAACTAACTTAAGCCCATACTCCACTCCCCAATAAAGTTGCACTTATGAATTCAAAGAAAATTTCACTCTTTTGAATAACTTGAAGGAAAGTGAAAACTTCATACCTTTGATTGAGTTTTGTAGGTAATGAAAGCAATAAGTTTGATGCAACAAGGTGTTGATGACAAGCACACAAAATGTAAGATCAAACATGAGGTGATTAGGGGAGAGAAAACGAGTGTGTAATGTTTGAAATTGAAAACATGAAGCACAACACTTAAAACTGCCGATTATTGTCCCAGAGTACCCACGCGATCGCTTGGCTGGAGTGCCAGCGATCGCGTGGTTCACGGTTAAATAATCTGTTGATTTTTTAATGCATTGTCGCGATCGCTAGAGCCTATAGGCCCGCGATCGCGTAGTTCACGGCAATAATGAAATATTTTCCTATTTTTGAAATTCAAAATCATTTTTATCCCCCTAATCACTTCATGATCGATGCAATAATTTTTCAAACATTAACTTCATGATCCAAACTAGTGTGTGTATGAGTTTGGAATGACGATTAAAAATCTAGTCTAATATAAACATGCAAAATTAAAAATATACATAAATATGCAATAATAGACTAATATGCAAAAGTGTCCTTAACATGAACATGCAAAACACCCAAACAATTTTCCTACCATGCATATATCTAAAATTCAGCAAATAAATAAATTATGAAAGCGTAATAAATAAAAGGGAAGAAAGGTTGGGTTGCCTCCCAACAAGCGCTCCGTAAGTCTAAAGCTCGACTTTTTGCATTCTTTATCATGGAGGCTTGAATGATCCTCTTGAGGCTTTGCATTTCTTGCAATTTCCTGCCTTGCATATCTCCATTCGTTTTCTTACTTTCTTCAATTCCAAAGCCTCACTTTTAGCCAATTGTTGAGGGATGTTCGGCTTTTCTTCCTTTTTGTCCCTCCATCCCTCTTTTTCCTTTATGAACTCATATTTTGTGATTAGATCCTCCTCGAACTTAATCCCTTGCTTCTCATTTTCTTCTGGTTTCTGAATTACTCCTTCCACTTTGAAGCAACTTTCCTTTAGATATTCGAGATCCTGTCTTGGCTTGATGCTGAAACTGACTTGTTCATGCTCGACTCGAAAAATGATTTCCCCTTTTTCGATGTCGATTAAGCATCTCCCAGTAGCTAGGAACGGCCTTCCAAGAATGAAGGGCATTTGAGCGTCCTCTTCCATGTCCAAAATCACAAAGCCGACTGGGAAGAAAAACTTGTCTACTTTTACTATCACATTCTCAACAATCCCATATGGATATTGGATTGATCTGTTCGCCAGTTTCAGTGTGATATTGGTTGGTTTAGGCTCCCCCAAACCAAGTTTCATGTATACAGACAAAGGCATTAAATTGACACTTGCACCAAGATCACACAATACATTATCAAAATTAAATTTACCAATAGTACAAGGGATCGAGAAACTCCCTGGATCTGTTAGTTTCTGTGGCAACTTCTTTTGAAGTATGGCGCTGCACTCCTCACTCAGTGCTACTATTTCATTATCAACCAATTTCCTTTTATTTGACAGCATCTCCTTCATAAATTTCAAGTAGAGCGGCATTTGGGCTAACGCTTCTGCAAATGGGATATTTATGTGCAGTTTCTTGAATATCTCCAAAAATTTTCCAAACTGTTGCTCCAACTGATGCTTTTCCAAATTGTTTTGTTTTCAAATAAGATTGTAAAGTAGTTGGGATTCACGAATTCACCTTGCTAATTAAATCAATTCCAATTCCAGTTTTATTTCCTATTTGTGTGTTCGGTCGAATTCACTAATTTAAATTGAGATTCCTCTCTCGAGTTTAAATCAATCCTACCTAAATAAGTCAACCTTGTATCTCTACAGCGGGTCCGAATATTCCTTAACTAGATGCATTACACACAAGAATTCACACACGACCGCAATAATTACAAGAGTATATCTCTATCTCTCGTTCAATTACCGAATTTATTACCTAGATCTATGTTATTAACTCACCTCTCGGATTATGGAAATAACACATGAAATCATGAATAAGTGGCCAGTTCATTCACGCATTAAACGTAATAATAAATCAACACATGCATTAAAGCGTTAAAATACGGAATATGGAATTAAAATAATTAACTAGGCTACATCGTTCATCCCAACTTTAAGATTAGTTACACATCATCCTGAAATAACAAAAACAGTAAAAATAAACGTTCATTGAAAAACAATATAAAGAATGGAAGGATTGCACCAATTATCAATTCTTCAACTGTTTCCAATTCACGCGCCTTTGCAATGCTTGATTCTCCAAGAATTTGATGTTGAATTCTCTATTGTGGCTTGTTCTATGGAGAGGCAAAGGTCTAGATCTCGTGCCTCTTATGTTGTATATATAGGTTTTGGAGAAACCCTAGGTCAAAAAGCCCAAAGCCTGTTAAAAATCGCGAGAAAAATCTGATCTGCGGCCCAGTCGGACAACCGCGCGATCGCGTGGTATAACCTCTAGCGATCGCGTGGTAATGCTGTTTTAGCCCCGGGTTATGATTTAACACCTTATCGCGATCGCTTGGTATGCAACCAGCGATCGCGACTTCCTCTTTTCTCGGCTGTACAATTTAGTCCCTGACTTTTAATTGCACATTCAGTCCTCAACTTTCAATTGTTGCAATTTAGTCCACAAACTTTATCTTCTTCTCGGTTTGACCATTCAAGCTCTTAATTCATTCAATTAGGTCATCCAACCTCTGATTTAGTCACTTTGGCACCAAGCATATTTCCCGGTTGTTGTCACAAACTCCTCACTTGTCCAATTTAGCTCCAATTAACATCCAATTGTGTCATTTTTCCATTGATTTCATCATTCTTCATCTTTTGGGATATTTCTGAAAAGTAAACAAATAAACATAAATTAAATAGCAAATATTCCCAAACGACAATAATTAATCCTAATTTAGACATACAAATAAGTGTATAAAATACACTTATCAGCTGGCATGAATCACCTCGGATAACACAATTCAGATCGGCTCGAACAATTAACATCGGTCACGATATTTCACCTCGTATACACAAATCTCCTCGGAAATGACACCACCTCGGTCGTGGTATACCACATCGGTCGTGATAAAAGACATTGAGATCGTGATTCAAAACATCATGGGTCGTTTCATCAATTTGTGGCAACTGTTTGGCCATTGACTATTTGACTGCTTGATTTATTTTCCACCTCATATCGGTATATAAAAAATGTCCCCTCTAGATCAATTCGAAATTATGAGAGCGGATCTAGAAATTCAATCCCTTATCGGAAATTTTAACATCGGCGTTCGTTCCGTTAATTGTGTAACCCTAGCTACGCGTCATTATCTGATTGGCGTGTCAGGTCTCGGATTACGCGTAGCCGCCATCATTATGACAACGCGTCTTGTCATAATTACATCCGCCCAATTATCTCTCTTCCTTTCCTATATAAGGGTTCATTTGCCACCTATTTCCAAGATTTTTCCTTGACTCTCTCCCAATTCCTGCAAGGTCGTTTTCCGTTTCGTCCTCTGTTTTTGTTCGTTTTTAAATCTGAGGTGAGGATCATTTATTTATCATTTAACATTTCTTTGCTTTTTATATAAAACAAAAATGAGTGGGGACTTGAGCTCTAGCGAAAGTGGCGTGAGGTCGGCTAGTGTAGGTAGTACTGGGGGACCTATCGTGTCTTGGAACGAAAGCGTGGAAACTCAGTGTTTATTTCGAGATGATGTGGAGGAAGGGGAAACCGATCAGCCTCTCCCGTTAACAATAGTCCCCGCTTCTCGAACTATTTCACCCAGTTCGTTCCGACACCCTTCTTGCGCCTCCTTCACCTGACCTGACCCTTGCACCAGCTATAGTTCGGACTTCGCTTGTAAACACTTCCGTTCTAGTGTCACTGAAAACGAATTGGCCATGTGGAAAAACAAATATAGAATCCCGGGCTATGTGCATTTCTTCCTCCCCGAGAGTTTTGAACGAGCCGACCAACCACCTCGCGGCTGCGTGGCCGCAAACTATCAGATCTTAGAGGCCGGTCTACGCTTTCCTCTTCCCTTTGTAATTACCGACTTCCTCCGCATTTGGGGGGTCACGCCAACTCAGATCCACCCCAATGGGTGGATACATATCTTAGGTTTTATATCCCTTTACAATCAAATGAGATTTGGCGACCCCTCCATTGACGAATTCCATTTTGCCTACCAATTCCGGCCTGATGGTAAACGAACAGGGTGGTTCTATGCGATGCAGAGGTCGGTCTTTGAAGGAAAAAAACTTCTAGTAGACCTGCCTGATTCAGTCCGTTAGTGGAAGGAGAAGTGGTTCTTCGATGGAGGGAACTGGATGAATCCCTACCGAAGCGAGGGTATGAGCCACATCGTACCCGTTCATTATAGGGAAAAGATCAGTAAGTTATATTTCGTGATAACCTCGAACTTAAAAGGTCTAATATTAATCACTCCGTTTTTTGCAGAGGTGAAGGAACCGGAGTTGGACGAAGGCATAATTGGAAGGATAGTGAGTTTAAAAGACATACCGGAGCCAGATAGGTCGGTAAAAGAGTTATTGACCGAGGAGCATTTGTTTGAAGCGGGTCTGACTCACATTGATACGTCAGATTATTATCCTCCACTTCGGAAATGTAAGCGTCCATCAAGTAGGTTTATATTCCACGCTATTTACGAACTGGATAGTTGTAAAAGACTTTTGCGTTTGATTTTCAAGTCGAAAAGACAGAAAAGGGATGGAGTCCATGAAAGCAAAGAAAGAGGCCCATGCCAAAGCTGAAGCACGCAAACGAGCTGCCCAAAAGAGAGCGGCTAAGGGCTCACCGCCTCGTAAGGAGGGTTAGATTCCTCCTCCATCTCCTCAGAAGAAGCATAAACGGGCTGAAATCCTAAAGGGAAGACCTGACGCCGTCATTCCTCCTCCTCCCCCTTCAACTTTCAACGACGCGGAATCTTCACAAGGGATTCATGCTGCTGAAGGTTCATACCTTGGCACCGACAGAGTTCGAGCCGATTTGCTGAGCTCGCTGAAGGGGAGTCGCCCATAGATTTACCGGGACTCCGTTTCTGCTGCCAACTTGACCCTAGTTGGGTTGATGAGGCTCCCAGATCGGACCAAGGTGGCGATGGACATTCCGGCCAAAACTTGGACACCCCGGCATGAAAAGTACTGCGAGGATATGCCCGTTGACGACCTGGTGGCTACCAGCATGGCGCACCTTGGCCAAGCTATGAATTACCTCACCCGAACTCAATCTAGGCTGTCCGAGGTGGCTAGTGACACCAAGAGGTTCAAGAAACTAGCCACCGAGGCCAGAGGAATGTTTGAAAACGAGGTGAAGGCCAGGAACGAGGCCGAGGATAAACTGAAGAATGCTTTGGCGGAGGTGGAAAGGTTGAAGGAAGCCAACCAGGAACTCCAACTATTTAAGGAGGAGGTGATTCTACTGAAGGAGGAGTTAAAAGACTTGAAGGATGAGGTGTCCGAACTGAAAAGATCGAAGGAGGTGCTCCTGAAGGAGTTAGAGGTCGCTAATTGCATCGAGGCTGACCTTAAAAAAGAAAAATCAGAATTGGAGGCAGCAGCTCAGCTCGCTTACAAAGAGGCCGTGAAAAAGTTCAAAGACTCCACCGAGTACGAGCACGATGTTGATGAGACCTACTATCTCACCTTCAAGGAGATAGTGGAAGACCTGGAACAGAAATGACCTGAGGTTGACATCACATTCCTCAAGGAAAAGCTCGATCTGGTTTACAAGAAATATCTTGAGCTAATGCCAACCGAGGTTGATGACGAAGAAGTGGATCTTTTTTCTCCTGCACCAGAGCTCCAACCTCCGGAAGTTGACGAGGCCATCAATGTGGTGGATTAGAATGAATTCTATGTTTGCAGCTTTTCTTTTTTTATTTTATTTCGGCCTTTGTAGTTTTCTGATTTTTAATGAAGAAGATTATTATTATTGTGAACACTTATGCAATTTTCAAACGTCAATTTACTCCGAATAAAATGCAGAGGTGAATTATAAACGAAGTGAACACTTATGCAATTTTCAAACGTCAATTCACTCCGAGTAAAATGCAGAGGTGAATTATAAACGAAATGAACACTTATGCAATTTTCAAACGTCAATTCACTCCGAGTAAAATGCAGAGGTGAATTATAAACGAAGCGAACACTTATGCAATTTTCAAACGTCAATTCACTCCGAGTAAAATGCAGATGTGCATTATAAACGAAGTGAACACTTGTGCAATTTTCAAACGTCAATTCACTTCAAGTAAAATGCAGAGGTGAATTATAAACGAAATGAACACTTATGCAATTTTCAAACGTCAATTCACTCCGAATAAAATGCAGAGGTGAATTTGAAACGAAGTGAACACTTAAGTAATTTTCAAACGTTAATTCACTCCAAATAAAATGCAGAGGTGACTTAAAAACGAAGTGAAAACTTAAACAATTTTCGAACGTCAATTCACTCCAAATAAAATGCAGAGGTGACTTAAAAACGAAGTGAACACTTAAGCAATTTTCAAACGTCAATTCCCTCAATATGAAATGCGGAGGTGAATTTGAAACGAGGGGAATACTTAAGCAATTTTCAAACGTTAATTCACTCCAAATAAAATGCAGAGGTGACTTAAAAACGAAGTGAACATTTAAGCAATTTTCAAACGTTAATTCACTCCAAATAATATGCAGAGGTGACTTAAAAACGAAGTGAACACTTAAGCAATTTTCAAATGTCAATTCCCTCAATATGAAATGCGGAGGTGAATTTGAAACGAGGTGAATACTTAAGCAATTTTCAAACGTTAATTCACTCCAAATAAAATGCAGAGGTGACTTAAAATCGAAGTGAACACTTAAGCTCGACACATTCTCACCAAAACACTTCGTCTGTAGAATGGAGGTCGGTCATTTTTCACCTCGGTATTTTTCACCAAAACACCTCGTTTATAGAATGGAGGTCGGTCATTTGTCACCTCGGTATTTTTCACCAAACACCTCGTCTGTAGAATGGAGGTCGGTCATTTTTCACATCGGTATTTTTCACCAAAACACCTCGTTTGTAGAATGGAGGTCGGTCATTTGTCACCTCGGTATTTTTCACCAAAACACCTCGTTTGTAGAATGGAGGTCGGTCATTTTTCACCTCAGTATTTTTCACCAAAACACCTCGTTTGTAGAATGGAGGTCGGTCATTTTTCACCTCGGTTTCTCGTGGGGACCTACTTCGTCTTCATAGATTGCCTTGTGATGTCGATGATGTCCTACCTTATAGGTACTTACGGATCATCGACGAAGGTCTTCGTTTCGCCTCTCAAGGAGGTCTTTCTCGCCTTTGAGACGGATTGCCTTGTCATGTTGATGATATCCTGCCTTATAGGTACTTACGGATCATCAACGAAGGTCTTTGTTTCGCCTCTCTAGGAGGTCTTTCTCGCCTTTGAGACGGATTGCCTTGTCATGTTGATGATATCCTGCCTTATAGGTACTTATGGATCATCAACGAAGGTCTTTATTTCGCCTCTCTAGGAGGTCTTTCTCGCCTTTGAGACGGATTGCCTTGTAATGTTGATGATATCCTGCCTTATAGGTACTTACGGATCATCAACGAAGGTCTTTGTTTCACCTCTCTAGGAGGTCTTTCTCGTCTTTGAGACGGATTGTCTTGTAATGTTGATGATATCCTTCCTTACAGGTACTTACGGATCATCAACGAAGGTCTTTGTTTCGCCTCTCTAGGAGGTCTTTCTCGCCTTTGAGACGGATTTCCTTGTAATGTCGACGATATCCTGCTTTATAGGTACTTACAGATCATCAACGAAGGTCTTTGTTTCGGAATTATCCGTTCAGATTTGCACACTTTGAAACATTAAACTTTTCATTCATTTGATTACATATCTCGGTTGACATCAAAAAGTATTCACATTCAATTTCACAATGGGGCTCCCTTCTTTCGCCATTTGGACGTTGTTGGAAGCAAAGCCTAAATTGCATTCCCGTCCAGCTCTTTGATCCCCCCTTACGGTAGCCACTCCGTGTGGTGTAGGGAATTTCAGACAATAGTGATAAATTGAAGCTGCTGCCTTGAGCTCGTGGTGGATCGGCCTTCCCAGTATCGCATTGTAGTTCGTCATGACGTCCACTACCACAAAATCGGCAATTATGCGTCTCTGACAAGACCCTGTCCCCAGTTCCACGAGTAACGATATTTCTCCTTTTGGGCAGATGTAGTCACCCGTGAAACCTTGAATCCTTGTCCTCCTAGGCCGTAAGCTACGCGGGTCAATTCCCATTTTTTCAAAGGTCTTCCAGTATAACACATTCACGGCGCTGCCGTCATCTACCAATGTCCTATGGATCTTTATTCCGCTCACCGGCATCGTGATCATCAAAGCATCTAAATGTGGTTGGAGCACCCCCCTGGCGTCTTCCTCAGAGAAACTGAAGGACTCTGAATCTTCTGGCGTGATTGCATGACTACATATCTAATAGCTATTTCGAGCCTCTCGGGCGAATTCTCGTCTCTTCCTCTTTGACCCGATCTGGACTTGATTTCCGCTCACAATTGTAAGGATTTCATCAGGCCGGTCTTTTCCGCGGGGCTCCGTTCCATGGTGGATTGCGTACTTCTCCTGCTGTTTGAATTGCCTTCCTAAATCCCGTGGGTCAGCAGCATATTCTTGTAAGCTCCCCCTCTTTATTAACCTGTCAATTTCGAATCTCAAATTTCGGCATTCGTCCGTGGTGTGTCCCACTGACCTGTGGTATTTGCAATACCGGGATGAGTCCAAGTTACTCGGGCTCTGCTTTATCGGCCTAGCCGGCGGAATAATCCCCTTGTCTTTCTCATTCATGAAAATGACCTCAGTTGACGCATTTAATGGGGTGAGCTCACTTATCTGTTCAGGATTGTACGGACGGAACCTATCCGCTGGTTTGTAATCTCTCTTTTTCCCAAAAGTATTTCTTTTGAATTCTTTCTTATCATCCTTGCTTTCCTTCTTTTCTGACATCACAGCTGTATTGTGATACTTTCTTTGGGACCTGACGCCTCCTCGGCGTTAATAAACTTCTCCGCCTTGTTAAGAAACTCCTGGTACGTGCGAGGTCCATCCTCATATACTGACCACCAGAAACGAGTCTGTGTTTGTAGGCCTGACAGAACAGCCATGAGAAGCGCGTCATCCGATATTCTTTCCATTCCCATGATCTGTCTATTAAAGCGGCTCAAGTAATTCTTTAGCAATTCATCATTCTCCTGTCTGATGGTCACCAATCTCTCCTTCGGTGTGGTCGGAATTTTTGACCCCATGAATTGCTTCAAGATTTGGCCACTTAGCTAAGACCACTTTATATGGAGTGCTGAGATATATTGCGGAACCACCGTTGGGCCCGGTCCCCAAGAGTTAAAGGAAAAGCCCTGCATATTATCGCGTCGCTTGTCCCTTGAAGCTCCATCCATGACATGTATTGATCCAGATACGAAACCGGATCAGTCTCTCCATTGTACCCGGAGAGATGAGGCATCTTCATTTTGCCAGGCAGAGGTTGTGACAATATAATCTCCGTGAAAGGTGATGCCCTCTTGGTAGATGGTTCCGTTGATCCCAACCCTTCTTGTTTCGCCTCCAGGTCAGACAGTATTTTCTTCAATTGCTCAACTTCAGTTTGATCTGGTTTGCTTGACGGAAGAGTCGGTGGCTGACTCAAGTGAAGAGTCGAGCTGCCAGTCGGCTGGTTTTCTGGGTTCACTTTCTTCATCGAAGATCTTTCCCCACGTCCCTTAGTCCGTCTAGCCTTACTCTCATCTCCTTTTTCACCCCTTCTCGCTTGATTCGGTCCCATCCTACTCAGGGATTTTTGACTCCGTACATAAGGTGTGCTTTCACCTACCGCACTCCTTGTGTTGTCTGAGCGTCCAGTTTGTTGTTCTTCGAAATGTGAGCGTCCATCGGATCTTTGTAGTTGTGATTGCACCTCATGCTCCTCTTGGTAACGACCTCGATCTTGATTTCTCCTCATCTCTTCCATTTCTCTTTGCATCCTATGAAGTCGATCTAGGACCATTCTCATGTTGTCCTCCGCTGAGGGTCGCGAAATGGCGGACCTCCCGGACATACGGGAATTCCCTTGCGAATCTTCACCACGATGTGCCCGGTGACTCCCTAAATTTTTCCTGTTACTCATTATGATGCAGGAGCAAGTATGTGATTGCTGAATACAAGGATACGGGCCTTCCTTCTAGCGCCAATTTGTTGACGTCTATTTTTGTCAACAAATAAAAGTGGTATGATCTCTCAAATTGGTAGTTGAATTGTATGTTTTTGATTAATTTGTCTAAGTATGCAGCTCTTTAATTAAAGGATCGTCATTGTAATAAAATTCGGGATATTATGAGATATTGGAAAGGTAACAGATCGAAAGCGAACTGAGATCAAAGTTACACAAATTCACGTTCAGTTCGATACAGATCTAATAGCCAGGTCAAATTAACGAAATTAAATAGCAAGAGTTTGGAGAGGTTTTTTCATATTACATGTCCTTTAATGAGCATTTACTCCTCCTATTTATAGTAGTTGAGGAGTTTAAACATAATTAGTACAACATATCACTTCTGCAGGGAGTGACTGAAAAGGGTGATTGACCCTTCTGACAGACATACATCAAATGATTACTCTGACATATTACAAATAATGATGATTACTGACACATAATACGGCTGATTTGACAATACTACCTACTCCCACATCGTCTTCGTCTTCCGTCATTGAGGTCGACTCGTACATTCACCTCGGTCTCACAAATTCACCTCGCTGGCATGAATCACCTCGGTCTACAATTCACCTCGGATAACACAATTCAGATCAGCTCAAACAATTAACATCGGTCACGATATTTCACCTCGTATACACAAATCTCCTCGGAAATGACACCACCTCGATCGTGGTATACCACATCGATCGTGATAAAGGACATTGAGATCGTGATTCAAAACATCATGGGCCGTTTCATCAATTTGTGGCAACTGTTTGGCCATTAACTATTTGACTGCTTGATTTATTTTCCACCTCACATCGGTATATAACATCGTGCACTTGCGATTTTCACACCAACAATATTTATTCGTATTTGTATTTGTACTTATTGCATAAACGAGGGAGTTTGTATTTTGAGACTTTAGAATAAAGTCAACAAAATTTAGCATTTATTCTTTATTTTTTTATAATTTTTTTGACACGTTAACAAGTCAAGATAAAATCGATAGATTTTTAATGGAGAGAATGTGATTATGATATCAGATATATATCACCAATATTTAGGCCTGTTTGGTCCTCTTTTTTCTACAGTACTCAATTTCAATAATTTATTAAAAGTTAAATCCACAATATTTGACTTTTTAATCAAATCTCAACTATTCATTCTCCTAAAAATTCACTATTCATTTAAAAAAAAAACTTTTTATAAATAATACCAAACAAACACTTAATATTCTGAACTTTCCAGCAAAAGATGCAGATGTATCTATCTATTCTATCTATATATAATAACAAAATATATGTCAAAAATAACATGCACATAGTTTTCTGCCCAAAATCTATATACTATATAAAGCCAACTGAAATTCTAGAATATTTTTTTGGAATATAATCAGTTACACATTTTTGCATTTATTTATCTGGAATCTATTTAATGTAAACGTCGGTTACTTATCTGGAATACAGTTAGTTTTGCATTTTTTGTTTAAAAAAAATATTATTTCCCATAACTGAATAAAAATTCTGTATCTGATTCTAAATTCAAATTGTTTAAATAAACGTTAAAAAAAAATGTACCCATTAAATCTAAAGTGATTATATCTGATTCAGTGTCTCGATTTTTTTTATTGTTGTTGGATTTGTCTATACCATTTGTTACAGCATTCAACTCACACCCAATAATGCAATTCTCATTGCTTAAAGATCTTGACAAAAAAAGACTGCCTGGATAATTAAAGTTCGCATTGCTAGAAAATATGTGGTTCCGAGTGGTGGACCTAGACGTTTCATCTTAGTGGGGCACAAAAATGAATTTTTGTTATTCGCGACGAAGTTTACGGGGGTTGCCCCCGAAATTTTTTTTTTTTAGAAAGAACCTTTAGAAAATACAGATTTATGTTTCAAATATCTATTGATAACTAATACAAACAATCAAATAAACAATTGTAAACAGATATTCAAAGAATACCAATCACCACGTTCAAAGTTGTATAAATGTTGCGGAAAATGAAGAGACTTGAAATGTTATTACAATTTTATTTATCAATTACTGATACAAACAAAAATAAACAATTGTATAAATATATTCAATCCCAAAATGTAAATTTCAAACGAGATCAATAGTACAAAATATTAAGTTGAAAGTATAAACTCCAAACAAAAGTATATAATTTAACCTCTGTTTGACAAGCTATAAAAAAAATATTATGTTTTTAAACAATACAATTTTTCAAACTACTTTTTAACATCACTAATTTTCTCTGTATAAACTCCAAACAAAAGTATATAATTTAACCTCTGTTTGACAAATTATAAAAAAAATAATATGTTTTTAAACAATACAATTTTTCAAACCACTTTTTAACATCACTAATTTTCTCTGTCTACTTTTCAACCACATATTTTACATTGAAAACATAAAAAAAATATTTTTAAACACAAATTTTTAACAAACTAAAATCTCAAAAAAAAAAAAAAAAAAAAAAAAAAAAAAAAAAAAAAAAAAAACAGATTTTTTAGTGGATAGAACAAATCAGCAGACACGATTATGTTTATTTCATCTCCATCATTCACTAATGTGACTGACGATTTGGAATGCGGCAATGTCGAAGTAATGACACTAGATCAATTGGTTAACTGCAAAAAGGTTTTAAACACTACACCTAATATCCATCTTCAACGTTATTTGTATGATAATTAATCATTAATATTGAACTTGCACTTACAATTTTTATCATTTACTTATTTTTTCATCCATTAATGTGTTTCAAAATATTTTTTACTCATCAACTGATTATATCCGTGCATCATACAGGTGTGAAACTAGTTACTTTCTAAATCTGGAATTTATGCAAAAGAAATATAATAAACTATTTTTTTTGTTTGTTAATAGTTATTATTCTTTTGATAATTATTGTATTATATTGAAGTCGAAAATATATAATATAGATATCAAATCAAAAATCTCAACGAGAAATTTAATACAAACTAATAAGTGAAAGCACACCAATATCGTCTCAAAGATCAAATGTAAAAGTTTCTTACATTATTTACTTTTCCTCAATATCCTATTCATTTAAAATTATATCATTTAAATTCTATAATACTATCTATATATAAACTATTTTTTGTATTAATTATTACTCTTTTGATAATTATTGTATTATTTTGAAATCAAAAAAATGTGTGATATGAATGTTAAATCGAAGATCTCAACGATATGTTTAATACAATATTACAAGTGAGAGCAAATTGAAAATGTATTGTCTGTAAATTTGTTTCAAGATCAAACCTAAAAGTTTTTACTTTATTTTTTATTTTTTATTTTTTTTACTTTTCCTTAATATCTCATTCATTTTAATTATATCATTTAAGTTCTATAATACTATCTATAACCTATTTTTTATAATAATTATTATTCTTTTAATAATTATTGTATTATTTTAAAGTCGAGAATATATGTAATGTAGGTGTCAAATTGAAAATCTCAACTAGAAGTTTAATATAAGCGAGAGCAAAAACTATAAATACTTTGTTTGTAAAAACGTCATAAAGATCAAATGTAAAGGTTTATTTTATATTTTTTTACTTTTCCTCGATATCTCATTCATTTTAAATTATATCATTAAGTTATATAATACTCAGTATTCTTGAAAACCTGGAATCGCTTCGATCCGAAAAAAGGCAACAGGTCAGAAAGTCGGGCCAGGCCAGGTTGAACAGATTTTAATTAAAAAAATTAATAATAATTTCAAAGTTCACAAAAAATTCTAAAAAAAAAAAAAAAAATTATTTTACAAAGCTACATTTACTCATTTGAAGATAAAATTAAATACACAAAAATATAACAACAATATTCTTTAATTTCAAAATAATCAATTCAAAGCAAATTTGTGGTTATTAATTTTATTTATTTTTAAATATTTTAACATAAAAAAAAAAAGATAAAAAGAACTTATTTACAAGTAGAAAGTTCAACGAACAAATAAATAATAAATAAAAAATACTTTTTTAAAAGAAAACACAATTTTAGAAAAAGAAAAATCATATAAAGATCAATATTTTCTAATTTTTTATTAGTTTTGTACATGTTGCATTTATTATTTTGATTAGTTTTGACTTTTTTAAAGTTTTGAATTCGATAATATTTTGCATTAAAATATTATTGTCCTATGTTTTTATTTGATATTATTGTATAATTAACATATTTTCATAAATTTTAATCGAAATCACTATCACGAATATATTCCCGTGCATCGTATGGGTGAAAATATTAGTGTTGAATATTGCAAATAAAAAAGAAAACACAATTTTAGAAAAAGAAAAATTCTATAAAGATCAATATATCCCAATTTTGAGTAATTTTGTGCATGTTGCATTTATTATTTTGATTAGTTTTGACTTTTTTAAAGTTTTGAATTCGATAATATTTTATATTAAAATTTTATTGCCCTATATTTTTATTTGATATTATTGTATAATTAACATATTTTCATAAATTTTGATCGAAATCACTATCACAAGTATATTTTTGTGCATCGTACAAGTGAAATTATTAGTATTGAATATTGCAAAGACTGCATTTCTGAGAAATCTCTCAGCCTAGAATTTGATGCCAAAACAAGATAAGAAGAAACATGAGAGAAAATATACATACAGAGTTAATAAGAATCGACTAATGACCCAAAAAGAAAAACAATTAACTTTCAAATAAAAAAAAAAGAAAAAAAGAAAAATAATTATAGACTTGGACTGTTAAAAGTTTCAAGAAAAATGGATGTGTTTTATCACGTATAGGTTGGGATGTTGAATTGAAATTAATGGGGTAATTGATTCCTGCACTTAATGTGTAAAATGGAGTACAGGAGCAAATTATAAGTAAGAATTTAATGGAGTTTTGTGCTTAATAGGAGAGAGTAAGGGAGACATATTTTAGTGTAATGTTTATTGCATTTAATTTAGAGTTTGGGGTTGAAAATTGCTTTTTCTAAACCATTTCCTCAAATTGTGTGGCCATTTTTTTTTATCTCTTTTTTTCTTTTAATGTTTGTTTGGAATATTATTTTAAGTGAAAAATAATTTTTTCTTCAAAAATATGTCGTTAAAAGTAGGAAAAAAAAGTTATGAATAATGTTTAAAATCTGTTGATGGAGTGTAAATTTGGTGTGATTTACTAGTTAATTGACAAACGAAGAAAATACAAGGAGTACTTGAGGAATTGCCCGGCTTTAAACTTTACGTATGAAAATACATGATATACGTCATAAGTAAGGTTGGAATTTTACGTGCTTGCTGAAGAAAATTAAGCAATTATGACACTTCTTCTGCGTTATTCTACAATAAAATTTCTGTTCTTACGAAGTACTCTCTCTTTACGTCAAGATTAAAGGTTTCACGTGGTGGTAGAAAAAATTTACTTTGTGTAATTTTTAGTTTAAAATCAGAAAGATAGGTTCTAACAATCCCTCGCAAAAAATAAAAATAAAGAAACTAAAATAAATTTAGTGATGAACTATTTAATTAATCAATTGTTATTATTATTATTATTATTAATTATTGTTGTTGTTGTTGTTTTTTTATTTTGTATTTTAATTATTATTGTTTTTGTTATTGTTAATTTTTGTTGTTTTCGCGTATGATAATGTTATATAAGGAATACTAGTAAAAAGAACGATAGTTCGAATTATAATTGTAATGACCGAAATTTAATTTCTGAACAGTGGTACAAAGACAATAATTCTCAACATGGAAATTGAAAACGAACCTACTACATGAAAACAACATAGGGACAAACGCACGATCCCAGAAGTTGAGATGGTTCGGGATGAAAATGTTCGTTTTCAAAATTTTCTTGCTCGTCACAGACAAATCAAGAATGTCTCTGCCCACTATGCACTTCGAGATGCCTTAATTGAGCAATTGTGGGAGCAATTTGCTAATTCTCAAAATCAAGATTATGTTTTTAAATTTTTCGATGTGGTGTATGCTTTCGAAGCATGTCTTCATTTGTTTTCGAAGACAAGCCTTCAATGTACTTGTTCGAGATGAATATTTTAATAATTTAGTTTTTTACGTCCACAATACTGACATTTTTTTAGGCACTTCAAAATCTTTAACTACTAATTAAAAATAAAATTAAACCAATTAAATAGATAATAAATACATATGTTAATTTATAGAATTAGAAATAATAATAAGAAAAATAAATAAAAAACAGTTTATCCCAAATTTGGGATAAACTGTTGGAGAAGAAAAAGGGTTCGGACCAAATTTGGAACAGACTTTGTCCCAAATTTGGTCCGAACCTTGGAGATGCTCTAAGAGGTTATTTGGTGTAGGAAATATTGGAGAAAATTTGAATTTTTGAAAGAATGTATGATTAAAATGCGATTGCAAGTGTGAAATTGGTGGTTTCCATAAAAAATGTGTGTTTGAAAATTTTAAGGGAAATGTTGGGTTTTGACCCAAAAATATCTTGGATAATTAATTTTCTTGTTAAAATGGTTAACTTGGAAACCAAGTTAAAGGTGAAAAGAAAATGGAGATAATCTGTTTGACATGAATTTCTTTCCTTATTAACTTGGTAATTGGTGAAAAGAAAAAGGAGATAATCTGTTTGACATGGATTTCTTTCTACTTCAACAAGGAAATATCTTGGGGCTCAAGTAATACACGTTTTTGGATTATGTTTACCTATAAAATATGTGTATTGAGGAGCTAATTAATAGTGCATTGACTAGAGAGTATTGTAAAGAAAAATGTAGTCTATCATCTTAATTTTTCTTGGGTTCTTTGTGGGTTGTACAAAGAAATAGAAATTGGTAGATGTGGTAAAGCTTTATTATTTTTCCTACAATACTTTGGGGGTTTGGTGAGTGAAAATTCCAGTGTTTAGAAAATCGGACCGGACCAGCCGGTTCAACCGGGAACCGGCCGGAAAACCGGTCCGGTTCATCCTAAAAACCGATCGGTTCAACCGGGAAAAAATCGGTCGGTTCAACTGATTTTCGTTTTTTTATTTTTATTTTTTATTTTTTTTTTGTTGTTTTAAGCTATTTTTGTGTATAATTTTATTTTCTAAATGAGTAAATATTATTTTATTTGTAAAATAACTTATTTTTTAGAATTTTTGTGATTTTTTAATAATTATTTATATTTTAATTGAAACCGGTTCGACCCCGGTTGGACCTTTTGACACTTAACCCGTTGCCTTTTCCGGTTCGAACCGGTTTCCGGTTTTCTAAACATTGGAAAATTCTATATAATTGTAACAATTTATTATATTGTGAAAAGCTTTGGTTAGGGTTCGTGGACGTAGACAAGTTGTCGAACTACGTAAATTTCTGTGTTCGTATTTTCTGGTTTGCTTATTATTTCTTGAATATCGAAAATTCCTATGGGGTTATTTAGAGAGGAAATTTACGTGTAATTCCCAACAAAATTGTTCAAAAATTTATACACCAAACATGGTTAAAGCTATCACTATCAAAATAAATAAATTTATGGCCTGTTTTGTATTGATAAAAATAAGATTTTTAGGAGATTTTGATAAAAGTTGATAAGATGTGTGATTAAAAAGTTGATAAAATTTCTAAGTAATAAATGACTGTTAATTTCAATAGTAATTTTTATGAATTATTATTAACTTCAAAGAAAATGTAAATTTAGAAGTTTATTTAATGCTATATCATGTTTGACGTAATATTATATATGGATACATTATTGATTATGTGAAAAATATCAATATATTTCTCATGATTTATGCATTTGTCTCTCGTATTTAAATTTTTCCAATTTTCATTCAAAATATCAATCACAATAATCATAAATGCGTACTTAATCTTAAACTCACAAATATTTGTATTTAACCAATAAAATTATATTTTTACTTATAAAATCAAGTTAACATAATAATAATAATTACGTAAATTTAACAATTATCAGGATGACAATAGGCAATGTTGGAGTTAAAAAATTATACCAAAAATCATATACTATATAATATTTACACAACTATTTAAATTAAGAATAATTAAAAAATATTATTCATTCTTAACTATAATATTCACAATTTCTATATTTACCTCTCGTATTTAACATTTTTTTTCTAAATTTCTTTAAAAAAATCAATCACAATAATTATAAGCCTGTGTTTAGTTTTAACCCGGTAAATCATGACATGACAACTAGACAACATTGAAATTCAATTAATTATACCAAAATTTTTAGACCATATAATTTTTGGACAATTATTAAAATTAATCTTATATTTATTTTTTCAAAAAAGGTATTTAAATACGACATTAATCTCCACAAATTAAAAAAATATATATATTAATAATATAATCGATATATATGAATTTCAAGAGAACAATAATTTACAAATATAAAAAAGATAAATTTATACAAAAAGTTTAACTGAACAACACCAAAGTTTCTAATTTAAAAAAAAAAATCTATTTTTATTAGTAATTATAATATACTTTTTTGAGTTAAAAATAGAAAAAATTCATTGAAAGCATAAACATGTTCTTTGAATTGTTCAAAAGGTGTGTCTATAAACAAAATAGTATTGCTCAACAGAGGATTAAAAGATAATTATTTAAATTAAAAATACGAAAAAATTATTAAACGCATACACGTATTTTTGAATTGTTCAATGAAGTTATAACGAAAAATGAAATTTGATGGACAATATTTTAAAAGTAAATTAAAACGCAAAACTTTGAAATAATAGGTGATTTTGAGTAAAATCTTGCAAAAATAAATAAATGATAGGTCCTAAATAGACAACGACATAAAACGATATGTCCTTATTTGATTATTTAATCAATAGAATTGGTCCTTAATTAAACGATAGATCCTTAATAGACAGCTACCTCAAACGATATGTCCTTAATAATCAGCTACCTCAAACAATATGTTCTTATTTGACTATTTACTCGAAAAAAAAGTTAACGGATGTACTTATCGGGCAAAGAAAGATAATTCGGAGTTTTATCTTGCCAAAAAAAAAAAAGATAAGTCCTTAATAAGCAGCGACCTCAAATGATAGGTCTTAATTTGGTTATTTACTCAATTTGTAACACATTATAGATTTTAATATAACTTTTTTATTGCATATATTTTTTTAAAAATTACATTTTAATCATAAATTTTATCTAAAAAATATAAATAACTCAAAAAATAATGACGATTGGCACAGCGAAAGGCTAGTTGTCAGAGAAATCTATATATATATATATATATATATATATATAAACTAAGTCTTTACCAAAAATAAACACACACACACTTTCCCGCCAAAATGAACTTGCTAAATTTTGAAAGATTTTGTAAAAAACACAAGAATTAAAAAATAAATAATAAATGATTGCATTTTAGAAAGTGTAATGATTGCAAATTGAATTACATTTTTGAGCACTACATGTATTTTTTCAAAAAAAAAAATCATTTTGAACACTTTTAAATTATATAAAAAATAATGGTAGTTAAAATTTTTTGTTTAAAAACAAAGAATGCGATGCTTTCAATGTAAAAATTAGTAACTGAAAAGTGGAGAGAAAAATTATGTGTAATTAAAAAGTAGTTTAAAAACGTGTTGTTTAAAAATATTTTGTCAAATAAAGATGGTTCGTTCCAATTCCAAAAAAGGACAATTTAATAGGATGATTGATTTTAATATAACTATTAATCTTATTGTGTATCATAACTTTTTTTTTTTGTGAAAAATGTGAAAAAAATTACATCTAAAGCATTCATAAGTCTAATTTTAAAAATAAATAAATAATTCTCTATTGTTATAAAAAAGTATTCAAGATCCGTAAATTCGAAATTATGTTAAATTAATTAAAAAAAATTATTCAAAAATGTTTTGCTTAATCATAGTGTAACTAATTTGGTAAAGTAACATTAAATTATTTATAAAGATATAAAATTATATCATAAAATGTGTCGAAAAACATTTAAATAATCCGAAAATGATTTTGTTTAAAGAACGAAATATGTTTTAGTTTAAAGAACTTAAGAACATCCCTGATATTTTTTTTTATAAGTTTTCCAATTAGATTATATAAAAAAATAAATTAAATGACTAATTCAAAAATTTTCTCTCAAATCGAATAATTTAATATTTGATCAAATATAATTTTTCTTCCTATGTAATAACAATTGACAAGAGTTAGAAGTAATCAATCTCACATGTTGGAATGTATTTGAAAAATTCTATTGGAAATTATCAGTATTAAAATTATCTTTAAGCATGTGTTCGATAAACTTGCAAAAATGGTTTATAAACTATTTTATAAATCACACAATTTTTCAAACCACTTTTTTAACCATACATATTATTTTATTATTTTGAAGTCGACAAATATTTAATATAGGCGTCAAATCGAAGATCCCAACAAAAGTTTAATACAATACAACAAGTGAGAGCAAACTATAAAAAAATTGTCCGTAAAATCGTCCAAAAATTCAAAATGTCAAAATTTTACTTTATATTTTTTACTTTATTTTAAATTATATCATTTGAGTTATATAATACTCCGTGTTAAGAAAACTTGAAATGGTTCGACCTGAAAGAGGCAACAAGTCAAGGGTCAAAAGATTGAATCCGGGTCGAATCGATTTTAATTAAAAAAATAAATAATTATTTCAAAGATAAGAAAATTTTCTAAAAAAAATTAGTTTACAAATAAAACGACATTTACTCATTTGGAGTAAAATTAAATAAACAAAAAATATAACCACAATATTATTTACCAATTGAAAGCAAATATAGATTTATGGTTGTTAATTTTATATATTAAATTTTATTTCAAAATAATTTAATATATAATAAAATGATAAAAATATCTTATTTTAAAAAAAGAAAGTTTAACAAACAAGTAAATAAAAATATTTTTTTAAAAAAAAGACAAACAATTTTAAAAAGAAAAGATTTTTTTTTTTTATAATGATCATAACTTCTTATTTTTTTATTAGTTTTGTAAATGTTGCATTTCCTATTTTCATTACTCTTTCTTTTTTAATTTTGAACTTGATAATATTTTATATTAAAATATTATTGTGCTATATTTTTATTTGACATGATTGTATAATCAATATATTTTCATAAATTTTGATTAAAATCACTATCACTACTATATTTCCGTGCATCGCAGGGGTGAAAATACTAGTCTATATATATATTTATATAAAAACAAAGTCTTTACAAAAAATAAACACACACACACACTTTCCCGCCAAAATGAACTGGCTAAATTTGGAAAGATTTTGTAAAAAACACAAGAATTAAAAAATAAATAAAAAATGATTGCATTTTAGAAAGTGTAATGATTGCAAATTGAATTACACTTTTGAGCACTACATGTATTTTTTCAAAAAAATAAATAAATCGTTTTGAACACTTTTAAATTATATAAAAAATAATGGTAGTTAAAATTTTTTATTTAAAAACAAAAAATATGATATTTTCAATGTAAAAATTAGTAATTGAAAAGTAGAGAGAAAAAATATGTTTAATTAAAAAGTAGTTTAAAAGCGTGTTGTTTACATATATATATATATATATATATATATATATATATATATATATATATATATATATATATATATATATATATAACAAATGCTTTACCAAAAATAAATACACACACACACTTTCTCACCAAAATGAACTTACTAAATTTGAAAAGATTTTGTGAAAAACACAAGAATTAAAAAATAAATAAATAATGATTGCATTTTAGAAAGTGTAATAATTCAAATTGAATTACACTTTTGAGCAGTACATGTATTTTTTCAAAAAAAAAAATAAATAAATTGTTTTGAGCACTTTTAAATTATATAAAAAATAATGGTAGTTAAAATTTTTTGTTTAAAAACAAAGAATGTGATGTTTTCAATGTAAAAATTTGTAATTGAAAAGTAGAGAGAAAAAATATGTGTAATTAAAAAATAGTTTAAAAACGTGTTGTTTAAAAATATTTTGTCAAATAAAGATGCTTCGTTCCAATTCCAAAAAAGGACAATTTATTTATTTTATTTTTTTTAACAAATTTGTTTTTACTTAATAGAATGATTGATTTTAATATAACTATTAATCTTATTGTGTATCATAACCTCTTTTTTTATTTTATTTTATTTTATTTATTTTTTATTTATTTTTGTGAAAAATGTGAAAAAAATTACATCTAAACCATTCATAAGTCTAATTTTAAAAATAAATAAATAATTCTCTATTGTTATAAAAAAGTATTCAAGATCCGTAAATTCGAAATTATGTTAAATTAATTAAAAAAAATTATTCAAAAATGTTCTGCTTAATCATAGTGTAACTAATTTGGTAAAGTAACATTAAATTATTTATAAAGATATAAAATTATATCATAAAATGTGTCGAAAAACATTTAAATAATCCGAAAATGATTTTGTTTAAAGAACGAAATATGTTTTAGTTTAAAGAACTTAAGAACATTCCTTATATTTTTTTTTATAAGTTTTCCAATTAGATTATATAAAAAAATAAATTAAATGACTAATTCAAAAATTTTCTCTCAAATCGAATAATTTAATTATTGATCGAATATAATTTTTCTTCATATGTAATAACAATTGACAAGAGTTAGAAGTAATCAATCTCGCATGTTGGAATGTATTTGAAAAATTTTATTGGAAATTATCAGTATTAAAATTATCTTTAAGCATGTGTTCGATAAACTTGCAAAAATGGTTTATAAACTATTTTATAAATCACACAATTTTTCAAACCACTTTTTTAATCATACATATTATTTTATTATTTTGAAGTCGACAAATATGTAATATAGGCGTCAAATCGAAGATCCCAACAAAAAGTTTAATACAATACAACAAGTGAGAGCAAACTATAAAAAAATTGTCCAAAAAATTCAAATGTCAAAATTTTACTTTATTTTAAATTATATCATTTGAGTTATATAATACTCCGTGTTAAGAAAACTTGAAATGGTTCGACCTGAAAGAGGCAACAAGTCAAGGGTCAAAAGATTGAATCCGGGTCGAATCGATTTTAATTAAAAAAATAAATAGTTATTTCAAAGATAAAAAAATTTTCTAAAAAAAATTAGTATACAAATAAAACGACATTTACTCATTTGGAGTAAAATTAAATAAACAAAAAATATAACCACAATATTATTTACCAATTGAAAGCAAATATAGATTTATGGTTGTTAATTTTATATATTAAATTTTATTTCAAAATAATTTAATATATAATAAAATGATAAAAATATCTTATTTTAAAAAAAGAAAGTTTAACAAACAAGTAAATAAAAATATTTTTTTTAAAAAAAGACAAACAATTTTAAAAAGAAAAGATTTTTTTTTTTTTTTTATAATGATCATAACTTCTTATTTTTTTATTAGTTTTGTAAATGTTGCATTTCCTATTTTCATTACTCTTTCTTTTTTAATTTTGAACTTGATAATATTTTATATTAAAATATTATTGTGCTATATTTTTATTTGACATGATTGTATAATTAATATATTTTCATAAATTTTGATTAAAATCACTATCACTACTATATTTTCGTGCATTGCACGGGTGAAAATACTAGTTTGCATAAAACAAGATTCTCAGTGAGATAAATTTGAATTGACTCACCCAAAAATGGAAATAAGTAAAGAAATTCTAAGAATATGGACGAGTTCTTTATAATGTACACGTCCAGGAAGTTGCATGGGAAATCATAGGACATTTCCTGCAATCGGTGTAGTGGAGTGCTTGAGTTGATGAGAATGTCAGACGGGGACAAAGTAGGAATTTATGGGAGTGGGGCCAAAAATTTCAAATGATATATAAAAAGAAGAAGTAAAGACTTCTTTACAAGATTTTGAGTATGAATAGCAATGGAGCGGGTATGGAGCGGGAATGACTTTTTCCATCCCCGTCCCGTTAAAGATTTATCATCCACATTTCCACTCCGTTCCCATTTATTCGAGGAAAGGGCAAAGCAGGACAAGGATGGGGACGGGGCGGGGCGGGGCGGGTCTTGTCAGGGATATGCAAATCCCCATTTACATCCCCATTTGTTATTAATTTTTTTTTTTTAAGTTCTAAAATAATTTTGTACAAACAATATAAGAAAAAAATATAGAAACAACACTAATATTTTCTAAATCTAATAATCTTTTCACATCCTTTGAACATTAATCAAATATATATATTCATCTTTATTTGTGTCGTTAAATTTTAGTAGAAATTGTTAATTGGGGATGGGGATCGGGATAAGACAACCATCCCCTTCCCCACCCCATCCTCGGTTCGGAGATATTTTTTTATCCCCATCTCCATCTCATCCTCGTCTTTGTAGAGGATTCCCCTCTCCGTTCGAGGTGGGTCTCCATCGGGTTCGGTTATTCCCCGTCTCGTTGTTATCCCTAATTTTGAGAGAGTAGGGGACAAAATATTCAAATGATGGTCCTGGTAAAGCTTTTAAATTCTCTAATGCAATATTTCTAATCGGACTTTACTTCCATAAAATAAAATGCAGATGCTCCACATAAAAGGAAGAAATTTGTACATAAAAATTCCAAAAAATAAAAAATCAGTAGGGGTGTGGACCCTCACTGGTCCTAAGGGAGATATGTCCCTGATGTTAGAAATAACATCTCGTTTAATACTCAAAATAAACTAGTTTATAAATTAGTTTATAAATTATAAAATTTTTCAAATTATTTTTTAATCACACATATTTTCTTTCTCCAATTTTTAATTACTACTTTTTACCTTAAATCAATTTATAAATCAAACAATGTTACCTAATAAAGACACAATTTAAGGTTAGGTAATTATTCTCTTGTCAGTGTAACAATTTGCCAAAGGTTGTTTTTTTTTTTTTTTCTCCCCTCCCAAAGAAACAAAAATACTTAATTCTAAATTGTTGGTATACATTGGCACTCAAATAACAAATTATTAATTCACACAAAAATAAAATAAATAAATAAAATACTATATTGATATCAGCTACGGAAATTTCCGTTAATGCCCGCTTTGCTTGATTGACAAGAATTTAACTTTGAAGTGTGGAAAATATTTTTATTTTCCACCTTTTGGTGTATTTGATTGTTTTTATTTGTTATGAAAAAAAATTTCTATCTTATCTTGATTTTCGTAATTTGCCTTGAAGAAAAGGAAAATATTTTATTTGAGTTTAGTTGAGGAAGTATTTTCTATATTTCATGTAAAACACTTATAGTCTCGTTTACCTTAAAAAATAAATAAACTAATTTATAATTGTTGTGTTGCTGATCATAGCCTAAATTACAATATTCTGAGGAAAAAAAATGATGTTATTAACTTAGTATTGTTTTATATTGAAGTCGGAAAATATGTAATATGACTGTCAAATCGAATATCTCAACGAGAAGGTTTATATAAGTTAATAAGTGAGAGCAAACTATATTCTTTAATTTCAAATACTATCTTCAAATCAAATATATATATATATATATATATATATATATATATATATATATATATATATATATATATTTGAAATAGGAATCAAATATAGTTTTAATACAAGATAACAAGTGAGAACAAAAAATATAACAACAATATTCTTTAATTTCAAAATTATCAATTCAAAGAAAATATAGATTTATGGTTGTTAATTTTATTTATTATATTATATTTTATTTCAAAATATTTTAACATATAAAAAACGATAAAAATAACTTATTTAGAAGAATAAAGTTCAACAAGCAAATAAATAATAAATAAAAATATTTTTTAAAAAGAAAAATAATTTTAAAAATAAAAAAGAAAAAGGAAAATCATATAAATATCAAGATTTTCTAATTTTGATTAGTTTTGTACATGTTGCATTTCAAATTTTGATTAATCTTGTCTTTTTTAAAGTTTTGAATTCGATAATATTTTGTATTAAAATGTTATTATGTTATGTTTTTGTTTGATATGATTGTATAATTAACATACTTTCATAAATTTTAATCGAAATCACTATCACAAATATATTCCGTGCATCACATGGGAGAAACTACTAGTTTTACCTCAAAATATAAATAAACTAATTTATAATTATTGTGTTGCTGATCATAGCCTAAATTACAATTTTTTGAGGAAAAAAAATGATGTTATTGTTATAAACTAGAGAGAGATAGAAGAATAGAGACACCAACAAACTTGTGAATTTTATTATGAACCAGAGCTCATATATGTAGGGGAGAATAAAGATATACAAAGTAATAATATCTAAAGTTATATGAGTACAATTGTCATTCATCAATACAAGATAATTTTTACAACACTCCCATTTGAATGACATACTAGTTCTTACCCGTGCGATGCAGGACAATTATTATGAGTGATTTCGAAAGAAAATATTATGATATTCAAATGTTCACATAATAATAAAATAAATAACTCATAGATAAATTCGTACAATATTAATAATGTTTATTTAAGTTTGAAAGTTCAACAAAATTAATCTAGATTATGGAAAACGTCTTTACAAAACTGCATTTATGGTCGAATTTGTTGGTTGCCCATATTTGCCACAAATTAGTATCTTCAATCCAGCACGATTGGTAACTCGAGAGAAACTGCTAAATAGAATTGTTCATGACTGAAAACTGATTATATTAGATAAAGCCCAACATGCGAAAGAGACTGACTTGACTCTTGTTTATGAAGGGAAATGCTAGAGGAATCGATATTGTGGACCGAAAGTTTTTTATGACTTTTTGTGGGTTTTGCAAATTGGAGTTAATGTAATGGGTGAAAAAATAGATTGCAGCCATGAGTATAGATTATTTCTTTATGTTAAAAATTTAGCACTTTTAGCAAGATTCGTTAATAAATTTGTTTATAAACAATTTACATAAGGGATGTTGATCTATGAACAATATAATTTATCTAAACATTTTGTAACGATAGGCATTATCTTTTAACACTTTTTCACAACACAATATATTTCAAAAAGCTCATAAATCAAATTAAAATTGTTACAGTAATAAGGATTATACCCTTGTCTTGTACCCATTATTTTAAATCACATTCTTCCGAAATTCATTTTTGACCACCTATTTTATTAATAAAATAATTTACACATAAACTCAAAAAAATCCTTATTTTTTAACCACATTCTCCAAAATTTACAATTACAAATCACATTATTTGAAAAAAAAAATGTGTCTCAAACTGGGGTTATATATATTTAAAATAAATAGCACTGTTTGTTAAAAGTTGTGTTTAAAAACATATTTTATTTTTTATATTTATTGAGGTAAGACGTGTTTAAAAAGCACTGTTTGTTAATGAACTCTTGCTTCTTCTCAATGTATTTTTAGAGTACCAATTTATTTGTTTTCAATTAACGTTGCTACACATAATTCTCAGTCAAACATGTACTTTTATTTACCAAATGCACATAATTGGACTGTAAATCTTTATCTTTATATATATTATAACAATAAAGTGATTAAATATAATCCATATAGTTTCTCTCTTTTTTTACACTTTTCTAAAATGGAAATTCATGGTTTATAGAGATTAAATAAAAAGTGATTATATATATATATACATTTCAAAATTGCTTTTATCTAGAGAATATAAACAGTCACTTTGAAAATGATTTTATCTCATTATTAGTAATGTTATAAATTCAGCTATTAATTAGCTGGTATTTTCAATATATGTTTATAATTTAAAATTATGATGTAGGATTTGAATATAAAATTATATTCATAAAAGAATGCAACCACATACATTTTTAAACGATGGATTAATAATAATAACATAAGTAAAAAAGTATTACTTTAAAAAAGTTATTATAATAATTAAAACACTATTGAAAAGAATATAACTTAATTATGTTATGAAAAGAATATAATTAAAAATTTAAATTTGTAAAATAGTTTTAAAAAGTAACATAATTAAAAATGCATGTTGTTTTAATTAATAATAATAATGTTGTAATAATAAAACAGTATTGAAAAGAACGTAATTTAATTATGTAATTAAAAAAGAATATATCTAAATATGTGTATATATTGTTTTAATTAAGTACATGTTATGCTAATAATATAATAGTATTGAAAATAACGTAATTAAAAATGTATGATATTTTACCAAAGCTATAATAATTAATCAGCATTGAAGATAACGTATTTATTAGAAAATTTATTAGTAAAATAAAACAGTATTAACAATCATATATAACATAATACACATTTGTATTTCGAGGACTAACTTCATTTATGACAACTTTCTTATGACTTGGTTCATCTCTTTTAATCGTTGGTCTACCACTGCTTCCAGAAGATGTACCTATTTGTATTTTTGATATAACTTGTTTGGTATCAGCCTGTTTGGTAATTAACAATTCAAACTGAGATTCAATCTCAATTATGTTATCGCTCAATTCTTTAGTATAATTGTAATGAAATTTTGAGATTTCCATCAATTGCTTGAAACTTCCTTGGATAGTCTCTGCTAGTTGCTCAATTCCAAGTTTTATATCTTCAGCTTCCTCTGTGAGGAAGTTTATTTGCTATTTCGCGTCTATCAAGGATTTTTTGATATTATCCATCTGCAAATTCAATATTCCTGCTTAAAAAATTTGCAAGATAATTATGGACACCTTTAATATGAACTATATCAAAATTATAAAATGCCAAATAGGCTTGCCATCTATGGAGCCTCCTATATTGAGGTTCTGGTGGTAATTTATTTTTCACTAATCCTGCAATTTGACAATTATCAGTTTCAACAATGAATTTTTTGGATAATAAAAATAATGAATTTTTTTTTATTCCTCTGATAATTACTAACAATTCTTTCTCATAGGTAATATAATTTATTTCTGCTTGGTAAAACGTTCCACTTGAGTATCTACAAATTTCATTAAGATCTGTTTTTAATATTGCTACCCAATATCTATCTGAGGCATCAGTATTAACTGTTAGATTATCTTTTTCATCTGTGTAATTCTTCATTCATTTTTATTTTGTTCTTCTTCAGTTTTTTCTTCAGCTTTTAGTTTTCCTAAAGTTTTTTCTATGGATTTTTTAAATTCTAACTCTTCTATTATTTTTGGTAATATATTTTTTCTAAATTCATCATCCATACTTCCTGTTTTTATTATAATTTTTTCTTGTTCAAGGTATTTCTTTCCTATTCTAAGTATTCTTTTTCTATGAGTTTTTTTTTTTTGTCTATTTTCTTATCTTTACTTTTATTATTTTTTTTGAATTCTCTAATCTCTAGTTTTAGTATATTTATATCATTTCTCACTTCTTTTAATTCATTTTTTACTTCTTGAACGTTACTTATTAATGATTTTATTAATATTTTTAGATCTTCAATATATTCACTTATCGACATTTTATGTTCTTGGTTTAATAGTTTGAATTTTTTGTACCTTAAATAGTCTGTCATACATATCATCTATTTTTTTAATTCTTTCTTCTATTGATATGATTCTTTCATTTTCATTCTTTCTTATTTTCTCATTTAACTTGTCTATTTTTTCTATAATTATTCCAATTTTATCCTGATTAATTAATTATCCTGATTTTCTTTGGAATTTTTCAAAGATTTCTTCATCTATATTTTTAACTTCTCCTATCATTTCTTTTAATTCTTTAAATTGTATTGTTAGTTTATTTTGAATATTTTGTAATTTTTCTTTTATATCCATATCTTGTATATTTAACTGTTGTAATTCGTCAATAACAAATTTATCTTGTATGTTTATATTTTCATATGTTTGCCATAAAAATGCACTTATCCAGTTTAATTGCATGTTAAGAAATCCATCAGAATCTCCCCATGAACTTAATGGTTGAAACATAGTTGTATTGGCTCTTTTTATTTGGTAACATCCTACTGGTAGATTAGTATTTTCTATTATTTGTTTTTCAAATTTTATTTCTGAAAATTCCGTCATTAAATTCTTCCTTTGGTATGTTCAACTTCTAATCTTAATTCTGTATCATATTTTACTTCTTTACATATCATTATATTATATTCACAAAATTCTTCAATTGATCTTAACATTGTTTTTCTTTGTTGTGCTCTATAATATTTTATGTAGTATTTTATTTCTCCAGTTATATCATATTTTTTCATATTGATCTTTTCTTTATTATTTATGATCATAAGTATATCGATCTGTCATATGGCTCTGATACCAATTTAGGGGTACTACTATGAGCGAACAAAAATCATATAAACAAAAATCTATTAAAATTACATAAACAAAATTATCTAAGGACTTAAATGGAGTTTTTCTATACTTGAATGATTTGTATTGCAAATTTCATTTAAGAGGGTATTTTAGAAGGTTTGAATGTTCAAAGGCCATTGTTCGCTCAAAATATAGTGTATCACGAGCGCAAGGGTCGCGTACAAGTAATAAAGTGGATTTTTTGAGTCCGGGTTGTCGATCCCACGAGGAATGTATACTCAATTACACTTTAGTTAATTTAATCTTAACAAATAAAACACACAATTAAAGATGGATTTTGGAAAATAACTAAAAATCTACTAAAGATGGAAATATAAAAAATACTTGAAAATCTTTGTGGAAAACGTGATTGGGATTCATGGTTTCATTTAACCATCGCCTAATTAATTTCTCAACATGCAAATTAACAAATTACTCATTTACAATGTTAGACCCGATTTTCCAAGTTTAGCTAATTACCTCTCTCGAGTGAAATTAACTCTAATCAATTAATTTAACCTACTATATCTCTATATCGATTAAAGCACAATTAATTGCATTAACTCTTTGTGAAAATAGCTCAATGGATCATTTAGGGTTTAAGGTATATCTCTATCCTTAACAAGAACCTAGAGCATTTGTCATTTGGTCTAAAATGCACAATATCTCTCGATTATCATACACTTCACAAAACATATATTTGGTGATCAATCAAACACATGGAATAATCTAAATAACAAATACACATGAAATAAGCATTTAATCATCAAATATCAAATATTAAAACTAATCCAAGCTAGGTTAAATTATTACCATAAATCCCAACACAATAAATTAGCCCATGTTATATAAATGATACAAATGAGAATATTTATAACAATACATTGCAAATTTGACAAAATAATGGAGAAAATACAAAGTTATAGATAAAACCCTTTGTTTTTAAGCTTGGCTAAGATTTCTCCAAATATTTCACCACTTTAGATGGATTCTCCTTTCTCTTGATTTGCTCCCCAAGATTTATCAAATAGTTGAAAAGAGAATAACATGAAAATTAAAAGAAAGAGAAAATGAAAAAAAAAAAAAAAAAAAAAAAGAAGAAGAAGAAGAAGAGGAATCGGACCAGCAGAAGCAAGAAGACCCAGCTGCTGTCCAAAATCAGATTTTTATGCCAAAGTTTAGAGAAATTGCACCCTTGGTCCTTGAAGGTTTGAAACTTGAGCAAAATAGTCCCAAACACTAGTTTTTCTCTTAATTAATGTGTCCAAGCACAAAAATCTTTGGAAAAGTGATAAAACAGATTTTAAAATGTTTCCAAGTCCCTCAACTTTTATTTTGCAGCCCAAGTCCTCAACTTTTGGCACTTGTGCACTTTGGTCCCCAACTTCATCTTTTTGTATGGGATCGATCCATTTTCACTCAAATTCATAAATTAAGTAATAATTTTGCTTTATCTTGTGGTTTTATCCTTGAATTTGAGTAGTAGACCTTGGTCCTCAACTTTTTGGGATGTTGCAATTGAGTCCTCAAACTTTTGATTTCTTTCAATTTGGTCCTTGAACGTCAAATTTGCTCCTCTTTACGCTCAATTGCTCTCCAATATTATCCATTTTCTTTTCAATTGAGGTTGTACCTAATTGTACAAGATAAACACAATTTATAAGTAGAAATTTGCTCATTTTGTCAATTAAAGTGCTAATTTAGGAACTAAATAAGTGTGTAAAACACACTTATCACACCCCCAAACTTGAGCTTTTGCTCGTCTCGAGCAAAATTGTCTACTAGTGCAATCAAGTAACATGAAATATAGATCAACAAAGTTAGATAACTTACAAATTACTCATGAGTACAAAATTGTATAATCAATTCAAAAGTATGATTCCAAACAATGCTACCAAAAAGAAGTTTAGCTTATCCGATGTTCGATCGGTGTGTGTGTGCATAGTCACTTTCAATTGTCAATTAAGTTTCGAGAATATTGATGAGTAAAGAGGTTTCAAGTCAAAACTACCCACCATTAGTAGTCAATTCTTTTTCTTTCCCACTCGTGGCATTCATTCCCCAATAAATATTTTTCTTTCCTCTCTCGGGATGCACTTCTAGAGGGTACTCTCAAATCACTCTTTTCTTTTCCACTCTAGTTTCATTGCGTTTTACCGACAATTTTGACAATCTAGAAATGCACTGACTCTCCACTAAATGAGTGCTTCGACATTCAAGCTTATACTAAGCAATTCAAACCCACTATTAATCTAAAAGCCCTTATGCAAGTACAAAATGCATGATTTCTAAAAACTAACGTGATGAATACTCGCGCCTTCCCCACTCCCTTAAGCTTTCTAATTGACCCATGTAGCGAGCTTTAGGTCGGAAACTCCCCGATTTTTTAGATCAAAGGGTACTAGGTTTTAAAATACCCCTACGGACTTAATAACTCGAGTAAAAAAGGCTGCGAAGTAAGGTAGACTTATTAAGCAAATGCAATAATGAAGTGCTTTTTTTTTCCAAGTGTGTGTGTGAGTACCCTACTCATTAAGCTTTCTAATTGACCCATGTAGCGAGCTTTCGGCCGGTGACTCCCAAGTTTCAAACTTAAGGCACCAAGTTTCAAGATACTCCTACGGGCTTAATAACTCGAGTCAAAAAGGCTTCGAGATAGGGCAATGCAATGCAAAAATTAAAATGAGCTTAAAAATTTAGCATACGGTCATTACTTAGCTTATACTTGGTGAAATACACTCCACACAAAATTTATTTCCAACATGCATGGAATGACCACACGTCTAGACCGTCTCTTTCACCGGGTCGACCACCCCCAAACTTGTCTTACAATAGGATCAAGAGATTTAGAGTTTTGGGAAACATTTGATAGGTTGATAAAAATTAACAATACAAGCTCACAACCTAGTTCTTCTACTCCATTAACCTCTTCACCCTTCAACAATTCCCAAACTTCACCAACAATCAATCATGACTATTGTGCTCAAGAAAAATATGATCTTGCATGGATAAGCATTTTGTAAACGTAGACACAAGTAGCATATTGGTCATAAATCATGAATCTCTAACAATTTTAAAGATCAAGTAATCCTGGCCGGCAAGACTATCTAACATGTCAATACACAATAAGAAATCACCCCCAAACTTGAAATGCACATTGTCTCCAATGTGTAAAATAAAATCAAAGTAAGAGGAAAAAAGTTACTAGACATCCCAAGAAGTGGTGGGACACTAATAAGTAGTCTTGGGCATGTGAAACTCTCATTGCAATCACCAACAATCCACCCCCAAACTTGTGTTGAAACCTCCAATCAATTGAACACAAATTTCTCCAATGAGGCATTTCATCGAACACCTTGTTAGCATCCTATGAAAATACAAGAAAATAGTAGATATTAAGTGGTGAATGACCCAAAAATTTAAATCACATTCAACATCTCAATTCTAACTCATAAATCCAATACAATTTGCCCATCCACATCAATATTAAATCACACTTGAAGATAAAAGACAATATGAACCAAGTGATTTAAAAATGAGTTTTAAGCAAATATTTGACTTTGAAAGTTTGATATGAGTGCATGCTAGAATTAAATGAGAATGCATTGGAGCTATTTCACACTACCCAACTTGAGGAAAATAAATGTAGAAGATAGAGACTTGGGCCTAACCAACTTATTTGCAAGAAAGTAAATAAAATGCAAGAAAGTAAATAATATGAAAAAAATAAAAATAAAGCAAGTAAATGATAGAGAATGTGTTGCCTCCCATTAAGCGCTTATTTTAAAGTCATTAGCTCGACTCTCCGCATAGGCACTTCATGGCACTCTAAACATAGCTTTTGATGCCTTCCCCATTTTGCTTCTTTTGGCTTTGCCCCACTCTTCAGTTATTCGAAATACTTGCACCTTACCCCTTCCAATATCATGGAACTTGCATATTCCATCCAATTCAAACTCAACTAAATAGACTTGCACCTCCTCAAGTGGTTTAATCACAAAATCAATTATTGGACAATCAATGAAGTTGAGAGAATTTGAATTGATCTCTTCCTCATTAATTGCCATTTCTCCAAGTGATTCTTTTGTGATTAACTTATCATTCTCTTTAAGCCCATCTCCATTAGTTGATGTCTCCTTAGATTGAATGACCGATCCAAAATTTGAATCCATGGGCAATGGCAAGTTTTTCCTATTAATCCCCAAAAGTGGATTATACCCCCACATTCGAAATTCCTCCCAATACATGGCATTCCCCATAAGCATATCATCTTCATCCAAATTGGTAAGCTTATTGTAATACTTTGCAAGTACCTTCTCATTCAATAATGGAGGACCATCTCCTACAAGAGTGATGTCCTCATCCCAATCATCCGGTACACAATTCCCCAAGAACATGTAACTCACATCCAATGTATCAATTGCTTGTTTTCGGCATTTCAAATATCGTCTAAACCCAATAAGCTTCGACGTAATCAAATCATTCCCCGAAAACAAACATTGTCCATTACAATGCATCATGTAACAAAGTTCACAACTTGAATATTCTTCAAGCATGTATTCATCACCCATGTTGAGATTGTTCAATGCAATTGCTTTCCTATTTTGCCAATGTTAAAATCAAATATGCATAGAAAGAAAACCAAACACAAGAGAGATTAGAATTATGGTGGTTAACCAAAGATAACAAAATAAAACATAAAACAAAAATAATTACAAATTGTTAAAACTAAAATTAACTAAAGTAATAATCAAAGTAAAAACATTCCCCGGCAACGGCGCCAAAAACTTGTTCGCTCAAAATATAGTGTACCGCAAGAGCACGGGTCGCGTACAAGTAATAAAGTGGACTTTTTGAGTCCGGGTTGTCGATCCCACGAGGAATGTATACTCAATTACATTTTAATTAATTTAATCTTAACAAATAAAACACACAATTAAAGATGGATTTTGGAAAATAACTAAAAATCTACTAAAGATGGAAATATAAAAAACACTTGAAAATCTTTGAGGAAAACGTGATTGGGATTCATGGTTTCATTTAACCATCGCCTAATTAATTTCACAACACGCAAATTAACAAATTACTCATTTACAATGTTAGACCTAATTTTTCAAGTTTAGCTAATTACCTCTCTCGAGTGAAATTAACCATAATCAATTGATTTAACCTACTATATCTCTATGTCGATTAAAGCCCAATCAATTGCATTAACTCTTTGTGAAAATAGCTCAATGGATCATCTAGAGTTTAAGGTATATCTCTATCCTTAACAAGAACCTAGAGTATTTGTCATTTGGTCTAAAATGCACAATATCTCTCGATTATCATACACTTCACAAAACATATATTTGGTGATCAATCAAACACATGGAATAATCTCAATAACAAATACACATGAAATAAGCATTTAATCATCAAATAGCAAATATTAAAACTAATTCAAGCTAGGTTAAATTACTACCATAAATCCCAACACAATAAATTAGCTCATGTTATATAAATGATACAAATGAGAATATTTATAACAATACATTGCAAGTTTGACAAAATAATGGAGAAAATAAAAAGTTATAGATAAAACCCTTTGTTTTGAAGCTTTAGATGGATTCTCCTTTCTCTTGATTTGCTCCCCAAGATTTATCAAATAGTTGAAAAGAGAATAACATGAAAATTAAAAGAAAGAGAAAATGAAAAAAAAAAAAAAGAAGAAGAAGAAGAAGAGGAATCGGACCAGCAGAAGCAAGAAGACAGGAAGAAGACCCAGCTGCTGTCCAAAATCAGATTTTTATGCCAAAGTTTAGAGAAATTGCACCCTTGGTCCTTGAAGGTTTGAAACTTGAGCAAAATAGTCCCAAATACTAGTTTTTCTCTTAATTGATGTGTTCAAGCACAAATATCTGTGGAAAAGTGATAAAACAGATTTTAAAATGTTTCCAAGTCCCTCAACTTTTATTTTGCAGCCCAAGTCCTCAACTTCTGGCACTTGTGCACTTTGGTCCCCAACTTCATCTTTTTGTATGGGATCGATCCATTTTCACTCAAATTCATAAATTAAGCAATAATTTTGCTTTCTCTTGTGGTTCTATCCTTGAATTTGAGTAGTAGACCTTGGTCCTCAACTTTTTGGGATGTTGCAATTGAGTCCTCAAACTTTTGATTTCTTTCAATTTGGTCCTTGAACGTCAAATTTGCTCCTCTTTACGCTCAATTGCTCTCCAATCTTATCCATTTTCTTTTTAATTGAGGTTGTACCTAATTGTACAAGATAAACACAATTTATAAGTAGAAATTTGCTCATTTTGTCAATTAAAGTGTTAATTTAGGAACTAAATAAGTGTGTAAAAGACACTTATCAGTCATTTATCAAATGTTATGATTTTAAGGCTTATTTTTCAAAATATTATAGTTGATGAGGCTTTTTTTAGGTATTTCCCTTATTAAAATGTTAATGAGTTCAGTCTGCTTTTTCATAAATTGCCTTTAATTAAAGAAGAATTCTAAAGTTTTTTTTTTTTAAATGCATTGGGGGAGCATAGGGGAGGGAAAGGATTATAAGGGAGGAGAATGACCGAGTGAGATTCGAACTCTGAATATAATATATGCACTCAGACATCTTGATAATTTAGGACAACCTCGAATACAAGAAGAATTCTAAAGCTGGTTTTCTATAAATTACTAGTCTTGTATGAACCAAATTTGGTCAAAGTATGATTTTAGAAGATACTACATTATTTAACGGTCAGCTGACTGCTCCATAGTTGAAAAATTAAAGAAAAAATAGTAATAAGGCTGGTTCACAATTAGACATACTTCAACGAGGAATTATCAAACTTAAGTTGGTAAACCTTTGAAACTTCTAACCGCATGGAAACGCTTTGCTATGATGACTTGTAAGAAATAAGATGTATTGAAGATACACTGCATTTTAATTAGAATTTTTCTACTCGTACAGCCTAAAGTCCCGTCTCCCTTACTGCATGTCAAAAAATCGTGATATTTTGTATGTCAACTTACCGTGAGATATTGAAAACAAAAAAATCAAACTTTTACGAACTTTTACCTAGGCTACAGACTTTTATTTTCAGTTTTTTCTACCGCCTCTCCGTTCTTTCTTTCTGAACACAAAACCCATTGAACAAATGAGATTTGTTTACGAGAAAATAAATTTTCATTCTCTTTATCGCCTCCCTGCTTCAGCAAACTGGTAGATTTTTCGTCAATTTATGCTAAGTCCGCAGGTGCCTCGTGATTTGCATCGGCGCCTCAGTTCGAAGTTGTTTCGTAAATCTGACTTGGTGCTTCATTTCCGTCATCTTTATTAGAATACCCCGAATCAACAAATCATAGCTTTGTCCACAATTGCTTTGTGAATCTTCATCGACGTGTTGTTCTATAAATCTGACTTGGTGCTTCATTCGTTGGGCCATTTCTAAATGTCTGAACCGAGTAATGAACTTTGAAATTATCCAAACCAGTGTGTATTTATTTAAGCATTATAGTATTGGAAAAAAATAATGGATATGGGTCCTTCCTTACCATTCCCATTTTTGGCATTCCAAAATTATCCGATTGTTCCTAAATTTACCAAACCAGTGTGTGTCTTTGAGAATGATGGTAGTATAAAAATGAATTTGGGTCCATTATCATGTTATCTTTTTTTTAATCACATTCTCGTTTTTTGGCAACACAAAAATGATCCGATTGTTTCAAAATTCTCCAACTAGTTTGTATGTGTTTGAGAATGACGGTAGTAAAAAAAAAGGAGTTGGGTCCTTTTATCACATTCTCGTATTTGCTATTTCAAATATTATCTCATTGTTTCAAACCATGTTGACAGTATGTTGACAACTTGTTGGTTATTTTTTTGTTAATTTCATACTTATTCAAAAATTGATCAATTTTTGTAGAAGATCCCATTTCAGGTTCCAACGATGAGAGATAGGAGTTTCTTAGCTTCAGATGTTGAATGCTTGGATGATATTGTTTTAGAGCTTGAGAATTGCGATAATGTGATAGAGTTTGAGAATTGCTTAGGGTCGAACGATGTTTTGGTTAATGAGCAGAATGATGACGTACCTAAGGTTAGGATGAAGTTTAAGGACGTTGATGAAGCATTTGAATTTTACAAGAAATATGCATACCGTGTGGGTTTCCCAATCAGAAAACGTAATTCAAGAAAGGGGAGTGACAGACGCATTAGAAATGTGGCCTTTACATGTAGTCAAGAAGGCCGAAGAACAAGTACAACGAGCTGTTCATTGAAGCCTCGAGCGACAATTCAAACTGGGTGCAAAGCTAGGATGAATGCAGTCGGCTATCAGGTCCCTCAACCGCCTCCTTCTTCCTTCTCTGGAGATTGTGTACGAACGGGTTGTGTAAAATCACGACTTGGTGCACAACTGGTTCGTCGCCGTCTGCACTGCTTCCCTTCTACCATGTCTCCACCGTGGTTATTTCCAACACGTCTCCACCGTTCACTATTCACTCCGTTGCCTTTGATTTGTAACCCCCCCAGGAAAGATGACTTCTACGGTTGGGTTAAAGAGGAATTTGGTTAATATAGAGTTTTCTAACAGACGAGTTGGGTAAAAGAGGGATTCAGGTGAAAGAGGTTTAAATGGGGGCAGATATGTCTTTTTATTTGGCATGCGGTATGAGAGGCGGGACCTTGGGCTGTACAAGTAGAAAAATTGTTTTAATTATACTATTGCCTCCAATCTTAGTCCCATTTGATAGAGATTAAAATAATATTTTAACGATTTTTGATAAAAATTGATGAGATGTGTTATTAATAAGTTGTGGATCACATGAAATATATGGTTGTGATTCATTGTTGATTTCGACTTTGATAAAAATCTAATTTTTAATATATACCAAAGAGGCTTTTAATAGTTTTTTACATTTATGAACTTAATTTTTTCATCACATTCCTATCATTAACATTCTAACAATTAGCAAGTTTTGTCCTTAATGAATTTTTATACCAAAATTTTATCATTGAGCTTTAAAACGATGATGAGATAAATAAATCTTTTTATTCCCTCTGAACGAAAATTTTGACTGAAATCGATAGCACAGGCAAGATGTCAAGATAATTAAAATACTCAAAATAAGAATATAATGAAAAAAAAGTTGGGGCATAATTGTGATAATAATTAAGCCCATGTTTGATACAAATTATAATTTAAAATTTAATCTAATTCATAGTTGGAAATCAATTTCAATCACATATTTCTTGAGACACACACATTTTCAACTATATATCTCATCAATTATTATCAAAATTTAGTAAAATTATGATTTTTATCTCCAACAAATAAGAGGTAAAAGTTATGAACATTTCATGCCATTAACCTCTATTTGGTAAAAGTTTTTTGTTTATAAACAAATATTTTATTGATTTCGAGATAAATACTACGTGATTGAAAAGTAATTTGAAAATATGTGTATGATTAAAAAATAATTTTTAGAAATGTGGTGTTTTTAAAACAAATTACCAAATAGAGGCCAAAAAAAATGTGTATAAAACAAAATATCCCAAGAACCAAACTCAACCATGGTTTCTTCTTATCATGAAGCCAACACGTAACTCCTCGAAACGTGTTCAACACTAACATCAATGGTTCATTCCCACAGATAAATTGATTCATCATTTGTCATCTCTCTCTAAAGTTCTTCATTATCTATTTTTAAACCCCTCAATTCTATTAAATATTCCTAAACAAAACTCTCTCTCTTTTCAATTTCTTGGGTTTTTTATTATTGTTATGGAGCATCGCACGTTAGAAATTAACTCTTTATCTGGTAAAGATCTCAACAAGGTGAACCTCATAACTAAGATGGCCGTGTACGCGGTGGTTTCAATCTCTGGTAGGGACAAAAAACTGAAGCAGACGACGAAGACGCCTGTGGATAGAGACGGCGACACCAACCCCGCATGGAATTCTCCTATGAAGTTCATTGTTGATGAGACGGCAGTCTCTCAGAACCTTCTGACTCTTGATTTCAAGCTTGTTTGTGAGCGTGCGTTAGGCGATAAAGATATTGGCGAAGTCCATGTCCCGATCAACGACCTTCTTGAGTCTCCGGCCGCCGTCGGTAATTATGGACATCAGCAGCGATTTGTGAGTTACCAAGTGAGGAAACCTAATGGCCAACCTAAAGGTCAAATCACTTTTTTATGTAAGTTCACAGGTACAGAGGCGGCTCCACCAGTACCGGTTCCTGGCGCCGCTGAATTTGATGAGGAACCTGTTACAGAATATCCAGTTGTAGGGCCCAGCTTTGCGTATTCTCCTCCATCCCCAGGAGGAGTATATCCTCCTTATCCGTTTGACCAGGCTACAGAGCTGTACCCACCACCACAATCACCTGGCGGATATCCTACGCCGCCACCCGGTTACGGGTACCCACCACCACTATCTTATGGCGTATATCCACCTCCACCACCACCAGAATATGGATATCCACCACATTCCGGGACCGAGTGGAACAAGGACCACCAAAAGCCAGGTGGATATATTGGCTTTGAACACAAATGCAATAGTTCCAACTGGGGTTGATAACTACGGCACAGGTGCTGTGATTAGGGACCCTAGTGTTGGAGAGTGAGTCGAGGAAGGAGGTTGGTTATCCTTGAGTCGAATTCCGTAGATGGTAACCTTCACTGAGTTAAATTTGGACGAATTTTCAATTTTGTATGATTACTCTATATATACCATTGGTAATAATATCATAATAAATACTATATCCCCTAATTACTCTCATAATCCTTTCCATAAACGAAAATGACATTTAAATAACTGAATTTGAATATGAAAATTGATCTTCAATGATTTGTTGGGTTTGTCTCCAAAATCAAAGTCACTTTATGAGCGATGAATTGGTTTTTTTAATGTTTATGAAAGTTGTGCAAATTAGGAGTCGGAGTCCCCTGTGAAAGGAACGGAGTTGGGTCCTACGCCTAAATCGGATGGTGACTAGATTCATTCCGTAGCACGGTATTCTGTAACAGCAAAAACAAAGACTCTCACTACCGGATCAACAGGAGATCCCGCATTTCAATCTGAGAAAGAAAGAGAGTCTCTCCCTAAAGTCTCATCTCACGGACACATCTTGACTATGAAAAGCAGAGAGATAGATCAGGCCTAAAAGCTGCCATTTCTATTCAATACGATACCACCTTCCTTCCCACTTGAAATGGATTCAACAAAAGCTTCTTTCCTCTCGTGTTATGTTGAAATGTGTCACTCAGTTAAATTAAAGTTTACCTTACCGTGATATTAAATTTTGAATGAATATGAATACCACACGTATGCTGTATGATTATGAAAAAGATTAAATTCACCTCCACCTATTGACGGATCTTGACGAGTGAGGTATAAAGATTAAATTCACAAGTGATTAGAGATTGAGTGACGTCGTGTTTGTTGGACTAGTGAGTATAATAACCTAAAATAACATTTAGTCTTAAAGAAACCTAACCAGTAATAGCATCAGCTATAGATAGATTAAGGCACAAGTCAGTGGTATAAGTTAGTAAGAGATTACATTTAGTGTCTACAATGGATATGTTAAAATACATGTTAAAGGAATCCTTTTGTTTACAAATTAACTTCAATGTTAAATTTGGCTAGTGATTTAATTTGATGACATGACATCTTAACTTCTTTTCTTCTTTTTTCTTTAAATTTTTAATATTGATAAATAAAATATTTTTTTGTTGATTTCATATTATATAATTTAATGAGATTTTCAAAATGAGTACCATATTAATATATAAATTTTGCTATTTTAAAAATAAATATTTATCATATTCTTGAATTTAGTTAAAACTTAACTTGTTCATTATAGTAAAAATTAATAGTTAATTTTAATATGCATATGTGTAACTTTAACATGATTTGGCATTTAACATCTCACTTTTTACTTATGTGGCTAGCTATATTTAACTTGTCCAAGTAGATGGTAAGAAATTTCCACTTATTTGAGGGATTGTTGATTTGTTACAATTGGTTAGATACCTTTTTTTTTTTTTTCGAATTTGAATGTGATGTCATTTTCCCCTATTTTATGGAGTGGTTTCTTAATTTTTTAAGGAATTCAAAACGACTTAATATTAATCAATCATGTGAGTACAATCATAGTCCACAAACTTAACAAGGTTGGAACCTTCTCACAACACAAAAGCATTTCTAGAAGTCTTAGCCAATAACGTCAATTCATGAGCTACCTAATTGCTAGTCTCGAAGTATTTCGAATAAAGCAGTTCACCATCCGATCCATAAGTTGTCTGCAGTCCTCTGCTACGTTCAACACTGGAGAATAAGGCAAATGTTGGTTGATCGCTTGGACCGAGAGCAAGGAATCAGTTTTCAAAATATGTACTCATAGCCCAAGCTTGTTTGCAAATTCAAGCTCTTCTTGGAAAGCCAGTAACTCCTTTGAGTGTGGGGAGAAATTCTCATGCAAGCATTTGCCTAGCGAGCACATTACCTCAGCAAGATGTTACGGATGATGAACCCAATGCACCACCTCTAAGAAGGAGCGTATCATTCGATGGGACCTACCAATGTCTTCTGCTAGATGATGCCCTCGGTGGATTTGCAATGTTCAAATTTGGCGCCTTAAGAGCTAGTTGTGCAACTCCGAGTACTCCAAGAGTCTCTCACATTGGTGTTCTAATGGTGGTGCACTCCTACCATGAATCATACCATTTTGATTACTCTAGATTTGCCACGCAATCATACACACTTTCAAACTTGCCCACTTTAGCCTACTATTTGCAAACAATGTATAGTCCAAAAATTCATTCCATTTGAAACTCGTGGATCAGTTTTCTCGTGCAAGTGTAACTCCAGGTGGTGTGAGCTCGCTCACATCTTATCAAGGCACCGAGAGTTGTTTCATAGTCCGGATGACAAATAGCGCATAGCAAGTTAATAGGCACATGATTGCATCTCAAGTTGGCATAGGTAGTGAGGATGTTATTGAGCACTCGATGCATAAACACTCTTACCTTGGACGGGACATTCAAAGCCCATAAAAATTTCCATCATTTCTTAATTTGATCCATGTTTTTGTGCTTATTAGTTTTTGGTTGAATCATGTTATATTATAATGAAGATTTGAGAGTTATTAAATGTGTCTTTTCCTTGAGAGAGAAGAAGGGGGGGGTGGGGTGGAAGACATGTTTTTAAGCAAATATATCCACACTTCTTTGATGAGTTTTTAGACTCCATCTAGGAAGATCGATGAGAGTTAGAATTCTCCAACCATGTTTATTTATCATAAAAAGAAATAATACACAGAAGTGAACATAAACCTAACTTTTAAAAGAACGATGTGCAACAAATGAAAAGTAGAGATATTGAAAACAGTAAATAAGAGAGTAATACTCTCCGTAGATTGAGAAGAATGTAAATGCAAACTGCACAAAAGGGTTCTGAAGTTGGACAGTCCATATCTATTAATCTGCACAAGTACCCTAAGTCGATGATATAGATCATGTAGTCTATACTCCTAATGGTGCAGTTGATCCCAACCCTCAAATGAGCGAGTCAGCTACATGATTACCCTCATGATAGATATGAAATATGATGTCCCGATCAAAGTGAATGATGTATCTAGTCCGACAAAAAATTCCCTAAATCATTCATGGTCCTCCACCTCTAGTGATGCAGTGAATAACCACGACAAAATCAACCTCAACCTAAATGAATGTAATACGAGTCGACGGGCGAGAAATATGCCATCAAGAACAGAGCCACAAGAATAAGAAAGTCCCCATGGATGAGAACACCCTAATGCAATGTCCTCCATGGTCCTTAATGACGCCTTCACCACTAACAGCACCATCCTAAACACATCCATCAATGTTGATCTTGTATGATCTCACTGATGGAGTGCTCCAAAGAACTAAAATAAGGGGCGATGGGGGAGGGAGGACAATTGATATACCAAACAATGTGGGAGAGCCAGCAAAATGCTTTAGTTAAAGCATAGCTTTCCATTCTTTTTTTTTTTTTTTTTTTTTGCAAATGCCTGTTTTTCCCTTAAAGTTACCACCAGTCCCATGCAGAAGCACACATCCAGCAGTCGTAAAATCTGGAAAGTAAACCAAAAATGCCAATGGATGCAAATATAGATCTTGACTAACTAAAAATTGACATACTTGCACCACACTCACTTTACATTAGCAATCACGGGAAAATCAAGAAAATACATCATATATCTGGTAAACTAGGCTTTAGAAACGAAAGTGAGTAGATAGAAAATTCATCAGAGAGGATAATAGAACTTCTATACCTGCAGTTTTTGGAAAGGTGGATAGTTCAGAACTAAGTACAAATTTGTAATTGCAAATAACAAATAAAAAGTTCGGAAAGAAACCACAATTTTATCTTTCTGGGATTGACATTTACCTGAGGTAATCTTCTTCAGATGGACCTGTTTGTTGACAGCTACAAGCTTTCATTAAATTCCTAGAGCATCTGAGTTTCACCATAAAGATATATAATACCTGCTCGTCTGGTGGAGACAGTACGTCCAAAGCAAATTCAAATGGGTAAATGCTTCATATTAAAGCAACAATTTATAGCTTACTTGCATTCAAGACATTCTGTAGCCAACACTTTTTAAAGTTATGTGATGCTGCCTAGAATTGCATATATATATACCTAAAGTGTCCTATGTTTTAGCTATAAAAAGAAAATGAACTCAATTGTCATGAAAATGATAAATAAAGGCCATAACATGGCTGTGATTTGTATTTCAGCTGGAAACTTCAAATAGCTATGTTGTGCCCATCTAACATGCTGACTAGACTCGTAAGAATTGGTTATGATGTACACTATGATTCTTCCACCATACTACCAATCTTAGCCGAGTTTTCCAAGGACGGAATTCTGGAAAAGAATATCTACCCATGTCAATGAAAAGAAAATTATTGAGTCCATTAAAGGATGTGATTGGCATTTAGTATATTAACAATCACATACGTTCAGTTTTCTAAAAATCATGAAGCCCAAGAGTCAATCTTTACAAGCTTAAGGGCGCCGAAGCGAAGCTAAAGCGTTAAAAAACATTTTCAGTTCCTACATACTAGATTTAAACTTCACACAAACATTAGTGCATAAATTCTAAAAATAAATAAATAAATTCAAATGCAAGCCTTTTTGGTCAGCATAGCATCTTGACAGCTTTTTCCGCGCTTCAACAAAGCGGCTCGCACCTAGGCATGATTTTTAGAACACTGCTCACAATGCAGAAGTTAGTCGTTGAAGAAAGTAGCACCCAAAAAATTGAAGTTCTTACGCTAACACTCAAGGGCTTGATATTACTTTATATGCACGGTCCACTAAATTCAAGCATTAATTAGATACATAGTTTATTTTCCTATAACTACTTTCATTAACTACTCGATACAGATTTTGAAGGGGGTAGTCATGAAAACTAAATTTAACTCTATCTCTAGCTGGGCGCATAAACACTAACCCGCGGACACAATCCGACCCAACTCAAATCGGGTTGGGTTGGGTCGGTTTCAACTTACCTACGGTTTGGGTCGGGTTCACGGTTTAAAGTTCCCAAACCAATCAAACCCAAAAGATAAAACCCTATGTATATAATGGCAGCAAAAGTATATTCTGTAAGAGCACTGAGCAACGGAGGTGCAGATGTTCAAGGAATTTCTTTGAAGAGGTTGGATTTGGAGGAGAAGAGACAAAGGGTGGTGCAGGAAGATCACCAAATCTGCTTATAGCTACATCTATAAGGTTTAATCCGTGGATATATATATATATATATAAGCTTGGTCGTTGTGGGTGGCGGAGATGACATAATGGACCTGAATCGCATAGCCTCTTATACAGGAGATTTGCAGAAACCTGATTTAGGTGTCCTTTTGCAGGGAGGGTAAACATTGCAGATTCAAATGATAGGTTAGGATAGGAAAAAAATTGCAGAAAAATGGACACAAACCGATCGGCTTCAGAAAAATAAAATATTGAGTGTTTTCGGGTCGGGTCAGTTTTTGGCCAAAATTGACCCAACCCGAACTTTGCCCAGCCCTAACTCTATCCTTTAAGATGGTTCTGTACTTAGTCAATCTTGAAAACTATAAGTCGTGTGAAGTTTCTCAAGTCAATACTTCATCAGGATTTGAGCATAGCAACAATGGAAACACAATAAGCCATTCAAAACCAGGACTCGTCGATAGTATTAATAACAATGATAACTACACTTTTCCCAGTTCATCACCGCTAAGATGTTTATAGAATAAAATGTTAATAACCAACTAAACTAAAACAAAGCTTAATGAGACTTGAAGATCATTGTCCTAGCTCAACTACGATCTTCATTCAATGTTACAGTATCTAAGTAAATAAAAGAATAGACAGTGTTTCGCCATTGAAAAATACGTAACTTCAAGACAATGTGACGAGAAAATGGATATAACATTAAGGAATATTGTAACTAGTAGCAAATTATAACTTAATTTAGACTATGTCACAGGACAATTACCATAAATGAATAGAATACAAGAACTCCAAGACAATGAGAATAATAACAGGATAATAAATGATAGGTACTACAACTAAAAGCCCACAAAAATGTCTGAGGTGAAAAGGGATCCCTATTTTTGGATTTTCAAACGTACTCAAGAAGATGATACCTTCACAGCTTTGAATGCAGGGTGGAGCAAACCGTGCTCGTCTCTCACGTCAAGAGGATTACTAGTCTCATTCCGGGTTCTCTTCACTCTCCTACTGGCAAGTGTTTTATGGGTGAATCCGTACATCTGCAGAATCTGATTATCGCCAAAGTTAAATGCACGATCCATCTGCTTCAAGCACTTCTCCACTGGATAATCACCAAACTTCCCACAGGGTTTGCAACCCACAAAGTGAGTCACGAGTGGCCAACGATGATCACCAAGACCCGGATGGTAATTTTCAATCATCTCCTCATACTTGTCGACTAGGATTCCCCAATAACCATGCAAATAATAAGCATTCTCGATATAAACCTTATCGCCCCACTTATCCTTTTGTGTTGCAAGTATGTACACCATAGCCGACTGATCATCAGCTTCAAAGACTGGACGATCTTTAAGCTCCCGAGTCAAAAGCTTGCCAGCTTCCTCCCTAACCGTCCCTTTCGGCCCCATTGGTGCCCACGTATCAAGGATATCTAAAGACCATTGACAGTTCCTCAACAAGAAGCTCCCAGTATTCAACCCAATCCAATTCTTCTGATCATACACCATCTCGTTCCACCCGTGCATCACAAAATTATGATCCTTATACCTATCCCACGGCACCTCAAACGCCATATCAGTAAACATAGCATCACTATCCATCCACCACAAAAATTCTACTTCAGGATGTGACAATAACAGCTTCCTTATTAAAGGCAATTTCGCCCAAAACCCAGCCATTTCAGCATCAAGCAAAGCCATATTGTAAAAAACCTCAATCCCATGTAGCCTACAGTAATCGATCTTATTCTTTATAGATTTCAACAAGTAATGATCACCAACCGGATTCTCACAAGGCTTCGGGGATGACCCGGTAACCAACAAAACTCTAGGCTTTTTAGGAGCAATGAAATTCGGAAAATTGGGGTTCCTTTTCAGCCATTCAGCTCTTTGTTGATCCCAATCTGATATCTTTGGGCCAAGACTATAAGGCAGGGAGGGATCCCTCTTAAATTCTACGGTTCCATCATCTTCATCCTTCAATATCTTCCTTATATCAAATTCTGCATAATTATTACTGCCATTTTCCGAAGCATCAGTCGACAAACTAGATTTTTGCTGTCTTTGAGCAGCCGTTGCCTCTTCCAGCACACGACGTGGCTCGGCCCGCCTACGAATGTATGAAAATGTCTCTCGGATCTCATCCAGGTCTTTCTCTGGCGTACCAAATTTTCCAGCGCCCAGATTTCCTCGCAAAACGACTACCGTAAGCAAAAGACAGAAGAGCGTCAGCTTCCCATTACGCATAAGCCTCTGGGTTTGCCGCCTACGGCGGGGGCTCAAGAATCGATCCAACATTATGCTCAATCGGGACTAAAATGGGTTCAAAAAAAGGATTCTTGGAGCGAAAATAGGATCTAAAAAAGAGGGGGATTTTGAAGTTTATCACTAAAAATGAAATGGGTTTTTTGAATAGTGAAATTGGGAGAAGAAGAAGAAAGTGGGATACGGCGAGAAGGTGAAAAATTTGTTCTCGGACAGCGAATTATCATTTGTAATTAGTTATGAGGATGAGGTGATTACGCGTAGTAAAGTGATAGTTTTGTTTAATGTGGGCCCATGATTTGGGTGTTAGCTTTGGACATGTTTGGACAGGGACAAAAATTGGGATCCTAAGTTCTCAACCTAGTCCTAGTATTTAGGTCTCAATTAGTTTTTGTCACAAAGTCTCGTTACATTTGTGTCAAGATAAGTTCTTGTTTGTTAATGAGGAAAAAAAGGGTAACTGGCGTAATCGATCCTTATATTTCACACTTTGTGTAAAATTCATCAATACGTTTGATTTTTTGACAATTCACCCTTATCTTCAACTTTTTTTTACTAAAAGCATCGTTGTCGTCTAATTTCATCCAAAAATCCGTTAGTTGACCTAAAATTCACCTACTAACTATTTTAATGAAGGGCAAACAAGTCATTTCATACTATTTAATTTAAAATGATGAGAAAGAAAAAGAAAAAAAATGACATTGTTCATGTTCTTTCCCACTTCATTCCCACCAACCATCTCCATAGGTTTGTATGCATCATTTTACGCCTCTGATAAGAAGATTGAGGGTTGCATGACTGAGATAGGCGTTCCTCTTACCAAAGAGCTTGGTTTCATCAGATAATGCTACTAGAATTCCAAGATTTTTCCCCAGTTTTTAGTACAACATAGTTTCTACTATGACCTTAGTCGAAATTGGTTGATTTCTATTTCTTGGGGCTACACCGTGTAATTAAACCCAACCTTATTGACAGCAATGATTTGAGCACACCACTGTAGACATTTCTAACATGGAAATCTTGGGATGAGGAACCCTTCACATTTGATACTCAAGCTATGAACTTAAAACCATTTCAAAGGCCAATTATCTACTGTTACGATGGAATGGAAAACCTCAGAAATGGACAGACTTGACATCGTTCAACAAGCCTGTTTATGAGACTATGAGAAAATAATGTGACAATAAAGATTATGCCTCTGCTTATGCTGTTGGATTGGGATTGCCGGATGGGGAATGAGGGTGGGAAATTGAGGGGTGGGAATGGACTACGGAAGAAAATGAATAGTGTCAAAACTTTTTTTTTTCTTATTTTTGTTTATTTTTTCTTTTACATAATTTTAAATTAGATAATATGAATGGCTTATTTGTCCTTCATTAAAATAGTCAATAAGTAATTTTTTGGTCAACTAACGAATTTTTGGAAGGGTTGATATGGTAAAGATGCTTTCAGCAAAAAAAAGTTGAAGGTCAGGATGAATTTGTCAAAAAAATCAAACGTAAGGACAAATTCCATAAGAAGTGCATTATATGTAGGGACCAATTGTATTAATTACTCGGGAAAAAATGATTTTTATTGAATATTTGGTTGAAAAGTTGTTGAAAAATATAAAAAGTGATAGATCATATAGAAATGTGTTGTTGAAAATGACTTTGGAAAAAAATAGCAAAAATTCTCATTAGCAAACAGGGCCTACGTCTCTTTTTATTATCGTTTTTAACTCTTTTTTCTAAATTACTCAATTTTAACCACATTTTAACAATAAAGTATTTTACACAAAAACTCAAAAAATTTCTCTCATTTTCAACTACATAATATTACATCAATCACTATTCAAAACAATTTTTTTTCAAACAATGAGAAGAAACCAAAAGCTTAGGCTGCGTTCTTTTTGCTTTTTTCCAGCTGTCTTTTGTTTTTGAAAATGTAGAAAACGCGTTTTGTTGCAATGTTTATGAAAATGAAAATGAAAAACAGAAAATAGAAAACGCAGTTTTAACATTTTTTGCGTTTTCTTTACATATCTGAAAACGCGAAAAACGTGCGTTTTCACTTTTTTTTTTTAATTAAATTTCGCACACAACACTTTTTTCTCTTTTACAAATTATTATTTCTAATATTATTTATAAATAAAATTTATTTCCAGTAACTCAAAAAAATTATTTCTAGTATTATTTGCAGATTATCATTTCTAAAATTATTTATAATTAAATTTTTTTGTTTACAAATTATCATTTTTAGTATTATTTATATCTAAAGTTTATTTTCACAAAACTCTTGAAATTGTCTAAATAAGAACAATTTTCCTCATTTAAAAACCCTCGAAGTACAAAATATTTTTATTTTATTTTAAAGAGTCTATATAATAATAATTTTTTATAAAAAACACTATTTGTTTTACCTTTTTAAAATAAAGAATGAATTTGACTCTTCAAATTTAGAAAATCGAAACTCATAATAGCAAAACAAAATATAATTTTCTATGATCAAGATGGTTGTCTCAATTCACAAAACATCACTTCATAAATTTATTCACAAGCAATATAATTATAAGTACACAAAAAAGTTTTTTGTAAAATTTCAAACAGAACGTATTTTCCAACTTCTCATTTTTTAAAACAGTTTTCAAAAATAAAAAACCAAACGCATTTTCATCAATTTTGAAAATAGCACTATAAAGGAAAAATAGAAAATATTTTCGAAAATAAAAATAGAAAAGGGAAACGTAAAGAGAGTTTTTTAAGCCTTGATTTGTAGTGATTAAAATTCAAGTTTTAATTTAAGTTAAAATCAATAATTAATTTTAATCATATATTTTATATGACCCACAACTTTTCAACCGCACATATCATCAATTTTTTTTTTTTAAATCTACTAAAATCTGATTTTAATCTTCATCAAACAAGGGTTAAATTTGTTTATTTTCAACTTTTTATTAAAAATAAACTTTTTTTATTTATAAGTGAATTTACATTGATCCACTAACTTACTTTTTCTCTTTTTAAACAAAGTTATGTTTTTTTTTTTAAAAAATTTTTACGGCGTGCAAATATGTACGCCGTAAAAAATTTTTTTTTTTTTTTAAATTTTTACGGCGTGCGAATATGTACGCCGTAAAAAATTTTTTTTTTTTTTTTTAAATTTTTACGGCGTACGAATATGTACGCCGTAAATTTTTTTTTTTTTTTTTTAAATTTTTACGGCGTGCGAATATGTACGTCGTAAAATTTTTTTTTTTTTTTTAAAAATTTTTACGGCGTGCGAATATGTACGCCGTAAAAAATATAATTTTTTTTTTTTAAAATTTTTACGGCGTGCGAATATGTACGCCGTTAAAGGTGATAATAAATGAAATTTTACGGCGTGCTAATTATGCACGCCGTAAAAGATATTCCTTTACGGCATTCATTTTATGCACGCCGTAAATAATTAAGATTTACGGCGTGCCCTATATGCACGCCGTAAATTCATGTCGTAAAAGGTCACTTTTGTTGTAGTGTGAAAAATATTTATTTTAAAATTTCTTTACTTATGTTACTATGTGATTAGTACAATTTTCTACTTATGTTGGTAATCAAAGGTGAATAAATGTGAATTCAAGTTTATTTTTACTTGTGTGTTTATTTGGTTATTTTAGGTTAAAATCCCAATTTAAAAGAGAATAGAGCAAAATGAGGAAGTTACATGTAGAGTATGTAAAGAAATTAGTACAAAAATTTTGGTATGGATATCTACATGGAACCCATAAGCCTATGTTTGATTACAAATGTGGAAAAGAAAATATTTTCCAACTTTGTGAAAAAAGATTTTCTTATCAAAAGGGTAAACTGTTTGCAACCCGTAATGTAGAAAAAAATCCATATTGTGGGTTGCAAACTGTTTGTCGTGAGTACACCGCAGGTTTACTACCAGAGGTCTGTTCAGAGTAAATTGTTTCAGTTTCTTTTAGTTTTGTTTTCGAGTTCAACTTCGATGAGACTAGTATATAGAGGCAAAGCTATGGGGCAAGGGGTGACCGCCCGTCCAATATTTTCTACTATTCCAGTCACTCCCAACTAGTTTGTAGTGTAATTTTAATTTTCGCCCCCATAAGATTTTCAGTTTTTCGACTTCAACTTTCTCCATCTGCTATCATAATTCTTGCCTCTACATGATTGCAACTTATATACACATATGTACACTGTACAACATAAGAAAGAATAAATTTTGGGTAATTGGGTTGGGGTTTAGAAGTTTTAGATTTAGGGATTTTTGCAACGATACCCATCCTTGAAACCATTTTTGGACAAATGTCATACCAAAAACTCAAATTATAAAATTATCATATTGATATAAACATATTGTAAAAATATCACCTACTTCAGATGATTTTTTTTTTTTTTTTTTTTTTAAAAAAAAACTCATTAAGTTTCATTCCCAATATTCAGTTACTGGTCTTTGTAAAGGACCAAAAAAATAGTTGATTCTGAATTTCAAAATAACAGATAAGATTAATAAAATCTCGAAACATTATGTTGACATATCCACTTTTGATACCACCACTTCACAGAATCGTATATTTCGATTAAAAGCCGATCATAAGTGCATATACACCGGATTTTTGATTCTCGTGGTCACTGCAATAGGCCAAGATTCGTAAATTATTGAAATAAATACGATGTGTCATCTGTAATTTGGGAATAGATTGAAACAAAGCCTATATATAAAAAATGATGGTAACAAGATGAAACAAGCATCCTTATCATTTTACAATGCAAATTATGCTATTGTCATGAGCAGTTGGTTTGATTGATGCGAGCTTCTTCTCAATATCAAACTTCTCAACACAAAACTGATGCACTGGGAGTTAGTATTCTATCCATGTTTATATACAACATTATACGTTGTTCCCTGAACGTGCTCATACAAGAATTGTCGGGTGTAGGGGCAGTGATTTTAATTCTTGGTACTGAAACTTGAAACTGGTTATTCGAGTTCAACAAAGACAGAGTTCTCTACCAGGTCAGTCAATGAATTTTACTTAAGAGTTTCAATATGTATGTACTTATTTTATTTACTTCATTCGTAAATTTAATTGAATCCTCGCAGAGACGAGTTTATGAATTGATTTCTTGTATCAGATCGTGGACATTGTTCCCGTGTTTTTGTATATCGTAGGTAAATGGGATGAATTATCAATCAGATATGTTATTACTCAATTCGCGGAATAACTGTAGTTATTCCGATATGTGATGATGCTTCTCTTCAATTTTATTTGGAACTCAAGAAGAAATTGATAAGCAACGGTTTACAATTTGTGTTGATGTTGATGTTTTGAACCGTGTTTCGGCTGCTAAATACTCTCATGCCAGGTTGGATACAGACTATGATAACAACACATATAATGAAGTGAGTCAAATATCCAACAGTGATGAAATGGTTCAGTTAGCTTTGATGTGATACAAGAAAACCCTTCCATATCAGATATGAGAATGGAATTGGCGTTGTGTCTTGTAATAAAAAAATAAAAAATAAAAAAAGCCAAATGCTGTAGAAGTTAAAATGGGTAGTCTATTCAATAAAAAAGATTTGGTAGTAACTAGCGTCTCCCTGTTTGTGATAAAATACCATTTTCAATTTAATGTTCATGCCGATGGTTTCAATTGGATCACATTCCATGTCCGCGTGTAGTGGCTGTGATTCGTAGAAGAAATTATTGCTTATCAGATTAATTGGAATTGTATTTCAAACTCTATTTACACTGTAATTACTATTAATCGGTGTGTAAAAGTAGCTGGTGTAAAGGGGAAGAATAAACTTCAGCAGATATCGATTGTGAAACATCACTTGACAGCAACTAATATTGATAGATGGCAATTTTATGAGATCAAGTTGATGGTTTGTTCTTAAATATTTATGATCTACATTTCAGAGAAGACCATACATTATTCTATTAAAAAATATCAATGGTTCCAATAACTCCATGGAAACAACAAAACGAACAATAGTCAGTCAATAGAATTGTGAAACTCACATCGCAACTTGGATTTACAAACGGTTTCCATCAAAATAAGTAGATCTAAGCATTTTTTCCTGTTCATCTGTAAGTTGCTACCTCAGAGTAACTGCGATAAGATCTTATGGCTTCATGTTGACCTTACCCTGGAACCAATCATTCGGGTTCACCTTGAATTCCAATTGCTCTATATATGAGAGGGGGAGGGGGAGGGGGAGGGGGGGAGGGAATTTGAGTTCCTTATGTAGAAAACACAATAACATATATATCCTTATATATGTTCTACAAATAAACTAAGAGAAAGAAGAAAGAATAGAAGAAGAGAAAGAGAGAAGAGACAACCCTAAAACCACACCATTCATTATAATACTCAATCCTATATATACATACAAAACAAAAGCATATGCTTAGAATATTCTAAAGCATATAAAGCATATTCTAAGCATATTCTAAGCATATTCAAAAGCATATTCTACATATAAAGCATATTCTAAAATGTGCTAATTATTCTAACATCCCCCCGCAAACTCACGATGCTATAGCATGAAGCAACAAGAGTTTGTCAAGTAAGAATCGGAAGCGAGAAGTCGGATGAGACTTGGTGAAGAAGTCTGCAAGCTGCAATGATGAAGAGACAAAAGGTAAGGCAATAGTCCCATGCTGAAGATGATGACGAACAAGGTGACAATCAATTTCAATGTGCTTCGTGCGCTCATGGAACACTGAATTATGTGAGATCTGGATGGCACTCTTGTTATCACAATACATAGAGGTGGGAGATGAAATAGAAACACCCATATCTGCAAGTAGCCAACGTAACCACACAATCTCAGTAGTAGTGGAGGCCATAGCGCGATATTCTGCTTCAGTTGATGAGCGAGAAACTACTGTCTGCTTCTTACTTTTCCATGAGATAAGAGAGTCACCCAAAAATACACAGTAGCCAGTAGTGGACTTACGATCAGTTGGGTTCCCAGCCCAATCTGCATCAGAGTAAGCTCGAAGCTCTAAGGAGGAGGTCGATGGGAATAAAATACTCTGAAAGCAAGAGCCACGAATATAGCGCAAGATTCTAACAACCGCTGCCCAGTGAACCATGGTAGGTGCTGAAACAAACTGACTGACAACATGCACAGCATAAGCAATGTCTGGCCTAGTAATGGTAAGATAAACAAGGGAACCAACAATAGTACGATACAAAGTAGGATCAGACAGTGGTTCACCATCAGAAGATGAGTAACGAACATTAGCCTCAATAGGAGTATCAGCTGTTTTAGTATCAGTAAGACGAGCACGCTCAACGACATCTGCAGCATATTTAGACTGAGAGAGCATATAACCTCGAGGAGAAGAAGCAACCTCAATCCCCAGAAAGTAAGTTAAGGGACCCAAATCCTTCATTTCAAAAAGACGAGCCAATTCTGATTTTAAATTGGTTATCCCTACAACATCATCACCAGTAATGATCATGTCATCAACGTACAACAGAAGGAGAATACGACCAGTGGAAGTACATCTACAGAACAAAGCGGAATCATGATGGCTAGATGTAAAACCAAGAGAGAGCACAACTGTAGAAAACTTCTCAAACCAGGTACGAGGTGCTTGTTTGAGACCATATAGAGCTTTCTTAAGTTTGCAAACAAATCCAGGAGAATGAGGAACACCAGGTGGAGGAACCATATAAACATCTTCTTGAAGATTTCCATTCAAGAAGGCATTTTTAACATCCATTTGAGAGAGACTCCACTGACGAATAGAAGCAACCGCAATAAGTGTACGTACAGTAGTCATTTTTGCAACAGGGGCAAATGTCTCCTCATAATCCAAGCCATACTGTTGAGAAAATCCCTTAGCAACCAATCGAGCCTTGTAACGCTCAACTGAACCATCAGATTTGGTCTTGATCTTATAGACCCAACGAGATCCAATAGCATGTTTTCCTGGTGGTAAAGAAACTAATTCCCAAGTGTCTGTCTTATGTAGAGCATTAAGTTCATCAGTCATAGCCTGTTGCCAAAGAGGATCTAAAGCTGCTTCTTTGTAAGAGGAAGGTTCAGAAAGCTTATGAATGGAAGACAAAAAACAACAAAAGGACTCAGAATAATAAGAATAATCAAACTCGGGTAAGTGAGCAGACTTACGTATACGTTGAGGATATCGAGGAGGAGGAGACTGCGAATCCTCAGCCTCAGACGGTGCTTGGGGATCCATAGGAGAAGGGAGGACATTCTGAGATGGCGCATGTGTACCTGTAGCAGATGACGAAGATGGAGAACAAATAGTAGGGACATATGTAGATGGTCTATCAATATCATCAGTGAAAGGATCAATACAAATGAGATCTGACGTGGTCATGTGAGAGGTATTATCTGTAATAGAAAAGAAGGGAATGTGTTCAAGAAACACAACATTACGAGAGACATATAACTTGTGATTGACAGGATCAAAACATCGATAACCTTTTTGTCCCTCACCATATCCTAAGAAGACACAAATAGCTGAGCGTGGAGTTAATTTACTACGTTCTGCCGTAGGACGAAGAACAAAACAAGTGCACCCAAAGACTTTTAAGAGAGAGTAATCAGGAGAATAACTAAACAAGGTTTGAAATGGTGACAAACCAGATAAATGAGAAGATGGTATCCTATTTATCAAATAGACAGCAGTGAGAACTGCCTCCCCCCAAAATTCACTAGGTACTTTGGCAGATAGGAGAAGGGAACGAGCAGTTTCAACAATGTGTCTATGCTTACGTTCAGCAACACCATTCTGTTGATGAGTATCAGTACAAGAAGTTTGATGAATTGTACCATCAAGAGCAAGCAACTCACGAAAATCATTAGAAACATATTCCCCACCCAAATCACATCGAAAACATTTAATGACAGCAGAATGTTGAGTTTTAATAAGTGCTCGAAACGAACGATAAATAGAAATAAAATCAGAACGTCGCTTCATAAGATATACCCAACAGTAACGACTATAATCATCAATAAAGGAAACATAATATCGGGATCCTCCTTTAGTAGAAACAGGAGCAGGGCCCCATACATCTGAGTGTACAAGATCAAATGATGCAATAGAAGAAGAAATACTACGAGGAAAAGGTAAAGCTGAAAATTTAGCAAGTTTGCATCCACTACAATCAGAAATATCATGAGGTTTTAAGTCTCCCAAACAACCTTTAGAAGCTAAAAATCTCAAACGACTAGCAGACACATGTCCTAGGCGAGAATGCCATAAATAGAAATTAGAAGAAGAAGAATTCAAATGGAAAGACGATAAATCAGTACTAGAGGCTGCAACATGCGCTGGTCTCAGATTATCTAGAACATAAAGTCCTCCTCTTTGCCTATGGCCGATCCCAATCAGCTTCTGAGACTGCGGATCCTGTACATAACAAGTAGTAGAAGTAAAGTGAACAGAATTACCAGAATCACATAATTGACCAACAGAAATAAGATTTAAAGTAAGGTCAGGAACACAATAGACATCTGATAAAGATAGATTAGAAGTATGAACAGAACCAACACCTTCTAAGGACAACGGGGTGCCATCAGCAGTCATAACAGGTGAAGATGACATAGAAGGATATAAATAATCAAAAAGTGATGAGTTAGGAGACATATGCTTAGAAGCACCCGAGTCAAAAATCCACGAGGAGGTTTTACCTGAGGAGTTCTGAGAGGACAAACCTACATGAGTAGAGGCTGACATGACATGTGACTGTGAGGCTAAAAACTTCTGAAACTGCTCACTAAGATCAGTCAATCGGGAATCAGATGAAGGCGGTGGACCAAGTATAGAGGAGCCAATAGGTGGAACAATCGCTGCTGTGTGGGCATTGGATCTATAAGACTGCTGGGACTTCAATAACTTAGGACATTGAGCCTTCCAATGTCCCTTTTGTCTACAAAAACTACAAACATCATTTGGGAACCGTGCATATCCTTTGGTTCGATTCTGTGTAGATGGTAAAGCTAAGACTGAAGTCCCAGAATGTGGAAGAGATACATCTTCAGTAAGAGATTTTAACCGTGTCTCCTCAGCAACAAGTTCACTAACAACTGAATCAACAGATGGAAGAGGAGTACGGTGCAAAATAGAACCTCTGAGTCCCTCAAAATCACTACGAAGTGCCATCAAAAACTGAACCAATCGTTGCTCCTCTCTATAAATAATATAATCCGCACTTGCTTTCAGACCTGCCGGTTCAGTAAGAGCTAACTCATCCCAAATTGATGTCATAGCAGTATAAAAATCCAGAATGCTCATATTCTTTTGTTGCAATGCTCGAATATCAATCTCTAACTGATATCGTTTTGCAAAACTAGATTTAGTGTACAAGTTCTGCAAATGGTCCCAAACCTCCTTTACCGTTTCATACTTAGCCAACTGTGTACCAATACTATGTTCTACAGAATTATTTATCCATGTATGAATTTTTGAATTATTTGAATCCCAGGTATCTAACAGAGTTGCATAATTTGCATCATTATTTTCCGGTTTCTCAACTATTCCACTGACATAACCCCACAATTTTTTACCCTTAAGAAAGTGTTTCATAACATGACTCCAGTAAGCATAGTTTTTACCATTCAAACGCACATTAATAGCCTGAAGAGAATCATCGGATGCCATTATAAGAGAGAAAACGATACTAACCAACAAAGTCAAGCAAAGCAGTGTGTAAAAAAGAATGGATAACTGCAAACCAACACCACAAGCAGATAGAGGATGAATAGTCGATCGCAAATCCGTCAACCGTGCCGCCAGGAACTGCCACACGCGCCCCCACGCGCCACCAGAAGGTCCGACTGCCTGACTCACGCGCCTCCTTACACCGGCGCGTGTACTCTCACGCGCCACTCCGGTCGACGCGGCTCCACCTGCAGATTCTGAATATGGTCTTAGATCACCGGAATTCCTACTGCAAGTGCCTCGAGATTCGTGAAATAGTACGGTTTAGAGTTTTTCGCGAAGAAGAAAAATGCACGTTGATTTCGTTTTTCGAAGGCAATGTGAATCAAATTTCTCTGATACCATGTAGAAAACACAATAACATATATATCCTTATATATGTTCTACAAATAAACTAAGAGAAAGAAGAAAGAATAGAAGAAGAGAAAGAGAGAAGAGACAAGCCTAAAACCACACCATTCATTATAATACTCAATCCTATATATACATACAAAACAAAAGCATATGCTTAGAATATTCTAAAGCATATAAAGCATATTCTAAGCATATTCTAAGCATATTCAAAAGCATATTCTACATATAAAGCATATTCTAAAATGTGCTAATTATTCTAACACCTTAAAAGGGGGAACACCAAAATGTAGCATTATAACAAGTCGGCCAGTCACGATGAAGTATCGAATTCCTCAGTAAGATGTCATTTTCTGAAGGTTATATTCATTTCATCCAACCTTTCCATTTTTCATATTCTGCCGCAGTTTAAAATAGAAGAGGGTACCATGATTAACATTCATTAAGAAAGAACCTTGTAGTTAAAACAATATGTTTGGGGACGGTACTGTCTACTGTGGCCACAAGTATCGGGTTTTAAAATATTTATCTAATAATACCGTTTACCTACTGCGTATATTAATCCAGATGCGATCATGCAAACCTCAAATTTGTGAAATTGCATTATTCGAAATCCAAGGCAACAAAACCGTACCTGACAACGTAACGGTACTTCTTTGGATATCATCCTTCTCGGAGGTGTGCAAACATCTTTGTAGTGTTGTCACGGTAGTCCTAAACATGCGACTTTCGGATTGAATTTGACCTCGGAGCTTGCCTTTTTCCCATATAGAAAAACTTGCCCATTCGCACAAAATCTGAATAATTCTTTTGCATGCGGGTGGCATATTTTAGGATATTTTTTGGGGTGTCAAATTTCAAATTGTGTGCAACTGGGATGGGTTTAGACCTAAATTCCACTTAAATTTATGGGTTAAGAAATTGAAGGCCAAGAAATCTAGAATTTCAAATTTTTAATGATTCAACTAAATAATAAATAAACAACTAAGTCCATTTCACAACAACCCAAAAAATGATAATTGATAAAGTCCTAACTATGAAAAAATCCCAAGTTTCCCAAATTAACTCTACTCCATTTTAGATGGAAATTTTCTTATAAACAATGGGTGGCAGTTGCTCCACCTTCAATTTCAGGTACTTAATATTTCGCCCCCGCAATTTGTAATTCCTAGCTCTGCCATTGCTCATATATGAGGTGCAATCAGTTCATTTATATTTATTAAACAATTGATCGATCATCAATTCTTATTAAAATATTAAAATAATAATGTAACAATACGAATAAAGAAATTATCAATATGAAAAAAGAAGAACCAACTAATGTAAATAAAATTAATGAGTAATTTTGATATTATTTTTATTCATGCTGGTAAAAAAAATATTTGGACAAAAAAATGTATTTACTCTACACAATATAAGTTTGAAAAATTGCATCGTTTAATTTATGTTTGAGCAATTGTTTAAAATATATATTGTCTATAACAACTTCCGCGTATCACACTGGTGCGGGCAACTACAAACTGTACAAACAATTTAGTATTTAAAGAGGTTTTTCAAAATTTGTGAAAATTCTAATTCATTTCTATTTTGAGCAATTGTTGACAGTTAATTTGTAATGTTAATCAAAGCAGATTTTGTATTCAGACATTTTTTATATATTTTGTAATGGTATATAAAGTAAATAAATAAATGATGGATCACAATATGTAGTTGTTGCAAATGAAAGTTTTTAAAATAACCAAAGAAATCCTAGTTTTTAAAATAACCAAAGAAATCCTATAGTAAATATAGAAAAAATAGCATTAAAATGTAAAAACTATAAGTAGTCCTATAATATTGAGTTTTGATTGGTATATTTTTTTGTCATTCTATTATCAGAATATTACTTTTTATATTGGATTAAGTACACAATTATACATATTTAGGATTGGAGTTTTTTTATAATCAGGTGATTTGTAACTAATTACACAAGTATAAAAATAATTTTCAAAATCAGTTTTTTTTAATCGGAATTAGGCTCTGTAATTAATTACAATTGTAAATTTATTTCAATTTGTAATTAGTTACAATTGTAATTTTAACTACAATTGCAATTAACCACCACCTCCGCCGCCGTTGAAAATACAATTGTAACTTTATTCCAATTTTTTAATTAATTACAATTGTAAATTTATTTCAATTTGTAATTAGTTGCAATTGTAATTTTAACTACAATTGCAATTAACCACCGCCACTACCGCTGTCGCCGCCACCACCACCATTGGAAATACAATTGTAACTTTATTTCAATTTGTAATTAGTTACAATTGTAATTAATTACCACCACCACCAAAAGCCACCACCACCTTCCCTTGATAGATTTGATCTTGACCAGACGCCGTGATTATGAGATTGCTTAGGTGACCCATCATTCCTCTATTAAGTTTGGAATCAATCTCCATATATTGTACAAAGTCGATGAATTTGTCGTCTGAAGTCGTCCTCATCAAGGGACCACCAGATCTAGTCCATGATTTGTGATCAATGAAATTATAAATAGCACACCGATGAGGCGGGCGTTGGAGTAATCAGAGTCATAAACAGCACACTGGCGGAAGTACTGATTGACTCGGGTTACATAGTGGTGAGTCTCTATCTGGCAAGTCATGTTATGGCTGTACAGGGAAAAATTGCAGATGTGCTGGTTCATATGCTTTATGGGCTTCAAAGACTACAACATCTGAGCGCCTTTGTCCAGCATGTGTTGCTCTATGGTCATTGGCTTTCTCGGCAGAATCTGCTCGTCGGCCTAAGTGCCTATCCCATTGATTACAACCATGAAAACAGGGAGGATCTGGGAGAAGGAGATAAGCATAAAGGGGTTTATACACCTAATTTTATAAAATAGTTTAAAATAATTTGATTTTAAAAATAAAACTAATTAAAGTCTTAATGAGCCTAATTATCCCTTTTACATTTATGTTTGAGGCCCAAGGTCATACTTTGGGACGACCTTTTCTATGGCCCGAGGTCACACTTTGGACTGATCTCATTTACAAAGATCAGCATAAATCCTGAGCTATGTAAAAAGCACGATTTAAATGATTGATATCAAGGTCGTGCGAATGGACAACCTATTCCTTCTCGATAAACCCAACCTTGTTGCCCGGCCTGTCTCTTAATATTCCCAATAATTATGGGATAAGGTCAACATATGAGTTGATCCATTCATAAGGGCGTCATGGTCTTGTTATGGGCCAACCCTAACCTTAAAACATGTTAATGTGTTAGGTCTTGAGCCTTACATCCTAGAAAATCAAGGTAACGATGTAATTAAATTCTCTTTACCTAAAAGAGAATCCAATTCACTTAAGGAGTATTCCTATATAAAGTAATTTATTTTAATTAAGAATTTTTTTCGTAATAAGATTATGAGACTTATTCTGAGTCTTATAAATGGGTCTCATTCGTTCATAATTAAGAACACACAATATTCATATTTTTAATAAGCTCTTGAATATTCTTTCTCTATTTTCTTCTCCTCCTTTAGAATACTAATTCTTACACCGGAGGGGCGACGAGGGCATCCCTCGTTGCCTTTTTTACAGGTTTCTTGAAGGCTTGGATCATCATCTCCAACAAAATATCAGCATTTGATTTTTTCCACGTCCACGTTAAGGTCAGAAAAATTACCGAAACAATTGACGTCTTCTGTGGGAAATCGATCAAAAAATCATGTTGTTCAAAGATCGATTTCTAACGAAATAGAACTTTTTAAGAGAATTGGAGATCTGGTGATAGATGAAAAAATATGGTATCAGTTACAATGAGTCGGCAGATCAAAAATAAAAGATCTGGAGATGCGTCTTCAGTCCGGGTTTTGATTTTTCGATCAACGATACCATTGGAGCTATTTTCTATCCATTGAAACCCCAAAAAATCCTAGGAAAAGATTTGGAAAAGAATATATCTTCCGACATCAGATGGGCAAAAGATCTTTGATCCGGCAGAAAAAATTGGAAACTCAAAGAGGCTTGCAATACTGGTAGAATCCATGAGTCCAACAAATTGAAGTCGGTTGACCCCTCAATGATGGAAAATTTAAGGGAAATTAGCAATATTTTCAAAGCTTCTTCTACTAATTTGAATAAGAACTCGATGTTTGGTTTAGTGTTTGCACGATCTCAACAACGGCACCGAAGGGGAAAGTACCATTTTTATTGGTCTCTTATGCTTGAATTTGGATTAACCTTGTGATTATTTGGAACTCATCATTGAATCTCGGTTATTATTCTCTTCTCCGATGAAGTTTTCGCATGTAACACGTTTAGTTTAATACCCCAATCCAATTCTAAGGAATATATTGACCATGTTTCTTTCGAAAGCCACCTCCAGCAAGTTACGAGGCTATCACTACCTCCAGCAAGTTGATTGAACCTCAAGAAATGATGACCGCACGAAGCAGGTCACCGTTTGCTATTGTTGACACCAGTTGGACTGTGGTACTCCAAGCTTCCCTTTGCATTAGCTGAAAATTGTCTAAACCTACACTCATTCCATGGCAATCAATTTTCCCATCCTTGATCTGCAGAAAAAAGATTAGGCACACATCGATTTGCTCAGATGATACGGGCTCTAAGGATGGATTGAATTTCAGTATGTTTGGAGTTCTATATATCGAGACTGTTGAAAATATTGTCTCATAACTGATTGAAAAATCTACACAATCAGCAATGTGATACACACTTTTTTTTCAATAAAATACATAAGCCAAAATACTCATTGCAATACGTAAAGAAGGGATTGGAGAAGATTGTTCGGCTGATTTTTCCAACCCATGATGGTCCTTAAAAAACATATCAGTCCTTTATTTGGGAGAGAGTGAGATAAGACTACCCTTAAAATGAAATTTTTTGCTAGAGTAACCTTGGTCGTCTGTTCCGATTGTTTAAAGACAAAATAATAAAAGGGGAATAAAACCATCTATTGTCACCATTGAGATCAAAACAAGGATGATCACCATCGAGATCCCTTTACTGGCTATACCATTCTCAAACTATTGAAACCAGGTGTACCCTAACCTTCTTCATTAATCCTTGCATAATGTTGATCATTTGTTAGAACTCCAAATTTTTGATATGTGATGATTACTAAATTAAGAGCTCATCAACTCTAAATATGATTAATGATCTTTATCAAATCTGAAGACTTGTGTGGTAAATTAAGATTATAGGTTGAACCAAATTTTCCAAAACATATGAGCAAAACATTAAGGGACTGACATGATATTTACAATTTAATGCTAGCTCTCCTACTTTTCGAAATATGGCATCTTTGTGAAAGTATTGAAAGCGTCATGATATGTGAACATGCTAATTTAATTAGTGATATCCGATTGTTATTTTGGTCTCGTCATTTACATGACCTCAATTATGATCTGATCAATAATGTATGAGTTGAACTCAATGTGAATTGCCTGTTGAATATGAAGTTATAGGATCTGTTCATATGGTGGTCTTCTGGTTCATGCTATTCTTGTTTATCTCCTTGACTGTTGTGGTCAATAACTGCTGCTTCTTTCAAATTTTTATTTGTATGCACCCTCTCTATCACTCTCTGAAAATTAACACCAGATGTTCTATCGTTATCCATAGGCAGCATAGAGGTACCCCTTTTAGATATATGTTGAAGTAACACAATATTAGAACTGTTCTTATCCATCCTTTCCTTGCTATGGCTTCGCTCTAGAATATGCAAATCGGTGGTACATAGGTTATGTTGTTCCATTATATCATCATCATTACCAACAAAAAAATCCATTGCCCTGTTCCGAGGGGTTAGTACCTGATTCGAAATTTACATTGAATTTGTCTACAGACTTGTTGTCCCAAAAATCTAGCACAAGATGTTCAAAAGACTTGGGAAGGCCATTGGTAGCTTTCCCCCTCTTGGTTGTCCCCAAGTGATTGTTCCTATAATTTCCATTCCTATCCAGAGACTTCCTTAGGCTTCCAAGTGTGGGGAAGTCATTAAGCCTAGAGTCTAATTTGTCTATTGTAGCGCCCCGAGTTCTAAATACCTGGTTCACCACGTCATCGTCTGATCTAACTTTTAAAATAATATTTTACCGGAAGAAATAACTGAAATTCATTTTTGACAACATTAAATAAACTGTAATGGTCGATAAAATCTAAAACCTTTATGAAACAATTCGAAATAATAAATCGAGCCATTAAAACAATTGGCAATGTCATAATTTCTCAAATAATTGAAAGTCTCAAAATTATCCAATGTTTGGAAATACGGATCATTAAAATAAGATTTTCAACCATTTAACAACTATTGCCACAATAATCCATCACTTGTCATCCTCTCCGAAATCTACAAATGTTGTTAAAATAGACATGAGCGTTTCATAGAAATACTCAGTAGACTCATCGCCAATTAATCAATCTACAATATAATTGAACACGTAAATGCAGACACTTTAGAAATCATAGGGTGTGGGTTTCTCTTCTCGTGCATTAAAGCACATGGCTTCTATTTGAAAATCATAGGCTCTTTAAAATCATAGGGTGTGGGTTGCTCTTTCTTCTCGTGCACATAAGGCACATAAGTTATGCATAACATCATCATTTATCTTGCAAGATATTCTCTTCTTTCTTTCTCATGCATAAAAGCATATAAGTTATGACAAGTATAACAACATAAATATTTCCGAAGAAATAAGTTCTCGTCTCTTTTCATAAAAATGACTTTCACATAAGTCACATACCATACACATTCACATGAAATCATAAGTTACATACCATACACAATTTTGGGGATTGAAATTGATGATTTGAAAGTTGAGGGACTAAAATGAATACTTTTAGAGTTGAGGGACTAAAATGTAAATTTTGGAAGTTGAGGGACTAAAATAAATACATTGAAAGTTGAGGGACTAAAATGTAAATTTTCAAAAACTTGGGTTGAAGCTCAAAACGAATATTAAACTATAGGGCCTGAAATAATTGGTTTTAAAAATGAGAGGGCAGATTAAAATCATTTAAAAACTTAAGGGGCTGAAATGATAAGTTTTAAAACTAAAAGGGCTGAAATAAATAACTTTGGAACTTGGGGACTCAAGTGCAGATTCTGAATATCAAAAATATTAAAAACAATTTCTTTACTCTCTCTCTCTCTCTCTCTCTCTCTCTCTCTCTCTCTCTCTCTCTCTCTCTCTCTCTCTCTCTCTCTCTCTCTCTCACGATCAGAGAGGGCGGAAGAGAGGAGTGGCGACCGACGGCGGAAATTAGGGGAAACCGGTGCTACAGCCGGCTGGGTGCCGGCGAAACGTCGCGCAGTGTGGCGCGCGAGCGGTGGGCAGGAAAAAGGGGTTAGATTTTAGGATCTAGGCGCGAGTTTGGGTGCGAGACCGGATCTAAAAAGAGGCTTGAGTCGCGATTATGGCTGCGAAATCCCGCGGCAATTCCGGTCTAGGGATGAGGTAGGTATTTGGGCTTCTATTTCTGGGTTTTGGGTTTGTTTTATGGGGCTGATTGATGGGGATTTTGAGGAGGCAGTGGAGGTGTGTTATGGCTCCGGTGGTGTTCGATGGAGGTTGTGATGCGAACCCCTTCGGTGTATTAATAGAAAATTCCCACAACAATTTAATACAAAACCCAAAAAAGCTAAAGTGGTAAATAAAGCGATAAACACCTTAACCCAAGTTTAAATCTAACCCAAAATTCAAGGATTAACTAACCCTAACCCAATGGGTATCAACTAAACAAATTTCAATGTGGCGGAAAATAAACAACAATACAAGAATAATAATACTCAAGCAAAGTTGATTAACTTCCAAGAAAAATACAAGAACAAAGGAAGGGTTTTACCTCACCCAAAGGAGGAGCTTCTCTCAAGAGCTTTACATGAACAACCAAGTTATCTTACAAATGACAAAAAATGTGTATAAAAGGTACAAAATGGGCAAAATGTGTAAATTTCGGAAATTGCAACAAAACCCCGTTTTTGTGAAACGGGGTGTTTCGACCGAACCATTTTCGGTTGATCACATGGTCGACCGAAATGGGACTTTCGGTCAACCAAGCCTCAGCCGAACGCGACTGAGGCTGCCTTCAAAGATCTCTGCAGACTTTCGGTCGACCGGAATGACTTTTCGGTCGACCGAAATTGGCTGAGTCCAATTTCTTCTTCCTTTTGGCTCCAACTTGATTCTCAGCTTGCTTTTCTTGACTTTAATTACTTGTTTAGCCTCGAATCTTGAACCTCCTTGGCATCGGATCTCGTCATGGGTCCCATAGGCTTGCGCATCAAGGTTTGATTTTCTCGATTCTCATCATCCCCTCACTCTTGAAAAGGATTCGACCTCGAATCTTGCTTGAGTGCACTGTCGTGAGACTCCTTGAACTTTGATCTTGCAACATTGTGGATCACAGGTTCATGCAATGAAGTTGGACCCTCGTGATTCTCATCATCTCCTCCATCTCGAAAGAGATTCGACCACGAATCGACACCTACAATAAAAATAGAAAATTCAGGCACAATAAATTTAATTGAAATTTCATACTCACCGTGTAAAATCAATTTGTAGGCGTTACGAAGAACTTGAGAGGTGCCAACATCGCAGGATAGCATTTTGGATTTTATTCGATCGGGAACCCGTTCTCCCCTTGAAAAAAACCATTTCCAACCACCCGGATCAAATACGAATCGCCTCCTACCATGGTTGGCATGGGAAGGACATTGTAGGCCAATCCCCTCAGATGGAGGCACGAGCCTCCTACGAAGGGGCTTAACCAAAGGTGCATTCTTGTGCCCACCTAAACCAACTCTTTCTCCAATAAATATATGCATAAATTTCAACAGAGTTAATAAGTTAAAGTCACAAGCAATTTTAAGTGGAGAAAACTTGCTAATATGATGAACAATTAAATTGCAAGCAAATGTAACAACCACAAAATTAGCACCAATTTCGTGTAATTGCACAACTTCCTGAAAGAAAATATTAGCTATGTTGATGACCTTGTTGGTTTCGTTATATGCAATCAAATGCGACGTTTTAATACTCCTACCAACAATCACAAAAATAGCATCATTTTCTTTCTTTATTCCAAGTAAACCCACTATAAAATTTATAGAAATAGTAGTCCAATGTTTACTCAGGATGGGAAAATATGCATGGAATTCTTGGGGCAAAAACTTGAGTTTAGCCAGTTTGCAAGTTCGGCATTTACTACAAGTGCAAACATGTTCAACACCAAGCTTCAAAGTAGGCCAATAAGATTGATCACATAATACCCCTAAGACCCCGTTAATTTTAAATTGCCACATCAAACAACTATCATGTGCTCCTCCCACTAGCAATTCACGCATGGCACATTTACAAGGAAACAATCCAATTTTCCAAAACAAATAATCATCATGCCCATAGAATCCATCAAAATATTGCTCATAACATGATTCATAAATGTATAACAAATTCGGATATTTAACATGCATGCTCTTACTATGTTCAACATGGAATGAGGGAGCATCTAGAAATGTTAGAAGCGAAGTCCCTTTATCATCAAGACATCTCAATAAATCTCTCACATGGACTCCCCTAACTAGCAATTCCTTTAGAGAGCCAATATGCATGTCAAGCATATTTTCACAAAATAAGAATTTATCATGCCAATGATATGTACTATATGCAACATTTTCACAAAAAGATTTGGTACTTATGCAATTGGGTACATGCAAAAAGTTGCATTTACAAATTAAGCACTCATCATGACAGTGATTTTTACCACATGTTACATTTTCACAAGTCAACAATACACTTGTCAAATCTACATCAAGATCATACAACCCTCTAATGTATTCAAAACACAATAACCTTGCATTTAAAAAAATGTTATGAGCATACCTCCTAAATGTTGCATTGGTTATCTCATTTTCTTTACCTCGGTTGTACTCGTTGTTGTAGGAAAATGTTTCCATGAATTTCTTCCATAAGGCATGCTTTTGGAGTTCTTTGTTGCCTTGATAAGTTGGCCTCACAATTTCCTGCAACAAAGACATGAAAAAACTAGGGAGGGAAGTGTTAGAGTATTCAAGATTAAAGAACATTTCGGGGTGATATTTTTTCTCTCAATTTTCTTGGTGGCACTCATCACTTCCTCACCTTTTTCTGAGGTTGGAACCTCAACTCTCGGTTCTTCTCTTACCTCTCCTTTTCTGGAGTCGTGGCTCCAACCCTCATTGCCTCTCCTTTTTCTAGGGACATGGCCCCAACTCTCATGCTCTCATTTTTGTTTTCTTCAATTTGCTCAATTGAATTCTCTTTTATTTTCCTATTCCCCTTTTCTTTTTCTTCTTTTTCTTTCTCCTTCTCTTTTTCTTCCTCGAATTCCTTCTTGAGCTTCATTTGGTCTTTGCGTACTTCTTTCGCGCTCAAAGATAGGATCACAACCTTTTTTTCCATCCATTTGGAAGCTACACCGATTCCTTCTCCTATCATTATTCACATTTCGCTCACATCGCCAAGGTCTCCCCAAAATTATGTGAGTAGTGTGCATGGGAACTACATCACATATCACTTGGTCACAATAGGTTCCAATGTTGAAGGCAAGAAGAACTTGTTCACTCACTTTCACTCCCCCATCGTCACCCAACCTTTGCAATACATAGGGATTAGGATGCTTCATAACCGGTAACCCCAATTTCTCCACCCTACTAGCACTTACCAAATTCGTGTCGCTCTCCCCATCTATAATGAGACTACATGCCCTATCCCTCAAAGGCATCTAGTGTAGAAAGTATTTCCTCCATGCTTCTCCCTCTCATTATCATGGGCCAAAAATTTTAGTAGCATAGCATTCATCCCCTTCACTACTTCTCTACTTCCACTACCGTCCCTCCTATGGAATGATGAAGTCTTCATTTGCACACTATCAATATTTTCATCAACTCTATTCCTATCTACCCACTCTCTTCTTCCTCTACCCATTCTCCATTCTTCTTCAACTTCCCATTCATTATCATCCCTCCTATGGAATGATGGACTCTTCATTTTTGTTATATCAATATTATCATCAAGTCCATCTCCACTTCTATCTACCCATTCTCCTCTTTTCCTATACATGCTCCCATTTTGTTCACCATCCGCTTCATCATCCCAAACATTCATTCTAATTTTCCTATTCAACTTCCCATTTGGTTTTCTACTTCCATCCCTATACACAATGTTTTCAAATTTATCCCTCAACCTTCTCCTACCATCCCTATTTTCTTCACCCATACTAGTTGATGTACTCTCCCCTCTTGTTCCTAAATTTTCCAACTCACCCCCAATCTTCTCCATTTATCTAGCCATGGTGGTTGAAAGATTTTGTAACAAGTACTTCAAATCTGGAGTTTGAGCATTGGAATTTGACATAGTGTGCAAGTGTGAAAGTGTTCTCACAAGAATAATTTCCACTCGTGTTTCACTCAATTTGGCTTTTACCCTCTATTGAGCTCACCACTCTTGCCTTTTTCCACTCAAAATCTCCTTTCTCAAGTTCTCCAAGGAAGGTAATCAACTAAACCACAAAGTATAATTCTTGTGGAGTCAAGGGAATCACAAACAAAGGAAGAAGGAATTTATAACAAGTAGATACAAATAGCAAGTAGAATTTATGTGCTTGCTAAACTCAAAATGAACAATATTTATGTGGGATAGGATGTTAGGAATACAATTTAGCAATGGGATTGACAAACCACAAATAATAGACAAGGCATAGATGTAGAACAATAAGCACAAAGAGTGTAAATTTTGAATGGGCAATTTATCAAACACTTTGTACTCAATCTTGAATGGCCTTGAATGTGTATAATGTGGATATATGAATGCCCCCAACAACTCAAATGTGGCAAGGAATGAATGATCAAAAATTTTCCAAATGTATGGAGCAAGTGATATATGGAATAAAATGTTGATAACACAATCTCAATTATGGGAATTGGATAGCCCCAAGTAATTAGCAATATATGAGTATTGAACAATAAGGCACTAATGGAGTATTTTTCTTTGGGACAATTGATCAAACACTTTGAATACACAATTTGGAAAGTGTAGGCTTTGTAAGTGTTTGGCTAATGGAAACCCCCAACAAATTCAACAATCAATATACCCAATACATGAAATCAACAATACACATGGGCATATAAATTTTTCCCAATTTTTTTTTCTCAATTTTCGGAATTTTTTTATTTTTTATTATAATAACAACAATAATGTAAAGATAGGTTTACCAAATTAGAGCCAAGCTCTGATACCAAATGATGCGAACCCCTTAGGTGTACTGACCGAAAATTCCCACAACAATTTAATACAAAACCCAAGAAAACTAAAGTGGTAAATAAAGCGATAAACACATTAACCCAAGTTTAAATCTAAACCAAAATTCAAGGATTAACTAACCCTAACCCAATGGGTATCAACTAAACAAATTTCAAGGTGGCGGAAAATAAACAACAATACAAGAATAATAATACTCAAGCAAAGTTGATTAACTTCCAAGAAAAATACGAGAACAAAGGAAGGGTTTTACCTCACCCAAAGGAGGAGCTTCTCTCAAGAGCTTTACATGAACAACCAAGTTATCTTACAAATGACAAAAAATGTGTATAAAAGGTACAAAATGGGCAAAATGTGTAAATTTCGGAAATTGCAACAAAACCCCGTTTTTGTGGAAATTGCAACAAAAACCCCGTTTTTGTGAAACGGGGTGTTTCGGTCGACCGACACGGTCGACCGAACCATTTTCGGTCGATCACATGGTCGACCGAAATGGGACTTTCGGTCGACCAAGCCTCAGCCGAACGCGACTGAGGCTGCCTTCAAAAATCTCTGCAGACTTTCGGTCGACCAAAATGACTTTTCGGTCGATCGAAATTGGCTGAGTCCAATTTCTTCTTCCTTTTGGCTCCAACTTGATTCTCAGCTTGCTTTTCTTGACTTTAATTACTTGTTTAGCCTCGAATCTTGAACCTCCTTGGCATCGGATCTCGTCATGGGTCCCACAGGCTTGCGCATCAAGGTTTGACTTTCTCGATTCTCATAAGGTTGGGTGCAGGCGGTGGGCGGTAGAGGTGATGATGATGATGATGATGATTGGTGTTCAAGATGGAGATGAGTTGGAGGTGGCGGTGTTGCAGGTAGTTGGGTGGTTCTCGTCAGTGGTGATGGTAATGGTGAAATGGCCAGCTTGATGGCCGGTTGCATTTGGAGGTAGTTTGGATTGTGCAGTGATTAGTGGTTGCTATGCAGCAGGGTGATGGTGGTGATGATGAAGGAGGCGATGAAGGATGTGGCGATGGTGATGGTGGTAGAGGGGCAGGGTTGCTGAGTTTGGTAATTGGTTGGTTGCAGGCGGTGGAAGGGTCGTGGTGGTGGTGATGATGATATGGTGTTGATGGGAACAGGGTATGCAGTGAACAAAATGGGTAGGGTGATGATGATGATGATGATGATGATGATGATGAATGGTGTTGAGAGGAGGTTGTTGCAATGGAGTTGAAATGGAGCTGGGAGGAGGCTGGATTGTGTTGAGAGGAGAGGAAAGGAGAGGAGAGGCTGGGATCAGATTGGGTGGAGAGATGATGATGATGAGAGTTGGGTTTGGAGGGGTAGGTGATATAGAGTTAGGGTATGGGCTTGATGTGATAGATGGATGTTGGTATTGTGAAAATCTAGACAAGCATTGCACTTAATTCGAGAAAAATCGTATGTGAATTCAACTGAATCGGAAGAATGAAACTGATAAAACGAGATTGACGTAATTTGGGATTTAAAATAATTTTGAAAATAATAATTTAAATAAATAAATAAAATAATAAAATTTTGGAAATTCGGAATTTAATTTAAAATCGAATGAACTCGATATTTCTCGACTTGGCTATACGAATACGTCGCGATGTTGACTAAAAAATGGGTGAGATCATAGTGGCACATTTTCATAATTTAAAATAATTATTCAATACATGAAATTTCTTGGTCGCTACATCTATAGTTTCCATCCTCATTGGTCGGACCTTATTCAGATAAGACATCCTCATATGAGATAAGGTAACAGACCCTTCAGGTGATCCTTTGACTTCTTTGTAATTTCCTCTACTTTTACGAGAATTCGAAACCTTAGAGGAGCTTGAAGGGGTAGCCACTAATAACAATTCAGACCTCAAATCCTTCCTCAGTGATCTTATATCATCCATAGTTAGCTGCACTGGAAGCTTTGCTCTGTATTTCCTTGCCTACCATTCTTTGTCAATACTCCTGTCAAATGGATTTTTTGTGTAATTCCCCGATATAAAAATCTTATCTATACTCTTTCTTATCGGTATATCTTTATTCTTATTTTTGCTGACCTCCCCATGAATCAAAGATACCCTGGACTTCTTCTCTCTATGAAATCCACTATTGTTGTTCTCCTCTTTTACAGACAGCTTTCCGTTTTGAAGGTCACTTTTATTATTTTGTAGTGTCGATAGATAACCCTGACTACTTTGAGAATCCTTCAATTTTCTTTTTTGAAGAATTTTCCCTCTTATTACGTGTAACCATATCCAGGGACCCATTATCTAGTAAGTCTTGCACATTATCTTTCTATTTTTTCCTAGAAATTTGTAAGTTCTCCCTCCCCCTGATCTGGAATCTAGAATCCTCGGTTTTCTCTTATCCTTCAAATCATCCTTATTTGGAAAACCAGAAGATGTACTATGGCCAACCTACCAAGATCACTACCAGGGTCTGAAAGTCATCAAAATCCATTGCACCTTCGGGTTAATCTTTTTCAAACTTGCATGGACATGCTGATCTGACTCCCTCTTCCTTTTCTTCCTTGGATATGTATCATCTACGAGGATATTATATCAGAAAACAAAGTAAATAATCATAAACAGAAAAATGAAGGGCAAAAGGAGATGCTAGCCAGGATAAAAACATACCTCCACCTAAATGCTCATCTTTTCGTGTTTGCAATGATTTTTCCATGACAGCAAATAGCTTATTCTGATATTGCACATTAGGTTTGTTAATTAATAGGAAGTTGCTTGAGCTTGGTTGAACTCCTTTAGATTTTTGTTTTTCACTGGCTGTAGTTCGAATTTTTTGTTCAAGTTTGAAGAAGGAATTGGATCAATGATACCGTCAGTGTTTGGTTTTTTCTTTAAATTTATGTTTCCTCTTTCCCTCATCAGTTATTTGGTTCTTTAAATTTATGTTTCCTCTTTCCCTCATCAATTATTTGGTCACAATCAAAGTTTTGGTGGTCCTGACTGTAACGATGTCCACCACAAGCAACTCCATTTGTGATATTGTCAGCATGAGTTTGAAAATTACTTTGATTATTAGGGAAAGGAACCTGATATAAAGCGTCATATTACTATGTAATCTGTTTGAAAACCTATAGAAACACTTAATATGCTTTAGCATGACCTTTCTGGGTACAATCTACATTGATTAACAGGCTCCAACCGTTTTCTTCAATAGCTAATCATATTAATTGGAGAAAGGTTTGCTTTAAATCAATTGATTTCATGGATTTCCCTCTAAAACAAGCTTGATCTTATTACTCAACATAAGCTCGACTTATTCCTTGCTTAAAAAAAAGAAGCTCGAGCTCATTACTTAACATAAGCTCGACTCAGACTCACATGAGTTCGCCTTATTAATTCTTAACATAAGCCCGAGCTTACTATTTATTAATGTGAGCTCGACTTATTGCTTCTCAACATAAATTAAAGATTATTACTTAACATAATCTCCTCTTATTACTTCTTAACATAAGTTAACGATTATTACTTAACATAACCTCGACTTATTTAAACATATCAATGGGTTCTATTATCAATGCAAGCCATAATCTCTCACCAATCTGAAGTTAACTTCTATGCCCTCTAGTCAATCGAACGAAAACAACTGCGATAATTGCAGAAAGTCTACCATACAATCACATTGGGAATGATTTACAAGGTCGACCACAAAGCATGACTTTACAAATTATCTCCCAAAAACACAAAGTCAAATAATTTACAATGTCTATCATGTGGCAAGATGTTACAAATTATTTTCTTACAAATAATTTACAATGTCTCATATGGCAAGGCGTTATAAATTATTTTCTTACAAATAATTTACAATGTCTCATATGGTAAGGCGTTACAAATTATTTACAATGTCTCATATGGTAAGGCATTACAAATTATTTCCGATATTAATATAAAAAACAGTCTTCGGCAACGGCGCCAAAACTTGTTCAGCGATATCTCGCGATGCGAGATACGCTCGCAAGTGTTTGGGTCGTGAGAAGTAATATAGTGGACCAATGAGTCCGGATTATCGTTATGTCATAGACTGCTATTAAGTATCGAAATATTTTAGTTCTAAACCCTATTTAAACAGATAAAAGAATTTGAGGTTTTTAAATTAAATCTACTAATTAAACTAAAGAAATGAAAAATGCTGAATTTTTTTATTTTTAAAAACGATTGTAATGTAGTTGGAAATCCCGATTTCAACTAGAAAATTATATTAACTTCAATTCCAGTTTTATTTTCTAAATATGCATTCGGTCGAATTCACTAATTTAAATTGAAATTCCTCTCTTGAGTTTATATCAATTCTACCTAAATAAGTCGACCATGTATATCTACAGAGGGTCCGAATTTTCCTTATCTAGATGCGTAACACACAAGAATTCACACACGACCGCAATAATAACAATAGTAGAGATCTCTTGTTCAATTACCGGATTTATTACCTATATCTATATTATTAACTCACCTCTCGGATTATGAAAATAATAAATTGAATCATGAATTAGTGGCCAGTTAACTCACGCGTTAAACACAATAATAAATCAACACATGCAATGAATCATTAAAAGAAAGGAATATGGAATTAAAATAGTCAACTAGGCTACATCATTCATCCCAACATTGAATTTAGCTACACATCATAATTAAACAAAAAAAAACAATAAAATATAGCGTTTATTGAAAATAATATAAGAGAATGGAAAGCTTGCACCAAGTATCGATTCTCCACGTGATCTTCAACTCGCGCCCCTTTGATATGCTTGAATCTCCCAAGATTTGAATGATAAAATCTGAGTTTTGGCTTTTTCTTAGGTGAGGCAAAGGTCCTCATTTCGTGCCTCTTATGATCTATATATAGTTATTGGAGAAACCCTAGGTAAAAAGAGGAGAAAACCTGATGAATTCCGTGCAAAAAACCCATTCACTGCCCAGTCGAAACTGCGCATGACCGCATGGTATAAAATCGAGAGATCGCGCTGTAATGGGTAAAACTTTCTGGTCATAATTTCAAGGGGTTGCGCAATCGCGCACCTTTGATGCCGCGATCGCGGGGCTTCGGACTAAAATACAATTTTCCACTTTTCCTTTATGTACAAGTTGGTCCCTTACTTTTATTGCACATTCAGTCCTCAACTTTCGATTGTTGCGATTTAGTTCCCAAACTTTGGAATCTTCTCAATTTGCTCGTTTTAGCTCTCAATTCCTTTAATTGGGTCCTCCAACCTTTGATTCGTTCACTTTGGCACCATGAACCTTTCTCGATTATTGTCACATATCTATCACTTGCTCAATTAAGCTCTAATAAATATCCAATTGTGCATTTTTCCATTAATTGCTTCATTCTTCGTCTTTTGAGATATTTTCTGCAAAGTAAAAAAGCGAACACAAATTAAATAGCATAATTTCTAAAACGACAATAATATATTCTAATTTAGAAATATAAAAAAGTGTATAAAATACACTTATCACTCAACTTATTTCTTGCTTAAACATGAGCTCAGTCTATTATTACTTAACATAAGCTCAACATAAGCTTAAGCTTATTACATAACATGAGCTTAGCTTGTTATTTATCAACATCAAGCTTATTGCCTATGTTAAGCTCGAGTTCATCACTTAACATGAGCTCGGCCTATTATTGCTCAACATATGCTCGAGTTTATTACATTACATAAGCTCGCGCTTACAAAAGCTCACACTTAATTCTTGCTAACGAAAGCTCAAGCTTATTAATTAATAGGCTCAACTTATTCTTTGTTTACATATAAGCTTGAGCTCAACATGAGCTCAACTTATTTCTTCCCCAACATAAGTTTTGCCTTATTAAACATAAACTTGAGTTTATCACTTGACATAAGCTCGAGTTCATTACATAACATGAGATCCACTTATTATTGCTTAGCTTAAGTTTGGACTTATTCTTTACTTAACATAAGCTCTTGTTATTTTCCCATAACATAACCATCGCATCACATCACATCCTACCAAAAACACGATATCTCATTACGCGCATCCATCTCTCCTCGAATTCGATATGGGATACGCTGGGGCTTATGATGAGTACATGACCCCGAACATTACGTTAGCATGTACAAATAAAAATTCAATGCTCAGGTCCTCATGTTCGGGCTTGTTTGTCCAACATAGGTTCATGGTTTCCCTCCTCAAACAATAATTAAACTTGATATGACATACATCTAGACGCCAAAAGCCGACCTTTGACGCACGGGGGCTAATGATCGGTATATTTTCTGGTCATTCCATTATCATAATATTACTTTTCACATTTATGTTTGAGGCCCAAGGTCATACTTTGGGCCAACCTTTTCCATGGCCCGAGGTCACACTTTGGGCCGATCTCATTTACAAAGATCAATATAAATCTCGAGTTATGTAAAAAGCACGATTTTAATAAATGATTGATATCAAGGTCGTGCGAATGGCCGACCTATTCCTTCTCGATAAACTTGACCATGTTGCCCGGCTTGTCTCTTAATATTCCCAATAATTATGGGATAAACTTGACATATGAGTTGATCGGTTCATAATGGCGTCATGGTCTTGTTATGGGCCAACCCTAACCTTAAAACACGTTAATAGGCTAGGTCTTGGACTTTACATCATAGAAAATTAAGGTAATGATGTAATTAAATTGGGTTATTTAGGCCCACCCATGTGTTTAGGTTTTAAAAATTTTAAAATCATGTTATTTTATAATATATTTTACTAAATCAGTATTATAATTTTAAGTCATTTATAATTAAAGTCAAGCCCTAACTCAACCATTTCTCTCCATTCCATCTTTCGTTTTCTGCTTTTTGTGCATCCAATATTTCCAAGCCTGAGCTTAATCCAATTGGAGTATGATCCTTGAACGGGTTTGAATTGGCGATCTTCATCTCCCTCCGAAGGTACAAATTCTATAACTACATCTTCGATCTACTGCTACTTTGAACCTTCAATACCAGAACTCGGTCTGTACATTGTATGTCTGTTGTAAGGAATAATGTGACCAATTGGAAGGCTAATGATGATTATAAAATAAAAGTGCTTCAAGTTGTTCAAACCAGAAGAGTTGCAAAAGAATAACTGAGGTGAGAAGTGTTGTCTTACAAAGGAAGTGATATACTTTGGAATTTCAGAGGTGAGAATCTGGCCGAAGGATTGCAGGAACAAGAGATGCTCGAATGAGTTGAAATGGATTGTATCATTCTATAGTTCAATATTTGCTCTTCCTTTAGAAGGGATGCACATATGCAGTCCCATGTAGAATTTGATTCGTTGATAGTAAGAAGCTCAGATGAATTTGTGGGTAAAAAAATGGAAGCAATTAAAGAAGAGCCTTACTCTTTTTTCTAACTCAGTGAGGATTCATGATGATCCAATGAGGATTCGTGCTTACTTGAAGAGTTTTGTTGCTATTTAAATATGTGGGTTGTAATAGCTGTTGAAGGACAAGTGAGAATTCAGAGAGATAGTTGTTTCATACCAACCTTACAAGTGTTGTTCACTTTAGCATGAGCAGAGGCAAATAACACAACTAGAAGAAGCTTAACTAGACAGATTTTCCAGACAAGGTGAAAAACAATAGGAAGTCCCTGTCTGATAGTATGGTTTTTTGTGAGATCTGCAAATAATTTTGTTTTGTTATAGTTAATGAGTCTCAAATTCGGTTGAAATATTGTTTAGCATTGTTGATTGTTGAAGTGTTTTTAGCTCAACTTGTTTGTTGTTAGGCTTCATAAATTGAGGTAAGATCTAGTTCCCTCATTGCAATAATTTTTGAATATTCAATAAAACTTCATTCAAGGATTGGATTTTCAAGTTAGGATAATTCCATGTAATTAATTAAATAAGTTTTGAATATTCAAAATAGTATGTAGCTTTGTGAAAGTGTGAAGATGCTGCAATGGTGGTGATGATGTCATTCACAATAAGATATAAATATGGAGGCTTTGTACATGATAGGATTACAAACGAAATAACATGTAATAATTAATTAATAACGGAGCATAGGGCGAAGGAAACAACTCCACACCGAGTTCTACGTACATTTAAAAAAAAATTGTGGTGTTCAGGAAAAGGCATGTTGATAATTAGTTGCAATTATAATTAACTTATAAATTACAAAATTGAAATAATGTTACAATTGTAATTAGTTACAAAATTGAAATAAAGTTACAATTGTAAACTGTAATTGATTATAAAATGTAATTAGGTTACGGATTTTAATTTAAATTAATGGAACTAATTTAATTAATTTTAGCAAAAAGATATATTATGTTTTACAAATTTACTAGTTATAATTGTAATTAATTATACACTGTAATTGATTATAAAGTGTAGCTAGATTACAATTGCAATTATAATTGAGATGAATGTAATTAATTCAATTAATTTTTACAGGAAATTCTGTCATATTTTACAAATTCACTGGTCACAATTGTAATTAATTACAAAAGTCAAGTTTTATAATTACTTTTGATACTTTTGTTATAAATTGCAATTGTAATTAATTACAATTGAAGCTTTCCCGTGTTCAACCTCCAATGAATTATTATGTCTTCTAAATCTATCATGTTTTGAAAATTCATTAGCTATAATTGTAACTAATTGCAAAATTGTACCTAATTCAATTAATTTTAAAAGGAAAATGAAATTTCGAGTGACTTATAGCACACAATTAAGTTACAGTTGTAATTAATTACAATTAAAACCTTCCCATGTTCAACCTTTAATGAATTATTATTCGTCTTGTAAATTTGTCATATTTTGCAAATTCATTAGATAAAATTGTAACTAATTGTAAAATTGAAATTAAGTTATAGTTGTAATTAGTTACAAACTTTATATATACGTGCACCTTGGGAATAGAAGTACTTAATGGCTCTATACTCATTCATATTCCATTTTGTTTTTCTTCCTGTGGGAGCTTTCCCTTTGGAAAACACCATGCTTTTCTTAACTCTACTCACTTTACTATCTGATGAGTAAACATAACTCGGTTAACTAGTGGCTTTCCAGTAGCCCAACCTCGTGGTTCGACTCGGCCTCCCTCCTCGTACTTCTCTTTCCTGGCTTGGGACAAAGAATAACCATTGCTTATTGTCTCCACTGTACACCTCTCCCTAATGTTCTGTGTTGGATGACCAAAACAAAACCATTATTTACTAACATAGGTGTTCGGGGATGTGTAGGTAGAGAGGATTCTATAGCACTGAATAGTAATAAGAATTTTAAAAGAACGATTCATACTTGGGAGGTGCCAAGGCTCGAACTGATAAACCTTGATGAGGGGTATAATGCCATTTATGTCTCATCTCTTCGAGCTTGTTTGTAGATAAAAGGAAACCAACTCTTCTTCCTTAGGGAAAAATCGAAAACCTGTTGGCATTTCCTCCATTTTTTCTTCTGTTGAGACTGCGTACACAAGTCTTGTGGGTTGGTGTGTCTATATATATATATATATAAACATCTGATTGTGTGTGCTGAGGGGTGGGGACCGGGGGGAGTAGCAGAGTGAAAGGGGAAAATTTGAAAAGGATTCCAGATGGAAACTTTTGTGAGGTGAGTGGAGAAAGCAAACTTCAATGGTGATGGATGACTGTGCGTCAATTTCTGATTACCTGATTTTGGAAATTTGTTTTATATTCTTAAAATATTTTTAAAAATACCTTATATTTAAAAATAAGCTTCTTAAAGTTTTGTATTTATATACTTAACCCAATTAAATTCTCTTTATCTAAAAGAGAATCCAATTCACTTAAGGAGTATTCCTATATAAGGTAACTTCTTTTAATTAAGAATTCCTTTCCTACTAAGATTATGAGACTTATTATGAGTCTTATAAACGAGTCTCATTCGTTCATAATTAAGAACACACAATATTCATATTTTTAATAAGCTCTTGAATATTCTTTGTCTATTTTCTTCTCCTCCTTTAGAATACTAATTCTTACACCAGAGTGGGACGAGAGCATCCCTCGTTGCCTTTTTTGTAGGTTTATTGGAGGCTTGGATCATCGTCTCCAACAAAATATCAGCATTTGGTTCTTCCACGTCAAGGTCAGAAAAATTACCGAAACAAGTTTCATTTTTTACTGTTTGTAATATTAATAAATAATCCTTTAACTCTTCAACCACCAAAGACAAATCGATCATAAAATTAGAATATTGAAATCTGATTTCATTGACAGTACAATAACAAAGAAAAAACTGAATAAACTATCTTAGTTACTGATCATCCATTTACCAAGAACAATCTATTTGTGTATACATTTTATTCTATACTTTGCGTACGTTTAAGTAATGGATCTTCAACAAAATTATATGAACAAGATAAACATGTTCATCTTACGGGAAATTCGTTGATCAATAGAACGATGAATATAGAAGCTAACCCACTAAAAAAGGGATTCTGAATAAGAGAAGATGAACGGTCGACGAGTGCATAGTGTGAATGTGTTTTAATGTTTTAGGGTTAGATCTGGTAGTGCAATAGATCTCTCTAAAAGTGGTAATAAATTGGCCGGTGGATGTGTTTACATGCACATTTATTTTTTTATTTTTTTTCCTTAACCAATTGGATTTACTAAATTGGCTGATTGTTAAATGCCCCAGATAAAGAAATCAAGTTTTTGTAGTAAGTTTTTGGATTTTCTGGTAAGATAGGTCCAATAATCACTTTTTTATATATAGATATTATCTTATACATATCTAGTTAAGGAGTTTTGTTATAATGTTTAATATTGTCGTTAGATAATTTAACAAATTATTTTTTCTCTGAATTGTATAACAATTTAAAATCATGTGTTTAAATGATTAATCAATAGAGTTATTATCTTATATTTATCGAATACTTTAGTATTATTTATTAAAGTATTAAGTAAAATACTAAAGTATCCAATAAACATAATTCCCTTTAAATCTCCTTTATTTTTATTGATCGATTAAAATAGTGTAGTATTGAATTTATAATGCAGTAACTAAATTTAAAAAAATAGTGTCGAGACATTCTATTACAAATCAAATTTGGATTTTCAGTGAATCACGTGCATCGTAGGGGTGTGCACTAGTGTTGAGAAAAATGAGAAGTGCGTAGGATTGAGTGCAAATGAGGGGTTTTAAATAGGTGCAAATCATGGATTTTGTGGTTAGAATTTATTGAAAATCTTTAATGCAAACATTAACATCTTTAATTCCCCTTTTTAACTTCTTAAATGCATGTTTAGTTCCTACATTTATTTGCATGCATATTTAACTTCTTTAATGCACGTGTGCTACATTATTTAATAATGTTTACCTCCCACATTTAATTGCACCATTAATTGCCTTAGGTGTGAGTGTTATAATTTACCCACCTAAAAATAAATCATGTCCTCGAAAGTTACAATGGCACTCAACGAAAAGTTGTGGGTACTTGGCTCATATTTCCACCTCACTCTCCCACGTGGCCTCTTCAACAGAGTGATTTCGTCACTATACATATACTAGATGGTTCAATTTGTTCCCGAGGGCTTGATATGTCTACTCTACAACTCTTATTGGTACTTCTTCATAGCTCAAAGCCCGTTATAATTCAATAGACTAATGGTTTATAACAAGCCGAACGACTCTTTGATCTATGTCATTCAAAGTTCAACCCCATGTCTTAGATATCCAACCCTTTTAAATACAAATTAATAAGTCAAGCATTCCCAGCCCACCAAACAAATCGGTGGTTTCTTGGTCCTTTTTCGATTGACCGCTCATTGGTACTGAGCCTTTGGCACTGTATGTCAGGGACATACTTCCTAAGTATTGACACATGAAAGACGTCATGCACAATTGAGAGTTCTAGAGGTAATGCCAACTGATATGCTACATTTCCATTATCTTGTAAGATCTCAAAAGGTCCAATAAACCTTGGTTGTAATTTATCCTTCTTGAAAAAACTTAGCACTCCTTTCATTGGTGTCACTTTGAGGAAAACTTTGTCGCCAACTGGAAATTTCAGACATTTTCTCTTTTTTCTACATATTTGTCTATCTTGGGAAATTTTCATGTTGGCCTAAATTTTCTCAATAGCATGCACTTCAGCTTAATAATCTCTGGCCCCAAAATCTTTCCCTCATCAACGTCGTCCCAATGAATTGGTGATCTACACTTTCTCTCCATACAATGCCTCATATAGCGTCGTGCCAGTTGAAGTGTGATAACTACTATTGTATGAGAACTCTATTAAAAGTAAATGCTTCCCCCATTGTCCACCAAACTCGAAGATACGTGTTCGAAGCATATCCTCCAGTGTTGGGATTTTTCGCTCAGATTGTCCATCCGTCTGAGGGTGTAAAGTTGTACTAAACTTTAGCTTAATTTACATAGCTTTCTGTAAAATTTTCCAACACTTCGATGTGAACCTCAGATCTCAATCTGATTCTATAGAAAAAGGTACACCTAGAGATGACAATGGGTAGGGAATGGGGCAAGTTTGGAAAACTCATACCCTATCCACTAGAGATTTATAATACACATACCTACACATATACCTACTTAAGAGTGGTGGGTCGGGTGCGGGTATACTTTTATACCCATTTAAAATCCGTTACGTATTTTAATTTTAATATTTTTTATTTTTTATTTTTTTTAGCATTGGTAATAAAGTATAAATATAACAACATCCATTGTCCAAAAATATATAGACTCCAATTGTCCAAAAATAAGCAAATATCAAAGAGTCTACTTGTCCAAAATTATATACTGTTAAAATTTAAATACAATAATTTTTTGAAAAAAATTAATTGGTATATGGGTTGGGTATGAATTTTTCTACAATACCCATACCTTACCCTACCCATACCCATGTCAAGTTTTTAAATCTATACCCATACCCTACCACAACCCATTGGGTAGGGTAATTTCCGCCCATTTGTGTCGGGTACCCAACGGGTTTTGGGTTCGTGGGTATTATTGTCATCTCTAGGTACACCACGTAACCTTACTATCTCATTCACGTATAGTTGTGCAAATTGATCCACAATAAACATCATCCGAACCGACAAGAAATGAGCCGATTTGGTGAGTCGATTCGCTATGACCTAAATAGCCTCATGAATTTCTACTGATCTTGGAAAACCAACCAAAAAGTCCATCGTTATATGCTCTCATTTCCATTATGGGACTCCTAATGGTTAGAGTAACCCTGATGGTTGCTGGTGTTCGGCTTTCACTTGTTGAAACACTAAACATTTTCTAACACACTCATCTATAACCATCTTCAAGCCTTCCCACCAAGATATTTTCTAATAAACATGCGCCCATGATAGTTTAATGTTTTATCTTCAACAATGGTGAAATCTTTTCATTTTTCTAAGTTAATCTCAGACTTGACATACTCGAAAGAATGATCAACCTTTTGATGATTCTTAATTCTGTCATAGAGTGTGAGCTAGATCGAAAGAGCTGTTACTTGAGCTACAACACCTAGTTGAGTGGTGACAGCCTCATCAGCATTAGGCTAGGTCTGAACATGTTATGGGAGCTCTTGGGTTTGGTTATTGCTATTGTTAGTCTTTCTGCGTCTTGTTGGTGCCATAGCTGATAAGTGTATTTTATACAATTATTTCTATCCTAAAAAGTAGGATTTTATTTGTTTGTTTAAGAATATTTGCTATTTATTTTGTTAGTATTTGTTTATATTTCAGGAATAACCCCAAAGTCGAGAAAATAATGGAATTGTAGCCAAAATCAAGCAATTGGATGATAAAAGTGTCAAAATGTGCAAATAAAGAATAGATGAAGTAGATCAAGGGGCTCAATTGGAAGAATACTCAAAGAAGAAATAATATTTGGAAGAAATCAGAAGTTTAGGGGCCAAATTATGACAATCGAAATTTGAAGGATCTGATGTACAATAAAACAATGAGGACCAACTTATAGCATTTCAAAAGATGAAAATAGCACTCTAGTCGGATAACCATGCAATCGCATGGATTATAAATTTTATGTACCGACTGTTGGGCTTTTTGCGTGATTTTCAACGGAATTCTCATTCTTTTGACCTAGGGATTGAGGAAACTTATAAACACACGACTTGAGGCACAAAATTAGGGGTTCCCAATTTGCTCAATTCATGCCAAAGCGTTGTCTAGTGGCTAAGGGATCCAAGCCACTCAAAGATCAAGATTGAAGATACAATTGCAAGGAGATGAATAGGGTTATATCTTTTCATACCTCTTGTTATTTATTTTCCATCGTGTTTCTAGGCTAGGTTCGTAGTGTTAGAATTATGATGAAGTTTTGAATTCTTGAATCCATGTTTTAATATATTATTTAATTCATGCAATTTATGGTTTTGCTGCAATTAACATGTGTTTTAATTAATCATGCAATTCTCTGGCCAATTATTGTTTGGTTATCGTGATAATTTTCTATGTTCTAAAGAGTAGAAGATTATTAGACTTATGTTAATTGCCGCATTGAAATATGGATTTTTGAAACCCATTAATTGTATTTAAATAATTTGGTTAAAATATGAATGATAGAGTCAAAATGGATTCATAATTCTAACGCGTTTGTTTTTCTTATAGTTTTAAAATCAGATTTTCATTGTTTCTTTGATTTAATCTTAAATTTAGTTTCAATCCAAAATTCTTAAAATCCAAAGTTTTCTTTATTCCAGTTAAGGATCCGTAATCTAAAATATCATTTGCTCAATTACTGTGGGTACGATATCTGGACTTGAATCCACTTTATTATTTGTGCGATCCATACACTTGCGATTAGTGAACAATAGCCTTAATTAAATGATGGTAACTATTTAGAGTTAAATCAACTTGGGAAAAGGAAGCATAAAAAATAAGTTCACAGCTTCACATAAATAATACCTCATGTTTTTCCTTGGGGTTGGTTTCAGGTCAATGATAAGTGCTTTATTAGCATGTATTTAATTCACTTATTATCCTATTTTGTTATTAGTTTGATCCTATTGAAGTATCGTTTAATGCATTTTCATTTATTGTGTTATACAGGATCGCAAAGAACGAAAAGAAAGGAAACATGACCAAAGAAATACAAACAAATCAAGAAGTGAGGTTCAAGGGTATATTCAAATAGCTCCAAATCAATAATGGCATGTGGGAAGAATATTAGATGCAAAAATTATGGTCAAAGAAGGTTTGAAATGAAGTTGGAAATCAAAAACCCGCAAGGATTGTGATCATGAATTTTAGTCATATATTGAAGCTCAATTTCGTCATATAATACTTTCGAATTTGGGATGATCTATTTCACAAAGAATTGTAGATATTTGAGTTTTATTTCTAACGCAACTTGAATCACCACAATCGGACTTCGGGAGAGAACGTTATGACCAAAACATCGATCACAGACGCTTCTCGACAGAAATACACTTACGGCCGTAAATGATAAAGTTACGGCCGTAACTTCCAAATTCCGGAAATTTTCAGAATCCCAATTACGGCCGTAATAAGGAAATTTACGGCCATAACTTGCTCTCCAAGAAATTTCCTTATCTGATTCAAGGTTTATCTTTGGTATATCTTTGGGGTAAAGCTAGGGCACGATTTTGAGAGTATTAAAGGAGGAAAATCACCACAAAAAGGAGGCTGAACATTGAGAAAAATTGAGAGAAAAATATAGAGCATTCTTGGAAGATTTCCAAGCGCAAGAATATCAACAACAATGGAATTCATGAAGCAACTTGAAGAATCTACCACAACCATGCTAGGCTAAATTCCATATCTTGTTCAAAGGGGAAGTTTTGTCAATTCAATTATGTTATTTTCTTTTCCTACAAATTAGTAGCGTGAATTTATTCATTTATTTCAATTGTTGGATTATTATGTTTTGAATGTTCAATTGAGTTTATTTGATTAATAGTTTAATTTGACCAATTGGATTATTGATCTTTGGATTCATGAATATGCTATGTTTAGATTCTTGATCCGTAATTGTCATTGAATCTTTACTTTAGTAGCAAATAAATCTCGTGCAGGTTTAGTAATAATTCAACTTGAATTGATTAATTCGAGCTTGTGTAATTAACGATCCAATTCAATCTATTCTTTTAAATTTTCATACTAGTCGTGCATTAAATCCTAAGAGCCTGTTTAGGATTGTCCGTGGCTAGAATTGGTTCGAAGAGCTTGTTTTGAATCAATACACATAAGGAAGAATTTAGATAATCAGAGCTTATTGATTATTTATGATTGATAATTGAATAGGAATATAAACACGTTACAAGGAAAAGTATAACATTAATTAAGGGTACAACCGAACCCGAGAACAAGATTTCTTCTTATATTATTTCTGTAGTCTTATTTAATTGTTTATTTTTATGCACATTTTTTATTCAAGCAATTTCACACAATAAACCCCCCATTCCATTCTAATTGATCGAACAACTAAAATTAGTTTCCGTTCGTCGTGGGATCGACCCTTACTCTCGCTACTACATTATTAATTAATATTTGACGAGTAAGGATTTATTTATTATTTTGGTGCATTGCGACACGCGTCAAATTTTTGGCGCGTTGTCGGGGAACGGTCAACCAATTTAGTTGTTTAGTTAATTAGAATTTTTTTTCTGCATTTTATTTTATTAATTTTATTTTCACTTTATTTCCATAATTTTTCAAAAAAAAAAAAAAAAAAGATATTCTTGCCTGTCTACTTCTTTGCTTATATGTGTAAAACCCGATCAACTAATTTTGAATTTTTTTATTTTGACCCAGAAATCGAGAGAACTTTTCAACAGCAAAGAAGAGTTGCACAACCAATAGCAGTAGCTAACAATAATCTGACTCTCAAGCAACTAGCTACCCCGGATGTTGCTCAACAACCGCTATGCATCACTTTTCCGACAGTGGAAGAAGGCAGAACTTTTGAGCTAAAATCTGGACTGATCCATCTTCTGCCAACTTTCAGAGGACATCCCGGTGAGGACCCATACAGACATCTGAAGGAGTTCCATGTCATTTGCGATAGCATGAGACCCACGGGTATTACTGAGGAACAAATAAAAATGAGAGCTTTTCCATTCTCATTAAAGGATGCCGCCACCGACTGGCTTTATTGTCTACCATCAGGAACAGTTACTACTTGGAACAACATGAAAAGACTTTTCTTGGAAAAATACTTCCCTGCATCGAGAGCTAGTACAATCAGAAAGGAGATATGTGGGGTATGCCAGAACAACAATGAAACATTGTACGCGTATTGGGAGCGCTTCAAAAAGCTCATCTCGAGCTGCCCCCATCATCAGATCAGTGAGCAACTCTTAGTGCAATATTTTTATGAAGGTCTGGCACCGATACATAGAAGCATGATAGATGCCGCAAGCGGAGATGCATTGATGGACAAGACACCGGAACAAGCACGAGCTTTAATCTCCAATATGGCTGAGAACACTCAGCAGTTCAACTCCAACAGGGATATGCAAGTTCGGCGCGTGAATGAGGTAAGTAGTTCCAATATTGAAAGTCAATTGTTTGAACTAACAAATCTCGTTAAACAACTTGCTGTAGGGAAGGAACAACAGGTCAAAGCTTGTGGGATATGTTCAAACTTCGGACATCCAACAGATACTTGTCCGGTGTTGCAAGAGGGAAATGGTGAACAGGTAAGTGCTGCAGAGAGTTTTCCTTTCCAAAGATAGCAGTACAATCCATACTCCAATACCTACAATCCAGGATGGAGGGATCACCCCAACCTAAGCTACGGAAGCAACAAGCCCCTAGGTTTCATTTCCAACAAACCTCAAGGACAATTTCAGCAACAAGGAACCTTCCAACAACAAGGGTAGTATCAGCAAAAACCTCAAGGCTCAGGTATGTCTCTTGAAGACATGGTAAAAACACTAGCAACTAACACATTACAATTTCAACAGGATGCAAAGTCTAGCATTCAAAATTTGGAGAACCAGATGAGCCAAATGACCACCGCCATCAACAGGTTGGAAGCCCAATCCGGAGGTAAACTACCATCTCAGTCTGAGGTAAATCCAAAGATGTGAGTACAATTACTCTCCGGGGTGGAAAAGAGCTTGAAGAACCGCAACTGAAACCTATCGCAATCGAAGAGAAGGAAGTTGAGGGAAGGGAAGTCGGGAAGAACGACAGCACCTCAAAAAGCTCGCAGGTAAAAACAGATTCTACTTTAAATGTTAAACTAACTCCTCCACCTTTCCCTAGAAGGTTAGCAAAAGCAAACAAGGAGGGCAAGGAAAAGGATATACTGGAGATGTTCAGGAAAGTGGAAATCCACATTCCATTATTGGATGCCATCAAACAAGTTCCCCGATATGCAAAGTTTTTGAAGGATCTGTGCACCAATAAGAGAAAGCTAAATGGAAAAGAGATGGTAAGAATGGGTGAATCCGTGTCTGCACTTTTTCAAAGAAAATTGCCTCCAAAGTGCAAGGATCCAGGTATGTTTACCATACCCTGTCAAATAGGTAACACTAGGATAGATCGTGCATTGATAGACTTAGGAGCATCTATAAATGTATTGCCTAGATCTACGTACACTTCATTGAAACTTGCTAAAATGACTGAAACTAGTGTTATCATTCAACTAGACGACCGTTCCAATGCATATCCGGATGGGGTAGTTGAAGATGTTTTAGTACAAGTAGGGGGTTTAGTGTTTTCAGCAGATTTTTATGTGTTAGACATGAATGATGATCACTCTCCAAACCCCACTCCTATTTTGTTAGGCAGACCATTCCTAAAAACATCTAAAACTAAGATAGATGTTAGTGGTGGTATACTTACTATGGATTTTGATAATGAAATTGTTAAGTTCAGTATTTATGACTCCATGAAACACATTAATGATGCTAACAAAGCTCATTCTACTGTTATGAGTTATTCTCCATTTTAGGAAACTGTTGTTGAGCTTAATGATTGTCCAAAGTTGCCACAACCAGGTACAATCTCGTGTATTACATTGCCAACTTCTGATGACATGCTTTTGCCCCCTCTCTTGCAGGCCCTAATGAAAAATATGAAAAAGAAGTTGAGCTTTGGAAATCCACCTAATCCCGGTTGAAGGAGGAAACGACAAGTCTAGCCAAAGACAGTAAACAAAGGCGCTGCTCGGGAGGCAACCCGAGAGCGGAGTTTCTTTACTCCCTCAAATTGTTATTTTTTTATTTTCATTTTTTTCATTTTTCTTATTAGTTAATTTCAAAAAAAATAAAATCAGTGGCCTTGTTACGGCCGTAAGTTAAAACTTTACGGCCGTAACTCTACTCCATCGAATTTATCCAGAGGCCTAATTACGACCGTAACTATATTGTTTACGGCCGTAGTTGATTCTTTCAATTTTTTTTAGATTGTTACTTACGGCCGTAATTAATATCTTCACGACCGTAATTATCATGCAAAAAAAAAATGTCCCTTCTTCTGGTTCCATTCACATTTCCCTCTTTTGTTTGTATTGTCACGTTGCACATTAAGGACAATGTGGAATTCAAGTGTGGGGGGAATGATTATCTATTATTTTTTGTTATCCCTATTTTATTCATCTTCTTTCAATTTATTTTTTTTTTAGTTTTTTTTTATTGTGCTTAGACCCACATTTTGGTATAATAGGAAGCGGCTTCACTTATGATTATTTTTGAACCACCAACTTCCTAAATTGCATAATCGGACAAAGAATGAGCACATAGAGATGAGTTTTCTAATAATTTCTAAATTAGTTTGAAAATGGGGACAAATTGAAAATTTTCTGCAACCTAATTGAGTCAAACCAAAACTGATATGATAAAATACCACCCCGAGTAACCTCATTCTATCCTTATCCACTAGATTTTCAGTTCGGAACCAAGACTGAGCAATGACCTATACTCATAATTGGATGGGAGAAGCACATATAAACCATAATTTGTGAGTTTTTGAGCCTATGAGCTACTTTTACTCTTTATATTAAGTTCTATTTTTTTGATGTGTGTCCTGTATGGTTGGTTTGTGATTGGATGTGCTTTCTTGTGCATACCGTTGTAGCTTCTTGACTCAAGTGCAAAATATAGTAGAGGTATTAGGTTAAACCAAATTTGACCTGCTAAAAGGGCCTACCGTGATACATGTACCAATAGAAGCCCTTTTGAGCCTTAGCCTTTCCTTGAAATTTTGATGTCACGCTACAAGCCAAGAAATACCCTTTCTTTCGCATTGTCTCTGTTTTGAACCCATAGAGAAGGGATTCACAAGCTTTTGTTGATTAAGGATCGTGCTGTAGTCTAAGTCTAAGAAGTTGAAATAGTTATCTTGTGTTGGACGATGGTTGTGTAATGAACTGAATTCAGGGGAATGTAATTCTATCTCAATCCAATTGGTGACTGCGTAATGATTTGAACAAAAGAGAAAAAGTTGCAGTCTGTACTCAGAAAAAAAAATTGAAAGAGAAAAAGCAATGAAAAGAAAGTTTAGTCATGAAAATTAGTAGTTGAGGAAGTCAAACACTCAACTTGTGATAAAAAAATTCAAGTGTGAACAAAGTGGGTAGAGTGAAACAATGAAGTTTGTATTGAGAGTGAAGGAAATAATATCATTGTGAATTGACTTAGTTTGCGAAATTCCTTCTCGACTCAGCCTAAATATATCATTTTATCCTACCTGACCTAAAGTTCCGTTACAACCAAATAAAGACCTTTACTTTGCACTTGTGTTATTGTTGACTCCGGTTATGACATTTGAGCAGTCTGTGGTAATAGATTCTCCATGCAATGAGTTTAGTGAAAATTCTCACCCTTATACACTTTGTGCGAAGAGAGAAATATCTAGTGAGAGTGTTAACTCCCATTACATATGCTTATGAGTGGTTTGAATTGCTTGGTCTATATTCTGTGCTTTCGAGTTAGTTGAAACTAACACCCATGTAGTAAATCATTGATAGAGGTTAACAGAGAACTCACGAGAGATGAGAGAATACAAGACACATTGGGAAATGAATTGGGCCGGGGGTATTGATTTTCATTTCTGTTCAGAGGATATTGGATTATGCATCTCTTGCACACACTAACACACTCCAGTTATGCAACTGAATTTTCATGCTAAAGAGAAGTGGGCTGTAACCTTGACTTTCCGATTGTAGGTCTATCTTTTTGTTTGAGTTATGTTTCTTTTCTTTCACATCATTATTCGAGGACGAACAATGGTTTAAGTGCGGGGGGATTTGATAAGTGCTTTATTAGCATGTATTTAATTCACTTATTATCCTATTTTGTTATTAGTTTTATCCTATTGAAGTATCGTTTAATGCATTTTCATTTATTGTGTTATACAGGATCGCAAAGAACGAAAAGAAAGGAAACATGACCAAAGAAATACAAACATATCAAGAAGTGAGGTTCAAGGGTATATTCAAAGAGCTCCAAATCAATAATGGCATGTGGGAAGAAGATTAGATGCAAAAATTATGGTCAAAGAAGGTTTGAAATGAAGTTGGAAATCAAAAACCCGCAAGGATTGTGATCATGAATTTTAGTTATATATTGAAGCTCAATTTCGTCATAGAATACTTTCGAATTTGGGAAGATATATTTCACAAAGAATTGTAGATATTTGAGTTTTCTTTCCAACGCAACTTGAATCACCACAATCGGACTTCGGGAGAGAACGTTATGACCAAAACATCGATCACAGGCGCTTCTCGACAGAAATACACTTACGGCCGTAAATGATAAAGTTACGGCCGTAACTTCCAAATTCCGGAAATTTTCAGAATCCCAATTACGGCCGTAATAAGGAAAGTTACGGCCGTAACTTGCTCTCTAAGGAATTTCCTTATCTGATTCAAGGTCTATCTTTGGTATATCTTTGGGGTAAAGCTAGGGCACGATTTTGGGAGTATTAAAGGAGGAAAATCACCACAAAAAGGAGGCTGAACATTGAGAAAAATATAGAGCATTCTTGGAAGATTTTCAAGCGCAAGAATATCAACAACAATGAAATTCATGAAGCAACTTGAAGAATCTACCACAACCATGCTAGGCTAAATTCCATATCTTGTTCAAAGGGGAAGTTGTGTCAATTCAATTATGTTATTTTCTTTTCCTACAAATTAGTAGCGTGAATTTATTCATTTATTTCAATTGTTGGATTATTATGTTTTGAATGTTCAATTGAGTTTATTTGATTAATAGTTTAATTTGACCAATTGGATTATTGATCTTTGGATTCATGAATATGCTATGTTTAGATTCTTGATCCGTAATTGTCATTGAATCTTTACTTTAGTAGCAAATAAATCTCGTGCAGGTTTAGTAATAATTCAACTTGGATTGATTAATTCGAGCTTGTGTAATTAACGATCCAATTCAATCTATTCTTTTAAATTTTCATACTAGTCGTGCATTAAATCCTAAGAGCCTGTTTAGGATTGTCCGTGGCTAGAATTGGTTCGAAGAGCTTGTTTTGAATCAATACACATAAGGAAGAATTTAGATAATCAGAGCTTATTGATTATTTATGATTGATAATTGAATAGGAATATAAACACGTTACAAGGAAAAGTATAACATTAATTAAGGGCACAACCGAACCCGAGAACAAGATTTCTTCTTATATTATTTCTGTAGTCATATTTAATTGTTTATTTTTATGCACATTTTTTATTCAAGCAATTTCACACAATAAACCCCCCATTCCATTCTAATTGATCGAACAACTAAAATTAGTTTCCGTTCGTCGTGGGATCGACCCTTACTCTCGCTACTACATTATTAATTAATATTTGACGAGTAAGGATTTATTTATTATTTTGGTGCATTGCGACACGCATCAGTCAACCATTGAATATGAAGGGCTGTAATCCTCTATTGGGTCATTTTAAATATAATTTCCCTTGTAATCAACTTTGGGTCGATTTTTTTTTTCTAGTTGACTCATTCTTAACAAGTTCCTCTGCCTAGCATGTAAATTTCAATTTTGTAACTATGTTAATATCTTATGATTTCCACGCTGCTATGAAACTTCGTGGTTAGTTTCTTCCATACATGAGGTCTACTATCAATAATATCATATCTTTATTCTAGAGTAGAACTTTATAGACTAAGAGATAGATAGTATGGTAAGAAATAAATAGATGAATCTTTCTTTATAATAATAATAATAATAAACGCATATAACATATAAAATTTCATATTATTATGGGTTTTTATGCATAACACCCTTAATAAGATTGCAAATACCATTCATACTTGTCACAATATTCATAATTGCTATTTCATGAAGTAAACATGTTTTTATAAGTGTGATAACATGAATACTTATAAAATACATACATACATGGTTTGAGGAAGTCAAGACGTGGATGATAGCATAGCGGCTAGTGACTTAGAAAAAAACACCAAATTCTTATTTTAATAGAAAAAATAACTTATTTTCTAAAGAGAAACCATTATAATTATTGGGTTCCAACTAAACCACTTAGATAATAAGGCTAAATAAACTCATACTAAAATTCATTATTATGTTTTCTAATAAAAGACCAATTATTTCTACTAAACATAAAACTTGTGAACCGAAAATAATATTTTTTTGAAATAATTTGAGAAGTCTATAGAACTGATTTTAAAACTCTTAACTCTGATATAAATTGTGACGACCTAAACTTTGAACCGTTCGAGTTCTATTAAATTGAACTCATTTCTTTTCCTTATAACTTAAATAACAATCATAATAAGATTCATTCAAAGAAATAAATAAAATGTGATTTTATTTTCCATACTAAAATGCGGAATTAATAATGTCTCATCATAGTAAATAAAATAAATTTTAAAATTGTATTCAAACACAAATATTTTATTCAGCTTAGCACATTGCCATGTCCACGCTGGCTGCATCAAACCATCAATTGCCTAAAAAAATTGGAAACATCATAGAGTCGGATTTATAAAATAAAATCTAATAAGCACGTCATGAATTATTATCATGAATATCTTGATGGAAAATCATAATCAACATAGTGCAGACACAAGAATTTTACCGAACATAGGTGGTAGAATTATTATGTGTAGCGCTACTAAACTTCGGTCCTCTTAACATTACCATATTCATATCATATGAGACTCATAATCATAATTTTCTTGAAAACTTATAACGTGATAATAATTTAAACATGGACAACCTACTTACAGTCAAGAAAAATAGAGCGTAAAAGAAAATAGATTAGAGCTTGCTTGACCACCTTGTACTACTACTATTTGTATGTGTTGACCTATGACTATTCACGCCTATATTGTTTTGATTATAACAAACAAGATCTCATGTATTACTAATGATTTCAATTCTTGAGTTGTATCATATTTATGTCATTTGGATACTCCGAGATCAAAATCGTCATCCATTGAAGTACAAAGCAATCATTAAAGAGATTTGAAGTGAACAAGATCGTCGAAGACAGAAGATCAAAGCTTTAGAAGATCTATTTTCAACTCATTTGTAAAGGTATCGACTCATCAATTTTTAGCAAGTTTATAAAGCTCAAAAATATTTCTAAAATTCATCAATTGCATAAAAATGATTTTTCAAATCATATCATGAAATAGTTTTTGGAAAAATAAACTTTTTGACATTAAAATAAAAATTTATGTTTTTATACTTTCGGTCGACCGAAAGTATACTTGATCGACCGAAAGTCTGGTCGACCGAAAATCTTGATCAACCGAAAGTTTAAACGGCTATAATGCAACGGCTAGTTTTTGACTTTCGGTCGACCGAAAATACTGATTCGGTCGACCGAAACTGTCTGAAGCTCAAAATTTTGATCTATAAATAGCCACTTCTCTTACATTCATTTCACCAACTTACAAGAGCATTTAAGAGAGATTTATTGAGAAAATTATTGAGCTTACCTTATTTTAAATTCTATTTCATTTATTGCAAGGAATTTCTTGATTGTTCAAAACTATTTCATATCTTTATCAAGAATTCCATCTTGTTGAAAACTCAATACTCTTAATTCATTATTGATCTTTGATTAAGTTAAAATCACCAAACACTTATTGAAGTGTATATCTCTCTTCATACTTAACTAAGTATTATTTGGAAAGAGAGATCATTGGTTGAAAAACTTTGATTCAAGCAAAACTATATCATATCATTCTTCAAAGTTTTCAAAAACACTTGAGCTTTATTCATTGCTATCTATTGAAGTATTAGCCTAACTCTCTTGGTACTTAATTTGAATATATCATTTGTCAAGAGAGTTATTTCAATTGTAAATTCAATTCATTATATCTTGTTGGTTTTCGAGAGCCTTGTCAAAACTCGATTGTTGGTTTCGAGAGCCGTGTGAAAACTCGATTGTAAAAGGATAGGCGCTCCTTGTTGTAAGTCACCTAAGGATTTGGTACTCCTTGTTGTAAGTTACCAAAATAGTGGATTTGGCCTTGCTCGTGACGGAGAGCTCGGTAACGGGGGACGTAGATCACGTTGGTTGATTGAACCTCCATAAATCGCGTTTGCACTCTCTCATCCCTTTTATTTACTTACATCGCACTTACTCTATTCTATCAATTTATATTGTGCAACGCTTTATCTTAGTGCTATACTTGCCTTATCAATTAAGTTTACACATATATAGCACACTACATTGATAGTTTAGTTACTTGTATCACTAAGTGCTAATACTTGTACCTATTGATTTTTAGTTTGAGATTATTTATCGAAAAAGTTTTATAAATCAATTCACCCCCCTCTTGGTTAGTTTACTCTTGGGTTAACAATTGGTATCAGAGCTTAGGTGCTCATTTTTAAAAGATTTTACAATCTTGAGTAAATGGCTAACCATAATCTTGAAGGTCATTCTACTAATCGTCCTCCATTGTTTGATGGTACTAATTATAATTATTGGAAAACTAGAATGATGATTTTTATTCAATCCATTGATTATAATATTTGGGATGTCATTGAATCCGGTCCTCATGAGCTTACTATGGTTATTAAAATTGATGGAAAACCGGATATGATTATTTCAAAACCAAAGGAAGAATATGATGAGGATGATAAGAAAAAATTGTCTTTAAATGCTAGAGCCAAAAATCTTCTCTATTGTGCACTTAGTATTAATGAATTTAATCGTATTAGCACATGTGATTCCGCACACGATATTTGGCATGCTTTAGAAGTCACTCACATGGGCACAAATAAAGTTAAAGAGACAAAAATAAATCTTTTGTATAAAAATTTTGAAAACTTCTTCATGAAACAAGATGAACCCATTGCTAGTATGATTACTAGATTTACCGATATTGTTAATGGTCTTAAGGGCTTTGATCGAAAATTTTCTAATGGTGAACTTGTTAGCAAAATGCTTAGATCTCTCTCGGAAGATTGGAGCTCATTGAGAATGTTGATAGAAAACACACAAGATGTCAACACATATCCCTTGGAAGAGCTTTATGGAACATTGATGACATATGAGCTAAATCATGCCGAGACAAAAGAAAAGTCTAGAAAAGCAAAAGAGGAAGAAATGAAGGATCCTCCTAGGAGACAAATTGCTTTAAAGTCATCTATTGTTGAAGAAGCCTCAAACTCTAACAATAGCGATGAGGAACTCGATGATCTTGTCCTTCTTGTCAAGAAATGGAAAACCTTTCGCAACAACCGTAGATTTCAAAAGAAAGAAGACAAAGGTGAAGAGAAAAAGATCGTTTGCTATGATTGTGACAAACCCGGTCACAAAAGAACCGAATGTCCCAACAAGAGAAAATTCTTCAAAAAGAAAGCTTTACAAGCTACTTGGGATGATAGTGATGATGAACAAGATGAAAGTGAAAGTCAAGATGAAGTTGCCAACATGTGCTTCATGGCCATTGAAGATGAGGTAAATACTAATGACATTCCCTCTTATGATGAACTATCTACCTCATATGAAGAAATGATTGAAGTTTTTGAAAAACTTGTTCTTAAACATTCCACTCTTAAAAAGCAATACATCTTGTTGAAAAATGAAAACGAAAAGAATTTTGAAAAGAAGAATCTTGATCAAAATGCTTTGATGGTAGAGAATCTCTCCCTAAAAGAAAAAATTTTAGATTTAACGTCCATTGTTCACAAATTCACTCAAGGGAGGAAAAATTTTGAACTAATGCTTGGTAAACAACAATTTGTTTTTGATAAAGGAGGAATTGGATACAAACCATTTTTGAAACAAAAATCTACCAAAAATACTTTTGTAAAAGCTTCTACTTCGTTTTCCTTTCATCAAAACACCTTTGTCAAGACATCAACTACTTGTAACTTTTGTAATAGAAGTGGGCATGTAGCTTTTAATTGTTTATTGAAAAAGAAGCTACACTTTGAAGAAAGGCACAAGAGGGTTCAAGGAACTAACTATCAAGGACCCAAAATTATGTGGGTACCAAGAAGTCAAAAATTAAGTCATGTTTTGTAGGTATCAACAAGAGTAAAGAGCAATTGGTTCTTGGATAGTGGTTGCTCAAAGCACATGACCGGAGATAAATCACTCTTATCAAGTTTCAAAAGAAAAGATGGAGGTCATGTCACTTTTGGAGATAATGCCAAAGGAAAAATTATTGGCATTGGAAATATTGGTAATCATCCTTCTCCCTCTATTGAAAATGTTTTATTAGTAGATAATCTCAAACATAATTTGCTAAGTATTAGTCAATTATGTGATAAAGGCTATCATATTAAATTTGATTCTTCTAGATGTCTTATCAAAGATGTTTCATCAAAAGAGGTACTGTTCATAGGAAGCCGAAGTAAAGATGTTTATATCATCAACATTGAATTTGAGAAAGAATTAAAATGTTTGTCAAGCTTTAAAGATGACACTTGGTTATGGCATAGAAGATTAGGTCATGTTAGTATGGACCTTATTTCAAAAATATCAAAAAATTGCTTTGTCAAAGGCCTACCAAGTTTGAAATTTGAAAAGGATAAAATTTGTGATGCTTGTCAATTTGGAAAACAAACCAAAAGTTCTTTCAAAAATAAACAATTTTCTTCCACCACAAAACCATTACAACTTCTTCACATGGATCTTTTTGGACCATCTAAAACCGCAAGTTTAAGTGGTAAACACTATGCTTTTGTCATTGTTGATGACTTCTCAAGATTTACTTGGGTTCTCTTTTTAAATTTGAAAAATGAAGCTTTAAATGCATTCAAACATTTTTGCAAAAAGGTTCAAAATGAAAAAGGATTTTCTATTACAACTATAAGAAGTGACCATGGTGGAGAATTCGATAACATGGCGTTTGATGAATTTTGCAAAATAAATGGGTATGAACATAATTTCTCGGCTCCTAGAACCCCTCAACAAAATGGTGTAGTAGAAAGGAAGAATCGCACATTGCAAGAAATAGCTAGGACCATGCTAAATGAAAATAACTTACCAAAATATTTTTGGGCTGAAGCCGTTAACACTGCTTGCTATATCATAAATAGGGTTTTGGTAAGTCGAAAGAATACTAAAACTCCTTATGAACTTTGGAAAAATAGAATTCCTAATATCGGATATTTTAAGGTTTTTGGTTGTAAATGCTTTGTTCTCAACACAAAAGAAAACTTGGGAAAATTTGATTCAAAATCCGATGTTGGAATTTTTCTTGGTTATTCATCCACTAGCAAAGCTTATAGAATTTTTAACAAAAGAACTCTAGTAGTGGAAGAATCCGTACATGTTACTTTTGACGAAACTAATTCTCTTGATCAAGAGAAAGGTGTTGACGTAGGTTTGGAAATTCCCTTTGAGGAGATAAATATTCAAGATCAAAGAAATGAAATATCCAAAGTCAATGAAGAAAACAACTTGGAAGAACCAACTCCTCAACAAGAAGAAGGAACATCTTCCAAAAACTCAAGTGATCTAATACTTCCTATCGAATGGAGATTTGCTTCATCTCACCCAAAAGAGCTCATAATTGGTGATCCTTCAAAAGGGGTAAGTACTAGAAACTCTTCTAAAGGATTCTTAAATACTTGTGCTTTTATCTCTCAAATTGAACCAAAGAATTTCAAAGAAGCCGAGTTCGATGAGTTTTGGATTCTTGCAATGCAAGAAGAACTAAATCAATTTGAAAGAAATCATGTTTGGGATTTAGTTGATAGACCAAATGATCAAACCGTTATCGGTACAAAATGGATTTTTCGAAACAAAAAGGATGAAAACGGTATAATTGTGCGTAACAAGGCTAGATTGGTGGCCCAAGGTTACAATCAAGAAGAAGGAATTGACTTTGAAGAAACTTTTGCACCGGTTGCTAGATTAGAATCCATTCGTATGCTTCTTGCCTTTGCTTGTCATAAAGGTTTTACTCTTTATCAAATGGATGTCAAAAGTGCATTTTTAAATGGTGTTATTCAAGAAGAGGTGTATGTTGAACAACCTCCCGGTTTCAAAAATCATAAATTTCCGGATAATGTCTTTAAACTAAGAAAAGCTCTATATGGTTTAAAACAAGCTCCTCGAGCTTGGTATGAAAGATTGAGTAAATTTCTTATTTCAAATGGCTTTCAAATGGGAAATGCGGATACTACTCTTTTTATCAAAACCAAAAAGGAAAATATGATTGTTGTACAAATCTATGTTGACGACATTATTTTTGGTGCAACTAATGTTTCTATTTGTGAAGAATTTTCAAATTGTATGAGCAATGAATTTGAAATGAGCATGATGGGAGAGTTAAAATTCTTCCTCGGACTTCAAATCAAACAAACTAGTGAAGGAATATTCATTAGTCAAACTAAGTACATTGAGGATATGCTCAAAAAGTTCGAGATGGAAAACTTGAAGCCAATGAATACTCCCATGAGTACTTCAATCAAATTGGACAAAGATGAGCAAGGCACTTCCATTGACATTACAAAATATCGAGGTATGATTGGATCCCTTCTTTACTTAACCGCAAGTAGACCCGATATTATGTTTAGTGTATGCCTATGTGCTAGATTTCAATCAAATCCTAAAGAATCTCATCTAAGTGCCTTAAAACGTATTTTTAGATATTTATGTGGCACTAGAACTTTGGGACTTTGGTATCCAAAGGGCACTCATATTGATCTTATAAATTATTCGGATGCCGATTGGGCGGGATGCACAATTGATAGAAAAAGCACAAGTGGAACTTGTCACTTTCTAGGCTTCGCACTTGTGGCATGGTTTAGTAAGAAACAAAATTCCGTTGCACTATCTACTGCCGAGGCCGAATATATCTCAGCCGCTAGTTGTTGTGCTCAAGTTTTGTGGATGAAACAAACTCTTAATGATTATCATTTGCAATTTGAAAATACTCCTATTATGTGTGATAACACTAGTGCTATTAATCTGTCAAAAAATCCCATATTGCACTCTCGCACAAAGCATATTGAAATTCGACATCATTTTCTTAGAGATCATGTGCAAAAAGGTGACATTTACTTGGAATTTGTTAGTACCGAAAAACAATTGGCCGATATTTTTACTAAACCTCTACCGCCCGATAGATTTTCATTTATACGAAGAGGATTGGGTATTATTAATGAAAATGATATTTGTGGTTAAATTTCCAATATATATATATGTGTTTATCATATATTTTTCAAAAATTTGATTTTTGACTGTTTCGGTCGACCGTAGTATTTCGGTCGTCCGAACTGTCTGTTTCGGTCGACCAATTGTACGACCGAAAGTTACTGTTCGGTCGACCATTACACGACCGATCCTGCCTGCAGCTAACTGATTTTGACCCTGCAGAGTTTCGGTCGACCGAAACTAACTTACGGTCGACCGAAAGTCGCGAGAAATCAGATTTTAAAACATCAATTTCATCCCCAAAATCATACCATAAACCCTAAACCTCGACATTTCTCCTCTCATTTCATCCCTAATCGATCTTTTTCCATCACAATTACTTCAATTGATACTCTAAATCGAATTTCCTATTATATTCTTCATCAAATTCTTCATTTTCAACAATTTTCATCCATCACTTTCTCCAAACCCTTCATTTTGGGTTAAATCACGAAAAAAAAATTTCTTCTTACTTTGAGTCGATTTCACTCAATCAACCTTACCATTATACCACTACATTGTTGATTTCTACTCTTTTCTTTCATTTCCAATCATTTTTACCTAAAAATTTCCAAAAATTTCTTTTGGTCTAATCGATTCACTTGAAAATTCATCATGCCTCCGAAGAAGAAATCGAAGAAAGGAGAAGCTAGCTCATCAAACGTTGAGGAACGTGCACCATTGCCCGACCGCTTCTCGGATCATCCAATTCTAATAGGTAAGTCTATCGATTTCTTCGATTTTTACCTTCAAGCTCCTTCGTTTCAACTTGAACCTTACTTTGAAGATATAGGATGGAAAAATGTCTTGTCCATTTCTGAAAATTCCTACCCTACATTAATCCGGGAATTCTTTCGAAACGCTTCTTTTTATCCCGATAAAATTACAAGTTCGGTTAGGGGTACACGGGTAGAAATCGAACGATCCCTAATTAGAAACCTCCTAGGATTACAGCGTGGTGAGAATTTTGCATATGTCACTCATTATCCTGTTAGGTTCGACGGGTACAATGAACTCGAGGCTTGTAGTCGTGTCACTGCCCGACCCCTCACTACCACTATGAATTTGAACCTCAATCATTTGACTATCCCGTGCAAGGTCCTTCATCGTGCAATTGCTCACACAATTGTACCTCGTAATGATCATTTTGATGAAGTCAACCATCTCGACCTATTCATTCTTGATTCCCTTCTTGTCGGTCGCAAACTTGATTTTCCATACATCTTCATCAAACATCTCCATCACGTTCATACCTCCACTCGAGTTCTAGGCCTACCCTACGGCATGATTTTTACAAAAATTTTCAATCACTTCAATGTACCTCTAGACAATGAGCCTATTCTTAAACCCAAACACACCGATATTATTAACATCAACACTCTCAAACGGATGAAAATTGTCAAGGGTGATGGGCAATGGGTGTGCAATACTCAAGGTTTCGATGATGCATCGGGACCCACGACTTGGCCGTTTACCGAAGAGGAAGTCGATGAGGAATTGGAGATTGGTGAAGGCGCAGATACGGGTGAAGGTGTCCAAAGGGATGACCAGCCTAGACCGAGGCCACGGGCTCGAGTACCACAAGCTGCAGCACCTCCCCATAGGTCCATCTCTGAAGATCAGTTCAACATCCTTAATGGGCGTATTGATTCTCTTACCACGGCGGTTGAAGGCATCCAACAACAACTTCAACATATGCACACATCTCAAGAAGCCGTCTTCGCTCATTTCTACGCTATCTATCCGCCTAATCCACCTCCACCACCGGCGGCCGATTGAAGACTATATTTTTTTTTTATCTTTCGTAGTGAATTTCATATCACTTTGCTTACAACCTATGTAATCTAGTTTTTAAACCTATGACATCTTCGCTATGATAATTTCTTACCTGTGCTTAACTGATATGCATTACATGATTCACATGACTTTTTTTCTGATACCTGCTTTGCGTTGTGATGCTGTTGAGATATAGGTACTTTCTCTATGATAAGATTCTGCTCTTATTGGTTATTTCTGCAAAATACGGGGATTCTATGTCCAAATTTTTATTGAACTTCTATTCGAGGTAAATTTGATTGTCAGTAACCCATGACTATTCCCGTTGGCTTTAAACGCTACTTGGCACTTTTTGCTTATGTCAAAAGGGGGAAGAGATATTAGAGCTACGATTTGATTTGTTTTATCTTGCAATATTATGATAAAAAGGGGGAATACATTGCATAAGAAAGGGGGAATATGTACTTACATATATATTTCATCATTTTTACAAATTACAAATCATATTGTTTGTCATAATCAAAAAGGGGGAAATTGTTGACCTATGACTATTCACGCCTATATTGTTTTGATTATAACAAACAAGATCTCATGTATTACTAATGATTTCAATTCTTGAGTTGTATCATATTTATGTCATTTGGATACTCCGAGATCAAAATCGTCATCCATTGAAGTACAAAGCAATCATTAAAGAGATTTGAAGTGAACAAGATCGTCGAAGACAGAAGATCAAAGCTTTAGAAGATCTATTTTCAACTCATTTGTAAAGGTATCGACTCATCAATTTTTAGCAAGTTTATAAAGCTCAAAAATATTTCTAAAATTCATCAATTGCATAAAAATGATTTTTCAAATCATATCATGAAATAGTTTTTGGAAAAATAAACTTTTTGACATTAAAATAAAAATTTATGTTTTTATACTTTCGGTCGACCGAAAGTATACTTGATCGACCGAAAGTCTGGTCGACCGAAAATCTTGATCAACCGAAAGTTTAAACGGCTATAATGCAACGGCTAGTTTTTGACTTTCGGTCGACCGAAACTGTCTGAAGCTCAAAATTTTGATCTATAAATAGCCACTTCTCTTACATTCATTTCACCAACTTACAAGAGCATTTAAGAGAGATTTATTGAGAAAATTATTGAGCTTACCTTATTTTAAATTCTATTTCATTTATTGCAAGGAATTTCTTGATTGTTCAAAACTATTTCATATCTTTATCAAGAATTCCATCTTGTTGAAAACTCAATACTCTTAATTCATTATTGATCTTTGATTAAGTTAAAATCACCAAACACTTATTGAAGTGTATATCTCTCTTCATACTTAACTAAGTATTATTTGGAAAGAGAGATCATTGGTTGAAAAACTTTGATTCAAGCAAAACTATATCATATCATTCTTCAAAGTTTTCAAAAACACTTGAGCTTTATTCATTGCTATCTATTGAAGTATTAGCCTAACTCTCTTGGTACTTAATTTGAATATATCATTTGTCAAGAGAGTTATTTCAATTGTAAATTCAATTCATTATATCTTGTTGGTTTTCGAGAGCCTTGTCAAAACTCGATTGTTGGTTTCGAGAGCCGTGTGAAAACTCGATTGTAAAAGGATAGGCGCTCCTTGTTGTAAGTCGCCTAAGGATTTGGTACTCCTTGTTGTAAGTTACCAAAATAGTGGATTTGGCCTTGCTCGTGACGGAGAGCTCGGTAACGGGGGACGTAGATCACGTTGGTTGATTGAACCTCCATAAATCGCGTTTGCACTCTCTCATCCCTTTTATTTACTTACATCGCACTTACTCTATTCTATCAATTTATATTGTGCAACGCTTTATCTTAGTGCTATACTTGCCTTATCAATTAAGTTTACACATATATAGCACACTACATTGATAGTTTAGTTACTTGTATCACTAAGTGCTAATACTTGTACCTATTGGTTTTTAGTTTGAGATTATTTATCGAAAAAGTTTTATAAACCAATTCACCCCCCTCTTGGTTAGTTTACTCTTGGGTTAACAGTATGTACAGTATTGCTTGATTGATAATTGATATTATATAAAGTGTGCGTGTGTGTGTGTGTGTGTCTTGTATTTGTATGATATAATAATAAATTTAGGGTGGGTTATTTTTAATGCATGTATAAGAACGTTGGAAAAAAATGAGAAGTTTGCAGGATTGAGTGCAAATAAGGGGATTTAAATAGGTGCAAATCATAATTTTTGTGGCTAGAATTTATTGAAACTCTTTAATGTAAACATTAACATATTTAATTCATGTTTACCTTCTTAAATGTACGTTTTACATTCTTTAATGCATATTTAGTTCCCACATTTATTTGCATGCACATTTAACTTCTTTAATGCATGTCTTACATTCTTTAATGCATGTTTAGCTCCCACAATTAATTGCACTATTCGTAATATTATCGGATATGATTCCCTGGATTTAGAAAAATACTGGATTATCATGAGAGATAGTATATTTCTTGATTGACCTCATTAATTACAAATCCTTTTATTTAGGGATGTTGTTACCATTTATCTATTAGTTTAAATTAGACAATTACTGATCTTCCCAAAATTCTAAAAACGATTGTTTCCTTTTTGGCTGATTTCACTCCACGTTTCTAATATTTTTTCCGATAGTAAAGTACAGTCAGAATTATTACACGTATTCTATTGTGTTGTAATATTTTGTAATGTTATATAAAGTTTTATCTATGTGTAATTGTAGTTAATCTATGAACAATAGATGTAAGATTTAGTGCATGTCAATAGATTAAGAATCCATTTCATCAATATTACAAATGCTGCAATGAGATATATTGATCTGTAATGTTTTGATTTCATCAATAATGACAAAACAAAATCCATTTCATCAAAATTACATTTTTTGTAATGAGAGCCTTAATGTTCAAAGTTAGAAATACTACACTTGCTTTATTGTTTTGCTCGACATGTCCGTATTTAATCTGTAATTTTTTAAATGTAGACATGGCACACACGATGTACTGATATGTAATGTTCAAAATCAGTCTTAGTACACCTATTGTAATGGTCTGTAATGTTCATAATCAGATACATTATACTCGTCGTAATTTCTTGTAATTGTGTTGCAATCTTACACCTGATACATTGATGATGAAGTTGTAATCATCTGTAATGTTCAAGCCCATACATGTTACACATGTTGTAATGTTATGTAATGTTCGTAAGATGGCATATTTCACCCGTCGTAATGCCCGTGAGCAAAATATATCCAACACATGCAAATACAAAGGTATTTGATTCATCTGTAATGATCTTTAAATGTATTACAAGACTAGCACACAAATATCAACATAAAGAAAAAATTCATTTTCTACCAATAAGCACCATATATTATAGGTGAATCAACTCTTCAAACAGAGAATTTAACTTGTAAATTCTACTATAATGATCTTCAACATAAACACTGATTCAATTTCTTCTTGCTGGACGATCCCTTCATTGTTTGGCTAGCGGTCGACCTCGATGCATTTTGATTGCAAGATGGTTTGAAAGGGTGATTTTGAAAATCAAATCTTTGATAACCTTTTATCATGCGTATTTGTGATTTACAGATATTGATTGAGATATGGGATTCGGTTATGGGTGTTGAGATTTACCCAAATTAGATCTTTGAGTGAGAGGATAATTTAGGAAAAGTTCTATGAATAAGTGATTTAGTCGGAAAAGTTGGGGGAGGAGATAGAATGGAAATAACATGATTTTCTATAATGTTTGAAATTAACGTATTCATCTAAAGAGGGTATTGGGAAGATTTAATTTCCCCTTATTGATATCCTTGACATTCAATAAATTTACACTAAATATAATTATTATTAGTTAAAATTATTGTTTTCAAGAAATAAAGATAATTAATTTTCAGTAAACACAAACATTACTATTTACTAATATACAATTAATAAAAATATTTTTATGTATAACTAAAAAAATATAATAATATTACATATATAGTTAACTTGAAATGGAAGAAATTAAAAAGTTGGTTAATGTTAATATATTAAAATTTATGATAATAAAATTACATAACGCAATTAAATTTATCTTCAAAACTCAATACCTCCTCTGTTTAGCGGCTATGATTTTTAATTATAAATAAATAAATTTCTATTTTCAAGGTAAAATGTGTAGTTGAAAAATGATTTCGAAAAAGGTGCGTGGTTGAAAAGTGATTTGAAAAAATGTTGATTGTAAATATATTTATAAACAAAGTTACCGAACAGAGGCTACACTATAGGGCGGGGAGGGGGGGGGGAACATATTGCATTTGTTTATGACTTTGATAAGTGCATTTAATGTAAATAAATATGAATATTTCTAGAAGTACTTTTGGAAACTTATTATTTAATATTGTGTAAATATTATTTATTTATTTATTTATTTTTTTTGATAAACTCGATATTGAAAGTGATTTGGAGAAAATAAACAAAAATTGAGCCAACAAGATGAAATTTATGCTTAATTTTGAAGGAAACCAATTGGAAAAGAATTGAAAGATCAATGAGCGAACTATAAATACAATGGATGTAAGATAACTGAATAATAGAAATCATAGACCGAATTGCACAATACTCAAAAATTGAGACACGTGATCATAGGACAACAGCCTATACAATTGCAAGTCATGTTTGGAAAAATCAATACATACATATGATGTACCAAGTGATCATACAGCATTGTGCCATGCAATCACATGGTACTAAAATTTGGTAGGCTTTTGTTTCTTTTTTATGTCATTCTTGTTTTGGAAAGCAATTTGACGGACATTTTAACCCACTTTGGATATCAAAATTCGATATCCTTGATTTTACAATGTGGACAACAAGGTTAGGAAGAGATTAAAGAAAATAACATCATGATATTGAAGATTCAAATATTGGGATTGAATATTTAAAGCAAGAAATTGATTTTACATCTACTTCTTCCACTTAATATTTTTATGACAAATTTTGAAATCTTTTATTTTATTTTCATTACAGAGATGCTAGGTTAAATACATTAATTTTGGGATAAAGACATAACTTTTTATTTCACCATTTTAATTCAAAAACCAATTATTTAGTTCATTTGTGTTATTGTTGTTATTGTATTCTTATTGGTTATTTGAATGTTTGATCATTATTTAGATAATATGTTGCATATTCTACTTTCCAAATATTCGAAAGAGGTTTAGAACATTGCAATGATTAAGAGAAGACTCAATAAACGTTATGAATAATAGTTTATGACTTGTACAATCAAATATGTAATCGTGCAATTGAATGCATTACTTTGCATATGAATTAAGGGTATGGATATTTCATATCATGCTTAGAAATATATTTGTCTTATCTTGGGAGATATAGTTGAATAAAATTGAATTATCAACCGTCAATTATACACAAATTACACTAAGCTTCTGTTTGATCCCCATATTTTCAACTCATTTTTCTATACTACTAAATTTTAACCACATTTTAATAATAAAATATTCTATACATAAACTCAGATATTTTTCCTCATTTTCAACCACACGATATCCTATCAATCACTATTCAAAACTCTTTTATTTTTTTTTGCCAAAGAATGAGAATCAAATAGAGGCAAAATAGCATATGCCGATAATTGGTACGATAAAATAATGGACATAGTCAAATTCTCAACAAACTGTTTTTTTACAGTGCTCACGTGTAATTAGATAATCATTATGATAAATATTAATAATTCACATAAATAAAAATCAAACTTTCTTTATTTTGCTTACGTTTGAATTTGACATCAAATTAATACAATTCAACACTTATTTATCATGGAATGTCACTCTCACTGCTAAACTATTACTTGTAAAGATTTTCGTACACTTGTAAATTTTTATTATTTGAGAATTATTTCTGTTGTTTCAAGTTTTTCTTTGAGCAAGTATATTGTTTATTTGATGAGTTGGAACTGAATTTATAATTTGTTGTCGCATATATAGTAAGTTTTTTTCGTATTTATGTTGTGTTTGATCCGTGATTCAATTTTATTTATTTTTAACATGTTAAAAGATTTTATTAGACATTATATTTGTAGCAATAATTATATATAGACATTCAAATGAGACATTTGAAATGGACAATCTGATGTGACGAAGTTTTATTGGCTGATGAAAAAGTGTTGGTGTGATCATTACCAAATTAATCTGCGTCACATTTTAATTTCCCATTTAAATGTCACACATTTGAATGTCTACTTGAAATTAATTTCATGTGGTCCCGTCCAATACGTTTTAAACGTACTCTCAATTTTATTACCAATTGTTGGGAACTTGGGTTGTTGTACACATAAAAATTGATTTCTTGTGGAAGTTCATCCCAGTTTTGGATTTTCTATATATGTATTTAACTTGGAATAAATAATTTTGTGCACACAAAAGTGAAAGAGATATTACCCTTATAGTGTGCTTTACAATAATCTTTTTTACAACTGCTTCTTGATTCCACCAAAACTTTAAGCCCTCAAGCTTTCCTCGGTGTTCTCCAGTGGCAGCTATGCAGGTGTGTGGTTACATTTCTCTAGGTCCAGGTTAAACAAGGATTGAGGTTTTCTTTGTAAAGAGGAAAGACACACTACGTACTTTAGTATGTGTCTCTCCACTTTACAAACTAGGTTAAGAAAAATAGTCTTATAAGACTATTTATAACCTATTTATACTCAAAAATCCTACCAACCCTAGTACCATAACCCAAGCACATTTCTGTACAGCCCAATACAGGTAATAAGTCTGTATAAGCCCATTATAGTGAAGCCATCGAGAGAATATGATCGGACCTAACTAAACTAAGCTCCAATAAATTAATTATGACCTGGTCAACTCTTGATCAGTCAAAATTAATTTATTAATCACATTCTATTCCACTAAAAGAACGAGATTGCACTCTTAGCAAAATTGAAACTACTGAAACAATAATCAATAATTATATCATCTGGCTTATCGTTCTTACATGTTACCCCCGTCGATCAACTCGAATGTTCGGATCAAGTTAAAATGACCAAAATTCCCTTCTCTGAATATTCATAAATTTTCAACTCCCATCTTCTATCTGACAGTTTGATGTTATTACATCACATCATAGAATTCAACAGTCACTGTCGAATTACTGAGCTCAGATTCAACTGTCTACTAGAGGAATCAGTGAGATTATGATCAAACATATATCATATTACGATATATGTTTTATCAGTGATTTTAGTTTTGGTAATTATTGTTATTTTTTAGTTTTCTTCTAGATAGCTTTAGTATTTATGAGTGAGATGAAAGAAAACTTGTAACTAATTATTTGTATATATGCAAGGAGCATAAAAGAATAAAGGGAGTTCAAGATTTAGAATTGCAAAATGTGAGTAACAATTTATTTGATTATCTATGTTAGAATCATTATATTATGTTGGGAAAAATTAATTTTCTCACCCCAAATCAATCAACCCTGTGGAAACACAAAACACAAATAATTGAACAAAAGAGAAAATAAAGAATTTCATGTAGCTCAGCTAACTGCTGATAACTATAGACTACTGATAACTATAGGAGAAGAACACTTTTATTAATAAGAAAAATCAATCACTCATTACAGTATTTTTCTCTCTCACACACAAGTTCCCTCAACACAAAGAAAGAACAACAAACGTATTTTCTTTCTTCTTCTTCTCTCTCTCTCTCTCTCTCTCTCTCTCTCCTCCCTTCCTTTTCACGTCTACACTCTTCTTCTGCAATTCAAGCACTACACAATTAATTGCTGGCTGCTCGATTCTCTAACACGTCTGGGCACGTATATATATAATAAGCCAATCCCAAAAACTTACCTAATTACAATTTAGATTAATTTTCAAATTGTATTAGGACTTAATTATTTTCCTTGTATAATAATACCAATAGTTTCTTTTCCTTTTTAATGACCACTTTTCCATTTCTTGTCAAATAAGGATTCTTTATTCCATAAATTTTTTTGTAAAACCCCACACTCTCCACATTGATTCAAAATTCTAATAAGCATGAACCACATTTAAAGATTCATTAAACATCACCTTCTGTTTTGACATCTTTAAATTAAGTTCTTCAACCTTCTTATCATTAGCCACAGATTCTGTCTTGGACACTTTACAAACTTTAGCACTAGTAGAAGAGTCCTCTTGGTGCGACTTCAATCTGACAGCTCCACCTAAAATTATCTTCCCTATTACCTTGTACAAATTATCAACTTTTTAATCTCTAATTATTGGCACATAATTTTTCTTCACAATAATCATACCAGCTCTAGCGGAATATTCATAACCCAACGTGTCAAGTGCACCCAATGATATTAAACTTTGCTTCAATCTTGAGACATGCAAACCACCTATTATTCTTCTCACCACTCCATCACCATCTTCACCTTCACAATACTCTAGCCCTTAACTTCGAGTTTTTGATTATCAACCAAAAAAACATGATGCTCATCACATGACTTGTAATTCTCAAAACCAATATCTATTTGGACACACATGATAAAAGCATACAGAATCCAGAAACCAATTATTAACTGGACTCTCATCATTAGAAACACATAAAACATCGTCATGATTATAATTTTCCACCAACACATTTGAAAAATCTGAATTCTCTAAGATCTCTTTACCTTTCCTCCTCGATTCAAGATGTTTTGTCAATTCTTCACAATCTCTTCTAACGTGACCCTTCCTGTGACAGTAATTGCACTCAACGTCCCTCCTTGAGCGAGATTGAGAATGTTCCCTCTAACCATAATTTCTTCCTTGCGATTCACCTCTACCTACCTATTATCAGAAGTGGTCAGCAAAATCCAATCACCATTCACATTAGCACTTAGCTTCTTCATGTTAGTTGTCTCTAACAAACCAGTCGAAACCTCGTTCACTGTCAAAGTAGATTTACCAAATAAAAACGTGGCCATCAGCATCTCATATGATTTGGGCAAAAAAGACAATAAAATAATCGCCTTATCGTCATCTCAATTTTAACGTCCACATCAATAACTCTGTCATGCATTTATTAAACTTATTCAAGTGGTTCATAATATCAACAGTATCATCTGTATTCAACTCATATAATTGTTTTTTCAAATAAAGTCTACTTGTTTGGGACTTAGAAATATATAATTATTATAGCGTTTTCCATAATCTAGAGGTGGATTTCTTGTTCAAAATACTATACTTTACCTCAAGTGAAAGAGTCAATCGAATTGTACTAACTGCCTCACTTCTAGTTCTTTCCAATTTGCATTTTTCATCCTTTCTGACCTCCTACCCTGCAAAGATTTGTAAGTCTTTGTTGCACAAGACTATCTTCAACAATACTTTTTCAAATATTGAAATTATTCTTTCTATCAAATCGCTTCACTTCAAACTTGGAACCTATCATCATTTTTGCAATATTCCCAAAGTTTGAACCTTGAGCTCTAATACAACTATTGGGAAAAATCAATTTTTCCCACCCCTAATCAATCAACGTAGTGGAAATACAACACAAATAATTGGACAAAAGAGAAAACAAAGAATTTAACTGGACTTAGCTGACTGCTGACAACAACAGGAAAATAACATTTTTATTGATAAGAAAAATAAATCACTCGTTACAATATTTTTCTCAACTTCACAACTTCTCCCAACACAAAGAAATAACAACAAATGTATTTTCTTTCTTCTCTATAATCTCTCACCCGCAGTATTTCTCTCTCCTCTCTTTTCTTCTTTCTTTTCACGTATGCACTCTTCCACAATTCAAGCACTGCACAATTAATTGTTGGTTGCTCTATTCTCCAACACACCTGGGCACGTGTATATATATATATATATATATATATATATATATAATAATCAATTCAAAAACTTGCGTAATTACAATTTAGGTAAATTTCCTAATTGTATTAGGATTCTTTAATTATTTTCCTTATATAATAATACTAATAATTTTCTTTCCTTTTTTACTTGGTATTATATGAGAATTTTATGGCGCCCTCAGTGAGCACCTTATGGTGTCCACTGGGGGCACATAGCGCCCCCTATTGGGGGTGCCTAACAACGAGTGCTCGCCCACTGAACGGCCGATGTGAACGATTTATGGCGCCCCCTCCCTGTAGTATTATATATATATATATATAAAGAAAATATATATAATTTAATTTGACTATTTTTCATTTTCTTTTCAAATAAGAATTCTTTATTCCATAAAAGTTTCGATCAAACCCAACATATTCTACATAATTTAGTTCTTTAAAATGAACATTTAGGAATTTTTGTGCAAACTGCTAAGTTAGACAATTTGCAAATTGTAGAAATTTTGATTTTCTAAAGGGGATTTATTAAATGTAGATTTTTAAAAACTTTTAAAGATTTTAAAGTATTTGAAAAGTTTTGATATATTCAATTTAGACTTTAGAGGTTCCATTAAAATCTTGAAGTATTTAATATATATTTTAATGGACATTCTAAAAATTTATAAAAATCATGGTGTATTATATAACGACTTTTAAAAGTCTTTAAAAGTCCTGCGTTATTCAAAATATTAATGACTTTTAAAAACTCTTACGAAATTCTTTATGTACTAACTTTTAAACAGAAAGTACAATCATAAAATCTCTTAATTTGTCTCTCATTAACTTCCAAGATTTTGAAAAACTTTCTCTATTCTTTCATGTTATTTTTAGAAACCTTAAACTTGTGATTTACTTTCATACTAATTTTTAGAAACTTATGACAAACAAATCATTATTTTTCTGCTTTTAACCTTTTTATATTTTTTTTTTCTTTTCAATATTCTTTTTTATATTTTGACTCTCTTCTTTTTATTTTTTCAACTTTATGTACTAACTTTTAAACATAAAGTACAATCATAAAATCTCTTAATTTTTCTCTCATTAACTTCCAAGATTTTGAAAAACTTTCTCTATTCTTTCATGTTATTTTTAGAAACCTTAAACTTGTGATTTACTTTCATACTAATTTTTAGAAACTTATGACAAACAAATCATTATTTTTCTACTTTTAACCTTTTTATATTTTTTTTTCTTTTCAATATTCTTTTTTATATTTTGACTCTCTTCTTTTTATTTTTTCAACTTTTCTATGAAAATAAATCCAACTAAAATTTTATAAGATTTTATAGAAAACTAATAATTAAATTGTATCAAAACAAATAATAATTAAGCAAAGTTATTCTATAATTTTCTCTAGAGAGATTTGCATATTCAAAAAATATTAATTAAAAGTTAACCGAAATCTATAAAAATTTGTATATTCAAAAAATTTATGAACAGAGTAAAATTTTTATGTCAATATCAAACATAATTTTATTTTTCCACGATTTTTAATTACAAATTATTTTCTATCCTAAACTATTTATCTCCCACACCATATTTTTTTTTAATTAACTTGACATATAATTATTATTAACTATTAACATTCACACCATACGAAAATTAATCTATTAGTGTTCAAGTTTTTCAATTATGAAAAAATAAAAGTCTGTAAAAGTATTTGAAAGTTTATGAAAGTCTTTTAAATCAATATACAAAAGTCTTTGAAAGTCCATGAAAGTTTATTAAATAAATGTCCACAATAATCTTTGAAAGTCTATACAAATCCATAAAAGTCAATAAAATCCATTAAAAATGTCTTCAAATGTTTTTCAAAATCTCAATTGAATAAATGAATACTTGCATAAATACCCTACTTTTAGGAGTCAAATTGAAATTTACTTCAATTTTATAAAATTTGAAAATTGCTTTTAAAAAAAATCTTAAAAACTGAAAAATACTTGTGATACTTTTTAAATAGGTTGTATCACAGTATGATACTTATGATTATGTAGTATCACAATATAATACTTATGATACTTTTTCAATTTTATTTAGTATCACAATATGATACTTATGATATTTTTTCATTCTTTTTAGTATCACAATATGATACTTATGATACTTTTCAATTTTTTCTAGTATCACTTTTGATACTTTACAAGTTTTTATGATATTTTATCTCAGACATAAAATCAAATAATTCTCATACACTAGTCTCTAATTTTTCACAATCACCAGAGTCATTGCCACAACCATAAAATCATCAAAATTCACCGAAACAGAGCCAAGATCAGTAACATCACCCATTTCCTCCTTCCCTCCAATTTAAGCAACACCTGTTTTAAGCCCCACCTGCAATCTCACGGTGCATCAATTTGCTCCACAAAGTACCACAAAGAAACATAGTGTCCACGCTTTCGAGTATCATTCATATTCCCATCTTTCTTGTGCCTTTCAGAAGTGCACCAAAAAAGAATAGATAGAGATTTTGTTGTCTTACCTCTCAATTCACACAGAGAATTAATCAAGTTGAACTCGAGTGGTAAAGGGAAGTTTAAACAGACAATAAAGCCAAGTATTGGTGCTGCTTCTTCAATTAACTTAGCTCAGAAGAGCAATGTCATCCCGAATTTCTTGGGTAATCATTCAAAGTGCAGAAGTAGGGAGCGTAGAACATCCCGCAAAGACCAGTCGAATCCATTGAAAAGAAATGATCATTCCTTTAATACAGTAGAAAGGGACCTGCACCCGGAGATCGAGTCTTACCATGGACGCCAAGAAGCAGTTGGAGAAGAAGATCATGTCGTTAGGGACTCGGCAAAGAGGTCGTATTTTTCAAAAAAATAAAATAAAATTGTGAGCTTTAAAAATCTGTTTTGATATGTAATGTAAGTAACTTGTGCAATTAACCCTTGAATAAACCCCCCTAAAGTGTAGATATTAGTAGAAATATTTTTATTGAATATAGTTTTTAATACAAAAATAAAGAATACATAAAATATATCATACCATATAACATGCAAAGCACGTTTAGAAAAAAATAGTTATATTTAAATTATGCCAAACTTACTCTCAATCAAAATTTGGCAACCAAAATTTCTCTCTCAAATAATCCCGCTGCTCCCCATTACTTCGGTACAAGCTTCTATCTTGAATCAAAACCACCAACTGAGAACGAAATTTATGGTCCTCTCTCTGCATGAAACTTGTCACAAATCCATTTAATTCAAACTAAAAACACGAAATAAAGAAATTTGTCAAGTGAATTCGAGGGAATCTAAAACCTTCCAAAAATCCAGAGGACGTTTTTAAATATTGAATAATCGACATTCATTTCAATTTTAGCCCCTATTTGATATAACTAGAAATTTATTTTTAAATCAAATCAAAATCAACATTTAGCCTTTTGCCTCCATTTGATAATGTGCTTATAAACAAATTTATATGTCACTTTCAAAATAATTTTTCAACCACATATTTTATTTTGAAAACAACTCATTTTTTATCTATATATAAAAAACTTTTACACTAGTCTAAATTTTAATCACATTTTATGGGACTGCAATTTTTGAAACACATATGGCTAAATTTATTGCCACCACAAAAAATTATTTTCTACATCACAATATTAAGTATTTTATTCATTTACATAAATAACCTTCTAATTTTCTATTACTAATTTTTGTACACCACAATCTCTCTCTTTTTTTTGACGATCCATCCCAGGAACCCTCTCAAGAAACTTTACTTCTCAAAGAACTACTGGTAGTACCAGGAGGGAACCTGCAGCCTAATTTGTAATATCTTCGGACATAATTTTGCCTTTTCCATGGCCAGTAGCGACATAGTCGGATCATCAGCAACTATTTACTTTCCTTGTCTTTCGTTTTTCGACTCACCACAATCTCTTAAATAACTTTCTTCTCTTCTCCTTCTTTCCCAATCTAAAACACAGTTGCTTATTGTATTTTTAGACCTTTAAATCCATTCAAAAATAAGAAATGAAAATTAATTAAATGTATTTGAATTAAAGCAGCGATTTTTCAGTTAACTGAACATGAGAGAATTGAAATTGGTGAAATCTAATTTTCAACAGTAGTTCTATGAATGAATGGATTAACTAAGAATACTAGAGCCCGAGGAAGGCATTGCACTTGTCAATGCTACAGCAATAGGCTCCGGATTGCTTCAATATTTATTTCGATACCAATGTTATTTTTGTGTTGTCTGAAGTGCTATAAGCGATTTTGCTGAAATGATAATCCTTTGATCGATGTTTCAAATCTTTGTCATTTGAGGGAGAGGGGGACTCACGAGTAAATTGGTTTGGGTTTGTGTTGTACAATTTTTCGTTTTATAATTAGATAAAAGGATATATTTGTATATGTATTGTCATGTATTTATAAAAATTATATTTTAATAGTGGTGGGTGGTAATATAATGTGGTGTGTTGAGCAAAATTTGTGGTGCCAATATATTTAGTCAACACATATTTTATCAAAATCAAAATCTACTAAAAATCTGATTTTTATCTTTAACCAAACATGGGCTTTATGTTAACGTCCTATTTGATTTTCATTATTTCAAAACCATGATTTTCTCTCTATTTTTTTCAGTCATGCATTTATCAATAAAATAATACTATACAAAAACTCAATAGAGATTCTTTACTTTTTAATTACACATTCTCCTAAAAATAACAATTTAAAACCACAAAAAAATTTTAAAAAAAAACATCAAAGACACCCTAACTTTAAATAGGAAATAAAAAAAACAACTTCCTAAAACGTAGGGCACGTCTGCTCATTTTCTACTTAATAATTTCAAATAAATCCATATAGAAATCTTAAAGCCCTGTTCGGTAACACTGAAGTAATTATGAATTAGTTTATTTTTATTTTTTTAGGTAAAATACGTGTTTAAAAAGTTAAGAGAAAAAATGTGTATAACTAAAAAATAATTTTTAAAATTGCATTTATTTATAAATTATAGAAATAACATTAAAAACAAACACTTAAGCACTATTGATAAATTCAGAAGAAATAAATAATTAAAGAAAAAAGAATAAATCTACTTGACTAAAATTAAAAACTATGGTCACAAGACTCATAATTTTTATCCACTTTATAAGATGGCCTCAATTTGATTCACATTAAAAATAACTCATTTTACTGTCGTGTTCAATTTTAACCTGTTAATGTTCAATTTTATCCACTCATTTTAACAATAAAATATTTTACAAATAAATCATTTGTTTTTTTATTTTCAACCATACAATATTACATCAATCACTATCCAAAACAATTTTTTACCAAATAATGTACATCAAATAAAGGCTTAATTTCATGAACAAACCAAACTGTCAATTTCACTGCAACTTAAGAAAAATAAAAAACCAACTTCAATAAAGTACAAATAGCATCACTCGAGCAGAGATGAGCAAGTAGCTAAAACCTCTTCAATCCATATATACTAAATTTTAATTACAGTTAAACCATCCAACTTCTCTACTACAACCCAACAATAATTCTTACATCAAATGTATACTATTTATTATTTTCCTTATTTTTTATATTTTTTTAAAAAATATAATTTCATTACATTTAATTATTTAAATAATTAAATACAATAAAGTATTTATATTTTATTAATTAATATTTTATAAAAATTAATTAATTTTAACCCGCTGGCCATTCCAAAGCAAATTTGTCCGAAAATTGAAAACGACTCTTGTTCAATACTTATTCCATTATTTCTGTATTTGTTGTGATCTGATTTAAATTAAATATCGTCCAATTATTCCAAATTTGTCTCATCTTTGCAATTGTTTGTCACATATGTTTATCAAAATTTAATGTGTTACATTTTCTTGTAAAAATATTCTATTTACTACTCCTTTATTAAAAAAATAATAATAATAATAATAATTTCACTACAAACATTTATGGCTATTTAAAATTTACATAACATTTTTAAAACAAACTAAACAAAAGTGTAGTGATCAATATGAAAAATAAAAAAAATGAAATCTGGACAAAAACGCCCAAAACAAAAATGTAGGAATCAAAAAAAGTGGAGAATAAAGCCCATTATGATAAAAGATTCCCACAAAAATAATACTTCAAAAGAATTATTCTTAAGAAAAGTACATGAATGCTGAAAAGAGTAAAGAATGACTACAACCAATAAGAGCATCTCTAATGGTATATTAATTGGAAAAAAATAGATTGTCACATAGGAAAAATAAATACGGATATGAAAATTTAATCTCCAATGGTTAGTTTGCATGCTTACGTGGAACTGACGTGACAGAGACATTATCTTATACAATATCTAGATGTAGACAACTTGCTAAACAATGTATACATAACAAATTATAGACAAATATCATTAGGAATAAGCTTTAAAATTCACTATCTATTTTATCAATATAGGTGAGATAATTATCTACATAAGTGCCACATAGATCAAAATACGCATAAATCATTAGAGATGCTCTAAGGGTTTCCACATCACAGAAATCACAGAGAATAAACTCAGAATACTGTAACTGATCACTTCGTTCAAAACTGTTATTATAAATAAATATCAAGAAATCTAAATTACGTTCCAACATAACAATACGCAAGAGTAAGAAGTGGCAATAGCCAATAGTACAGTTATCAAGACGAACCACCAACAATATCAAAACGAAAAAACCAAGCACAGTGATCAAAGTTCCAATTTTTAACATTTGACCTCCTTTAAACCATGGCTGAAGTACAGGAATGTTGGATCGGTGGCACCTTCCTTGTAGTATGCAAACACCATGGTGCTGTCATCGTGCATGCTCTCTCCCACAAAACTAGAACGTGAAGACGAACCTCAATCAGTCAAATAAATCAGTAACACCTTTTCTCAACAGGAAAAACTGGATGAAAATTTAAGCCACGCGTGGGATGGCTTCTTAAAAGCCTAAAATAGATTTTGAAACTGCATTTGGGTATGTTTGGATAATTTTTTGAAATTGCTTTGTATCTGTGCTTAAAAGAGCCATCACAGGAAGCACTTTTTACAAGAACCAAAACCAAAACTCCCAAACCCTCATGATCAGTATAATGAACCAAGATTCTCTGATTCTGTCATCTACACAAATACTTTCAAGTGAGATACAATCCTCCATATCAAACACGTTAAAAAATGTTATTTTAAACTTACAATTGGAGGTCACTGAGCTTTGAGCGCAGAAATTTAGCTGCCCCTTCAATGCTCTTCTTGAACTCCTGTTGCTTCTCCTCATCAAGCTTGGGTGTCAACAGCTTGATGTACTTTTTCATGTATGCAACAAATTGCTTCTTGTCAAAAGGGGGTTGCTCCTGTATTTTATCCAAGTTGAAGTCTTTAAGGCATTAAATACAGAAAGTAGGATTCAGACAAATAATACCATAATACATAATCTTCGTATGCATCAAACTAACCTGGAGCCTAAATGTGTCGACAATGTCGACCACCTTGACAGCAGCATCATCAACACCCTCGTCATCTTCAGCACCTTCAGCAGAAGGATTGGCACCAATGTCTACATCAACTGCTCCCTGGACAACCCACTGTGAACCACCAGAAGAAAATTGTATACCAAGTCAATAAAAATATTACTGAACTGAATATCTACATCTAACGAAATACAAAAAAGATTTTTACCTTTCCCTCAACCTCCCAGAGAGCTCCATTTTCAATTTCCTTGTATGGAAATGAGTCCGAGAGAAGTTCATCACCTAAAAGATATTTAAAAATGTTAGCCATGGTGAAAACATTTACTGGTGAGGGAGGATAACAATTCTAATCCGTAACTACTTCAACATGCAATATCACCGCATATTCATCAAAATTTACCTTAGGTTCATTTCATTACAATTATATACCTCAATCCAGAACAACAGGACATATGATCATAACATGATTCTTTTACCAATATAGACTTTGATAGTTTAGATCATCGTGCTTCGCACATGATTTAAATCAATAAATAGAAAATACTAGAAAAAAGCGAAAGACTTGATCTTTGTAACACAAAACTCATGTAGTAAGAAGAAATAACAAATTCGATAATTCAAGCAGAAGTAAATCTACACTAGTTAAAAAGTGTGGATAGAGGAGAATCTTTCACTTGACGAATTTGCCCTTACATTTTTTCTCTAAACCAAATATACCCCCCATTAAATTAACCTAAACGATTACATAAAAAAAATAATTAAAAAAACTAAACGAAGAAGAAACGATAAGTCGACAATTCTCCATTTGAAAACTTAAAAACCCAAAAGAATAAATCTTATATCCTCTCTATCGCAGCCTCTTCATCGCACTGCTCACCGACGAGTTAAACTTTCACTTGAATTTTTTTATTGACAATACACACCCTTTTTTATCCATGATTTCTATATCGTTCTTGAGATTTCTATGAATTGGACTTAGTTTTTCGTTTGGTTTAAATTTGGAAATGTTGACTACCAAATTGAGTACTCATGTTTTGCAATGTGCTCTAATGTCATAGTTAATTCGACACGTGACTGCTCATCGAAAAGGTAAATTTCACTTGTATTTTTAATTGATAATAATACACACCCTTTTTATCCATAACTTCTGTGTCGTTCTTGAGATTTCCATGAATTCTTACTTAGTTTTTCGTTCGGTTTAGATCTGAAAATTTAGGACTACCGATTCGAGTACCAATGTTTTGCAATGTGCTCTAGTGTCATGGTTAATTTGGCAAATGAATTGGATTGGAAATTTAAAGGGGCTTATGCAGTTGATGTATAAAAATTGAGGGAGGTCCTAGCTAGGAGGTATTTAAAGAAGAAAACTCATCGGGATGCTTGTTTATTAAAAAGAAAGGTGAAAATAACAATTCATGAGAGTTTAGAGGATTGATTAATAAAAGAGGCCTAGATCAATTTTAAGTGATTTGAGCTCGAGCGATGAGAATAAGTCAGTGCAGTCTATGAGAAGAAGTGTGAACGATAAGAATTTCCATAATGGTTCAATTGGTTATGGGATAAATTGATTACGAGGTAAGGAGTACGATAAATTACAATGGTCGAATGGAGGGTGGTTGCGAGAGGAAAAGGAATAGGTTAGATTTTTTTGAGTTTGATGAGTCCGATTGTTTAAGATTGTTTCTATAATGTTGCTATCAGATTCAATTCACATTGGACAGGAAATCACTTAATGCAAAGAAGGCATGTAAAATTTGAAATAAGACGATTATATACTTCATTCTTTGTTTGTGTCAGAAACATTCTTATTGTTTTATTGAAGTTATGCAATACTTACATCTGTTTACATGGTGAATACTGTTGGCATCCTCCCCTCGAAATCGTTGATACAACTTATTGGATTATCCTTTTCGTATTAAATTGTTGGTACTCGATCATGAAGGGCTCTAATTGCCTAAAATGACCATTTTTCGCTTAACTCATTTATTTTCCTTTTTTGTTGTTTTAGGGTTATTGAGATGTGGTAAAATTTGTCTTTGAACTTTAGAAACCCAGTTCCACAATCACTAGAGATTCATCGACCTGACACTACGTTGGCAAAAATGATCATTCTTGAATTCACATATCTACTATTATCTTTGGACTTACTAGGACGAGAGGTCACAGTTGTTATTGTCTTGCCTCCTTTTTTAGTCTTAATTTTCTTAGTTATATATGCTTTTGCCTGAGACTGTGTTTCAAGTCTTGATAATAACTTATTGATTTTTAAGTATACATTAACTACATCGGTTTTTGAAAATCGATTTTAAATTTATTTATTTATTTTTATTGATACTTCATTTCTTATCAACGCATTAATTTTCTCATTGATAAAATCAGGAAAAATAGCAAAAGTGTAAGATGTTAACAAAAAATGTGTACAAAGAAGTTATATTGTAATCGTAACGTTAAATTTTAGTTTACTTCAACATTGCAAATATTGTTAAAAACCTGTTTGTTATTATAAAAAAATTGCAAAAATTATTTATCATTTACATAAGACGTGCAATGCACATACTAAAGACTAGTTATACAAATCAGCAAAGCAGAACTGAATATCTAACAACAAAAATTTCAATCTGTATCATTAATCTTTGAAATAATCAGCAATTAAAAGAAAAGAGGGGGAAAAAAAACTGCATAATCCAGGGGAAAAATCGCATCAATAAAACCCCAATCTACACCTAAAAACCCAATAAATACTTTAATATATAACCTAAATACCTATACAAAAAGTAGACAATAAAAAATTAGATATTTATTACAAAATTCCATAAGTAGATAGAAACCAAAAGCCATAAACATTAAGATCCAAAATCCAATTAACTATTTGACATTGAATAATTCAAGAATTATCATTCACGCACAATTCATAACAAAGCATGAATCCACAGACAGATCTACAGCACATAAATAGAAGTCCTATAAAAATCGAGAAAACAAAAATCATAAAATAATTACCTGTGAGCAAATCTTGATAGACCAACATGATTGAAGAGTTCTAGCACTCTGGTCGGGTCGCTCCAAACGGTTAAGGAAGGGTTCAAGAGAGCGATGGTTCACAAGAGAGCAACAGAGAGGAAGGTAAAAATATTTTGCAGACGGCGAATAAATAGGCCGAGGGTTTGACAGAAGTTTGCCTACTTGAGTAAATTTCCGATAATGGTCAGAACTTTTCCCAAAATGGCTTTCATATCCTTTTTAGTTCGATTCGGTTCCTCTTGGATCTCGTTCACTTCAGTTCTTTCAAAATTTTAAACGATTCTACTTTTAAAAATTAAGAACCTAAGAGTGTGTTTATTGAGGGTGAAAAATTTGGGTAGAAAATAACTTCCATTATAATTTTCCACCTTTGAAGTTTGATTTAAAATTTTCCATGGGAAAGGTTTTTTATCCATGTTAAAAAAATGGATATTTTTCTTGAAATCAAGGAAAACAAATTCCTATGGGGAATGTGAGAAAATATTTTCCATGAAAATTCTTTTCCTTTTCCATAAACCAATAAAACAAAACACGGTTTTTTTTTTTAAATATAAATTTTAAAAAAAATCATCAATTCTTAAAATGCATGTTATCCGATTCATTAGTCATTATTAATTACCCAAGAACTATTAATCCATTCAATATTACAATAACTATAAGCAAAACAAGTAATAAACAAAAAAACTATAGATCAAGAATCGTTTTTCTTCCTCTGGTTCTGTTGTTCAGTTTCAAGCCTTCAGCCATCAGTTCTTCAAGAATCAACAAACAATAAATTGTCACTCTACATCTTACAATCAGTTGTTAGCATGTTTTCAAGGATTTACTGGACTTGTGCAACTGTTTCTTGAAAAGGTGGAGAACTAGGAGCATAAATTCAAGAATATTTAGAAGGAGCACATACATACGGATGAAGAGATACTTTAGTATCTGGAAGGGAATGAAAATTTTGATGTTAAGGACAAATATGAAATGTTATATTCGCATCTTTATAGAGGTTGATGACCTTAGTGTCTTTCGACTCTTACCAGCCGAATCTACAGTCGCTATATCGTTTAAGTTTGAAAATTTTAGTTTAGGAAATCGAAACCAAAACTAGAATCAAAAGAATCGAACGGTTCGGTTCATGTTCGCTTCTTCTTACAAAAAGAACCATCTTTTCTTGGTTTGGTTTGGTTTGATTCTCTAAGAACCAGAATCATATGGAACCACATCCACGCCTAGTTGTTGAGCTTTACTCTTGGGCGTTGAGCCTTTCTCTGTTAGGCGATAATGGGCTTGTGCGGTTCAATGGAAAGCCCTAGTGGCAGTGAAGCATGTTTTTAAGAAAAGACTAGTGTGAACATTATCACTTACCAAGTTGGACATGTGTTAATGTGCCCACTGTGGATATGATATTGATACGCGTGCAATATTTTAAAATTTCTGAACTCGTGTCAGCATCACACTCACAGTGGGCACATCAACACTTACCCACTGTGTGTAGGTTGTCGGGACTGAAGACTAGTGTTCCCACATGCGAGTCACCTAATAAAATATAATTTTTATAATTACACTACAATAAATTTACAAATATATCCCTAACATAATTAAACAACGATATATATATATCTGTGCACCACTCAGGATTGTCTTGTGGCAAAATGGCATGATTTCTGGGTTACAGAGGTAGAGAGGTTGCATAATTCCATTGAGAAAGGAAGCTGCAGCGAAAAAACACAAGCAGTAACGGTAGAGAATTTCTTGAAAAATCATATAGAATTATTATGGCGCTATCCAATTTAATTAACTTGGTTGAAAAATAGGATTCAAAAATAGAATAGAGAAATAGAAAATAAAAGCGAGAGGAAGAAGAAGATTAAGATTAAGTTTTAAATTTTTTTTTTTTTTTTTTTTTTTTTTTTTTTTTGATCGGAAAGTTTTAAATTTTTTAATATTAGAGGTTGTGGTGTACATAAAGTTTAGTAAGAGAAAATTTAGAAGGGCGTTTATGTCATTTACATGTGCCTATTTTAGTAACCTTATTGTAATGTAATTATAGAAATTATATTTCATAATGGTCCCGTTCAATATACTTATCTCGAAGTATATCAATGTCAATACTGACGACTCAACTAGTCCGGACGATTAACACAAATTGCCTATTATGATTAATTAGAGTAATAGAATCATTATAGGCAAATGAACCTCAATAAAATAAAGTGTCTATTTTTATTCAAGGTTCAGGACTAAAATAATTTATTCTTGATTGAAATATGATATTAATGTTATGTACTTCAAAAGTGCCAATATCATATTATTTTTAAACAATCAAAGGTCTTTCATTACAATTTACATATAATAATAATGAATGCAAATTTAAATAAATGTCAAATATAATACAAATAATAGTTCATTATATTTCAGTAAATTTTTAACGCTTTTAGGCAGATATTCCAACATGAGAGTCTGTTATATACTTATTGTAAGAATAGCCATAACTAAATCTTGGAAGGAGAAGACAAGGAAATCTGCATATATGTTGGGAGGTAAAAATGTAACCCCTTAAAAACACGTCTATAATCAAATTATCTCTCACCTTGTATCTCTTTAAAATTGTGGTGTAGAACACAAACTTGGTGGTGACAATATAGCCATTCTTTTCGTAATTTTGTATAGATTAATGTGAACATGTGTAAATATTGTAATTTTTAAATAATAAGGGCTCATTGGTCCTATCTCTCTTTTTCAAGTTTTTTATCAAATTAATTTTCAAACACATATTTTTATAGACTCTCAATTTTCACATTTTTCAATCATTTTTCAACAAAAAATTCTCCAAAAAATTAAGGCCTCGTTCTCTTTACTGTTTTCAGTCCGTTTTGAGTTTTCGATTTTTGAAAATATCGAAAACGCGTTCACTTTACCCATTTTCATAAATGCGTTTTCCAAAAAAAAAAAAAAAATACAAAGGAAACTCAAAATGAGTTTATTGCTTTTTGGATATGTTGTGTTAAAAAATCCAAAACGCGCGTTTTGGACTTCTTTTTTTTTGTAATTTTTTTTTTTTTAATAATGTGAGATACTACATTCACTTGAAATTCTTATATTATTTTGCCATTATATATAGATCAATGTTAAGATTTTTATTTTTATTTTATTTTATTTTGTAAATGTGAGACACTTCCTTTACTTGAAATTATTATGTTATTTTGTCATTATATATAGATTTATATTAAGATTTTTTTTTATTTGTAATTTTTTTTTTTTTGGGTAAATGTGAGACACTTCCTTAACTTGAAGTTCTTATATTATTTTGTCATTATATATAGATCCATGTTAAGATTTTTTTTTTTTTTAATTTTTTATTTATTTATTTATTTATTTTTTTTGTAAATGTGAAACGCTTCCTTCATTTAAAATTCTTATGTTATTTTGACATTATATATAGACTCATGTTAAGATTTTGTTGGTACATATTGGATTTTTGTTTAGCTGAAACAATAATAATGATGAATTTATTGACATAGAGAACTAACTGATTTATTGACATTAAATTTAATGTAATTCAACAAATCAACCATTTTTAAATACAAAATATCACAAAATAAATATATCAGAAAATTACAAAGTAAACGCTTTTTTCAATTTTCAATTTTTGAAAACAGTTTTCCAAAATCACAAAGAGAACATGTTTTCAACAATCTCAAAACAAACAACCAAAATTTAAAACAAAATTCAAAACTCAAAATTCAAAATCGAAACACAAAGAGAATGACCCCTAAACTTTCTCAAAATCTTGAAATATGAATTGGGACCAAATGAGCTCCAACAAACGTATTTTAAAATTAGAAGTCTAAGTCTGAAAATAATAGAGTTAGATAGTTCTATTAAGATAGTTGTATTAATAATTTCAGCTATAGATATTTATTCGTAAAATGATTGTGATTAATTATTGGTACCGAAATAACGCAACTGGATACTGGTGTTTTATTATTTTCAAATGTTTTGTCCTATCCATTGTAAGCATTTGATATGTACTTAAAATTCATAGCAGTAACAATTTAGAGTAAACATTCATCCATAAATACAAGTTGTTTTTCAAAATGGTGACAAACTTTTGAATAAGTATAATATATGATTTATGAATTTGTGAAGAAAAAACATCTATAAAAAGTCAAATTATAAATTATTTTTATTTTTTTGATAATTATTGCATTGTTTTGAAGTCAAAAAATATACAATATGGGTGTTAAATTCAAGATCTCAACAAAAAGTTTAATACAAGTTAACAAATAAGAGCAAATTCTAAACATATCATTCATAAAATTGTTTCAAAAATACTAAAGTTAAAAGTTTTAATTGTATTTTTTACTTTTTTCAATATACAATCTTTTCAATTTATCTCTTTTAAGTCCTAAAACGATACATATCATTTCTTACCTAAATTCAATTTGACTAAAATAATTAATTTCGAATATTTTTCTCATCAAATTGAAAGAAATAGTAGATATTCAATCTTTCTATGTAAATTCAATTATCCTTTTAATTTCTGCAACTTTAGGTTCCGATAAACTCATTTGTTCAATTTGTAAAATGTATATTACTCCATCCGTCCCATAAAGATAGTCCCCTACCCATTTTCACACAGTTTAAGAAATGTCAATTAATGTTGTTGGAAAAATAGGTTTTACAATCTTTTTTCCTAATATACCCCTAATAAATGTTGTAGTTTCCCACAAAATTGAAAGAGTATAAATTCATTTAGACTAATAAAAAAAATACATTAAATAAGGGCAAAATGAGACATAAAATATTAACTTCTCTCAAAAAAGAAAGCGGACTATCTTTTGGGACGGATAAAAAAGAAATAGTGGACTATCTTTATAAGACGGAGGGAGTACAAACTTTAACAATTAGTTTATTGAAACCTATCAAAAATAAAAATAAAAGGTGTTAGCAAACTCATTCTATTTAAAAGTAGAATATAGACTATATAGTCAATAAATTTATTTAACATGCGCAAATATATATTTTTTCAATTACATGATGACTCTTCGACTACTCGATGAAAAATAAAGTCACGTTGCATTGCATTGGGAACCATTGAATAAGTGTATGTTTGATAGAGACTATATATTGAAATAATTTCAAACGTGTAGTTGGAAGTGGAGGAATGTGTATTAAAAAAAAATGCCAATTCAATGAATTAAATGGTTGAAATTGAAAATTGATTTTTTTTTTTAGAATGTGTGGTTAAAAAGTAGTATGTGCAATTGTGAAAAATAAGTTTTTAAAGAATGTGTGGTTGAAAATATACATTGATAAAGTTTATTTTGAAGAATCAATTCTATACGAATAAGTGATAAAGTCTTATATCTTGTGGCTTAAGCCTCCAGTTATAAATTGAGACACATATTTTTTTTTTCTATATAAAGTTAATTGTATTTGTAAATTTTGGTCATAATATATTTATTTTTTAAATAAGCTAATTTAAACGGATGAGCCCAACACCTAGAATTTAATGTCGAAACATTTGTATTTAGCGATAATTGTTCAAAATTTAATTTGAAGTACCAATCTTTAGAGCGTGAATTCCACTTATGAGGTAAACAAATGAAGAGAATTTTATTTGAGAGTCTGGTTCTCCTACGCTTGAAGCGCAGGAGAATGGTTTGAGCTTTGTCAATACTCGAAAGTTGCAATTGATATTGTCAGGCCCCTTATAACATCAATTCATACCTTATTTACTTTTTTTTTTCTTTATTTTGTTAATTTACCAATCCAATAAAATCACTTCATACTTTCTTTTTTTATTTTGTTAATTTTCATTTTATGTTTATTTTGTCTCAATTCTATTTATAAACCATGTTTGCTCTATTTTTCAAGGAAATTTTTGAAAATTCTCATCCCAATTCTAGATTATATCGATGTTTATTCATTTATGATCTTAATTATTGTGAATTATTGAGATGAGTTGAGGCACATCGGGAATTACATGAGTAGTTGAATTTTCATTTACTACACGGTGATTGATTGCTCTTGATGGTGGATTGAATGAAGGGTGTGTGGGATTTGATGCGCATTAACCCTATTTTGTGAGCTTTTGAACTTCTTGAGCATTTACATTTAACACTATGATATGCTCTATTCCTTTGATTGTGTGATTGTCAAGTGTAGTTGATTTCTTCTAGAACTTGCTCTGTTATGCATGTTGAGATACCTCTTGGTAATTGAATGCACTAAATAAGTAAGGACACTTAGGTGAAGCCAAATTTAGGTGGCGTTCTGTTTGTATTTTATTTTGTATTTTCATTTTCGAAAATGTTTTGTATTTTGTGTTTTCATTTTTGTTTTCAAATTTGCTGAAAACGCGTTTGGTTTGTCATTTCTGAAAACTGTTTTTGAAAATGAAAAGCTGGAAAACACGTTCTGTTTGAAATTTTGCAAAACACTATTTAAACTATTTTTAATTAATTTGCTTGTAGAATACTACTAACTCCAACTCAAATTTCCTTTCACAATACACTAAAAATATGGTTACATGCAACACACTAATGTGAGCAATAAGAGTCTATATTAACACAGCTTGGTCAGGTTCGGGACTTGAGAAAGCTCTACTTCTATTAAAATCCAGAAAATGCAAGTTCTTTCAAAACCACCAGAGTCCATTTATCATTACATTTTTTGAAATATAACAACAAGAATTCTCATTTAATTTTTTTTTGTAATGTTGATATTGAATTCAATAAAACTTTATTTAAACTAAGTTCCAAGTTAGGATAATTCTAAAAAAAAAAAAAAAAAAAATCTTTATTTAGGCTTAGTTCCAAGTTAGGATAATTCTAAAAAAAATAATAAAAAAATAAAAAAAATAAAAACTTTATATTAAGCTTAGTTCTAAGTTAAGATAATTCTATAAAAAAAAAAAAAAAAATTCCCAAAACGCGTTTTCCGCGTTTTGGACATTTTTTGTCGAAATACACACAAAACGCCCAAAACGATGTTTCGGGCGTTTTCCGTTTTGTGTACAGATTTTTTTTTGTTTTCCAAAATGCGTTTTCGAAAATGGTAAAGAGAACGCGTTTTTAACGTTTTCGAAAATAAAAACAAAAAACGACCTCAAAACAGCAAAGAGAACAGGGGCTTAGCTTTCTTAAAATGCCTACCTTGAAATGTACCCCTAGAAAGCCACTTTTGAGCCATAGTCTTTTTGTTGAAAATCAACCACAATACATGCCATGAGAACTCCTATTCCTTGTTAATATTCCATTCTTTTGAACCTTGCATTGAAGGAATATATGAGCTTATTCACTTGTGCTTCAAATTATTTTGGTTGAGAAAAAATATTGAAAATCAAAGACCTATGATATAAAAGAAATGTTGGGGGATAAAGTGGTCGAGTTGCAATCTATACCTAATTGAGTCAAACCAAAGTTGATGAATTGTGACACCACTCTGATTAACCTAACTCCACTCTTTTTAGCATTAATTTGAGTTTGAAACCAGGACCAAGCAATGACCTATATTTCATAAATGAATGGGATCAACACATATAAACCGTAATTCGTGAGCTTTTGAGCCTATGAGCTGTTTTTATTTTTATATTAAGCTCTTATTTTTTGATGTGTGTCCTGCATAATTTGTTTGTTTTTTGATGTGCTCTCTTGTGCATGCCGTTGTAGTTTCTTGACTCAAGTGTAAAATATAGTAAAGGCATTAGGTGAAACCCAATTTGGCCTTCTTAAAGAGCCTACCATGATACATGTACCAATAGAAGTCTCTTTGAACTTTAGCCTATCTTTGAAATTTTGTTGCCACGTTACAAGCCATGGATTCCCGTTCTTTCATGTTACCTCTATCTTGAACCCACAAGAGAGGAATTTCACAAGCTTGTATTAATTGAGAAGTATGAGACAGTCTTAGCTTAAGAAAAAATGGGAGTTTTCACTTTGTGCTATTCAATGTTTAAGTGATAATGGGGTCAAAAAAACAATTCCTGTGAAGAGAATAAACCCCACGTGCATAATAAGAGTCAAGGGTTGAATCGATTAGATGCTAGGAAATTATGGAAAAATCATATTGAAAGGTGGAGGAAGAGATATCGTTTTGAATTGAATCAACTTGTGAACTCTCCTCTCAAATTAGTCTAAATATTTTCCTTTTATCCTACCTAACCCGAAGCCCCGTTACAATCAAATAAAGACCTTTATTTTGCACTTGTGTTATTGTTAGCTCCGGTCATGATATCTGAGCAGTCTGTGGCAATGAATTCTCCATGCAGTGAGCTGAGTGAAAATTCTCACCTTTATACACTTTGTGCGAAGAGAGAAATACCTCGTAAGAGTGTTTACTCCCATTACATGTGCTTATGAGTGGTTTGAATTGCTTGGTCTATATTTCGTGCCTTCAAGTTGATTGAAATTAACACCCATGTTGTAATTCATTTATAATTGTTGAGGGGATACTAATGAGAGGTGAAAAGATATAAACCACACTGGGGTATGGAGTGATATGATTGAAGTACATGAGTTTCAAGTGAGCTCTTGTGAAGAAGTTTGTATAATTCCTTCAATGAAAATAGCCAAAAATGTATCCTTTTTATCCCACCTTACCCAAGCCCCATTCCAACCGGTGTTAAGACCCATACTTTGCATTCAAAACTATTGGTGGCTCCAATGTGATATATTAGCAAGCCTATGGTAAGAGTTTTCTATGCTTTGACCTGAGAGTGCATATATACTTTACACCCTAAACACTTTGAGCGTATTGTGTAAATCTAATGTAAGGTGTTAAATCCCACCACGTGTGGATTTTGAAAAAAAATTGTTGAAGTGACTAGCATAGTGTTGAATTGTAGAGATAGAAGAATGGATGATGATGAGAGTACATTCCATTAACTTGATGCTAGATTATGCTTGAGGACAAGCATTGTCTAAGTGTGGGGGGATTTGATAAGGTGCATAATTGTTGTTTTATTAGTGATTCTTCTTCTTAATTCAATGACTTTAAATGCTTAAACTTTGAATATTAATCATATTTTATGTTTTATGAATTAGGTGGGGAATTGAGATCAATTTGACTCAAATATCACAAATTAGGAGGAAGAAATTTGGAATTTAAAAGCACTCAATCAGAGGAGCACTTGACATAAGGCATGGGCACGCCTTATTGTTGTGGAAGTCAGCTGTCTCAAATTATTAAGGGGCTTTACACAGTTTTGGTGGACGAAATTAAAAGGCCAGCAACACAATTTAATTGGAGGAGACTTGGGCGAAAAAGTGGAACAACTTTGACCTAATATTGGATTAAAGGAATATGTTAAATTGGAAGAAAGAAAATTTGACATATATGTGTAAGGAAACAATGCACCACAAAAGAAAGGAATTATAATTGGAAGACTTAATTAAGGAAATTCTGGGAGAAAAAGGAACAGAACTCACGTAAAGAAGAGGAGAAAAAAAGGAAGGAAGTGAATCTTTTGCTGGAAAGAAAAAGGGAATTGGAGGGGAAGAAAAGAATTGAGAGAGAGGAAGAAGACATTTTTGCGGGGAAGAAAAAAAAAGAAGGGAAGGAGAAGCGGCCACACGTTTCGTCAATTTCTAGAGTTTGATATCATTTTTATTATTATTTCTTTTAGTTTTTATTTTTCAAATGTTTACGGATAGCTAAATTTATTATTCTAGTTCAAGGATATTCGAAGTTTGATTCACCAAGAATTGTGAGATCTAATTAAATTTATTTGTTTCTTTAATTATTCTCTATCTATATGTCTTTTGATTGTGAATTGAAGTTGTTATTTTGATTGATTAATTCAAAGTGCACGTTGTTTTAATCATCTAAATGATACTTGGTCAATTAGGAATCTAAATCCGTAATTGTTTAAGTTTTCTAATATAAGTGACAAATAACATAGTTAATTATAGATTGATTTTTGACTCATGTTATGAAGACATATAACCTAATTTAAATAAATCACGCATGTGGATTTGTTGGTTAGAATTGGTCGTCTCTCTAGAAATTAATGCTATTGGTAAATTAAATCCTACGATCGTATCTAGGGTTATTTATTGATTAGGGAAATAATCAACGAGCATCTCTTGATTATCGATAACGTAAGGAGAGATAGGTTGTTAGATCGTATCAATAACCATAACCAATTTAGAGAATGAGTTAAGGATTTTATTTTTGCATCTATGATCAATTCTATGAATCAATATCGAGAATATACCTTGGGCTGTATATTTGTTTAATTTGATATTTTTATTAATTTAATTCCGCAATTGTTTGTTTACAATTTGATTTTACATTCGAAATTCAAACCCCCCCTGTTTTTAATTTATTTATTTTTTATTTTTTGAAGAATTAAATCTAACCAGTCTCTGTGGATTCGACCTTACTCACCACTATTGCAATTTATTTTTATGAGAGCAAGAAAATATTATTATTTGTTGGATTCGACACTCATCAATACCTTACAGTGTAATACAAACTACTTCGAACGAATATAAAAATAAGTGGTTTTGTTACGACCACTACTAATTTTACATGACACGTCATCCATATGGGCTCAACAGGGGATCCACAAAACATTCATTCACCTAATCATGACCCACATGCCAAACTGTGGATACCAAACTTACTGGACTCTTACATGCCGAGGTACCCCTATGCCGGGGTGATGCTATGCGGCCTATGCCTAGGTACCCCTATGCCGAGGTATCCCTATGCCAGGGTGATGTTATGTCAAGGTACCCTTATGCCAAGGTACTCCTAAGACGAAGGGAGTACCCTGAAAAGGTGACAAGATAGCTTGATGTGATATCTTTAAAGGGATTTGATGGTTGCTTTATCCATATGACATGTAGTAATGATTATAGCCAAAGAAAAGGTTTACCTCATGAATAGTTAGGATCTTGCCATGTGTAAAGTGTAACACGTGTCACAATTTAAGAGAATTACTCATTCTATAAATAGAGCACAATTGCCTCCAAGGAAAGGGTTAGCATTTTCATACTCTTAACTGAATATTTTACTCTCACTCCATTTTCTCTCTTTTACATACTTATATTTCCCGCACTCAATTTATATTTGCTTCAAATGAGCACTGACTTTGGCATCGGAGTGCAAACGGGAGCCACTTCGGCCCCCTTTGCAAACTGATTGTTTGTCATAGTGCGCAGGAGATCCACATGTTCAAGAGGGAGGAGCTGAGACGTGTTGGTCCAAGGTCCAGCCGGATTTTATGGTCAACAGGTTTAATCGTAGTTATCATGATGATACGGATCGTCCACCAGCTGTCTGGACTATAAGGTCAGACAAGTTATTTTATCATGTCAACTACAACCACAGGCTCGACAATTTCTCTTCGACTGAGACATGACTATCTCCTTCGATGACTTCAATTTCTTCCCGTAACCTTTTGTCCTAACCGGATTAGGATCAACTACGAGTTGGGCACCTTTGCTGCTCTTTCTCATAGCTCTACTCATTCCCACATCCCCTCCATCATCCACAGATTTTACCTGTATTTTCAAGTTTCGAAATCCATCCATTAATGTCGCCGGTGAGCCACAACAGTTCTAAATTGAGTGATAAAATCCATCAATGTATCTATCTTATTCACATATCTTTTGAAAATTGTGTGGTTGCTTTTTGATCATTGACCACTTGACATCCCTGCCGAGAATATGTGCTTCACATATGTAGGTATCCAACGACTTCGTATTTCATAGATGTTGGCAAATCATTCATTCCCACCAAGATCAATGGTTTCCATCACATCAGCCCAACGGGCTTTGAACTCATTCGGGGTTTAATGCTTAATGATGCTCACCAAGCCATGGTATTGTTCCTTGTATAACATGGGACTCATCTTATCTGAGAACTTGTTCAGAATATGCCATAGGCAAAATCTATAAACTGTGTTGGGGAACACCTCACTGACCACTCTAGCAATGGCAGCATCTTGATCAGTAATAATCACACCGGGAGCCCGTTGAGTGGGCATCACTTCGAAAAACTTTGAAAAAAACCAAATAATGAATCAATTGTTTCATCACTTAATAAGCCACATCCGAAAATAGCTGTTTGCCTATGTTGGTTAACTCCAACGAAAGGTGCGAACACCATCGAGTACTTGTTGGTGTTATATGTTGTGTCAAAAACAACAGCATCAACAAAGTAAGCATAAGAACTCCTAAACTCGAAATTAGCCCAGAAACAATGAGTAAACACACCATCCTCGTCAGTCTCATAAGCGTAGTAGAAGCTAGGACTTCTTCATTTCTCCAACTAGAAATGCGCAATAAATGTTTCTACGTCGCTCTCAATGTTTTCTCATCGTCGATCACAACAATGGTTCATGATATCCTGCTCAAAACAACCCAACGAAGAAGGGCCACCAGCATCTATCTCCATTAGTCTGACTAGTTGACAACTAGGAATGTTGGCCAGTGAGAATTGCTCAAAAATTGTTTTTTTCGTTGCAGAAACATGTCGATGCGAACGTAGTAGGTGAGTCTTTCTCGGTGTAGATAGTGCGTGGTTGTGCACTGTCAACTTTGCGTGACATCCACAGCACGAGTTCCCACGATTTCGTTCACCAGAACGGGCCACCAAATTTTTAAGTTCCATCTGGTAGATCTCATCTTGTTGACCCTGTTTGGAGTAAACATACGCCTTCCAGAAAAGCTCATTTGTCTATGGATTCTTTTGACTGCTACAACTACGTATGCTGAACCCAGATAATTTCGCATACTCATTATAAAAATCGTAAACATCATCAAGTGTTTGAAATTCTTGCCCGAATTTTGGAATTGCACCAACATTCACTTGTGGAATAAATACATTATCATCCCCCTCCATTCCTAAATATTAGTTTGAAAAAAATTAGTTCAGGACGTAATTCGAACACCAAAACATGCAAAACTTACTGTAAAAAAATAAAATAAAATACCAAGTTACAAAATTAAACAAATTAAAAACTTAAATTTATATATAACACAACATATTTAATAATTATATATATTCTTTGCTCTTTAAATAAATAAAAATAACTTACCAAAGATTTCAACGAGATATAAACAAGCCTCTGAAAATAAGAAATTATAAGTTGACAAATTTTTTCTATATTTTCTTGAGTGGGTGAATGAAGTGTATACCAACCACAAATTTATTGGCAAATGTTACGACAAAAGACAAAAAAATAATAAATATAAAAAATAAACATAGGGTGTCAGCTACTCCATATTCGCACGCAATGCCTTCTTGCGTGCTAAGGTAGCTTTGCCTTGCACGAGAAATTATGCAAGGCAGAGCTTAGTTTCATTCTCCTGTGCACCACGTGCAGGAGAACAAAACTGTTTTATTTGATTAGCCGAACAAGTGTCTTTCTATGGGATGTGCACCACATGATGATGTAATATCTACGTTTGAACTACCAGAGTCAACAATTGAAATCGACTTCAATCCCGATGCTATAAAATAAGAATGGTGCTTAGGAGATCAAAACTTTAAATATATATATCACTAGTACATTAAGAGTCAAAGGCGTCGGTTGTAAAGCGGAAAAGGCGTCGGTTGTACAGGAGACGCCTTTAGTAGCGACGCTAAAAGTGGATACTTAAGGCGTCGATTGTAAACCGACGCCTTATCTTAACCAAAGGCATCGGTTGCTAAGTAACAACCGACGCCTTAAGTAATAATAAGGCGTCGGTTGTTATTCAAAAACAGCCGACGCCTTATTAGTACTTAAGGCATCGGTTGTTACTTAACAATCGACGCCTTTCTATCTTAAAGGCGTCGATTTTTGAATAACAACCGACGCCTTTAAATACTTAAGGCGTCGATTTTTGAATAAAAATCGACGCCTTTTACTATTATTTTTTATTTATTTATTTATTCATTTATTTATATTTCCCTTATACCTATATAAACTATAACAATCACATACACATCAGAAAATTATCTTCAACAAATATATAATCGAGGAATGCAGAACAAAACTTAATAACTCAATAAACAGAATTTCGAATTAATTAATCTTGTGTTCACAATATTGTTAAAAAATTTGTACATGTTAATATATAATGGGCCAAGTTTACATACACTCTTCGACGAAGTATTTGGCCCATAAATTTCGAACCTCGTCAATTTTCTCTGTTGAGTAAAATTCTTGAAATGCCTAAAAATAATTAATAAGAATTAATAATTATTATGTTAATTACATATAAATCGTAATTAAACAATTATCTTCAATAACTTATATCTCGTGTAGAGAAGTAAGTTGAGAATAGACTGTGACTATCTGGAAAATGTTTCTTATAACATAATAGCCACACTCATCTCCTGCAGGTTGCTGAGGACACTGAAATTTGAATATTTAAAATTAAAACTATTATTAGTAATCGAATAAAAGTGAATATTAAACTATTATGAGAATTTGTAGCAATTTATAAAATTCTAGTTTCCATACCGAGATCTTTTTCCAATTTACATTGGATGTTGCCCTCTTGCCTCCTAATGACCAAAAAGCTCGAAATGCCCTAGGAAGTATACTCTCACCGTGCCATATCCACCGTGTATAACCTTCCTTAACCCCACGACGAATCAAATGACTCTTGACTTGCTCAGAGCTATGGAACTTTCTCAGATTCTTACAATCACAACAAGGACACAAAAGCATTTCTTCACCTTCTTTTATTTTGTTTTCCTCGGCACATTTTATAAACTCTTCAACCCCTTTCACATATTCATGTGTATTACGTCTCCTATACATCCAATTCCGATCCATATCTAATAAGACATATATCAAGATATTCACCATGTGTTAAAACGAATGAAATCACCTTAACTTATTATTTACATTTTTCTTTATAAATCTTACGAAAATTTTGACAGAATCTCCCCTATAAATTGGACTTAACCAACCTGTAGGGGGAATCAAAATGTCACAATGAAACTAAAATATTTAACTTCAACATATTCAAAACTCAAACAAAACTCCAGTCGAACTTCAACATTATCATCCAGTCTAAAATATTCATTCTCAGCATACTAAAAACTCAAACATTTTTATCCCCTTAATTAATCACTATATATGCTCATATCTCCAAATTAACACAATATAATAATCTCAACTCACCAAATCATCCAACAAGTACAAGACATCTCAAATAATTCACTTATAAATACCTCACAATCATTACTTATCCGTAATTAATTCAAAACACATATATCAAGATATTAACCATGTGTTAATACGAATGAAACCACCTTAACTTATTATTTACATTTTTATTTATAAAATCTTACGAAAATTTTGACAGAATCTCCCCTATAAATTGGACTTAACCAACCTGTAGGGAAATCAAAATGCCACAATAAAACTAAAATATTTAATTTCAACATATTCAAAACTCAAACAAGACTCTAGTCAAACTTCAACATTATCATCCAGTCTAAAATATTCATCCTCAACATGTTAAAAATTCAAACATTTTTATCCTCTTAATTATTCACTAGATACGCTCATATCTCCAAATCATCACAACATAATCATCTCAACTCATCAAAACATCCAAAGAGTACATAATGATGTCAAGGGATGTCAACTTGCCTGTCTTCTCACTATCTTCCCGTATAAGTTAACAGTGCCACAAGTTCATGAAACAAGATTTGTTGTTCAATTAATCGGGTGCAGAAACGTTCAGTGCCAAGGGAACAGCTATATAAATATAAACATTCAAAAAACATAATGAACACCTTACAGTATTTAGAAGATTTCACTTTCAGAAAAGAAATAGAATTCAGGACCAACTGGTGATCCCCACACTCGGAACTTTAAAAGAATTTATTGAGACTAGATAATAAGTTTTTCAATAGGTTCATTTGTAAATAATCGGATATTTAGTCATATCTGTAGGCATGAGTAAACTACCACAAAAATTCCTAATTCTAAATAAGCCCTAAATAAATAAAATGAATTAATCAACAAATTCAACCTTTAAAAAAAATTAATAACCAATAATTAAACTACCAAATTAAGAAATAACAAAAGTAAAATGTAACATAATCATTAATCAGATTTTAAGTAATCAAAAGTATAACTCTCGGTCCACACCACAGTGCGCCTTCCCCTTGCGACTTGCGAACCACTGAAAGTCTGAACCAGTAATAGGCAGTAGCCAACAAGCGCAGCAACACAGTACAACAAGGCAAGGCAGTAGCAGCAAGCCAACAACATAGCAAGGCAGCGAAATGGTGGCGCCAGTACACGGTGGTGGGCGTGGCGCACGGAGGAAAAGAGAGGGGAGAGGGATGGGGTTGGTGCGCGGCAAGAAGAAATGGTGGCCCCGGAGCTGCATTACCGGTCGGAGGTGACGGTGGCTACAGTGGGGGAGTGTGATGAACGAGACTTTGAGGCGCCGTGGAGGTGAGCAGCGGTGGGATTTCAAAATTAAAAGACTACAGCTGTTTTTAAGACATAGGCCGGTATAAATATATAACTTAAAGGGAACCGCGGTTCCTTTCAAGAACCGCCGCCTTTAATTAAAGGACGTCGGTTTTGTTAAAGAATCGACGCCTATCATTTAATTATAGGTGTCGGTTCTTTAGTAAGAACCGACGCCCTTAATTGGGCGCCTCCACCGATGTCGGTTCTTACTAAAGAACCAACGCCTTTTATAAAATTTTATTTACAATTTTGCCACTGTTTTTTTTTTGAGACGTCGTTTTTAAAGAAGAACGACGCTAATATGTTATTTTTTTATGTAATTTTGTACTAGTGTGTATATATATATGATGCTTTTTATACACATTAAATAAATATGGCTAATCAACCGACAAAGAGTGTTTCCTAAAAGATCAATTTACACGTTCTTTAAACAAGAATAGTTAGGTATTCCGTATAAAGATAAGACTCGATATAACAATAATAGCCCAGCTATATATACCAAACACTTAGCATTGTCAATATTGGCTCTCTCTCTTTTTTAGCAGAAGTATAGCACGAGAAAACCAAGAAGCAACTCAACCACTTTATAAAAATTAAACAGATTCTCTGTCATATGTTTTGCACTATTCTCAACTCCAATCATGAAAGAAACTCCACTATTGTCCCCGTCATTTTGAAGCGCAGGAGAACCAAAAAAGGCAAAGCTCATTTTCAATTGAAATTGTTAGTCGCTTTCAGCAGCTGACAACTTCTTTCTTTATTTTTATTTTTCAATTTTTATTTTATTTTATTTTTCTTATTTTTTTTTTTAGATGATTCTATTTATTTTAGCAAGTGTTTGGTAAATAAAATAAATTGATTTATAAATTACATAATTTCTCAAATCATTTTTTAATCACACACTTTTTAATCACAAATTTTTCCCTAATTTTCAACCAGTTTATTATTTTATTTTATAATTTGGTCTTTTGTATAATATTATCTCTCTTTTATTTGTCGTAATCTTATTAATCTTATCTTATCTTATTAATATATTAAAGAAAGATAGTAGATTAAAAATTCCCGCCTAGACCAAAGCTTAAAATTCCCGCCTAAAAGGAATTTTGCTCTCTGACCATCTCCTTTTTTTCTAGCCTGACATCTACTGACTTTACCAATGCAAATTTCCAGACACACTATTGTCTTCTGTACCAAAAAATTAACAAAATAACTTTTTTTTAACAGTTCTTCCAATTGAAATTTACAATTTATATTCCACTGTTTTTCTTCTCCTTCTCAACGGAATCATCACCCGAAAGTCAAACACAGGAAATGGTTTCGTTCCACGCTCTCCCACACAGTCCGGTCCCTAACCTATACTTTCTTGATCGATGACCCATTTGTTTATTTCGCGATTTTTGATGAAAACCTGGAGAAATTTGAGGGTTTGAGCTTCCTCAAAGCGTAAAATAAGCATTTGATAAGTTTTTCTATGTCGATCTTCCGAACAAAATTGTTGTTCCTTGACTTTTTCGTTTATCCTTCGACGGCCGTTCTTCGAAGCAGTGACACCTCCTTCGATTTCTTCAATACAAGCTCTCATTAATGGACGTTTTACTCTATATTCCAACTTTTCAGGTAGTTTCTCTCAAATATTTGTGTATTTCAGACTAGATTTCTTCTAATAGATTTGAATTGTTTTTACTTCTCTGGTGTCTTTGAAGATATATGTTGGGGCTTGGATCAAGACTATATATTTGACAAATTAAATATTTAAGTGAATACATACTGGGCTGTGAAAGAAGCAAAGCAATTGTTTATCTATTATTTTCATATACGTGTGTGTATTTATGAGTGGAGATGAATTGTTGTTTTTTTGTTTTTTCATCTATTATATTTGAGATTCTGGGTTTCATCCATTTATAATCTTTCAATTTATTTTTTGTTTATAGGTTCTTCATGTTTATTGTTATATGATCAATCTTAATTTTGTCTTATAATGTAGATCCCCCATAGAATCCAGTGAAAATTTGTATTTCTACAATGCTTTGATTTTTGCATTACTTTTATAAGTTAATCTTCTCTAGGTTTCAATTGAAAATGAGTTTATTATAGCATGATGTGGGTTTACCTCAAGCTTACATGTAGTATTAAAACTTAACATTATTTATTCTTCGATGCGGGATTGGAGGTCTTTGCTGCAATGAGGTTTATGATTGTCCCCACTGTCACAATGAAGCCACGGTATTTATCTAAACACCTTCCCTGCTGGCTGCCATCTCTTTTTTAAGTCCAATAAATTTGTCTCTCACTTTTATTTAATCTAGGGATTTATCAATTTCTGTTTGTTTGATTTATTCGACCTGCCAAATGATCCTTTCAATTTCTTTTTATCTGATTTTTCTTGCTTTGACTCTATATCAACAGAGGTTCATTAAAGAGTTCCACCACTCCACTCATTTTGACCTTATTTAACACCTTTACTGGACATACCCTTAATTTGAAGTTTGGAAATCCACTCATTTTGACCTTATTTAACACCTTTACTGGACATACCCTTAAGATTTTGATGATGTTGTTACTCTTTGTGCAACAATTTTACTTGAATAGTTTTGTGGTTAGTGCATTTATTATTCAAGCAGTTTGAATTCATTTTCTAGCACTGGATATATCCTGCATTCTTAATGATCATACAACTATAAAACATGTACTCTAAATTTCGCAAAAATGACATTTAATGTTTTAGAAGAAATGGGTATCTGCGTTACACAGTTTTTTGATTAGTGTATTTGTTATTCAAGCTATTTGAATACCTTTTGTCGCAGGCTGGCTATGGATTAGTATTGTTACACATCAACATGGGGAAGAAGACACTTCTTTGGGACCAAGACTCACACTATCAGATTCAGATGCATTTCTTGATTTCGCTGTAAATGTTAAAATTTTAGATGAATTACTTGCCGTGTTTCTCTACCATGTAGGCTGTGCTGGACCTTTCGAGAAAGACGGTAAGGATCTTGGAGGAGGATGAATCATTTATACAGGGAAGAATGGATATGGTTGATTATTTGGGCATATTTCCAATTTTTCTTCATTGCTTTACAAATTTTCTCTCTGTTGATTGTGCTGTAGTTTTTTTTAGATCTTGAACGAATATTGTGTTGTTGTGTCATTGTTCTGAAGAAGAATTACTAAAACTTTATAATGTTTGTAGGATCTTGCTTCGAAGGTTTTTTTTTTTTATGTTAACAAGCACCTTTATGTGAAGACCCTGGAGAGATGGAGGATGAAGAACTAGAAGGTGAACCATTGAGCTAGGGTTTGCAGAAGTATTGATAGTTGATCCCAAAAGGGGCTAAATCTTTGGAAAATATGTGATTAAATAGTAGAAAAATCTTTTTTATATTGTGCAATTTTTATTTTTTTTTTAAATTTTTGCTATGACTTATTAACATGTGATTATAATTTATTAGGGTATTGAAATGGGGTGGTAGGTATTATAATGGTGACATTAGAACAAGAAAAATAGTTGGGATAGAAGAACTGAATACAGATCATCAATTGCTTAAGGTAAGACCTATTTTTATTGAAATGATCTTATTTTTATTATACATGTGATGATACCTTTGGAAAACGTAGCGTCTGTGAATTCATTGATTGCAAGAGAAAATTCACCGGAGAAATACATTCAAATAGTGACAGTTGATGGACATTAGTTTTTGTTTATGGGTTTGTCAATTTGAAATAATTTGTCATTTTTACATTTTACTTCAAATATTTTGTATATGTCTAATACCGTGCATCGCACATGTGATAGAACTAGTAAATTCTAATATATAGAGAGGTATTAAATTTGGTTTGATATTCATAATAACCAATCTCGTTCTTTTTTGTTTGATATTCATAATAACATCACAATACATCAATACAGAATGAAATAGATATTACATAAATTAGATAAAATTGCTTAAAATATAATTCAAACTAGGTCGAATAAGTTCAACCATAAGTGGTTTAATCGTATTCATCATCGTCGAAGCTATGGAATGCACCATCATTTGTTAGCGGATTACATGGCTTCGACAATGATGACTACTACTAAACCACTTATGGTTGTACTTGTTCGACTTAGTTTGAATTATACTTTAAAAAATTTTATATAGTTTATGCAATGTCTATATCATTCTGTATTGATGTATTACTATGTTATTATGAATATCAAACAAAAAGAATGAGATCGATTATTATGAATATCAAACGAAATTTAATACTCTCTCCGTCCCACAAAGATAGTCTCATACTCATTTTCACGCAGATTAAGAAATGTCTTTTAGCCTCTGCTTGTCCCCCATTATTTGAAAATCAAATTTATTAAACACTTAATCTCAACCATCCATCTTAGTAAATCCTACATTTTTTGACTTTTCAAACATTTTTTGATCACATTATCCCAAAAATACTATTCAAAATCACATTCCTAAAAGAATGGGGGCCATACATGGCTTAATATTGTTGAAAAAATAAATTTTACAATCATTTTTCCTATTATACTCCTAATAAATTTATGTAGTTTTCCTTAAAATTGAAAGAGTATAAAGTTATTTAGACTAATAAAAAACACATTAAACAAGGTCAAAATGAGACATAAAATATTAAATTCACTCTCAAAAAAGAAAGTGGACTATCTTTGTGGGACGGACGAAAAAAGAATAGTGTCATCTTTGTTGGATGGAGGATGTACATGTATGTATATTAGAATTTATTATGACAAATAAAATAGTAAAATAATATTATACAGAAAGACCGAATTATAAAATAAAATAATAAATTATTTTATTTATGATTTTGAGGTAAAAAAAATAGTGATTGAAAATTGGAGAGAAATGTGTGATTAAAAAGTGGTTTGAAAAATTGTGTAATTTATAAACTGATTTATAAATTAATTTATTTTATTTACCAAACACTTGCTAAAATAAATAAAATCATCTAAAAACAAAATAAGACAAAACAATTAAACAAAGAAATTGAAAAAAAAAAATAAAGAAAGAAGTCAGTCGCTAAAAGCGGCCGACAATTTCAATTGAAAATGAGCTTTGCCAAAGACAAAGCTCACTTGATTCTTCTGCGCTTGAAGCGCAACAGAATCAAATTGTTGTCTCCATAAGTAAGAGACCGACATGTTCCCATCGTGAGATGTCTTTTCAATCCTGTCTGGATACGGGAAAAGATTTTTCTGAATAAGCTAATCTATTTCATTATAATGTTTGGTAGCGATTGTGGAATTTGAATGGAAATAGAGATGATAAAATTACTCGACCCAAACCCACCTCTAATGGGGTGAAAAAAAACGTCCCGCGGGTCGGCGGGGCAGGGGCGGGTTTGGCTGTCCCGCCCCGAAAAAATAAATTAATAAAAATAAATAAGAAAAAAAAATAAAAAATACCGAAAAAAATAAAAACTACAAAAAAAAAATTAAACGGGACGGCGGGGTTGACCCGCCCCGACTCGAAATTTGCGAGTCACGAGGCGGGTTTGGAATTGAAATATTTTCGTAGGGTAGGGCATGTGTCAGGAGGACCCAACCCGAACCCACCCCGTTGCCATCACTGAGTGGAAAGAAAATGAATTCTAGAAAATTGAATTATTGGGAAATAAAAGTTTATGGGGGTGTCCACAATATATGATTTAGTGGATCTTTTAGATTCATGGATTGTAATGGATTTTATTATAGATTTTAATAGAATTTCATAGAATCTCTCAAATTCTAATGGAATTCTGTGACATGGATTTTAGTGGATTTCAATAGATTTTGATGGAATTTTTTAAATGTATCATCTTTACGAAATTTAATGAATTTTAGAATTTCATCTACTTTTACCTCTTTTCGAGTAATTTATTTATTATTTTTTGTTATGTAAGTTAAACGTGAAGTTGAGACAGAAGTAAAAAAATTAAATCGATTTCTCACTTGATCATCAAAAATAAAAAAAGAAACAAAATACTCGTGGTGTATTTATAAAAACTATATTTTAGTAGGGGTTTGTAATATAATGTGATTTATTTAGTAGAACTAGTATATAATGCGTGCGATGCACGTGATATTGTAACGATCTTATGATATTTTTATTCAAATATATATATATATATATATATATATATATATATATATATATATATATATATATATATATATATGCTTTTGAAATTAAATAAAAATTGTCCAAATTTTCTTAAACTCTTTACCTCAAAAATATTCTAAGTGTTGATTTAAACAATTTCAATATTGAACTCAATTTATTCTAAACATTATTAAAATTTCTAAGTACGCAATACATTTATCAATAATACCACCATCTTTCTTCTAATCATTAATTGCTGACTTCTTTAAATTTTATATCTTCTAAAATCTATTCTTAGGCTACCTTATTCAAGAAGCTGTAGGGAGGATTTCTTCTTCTATGTGTGTATGTAATTCTTAATCAATCAATTGCTACAGTGAAAAAAGAATGATAAATATAATTTGACAATTTTTCCAAATTTTAGAATCAAGATGAAAAAAATCAATTATAATCTTGCTTAAAAAAATGTTTATTATGCATGTAAAGTTAGAACTCAGAACAACATTTGATCATAAATGTCTAAGAAAAACTGATATATATCTAATCTAGGTTCCCTACTAAGGTATGATTATTCGAGACACAGAAGATATCATATTTCATTAGAGTAACTTTTGATCTGGAAAATTGTTCTGAAATCAGTACCTTTAAATTTCTGGCTCAACAAATTGATTTTCGAATACAAGATAAAAATATATACATATAAACCAACTTAAAATACAAACAAATGATCTTCTCAAGAAATTTGCACTTCGAAATTTCAGTGTAAAAATTTAATACAATAAGAATTTAAATTGATTGGAAAACAAAATTTAATTAATTTTTCATGCAATTAACATTAACTTTTCATACAATTAATATTTTAGAAAAATAAATTTACACGCATCATACTTTAATAATTGTCTTTCTGAACAAAAAGTGAATGTGTAATTATATTACCACCACAAAATTTATTTACTACACCACATTATAATCACACCACAATTAAAATATATTTTCAATAAATACACCACAACAAATTTACAATAATACTCCTAATCCTATAAAAACTTAAAAATATATATATATATATATATATATATATATATATATATTATTGTGGTGTACTAATCATCCCAAATTCTCAATATTTCTCCCCTTTTTCCTCATCATTGCCACCCATTGTTTCCTTAATTACAATTAATTAGGTTCAAATTTCCATGTTACACATTTTTTAACTGATGTTTGATGGATAATTGAAACAATAAGATATTCAATTTCATACAAACATAGTAGGTGGTTGGCTTCTAAATACTTGAAACATATTTTTTTTTTTTAAATACTAGATGCAATTGGAATCACTTTTTTTTTTTTAATACTAGATGGAACTGAAAACATGATAGGTGGATTGCAGTATGAACACGCAAATATATGTAATTGAAAAATCATAGAATTTGAAAACCGAATATAAAATTTAATTGAAAATCAAATATAATTAAATAACCAATATCCTAGGTGACATCAAAATATAGGGAACATTGAACAATAAAAATCTTTCACCAACCTAAAGTCCTAAACTTTAATTTATATTAATGTTTGCATGATGTTTTTATTTGAAAACTCATATGAAATTATTGTATTAACATCTATTCTAATTAACTTGGTATTGAAAAGCAAAAATATAAAATAACAAGAAGAATAAGATGATTTAGAAAAATAAACATAGAGAAGATAAGAGAATATTTGAAAGATGTGATGTATCTTCTTTACTCAAAACTTTGAAATAAGTCTTTAAGACATATCTTCTTTATTCAAAACTTTCACACAATGCCATCAACATTAAAATTAAATATCCCCATTCAGAAATTTGATTTATAACATCAATAACTCTCATATAAACATTTAATTACCTTCATTTAAGTTTCAAAATCAGCACTTAAACTTTTTGTCAATTTCAACTTCTGATGCTTCTTAACATTCATCCAAGTATTCCTCCACTTATAATCATACTCATGAATATAATTATTGGTTGTTATCATCCTTAAATATCCTTAAACATAATCCCCAACATCTAAAATATAGCACAAAATCAACATAACTCAACAAAACAATTGTTGTTTTACTCAAATAATTCATCAAACACTTAGAGGGCAATTATATTCTTAACTTTCAATATTAAACATAATTTATCAAATCAATCATAATCAATAAGAATCATATTAGAATCTGAAATTTAAAGATAATACTTCAACACAATATGAAAAACTTAACACAATATTACACAAATCAAGTTTCACTCGCCTTTAATTTAGATAAGATGATTTTGAGTCATAACTGTTAGCCCAAGAGTAAACTAACCAAGATGGGGGTGAATTGGTTTATAAAACTTTTTCGATAATAATCTCAAACTTAAAAACCAATGGGTACAAATATGAGCACTTAGTGTTACAAGTAACTAAACTATAAATGTAGTGTGCTATATATGTGTAAACTTAATTGATAAGGCAAGTATAGCACTAAGATAAAGCGTTGCACAATATAAATTGATAGAATAGAGTAAGTGCGATGTAAGTAAGTAAAAGAGATAAGATAATGCAAACGCGATTTATGGAGGTTCAATCAACCAACGTGATCTACGTCCCCCGTTACCGAGCTCTCCGTCACGAGCAAGGTCAAATCCACTATTTTGGTAACTTACAACAAGGAGTACCAAATCCTTAGGCGACTTACAACAAGGAGCGCCTATCCTTTACAATCGAGTTTTCACACGGCTCTCGAAACCAACAATCTAGTTTTCACAAGGCTCTCGAAACCAATCAATATAATGAATTGAGTTTACAATTGAAATAACTCTCTTGACAAATGATATACTCAAATTAAGTACCGAGAGAGTTAGGCTAACACTTTAATAGATAGCAATGAATTAAGCTCGAGTGTTAGAGAAAAACTTTGATGCAAATGATAATGAAAAGTTCAATGCAATCAAACAAAGTTTTTCAAATGATCTCTTGTTAAAAATATTGAATCAAATTACGTACCAAGAGATGCCACACTTGAATAATTAACAATAAGTTAAGCTCAAAGTGTTTAGGCAATGGAACTTTGATGAATCAAATGATAATGAAAAATGTAGTATAAATAATCAAAGTTCCTTAATTGGAATTTCTCTCTTTTAAAATATTAAAAAAAGTTTAGAACAAAGAGAGACTTACACTTCAATTCCAATATAGTGTGAAGATGTTGAAGAAGTTTAAACAATATAAAACCAAGAATTTTCACAAAACTTTCTTCCAAAAACTTTGATGAAATTGATAAAACAAAGTTTAGATCAATCAAAATTTTATTGAAAATAAAAGATGAATATAAACCAAGTAAGAACAATGAATTTTCACAAGAAAGTTTGTATAAAATGTTTTCTAAGTTGTTGTGAATGAATGCAAGAGAGAAGACTATTTATAGATCAAATTTTGCACATTCTGTCTTTTGCGGTCGACCTGTTCAGCCATGCGGTCGACCTCAATATATCTGTTGCAAGAAAATAGCCGTTGAGTTCAAAAACAGCAGTGCGGAAGATCAGTGTGGTCGACCTCTCTTTTGTCATGCGGTCGACCCCCCCCCCTCTTCATGCGGTCGACCTAAAAAAACAGCATTTCAAGATTTTGATTTTTCAAGGTTTTCTGACTTGTTTTTCAATAGTATAATCATGATTTAAGATCAAATAACCTTTGAAAGACAATCTTAACTTAGATAAAAATATTTTATGCAAGTGATGAATTTTCAAGTAAGTTTCTTGATGCATAAAAAATCATTTTCGAGCTCGTTGAATTTCATCGCTAAAGATTGAGAGTATTATACCTTTACATATGTTAAATCAACTCTAATCTTGTATGCTTGAATTCTTGATCTTCATGTCATGCTTTTCAACCTCAATTTTGATCTTTGAATATCTTCAATTCTTTCATGATCTTCTTTGCGTCTCATGTGCTCGATCACATAATTTTGATTTATATCTTTGAGAGACGATTTGAACATTGAGTGCTTTGAATATTTATCATTACATGAAACACTTGAAGCACACTTGTTAGCAACACAATAAATTCTTGTTTGTTATGATCAAAACAATAAGGTCAAATTGACCATAGGTCAACAATAACACCTACAATTATTTAACCAAGTGTTAGAGTAACTTCAATAGACAAAATCTTACTTCTCAATAAAAGTTTTACCTAGAAAATTCATCCAAAAATGAGGATTTCTCACTTTGGAACAGTCTGTCCAGAACTGGGAAAGGCTACTAGAAGCCTCTCGTTTTGCCTCTGTCAATGCTACTAGTATCCTCGGTACAGCAGAATTTCCTCTCTTCTCTTTTTCCACTTTTTCTTCTCCTTTTTCCTTGCATTTTTTGTCCAGCAGCATGCCCATGGTTCCTCTCTTGTGTCTTCACTAAAAAAATAAAGGAGAAATGGGGTTAAATCATTCCTAGAATCAATTGTTTCAATCATCTTCAACTTTACTAACTTTAAACTTGCTAAATCAATTCAAAACCCAAATTTAAACCTTAAACATGAAGGAGAGATAACTTCTTACCTTAAGAATTGAAATAGGGATTCAAAACTCAAGCTTGAAACCTTTCTTCCACAACAATCAATTGATGAGAATCCCTCTCTCTTTCTCCTCCTTTTTCCCTCGGTTTCTCTCTATCTCCTCTTGGTTTTCTCTCTGTTTTTGGGCAGAAAAATGAAGAGGAGAAGGCTGAATTTCGTTCTCTATATACATATATATGAAAATCTTACAAAATAGCCCTATACTTTCAAGTTTATACAAGTTGGTCCTTAGTAATTGCAAACTAAGTCCTTGAAGCTTTTTTTTTTTTTTTTTTTTATCATCCAAGCCCTATAACTTATGATAAATAATTACTTATAGCCAAAATAAGTTCATAAACCAAACATGCCTTTAAGGTATGATGACAAGTGTCCCTCACTTGTATTATTTTAATACAAAAATTTCAAATTTCCCCCTTTTAAGGTGCCACCTTCGGGTTAATATTTGAAAGCCAAGACGAGCTCCGTTTTGTTCAATCTTTATACCGTTGTAAGGTTCACACTTCAAGCTTCGCAATGATTACACATGCAAAGAAAATGGATCATTATACCGCCTGTACCGTTCGTCCAAAAATGGCTGCTCGTCCGAAAATAAACTAGTATTTATAATATTAATTATAAGAGTATGCTGACCCTTTTCCTTAATAAAGTAAGGATGATACTCGATCAATTCTAGTTCTTTGAGTTCAGTAGCAGCAACTTCCACATTACTAGTATTGAAGTATTCTTGAATAATAGATACCACGGCTTTCTTGTATTCATCCAACAGATCATATAAGTTGATCCAACAAGCTCATATGGTTCCAATCAAGAAAATTGTAAATAGAACAATGTGTGACTTTATACAACAAAGTTAAAAAGCGAATGCCAATAGTCTTCATCCTGTAAATCTAAGCGTAAAAGCAAAATAGATGACAATTCCTTTCAAGTTGAATGGTATCTCAAGTAATATTCCTTTCAGACACCAACCTACCCGCATAGATTTCACTAGTGATATACAAGCTTATATATTCCAATATTTTGGGAATTTGAGGTTCAATTTTCGCAAGAACAACTTTTCCCTGATGTGATATTAAATAAACACAAAAAAATAAAGTCCTAATCTTGTTCCCATGTTGAAAAGAAATACCGAGTATGTATTATGATTTAATTTTTTCACGCTTTTTTTTTATATATATTTATAAACATGTTTTTTTAATACAATTTTTCAAATCACTTTTTAACCACACCTATTTTCTCTCTCCAATTTTCAACCACACATTTTACCAAGAAAATGCACAAAAAAATTTGTTTCTATGACCGCCGAAAAATCTTATACATATAACAACAAATATATTGTCAAGTACAAATGAGAAAATAAATATAAAAAGAATGCAGTCTATCTTTAATTATTTATTACATAATATAATGAATTAAAATCCATTTTAAAGGTTAAAACTTTCCCAATTTTCCTAAGGTCCATTTGATTGCAAGGTAAAATTTGGGTGGAAAGAAAACGAATTTCATGGAATTGAATTTCTAGGAATTGAAAGTTTAATGTATTTGATTGATTTAATTTTCAAGGTGAAAAAAAAGATAATTTTTCAAGTTTTTTTATTTGATTGACGTTATTTTTTATGAAAAATAAAGTAAAATCTTTCTATTTCAATCAAAAAAAAAATTTAATTTTTTTTTCATACATACATTATTATTATCGAGTACAAATGTATGAAAAAAAATTTAAATTTTTTTCATACATTTGTACTCGATAATAATAATGTTAATTTCTAGAAAAAAATAAGTCAATTGACAACAACAAAAATAATCGAACAAGCCAAAAAAGGTTGGTAGAAAATCAATTCTCACCACTTTGGTGGGAAAACGAATTCATCGAAAAGGTGGAAAAACATGAAAATCAAGACAAGCTAGAAAATCAATTACATGAAAAATTAAGCTAATTAAACAGTGCAAAAGATGAAAAATAAAGAAGATCCACGATGGCAATCAAACGGGCCTAAGTAAAAAAGTAGAAAGTAAAATACTACAGTGGTGTGTGTCTATCATTTTATAATTCATTCTTGATCTGAATCATCTGATCTAGATCTTACGTGAGAAACGAGCCGGTCACGTGCTAAGGCGTGGTCTTTTGCAATTCTGGAATCCTAAGATTGACATCTCCGTCCTCTTTACTCCATCCATGTTTGAATTATTTTTTCAAAATTTAAAAATGTTTGTTTAAGCTTTGTTTAATTTCTTTTAAATCAATCCTTATACTTATTTTTACTATATATTCACAGAATAAAATATTCCATCTGTTTTAAAACCTTTTACCACATTTTAACCAGACAATTTCAAAAAATTATTCTCTCTTTAAAATGGACATTAAATTTATTTTATTTGTTAACTTGTCCATTTACCATGGCGCCTAACATTCTCGTACCCTAATTTTTTCAAATGTTAACAAGTGTCGTCATTATCAAAAACTAAAATAAACCAAAAATGAAAATCGTGTATCAAAATTAACGTGGAGTTCCATGGGTGTTAAGTAATAATAATGAATCAAAATGACGTTAGATTAATAAAATAAAGTTTGTTGTTTGTTTGTATTTCAATTTCAATATTTTTTCAAAAATAAAATAATAAAATGAAGGTCCTAATGACTCGTTAACAATTACTATTTAAATGATGTCGTATTCATTAATGATCCAAGTGAGGCATCAGTCTTCAATTTATTATGAGGGAGAAAAATAACACATTGCCACAATGCCACCATGCCGATCGCCGGAACGGCAGATGACCACCACCTCAAACTTCAAAATGACAATAATATCCTCAGTCTTTATAGAGTGGTAGACTGGTAGTTGTTGAAGCCACCTTGATTGTTAATGAAGGGTAAAGTTGTAAAAGGAAAAGTAAATGGCCATAATACAGCCGACGCCATTCGACAAACCAAGAAGAAATATACGAAATTGACAATAATAGCCTCAAAATATCTTACAAAAAGTGTCAAGAAAAGCGTACTTCAGTCAAAAAGTAGCCTCCTTCATGTTCGTACACAATCTTACTCTACGATGGTACAAAATATACTCACTGTTTACATCTAAATTTACTGAAATATCCCAGAAAATGAAGAAATTCCATCAAAGATATATCAATTATTATCAAGCATAGATAAATTATTACAGAAAAAAGCGAGTTAAAAGCAAGATCAGAATGTCGTCAAACAATACAATATTCACATCCACAAATGCGTATGCATATTAGTGTATGTATATAAGCTTAATCTCCTGAATCATCATCACCTCCAAAGATCGATACACGGTTGTAAAGGAGGAACAAAACGAGTACGAGAACGAGTGCAACTCCGACTGGCGAGCCACTGACTCGGTGAATGGTATTGGGTTCTCCGGTGGAGAAGATGCTCGAGACAAATGAGCCGCTGTCGGAGGACAGGAACTGGATGATGAGAAGGAGGATTATGGGGAGGAGGAGCAGCCCAACTGGGCTCAGCAACTCGGCGATGAACTCAGTTAGGGCTTCCCCTTGGTCACCGAGTAATGAAGGCACCACCAAGACTAAAACCACAACCACGGCCAAGATGGCGGCATGGGGAGGCCCGGCACGGCGTTCTTCTATCATTTTGTGGTGCGTGTGATTTTCTTGATCTTGTTTTTGTGGGGAGTTCAGACTTTGCTTTTGCTTTTGGTTTTTACTTGTGTTTTTTTTGTTGGTTTTGGTCTTTTGATGCCCTTGGGACGCGCTTGTTTGAAAAATAATAATTTCCTTTTCAACGAAAGAATTGGTAGGTGCGCGGAAAGGAGGAAGGAGGCTACTTACTTTAGCCTCTGTTTGGAAAACAAAAAAATAGGGGCCGTTGTCTTTATTGTTTTCCGCATGTTTTGAGTTTTCGATTTTTGGAAATATCGAAAACGCGTTCACTTTGCTCATTTTTCGAAATGCGTTTTTCAAAACACAAAAGAAAAATACAAAGAAAACTTAAAACGAGTTTATTGCGTTTTGGATATTTTGTGTTAAAAAATCCAAAACGCAGATTTTGGACTTTTTTTTTGTACTACATTCACTTGAAATTCTTATATTATTTTGCCATTATATATAGATCCATGTTAAGATTTTTTTTTTTTGTAAATGTGAGATACTTCATTCACTTGAAATTCTTATGTTATTTTGCCATTATATATAAATCTGTTAAGATTTTTTTTTTTTTAATTTTTTTTTTTGTTAATGTGAGACAATACTTTCACTTGAAGTTCTTATATTATTTTGCTATTATATATAGATTCATACTAGGATTTTTTTTTTTTTTTTTTAATAAATGTGAGACACTTCCTTCACTTGAAGTTCTTATATTATTTTGCCATTATATATAGATCCATGTTAAGATTTTTTTTAGACATTTTCTTCACTTGAAGTTCTTATGTTATTTTACATTATATATAGATCCATGTTAAGATTTTGTTGGTATGATGTTGTATTTTATTTTTAGCTGAAACAATATTAATGATGAATTTATTGACATAGAGAACTAACTAATTTATTGACATTAAAATTAATGTAATTCAACAAATCAACCATTTTTTACATATAAAATATCACAAAATAAATATATCAGAAAATTACAAAGTAAACGCATTTTTCAGTTTTCTATTTTTGAAAACAGTTTTCCAAAATCACAAAGAGAACATGTTTTCAGCAATCCCAAAACAAATAACCAAAATCCAAAATTCAAAACTCAAAATTCAAAATCGAAACATAAAGAGAACGGTCCATAGGTTTTTAAATAATACAATTTCTCGAATTATTTTTTAATTACATATATTTTTTCTCTTCACTTTGAAACCACACATCTTACCCGAAAACATAAAAAAAAAAAAAAAAAAAAAAACATGTTTTTAAACACAAAATTTTTAACAAATAGAGCGAGGCTTGTTTGGGATCCATTAATGCGTAACACAAAATTGATTTATTTATATTTTTAGATAAACGTGTAATTAAAAAGTGAGAAAAGAAAATATGTGTAGTTAAAAAATAATTTGAGAAATTGCGTTGTTTATAAATAAATTTATAAATTGTAATAATTGCATTAAAGAACGTAGCATAAAATTAAAATGAAATTTTCTCTTTCAATTTTCAATAAAATAATATTAAAATGTAAATTAAAAGTCTTTATTACATTTTAACAACATATTCTTAAAAATATATTATTCAAAAACTCATTATTTTTCGCAAAATGGAACTCAAATGAGGGTGTGTGACATTTCGCTTGCAGAGATGGCAAAAAAATTCGATTCAATCCGTCAATTCGAAAATTCGATTCAATTTGATCCGAAAAAAACTCGATCCATGGATTGACGGGTCGGATTTGGAACGGGGTGATCCGATCCGCGATCCTATTTATTTTTTATAAAAATTAAAAAATTTTGTAAAAATTTTAATTATTAAATCTAAAATATATAATATTTTATTGAATTTGACACAAAATTTCTAGTTCTCTATGTATATATTGTCTTGTTGTATGAATTGAATACTATATTATTTGTTTTATGAATTGTGTATTGACTTATTTGTAGTTTACGAAAATAGATAACAAAAATTTCTTAGTGTTTGTTCGATCAGAACCTGACCCGATCCGAATTTTTTTACCGATTGATCATATCCGAAATCCCGATGAGCTGATTTGTATCGGCACTGATTCGTCCCATTGCCATTACTAGCCACTCGAGATATTGATAGCTCACTAGTACTCTGGTTAGTAAGAGCTCGACCTTTTTACGTGAGCTTATGGGTCGGGCTAATCGTTGGTGTGAAACAGCATGGATCCGTGATTTTTTCCTCAATTCAAACCAAAACGTTTCAAAATGATTTGGTTTAGGTTTTGATTTAAAAAAAAAATCCCCAAACCAAACCAAATCAAATCGCTTTTAATTTTTTGATTAAAAATTAAATTTATTAATTTAAATTTACTTTTTTCCCTATAAAAAAATCAAATTTAACTATTAAAATAAAATTCTCATTTATATCTTTTCTAGTTTATATCTTTTTTCGTTTTAATTGCATTTTAATGATCCCAGAAAAGACTGTACAAAAGTTTCGAACTTGCAGTTTGGGTCATGCATGCATTGTAAGTAAAAAAATTGCGCCAAACAAGAAAATTGAACAATATAATGCAATAATAAATCGTAACTACAATAAATTGCTGAAAATGAAGAAGAGCTCAAATCCTTGTCTAGAGCTATCAAATCATCAAATGATGTTTAGCCCTTGTTTAGTATTCATTAATTTTTTCTATAGTACTCAATCTCAACAATCCTTTAAAAGTTAAGTCCACAATATTTGACTTTTCAACCAAATTTCAACCATCAATTCTCCTAAAAATCACTATCCATTTAAAAAAAAACTCTTTTTGAATAATACCAAACACATTATTAGTTTATATCAACAATTGATAGTCTGAAAATCATGCTCCCACTTTTTAATGAAATTATTTACTCATCATAATGTTTTTATTGCCAATCGAATTTAAGGGAGCGAGGTAAAGAGTGAATCAAAGAATTTTAACATATTTTAGTTTATATTAATTTATACTTTAGCTTTATATATATATTAAAAATTACGAATTAATTTGATATATAAAATATGTTATATTATGTTGATAAGTAAACTGCGAATTAAAATTTAAAATCGAATCAAACCGCAAAAAATGGTTTGTTTATAAAATGAAATGATTTGGTTTGGTTTGGAAAAATGACAAACCACTTAAAATGGTTTGGAAAATATCTCCCAAACCGGACCTCGTTCACCCCTAAATATATATATATATATATATATATATATATATATATATATATATATATATTGAAAATCTCTCTTTAAAAAAAAAGTTGAAAGTTTGTTGTCAACATCGGCTCGACTTATCCCATTACCACCCACAGGGGAGCAGGTCTAAGCTAATTTGTTGAAAAGTGCTACTCACTTTTAAGATGACAATTGAGAGGACACGGGAAGATGAGATAGGAGGCATTCTATTCTCTCAATACAATAGATTCAGATTCTCCTCTTCTTGCTCTCAATCTGTAGGGCATTTTTAGATTAAGGTTTGGACTAGATTTCTTGGTGAGATCTAATTGTTGTTCTCTCATTATTATCTCTTTTCTTGGTGATTAGAGTTGTTTTGTAATAGGTGTAAAACATAGAAGTTAGAGTTAATTATTGGTGAAATCTGATTGTTGTTGGTAGGATGTAGGATCGCTTTTTGGAGATTTTTTAGGTATTCTTGGTGATTGCTTGTAATATGCAATGAACTTCTTGATGTGCCAGTAAAATTTGAGCGTGAATCCAAATTTAATGGATTGCTCAATGGGGGAGTAGGTGATTCTTGAATTACTGAATCTTCGGAGCCTTTGGCCGAAAAATCTTGGTATTCTTGCATTTTATATTTGATTGTTTCGTTATATTGTTCGTAGATTTCGAGCTAGCTCCCAATCATGTCTTTCCAGATAAAGATTCATTCAGTCTTTTTCTAGTCTGAAAGAAAAAGTTCTGCCCAATCTTGTGATAGTATGTAAGCACCCGACCTCTCCAGTGATTCTGATCAAACAAAGCTTTGATCAGCAGAACTGGCATATGTCTGTCGGATCGGTAGCAGTGTGAGGGAATACTCCCACCTCAGAAGATGATTGCGCGGAGAGTTTCTTTCGTCGGATTCACCTCTTTCACGCCCAATCTTTACATCAACGGACGGGGTTGACTTGATTTGACGAAAGGATCGAGATTCGGTTTAGCTTCACTTCATTCTACTATAGTAGTAGTATAAAAAAAATAAAATAGAAATGCTATTTGTGTTATAAAACTATCAAAATCTAAACAAGAATTAGAGATGAAGAGATGGAGAGAATAAAGAGGAGAATTCTCATTCCATTAGGTGTGTGAAATACAACAATGAATGCCTCTATTTATAGGAAGATAAAGTCATTCACAATAATTCTTTACAATATTAATTAGGTGGGAGTTAGGTAAGAAATTAGGTAGAGATCTACAAAGGAATTTCTTAATAATTTCTAATAATTTATAACACTCCCCCTTGAATGACTTATTGCTCAATTGTCTTCCTCGTTAAAACCTTGCTAAGAAAACCCAGTGGGATAAAACTTGAGCAAAGGAAAAAAGAGTACAGCTGCTCCCCCTGATGTTGGCCATCATTAATCATTGAGTCTAATATCCAAAATGACATCAATGATAAGTAGTACAAATCATGTACTGAAATCTGAAGTGCTTCGCTGCTTCAGTGTTTTAGTGCTTTAGTGCTGCCTCGTTAAAACCTTGTCAGTAAAACCCAATGGGACAAAATCTGAACGAAGGAAAAAGAGTACAGCCGCTGCCTCGTTAAAACCTTGTCAGGAAAACCCTGTGGGACAAAACCTGGACGAAGGAAAAAGAGTACAGCATGACAGCATGATTCTCCCCCTGAAGTGTGCAATCAAGTATTCATGAACCTTTTGAATAATGATATCATCTTTATTCTGGAATATATATGAAAATCTTCCTGTGTGTAGCCGATATCATAACATTCTTCATAAGATGTGTATGATTTTCTTCATTTGTTGATATCATTCCAGTATAACAATGTGTTGCTGAATTATAGCTTGTTGATAGCTATGATGATGCCTCAAAAACCTTGCTAGGAAAACCCTGTGGGACAAAACCTCAGCGAAGGGAAAAAGAGTGCAGTATTCTCATTAATTTTCATCAATACGCCTCAACTGTTGCCTCATTAAAAACCTTGCTAGGAAAACCCTGTGGGACAAAACCTCAGCTAAGGGAAAAAGAGTGCAACGCGTATTTATTCCTTTTCATGGAATATCACAAGTATATTGATGCAATCACGAATCTTTTCATCTTATAATTTATGATGAGCTTTATATAAATTGTTCATAGCTCATGATGTCATAACATGCTATATTAAGCAATGTTGTACTAATTTATTGATTGCATCTTTCACTTCTGGTGAATAATCAAATATTGCATCTTTCACTTCGGTGAATAATCAAATATTGCATTTTTCACTTCTGGTGAATAATCAAATTTAGAATTCACTTTTGATGAATAATCAAATCTAGAATTCACTTCTGGTGAATAATAAAATCTAGAATTCACTTCTGGTGAATAATTAAATATATTCATTTTCATATTCACTTCTAGTGAATAATCAATTTCCCAGATGTCATAAATGTTACACTCCAATTTTACTTTCAACATATTATATCATGGAGTCATTTGTATCATTCTATAGTGATACTAATCTGGGCATATTGAATATTTCAATGATTTATACATGTATGTTCTTGCACTTTATAAACTGCAATTTCTAATTTGCAGGAGCATAATCAATCATTGAAATAGATATCAATTTTGACATATAATCTACAATCATTTTACTTGAAATCCCAACGTACCGCGATCAACTGGTACATCAAAGAATACTCCCAAAGTACCGAGATGAGAATCATACATTTTGATCTCACTCATTGGTATATCAAGGAGCTCAAGCTAGTGATTTAGACTATAGTCTATCCACCATATGTCATGCCAGTTCTATGAAAAATTTCGCGCGCAACGAGTCGTCCTTTACGACTGTGAAATATTTTTCATTTGTACATATAATTACTGGTTTTACACATTTAAGCATTTGGACTTCAGGTCCTTGAACAATAATCATTTGGACTTCAGGTCCTTGAACAATAATCCCTACATTGGGGTTATATACTTGGCCAAAGTATTATAATTTCATCAACCTCATTTTCATAAGAGGGTATGCAGTCGACTTATTCATAGATTCCATTTCAATTCATCTCAATATAACATATAGAGATCAAGTACATAAATCTCTTATTAACTATGTCCCTTTTACTCACCAAGAGTATTTAGTCTCAAAGGGATCATTTCAATCATTCAAGAGATATTTATTTTATTTGGAATCGATAGTTATTATGCTTCAGGCATAATTACGCTTCAGGCGTGTTTTCCCCATAATGTTCTCAAACATTATTAATCGGCTAAAATGCCATAACACATGTCATTCTTTTAGAGATATAATCTCAATCATATATCTAAGTGCGCTTTTGGTGGATTGTATACATATCGCACTTTTACAAATCATAAAGCTTCTTGAGCTAATCCCTGTTTGACATAGAATATTGTTGTATGATAAACAATTTCTGTATAAGTTATTCTCATAGAAAATAATTTGAAACCTTTGATAATCTAACCGTTTATTATAGAACTTCTGGTTCAATACGGTTTTATTTCATTTCTATGTATGAATATTTGATTCAAAACAATATCGCTAAACTTCTGGTTCAATACAATGTATATTTCATTTATGAGCTTCTGGTTCATACTATATACATATTTCACTTGTACGTATGAACTTCTGGTTCAATATAATGTATATTTTATTTATGAGCTTCTGGTTCATACTATATACGTAATTCACTTGTACGTATGAACTTCTGGTTCAGCAAGATATTTCACTTATACATATGTATGAACTTCTGGTTCAATACAACATTTATTTCATCAGTACGTATTTCTGTACAGTTTAAATCAGTATACCTTTATTACTTTTAGTATACCGAAAAATCAGGTACAATATCCAAGGAAATATCTCATAATCTCAATCTTGTCGCCAAATCTTCCCTTATATCGAAAAAGGTAATGACACATTATCTCACCTTTTCAATAATTTATTCCATTATTTCTTGATGGAATCCATATCACTGACACGCGGAGCCACCGCTCTTTTACGCGTTGAATAATGCTTTTAAATAGATGACTTGGGAAGAAGGCTAGATCCATCAAAAATGGATATCATACTTTCAAATATTCGCAAATATTATTCCAATCTTCCAGTAAATGATTTGAGAAAAATTTATCGAATTAGGCTCGAAAGATTGAGGTTGCTGATGGATCATGGCATGCCAGAAGATGTTCGCTGGTTGATCGAAGCAAAAGTTCGATTAGCTGGTGAATTACCAGATTCATTTTCTAAGCACAAGCCTGGCTTAGGTAAGAGTACTTTTGCAAAGAAGCGAAGAGCAAAAAGATTAAATAGTTGCTACAAATGTGCTCGATGGACATGTGATACCCGTTGTAAATCAATAGGATATTCATCCATAAATCGAGATGATAAGATAGACTTCATTAAGGGTGGACTGAGTAAGGAGTCATTGGATGATATTCGATTGACTCTTGAGACGCACCCTAGTGGGTATGTGCAGCGTGAGCTACTATCTTTATGGGCTAAATTCATCAGCGATAAAGAGAGATATAGTCTCAAAAATATAATAGCTAAAGATCCTGTTTGCCAGGCTGTTATAAACAATGATGCTTTGGCTATGCAGCATTAATACAAGGTAAATCATTTGATATATATGCACATATAAAATATTTTTCTGTTTCTTTTCACGAGTTTTGATAAAGGCTGGTTAAAAATATTAAATCGCCGAAAGGTGAGTAGGATGATTTTGTCAAAAGTAAATCTTCACTTTTTCGAAAAACGACCAGTAAATAGTGAAGCTTTTCGGTTTTAAATAGCCAAACATTTTTCATAGTTCATGCATCCCAAAATAACATTTTCCCATAAGTTTTTCCTTCTTTACTTTCAAAAATGGAAGGACCAAAATTTCGACAGATCAAAACTATCTGTGTATTTTGTGGATCAAAAGTGGGAAAAGGTTTTGGGTATCTAGAAGCAGCCGTGGATTTAGGAAAGAAATTGGGAGAGAAAGGTATCACTCTCGTGTATGGAGGAGGTAGCAGTGGATTGATGGGTTGTGTTTCACAATCCGCTCTAGTAGAGAAAGCAAGAGTGATAGGTGTTATACCTACTCCTTTAGCTGATATTGCAGGCAAAACACGAGGGCATGAAGTACAAACCTTATCTATTCATGAACGCATAACTTGCATGTTATATGGTTCTGATGCCTTCATAGCCCTACCTGGAGGTTTTGGTACTTTAGAAGAAATCTTTAATATTACTTCATGGGCTCAACTAGATCTCCATACTAAGCCTATAGGGCTTTTAAATGTAAACAATTTCTTTGATGGTTTGCTAACATTTCTTGATTATGCTGTGGAACAGGGATTCATATCTCCATTTTCTAGGAGAATCCTTATTTCTGCTCCTACTATCGAGGAACTGCTGGATAAATTGCAATCATATATTCCAATACAAGATCCAGCAGGAGTAAAGATAGATTGGTCGCAAGGAAGGGGAATCAAGCGAAAATGGAGTCCGGTTAATGTAAATTTATCTTTGTGAACTCTAGAATAGGTGGTGGTAGAGTACGGAGTATTCTCACTCTTGAGACACACCATAAATTTCTAGGATTTTATCAGTGTTTTAATCTTGTGTACCTCAAAGATTTAAGGTGGTAGAGTATGGAGTATTTCTTACTCTTGAGACACACCTTTTTCTTTATTTCCTCAAAATGTCAGAGGTGGTAGGATACGGCTACTCCCGAAACACATCTCTTATTTTGAGGATTATAAATGTTTTTCCCCTTTTTCGTTTTGCATGTATGACTCGTTTTATGCTTATTCAGGAGCAATAATAATATCATTTCAGTATATTTAGATGATAATTTTTACTTCTTCTGGAGTAAATATGTACTTCTTCTGGAATACATAAGTGCTCGTGCAAGAACTTTTCCAGACACTTATCATCTAATATTCATCTCATAATACTGATGAGATTATTTTCACATTAGCTATGTCCGTGCTATCATGTGATATTATTTTATCATACATCAACATTCTCTTGTTGAATAATTTTCATCCACCCATTCAAATTCAGATATTGGTAACTTCTGGTACCATTGGATAAAATATTTTTATCAACATTTACCAACTTTTTGGTAGTGATAACTTCTGGTATCATTTGATGAAATATTATCTATCTTTAGTAGTGATAACTTCTGGTATCATTTAATGAAGTATTAAATAACAATATTTTATTAACAATAATAATACTAGGGTTATACCACCAAGTATATATTAACAATAATATTGTATATATATTAACAATAATAATACTGGGGTTATACCACCAAGTATATATTAAAAATAATATTGTATATATATATTAACAATAATGATACTGGGGTTATACCACCACGTATATATGTTGACAACAATCCTCTAATATGTTAGAATTAACCAACAATTGAGGTGTTTATATGTATTCAATTGATAAACCGACCATATAGGCGGTGTCAACATAATAAAATAATTAAACCGACCATATAGGCGATGTCAACATAATGAAATAATTAAACCGACCATATAGGCGGTATCAACATAATGAAATAATTAAACCGACCATATAGGCGGTATCAACATAATGAAATAATTAAACCGACCATATAGGCGGTATCAACGTAATGAAATAATTACCTTTCATGAGTGAGTGAATCATATCTTTCAGTCAAGGTATTCATAATAGTCCAATCCGTTACGGTGCGTGAATTTGCTTTGAAAGTTTCGGGTTACACAATTTCTCCAATTTTTTCTATGGACTTGGAATTGATTTTCTAATCTATGATGTATAAATGATTTTCTAATACCAAAAACACTAGATTTGAAATATGAAACGTTGATTAATAATAATCTGGTTTCTGATACAGAAGTTCATCATTTAGATGCAACTGTAGAGCATACTCCCGTCGTATTACTCAATTGGCTAGAGACTCGTGCTGATAACGTGTTATAAAACTATCAAAATCTAAACAAGAATTAGAGATGAAGAGATGGAGAGAATAAAGAGGAGAATTCTCATTCCATTAGGTGTGTGAAATACAACAATGAATGCCTCTATTTATAGGAAGATAAAGTCATTCACAATAATTCTTTACAATATTAATTAGGTGGGAGTTAGGTAAGAAATTAGGTAGAGATCTACAAAGGAATTTCTTAATAATTTCTAATAATTTATAACAATTTGAACAAAGTCGATCCAACATAATTGTAAGAGAATAATTTTTTCTGCCTAGTATAACAAGGATTTTTTTTTCCTCGTTAAAACATTGTTTTTATAGAGATGAGGTGATTTTTCTTGCCATAATTACATGTGGGGGTCTTCCAAGGAAATGCAAAAGGGACAATAAAGGTTTGTTGCCATGTGATGATGTTGGAGGCTTGGAGCCTATGCCAGATGAGTATAATATGGAGAAATATGAGCATGCCATCGAGTCCATTGGCATTTTTTCCACAAAATAGTGATTATATTTGTACTTTTGATTATTGCAACTTTGAAATGTATTGTAATCAACGTTATTTAAAATTTCATACCTACTACATTGCGTCACTATCGTCCTCCTAGACATTTATGATACAAAAGTAATGATAATGGCTCTAGATTAAAATGTTACAACACGTTTTTAACATTTTTATGATATCATACTTATAAATTAGCATACAATGCAACGAAAATATGAAGGATACATTGCCGTAAGACTAACGACATGCACATTTTTTTACAAGTTGAAGGATTGGGGACTAATGCCATCATCATAATTAAATGGGTATCGAAGAATTCAGAATACGACATTTTTAGGTACTTTTTATTTATTATTACATGCTATACTCTCAATAAATTCCTTCAATATGAGTTTGATATCACAAACCACATTATATTTTAAACACATGTTCTCTTTCGTAATAGTAACACAAAATAAAAAATCACACCATAGAATTAAAATTGAAGAAATCGACGCATTATATAAAATATAGGAAACTTGATATATTTTTAGTGTGAATTCCAATTTCGACCACTCATTTTCTTGAAATTCAGTATTTTACGTTTTTTTCCTTTCTAAGAAGCGATGGCCTTAAAAGTTGGTTTAGTAGCTAGCACATATATATTATGGAATAAAGTGACTCGATTAAATTCATGTGTCACTTGGTGATTGACCCTCGTATGTGTTGGTGGATTGTACTTGTTAGGGATAATTGTGGACCATTGATCTAATCATATGGTTGAATTTAATCTTGGTTTTACACTTGAACTAGACTTGTCAATTTACTATACCATTTATTCTAAAAAGCTCGCTTACGCTTAGGCAAGCTTAGGTTTGAAGCTTCGTCTTCACATTTCGTCATGCTTCATTCGCGCTTTACCCGCGCTTCACTTGTGCATTGTAGGCTTTTTCGCATCTGGCTGCGCTTAAGCTTGAAACTTGATCTCGTCACTTACACTTTTTAGAAAACTAACTAAACCTATGAGACAAGTTTGAATTAGATAAGTAGAGGGAAAGTCTCTTGCTTATAAGAGTTTTGAAGGTAAAGTAGAGAGGTAGAAGTGGGAGAGGACCAATATCTTCAGTGAGAATTCTTCTATCTTCGACGAGCCTTCAATGGAGAGATTTCAGTTGCCATTTCTCAAGGACGATGTGCTATGTTTCCGGTGATTTTATCATACCACTAATCTGAGCTCAAGTTGGAACGATCTTCATCTTGGATGGGAACTCAACAAATGGTATCAGAGCTTCGATGGTGATTCAAGACTCGAACGTAGGGGAGGATTTGAAAAAGAAGCTACAAATCCATGAAGATCCCTCGACCAGAAGTTGGGAAGAAATCGGTGGGTGAAAAGATGGATCTGATAGGAAAAAAAACTAAAACCAATAAGAGCTACAATCTTAGATTTTAGCAAATCTAAAGCTTCGATCATGAAACGATTTCAATTGTTGGCTTCATGAGGTGGAGGAGTATCTCCTGTGCATCTTCCGTTATTCTGTTGGTGGGGGTTATTTTCGACGAGGCAACTTTTGGATAGAATCTTCTACAAGACCTGCAAAGTTCAATTTCAAACTTCGTTTCACCAAATTAAATTCGCATCTCTCGATTATATGAAGGCTAGTAGAGGTTCTCTAGTAGTTATAAAAGGTCTTAAGAGGAACAGGTTGTATATCTTTCAAGGTAAAGCCTTAAAGGCCAACGAGTCTACAATATATACAATTTACAAAGATAGACCAGATCTTTGGCATAAGAGAATGGGACACATCGGGAACAAGGGGTTGAATTGTCTTAGTGATCAAGGTTTGCTAGGAAATGATATTGTTACACCTTTGAGCTTTTGTGAGATGTGTGCTCTAGGAAAGTCACATAAAGTTAGCTTTAGAATAGGTGAACACAACACTAACAGACCTTCATGCTAATTTGTGGGGCGCTAAAAAACATCCCACACATGGTGGAAATAAAATTTTCCTATCTTTTATTGATGACCACTCGAGAAAGGTTTGTGTCTACCTCCTTAAATCCAAATCTCAAATTTTTAGTAAGTTCATGTCATAGCTTGCCTTATTTGAGAACCAAATGAGAAAAAGTGTAAGAACTTTTATAACAGACAATGATTTAGAGTTTTGTAACTTTGAGCTCGATACCTCCTATAAGGATAGATGTATCAGAAGGCATAAGTTTATGAGATCTACCCCCAACAAAATGGGGTAGCTGAGAGGATGAATCATACTTTAATGAATAAATTTAGACGCACGTTGATTAATTGGGATTAGATAAAGGCTTGTGGGGTGAAGCTGTTTGTATTCCTGCCTATTTGATAAATAGGCCACCTTCTAGTTTTGGAAAACATCCAGATTTGTCACATCGTAGAGTGTTTGGTTGTGCTTCCTATGCACATCAGGTTAAGGGTAAATTAGACTCTAGGGATAATAAGTGTGTCATGTTAGGTTATCCCGAGGGAGTGAAAGGTTATATATTCTAGATTTTAGATGGTAAGAGCAAGGAGGTTATTAATAGTAGAGATATGAAGTTCTATAAACTTGATATGCTTAGTCAAAAAACCATAGATAAAAAGACTGAGAAGAGAGAATCTTCTATTAAGAAGAAGATTGAGTTTAAAGTAAAGAGATTAGGTGAATATAATCCAGAGGATAGTGAAACCAAACCTTAAGTAGAAGTAGATCAAGAAGTCATAACAGAGCAACCCGAACAAGAAATTCCTGAGTTCCTTGAAACTGATGCATGTACTAATTTGGAAAACTACCAATTAGTGAGAGATAGGGAGGTGAGACATTTTAGATCAAATATGAAGTACAACTCTTCAAATTTGATTGATTATGTCTTAGTTTCAGATGAAGCCTTGGATTCAGTTGAACGTGCTTCATTTGACAAGCGATCAACTTTGAGAATTTTGAAAATTGGAAAAAGACTATAAAGGAGAAGATCCATTCTGTGAACAAAAATAAGAATTGGAAGTTTGTTGAAAAACCAAATAATAAAATGGTAGCCCATTGTAAATGGGTCTACAACTTGAAAGAAGGAATAAAAACTTATGACTGTTTATGATCAAAGATAGATTAGTAGCTAATGTATTTACTCAAAGACAGGGGATAGCTTATAATGATGTGTTTTCACATGTCATTTAAGTATAAAACTATCAAGTTAGCCCTAGCCTTAGTTGTCCAGTGTGTTTGGGAATTAGAGAAACTTGATGTTAAGACTATTTTTCTTCATGAAGAATTGGATGATGTAATTTACATGTCTCAACCTCAAGGGTTTGAGGTAAAGGGGGAAGTCTGAACTTGTGTCATTGCTTAGAAAGTTCTTATATGGCCTTAAGTAGAGTTCTAGGCAATGGTATAAGAAACTTGTTGCTTATATCCTTAAAATTTGCTTTAACATGAGTGAATTTGATGCATTTTTGTATTATAAATTTATAATAATTGTAAGATAGGCCGTGAAGTTTATTTGTTGTTATATGTGGATGACATATTGCTTACTAGTTCTAGTAAAGCTGAAATTATTAAAAGGAAAAATCTTTTAAAATCGAAATTTTACACGAAATACTCAGGAGAGACAAGAAAGATTCTTGACATAGTTATTAAAAGAAATATGACTGCTAATAGACTGACTAATCAAGATTTTTATTTAGATAAAGCGATAACCAAATTTGGTATGAAATTTGCTAAGTCTATCAATGTAACTTTAGTTACACACATGAATTTAAAATCTGCACAATCTCTTAAAAAAGAAGATGAAGAATATGAAAAAAGTAATGCTCCCTATGCTAATGCAGTTGGTTCTGTGATGTATTTTATGATAAACACTAGACTGGACCTTGCGTATGCAGTTAGTTTCTTAGGTAGATTTATGTCTAACACAAGTAAACCTCATTGAACTACTTTAAAATGACCAGTAAGATATCTAGTGGGAACTGTTAAAAAGAGGTTAGTATTTGGAAGGAGAAGTGATAAGCTTGAACTTAAGGGATATGTAGATTCTGAATTTGTAGGTGATATAGATCAGATGAAATATACAACTTCTTACTTCTCCTGTTTGGGTGATAATTGTATCAAATGAAAATCACAATTGCAATCAATTGTTAAATTCTCCAGCACTGAAGTTATATACACTCCACACACTGAAGTTTTAAAAGAATGCGTGTGGTTGAAAGGCCTATTGCGTGAACTGAATTTCTTGCATGAAATTTCCATGATATTTACTGATATTCAAAGTGCCTTAATTATGTGTAAAAATCTTGTTTATCATGAAATCCACATGTCACCTGGTCATTGGCCATTGTGTGTGTTGGTGGATTGTACTTGTTGGGGACAATTGTGGACTATTGATCTAATCCTATGATTGGAGAATAATCTTGATCATACACATGTACTAGACTTGTCAATTCACTACACCTATGGAACGAGTTTGAATTATATAAGTAGAAGGAAAATCTCTTGCTTATGGGAGTTTTGGCAAAGGTAAGAAGGGACAGAGGTAGAAGTGGGAGTGGACTAATATCTCTGGTAAAAATTCTTCTATCTCTAGTGAGATTTCAAGGGATAAATTTGGTTGCCATTTCTCAATAACAACGGTGCTATGTTTTGATGATTTTAATGGTCAGAAATCTGAGCTCAAGCTAGAACGATCTTCTTCTTCTTGGTTGGAAACTCAATACACACATATATATGGACCCCCTCCAACAAGAAAGAGCAACAAGGTAAAAATAAGTGGAATAATATACTTAAAGTAAAAAGGTCTTTAAGTGGATCATTCTCTTCCAAAGAGGATAATCTTAGCTTCTAGGTGAAACTATAGATTCATGAATAAGTTTGCAGCAGTTGGATTTCATGGTCCATCCACACAATGAGTGCTGCTATCTCAAATTCCACCATAGCTTACAGCCAAATCCCAATACTAATATGATAGGCCACTACTCAATATTCCTATTCTAGAAGAGCATGGAAAGATGGAGAACCAACCTGCAACCAGAAGAAATAGAATTCATTTAAGAATGTCAATGTCGAACATGCTAGTTACAAGAGGATTCTAAATAGAGAAAAGGGGGGGGGGGGATGAGGTAGCCAATTAAGTAAGTAGAAGGGGGGTTTATGATAGAAATAGTCATCTCGAGAAAGACAGCATTTTATTTTTCTTTCCTGTTGTAATCTGTTCTTTTTCATTAATAAATTGCTGCTTCCCATAATTCTTATACAAACTTGCCCTTTTACAGCTTGATTTCTATCATAATATTCTTCAATGAGTTGCATCCAACCCCTCCTCATAGGGAAGAATGTTATGTTCCATGAAGCCCAATGTATTTGTCTAGATTGACTTAAATTCCACCTCGATATGAGCATTAAATAATCTTTTTTTTTTTTTTAAATTTGTAATACACATATGAGGATCAAAAACTTGCAATAGGTGCACAAGAATATACCTTAGTACCCCATCGAACATCTTTACCTTTACGGTACCCAAGCGCTTTACTTCGAGTTTTGATCATCAGCCACAAAAAAAAAAAAAAAAAGACACTCATCACATGACTTAAAATTATCATACCAATCCTATTTGGGACATGGGGGAAGAAACGTCCAAAATTCAAAAATAATCACTAATTGGACTCTCGTAAATAGAACATACAGAACATCTTGATGATCATAATTATTCTCCATCACATTTGTAGAATCTTAATTTTCTAAAACTTCTCTACTGTTCCCTTTTTTATTCAAGATATTTTGTCAATTCTTCGCATTCTCTTCTAAAGTGACACTTCTTGTCACAGTAATAACACTCCACATCTCTCGTTGAACGAGATTGAGAACGATCCATCCGACCATAATTTCTTCCTTGTGATCCACCTCTACGATGTCTACTCTCGAAAACGGTCAACAGAACCAGATCACCATTTACATTACCACTTGACTTCGTAATGTTGGTCACTCTAGTAAAGCAGTTGAAACCTCATTCACCTTCAATAGATTTACCAATTAGTAACGTAGTCACCAATGTCTCAAATGGTTTAGGAAAGGAAGACAATACAATAATAGCCTTATCTTAGTCCTCAATGTTCACATTCCCATTCACATTCAACAACTCTGTCACCCATTTGTTAAATTTATTTAGGTGGTCCCTAGCATCAATATCACCATCCATCTTAAACTTATATAATTACTTCTTCAAATAAAGTCTATTAGTTAATGATTTATACATGTACAAATCTTCAAACATTTTCCATAACCTAGTATGAGATTTCTCATTCAAAACACTATATTTTACCTCAGGTACAATATGTAATATGATTGTATTGACTGTGTTCTCTTCCAATTCTTCATAATCTGCATCTTTATCCACTCTATCCTGCAAAGCCCTATAAAGTGTTGCATGAGAACATTTTAAATTGTACCTTTCAAAACATTGAGATTATTCTTCCCGTCAAATCGCCCAACTTCAAACTTAGAGCCTGTTATCATCTTCTCAATAATCCCAAATCTTGGACCTTGGGCTCTAATATTGCTAAAAAATCAATTTTCCGCTCAACTAAACCAATTCAGTGAAAACACAATAACAGGATAAAAGAGAAAACAAGAATTAACGTGGCTTATCTGACCATCGCAACCAACAAGAAGAATAATTTTATTAGATAAAAGAAACTCACTTCACAACTTCTCTTTTAACAAACTAGACAAGAAAAGAACAAACTATTTTTTTCTCTCTTTTCTCTCCACATGCATTTTTTTCCCCTATGCATACATATATATAGGAAAATTCCTTTCAATTCTAATGACAAACAATCTCTGATAATTAATCGCCTTGGGAGTCCTTTTTTGATTGCACACAAACTCTTTTTCTAATCTCAATCTCAATGTCAATAAAATTATTTTTCTAATTGCAATATAAATTCTTTTCCTAATTGCACAAACACACTTTTTCCTTATTTGTGGTCAAACCCAACATTTAGCACATTTATATATACCACATTAATTCATTTAGTAAGTGTACATGAATCATAACAAGTTCATATATCCGCCTCCTTATTCAAAATTAATTGAATCATCAGAAGATAATTATTTTGAAGTTTCAATATATGCGTCAGCCAATTAATTGAAAATTAAAAAAGGATACAACTAAAATGATATAAATATTACTTAAATAAAATCGTCCAATAAAATGAATCTCAATTCACATGACTTCTAATATTTAATATTTGGGTAATTGGCGTAAAAGGTCCCTACTTTTGGACATTCTTGTACAATTCATCCAAATGTTTGATTTTTTGGCATTTTCAGCCTCATTTCTTTGCCGAAAACGTCCCTACCATTTGATTCCTTCCAAAGAACCGTTAGTTGACTTAAAAATTACATATTGACCACTTTAATGAAGGGCAAAAATGTCATTTTGTATTAGGGTAATTTGCGCAATTGGTCCATACCTTTCACACTTCTTGTGGAATTCATTCCAACGTTTGTTTTTTTGGCAAATTCAACCTTACCTTGACCTTTTCTTGCTAAAAACGTTCTTATCTTCTAATTTCATCCAAAAATCTGTTAGTTGATCGAAAAATCACCTATTAACTATTTTTTTTGATAATCTTATTGACTATTTTAATGAAGGACAAACAAGTCATTTCCTATTATTTAATTTAAAATTACATAAAATAAAGAATAAAATAAAAACAAAAAAATATTTGTTACTATTCATCTTCTTCCCAACCTCATTCCCACTCGTTCAGTTCAATTAAATCCTCTTTATTTTTTCCAATTGCTGAAATTACGCTTGGGGCATGTTTTTGGTGTTAAGGCAGGAAATGATTCATATTGGTATGGTAGAAAACAACCATTTTTGTGCATTTAATTTATTGGTGGAGATGGTGGAAATTTAGGATTTCACGTGTTTAGGCTTGAAACTGACGCAAAGAAAGTGACAGGCTCGAGGGAGACAATTAGGGTTCCGAATGCAGAGCTTCTAAGGGTGACTTATGAAGTGGAGTCTATGACCTTTCCTTCGAATAAGAGAATGATCAAATCATTATCTTTAGAGGTGTCTGGTGAAAATCGATTTCCCGTTATTGATGTTGCTCGATGTACAAAGTCTGGTGAGATTCAGTTTAGAAATCCTAAAGAACTTAGATTTGTGTACGCTATTATGAGGGATGATTTTTCTAATGCACCCTCTACTTCAAAAGGATTTTGACACAGGTCCAAAGTGTATATTGATATGCTTTCAACCGTTTATTGATACAGTTGATGTCAATTGGCCTGCAGAAATGGCCATAGGAAACGATCTTGTTGCAGTTACTATCTCACACCTTCCCAATCGATGGTATGAAGAAAAGAATAGTTCAAGAGGAAAAATCAAGCTCTCTGCTCTTTGGTAAGTGGAATGTCTATCTTACCTCAGTCTTATAATTAAAGCCTTAGAATGACATATATACCAACCTATGAGATATGGGGATGGTGGGTGGGAACGAAGTTAGGAAGAAGATGAATAGTAACAAATCTTTTTTGTTTTTGTTTTTCTCTTTCTTTTAAATCATTTTATTTTAAATCAGATAATAGGAAATAACTTGTTTGCCCTTCGTTAAAATAGTTATTAGATGATTTCTGGGTCCGCTAACGAATTTTTGGATGGAATTAGACGGTAATGACGTTTTTAGCAAGAAAATGTGCAGGTAAGTGTGAATTTGCCAAAAAAACAAACGTTGGGACGAATTCCACAAGAAGAGTGAAATGTATGGACCAATTTCGCCAATTACCCTAATACAAAATGACATTTTTGTCCTTCATTAAAGTGGTCAATATGTAATTTTTAAGTCAACTAACGGTTCTTTGGATGTAATCAAACGGTAGGGACGTTTTCGGCAAATAAATGTGTTGGTGGGGGTGAAAATGCCAACAAATCAAACATTGGGATGAATTGCACAAGAATGTCCAAAGATAGGGACCTTTTACGCCAATTACCCTTAATATTTTAATACTATTCTCATATATTTTAGATAATAGATACTTATCATTTTCATATATATATATTTCATCGTTTTAGAATATTTGCTATTGATTTAATTATTATTTGGTTATATTTCAGAAATATATCAAAGTCGAGAAAACAAAGGAATTGAAAGCAAAAACAAGTCAATTGGATGATAAAAGAACCAGATTGTGCAAATGAGGAGTTGGTGATGTAAATCAAGGTACAAATTGGAAGAAAAGTCGAAATAATCAAATTGGGTGAAATCAGAAGTTTAAGGACTAAAGTGCATGAATCAAATGAAGAAGGACTAAAGTGCAAATATTCAATGGTTGATTCGGACTACGATATGATACTCGAAGGTTTCTAGGAGTCAATTGGATGTAATTAAAATTCAGAAAGAAATAAAAATGATAAGAATATTACCATAGATTAATTACAATAACACAAGATTTTTGACAAATTTTTAGTTGGACTTTGTGACCTAATTGTGGGGTGGTAAACGTTCGAATCAGGAAAATTTTATTTCAGGAAGAGTTGTAGTCCTTTGTTTTCTTTCCAACTCAATTTGAATCACCTCAATCGGATAAGAGAATAGAAAGATATGATCAAACTACTGACAGCTGTGCAAAGACGAAGCGGATTCTACATTCCTTATTTGATTATGACTATTGACTCTTTTGCAACCTAATCTTGACATGTTTTTGACCTAATTTCACTTATATAAGAGACTACATGGGTAGCAAAGGGGGGGGGGGGAGCGAGGTTAGATACCACATCCTACATAATAATTGAGAGAAAGAGGAGGTACATATGAAGATGTACATCAAATCCAAGATCTCTCATTCAAGAAGATTAATTTCTACATCTGGATAATGAATTCCATGAAATCTTCTTGTTTATTTATTCTTTCAATTATGTATTTAGGCTTGTTAGCTATGTTAGGTTCGTGATGATATTTTACTTTTCAGATTTTACGTTTTGATTTATTGTTTAATAAATGTGATTTAGGCTTGAACAATTAATTCGCACTTTTATTATCATATGATTATTTTGTCAATTATTGTATGATTTTTGTGGTGTTTTTTAAGTTCGAAAGATTAGGATTACATTATACATGTTTTAATTGTCACAAAGTTCGATATGAGATAGAAATATACACCTATCTTTGTGTTATCTTCAATAGTATTCACAAGACGATAGTGCTTTCTTATATGTTTGGATTCGTTATAGAAATATAGTCGAATCCCTTATAGAAATATGTTTTAATTCACTGTTCGAAAGGGGGTTTTAATAAGAATAGGAACATGGATTTTCAAAGTCTCATGAATTGTAGTTAGACGTTTAAATCAATGCATCAATGATGGAAGTAAAATGGATTCTCGATTCAAGCATGTTTTTCTCATTATTTTAGTTGTTCAAACTTGTTTATTTATATTCATTAGTTATTTCAAAAATTCCAAATTCAAATCATATTTCTATAGTTCCAGTTAAGATAATTAGTCTAAAATATAATTTACTCAATCTCTGTGGAATCGGTACTTGAACTCAGGGACGGAGCTAGAAGACTCGAATGAGGGGGATTACAATGAAAGGAGGAGACTATTTCATTAAAGAACAAAGCCAAAAACAATTTTTTTAATGAAAAAAAATATTTTACTTCATAAATTTTTAAAAAAAATTGGGACTAGCCAGGGGCAGCCACAACTATTGTTTGTTCCCGATTGGACTCACGTCCACTTTATTACTTGCGGGATTCATACATTTGCGGTCAGCAAACAATATACACAGGTTTTGTAATGAAGGACGACAATTCATTTCATGTTGTGAATAAATAAATAAAATGATTGGATAAACTTGTTTTTCTCAGGTTCACAGGCTATTAATTGCAAACTCTCCTATATTTGTTTATAAATAGAAAAAACATTGATATGTTCTAATTACTGCATGTTAATTTGAAATTTCACCATTATTTTTCTTCTATCAATCTGAAAAAAAATGGCTTGTTTTATGTCAAAGTATAAAGTGTTCCCCTGTGTTCTTGGTAGCCTTTTCCACAGGTGAGCAAATTCATCTATATTCTACGTGTTTGTAAGCAGAATTGAAAAGTATCACATTTTTTTCTTCTAAAACTATATGATCTAATTATGAAATGTCATTTGTCAAGAAACGCCATATCCACTGTCCCTTCGGATGTTCACAAGTTCGTGAATCGTTCGACTTAAAACTTTTCACGCCTAAGATTTTTATTTTTATTTCATTCCTTGATATTGCATAGCGAAATTCAGTCCTCTTAATAGTGTACATTTATCAAGAAAAATCATATCCCATATTAATAAGGACAATAATTTTTTTTTTTTTTTTGAAGGATATAATTGTCATGAAAGTTGTATTTTGCTTTACATGTTATCGCATGGGTATAAATAATTGAATATATATGGGCATTTACGTTGGCACTTGGCACCATAGTTTTTTCTTGTTGCACTAAAGATCTTCAATCTTTGCTTATTGTCATGATTATATCATCAATTTTCTTATCACAATTTTTTAATAGTTGGTATATCTAATCGTTGACGATTTTATATCCAACTAGTGCGCTAGCATGCTTTGAAATGTGGAACAAATATTCTATTGCACTTTTGTGTTTATTTTTTCTATTTAAAAAAAAAAAAAATAGGAGAAAAATAAGTCTTTTAACACATTTAAATAGACCATTTTTATAGTATTTAGCAGCGATAAGATGTATTTATTGAGTAATTTTATTGAGATATTTTTTAAGATATTTTTAAGTGATATTTTGATATGTCACGCATTCATAGGGTGATGAAAATAACTTACTTTTTCATCATTCAATAAATGTGCGTCATGTCACAATCTCACTTAAAAATGTCTAAAAAAAAAGTCTCCTTAAAATTATTGGTACTAATTAGCGTAAGATTCAGGATAAGAGCGTGACAAATAAGTCTTTTTACATCACCTCAATTCATTTTTTTTCTTCTTTTAATTAATAATTATATCCTGTAATTATGCCATAAATAGGACAAGTTATGCTGCAGCTTCACAAGCGGCCCACATTGGAAGAAGAGCGAGGCCTCAAACGTCCAGAGAAAAGAAAGAAACAGCCCAAGATATTGATGGGCCCAAGCCCATTTCAAATCCATGGTGGGGCCCTGACCCAATCACAGGATACTACAGGCCCGTTGATTGGGACTTAGAGATTGATCCAGATTTTCATCTAAGGGCCCAAAACCATAAAATTAAGCAAACGTGTTAAATTAAATTAACCACTCACAATAAGTATTAGGTTAAGAAATATCTCTTCGTGATCGATCAAGAATATCAGTCTAGTTACATTTTTTCGGTGGTGGAGGAGGACCAGATGTTAGTTTCACCTTCCCGAGTATACACAAATTTATCATAAATTCATGGTATCATCCACTGTAGTATATTTTTGTTCGACGTGTTCCCCTTTTAGTAAACACATAATTTTGTAGTTCTTGTTTTTATGTGGTACGTTTTTCTTTGTATTCTAAAGAGTGAATTTCTTTGAAGTCGGATAAAGCATGTTTTTACAAATTTCAAACAACTACTTACTTTAAACTTCATTATATTTGTTTATTTGTGACAAGATCAATTGTGATTTTTAACAAACTCGGTTTGAAAAATATATATAGCCATAATTGACTCGTAAATTTGGTAGAGAGTTGAAAAGTGTAATCATTTTTTGAACTTGATGTACATGAGATCAAAGAATTGTAGATTATAGCATTTTCCCATTTTCACATTATCGAAGGTGATATTGTCGAAAAATAATTCTTTACGTCCTTCGATTATATCTTGTATTGTCCAATCTAATTGCCAAACAAAAGGTAAAAGGTTACATGTCCGGGATGGGTTTTTAGGTTGGAGAAATATCCTTAGACACAGGGCCCCAAGTATCTAAGAGAAGTCTCTTCATATCTAATCCTGAGGGATTCTAAAAGTATTTCCCACCTTTGGAATCATCATATAATTATATGATCACCATTAGTGTATCCTAGAAGAAACCCTTTCTACATGTCCTTTTGCATCTTGTCCTCTACACATCATGTCTTTCATTATCTTTGATTTTGTCTTCCATTATTTTATATATATTTTTTCTATTTATCATTATCGATCCTAAAGATTGACTAAATCGTTATTCAAGTCCTTTACAAACACATCATGACATGTTCATTATGATATATGTCTTATTTTTAACCAACACGCGCATTCAATGAAAAGACCATACAACTACAAATGAAAACCTTCACCGATAAGAAACCTTTCATATCAATATAAAAGGTTTTATCGATGCTTCTCAATTCAATAAACAAAGAGTATCAACCCGTATGACTCTTTTTCCACCACTTCGTCCATTTTATTGCTTGCGAACACTAGAATGTAAGAATTTTGTATCTTCAAGATTTAAAAGATGAAAATGAATAAATTCTCAGTGCTTAATTAATTGGTGTTCTAATGGCCAAAAAGTACAAATAACACAGCTTAAGCAACTAAGCAAGCTAGATTAAGTTTAATATTCCATCTAACTCTAGATGAAGTCCTTTCAAATGTGCCCTTATTTACCAACACATGTTCAACTCTATAACATGGATTATTTATACAATGCAAACTGCATCATTGCACATGCTCAGCCGGTAACATTGACGCCTACTTTAATACATGGCCATCTAAAAGAAACCTGAAAAGGCCCTGGTTTGAGATATCAAGAAATCTAATCAAAATCCACAATCTTGTGCATGGAAAACTTTTTCATAGCAGTCATACATAAATTTAAGTCTCGAGGAGACTTGTCAAAAACTTTTAAGAGCTTGTTTGGTCCCATGTAAAATTTTCAAAAATCTTGAGGAATTTTAGAATTTTGTAGAATGTATGGTTGAAAAATAATTGAAAAATGTGAAAAATGGTGAGTCCCATAAAAATATGTGTTTTAAAAATAGATGTGAGGAAAATTTGTATAGGATCAAACATGCTCTAATTAATGCCCATTTGAGAGGACTTTTACTTCAGTTTTTCGTAAAGAAGTTTACTGTTTGAGCTAGGCGCTAGCTTTCAGCCTTTCACTCAAAACACGTCTAGAAAATCTCCTAAACAAGTCCAAAGACAAATTCTTAATATTAAAGCCCTTGCTTGAGACCCATTATTTGGAAAAAAATTATGATTTGAAATAATATTTTTGGAAGGATACGTGGTTAAAAAATATTTGAAAAGTAAAAAATAATAGTATTGACTAAAATAGATGATTTAAATTGAGTGTTCAATAAATTTAATTTACAAAAAATGTGGGCCGAAAAATAGTTTTTAATTTTCAAACGCCACTCTCAAATTTAGATAGACATCCTAGCTTCTAGTTGAGGTCGTTCAACATGAATGAAATGCAATGCAATACATCAGACATACCATGATAATTAACCTTAGCAATCACCAGTACAAGAAAAAGACATTTCCCCTCGTGGGATGGTCAAGTTGATGGAGTAGGTGAGTAAGGAGACATTTGATTACGAGTTCGATTCTCCATATCAACACTTTCTTGATCGAGTCTGTTGCACCGGACTTGCATAGTGTAGTTTAATGGTTAGCGTGATTTGCAAGCTATTATGTCAGTTCGAGAGTTTACTTATTACGCACTTAGTAGAACTGCGAGTTTTCTCGTTGAGAGAGAGAGAGAGAGAGAGAGAGAGAGAGAGAGAGAGAGAGAGAGAGAGAGAGAGAGAGAGATTTTTTCTCCTCACAAATAGGGGTTCTCATGTTCCAAAATAAATAATTAACAAAATCAACACCACATACAACACAAACCATTATTCAAACTTCTATATGATCACATTGAAACAGTACAACAATAGCCTAAAAACACTAATAAACATTCGACTTAAGAAAAACAGTGGTATAATTAGTGATCTAACAACATACTTGATGAAGGACAACGTGATACAGAGACAAACATTAATAAACATATTGATAAGTAAAAATGTATAGATTGTATCAGCTAATTACTCAGTAAACCAATACTTTTTTCTGTTTATTTTCTCAACCCCCAACTGCCAACAAGGAAGGAATTGCAGCCAAATTGGGAGTGGCGTTCTTATTTGAAGAAGAAGAATCCCTCTTTGAAGGCTTGCTGAAAGCTCTCATTGGGCTTGCAAATGTCCATCCCCAGCTTCTGCTCCTCACATGAGAAAGATTCCCTACACCTACAGTGGCTGTTGCTGCAGGACCTTCAGTTGAAGATGAAGCCCAATGGGAAGATGATGATGAAGATGAAGTGATACTAAAACCACTGAAAATCCCCCCACATCTAATTCTCTCTTCAATTCGAACCTGCCCATTATTACCTTCATTTTTCTTTACTGAAGTAAGTTTAGATTTGCTTTCTCTATGAGATTCCACTCTACGAAGAGTACAATCAGCAAAGCCAGTTGAAATTCTCTCAAAGAAATCACCAGAAAATCTCCGACTTCCACAACCAACAGATCTGGATCTTGATACCTTTCTTGGACTCTCATTTTCTTCACAACCCACAAATTCTTCCTTATTGTCCCTTGCTTTCATTGTACCACATACAGTACCACTAGATGAAAAGTTCAAATCTTTATGTTGGGTTTCAATTTTCTTGGTTGTACTTGAATGTTTTGACAAGTAAAGGAAGGACCAGAACCCTCTTTTATGAGGGCTATAATCTTGATAATTTTTATCCAATAAACGGATACCTCTTCCCGGTGTAGTGGTAGACTTGCTTCTCTTGAAATCTGAAATGGCACCATCTTTATTTTTATTTTTCCTCTGTGTCAAAATGAAGGGCAATCTGGCAGATAAGGATAAATGGCGGCGAGCTTGAAGGGATGTGGTGGTGGTGGTGGTGGTGGAGGTGGCAGCCCCACCAAATTCAGATATCAAAGAAGGGGAGGAAGATGAAGAAGTAGAGGAAGAAATGGGTTGCGGGAATGAAAAGACTAATTTTCCAAGCTTTTCTTGGAGGCAAATTGCACAGATCCCACCCGGGGTGCTGTTCTTGTACGGATGATCCGAACATTGCATGTTACCTTCTCCAATGTCTTCATGCACCATTTCCATAACCATTTTACAGTCCCAAAATTTTGAATTCTTGCACATAAATTCAATCGCCCATATTGGTTCTTGATTTTATTTTGGTACTTATGTTTTTATGCTGGAAAAATGATGCCTTGAATGCCTGAAAATTGCTACACGCTGATAGGGAGGTGTAAGGGTGTACATAGTGCTATAGGAATGGAGAGGTGCAAAATTTGGCACTGAAGTAGGGAACTGAGGGGTTGGACTGGGGTGAAGGAACAAGGTGGGTCCACAGTAGCACGTGGAAACTGTCTAGCTTATTGAAAAATGAAAAAGAGGACAAAAGACCCTAATTGGCTATGTTTGGTAGCAGCTATAAATTTAAGGTCTGTTTGATAGCTGGTGAAATTTGGATTGAATGGAAACGAATTTTAAAATTCTTGAGAATTTATTTTTTAAGAATTGTAAATTTAATATATTTGATTGAATCAATTTTTTAAGTAGAATTTTTTTTTATTGTTTAATTGATATTATTTTTCATAAAAAATTTGGCTAAATTGAGCTAATTTAATAAAATAAATTATTTTTTCATTTTTCACATATTTATACTTGATAATAAAAATGTTAATTTTTTTGAAACAATAAGTCAATTAACAATAAAAATGTAAAAACAGGGCGAAGAGTGTTTTCCATACAACATGAAAAACATTTCCCTACCTAAAAAATGTGAAAATATTTTTCACAATTACATGAAAAATGACATGGTTTACATGGTAGATGAATTCATGGAAAATAAAGCCTATCAAACACTACAAAAATGTGGAAAATGAAAAACATTTTCCAACTTGAAAAATAAAGCTTATCAAAACATTTCCCTACCTAAAAAATGTGAAAATATTTTTCACAATTACATGAAAAATGACATGGTTTACATGGTAGATGAATTCATGGAAAATAAAGCCTATCAAACACTACAAAAATGTGGAAAATGAAAAACATTTTCCAACTTGAAAAATAAAGCTTATCAGACACCCTAAGCTCTGTTCGACAACACTGTAGCATTTACAAATTAATTTATTTATGTTTTTGAGGTAAATTATGTTATTGAAAATGTGAATAGAGAAAATATGCGTGGTTAAAAAGTAATTTAAAAAATTGTGTTGTTATAAATTATTTCATAAATTGTAATAATTTGGTTAAAGAATAGACACTAATAAAAATATGAATTATGCTCTTTAATACTATTGCAATTATAAATTAATTTATTTGTGTATTTGAGATAAATTGTATAGTTAAAAGTGAAAAGATAAAATATATGTAGTTAAAAAGTAATTTAAAAAATTGTATTGATTATAAATTGTAATGATTGCATTTGAGTATAGCTATGTTTGTTAAAAGTTTTTGTTTAAAAACATGTTTCTTTTTTTAGATAAAATGTGCGGTTAAAAAGTTGAGAGAGAAAATATGTTATTAAAAATGATTTGAGGAATTGTGTAATAAAAAACATATTTAAAAATATGTTTTCCAAACAAAGGTTAATAATTCTCAAATCCACATGTGAAAAAATGAATAATGCTATTCATCGTCCTCATGAATTTGAGTTCTAATGAGAAGCGAATCCAACTGATTGGGGGTGAAGCCTTCACCTTAGGGGCCCCACCTGCTCTGCCCTGGATCTTAGTGGGGGATGTAAATCGCAGGTTATGCCTTCCAGAACCATTTAACTCCACTTGTCAAGGATCGAAATCCAATTTGCAGGATTCGAACCCTCATTCGGTAGGTGCAAGCACTTTTTCACCCATTTCCTTTGCCACAGTGAGATGTGCCCTGGAGCCAAATCCAATTAATTGATTGATGCAATGTATAGAAATACTAAAGTCAATGGTGACATATTAGGAATCAATTCAATGGAAATGAATAACATTAGTCTAAGGTTGTGTTTGATATAGTGGAATTTGGTGGAAATGAATTCATTTTTCATCAAAATTTTTCTATTTAGATGTTTGATAGCATTTTCCCCCATAGAATTTGTTTTATATTTTTTTTCTTGATTAATGTGCTTTTCTAGCTTTTAAAGGAATTTGTTTTCTCACCAAAATGGTAAGAATTGATTTTCGTCTCGATTGGTCATTTTTGTTTTTGTTAATTAACTTTTTTTTTCGAAATTAACATTATTATTATTAAGTATAAATCTGTTAAAAAATAAAAAATAATAATTTTGATTAAATTGCAAAATTTTGTTTTATCTTTCATGGAAAATAATGTCAATCAAACAACAAATCTTGAGAAAATTCTCTACTTTTTTCACATAGAAAGTTAAATCAATCAAACACATTAAACTTCTAATTTCCAAGAATTCAATTCCTTGAAAATCATTTTCTTTCCATTCAAATTTCACCATCATTATCAAAGGCTGCCTAAGATAGATGTGTGAATCTGGGTGGTCCGGGCCGGGTCAACCCGCCAACATAAAAGTTCGGTAACGGCCCGCTTGAAAAAAAGCCTGCCCGCTGAGGGTAGTGATGGCAACGGGTCGGGTTAGGGTCGGGTCGACCATTCCGCGTCCCGCCCCGCGAACCCATTACCTGCCCTATACCCGCTCCACGAACCCACTAGATGCGGGGCGAGTCGGGTTCGGGTTTTTCCCGGGGCGGGTCGGGTTCCTCTGCCTACCTGTTTGCCACCCGGGTATATATTTTTTTTCTCTTCTCTTCTCTTTCCCCTCTATCGTTATCTATTCTAATGATAATTTTTTTTGATGAGTTTTAATTCTTGGATCCATTTTCAATTTAGTTAATAAGAATGAAATGCCAAAGAAAAAAAAAAATGAATGCAGCGATTGAGTTACTGATGCTCAACAACTACTTTAATTGGTAAGTCTTCCATTTTTTATCATATTGATTTTAGACAAAACTCAACATGATAAAATAAATAAATAAATAAATCATGCTTTATAAATTAAATGCGAGTTCCAAGTGATAAATGGCTTCATGTTCATTCTTCTAATTTAATGATTAACTTATACAGTGTTGTAACACCACAAGTTTAAAATCTAAAACATATGCGTGTTAACTTCCATTCACATTGTATGCGAAAATAATCGTTTAAAACATTTAAACGTTTTATTTACTATTATCAAAATTTTACAAAAATTTCGGCAAAGTCTCCTCTATAACTTGGACATAACCAACCTGTAGAGGGACATCATACCTACAATATATATGCAATTCTCAACCCATTCAAATCCAACATTCAACATCCAACCACAATTCCAAAATTCAACTTCAACATCAATTCCCCAAACTCCTCAACAAAATAACTTGAAGTATAAATTTATAAACTCATGAAACATGATAAAGACTAATCATAGGAAAAAATACCATAACTTATTTTAACTAAAATAGACAAACTAAACAAAAGAATTTATCAATTAAAAGAATAACCAATGAATAAATTTGAGAAAGCCCTTCATTTATTCTTAAAAGAAATAGAATTATTAGTACCGTCTGAGTTTGCCGCCAAGTGCTCTCCTCAGATCACCTATCTTTCATCACCTGAAATGTTGGGGGAGGGATTGGGGTGAGTTAAAGCTCGGTAAGTAAACTTTATGCATGAAATGCATGCTTATGACATGAATGCTTTAAAAATTCCATATATGTATCCCCATTTACTTTATTTTCCAGAACATTCAAACTTTTCAAACTTTCACTTAACATTTCAAAACTTCCACTTCATTTCCATCGTGAGCTCACTTGGTGTATCTTCTAGCCAATCAGAATGCAATGGGCACTTTTCTTTATTTGGAATCAGGTTATCACTTTTTCACCACATAGCGGTTTAAAATTTGCCACCGCCAATCGATTTAGTAATCGTCACCGCAAAGCGGTTTAATATTTGCCACCGCCAAGCGGTTTAGCAATCGTCACCGCAAAGCGGTTTAATATTTGCCACCGCCAAACGGTTAAGCAATCGTCACCGCAAAGCGGTTTAATATTTGTCACCGCCAAGCGGTTAAACAATCGTCACTCAAAGCGGTTTAATATTCACCACCGCATCCCATTTCCCACTCACACCTTTCATGGTATAGAAGTACATCCATTTATTCTTACAACTTGAGATACATACTTTTTGAGAAAAATCTAACTTTCCACACTTTTCCTTTAAAATCATTTGACTTCCCCAGTACTCAATGACAAATGCATGCTTGATGATGCAATTGACATAAAATATATGAATGTTTGGGCAGTTTCCAAATTGAACAATATATACTTATATAAAGTAACGAAAGCATAAAAAACGAGCAATATACAAAGTTGTCAATTGAGCACAGTAATTTCACATTAACTTTAAACTTTAATAAAAATAGGGGGAGTTTACTTACTTGACGTCCTTATTAGTTACCGTTATCTTGATTTGCAAGTGAAAAAGTCCCAGATGCCCGTGACGTCAATGTACCAATTCTCCTAATTATTTTCATCCATTCATACAATACAACCTTTAGTTCGAAACCAAAATTTAAACTCCTAACCAAGGTTAAAACTTTCAATTTAATGTATAATTCAGACCAAACAGAACCTTAAGCCATGTCTAACACATTTAACACCATATTCGAAATGAACAATCAATTCAATACACAATAGAAAAATTTTACTCATCTTTTAGTTCAAACTAAAATTCAAAATTACATTACCTAACTTTACAAAATTTCTCAATTAAAATAAAATCAATTAAAATAACCTGCATTAATAAATTCCAAAAATCTGAAATTCTAACTTTAAGTTCCAAATAAACTATTAAATCTAAAATTTCAAATTCCAATCCAAAAGTTAAAATTTAAACAATTAACTAATCTCATAAATTCGAAATCCTCAAATTTACCCAAAAATAACAGAAGCTTAATTAAATTAACTCAATTTAAACAAGGTAATTTTCACAAATTCTAAATATGAGAAATTATCACTATAATTCAAACTTTAACCCAGTTAACTAAGCCGCAACATTATCATTACATATATATATATATATATATATATATAGACATAAACACACACATTGTCCAACATCTCAAATTAGCAACTTAAAATTCAAAAATCTGAACAAATCCATGATTTGAAATTAATACCTAAGGATGATATTTACATCAATACATATATAGACATTACCCAATTCTCCAAATTTAACAATTATAATTCGAAAATGCAACTAATTTAAATCTGAAAATATGAAAAATCTTTACATATGTACACACACTCAACATATATACACATATATACACACATCAATATATACATATACATATACATACATTTGTGTGTGGGTGAATGTGTGTGTGTGCGCGTTGTGTGGCAGCAGTGAAGGGGCAAAATATGACCTCACCGAGGGCAGGGAAGTGGTGGGGCCGAGGTTGTGGTCGTCGGCGGTGTGGTGGTAGACGACGAGCGGGCGTGAGCCGAGAGGGAGACACGAGACCGAGAGAGAAAGAGGGAGGGGATGCGAAGAGAGGGATAGACGGGAATGAAGAGAGAGAGGGGAGCCGAGAGTGAGAGTCAGAGTGAGCTCGGTTTGGTGAGAGGAAATTAGGTTAGATTTCAAATTTCGTTAATTGCAACTCGGACCCTCAGTTCCCCTCTTTTGTGTAATAAAATCACAACTTTCAAATAAATTTCAAAGTGCCACCAAACTTCTCCCAAATTTCAATTTAATGCAATATAGGTAGCTTACTACTCAATTAAAATAGAAATTGACAAGTAACAATTTAAAATGCACAATTAGACATAAAATTGCAAGTAAACAATTTATAATTTTATAATTGGCACATTGAGCGAGACGGCGTCCAAGTCCTTCCACTACAAAATAATTAAAATTATAGATAATAATAATTATCAATTTAAAATTCACAACAACCTTAACATAAATTTTACGCGAAATTTATAATTGCACTTAAAAATGAAAAGCGGTCTTACAAGTGTCTTGAATTAAATAAAGAGTTCCAAATTATTATTATTTTTAATTTTATATTATAGCGGGTCGGGTCAATAACGGGGCGGGTTTTCAATTTTCATCCCAACCCCCCCCCCCCCCCGGCGGGTCGGCGGGGCGGGTTCGGGTTCGGGTTGGGTCGGATTTTTTTGCCATCCCTAGCTAAGGGTTTCGGACCGGTTCCAAGTCAGCCCACAAATTTCGAATTATATCCCAGGCCTAGTGATGGCAACGGGGCGGGTTCCCGACCCGAAAAATTTTTTCAATTCCAAACCCGCCCCGCGACCTGCGAATTTCGGGTCGGGGCGGGTTCGGGGCGGGTCAACCTACCCACCCCGTTTAATTTTTTATTTATTTATTTATTTATTTTTTTCCTTATTAATTTTTATTAATTTATTTAATCGGGGCGGGTTTTTTTCGCCCCATTAGGGGCGGGTTCGGGTCGGGTTTTTTTGCCATCTCTACCCAGGCCTGCTCGCTGGCCCATGCGGGTTGCGGTTCGTTTTGATTTGACCCATATGAATAAAAAATAGATTTTTTTTTTCATATTTATAGCAATTTTTTTTTCCAAATTTATAAATACAAAATGATTAAAATGATAAATTCATATTTATACCATAAAATATTTATGTAGAATTTAAATTTATATTTTATATTACATGAATTACTTCTAAAATTGCAAATTTAAATAAAACATAAACAAATAACAATGAAATGCTAAATGTATTTTTAATTAATATTATAAAAGAACATTACGTTTCTTAGCTATTAGGGAGAACAAATAATATTTTACTTTAAAAGTTATATTAGAATTTGTAGAAGAAGGAAAATTTTCAATACTACCATATTTAATAACTTTTTTTTTTTTTGGTTTAATGGGCCAGTGGGTTAATCGCGGCCCCACGAAGGTTTGACCGCAAAACCTACAGTTCACAATTTCTTGACCCGTGAACTGCCCACACGAGTCATTGGTCGGCCCACGATCCCAAGTTGATCCGAGCAGATTTTCAATTTTTCACTGGTCTAGTTAGTCCGTCCGTCTTGACACCTCTAACCTAAGACTATGTTTGATAGCACAAAATTTGCCAAGGAAAATGAAGATTTTTTTCCTTCTTTTCACTTTTTGGTTGTTTGATATGTAAAATTTTGCCAAGAAAATATATATATATATATATATATATATATATATATATATATATATATATATATATATATATATATATATTTTTATCTTTTACCCATTTACCTTGGATTCCCTGCAAATATTTTCTCATGATTGGTAGGTAAAATATTTTCTTTGTAAGTTGGAAGATCCTTTTCGTCGAGTTTGATCATTTTTATTATTGTTAATTAATTTATCTTTTTTAAGAAATTAACGTTATTATTATCAAATACAAATATGTATAAAAAGTTATTTATTTATTTATTTCCTAAAATAATAAAATTTTGCTTTGTTTACCATAAAGAATAATGTCGAGCAAACAATAAAACTTGAAAAATTCTCGACTTTTTTCACCTAAAAAATTAAACAATTCAAACACATTTAACTGATATTTTCCAAGTAAATCATTTTTATGAAAAATCTTTTTTTGAAAAATATTATCGTACCACCCATTTTTTATCGCCACAATCAAACACATAAATTGATGTCTTGGATTGGAGGGTGACGAAGGGTCATTATATATCAATCCTGAGATTGGACAGGCTTATAATGCATGATGTATTTCCTTTTTTTTTTTTTTTTTTTTTATCGTAATACATGATGCATCACCTAATACCTGCGAAGTGACCATTGTTTGAGATTGATTTTTCTTCTTGTTATGTTTAAGTATGAGTTTGACAATTCGTTTTTAAATAATTGTTTACAAATAATAATGTGATAACATTTTGTTCATTATTTTCTTTGAAGTAGAAGATGGTGAACATCAAAATTGTCTTCTAAAAGATGATGATAATTATACGTGACCATTTATAAACAAGATTTATGAACATTGAGTTGTCAAACAAAGACACCTTTTATGAGTACAACTTTATAAGTTTTGCATGAATGGATTCGTTGTAAGGTCGGGAAGGGATGATCAATCGACGCGACAAGATTTTATTTTCCGTCATCGAATCAAACCATGACATTCAAAAAATGCTCGGTTCGACTCAGTGTTTACTTAACTGAACTGTGTATGGCTGACTACCGATCTCTTCTGCAAGGCATTCTCCTCTAAGACCGCATTCTGTTCGTATCATGAGACGTATCAAAACACATGTATATAAAGACATGTTTTCAATGTATCATGATGTTTTAATTCATTTTGAGTCTCTTGCTTTGAATCTTTAAATCATTGTCTTTGTAATGTCTATTTTGTTCACCCAGGTGTGCCCGGTATACTTGTACAAATCCTTTTCATATATACATATTTACATTTAAGTATCAAAATTATTTTCCCTTCCATATATTTGACTATTATTGCTGATAAATTCAGAGCTCCCAAGACACCAATCTTCTTGACTAAAATGAAACCAACAGTGAAAGATAACTTTATTTTTCCAATATGGGATATATTGGTGGACAGTGCAATAGGAATACATAAGACTTGATATAAAAATTGCTCAAAAGATTTGTTCTGTCCTTTAATTTCTCACAATTACATTACCATACTCCATTTTCCATTGCCATTATTGAGCTATTCTCAACCCTTTCTAAGGAAGCGGTGAAATAAACAAAACGAAGAAAAGAAAGACAAGAACCTGACAGCAACCAGCAAATCGACCTTATAAGCGAGCCTTTGCCGTGTCCAATTCAATATGGTAGCAAACCTCTAAGGAGGAAATCCCATGCCCATAACAGCAGATATGTCCAGATCGGCAGCTTTGACTGCAATACCTTCATCGAGCACTCGACAAGCCTCATTCACCACGGGAAAGAATATCATCTCCACAATATCCTTATCCGATAATTTCCTCAACTGGATGCAAAGTTTAAATAAAAAAATTCAGAGGTCGTAATATACAATCATTGTAATAGCAAAAGGGTACAAATGAGGGAGTAACCTTAGAGTCAACAGTGATACCGGAAATCTCCCTCGCCTTCTCCACGTAGTTATTTATTTCTTGATCCGGGATGGCCCTGCGTTTCTCATCATAAACATAGAACCCTGTACGAGTAGTTTCACCTAAAGCAAGAGCAATTTCCACGAAACTTGTCATTTGCTAAAAAATACATCAAATAAACTTTACCCAATTAGCCATATACTATTTGACACCCATTATTCAAATTTCTCAAACTCGTTTTCAACCATACATTCTATCAATAAAATAATTTACACGTAAAACCAAAATATTTTACTACTTTTTAACCACACATTCCCAAAAAATAACTATTTTATAACTCATTTTTGATAAAAAATGGGGCTCAAAAAAAATTTATCAGCTCTCTCATCCTCTTGTAAGCGGTATCAACATTGATTTGTAAGGCTACGTTTGATAGCGAAGGTGGAATTTGAGTGGATAGAAAATGAATTCCAGAGAATTGAATTCTAGGAATTTGGTAGTTTAATGTATTTGATTGGTTTAATTTTCTAGATAGAAAAAGTAAGGAATTTTTCAATTTTTGTTGTTTGATTGACATTATTTTCCATGGAAAATAAAGTAAAATTTCTCTATTTTAATAAAAAAAAAATATTTTATTTTTATTTTTTCACACATTTGTACTTGATAATAATAAAGTTAATTTAAAAAAAAAAAAAATCAATTAACAACAAAAAAAAAAAGATCAAACGTAACGAAAATTGTATAAGATTTTTCATGGAAAATAAAACCTCCCCCCCCTAGGAAAACGAATTCATTCAAAACAAGGAAAATACCGAATTTCGAAGCAAGTGCAAAAATGAATTCCATGAAAAACTTAGATAACCAAACAGCGCAAAGTTGAAAAATTACATGAAAAATCATATTTTCCATGAAAAATGACACGTATCAAACGCACCCTAAGTTCTCTCCAGGAAATTCAAAACAAATTGACCGCCAGTAGCAATTGCAACGCCAAAACCCACAAGGTCACACAATCTATGGAAAAAAGTAATTAAAAACATAATCACCAATTCAACAGATTTACTCCTTGAGCAGCAGTAAAAAGTGATATAATATATCATACTGCATAGTGGGGCTGCATGTGCATAATATTACCTGAATGGACCCATCGGCATTCCGAATTTCGTAATTGCCCTATCGATCTGGTAGATATCCGTACCACGTTCAACAAGTATTAGGGCAGCTTGAGTGTATGGAAAAAACATTGATTTACTCCTTGAGCAGCAGTAAAAAGTGATATAATATATCATAGTGCATAGTGGGGCTGCATGTGCATAATATTACCTGAATGGACCCATCGGCATTCCGAATTTCGTAATTGCCCTATCGATCTGGTAGATATCCATACCATGTTCAACAAGTATTAGGGCAGCTTGAGTGTATGGAAAAAACATTCTGTTGACAGCGAAACCAGTGCAATTTCCAACCACAACTGGCGTCTTCTTTATCTTCTTCCCAACATCCAGTAAGTCTACAATTACTTGAGGTGATGTCTTTTGAGTACGAACAATTTCCAAAAGTGGCATCACATGTGCTGGATTGCAATAGACATAAAATAATTGTTATACCAAAGAAAAATACAAGAAAATTAACAAAAAACAACCTTAAATTTTACCTTAAAAGATGGGCTCCAATGATACGATCCCGAGACTTGGTCTCCTTTCCGATAAGATTTAGATCAATAGTGAATGTATTACTTGCAAGTATGCAATTCGGGGGGCAAAAGTTTTCAAGATCTGAAAATATTTGCTGCTTCAGTCACACGTTCTCGATGACAGCCTATTCCACAAGTTGGGAACACAAACGAAGGGGTCACCCAGAGAGAGAGAAGGGCAGGGTCTGGGTCTGGGGCTGGGGTGCTGAATATACACTTATATCTTAAATTACCTCTATGACCATGTCCACATCTCCAAAGCTTTCATAATCAAGGGCACCTTTCAGTAAAGAAAGAGTTTGTTCGTACTTCTCGACTCATGGTCCCTTCTTAACACGGCTTTTCAAATTTGCTGAATGACATAAATAACTAACCGTTTTATTTTCTATCGAATGCAATCCTAAATGTCAAATTGTGGTTCCAGCATTTCTCACCTTTTACTCTATCAATTCCAGCTTGTAGGAACTTGTCATTGACTTCTTTCAGGATAACTGAGTAATTACTAAGAATCAATGCTGTTGCTATTCCAGAACCCATAAGCCCTCCACCAAGTATAGCTACCTTGTTGATTTGCCTTGGTTTAAAGCCTAGATCGCTGACGCCTGTAACCTGTTCGTAATTATTAGAGAGAAAACAACCAGTAATTTTAATTATGTAGCTAGACTAGATGATATGACGAGAAATAAGAACCGAGTCCCTTGATGGGAAAAAGAAAAAACGATCTACTGTGCAATTATTGGTAACGTCTGTTACACTGCCAGGGCAATGATATAAATATAGTGAAATTAAAGTTTACTCAACCTTTGTGGTACCACGTTGGGCAAAGAAAGTATGGACCAAGCTCTTGCAAGTTTCTGAATGCAGAAGCCCTTGGGTTCCTAGCAATGTTAGATATCTGCTGATCTTAGGACTTGTTAAAGTGAAACGAATATACACAATTGAGTATTGAAATAGAAATGAACCTTCCAATTATACCCTCCTCAATAACATCAATGCAAACTAACGGATGCATGAGGTTTGGAGCCCGTTTACGGGTCTGAGCTCGAGCAAAATTTAGTAGTTCCCCTGCCTTGCCTAGAGATTCTAACTTGTCAGTCCTGTAGAAACCGTTTATCCAAGGATTTTTTGGCTCCAAAATATCAAGAGCCCACCGACGAGCAGTATTCACTAATTCATTTGGTGAAGCTACGGCAATCCACAAGGCCTAAACTTAAAGCCTCCTTCCCTTTTACAGGCTTCAACGTCTATGTAACAGAGAGAGAGAGAGAGACACACACACACACACACATTACATGTAAAACAAAAATTTAATAAGCTAAACACCCAAAATACTGGAGCCATATGTAGGCAAAGTACAGCTTACCAGCATCATTTCAAGCACCTTCGCTCGACCAACAAGGCGCGACAGTGCCTGTGTTCCTGAGATATAGATGATTGAGACTTGGGAGATTGTACAAAAGCAAAGGAACGTGATATAATTACATGGTTTGATAAGAGAATACTCAACTAAAAGCAATTAACAAGCACTTGGTGGGGAAACTCATTAATTTGGATGCAGAAATACAAGGAAAATTCTCTGCCCTCATAACAAAGAGACTATAGAGGATTAAATTGTAATCAGCAAGGGGCAATAAACAATTAAACATAAATCAGTTCAGAAACTCAAGCAGAAGAGAAAATGATAACATGAAGGGAAGAAAGTTACTGTCCATTTTCTCTAGTCATTTATACACCCAACCCACAAGCATGAAGGAAACAGATAGAAGGGAACCACCAAACACTTCTGCAGTGCCAGAACACCCAACTTTCTTTAACACAAGTAACTTGCACAAAAATATTTATAGTTTCTTAACTACTAAATAGTGCTCTATTTACCACATCTCGAGCGCAATTGAATTTGTATTAAAGTTTCATGCAGAAAACATTATATATGTTGCTTAATCGTGTTAAAACATCAACAGTTTCCTTGACCAATCTTGATAAATAAAACAACCACCCAACTTCTTATGCATGACAATACCTAACCTGTCCATAAGATGCATTTCTTAAAGTCTCCTGGAATTTTTGGCATCACAGTATCATTAGTTCTTTTAATTTCCTGGTGAAATTATCCTTTTGGGGGTCATTCTGTTTTTGCCATCTCATGGAACTTCAATTAGTGAGTATTCGGATCCCAACAAACACAAGATTTCCAGCCCGAGCCAGTTTTGTGTTGATGGGTTTAAAGGTTACCCAATCAATAGATTTTTGTTTCATTTTCTTTTTCCTTTTGTTGGAAAAATTACTGAGTAAAAGTATGTGGACCTCAAAAAAAACCGAATTGACGTGCCTTCCAGCCTGATTCACTTTTGCAATTTATTCATTGATGGTAACTTGGGTTAAAAGGTTACCCAACCTTTTTCCTTTTCATTGTAAAAACTACCAAAAGTATCAAGAGTACTATAACATTATTCAAAAATCTCCATACCTCCGAATCCAGGAATTATCCCCAGCTGCAGTTCTGGTAAACCTAGTTGTGAATTAGGAGTAGATATGCGTGCAAGGCAACCATGAGAGCAAGAAGGAAAAAGTCATCTCAGGAATTTAACAAGAAAGTATAAGGAACTGAAACAAATGGCAGAGCTCACCATTGCCACTTCTAATCCTCCACCCAGTGCTAGACTATCAATAGCAGCGACTGAGGGCTTTCTTGCAACTGAAAACAAAGTCACCCATGATATATATATATATACACACACACAAATAAAAATAAAAATAACAAAAACATATACTATGCTACAGCCTAAATGATGGCAAAAACTCAACAATATACCTGCCATGGTTTCACATAGAATCTCCATTGACACAAAACCTGGCTTCGGTTCAGCAACTATGATCAATACAGGGTTATATTAGCAAAGAAGTGTTGGGGGCAACGACAAAACCAAATCAATACATAAAGCGAACAAATAACATGTACCATTTCCTCCTCGGATTTTACCAAATGCACTGATATCAAATCCACCAGAAAACTTGCCTCATGCACCTGTTCAAACATGATAAATTACATTCCATATCTTAGTCATCTCCAATGCATAATATAAAACAATATTCTATCGTCATTTACCCATGACAACAATTGCCTTCACGTCATCCCTTCTCAAAGCTTGATCATAACTCTCTTTTAAGCTATTTAATACTGAAAAAATAACAAAAAGGATGTTAAGCAAACGTTTGAATGAACTAGAGAAACCAATCACTAACTGCAATCCCAAGCTACAGTCTGATCATCACTCTATCCCTATAATCGAGAGAGAGAGAGAGAGAGAGAGAGAGAGAGAGAGAGAGAGAGAGAGAGAGAGAGAGAGAGAGAGAGAGAGAGAGAGAGAGAGAGAGAGAGAGAGAGAGAGAGAGAGAGAGAGAGAGCCAAGAATTTGAATTTATGTCGATAGTTTATTTCTAATGTTGCAAGAGAAGGTACAAGTAAATAATACAACTACATAATATTCCCTAATAGACCCTAACTTATCTAGACTTCTATTTTGGTCCATATACATTAATTGAACATTTCAACAACATTTCAACACTCCCTCTCAAGGTGGAGTATAGATATTAATCATGTTCAGCTTGTTACAAATGTAATTGATCCAAACCTTATTTAGCGCTTATGTAAGGATATCTCCTAGTTGCTCTCCAGTCTTTACATATCTTGTATATATCAAATTTTCCTGCACTTTTTCATGAACAAAATAATAATCGATCTCAATATGCTTTGTTTGTTCATGAAACACGGGATTAGATACAATGTGAAGCGCAACTTGGTTATCACACCATAATTTTGCTGGTATTGGTACCTTTAGATCAATTTCAATCAAGAGCAGACGTATCCATATTATTTCAAATACTGATTGTGCCACATAGCCTTGTATTCAAATTCCGCACTTGAGCGGGACACGAAATTTTGCTTCTTACTTTTCCATGAAACTAAAATTTCTCCAACAAATATACAATAACCTGTAATGGATCTTCTATCTATCTTAGAACCTACCCAATTTGCATCTGAAAAGCATTCAACATGACTATGTCCATGATTTCATACAATATACCATGTCCAGAAGCTCCCTTTAAATAACACAGGATTTGCTCTAAAGCTGCCCAATGATGAACTGTTGGAGAAGACATGAATTGACTTACGATACTTATAGAGTATGAAATGCGAGGACAAGTCACAGTGAGATAGATTAACTTCCCAACCAATCTTCTATATCTTTTAGGATCTTTGTAAGTTGAGAATTAGGAGCAATGCTTAGCTCCCAATTTTCCTATCTTAGTTAATAAGTCTAGCACATATTTTCTCTGAGACGAGAAGATGCTTTTCGTGTTCCTTGTCACTTCAATACCCAAGAAATATTTCAGCAAACCCAAGTCGTCCTTTGTGTGAAATCGGGTATGAAGGAAAGACTTAAGCGATGGAATCCCTATAGTATCACTTCCTGTATCGGCAACATACACAATAAGAAGAATAATACCAGATTTAGACTGTCTATAAAATACCGAGTGATCAGACTTGCTCTTTTTCAATCCAAACTTTTCAACTGCCTTGCTAAATCTTCCAAACCAAGCACGGGAACTCTGTTTTAGCCCATATAGTGACTTGCGAAGATGACAGATCTCATGAGACTCCCCCTGAGGTTGTTGCTCCATATAAACCTCCTTCTGAAGATCTCCATGTAGAAATGCATTTTTTTTTTTAATATCTAACTGATGTAGAGGCCAATCATGAGTAGCCGCCAAAGATAAGAATAAGCGAACATATGTCAATTTAGCCACAGGGAAAAATGTGTCAGAATAATCTACTCCATTGGTTTGACCATAGCCTTTAGCCAGAAGACGAGCCTTAAGTCTCGCCACAGATCCATCAAGATGGAGTTTAACCGTAAACACCCATTTACAACCAATAGCCTTTCCACCTACAAGTAATTGCACTAAGTCCCAAGTACCATTAGAATCTACAACATTCATCTCCTCTATCGTAGCAGCATGCCAACCATGATGAGATAAGGCATCATGAATAGGGCTACCAAGTCAAAGGATGCAATAAAAAAAGAAGAAGCAGAGGACAAGTGATCATAAGAAACAAAAGACGAAATAGGATAAGTGCATTGACATTTACCTTTTCGAAGGGCAATAGGAAAGTCAAGATCACTTGAGACAACATCCGGTGAGAAGACTAGATCTAGTGACGAAGAAGTGACTCATGCAGGACATGCCGTTACCAAGGAGTTCTCCGATTTCCACTTCTGTAACGCAGCTTCATCTCCATTGTCGGGCCTCTTCTTCTCGCCGGTAAGTAACCCTAGTTTCCCTCTGCCGTCAATTACCAGCTTGATAGTTTGGGCCCATTCACGGTAATTTTTTCCGTTCAGTTTCTCCACCGTGAGTTGAAGGGAGGTATTTTCTGCTCCGTTCGAACTCATGGTGGAGATGACTTCGGTTTCAGTGTCGATGTTGTCTGTTGAACTCGACTCGTTGGTGGTCGATCTTGACATGGTGGGCTAGGATTGGACAAGATCCCGCTCTGATACCATAAAGAATTACAAACAGGAGAATTGAGAAACAATTTTCTTATTTCTTACTTTACAACAATACAATCACACCATATATATAATACAAATTATGCAAAGAAAAGGAAATAAATAAAAAAGGAAACAAAATAATCCTCTAACCAAATCAGCCTAAATCTTTCCTAATAATCCCTAAACTTGCTCCAAAATAAATGGGATTTCAATACCTTCCTTTGCATAAAATTACGGTAAGTATGTTTGTCAAGTGGTCTATGAATTTCTCCTATTATTTGTATTAATGCAAAGATCGTAAGTTCTATGAAATCATGTAAGGACCCCAAATTATGTTATGCTAAGAGAGTCGAATTACGGACTCTAATATGAAACGGGGTCGGAGATAGTAGTACTACACACTCCATTTAAGATAAGTATGTTATGATTCTTTTAATTGATGCTCGTAATATGATAAGTTAGACAACATATTTATTGAGATTTATTCTCACCCCTTCCCTATGTTTCCCCCTTACAAGAACTTGATGATTTGTGGAGATCAGACGTGAGATGGCTGGTAACGTGGCAAATAAGAGGGAATATCAAGTTTATTTTTTTATGAAGTTGAATAAATAAGTTTTTCTGTAATAAACATCGGGTCACGTATTTATTTTACTATGTTTGATGTATTGACCCCGTTATTTTAAACAATGATAATTTTTTTAAACGATGTTTATTCTCAAGATATGATTTTATTGGCACTCGAAATTTTAGGGGCGCACGATAATTCATCCCTTTATCACTACCTTTGTGTAAGCAAGGGAAAAACTGTGGATGTTTATTTGTACTTCCTCTCTAAGTCCAAACTCTTGGTACAATAATTTATCCCTTTATCACAACCTTTGTGCAAGCAAGGGAAAAACTGTGGATGTTTATTTGTACTTCCTCTCTAAGTCCAAACTCTTGGTACAATAATCTACCCCTTTATCACTACCTTTGTGTAAAACAAAGGAAAAACTGTGGGTAATTATTAATACCTTATCTTCAATCTTCTCTACCAATTATTAAAAAAAAAAAAAAGAGAGAGAGAGAGAGAATTCCCCTACAATAAATAAATATGATTACGTTCTTTTCCCTTTTCTTATAGATGGTGAGTGGACAAGGTCAAACTAGCCGAACTGAGAGGCGCAATCACTTTACTTGGTTACATAGAAATTACAAGAGAAACCCTAACCATAGTTTGCCACAACACTTGGATGCTATGGAAAAGATTTACTGAGGGTCAAGGGCAAATGGATACCAATTTCATAGAGACGAAATTGTGTATCACCTTGATCGGACTCTTATTCCTTATTGGAAGCAATTCATCAAAAGAATTGAAGAGACATTTGACTACCAAACCTCCCCAGACGTGTTACTAAGATGCATGAGGGAAAGGTGGAGGATAAATCGTGAAGACCTTTGGGACACAAATAGGGCGCCAGGCTATGAACAAAATCCAAACATTGTCCTACCAATACCTGAAGTTAATTACGAGGGACAATATGTTGAAAATGAACCAAGTGAGGAGTACAGCCCTGCGTTATATTCCGCAGCTGACCCAAGACCAAACCTCGAGGGGAATCAACATGAGGGTGCTGACAGGAACTATTAGTTGATGACTAGTTTTTCCTTGTGTTTAAATTTATGTCCTTTAAATTTATGAATGCTAGTATGTTTTAGAATGTTTGGGAAGCCTGGTATACCTGGCGATCCCCTTCCTTATGTAAACTCATGAATAATTATGAATAAAAAAAAATGTTATTTCTTTATAATTCTCTTAGTCAATTTATCATGAACCTAAACAGCAGTTAATATCACTTATCTTAGGCTATGGACACCCGAGGCAGAAATACTAACAATAGAAACAACACTCAAGGCAATGCTACAGATACGCAATTCGCTCAACAGTTTATGGAAATGATGCGCAACTTCACTCAAGCAGCACCGCCACCGCCGCCACTGGCGGAGGATCGAAGAAACGCTGCTGCTGTAGTTGTGGAACGTTTCAGGAAACTTCAACCACCAACATTTGAGGGTGGCCCTGACCCGTTGACAGTCGAAGACTGGGTAGCCAACATTGAAAGGATATTTGACCTTATTGAATGTCCAGATCCAAGGAAGGTAACTTGTGCAGCATTCATGCTACAAAAGGGAGCTAGACATTGGTGGGACTCTACTGCTAGGTCCAGAGCTCAAGACCATGTATGGACATGGGATCAGTTCAAGGAACTGTTCTTTCAGAAATACTATCCACCAAGCATTCGTAGCCAAAAGGAGGCAGAATTCTTGATGTTAAAACAAGGTGCAATGACCCTAATTGATTACGAAAGAAAATTTGATGAGCTGTCCCGTTATGCTCCAGAATTGGTTGACACCGAGTCCAAACGAGCAAGGCGCTTCGAACAAGGTTTGCGAGATGATCTCAGACAGGCTGTGGTGACTTTTGAATTGCCCACATATCATGCAGTGTTAGCTAAGGCCCAACTAGCCAACTTCAAAGAAAATTCCAATAGTAATTATAAACAACAGTTCGTGCCTTCTGAGAAGCGTAAGTGGGAGGACAACAAAGGGAAAGAAAAGCAACACTTTACAAAGAAGAGTAAGGGAGGCCAGAGTTCAACAGTTAGAAAGGATTTTCCCCTTTGTAACAAATGTCAGAAACATCACCTAGGCCAGTGCCTCGCAGGAATGAATGCTTGTTTCCTATGTGGCGAACATGGACACATCTCCAAAAATTGCCCAAAGAAGCAATAACAAGGAAACCAACAGCAAAAACATAACAACAATCAGCAGAAACAAGGAAATGCACCCAAAGGGCAGGCAAGAATCTATGCTTTAACAGGAAATGAGGAGGACAACGATAGAAATGTCTTAGCAGGTAACGTCCTAGTGTCTGGATTTCTTGCTTATGTGTTAATAGATTCTGGTGTCACACATTCATTCATATCATCTAAGTACGTGCATAGATTAGGTATGAATGTCGAACCTGTATCACTCCCTTTAGAGGTATTTACTCCATCTGGAGACGTGTTAAATACTATTCATATAGTGAAGACCGCAAGAATAGAAATTGACGGTAGGCACTTGGTAATGGAATTGCATGTGTTAGACATTCTTGAGTTTGACATAATTCTAGGAATGGACTGGCTATCGAAGAATCATGCTATGATTCGTTGTTTTGAGAAGTAAGTAATCTTCCAGAGGCCAGGAGAGAAGGAGCTTCGATTACTAGTGAAAAAAACGACGTCATTACCTTGCATTATTTCTTCCTTGAAGGCCCGACGGATCCTGCATTCGAGTGATAATGCAAGATATCTGATGTCAGTAATAGCCAAGGAAGGGAAAAAGGGTTTGACGGTCAATAATGTTAATGTAGTCAGAGACTTTGCTGAAGTCTTTCCAGATGAGTTTCCTGGAGTACCTCCGAACGCGAAGTAGAGTTCTCTATAGACCTAGTTCCCGGGTCTGCACCTATTTCTAAGGCCCCTTATAGAATGGCACCCAAGGAATTGCAAGAACTAAAGACACAACTAGAGGAACTCCTGGATAGAGGTTTTATACGACCTAGCGTGTCGCCTTGGGGTGCACCTGTGCTATTCGTTAAGAAGAAGGATGGTTCAATGAGGATGTGCATTGACTATAGAGAATTAAACAAAATCACAATCAAGAACAAATATCCTCTTCCCAGGATTGAGGACTTGTTTGACCAACTCCGAGGTGCAGTAGTATTTTCCAAAATTGACTTGAGATCTGGTTACCATCAATTGAAAGTCAAAGCCAGCGACATCTCAAAGACAACTTTCAGAACTCGGTATGGCCATTACGAGTTCTTAGTTATGCCCTTCGGCCTAACTAATGCTCCTGGATTCTTTATGGATCTGATGAATCGTGTCTTCCATGAATTCCTCGATCGATTTGTCATCGTGTTCATCGATGATATCTTAATCTACTCAAGGAGTATTGAGGAACACGAGGAACACCTAAGAATTGTACTAGGAGTCCTGAAGAAGGAGAAACTCTATGCAAAATTTAAGAAATGTGAGTTTTGGTTGGAACGAGTAGTATTTCTGGGACATGTTGTCACATCTCGAGGAATAGAAGTAGATCCAAGCAAAGTTGAGGCGGTGTCAAACTGGTCAAAGCCAACCAACGTAGGAGAAGTTCGCAGCTTCTTAGGTTTGGCAGGATATTATAGGAGGTTTATTGAAGGGTTCTCAAGGATAGCAGGGCCGCTGACACAGTTAACACGTAAGGGTGAAGTTTAATTGGACAGAAAAGTGTGAACAAAGTTTTGAAGTCTTGAAGCAAAAACTAGTAAATGCTCCAGTCTTAACTATACCTGAAAGAACGGAAGGGTTCATTATTTATAGTGATGCATCAAAACAAGGATTGGGTTGTGTTTTGATGCAACAGGGCAAAGTAGTCGCTTACGCCTCACGAAAATTGAAAACCCATGAGAAAAACTATCTCACGCATGATTTGGAATTAGCTGCGGTAATTCATGCCTTAAAAATATGGAGACACTACCTTTACGGAGGTAAATGTGACATCTATACCGATCACAAGAGCCTTAAGTACATCTTCACTCAGAAGGAGTTAAATATGAGGCAGAGAAGATGGCTCGAGTTGGTAAAAGATTATGATTGTGAAATACACTATCACCCAGGAAAGGCAAATGTTGTAGCAGACGCTTTAAGTCGGAAAGTTACAAGCCAATTGGCAGCTTTAACCATGCAGAAATCTTTGTGGAAAGAGTTTGAGAAATTAAGCCTCGAAGTGGTTACAACATCACCAAACACTGTTACTCGGATGGCAGCACTTTCAATCCGGCCAACACTTCGTGATAGAATCAAGAATCATCAAAAGGCAGATCAGTCATTTGAATTCATCAAAGCTGAAATAGATACGGAAAAGTGGAAAGGTTTCACCATGGACAAGGATAAAGCATTATATTATCAAGGGCGATTGTGCGTACCAGACTTTGGAGAATTGAAAGAGGAGATCCTAGAAGAAGCTCACTCCTCTCCTTATGTAATCCATCCGGGAGGCACAAAGATGTACCGAGACCTCAAAACAGTATTTTGGTGGAGAAACATGAAGAAGGATATTGCTGAACATGTTGAAAAGTGCCTAGTATGCCAACAAGTCAAAGCTGAACACCAGAGACAATCAGGATTACTCGAACCTTTAGAAATCCCGGAATGGAAATGGGAACATGTTACAATGGACTTTGTTGTCGGGTTTCCAAAGTCAACAAAAGGCCATGAGGCTATATGGGTCATTGTGGATAGGCTGACCAAATCAGCCCACTTTTTACCAATTCGGATGACTTTTACTATGGATCAGTTTGCACAACTATATGTAAATGAAGTGGTAAGATTGCACGGAGTTCCAGTGTCAATTGTGTCAGATAGAGATCCACGGTTCACATTGAATTTTTGGAAGAGTTTACACCGAGCATTGGGTACTAAACTGAAGTTTAGCACAACATTCCACCCGCAGACAGATGGACAATCCGAACGAACTATTCAAACATTAGAGGACATGCTGCGAATGTGTTCTCGAGTTTGGAGGACAATGGGAGAAACATTTACCATTAATTGAGTTTGCTTATAATAATAGCTATCACGCTTCCATTGGCATGGCACCATATGAAGCATTATACGGGAGAAACTGTAGATTGCCAGTACACTGGGATGAAGTCGGCGAACGCAAGATATTGGGTCCTGAGATTATTGAACAAACGGTACAAGCAATTGAGAAGATTCGTGCTAGTATGAAAACTGCCCAAGACAGGCAGAAAAGTTATGCGGATCGGAGAAGAAAAGACCTGGAATTTGCAGTAGGTGACAAAGTTTTCCTCAAGGTTGCACCGATGAAAGGGGTATTACGCTTTGGCAAGAAGAGTAAATTACAACCAAAGTATATTGGCCCATTTGAGATCTTGCAACGTGTTGGAAATGTTGCATACCAATTGGCCTTACCCCCAGAACTTTCAACAGTGCATGACGTCTTCCACATATCCATGCTCAGAAAATACATCCCTGATCCAAGCCATGTGGTCAATCATCGATCTATTGAGTTACAACGGGGATTAAGCTATGAAGAAATACCTATAAGGATCATTAATCAAAAATCTCAAGCCCTTCGGAATAAAGTGATTCCACTAGTAAAAGTACAGTGGCGAAATCACTCAGTTGAAGAGTCCACGTGGGAACGAGAAGTAGATATGCGAGCCAAGTACCCTCAACTCTTTGAGGAATTTCAAGGTAAATTTCGAGGACGAAATTCATTTAAGTGTAGTAGATTGTGACACCTCGTCCACTAATTAGGAAGTATTATGGGATATTAAAACCTTAAGGACTTAAATATAAGAATAACCATAATTTAGGGACCAAAATGTAAAATTCAAAATTTCAGATTTTGGGGGTCTGCCACATTACCCGAAATTCTGCTATTTTTTTATAGAAAGATTTTATGCTTTGAATTGGTCAAGTATGAATTTATGGGATAGATATAATTTGGGCACATTTAACCTTGATTTTCTCAACCTCATTTCAAGCCATTTAATTTAATTTGTATATGTATATATATATATTTTGCATGTGCTTATAAGACATAAGTGAAAGAGCATGTTTTACAAAATTTGTCCAAATTAGAACCACCATTACCTCACCTTAACCAATAAAGGATTTAATTACCTACTTGACTTATGGAATAGTGCAATTGATTTGGTGCCAGAATTCACCTCCTTTCCAAATTCAAAACACCTCCTTTTCTATATAAATACACCCCATTCCTAGGGAAAATGGAGACTACACATGTTCACTTGCACACATTATCAAGGAGCAATAGTAAGAGTTATTCCTAAGTCGGTTGTAAGAAGATTTCAATTTCCTTCCTTTGCATAAAATTACGGTAAGTATGTTTGTCAAGTGGTCTATGAATTTCTCCTATTACTTGTATTAATGCAAAGATCGTAAGTTCTATGAAATCATGTAAGGACCCCAAATTATGTTATGCTAAGAGAGTCGAATTATGGACTCTAATATGAAACGGGGTCGGAGATAGTACTACTACACACTCCATTTAAGATAAGTATGTTATGATTCTTTTAATTGATGCTCGTAATATGATAAGTTAGACAACATATTTATTGAGATTTATTCTCACCCCTTCCCTATGTTTCCCCCTTACAGGAAATTGATGATTTGTGGAGATCAGACGTGAGATGGCCGGTAACGTGGCAAATAAGAGGGAATATCAAGTTTATTTTTTTATGAAGTTGAATAAATAAATTTTTCTGTAATAAACATCGGGTCACGTATTTATTTTACTATGTTTGATGTATTGACCCCGTTATTTTAAACAATGATAATTTTTTTAAACGATGTTTATTCTCAAGATATGATTTTATTGGCACTCGAGATTTTGGGGCGTCACAGAGAACATAATTTCTTCAAAAACAGTAGAGAGGGATGTCCCAATTTGCAATGTGCTTGAAATGACGTTATGACACTGGAACAAGAAACAAATTGTGGTACTGGAGTGTACAAAATATGAGTATCCAAAACATAAAGTCCACTTGATTCATGTCCCTTACCAATAATCTTCTTCGTCACAAGATCCTGAAATAGACAATGATCATGAAAAAATGAGATGCAACAATTTAGGACACGAGGGAGTTTGCTCACAGAATTTAAATTAAAAGAAAATTGGGGAAGACTTAAAACTGATTATAGAAAGGAAAGGAGGTAGATTAATAGTGCCAGAACCAAGTACACACGACGTAGAACCGCTAAAGTAACATTCGTGGGAGATGTGTGTGGCTGATAAGAAGAGACTAGGATTACCTGTCATATGATCCGTGACACTAGAATCAATGACCCATTTGGAAGATGAGGAAATAAGACACGTAGTTGGTTTACCTGACTCAATAATGACAGTGATATGATGAGATAAAGACCTTAATGCTTCCTGATATAAAGAGAATTTTGCAAATACACCTTATCAGTGAGATGATCATCTTTTTCTATACTTAGCAAATACACCCTAACAGTCTTACTCCAAGCAATATAATTAGATCCATTAAGTTTATGTTTTGTGATTTTTGACTTCACAAGAATCACATTAGTCATGCATACATTTTTATTCTCACCCATAACACTATCAACTAATCGGTAGTAGGGAAGAAGGCAGAGACTCAGAAACGTGATGTGCAGAAGATCAACTGAACAATAGCTCCAAATTAGAGAAAAAAATAGGTTGCCTCAGGCAGTGGAGCGCCTTACTGGCCAGGGTTGGCGTCGGAATGACAAGTCGACGTCAAAGTGGAGATGCCAGAACCGAAAGGAGCTGAAACCGCAGCTCCAAAATGCGAGATGAAATCTCAGAAAACTGGTCGGTGCCGACAGTGGAGCGTCGAAGTGGTCTGGTCGCAGTCGAAGTAGCTTGGTTCAGCACCAACAAGAAGAAAACTGACTGCAGCCACAACTTAGCATAACATTTCTCGACTAGGTTCAACTAGGTTCAGACCTCACGATGTTGGCGGCTCTTCCTCCACTCGACGATGACAGAGTGGCAACTCTCAAGGGTGACCAACGTGAAGCTCAACGTTCAGCTCTGATACCATGTTATCGAGAGAGAGAGAGAGAGAGAGAGAGAGAGGGAGGGAGCCATGAATCTGAATTTCTTTCAATAGTTTATTTCTAATGTTGCAAGAGAAGGTATAAGTAAATAATACAACTACATAATATTGCCTACTAGACCCTAACTTATCTAGACTTCTATTTTGGTCCATATACATTAATTGAACATTTCACAACATTTGAACAACCCCCAAGGGCCCCTCCTCTCCATGTCAGTGTATGTAGCATTCACGTCCTATTTCATTCGCTGGGGATGGAAGTTCTTGTGGTATTGATATTATGTAGGTTATGTATACAATTTATTTTTCTTTTTTTTTTTTTTTTTTGATGGGGGGAGGAAATAAACGATCTATGGATAGACATGAGATAAAATTAACAGCCAAAATAATTAATCAGCGATTGCAACATGCAAACTTTGATCTTTAAAGCCTTGCTAGCCAACCAGGGGCGGATCCACCTGCAGGTGAGTTAGCGCTGCCGCCGGTGGACCACTGGGCGCCGGCCTGTGGCGCTGTGCAGAGCAGTTTAATTTTTTTTTTTTTTGCCCAAATATGCTGGAACAGCCAGGCAACCCAAGCCCATAAGAAGAGAATGAGGCTAACGATCGATACATATACAAAATTTGAGATTTCAATCCCCAACCTAAGCTCCAATTCCAAATCTTGCTCTTTCGCCGCTTCGCGATCTCTGACCTTCGAATGAATCGGATCGTCGTGACCGCCTGCTCCAGTAGCCAGCAGCTCTTCCGTCGTCGCCTTCGCCGGTTGTCGTCGTCGCCTTCGCCGGTTGTCATCGCCGCCTTCGCCGATCGTCATCTCCGCCGCCTGCAACTCCAACTTTGGTCGACGGACGGTAGTCTCGATAAGTAGGACATTCTCAGTTCTCCCAGTCTCTCTCACTCTAACTGTAGTATTTATTTATTTATTTATTTTTGGTTTACATTTCAGATTTTATAATGTAATGTGAAATTTTAAGGTTTAAGCATTTGGTAATTATACATAAATGTTACATAATTACATTTAAATTTTTGCAATGTGTATTGTGGTTAGATAATTAGATTTGTGAATTGGGATTATTGAGATGAAAATATGAATTAATTTGTGAATTGTGATTATTGATTTATAGGTTGTGAATTTAGATTTGGTGAAAATATGATTTGATTTGTAAATTGTGATTATTGATTTATAGATTGTGAATTGAGATTTGGTGAATATTTGTTTTGATTTGTGATTATTTATTTACAGATTATGGAACTTTTTTTCAACCTAAACGAAAGTCTCAATTTATGTTTGATTATCAATTTCTAACTTCTAAGCGCTAAGAAGTAAATAGTCCAATGTCCAGTGTCAACTCAATTTCTCATCGTTTGAATCTCAGGTATGTGAGGCTTGCCTTATTTTAGTTTTGAATTTGAAATGTTATCTGAAAATTTTGCTTAAGTGTTAAGTTTTTGGAATGTGTTCACTGGTGAGCCTGTATCCCCCTTATGTGAAATGAATTATATTATATAGTGAATTGTGATTTGTGATTTGGATTTTATTGAATATTTGACTTATAAATTGTGATTATGTTTATTGAGATTACAAATTTGTTGAGTATTTAATTTGGTTTGTGAATTGTGATCGCTGATTTACAGATAATAGAATATTTTTTTCAACCTAAACGGAATTCTCAACCTAATAATTCTAGTTCTGGTGGTCCCGCAACTATTTTTAGTATACCACAAGAATTATTAGACTTTGATAACAAAACAAAATTTCCCACTATATTCAATATGAATGATCTTTTGTCGAATTCAGGGAAAAGACCCCAATCGATTCGTATGATCCTAACATTAGAGATGATGTTAGGATGATATATTTATTGATTAGTTTTTAATATTATTTAATTAAATATTAAATAAAAAATTTAAATATTGCGTCATCATCAATCAACGGTTCACGGTCAACCGTTGACCGCTCTAGCTAGACTTTAATCCTAGATCCGCCACTGTAGCAAACCATCTTCTTTAATACCAAAACACCCTCGAATTACAACAAAGTCATTCATTAGTCATTATCAAATGCAAATCATATATCAAATCATCTAAATTACCTTAAATAAATTAAATAGTCTATATATTTACTGGCCTTTTCACATAGCTAAGCTTTTACAAGTAAATGAAAAAATTATTTGGTAGAACCTTGTAAAAAAATTAAAAATTAAACCAAGAAACCATAATCAAAGATTAAAAAAAAAAAATTATAGTTTCCTGTGAACACATGTGAATTGCACTTTTAAGAAAAAAAATAAACAACTGCTTAAGGAAAACCAATGTAAGCAAACCAAAATCAACAAACACATCAAAAAATTAATTTAAAAAACCCATAATTTGACACGAAAAACTTTCTATAAAAATCCAAAATGAACACATCAAAGAAAAGTGAAATTCAATCCTTGAATCCAATATTTTAGTGATAATAGTCAGGGTACACATATAAGATTTCAGGCGAAAGTAGCGAAATCGTAAATAGTACCGTCCAATGATAGAGAGTTAACAGGAGGGTTGATGATGGTGATAATGGCCACCCCATCTGTTCCCAACTCCATTGTTGTCCTTCCCCTTGCGCTGTTCATTTTTTTCTTTTGATTTTTTCTCTCACTACAGATCAACTTCTTTCACAGAAAGTTGGGGAACGAAAAAAATGATACACGTACAGGGGCTGTAGCTTGCTACAGAAGTACAGACCCCTGTACCTTTATTATTTCCCATTTATTGAGGTGTTGGGTCTGGGAATGTGAACAATGACGTGACGTAAATGTAAGTAGAACCCTGCTTTCGGAACAGGGACAGGCCCTCGCAATACGGGGTGATTAGAGGTCTCAATTCGAATGATTCAAATTGGACCGATCCATTAACATAAAAGCTCGATAACGATTCATTTGAAAAAAAGCTCGCCCATTGAGAATTACTGCTCGATTTTGGGTCAATTCTCTAATTTTGAACTACAACTCAGGTCCGTCCGCTTGCCCATTCGGGTCAAGCCCATGCGAGTCGAGCCCATGCGGGTCGTGATTCGTTCAAATATGGTCCCTATGAATAAAAACATAGATTTTTTCATATTTATAGCAAATTTTTTGTCAAATTTTTAAATAAAAAATTATTAAAATGATAAATTCATATTTATACTACAAAATATTTACTTAGAATTTAAAATTATATTTTATTTTAGGGTTAATAGCACAAAACGTCCCTACCTTTGATATGTATTGTGCAAAACATCCCAACGTTTTGATTTTTAACGATGAACGTCCCAACATTTACATTTTCTTGTTGGAGACGTCATTTTCGTTATATTTAACCCTATTTCAAAGTTAAATGAGGGGCATTTTTTTCCAATTCCATTTTAAATTCATTTCTTAAGGGTAATTGGCACAAAAAGTCCCTACGTTTGACACTCATTGTGGAAAAAGTCCCTATGTTCATTTTTGTTGCGAATAACGTCCATACCTTTAGATTTTCTTGCAGATTAGTCCCCAGATTTTACTTTTCTTTCAATTTAGTCATTCCGTATTTAATTTAAAGGTCATTGTCTTCAAACGTATATAACTTTTAATCTACAATTTCGAATTGCACTCCATTTTTTGCATTGAACTCCAAATTCAACCATCTTTCTTATGATGTATCATGTGTTCATTTATTAAACATTTCATTTTGACTTTTGTATTGTAAATACTTATTTTGTTAGGGCATCATTGATTAATGTAAATTGATTTCTGTAAATTTTATTGAAACAGTGAAATTTTAATTTTAGTGTGTGTTCGACGATCAGGGGAATTTATAAATTGGATTTTTTTGATTTTTTTGATTTTTTAAGAGTAAAATGTTTGGTTAAAAATTAGTATTTTTAGTCCCTATTTGAGCCATATTATAGTCTCAAATCACTTTTTGAACAACACACAGTTTCTTTCTTCAATTTTCAAAAATTGATTTGAGACTATAATATGGCTCAAACAGGGGCTAAACATACCAATTTTTAACCAGACATTTTACCTTAAAAAAATAAAAAAAGTCAAATAAATCCAATTTATAAATTTCGCTGGCCGTCGAACACACGGTAAAATTAAAATTTCACTGTTTCAATAAAATTTACAGAAATCAATTTACGTTGATCAATGATACCCTAACAAAATAAGTATCTACAATACAAAAGTCAAAATGAAATGTTTAATAAATGAGCACATGATACATCATAAGAAAGATAGTTGAATTTGGAGTTCAACGCAAAAAACGGAGTGTAATTCGGAGTTGTAGATCAAAAGTTATACACGTTTGAAGACAATAACCTTTAAATCAAATACGGAATGACTAAATTGAAAGAAAAGTAAAATTTGGGGACTAATCTACAAGAAAATCTAAAGGTAGGGACGTTATTCGCCAAAAAAATGAACATATGGACTTTTTCCACAATGAGTGTCAAACGTATGGACGTTTTGTACCAATTACCCTTAAGAAATGAATTAAAAATGGAATTGAACAAAAATGCCCCTCATTTAATGTTGAAATATGGTTAAATATAACGAAAATGACGTCTCCAACAAGAAAATGTAAAGGTTGGGACGTTCTGCGTCAAAAATCAAAACGTTGGGATGTTTTTCATAATACATGTCAAAGATAGGGATGTTTTGTGCTATTAACCCTTTATTTTATATAAATTACTTCTAAATTTGTAAATTTAAATAAAACATATACAAATAACAATTAAATGTTAAATGTATTTCTAATTATTATTATCAAAGAACATTACGTTTTTTAGCTATTAGGGAGAGAAAAATAAGATTTTGTTTTAAAAGTTATGTTAGAGTTTGTAAAAGAAGAGAGATTTTCAATGTTACCATATTTAATAAAAATAATTTTTTTTTCCGGCCAGCTGGTTAACCGCGGTCCGCAAAGGTTTGACCCGCAAAATCCACGATTTAAAACTTCTTGACCCGTGAACCGTCCGCACAGGTCACAAGTCGACTCGCGGTCCCGAGTTGATCCAGACTAATTTTCATGAGTCTGGTCTGCCGTCCGTCTTGACACCTCTAGGGATGGTTAACCACCAAGGTCCCTATGCAAATTTCAGTTCACAACGATGTTTTTATTAATAAACAATAACCCTCATTGTACTTATTTGAATTGACCATTATTTCTCATCAGAAGCCGTTGGAGGCATTAAAGACATATGTGCCCCTTCATTACACTCTAATTAGGGGTGTAAACAGATCAGATATGGATCGAATCTGCCTTTATTAGATCCAATCTGATAAGAATAATTCGTAGATCCGATCCGATAATTCGACGGATATTTGACAGTTAAATCCATATTCGATTTGTTACCTTAACAGATATCCGATCCGAAATTATTTTTAACATAATTTTTTTAAAAATATTTACATATTAATGAGTAAAAATTTACTCTTATAATTAATTATAATTTCATATCATTCATAAAAAATAAAATCATAATATCTAAAAAAAATTATAACAATATTTATTTATTACAAGTTTTAAAATGAATATTATCATATATAATAATATTTTATTATAATTATACTTTTATAAAATACATTACAAGATTTTTAAAAAATAAAAAATATTATATGGAATAAAATTATAAAATAATATACAAAATATATTATATTATTATAAAAAATTTGGATCGGATTGTTATCAGATCGGATTGACTTATATCTATATTTGGTTTATTCAGTTAACGAATTATTGGATTCGGATCCTTATTGGCTTATCGGATTGAGACCATAAATCCATCTCCTGTTAATTTCATCGAATTTTGGATCGAGTTCAGATTAAAATCAGATCTATTGACAGCCCTAACTCCAATTAACCTCACCAACCCTCAAATCTTATGGTCAAACCGTTTAGTTCAATGCAAGGGCATTTTCGGTGAGGCTGAGAGAGTTTACGTGAAAGCAAGTGATTGTGTCAGGGAATCTTACAACTTTTTGACAATGTCTTCACATTATTTAGGCCCTGTTCGGTAGATAATTTTGTTAAAATTAAATTTTGTGTTGAATTTATTTGTATTTTCTAGATAAGATATGGGGTTAAAAATTGATTTGAAAAATTGTGTAATTGGAGAGAGAAAATATGAATGTTTAAAAAGTGACTCAAGAAATTGTGTAAATTAAAAAGCACTGTTCGGTAGGGAATTAATTTATCAAATTAATACACTAAAAGATATTTTTTAACCATCCATATTTTCTCTCTTCAATTACACAATTTTCCAAATCTATTTTTAACCTCACATCTTACCTAGAAAACACAAATAAATTCAACACAAAATTTAATTTGGCAAAGTTGTCTACCGAATAGGCCTTAATTATAAAAACACTATTATGAACTAGGAAAATCCAAATTTTTCCAGACAACTTGCGGCCAGACAGGCGCTGACTTTGGAAGGAAGCTGATGAGATCCCGGTCGGGAATCTCGTCGAACACGCGGAATAACGATAATTAAAACGTATGAAAGATCTAAATCAGATCTGACACGAAAATAACAAGAATTAAAATACTGGAAAGATAAAATTGACGATAGGACCTTGACCCAAGATTCACGACGCAATTAATTGACGTTGCGGAATCGAGATCCAAGGTTTTCGAAACACCACAAGGACTTGTCAATTTCATTGATAAGATTCTGAATTGGAAACGCAACAAATATTCTCGCGAATATTTGATAAGTTGAACGCCACAAATATTTCACAATATTTGATAAGTTGGATTTGTTCTCGAAGAATACAAAAGGGACTCCTCAACCTTTTAATTGGAGAAAACTCTCTCAACTTTATTAATCTCAAAAATCAAACTAAACTATTTTTTTACAATGAATGGAAATGATTATAAATAAGCAAAATAACCTAGCATCTAATTTACTCAAAATAGAATTCTAATTAGACTAAAATTCTAAAATAGGAAAATAACCTAAAAACCAAAAAGGAAATTAAATAATTGAAAATCCCCGGAAATCTGGCAATCCTCATTTACGGCCGTGAGGAACTCTCTTACTGCCGTAATGGCCTTTCTGATAAAAATCTGATTTTTTTAGTTACGGCCGTGAAATGCCCCTTTTACGGCCGTAACTTCCAGGCTTACGGCCGTAAGTCTCGTTCTGTTTAATTTCTGTTTTTTCCTTCGATAATTTGTTACGGCCGTGATAGTAAGTGTTACGGCCGTGAATATATGTATTACGGCCGTGAAGATCCTCTTTTACGGCCGTAAGGTATTTTTTGCCCAAATTACTTCTTTTTCTTGATTCGGCTCGATTCGTCCCTCTTCTCGGCTCGACCCCAATACGGAACTTGCTCCGTTTTGCACGTAGATCACTATCATATTGCCGATGGCTCGACTTCGCCCTTCGATGCCTTGTCCAGATAACATCATACTCCCTCTCTTGAAAATGATTCGACCTCGAATCCAATTTTGGTCGGCTTTTCAAACTCCTTCTGCTTTTCTGGGCTCGATGATCATGCTTATGCCTTGTGCTTGCTTTCAACCTTTTGGGCTGCCCATTTTTATCCTTCAACTTTCTCGGCTTTTTGTGTTGTTCATTTGTGCCAACAAGTTTCTTTCCTATTTTAAGCTCATGGTTTGACTTCGGTACCTGTAAAACAGATTTTAAAGAACTGGGGAGGGGTGTGTTAACGTGAATAAGTGCAAATAGACTCATTTTTGTGGTAGACTCTCTTTTCTTTTGCTTTTTGCACTCAGTCTCTCCTTTTTCTGAAGTTTGAACCTCAACCCTCTTTTCTTTATTTTTCACTCCCTCTCCTTTTTCTGAGGTCGTGGCCTCAACTCTCTTTTCTTTAATTTCCACTCCCTCTCCTTTTTCTGAAGTCGTGGCCTCAACTCTCTTATTTTTCCCCTCAAACTCACTTTTTACTTTCAATTGATCTTTTAGGGCTTCAGTTGGAGATAGTGGCATTAGGGTAAACTTTTTTCCCCATTTTATTAAGCTGTATCTATTCGTATACCCATCATGTAGCACAGCCCTTTTATGTTGCCAAGGTCTCCCCAACAATATATGACTAATTTGCATTGGCACTACATCACAAATTATCTCATCCGAATACCCACCGAAAGAAAATGTCACTAAAGCCCGTCTCTTCACCTTAACTTCCCCTGACTCAGTAAACCATTGTAATTTATAAGGCGTTGGATGTTTCATTAAAGGTAAGCCTAATTTTTCCACCAACATTGTACTGACTACATTAGTACAACTTCCCCCATCAATCACCAAGCTACAAACTTTTTCATCCACTAAGCATCTAGTGCGAAAAATATTATCCCTTTGCCCATCCACATTTTCTAAAAAATTCGCCTTACGCTTAATGCTAAGAGCATGCCTATCAATAATTGACTCATCCACCACAACACTTTTAGCCCCTTTACTATCACACCTATCCCTCTTACATGGACAATCAAGTGCAATGTGACCCCGTTCCAAACATTTAAAGCACTTAATATTTTTATCCTTAAGAGGCTTGGAATCAGAATTATTTTTACCTTTGGTTGTCGGTTCCTCCCTCCTTTTGTGAACATGATCGCTACTCTCCCGTTTTGATGTCTCTTTTCGCTTCAATGGCCTTTCATTATCCACATCAACCTCACGTCTATTACCTCTCCAAACCCGAGAACCATCATGAGATTGATCCCGAGGTCGTTGTTCACGTTCTGTACCTCGATTCTCCATCTGAGCCATAAACCTCTCAAATTGTGCCCTCATTGCTACAATATTATCATTACCCTGTTCATCCCTTCTGTTCACACTCCCGAGCTATTTTCTATCTCCAATAGAAGATGAAGATGTGGAAACATCTCTATCAGACATTTTTAAGACACGAATAAGGAAATTCAGAATATTTAGGGAATATTTGGGAATTTTCGGAATTTTTTTTTAATAATCTGCCAGAGAATTGGACTACGAGTATGGCAGAGAAAACAGAAATGGATTTGGACGAAAAACGAAGAAGAAAAACACTTTTGAATTTCTGGGACTGACTCTTATGGATCAAACTGAAGAAAATTATGACTGACACGAAGAATACAAAAAAAATCAAGAAAATTAAATAAACGCAAGAATCTGAAATAGATCCAAGTTCTGATACCAAATGATGAGATCCCGGTCGGGGAATCTCATCGAACACGCGGAATAACGATAATTAAAACGTATGAAAGATCTAAATCAGATCTGACACGAAAATAACAAGAATTAAAATACTGGAAAGATAAAATTGACGATAGGACCTTGACCCAAGATTCACGACGTAATTAATTGACGATGCGGAATCGAGATCCAAGGTTTTCGAAACACCACAAGGACTTGTCAATTTCATTGATAAGATTCTAAATTGGAAACGCCACAAATATTCTCGCGAATATTTGATAAGTTCAACGCCACAAATATTTCACAATATTTGATAAGTTGGATTTGTTCTCGAAGAATACAAAAGGGACTCCTCAACCTTTTAATTGGAGAAAACTCTCTCAACTTTATTAATCTCAAAACTCAAACTAAACTATTTTTTTACAATGAATGGAAATGACTATAAATAAGCAAAATAACATAGCATCTAATTTACTCAAAATAGAATTCTAATTAGACTAAAATTCTAAAATAGGAAAATAACCTAAAAACCAAAAAGGAAATTAAATAATTGAAAATCCCCGAAAATCTGGAAATCCTCATTTACGGTCGTGAGGAACTCTCTTACGGCCGTAATGGCCTTTCTGATAAAAAACTGATTTTTTTAGTTACGGCCGTGAAATGCCCCTTTTACGGCCGTAACTTCCAGATTTACGGCTGTAAGTCTCGTTCTGCTTAATTTCTGTCTTTTCCTTCGATAATTTGTTACGGCCGTGATAGTATGTGTTACGGCCGTGAATATATGTATTACGGCCGTGAAGATCCTTTTTTACGGCCGTAAGGTATTTTTTGTCCAAATTACTTCTTTTTCTTGATTCGGCTCGATCTGTCCCTCTTCTCGGCTCGACCCCAACACGGAACTTGCTCCGTTTTGCACGTAGATCACTATCATATTGCCGATGGCTCGACTTCGCCCTTCGATGCCTTGTCCGGATCACATCAGAAGCCAATATTAGTATTTTATTTTTATTTTTTAAAACTGTATTATTATGTTTTATTTCCACACACTTGTGAGGAAATTGGATGGCACAACGCATAAATGTGATTCAATTTAACATACTTCTTCTGTCCCATGAAGATATGCTTATTTATACTTTTACACGAATTAAGAAAATTTAATTACTGTATTTTAAAATATAAAATTTCTTTCATTTTCCTAATATACACCTATATTAAATAATTGTATAAATAGAATTAATTTATATTTGTTGATAATAATGTTTTCAGACTCGGCTCACGTATCGACCCGATCAAGAGACTGGGTCCGGGGTCAGAGGGCCAACCCGGAGTTGACCTTGACATTAATTAATATTAAAAAAATAAAAGAAATCAAAAAAATTAAAAAATAGATAAAACCCAGGTCAAACCCGGGACCAAGTCGACCTGGTCGACAGGGTCAACCCGAGTCTTTGACCGGGTTTGACCCGATTGAGTTTTTAATGTGACTCGGCCCGATTTTTGGGTCGGATCGTGAGTTTCCGGATTGACTCGACCGGGCTGGTGTCGGGACCGGGTTTGACAACATTGGATAACAATGTATATTAATAAGGGTATATTATAAAACTTAAAAATATTTATATTTTTAATGGGGAAAGTATCTTATAATCTGGAACGAACAAATAAGAAATATAAGTCTATCTTTACAGGACGGATGAAGTGTTATTTATAGCATCCTCATTGAACTTTGATGTACATTATTTGATAAAAAAAATTATTTTAAATAATGATTGATGTGATATTGTGTGTTTAAAAATGAAAAAAAAAAAAAAAGAATTTATGTGTAGAATATTTTATCATTAAAATGTGGTTAAAAACGAGTATTATAAAATAATATTTATTTTTAAAGGTGATCAAACGGAGGATGAATATGTTAGTTTTTCAATATTTTCAAACTTTGTTCGAACATGAGGTCGAGGGACCGTGCCAATGATTAGAGGGTCAATTTAGGATCGACTCAAATCGGTTCAGACATTAAAATAATATTAAAATATAAAAAAAATTCATAAAGTTTAAAAAAAACTCAAAAAATCTAGGTTCAGGTCGACCGATCAGCCACTTTTCTAGGGTCTACTTACCCCGATTTTTTTCCAGATCGAATCTTATGATCATTCGGCCCAATTTTTTGCTCAAGACACGGATTTCCCGAACAAAGAGAACTGGGTTTGAAAAAAGTATTAAATTAAGCATAAAATAATATTAATTGATGTATCTACATGTTAAATTTAGCGCCAGATTCACTATTGACTAGTTAAATTTAGTTAACAAGTTCATTTATAGTGAAATGTAAAAAATAGTAAATACAATTAAAATGCAAAAAGAAGTTAATATGAAATGGTTATTTTCAAGATAAATATATCACATCAAGTCATCAACTAATTAAAAGCCTAGTTAAAGATAACAAATTATTTAACTTTTGTCTATAATAAATAAATGGAGGTAAATAGCACAAAATGTTCCAAACATTTGCACGGCTTGCGAAAGTTGTTTCTAACCTTTCAATTTTGACATTTACACCCCAAAATAACATTTCTTTGCGGAAATCATATTTTTGTGAAACACCGTTAAAAGAAATTGAGTAATTTGCACATTACATCTGTAAAGTTTACATGCTCTGTGGAATACATCATTATCCTTTTATTTTGACGTAAAAGTCCCTAAATCACTCAAATCTCTTGCTAAATATATTATTTTCATCATTTTCATTATAAAATGACAAATTTACCATCCATATTTAAATAAAAAAAATGAAAAAGAAAAGAAGACTTGACATTTTCATCTTTATTTCAACATTTTCTTGTAGAGTTGGTCATTCTCTTGTACAACATCTCCATTGTTTGTCTTCATTGCGCAAATTGTCTATATCGTTTCAACTTTGTAATTTAGACCATCTGATTGATCTTTTTTTGCTCATAACTCATTATCATCTATTTTTTTATTGTAAAATGACCAATTTTACCATCTTTTTATATAAACATATCCTTATTAATTTACATTTATTTTTTCATAAAGTCTTTTATTTCGATTCCATTTTTTCTTTACAAATTATTTTTTTAATAAAATATCTCAATTATATATTTTATTTTTACTCGTTGGACAAAAAATACTAGTTAGAAAATAAGAAGTAAGATTTTATTTTTTTATTTTTTACAATGTAATCAAAATACTTTTAAAAAAAAATTAATTTGTAGAGATAAAATTAAATCAAAATAGAAAGACTTTAAATATAAAAATAATAGGGGTATGTGTATTTAAGGAGAATTTAAAATAGTCAGTTTACAATGAAGAAAATAGATGGCAATAAACTTTGTGCAAAAAGGTCAATCAGATGGTCCAAATACCAAAATTGAAATGATATGGATGATTTGCTCAATAAAGACCAATAATGAGGATATTTTGCATGAGGAAATGACCAATTCCGAAAGAAAATGATGAAATAAGGATAAAAATATTAACTTCTTCTTTTCTTTTCTTTTTTATCTAAAGATGGGGGTAAATATGTCATTTTCTAATGAAAATTGATGAAAATGTTATATTTAGTAAGGTTTGAGTGATTTAAGGATGTTACCGCCAAAATAAAATGATATTAGTGTAATCCAATAAGCATGTAAATGTTAAGGATGTAAAATTGTCAATGACTCTTTTTTTAATGATGAAATTTAACGCTGTTTGATAAAATTACTATTTTTGTAAAGAAATGTGATTTGGACGGTATAAATGTCAAATTTGGAAGGTTAGATACAATTTTCGCAAGACATATAAATTTTAGGGATGTTTTTTACTATTTTCCTATAATAAATGCATTTAACTAAGCTTGCGTTTGATTCCTATTTATTTGCCTAGAAAATGTCAAATTATGGAAAATATGAGAGAAAATGTTTTCTAGGTTTCCAAAGTTTAATTTTTAGTTACGTTTGATTAATTTTTGTGTTGTTAATTAACTTATTTTTGTTCAAAATATAACATTATTATTATCAAGTATAAATATGTTAAAAAGTAAATTTTTTAAATTAAAATAGCTAAATTTTACTTTATTTGCCATGGAAAATAATGTCAATAAAAAACAAAACTTGATAAACTCTCCACATTTTCCACCTAGAAAATTAAACCAATCAAACATTTTCAATTGATATTTTCTACGAAATTTTTTCCAACTTAATCATTTCTTTGAAAAATATTTTATTTCCACTCATTTTTTACCCTTGCAATCAATCATACCCTTTGACTCGATGTTAAATCTACCCTCCAAGTATAAAGGGGTCAAGTTATAGCCTAGTAATAATTCAGGGTCATTCTTCCTAGGGATTTTATTGGTATCGTAGTATTTGCTAAATTCGAAACTTAAACTATGATTTCAATTGTTTTTAAATGAATAAAAAGAGAATATAATTAAACTACAATGAAAAGGAAATTTGAGTTGAGTTATTCTTTCGCTATCAATTGGGCTTTTCAAATAAGATTAGTGTGAATTTCTTGAAATCGATAAGATATAAAAATATTAGTGAGAAAATTACTCAATTTATTCTTCCGCATTTTGTCGAGCATGTTGTGTGCATATTCAATACATACCACATCAGCAACATTCATCCAAGTAAAATAATTTGAAAACTTAAAACAATTTGTAAACGCTTATCAATAACAAGAATTCATTCATGACGAATTAAAGCATACCCATTTAAACTAAGAATAACTCCCCCCAAATATAACTTAGCCGAACATAATTAAACTAAACGAAATAAAATTCAACCAAAAAATTATCATTACTAAAAAACGAAGTTCAAATTTGAAAATGAAAATTCAATAACTAAAATTATATCTAAAAACAAACTAATATGAATAATCTACTTTATTCAACTAACAATTAAAACAACTAACAATCCAACAAAACAAATTATAAACTTGAACAATTCAATTAAAACCAAAACCGATGCTGCTGCTTTTGTGTCGCTGGAGGTGTAGGTTGGGGATGGGAAATGGCTGCGTTCCAATTGGAGGATGGAGGTGAGGACAAGCTGCTGCTGGGAGTTCTGACCGGGGAAGAGTAGACACAGGCAGAGAGGGAGAAGACGCAGGCAGCCGGCAGAGAGGTTGATGAAGGAGATGGGGCTTCGACGGTTGTGATAGCTGGTGACTGTTGGCTGGTTGTGGGAGGTTAAAGAGAGAGCTGCGTGAGAGAGGGAGTAGGTTGTTGCTGGGAAGAGGATGAGAGACAGAGGATGCGTGCTGTGGGTGTAGGTTCGGAGAAGAAGGCTGCAGGTTTTTGGGGAAGAAGGCTTGCGGCTGGCGAGTGGTGGCTGAAGTTGGTGCGGTTGAAGGTTGAAGTTGGGAGAAGATAGGGCTAGCGGGTTGGTTGCAGAGAGTGGAGGAAGAAGGAGATGGGGTGATGGCGAAGGGAGAGGATGGCTCCTGCGGCTGGTGAGTGGAGAGGCTGAGTGGTTAGAGATAGAGTGAATGCGTGAGAGAGGGATGGGTTGCAGAGGGATGTGTAGGTTTTTTTTTTTTCAATTTGGGCTTTTTCGGGTCCATTAAACTAGGGATTTTTGAGATAAAATTGTCCAAAATGTACCTGCAATTAAATAAATGAAATTATTAACAAATAAAATCAATTTAGAGTTTAACAAATAAAATTGAATCTTTAATAAATTTTACTCTAAATGACAAAATTTATATCCCAAAATCGGATTTTTCATTTATTTACCTATCTAAAATACGTAAAATTGGACACTAATCACACTCCCCAACTAGCTTGTTGCTAGTTTCTAGCAATTCAAGCGAATTAAAAACATGACTAGCTCAATGAAAAACATCAATTGTAAAGTCAAGAATGAATTTAGATAGTTTAGCACAGCAACTTCGCACAATCAAGAGATCAATCATTATATCCAAATTAATCCATAAAAACATCCCCAAAATTTTGTGTGTGTGTGTTTTAAGCCGATCCATCAAACCACTAACCCCGACATATACAGTGTCGAGTATTCACTCAAGCCAAGTATAAACTCCATATACTCACGGGTATGTGTATTTTATTTCTGAACTGGTTAGGGGGTCACTCATGGAGTTTGAAAATTGATCACTCAAACATTCAATAAAGGCCATATATATGTGGATGACAGTAATGCAAATATTGGCCTCATGAAAAACTCACAACCATTGAGACTCAACTGTTCTTACCACAAGCCAACTTAAGATCAAAATGTCAATGTCAATATAAAGGTTATGATGGTGTTATCAAGGGAACTGATAAGGAGTGGTGAAAGAAAATGTTTACATGTTCCAATGATAATAGTAGAACAATAAATTCCAATGGAAGTATAAGATGCAATGGTAACAATTTTTTTTTTGAATAGGATAAGGGAATAAAAGAAGTGGGTAGAAATCGAGAACTTTCAAAATATAAGCAATGATAATAATTTTCACTTTTAATCACACTTCAAGCTTACTTTCTTCTTCACATCATTTACTTTCTCCCTTTTCTTTCTTTCTTTCTTTTTTGCGTTTTTTTTTTTTTTTTTTACTTTTTTTTTTCTCTTTTCTTTTTTTTTTGGAACTGAAATCTTCTCAAATAATTCATCAACATTCTCCTCTAGTCTCAATGACTGTCAAGTACTTTCTAACTCCACTTTTCTTTCTTTTTTCATGCACTGAACGTTTGTTTCTCAAATATTGAGCAAAAATAATTATCCTCACTTATACTTGAAAGTAAAAACAAGGTTATGTATTTATGGAAGCAATGTCTGGATGTAATGTCATTTTTAATGTGAAATAGATGAAAGGGCTTTGTGGCTATGAAGGAATTTTGTGGATATGAAGGGATTTGTGATGGGAAGAGAATATGATAATATTAGCTTCAAATGATCAAATTTTTATTTGACATTTACCTTCATCGTTTCTCAAGTGTAAACCACCAACAATCCACAATCCGTGTAATGATGCCCAAATGGAAGTAGCAATATCAAACAAGGGCAATATAAGAAAACCACCAATCACTCAACTCTCATGATGAACAAATAAAATTACTTAACTTGAGAGAGCTCTAGTTGTATGTGTTGACTATCCATCTTACCACAAGGCTTAAATTCGTGCATAAAAATTTTTTTTTAGGAGGGAGGTCTTTACAGAATAACAAAGATATAACTCAAGACTCAAGATGTACTCAATTTTAATGCTCAACTATCACAAAAGAATTTATGCAAAACAAGTACATTTGAGTCACTCTCCCCCCAACTAAAATCAGACATTGTCCTCAATGACTCAAAGAGAAGAAAAATGAACAGTGAGTAATAGACACGACTCAAAATTAAATCAAGCTAAAGGAGAAGAGTGTACCTGAGAGGAGGCTTATGCACATAAGCAATTATTCAAGAATGAAAAACTAAAAAATGAAGAAAAGAATAAAACTGCAAAAAGAAAAGAAAATATATACATAATAATAAAGGTTAGTTCCAAGAAAATCAGCTGCTGGAAGCGGGGTCCAGCAGAGGTAGTTCATTAATATCAGCAGAAAAATTATCCAAAAATGGTTTCAGACGTTGTCCATTAACTTTAAAGACAGTACTAGTTTTTGGATCCAAGATTTCAACTGCTCCATAAGGGTAAACAGTTTGCACAATGTAAGGACCAATCCATTTAGTTCTCAACTTACCAGGAAACAGATGAAGTTTAGAGTCATATAACAATACTTTTTGAGAAGAGAAAAATGATTTTCTAAAAATTTTCTTATCATGAAAAACTTTCATTTTCTCTTTTGAAATTTTTGCATTCTCATATGCTTCCAAACGTAATTTATCTAACTCATTCAATTTCAGTTTCCTAAATTCACCAGCTTGATCTAAATCAAAGTTGAGTGTTTTGATTGCCCAATAAGCTTTATGTTCAATTTCAACCGGCAAATGACAAGATTTTCCAAATACAATTCTATAAGGAGACATTCCAAGAACAGTTTTAAAGGCAGTCCTATAGGCCCATAAAGCATCATCCAATTTTATAGCCCAATCTTTTTTATTTGGATTAACTGTTTTTTGTCAAAACGCCTTTAATTTCCCGGTTGGCTAGTTCAGTTTGACCATTAGTTTGAGGGTGATAGGGAGTGGAAATCTTATGCCTAATTCCATATTTCTTTAACAAAGTTTCAAAAGGTTTATTACAAAAATGTGTTCCTCCATCGCTAATTATGGTCTTAGGCATACCAAACCTAGAAAAAATATGTTCTTTCAAAAATTTGAGCACAACTTTATGGTCATTTGTTCGACATGGAATAGCCTCGACCCATTTTGACACATAATCAACAGCAACCAATATATATAAATATCCAAAAGAAGGGGGAAAAGGACCCATAAAATCTAATTCCCAACAATAAAAAATTTCAAGAACAAGGATTGGAGCTAATGTCATCATATTCCTATGGCTGATACTACCAAGTTTCTGACATACTTCACAATTTTTACAAAAGGTATGAGCATCCTTAAATAAACTAGGCCAATAAAAACCACATTGAAGTACCTTAGCAGCTGTTTTATGCGAAGAGAAATGGCCTCCGCAAGCATGAGAATGACAGAAAGTAAGAACTTGTTGTACCTCATCATCAGGAACACATCTTCGGATAATCTGATCAGCACAATATTTGAATAAATACGGATCATCGTAGAAGAAGTTCCTGGCAATAGCTTTCATCCTCATTTTGTCTTGCACACTCCAATTTGAAGGCATATTTGCCCAGTTTGTAATTGAACTAGGCCTTAAAGAGTTAAGCCATGACTTAGCCTTATCCTTTAGTGAAAAAGGGAAAAGCTTGAGTCGAATGACTTCCTCAGTGTAATTTCGTTCAAGAAAAGTAAAACAAACCCCTTCGAATTCCTGAATGTGGTGATAAGGACTCTCTGATGGCATCTCATGGAAGCGTGGTAGATGATCAATCATTCCCGGTTTGAAGTTGAAGACCGCTGCATTTGCAGGCATCACTATGCATGACGGAGTGCTTGTCATCGTTGGAAAAATATAATCTCTAAGACTTCGAACGACTGGCGCCTCATTTGGATCTGCATTATTTGCCATTACTACCTGCTGATTTTCAATAATTAAAAATTGGTTAGTGGATTCCGATCTTACTAATCGCTTAGTATTATCTCGGAACCAAACGGACATAAACAAAGAACAATATCAAAAATAGTAGTAGAGACGAGAATAAATAAATAAATAAATAAACAAATAATAATAAAATAAAAGAAATTCAGCAAAAATCAATTAACACCAAAATAATCCCCGGCAACGGCGCCAAAAACTTGACTCGATGTTAAATCTACCCTCCACGTATAAAGGGGTCAAGTTATAGCCTAGCAATAATCCAGGGTCATTCTTCCTAGGGATTTTATTGGTATCGTAGTATTTGCTAAATTCGAAACTTAAACTATGATTTCAATTGTTTTTAAATGAATAAAAAAAGAATATAATTAAACTGCAATGAAAAGGAAATTTGAGTTGAGTTATTCTTTCGCTATCAATTGGGCTTTTCAAATAAGATTAGTGTGAATTTCTTGAAATCGATAAGATATAAAAATATTAGTGAGAAAATTACTCAATTTATTCTACCGCATTTTGTCGAGCATGTTGTGTGCATATTCAATACATACCACATCAGTAACATTCATCCAAGTAAAATAATTTGAAAACTTAAAACAATTTGTAAGCGCTTATCAATAACAAGAATTCATTCATGACGAATTAAAGCATACCCATTTAAACTAAGAATAACTCCTCCCAAATATAACTTAGCCGAACATAATTAAACTAAACGAAATAAAATTCAACCAAAAAATTATCATTACTAAAAAACGAAGTTCAAATTTGAAAATGAAAATTCAATAACTAAAATTATATCTAAAAACAAACTAATATGAATAATCTACTTTATTCAACTAACAATTAAAACAACTAACAATCCAACAAAGCAAATTATAAACTTGAACAATTCAATTAAAACCAAAACCGATGCTGCTGCTTTTGTGTCGCTGGAGGTGTAGGTTGGGGATGGGAAATGGCTGCGTTCCAATTGGAGGATGGAGGTGAGGACAAGCTGCTGCTGGGAGTTCTGACCGGGGAAGAGTAGACACAGGCAGAGAGGGAGAAGACGCAGGCAGCCGGCAGAGAGGTTGATGAAGGAGATGGGGCTTCGACAGTTGTGATAGCTGGTGACTGTTGGCTGGTTGTGGGAGGTTAAAGAGAGAGCTGCGTGAGAGAGGGTGTAGGTTCGGAGAAGAAGGCTGCAGGTTTTTGGGGAAGAAGGCTTGCGGCTGGCGAGTGGTGGCTGAGGTTTGTGCGGTTGAAGGTTGAAGTTGGGAGAAGATAGGGCTAGCGGGTTGGTTGCAGAGAGTGGAGGAAGAAGGAGATGGGGTGATGGCGAAGGGAGAGGATGGCTCCTGCGGCTGGTGAGTGGAGAGGCTGAGTGGTTAGAGATAGAGAGAATGCGTGAGAGAGGGATGGGTTGCAGAGGGATGTGTAGGTTTTTTTTTTCAATTTGGGCTTTTTCGGGTCCATTAAACTAGGGATTTTTGAGATAAAATTGTCCAAAATGTACCTGCAATTAAATAAATGAAATTATTAACAAATAAAATCAATTTAGAGTTTAACAAATAAAATTGAATCTTTAATAAATTTTACTCTAAATGACAAAATTTATATCCCAAAATCGGATTTTTCATTTATTTACCTATCTAAAATACGTAAAATTGGACACTAATCACCCTTAAAGCACACTTAACTCATTTATCTTGAAAATATTTTCTTATCTATTCGGTGAGGAAACATTTTCCACCATGAATGAAAAACACATTTTCGTCACGTTTGTTCAATTTTTTGTTATTAATTTACTTATTTTTTTTCAGTAATTAAACATTACTATTTTTTATTAAAATAACTAATTTTTACTTTATTGTCATAGAAAATAATATAAATCAAACAATAAAATTAGAAAATTTTCCTACTTTTTCAACTAGAAAATTAATTCAATCAAACATTTCAATTGACATTTCCTAGGAAAACAATTTTCAGAGAAATAAATTCATAGAAAATATTTTCTTTCCAATCAAACACAACCTAAGCATAGAACTTGCAAAATTAAAGGTGAACTCCACTACCACCTAAATAGGTGGTAAAAACAACTAATAGTCTAATACTATATATCATTAATCATTCATCTAGGTGAGATTTTACGATCGACCGAACCTTCTTAAAGCTTCGGGTGTGGTAGAGTCACTCCCTCGCAGCCTTGCTAAAAGGCTGTAGGTAAAAGTTCATTTTTTTCATAGACAACATGTTCAACTGTAAATACTATTTTATTTTTAATAATAACGTGTTATTGTATTTATACTTAAAATTTTCCACCCTTGGATGAAAATCTTGGACTATCCTTGCTCTATGTCGAACTTGAGCACATACACTCGGCAACCCAGTCCAAGCTATGGATAGAGCTTTTGTTCTTGCTGTGTCTGTTAGTAATTGGCCCAGCAAATTCAGCCCAAACTAAGGAATTCATCTGGCCCAAATTGCATCACCTGCTGAACCTATTTAGAGCCCATGACCCGGAGCCCATATCACATTCCAGAATCACGCCTTATCTGATTCAACTAAATTCGTTACAGCTGTTGGATAAAACCACGTGGAGCGTCCCAGGCCATTAGATCCATATGCCCTTATATTCAGATGAAGAGTCCAGAGCACGATTCCAATCTATTCTGATCCATTATTCTCAGACTAGATATTTTTCTCTCTCTCTCCCTCTCTCTCTTTCTCTCTTGATTCAGGTGATTCTTCTCTCAAAACTCTCTAATTTTCTGAAGAAACTTTGTATAATCTTCTTCAATTTGTTGTTATCAATGAGATACTGTTTAGTGCTCTTAGTAGGCAGGTTTTTTGGGTTTATTGAGAGATTTTACGCAGTTTATCTGCGATTTGTAGTCTGAAGTATTATGTAAAAATCTTTGTGATCTGATAAAATTCTTTATGTATTTTTGTACAGACTTTTTTGGATTCAATAAAACGTGTGTTTTTGTTAGTTTTCTGTGTTTGAATCCTTTACAGTGGTATCAGAGCCTTAGGGTTTCTAATACTCGAAGGAAAAATTCTAATTTTTTGGAAATCTTGAAACTTTTTTCTAAAAATCAGTGGCATCAGAGCCTTAGGGTTTCTGATACTCGAAGGAAAAATTCTAATTTTTTGGGAATCTTGAAACTTTTTTCTAAAAATCAGTGGCATCAGAGCCTTAGAGTTTCTGATACTCGAAGGAAAAATTCTAATTTTTTGGGAATCTTGAAAGTTTTTTCTAAAAATCTGTAAATCTTTTTTTTGAAAAACCCTAGATCTGAAAAACCCAAGGTTGATTCTTGTGATACGTTTGAGTTTTTCGTAAGTTTTCTTTAGATCTGTAAATTTGAGTTAAGGATTTGTTGGTTTTCTTGCATACTGGAGTTTGGATCGGAAAGATCTGCAACCGAATCTACTTTTGTTGGAAAAATTCCTAAAAGGAATTGAAACGCTGAAAAATTTCGCATCAATCAGGTGAAATCCCTTAAATCTCTAGGGTTTCTTGAATTCTTCTCCTTTATCTTTCTATTTCCTCCGTTGGAGCCCTTTACTTTCCTTTATTCAGGATTCCTTTAGAGAATTCGGGAATCTGAGGGAGTTTTGGGCCGACCTAAGTAGGGTTGAGGAAAGAAAGATATTTCTTTCTTGTTCTTGACTGATTTCATTAATATTTGTGTTTCTGTATATTTTGTAGTTGTTATTATTGCATTGTGCTGTGACTACTTTGTGTAAATTTGATCTTTGTGATTCTTGAAACTCTACAGTTTACTGTAATATTTTTTGATTACCTATTATTTCTGATTTCTGAAATTTGTAATTCTTTTCCCCTTAATTTTTTTTTTTTTTTTAAAATGGCTACTGTAAATGTTGAGGTTGAGATTTGGAATGAGAAGGGGGACTTCAATTTATGGCGTCAGAAAATAAAAGCTTTGTTACTCTAACTAAAATGTGTTAAGGCTATAGATGAAACCTGGCTGAAACTTTAATTGAAGAAAGAATAACTGAATTAGATGAATTAGCTTGGACTACTTTGTTTCTTCATCTTTCGGACATTGTAATTAGGAAAGTAGGAGAAACTAAAACAGCTGCTAACCTTTGGGATAAACTAGAAGAAGTTTTTCTTACAGTTTTTCCTCCAAATAAATGTTTTTTATGGAAAGATGGAAGACACTAGGAAATGTTTTTATTGTGGTAAAATGGATCATCTTGTTAATAACTGCTTTAAGAAAATAAGGGATAATAAGAACAATAAACAAGAAATTGTGAATATTCAGAATAATAGTGGGGTTGTTTATGTTACCACTTCTTCAAAAATGAAAGATGAATAGATTCTTGACTCTGGCTGTACATTTCATATGTGCCCTTATAGGGACTTGTCTGTTAATTTCTCTGACTATGCATCTGGTTCTGTGAAATTGGGTAATGATGTATCCTGTGACATTAAAGGGGTTGAGAAAGTGGTATTAAAACTTTGTGATAATAATACCTTGACCTTAAATCATACTAGGTATGTTCCTGACCTAAGAAGAAACCTCATCTCCTTAGGAATTCTAGATGACGAAGGTTATGACATTAGAGTCAATAATGGATACACAAAAAATTTAAGAAATAATTTGTTAATTACTAGTACAGCCAAGTCTAATGGTATTTACATTCTTTCTGTACATCCCAATTCTTCTATTTCTCTTACTGTTGAAAATGCTAATAATGACTTGTCTGATCTTTAACATAAAAGACTAGGTCATGTAGGACAAAAATGTCTCAAATTGTTGGGAAAAATTGAGATATTTGGTAAAGACATTTTATTAAAACTATCATTCTGTGAAGAATGTACTTTGGGTAAACAAAATATTTCATCTTTTGGTAAATGAATGAATTAATCAAATGATATTCTTGAATACTTGCGTTCAGATTTATGGGGTCCTGCCCCTATTTGTACTGTTTCTGGATATAAATATTTTTTGCTTATTGTTGAGGATTATTCCAGAAAATCTTGGGTTCATTTGTTGAAATTCAAAGACCAAATTGTTTTTGTTTTCATAGATTGGATTACCTTGGTTGAAAATTTGAAAAATAAGAAAGTTAAAACTATCAGAACTGATAATGATTTAGAGTTCTGCAATTTTGAATTTGAGAATTTTTGTAAAAAACAAGGTATTCTTAAACATAGGACTGTTTCATACAGTCCACATTAAAATGGGGTTACTGAAAAGATGAACAGAACCTTGCTTGAAAGAACAAGGTGTATGTTAATCCAATCTAATTTACAAAAAAAAAAATTTGGGGGGAAGCAGTTAAAACTGCATCTTTTTTGATAAATAAATGTCCAAGTTCTGTGGACTATAACATTCCATACCAGATCCCTGAAACATGTTTTTATTGGTTATGGCGAAGGGGTAAAGGGCTACAAACTGTGGGTTAAAGAACAAAGAGGTTTTAAAGTTATTTTAAGCAGATTAATTGTTTTTAATGGAAAAATTTTTCCCTGCAAGTTTGAAAAACATGAAAATCCACTTTGTGAAAAGGATTTCTTAACAACTGAAGTGAGTTTTGATGATACTCACATTCAGCCTGAGCAACCAAAACATATTCCAGTTAATATCACTGCACCCACCACACCTGTTGTGCCTGTTGATATAAGTGATGATGAAACTGATTTAAATGATTACCAATTAGCTAGGGATAGAACTAGGAGGGATGTTAGACCTCCAGTTAGATTAGATGATTTTGAATATTACTTTGCCTCTACTTTGTATTCTACTTTAGAGTCTGAACCTTGCTCATTTGAAGAAGCAATGGAATCCAAAGATAGAAACTTATGGCTAGAAGCCATGAAAGAGGAAATGAGTTCATTAATAAAGAACCAGACCTGGACCCTAGTTGAAAAAATCTCCTAATAAAAAACTGATTGATTGTAAATGGATCTTTAAGTTAAAAGATGCAGATTCAGAAGGGGGTAAGCCTAGATATAAAGCTAGGTTAGTTGCTAAAGGGTTTTCTAAAAAAGAAGGCATAGATAACACTTAAATATTTTCCCCTGTTGTGAAATTTACTTCAATTAGAATATTATTTGCATTAGTTGCACAAAATGATTTAGAATTAGAGCAGATGGATGTTAAAATTGCTTTTTTATATTGCTTGCTTGATTAAACTATTTACATGACTCAACCTAAAGGCTTTGAAAAGAAAAATAAAACTGATCTAGTGTGCCTACTTCAGAAATCTATATATGGACTGAAGCAATCACCTAGACAGTGGTACAAAAGATTTGATACATATATTCAAAGTTTAAAATTTCAGAAAAGTCAGTATGATCCATGCTTTTACTTTAAAATTGGTAAATCTGACTCTGTATACTTGCTTTTGTATGTTGATGACATGTTGATTGCTGGTAAGAGTCTGCATGACATTTCCTGTCTTAAAGAAAATATGAAAAATGAATTTGAAATGAAAAACCTAGGACCAGCTAGAAAATTTTTTGGAATTGACATTTTTAGAAATAAATCTGCTGGAAATCTCTTTCTGAATCAAAAAGGTTTTATTGAAAAAGTTTTATCTGTTTGATTCAAAACTTGTTTCACTTCCTTTACCTGATCATTTCAAATTATCAAGTGAACAATGTCCTAAATCTGCTGAAGAGGTTCATAGGATGCACAATGTGCCCTACTCCAATGCAGTAGGCTCTATTATATACCTCATGTCTCAACCAGACCTGATATTGCCTTCTCTGTTAGTGTCTTAAGCAGATTTATGAGCAACCCAGGTGTCACCACACTGGGAAGCTTTGAAATCATTATTAAAATATCTTAAAGGAACTTTAAATTTAAGTTTAATGTATTCTAAGTCTCCGAATGGTTTTAAACTTAAAGGCTTTGTAGATTCTAACTTTGCTGGTAATATAAATAACAGAAAATCTAGTCCAGCTTACTTTTTTACTCTAAATGACTCTTGCATCAGCTAGAAAGCACAACTACAAAAGTTAGTTGCTTTTTCCTCAACTGAGGCAGAATACATTGCAGCAACTGATGCAGTAAAAAAATGCTTGTGGCTGAGGGGCTCCTTAGTGAAATTGATTGCTTGAATGAATCTGAGGTTGAAATCTGCACTGATAGTCAAAATGCCTTATATCTCATAAAAAATATTGTTTTTTATAATAGATCTAAACATATTGATGTAAAATTTCACTTTATTAGAGATATTACTGAAAAAGGATATGTAAAACTTGTAAAAATTCCTACTCAGCTTAATCCACCAGATACTGGAACTAAAGTAATTCCTATAGCTAAATTTAAAGATGCTCTTAGACTGCTTAACATTGTTGAATTTGATAGTACTGCTTCTTAGTGCCTTTGCAGGAAATTAAATGAGGAGGCTAATTGCACCAATTAAGGGGAAGATCTGTTAGTAATTGGTCCAGCAAATCCAGTCCAAACTAAGGAATTCATCTGGCCCAAATTGCATCACCTGCTGAACCTATTCAGAGCTCATGAACCGGAGCCCATCTCGCATTCCAGAATCACGCCTTATCTGATTCAATTGAATTCGTTACAGCCGTTGGATCAAACCATGTGGAATGTCCCAGGCCGTTAGATCCATATGCCCTTATATTCAGATGAAGAGTCCAGAAGACGATTCCAATCCATTCCGATCCATTTTTCTCAGACTAGATATTTTTCTCTCTCTTCTGCTCTCTCTCACGCCATTTTGATTCAGGCGATTCTTCTCTCAAAACTCTCTGATTTTATGAGGAAACTTTGCATAATCTTCTTCAATTTGTTGTTATTAGTGAGACACTGTTTAGTGCTCTTAGTAGGCATGTTTTGTTTGGGTTTATTGAGAGATTTTACGTAGTTTGTTTGCGATTTGTAGCCCGAAATATTTTGTAAAAATCTTTGTGATTTGATACAAATTCTTTCTGTATTTTTGTAAAGATTTTTGTGGATTCAATAAAACGTGTATTTTTGTTAGTTTTCTGGGTTTGAATCATTTCCAGTGTCAAAAGTAAAAGATGAGCTATAAATGAGTATTTTTTATTTTATTTTTTTAATGCTAATCATTCATGTTGCTTAGGGCTTGGAAGATTTTTTGCTAGCCTTTTTGTCGATCGATGGACTAATCCTAAACGCCATTTAGATTCTAAATACAAGGCTATAATGTCATATCGCCATCGCCAAGATAAAATACGAAACACCAATAAATAAAAATATATATATATATATTGAAATTAAAAGATAGCGAACCTAATAGAGTTACATCAACCACCATTTTAAAATTCCTTAATGGTGACCAAAATAAGAAGAATAAGCCACTGTTTGGTAGAAATATTTAAAATTAGATTTTTAGTAAAATATTTTGATAAAAGTTGATGAAGTGTATGGTTGAAAAGTTGTCGGACTTATGAAATGTGTTATTAAAATTAATTATTGATTCCGACTTAGATTTTAATCAATTTTTTAGAGTTACCAAACAGGTAGTAATGCTATACTTGTACATAAGGAGTTACAAAAAAGTTTTACAAATAGATGATGTATCAAGAAGAGGGTGGAGAATTTTTTTGTGGAGAATTTTTTTCTTTCTTTTTTACTATTTGATTGAAGAAATTATGATTCAATCATATATCAATGTATCATGTGTACGTAAATTAACCAATATGTTAATAATGATGTATATGTAGCACAACCGGAATAAGATCATTCATTCATCTCCAAATCCCTTATTATTCATATCATTTCCTATTTATTATATATGTCCAACTTGCAAAGATTTAGAGTCATGAACTCACTCAAGGGCACTTGAAGTAATTAAAGAAATGAACATTTCATGCCTAGAGTTTAGATCCATGAACACTAAATGTGCATCTAATTCTCAATTAAAAATCCCAGTTCGCCAATCTAATGTCATCCCACAACAAGAACATTCACTCATGCATTTTGCACCTATATATCAACACAAATTAAAACTGAATTTCCTGTTCAATATATTTGTGGACTGTATAAATTTGCAAATCCCATAAACATAAAGGAGACTCCTTTGAAAATGGTGTACAGCACTCTCTCTTTATCAAATAAAGATTTAGTTAAGGAAAAACCAGTTTTCCTCTCCTCCTCTAGTAACCCTACCCCAATTGAAACCATTTTTTTTATCAAACATTGATCAAGCAGTAACTTTTCCTGTTGAAACAGTCTTTTTCTTTGAGGTTTCTCCAGATAAGACCTCTTCTTCAACACTAAACATTGCTGAAATAGTCAAAAAAGCAGTGGAAGAAGTGCTTTTAGTTCCATACTATTTTATGGCTGGTAGGCTTAAGCTTAATGATACAACTAAGAGACTGGAGCTTTTATGTAATAATGCTGGAGTTATGTTTGTGAGTGCAACATCAAGACTAATATTGAAAGATCTTGGAAATCTTTCCCTACCGAATCCAACTTTTAATCGTTTAATTCATCGCCCGGGGTTGTACAATAGTCTTGATGAAACTGCAATTTTTATTATCCAGGCAATTCCCATTTTAACTCTTCAATGCTGATGACTATCATGAGTATATTAAAAACCTTGATATATGATTTTTGGGTCATTTTACAGGTAACCAGATTTGAATGTGGGGGATTTTCACTGGGGTTTATGACAAATCATGCCATTCTTGATGGGAAATCAGCCAGTGAAATGTTTCATAATCTTGCTTCTATATGCAGAGGGAAAGGTCTAATATCCAATGTTGTTAACAATGATAGAACAATTCTTAGATCAAGAACTCCACCTCAGATCGATTATCCTCATAATGAGTACATAAAACTCTTGAAAACTTCGTATCCTGCCTCGTCTTTCACCTCACTAAGTCGAACATCTCCATCTCCTCTGATCTTCTCAGAAACTTGTGTTCACAAACTCTTCACCTTCACTTCAGAAATGCTCATTTCTCTCAAAGAGAAGGCCACGATTAAGTCTTCTACATTTGAAGTAATTGTTGCTCACCTTTGGAGGACAAGGACAAAGGCAGTTTTTGAGAAAAAACAATCCAAATATTCTACTGTCCTTTTTGCAGTGGACATCAGGTCTAAAATTTCTCCACCTTTACCAGAAGGGTTTGCTGGAAATGCTGTAATCACAGCCTTTGCCACTGCAAAAGCGCAGGATTTAATCAAGAAACCAGTTTCTTTCGGGGTTAAGAAGGTTAAGAAAGCAAGGGAGAGAGTGACAGATGATTATGTAAAATCAGTAATAGACTGGTTGGAGGTTTACAAAGGAATTCCAGCAACTTGTAATGGGAATTTTTATGTTTCAGCTTGGTGGAAACTTCCATTTGGAGAACTTGATTTTGGCTTTGGGAAGCCTATTCATGGTGGTCCAATTGTTAGTGGGAATAATGAGTTTGTCCTTCTTCTCTCCAATGCGAAGAACTGTGAGACAAATGGGGGGATTGATGTGTGGATGGGGCTTGAAAAACAGAAAATGGAAAGGTTTATGTCTTATGTTTTTGAAATATGAGATAATTAAAGACAAGATATATTGTCACTGCACTTTTTAACATGTGCATGCTCTTCTAATTGATTAAAAGTCCCAACCTTTACTAACATTTTTTCATTGCATTCTTATTCTTGTGTATATTATTATTATTATTATTATTATTATTATTATTATTATTATTATTATTATTATTATTATTGCATCTAGTTTCGTTTGTACCGACTGAAAGATTGTAGATGCCAATACGTGTCAATTCGGGTGATTCGGACTCTTCAACATGAGTCTTGTAACGGTTCGCAAGAAAAAATCCCGACCGCTGCAGGTTAACGGACTGGTCCGAGTCGGCCCACTACAACTCATGTCCGCCCAGACCTTTATAGGCTAGCCAGTATGAATAAAAATATATAATTTTTCATATTTATTGCAAAAAATAATTTTTATTTAAATTGCTATATACGAAATGAACAAAATGATAAATTTATAATTATACCAAAAAATGTTTACATAGAATTCAAATTTATATTTTATGTTACATGAATTACTTCTAACTTTGCAAAGTTAAATACAACATAAACAAATAATATCTAAATGTATTTCTAATTACTATTATCAAATATTTATAACTTAAGTACATCCCAACTATGTTCGTACAAATTTTACTATAATTTATAATTTAAGTACATTGTTTTAAAAAGCACACTTGGGCATACGCCTAGGTGAACTTAGACGCGAAACTCGTCCTTCACACTTCGTCAAGCTTCACGCTTAGCTCGCTCATTATTGAGCTTTTTCGCGCCTAGACACACTTAAACATAATGCTAGGCCTTGTCGCTTCGTCAAACTTTACGATTTTTAAAACGCTACATTCCAACAAGGTTGACACCTACTTAACTATAACTTATTTGTTCAAATTTTATATTTTGTTTGCCAATCAATCTTCAGCAGCTGGAAGATTTTTGAAGTCTCACTAGTACAAAATCGCGCATAAAAAATGGGGAATACGCGTCGTTTTATGTAACAACCGACGACAATTGAAAACGCGGTGGCAATTTTGTAAATAAGTTTTAAGTAAAGGCGTCGGTTCAAGAGGAACCGACTCCCAAAACCCGGGTTTGGGCGTCGGTTCCTCTTGAACCGACGCCCAAACCCGGGCGGTTCCTCGTGAACCGACGCCCTTTTCATTTGTATAATCCGCGTAACTCACTTCACACACGAAACTCTCTCCACTCTCTCCACACCCAAACTCTCTCCATGCCCAAGCTACCACCGCCCGCCGCCGCCACCGCCTGTCGCCGCCGCCGCCGCAAGGTGACCTTAAATCTCTTCCCCTACTTAGTTTTTGTATAAATGTGTGTGTGTGTATATATATATATATATATATATATATATATATATATATATATATATATATATCTACGTGTTTATATAATGTTTGTGTATATATATGTATGTATATATATATGTATGTGTGTATGTGCGTGTATGTATATCTTTGTGTGTGTGTATATATATATAATTGATTTATTATTTATCAAGTTAATTGGTTTGTTTGAATATATATTATTGATTTGAAGTTAGTAGATTGATATACAATAATATTTGATTTATTGGAGTTAAGTTATGCAATCTTAGTTTGATTTTTAAAAGTTGAGAATTGATTTTGGATTAATGTTTGAGTACTAGATGATGTTGAAGTTTGATTGGTATTCCTGCAGCGGCCTGGGTCACTGCAGGTGTGAAAAAAAAAAAAAAAACTTTAGGCGTCAGTTCTAAAGTTTGAACCGACGCCTAAAGTAATTTTTTTTTTCAACTTTAAGCTTCGGTTATTAAAAAACGACGCATAAAGTCGAACTTTAGGCGTCGGTTCTAAAGTTTGAACCGACGCCTAAAGGTAATTTTTTTTTTTTTTTTTAACTTTAAGCGTCGGTTATTAAAAAACCAACGCATAAAGTCGAACTTTAGGCGTCGATTTACAACCGACGCCTAAAGTCAAAACTTTAGGCGTCTGCATCATAGGCGTCGTCCCTACAACCGACTCCTATGCCCTTTTACAACCGACGCCTTTTCCACTTTCTGTACTAGTATCTTCAACAGCATCATCCCTACTTTTATCTTGCATTTTTCGATCTGCAAATATCCAATCTTTTACGCATATGAGAGCTTCCAAAATATCTTCTTTAAGTCTTGATCTTCTTTCGTTCAATACCCTATTACTTGCACTAAAAAGTAGACTAGGGTGCCACTATTAAGAAGCGTACTGTTAGTAGATCTTGTGCTATTTTTAAATTAAATAGATGTTTATCTTTGAGTCTCCGTAGCATGTCGGTGTCTTGAGCATATCTCCAAGCACAAGCCTTTTTGCAGATATTACATATGTTGTACCATCCTTTTCATTTACTGTAAGAATTTGTCACACCTCTAGTATTTGTTTTTTCCTTGAATTTTGAGATAATACAACTTATACAGCATTATCATCTTCTAAATCTATTGTGGAACAACTATCATTGAAAATTGAATTTTGAGAAGAAAAATCGTGAGAATCCGTAATAGAGTAGTATTAAGCAGTTACGTGAGAAGAAAGAAAGATGATAGAGAATTAGAGATCAAAATAGTATATCGAAAATGGGATAAATATTACTAATGACTCGAATTTATAGACCAAACATTTTTTTACCGTTAAAAATATAAAAATAAATAAATAAGAAAACAGGGCTAAACTTCTCTTTGTAAAGCATGCATGCTACGCCTACCATGCATGCATAGTTGCAGCATGCTTGCAGCTTCTTTATAGAGGGCCATTGATTCAACAGCTCTTATTTTTTTAATATTTTTTTTCATGACTGGAGGTTTCACTGAAACCCATGAAGGTGTGACCCGCAAAATTCACTGTTCACACCATTTTGATCCGTGAACCGTCTGCTCGGATTAAGGGTTGGCCCATAGTCTTGGGTTGATTCGGGCCTTTTTCACGAGTCTGATAGACTCGCCTGTCTTGACACATCTATATATAGCATCAAAGGTTTAGACACCCTCATAAGCATATTGTAATATGTGCTTGCCTCTATGGATTAGTATATTAAATTATGATCCTTGTTAGTTTGGCAGGGATGGATCCAGGACAAAATTTCTGCTATAACGGTTGATCGTTGACCATAGACTGTTGATTGATGACCGTTAACGGTCTTAATAGCAAGATTGTTCATTATTATTTAATTAAATAAAATTAAAAATTAATGAAACAGTATAAAAATACATTAAAACATTGTAACGAAATATATGAAAATGTAATCCAATAGAAACCAAAATAAGAGACAAAATACATGATATGACATCAATTCAAAACCTATAAATCAATAATCACAATTCATAAACCAAATCAAATATTCACCAAATATCAATAATCACAATTCATAGTTCAAAAATTTGTCTATGGCATTTGAACTTTGAGTGGGCAGTGGCCCTTCGAAGTTAGAAATTGAGAATCGATCAAAAATTGAGAAATCAAGATTCAATATTATTGATTAGAACTTAGAAATTACGAAATATAAAAATTTTAAAAAAAATTACAAATCACAAATTACAAAGAGTTGCTTCCTACTGGCTATAGGAGGGCAGACGTGATCACGCAAGAGAAGAGGCGCAGCGTTGCTAAAGGCACGACTGGAGACCAGAGCAAGATGAGCGGTCGTCGAACAATATCACAAGGAGCAGGGCTGCACTGCGGGAAGGATATCGTCAAGGGCTTGAACTCTTATGGGTTGGGGATCTGGGTATAATTGAAATGGAATGGAACAATGGGAGGTGGGTATTTCGGCTTGGGGGTTATTAGTTAGGGGTGTTTGTAAAAATACCCAACTTTTGATATCATAATTGAAATTTACTTCATTTTAAAGAATCATTGAAAAATACTTCAATTTTTTTTTGTTGGAAAAATAATGTTTTTTTTTATACTTTCAATTTTTTTTGTATCATAACATGAAACTTTTTCAAAATAATATGATCCTTAGGGCGGAATCTTAGTATCACACCATGATACTTTTCATAATATTTATGAAACTTTGTCAAAATAAACAGTGAGAAGCAGAAGAAATCTGGAAATCGGTGAAGGCAGAAAAGTCGAGAACCGTGTCTGGGACACAAAGGCAGAAGGGGAAGCAGTGGCCAAGAAGTGTTGAAGAAGAAGAAATCTGGAAATCAGTGAAGGCAGAAAAGTCGAATCGAGAACCATGTTTGGGAAACAAAGGCAGAAGGGGAAGCAGTGGCCAAGAAGTGTTGAAGAACCGATGCAAAAGCTGAAAATATGAAAAACTGTCGAAGAAGACAAAGGCAAGGAAGAAAGGATAGAACCGACCGAAGCAAGTGAAGAAGAAAGGAAAAGTTTCTGACATTTATTCAACGTCCGATCTCTGGCCGACCAATCGACGATCTGAAGGCACCATCAGCACCGCAGCATCCAGAGGAACATTTGATCGGAGTTTGGGCAGAAAACCGACGGCAAAAATTCTTGCTGCTTCAGAGTTGAAAGTCAGTGAAGTCGGGGAAGAAGAATTAACATTTTTTTTTAAATTTTTTTCTTCAGATCATGATTTGTGCAATTTGTCCTAAAAAGATAGTATAGGGTGCAATTAGCACTATTAGTTATTAGGCTAAGTCCATAGTCGAGTCAACAACAACACTAATAATAATAATAATAATAATAATAATAATAATAATAATAATAATTGAAAATTGGGCCACGGTCGGCGGTCCACCACCGGCCAACTAGCGAGACATCGCACGGAGGATCATTCAGTGCAATTTGGTAAATTGATCGTGACATACCGTTTGGTCCATGGAGATTTTTTGGTTTTTGTGATTTTTTATGGATGTGTGGTTTAGATTGGTTTGAAAAGTAAAAAATTGTGGGCTTGACTAAGGATGGATGATTGAGATTGAGTTTGAAAATTTTTGGGTAAAAATTCTTGATAGAGCAAACAAGCTCTTAATTGGCTTAGTTTCATTTAGATTTAAATTATTTTTTAATTTAGCATTATTCACCTATTCATCTCATTCTAGGCTTTAGTTGGATGTTGTGTTTTTTTTTTTTTTTTTGGATACATTAGTTGGAAGTTGTGTTAGATTTAAATTATTTTTGGGGAATATCCACAAATAGATTCAATAACCATAAACTTTTGTCAAATAGACTTTGAAATTATAACCTTTTAAAAATAGACTTCAACCATTCAAACCTCCTAAAATACCCCCATACATAGAATTTACAATATAAGTCCTTTAAAGTATAGAAAAATTCATTTAAGTCCTTAGATAATTTTGTTTATATGGTTTTAATAGATTTTTGTTCGCTCATAGTAGCACCTCTTCAACTGGTATCAGAGTCATACGGCAGATCTAAAAGATAAATATTATATGACAAAAAATAAAAATAAATATATAATATATACATCAAGATTTATAATTATACATACATTAATACAACCCGATAACTATAAAATAGAAATCTTGAACACTTTAAAAGATTTAGATAAAGATACAAGAAGAAAAATATATGATCTAATAAATTTCGATATAATAAAAGAAGATTTTATCATAAACGAAATATTAGATTTAATCCACAAAGATATAGTAGAAGAATTATACAAAGATTATAGAAATTGATTATCATAGAGGAGAACCCTTGTTAATCAAATATCTGGATATAAAAATAAATGAAAATTTTGATTCAATAATAGAATAAAGAGGAAATCTATTAGATCAAATGATAGAAGAAAGAAATATAAAAAGAAAATGATTTCTAAGACTAAAATCATTAGAAAGTAAAAGAAAATACTTTAATACAGTTCTAAAACAATTACCTAATATACTTGTGATCATAAATAACAAAGAAAAAAATCAATATGGAAAAATATGATATAACTGGAGAAATAAAATATTACATAAAAAGTTATAGAGCACAACAAAGAAAAACGATGTTAAGATCAATTAAAAAATTCTGTGAATATAATATAATGATATGTAAAGAAGTAGAATATGATACGGAATTAAGATTAGAAGTTGAGCATATCGGAGGAAGAATTTAATGACAGAATTTCCAGAAATAAAATTTGAAAAACAAATAATAGAAAATATTAATCTACCAGTAGGATCTTACCAAATAAAAGGAGCACCTAACCCAGCTCCAATAGGAACTTCCAAACAAGAATTACCAGATCCAGATGAAAGTTATGCACCCTTATATAGTTAACCACACAGACAATATTATGATAGAATCAGAAATAGACAACCACCTAGAGGAAATAAATATAAAGATAGATTTGACCCAAATAATAATTATGATAAACCTATTAATCATGGAGGAACAAAATTAGATCTGGATTGCAAAATAGATACTAAAAAAGCCTTATTAACTTGGGCAGATTCTATGATACTATTCTTTTTATACAATAAAGATGATACATGAGAAAATACTGACAGAATGATAAATTTTTTAGTAGCATCTTTTGAAGGACATGTTAGAAATTGGTGGGAAGAAATAAGTAGTGATACAAAAGCATTAATAAGAAGAAATGTACAGACATAACTAATAAAATCAGATAGAAAGGGAATAGAAAAATTAGTAGATTATATTGCGGATGAATTTTTAGAAGAAAATTGGATAAGTAATTCTGAAGTAGAATCAATAAGAGAAAAAGATAATGCAAGAGTAAGATTAAGAGATTTAACAATATGTGATATGTGTAAAATTAAAGAATATACTTGTGAATTTAAAGAATACTATTATGTCAAATTCTATAGTAATGAAAACCAAGAAATATATAGAGATATGTATTACAATAAATTACCAGGTTCATGGGAAATATACTTTAAAATAGAATTTGAAAAATTTATTAGAAATAATCCTGGAACACCTAGAACATTAGGATCAAGGATAAAATTCCTATTTGAAAGATTAGCATATATATGTCAACAAAGACAGTTATTAAAGAAATCAGGAAAATTAACTAGAATATGTTGTAAAGATATGGACAAACCTACATAATGGGGATGTAACCCTGAAAGAAGAAAAAATAATAAAAGAAAATATAAAAATAGAAAGTTTAAAAAATTCAGGAACTTCAGGAAAAGATATATAAAACTTAAGAGAAGATATTACAAAAGAAGATATAATTCAAATAAAAAACAGAAAAATAAGACTTATAAGAAAGCTAAAAGTCAATGCAAATGTTGGAATTGTGGAGAAATGAGACATATAAGCCCTGACTGTAACAAAAAGAAACTTAAAATATTACAAAAAGAATATCTAGAAATAGAAAGTGAACTAAGTGAAATATCAGATATTGAAGAATACTATGATCAAGAAGTCTATATAAGTGAAACAGATTCAGAAAGTAATGAATCAGAATCAGAATAAAGAAATATAAGAAATAGAAAAAAATAAGAACATAGATAAACAAGAATATGAAGGAATAGAAGGTTATGAATTAAATGTAACTTTTGATAATAATAAGTTCAGGAAAATACAGAAATTATATTTAGATTTGAAAGTAGGAAAATGAGAAATATTAGATAGAATATGGAAAAGAGAAAAAGTAGCAATAAATGAATACCATAAAATTGAAAGGGCAATAGATGTTAGAATTACCCAAGGAACACACAAATTAAACCTTTTAACAAAAATCACGGTTACATAATTATTAACAAAAATCAATAGAAAACAAAGTGAAAAGATCCAATATGTTTATTTAGCAGGTATCCAAATAATGTTTAAATCCTTGTTTAGAGAATGATTAGATTCACCTTTAACTGTAAGTTTACATGATGGGAGAATAATAAATTTAAAAGACAGTCATTTAGGAACAGTAGAAGGAAATCTAGCATATAAGAAACTAATATTTACGTGTTATCCAAAATATTGTATATCGTTAAAAGATAGAAACTTTAATGAAGTTTTAGGACTACATTTCAAATTACATAAGGATGACATAATGGAACCAGAAGATAAAATTGTGACTATAGAATACAAAGCATTATACACATTTACTAATTCTAATTATGGAAATATTTATTCTAAAAAAATCATATATTGAAATTCATAAAGAATACAAAGATTTTGGTAAAGCTTTGGAACCAGATAAAACAATAAGTTTAGTTCCAAGAAATTATGAACTTACTATAACAAAAAATAAATCAGAAATTATAGAGTTAAGAGAAGAAGAATACCCTAATAATAACAAAACATTTGAAGATGACAGATTAATTAGGAGATCAGCAAGTTTACCTAATAGAAAACAATTAGGAGAAACTAGTAATACAAGGGAAATAAAACTTAATAGAAATGTTGGAAATATGAAAATCGAAGGTGAATATTTCAATGGAATAGAACATATAAAAGGATCTAATATATTAATTGATACGGGAGCTAGTGAATGTCATATAGCTTCAAATAGAAATAAATGACTAATATCTCATAGAACTGATCCATATAGATATATAAATTTTGATGGACAAGTACATATGACTGAACTTGAAGTAAAAGTACCAATAAAAATAGGAGGAATAAATCTCTTAGTAACATGTCATGTAGATAATAGCATGGTAAATCCTCATGTATTATTAGGAATGAGCTTTCTAGATGGACTAGAAGATTATAGTATAAAACGTGAAGGATTATATATAACTCATAATGGTCAAACTATACTATGCAGAAAAGCTGAATAAATGAATTAATGAATAACCAAATAAGTTTTTCATTAGTTGTTTATATTCAAGTTACTATTGTTGAAACAAATATAACAACATGTGCATTAATAGACACAGGAAGTGATATAACAATATTTAAGAATTTCTTAATAAAATCATGGAATACTGATGGGAGAATAAAAATAACAGGAGTTACAGGAGAAAGTACCCAAATAATTAATAGTGCTGATAAAACCGAAATAATACTAGGAAGTAAACAAATAGTTGTAAACAAGATATATAGTTATAAAAAATTAGAATGTGATATATTATTAGGAAATGACTTTATACAACAATTTCAATATTATAAACAAAATAATTATATGATAATGATACAAACACCTTGTGGACATTTACTAAAAATACCAAGAGAATTTAGACCTTACAGAGTTCAGCCAACACAGCGTGGTGATAAATGGGAGAAAAAACCAATTACACAAAATGAAATAAAAAATAAAAGAATAATGTATAAAAAAGTCTTAAAAACAAACCTACAAACAAACATGGAAAAAAAAAATCATTGATCAACTAGAAAAAATTTGTGGAAAGAATCCATTATTATTTTGGAAACCATATAATCCAAAAGCTAAAATAGAATTAACAGAAAATGTTATTATAAGAGTTAGACCAATGATGTATATCATACAAGATACACAAGAATTTAAAACTCAAATAAAAGAATTACTCAACCAAAAATTAATCAGGCCTAGTAATGGACCCCACAGTAGTCCAGCTTTCATGGTCATGAAACATTCTGAACAAAAAAGAGGAAAAGCTAGAATGGTAATAAATTATAAAGAATTAAACAAATATACTAAATTTGATGGATACTATTTACCAAATAAAGATGTGCTAATAAATCTTGCAAAAGGAAAACAATATTATTCTAAATTCGATTGCAAGTCAGGATTTTGATAAGTAAAAATGGAAGAAGATAGTATTCAATATACAGCATTCAGCACACCTCAAGGTAAGTATGAATGGATGGTTATGCCATTTGGTTTAAAAAATGCACCACAAATATATCAAAGAAGAATGGATAACATATTTAGAAAATTTAATGAATTTTTAATTGTCTATGTTGATGATATATTAATATGTTCTAACAATAGAGAAGACCATAGAAACCATTTAATGAAATTCATAAATAAATGCAAAAAAGAAGGAATTGTTCTTTCAAAAAATAAAGCTATAATAGAAAAACAAGAAATTGATTTTCTTGGATTATCAATAGATAAAAGAGGAATAAAATTACAAACCCATATATCTAAAAAGATAAAAAGTTTTCCAGATAAATTAGAATCAAAAGAAAAAATACAAGATTTTTTAGGATGTTTAAATTATGCAGAAGGATTTATTGAAAATCTATCAAAAAAGAGATATAAAATTCAAATTTTACTCAGAAAGACAAATACCAAATGATGGAGTGATGAACAAACAGAAATTGTCAAATCACTAAAAGAAGAATGTAAAAATTTGCCAAAATTAAGATTACCGATGAAAAAGATAATCTGATAGTTAATACTGATGCCTCGGATAAGTATTGGGCAGCAATATTAAAAACAGATCTTAATGAAATTTGTAGATACTCAAGTGGAACGTTTAACCAAGGAGAAATAAACTATACTACTCATGAGAAAGAATTGTTAGCAATCATCAGAGGAATAAAGAAGTTTTCATTGTTTTTATTATCTAAAAAATTCATTGTTGAAACTGATAATTCTCAAGTTGCAGGTTTAGTAAAAAACAAATTACCACCAGAACCTCAATTTAGAAGGCTCCATAGATGGCAAGACTATTTGGCATTTTATAATTTTGATATAGTTCATATTAAAGGTGTCAATAATTATCTTGTGGACTTTTTAAGCAGAAATATTGAATTTGCAGATGTATAATATCAAACAATCTTTGATAGACACCAAAAAGCGAATGAACTTCCTTATGGAGGAAGCTGAAGATATAAAGTTTGAAATTGAACAACTTGCAGAAACTTTCCAAGGAAGTTTCAAACAATTAATGGAAATATCAACATTTCATCACAATTATACTAAAGAATTGAGCGATAACATAATTGAGATTGAATCTCACTTTGAATCGTTGATTACCAAACATGTTATATCAAAAATACAAATAGGTACATCTTCTGGAAGCAGTGGTGGACCAATGATCAAAAGAGATGAACCAAGTCCCAAAAAAGTTGTTATAAATGAAGACAGTCCTCAAAAAATCACAATCAATGCCAAAGATGAACATACAAGGGTAGTCAGAATTCGTGCTGAAGAGGAAGATGATTCCCCTTTTTTACCAAAAGAAAACGAATATAAAACTACTGTTGAAGTTATATATGAACTTCAGGAATGTGATTGTTATTACATTTCATTTGGAGACCATGTATACCCACGATTGATCTTTATCCAGGGAGGAGATCCCGTCATGACAAAAATGGCAGCTGATTATGAATTTTTGGATCTTATCTATCCAGGAAAAAATCTGAAAGAAATCGAAAAATTTGATGATTTACTAAAAAGAGAAATTTCAAAATTTGCCCAAGGAAATTTTATTCAATCAGTCCTGAAATTGATGGAAGGATATATTATCCTCCTGGGCATATTATCACGATTGGGTATGTTGCTCGAAATTTTCAAATTGAAGTTGGAAAAAATACCAAGCCAGTACCAAACATTACAAGATCATGGTTTAGATCCTGAAGGGTATTGGGAATTAAAGTTCTCTACAACATTGCCAAAAACCTGTATGAGAAAAAATCCAAATGCATATGCCAGTACAATGGATGGACCCTACTCACTAATGGAGGAAAAGAAAAATCAACAATCTTGCAAGAATACATCAATAAATTTGACACTCATCAAATCCATGGAAGCTTTGCCACTTTGCAAGAGGCGTGCATAGCCAGAAACTGCCCCACATGCCAAAGGAATTGATGGACAGGTGGAAGCCACTTGATGGATGTAACACCCCGAGTTCCATGAAACCCGGAATGCTACTTCGTCTCTCTTTTGAATATATATTTAACAAATATTTGTGAAAATAAATGAATTTTAAGAAAATCCAAACATCACATTTATTTGAAAAACTTCAATGGAACTCACATTTAAATAAATTCACTTGAAAAACATTCCATAAAATTCCCAAAACTAAGATAAATAAACAAATTCCAAAAATCTCAACTTTAAAAATAATCTAAAAATAAATGTTTGCCATCATTGCCCATCACTGGCCACCACTTCCGATCTCTGCAAATGTTGTTAAAAACGGAGTGAGCATTTCAAAAGAAATACTCAGTAGACTCATCTCCAATAATTAATTTACAAGATAATTGAACATGTAATCATGCAAATAATACAATGACATTCTCTTCTTAATCATATGCATCACATAGTGAATGCAAAATGAACATACTCTTCTCTTATGCGCTAACGCATATAAGTTATGACATGCATAACAAAATTTCTCTTGATCTCATAAGAGATCATCTTGTCTTATTTCATAAGAGATACTCTTGTCTTATGCAATTAAGCATATAATCACGTAAATCCACATAACACATGCAATTATAATATAAATAAATTAGTAGGGGCGAGTCTACCTTAAACTTAACGAGTGTGGTTGAGCGGGAATGACTTCAATCTTTCAAATCTCCTTACGCCTCGTCTAGCCCATAAGTTAAATTAGTCTTTTGAAATTTATAGTTTAAAAATGATAATTTACAATTTGGGGACTGAAATTGATGATTTGAAAGTTGAGGGACTAAAATGAATATTTTTGAAAGGTGAGGGACTAAAATGAATACTTTTGAAAGTTGAGGGATTAAAATGAATACTTTGAAAGTTGAGGGACTAAAATGAATACTTTGAAAGTTGAGGGACCAAAATGAATACTTTGAAAGTTGAGGGACTAAAATGTATACTTTTGAAAGTTGAGGGACTAAAATGTATACTTTTGAAAGTTGAGGGACTAAAATGTAAATTTTTAAAAGTTGAGTTGAAACTCAAAACGAATATTAAACTATAGGGCTGAAATAATAGATTTTTTTAAAAATACTCACAAGAAAAAATATTTCTCTCTATTTTTCTCTCTACTCACAAATTTCTCTCTACTATTTTTTGAAAAGAATTTAAAATGATAAAGTGATGGGAAAAGAAAAAGAAAAGAAATGGATTAGTGGAGAAATTAGGTTGTAATGGAGTGGAAAGTGGTGTAAAGTATTAGTTGGAGATACTTTGTGATTTGATAATGAGGTGGAAAAGAAGAAGAAAGAAGGAGCTAACATGGGGAGAATAATTTGGTAGAATTAGTTAGGTATAATTAATTAGGTAGGATTAGTTTAGGATAATTAACTAAAAATTAGCTTAAATTTAATTAGGAAATGTATTGAAAACGGATATATTTTGGACTGAAAATAAATTTGAGAATAAATAAATTTTGAGATAAAATTGAATTTCGTGTTTGGACTTAAAATAATTTAATAAAGAAAATTGAGATATTTTTAATAAATTTGGAATTGGACTCAGATTTAGAATAAATTTAATTTCACTTGTAAATGGCTAGACGGGTGCGATAGTTCTTAAATAATGATCTTTAAAATTTGGAGAGTTTTAACGACAAATTTTATAATTTTTTTTTTTTAACTTGAAATTTCTTGTTCGCTACAAACTTCCCAACTTAAAATAATTTCGTCCTCGAAATTTAAACTTACTTGATCTATAATATCTAGATATTTAGCCAGAATTTCTTCTTCTTTCTCTCAGGTAGCCTCATCGCTACCATGTCTACCCCACTGGACTTTGACTAGTGAAATTTCTTAAGACATGAACTTTTCTATCAATAATGAACATATGTGTCTCCTCATAAGATAGATTCTTCTGAATCGTAATTGACTGAAAGTTCATTACGTGACTGAGATTGTGAACGTATTTTCTCAATAAAGAAATGTAAAAGACATTGTGCACAGCCGAGAGTTCGGGTGGCAATGCCAAGCAATAAGCCACATTTCCCACTTTCTCCAATATTTCAAATGGTCCAATAAAACGATATCTTAATTTTCCTCTCTTGCCGAACCTAACAACACCCTTCATAGGGGCTATCTTTAAGAACACTTTCTCTCCAACCTCAAACTCTAAATCTTTTCTCCTTCGATCGGCATAGCTTTTCTGTCTGTCTTGAGCGGCTTTAATCCGCAGTCTGATTTTCTCGATAGCCTCTACAGTCTTTTCAATTAATTCTGGACCTAATAATTCTCTTTTCACCAACTTTATCTCAATGAATAGGTGATCTGCTGTCATAAATAGCTTCATATTGTGTCATGTCAACAGTAGCCTGGAAACTATTGTTACTTATAAATTCAATAAATGGTAAATGGTTTTCCTAGCTATTACAAAGGTCTAAAATGCAAGCTCTCAACATAGCCCCCAAACTCTGTATAAGGAAATATTTGCTGACTACTTAAGTTATTATTCAATAATCCAAATGACATCACGTCTCTTCACTAATCTCTGTAAGCCCGTTACAAAAATCCATGAAAAATTCTCTCCAAATCTTTACTATTTCTTTAAAAACATATCAAACCGTAATAATTTGTCATCCCTAAAACTTCTTATCACCAAATAACCCGAATTAATTAAAACAATAGAAATTATCTGAATATTTTCTCTATGTAGTATACCCGATAACATGTTATTCACTAATTAACATAATATCATCAGCTTATCTTTTCCAATATTTGTAACCAAAACATACTGCAAAATTCAATAAACAATTAGCTCCCAAATAACTAAGATTCTTCACTCTAATGTCACAACATTTCCTGCAAGGTATTTCTTTCACTTGCACATACGTATGAACTCTGATTTAATACGGTCTTCATTTCACTTTTACGTATTCCCATATTTAATACATCACTATACCCTGATTACTATTATTATACCGAAAAATACCATTACAAAATCCAAGAAAATATCCATATCTCAAATCTTATCATCAAATCTTCCTTTATCGAGAAAAATTAACGGCGCATTAACTCTTGTTCCCACTTTTCATTATTCTATTCCATGCTTTCTTGCTGGAATCAATATCACGTGGATCCACTCAGCTCTTTTATGCCTTTAAATAGATCATTTTGGGAAGAAGGCTAAATCCATCAAAAATGGATATCATACTTTCAAATATTCGCAAATATTATTCCAATCTTCCAGTAAATGATTTGAGAAAAATTTATCGAATTAGTCTCGAAAGATTGAGGTTGCTGATGGATCATGGCATCCCAGAAGATGTTCGCTGGTTGATCGAAGCAAAAGTTCGATTAGCTGGTGAATTGCCATTGACATTTCCTAAACACATGTCTGGTTTAGGCAAAAGTACTTTCGCAAAGAGACGAAGAGCAAAAAGACTGAACGGTTGTTACAAATGTGCTCGTTGGACATGTGATACTCGTTGCAAATCAATAGGATATTCTTCTAGAAATTGAGATGATAAAATCGATTTCATTAAGGGTGGACTGAGTAAGGAGTCTTTGGATGATATTCGATTGACTCTTGAGACGCACCCAAGTGGGTATGTGCAACGTGAACTCCTTTCCTTATATGCTCAATTTAACAAGAATAAAAACCGTTATAGTCTCAAAAATATAATATCGAAAGATCCTGTTTGCCAATCTGTTTTACACAATGAGGTTTTGGCTAATCAGCATTGATACAAGGTAAATCATTTGATATATATGCACATATAAAATATTTTTCTGTTTCCTTTCTCGAGTTTTGATAAAGGCTAGAAAAAAATAAATCACCGAAAGGTGAGTAGGATGATTTTGTCAAAAGTAAATCTTCACTTTTTCAAAAGACGAGCGGAAATAGTGAAGTTTTTCAGTTTTGAATAGCCAAACATTTTTCATAGTTCATGCATCCAAAAAAAAAAAACATTTTCTCGTAAGTTTTCCCTTCTTTACTTTCAAAAATGGAAGGACCAAAACTTCGACATATCAAAACTATCTGTGTATTTTGTGAATCAAAAGTGGGGAAAGATTTTGGGTATCTAGAAGCAGCAGTGGATCTTGGAAAGAAATTGGGGGAGAAAGGTATCACTCTCTGTATGGGGGTGGTAGCAGTGGTTTGATGGGTTGTGTTTCCCAATTTGCTCTCACAGAGCGAGTAAAAGTGATCAGTGTTATACCTGTTCCTTTGGTAGATATTGCAGGCAAAACACGAGGGCATGAAGTACAAACCTTATCTATCCATGAACGTATAACTTGTATGTTATATGGTTCTGATGCCTTTATAGTCCTGCCCGGAGGTTTTGGTACTTTAGAAGAAATCTTTAATATTACCTCATGGGCTCAACTGAATCTCCATACTAAGCCTATTGGGATTTTAAATATTAAAAATTTCTTTGATGGTTTGTTATTATTTCTTGATTATGCTGTGGAACAGAGATTCATATCTCCATTTGCTATAAGGATCCTTATTTCTGCTCCTACTATCGATGAACTACTGGATAAGCTGCAGTCATATATCCCAATACAAGATCCAGCAGGAGTTAAGATAGATTGGTCGCAAGGAAGGGGAATCAAGCGAAAATGGAGTCCAGTTAATGTAAACTTAACTTTGTGAACCCTAGAATAGGTGGTGGTAGAGTACAGAGTATTCTTACTCTTGAGACACACCTTAAATTTCTAGGATTTTATCAATGTTTAATCTTGTGTACCTCAAAGATTTAAGGTGGTAGATTACGAAGTATTCTTACTCTTGAAACACACCTCTTTGAAGGTTTCTTTATTTCCTCAAAAGATCGGAGGTGGTAGGATACAGCTACTCCGGAAACACATCTCTAATTTTGAGGATTTTCCCATGTTTCTCTCTTTTGTTTTTTTTGCGTGTTTTTCATGTATTCCTTTCCAATGTGGATGCTTACCATACTATGCTCTTAATTCCAAATGATAAAATTCTAGGCAGAGTCTCCTTTGTAATTTTGGACTTATCCAACCCGTAAGCATACTTCATAACAATAACAAATAACTCTACATTTGATCACAACGATTTATATATTGACAACATTTTCAACAAACTTCAATATCACCAAAAATATCCCATAAAATCAATTTATCATTCCTCAACATAACAATTTCAAATCATAGTTTCCAATATCACAATATCACTTCCTTCAATACATTAATTGGCTCAAAAGATCACTCATACTTATAAATATATATCACAAATCATAATTCCAAAATTTATTCACAAGGCCAAACTACATTATAATTTTTTTCTTGAAATAGAGGAAGAAATTACTTACTCAAAACAATATCCATTACTTAATTCCCAATAACTAAGAAACAAATCTTTAAACCTCAAATTTCATAGTTCTTCTCATAAAAGTCTCAATAAAATCACATCACTTATAATCTCAACATCTAATCACAACTTCATATAACTGGCTTGCTATTTCTCGTTTAATCTAAACGATAGATATTCTGAAAATATTGTCTAATCCTTTCTGTTGACTTCTCGTAAATGGTGCCATGTCTAAAATCAATTATGCAAAGTCCAGGTAGGGTTCATCATTTTTAAGTTCAAGGACAAAAATTATTTTGAAATTATTCTTAAATCATATTATTCCCATTATGCTCAACACTAGTTTTCTTTCTTTTCTTTTCTTTCCTTTCTGAAAAATTTCTCGTTATGCTCCAAAACTCATTCATTTCTTTCTTTCTTTCTTTCTTATACCCTCTATTTCTCTTTCTCTTTCTTCTAAATCTCATAAATCATTAAATAGGTATCCGAAATACTGAAATAACGTTAAACATCATAAACTTCTTTACCTCGGAGTTGGTGGAACGAATGATGGCAGTGACAATCTTCATTAATAATAATTTCATAATAGAAAATGTTTCTTGAAAATTATTTTTGAAAATTTTCCAGTCTACAGAAACGCAGACTGGCTCTGATACCAAACTGTAACGCCCCGAGTTCCGTGAAACCCGGAACGCTACTTCGTCTCTCTTTTGAATATATATTTAACAAATATTTGCGGAAATAAATGAATTTCAAGAAAATCCAAACATCACATTTATTTGAAAAACTTCAATGGAACTCACATTTAAATAAATTCACTTGAAAAACATTTCATAAAATTTCCAAAACCCAGATAAATAAACAAGTTCCAAAAATCTCAACTTTAAAAATAATTTAAAAATAACTGTTTGCCATCATTGCCTATCACTGGTCACCGCTTCTGATCTCTGCAAATGTTGTTAAAAACGGAGTGAGCATTTCAAAAGAAATACTCAGTAGATTCATCGCCAATAATTAATTTACTCAGTAGACTCATATGCCATGTTTGTTAGTTATCTTTCCGACATTAAAAAGAATATTATGATTAGAAATTACAAAATCAATTATTTATTTTTGGCTTGATAGTGAAAATACTGAAATAAATAATGAATTATATTTAGGATATTTGTTTAGTAGTGATAATGATTATGACCCTGTAATAGATTATGACAGTGATGAAAGAGATGAATCTTTCTTTACCAGTTTTTGAAAATCTTAATATCATGAATAATAGTAATTATATCATGAAAAAACCCAGAACTAAAAGAAGTCCATATAAAGTTCAAAAGCATATCAAAAGTAAAAAAAATATTGAATATGAAAATGAAATTGATAAAATAGGATACCAAGAGCAACTCTACGGATCGCAAGAGATATTAAAAAGTTTTAAAGAAAATTTGATAGAAAACTTTGCTAGAGGTACTGTACGATCTATAATGATACAAGATATTCAAGATATAATTGATAAATTAGAAAAGAGAAAGAAAAGTATTTCAAAATATAATATACAATTTGAACCAATCATAGATATTATGGCTGATATAGATATTATCAATTCCCAAACACTGATAGAGTTTGAAAAATTACTTGAAATTTTATAAATTATTTATCTTTGTATTTATAATGCCGGATATACTATTGAAGGATTAGACACTTTGTTAGATAGGATAATGAAAAAAATAGATAACATTACATCTCAATTAATAGATATTGATGAATCATCTGAACAATATTATATACTTTTAGAAAATCATGATCAATACATTATAGATTATTCTGATATATTACAACTTAAAATAGATTTAGAAAATAAAATAATAACAAATACAATCCAAACCTAAATGCCAGGGTATACAATAGAAGGACTAGATAATCTTTTAGAAAAATTAAGAAATAAAATGGAAGATATTAAATATCAAATTGAAAATGAAAATGTATCTTCTGAAGAATATAATAAACTCTTAGAAAAATACGAACAATATATTGCAGATTATTGTATTTTACTAGATCAAATAATGGAATTATACCAGAAAATTTTGTATAATAATTTACTAACCCATTAATCTATGAATACTTTACAAACATCAACATCTAATAACTGTGATTATAAACTATATTTAGATAATAAATAAATTTCATTTTTATCAACTATTGTTGAAAAATCTAAAAATATACATTCTGTTGGACAATCTAAACTAAAAGAGATATACGAAGATATTGACTATGCTATATTAAATAGAATAGAATTTAATTCTGTTGAAACAGCAAAAAATATAAATACGGTTCATAAAATTATAGAAGAATACGAAGATATAAAAGATGAAGTATCAGAATGAATAACATTAGGATATATAATTAAAAAAGATCATTCTAAATCTTTTGAAAAATTACTACAATATAGAATTTTTTTAGAAGAATTTAAAAGATTAAAAAATATAAATATAATCAGAAGTACTGAATTAAATCAACCTGACTAAGTTTGGGGATATATCTTGCAAATTAAACAGTCTTTTTCATTAAGGGTAATTTTGACATTTCAACAGAGAGATCTATTTTACTAAACTTATTACATACAAAACTCATTTAACTAAAAATCCCATTATTTTTTAATTTCGCATTATTCACCTATTCACAGCCTTCTAAGTGTACGGATGAGCATGTTATTTAAATGTGTTTTAAAATTTTTAAAGTAATGTTTGGTTAGGTTGTTCACCTTCTTCATTGTAAATATTATTGCTTTTAATATTGCAATTGAATGAGATCCTATTTTGTGTAAAATAAATTATATATAACCATCGTACACGGGATAGAAAAATACAGTAGGCAGACTTAATTTCAATTGGTCAAAATTCAAGTTGAATATGCCAAAGATGCAAATTGAGATCAGATCAGATCATATGAAAATAAATGGATTGGAAACAATGGAATCTTGAGGAATATTTTTAAGTTCCTTAAGGATTGGCAGTAGTTTAACTCATGCTGTGTTTTTAGTGTTAAACAGTTAACTAATTATTAATTAAGAACATGTCTTAATGTTCTTAAAACAGAAGACAAACATGGAATCAATAAAATTAGTCAAACGTAAGCTGGCTTGAAGAAAGAAAGGAACTGAATTATTTAATTATGGTAAACATGCTTAATGTCAGTAATTAAATTGTAGATTTTAATTTCATTTGATTAAATATAACTAATTTTCAAAGTATGTTTGGTTAGCGACGAAATCCACCATTGTCACAAACTACAACAATTTGCAAAGACAAAAAAAGGTCGTTAAAATAGGCCGTCCTTATAGCGACGACAAAGTTTGTCGTCACTATATCTCTTGGCCTATTGAGATGACCAACGATGTTATCGATCGCTCTAGATTGGCACTTATAAAACGATGACAAATAGCTATCTCAACACGACAGGGCTATTGATCGGGCCAGAAGACGAACTTCTTTCCCGACATACCTACAAGACATGGACTACTGATATGTACTTAGCGATGACACTTGCCGTCGCTAACTCATATCAGAAAGTTTTTTTTTCTTCATCTTAGAAACATATTACTACACTATTTTCTTCAGTTCTTCTCTCTATTTTGCTTATCTGTATAGAAATTATCAGATGGCAATTTATAAACAACACAATGTCCAAAATCACTTTTAATGACATTTTATTTCTCTATTTTTAACCACACATTTTACTTAAAAAAATAAATTTATAATTGTAACAATGTTTCCGAATAGAACCTAAAATGTAATATGTTGGAATATATATTAGCAAAAACATAAGAAAACACAAAAACTCAAATTGCTCCGACGATTGGGTCGTCACTCAACCTTTAGGTCAAATGTTCGAATCTATGCATTGCACAATTATCATATAAATTAGTATTTTCACCCGTGTGATGCACGAGAATATGTTTGTGATAGTGATTTTGATCAAAATTTATGAAAATATGTTAATTATAAAATCATATCAAATAAAAATGTAGTATAATAACATTTTAATATAAAATATTATCGAATTCAAAACTTTAAAAAGACAAAACAAATTAAAATAGGAAATGTAACATGTACAAACTAATCAAAATTAGGAAATCCTGATCTTTATAGGATTTTTTTCATTTTTTTTCCTTTTTAAAATTGTTTTTCTTTTAAAACATTTTTTCATTTATTATTTATTTGTTTGTTAAACTTTCTTCTTCTATTTATATCTTATTTTTTTTTTATAAATTAAAATATTTTGAAATAAAATATAATAAATAAATAAAATTAACAACCATAAATCTATATTTGTTTTGAATTGGTAATTTTGAAATTAAAGAATATTTTTATTATATCTTTTGTGTATTTAATTTTAACTTCAAATGATTAAATGTTGCTTTATTTGTAAAATAACCTTTTTTTTAAGAGAATTTTGCGATCTTTGAAATAATTATTAATTTTTTAATTAAAATCGGTTCGACCTCCATTAGACCTGGCCTGACCTTCTAACTTCTAACCTGATGCCTTTTTCTGGTCAAACCACTTTCAGATTTTCTAAACACTGAGTAATATAACTTAAATTATACAATTAAAAATAAATGAGATATTGAGGAAAAGTAAAAAACATAAAATAAATTTTTACATTTGATATTTGATATGTTTTTACGGATAAAGTGTTTATAATTTGTTTCATTCGTTATCTTGTATTAAACTTCTCGTTCAAATCTTCAATTTGACACATATATTACATATTTCTCAACTTCAGAGTAATACAGTAATTATAAAATTAAAGAATAATGATTATTACAAAAAGTAGTTTGTAGATAGTATTATAGAACTTAAACAATATAATTTAAAACGACTGAGATATTTAGGAAAAAAGTAAAAAAATTTACGTTTGATTTTTGAGGCGATTTTATAGACAATATATTTTCAATTTGCTCTGACTTGTTATCTTGTATTTAACTTCTCGTTGAGATCTTCAATTTGAAACTCACATTACATATTTTTTCAACTTCAAAATAATAAAATATTTATCAAAAAAATAATAATTAATAAAAAAATAGTTTATATATAGTATTATTGAACTTAACCAGGGAACGGGAGAATTCCCACTACCGTTGGCACGCCAGTCGGGCCGTGAGAGCTATGTATATAATATAGATTAAAGACAGTGCGTTGGTTAGCAGGTCGGGTGAAATTGGGTTGGGTTGGATCAAATATAATAGATTAAATAATATAATTAAATAATATTATTTGTCATGTCGTTTTTAAAGGCAATGCGTAGTCTATTGCTATCCACGCTTGTAGCGATGATGTGTTACGATGACTTTGTCATCTCAAATGATCAAGTGCAATAAGATGTATGTAGATATTCAGTCGTCGACGATATTCTTGTAGTGCATGTAAATAAATAAATGGATTAGAGACAACGGAATCTTGAGGAATATTTTAAAGCTGATTCCTACGGATTGGCAGTAGTTTAATTTATGCTGTGTTTTTAGTGTTAAATAGTTAACTAATTAATTAAAAACATGTCTTAAAACAAAAGACAAACATGGAATCATTAAAATTAGTCAAACTTAAGGAGGTTTGAAGAACTAGGGGATTGAATTGTTTAAACATAAATTGTAGAATTGCAATTTTATGTGATTAAATATAACTAATTATGTCTTATCTTTTGATCTGATTTGATGGATTAATTAAGAAACGTTAAACCCAATTTGATTAGTCATCCCGACAACCTTGAAATATAAAAATAATTTTGCTCATATTTTATACTCATTATTTAAAACTTCATTTAAAAAAAAAAAAAAAATCATTTTGATCACACATTGTGCTAATAAAATAATTTACTAAACTCAAAAAATTCTCTACATTTTAACCACATATTCTTCAAAACTTTATTATTTCAAATCCCACTATTTGAAATAATGGATCACAAATACAAGTACATGTAGAATACATTTTTTAAATTGGGACCATTCCCACTTGCAAATTGAAAATTTTAGAATCAAATTAGGGAAGAAGGAATCTTGATAATTAACCTTTCTTTGGCTCCTATTTTTTCAAAATCAAATTTATTCAATAATCAATCTCAATCATCCATCCTAGTCAAGTCTACCATTCTTAACTTTTCAAACATTTTTTAACCACACATTCTCTCAAAAATACTATTCAAAATTATATATATATATATATATATATATATATATATATATATATATATATATATATATTTTTTTTTTTTGAAAATATGAGAGCCAAACACACACTTAATAAACATTTCAATGTCATCAATTAAAGTGATGGATTCATGCAATATATTGGGTACACGTGGTTGTTTTAAAATGACTGTACACCCACATGATCAGTAATGATACAAGATGGAATTCTATGTAAAATTTCCCACAAAATTGGTAATAAAATGTTTTCCAAAAAATTTGCTTAAAATGTGTATTAGATACTTGTATAAGAAAATCTTTTCCCTCACAAAATATTTCAATCAAATAGAAAATAAAAAATTGCAATGACAAAACAATTTTCATGAAATTGAGGGTGTTATATAAAACAAACCCTTGTTCAAACTCATCAAATACATAGAATTGCGAGCGGCCCCACATACTCCCATATGAGTGGGTAACACTCGGTATGAAAGAAATCGAGTGATAGAGTAGCATTATTCTTGCAACAATAGAGTTCTTATCGGAATTTTCTTTTGCCAAAGGTTGAATTACCAAAGCATGTTTTTATCTTCATATAGACTTGGTTCATAAGTGCAATCTGCATAGGGTGAAAAAGTGCAATATCTTTAGCTCTTCGACAAACCAACACTTGGCCGATCTTAAAAGTACAATTTGCAACTTGTGCAAAAATTAAACAAGGTACGAAACTAAGATTATTGGACCACATCGAATTAGTGCGAGCATGCCCTGGAAAATGTCCACCAAATGGTGCATTGTATGTGGTTGGTCAAGAAAAAGGAGTTGCCCAGAAAATGATAAACTCACCTAATTGAATCATATTTGAGTTTAACCCTGTCAGCATCCATTGACGTTGGAGAATCCTAAAAACCCAATATAGAAACAATCAAGAAAATGATAATCTTGTCGATTTAATTGATACTGGAGTTTTTAATGTGACGAAATAATTTGTCACAGAAATCGTATCAGCATCCACTTATATTGTCCCAAGAGGAATCCAAAGTTTTTTTTAGAGCTTATATAGATTTTGTATGAAATTTTGAATCAACATTAACCATAAACTTTTATGTTCAATTTTAACTGAGTTAACACTACTACAAAATTATATTCAATCCTTTGACCTTAATTTATTACCGTATGATAAATTAACACAATCTTAATCAACTTGATAAAATTAAATTTATAGATTTAATGGGTGTAAGAGTTTAAGCTACGGGGAGATTTGTTTGAATAGCTCTTTCAAATGCGGTGTTTTTCAAAATGCCCTTCCTTTGTTAAATGTCTTTATTACCCTTAATGAATTGTATTATTTTATTTGCAAGATATATCCTTGAATTAGTCAGGTTGATTTAATTCAATACCTTCTATTATATTCATATTCTTTAATCTTTTAAGTTCTTCTAAAAATACTCTATATTGTAATAATTTCTCGAAAGATTTAGGATGTTCTTTCTTTGTTATATATCCTAATGCTATTCCATCTGAAACTTCATCTTCTATATCTTCGTAATCTTCTATAATTTTATGAACCGTATTTATATTTTTTGCTGTTTCAACAGAATTAAATCCTATTCTATTTAAGATAGCATAGTCAATATCTTCGTATATTTCTTTTAATTTAGATTGTTCAACAGAATGTATATTTTTAGATTTTTCAGTAATAGTTAATAAGAATGGAATTTCTTTATTATCTAAATATAGTTTATAATCACAGTTATTAGAAGTTGATGCTTGTGAAGTATCCATAGATTATCGGGTTGGTAAATTATTATACAAAATTTTCAGGTATAAGTTCATTCTTTGATCTAGTACAATACAATAATCTGCAATATATTGTTCGTATTTTTCTAAGAGTTTATTATATTTTTCAGAAGATAAGTTTTCATTTTCCATTTGTTGTTTAATATCTTCCATTTTATCTTTCAATTTTTCTAAAAGGTTATCTAGTCCTTCTATTGTATATCCTGGCATTAGGTTTGGACTGTATTTGTCATTATTTTATTTTCTAAATCTATTTTAATCGCTAATATGTCAGAATAATCTATAATGTATTGATCATGATTTTCTGAAAGTATATAATATTGTTCAGATGATTCATCCATATCTATTAAATGTGATATAATGTTATCTATTTTTTCCATAATTTTTTCTAACAAATTGTCTAATCCTTCAATAGTATATCCAGACATTATAAACACAGAGGTAAATAATTTATAAAGTTTCAAGTAATCTTTCAAATTCTATGAGTGTTTGAGAATTGATAATATCTATGTCAGCCATGATATCTATACTTGATTCAAATGGTATATTATATTTTGAAATATTTTTCTTCCTCTTTTCTAATTTATCAATTATATCTTGAATATCATGTATTATTATAGATCTTACAGTTCCTCTAGCAAAGTTTTCTATCAAATTTTCTTTAAAACTTTTTAATATCTCTTGTGATGCATAGAGTTGCTCTTGGTATCCTATTTTATCAATTTCATTTTCATATTCAATACATTTTTTACTTTTGATATGCTTTTGAACTTTATATGGACCTCTTTTAGTTCTGGGTTTTTTCATTATATAATTACTTTCATTCATGATATTAAGGTTTTCAAAAACTGGTAAAGAAAGATTCATCTCTTCCATCACTATCATAATCTATTATAGGATCATAATCATTATCACTACTAAACACATATCCTAAATATAATTCATTATTTATTTCAGTGTTATCACTATCAAGCCAAAAATAAATAATTGATTTTGTAATTTCTAATCCTAATATTCTTTTTAATGTTGGAAAGATAGTTAACAAACATGGCATATAGACATGATATAACTTTTTTATTTCATTATTTGGTCTAGTAAACTGTTTATGCATGAATAAATGTTTAATTATGCTGTGGTATTCATCATTATAAGGACTGTTTTGGTAATTAAACTTAATAATCCTGGATTCTGTCATGTTAAAAACTCTTCTTCCTCCTAATTCCGTAAAGATGGATATATTAAGAATACTAACTTCTTTTCCTGTTCTCAGTACCTTTGTATTTTCCTTCTATTGTTAGTGACCTTCAGGCTTATAGGTTTCTGCTCCACACCCTCCAATGGCTTCCTGCCTTCACGGGTTATTAGCTAAACCTGGATGCCTTCACTGTATAACTCTTTAGATGGAAAATATTTTAGGACAGAGTGTAGGGAGTCGTCTTAATAATATATCTTCTTTTTGGAAATAGGATTTAGAAGACAAGAATTTAGAAACTCATCATAATATGATAAGTAAATTGGGATTTTATTGATAATATGAAGATTGACAAAGGATTGGTATGAGAATTTTTTGAAAGACAGAAGATTTTTGGCTTTCTCACAAACTGAGTGCTCAAGAGAGTTCTGCCTCTTCTCTAATCAGAAGATCCTTATTTATACAACTTCACGAGGTATTACTATACAACCTCTTACATCATTGCTTATGTAATGGATACAATAATTTGAATTTTACAAGGACCTACAAGGACACAACTGTCCATCTATTCTTTATTACAAGGATACAGCTGTCCCTTTATTTCTTCACATGGCTATATTATAGGGACACCTATTCCTCTATTTTTAGTCTTCTTATGGCCCTTACATTGTGCTGTCTTGTTCCATTAAATCAGATCTATCAATTGGCTTCCATCTGTCCATCACTTCTGTTGGTATGTAAAGCAGACTTATCAAATGGCTTCCACCTGTCCATCAATTCCTTTGGCATGTGGGGCAATTCCTAGCTATGCACGCCTCTTGCAAAGTGGCAAAACTTCCATGGATTTGATGAGTATCAAATTTATTGATGTATTCTTGCAAGATTGTTGACTTTTCTTTTCCTCCATTAGTGAGTAAGGTCCATCCATTGTACTGGCATATGCATTTGAATTTTTTCTCATACATGTTTTTGGCAATGTTGTAGAGAACTTTAATTCCCAACACCCTTCGGGATCTAAACCATGATCTTGTAATGTTTGGTACTGGCTTGGTATTTTTCCCAACTTCAATTTGAAAATTTCGAGCAACATACCCAATCATGATAATATGCTCAGCAGGATAATATATACTTCCATCAATTTCAGGACTGATCGAATAAAATTTTAAATATATGGCTCTTCCTTGAGCAAATTTTGAAATTTCTCCTTTTAGTAAATCATCAAATTTTTCGATTTCTTTCAGATCTTTTCCTGGATAGATAATATCCAAGAATCCATAATCAGCTGTCATTTTTGTCATTACGGGATCTCCTCCCTGAGTAACGATCAATCGTGGGTATACATGGTCTCCAGACGAAATGTAATAGCAATCACATTCTTGAAGTTCATATATAACTTCAACAGTAGTTTTATATTCGTTTTCTTTTGGTAAAAAAGGGGAATCATCTTCTTCTTCAGGACGAATTCTGACTACCCTTGTATGTTCATCTTTGGCATTGATTGTGATTTTTCGAGGACTGGCTTTATTTATAACAACTTTTTTGGGACTTGGTTCATCTCTTTTAATTATTGGTCCACCACAGCTTCCAGAAGATGTACCTGTTTGTATTTTAGGTATAACCTGTTTGGTATCAGCCTGTTTGGTAATCAACGATTCAAACTGAGATTCAATCTCAATTATGTTATCGCTCAATTCTTTAGTATAATTGTGATGAAATGTTGAGATTTCCATCAATTGCTTGAAACTTCCTTGGAGAGTTTTTGCAAGTTGTTCAATTCCAAGCTTTATATCTTCAACTTCCTCCATGAGGAAGTTCATTCGTTTTTTGGCATCTATTAGGGATCTTTTGATATTATCCATCTGCAAATTCAATATTCCTGCTTAAAAAGTCCGCAAGATAATTATTAACACCTTTAATATAAACTATATCAAAATTATAAAATGCCAAATAGGTTTGCCATCTATGGAGCCTTCTATATTGATGTTCTGGTGGTAATTTATTTTTTACTAAACCTGCAACTTGAGAATTATCAGTTTCAACAATGAATTTCTTAGATAATAAAAACAATGAAAACTTCTTTATTCCTCTGATGATTGCTAACAGTTCTTTCTCATGAGTGGTATAATTTATTTCTGCTTGATTAAACGTTCCACTTGAATATCTACAAATTTCATTAAGATCTGTTTTTAATATTGTTGCCCAATACTTATCCGAGGCATCAGTATTAACTATCAGATTATCTTTTTCATCTGGTAATCTTAATTTTGGCAAATTTTTACATTCTTCTTTTAGTGATTTGACAATTTCTGTATGTTCATCACTCCATCCTTTAGTATTTGTTTTCCTGAGTAAAATTTGAATTTTATGTCTCTTTTTTGATAGATTTTCAATAAATCCTTCTGCATAATTTAAACATCCTAAAAATTTTTGTATTTGTTCTTTTGATTCTAATTTGTTTGGAAAACTTTCTATCTTTTTAGATATATGTGTTTGTGATTTTATCCCTATTTTATCTATTGATAATCCAAGAAAATCAATTTCTTGTTTTTCTATTATAGCTTTATTTTTTGAAAGAACAATTCCTTCTTTTTTGCATTCATTTATAAATTTAATTAAATGGTTTCTATGTTCTTCTCTATTATTAGAACATATTAATATATCATCGACATAGACAATTAAGAATTCATTGAATTTTCTAAATATGTTATCCATTCTTCTTTGATATATTTGTGGTGCATTTTTTAAACCAAATGGCATAACCATCCATTCATACTTACCTTGAGGTGTACTAAATGCTGTATATTAAATACTATCTTCTTCCATTTTTACTTGCCAAAATCCTGATTTGCAATCAAATTTAGAATAATATTGTTTTTCTTTTGCAAGATTTATTAGTACCTCTTTATTGGGTAAAAAGTATCCGTCAAATTTAGTATATTTGTTTAATTCTTTATAATTTATCACCATTCTAGCTTTTCCTCTTTTTTGTTCAGAATGTTTCATGACCATAAATGCTGGACTACTATGGGGTCCATTACTAGGTCTGATTAATTTTTGATTAAGTAATTCTTTTATCTGAGTTTTAAACTCTTGTGTATCTTGTATGGTATACATCATTGGTCTAACTCTTATAATAACATTTTCTGTTAATTCTATTTTAGCTTTTGGATGATGTGGTTTCCAAAATAATAATGGATTTTCTCCACAAATTTTTTCTAGTTGTTCAATGATTTTTTCCATATTTGTTTGTATGTTTGTTTTTAATGCTTTTTTATACATTATTCTTTTATTTTTTATTTCATTTTGTATAATTGGTTTTTTCTCCCATTTATCACCACGCTGTGTTGGCTGAACTCTGTAAGGTCTAAATTCTCGTGGTATTTTTAGTAAATGTGCACAAGGTGTTTGTAAAAAGTCACTTCCTAGTAATATATCACATTCTAATTTGTTATAATTATATACTTTATTTACAACTATTTGTTTACTTTCAAGTATTATATCAATTTTATCAGCACTATTAATTATATGAGTATTTTCTCCTGTTACTCCTGTAATTTTTATTTTTCCATTAGTATTCCATGATTTTATTAAGAAGCTTTTGAATATTGTTATATCACTTCCCGTGTCAATTAATGTACATGTTGTTATATTTGTTTCAACAATTGTAACTTGTATATAAACGGCTAATGGAAAACTTATTTGGTTATTCATTTATTCAGCCTTTCTGCATAGTATAGTTTGACCATTATGAGTTATATATAATCCTTCACGTTTTATACTATAATCTTCTAGTTCATCTAGAAAGCTCATACCTAATAATACATGAGGATTTGCCATACTACTATCTACATGACATGGTACTAGGAGATTTATTCCTCCTATTTTTATTGGTACTTTTACTTCAAGTTCAGTCATATGTATTTGTTCATCAAAATTTATATATATATATGGATCGGTTCTATGAGATATTAGTCCTTTATTTCTATTTGAAGCTATATGACATTCACTAGCTCCTGTGTCAATTAATATATTTGATCCTTTTATATGTTCTATTCCATTAAAATATTCACCTTCTATTTTCATATTTCCAGCATTTCTATTAAGTTTTATTTCTTTTATATTACTAGTTTCTCCTAATTGTTTTCTATTAGGTAAACTTGCTGATCTCCTAATTAATCTGCCATCTTCAAATGTTATGTTATTATTAGGGTATTCTTCTTCTCGTAACTCTATGATTTCTGGTTTATTTTTTGTTATAGTAAGTTCATAATTTCTTGGAACTAAACTTATTTGTTTATCTGGTTCTACAGTTTTACCAAAATCTTTACATTCTTTATGAATTTCAATATATGATTTTTTAGAATAAATGTTTCCATAATTAGAATTAGTAAATGTGTATAATGCCCTGTATTCTATAGTCATAATTTTATCTCCTGGTTCCATTATATCATCTTTATGTAATTTGAAATGTAATCCTAAAACTTCATTAAAATTTCTATCTTTTAATGATATACAATATTTTGGGTAACATGTAAATATTAGTTTCTTATATGCTAGATTTTCTTCTACTGTTCCTAAATGACTGTCTTTTAAATTTATAATTCTTCCATCATGTAAACTTACAGTCAAATGCGAATCTAATCCTTCTCTAAACAGGGATTTAAACATTATTTGGATACCTGCTAAGTAAACATATTGAATCTTTTCACTTTGTTTTCTATTAATCTTTGTTAATAATTCTGCAACTGTATTTTTTGTTAAAAGATTTAATTTGTGTGTTCCTTGAGTGGTTCTAACATCTATTGCTCTTTCAATTTTATGATATTCATTTATTGCTACTTTTTCTCTTTTCCATAATCTGTCTAATATTTCCCATTTTCCTATTTTCAAATCTAAAGATAATTTTTGTATTTTTCTGAACTTATTATTATCAAAAGTTACTTTTAATCCATAACCTTCTATTCCTTCATATTCTTGCTTATCTATGTTCTTATTTGTTTCTATTTCTTCTATTTCTTTATTCTGATTCTGATTCATTGCTTTCTGAATCTGTTTCGCTTATATAGACTTCTTGATCATAGTATTCTTCAATATCTGATATTTCACTTAGTTCACTTTCTATTTCTAGATATTCATTTTGTAATATTTTAACTTTCTTTTTGTTACAATCAGGGCTTATATGTCCCATTTCTCCACAATTCCAACATTTGCATTGGCTTTTATCTTTCTTATAAATTTTATTTTTCTGTTTTTTATTTGTATTATATCTTCTTTTGTAATATCTCCTCTTAGGTTTTATATATCTTTTTCTGAAGTTTCTGAATTTTTTAAATTTTCTATTTTTAAATTTTCTTTTATTATTATATTTTCTTCTTTCAGGGTTACATCCCCATTTGGTAGGTTTTTCCATATCTTCACAACATATTCTAGTTAATTTTCCTGATTTCTTTAATAATTGTCTTTGTTGACATATATATGCTAATCTTTCAAATAAGAATTTTATCCTTGATCCTAATGTTCTAGGTGTTCTAGGGTTATCTCTAATAAATTTTTCAAATTCTATTTTAAAGTATATTCCCCATGAACCTGGTAATTTATTGTAATACATATCTCTATATACTTCTTGGTTTTCATTACTATAGAATTGGACATAATAGTATTCTTTAAATTCACAAGTATATTCTTTAATTTTACACATATCACATATTGTTAAATTTATTAATCTTACTCTTGCATTATCTTTTTCTCTTATTGATTCTGCTTCAGAATTACTTATCCAATTTTCTCCTAAAAATTCATCCGCAATATAATCTACTAATTTTTCTATTCCATTTTTATCTGATTTTATTAGTTCTGTCTGTATATTTCTTCTTATTAATGCTTTTGTATCACTACTTATTCCTTCCCACCAATTTCTAACATGTCCTTCAAAAGAGGCTATTAAAAAATTTATCATTCTATCAGTATTTTCCCATGTATCATCTTTATTGTATAAAAAGAATAGTATCATTGAATCTGCCCAAGTTAATAAGGCTTTTTTAGTATCTATTTTACAATCAAGATCCAATTTTGATCCTCCATGATTAATAGGTTTATCATAATTATTATTTGGTTCAAATCTATCTTTATATTTATTCCCTCTAGGTGGTTGTCTATCTCTGACTCTATCATAATATTGCCGGTGTGGTTTACTATATAAGGGTGCATAACTTTCATCTGGATCTGGTAATTCTTGTTTGGAAGTTCCTATTGGAGCAGGGTTAGGTGCTCCTCCAGTATTCATTAAAACTTGATATTCATTAAAATTTTCTATACTTAATTGGTCAAAATTTTCTATAAGCAAGTCTAACTCTTCATTCATTTTTTGTCTTGTTCTTCTTCAATTTTTTCTTCAGCTTTTAATTTTCCTAAAGTTTTTTCTATAGATTTTTGTAATTCTAATTCTTCCTCTAGTATTTTTGGTAATATGTTTCTTCTAAATTCATCATCCATACTTACTGCTTCTATTATAATTTTTTCTTGTTCGAAATGCTTCTTTCCTGTTCTAAGTATTTCTTTTTCTATGAGTTTTTTGTCTATTTTCTTATCTTTGCTTTTATTATTTTCTTTAAATTCTCTAATCTCTAGTTTTAGTATATTTATATCATTTCTTACTTCTTTTAATTCATTTTTTACTTCTTGTACATCACTTATTAATGTTTTTATTAATATTTTTAGATCTTCAATATATTCACTTATCGACATTTTATACTCTTGGGTTTTGAGTTTTTTGTACCTTAAATAGTCTGTCATACATATCATCTATTTTTATTTCTAACTTTTTGATTCTTTCTTCTATTGATATGATTTTTTCATTTTCATTTTTTCTTATTTTTTCATTTAACCTATCTATTTTTCTATAATTATTCCAATTTTATCTTGATTAATTAATTCTCCTGATTTTCTTTGAAATTCTTTTAAGATTTCTTCATCTATATTCTTAACTTCTCCTATCATTTCTTTTAATTTTTTAAATTGTATTGTTAGTTTATTTTGAATATTCTGTAATTTCTCTTTGATATTCATGTCCTGTATATTTAATTGTTGTAATTCTTCGATAGCTAATTTATCTTGTAAATTTATGTTTTTATATGTTTGCCATAAAAATGCACTTATCCAATTTAATTGCATGTTAAGAAATCCATCAGACTCTCCCCATGAGCTTAATGGTTGAAACATAGTTGTATTAGCTCCTTTTATTTGATAAGATCCAACTGGAAGTCTTATATTTTCTATTATTTGTTTATCAAATTTTATTTCTGGAAATTCTGTCATTAATTTCTTCCTTTAATATGTTCGATTTCTAAAATAAGTTCTGTTTCATATTTTGCTTCTTTATAATTCATTATTTGATATTCACAATATTCTTCTATTGATCCAATCATTGATTTTCTATGATATATTCTATAATATTTTAGATAGTCTTCTAATGTGTTTGTTTTATCATATTTTTCTTTTCTAGTTTTTTCTTTATCTTCTAAAATCGTTTGAATTTTTGGTAATTGTTTTAAAATTCTATCAAAATATTCTCTCCTTTTCTCCAATAATCTTAATCTTAATTTTTCTTGCCATTTTATATTTCTTTCTCCTCTTATTTGGTCTATTAAATTTCTTCTTTGTTCTACTATTAAATCTAATTTTTCATTTGTTTCTATGTCTAGATATCTAATTAATTGAGGATCTGCTCTATGATAATCCATTTCTATAATCTTTATATAACTCTTCTAGTATATCTTTGTGGATTAAATCTAATATTTCGTTTATGATAAAATCTTCTTTTATTATATCGAAATTTATTAGATCATATATTTCTCTTCTTATATCTTTGTCTAAATCTTTTAAAGTTCTCAAGATTTCTATTTTATAATTATCAGGTAGTATTAATGTATGCATTATAAATCTTGATGTATATATTATATATTTATTTTTAATTTTTGTCATATAATATTTATCTTTTAGATCTGCTATATGACTCTAATACCAAAGTGAGGGTGCTACTATGAGCGAACAAAAATCAAATAAAATCATAAACAAAATTAATAAAATTTCAAGGACTAGGTTGTAACTTTTCTAAATCTTAATGGGTTTAGTTGAAATATGATATATAAGGATATTTGTGGTATTTTATAGTGATTAAGGTTATTTTTAAAAGATATAAAATTGTTAGGATATTTTCAAAAATTGGTAAAATTTTTAGGGTATTTTCATGTATTTCCTCTTAAGCTACGTGCTTGTACACCATTAATGCATCACACGCATCTTACTTGCAACCACACAGTCAAAATCTCAAGTTCAAATTCGATTTATATTTTGCTTTAGCTCATTTCACATGTACACCTAAATGAATTTTTCACACTTCATAAACTTTTAACTATTGAAAGCCTACAATTATTGAAAACTTTATTAAAGCTCTAGGGAGAGTAATTTTTAATCATTTTTATTATTTAAAACGCGTTAATACATAAATCTTGCTTTTTTATGCTATCACAAAAATCACTTAACTCATTTAAATTACGTTCAATTACTATAAAACTCCTTTATTTCCAAACTATTGCAGTAAACTTAGATTAAAAAAAAAAACGATTAGATTTGATCATGAGCTCGTTAATCCTACAAACATTCAAGATTGAATAATAAAGACTTGAAAAACTCTCAAGCTCTTTATCACTTCTAACAAGTAAAAACCAACTCAAGCTCTAAGTCCTATTTAAATACAGTAGAATAAGGAAAACCCTAATGACACAAAAGACAAAACAACCCTGGATAGTCAATTAAATAACAAAATATCACGTAAAATAAATCTGATTAGATAGGTGACTTACACGTCTATTCTGTTCCTAATTTCTATTGGATAAGAAATTTTTCCATCACATGCATGTAAATATAATCACATAGGCCATACATATATATTTTAACTTTAAAACACCACGGCCGTATATCATACATACATATCTAATGTTATAGATGTGCATATATACAAGAGTTTGACTTGGAAATATTCATGTAAAAATCTATTTCAATTAGTCCAACTCCATTCTCTCTTTGCTGAGAATGGTCGATAATTCAGAAGCCAGTGGCAGTGCCTCCTATGATATCAAGGAACAAAACCGTTTGCTGCCTATAGCAAACGTTGGCCGGATTATGAAGCAGGGTTTGCCACAAAACGCCAAGATCTCAAAGGAAGCCAAAGAAACAATGCAAGAATGCGTGTCGGAATTCATCGGCTTTGTCACCGGAGAAGCATCGGAAAAGTGCAGAAAAGAGAGACGAAAGACGATTAATGGTGACGATGTTTGCTGGGCTCTTGAAACTTTAGGATTTGATGATTGCGCTGGACCGTTGAAAAGGTACTTGAATAAATATAGAGAGATAGAAGGAGATAGGGCTAATCAAAACAAGACGGCCGGTGTTAGTGAAGAAATGGGAGAACCTTCTTCATTGCATAGAAATAATCAACCCAGAAATTAATTGGAGTACTGAAGCTTCTCTATGTAGTTGCAATTACTGATCCAGTACTTGCTTTTGATCTTTCCGTAGATCGATCTAGTAACAGAACTCAACTCAATAGCGAAAAAAAGTTTCATATATCCTTGTACCCTAAATTTATTGGGAACGAGGTAGAGTAGTTGTTGTTGTTGCGTTGACTTGACGTTGAACATGAGAGACACGTATAGATAAGCAAGCAAATGTAGTTTTGTTGATTCTTTATCTTAATGAAGTACATGCCTTGATTTAATTCATGAATTTTGGCTTCTTATTTTTCTTTAGGGTGTGTTTGATTTTTAGTTAAAATGAGATTTTTTGAAATGAATAGTGATTTTTAGAAGAATTGATGGTTGAAATTTGGTTGAAAAGTCAAATATTGTGTACTTGACTTTTCATGGATGGTTGATATTGAGTACTGTAGAAAAATGAGAAAAAAATAATGAAAACCAAACAAGGGCTTAAAATAGAAATTAATTTCTTCATTCTTGAACAGAATCCAACAATTAAAAAGGCTCATACATTTAGCTGAGTTTATGCTTAACAGTTTCGAGTAATTAGTTCTTTATACCTCAAACTCTCTCCCTGAGAGGTGATCAATATAATGTTTCTTGGTATTAATATTGCAATTTTTTCGAGTTCTTAAGAAAATTAAATATATCTTATGTGTGTGATTTTTTACATTCGAATTTGATGTTCATACTAACTCATTACATATTTCTCGCTTTTATATTTGCTTGTGTGGATACCTACTGACCTAAGCAGTTTTGGTGTCTCCAAGATTAAGACACCAAAAAATCATTAAGTCCATAAGTTCATACTTGGTCTGCAAATACAAATGTTGACCTGAGCTTATCTTTGTCCATCTTCAGACATTGGTCTATTTAGGGATATTAATTTTCAGTAACTTTTGATAAAAGTTGATGATATGTGTGGTTGAAAAGTTGTGAGTCTCATAAAATGTGTCGTTAAAATTAATTGTTGACTTTGACTTAAGAATTTTAATCCCGGGGGCTATAATGGCCTTACCTTCTACATGTAAAACCCTAAGAAGCATAAATATATTTGACTTGTATTGATATTGATGTGAAGCGTGAAGAAATAAGGAGAAGTATGGGGAGGGGAGTTGAGCAAAGTTTGTGCTAAGTCCTGAGTTATGCTTTATCCTGTTCTAACAATGGCACGTAGGGCCTAGCCTCTTTTTTGAGAAACAAATTGACCAATAATTAGGTCTCTTTACCATGTGTTATGTCCGTTGAATATCAAAAAATCTACTTGAACAACCTTTTTGAACAACTCTCTCGTGTGTGTGGGCCCCCACCCCATGTGAGAGGGTTGTTGTTCAAATAATTGTTCAAATAGATTGTTCATGTAGCAAAACTCGTTGAATATTCATTTCTAGCTTTAACGTATATTCTTATTTCAAGACATTCACTCATAGTTCGATTACTATTAACAAGTGGCCCGAGTAGTTAAATCCATTATATTAATTTGTATATATTTCCCAAACTAACTAATTAATTTGTTCAACCATTAGAGCTCAACTTATTATACTTCTTTTAATTTGCACGATAGCTTTTGAGGATTCTTTTGCTGGAATACTTACATGAGTGATTGACAGATGGCAAGAAGTACAAGACAGGTAGGCCAAAATGAAAGCTTTGACACCAATGGCCAATCATACTTCACTTCAGTACCATTAATCACGGTATCTTTTAATTAATGGGAGAGAATATTATACTATTCATGCTCAAATCCCATTTTGAAGTACAAACGTTAGAGCTTAATTTCAAGTCTCAAGGGAACATGTCGATGTTTTTAACACAAAGTAGCATGTTTAGAAAGTTTTTTTTTTTTTTTACAAAGTAATTGATATTTGACAAAGTAAGTTTGTAAGATTTCCTTAGGAACAATTACTATAATTAAAAGTTAGGTAGTTAGTTGATGTTAGTTAGTTACATTAGCTAGTCTGCTGATTTGTTATCATGAGAGCAGAGCAAACCTATCTTCTGGATTTCTGATCAAATGAGGGCTAAATATTTCCTCCTCTGATCACAATGAATACGCCTAATTCAACTCCAAGCTTTGCACCTAATTCAGTCCACAATGTCGGTGCTTCACTGTCTATATATATATCATCCCCAAAAATTCCACCATTGATGCTCCTTCAAACCCATACTTTCTTCATCATTCAGACAGCCCTGGTATAAATTATATTCATGCTATAAATTAAATTTTATAAAACTACAATTTATACACATGTAATATATCACAATTTAAAAATTATACCTTTGTAACACCGTGTAATGACAATTACATGGTGTATTTTATAATCTATAATACTTCTAAAAGGCCCTTAAAGGAGGAAACTTTTTTGGACAATATTAACCCTATAAATCTCTTAAATTCCTTATTCATCCTTAATGTTCATTAATGTCCATTTTCTTTAAAATTTTCTTTATCAAATTTTAATCAATTAATTTACCTAAATAAATAACTTATCACATTTTAAACTATTCGTATTCTCATTCCATTATTTTCACTCCATGCATAGGGACGCCGATATATTCTTAAGAAATCTCTTTATGTAGGCACGTTATTCAATACTTTCCTTATTTTTCATTTGCATATTTCGTAAATTTTTTATTTTGTTTGATCGCTTTAGTGTGTGAGAAAATTAATAATAAAAGCAGACGAACAAGATAATCGAAATATTTAAATTTTGGAGTGCTTTAAATCTCCCTCCATAGAGAAATGTGCATAGGTGATGGAAACCTTCATGACTTGGTGTCAGGGATCGTAACAAAGGTGCCCCCGTGAAATTCGGAGTTGGTTGAATTTTTTTAGTTTCTATTGAAAATGATAAATTCATGATTGAATTTTTCCCGTTGAAGTCTACACATTACAATCATGCAGAAATGAAGTTGAAAAAGTACAAAACCTTTTGAAAACTTCTATGTGTATGTTGGACAATACAACTCTTTGCAAGCTTAAATAATTGATTTTGCTTTTATGAATATTTTTATTGTTACCTCTTCAGTTTTATGTATTTATGTTTGAATGTGAAGTGAAAAGATCTAAAGATTCATAGCTTTGAATTTTATGAGCTGACTCATTCAGATGTTTCTATTATAATTATTTTAAGAATTCATTTGATTATATATTGTAGAATGTATTAACGCAAAAATGTGATACAATTGAAATTGCAAACTAATTTTGAAACAGAATGACAATGAATCCACTTTCAATTCATAAAAAATGATAATAATGTGCTTATATTTTCTGAATTTTTTTTTATCAATGCTCCGTATTTCTTATAATGAATTTCGAGTTTTTTATAGACTTTTTTTATTGAACTATCAAATGAGATTTGAATAGAAATACTTAGAATTGAATTAATAGCAGTGCATATGATAGGGTGACCGTTAAGTTTCAAGGAGTAGAAGCAATCATAAGCTTTTGCTTGGGCGATTACAGGAAAAAACTTTATAATAGGTATTATTTGAGAGATTTATGATTGAACTTCTCTAATACTATTTACTGTTATCGAAAATTTGCTAGAGTCTTCATTTATTTCATCCGATCTTGTAGAATGATTTTTCATTATTTTTAATAGTTTGTACTTTTATTTTCTATTTGCAAATTTTGAGGTTTTTAAAGACATGAGAAAGAAAAAATGCACTTTTTTTTTTATAGGAAACATAATATTTTGTGCATATTAGATGAGCAATCTAAAGGTGGAAAAATTTGTTATTACACTTTGACGAAAAGTACAGATACTCCAAGTTAAAGTTCCAAATATAGAAATATACAAATGTGTTAAATGGAAAGCCAAAATACTCAAGTTCTGGGGACAAACATATTCTGTATTGTTCGTTGGCTAAACAATTGATGAAATTGATATAAGAAGTTTAAAGCCGGGGCATATATGGATATGTTCTCATCCATAACCTTATTTGATCGATGAACTCAAAGGGATTGATGTTGTCTCTTTTGAGAAGAAATTTGAGCACACAACACGGATTTCTATGATGTCAATAAAATTCTTTTAGGATAGTCAAAGAGTTGATTAAGTTTTAGATTTTAGAGGTACTTAGTGTAAGTGCATCCACAGAGATATACCTTGAATCTCACGCACTCTCTAGGTAGTCACAATAAAATTAGCAATTACTAATTTTATATTTCGTAAATATAGCCCTAAAAATTCTTATTAATACCTCATCGAACCCATAAAATTTCATATCATGAGTTAGTCAATCAAATGTCATTCTCTAGAAGGTACTCACAAGATTCAAGTTACTTTTAGTATTGTCATATTTTAAAATCTTCGTTAATTGTATTTGTATTTCTATGTATATAAATAAATTGTCAATTTCTTCATTGTATTGTCTGATAATATAATATAACATGTTATTATATATTTATTATAATTATTACTTTAAATTTTTAATTATTAATAATTAATAAACACAAAATTTTAAAATATAGAAAATTTAAAATACCGTTGGATGATCACGTGCAACGCACATGCAGGGGCGGACCCAGGGTGGGGCCTCCTGGGGGCACGTGCCCCAGTAATTTTTTTTTCCTTCTCGGTAGGTAACTTTTTTTGTTTTAATCTTCAAACTTGATATATTAAGATATAAATATAATAGTGCACCTTTGAAGTGCACTCAGGACTCAGCATTTTGAAGATGATACATTACATATAATTTCTTTTTTTATATAAAAATAGTGCACCAATGAAAGTGGAGTTATGAGTAGTGGGGGATGTGATTTATGTTAATTATATTATAAGTGTGCAAGGTTAATATAATTATTTATTTGTTTGGGGATTGAATATTTTCAAGTACTTTTTCATTTTTCGGTCTCTTCTTACAAAAAAAATGTTTGGGGGCAGTGTGATTTATGCTAATTATATTATAAGTGTGCAAGGTTAATATAATTATTTATTTGTTTGGGGATTGAATATTTTCAAGTACTTTTTCATTTTTCGGTCTCTTCTTACAAAAAAAATGTTTGGGGGCAGTGTGATTTATGCTAATTATATTATAAGTGTGCAAGGTTAATATAATTATTTATTTGTTTGGGGATTGAATATTTTCAAGTACTTTTTCATTTTTCATTCTCTTCTTACCAAAAAAAATTTTCGGGGGCGCTGCCTCCCGAACCCCCCGTACGATCTGTGTGCCCCATTAATATAATAGCTCTGCGTCCGCCACTGCGCACATGTATATCACTAGTCTTCAAAAAATTACATAGTGCAATAGTTACATATAGCAAAAGTTACAACAATTGTAAAAGTATCTATTAAAAAAGTACAGAAAAATAAAATAAATAAATTACATACATGTGAAAGAATGACATTTGTAATATACATCATTTTTGATAAGTACTTTTGATACTTTGTAATACATTAACCCTTTTTATTTAAGTGGAATGATATATATTAGAAGAGTTTCGTCTGTGTGGCATTAATATTTAATAAATGAATACTCACTTGAAGTGGATGATTTGAAGATGAAGGCCATGCGTGGACGCGAGACAAGCGCACCTTTGGAAGGACGCTAGCGAATTGGGTAAGGGAGAATGTCATAGCCCGATTTTCCCCTACTCGTGTGGTACGACAAGGAACATATATTGGTGGATATTTCGGATGATTCACTAACATGACCTCCATACTTGCAGGTATATAGCAATAAACCCATTTCAAGATTTATGTTGTACATGCATTATATCTTGTGGGTCCATGTGTGGGGAATGACTAACTCGTATGCTTGCAAGCACCTTGTATGTTGAAGAGCTGGTCCATTTCAAGTGGTGTCAGAGTTCATGAAAATGCTTGAAGTTTCTTGTGATACTTTTAAGTTTAGTTATGGAAAATATTTGACTTCTAAAATCAAATGCCCAAAAAGCAATATTAGTATCAATACTTCGAGGTGATTAAACTCTCCTAACATCGATGATAGATAGAAATATGTTGAACACAATCAAATTGCCTAACAAATAGAGCTTGAATATCATCACATAATTTCTTCAGATATGGATAAACACCGGAGATTCATTTTGTTGAGTCAAATCACCATGAGAAAAAAATGGGCTATACTCTAAAATTACTTTGGCATAGATAGTCTCGGTTGGGTATTTTTTTTTAAGACAAAGAATGTGATGTTTTTAAAGTAAAATACATGATTGAAAAATAATTTGAGAAAATATGTGTGGTTAAAAAATAATTTTAAAAAATTATTATTCATAAACTTATTTATAAACAAGGCTTAATTATATACTTGTTTTCTTTTCTACATCCTGGAAATAAAATTGGGTTAATTGCACAATGTACTCCTTTAAGAAAAAAAATTTGATATATACTGCCCCATTTTTTTTTTTTTTGAAAAATACTTGGACCGATTGGGCCTCTGTTACAGCCCATACCTGTTGAACCCAAAACAACGTAAAAAGTCTTAACAGAAAATACTCTCCTTCATTTCGGTAGAATCTTTCGTTTCGGGTAGAGAACTAGGGCTTTAGCTTCGTAGGGCTTTATCTTCGGTAGTTCATCCCTGTAAATCTCCGTTGTAATTTCGTTTGTAGAAGTAAAATATACTCTCCATCTCATACGGATATCCAGAATGGTATGCACCCGTAGTTCTAAAGTGGATTCGAGAAGTTCGATTTCGGATTCCACTAAATTGACAAAATTGATACTGATGAAGCGGAAGAAGAAAGGTAAAGTTGGTGTTCAAGGTGGAAATACGAAGAGGAAGAAGAATGCGCCAGAGGCAAGTTTTGTTTTAAATTTATCATCCACTTGTTTACAGTTGTGTTTTTTTTTTTTTTTTTTTTTTTAAATTGTTATGATGTGGAACATTCAAAGTAGTTGTTACTTTCTTCCTTGCAGTTTTAGTTAGGTAATGTGTTCAGAATTTATTTAATTGTGCTCTTACAATTTTAAATAATATGAAATTTGTCTGACGGTAGGTGTAGCATATACTGTCATCGATGGGGTAAAATGCTTAATATACTATAGATGATCTTAAAATACTATTATATATGTTTTAAGTGCTTGCCTAGTGAAATCGACTTGTGCATTATACAGGGTTGTCAATATTTTAAAGAGATGTCAGATGGTGCAGTGGGGGAGAGGAATGTATTAGGGATTTTTTTGTGTTTGTTGTTGTGCTGCTGAGCAAGATAGAAGGAGGCTGTTTGTTTAAATGATTCATTCTTGTTGATAAATTTGTTTGTTTGTTTGTTCAAATTTAAAATTGATGACAAATGATTTGCTACATATCAATGGTAGAATTCATCATTGAAGAAGAGGAAGAAGCGAGAAGGAACTGTGATAAGCAAAAAGCGGAAGGGAAAAAGGTTGGTTGATGAGCAAGTAGCGGATGAGGCGGATGAGGATGTGTCAGTACAAAATGATGAGGATAATGATGAGTTGGAGGACAGAGAAGAAGCGTATATCCCTAATGTAAGAATATTTTTTTGCATGTATATATGAGTTTTAGAAGTACCATACTAGGTTATGTTTTAATAAAGTATCAATATGTATACTAAGAGGCTTTTGTATCTCTGTTATTTGTTATATATCAATGGTAGAAGCCATCATTGAAGAAAAGGAAGAAGCGACAAGGAACTGTGGTGAGCAAAAAGCGGAGGGGAAAAAGTTTGGTTGATGAGCAAGCAGCTGATGAAGTGGATGAGGATGTGCCAGTACAAAATGATGAGGATAATGATGAGTTGGAGGATAGAGAAGAAGTGCATATTTCTAATGTAAGAATTTTTTTTTTCATGTATATATGTTTACAAAAATATCATATTAGATTTTCTTTTGTAAGTTTCATATGAATTTTAAAAGTATCATACTAGGTTATGTTTTAATGAAGTATCAATATGTATATTGAGAGACTGTTGTATCTCTGTTTATTGTGTATTTGTTGTTGACATTATCTTTTTGAAAGTATCATGTTATATAATAAAGTATCATAAAGTGTTAATTTATATAAATGAAGTTTATACTCTTTCTATTACATTTTCATATTATATTGCTACCAAAGATGTGCATATATTGGTATATCTTTGCTATTTTTGGGCCATTTTTATGTGTATTTTTGTGATTGACATCATCAATTGAAATAAAATCATCTTATTATTCTTTTATAACAAAGTATCATAATATGTTACCTTATTAAATGTCCATGTAATATTTACATTGTGAGGTCTAATACATTTTCATATTATATTGCTGCCAAAGACGTGCATATATTGGTGCCATTATTATGTGTATTTTTGTGATTGACATCATCAATTGAAATAAAATCATCTTATTATTCTTTTATAACAAGGTATCATAATATGTTACTTTGTGTAAATGTCCATGTAATATTTACACTGTGAGTCTTTTGTATCATAGTAGGTTATGTTTTAATAAAGTATCAGTATGTATACTGAGAGGCTTATGGATCTCTATTTAATGTGCCTTTGTCATTGACATTATATTTTGAAAAGTATCATGTTATATAATAAAGTATCATAAAGTGTTACTTTTTATTGATGAAGTATATGCTCTTTCTCATACATTTCCATATTATATTGCTGCCAAAGATGTGCATACATTGGTATATCTTTTCTATTTTTGGGCCATTTTTATGTGTATTTTGTGATTGAGATCATCAATTGAAATAAAATCATCTTATTATTCTTTTATAACAAAGTATCATAATATGTTACCTTGTTAAATGTCCATGTAATATTTACATTGTGAGGTCTAATACATACTAGGTTATGTGTTAACAAAGTATCAATATGTATACTGATAGGCTTTTGGATCTTTGTTTAATGTGCCTTTGTAATTGACATTATGTTTTTGAAAGTATCATTTTATATAATAAAGTATCATAAAGTGTTACTTTTCATAATATGGTACCTTGTTAAATATATAGTTTACCTTATTTCTGATCAGTTTTTTTTTATGACATAGGAAATCACTTACTGATTTTTGTTTGCATATATTTTTTCTTACTTCGTGTTGTTCCTGCTCATCCAGTTGTGTTATTTTATATGTCTATTTAATATGTGTTAAGATTAACATTATTTATGAGAAGTATCATATTATATGATAAAGTATCATAATTGGTAACTTTTTTTTTTATTTAGTTCATACTTACTCTTACTCATTTTTTTTTGGTTCTTTTTATTATTTTGCAGGATAGGGAATACCTGTTACCTATCGAAAAGTGGCTGAATGGAAAACCAATTGTCAAATTTGAAGCATCTGTCGTGGAGAATATAAAGGGCAAGCTCCTACCTTCTCAGTTGCAGATGTTCAAGAGCACTTGCTTTGGTGCATATCTTGATCTTAACGAATTGTGCTTACAACTCCAACTGATTCATTGTTTACTTTTGAGAGAGGTTTTGGTTAGAGAGGCAAAAAAGAATCACATGTGGTTCAAAGTTGGTCACAAGTTTATTCGATTTTCGGAGGAGGAATTCTGTTTAGTGACTGGTCTTAAAGTAACTGGGGATGACGACTGGTCTGAATTCAATACAAATGAGTGTAGGCTGAAAGAGGAATTTTTTTCGAACTTCAAAAGAGTGACAGCAAAAGAAGTTGAAGATGTCTTCAAGCTTCTGCCTGCTAATGTAAATGATGAAGATACGGTTAAGATTGCAATTGTCTATCTAGTGACATCATTTTTGTATAGGGAAAGTTACGAGAAGTTGGTTGAGAAAGCTATTTTCAATATTGTTGATGCTGATTTTGGAGAAAGTTTCCCCTGGGGAAAGTATGTTTTTAAGAAAACAGTAAAGAGTCTTAAAGGTGCTCTTAGAGATAGGAAACCTACAATTGAGCCTAAATCAAAAATCTCATCATATTCGTATAGGCTTAATGGGTTTCCATTAGGTTTTCAAATATGGGCTTATGAAAGTATTCCGAATTTAGATGGAAATGTATGTAAAAGTGTGAATACATCTTACCCTCGAATTCTAAGATGGAAATCTGAGAAGCGTATGATGTCTGCTCAATTTGAAAAGACAGTTTTTGATGATCCTGTTGTAAGTATTTCATTTTGTTAATTGCTTTTATGTAGTTACTTATATACCGATAACTCAACAATTATTTGTATTTAATTTTTTCAGGTTGAACTCAATGTTATTGAACCAATTGAGGAAGAAAAACAACAGCCATATGTATTGGGATTATTTAGCGATTCTCGAGTCGACATCCCTGCATGTCTACCATCATCATCACTTCATGCTATGAACTCAGGTGAAAACAAAAGCAAAGAAAAAAATGTATATTTAAGTTTTTTATTTTATTATTTTTTATTAGTTTATGATATAATTTATCATATTTAATTTAGATTTTTTTTTGACATTGTAGGGAAGCTTTTATTGTTCTAAAGAAATTGAGGACCATCTTTTAGACATTAAGTTAAAACAAGAACAGATTTCTGCTCAGCAAATTGATTTGAAAAATCATTTTCTTTGTCAAATGGATGGCTTGAAAGAGGAATTTCGTGTGATGCTATCGAAGTTTATTGATGACTTTGATTGTAATATTGTTGCAATGAATAAGAATCCTGATATTTTCCCGGAGGGAGTGTTAAGCAAAGAGGATAACAGTATGAATGTCGTAGATTTGAAGAATGTGTGTGATGACATTACAAAGGAAGATGATAAACAGTTGAATGATGGTTTGGGTCCTTGCAAGGTCGATACAGGGGTTGAAAGTAAGGATTCAGATTCAATTAGTGCAGATTTATATGTGAATCTTGACATGCCTTCTTTTAAGTTATTGGAAGATTCACAGCCTGAGTCACAATCTGAAGATGATAATGAGGTAAACCTTTAAACTTATTGGTTGAAGTTATAAACTTCCAAGAATTTTATTAATTCCTTAAATTTTCTTTTAAGGATATTGGACGCATTGATGTTCAGGACAATAGTCCATCCACCCAATCAAGAAGTAAATTTATTGTGCAAGACTCTAAATCTGCTCTTGCCCTAGTTGTGAAGGGTTCATCCGCTTTCAAGGATGAAATGTTATCACCATCTGATGGTGATTTTGATGAATTTTTGACATGGTACAAAGAAGGCTTTAAAGATAAGAACTTGTAAGTCTTCCGATGCTGTTGTTTTTAATAGTTTATAAAGTTTTATAATTTGATACTTAGGTCAGAGTTGTCTTATAGTATATATATAATAATTGAACTTTAGTTATTGATATTTTCTGAAGTTTCATATTATGATACTTTTGTCATAGCTGTCTTAGAGATTAAAACTGAAGTGTTTTGATTGACTTTTATCTAAAGTTGCACAATACCGTACTTTTGGTCATAGTTGTCATGGTGATTAAGAACTTGTAGGTTGCCCAGTTATTGATATTATATAAAATTTCATAATATGGTGCTTTTTTATTTGTTACGGTTGTCAGAAATTGTACGTTGCTTAATTATTGATATTATATAAAGTTTCGATGTATGATGCTTTTGTTTGTCATAGTGGTGTTTCTAAGTTGCATATTATGATACTTATTTTATTAGTAAGGGTTTGCAGAACTCGTAGGTCTCAGTTATTGATATTATATAAAGTTTCATAGTATGATGCTTTTTTTTTGTCATAGCAGTATGTTTTCAAGTTGCATATTATGACACCTATGTTATTTGTTAGGGTTTTCAAATTTGGGATGCCGGGATTGGAAATTCATCCTTCACATGACTTCGGCATTTTAACTGTAACAAAAAAGATTTGGTGGTACTATCTATATTCAAAAGATGGTCAATTGGAAGACACAGCAAGTTTTGTCTAATTTTTTTCATCATTTGGTTTTCCTAAGTTTTGTTTTATTTTTTTCATCATTTGGTTTTCCTTACTTTTATCTTCTATATTGTCATTTTTTACTTTTTTATGTTGTTATGTTTGCAGCACATAGATGTTTGCTTATTTTATTTGAGAAAGATGATGAGGTTTAGCATGAGGGTAAAAAATTGGACAACAACGGATTGTAATTTTCAAAGCAAGATTGTTGGTATTTTTGATAAATTCCTGGTCGATGTTGTTGTGATTTCTGAACAATCAACTCTTTTAGAATATGTGATTGGGGAATCAATGAGGTGCAATACACCCTGGATTGAAGTTGATCATGTGCTCTTGCCGATCATGGCAAAGACTAGAAATCATTGGATGCTTGTTCATTTTGACATGAAGCGACGTTGTTTGGATGTTTATAATTCTTATGCTAAAGTTTTTGATGATCAGAAAGTGATTGAATCAGTTCGTCCTTTTGCTCACATTATTCCCTTTCTTCTGGCAAACGCTGGTTATTGGGATGGGAAACAAAGTGTATATTTTGATCCTAGTGTACGTGATCGTGATATTCTTGAACCGTTGTCAATTAACGTCGTGCACAACATTCCTCAACAAGAATGCGGGTTAGTTGATTGTTAATATTGGTTCTTTATAGTTATTGTTTTTATTCCTCATTTTTTTCTTTCGTAAAAGTTTGTTTAAATTTCGTAGTATATTATGAGTATCGATAATTTTTGAAATATTTTTATTTTTTTCATGCAGAAGTGTGGACTGTGGTGTTTTTGTTATTGGATATGCCCAATTTCTAGTTCAAGACAAGATGATTGAGATGGATGAGTGCTTTGATTCAACCAAGTATCGTGCTGCTCTTGCTACACAACTGTTTCACTATGCGAAGTGGAAAGAAGAAGAATAATGCATGACAGATGATGAATGACCAAGTAAAAGAAGAGCAATGCATCACCAACTGACCGTCTGACTAATGAATTTTTTTGTGATTGGTTGCGATGGCTTTGAATATTTAGAAGATAGATTTTGTCAAGAAGTAACACATTAGGTTACCTTATAATACAATTATCATACAATGTTACCATATCACGTGGGACAGGTTTTAATCTTTACTTAATCGAGTACTATGCTATGCTTTGTATACAACAATTTCTATTAACGTGCTTAAATTTCAATTCAAGTATTATTTGAATTTTTTGTGATTACTTTTTGAGTATTGGAAGTTATTTTTTTTTTGTTAAGTAGCATATTAGGCTACCTTCCCATACAGGTATCACAGAACGTTACCATGTAATGTGGTTGAATACTCATTGAATTCCAAGGCGCATAAAAATGTTGTTTGGAAAAGCCAAGTATTACTATACTAATAAAGCCAGAGCATGAATATTTTGTTAATTAATATGTATAATGTAAGTTTAAAGGTGGTAATGTGTTATTAGGACGTGTCAAAGCTCACATAGCCTATAGTGACTAACTCCTAAGAATTGAATTTCTTCTTGCATCCTAATAATATTTTCGATGCTAAATTTATTAAGAGCATTAAATGCACACATTCCATTACGAGGTGAAGCAAGTATTCCGTCATTTATTAATTAAAACGTGAACTATAATAAAGGAAAATATGTTCTAAGCAGACCTCCATAATCTGGTCATATCACATAGTTGTCTATGAAAAGTATCAAATATTGTAACCTTTCAATGAAAGTATCAAATATTGTAACTTTACAATGAATTTCTACATTGATCTTTTATTTTCTTCTTCAACGGTATTGGATAGTTGCATGTCCTTCGATCATGCCCGTAGTTTAGGCATCGTCCACACTTAATCGTGACTCTGTGCTCACCTTTTGATGGAATTCTTTTCTCTTTAGGTCTCCCAACCTTCTTTTTTGGAATATGAGGTAACACCACTCTGGATAAGACATCCATTGGTACAGTCCAACCACTACGATCCCCAAGTGGAAAAATAGTACCTTCGTATGTGTCAACATATGACGACTTTGTGTAGTATGTAGAACAATAATCATAGGCACTGAAGTGTTTTGTACGAATAACAGCCAATGCATGAGCACATGGTATTTGATCTATTTGAAATTTGTGACAAGTGCATGTCCTTTCTTGTATATTCACCAAATTTGATCTACCTGTGCTTTTAACGTCATATAGCATTGGAGTTGAAGGAATTGTCTGTTGGAAAAAAATGCAATGAATTAATTGAATTCACAGTGATACTTTTTTAGAATAAAGCATCATATTATGTTACTTTGTCACGTGCTTGATGTAAGTGTATTAAAAAATTTCATTTACCTTCATTTTTGTTGACTCCATTGTCCTTTCCCTCAATATTTTATCTTGTGTAGCAGCAAGTATTGTGAATGTAGCCATTGCATTTTCTCGATTCTTGGAAAACCAGTTCTGCAACACATATCTCAAGCATTCCATCAAAGCTTCTACGGGCTTCTTCTTTGCAGCCTTTACTACTGCGTTCACTGACTCAACAATGTTTAAAGTCATGATTGAATATCTATTAGTCGTCATATATGCTCTTGACCACTTATCATATCCCGCTTTCTCCTGGAAAATGATCATAAAGAAATGTTAATGTTCAGTATCTATTCTCAGAAGGTATCATGTTATGATACTAAATATCAGAGTCTGATACTTACCAAATATCCACGAATTTTTTCATTTATTTTATCCAGCTGAGACATTTGATACTCAAATTCTTCCTTTGTGTACGCCCTAACAGCTGCATTGAACGGTTGTGTTACATTCTTTGCATTTTTTCCATAAGTTGATTTCAAATTCTTCAACAAATGCACTGAACATGCACCATGCAACACGTTCGGATATATTTTCTCCACAGCTACTTCAATGCTTGGATGCCTATCTGAAACAATACACAAACCTTCTCTCTCACCATATGATTCCTTAATCCTATTCATGAACCATTCCCAAGAATCATTATTTTCCGAGTCACCTATCCCAAAGCCAAGTATAAAAATATTGTTATTAGCATCTTGAGTGCATGCTGTGAATAACGTACCACCATAAGGTCCCTTTAGGTGTGTTCCATCAACTACTATCACAGGCCTACAGAATTTCCAACCTTGTATGGATGCTCCCAATGCCATGAACAAATATTTGAATCTATTGCTTGAATCTGTCTCAATTCTTGTTTTGGATCCAGGATTTGCAAATTCTAGCATATGTAGGTATGTTGGCAGCCTTTGATATGATTCTTGAGGATCTCCCATCAACAATTCATAAGCTCGTTCTCGAGCTCTCCAAGATTTGTCATAGCTCATGGACACTCCATAGTCATTTAACATGTCGTTCATAATGTCATTTGGAGTATAGATTGTGTTGGTGGAGGTGTATTTGTGCTTAATGAAGAGAGCTATTGTTGAACTTGAAGCTTGCCGATGATCCCCCAATATGGTGTCTACTGTACATGTGTGATAATTCTTTATGTAACGTATCTTAGACATACTAGTTTTTCCAACCTTTGAAGCCCTGAAAGCCCATTGACAGTTGTTGTCAATGCATTTCAACACATATTCCTTTGAGTCAGATTTCTTAATCTTGAATTGAAACATATTACGCATTGCATACTTTGCAATAGATATCTTCAACACTTCTTTATCTTGAAATAGCTGATTTTTTGTAATTGTGGCAACAACTGTTTCTGATACTATAATAGACTGTACCTCATTATCCACCTCACTGTCCACTTGTTTCTTTTGTTCTATGCACTCATACACTTCAGAAGCAATTTCTTCAATCGATTTTACAGCTCTTGTTGTTGAATTCTCACTTTCAACTAGATGTAGATGCAGCCTGTCGTCATGTTGAATAGTGTCAGAGTGCTGAAGTTGGATGCATTGAGAAGTATCACATCTGATACTTTCTGAAACTGGGGTAGTATCAATTATCAGGGGGAAACTTCCAATGTCATTGTTGGTTTTTTTCAGCTCCAAATAGAATGTAACTGAGTTGTTATTCACAAATTTTACCAGTGGCATGCCTTTCTTGAGTTCATAATGCATTGTCAGTGCTACCATTGTTGAATCCAAGTCCAATGCCGAGAATACAATATCTTGAATTCCAGTGTATGTGCATCCAAGTGAAACTGGTATCCCAACTACTTCATAATCTATGTACTCTTTGTCTTGCACCCATTTACCTCCATGATGTAAGATGACAAGAGTTGTATCCATTCCTTCACAGAAAATATTACATGTTACAGCTTAACAAATCATATCAAATAACAAGTAACAGAATGTGATACTTATAATTTATTCATGCATTAAGCTAGCAGTTGAGCTATTGTAAACAAAATCCAACCATTCTTTATAATTAAATAATAAACATAAAATATATAAGCTTTACATGACAAAGTATCAGAGTTTCATTCTTTGGAACAGGCTATGATACTTTAGAATATATCAACATTGGAAAATATCTCAAACACATCAACAATGTGACAACATATAATTCATCATGTTTTTTCTTGTGACAAAAACTTGAATGAAAGTGAATGTAGAAATCAACTTATGCCTGTAGTTCAACAATTGTAATCAAATTCTGATTATTCAAACATATATATGTTTTTCACGACAAAGTATCAGATTCTGATACTTCGGAACATGGGTATGATACTTTTAGAATATATCATGGATAATCTCTCAAACATAACATCAAACACCTTACCTACAAATATGATACTTCATTGAAAAATCAAACTGTGTTACTTTTGAAATTCAAACATTATCACGAACAATTAAAAACTCAAAAAACATAACTGAATTGTTGAATGTAGATATTAGTGAGAGTTAATGTTGGCTGAAATCAAAATCAAAAGCAATAAAAAATAAGGAAGTTTGATTTTGAAATTAACGTGAAGTAATGTTTGCTGAGATTACCTTTCTTCATGGAAACAATTGAATTGTTGAATCTCTATATGTGAACCACCATCGAATTGGTTTTGTGGTAATCGAAAGTTGAATTGTCGAAGAGGAATTGAAGTTGAAGTATCTGTGGCTTTGAAGTCGAATCTAGATGATGAGGTCGAGGCGGAGGAGAAGCTCTGTGCCGAGAAGTTGAAGTCTCTGTGGCTTTGAAGTCGAATCTAGATGATGAAGTCGAGGCGGAGGAGAAGCTCTGTGCCGAGAAGTTGAAGTCTCTGTAGCTTTGAAGTCGAATCTAGATGATGAGGTCGAAGCGGAGGAGAAGCTCTGTGCCGAGAAAATAAGTGAATTGGCGAGGAGAAGGGTTAGTTGGTTAATGTAGAGTAATTATCATTTTTTATAACTTTGTTATAAGTAATATTCCAATTATATGAAGTTTAAGTAAATTTCAGCTTTAACATAAAAAATAGGGTATTTTTGTGGTCTGTCCAATAAAATTGTCCCAAAAAGTAACTTAGCCCTGTCAAACCCAGTTCTAAATTTTAATCCATACCGAGTTCAATTTATGGTATAAACTCTTTGACTGACCAGAGATTTAGTCAAGACTTTTCTCTGGTTAACAAAACTTTGTCTCGCTCTCTATCTTGTCCGAACATTGAACATCATGTGCTGCCGCCGCCTGCTAGTTTGGAGCCTTTTGCTTGGTAACTTGGTTTAAACTATAATTCATGGAAGAAATGCTATTTATCTAAGTACAGATTGATCTTTACTTGAGTTGACACACATTCATTGGAGAATGCTGAGATGTTCATGTGCACGTGCACAAAGTACCTTCCCATTTTTCAATGAAAAAGTGACAACTTGATAGAGACAAATCTTAAGGAGGTTGAGATAAATATCACTATTGAATTAGATAGTTTAAATTATTAAATTAATTTCCAGCAACATTAATCTACATGTGGGTCCATCCAACTTAACGGTCACTAAAGAAATAATAATAATTTTCAAAACTACATTCTCTATACCAATTATACACACAATTGATTGCGTTTTGACAAAGGAGACAAACGAATATGTTAGCCCAACGGATCAGTGCAGCCAAGTCTGCATCATCACATGCATCAACAAATCAAACTACTTATCTTCTAAAATCCAAATTGTAAAAGGGGGAAAAAAATTACTTAACTCATTATAATTTAAAACATTTTTCTCTCTTCTTTTCAATCACATATTTTCAAATACATTTTTCTTTCTTACTTTTAAGTTTAACCATACATTCTTTAAAAATCATTATTTCAAAATACATTTTTCTAAAAAAATCATTTTAATGGAAATCAAACAAGGTCTTGGAACTCCATGTTGGAATTATATATGCCCATAGAGTATAATTCACGACATTTAAAAGTAAAATATTAATTGATTGTATTAATATGATGTTGTGTTTGTCCACGGGTCGATTTGATATTACAAATTGAGTGTTTAAGTTGTTAAACACGGAAAGATTCAATTTGTGATTCGATCTAAAATTAACGTTCACGGTCAGTAAATAAATATGGACAATTTATTTTGATAAGATTGTCTCGATTTTATTAAAGTCTATCTTTGACTTTGGTAATAAAATTGAGAGTACGTTTGAAACGTATTGGACGGGACCACGTGAAATTAATTTGTGACATTGACCGTACAAATTTAATTTCACTTGATTATTGTACGTGGGACCTTAATCCTAATAGGATAATGGACTTCGATTACTAACTTGAAGTTCTTTGAGGTATCAATGGGTGAGATCAAATTGCTGATCAATATCTCGGTACTTTGAGAATTAAAGTAAACTAACGAGGAACATATATTCGTATTATGGAATCCGTCACCTTTTAGGTATGATCATAATCTCACTGGTTCTTCTAGTGGACAGTTGAATCTGAGCTCAGTAATTCGACAGTGACTGTTGAATTCTATGATGTGATGGGATCACATCGAACTGTCTTACAGAAGATGAGAGTTGAGAATTTATGAATATTCGAAGAAGGGCATTTTGGTCATTTTAACTTGCTCCGAATATTCGAGTTGATCGACGGGGGTAACATGTAAGAACGATAAGTCAGAGGATATAATTATTGATTAATTGTTTCAGTAATTTCAATTTTACTAAGAGTGCAATCTCGTTCTTTTAGTGGAATAGAACGTGATTAATAAATTAATTTTGACTGATCAAGAGTTGATCGGGTCATAATTAATTTATTGGAGCTTAGTTTAATTGGGTCCGATCAGGTTCCCTCGGTGGCTTCACTATAATGGGTTTATACATGCTTTTTACCTGTATTGGGTTGTGCAGAAATGGGCCTGGGTTATGGTACTAGGCCTGGTAGGGTTTTGGAGTGTAAAGAGGTTACAAATAGTCTCTCAAGACTATTTTTCTTAACCGAATAGGAAAAGTGGCGAGACACACACTAAAGTGTGTAGTGTGTGTTTCCTCTTTACAAAGAAACCCTAATCCTAGTTTAACCTAGATCTTGAAAAAGGTGACCACACACCTGCACAACTGCCATTGGAGAACACCGAGGAAAGCTTGAGGGTTTGAAGCTTTGGTGGAATCAAGAAGCAGTTGATGAAGATTATTGTAAAGCACGCTACAAAGGTAATCTTCTCAAAATCCTTTTTGTGTGCGAAATTATTTATTCCAAGTTAAATACATAGAACAGAAAATCCTGTAACGGGATAATCTATCACAAGAAATCAATTTTTGTGATTAGAGCAACCCGGGTTCCCAACAATTGGTATCAGAGCGTCAGGTTTTTGATACTGTTTTGTGTATTTAAGAATAAATAATTTTGTTATGCATGTGTTAGTTGAGCGGTGTTAGGATTATGTGATTTGATTGTTATTGGATGAATGATATTTTTTTATTGAACAAATTTATGGCCTTAAATTTTTTGTGGTAAAATCTTGTATTGTATTATCGAGTCATGTAACAAAGGGGGTGGATTACGACTCTATGTTTTCCCCTTTGATTTTAATTTTGCAATAGAATTAGGGTTTGTGTAATTTTTGTTGTAATTGTAAAATCATGAGGACCGGATCCATCACTGCTGAAACATGGAGGACCAGGTAATTCAATTTCAGATTGAGGGACTATTGCTGCAAAATTCGGATGACCTCTGTTGCAATTTTGGACAAGGGACTTGACTTCACCATCTTCAACAAAAGGAGGACTTGGCTTGCAATTTCTGAAAATCTACCATGAACGACATGCAGGCAGTCGGCGGGACTCGTGGGTGCTACCATTGTGATCGGCAGTCAATGGCGGCGATTTTTGGGCTGCTATCTTGGCTCGATCGCGACGGTAGCGGAACCCGCATACGCCGCTGCACGTAGCCAGCAGCACTTGGGTGCTGCCGTTGCGATCTGTGGACGATCGCGCCGCTGTTGGCGCTGTGACCCCAAGTAGATCGCGGCGGCAGCGGCACCACAGGTGCCACTGCGATGCAGGTTCGAAAATGGCAGCGCCGCAGCAGGTTCGAAGATGGCAGCACCCATGAAACTGCTGATGTCGTTGCAGCGACTCAACCCACACTTTCTGGCGATGGCGGCTGCGGGACATGGGGCTGCTGTTGTGGTCACAATGGTTGTGACACTTTCCGGCGATGGTATTTCCGTAGGCAGCGGCTGAAATCACGGCGCGGCTGAATTTTTTTTGAATTCTCGTTCAGTAGGTTACACAGCATTGCAATGAAGAAGGAATTAACTTGGGCCAGATTTTGCTTTTGGGCCGTGACTTCTTCTGGGCCGATTTTTTGGAATTAAGAAAATGGGCCGGAATCAAATGATTTGCTAAATGGGTTTGTTGAATTAAATTGAAGTTGGGCCAGATATAGATTTGGGTGAAATTAAATATAGCCCAGTAATTGTAAAATTGGTCTACTTTAATTAATTGCAATGTGGGCTAAATTGTTTAGCTGGGCCAATGCAATGTGGACTGAATTTTACAATGGGCTGGAATATTTAATTGGATCACTACATTTGATATTTGGACTGAAGATTGAAGCTTTACAGATTGGACCAGTTTGATAATGGGCTGAGAACTATTATTTGAAGAGTTCAAGAAATGGGCTAGACACTTGCAATTAGAAATTGAAGAATTGGGCCGGCTTGTGGCTCAATAGACTCTTTATTAATTTGTAATTGTGTGTCTAGGTTTGGGCCATAAATTATGTTCTTATTTATTTTATTATTGCATTTTATTATTGCTTTAATTAAATTGTGAATGAATGTCATTAAATAACATGTCATGTAGATCGCATATACACCGCTCTAGGTACTATACTGTCATGCATTGTTTTATATATTTTATTTTCTTTTCTAAATGTTAGATTAGAAAATAAATATATTTATTAATAATTAAATTGATTTTAAGAGTTAAAATTGATTGGACAATTATTAAATTAAAAACCCAACAGTTCAAAATATTAAGTGAGTGAGGGTGCAAAATATTTTGAACCCACGGCCTCCCCTATTAGCCTATTAGTAAAAATTTGTGTATGCCTCGTGCTAATCTAATTAGTCTCCCTATAGGAGGGCTGCACTGTTTTGGTTACTAGATTGGACCCAATTAGGTGATAATTTTTTAAGTGTGAATTAATCATGATTACCCTATAGGTGACATAATTAATTTGGTACTTGAAATATTATTAATATAGGGGTTAGACACTTAAATCAATGACATCGTGGGAACTTCCTATAGAATATCCAAACGATGTCAATGATGGCCAAATTTTAACGACTATAAATTAAATATTGCATGAGATGCTAGATATATTTAATTTAGTGGGAGGGTCCCAACCTAGCCATAAATCACATTTATTTCTCCTATAGAGAAATGTGTTTAAGATTTTGGAATTTTAGGTTGTCGTCATATTATAGTAGTTTTGGGTCTACTTGTGCATAATTTTTTTATTCATGCATCATATATGAAAGTATTCATCATTTATGCAACTCGTGTTTAATACATTTATTTTATTTGAATGTCGTATTTCCACAACTAGTTATATATTTAGACATCACCAACTAATTTGCGAAAATTGTAACATGTCTCGTTATAATTCTTTCCACTTATGACATTTGTTCGTGCTAGAAGATCCTTGTTCAAAATAATTATGAATCTTCCAATGAAAATGGTTTTATTTTGATGAGATGGTTTATTGCATAGTTTTGATTCTCATGTCAAGTACTTCGCAATAAAAACATCAAAATAGGATACCATATTTATTTTCTCGATGGAAGGGTATTTATGATAATTTGAACATTTTAATTATACAAAATATGCTATCAAGCTATAATATATCTCTACTTATGAACCGATCACGTTTTTGCAAGAGACCATTTGGTAAAACATGATTGGTCACTTTAACGTGGTGGAGGTTCCATTTGCAAACATTGATTCATGTGACATAATGCTTGAGAAATCTTTTAAGATGATCTCTTGCGGTTCAGTGTGGACTATATTCACAAGGATGAACGTGTCCCTGAAAGGTTCAATGTAAGCTATTCATAATGAAGAGATTATTTTAAAGCAACGGATAGTATGGTAGGCCCTCTAACCTTTTTGCTTTTGAGCAAAGATAGGATTAATGAGGAAGTAGTCTTTCTTGGAAACTCTATAATGGAGTAAGACTCTATTCATTATGTTATGGTTAGTAATTGAGTCTATCTTGATTATAGATTCTAGAGTAACTAATCACTATTGCAAGTTGTTGCAATATGGTCCTAGGTGACCAAATGACACAATGATGTAGAGTATACTATAAGGATAAGCACGGGTATGGTAATATGGAAAGGGCCGTTGGGCTTTTATGTTTGCGAAACAATATAATTGTTATTTTGTCTCTTTATTATTTGAGCGGAATTATTTAGCACTTAATTTCCAGTTATTAGTTGGAATTAAGTTAAATAATGCTCTTATTATTGCGAGACAAATGGTTAACAATCTCAAAGCCTTGTAAATGGTTCTAAGTGTAATATTACTACAAATGATAAGGGATAGATGATTCCTTGTATTAATGAACTCTTTGATAAGATCTTAAGATAATCATATTTATCTAAATAAGATTGAAAGACTAGTAAAGGTAGCCTCTAAGTATTTTGGAGGTGGAATCTATGTGGGCTTTTGAATTTTATTTAGAGGGTAAAATGATTAAGATCTTAGGCTTGGTTACACTTATCCAAAACTCGATTTTAATACTAGTAAGGGATGGACCTCAAAAGGATCTGAGGTGGAATCTATACTGTTTTTCTGAATCTTGTTTAGAGGATTATATAACCAAGAGTCCTTATACATTATATGGACTTAAGGTTTTGAGGATTAATACACTTCGATATGAATGGATTCTTTTGTGCTCAAGATACGAGAGAGTACGAGTAATTCATCACTGTTATTGATGACCACTCTAGATTTCGATTCTATCCGTAATATCTCATTGATCCAAAATGTTGAAGAAATTCTAGAATTTCGGATAGAAGTTGAGAAGTAATTAAGAGAATCGGAATACTTCGATTTGATCGAGGTTTGTGTATCTCTCATATGAGTTTAGGAACCATTTATCGAAAAATGAGAACAATGTAATACCAAATCAATGATGAGTTATCCTCGTTACTAGTTTCATTTGGGAATGTATACCGGAGATAGTCAGGTTCCTTCATAGCCTAGTACTATTGATTCGTTTCCTGAAATACCCCTAGAGTTGTGGCATGGGTGCAAGCTCAGTTTACACCACATTCGGATTTGGGGACTTTTGGCACACAAGCTGAAAGCCAGGATTGACGAGATGGAGGCAACAATGAAGGTTTGATTATAAGGTATGCAGCAAAACTAGAAATTATTTCTTCTATAGTCCTCTGGTCAAGAAAGTATTTGTTCAGTACAAATGTAACTTTCTTAGAGGATAAGGCATATAGAAGAATACAAATCCACAAGTAAAATTCTATTGGATAAGATGTTAGAACGTGGTTCAAACAACTTGATTCCAGGTTTCCGCATAGAATTAATCTTGATGATTTGGGACTTCCTACGGAACCGATGGTTTCTGATCCTAGTGGGAGAAATAAGGCAAGTGGTTCAACCACTATTTTTGCCTGGTGAACCCAATGGACAGGGAAAAATCAAAGGTTGTAGTCGAAGTTGTTCTCACTGTTCTGCCTCTTCTTTATGTTCATAAAGAGGTAGTGAAGAGGTTGATCCCAATTAGGGATATAACCAAGTAGTGGGAGGAGAGGAAGGGACTCTGTTTGGACATAATGGAAATACACTTCCAGCGACTAATTGGAGTGGGAGGGTTGTAAGACCACCTTCTTGACGCTTATTCTACGGAGAGTCTTTTTAGACAGTCTCTACTGAAATAAGAGAAGGACTCCTCATTTAGGGAAGTGGTAGAAGTTATGGAATTGAAATCATGGAAGGTGAACAAGAACTCGGAATTGGATTCCTTGTACTACACTAGGGTTTGGATATTTGTAGACACACCTAATGGGGTCAAACCTATAGGGTGTGATGATTTTTAAGATGATAGGAGAATGGTAGATGAGAAGGTTGATGCCTTCAGCGCAAGGCTCATGGCTGTAGGTTTGTGAAACCCTTCTTGCCAATTGCCATGCGAATATTTACCTGGATCTTTTATCCATTGTCGTTCATTGTGAAAAAGAGGTACGACATATGGATGTCAAGAAGTTGTTTCTTGAATGCATCTTGAGGAAATCATTTACAAAGTGTAATCTGATGAGTTCATATTAAAAACCATGAAAGTAAAATTCATGACTTACAAGTTTCCAACTTTGAATTTGGGTATTTGTTCAACATATGGAATACAGAATTTGATCGAATGATTGTCATACATGTTCTTGATCAAAATCTTGATATATCTTAAGTATACTTGAGTATACAGAAAGATGAGTCAGTTTTCGCGACTATTTATTTGAATGATACTCTCATTAAATAGTAATTGGCACCAGCAATTAGACTTGAAGGACTTGTAGATGACTGTCTATTTTTTCTAGACATCCGTACTTTTCGGAGTGGGAGAAAAATGAAATAGAAAGTCTCAAGTTTCATGTAATAATAAGATACTATCTACATTTGCAATATTGAAGTCTTGAAAGGAATAATATTCTTTGTGGACTTTATCTATCTTATGAGTATTCTCCTAAGACTCATGGTAAGATAGAGAAAGTTCCTTATGCTCCGGCTATAGGAAGCCTTACTTTGCACTAGATAGGTCATATCTTATACTGGGGATAATGTTGGTGATTATTAGTTTGATCCAGGATCAGATCATTGAATAGAGGTAAAGCACGTACTGAAGCGTTTTTGGAAAACGAGTAAATATTTGCTTATCTATTCGGTTGGTGATCTGATGGATTAAAACTAATTAAGATCTGATTTGACTAGGATTCTCGAGAGTCGTCAAAATTGGAATATAACTGGGAGATAATGTGGTTAATTGGTTGGGAATAACACAATCTTGGATTGTTTGTTATACAACCATGACTTACATCGAAATGAGTTACTATCTTGGTTGAGAACATAATCATTAGTGTAATGATGATGTTGACAAGATGGATGATTCGATGTTTCATGTATACTCTAAGGGCAAGTGGGAGATTGTTGGAATTATATATGCCCATAGAGTATAATTCACGACATTTAAAAGTAAAATATTAATTGATTGTATTAATATGATGTTGTGTTTGTCCACGGGTCGATTTGATATTACAAATTGAGTGTTTAAGTTGTTAAACACGGAAAGATTCAATTTGTGATTCGATCTAAAATTAACGTTCACGGTCAGTAAATAAATATGGACAATTTATTTTGATAAGATTGTCTCGATTTTATTAAAGTCTATCTTTGACTTTGGTAATAAAATTGAGAGTACGTTTGAAACGTATTGGACGGGACCACGTGAAATTAATTTGTGACATTGACCGTACAAATTTAATTTCACTTGATTATTGTACGTGGGACCTTAATCCTAATAGGATAATGGACTTCGATTACTAACTTGAAGTTCTTTGAGGTATCAATGGGTGAGATCAAATTGCTGATCAATATCTCGGTACTTTGAGAATTAAAGTAAACTAACGAGGAACATATATTCGTATTATGGAATCCGTCACCTTTTAGGTATGATCATAATCTCACTGGTTCTTCTAGTGGACAGTTGAATCTGAGCTCAGTAATTCGACAGTGACTGTTGAATTCTATGATGTGATGGGATCACATCGAACTGTCTTACAGAAGATGAGAGTTGAGAATTTATGAATATTCGAAGAAGGGCATTTTGGTCATTTTAACTTGCTCCGAATATTCGAGTTGATCGACGGGGGTAACATGTAAGAACGATAAGTCAGATGATATAATTATTGATTAATTGTTTCAGTAATTTCAATTTTACTAAGAGTGCAATCTCGTTCTTTTAGTGGAATAGAACGTGATTAATAAATTAATTTTGACTGATCAAGAGTTGATCGGGTCATAATTAATTTATTGGAGCTTAGTTTAATTGGGTCCGATCAGGTTCCCTCGGTGGCTTCACTATAATGGGTTTATACATGCTTTTTACCTGTATTGGGTTGTGCAGAAATGGGCCTGGGTTATGGTACTAGGCCTGGTAGGGTTTTGGAGTGTAAAGAGGTTACAAATAGTCTCTCAAGACTATTTTTCTTAACCGAATAGGAAAAGTGGCGAGACACACACTAAAGTGTGTAGTGTGTGTTTCCTCTTTACAAAGAAACCCTAATCCTAGTTTAACCTAGATCTTGAAAAAGGTGACCACACACCTGCACAACTGCCATTGGAGAACACCGAGAAAAACTTGAGGGTTTGAAGCTTTGGTGGAATCAAGAAGCAGTTGATGAAGATTATTGTAAAGCACGCTACAAAGGTAATCTTCTCAAAATCCTTTTTGTGTGCGAAATTATTTATTCCAAGTTAAATACATAGAACAGAAAATCCTGTAACGGGATAATCTATCACAAGAAATCAATTTTTGTGATTAGAGCAACCCGGGTTCCCAACACTCCACACCAAAATGAAAATGTCGAACTGATCAAACATAATAACAATATTGTGTTGACGCATAATCCTAGGGCAAAAAGCGTCGTTAAAAAATTATAATAAATCAATATCTTGCCGAAATATCCAAACATAAAATGGTCCAACAAATTACGTGACCACATAAATGGGCATGGCTGAGGTTGAAATCCTATAGCGGTGGTCCATGTTAAGCTCCCTGAGGCTAAGGTAAGGGATATCCACCTCATCTTTACTCAAACTCCCGGCGAGTGGAACCGAGGATGGCCGGCTTGTGGTGATCCGGTTAGGCGTGGCGGGCCCACTCCTGCTCTCAGTAATGTACACAGGACCAGATATTGATCGTATGCGATGGCGCCCCTGGTGATTGGTATTATTGCAACCCCCGGAGAAGGTGGTAGCTCCGCCGCCACGTGGAGCCCATTTGTTCCACTTGAAAAAGAGCAAGGCATTCCTCCACCACAGCATTTTATTCTTCTTGATCTTCTTGAGGGAATGTTCATCGGTGGATATTGGTTTTTGAACTTTAAAATGCAGTGTTTCCATGGATGTTAAGCTTTCCTTGTAATTCTTGGCTTCTTCCAACACCTAGTAGAAGATAAACAGTGTTAAGAGAATAGAAAAATAAGTTAAATTTTTGTGTAAGTTCCGACTCATAGTACCTGGAAATAGTCTATTTGAGGGCCAAAGCCATAGTCACTAAACTGTTGTGGTTCTTGCATAGGAAAAATGGGAGCTTTATTTGACATTAGGCCTCTCTCTTCTCTGCAAAATATATATTGCTGAAGCTTTTTCTATGATCTGCTTTTGCTTTATAGTGACGGTTAAGTTTTATTTATTTATTTATTTTTTGGGGTGGGCGGGCGTTTAAATGCAGGTTTGGCCGTTTGTGGGGCTCAAGGTGGAGGGAATAGCCGTTGGGTTCTATGAAGCACTAGTAAATGCGTGTATGTGACTCTTTTATTGGACATGGAAAATGCTCCGAGTATCGAAAATCAATAAAGGTTTTTGCATTTAATACTTGACTTTGAGATATTGATGATGTGATGAGTGAAGCCTCCATTTGACAACCCTATTTTTTGGTTTATAAATTATACAATTTTTCAAATCACTTTTTAATCACACACATTTTCGCTTTTCAATTTTTATCTATTATTTTTTTTACCTCAAAATTATAAATAAAATAATTTATAAATCAATCACTGTTACCAAACATAAACTTATAATGATTGGCCGTTGTGGGGCTCAAGGTGGAGGGAATAGCCGTTGGGTTTTGTGAAGCACTAGTAAATGCGTGTACTAGCATCTTTTATTGGACATGAAAAATGCTAAAAGAATCGAAAATCAATAAAGCTATTGCACTCAATGCTTGACCCTGGGGGATTTATTGAAAGGGCCACAGTCAAAAGGCATTAAGTCAAAAGGGCAAATTTTTGTTTGATAAGTTAAAATGGCCTCCATCCTTATACAAAGACTAAATTGTCCTTGTTATCTTGATAAATTTTCAAACTTACCTAACAATTTAGAAGGACTGAAAAATCCTCAAGAGAAAACCAACGTCTCTCTCTCTCTCTCTCTCTCAAAATCGTGTCCATCAACAAAGATCCTCCCCCCAGCTACCCACATTATAATAAACTCAGTTTTACTATCTGTGATCTTCTCCACCTTCTTTGGATTTGTTACAGAACTATTCATCATCTTCTCAAATGTTGATAAAAACCCTAAGTTTTATGCATTTGATATTGGTAAGATATCCCAAAATTAATCTTATTTTGAGGTGCTTTGATTTGTTTAAATTGTATTTATATCAGTTTTGCTTGTTTTGGGATGAATTTTTTAGTATAAACTTCATCCATTGCAAAAATCTCATTCTAGACAGCGGGTAATATGATTTTACGCACACAGATCGATTAACCGACTTCATTGGTCGGTTAACCTACTTCAGTAAGTAGGTTCATCGATTAACCTACTTACTGAAGTAGGTTAACCGACCTCATTGAAGTAGGTTAACCGACCTCATGAGGTCGGTTAACCTACTTCAATAAGGTCGGTTAACCTACGTACTGAAGTAGGTTAACCGACCAATGAAGTCGGTTAACCTACCTCATTGGTCGGTTAACCTACTTCAGTAAGTAGGTTACCAACTTTGCAGTAGGTTGGTTAACCGACCAATAAAGTCGGTTAACCTACCTGAGTGAAGTCTGTTAACCAACTTTACAGTTTGCTAACCAATTGTTAACCTGCTTGCTTAATTGTTCAAAAAAAAATTCCTTTAATAAATTCTGGTGTTAACACGTAACATTTTTCAATTTTTTTAAATGCAGATATGAATGATACTACATTAATTCCTATTTGTTACTATGGTGAGTTTGTGAAGAATGATCAATCTAAATGGATATGGAATTGGAGCAATGAAGAAGCAACAGAAGCAATTTTTTTGTCAAAAAATGCAACGTATACAGAATTATATCATGATGTACAAGAGCTTCTTCATATTGATTCTTCTTTACACACTTTGGAGATGAGATTTCTTTTCCTTGATAATAATACACAAGTTTCTGTTCCACCAGTCAAGATTACTTCAGATAGGCAAGTGAAATGGCTCCTAGAACTTAACAGAAAAGGTCAGTCTCCCCTTTGTGTAACAATTGTGAGCAAGAATCTCATTGAACGTGAATTTGAAACAAGTATTGTTGAACATGAACATGCTATAGATCATGTTGAACTTGAACATACAATAAACACAGTTGAACACGGACATGTTGTAGATCATGTTGAACATGAACATGTAGCAGTTAATGATGAATTTGAAGATGAGGTCCGTAATGATGTAGATTCTGAGATGAGATTGGATGATGACAATGATGGGAACTGCGGTTTAGATGATTACTGGAATGATTTGGAGGTTGTTCGAAACAACAATGGTGACACTATTGAGGAAAATGGGAACAATGTTAATTTACCTACATGTGGACAAGAACTAGTTCAACGGAATGAAGCTGAAATTCGTTTTACTAATGAGGATCTTGTTGCATTGTCTGCACGTGGTAGCACATCAAGCCACACATTTGAGGCTGGATCAAGTTTAAGGTACGCTCATACGTCACATGTGATTCCTGAGGAAGAGGATTTGAAAGATCATCAGGTGTTTGAGAACAAGAAAGATCTACAACAACACATTCATTTGCTTGCATTGAAGCACAACTTTGAATTCAAAGTTAAAAAATCAAATAAGAGTACATACAGAATTATTTGCATAGATGATAGTTGCAAATGGCGTTTGCATGCTACGAAGTACAAGGAGTGTGATTATTTTGAAGTTCGTCGTTATGTACGTGAACATACTTGTTCTTTGGGTATACATAGAAATGATCATAGACAAGCGAGGTCATGGGTTATCGGTACACATGTCATGCATAATTTTCAAAATCCAAATCAAGAATACAGACCTGTAAACATCATCAGTGACATTCGTCGGGAGTTTGGGGTAAGTATGAGCTATCAGAAAGCATGGACGGCTAAAGAACGTGCCTTAGAGATATTAATGGGTTCACCTGATGGTAGCTATGCTAGATTGGCGGTGTATTCCCACAATTTGGTTAGATCTAATCCTGGCACAGTGGTATGTGTTGACACCGATCCAAGTAGTCATCGCTTCAAGTACTTTTTTATGGCGGTTGGACCATGCATTCGAGGATTTCACTCATCGATGCGGCGAGTAATTTCTGTGGACGGAACATTCTTGAAAGAAAAATATGAAGGTACACTGATAGTGGCAACATGTCAAGATGGAAATATGCAAATCTATCCTCTCGCATGGGGCATAGTAGATTCTGAGAATAATGAGTCATGGAACTGGTTTTTTGAAAAATTGAAGACAATAATTGGTGATATTGAAGATCTGGTCTTTATGTCTGACAGGAATGGGAGTCTACTCAAGGGTGTAAGAGATGTTTTTCCTAATGCGCATCATGCTCATTGCATATACCATATACAAGGCAACATAAAGGCCAAGTATCGCATCTCCGGGATGGTGTCATTGTTTAAGAAAGCGGCATATGCATATACAGTTGAAGAATTTAATAAACATATGGATGAGATTCTTAGCAGGAACCCCGACCTTTGGGGTTATTTAAAAGAGGCTGACTATAAAAATTGGACTAGGTCACACTTTACAGGGATCCGTTACAACATCATGACGTCAAATAATGCAGAGTCGCTGAACTCGGTATTCAGAAAAGCTCGAGAGTGTCCAGTTGTGACGACCCGAATTCTCGACCATTCGAGTGCCACAAAAAGTGACTCATATCATATTATCGAGACTTAAATAGTAATGTAAAATTATTCAAAAGAATAATTAGAATCCCATAATTTTATTTGTGAATAAAAATAGAACATAATTTTCTTACATAAAGTTCAACATAATTATCTCATCAATCTTAACCACTTTTGCCACTTCCATGTTGACCGCCTCGAACCTTCAATTATCTGAAAATGGTAAATATCGTGGAGTGAGATTTATAAAAACCCAGTAAGTATACCAAGCATAAATTTTCTTTTGAATGCATATGGATCATTTTCATCATAACATAGGATAGGATTGAAATATTCATAAACATAGGGAGACACAAGAATTTTACCGAACTTAAATGGCAAGAATTCTTATGTGTAGCGCTACTAAACTCCGGTCTCCTTAGCATAATCATAAACATATCATATGGAACCCATAACAATCTTGTGAGATTGATTTCATAGCAATGATCCAAACATTTTCATAAAAACATAAGATATACTTACTTGTCATAAAAACATACTTACTTTTCATAAAAATATAAGGTGTATTTACCTTTCATAAAAACATACTTACTTTTCATAAAAATATAAGATATACTTACTTGTCATAAAAACATACTTACTTTTCATAAAAACATAAGGTGTATTTACCTTTCATAAAAACATACTTACTTTTCATAAAAACATAAGATATACTTACTTTTCATAAAAACATAAGGTATATTTACCTTTCATAAAAACATACTTACTTTTCATAAAAACATAAGATATACTTACTTGTCATAAAAACATACTTACTTTTCATAAAAACATAAGGTAATACCTTTCATAAAAACATACTTACTTTTCATAAAAACATAAGATATACTTACCTTTCATAAAAACATACTTACTTTTCATAAAAACATAAGATATACTTACATTTCATAACAACATACTTAATTTTCATAAAAACATAAGATATACTTACATTTCATAACAACATACTTAATTTTCATAAAAACATAAGATATACTTACATTTCATAACAACATACTTAATTTTCATAAAAACATAAGATATACTTACATTTCATAACAACATACTTAATTTTCATAAAAACATAAGATATACTTACTTTTTAAAAGATTAAAATGAAGTGTAGTAGTAAATGGACCAAAACTTTCTTGACCACCTTGAATTTCTCTTACTTGTGGATTTTGTCAAGAGATTGGAAATAAGTGTATATGTGTAGAGTTGTGTGTAAAAGAGATGGGTTTAAATAGATGTATAAAGTTGGCATATTGTAAACATAATCATTCAATTCTATTAATTTTAACACATCATTTTCTTAAAGTAAAGCACCATTCATATACTTTTCCATATTTATACAAATAATATGCTCTTCATGATTATATATAATGGAGTATATAATTCATTCATATACTTTTCCATATTTATACAAATATTATGCTCTTCATGATTACATATAATGGAGTCTTATCAATCATTCATATACTTTTCCATATTTATACAAATATTATGCTCTTCATGATTATATATAATGGAGTATATAATTCATTCATATACTTTTCCATATTTATACAAATATTATGCTCTTCATGATTACATATAATGGAATCTATCAACCATTTATATACTTTTCCATATTTATTAAATTAAGATTCTCATAATTATTATATATAATGGAACCTCTCATGCTTGCATATATTTTCTTAATTTAAATAATAAAAGTAATTTTTGTACAAATAAATATTGGGATAACATTGAATTAAGTACTTAGACTTAATATACTTTAAATCAAGAGAATGGAGATATTTTTAGAAATTCGGAATTTAATTTAAAATCGAACGATCTCGATTATTTCTTGACTTGGCTATACGAATACGTCGTGGCGTTAACTTAATAAAAATGGGTGAAATAGTAGCGACACGATTTTCTATTAAAATAATTATTAATCGCGTAAAAATTCTTGGTCGCTACACCAGTACTTGCTTTGGTTGAGTATATCAGGTGCAAATTGCAAAAATGGTTTTATAAGAGGCGCATCAATGCAGAAAACTGTACAAGTAATCTAACCCCGGCAATGGAGAAAAAAATTCGGAATAAACTTGAGTTGTCCAAGAAGTTCGTAGCGGATCCTATGGATGAATATATGTTTGATGTGGGTAATGGAATCAAGCACTTTGTTGTTAACTTAATCGATAGAACTTGCACATGTGGGCAGTTTCAGTTGGATAAGTTTCCATGTGAGCACGCTATCGCTGCTTCAAGACAGGCAGGGAATTCTGCATATGATTTGTGCTCTCCATATTATACTACTACAGTTTGGAAAGCAGCATACTCTGATACTATAATGCCTCTACCAAATGAAATTGATTGGGAGGTTCCAGAACACCTTAGGTGGACGTTGAATATCTTGCCACCGTTGATGAAACCAAGACAAAGTGGACGTAAGCGCAAAAGCAGGATACCATCGACCGGAGAGTTTTCTACGACACGTAAGTGTGGTAGGTGTGGTGCATCTGGGCACAACTAACTACGATGTAATGATCGAGTACCACTATCCAATAAAACAATAGACTAGTAATTGTGGTAGTATTAATTGTTCATATTTATAAGGTTACCATACTTATCAAATAGCGTATATGCATGCTATTCAGTTCTGTAGTAGGTTAACCTACCTCCGAACCGATTTGGTCGGTTAATAGGTAGGTTAACCTACCTTCGAACCGATTTGGTCGGTTAATAGGTAGGTTAACCGACCTCTAACCGACCAGTTAACCGACTAGGATGGGGTTTGAAACGTCTTGACTAGGTAGGTTAACCTACCTATTAACCAAAGTGGTCGGTTAAGGGGTAGGTTAACCTACCTTGTAACAGACCACGTCGGTTAGTAGGTAGGTTAACCTGTTGAAAAACCTACTAGTAAATACAATCAAATTAGACCTATACAAGTCATGTCATGAAAATCCTAAACAATAAATTCAAATTTTTTAGTCATTTACCAAAAAGAAAGATTCGATAAATTCAACACGTCACACTTGATCTAATTGAGCGAACGTTTTGATTGATTCGAGAAAGTTGCTAAACTTGATCCCGATTAGTAAAATCGATTGTTTACGTCACACTTAATGAACTTAATAATTAATCAAGCGTTTTAATAAATTTGAGAAAGATGCCAACGTAAGACCTCGATGGGTAAAATCCTTCATCCAATTTCACACTTAATGAATTTAATAATTTATCAAACGTTAGCGACAGATTTGAGAAAGTTACTAATGTTGATTCAGATTGGGAAAATCGATTGTTCACGTCACACTTAATAATGAACTTAATAATTGATAGAACGTTTTAATAGATTTGATGAAGATGCCACAGTAGGACCTCGATTGGTAAAATCGATTGTTTACGTCACACTTAATGAACTTAATAATTAATCAAACGTTTTAATAAATTTGAGAAAGATGCCAACGTAAGACCTCGATGGGTAAAATCCTTCGTCCAATTTCACACTTAATGAATTTAATAATTTATCAAACGTTAGCGACAGATTTGAGAAAGTTGCTAATTGATTCAGATTGGGAAAATCGATTGTTCACGTCACACTTAATAATGAACTTAATAATTGATAGAACGTTTTAATAGATTTGATGAAGATGCCACAGTAGGACCTCGATTGGTAAAATCGATTGTTCACGTCACACTTAATAATGAACTTAATAATTGATCAAACGTTTTAATAAATTTGAGAAAGATGCCAACTTAAGACCTCGATGGGTAAAATCCTTCGTCCAATTTCACACATAATGAATTTAATAATTTATCAAACGTTAGCGACAGATTTGAGAAAGTTGCTAATGTTGATTCAGATTGGGAAAATCGATTGTTCACGTCACACTTAATAATGAACTTAATAATTGATAGAACGTTTTAATAGATTTGATGAAGATGCCACAGTAGGACCTCGATTGGTAAAATCGATGGTTCACGTCACACTTAATAATGAACTTAATAATTGATCGAACGTTTTAATAGCTATTAACTAATCAAGTCGGTTAATAGGTAGGTTAAAGGTAGGTTAACCGACCTATTAACCAAAGTGGTCGGTTAAGGGGTAGGTTAACCTACCTAGTCGGTTTTTTAGGGTTTAGGTTATTCAGTCGTTTAAACCCTCAAAAACCGACTAGGTCGGTTAACCTACCCAGTAACCGACCACGTCTGTTAACGGGTAGGTTAAAGGTCGGTTAACCTACCTGATATGTAGTAGGTTAACCTACCCAGTAACAGACCACGTCTGTTAACGGTAGGTTAAAGGTCGGTTAACCTACCATTTAACCTACCTGATATGTTACTAATAGGTTAACCTACCCAGTAACCGACCACGTCTGTTAACGGGTAGGTTAAAGGTCGGTTAACCTACCATTTAACCGACCTGAGTTTTTATGAGTAGGTTAACCTGCTGAAAAACCTACCAGTACCCAAAAATTGATATATGCAAGTGGACAGGTCATGAAAATCCCAAAAAATATATTCAAAAATTATAGTCATTTACAGATATTGTAATTTAGAAAAATACAAAGAACATTCAGTTATAGAAATTTAAGGATCATAATCAAGTCCGTGTAAATCAATCGCCAATTTCTTTCTCCACTGGAGCATATACAGGTTACGGACTTTCTCAGCTTCCTCTCCAGCAATTAAAAATTCAATAAATTTAATGGTAAAAATACCACAATCTCCTCTGCAATTAATGAGATAATAAAGAATGAGTATATTTTTGTAGAAAAATAGAAGAACAGTATGGACACAATATTTATCGTACTAAAGAAAACTTACTGTGTACTTTGCTTTGCAGTGTTCTCGACCCTTTCAATTGTAAAATTGCCATTCATAGTAGATATGCCTGCTCTCTTTAAAAGGCTCGGCAGAAGTGTAGTCAGTGGGTTCAATATGTTTTTCAATTGCCCTTCCGTAAGGCAACTTTTATCCGGGTCATACACATATATAGTTTCTTCGTCGAAACATACCTCAACCGCAAACCAATGACTATTTTCTACAACAGGTATGTACAGATGTGTACAATCTCGCCATCTCTTACCCAACTTTGGAGAATCACCATCTATGAAACTCTCTACGCATTGGATCCCCTCCGTCAAAGCAAACTGTAAAAGATTCAGAAATGTACTGTCCAGTATAGCAACGGGTCTGTTGAATGTCTTTGGGTAGTTCTTTGCTCGAAGCCGCAACAAATACATCGCCAAATCAACATGCTGAAGGCAAAAAAAAAAAAAAAAAAAATTATCAAATAGCTCAGAAAAAAAACATATAAAATGTGATCAAATCCTTAAGTTTTACTTACATAGGAGTCGAGCCAGGCACCTGAATCCATGACCTCCTTAAACCACTTCTCCGCGTCATTTATTTTGACCCAGTCTAACTCGTATGCGACACTAAAAAGGACAATATCAACTAAAGGACATAAATTATAAAAAATTGAATTGATAAAAATATAGATAGGATATTTACCCGTCCTTTAATTGTGAATACCAAGTATCAAATGTCTTCTCCTTCACTGGATCAATCTTCTGAAAGGGAAGAAATGTTGAGCCATCCTCAAATTTTCTCTTCTTTCCCTCGGCTGTGAATGGAGAAGATAAGTACTTTGATCGTTTTGGAAGTCGCTTTTCCATTGGTCTCACATCAGCTTCGGGTATTTGACCGGCCAGACTTCTCTTATTACGTGAATATGTTCTGGCCGCCTGTCTCGTAGGAGGATCATTCATAGGAGATTCCACCTCCGTCTCCCTCACCTCTGCTTCATCTGTATCCCAGGGAGCTGCCACCTCTGTCTCCTTTATCTCCGCCTCCCTTACACCCGCCTCCTCCGTACCCCTCATCTCTACCTCCTCCGTCTCCCTAATCTCCGCTACTTCTGTCTCCTTAATCTCCACCACCTCCGTCTCCCTCACCTCTACCGTCTCCGTCTCCCACACCTCTACCGCCTCCTCTGTATCCCCAGCAGCTGCCACCTCTGTCTCCCTCACTTCATCCTCCTCCGTATCCCTCACCTCCCCCTCCTCTATATCCCTAGGAGCTGCCTCCTCCGTCTCCTCATCTCCGCCTCCTCCGTATCCCTTACCCCAGCCTCCTCCGTATCCCTCACCTCCCTCTCCCTCTCCCTCACATCCTCCACCTACACCCCATCCATCATTGGGCCCATCCTCCCAGTACTGATAATTTTCATTTGTTTGATTGCGCTGCATCCACTCCATCATGCTATCAACTTTGTTGTTTACTAGTAGTATATCTGATCGCAGTCGCTCCTCCATCCGATCCATATAATTGAACAATCTAGGAGCAACAATCTGGTCAATGTGCGTCCTCAAGCCCTCCAATATGAAGTCCAAATCGTGAGAAGGCTGATGTACATGAGGAGCCTGCTGACTAGCATGTGGATTTTCATGTGCAGCATCAGGTACTGAAGATGGAACCTAAGCAAATCAAATAATTAAAAATAAGCATTAATTCAATAAGAAAATGGACAAGGGAATAAAAGAAAATCACAAAAAGATTAAACAGCAAAGTCCTATTAACATACCCAAGTGGTCGGTTAACGGTAGGTGGGTTTTGAATTTGAGGACAGGTTAACCTCCGAACTCTTTGGTAGGTTAACCTACCTTTTGAATTTGATGGTAGGTTAACATCTACCAAAGAGGTAGGTTAACCTACCAAAGAGGTAGGTTAATATCTACCAAAGTGGTCAGTTAGCAGTAGGTTAACCGACCTCTTTGATAGGTTAACCTACCTTTTGAATTTGATGGTAGGTTAACATCTACCAAAGAGGTAGGTTAACCTACCAAAGAGGTAGGTATTAATCTACCAAAGTGGTCGGTTAGCAGTAGGTTAGCCGACCTCTTTGATAGGTTAACCTACCTTTTGAATTTGATGGTAGGTTAACATCTACCAAAGAGGTAGGTTAACCGACCACTTTGGTAGGTTAACCTACCTTTTGAATTTGATGGTAGGTTAACATCTACCAAAGTGGTCGGTTAGCAGTAGGTTAACCGACCTCTTTGGTAGGTTAACCTACCTTTTGAATTTGATGGTAGGTTAACATCTACCAAAGAGGTAGGTTAACCGACCACTTTGGTAGGTTAACCTACCTTTTGAATTTGATGGTAGGTTAACATCTACCAAAGTGGTCGGTTAGCAGTAGGTTAACCGACCTCTTTGGTAGGTTAACCTACCTTTTGAATTTGATGGTAGGTTAACATCTACCAATGAGGTAGGTTAACCGACCACTTTGGTAGGTTAACCTACCTTTTGAATTTGATGGTAGGTTAACATCTACCAAAGTGGTCAGTTAGCAGTAGGTTAACCGACCTCTTTGGTAGGTTAACCTACCTTTTGAATTTGATGGTAGGTTAACATCTACCAAAGAGGTAGGTTAACCGACCACTTTGGTAGGTTAACCTACCTTTTGAATTTGATGGTATGTTAACATCTACCAAAGTGGTCGGTTAACAGTAGGTTAACCGACCTCTTTGGTAGTTTAACCTACCTTTTGAATTTGATGGTAGGTTATCACCTACCAAAGTAGTCGGTTAGCAGTAGGTTAACCGACCTCTTTGGTAGGTTAACCTACCTTTTGAATTTGATGGTAGGTGAACATACAAAAGTGGTGGTCAACGGTAGGTTAACCGACCTCTTTGGTAGGTAATCTATACCTGTCTTGGTGAAGAAATCTGATCTCTCCCACTGCCTGGATCTTCATCATGTCGAAGAGGAGAGACTCTATCTCCCTGGAGAAGATCCACGTTGTCGCCCCCTCCTTCATTATCAGCCATAACATCACCTCCATCCTCGTGGATATAAGCATCAAGGACTGGGTCTGCTCGTCTTGAAAAAGGTTCAAACAATTGCATGTGCCGTTGCCTCTTCTCAACCTCTGTAGCCATTAGTCTGACACGAACTTCAAGCTAAAAAGTTGACAGAGTTAATATTTACATACCATTTACATTATTGTGTGAAGGTAATAAAATAATACCATATAACAGTTACTCACCTGTGGATGGTCTAAAACGGAACTGATTTCATTTTGTTCAAATACTCCAGTAGCCGTCCAGTTCACCATCTTCGGAACTTTAATCACTGGTTTCCTAGTTGCAAAATCATTGCCAATGGCCGAAAAAGCCTCATAAGCCCATACCTACAAACAGACATGATCATTTATTCATTCTCACATCTAAAAATAAAGCACAGTATAAAGAACTACAAGTGTTTGCTATTTACCTGCAATGCGTAAGGAAAACCCTCAAGGGAATAATTATAGACGCTCTTCCCCCCCTCTTTGAGTTTTGTTGCAATTTCTCCCCAACTCCTCAAAAAAGCATGTATCGTGCTATTATAGCACCTTCTTCCCATTGGATATTGATTAAATAAATACCTATCGTCGACTATATTCAAGACATGCATATCAATAGATGTCTTGTAGTGTTTGGATCTCAAAACTGACTCATAGACATATGCCAAACCCAATTTGTACTTGTCTTCCATTTCTTCGCAATTGTCAAAGGCAAGTTTTAACTGGGCGGGAACAATCTTATTAGCTCCGTTAAAATATGTCTCTGCCAGTCTATTGGTCACCGGTATTTGATCTTTGTACAATGCTTCATCCTCGGGGTTCAGCCCCGTAATCAGAGTGAACTCTTCGAATGAAAATCTAGCAGCCTTGTTATTCCCGACTCCAAACCATAGCTCATTCTTATTCTCGGACTTCAGCATTCTCAATGCTAGACCATGGATGAGTTGGCCAGATAACTGCATTTTTCTCATAAGATAGAATTTTCGAAAACAAGACCGACGGAAAGCTTGTCGATGATTTGCATCCAGTACGCTATAAACCTCATCTATAGCATCTAGGTTACAGAGGTTCGTACATTTTCCTGTAAACCGATCATTGATGTCCACTTGAAACTCCATCCTGCATAATATAAGACAATTTTAGTTAAATGGGTGTGCTAATTACGCTATGAAAATGGACAAGGAAATAAAGAAGAAACACAGAAAAATATTTAATAACAATACACTGTTCAAAAGAAAGTTCTAACAACAAAATGTTAGTTAACCGACCAAAGTTGGTAGGTTAACCTACCATTACCATTACGATCAGGTAGGTTAACCTACCAAACCTGGTCGGTTAACCTACCAAACCTGGTCGGTTAACCTACCATTACCATCAGGTAAGGGTAATGGTAGGTTAACCGTGGTCGGTTAACCTACCATTACCCTTACCTGATGGTAATGGTAGGTTAACCGACCATATACCATATGGTCGGTTAACCTACCATTACCATCAGGTATCAATTCATTAATGGTAATGGTAGGTTAATACCTGATGGTAATGGTAGGTTAACCGACCTTTTGATTCTAGGGTAGGTTAACCTACCTCTTCACAAACAAAAATTAAGAATACATCAAATTAGATTTAGAAGCCATCTGTTAACTCTTCATTATATCCTTTTTCATGGCATCATCAACAGAGATTCGGTATAAATTACTACATCATTTTAATGCTACTTGGAAGAGAAGGAAACAATATCCAAAACTAGTAACCGAAGGTAAACAAATCGAGCCACATAACCTCACCAAATCATACAAATCATTGTCACAATTCAGGGTTCTCGATAGGTTAACCTACCATCAAAGGGCGATTTACAGATTGCTGAGGGTAGGTTAACCGACACTGAGGTAGGTTAACCCCCTGATGGTAGGTTAATCTACCAAATATTAAGAACTTGTCAAAATTTGTCAAAATTACAGAAAAAGAATCCCAAGAAAACATTACGCAATTACAATGCTTAAAATAAAGAAACACACAAGCAACTAGCTAAGAAGCGTGGCGGTTCAGTGTATGATCCAAGTGAATAGGTGAAGAAAGTGAAGACATCAAGTAGAGAACCCGTACCAGAACAGCCTCTGAGAAGATTATACCCAAATCCAAAGAACCCTTTTGAAGAATGCACCAATTCTTGAATTTGCAGAAGAAGAAGAAGAAGATGTCTGCCTAATTCGTTTTGCCGAAGAAGAAAACCAAGGGAAACCCGGAAAGGAGAGGAGAAGTCGAAGGGGTAGGATAAGAGTCGGGTAATTCTAATTGCGTATTTGAAATGGGAGACGTTTTTTGAAATTGAAACTGAAGGTTATATTAGGAAACAATAAAATTTATTTTTATTACTATTATTTTAAATAAAAAAAATTTGGTCAAAGGCCATTTCCATAAAATGACAAATTGGGCTGGCCATTTCCCCATATTCCCACCTTGACCCTCCACTCACATTGGAGGTGGGGTACGACCTCACCGTCAATGTGAGTGAAGGAGGGTTAAGCATGGATGCGAGTAGCATGATTGATTGAAAATAGTGACCAAAAAGTTGATCGAACTCATGTGAGATGTTGATTTAGATATTGATGATGTGATGAGTGAAGCCTCCGTTTGGCAACCTTATTTTTTTGGTTTATAAATCAATTTATAAATCATATAATTTTCTAAATCATTTTTTAATCCACACATTTTCGCTCTTCAATTTCTAACTATTATTTTTTATCTCAAAATTATAAATAAATCAGTTTATAAATCAATTAGTGTTACCAAACATAGGCTTATAATGATTGCCATGTCTAAAGATATACAACTTTTGATCAAAAATCCAGGCACTATAACACTATTTTATTAGACATAATACATAAGAGGATCCATGCATTGGATATTTTAATTTCATAAATTGATTTATTTATGATTTTGAGGTAAAAAGTAGTGGTTGAAAATTTGAGAGAGTAAATGTGTGTGATTAAAAAGTAGTTTAGGAAATTGTGTATTTTATAAATTGGTTTATATACAAATTTATTTTGATTACCAAACGAATGAGCAAGTCCATTTTTGTGAAATACAAAAGGCAAAAAATAATAAATAAAAATAAAAATAAAAATAAAATGCAAAAGAAATGTAATTTATTACGCCAATAATAAATGCATTTAACTACATACTAACACATCCTTACTCCGTTCGGAAACATTTTAACAATTATAAATTGATTTATTTATATTTTTGAGGTAAAATATATATTTAAAAAGTGAAGAGAGAAAAAGTGGGTGATTAAAAAGTTGTTTAAGAAATTATTTTATTTATAAATTGGTTTATAAATTGTAATGATTGTATTACAGAACAATGCACATTGTAAACATAGATTCGAGAAATGCAAAACCTTTACTATCAGCAATTCCGTTGGTAAAAGATAAAACCTAAGAAAAATATTTTTACTAACGAAAATGTCCGTTCGTAAAAGGTGAAAACATTACCAATTGATTTTCTGCTGCAAAATGCAAAACATTTACCAACGACAATCTCTTTAGTAAAAGGTCAAGCACTCAACGAAAATATTCGTTGGTGAAAGGTAATTCTTTACCAACAGATATTCGATTGATTAAGGTAAATTTTTACCAATGGATATTTAGTAGGTAAAATTATTTTTCTTATCAAGTAGAAATACTATCTTTATCAACTAAGTAATCATTGGTACAAATTTTACTTTTCAGCAACGGATAGTTCATGCCTAAAGTATTGTCATTATAATTATTTTAACAATTATATATTCTCAACTTCGATAATCAGCAACGGACACATCATTGGTAAATGTGATAGCTCTTTATCAACGAATATTTCATATATAATATAATCATCTTGTAAATTTCACCAACGAAATATCAATAGGTGACGTAAATTAATATTTTCCCACACTTTTTTCTACAAATTTTTTATTTTGTGTCATATTGACTAGGGGCATTCTGTTGCTAATATTTTAAAACTTTGATAACTAAAAAAATGCCACCATTTACCTACCAAAAATTCATAGTCGATGGGCAATAAATTATTTCAAAATTAAAGAGTTTTTAAATGTTGTTCATTTAACAAATATATAAAATTCGAAAAAAAATATCAACAAGAATACAATTGCTTCATTGGTTAGGTTGCACTTTCCCAACACGTAAGTCATGAGTTTGAATCACATATGCAACAATTCTCATTTATATAAAAATCAATAAAATAGTTGCTTGGACAGGCATGGTCAGCTGGGTTGTTGGGACGTTGGTCCATAGGGAACGTGCCAGATCGAGGACATCATTTGTCATTTTTAATTGAATTCGGTATTCATTGATGACATATGTAGTCATTACCAACGATAATTAGGTGTATCATTACCAACGGAATTTCATTTGGTAAAAGAGCGTACCATTATCACTATCACATTGGAACCAACGGAATTTCATTTGGTAAAAGAGCATACCATTATCACTATCATATTGGACTACTTAAATTTAGTGAGCAAGTCCATTTTGTGAAATACAAAAGGCAAAAAATAATAAATCAAAATCAAAATAAAATGCAAAAGAATTGTAATATATGCCAATAATAAATACATTTAACTACATGCGAACACATCCCGACTCTGTTCGGCAACACTTTAACAATTATAATTGATTTATTTATATTTTTGGGGTAAAATATGTGTTTAAAAAGTGAAGAGAGAAAATGTGGATGATTAAAAAGTGATTTGAAAAATTGTTTTATTTATAAATTGATTTATAAATTGTAATGATTGTATTAAAAAATAAGGCACATTGTAAACATAGATTTGACTTATACTTAACATTTGATGCAAACTAGTGAATTAACACATCAATTACATATGCTCTAATCACTTATATATGGTTTATCATAAATGCTGTTGAAAATGTTCTCTTGCCTCATGTGGGCAGGTGTGTGGAAGCCACAAAGACACGTGTCGAGCAACCTATCTTGCCCGGCAAAGGGTTGCCCGATAACTGGCAGAACAATATTATAGGACTGTAAATGTTGTTTGTATAAAATGATAAAAATATTATAGGTTTCAAGTGACTATGCTAATCACGAAATTGGGATATCTTCGAGAAATGCAAAACCTTTACCATTAATTATTTCATTAGTAAAAGATATAACATAAGAAAAATATTTTTACCAACGAAAATGTCCTTTGGTAAAAGGTGAAAACATTATCAACTGGTTTTCGTCTGTAAAATACAAAACCTTTGCCAACGACAATTTCGTTGGTGAAAGGTAAAGTACTAAAGCCTAAGAAAAATACTTTTACCAGCAAAATACTCGTTGGTGAAAGGTAATTCTTTACCAGCAGATATTCGATTGATAAAGGTAGATTTTTACTAATGAATATTTGGTAGGTAAAAGTATTTTTCTTATCAAGTAAAAATACTACCTTTATCAACTAAGTAATCATTGGTACAAATTTTACTTTTCACCAACGGATAGTTCTTGCCTAAAGTATTGTCATTACAATTATTTTAACAATTATATCTTTCACCTTTGATAATCAGCAACGGAATCTTCATTGGTAAATGTGATAGCTCTTTACCAACGGATATTTCATATCTAATATAATCATTTTGTAAATTTCATCAACGAAATATTCGTAGGTGACGCAAATTAATATTTTCCCCACTTTTACCTACGAAATATTCATGTGTAAATTAATTCATATTAACTAGGGACATGCTGTTGCTAATATTATTCAACTTTGATAACTAAAAAAATGCAATAATTCACCTGCTAAAAATCCGTAGTCAAAATTTTAAAAGTAAAGAGTGAGTTAATGTTGTTCATTTAACTAATATATAAATTTCGAAACAAAAATATCAACAAGAATCATGGTTTAGAAAACCAGATCGGAACTTCCGATTCGATTGGAAAACGGGAACCAGTCCGATTCAACTCAAATATCGGCTGGAAAACCTGGTTTTCTACCGGTTCAATTGGGAATCGATCGATTTGTAGACCTGATTTTTTGGTTTTATTTTTCTCTAATTGTTTTAAGTTACTTTTGTGTATAATTTTATTTTCTAAATGAGTAAATATTAGTTTATTTGTAAAATAACTTGTCTTTTAGGAAATTTTGTAATTTTTTGAATAATTTTTGATGTTTTAATTGAAACCTGTTTGACCCGATGGAATCTTCTGACCCTTGAACCATTGGATTTTTTGGTTCAAACCGATTTTCGATATTCTAAATACTGATAAGAATACAATTGCTTCATTGGTTGTGTTGCACTTTCACAACCTGCAAGTCATGGGTTTTAATCACATATGCAACGATTCTCATTTATATAAAGATCAATAAAATAGTTGCTTGGACAAGCATGGTCAGCTGGGTTGTTGGGTTGGACCACAGGGGACGTGCCAGATTGGTTACGTAATTTTTCATTTTTATTTGAAATTCGTATTTATTGATGACATATGTAGCCATCACCAACGATAATTCAGTTGGTAAAATTGTGTATCATTACCTACGGAATTTCAGTTGGTAAAAGGGCGTACTATTATCAATTATCAATGAAAATACGGTTGGTAAAAATTACCAACAAAATTTCTTGTTGGTAAAAGGTTACACCATTACCGATGGAATTTTTATAGCTAAAACAGTATATGTATTGTCAACTGATATTTCATTGATAACTATCAGACACCCTTAAAATAGTAACGGAAAGTTGTAGGTGAAACTCTTTAGGAACGGGATTCGCGGCTTCAACAATGGAAAATCCGTGCCTCAAGACCAGATTTTTAGTAGTGTTTTTTTTTTTGGTGGTGGCTGTTGATTTGCAAATGGTGGTGGTAGAGTGATAGTGTTTTCGGTTGCAGTGGTGAGGTAGCAGGGGACGTGGTAGGATGAATACAATAAATAATGTGCCGAATTTTTATTTTTGATTTTTTATATTTTTTTTGGGATTGCGACTAAATTTGTAATTGCGACTCACAATTTTTTAGTTGTGGCAAATTACTTTGAATTTTGTGATCTATAAAATTCGAGATTTGTAATTAAGAAATAAACAAGTTATAACTAAAAACTCACAAATGAACTTCACGAAAAATAAACCAAAAATCTCAAATTAAACAAACTCAACAAATAACAATTACAAATCACAAATCTCAAATTATGAAAATTCAAACAAAGTTAATCAAATATATTAAAAATACCCTCAGATGCTAAATCAATATTATTTTCACAAAACTAATTACTAGTATCAATATTTAGTAGTATGAATTAAAACTAATTACTGTAACTTTAACACATAACACATTATGTGTTTTACACATTAACCATACAATAATCAGTATTTTGAATTAACACTTAGTTGATTTTTATTTTCAAGATAAAAAATCCAGCCAACATATTGGTGGTGTCAGGCGTGAGAGGCGAGCACTCCATTCCAATAAACCACTGCAAAATCAAGTGATAGAAAATACTCTCCGCCGCAAAAGAGAACCCAAAGACGAACAAAAGAGACAGCTAAGACCATTGAACCCAAACTCAAAGATGAGCAGCTAGCAAGTAGCAGAAACTTACCTTTCACGGAGGAGAAGTCGGACTGACTGTGATTGTCAGACTGTGACTGTTGGAGCTTGGAGTCGAGACTCGACGACGATCATCGATGGGCGGCGAAGTTGTGGTGGTCTGAGGCTTTTTTGTGTGAATAGAAGGGTTGCAGTCTTCAGACTTCTTTGCATTTGGTTTGCGATTTTTCTTCTATTTTGAAAGTTGTTTAATTTTATTTTATTTTTTTCATTGGGCCAACCCGGGGTAGCCCAAAAGTCCAGCGCTGTCCATGGCTAGCGCTGTGCCTGGGATGCCTCTGCTCCTATACGCAGGACTAGCTTTTCTCACTTTTTGATGCAAATGAATTCCTTTGGGTAAGGTGGTGTTTTGGTTCTTTTTTCGATTCTTTTTTTTTTTGTTTATTTAATTGAGACATCATTTGGATAAACAAATGTTTTAAAAAAATGATTATTATTTTTAATTAAAATAACTCAATTTTATCAAAATTTTCATGGAAAATAATGTCCAATCAAACATTAAAAATAGGAAAATTTTATACTTTTTCCACCTAAAAATTAATCCAATCAAATAAATTAAACTTCAACTCCTAGGAATTTGTTTTCCCTAGAATTCGTTTCTCCGAAATTCGTTTTTTTTCCATCCGAATTCCACCCTCACAATCAAACGACCCCTTAATGGATTCGAAAGATGAAAATTGCACAGGAACGTAAAGCCACACGATTTTGGAAAGTAACCCTGAGCGATCGTGCCAATGTATTAAATTATGCAGTACAAGTTTTGACATAGCCACACGATTGCCCTTCTGAAAACCACTCGATCGCCCCTTTGCTTGAGACATAAAATCTTGTTTCCTTATTCGATCAAACTCTCCATATATCCTTCCACTTCGTGCAAGGCCTTAACCCTAAATAAATATACTTTATTGTGTACGAATTTTGGGTCTCTTCTACGCCCTTAAACGTCTCTAAAAGAAGGGTGAAAGTTCTAAAAAAGAGGTCATTAAAGAAGCTTCTAAAAAGGAGAAGCCTCCAAAGAAGAGGTCATGATTGAAGATCTCTGAAAGATGATGTGAAGCTTCTAAAGAAGAGGTCATTATTGAAGCCCCGAAAAAATGAAAATGCCTCTAAAGAAAAGGCGACATTTAGAGGCCTCACAAGTTCTTCATTCAGTGCTTCCACCATGGAAGGCTTCATCCTTGCCTAGGCTTCAACGCCTCCACTTGTAGAAGTCTCATCAGCAATTCATTCAGCACTTCTACCATGTAAGGCCTCATCCTTATCTAGATTCGATACCTCCACTTGTAGAGGCCTCATCAGCGCTTCTACCACGAAAGACTTCATCTTGCTTAGACTTCGGCGCCTCCACATGTAGATGTCTCATCAATGTGTCATTAAGCAATAAGAATGTACATGTGCTCATGCGCCAACAAGATGAAACACACCTACAGAATCCCACTATGTTTCAAGAATTTGTAAGTATAATTTATTGCATATTAAGTACATACAAAATAGTCAAATTAAGCACTTTGTGATATTTCTTTACAATCCTCCTTCAAAGTTTAAAAAGCACATTTGGGAGCTTATATTTGAAATGTATCAAAGCCCAATACAGAGAATTGCCAGCCTTTATCTCTAGACTCATCTCTTAGGGTATGTTTGATAGCCAAGAGAGGAGGGAGGGGGGGGGGGGGGATCAGAATGGTTGGAAAACAAAAACCACGTCATCCCCCTTCCTACGAATTGATTTTCACTGGCATTGACCAATTTTGAGTTTGAAATGGTTGTATCTTAAACTCGAATTCTAATTTCAACTTCGTATGAAACGGAAAAAGTAGGAAAATAAATTCTCGAATGTGACAATTCCACGGAATTGGGGTGTTATCAAACACGTCCTTATGGTATTATAGTCAACATAAATCAACGAGTCGTGCATTAAAAGCGAGGAGTACATTCAATTCATTGTAAGTTGAAAAATTGGTCAAGTATAATGATACTCAGCTGAGCCAAATTTGATTATAGATATAAATTTTTTGCAACTTACAGTTAAAACTTTGTATTAAATATATATAAAATTATAGGCGTTGTTGTATTTTTTTTTTTTTTTTTTTTTTTAGGGCACTTAAAGAAAAATTTGATTAGGGCACAATATATATATATATATATATATATATAAATCATATTTTCAAATTGTCGTAGAGGGAACCCAAAATCTCAGGGTCGGTCCTCTTTAGTACATAATTGCACAAGGCTATCAAATTACCTAAATTCAGAAGCCTGATTGATAGAAAACGAAAATGCTAAACTCTAGTAACTAAATTTGTTAATCCCATTTTGCTACTTCGGACTTCCTACCCTCCTTGGGCAGCCATTGGAGAAGGGGCCGGGGACAATTGAACGGTACAAGCAAGCAAGGTTGGTTTAGTTTAAATTTAGGCAGACGCACCTAACTCACAAGGTGGTGGAATTTGTATTCCACTATAACCCACTTGTGCATTAGCACAAGTCGCACTGAGTTTCAAATTTCCTTGGAATTTTAAGTTGACATTGTTAAGATGGATGTTTTGACATGGAACTTGTGAGCTGCACATCAGATTGACAGCAACCGGTGATGATGTGGTTCCTTGGACATTTTGGTATATAACATCACTGATTTTCACGAGAGATGGCTGTAGAAAGAAACCAGAAAAGAAAAAATATGTGTATATATATATATATATCAGAGACGACGTTCTGTTCATATTGATATAAATCATGAAATTAATGAATAAAATCGAACCTTGCTTGATTTTGTGCCATAATTCTGGTTTATGATTATAGGGTTCTCAACGTTGTCCATAAGTATATCCTGGAAGAGCATCCCCGAAGCCCGGCTTGGATCCGACGCTGGATATGTTTTGATTCTGAGACCATTTGCTGTACGTAGTAATGTACAGTTTTTTACAGTGACCCCTTGTACATCCAATTCTTTAGGCAGCTTGCCAAGACTACCCACACTGCCTTTGACAGCATCAGAAACATAGCATTAAGGTTATTTTTCGCGCATAATAAGGAAGAAACTGTCGAGGTTTATGTACCTGATGCCATGTCCAGGGCCACAAGTTATCTGGTTGATGGTAATATTGGTTGCTCCTTGACCAATGGAGATACAATCATCCCCGGTTTTAATGACGGTTTGGGATATCACGACACTAGTCGACTGACTTATATGCATTCCATCAGTGTTTGGGCTATCGGCAGGAGAAGTTATACCGAGTTTATATGCCCTAAACAGGTTGCTATTAGTAATATGCATGTGGAATCCCATGGCGTTTATTATATTGATAGACTTTACTTTGGCGTTCCTCACTTTGGTGAAATAAAGAGACTGCACAAACAAACAGTACAATTTGTTAAGGTTTCATGTCAAGAACCATTATGTTCGGTACATAGCTAGGACTAGACAGTACAATATTATTGTCAAATTCCAAAGTTTGTAAATTAAGAAATGCTTACAGCGGGTAGGTGGGCACAATCAGGACTATTTTTGCAGTCATTATATTTCCATAAGGACTGGCCTTGCCCATCGAAAGTGCCTCCACCGGTTAGGGTTAAGCCGTTAACATCACTGAATGAGATCCATCCCTTGCCGGCGTAAGCCGAGAGATCAGTAACTGCTTGCAATGTTCCTTGAACTTGAACAATTATGGGCGATTGGCTTTTGCATGGCCCTCCAAACGTGGTTTCACTTAGTTTGTAAATCCCAGGTGGGACTAGGAGCCTGCCTCTCCCATTGAAATTACAAGCTGCATCCCATGCCTTGATAAAAGCCTGCACGGACAAATAAATCGAAATCCAGTTAATTTTACCTACTTTTTTTTTTTTTTGAAGGAATTCCTAAAACACGCACGACTATTTCTCCCTCATGCTATGAGATTCGTCTCATAATATTATTGAGCCTTGTTCGTTCCCTTTAAAATTCTGTCTTTTTCAGAGTGTGTTTGGTATCTTTTAAAAAGAATTTTTTTAAAAATGAATAGTGATTTTTAGAAGAATGGATGGTTGAAATTTAGTTAAAAAGTCAAATATTGTAGACTTGACTTTTAATGAATAATTGAGATTGAATACTATAGAAAAAAGAATTTTTTTTATTGAAAACCAAACAAGGATTCAATCTCAATCATTAATTAAAAGTAAAACTCACAATATTTGATTTTTCAACCAAATCTCAAACATCAATTTTCCCAAAAATTATTATTCATTTCAAAAAACTCTTTTTTAAACAATACCAAACACACACCGAATAAAAAACTAACCCATTTGGAGAAAATGTAGCAGAAGGCAAAAACAGAGAATTATGACTCTTATTTGTATGTAAAAAAATCAACCTGTGTGCTTTCTTGCCTTTGGCCAGGTTTGGCACCAAAGCTCAACACGTTAAAAATCATTTCACCACTACGGCTTAGAAGGCCACCACCTGCGGCATTGCCAGAGACCAGAGCTGAAGACAAAATGAGGATTATGATTGTTCTAGCTCCACTCTCCATGCCCATTGATGCCTGAATCTTTTCTTTCTATAAATTATCTGCTCCTACCCAAGATTTTTTTTTTTTTTTAATTAAAGGGTAAGAGCTATCTTTGAATGTTCTTTTCTTTCTCCTTTTTTACTGGCAATAAACACATTGCAAGCATAATCCTATAAATAAATGGGATTGTTCTAACACTTTGAACGACGTATGTTAAGGATGCCTAAATTTAGGAATTTTATATCTTTCACGTTAGAAAATATTGGTATTCTCTCATTTAACTCAAAAAGTTAGGCTATTTCATTGGAGGGTTTTTAGGGGACTTGAATAACATAAACCATTCGAAAATAACAACGTTACAGAAGACCAAATTCAGTGAATTTCATGGGACTGTATCACCATGCTTAGCATGAACACAGATCGAGTAGTACGATAGATTCTACTAAAGAAGAAAAGAAACTAAATTTTTATTTGTATTACAATCCAGTCAAGTCCAGTAGAAAACATTTACTTATTGTCTTACATGAGGATACGTACTGCTTATTTTTGTTTGTTATGAACCCACAAATACAATCAGTATTTCATGAAGAAACTGATCTTCTCCTCTGCTGCATAAGCTGCTTTTAGCTGATAAGCGCGAGTGGGACGAGGTTGTTTTGCTTCCTTTGGAACATTATGCTTTTGTTGAGTAGATGCAGAAGGCATCCCCCTTTTCACAAAATACTCATCCACTAATGCAAACCCTTCCCTGCCTATTTTAACGAGGTCGGCCTTAGCTGCCATTTTCTTTAGCAACACAAGTTATCTATTGTTATAGCTGCCTGCAAAGGTTAAGGGATGAAATCCCTTCATTTATATAGAAAGCCAGATGGAACTGGATAAAATAATCAAAATTAAAATGCGGCCTTTAGCTTCCCAACTTGTGGAGATTCCTTTTAAAGCCAAGTGGATTATCAAGAATATTGGGCCGTTGTGTATCGATTTTGAATTTTGAGTTTTGAATTTTGTTTTGAATTTTGGATTTTGGTTGTTTTTTTGGGATTGCTGAAAACATGTTCTCTTTGTTATTTTAGAAAACTGTTTTCCAAAATAGAAAACTGAAAAATGCGTTTATTTTGTAATTTTTTGATATATTTATTTTGTGATATTTTATATGTAAAAAATAGCTGATTTGTTGAATTACATTAATTTTAATGTTAAAAAATCAGTTAGCTCTCTATGTCAATAAATTCATCATTAATATTGTTTCAGCTAAACAAAGATTTAACTACATACCAACAAAATCTTAATATGGATCTATATATAATGACAAAATAACATAAGAATTTCAAGTGAAGGAAGTGTCTCACATTTACAATAATAATAATAATAATAATAATAATAAAAAAAAAATAAATAATTACAAAAATAAAAAATCTTAACATGAATCTATATAATGGCAAAATAACATAAGAATTTCAAGTGAAGGAAGTACCTCACTTTTAAAAAAAGAAAAATAATAATAAATAAATAAATAATTTACCAAAAAAAAAAAAAAAAAAAACATAAAATGGATCTATATATAATGGAAAAATAACATAAGAACTTCAAGTGAATGAAGTCTCACTTTTACAAAAATAAAATAAAATAAAAAATTATATAAAAAAAAAAAATTCTTAACATGAATATATAATGACAAAATAACATAAGAATTTTAAGTGAAGGAATTGTCTCACATTTAAATTAATAATAATAATAAAAAAAATTACAAAAAAAAAAATCTTAACATGGATCTATATATAATGACAAAATAATATAAGAATTTCAAGTGAAGAAAGTGTCTCACAAAAAAAAAAAAAAAAAAAAAATCAAAACGCGCGTTTTGGTCGTTTTGGACTTTTTAACACAAAATATTCAAAACGCAATAAACTCGTTTTGAGTTTCCTTTATATTTTTTATTTTGTATTTTGGAAAACGCTTTTCTGAAAATGGGCGAAGTGAACGCGTTTTCGATATTTCCAAAAATTGAATACTCAAAACGGACTCAAAACAGCAAAGAGAACGAGGCCTTAACCTTTGTGTGGGATTATTGGCTTAGAACCAAACAAACAAGCCCTTAGAAATGCTATCTTGTTTAACATAAACTTGTGTGGCATTTCGAGGATTACTTAAAGTAATCGGGGGCAAAAATAAAAAAATGTCTTACGACCGTTAAAACCAATTGGGAAATAAAGTTATTAATAGTTGCATAAATTTGTTAAAATGTTTTTACAAGTTAATTTTGGACTTGGGTATTTTTTATAAAAGGGTGCAACAAGTTTTTTAAAAGAGGGGGTTCATATTTTCTCTAGAAAATGATTTTTCTAGTTTTCTCTCTACAAAAATTGTTTGTGGTTTTTCTTCAAGAGAGTCAAGAAAAAGTTTATCTTCTTGATTGAATTGAGAGTGCATGATTTTGATTTTCTCATTGGTATGGTCGTGAGCTTACATTTCGGTCGGCATCGAATTCATTATTTTGGCATTCTTGGAGAATTGTTCTTGGTGTTCTTGATTGTAAATCAAGGTAAAGATCCTAAAGTGGTATCAGAGCGAGGAGGAATTACCAAGTGAATCAAAAGTGGCCGGGCAGAGCTGAAGAACAAGCACTGTCCAAAAAGTTGAAGTCGACCGAAACCAAGCAGAGAGAAGCCGAGTGAAACCGAAGCAAACAAATCTGCACCAGCCGCGGAAGAAGCACAGTGAAAATCAGTAGAGGAGCACCGCACGGTTGAAGGCAGTGAAACAAGTAGAAAATCTGGGAAACCGAGAGTGCACTTGGTCGCGGTGAAGGCAAGAAGGAAAACTGGAATTAAGGGAAGCACTTTTCGGACCGAAGAGGGAGAAAAAACTGACTGGAAAAATCTGGTGAAAGCAGTAGTAGTGTCCAAAGTAAAGAAGTGCACCGATCGAAGAAGAAACCGTCCAAGAAGCAAGACCCGATCAAAATCAGAATTCCGGCCATCCAATCGGCGATCCAAGACCACCGGAAGGACCACAGCGTCGTGGGGAAGACTCGACTGGAAGCTGAACGAGATCCGGCGGCTGGAAGTGGCGGAATCGACGGAAATAGGAAAGTTCAACCGGAGCTAAAAACTGAAATTCCCGCCGGTAGGGAACTCCGATTGAGGAACGGTTTGCGCCATTGGACTCGTGACGGAGAGGAGAATCTTGTAGCGTGTCGGGCAAAATTTTCCGGCGACGGCGGCAGTGGCGGTTTCCGGCGGAGACGGTGGTTTCCGACGAGGCCCCGGCGACAATTTTTGACAGTTTGTTCTAAAGGACCTGCAGAGTCCATATTCGAAGTCCGTTTCATGAAATTCAATTTGGATATTGGTTGAGGTTTGCAAATGGTTTTTTGCATGATTGTTTAGTTTGATTTTTTGAGATTGAACTGTGCATTGAAGACTCCTATTGTAGTTGTACGAACATTTAGGATAATTTCTGAGCTCGGGGTTTTGTGAATAAACCGGGGAAGGGCTAGAAGTTGAGGATTCCTTGAGGTTCGGGTTTGACAAGATTAGGTTTTAATCTTGGGTGTATTGAATTTTACAAGATTAGGTGTTAATCTTGGGTTTGATAGGAGGTCTTCTTGCTGATTTGACGTGAGAATTATATTCACAGGGATATTTTGACAAGATTATGTGTTAATCTTGGGGGTATGCAAGGTTACAAGATTGGGTATTAATCTTGGGTAAATTCTGCATTGTATACCGGTTTTGTTGCTGTGGTTATTTTACTTGCTGGAATTTGCAAGGGGGAGTGATAAGTATCATTCGGTGAGCAACGGTGTTTTTGAACAATGGTTTCAAGAATGGGATCTAGGGTCGAGCTGGAGAAGTTCGATGGTAAAGGGGATTTCTCCCTTTGGAAAAAGAAAATGAAAGCAGTATTGGTGCAACAAAGGGTTGCAAAGGCATTGGAGGAACAATCCGAATGGCCGGAGACATTATTAAACAAAGTTGATGAATTAGCTGAAATTCAAGAAGTGGCATATAGCACTCTGATTCTTCATCTCTCAGATAACGTTCTGAGGCAGGTAAACGATTCTGAAACTGCTTTAGAAATCTGGAATAAGCTAGATGAAATTTATGCTGCTAAAACTGTTCCTAATAAGATTTTTCTTTTAGAAATGATTTTTGGTTTCAAAATGGACCCCTCCAAAGATCTTGAAACAAATTTAAATGCATTTTCTACAATGACTTTAGATTTAACGAACAGTGGACAGAAAATCGAAGATGATCAATTAGCTATAATTTTGGTAAATTCTCTTCCAGAATCTTTCAAAGAACTTAAAAATGTTATTAAATATGGAAGGGATACCATCACTCTTGCAAATGTCACTGCTTCGATTAGGTCTAAAGCATTAGAAATCAATTTGGAGGAGAAATCTGTCCATAATAAAACGGCTTATTTTGTTAAAGGTAAATTTGGTAAGAAAGAGTCAAATGCTATGAACTTTAACAAGAATAAGGGTAAGAGTAAGGAACAGTGGAAGGGCAAGGGTAGTGGTAGAGATGGAGATAAGTGCTTTCATTGTGGTAAAACGGGACACTTTAAGAAAGATTGCTACGAGTGGCTAAGGAAGAAAGAGGGGCTGCGGGATGTAGCTGAAAGTAATACTGCTTTTGGAGCTTTTGGAAATGATGATGATCAATTGAGAGTGTTAAATGTGATATTAGGTGAGCGGAATCAAGAGTGGATACTTGACTCAGGGTGTTCCTATCATATGACCTCCCATAAAGCTTGGTTTAAGACCTATAGAGAGATAGATGGGGAGAATGTGTATTTAGGGAATGGTGAGTCTTGTACTGTGATGTGAATAGGTGAAGTTGTTGTCAAGATGTATAATGGGGTGGTTAGAGTTCTAACTGGGGTGAGGCATATACCTGCTTTATCCAAAAATCTTATTTCTTTGAGCACATTGCATATGTCTGGTTTTCATTATGAAACGAAGAATGATAATATGTTAGTATGTAAAGGCAATGACATTGTGATTAAAGGAATATTGAGAAATAGACTTTATTATATGCTTGGCACAACGGTAATTCAAGATCATTCATGCTCACACATAATTCAAAAGGATAATACTCAATTGAGGGACAAAATGATAGCCCATGAAGGAAATAAATTTCCTTGTATTTTTGTTGCTGCTAACAATGTTGCAGGTTTAACTCCAACTTCACTTGAAAGTGAGTTTTTGGAGGGTAAGGAGTTTGGAATAAACTCAAGTGACCAAGGAACAAATGGTCAAAGATGTGAAATTCAAAATAGTGATTTTGATTCAGTTGTTGAGGAAGTTTAACAAGAAAATAATGAAGAAGTTGTTGAAAATGATGGAGTTCAACAAGAAGCTACTCAAGAAAGCTTGTATGACTATCTATTAGTCATGGATGGTGAAAGGAGGCAGGTAAACTCTAATCCTAGTTTTTATTCCATTAGTCTAAAAGAGTGTTATCTTTTGACAGGTATTAAGGAATCTACAAATTGTGGAGAAGCTAGGAATATTCAAAGTGCAATGCAAGTGAAGATGTTTTCCCATGAACCATCAAATCAAAAGGCTTGGAAGGATGAAAGCTTCCAAGAGGAATTTCAGAATAGGTGAAGGAAAATTTAGATTAGGTGGAGGTTTGGTTTAAGCCAAGGTGAAGGAATGTGGGAATATTGGCTTAGAACCAAACAAACAAGCCCTTAGAAATGCTATCTTGTTTAACATAAACTTGTGTGGCATTTCGAGGATTACTTAAAGTAATCGGGGGCAAAAATAAAAAAAGGGCTTACGACCGTTAAAACCAATTGAGAAATAAAGTTTTTAATAGTTGCATAAATTTGTTAAAATGTTTTTACAAGTTAATTTTGGACTTGGGTATTTTTTATAAAAGGGTGCAACAAGTTTTTTAAAAGAGGGGGTTCATATTTTCTCTAGAAAAGGATTTTTCTAGTTTTCTCTCTACAAAAATTGTTTGTGATTTTTCTTCAAGAGAGTCAAGAAAAAATTTATCTTTTTGATTGAATTGAGAGTGCATGATTTTGATTTTCTCATTGGTATGGTCGTGAGCCTACATTTCGGTCGGCATCGAATTCATTATTTTGGCATTCTTGGAGAATTGTTCTTGGTGTTCTTGATTGTAAATCAAGATAAAGATCCTAAACTTTGGAGTTGGAGTTTACCCGTCTTCGCCACATTATCAATCTCATATTAATTACAGGTATCTAGGATACGAGTGTCCTCCCTCAAATTATGCAGTCCAGTTAAAACACAAGATTTGATGTTCGGATCTGTTCCCTATTCAATGGATTCTTGTTTCAAGGGATGTGAACTTATGAATACAAATAAAAATAAATAAGTTCCAGAGTTGCAATTACCAATTGTTGAAACATGGTGTCAAAATAATTAAGCTCGCGCGACTTTTGCTCATGATCGAAGAATTTTGGGAGCAATCCATAAATAAGGTGTTTAAAAATATATATTTCAAAAATGAGACTGAACTTGTATAATTTCAAAATCAGGTCATTCATCACACTAATAAATAAATTTCTAAAGTAATTTGAAGTTTATAAGACGTATTTATGCACCAATATCAAAATTTTGTGTCATTTTAATCATGTCACCTTATTCTGAATTTTGGGGAAAAAGAAAGAAAATCTCACACTATATATTATAGGTACTTTACTGAAAAAATAAGAGAAGAAAGAGGAGTTTTTGTAACAGTTGTCACTACTATAGATACTCTATAATATGTAATTAAAGTTTAAATTATTTAAGCGATCCCAAACCTTTTTCACTTAATATTCCGCTGTTTTTATAAAAATGGGAGGAATAATTATCAGAAGATGGTGGGATGATTGTGATTCCAACAAGCTAATTCTGATTTCCTAACAAAACCAGTCAGAACAAACTCTTAATTTTCTTGCAAAAGATGGCTACATGGTGTAGGCTTGTGTGTGATAGCACTCTCAGTGCAAAAAAACTATCACATGATTGGAATAAAAGAAATATGATTCTATCCCGAACTTTCTCTGTTTCTTTTATGAAAGAGTGGTAGTTATTAACTGAATAAACTAAACATTTTTAGAACCAAAGTTCCATTAAATAATGATTGTAATTATAATGTTTTATGAATCTGATCCCATTTCTAAGTTCATCGTTTATTCATTATTATCATTACACTAATCTTTCCATATCCATTAAATAATATTTTTAAAATATCCGAAAAACATAATTACACTAATCTCACTACTAGAAAAAGTGCTTTTAGCGACTCGTCATTAAAGGCTCGCCGTAGAAAGTATTTGTCGACGAAATTTTATTTCATCGTTGAACATGAAATTCAACGACGTAAAATTTAGTTGTTGTTTATCGAACCCAAAAAGGCAGTAACAGTAATACCACGCTAATAAAGGAAAATCACAAACTCAAAATTAAAAAAACCATGAAATCCCAAAATCACAAACGTACCCAAAACCATAGCTACAGAAAATCTGAAGAAGCGAAGCCAAATCACAAGGTAGTAGAGCAGGTCGCCAGAGATCTTGGTGGATGAAGTGGCCATAAATGGAGCGATATGGGTATGTGGGATTTTTAGTCCTCTACTTATAGGGACGAGTTTTATGGGAACAACAAGTCGTCCCTACGTTGAAATTAAATTTAATATAGATGATTGTTCATCTAAAATCCATAAACATCATGCTGCAATTATCAAGATCGAAACTGAAGCGGAAGCGTATCTGAATCCATTATTCTGTTTGATCGAACGGAGTTATGGCATTCCAACCAATTCGTGGTTTTCTCCTTATTTTTCTTCTCTATTGATGGGGATGCAGAGAATTATGAAAAGTCACGCTCAATTGGGGACCATGACATGTATAAATAGCTGTAGGGCAGCTATCGTGTTTCAAAATTATTAAATTGGTCCATCATTAATTTAAAACATTGAATCCGTCTCTACACTTTAATCTTACGACACTTAATACCCATTAGTCCTGAATAATCTTTAGTGGATCACTTTATATTGACTAAATCCTTAAGATAGCACTACACATTTTATTTTATACATGTTTGCCCCCACATTATTGAATTTTATCCAACAATCTCCCACTGGGCCATACATGTATCCTTACAAATGTGTACAACCTTATGAGCTCAAAATTTTGCTATCATTATTAAGGGTATTTCCAAACAATCTCGTCCATCAATCATATCAATATAGGATCAAAGCGACTTTCGTTACATTAATCGTAACTAAATCCAGCAATGGTCACGTATACCAATACAACCAAATGACATAGATCAATCATGAGAGTGTAGTATGAAAATTACATGTTATGTGATCCAAACATGCCTATTTTCAATTTGTCCGACTTTATTCCTTAGGTGAGATCAATACCAAACATAATGTAACAATGTAGAATGAACTGAATACGTTATTTCTGTACAGGAAATTATCCAAATACACAAATGTGTCCAAAGCCAAAACATAAAGCAACCAAAATACAAACTCCCACTAAATCATAATATCCTCAAGAAATACTACACCCATACGAGCAGTGTGCTCGTGAAAGACCTTGGGTGCTAATCCCTTAGTAAGCGGATCCACAATCATGGAGTTTGTCCCAATATGCTCTATGGAAATCTGTCTACTCTGTACCCTTTCCTTCAAAATCAGGAACTTACTGTCAATGTGTTTTGACTTAGTTGAACTCCTGTTGTTATTGTAATATAGCACTGTAGAGTTATTGTCACAATATAACTTTAATGGTCTTTCAATTCCATTCAGAATGCGCAGCCCAGTGACAAAATTTCGCAGCCATATCCCATGATTAGATGCCTCATAACAAGCTACAAATTCTGCTGCCATAGTGGAAGAAGCTGTGAGTGTCTGCTTAGCACTCCTCCAAGAAATGGCTCCTCCAGCTAGCAGGTATATGTAGCCTGATGTGGATCTTCTACTATCTTGGCATCTTTCAAAATCAGAATCGGAGTATCCTACGATCTCTAACTGATCCGATCTGCTGTATGTAAGCATGCAATCTCTTGTTCTCTTCAAGTACCTCATAACCCTCTTTGCTGCTTTCCAATGATCCATCCTAGGGTAACTTAAATATCTGTCTAGCATTCCAACAATGAACGCTATGTCTGGACGTGTACAAACTTGAGCATACATCAGACTCCCAATAGCTGATGCATAGGGAATATTTTGCATTTCCTTAACTTCAAGATTATTTTTCGGGCACTGATTGAGACTAAATTTGTCTCCCTTAGCAACAGGGGTGTCCCCTGGTTTACTATCCTACATGCCAACCTTATAAGAACTTTATCGATATAGCTATTTTGTGATAATCCAAGAATACCCCGAGAGCGGTCCCGGTGTATCTGAATTCCTAATACGAAAGAGGCGTCCCCAAGATCTTTCATCTCAAATTTTTTTGACAAAAAGCTCTTGGTTTCGTGCAACATGCCTATATCATTAGTGGCAAGCAGTATGTCATCGACATACAAAACCAAAAAAATATGCTTATTCCCACTGAACTTGTGATACACACAATCATCAACAACATTTATCTCAAAACCAAACGAGATGATCACTTGATGAAATTTGTAGTACCACTGAGGGGAAGCTTGCTTGAGTCCATAGATAGATTTCTTTAATTTTCAAACCATATTCTTCGAGTCTTCTGACACGAAGTTTTCTGGTTGCACCATATAGATCGTCTCATCAATTTCTCCATTGAGAAACGCCGTCTTTACATCCATCTGATGTAACTCAAGGTCAAAATATGCAACAAGTGCCATGACTGTTCTGAAAGAGGCTTTCATTGAAACCGGAGAGAAAGTCTCTTTGAAGTCAACACCTTCCTTTTGTGTGAATCCTTTAGTTACAAGACGGGCCTTATATCTTTCCACATTACCTTTCGAATCCCTTTTGGTTTTAAAAAACCATTTACAATCAATGGTTTTGCACCTTCTGGTAACGGGACAAGATCCCAAACTTTATTGTCTTGCATAGACTTATACTTCTCATTCATGGCATCAATCCACTTTTGAGAGTTAGAACCCTTCATGGCCTGATGAAAATTGACTGGATCATCTTCCATCATTCCATTATTTTCCTCATGTTCTTGGAGAAATACTATATAGTAATCCGAAATAGCATTTTTCCTTTCTCGAGTGGATCTCCTTAATGGTATTGTTTGTTGAGGTTGTTGAGTTTGTACTTCTGGATTTTGGGTAGGAGTTTCTTCAACATTATCATGCTGAGTTTCCGGATATACTTCTTGATCAATGACAGGTATAGAAACCTGCACATTGTCAAATGTAATAGTAGGAATCGAAATCGATCCTTCCTCAGCTTCTTCCTCAAAGATAATGTCTCTAACCTTATTTCTCCCCCCAAACTCAACATCCTCAAAAAATGTTGCAGTTCCCATTTCAAAAATTGACTTAAGTGTGGGATTATAAAATTTGTAGCCCCTTGATCGCTCAGAATAACCAATAAAGTAGCTGCCAATAGTTTTGGAGTCCAATTTATCTTCATGCGGCCTATAAGGCCTTGCCTCAGCTGGACATCCCCAAATGTGGAAATGCTTTAGACTGGGCTTTCTGCCTGCCCAAAGCTCATAAGGTGTTTTAGTAGCAGCTTTAGTTGGTACTCTATTCAGAATATAAGTTGTAGTCTTTAATGCTTCTCCCCAGAGTATTTTTGGTAAAGTAGAATGACTAATCATACTCCTTACCATATCCTTAAGAGTCCTGTTTCGTCTTTCAGCTACACCATTCATGCTAGGAGAACCCGGCATGGTGTACTGTGGGACGATTCCACATTCCTCTAGGAATTTAGCAAATGGTCTTGGACGTTGTTCACCTGAACCTTCATATCTGCTGTAGTACTCACCACCACGATCAGACCTAACGCTTTTAATTTTCTTGTTGAGTTGATTCTCAACTTCAGCTTTGAAAGCTTTGAACATGTCCAATGACTCAGACTTTTCATATATAGATGCCCATAACGTGAGTAATCGTCTATGAATGATATAAAATATTGTTGACCATTCCAGGAAGCCGTAGGGAATGGTCCACAAATATTCGTGTGTATCAATTCTAAGACGTCTGAAGTTCTATTAGCACCTAACCTTTTCGTTTTGGTCTGTTTTCCCTTGATACAATCAATACAAACATCAAAGTCCGTAAAGTCGAGGGAATCCAAAATGCCTTCTGACACAAGTCGTTCAACTCTAGTTTTTGAGATGTGACCTAAGCGCTTGTGTCATAGTTTTGCCGAATTTTCTTTATTTAATTTTCGCTTAGTACCACGTGATTCCACATATAAGGTTTCATTATATGATGCAATAGTATCAAGCAAATATAAGTTATCGTACAAACATAATGAACCAGTACCAACAATATTTGAATTTAAAGAAAGACTGAACTGACAATTTCCAAAAGAACAATAATATCCAGATTTGTCCAATAAGGAAATAGAAACCAAATTCCGTCTAAATAATGGCACAACAAAAGTGTCTTTCAAATCCAAATAAAAACCAGTTCCCAACAGCAAACTAAAAATGCCTATTGCTTCAACTTCCACCGATTTTCCATCGCCCACAAAGATGAATCTTTCAGCATCATTTGGCTTTTGGCAGAACAGGCAACCCTGCATAGAAACACTTATGTGAGTAGTAGCACCAGAATCTAACCACCAAGTGTTTCTAGGTACTGAAGCTAAATTAACCTCAGAATAGACCAAATTAAGAAATGTACCTTTTTTTGCACGCCAAGCGTTATATTTGGTACAATCCTTCTTTAAATGTCCAGGTTTCAGGAAAAAGAAACAACCCTCTTTGTCCTTATGTGGCTTTTTTTGATCTGGACCCTCAGCAGCTTCATATTCTGTTTTTCTTTTCTTGCCCTTATCCTTAGAGGTGCTTGCCAAGTTAGCAATTTCAGCTCTATAATGCTTCAACCTTTCTTCCTCTTGCACACAATATGAAATGAGCTCATTTAGAGTCCATTTCTCCCTTTGACAGTTGTAACTGACCTTAAACTGACTAAAATGTGAAGGAAGCGATATCAATACTAAATGCACGAGCAAGTCATCAGACAAGTCGAGCTTTAGTGCCTTAAGTTTTGAAGCAGTATGATACATCTTCATGATGTACTCCCTTATGTTCCCCTTGCCTCTATACTTCATTGAAATCAAGCTTTGCAGAAGCGTGCTCGTTTCAGCCTTATCGTTTTTAGCAAAACGCTTTTCAAGTTCGGCAAGGAATTCCTTGGCATTAGTTACCTCTTAAGACACTGCGCCCCTAAAGGCTTCCGGAATGCCGCTCTTAATGATCATTAGACTCATGCGATTTGAGCGTTCCCACTTCTCATAGTTCCTCCTGTCATCGGGTGAACTTGCATCCGTAAGAGAAGCCGGTTGCTCAACCCTGAGAGCAAGGTCGAGATCCATGCAGCAGAGAACAATTAGTGCGTTCTCTTTCCAATCCTTGAAGTTTGACCCATTAAGCATGGGAATTGAATTAACATTTGCAGATATTGTGGTAGCAGATGAATTAACTGTATAGAGAAGAAGATGAAAATAGCTTACATCAGTACTTTATTATGCAAATAATAATTTCAAATAATGGTAAGGCCCATCACAACATCAATATTTAGTATTTTGACAGAAATATTGACTTGTAAGTGGTACTCTCGATGTAGTAATCAAACACTGACAATAAGACATGTCAACCAATAAATCTTTCTTTGGACCGATTTATTGATCACACGTTAAACCAAATAATTGTCACATGTTTATCACCACAGGTGAAGTTTTGGGCCGATCAATATCCGCATGAACAACACAGACACAAAACCTTCTAATATTTTAAGTTAATTAATTTCTACAAGAGAGGTTGCTTTGACAACATGTTGTTTCAATTAATTCACTTTGAAATATTATATTTTTCAAAAGAGTCTGTCATACCAAAATTTGAACTTGAATTGACTTTTTTTCATATATTTAAGACTTTAGGATTTGAATTATGAAATTCAATACTTTAGTATTAAGTAATCATTAAGTTTGATGGTTAAATTGCAATTTAATTAAACTTGATTGGCCAATTATGAAATATTTTTAAACTTGAAGGACTAAATTACAATTTTTCCAAACTTTAGCGGCCAATATATTAAAAACTGAAACTTTAGGGATTGAATCGTAAAATTCAGAATTTTTAAAACCCAACTTAAATGATTTGATAACTGTAGGGGCTTATTTCGCCAATTCAGAAGTCTGAGGGACTAATTTAAAAGGTTTCATAAGCTTAGGGTTTTATATTATATTATTAAAACAAATCAGGAGGACCTGATGTTAAATAATAGCAATTTTCGTGAATTGCATCCAGGCCCTTCAACACTTAAAATTTTAGAGTGAGGTCCCTGGGCCCAAAAATTGAAAAGCTAGGGTTTGCAACGAAACTCTAGCCGTCGCAGCACAGTCCCAAGAACGCGATGCCATCGTCGGCGCCGCACACCGCCTGCAGCGCCATCAACGGCGCTGCAACCAAGAACCGTCGCGACCCTGTACTCCGTCGCAAGCCCATCGCGCGCAACGCGCAGTGCGCGGCTCCCCAACTCCGACCAGATTCATACAACATTTTTAACCAGAATTCATACTCAACATAAATCCATACACAACAATACATACTGCAACCATCCAATTCGAAATATACAAAAAAAGAGAACTGAAAATCCATTTTATTAAACCAAGATTTTCGCATATATACATACACAGATAACAACTGACTGAATTCATAAAACCAAATTCATGTTCCAATTTTATGAAATCAGAACCCTTCTGCGTAAGTACATAATATATCGATTTCAAGTATATGCAATTAAAATTTATCTGATAATTCAACACGATGTTGGCTCTAATACCACTTGTTGAAATTAAATTTAATATAGATGATTGTTCATCTAAAATCCATAAACATCATGCTGCAATTATCAAGATCGAAACTGAAGCGGAAGCGTACTTGAATCCATTATTGTGTTTGATCGAACGGGGTTATGGTCTTCCAATCGATTCGTGGTTTTCTCTTTATTTTTCTTCTCCGTTGATGGGGATGCAGAGAATTATGAAAAGTCACGTTCAATTGGGGACCATGAGCTGTATAAATAGCTGTAGGGCAGCTATCGTGTTTCAATGTTATTAAATTGGCCCCTCATCAATTCAAAACATTGAATCCGTCTCTACACTTTAATCTCACGACACTTAATACCCATTAGTCCTGAATAATTTTTAGTGGATCACTTTATTGACTAAATCCTTAAAATAATACCACACATTTTATTTTATACATGTTTGGCTCCACATTATTGAATTTTATCCAACACCCTATACCATTTAAAAATTAAAGGGGTAATTCTCTGCCACCAGATATTTTCACAGTGTTAGGGACAAAAAAATATATCGTCATTAAAAGTGGACATTCAGTGACAAAGTCGTTATCATCATTATTTCATTTTAAATGACTAAGTTTCAACGATTAACTATTTATATTTAAATAGATAATCATATTTACAACGAAATAAATTTGTCGCTGATTATTTTTTTTTTAACAACAATATATATTGTAGTAGAAAACACATATTCCGTTGGCAAAAAAATTGTGGGAAAGTCACAGTTTGGCACTAATTTTTACTTATCATATTCAACGACAAAATATATTTTATTGTTGAAGTACACATTTAATAATAAACATTTTATCGTTAAAAAATTTAACAACAACACTGGCGGATTTAGAGTTGGTCATGGTGGGTCAATTGACTCACCAAGTTTTGAGGTTTCTTTTTTATTTTTATTTTTTTTATTTATAATAATTAGCAAAAAATAAATAAATAAATAAATAAATAAATAAAAAATTAGCAATGATGCTTTTTTTCCCCCTTTTTCATTTACTTGAAAAAGTATTTTAAACGTAAATTCGCGTTTACTTGTGATGAACAAAATATAAAAGAAAAGAATGTTAGGGATGAAAATGTGTTGAAGTCGGAAGGAATGACAGAGTTGCGGATGAAACTGATGAATCTAATCTTGAAGATGTTCCGATTGAAATTAATGTCGGGGATGTAGCTTGAATATGTGGTGATTGGTATTTGTTGAATATTTGTTTACAATTGTTTATTTGATTGTTTGTATCAGTTATATATATATATGTAAAGCTACGTTTTTCACAAAAGCTATTAAAAAAAAAAATCGAATGTGGGAAAAAAAAAATCGGAGGTGCTGGCCACGAATCCCCATAAGGTTCATCGTGAAAAACACGGACCCATCTTTTTGCCCCACTATTACGAGATGTCTGCGTCCGTCACTGACGATGACGACAATATTTTTCTATTTCAAACGACGAATTTTCAACGTCAAATCTTAGTAGTTTGACATTAAAAACTAAATTTAACAACAAATTTATTTTGGTAGTTCAAAAACTTATCGATTTTTCTTGTAGTTTCCATATCGATAATATTCTAGAACCATGGAGGAATGCCTAACGTGGAAAATTAAAACTTTTAGTATAGTGAATTTCCAATCACTTCAATTAAGCATATGGAATGAGTTGATGCTAGTCACGTGTTCTTAAGTTGAAGCTAGGAATTCTAATTTTAAGATTAATATATCATCTGTGTAGGAAAGAATCAAATGGTTTCTTCTTTCCATGCATGTCCGAGTGAAGAATTGAATCTAAAATATAATTTTTCTATTTCAGAAAGGAATAACTTTAACAAACATTTACACAGGATTCAAATATATAATACAAGAAGAATGTTCTACATACTAAATCCAAACTGTACACGTATTGATTAAGATCAATGAAGGATCGCAAAGGATGGGTTGACGATGACACAGGCTGAAGAAGAAGCGTGAACAGTAGAGAAGTAGATTCAGCTGTCAAAGTTGTGTTCCATTTAGAGAGATAAAAACGTCATATAAGAATATTACGTTTTTATCTCTTTTAGTTGGTCACCCATTTCAGTCGAGTGCATCTTAGTCCCCCGTGTCTTATTTTGATTCTTAACAGTTCGTCAAAACATATCTAAGAAAAAGAAAAAAAATGGAAAATAGAGATAAAATTCTTTTTTAGTTTGGGCATATTGACTGGATTCTTCAGAGAAATTAACTAACTGCACGTCAAATAACTCAGATTCCAAGATCCATGCCTGTTGACAGGATTCCCAAGAGAAGTTAACTGTTGGGAAAAAAATTAAATTTCCCACCACGGATCAATCAACGCAGCGAAAACACAAAAATACAAAATAATTGGACAAAAGAGAAAAACAAGAATTTAACATGGTTCAGCTGACCATCGACAATCACGAGAGAAGAACATTTTTATTGATAGTGAAAGAAACTTACTCATGCATAATTTTTTCTTTTTTCTCTCATCCTCACAACTTCTCTCTACCTAAACAAAATTATAAGAATAACGCACGTATTACCTCCACTCATACAATTTTCTTTTAATTCATCACACCATAATTTATCGTTTGAGAATGAATTCACCACGACAGTTAATTTTCAATTACTGTTCCTATGCAACCTATCTCGAAAACAAACAACCTGCACCACAATAGTGACTTAGGTCTCTATTGTTGGGGACTGTTTAGAGAATCAAAGAAAATGAGACCAAACCGAAGTCCCGTGTTTACACGATTTCCTTAAATCGAATTCCCCGCATCACCGAGATGCAAGATGTTTTGATCGGTGTTCGATTCCCAGGATAAAATCAGTTATCGGTTCACGCTGCACTATGTTAACCACCTATCGAACTAGTGTGTCTTTCTCTCAAAGAACTTCAGCAAAAAAAAAAAAAAAAAGAAAAGAAATTCAACTTCCTCCATTTCAACAAGGAGTTTCCACAAGAAGAGGGTTAGCTAGGCCAACAAAGTTGATATCATTTAACCACAATTCAAGGCTGTTCAATGCTGAAAATAAATTTCATTCAACTGAAAACTGATGCAATTTGAAAGAAATAGAAACTCCTGAAGTTTTTGTTTTGAAACTGATCTGATTTTGAATTCCACATTAGTTACAATACTGATCAGTTTTCCAACAACCTCCCACATGAATGAAAATTTGCTGAAATTGAAGACACAATGGAGAAAGAGAGAGTAAAATGAATAAATCCTACATAGGATATGTAACATTTAACTTTGAACATTCCCTTGTGAAACCTATCGGGTATTACTAGAAAACCAGTGGATTTGATACCTTGAACTATTTCGCCATTTGTGTAAACCAAGACAATAGATTTCATACAGGATCATCCTAGACACAGTGTAGTTCTCAAAGTTGTGTTCGTTTTGGCTATGAACACGTCGCCTGGTTCTGCAAGTGTTTGTTCAAGGATGTAGTATTCTCAATCCTTATAGAAGTTTTCCTACTTTACACTCACATATATGACCTCTTAACTCAGCGTTTTACCATCACACTTAAGAGTCATTAAAAGCATATCTTAACATGTATCTTTCAATCACTGTGAGCACAATAAGAATGAGCAGAACGAGAACATTCTCAGTGATTTACACAGATACACATGGTTTAGTTGTCCCTTTGAACCTAGATCCTGGGATCTCCATTCAGCTAGGTTGAGTTTCCACTATGATACATTTCAACGTCAAAGGTTTCAAGCCCATTCCCCTCGATGCTTTTCCAACTAGCTCTCGAGTTAACCTTTTGGTTAGAGGATTAGCAATATTATCATTTGACTTCATATAGTCCAGAGTGATAATACCTTGTGAGAGTAGTTTTTGAATGGTATTATGTCATCTTCGAATGTGTCGAGACTTACCATTATACATATTGCTCTGTACTCTACCAATTGTTGATTGATTATAGCAATAAATGCAAATTGCTAAAATAGACTTTGACCATCTTGGAATATCTTCAAAAAACTACCAAGCCACTCTGCTTCCTCAGTTGCTTTGTCCAAAGCAATGAACTCTGATTCCATCATAGATCTAGCGATGCAAGTTTGTTTTGATGATTTTCAAGAGACAGCTGCATCACCAAGAGTGAAGACATATCCACTAGTAGACTTGGAGTCTGACATATCTGATATCCAAATGCAATCCAAATTCACGAGTGTAACTTAAATAACGTAACACCTTGAAAATGGCTTTCCGGTGTATAGCACCTGGGTTACTCGTGTAGCGACTCAATCTTCTAACTGGGTATGTTATATCCGGTCTCGTACAAATTAGATACATTAAACTCCCTATTATTCGAGAATATTCTAACTGTGACACACCATCACTAGTGTTATTGGATAAGTGGAGACTCAAATCCATTGGAGTTCTGGCCACAGTGGTATTTGACTTGTTGAACTTGTCTAGTATCTTATCAATATAATGAGATTGAGAAAACACAAGTCCACTCGAAGTTCGGATAATTTTTACTCCCAAAATGAAGTCCACGAGACCCATATCTTTCATGTCAAACTTTAAGTTTAACATATTCTTAATGGCTTTGATAATCTTATCAGAGCTGCCGAAAATGAGCATGTCATCGACATACAGACACAATATGACATATTCATCATTAGTGTCCTTAACATACACACACTTGTCGCACTCGTTGATTCTAAAGACACTAGAAAGCATAACATTATCAAACTTCTCATGCCATTACTTCAGTGCTTGCTTTAAACCATAAAGCGATTTAACCAGTCTACAGACTTTCCTTTCTTGACCTGGAGCTGAAAATCCCTCTGGTTGCTCCATGTAGATTTCTTCATTCAAATCTCCATTTAGGAAAGTTGTTTTACATCCATCTAATGTATTTCTACATTTCGCAAGGCTGCAATAGCAATTATCATCCGAATAGAAGTTATTCTCGACACAGGAGAATAAGTATCAAAGTAATCTAAGCCTTCCTTTTGCTTATAACCTTTGATTACTAGCAGAGCTTTATATTTATCAATGGAGCCATCCTCTCTCATCTTTTTCTTGAAGATCCAACTGTAGCTCAAAAGCTTACATCTCGGTGAAAGATCTACTAATCCCAGGTGTGATTTTGTAGGATAAAATCGATTTCACTCTTCATGGCTTCTTTCCAAAGATGACCATCGGGAGAAGATATAACTTCTTTATAACTTTAAGGATCATTCTCCATCAAATATGTGAGAAAATCAAGGTCAAGCGTCTTAGAAGTTTTGGTCCTTTTAACTACATTTAGGCTCATCATCACCTTCTTCAACTGGATCTTTACTACTAACTGAAGTAGAAGATTCCATAATCTGTTTAATTGGAGTTAACTATTTAGGAGGTTTACAAGGAAATATATTCTCAAAGAATTGTTCATTCCCAGACTCTATAATCGTGTTTAGATTAATATCAGGTACATTCGAATAATGCACAAGAAACCTATATGCACTACTATTTTGTGCATAACCAATGAATACACAGTCAACTGTTTTGGGTCCAATATTGACCTTCTTAAGAGGAGGCACTACGACCTTCGCAAGACATTCCCACATTCGTAAGTATTTATACGAAGGTGTTCGGCCTATCCAAAGTTCATATGGAGGCTTGTCCATATTCTTTCTTAATACTTTGTTCAAAATGTAATTCGCAGAAAGAATAGCTTCTCCCCACATGTTCTGTGGTAATCCAGAACTAATCAACATAGCATTCATCATTTTGTTTAACGTTCGATTCTTACGCTCAGCAATTCCGTTCTGCTGAGGTGAATAAGGTGCAGTGGTTTGGTGAATTATTCTATATTTAGCACAAAATTCATACAAATGGTGATTCATATTAACCACCAAGATCACTTTCCAGCACCTTTGTTTTCTTGCTAAGTTGACTTTTAACTTCATTCTTATAAAGAATTAATTTATCGATAGCTTCGTTTTTGCTTTTAAGCAAGTACACTTAACAATATCTCGTGCTATCGTCGACAAAAGTAATAAAGTACTTATTTCCGCCTCGTGTTTGGATAGATTTCAAGTCACACACATCACTGTGGACTAATTCCAATGGCTCGGTACTTCTTTCAATACTATGAAACGAACACCTTGTAAGCTTTGCCTCAACGCAGGTTTCACATTTATGATTCAAATCAATTTGAAACCTAGGAAAGTAGTTTAGTTAGCTTAGTCTACGTAATGCATTATAATTTACGTGACATAATCTACCATGCCAAAAATTAGGAGACTCAAGAAAGTAAACAGAAGGAGTTTTCTCATTATTCATAATAGTTGGGGTTACAACAATTACATTTAATTTAAAAAGGTCATCAGTCATATAGTCTTTTCCAACATAAACTCCTATTTTGGTAATAACCAGCTTGTCTGCCTCAATGACCATGTGGAAACCATTCTTGCTCAGAAGAGACCCAAAAACCATATTCTTGCGAATCTCTAGTGATAAGTGTGATATTTACGTTTATTTTATACACTTATATCCTTGGAAATGCCATAATGTGATTCTATCTAAGTATTATTAATGCATTTTATGTTTTATATTGCATAGAATCATAAAAGAAGAGAAAAGAAGAAAAAAGGACCAAAATGCACTCAAAACTGAAGTTTGGGGACCTTCATGCAAATAAAGTTACGGCCGTAAGAAAATAAGGTTACGGCCGTGAAAGTGTCGTGAAGTAAGAAGAAAATCAGCAGAGACTTAGTTACGGCCGTAAATCAAAATGTTACGGCCGTAACCGTCTAAAAGGAAGAAATCAGCAGAGACTCAATTACGGCCGTAAAGGAAATGTTACGGCCGTAAATCTTCAAGTCAAAAATTTCCTTATTTCAATTCTTTCCATAATTTTGGATTTCTTGCTCCCAAAGCTAGGGCACGAAATTGAAGCTATAAATAGGGAAGTTCATGACAAGAAAAGGATATAATTATTTTTTTGAAGGAGGAGCGGCTTGCTTGAAGAATTGAAAGAGGAATTAGTCAATTCGAGAAGGTGAATCAAGAAAGAAAATTCCAGAATTCACCATGACTATGCGCGGCTAAGCTCCCATACCTAGTTCGAAGGGGAAGTTGTATTTCATATCAATTTGTTATTGCTTTTCCAAACTAGTAACGTAGTTCTAAATTCTTTATTTTGATTTGTTGGATTCTTATGCGTTTTTAATTCAATCAATGCAATTCTTTATTTGATTAAGGCCTTATCATTTAATTTGTTGTATTGAGATTTTCTATTTTGAATGATTGGATTCGTAATCGTCTTTTTGTTCAAATCATAGTAGCAAGTGGAAATTTAATATTTTCATAGAGAATTCCAACTTAGGTTAATTGTCACGAGCTTGTGTGATCGATAATCTAATTCACCCTAATTCTTCTCGACCATTATATAGTTGTTGTCTTAAATTTAAAGAGCTTGTTTTAGGTTATTCAATGGCTAATGTTTGATTATAGAGCTTATTCTAATTAAATGCAACTAAGGGAGAATAGGAATAGTTAGAGCTTATTAACTATTTACGGGTGATAAATCAAAGAAGAAATTGAACTCACGTTACTTGGGAAGTGATAACATTGTGATAGAATACAACTGAACCTGAGAACTAGGGCTCGTCCACATTTGATATTTATTCCAATCATTTTAATTGCTTTATTTTATTAGTTAAATCATTTACAAACAACTCAAACCAAAACCCCCCTTTACGATTCTAATTGACATGACACTAAGTTAGTTCCCGTTCCTCGTGGGATCGACCCTTGCTTCCACTGCTATATTCTTAGTAATAGTGAACAAGGAATTTAATTATTATTTTGGTGCATTGCGACACGCATCAAATTTTTGGCGTCGTTATCGGGGAACGGTTAACCAATTTAGTGTTTAATCAATTAGAATTTTATTTTTCTGCATTTATTTTATTTTTATTTTATTTTCTATTTTTTTATATAATTTTTCAAAAAAAAAAAAAAAAAATTATTTTTGTACTCCTTTGCTTATATGCTTAAAACTCGGTCAACTAATTGTGAACTTTTTGATCTTGACCCAGAAATTAAGAGGACCTTTCGACAGCAAAGGAAAGCAGCACAACAAACAATGGCAGCTAACAACAACAATTTGACTCTTAAGCAGCTAGCCACTCCGGATGTCGTTCAACAACCATTGTGCGTCACATTTCCGGCGGTGGAGGAAGGACGAACCTTTGAGCTAAAATCCGGGTTGATCCACCTTCTACCTACTTTTCGGGGACATGCCGGTGAAGACCCATATAGACATCTCAAGGAGTTCCACGTGGTATGTGATAGCATGAGACCCACGGGTATTACCGAGGAGCAAATCAAGATGAGGGCTTTCCCATTCTCATTGAAGGATGCCACTACAGACTGGTTGTACTGTCTACCATCTGGATCAGTCACCACATGGAATGACATGAAGAGGTTGTTTCTAGAGAAGTACTTCCCTGCATCTAGGGCGGGGACAATCCGGAAGGAGATTTGCGGGGTTCGCCAAAGCAATGGCGAGACATTATATGAGTACTGGGAGCGTTTCAAGAAACTCATTTTGAGCTGCCCCCACCATCAGATCAGTGAGCAACTCCTGGTGCAGTATTTCTACGAAGGTCTAGCGCCAATGGACAGAAACATGATAGATGCCGCAAGTGGAGGAGCACTGATGGACAAGACGCCGGAACAAGCGCGGGCTTTAATCTCTAATATGGCAGAAAATACTCAGCAATTCAATTCAACCCGAGATTCCCAAGTCCGCCGAGTGAACGAGGTAAGTAGTTCCAATATCGAAGGTCAATTATATGAACTAACCAATCTCGTTAAGCAGCTTGCTGTAGGGAACTCGAATCAGGTCAAAGCATGCGGAATCTGTTCAAACTTTGGACATCCAACGGATACATGTCCGATGTTGCAAGAGGAGAATGGCGAACAGGTAAAGGTTGCAGAAGGGTTTCCATTTCAAAAACAGCAATACAACCCGTACTCCAATACCTATAACCCTGGCTGGAGGGATCACCCCAATCTAAGCTATGGGAATAACAAGCCCCCGAGTTTCCCATCCAACAAATCTCAAGGGCAATTTCAGCAACAAGGAACCTTCCAACCACAGGGGCAATATCAACAAAAACCTCAAAATTCAGGTATGTCTCTTGAAGATATGGTTAAGATGTTGGCAACTAACACGGTGCAATTCCAACAGGATACCAAGTCAAGCATTCAAAATCTGGAAAATCAAATGAGCCAAATGGCCACTGCCATAAATAGATTGGAGGCACAATCTGGAGGTAAATTGCCATCTCAGCCCGAGATAAATCCTAAAAACGTGAGTGCCATAACCCTCCGGAGTGGAAAAGAAATTGAGGGTCCGAGGGTGGAACCGGTTGCACCTGAAATGGAGGGAGATGAAAAGGAGGGAGTCGGGAAGAGAAACGACGCTTCGCAAAAACCTCAGGTAAAAACTGACTCCCAGTTAAATGTTAAACTAACACCTCCACCTTTTCCTAACAGATTGGCAAAGACAAACAAGGAAAGCAAAGAAAAGGACATGTTAGTAATGTTTAGGAAAGTGGAAATCAACATTCCACTATTAGATGCCATCAAACAAGTTCCCCGATATGCAAAGTTTTTGAAGGATCTGTGCACCAATAAGAGAAAGCTGAATGGAAATGAGATGGTAAGAATGGTGAATCCGTGTCTGCACTTTTTCAAAGAAACTTGCCTCTAAAGTGCAAGGGTCCAGGTATGTTTACCATACCCTGCCAAATAGGTAACACTAGGATAGATCGTGCTTTGATAGACTTAGGAGCATCTATAAATGTAATGCCTAGATCTACATACACTTCATTGAAACTTGCTAAAATGACTGAACTAGTGTTATCATTCAACTAGCCGACCGTTCCAATGCATATCCGGATGGGGTAGTTGAAGATGTTTTGGTACAAGTAGGGGGTTTAGTGTTTCCAGAAGATTTTTATGTGTTAGACATGAATGATGATCACTCTCCAAACCCCACTCCCATTTTGTTAGGCAGACCATTCCTAAAAACATCGAAAACTAAGATAGATGTTAGTGATGGTATACTTACCATGGAGTTTGATAATGAAATTGTTAAGTTCAATATTTATGACTCCATGAAACACATTAATGATGCTAACAAAGTTCATTCTACTGTTGTGAGTTATTCTCCATTTCAGGAAACTGTTGCTGAGCTTAATGATTGTCCAAAGCCATCACAACCAGGTAAAAACTTTTGTACCGCCCTACCAGTAGCTGATGAGAAGTTTCCCCCTACTTTGCAGGCACTAACGAAGAGCATGAAGAGGAAATTGAGCTTTGGTAATCCACCTAATCCCGGTTGAAGGAGGAAACAACCTGTCGAGTCAACGACAGTAAACAAAGGCGCTGCTCGGGAGGCAACCCGAGAGGGGAGTTTCTTTATCTCCTCGACTCTTTATTTTCATATTTTCATTTTGGTTCATTTTTAGTTTATTTAGTCATTTCTTTCACTAAATATATATATATATATATTTCCAGTGGCCTTGGTTACGGCCGTAAATTACATTTTTACGGCCGTAACTCAATCCCAGTGTTTTATCCAGAGGCCTAATTACGGCCGTGATTACATTTTTACGGCCGTAAGTAACACCTTCACGGCCGTAAGTCTATCCTATTTCAAAAACGTTAAACGGCTCATTTTTTTCTCCACCATCACACCCATCCCTCTTCACAAGGTTTTCAAGGTATGATATTTTTTTTTCCCCTTTTATTGTTTTGATTTTCAATGAGGACATTGTTTTGTCTAGGGGGGGGGGGAATTGAATTGATTGTGAGCTTAATGTCTTTATCTTCTTTCTGTAGTCAAGACGTTAAATTCATGTTGAGTCAGTATCCATTTTAATCTTGTTCTCTACTTTCGTTACCTATCTATGCTACTTAGGTCTTAAACCACACTTTGATAGGAAGCAGCCCACTTTTGATGCAGTTTTTTTGAAAAATCATTGCAGAATTGGATATAAATTGAGCACATAGAGATCATCTCGTCCAAAGCCTCACAAATAGGTTGAAAATGAACAGTAAAATTGTCAATTATCTGCAACCTAGTTAACCCAACCCACAATAGACAGATTATTCCTACATATATAACCCTGAACGTCCCAATTATTATACTTTTGTGAGTAGTCATGGTTTGAATACTTTTAACCGTTATCCTCGACCAATGGACTTAGATTTGGAATGAAGATCAAGCAATGACCTATAACTCATAATTGGATGGGAAAAACACATGAAAACCATAATTTGTGAGCTTTTGAACCTAAGAGCTGTTTTTAATACTTATGAGCTCGTAATTCTTTGATGTATGTCCTGCATGGTTGGGTTATGCTTGGATGTGCTTTCTTGTGCATACCGTTGTAGCTTCTTGATTCAAGTGCAAATTATAGCAAAGGCAATAGGTTAAACCAAATTTGACTTGCTAAAAGAGCCTACCTTGCTACATGGACCATTAGAAGCCCGTTTGAGCCTTAGCATTTCTTTGAATCTTTGATGCCACGATACAAGTCACGAATACCCTTTCTTTCGCATTGTCTCTGTTTTGAACCCATAAGAGAAGGGATTCGCAAGCTTTTGTTGATTGAGGATTGTGCTATGGTCTAAGTCTAAGAAGTTGAGATGATTATCCTGTGTTAGGCAATGGTTGTGTAATGGACTGAATTCAGGAGATTGAAATTCTATCTTGTGATTGAGAAAAAGTTGAATTCTTTATTTGAAAAAAAAAGTTGCAGTCTATATTCGAAAAAAAATAGAAAGAGAAAAAGCAATGAAAAGGAAGTTAGTCATGAAAATTAGTAGTTGAGGATATCAAACACTCAACTTGTGAAAAAAAAAAAGAGAAAAGAAAAGAAAAGAAGAAATTCAAGTTTGAACAAAGTTGGGTAGCGGGAAACAATAAAGATCACGTTAAGGGGTGAAGGAAGTAATGTCATTGTGAATTGACTTAGTTTGCGAAGTTCCTTCTCGACTCAGCCTAAATATACCCTTTTATCCTACCTGACCCGAAGCCCCGTTACAACCAAATAAAGACCTTAGCTTTGCACTTGTGTTATTGTTGGCTCCGGTTATGACAGTTAGACAATCTGTGGTACTGACTTATCCACGCAGAGAGATGAGCGAAAAATTCAAACCCTTATACACTTTGTGCGAAGAGAGAGATATCTTGTGAGGGTGTTAACTCCCATTACATATGCTTATGAGTGGTTTGAATTGCTTGATCTAGGGTTGGTGCTATGAATGTGGTCGGGGATACTGTGTTGACTGAATTCACATCATGAACAACTCGGTTTACGCAACCGATTCCCACTGGAGTTGGGCGAAACTATTATCTTTGTAGTCACTCATAAATGATTGGGAGGTGAGTACTCACGAGAGGTGCAAGGAAATAAACCATATCGAGTCATGATTGGGAAGGGAAATAAAGGGCATTGCATCTCTAGCACACACTAACACAATCCGATCATGCAATGGAACATTTTCGTTAAAGAAAAGTGGGTTGCAACCTCAATTCTCTAAATTGTAATCTAGTGTTGGAATCCTATTCTTCCCGTTGCGAATCTTTGTTCGAGGACGAACAATGGTCCAAGTGTGGGGGGATTTGATAAGTGTGATATTTACGTTTATTTTATACACTTATATCCTTGGAAATGCCATAATGTGATTCTATCTAAGTATTATTAATGCATTTTATGTTTTATATTGCATAGGATCATAAAAGAAGAGAAATGAAGAAAAAAGGACCAAAATGCACTCAAAACTGAAGTTTTGGGACCTTCATGCAAATAAAGTTACGGCCGTAAGAAAATAAGGTTACGGCCGTGAAAGTGTCGTGAAGCAAGAAGAAAATCAGCAGAGACTTAGTTACGGCCGTAAATCAAAATGTTACGACCGTAACCGTCTAAAAGGAAGAAATCAGCAGAGACTCAATTACGGCCGTAAAGGAAATGTTACGGCCGTAAATCTTCAAGTCAAAAATTTCCTTATTTCAATTCTTTCCATAATTTTGGATTTCTTGCTCCCAAAGCTAGGGCACGAAATTGAGGCTATAAATAGGGAAGTTCATGACAAGAAAAGGATATAATTATTTTTTTGAAGGAGGAGCGGCTTGCTTGAAGAATTGAAAGAGGTATTAATCAATTCGAGAAGGTGAATCAAGAAAGAAAATTCCAGAATTCACCATGACTATGCGCGGCTAAGCTCCCATACCTAGTTCGAAGGGGAAGTTGTATTTCATATCAATTTGTTATTGCTTTTCCAAACTAGTAACGTAGTTCTAAATTCTTTATTTTGATTTGTTGGATTCTTATGCGTTTTTAATTCAATCAATGCAATTCTTTATTTGATTAAGGCCTTATCATTTAATTTGTTTTATTGAGATTTGCTATTTTGAATGATTGGATTCGTAATCGTCTTTTTGTTCAAATCATAGTAGCAAGTGGAAATTTAATATTTTCATAGAGAATTCCAACTTAGGTTAATTGTCACGAGCTTGTGTGATCGATAATCTAATTCACCCTAATTCTTCTCGACCATTATATAGTTGTTGTCTTAAATCTAAAGAGCTTGTTTTAGGTTATTCAATGGCTAATGTTTGATTAGAGAGCTTATTCTAATTAAATGCAACTAAGGGAGAATAGGAATAGTTAGAGCTTATTAACTATTTACGGGTGATAAATCAAAGAAGAAATTGAACTCACGTTACTTGGGAAGTGATAACATTGTGATAGAATACAACTGAACCTGAGAACTAGGGCTCGTCCACATTTGATATTTATTCCAATCATTTTAATTGCTTTATTTTATTAGTTAAATCATTTACAAACAACTCAAACCAAAACCCCCCATTTACGATTCTAATTGACATGACACTAAGTTAGTTCCCGTTCCTCGTGGGATCGACCCTTGCTTCCACTGCTATATTCTTAGTAATAGTGAACAAGGAATTTAATTATTATTTTGGTGCATTGCGACACGTATCATCTAGCACATACAGCATATTGGTCAGAGTAAGCTCTCTGCCAAAGGTCGTCTTCAGGATCATCTTGCCTTTACCAAGCACTTCAAATGTTGCAGAGTTTCCCATAAACAACTTTTCACCATTTGTAACTAGTGCAAAAGTAGTGAACATGCTCCTATTGGAGCAGACATGGCAAGTGGCCCCAGTGTCTAGCCACCACTCCTTTGGGTTAGACCCCACTAGGTTAACCTCACTAATCACCGCAATAAGGTTTAGGTCAGATATGTCATCTGAGAGATGATCTCTCTCATTTCAAACCATATTAGCCTGAGGACGGTGCTTATTATCCCTCTGAGGCTGGCTACAGTCTGCTGATCGATGCCCAACTTTGTCACAATTAAAACACTTTTCATTGAATTGGAACTTAGGCTTCTTTCCTACACCACCGGTAGGCTTCAATTGAGATCCTTTCATAGCCTGCTTTTTATCATTTCGATTCTCATTACCCTACTTGGCCTTAAAGGATTGACCTTTTTTGGTACTAGAACTCTGGGCGTGCTCCAGTACATTAGCCTTCTCAGAGTAAGAATTCTTCGATTTACGTTCAACAAGTTTGTTATTTTCCTCAATGCACAGCTTGATAATTAAATCCTTGAAAGACATCTCTTTCCTCTTATACTGCAAATACCTTTTGAAAGCCTTCCATTGAGGAGGTAACTTGTGAATAGCAGTAGTCACCTGTAGGGATTCTGACATAGTCAAACCTTCAGCATGAATTTCCTGCAAAAACACTTGGTACTCCTGCACTTGGCTCACCACTGAACGTGAATCCACCATTTTGAAGTCCATACATCGACTCTCCAAGAATTTCTTAGACCCATCATCCTCAGTCTTGTACTTCTTTTCTAAGGACTCCTAGAGCTCCTTAACGGACTTTTTTACCACATACACTTGATACAGAGAATTCTAGAGGCCATCCAACACATAGTTGCGATACAGAAAATCTGCATTTTTCCAAGTGTCCAAAGCTGCACGTCTATGCATATCAGTGTCGTTTTCAACCACGACAGGGGCATCCTCAGTGAGGAAACGTGTAAGGCCCAAAGTAGTAAGATAAAAAAATCATCGTGTTCTGCCACGTCTTAAAATCAGTCCCCGCAAACTTATCCGATCGATTCACATGATTCACGAAAAATGGAGCCGAAAACGATGGCAAAGGTATCGAGGCTACAACCCTAGGTATTGGCAAATGTATTGTACCAAACTGGATTTCCGAGGCCGCAGCCATAGGCAAAGTGGGGTTCACTCCAATATGAGGAATACTGCTACCAATAGTCCAATCAACGGGAGGAATGCTAGTCGAGGTCTCCATAGCGGTCATTGCTGGATTTGGTACACCGGTATCAAAAGAGTTGCTTCCGTTGTTCACATCGTCATTTCCATGAAACGCCATTTAACCTTAGAACAAGCAACAAATAATTTAGAATAATAATAATAACGTTGAAAAATGTGAATAGATTCAAAAACTATATTATCTGTCCAAAACAGATTAATCATAAGATTAAAATATAGGAACAATTTATTTTGTCAAATTATAGACACCTTAGCAATAAATTAAAATTCATTAGCCAAATAATAGACACTAATCATGAAAGAAAAGTTATAGAATAATAGAATCCATCATAACAAGATAATTTAGCCAATCATTAAAAGTTGATTTTGGACTTTAAGATCATGCAAAACCACTTGTTATAACATGCAAAACCACCTTCCAATTCACGCACATTCATAAAATCATGCAAGTGAGAGAAGTAATACAAAAGGAAAGCAGAACCATGCAGAGGAAAAATTCAGGCAGAGACAAAACTAAAATGATTAGGCATATACATAAACCCGTAATACCATGCAAAATACTTTTGTAGAGATCAAACCAGAAACTGATATGGAAAAAAAAAATGATTCTCTAAAAAATCAAGAAACGAGATGGGAATTCGATTTAAGTTTGTTGGGGGAATGTTTAGAGAATCAAAGAAAGTGAGACCAAATCGAAGTCACGTGTTTACACAGTTTCCTTAAATCGAATTCGCCGCCTCACCGAGGTGCAAGAGGTTTTGATCGGTGTTCGATTCCCAGGATAAAATCGGTTGTCGATTCATGCTGCACTACATTAATCACCTATCGAACTAGTGTGTCTTTCTCTCAAAGAACTTCAGCAAAGGAAGGATAAGAAAAACAACGAGGATGTTGAAATGGAAGAGGAAGCTGAATTTCTTTTTTTTCTCTTTTGTGTTTGCTTTGTAGTTTCCACAAGAAGAGAGTTAGCTATTTATAGGCCAACAAAGTTGATATCATTTAACAAAAATTCAAGGTTGTTCAATGCTGAAAATAAATTTCATTCAACTGAAAACTGATGCAATTTGAAAGAAATAGAAACTGTTGAAATTTTTGTTTTGAAACTGATCTGATTTTGAATTCCCCATCAGTTACAATACTGATCAGTTTTCCAACATCTATGTTGTGTGCCATCAACATCATGGTATATGAATCTCATTCTCTATCCATGTGCACTCCACCATAAACCTCAACACAACACTACTCCATAAACCACGCACCCATGCGCTCTCTTCTTCGTTGTTTTTTTTTTTTTTTTTCCCTCTCTTCTTGCTGCCCTATTTCTCTCTTATTCAAGGGTTCCCCTCTCACTTTTTGTCTCTCACACAGTTGCCATACTCTATTTTTCTTCTCTATTCTCACCGCTTTTTCTCTTTAATTTCGCAGTTTGGTGGCACACATTCATGCAGCCACACGTCCACCACAAATTCATTGCATGTTTAAAAGAGAGTTATGTGCCCTAGTGGGCCCACTTAATAATCCTCAAGTATAATAATAATAATAATAAAAAATAAAAATAAAAATAAAAATAAAAGAAGCCCAATCCTAATTACATGTCTGCACTTCAATCAATTAATAACAATTGCCCAAAACTTATTTTACAATTATTTTGGGTCGAATGTCCAACAATCTCCAACTTGACTCAAAATTCTTCATCTCATATTTATTCAACTACGGTGGACAGAATCAGATTTAAACTCCTTAACTTGACTTCACAATTAGACTACTTCTCACTCCAATCTTCAACTTTTTTTTTTACTAGCTGCAATACCTATGTTGACCACTTTAAAATCTTTAATAAAAATGAAAGACTTGAACCCCATGACTCGATCTCCATAGCTCCACATCTATGTGACCAGATCACTGTAACTCAATCTCAGTATTGGAAATTTATGTGACTCGATCACCACAACTCCTTTGTATGACTCGATCACCATCACATCTCCACGTAAGAGTTAGTCTATTACCATAGCTCCATCTCAAACAGATACATGTCGTCGTCAATATTCCAACGTGTTAACCATAAGCTTTGATACCACTATTGCGGAAAATAATCAATTTTCTCACCTTAAATCAACCAATGTAGCGAAAACACAAAATAATTGGATAAAAGAGAAAACACGAAATTAATGTGGCTGGCTAACCGCCGACAACAACGGGAGAAGAATACTTTTATTGATAATGAAAGAAACTCATACATTTTTTTCTTTTTTCTCTCATCTTCACAACTTCTCCATACCAAAACAAAACTAGTAGAACAACGCATGCAGTACCTCCACTCGTACCATTTTCTTCTAATTCATCAACGATAATTTATCATTCAATAATGAATTCACCATTACAGTCAATTCTCAAATATTGTTCGTGTGCAATCCATCTCGAGATCACAAACCCTGCACCTCGACAATCTCTTTGGTCTCCATGTCGTGTGCTATCAATACCATGGTAGACGAATTTTATTCTCTACCCATGTATATTTTAGAGATGGCAACGGGGTGGGGATTACCCGAACCCGACGGGGACCCGCCACGAACAGGGCGAGGAATCCCCGACAAAAACGGGGATGGAGATGAAAAAGCATCCCGGAACCGGGGACGGGGCGGGGATTACCGTCTTATCCCATCCCATCCCCGCCTCATCCCTGATCCCCATCCCCAATTAACAAGTTCCATTAAAATTTAAAAATCCAAAAAAAGAGTCCTATATTATCTGTACAAAAGTCCTATGATGTCAAAATTTCTTGCACAAAAAAGTTATTACTTATCAAGTCATAAATTTTAAATACTTATTTTGAAAAAGTTGTTGATTATTAGTTATTAAACTTATCGAGTTATATTTTCTCATCTAATCAAATATAAAATAAAGACACAAACAAAGATGAATATAGATTCGATTAATGCCCGAATAATGTGTAAAGATTATTAGATTTAGAAAAACGTTATGATTGTTCCTACACGTTTCCTTATATTGTTTACATAAAATTATTTTAAAACTTAAAAATAAAAAATGGGGATTTTCTCATCCCCGCTCCGTCTCGTCTCCATTAAATGGGGAGGGGACGGGATGGGGTGGGGTGGGGATGGTAAATCATTAATGGGGCGGGGACGGGGAAAGGCATTCCCGTCCCATACCCGCCCCGTTGTCATTCCTAGTGTATTTCACCATAAACCTCAACACAACACTACTTCATAAACCACACACCCATGAGCTCTCTTGCACTCCCTCTTCTTCGCTATTTTTTCCCTCTTCTAGCTGTCCCTCTCCCTTTCTGTCTCTCACATAGCTGCCATACTCTCTTTTTCTTCTCTCTTCTCACTGTCGTTTCTCTTTAATTTTGAAGTTTGGTGGCTGGCTCTCCACTCTCTCAATTCCACACATTCATGCAGCCACATGTCTACCACAAATTCATTGCATGTATTTAATAGAGAGTTATGTCCCCTAGTAGGCCCCTTAATCATCCCCAAGTCTAATGAAAAAAGAAACCCAAATGTAATTACAGATCTGCACTTCAATCAATTATTAACAACTGCCCAAAACTTATTTTGCAATTATTTTGGGTTAAATACCCAACACTAATTACGCCTCCTATGAAGAACATATTGACTAGATTCCACAAACATAAATTAAAGGGGCCAAAGATGGAACACGTCTCTTGAACCTTGAGATTAACTCCTCTTATTTTGAACTTTTCTGACGAGTTTCTTTATCCTTTATCAAAATAAAAAAAATTATTTATTTATAAATAAGTGAAATTTTTAAGCTTGGCTAGACATGCTCGATAAATATAGTTCAGTCAGTTAATACATTAAATGTTTCTCCCTTGAAATGCAAGACATAAATATACATGGATGCTTGTCAAAATTGAAGAAGACTAAAAGAGGAAGAGATACAAGGTGGGAGATAATTTGATTAATTAAAGACGTGTTTTTAAGGGATTACGTTTTTACCTCTCAGCACTTGCTAATCACGTGGTCTTCTCCTTCCTCGATTTAGTTATGGCTATGCTTACAATATGTATATAACAGACTCGCATGCTTCACATAGCTCTTTCATGCTAATTTCACAGATCTCTTTCCCTTTTCTATATATGTGTACAATTAGAATTATTATCCTAGAATGTTCTATTGTTGTAATTGTGCATACAAAAAAAAAAAAAAAGGGGGGGGGGGGGGGGGAGGGGGGGTTCTAGAGACTATTAAAAAATGTTCGCTATAAAAACTATTACCGACCAAAAAATTGTTTGTAAAGTTTTTGGTATGTTAATAGTGGACTGATTTTTTGGTACTCCATTGCGACCAATATTTGGTCCCAGAAACATATTATTAGCTATCACACATTCTATTGGTCGCTGAAAAGTTTGGCAGAAGAATGGACCAAAATTTCCCACATAAAAATATATTACAGCGACTATTATTTGGTCACTCTAGTCGCTAAATTAATTGAAGGGAAAATTTTCACGATTTTTATGATGTTTCAGTGACCAATCAACGTAGTCCCTGAAAATTTAAATCTCACAGGGACCACAAGTTTGGCCCCTGTTGTCATATATTAGCGACCAACAAAATGTTGGTTGCTAAAAAAATTGGAGGGAGTTTTTTCGTGACTTTCATGAAATTTTGGCAACCAACCAACATGGTCGCTAGAAGTTTAAATCTTACAGGGCCAGCAGTTTGGTCCATGTTGTCATATATTAGCGATTAAGATTTGGTTGGTCGCTAAAACAATTGGAGGGAATATTTTTCATGATTTTCACGATTTTCATGATGTTTCAGCGACCAATCATCGTGATAGCTGGAAGTTTAAATATTACAAGAACCACAAGTTTGGTCTCTGTTGTCATTTATTATCGACCAACATTTGATTGGTCTCTAAAATAATTGGAGGACAATTTTTCGCGATATTCATGATGTTCCAGTGACCAACCAACGTGGTCCCTGGAAGTTTAAATCTTACAAGGACCACAAGTTTTGTTCCTGTTGTCATATATTAGCGACCAACATTTAGTTGGTCGTTTAAAATATTATAGGGAAATTTTTCGCGATTTTTATGATATTTTGGTGACCAACCGACGTGGTTGCTGAAAATTTAAATCTTATAGGGACCAGTAGTTTGGTCCTTGTTGTCATATATTAGCAACCAAGATTTGGTTGTCGCTAAAACAATTGGAGGGAGTTTTTTCATGATTTTCATGATGTTTCAGCGACCAATTATCATGGTAGCTAGAAGATTAAATCTTACAGGGACCAGAAATTTGGTCCCTATTGTCATATATTAACGACCAAGATTTTGTTGGTCGTTAAAATAATTGGAAGGAATTTTTTCATGATTTTCATGATATTTCAACTACCAACCATCGTGGTTGCTAGAAGGTTAAATATTACAGGGACCACACGTTTGGTCCCTGTTATGATATATTAGCGACAAAATTCGACTAGTCGCTAAAATATTTAGAGGGAAATTTTTCACGATTTTCATGATGTTTCAACGACCACCCATCATGGTCGCTGAAAATTTAAATCTTACAGGGACCACAAATATTGTCATATATTAGAAGCCAATATTTGGTTGGTCACTAAAAAATTGGAGGAAATATTTTCACGATTTTCATGATATTTCAGCAACCAACCATCATGCAGGTCATTGGGAGTTTGAATTTTATAGGGACCCCAAGTTTGGTTCCCATTATAATATATTAACGACCAAGATTTGGGTAGTCACTAAAATAATTGGAGGAAAATTTCAGTATTTTCATGATGTTTTAGTGACCAAACATCATGGTCAATACAAGTTTGAATCTTATAGGGACCACACATTAAGTTGGTTGCAAAACAATTGGAAGGATGTTACCCCGAACATTTTTTTTTATGCTGTGTTCGTGTCCAATCCATGTGATTGATGTGCACAATGTAGAAACCAATTTCAAATGCGAGCTGGTATAAAGCTCTAGCTACCAATGTGAAGTTGTTTTGTCGTGGGAACACATGGAGCTATTATTCTCTCTTCACTTGAAACGAAAAAAACTATGCTTGATGCATTGTCGTCCATCAATGAGTATCTCTTCCTATCCAGTATAACGTGATTCTCTACCTTAGAGGAACTTTTCTAAAGGCGCAATAATCTAATCTGAAACTTCAATCCCCTTTGCCTCGTTATCTGATATCGACAAATCTTCGGTTGCCACAGTGCTTGATTCTCACCGTCGTTAAATATCTCTTCTTCTATGGTTTGTCATCATTGTATATTGTGTACACAGAAGAAAACACACTCAAATATCACCACTGTCTACCTCGACCAAGCCTCCAAAGTAACACAATCTCTAAAATCCAGCGCTAGCAAAGTATTTTCAAAGTCTAGTATGCTGAACTAAGTTTAGATTGCTATAACTTTTTTTAGGAGTGGACGCGGTCCGGTTCGGTCCGGTTCTGAAAGGAATCGAATCGAACTAATTACCAATAGGAATCTTAGTAATGAAATCATTGGTTTCATATTTGTCTACGGAACAGAAACGGAACCGAACCAATTGATTCCGGGTCGGTTCGGTTCGGTTATTTACATTTGAAAATGTTAAAATAAAATGTTCCCTAATAAAGATTAAAAATTTCTTTCAACGCTATTTTTAAAAAAAATTCTTTCAACTCTACCGTTTGCACAAATTTGTCTTCAAAAATCAGAATTCCATATCAATAGCTTTTAAAGTTTTGTTTGGAAAATTACTTAGGATTTAGGTAATGCCGACAGATTTAGATTTGGGGTTGGGAATTGCGAGTTAAATTGATTATATAAAATAAAGAATCAAAGAGATTGGGTGGAATTGGAGAATTCTGTTTATGTGGGAAATTGGGAATGTAAATGAATTTTGATCAAATGGGAACTTGTCTAAACGGTTTCATCGCTTCACGATTTATATTTAAAAAAAAAAAAAAAAATTCAACATACAAGGAAACCGAAATACCGTCGGTTCCAATTAATAAGAACCGGGAACCGGACCGGTTCCCGTTCGGTTCTAAATACGAGTAGCAAATCGAAAATTTTCGTTTGCTGAATCGGATCTGGACCGGACGATTTATAATCGGTTTCAGTCCGATTCGGGGAAAATGTGCCCACTCCTAACTTTTTTATTCTATTTGTCATATGTTTAGAACATATGTTAAGTTGGCTTGTTATATAAAATTCGATTGTTAAGTTCGCTTGTTAAATTAGAGTATATATTTATTTAATTAATGATGTAGTACAAGACCCTAGCCTTTTTGGATCATTGGGATCAAAAAAATTAAAGTCGTGTCTAGTTCAGTTCAAAAGGTCATAAAGATCGCATACGATGTAAGAATGATTATTATAATATGTTTTCGAAATTATTTTGACGAGCCCTACAAGACTCATACCTTTGTCATGATAACGATGGATTTTAGCTATTTAAATTTGTCTACTTATTTAAAAATAGCATTTTGTTATTCGATTAAATTGCATAACAAATAAAACACAATTTTTTACTTATTTGGTCATCGATACTGTATATATACTAGGGGTGGACAAAAAAATCGAAATCGAGTAAACCGAACTGAAAAAATCGAAATATTTCGGTTCTTGAAAAAAAAAATTCAAAACCGAAATCGAAACCGATTTTTTAAAAAAAAACCGAAACCGATCGGTTCTTAAAATCAAAACCGAAAACCAAAATCAAAATCGATAAAAAATTTTTTTTTTTGAATTTTTCAATAAATTATACAACAAAATATATTTATGTTCACGTTTTAATGTGTAGACAGTGGGTCAGAGGAATATAAATTTACTCACAATTTTTCCATTTGAAAAATGTTGTCCAGATTGATAATATTTTAATTAGAAATTCATGGTTCACAATTTTCTCCAAGTAGAACCACACTTTAATATATAGACACTTAGTTAATGTATGAAATGTTGTTTGTTTGATACACTATTATTATAAAATTTAGTAATTTACTTTTAAATCATTTCATACACTATTATAATATTATTATTTTGTAGAATTTACTTTTAATGAGATTCAAATATTCTTGCTTCCTCGACGTTATTTCCTTTTCAAATAAGAATTGGTTTAGAGTAGGAAAAACTTTTAACTATCAAGATTCTGAGATTCACATTCGTGATATATTATACATGAATTTGGACTTTAATTTTAATTGGAAGATTTATTTGGTTGTATTTACCTTTAATTTTTGTAAACAATTAGATTTTTTTTGTATTTGCATCAAATTTAATTTTTTTAATTTGAACCGAACAAAAATCGAAAAATAATTGAAAACCGAACCGAACCGAAACTGCTCGGTTCTTGTGTTTGAAGAAACCGAACCGTAATCGAACCGAATTCCTTTAATAACCGAACTGAACCGATAAACGCCCAGTCCTAATATATACCCAATAATTTTTCATTCCAAAAATTAATAATTTTATTTAGAATAAAATCTGGAATTAGTCCCTAACAACAAGAATTAGAATTCGACATGACCTGGAGAAATAATAATAATAATAATAATAATAATAATAATAATATTGTTTCTGCCACATGACAAACTCACGTACAGGGTGGATATGGATTATGGTGCCCATTGTGGGCATCATATCCTGCCTGTATATATATATATATATATATATATATATATATATATATATATATATATATATATATATATAAGAAAAAAAAAATTAAATACAACATAGCTAAACACTCTCTCTTTTTCAGCCTATTGTCTCTGCCCCATAACTGGTTCCTCAAGTTTTTCTTCATCAGCCGTTGCGTCTCCGCCCATACCTCCGGTGAATTCTTCTTTAGTTTTAATTTCCTAATGTGGTATGAATTTGTGGATTGAAGTAAAGTCTTGGAGTATTGATTTGAAAGATAGAACTTTGATTAATAATTGTGAAATTGAATCTTTGTTTGGAAGTAGGTTTAGGATAATTTTGATTTAAAACCCGTGCCTCAGTTTTCAGAATGTAATTCCATAACCATAATAATTTTTGGACAATATAAAAGTTACAGAATAGATTTGTAATACTTTTGGAATTATAATACTCTTGGAAATATGTCTGTGCATTCCAAATCTACATTTTGGGTGCCCTTCTTCACATTTGTTGGAAATAATTTGGTCGTGCATTTTGTTGGGTTACCAATGTTCTCATTTGGAGGTTTTCCAAATTGTTCTTATATTTGTTGTGAATCGTTGAATAGTTTAATATAGATGTTAATGAAGAGATATACTGCAGTGACCAAAATGAAATGGAATTATTTAGTTTACTAATGTCATCAATTCTTATGTATTTCGTTATGCGAATATAATATTCACAATAAGATTTATTTAACATTTAAAGGAATGGATGTATTGTAAGATCTTTGGTTTTCTACCTTTCTTCTATCATTTTCTTTTCTTCTAACCTTAAGTATTTCATGGCTCCACGTGCACCTTTTGTGAGGCAATTTTGAGGGAGTGTGGTTTTCGAACTAGCATGTTTATATCGACGAGAGAGAAAGATTTCATCTGGACGGGTTAGTGTTTCAATTATTATTTATTCCTTCATTTCCTTCTCCACCTTTATTTTTCATTTTGCATTTTGACACGTAAAAGTATTTAAAATTGGTTGTGAAGCTTTTTCCTTCATTAATTAATTAATTTATTTATAAGGTGACAACAACTAGTGTAACCTTAAGGAGTAGGAATTGGATGTGAAAACCAGCCCCTCTACATGCAGCCTGCAGGCAACATCTTTGGCTGAGCTTCAAATTAGTTAGTAGATAATTTATTCAAATGCTCATTTTTACTACTTTCACCTCAAAGAAATTAAACGGTCATCTTATTGACCATTAACTAACTTGTCCATGCTTTTAATCAAGAAAGGGATTACTTGTCTTAAGTTTATGTAAACCTTTAATGCTTAGCCAGACATGCTCTACCTATGAAAAAACACAGATTATTAAAAAAAACGTAAAAGCCATAAAAAATTATTATTTGCTTAATACCCACAAAGCGTTCACCTCACGCAATAAGCTTATAATTTCTAACAGTTTAATCCTAGACACAAAGTTGTCAAATAGATGAATTCCATTTTCAATTTCTCATTCTCATCAACCAACTCTTTTCAGCAATCAAATCAAATAATAATAAACGAAAGGAAACCAATATGGTCAATTGGTCACCATCATCGTCAAACAACAACAATGTGGCAATGTGAGTGTACCTTGTAGTGTCTTCTGGGTTTGCACCACAATTGCGACTTCTTATTTTAACTCCGAAATCATAGACACTACGGAAAGTTACCCAAAACACATTATCATTTAAAATAATCCCTATTCCCTGGTCTGGTGACATTAAATTAAAGCTCCCCGAATCGCTTGACGTCAAACCCCGTCTTCAAATTCTTCGACAAATCAATCTAATCACTGGCGAATACATCCTCATTTGGATTGAATTCCCGAGTGCAATACTTGTCAGATCCACAAGTCAGCAAATTCCCTTTCTCCTCAGAAATTGTAAGCCCTAACCGAATCAGCTTCAGTAAATCCACATTGGCTTTCAAGGTTTGGTAATGATACTCCCTGGAATTCTTGAAATTTCCCACAGGTCGGATTACAATGGATGGGTAATCATCGACAATATCACGAATTAGTGCAAATTCTTGGTCCAGATTATCAGCTCGAATTATTGGTCCAAATTAGTGCAAATTCTTGCCCCAGGAAGGCTGCGCGTGCCCAAATCGCCACATTGGCCATGTCGTCATTTTAGTTGCCGCTGCCATTTAACTGGATAACGGCGAGGCAGTCAACCGACAGTGAACGAAAAGCTTGGTCGACTGTTTATTGTGGGAAGGAACGGCGGGGAGGAGGGAGGGAGAGAGACGGAGAGGGTGAGAGACGTGATTTGGGTTAAGGAAGTTTCTTGATGTAAAGTTATACAGGGATGTGAAATAACTTTTCGTACTTATTTTGACTTTAAATTTAAATAATTGTAAGTATTTTAGGATACGATATTGCTAATTATCTGTTGATTTTATTTGTTTTAAAAAAAACTCAATCTTGAATATATTTGGAGGCAAAACGAAGAAAATTGACTAAAATTATGCAAGAAGGACTAAATTACAAACATTTCATAGATGAGACGAGCGATGGAATGAAGAATAAATATGTCAAGGATTTAATTGCACAATTGAAGAAACTTAAGGATCAACTTGAATTATTTGAAAAAATTGAGGTTCAAAGTAAAATCCACTACTTAATCATAACTAGTATTTCACTCGTGCGATGCACGAAAAGTATCACACACACACACACACACACACACACATATATATATATATATATATATATATATATATATATATATATAATTAATTAATTAATTTTTATACATGACGATTCATTTAATAATATTTTTCTGTATACATCACTTTGCTACTATTTAGTGACACATACATTCATTAATTTATATATGGTAGTCCATGATTTAATTAATATAATATATACATAAACAATAAAGAAAGAACATAAATATAGACATAAAATAACACATTTGATGTTGAAATATCATTGGCTTGTGAATAAAATAGACATTACAAATTGTTGAAAACTTCTTTATACACTACATTTTTCGTCTTATTTGTCGGCGACCATCTTTATCACAAATTAAAATCTTGAGTTCATCTCGGCTTGTCCCTCTAGAAACAGCAATATATAATTGTCCATGACTGAAAACTGGCCTTTTAAAAAACAACCCAACCTGAGAAAGTGATTGTCCCTAACTTTTGTTAATGGTCATTGCATACGACACAATTATAGGATATTGTCTTCTTGTGAATTTAAATGGCAACCTGGGGTCTGATGGAGTCAATGACATTCGTGGAATGAGGACGGTATCACCAGCATTGCTTCCAGCAAGTACTTTTGCTTCAAGCACGTGCTTTCCAAGCCTCGTAATGATTAATCTAGTTCCATTACACAAACCAATAGAATGATCTATATTTCTCAGTAACATAACAGGTGCGCCAACCTTAAGCTTCAATTCATGGATCGGTACACCGGAACACCTTATCCCATTTAGAAATTCAGGTGTGTGAAGATTTTGCAACACGTCTACACTTGCATCTGAACTGCACGTTGAATCAGAACTTAGATAAGTTCGACATTCCCTTGAACTAAGTGATATCATATATTCAATCACTGATTGAACAACATCTAGAGTAGGTGCCAGGATAACCCTTCCTTGCAATTGAGAGAAGTCAGGAAACTCACATGATAGGCCGGATATGTACTATTAACAATTGCCTCCACTGGGTCGTCAAAATCACTTATCAACATATCATTAGGAATCTCAATTTCCATATGACCATCATTCGGCCCACCTATTGTACTGTCCCCAATATTGGTAATCCATTCCGAAAACAACTTCAACTTGACACCATCAACATTAGTTCCAAGATTTTGTAACCTCATGTTTTTTGTTAACCTCAAAACATTACAGTTTCTCCACAAGTATGATGAATTAATACATGCGAATACAATATCTTACCGACTTCCCTTTGGAATTACAACTAATATTTGTCAAAAATCCCCACCAAACACTACAGTTTTACCTCCAAATGGTAAGTCGATGCTCATTGAATTAGTAAACCTCAAAATATCTCTCATGCTTCTATCCAATGCCTCGAAACAATATTTGTTCATCATAGGTGCCTCATCCCAGATAATAAGCTTACATTTCACGATTAACTCAGCTAGAGGGCTACCCTATTTAATGTTGTATGTTGAATCTTCATTTGGTGTAATTGGAATTGCAAACCTAGAATGTGCAGTTCTACCACCAGGCAGTAAAAGTGATGCTATTCCACTCGATGCAGCATTCAACACAATGTCACCCTTACTTCTTATAGCAGCAGACAGTTTTTCATATGAATGTTTTACCTGTTCCTCCATAACCATACAAGAAGTATACTCCACCTTTCACATTTTCGACTGCATCCATAATTGTGTCATATGCAAAACGCTGCTCATCATTTAATTTAGAAATCAACATTCTGTGTTCTACTCCCAAAGAAACCCTATCATACCTCATTTCATCTTGTATCATTCTATTTTGGCAACTCGAAAAGTATTCGACTGCTGGGAATGGCATTGTAGGAAAGTCATGCAAACTCTTTCCGCAACTCCGCAACACCTTTTGAATTTCCACAAGGAAATAACTCTGTATTTCTTCATCATTTAATTGCAACTCTGTACAATTTGCAAGTGTATAAAGACTTTCAAACAACTAAAATAAATAGATACATCTTCAGCACAAAACTAAAAAAATTATAAAAAATAACACAATACCTTGATCATTTAAAATATTTCTCCGTGTGTATAATATATCATCTGATAAGTAGGTCCAACATTCTTCCCAAACATGTAATGGCCGTGATAGTGACTCCGACAACAGAAGTGTGGCAAACAATCTTCTCAATCTATCAGCAGATGCCCAATGACTTGCTTCAACTATCCCATCAATGTATTCTCTATCATCGTCTAATAGACCCATGGTATAGCAAGCATCTCTAAACGTTTCATAAGTAAATCCATTTACAGTCTTAATTTCATCAAAACTCGTAGGTCCACGCACAAAATTTAAAAGTGTCCTCAAATAATAGCTTTCTCCACAACCTGGAGGAACAAAGAAAATACGACCAATGGAGAAACCACGTTGTCTTGGATGCCATTCTCTTCTTGATGGATCCCAAACAAACTTCGTTGGAAATTCAGCATATGTCAGATCCCTTGCACCTAGGAATTTTTTGTTTGTATCCATCCAAGATAAAAACATACTTTGGTTTACAGTAGGCCTCTTAATTACTTCATCAATTGAATCCAAATCCGAAAAAATGATATTTTGCTCGTTTGGAAGATGAAAGCTCAACCGTTCAACTGGAGGATCTTTATACTGAATGTCAAATTTATAAATTCTCCACATAGCCTCGCATGGAGAAATATATCTAATATCATAAAACATATTGATCTCATCAACGTCTTTCACTGTTCCATCGTCATCAGAACTTTGATAAAAAGAAGCATTTACACGATCATGTCCCTTGTTAACGTACTTGAATAAGTTAATACAGAGGACAAAGCATCCCAAATTCAAAGTATTGAAAGACTAAAGAGGAGTTCTTTTAATATATATATATATATATATATATATATATATATATATATATATATATATATATATATATATATATATTAAAATAAAGAAGAAAGAAAATGGAACTGAATGATGATGTTTACATATCTATGAGAATAAACTTGCAGTGATGATTCAAATAAACTATTGTGAATATACTTGTAGTGATGAGTTAAATAAATTAGAGATACAAAATTGAACAAAATTCCTAATGCAAAAGTAGGATTTTAATCTAGAAAAGAAGATATCTAAGTGAAACCAAAGTTCCTAATGCAAAAGTAGGATATATGTATATATTAAGAGAAAGAATTAAAAAAAAAAAAAGGAACTGAATAAATACTTACATATATGAGAATAAACTTGCAGTGATGATTCAATCTAGAAAAGAAGATATCTAAGTGAAACCAAAGTTCCTAATGAAAAAGTAGGATATCTATACTATATATTAAGAGAAAGAATTAAAAAAAAAAAGGAACTGAATAAATACTTACATCTATGAGAATAAACTTGCAGTGATGATTCAAATAAACTATTGGGAATACACTTGCAGTGATGAGTTAAATAAAATAGAGCTACAAAAGTGAACAAAATTCCTAATGCAAAAATAGGATTTCAATGAATCATGGAAAAGAATCAAGGTCAATTGTGTGAAGTTACTTACATAGGTTAGTATTGTTTCAGCTAAAGTTAAGTTCAAACAAATAACAATACATGATCAACATCTGATGAACACAAACCAATACTGTTTAAAATAAGAACATGGATACTTACCTGAGAATCATGGAACACATACGAGAGGCTGAAGATTGCATCAGGATCCTCACGCACAGCCGTATGGTATGCACGAATAACGCGGACCTTAACATTCCAACCAATCCTTGTTGCTGAGATTTCGTTCAGGGGAGTGTACATCTCCAATGCTAATTCTTGACACACAATAGGAAATTACTAATTAGATAAGCAGATACATTAAACTCGAGACAACTGCAATGGAAAAATAAAAAAATTCATTAAAAAACAAATGAACTCCATCATAGACACGTACATAAACAGCACAAAAGAAGGCAAACTACTATATGGTCTTACAAAGAAACTTGAAATAACCAGAAGAAGTGATGATACACAGGCACAACATATACATATGTGAAAATCATATATAAAAATGGATGTTCTAGGTAACTGCAGGGTAATCATTATTTTGCCAAGAAACGACACATAAAAAAGGCACAACCTGTCACACCGAAAAGAGTCGGCATGGGGAAACAGAGTAAACTGAGTGCAGAGCAGCGTAAAATCAGCATGACCTTTGACGTTAATGAACCACAAAAATTTAAAAATTAAATAAAAACGAAAGATAGGAAAGAGGCCACAATCATAATCGAACCAAAAATTCAAATTGATAGAAGCCACAATCGATGAACTACAAATGAAATTCATGATAATAAGTCCAAGGAAAAAAAAACTCTCCCCTGTCATGTACAAATGGAGGTGTAGGGAATATGCACAAATGGAACTGGGTAGATGCAGTTGATCAGGGAAAAGAAAGTGATGTAAGTTGTGGGTCAATAAAACATCAGGAATCGGGCCAGGCCTGCAGTGCAAAAGCACATTCAGTGGCAGTAGACGGTGCGCGGGGAACCTGTGTGTACGTGGTTGGGCTGGTGCGGCGGTGCGTGGTCTGGGAGAAGGCAAAAATACAGGATTGACTGTGAACCTCTACCGCGCGGCTAGGGATTGTATGGGAGTTTGGTACATTTGCTTGGGGAAGGGCGTATATCGTTGAGCTGGTGAAGACTTCTCAGTTCGGCTGGTGCGGCGGTGCGTGGTTTGGGAGAAGGCAAAAATAGGAATTGACAGTGAACCTCTACCGCACGGCTAGGGATTGGATGGAAGTTTGGTAGATTTGCTTGGGGAAGGGAGTATAGCATTGAGCTGGTCAAGATTTTTCAGTCCTTTCACCTGGGGAAGGGCGTATAGCATGCGTAGATAACACGAAAAAATAAAATGTATACTATAGACAGATTTGTCAATTATTGACGTCTTTTCCTGAATTTAAAAAGAAAGATACATATTATTATATAATAGATTTTTTCATTTTCTTTATTTTATATATTTTATATTATTATTGAATACATATATGAATGAACAACAAATACACAGGCAACAGAAAGTGGCGGGAAAGGCAGTCAAAATCTGGTCAACACTTTGGCATTTTAAAATATAGAATAGAAGTATAGATTTGGCCATTCAAAAAGTGGGCTCCACTTGAACAATAAGTGTTGTGGCTGAATTAGGTTTGGGGAGTATTGGTTTTATTTGGAGACCATGATTAGAGAGTGGAGAGATATATATGCACTCCACTGGTGGTGATACAAAAGTGGAATTCTTTGGGGAATAAAAAAAAAATTAATCAGCTTCAATTAAAGTGGTGGCTGTTGGGAGTTGCTTGGAATATATATACATATAGCTGCCGTGGGGGAATAAATTGGAGACTACACAAGGGCATACAGGGGGTTTTCGGCAGCTTTGGTTTTGGGAGTTGTGGTCGAGCAGAATACATTGCTGAGTAAAGGAGAGAAGTGTTGCGAAAATAAAGAAAACGGGATATCTAATCACAAAAATTAATTTTCTGTGATTTGTATCATCCCATAATAGGAATTCGTTGTTTTATGTATTTGACTAGATTAAATAATTTTGAACAGATAATAGTTTAGTAATCGTTACCCTTGTAGTGTGCTTTGACAATTATCTGTTTTGTTCTTAATTCTACCAATCTCCAAACCTTCAAGTTTTCCTTTGTGTTCTCTAACAGAGGCTATGCAAGTGTATGGTCACTTTTCTCTGGGTTTTTGGTTACACTAGGGTTAGAGTTTTTATCAAGAGACACTTCACACTTTAGTATGTATCCCGCCCACAAGTGTATTAGGTTAAGAAAAATAGTCTTAGAAGACTATTTATAACTTCTTTACCCTCTAAAAACCCTACCAACCCTAATACTATAACCCAGACCCATTTCTGGACGGCCCAATACAAGTTATAAGCATGTATATGCCTGTTATATTGAAGCCACCAAGGGAACCTGATCGGACCCAATTAAACTAAGCTCCAATAAATTAATTCTAATCTAGTCAACTCTTGACCAATCATAATAATTTATTAATCACGTTCTATTCCACTAAAGGAACGAGATTGCACTCTTAGTAAAATTGTAATTACTGAAGCAATAACCAATAATTATATCCTCTAACTTATCGCTCTTACATGTTACCCCCGTCGATCAACTGGAATATTCGAAGTAAGGTTAAATGACCAAAATACCCTTATTTGAATATTCATAAATTCTCAATTCTCATCTTCTATCTGATAGTTCTATGTGATCACATCACATCATAAAATTCAACAATCATTGTCGAATTACTGAGCTCAGATTTAACTGTCCACTAGAAAAACTAGTGAGATCATGATCATACCCAAGGGTGACGGATGCCAAAATACGAATATATGTTCCTCGTTAGTTTACTTTAATTCCAAAAGTACCGAGATATTGACCAACAATTTGATCTCAAACATTGATACCTCAAAGAACTTCAAGTTAGTAATCGAAATTCATTATCCGATTAGGATTAAGGTTCCATGTACGATAGTCATTTGAAATTAAATTTGCATGGTCAATGTCACAAATTAATTTCATGTGATCCCGTTCAATACATATCAACTGTACTCTCAATTTCATTTTCAAAATCAAAGATAGATTTTAATGAAATTGAGATGATCAAAATAAATTATCCATATTTATTTTACTGATCGTGAACAATAATTTTAGATCGAATTACAAATTGAATCTTTCTGTATTTAACAACTTAAACACTCAATTAGTAATATCGAATCGATCTATGGACTAATGCAAGCTCAAAATAATATTTTATTCCAAAAAATGTCACGAGTACAAATATATTAACTCGACGGGCATACACTATCCAACAATTCTCCCACTTGCCCTAGAGTAAATGAGACATGTTAAGTACACCCATATTTTCAATATGACCCTCAAAACTTTTAGCTGGTAAGCTTTTGGTAAAAGGGTCTGCAAGATTTTCTGCTGATGCTATCTTACACACTGTCACATCTCCTCGTTGAATGATTTCTCTAACCAAGTGGTATTTACGCTCAATGTGTTTTCCACGCCGATGGCTACGGGGTTCTTTTTGCATTCGCCACTGCTCCAATGTTATCACAGTATAGAGTAATGGCCTGAGATGCAGATGGAACCACCTCAAGGTCCAGTAAGAATTTCTTCAACCATACTGCCTCTTTGGCTGCTTCACAAGCTGCCACATTTTCTGCCTCCATGGTGGAATCAGCAATGCATGATTGCTTGATACTCCTCCAAACAACGGTACCACCACCCAGTGTGAACACTGATCCAGATGTGGATTTTCGGGAGTCCTTATCAGCTTGAAAATCAGAATCAGTGTAACCCGTTGGCACCAAATCTGGAGCTGACTAAACCAGCATATAATCTCGAGTTCTGCGAAGATACTTGAGTATATACTTTACAGCAGTCCAATGCTCTGGTCCAGGATTTGACTGATATCTACTGACAATCCCAACAGCATAACATATATCTGGGCGAGTACATAGCATAACATACATGAGACTTCTTACAGCCGAAGCATAAGTGAATTCCATGTCTGAAAGGCGTTTGACTTTTCTTGGAATTTTGCATAGCGAACCTCACCACAATCTTGTCTATATATGAAGCTTGAGATAGCGCAATTCTCCTGTTCTTCCTATCCCGAAGGATCTGGATTCCTAGAACATAATTGGCTTCTCCCAAGTCCTTCATATCAAACTGTTACGCCAACCAGTTCTTAACTGATGTTAATGCTCCTACATCATTCCCAATGAGCAGGATGTCATCTACATACAGTATGAGAAAAATTACCTTGTTGTCTTTAATTTTCTTATAAACAGAAGGCTCATCATGATTCTGATCAAAACCATAACCTTTTACAGTTTGATCAAATCTGATATTCCAGGACCTAGACGCCTGCTTAAGTCCATATATAGACCTACGCAGTTTGCATACTTTATGCTCTCGACCCTTTTGGATATAACCGTCTGGTTGCATCATATAGATGCTTTCGTCAAGATTTCCATTAAGGAATGCTGTCTTGACGTCCATTTGCCACACCTCATAATCAAAATGAGCTGCAATGGATAAGAGGATCCGAATAGACTTAAGCATGGCCACAGCTGAGAAGGTTTCCTCATAATCGATACCTTCTCTTTGGGTGAAACCCTTAGCCACCAGTCTAGCTTTAAAGGTCTACCTTTCTCTTGTAGACCCATTTGCATCCTATTGGTTTTACCCCATTAGGTGTATCTACAAGATCCCAGACAGAGTTAGTGTACATGGATTTCATTTCTGAGTCCATGGCACTCCTCCAATGGTCAGCGTCTACATCCTCCAAAACTTCTTTATACGAAGTAGGATCCTCCTCTTGTTTAGTGGAGACTGCCTCGGACTCTCCTTAGAGCAAGTATCTAGAGGGTGGTCTAATGAATCTCTCACTTCGTCTATGCTGAGGAGGCTCCTGGTTGATTGGAATTTGTATTTGTTCTACCACCGACTCTCTGGTATAAAGTCCCTCGTTTCCAACTTCAACACCAAATGGTGATGCAATGGGGACTTGTTCCTCCTCCAAGTTACATGTCAGTGATCCAGCAGACATGGAAGGTATAACCTCCACTTGTCTCCCACTAAATTTAGGTACCGTAACTGGTGGGGACATGAATTCATTCTGAGTAGGTTCAATGCAGATTACTGGGGTCGATGAATTGGGAACCTTTCCCTTCATCTCTTCCAAAAGAACCTTGCTCTTTGATTCACGTTCTTCTATATACTTGTCCTCTAAGAAAGTTGCATTTGTACTCACAAAAACTTTCTTATCTTGAGGACTATAGAAGTAATATCCTCTTGTTCCCTTTGGATATCCTACAAAAATGCATACTTGTGATCTTGATTCCATCTTTTCCACCTTTCCTTTAAGCACGTGTGCAAGACATCCCCATATCCGTATATGTGCCAGATTATGCTTTCGCCCATTCCACAATTCCAGGGGTGTCTTAGGGACAGATTTAGATGGAATCATGTTAAGCAAGTATATTGCAGTTTGTAGAGCATATCCCCAAAAGGATGTTGTGAGAGTTGAGAATCCTAGCATTGATCTGACCATGTCCAACAAGGTCCTATTTCTCCTTTCAGATACACCATTCTGTTGGGGAGTACCTGGTCCACTTAATTGGGATACAATCCCATTTTCTGATAGATATGACCTAAAGTCATGGGATAGATACTCTCCACCTCGATCTGAACGAAGTGTTTTAATGTTCTTACCTAATTGCTTCTCCGCTTCAGTCCTGAATTCTTTGAACTTTTCAAAAGCTTCAGACTTGCGTGCCATTAGGTAAACATAACCATATCGAGAGTATTCATCAGTGAAGGTGACGAAGTACTCATACCTACCTCTAGCTTGGACATTAATGGGTCCACATACATCAGAGTGTACTAATTCCAAGACTTCTTTGGCCCTATACCCCTTTGAAGTAAAAGGTCTCTTGGTTATTTTTCCTTCCAGACAGGATTCGCAAATTGGTAGGGATTCCACCTTTAAGTCACTCAAAGGACCATCCCTTACAAGTCTTTGAATCCTATTTAGGTTAACATGACCAAGTCTCAGGTGCTATAATTAAGTCTCATTAGTAGGAGATAACTTAATGCGTTTGTTAGATGCAATGTGATATAGAGAGCTATCAGCAGGTTTCAAAGTATACAAATTGTTAAGTATATGTCCCTCACAAATTAAAACTTTATTCATAACAATCTTCACCATTAAACAAGTGAAATAAACAGAATAACCATGTTTAAAAAGTAATGCAACTGAAATCAAATTTCGAGTAATATCCGGGACATAATAACAATTATTCAAAACCAAATGTTTATTATTAAAATAAAGATAAACTTCTCCAACATCTTTCGCAGAAACCACTGCTCCTGTGCCAACTCTTGTATGCTCCCCTTCACTGAGTTGTTTGCTATCCAAGTATATGTAGAATCAACCACTAAACAAGACTCAATATAAGATAACTCACCATTACCTTGCTTTTTGGAAGCTAGGTATCCTTGGCAGTTCCTCTTTCAGTGACCTTTCTGTCCACAATGAAAGCATTTCCCCTTTGGCTTGCCTTCTGTCTTTGCTTTCTTAACCTACTGCTGTGGTCCCTTCTTGTTGGACTTCTTCCTCTTGTTACCTCCTTTGCCTTTCTGCTTGGAAGAGGATGGTCCAGCAGAAGCAACAACCAGCACATCATTGGCCCTGGTCTTAAGAACAGTCTCAGCATTCTGAAGCTCCTGAATTAACTCGGTCAGTGACATATCCAGCTTGTTCATGTTATAACTAACTTTGAACTGAGAGAACATCTCTGGGAGAGTCTCCAAAGCCATGTCAACTTGCGTCTCCGAATTGATTTCAGCCCCCAAAACCTCAGCCACGTTAAACTGACCAATCAATGAAAGCATATGATCTCTAACGGGTGTACCAGGTTTCATGCACATGTTCATAATGGACCTAATAGCAGCCTGACGGGCCTGACGACCTTGATGTTCGAACATTTGCTGAAGGCTCTCCATAACCAGAGCAGCAGTTTCCATGTTCTGATGTTTCTGCTGCAACACATTTGAGATAGAACCCAAAATGTAGCAGCGGGCCATCTCATCAGAATGGATCCACTTCTCATATGCGGCCTTCTGTTCGGGTGTGGAAGTCCGAGTAGGTGCATTGGGACGGGGTTCAGTTAGCACAAATTTATGCTTCTCGAAGTGAGAACAATCATCAAATTACGTTTCCAATCAATGAGATTTTATCCAACCAGTTGATTTTTAGTTAAGATAATGGACAGTGAATTTCCAGACATTTTTCTGAAATAAAATAAAATAAAGAAAATAAGCTATGCATTCACTAATTTCATATATGATGCATGAATACAAAATTATGCACAAGTAGACCCAAAACTACTATAATATAACGACGACCTAAAACCCCAAAATCTTTTACACATTTCTCTATAGGAGAAATAAATGAGATTTATGGCTAGGCTGAGAACCTCCCACTAAAATTAATATATCTAGCATCTCATGCAATATTAATTCTATTTTCGTTAAAATTTGGCCATCATTGACATCGTTTGGATATTCTATAGGAAGTCCCCACGATGTCTTTGATTTAAGTGTTCAACCCTTATATTGATGATTTTTCAAGTACCAAATTAATTATGTTACCTATAGGGTAATCATGATTAATTCAAACTTAAAGAAATCATCACCTAATTGGGCCCAAACCAGTAACCAAAACAGTACAGCCCACCTATAGGGAGACTAAATAAATTAGCACGAGGCATGCACAAATTTTTTACTAATAGGCTAACAAGGGAGGCCGCGGGTTCAAGAATTTGTACCCTCACTCACTTAATATTTTTAAACTATTGGGTTTTCATTTAATAATTAAATAATCAATTTTAACTTTTTAAATCAATTTAATAATTATCAAAATTATTTTCTAATCTAACATTTAGAAAATAAAATAAAATATAAAACTATGTATGACAGTATAGTTCTTAGAACGGGGTTAATGCGATCTACATGACATGTTATCAAATGACATTCATCCACAATTCAATTAAAGCAATAAATAAATGCAATAATAAAATAAATTAGAACATGATTTATGGCCAAAACCTAGACACAAATTACAAATTAATTAAAGATTACATTGAGCCACAACCCGGCCCAATACTTCAATTTCCATTTGCAAGTATCCAGCCCATTACTCGAACTCTTCAAATAAGATGTATCTAAGCCCAATCTGGAGTTCCACCCAATTTGCAATTCAATTGAAATCTGGCCCAACACAACTGATTTAACAAAATCGGCCCATATTTGAATCTGGCCCAACTGAAGATAATAGGACCACAAAAAAAAACACTTTGGCCCAAAAAAATTCATCTTGTTCCTTGCAAGGTTGCTGTGTAACCTCCTAACCGAGAACTCAAAATTTCAGACGTGATTTCAGTCGCTGCCTTCCGAAATGCCATCGCGGGAAAATGCTTGGAATCATGTCACGACAGTACCAGACTCCGGGTGGTGCCGCCGCCGCCGCTGCCGCCAACAAGGTGTAATATACCAGCAATGGCAGCACCACGGTTGGTGCTGCCGATCTTCCGCAGCGCTGCACAGGTAGCAGCGCCCATAGGTGCCGCTGTCGCCGCGATCCGAGTGAGATCACGACGCCCAAAGGCGCCGCGATCAACCACCCATCGCAGAGGCAGCACCCACAGGCTCTGCAGATCGTTTACAACTACATATGTGGGTTCCACTACCGTCGCGATCGAGCCAAGATAGTAACGCCAAAAGCGCCGCCATTGACTGCCGAGCACATTGGTAGCACCCACGAGTCCCGTCGACTGCCTGCATGCCGTTCATGGTGGATTTCCAGAAATTGCAAGCCAAGTCCTTCATGTGTTGAAGAAGGTGAAGTTGAGTCTTTATTTCGAAATTGCTGCAGAAGTCCTTCATCTTCCAGTTGTGATGGATTCAGTCTTCAGATTTTGATTACAACAAAAAAAAAATGATTGAAAAACTAATTCTAATTCTATTTTACAATAAATCAAAATCAAAAGGGAAACATGAAGTCGTAATCCACCCCTTTTGTTACAAGACTCGATAAAACAAATACATGATTTACAACAAATAATCTAAGGCCAAAAATCAGTTCATTAAAATATCATTCAACTAATAACAAAACAAATCACATAAAACCTACACCGCTCCACTAACACATGCATAACAAAATTATTTAATCCTAAATACACAAAACAGTATCAAAAACCTGGCACTGATACCATTGTTGGGAAAATAAAGAAAACGGGATATCTAATTACAAAAATTAATTTCCTGTGATTTGGATCATCCCATAATAGGAATTCTCTGTTTTATGTATTTGACTAGATTAAATAATTTTGAACAGATAATATTTTAGTAATCGTTACCCTTGTAGCGTGCTTTGACAATTATCTGTTTTGTTCTTGATTCCACCAATCTCCAAACCTTCAAGTTTTCCTTGGTGTTCTCCAATAGAGGCTAAGCAAGTGTGTGGTCACTTTTCTCTGGGTTTTTGGTTACACTAGGGTTAGGGTTTTTATCAAGAGAAGAAAACACACACTTCACACTTTAGTGTGTGTCCCGCCCACAAGTGTATTAGGTTAAGAAAAATAATCTTAGAAGACTATTTATAACTTCTTTACCCTCTAAAAACCCTACTAACCCTAATACTATAACCCAGGCCCATTTCTGCACGGCTCAATACAAGTTATAAGCCTGTATATGCCTGTTATATTGAAGACACCAAGGGAACCTGATCGGACCCAATTAAACTAAGCTCCAATAAATTAATTCTAATCTAGTCAACTCTTGACCAATCATAATAATTTATTAATCACGTTCTATTCCACTAAAAGAACGAGATTGCACTCTTAGTAAAATTGTAATTACTGAAGCAATAACCAATAATTATATCCTCTAACTTATCGCTCTTACATGTTACCCCCGTCGATCAACTGGAATATTCAAAGTAAGGTTAAATGACCAAAATACCCTTATTTGAATATTCATAAATTCTCAATTCTCATCTTCTATCTAATAGTTCTATGTGATCACATCACATCATAAAATTCAACAATCACTGTCGAATTACTGAGCTCAGATTTAACTGTCCACTAGAAAAACCAGTGAGATCATGATCATACCCAAAGGTGACGGATTCCATAATACGAATATATGTTCCTCGTTAGTTTACTTTAATTCCAAAAGTACCGAGATATTGACCAATAATTTGATCTCACACATTGATACCTCAAAGAACTTCAAGTTAGTAATCGAAGTTCATTATCCGATTAGGATTAAGGTTCCATGTACGATAGTCATTTGAAATTAAATTTGCATGGTCAATGTCACAAATTAATTTCACGTGGTCCCGTTCAATACATATCAAATGTACTCTCAATTTCATTTTCAAAATCAAAGATAGATTTTAATGAAATCGAGACGATCAAAATAAATTATCCATATATATTTTACTGATCATGAACAATAATTTTAGATCGAATTACAAATTGAATATTTCTGTGTTTAACAACTTAAACACTCAATTAGTAATATCGAATCGATCTATGGACTAATGCAAGCTCAAAATAATATAATCAAAATAATATTTTATTCCAAAAAATGTCACGAGTACAAATAAATTAACTCGACGGGTATACACTATCCAACAAGAAGACAGTATATACATACACACAGATTAATGTAGTTGTCGGCTGGGAGTAGAGACATATATATATATACATAATTGTGGAGCCACCTGGGAATACTTTGGGAGGAAGAAGGCTCTCGGTTGGGAACAAAAGAGGTGCTACTGGTGGAGAGAAAAAAAAAAAGGCAACCGAGTTGGGTAATTAAATTGGAGTCGGTGGTAGGAATTGAAGGAGCCGCTGGTGGTGGAATCCGGGAAAGAGAAAGAACTGGAGTTCCTTTTGCGCTATCAACCTGGTGATGTTTTTCCAATTATTTGTGTTTAATTTACATATTAAGAAGTTAAGCTAAACTCCTCTATGTATTGGATGAAGATGAAACTAGTTATTAATTTATTTCAATTCGATAACTAGTAGTTTTATAATTTTTGTATTGTCTTGATTAATCTTGCATACTTTATTGTTATTATTTGATTGATTGACCACCAATTAAATATATTGTTGCTTGTTGTACTCTTGGAAAAGTCACAATATGTTTGAACATTGCATGATCAACATATGAACACTAGATGTTAGGAAGAACACTATGACATGTGCAATCTAATTAATAATTGTGTGATTTAATGCGTTCTAAACATTCGTATTTTGATTAGGAATAGATTTGTTTCATGTTTAGGATATATTTAATTTGTCTTGGAAAAGAAAATTAATTGCATGTGATTTATCGATTGTCAAGCAACGCATGAATAATTTAAACTACAAATTGTGAAATTGAAATAGCTGGTAACAAGTGAATTCGGATTTCAATACATGCTCCCAATTCATATTTTTTTCCCCAACATTTTTATTTTCTTTATTATTTATTATTTATTATTTTTTAGTTATAAAGCCAAACAAAACATTCCTTTTTTTATTATTGTTTCAATCAATTGAATCGACGATAGACTGATAGTTAGGATTAGACCTTGTTCCTCGTGGGAACGATACTCTCAACTCATTACAATTATTACTTGTCAACAATCCCGTGCACTTGCAGAATTTACCCGAACAATAACCGTTTAATATCCATCTAATTCATCAGGGAAAGCATGAAAATTTGCGTTTTGAAAACTGTTAGCAAGAACCTGGAGGAATGCGTTATTGAGGTTGAGAAACTGAATTCAACTGCTAATTTTTACAACTTTAATAACCGGTGAACTTCAAAATTTTGTTAATATTTTTTTTAATTAAAATGCAAATTCCATTCACACCAAAGATTCTTGTTGACCACAAAATCCGGATGGACCTTGAATCAACACGTCTCAGCTCCTCCTTCTTGAACACATGGATCTCCTGCGCACTGTGACAAACAATCGGTTTGCAAAGGGGGCCAAGGTGGCTCCTGTTTGCACTCCGATGCCTAAGTCAGTACTCATTTTGGGCAAATGTATATTGGGTGCGGGAAATATAAATGTGTAGAAGAGAGAAAAGGGAGTGAGAGAAGTATAGAGTTAAGAGTGAGAAATTGCTAACCAACCCTCTACTTGGAGACAATTGTGCTTCATTTATAGTGAAACTTCTTATCTCGGATTGCGACACGTGGCATACTTTACACTTGTCATCACCCTAGCTTATGGATGTGACAATCTTGCTTTTCAACCGTAATCATTGCTACATTTTGTAGGGGATGGGCGCCTGTCACATCTGGATAAAGGCAGTGTCCCATCACTGACTCCATCTCTCTCTTCTGGTCAATGCCATACAGCGCCCCGGCTGAGTATAAAGCACATCGGCTGGGCGTTAACCAGGTCGGCTAAAAGGTTTGCTTTACATACCACCTCGGCATTCATCCCAAGGTGATATTCTAGGCCTTAGCTGTGGGTCAAGGTCCATTGGGCTACTATTGGGCCTCCGCTGGTGGATCACTGTACCTTTCTTTGGGCCCGGATTCAACACTAGTCCCTCAAATCCGAAGGGATCATTCATGGTCGTGTAGGATTTTCTATGATTTCACAGCATTAACTTTTTAGGGAGTCAATAATGAAATTCCTTAGGTAAGGCTCGGATCCATATCATAGCCGACCTTCTACCTCGGATTTTCTCTCCCTACTGGCCAGGATCATATCAGCGCATTTCCTAGGCGGCGCATTCAATTCGGAGGAGCTATCGGTATTTATTTCCAATAAATATATATATAAAATGGGAGGGGGGCAGCATTTCGCAGCGCGTGGCATGCACTGTGGTAGCTAAACGGTTTTTGTCCCTCCCTTTGACGGCTGGCGCTTTGATTAGCTCATTTTCCAAGAAGCATGGGTTACCCACATTAATCATGCGGCTCACGAAACTCAAGGAATCTAGACCGTTAGGATGCCTATAAATCCTTCTTCATTTCCTTGCGAGTTTCGTGTCTTTTCTTCAAGGGTTTTCTACCCAGCATCCACCCTTAACGTTCCACAGTTTTCCTTGGCGAGTTCTTCATTTCAAGTGCACAGTGTCAACCATTCATCTTTTGAAGGTAAATCTCTTGATCCCTGTATATGCAAGACTTTCTTATTTTTAGTTTCTCATTGTGGGTTTGAGAATTCTGTTTTTGCACTTTGTTTTTCTTTTGTTGAGTCTGACTCTCCTTTAAAACAAAAAGAAAAAATGGAAAGAGTTGGGGGAACGGGTTCACAGGAAATGTTAGCGATGGCGGTTCCCATCAGAGGTTTCTGCCCCATCTCTTTATCGGTTTTTAGTTCCCGTTTCTTTAGGGAGCAGGTTAAGAGGAGAAATAGGAAAACCAGTGGCATAATTTATTTGAGTGATTCTGACAGCGAAGAAGAAAAACACCAGAACTACATGGCTCATCTGTCATCCGAGGAGGAATCCGCGCTTAGGGAACTCCGAAGCAAATGGGACAGGGACTTGGGAGGAGAAATGGCGGCGGGCTCCTCTTCAGGTCACCAGGACCTCGGCTTGATCGTTAGGGCACCGTTTAGGGCACATAGGGAAGAGTTGGGTTTGACTGCTGAGGAGATCGCTCAGGTAGAAGATTGGGTTGACCAGGTCAACAAAGTTTCGGGCTACCATGTCGACCCCGATCCAAACCCAGAGTCATGGGAAAGCAGTGAGGTTGCTACTGAAATCCGAAGGATCGATTTGGCCTCGGTTTCGATAAAATTCAGGTTGCCAGAAGGGGTCCATCTGGTGCTCCCTACCCCTTCCTGCCGACCTTGCAGCCCTCCCCCGGGCCAGGCGGCTATATGCCACGATGCCCTTTCTTGCGGGATGAGGCTCCCCCTGCATCCCTTTTTCAGGGCACTGCTTAGGAGCTATAACTTGTGTCCCTACCAGCTGACCCCTAATTTCTGGACTCAGGCTGTGGGGACTTGGTTGGCGTGGCAAGAGGTCAACCCGGATCATCCCATCTCACTGCACATCATTCACACTCTCTATACTTTGAAGAAATCAGTTAGGAGGGAGAGATACGTGAGATCGGATGTTAAGGATTGGTATTATTTGTCCCCCAAAGGTTCTTATACTCCCGTTATTACCGGTCACCCTACCTCAATAAAGAACTGGAGGAACCAGTGGTTCTGGGTTGCTGGGGAGTGGCAGAGTTCCCCTGTGGACCCTAGTCCAGAAATTACAGTTTCCCGAACTCTTTCCCTACCTAGTGAGTCTTATATTTGCTTTAGAGTCTTTAAGTGTCATGCGTCTTTTGCTCTTTCATCCATACACACTTTTCTTGACTGCTTCTTAACATATTATTGGCTTATGGCAAGGGACACTTTTGCCCATCTCCTCCCTGACGCGGATCTAGCGGCAGTGAGGCGTCTATTTGCCTACAAGGGCACTTTCCAAGGGGTCATACAACAGAAAAAATTATTCGTTAAACACGGTCTTATGCGAGCTATGAGTAAGTTCGCCTCCTTATTGCTGTTACATCTTGTGTTTGTTCATTTTTTTTTTTATAACCCCCATTGTCCTCCTTTCCTTGCTAGGTTCCAAAGAATTCCCAAAGATTTCTTTAAAGGGCCTCATGGCTACGAAGGTTCCTCCGGCTCTGCGCCATGGGAGCGAGGTTGAAAGAAAGCAGAAAGCGATCTTGGCCGACCTGCAAATTGGGGTAGCAAGAGAAGTGTCTGAGAAGTCTACTGCCCAACTTCAGGGCCCTCTCCCAGCTCTACTGCCACCGCCCACTTTGCTGCCAGTGGGTCCCCAACAACCCAACATTGCTGGAGAGGCCGATCCTGAAAAAGGCGTCGCCAAAGGGAAAGGGAAGAGGTCGGATAGAGGCGGACTCAAGAGGGGCAGGGAGACTAAGGATGCCCCAGTGCCACCTTCCTTGTCCGAGGACATTTCTGAGCAAGCACTTGAGGAGGAGCCTGCTCCCTTAAAAAGGCTCAGAAGGGGAAAAGGCAAGGAGTCCACTTCCGCACCTCCGCCATCAATGATCGAGGAACTGGAGGACGAGCCATCCGTGCCCATGCCGGGCTTGGCTTATGAAGTGACACCAGAAGGGGCGGAAGAGCTTAAGCATATTAAAACTAGCATCCTCCCCAGAGATGTCACTTTCAACCCTTCATTGTTCGACTCACCCAGTTCGCCTCCAGCCAGGGCGGCCTTAATTACCGAACAGTTTTGGACAGAGGGTTGGGCCGCCTTTTCCTCCAGTGCTACTCCGTCTCGGAAGCTGCTCGCTACCAAGGCTATGAACGCCAAAACTCTGGCTCTCATTGACGAGGTAGAGTCCTCCGTGGAGGTAGCTCAATGGGATAAGAGGGATGCTGAGACTGCTCTCCGCCACGCTGACAATATGCTCAAGGAGATTAATGACCTTAAGGCCCAGCTGTCCATATCCCGCAAATCTTCTTCAGAAAAGAGGGCTAATGCAAAGCGCCTCCAAGAGGACAATGACAAATTGAAGAATGACCTCCATGCCTCTGAATCAGACGTGGCGGCCTTATGCAAAAAATTGGATGATTCCAATCGTGCACAATCTATTGCCTCTGAGGCCCTGGCCGCCGCTAATGCAGCCAAGTTGAAGCTAGAAGCTGAGGCGGCAGCGGTAAACGAAAAACTGGGGAGGGAGCTGGAGGCTAGGGCGAAAGCAGAGGAGGACCTTGCCTCGCTGGAAAAACACATGCAAACGAGGATCACTGAAGTCTTGGAACAGACCGTCGCAACACGGGTGGAGAATGCTTTAAAAACTTGAGTGTCGGAAGCTGTCCAGGACTTCAAGGACACCTTTGAAGAGACCCCTGAGTATGAGGCTATGCAGCGAGTTTTTGGGAGCTTAGGGGCTAGGATGGCCTTGGGGGACGTGAAGGAAGCTTTTCCAACCTTGGACCTGTCTTCCATTGAAGCATTTTACCCCGAGCCTCAAGATGCTCCTACAGATCCTTTAGACGCATCCAGCAAGGGTTCTCCAGAAGGCGTTCCTCCACAATGATCCTCTTCCATCTTTTCCCTTTTTGTTAGTTAGTATGTTCGTTTCTGTTTTCTTCTTCTTCCCCCTTTTTTTGTGAGTGCCCCGACACCTAATATTGTGAGTGTAGCCTTTATTTGATTTGTAAATGCCTCATTTTCATGAATGGAATGGTCTACTTATATTTCGGCGTAGCAACATTTCTAACTGTTTAAGCATGAATATTTCCAAGTGCGAGTGTTTCCTAATTGTATGATGATATGTGGGGCATTGTGAATGTCTGTCTGTAAATGTCTTGATTTGTAAAATACACCTGATTTAGAGCACCTCGGATAGGCATAACTTTGTTCGGCTGAAGGGGCTTCCGTGCCTTTCCTCCTCGGCCATTAGTCCAAGGCGATATTTAAACTTTGGTCATGGATGGCCATATGGCCATATTTTGGGCGTGCTAGTCCCTCAAATCCGATGTGGTCATTCATGAGCGGATCGAATTTGTCATCACTTCGCAGCAATAATTCTATTCAAGTTTAATCATTCGCTATACCCCCAGATCCGACACAGTTGATGTACTTACGTTTCCTAATTAGATCTGATCTTGACCAACCTTTGAGCGATTTCATCTTAAAACTATGTGACATCTACATTTACAACTTTGTATGAACCTCTGTTAATGTCGCAGTGTAAATTCACCGGAGTCCCTTGTTTTGAACAAAGGTCCTGCCTGGCGGAGGCGTGTGGTATTTGCGGCCAAAATAACATAAGAATTTTTTACGTTTGTCTTTTACGCTTATGCACACAGCACTTAGCATATATATATATATCTTGCAAACGTTTTGTCCGGATGTATGAACTAACTTAACGCACGAAGGATTTTGGTTTATGTGACAACATTTGATTATATTTGAATGATTCCAAACATATTGCGCGGTGAATGACGGTGAACGAGTGCAGCACCTTAGATTTGAGTGGTTCGAAGCATTTATTGTATTAAAACTCCCAATCCTTACGTGGTGATCGTAGTTCAGCCTTATGAGAGTCCCTTATCCTTAACAATTTTTATGCATAGTGTGGACGTATGGCGTCATGACCAAAATAATTTTAGAATGTGCGTTTATCCCTTATGGTTGTCTAATAGAGATTGGCGTAATTTTTAACGCAGCTCGCCCACGATTTTTTGAAATAATATGATAATGTTGCAATCATAGAGGAATTTAGTTTTATTGAAAATAACGGCGAAGGTGGTCCGTGTTCCAAGGATTACATAGAGGTACTCCAGACAAGTCCTCAATTATGTATGTTTCGGGTACCACTTCGGCAACGACCTTGTAAGGGCCTTCCCAGTTAGGACCCAGAGTCCCTACTCCTGGCTCCTGTGTTGAAGGAAGAACCTTTTTGAGGACCAAGTCCCCAATATTAAAGCGTCGGCTCTTCACCCTTTTGTTGTAGTATCGAGCCATCTTTTTCTGGTATTTGGCGATTACCTCTTGGGAATCATTGCGCTTTTCCATGAGGAAGTCTAAACCGGCCCTTTGCGCTTCCTCGATCCTAACTTCGTTATAATGAATTTGACGAAGCGTAGGGATTCCGATTTCGACGGGGCATACCGCCTCGGCTCCGTAAGCCAGTGAGAAGGGTGTTTCACCAGTAGCGGTATGCGAGGTGGTTCGAAGCCCCCATAACACTTGTGGTAGCTCGTCTACCCACGCGCCCTTTCTGAATTCCAACTTCCTTTTCAGGGTATTTTTTATGGTCTTGTTCACCACTTCGACCTGCCCGTTGGCCTGTGGGTGATGTGGAGATGAGAATAGCTTCCTGATTCCCAAATCGTCACACAACTCATCCACGCTTCTGTTTTTGAACTGTTTTGCATTGTCACTAACCAGCGAATGTGGTATTCCGAACCGGCATATGATATTTTTCCAAATGAACTTGGTGGTGTTGGCCTCGGTGATCTTCATCAAAGGTTCCGCTTCGACCCACTTGGTGAAGTAGTCAATTGCTACTATCGCAAAGCAATTGTTACCAGCTCCTCTGGGCATAGGACCAATAATGTCAACACCCCCACTTTGCAAAGGACCAAGGGCTAGTCACCACAGTTAACTCGTGATGCGGCTGATGTGGTATGGCCGCGTGTCTTTGGCATTTATCACATTTCTGCACAAAGTCATGGGAATCTTTTCGCATTGTAGGCCAAAAATATCCCTGTTTGAGGGCTTTCCGAGCTAGCGATAAAGCCCCGACATGGTTGGCAGATGCCCTCATGGATTTCTCTCATCACATACTGCCCTTCCTCTAGCCCCACACATCTCAGCAAAGGAGAGGTATAACTCCGCTTATAAAGTAAGTCGTCCAAGAGCACGAAGTTCGTAGAGTATTTCTGCAATTTCCAAGCTGCTTCGGGCTCGTTCGAAGCTGTCTGATGCTTTAAATAGGCGATTAGGGGGTTCATCCAGGATCCCTCTTCTTCAATCGCCAGGATCTCCGGTCCCGGCTCAATGGAAGAGGTCATCATGTGCTCTGCAGGGATCAGATTGTGGAGCTCCGAATCGCTGCTGCTTGCTAGTTTGGCCAGAGCATCAGTGTTGGAATTTTCTGTTCTGGGGATGTGCTGTAACTCCATTTTTCCGAAGTACCTTCTTCAAGTAAGCGACCATAGAAGGTTCTTTGGTAGAAAATTGCCCATTGAATTGGCTTACAACAAGCTGCGAATCGCTGTTCGCCACCACGGACTTAATCTTCAACGCTTTTGCAAGTCTTAGCCCAGCTAATAACGCCTCGTATTCAGCAACATTGTTGGAGGCTTTGAATCCAAAGCGGATTGCACTGTGTAATTTAAACCCTTCTGGGCTTACTAGCAATATTCCTGTGCCGGATCGTCCATCAGCCGAGGACCCGTCAACTAACAATTTACACTCCTGTCCATCATGTTCGCTGTCCTCGGTGCTATCTACCATTTCGACCTCAGGTGGATGGGTGAATTCAACTACGAAGTCTGCCAACGCTTGACCCTTTACGGCGGTCCGAGGCGCATAATGCAGGTCAAACAGGCTGATTTCTATCTCCCATTTCAGTAACCTCCTAGAAACGTCTGGTTTTTGCAACACTTGCCTCATGGGAAAATTGGCGAGCACTTGTATGGAGTGTGACTGAAAGTAGGGACGAAGCTTACGAGAGGCTGTGATCAACGAGAGAGCAAGTTTTTCCATATCTGGGTAGCGCGTCTCGGCGTCCAGCATGGCTTTGCTTACATAATATACCGGCAACTGGTTTCCATCCTCCTCTCGGATTAACACTGAGCTAATAGCCTCTTTGGATACAGCCAAATATAGGTAGAGAGGCTCGCCAGATTTTGGTTTTGATAGCAATGGGGGACGGCCTAAAGAAGCTTTCAGGTCGACAAACGCCTACTCGCATTCTGGTGTCCATTGAAATCACTTTCCTCCCTTCAGGACCTTGAAAAATGGCAAGCATTTGTCCGTGGATTTTGATACGAACCGGTTCAAGGCCGCAATTCTCCCCGTTAAGCTTTGCACTTCTTTTGGGTTTCGAGGCGACTGCATGTTTAGCAAAGCATTAATTTTGTCCGGATTGGCTTCGATTCCCCTCTTATTCACCATGAATCCGAGGAATTTCCCAGATGCTACCCCGAAAGCGCACTTCGCTGGGTTGAGTTTCATCCTATATTTTCTCAAAACATCAAATGCTTCTGACAAATGGTGGATATGATCCGCTGTGACCATGCTTTTGACTAGCATGTCATCAAGGTATACCTCCATCATGTTCCCCAATTGTTTCGAGAACATGCGGTTTACCAGCCTCTGATAGGTAGCTCCCGCATTCTTCAAGCCAAATGGCATAGCTCGGTAGCAATAGAGTCCCCTATCTGTGATAAATGAAGTATGCTCTTCATCCGATTCGAACATGGGGATTTGATTGTACCCGGAATATGCATCCATGAAGCTTAGCAACTCGTGTCCTGCTGTGGAATCAACCAGCTGATCGATCCGGGGCAATGGAAAGCTGTCTTTGGGACATGTCTGGTTCAAGTTGGAAAAATCAATGCATACCCTCAATTTCCCATTGTGTTTTGGTACTAAAACAGGATTTGATATCCACTTCGGATATCGGAACTCTCTTATGAAGCCATTTTTCAATAGCTTTGCGACCTCGTCTTTCAAGGCCTCATACTTGTCCGAACTCATGGGCCTTCTCTTTTGCCTGTGCCCAGGACTTCGGGGATCCAGCTGGAGCCTGTGACAGGCCTCCTTAGGATCAATCCCAATCATGTCTCCATGTTTCCATGCGAATACATCGAGGTTTTGAAGTAGGAAGTCCTTCAATTGACTTTTGTATTCTGTTGGCGAGTCCAGTCCGATCTGTAATTCTTTGATTTGATTAAGTGGGTCTACGCCGAAGCATTCCAACTTTTCGGCCAGGGTGGGGCAATTGTCACCTGCCACCCTGGGGTCTAGATCAGCTAAATCCTCTTCTAGGGTCATCGTGACATCCTTATCTTCAGATGGCCCTTCACCCAATCTTTCAGGGTCTGGGGTAGCCTCGGCCATAGCTACATCACTGATCATGTTCAGGCTTCGATCCTGAAACTTCCGGATCGCATTTGTGTAACAAGCCCGGGATTCTGTTTGGATTCCCCTTACGGTTGCAACGCCATGCCCCGTGGGGAACTTCATGCAAATGTATTTGGTATGCGTTACAGCCCCCAAGTCAATAAGGCCAGGCCTTCCAATTGAACCATGGTAGGAGGAGATTTTGTCAACTACCAAAAATTCCATAGGAATTCTGGAGAGGCCCTACTTCAGTCATAAGTGTTATGGATCCTCTGGGGGTTATGCTGTCCCCCGTGAAACCGTATATTGGATCAGGGACTGGAATGAGTGGGGTGCTGATCCCCATCTTATCAAAAGTTACCCCGTATATCACATTTACCGAGGCACCATCATCCACCATCATTCTTGATAGCCCATTCCGAGCCACCACCACTCTGATAACCAATGCGTCGTTGTGTGGGAAGTGCACTCCAACGACATCGTCTTGTGTGAATGTGATAGGTTCCGTCCGAGGAATCCCAACAGGATGGGAATGGATATGATAGTTCACGTTGGCGGGCTGCTTGGACTCTCTTATATACCTCTTTTGGGAGTTGTTTGTGCTCCCACCTGGGTGGGGGCCTCCCAGTATTGTGTCAATTTCACGAATGGGGAGGTTGGCCACAGGCATAGGTGGTTCCCGTGTATCTTTAGCTTGTGCCGAGGCAGTATCTGACCCTTATTCCTGTCTTTTTGACGATTGTCAATCCTTTCTTTGGTTAAATTCTTCCACGGGGCTCTCCTATCAGCTCGGTTGAACTTCTGGCCACCAGATTTTTGAGTTCTCCCTGTGTCGGGGGGGGGGGGGGGGAGTCACCTCCCCTTCTCCCCTGCGCCTTTTGTTCAACTAACATATGGATTTCCCTACAATCCTCTGTTGCGTGACCGTAATATCTGTGGTAGGCGCAGTAAGCCCCAATCATGGGTTGTTTCCCGCTTCGGCTGCTTTCCACTCTCCCTTGTGCCGTGGGAGGATTTTGAGAAGGGGTGTTAGAGTGCAAGTGAGGGATAGCTTCCGTGATTTCTGCTGCAAAGCTAGATCCTGTCCCCGGGAATGGACGAGGCGCACCACCTCGGTTACTGCCGACCCTATCCTTGTTTCCACCCTTTTTGAGGTCCGTTTCATTGGAGTACCCAAGGTTGTATCTCCCTTGGGGGTGATTATCTCTGGCCCTAGCCATTTCCTCCGATACAATCTCTTCCTTCATCAGGTCTACCAGGGTATTGTAATCCCTTGGTTTCCTGCTCCGGACATCCCTCCAAAACATGCTGGTCATATCTAGCCCTCCTTTTAAGGCGGAAAACATCTCCGCTTCTGTGATATTTTCGCAGATATGCATTTCTTCAGTAAATCTAGCTAGGTAACTTTTCAGAGATTCGTCCCTTCTTTGTCTCAGATCCTGAAGGCGTTGGAGGGGGAGTTGGCCAGGCCTCGAAGAAACAAAACCATTCTTAAAAGCAGTTTTCATATCCCTCCAACTGTGGATGCTGCCCGGAGGGAGTTTTTTATACCATCGTATGGCACTCCCCTCAAGGGTTAAAGCGAAAGCTTTACATTTCAGTGCCGGGGTCGTCCCGGCTATTTCCATGCTGGCGCGGTAATTTAACAGGTGATCATCAGGGTCACCTCGGCCAGAGTATTTCGCTATTTCTGGCATCTCAAAGTCATGGGGAACGGGGCATCTACGGAGGCCCTCTGTGAAGGGACTTACTTCCTCTTCGTCATCCAACTCGTATGACGGCAGCTCGCTGTTCTCGTCGTGACCGGAGTACTCATGGCTCTGTAATTCATTACGAGGATTAGTCCGAACTGCTTCGGCTTTTCTTTCTTGCCTATTCCTAGGCTCATGTACTGATGCCATCCTTTCTCCCCCATACCTTGTTGGTCCCTGTACATTTGATCCTGCGAAAAGGCTTCTTCAGCGCGTCGCTCGAGCCTATTTCTAGGCTCTGCTGCATTATGCCGACCTGGGTCCGTTTGTCCCCGTTGTTGTCCCCTGAATAACCCTCCCATTCGGCTGAAAACACTGCCGGATTTTGCGGGAGAAGCCTCCCTGCGTCTAGCTGGGAGTGGGTTTTGTTCCCCATGCGTTTCATGTTCTGGGTCTCTCTCATAGAAGGGCTAGGATTCCACTTCGGCGTATGCCTGCGAGTCCTGATAATAATAAGATACAGTGGCCGCCTCGAATGGTGAATAATGTGGCTGTGAGTATTGCTGAGGCATCACGGGTTCGTTCACAGCATACCCTCTGGCCATAAAGGCATTCATTGCAGCAGTCTGTTCTATTTGCTGCCTCTGCATCTCCAGTATTTGGGCCGCCATACGTGTCATGTCTCGCATCATGCGGCGATTTCGGTGCCGGCGAGGTGGATTAGGTTGTGCCACTTCCTCGTTGGCATTTTCATGGATTTCTTGAGGAACTTCGTCCTCGCTGTGTCGGCCACTTCTTCCCCTACGGGGGTTAACATCACCGTCACTTTCATTCATGTTTCAGAAGAGTTTCTGGTCTTAGATTGCTTTTCAAGGATAGATAGACCTTTGTCTCGCTGTTTCAAGCCTTTTTCAAGGTTGTTAAACTTATGTTTCAAAGTTCTTTACCTTTTTCAAGGGTGTTTAGACTTATGTTTCAAAGTTCTTTACCTTTTCCAAGGATGTTTAGACTTATGTTTCAAAGTTCTTTACCTTTTTCAAGGTTATCCAGCTTATCTCTCAAAGCTCCTACCTTTTTCAAGGCCAACCAGCTTATCTTTCAAAGCTCCTACCTTTTTCAAGGCCAACCAGCTTATCTTTCAAAGCTCCTACCTTTTTCAGGACTACCTTTCTACGTGTGGCTTTTTACTATGTGTTTTCGTGGTTAGCAGTATGGTTTCCCACAGACGGCGCCAGAATGTTGACCACAAAATCCGGATGGACCTTGGACCAACACGTCTCAGCTCCTCCCTCTTGAACACGTGGATCTCCTGCGCACTGTGACAAACAATCAGTTTGCAAAGGGGGCCGAGGTAGCTCCCGTTTGCACTCCGATGCCTAAGTCAGTACTCATTTTGGGCAAATGTATATTGGGTGCGGGAAATATAAATGTGTAGAAGAGAGAAAAGGGAGTGAGAGAAGTATAGAGTTAAGAGTGAGAAATTGCTAACCAACCCTCTACTTGGAGACAATTGTGCTTCATTTATAGTGAAACTTCTTGTCTCGGATTGCGACACGTGACATACTTTACACTTGTCATCGCCCTAGCTTATGGATGTGACAATCTTGCTTTTCAACCGTAATCATTGCTACATTTTGTAGGGGATGGGCGCCTGTCACATCTGGATAAAGACAGTATCCCATCACTTACTCCATCTCTCTCTTCTGGTCAACGCCATACAGCGCCCCGGCTAAGTATAAAGCACATCGGCTGGGCGTTAACCAGGTCGGCTAAAAGGTTTGCTTGACATACCACCTCGACATTCATCCCAAGGTGATATTCTAGGCCTTAGCTGTGGGTCAAGGTCCATTGGGCCACTATTGGGCCTCCGCTGGTGGATCACTGTACCTTTTTTTGGGCCCGGATTCAACAATTCTGTTTCAAAATTAGGAATCTGATCAAAATTGCAAAAATCACTATTATTTTTAATTAAAATGCAAATTCCATTCACATCAAAGATTCTGTTTCAAAATTGGGAATCTGGTCAAAATTGCCAAAATCACCGTTGTTTTTAATAATATAATAATATAGATTCTATATATAACGAACTGTACTATGATGATTCAAAAAAATTAGAAGAGAGAAAAATCCATAAATACTAATTTCTTTTTTACTATAATATAATGATATTTTTTTTCTCAAGAAAATGCATGTAAGCTTTTTATTGTAGCATACATGTGAGTGGTCAAGAAAAAATGTAGGAGGAATTCATGCTAGTTTCTGCATTAAAATTGTAGAAGTCGGGATCTCCATTAATCTCCATGTAAATCCTGATTTGTAGGAATGGACAACCTAAAATTCGTCAAACAGAAACTATCGGTTTTGAAACTTTTATGGCTGGTTTGTCTCTCCCGTTCATGTTCCTGGGGCACTATAATAAGACCTTCCTTTGCACAAAGAAATCATCTCAGAGCAAAGGGGAATCCAATAATAAGCTAGATTCGCCTTTAATAGGAGCTCTGCGTCTTTTCTCTCCAAAGAGAGGGAGAAGAAAATAAACCTAAAAAAAAAAGGAGAAAAAGTTGTAAAAAAACCCGAAAGGGATAGAATTTTGATTCAAAAAATGGGGTTTGAAGATAAGAAGAAGAAGATAGCAGTTGTTGGTTTCTCTTCAATTCTCTTGGTGGCTATGGTTGTTGCTGTGACAGTTAGCGTCTCGAAAAATGGCAGCGCCCCTGCCAGCGATGGCAGCCCGGCTAATGGCGGTGGAGAAATAAGCACCTCCACCAAGGCTATTGACAGCCTTTGTGCTCCCACCGATTACAAAGAGACATGCAAAAACAGCCTCTCGTCTGCCAAGAACACCAGTGACCCCAGAGAACTCATTAAGGTTGCATTCAATGTGGCCGAGGAAAATATTGCTCAGGTCATTAAGAATTCTTCACTCCTCAAGGAGGCGGCGAAGGATCCCATGACCTCTAAGGCCCTGGAAACTTGCAAAGAACTTCTTGAGACATCCATTGAGGATCTTAAGAGGTCTTTTGCAACTGTCGATAATTTTGATGTCACCAAGATGGATGTTTACGTCGAAGATCTCAAAACATGGCTAAGTGGTGCCATCACCTATCAAGAAACTTGCATTGATGGCTTTGAGAACACCACCGGTGACACAGGTGAGAAAATGAAGAAACTGTTGAAAACTGCAGCCGAGCTTTCCAGCAATGGGCTAGCCATGGTTACTGACATTTCCCAGATTCTTGGAAACTTGCAATTGGGAAGCTTCAGCCGGAGGTTGCTGTCCAATTCAGGTGTAGCGGAGTATGGTGGAGATCCCACTGATTATCCGCCAGATTCCCCACAGAGAATGTTAAGCGAGATCCCAACTTTTGTTGATGCTGCTAGGCGAAAGCTTCTTGCTGCTAGCCCAGCTTCGATCAAGCCCAACGCTGTGGTGGCTCAAGACGGGAGTGGAAACTTCAAGACTATTAATGAAGCCCTCGCAACTGTCCCAAAGAAGAACAATCAGACGTTTGTCATTTTTGTCAAGGCTGGAATCTACAAGGAATACGTCATTATCCCCAAGAAAATGAACAAAATTTTATTGATTGGCGAAGGCCCAACCAAGACTAAAATCTCTGGCAGTAAGAACTATGTTGATGGCATCATGACCTTCCACACTGCAACAGTTGGTAAGTTTAATTTATGTTTAAATCTCAAGATTTTGGAATAAATTCATAATTTATAATTCTTTCTCTAATCCTGTTGCTTCAAATTGCGCAGCTGTCAATGGTGATGATTTCACTGCAAGAAACATCGGATTTGAGAACACAGCTGGAGCCAGTAAGCACCAGGCCGTGGCCCTCCGAGTTTCAGCCGATAAGGGCATCTTCCACAACTGCGCCATAGAAGGATACCAAGATACCCTCTACGTCCACACCTACCGTCAATACTTCCGTGACTGCACCATATCCGGAACCATCGACTTCATCTTTGGCGATGCAGCTGCCGTGTTCCAGAATTGTAAGATGGTCGTGAGGAAACCAGATATCAACCAGAACTGCATGGTCACTGCTCAGGGAAGGAAAGATAAGCGTGGCGTAGGCGCCATTGTCCTCCAAAACTGCCATATTGTTGGAGATCCGGCATTGCTCGCCATTAATCCCAAGGACCAGACAATCCAGGTTTACCTCGGCCGCCCATGGAAGGAATACTCAAGAACCATCATCATGCAATCCTACATCGACGCCCTCATTGATCCTGAGGGCTGGTCCCCGTGGGCCGGAACCTTTGCTCTTGACACTTGCTATTACGGAGAATACCAGAACCGTGGTCCTGGATCGAACATGGCCAACAGAGTTACATGGAAGGGTATTAAGAAGATTACTCCTCAAATTGCTGAGAGTTTTACTCCTGCAAGATACTTTGGGGGTGATCTCTGGATCAAACCCACTGGTGTCCCCTATGTTACTGGCATGATGAAAGTTTAAATGATCAAATATGTATTTGGATTCAATTTAACCTTAATGATGAGAAATCAAAATGTTTAACCTTTTTTTTAATTTTTAATTTACTTTTATAAGTCATCGTTTTGATCCATGCAATTCAATTTTATTTGGCATGTGTTGAATATTCTCAACATAGAATAAAGATATTGCAACCTTTATTGGGCTGAAAACCTAGAAGTTAATATGATTGACGTAAGGGAAATTTAAGTAATCACCAAGATGTAATGGATAATAATTAAAAAATATATAATTTTTATACTATCCGTAATATTATAAAATCTCACTTCCTATCCTCTTATATTATAAGAGATTTTTTTTGTAATCACTATTCCATTTTGGTATGTTGCATTCACACATGAAAGTCAACATGTTATCTTCCTCCTTTTTTTAGATTTCTTATTATGTGCATCTAGACATATATATATATATAAAAAAATATTTTCCTCTTCTTTTTGTAATCACTATTCCATTTTGGTATGTTGCATTCACACATGAAAGTCAACATGTTATCTTCCTCCTTTTTTAGATTTCTTATTATGTGCATCTAGACATATATATATATATATATATATATATATATATATATATATATAAAAAAAAATTATTTTCCTTTTTATCTGATTTGGCAACAGAATTTTTTTTTATTATTATTATACTCATATGATTTTGCTTAGTATATGTTGCTTTCACACCTTAAAATTAATTATCTGGTTTAAAACACACACACAAAAATAAATAAATAAATTAAAAAAAAAAAGAGAATTTATTTTCTTTTTTATCTTATTTGGCAATAGTAAAAAAAAAAAAAAAAAAGAAATTTTTTTATTAGACTTACCTCTTATATTATAAGAGCTTCTTTTTGTAATCACTATTCCATTTTGGTATGTTGCATTCACACATGAAAGTCAACATGTTATCTTCCTCCCTTTTTTAGATTTCTTATTATGTGCATCTAGACATATATATATAAATTAAAAAAAAAAAAAATTATTTTCCTTTTTATTTGATTTGGCAACAGAAAAAAATATTTTTTTTTATTATACTCATATGATTTTGCTTAGTATATGTTGCTTTCACACCTTAAAATTAATTATATGGTTTAAAACACACACACAAAAATAAATAAATAAATTAAAAAAAAAGAGAATTTATTTTCCTTTTTATCTTATTTGGCAATAGTAAAAAAAAAAAAAAGAATTTTTTTTATTATACTTATTTGATTTTGTTTAGTCACGAGATAGAAATATTTTAGCAAAATGGAAAAAAATATAAAAAGATGGATTTCTTTTATTATTCTTCTCATATAAGTTTGCTTAGTCACGAGATAGAAATATTTTAACAAACGGGTACTTTTAGTTAGGATTAATTTATATTTCACGCTTTGGAATAATTTATACTTGACGCTAATAAAATCGACTAAAAAACAAATCTCGTGCGAAGCACGATCCAATACTAGTATTTAGAAAAGTGCCGGATTCTATTAGAGAGTGTGTATTAATTAATTGACCTCATTAATTATGAAATATATTATTTAGAGATGTATTTTTTATTTTTTTAGGTTATTAAATTAGAGATGTGATTACCTTTAAAATAAACTAATAATATGAAAATTATAATTATTAAATTAGTTTAATAATATGAAAAATCATCTTCTAGATCCGACGTGATATTACAATGTCTGTAATATCATTGTACGTTATAGCTTAACTGTTACAAGTGTCGTAACATTACATTACTTATAATAACGTGGTGTTTTAATGCGTAGAGCATGTATAATAACGTCATTATATTATAGTTCCCGTAATAATACCTTAATTCATTAATTTAAAGTGATTACTGAGTATTACGTATCACTACTAAAAAACAGGGTTTCTCCGACGGATATTTTTCGACGGCAGTCGGCGCCGTCGGAAATTTCCGACGGAATTTAGTTTCCGTCGAAAAGTTCCGACGGATTTACTACCGTCGAAAAATCCCCCCATCGGAAATTAATATTCCCGTCGGAAATTTCCGACGATCGTCTTTCCGTCGGGAATTTAGTTTCCGTCGGAACTTTCCGACGGTAATTTATTTCCTGTCGGAAATTTTCGATGAAAAATAATTAAAAAAAATGAATAGCGTATTTTTTCATATTAAAAAAAAAAAAAAAAAAAAAAAAAAAAAAAAAAAAAAACAACTCATATTACTAACATAAATAACTAATATATATTTATAAAAACAAACTTATTCACAAAAACTCAAATGGTCTAATGGTTTGGTTACCTCTTCACTACCCTTTGGTCAAGGGTTCAAGTCTCACCCTATACACTTTGGAAAAAATAATTTATCACGGCTTAGCGGGTCGGGTCTGGAGGGTGGGCTGGTCCGGGTTGGGTTGGTTGGGTACCGCTTAATAAATTTTATTTTATTTTATTTTTTTTTAAAATTTCCGACGGAAAAATTACCCCCGTCGGAAATTTCCGACGGAATTTCATGTCCGTCGAAAATCTCCGACGGAATTAGTTGTCGTCGGAAATTTCCGACGGACATGAAATTCCGTCGGAAATTTCCGACGGACATGAAATTCCGTCGGAAATTTCCGACGGCATTAATTTTCCCGTCGGAAAGTATTACCGACGGGGTTTTCTCCGACGTATTTTCCGGCGGGTAAAGTCCGTCGGAAAAAGGCATTTCCGACGGAAAATGACCTTTTACCGACGGATTTTTCCGTCGGAAAAAGCCTTTTTTTTGTAGTGTATGTGGTAATAACAAGTATCTCGTTAAGTACTGTGCACATTACACATCGTATAACTTAGGTAATTTGAGAATTTCAGTTGACATAAATTATGGTTCATTGTGTGATAGTGTTGCATCACACGAATTGTAATGGTCGACAAAAAATATTATAGATAGATTCATGTCGTGAAACTTGTAAGTGACGTATATTCCTGTTGGTATAAACAATTGTAATATGTATTTATTATATAAAACATGCGTTATTATGACTATTACAAAATTCATTAAAATTACATTCATCATATTGTAAAATATACATGCTATTTGGCATGACCTAATTATGAAGGAGTACGTTTGATTAATGAAATTATAATCTTCATTACACGTATCGTAATCTACATTACAATTGAATAAATTAAAAAGGGAAATTCATGTAAATACCTGATTGTAATGTATTGTAATTGAAAAATACTGACTTTTTATACTATTTGTAATGTTACACAATTTTGTTTCCATACTTTAGAAAAATACTGAATTTGATTTGAGAGAAACTATTAATTGATAAGGATCACTAAATATTGTAATATTTTATATAGTATATTGTCACCTTTTAGTTAGGGATTTAGATTTGGCAATTTGTAATATCAAGAAATTACTCTACATTCAATGATTTTCTTCATACATCGCGGTTTGGATATCCTTCATTCCGACTATTCACGGCTTCTACCATTTTCTGATGAATAGCACAAAATTTTTAAGCGATTAAATTCTATAATGTTATGTAACATGTTGTAATTTACAACCACTGATATTCATTAATATTATTTTCTTCGTGTCAGTATTATTAATAATCAGTCGGCTGAAATATGAAGCGGTATTACAATCATTGTAAAATTGTGTAATTGTAGTTACTGTAACTGTAACATTACAATCATTGTAATATTGTGTAATTGTATTTATAGTAACATTACAATCTATCATAGACTCGACATCAACATCATCATCACTCGCATCAACCTCAACTTCCTCACCAGAATCTGAAGCACTATTGCTGCCATTGTAATGTTGTGTAACGTTGTGTAATTATAGTTATTGTAACATTACAATAATTGTAATGTTATTGTAATATTGTGTAATTGTTACATTACAATCCTTGTAATTGTTCTGCCTACCAGCATCGTCATCACTAAACACAACCAAATCCACTGCGCCCACACTCAGTGAACACAACCTACCCCCGCCACCTGCAAACCACCAACACCTCCATTTCACTTGTACCAACACTGTACCACCCTCGCACAAAAAATTGCATCACGACCACAACACACCACCACTATAATCACTGACCACCACATAAAAACCAACAACAAACAGAAATAATGGAACAAACAATTGAAGACTACAATTACAAAGTGCATTGCTTAGTGTTCATGTGAATCCCGCAAACGCACGGGGATCATTGACAAGTAATAATTGTGATGAGTTGAGAGTATCGTTCCCACGAGAAATAAAGTCTAATTGTAGTTATCAGTTTATCATCGATTCAATTAAGTGAAACAATTAAAAATAAAGAATTTTTTTTTGTCTATCTATTCTAAAAAATTGCAAAATAATAAATAATATCGAAAATAAAAGTGTTGGGGAATAAATATGAATGAGAAGCATGTATTGTAATCCAACTCCACTTGTTACCATCTATCTTAATACCACAATTTGTAGTTTAAATCATTCATGTATTGCTTGACAATCGATAATTCATATGCAATTAATTTACACATACAATTAATTTTATTTTCCAAGATAAATTAAATCTATCCTGAACATGAAACGAATCTATTTCTAATTTGAATACAAATATTTAGAACGCATTAAATCATACAATTATCATTTAGATTGCACATGTCATAGTGTTATTCCTGACATCTAGTGTTCATGTGTTGATCATGCAATGTTCCAACTTATTATGACTTTTCCAAAACTACAACAAGCAACAATATTATTTAATGGGTGGTCAATCAATCAAATAATAACAATAAAACGTGCAAGATCAATCAAGACAACACAAAAAATTATTAAACAACTAATTATCGAATTGAAATAAATTAATAACGAGTTTCATCTTCATTCAATACATAAAAGAGATTAACCTAACATCTTAGTATGTAAATTAAACACAAAGAATTGAAAAAATATCACCCGATTGATTGCGCAAAAATTGGAATTCTGCAGATTTTTTTCTCAATTGCTACAGCCGACTCCTTCTCTCTTTAATCCAACCGCCGACCAGCCTTGTTCGTATATATGTATTCTGCCTCTACCAAGTAAATCAATCTGGCGAGTCCTCCTTTTTCCAACCTCTATCTAATCTTCCTTTTTCTTTAATTCTCCACCAGCCGACCTGCACTTTAGATAATCCCCAAGACTCCCCTAATCAGCCCCCAATATTAGTTCCAACCCAACACACCAGCAGTCGTCCACTATCTCTTCCAATTCACCCGATCGTAACCTCCAATTAATCAACCACAGTCGGAGTCCCAAAGAATTTTCTCACCAATTAATTCCCCCAACCTACCAATGTATCTTCTCTAATTCCCAGTTGGTGCACAAATTCTTCCCCTAGCAGTATTCTGCTCAATTCCCTACTCTCCAAGCAGAGACCTCTATATTCTCCAAATCACGCCCAGCCTTGCACTCCCTCACCAAGTAGGAGCCTCTCTCTCGTTTAATCCCCTGTTTTGTTCTCAGTTGGCTCCCCCTCTTCTCTTGTTGCCGAGTGCTTCTTTTTATTCCAGCTGAGCCCTATAACATGGGCCAAAAGAATTCTACTCTAATTGATTTTAGTGGAAATTACATCTACCCCTACTTTTAAAAATCACAATTCATAAATAAGACTAAACTTAAATAATTTCTAAAATCAAGTGTTAAATAAATTTTTAATTTTATTACATTAATAATATAAAATTAAAATAAATTCATCAAACAACATTCCTATTCCAAACCCTAATTTCTCTTATTTCAGCCCCCCGACACCGAGACGATCTTCACCCCTCACACACAGAGAGACTCTCTCGATCTCTTCAACCTCTCTTCCCATCTAAACCAGACCCACATCAATTATACAGATCCACCAGTTCGCCCCTTCCCCTCCGCGACCACACCCCATTCCCGCTGCTAGAGTCCTGCACTGCTTCAAACATCGTCCTACTACCTCGGTCGGCAGCAACGATTTCTGGGTAAGCGGTGCAGCTACTACATCGCGGGAAAGCAGCGACACCGTTGTTTTTTGTTTTACAGCAATGTTTTCAATCTTGCAGCGGCGCCGCTGCTTCGATCTTGCAGTGGCGCCGCTGCTTTTCTCTTCGATCTGAGCACCGTTGTCTGATCTGAGCGCCATTGTTGGATTCGCCGAAGCAGCGGCCTTGCCACTTCGACCTAGTAGTGGTGCTGCTTCGATGCCTTTTTTGCATATAAGTGGTGGTGGTGGTGGTGTTTTTTTCATATAAGTAGTGGTAGTGCTGCTGCTGCTGTTGCTCAATCTTATGGTGCTGTCGGCGGTAAGTGGCGGCGATAGTGAAGGTGATAAGGGAGGAAGTGAGATTTGGCATTGGAATGTGATGGGGTGGGGAGGAGTGGAGTTTTTCTGGTGGCAACGATGGCGGCGGAGGGGGGGCGACGGAGACGGTGGATGTGGCTGGAATAGTTTCATTTGAGGCTAACATTAACAATGAAACGATAATATGTTGAATGTGACTTAGACCTTATGATTTGAACTTGAATAATGAAAATGTGTGACCTAATAATTGATAAATTGTGACCTAGAAATTAAATAAATGTGATATAATAATTTGATAAGTTGTGACCTAAAAATATGTCAGGTTTTATTAATTAATTTAATTTGACATTTGTGACATATTAATTTGATAATTTGTGACTTTGATATTGATCCAAAAAACCTGTTATTGTGACCTAATATATCAATAATTTGTGACCCTAAAGTTATTTGTGACCTCGCGGATTTTTATTTTGTGACTTGAAATGTATAAAATTGTGACATTAATATCTATAATTAACAAAATATTTTAATTATTTAATTTAATTAATTGGTTCTAATTAAAACCTGATTTTTGAAACTATATAAGTTTCACCTTAATTTTGAAATTTGCATTTGTAATTACCTTATTTGTGTATTTTTCCCTTGATTTTATGCTCAATTACATCTAGGTAGGTGTTTTACTTTAAGCCTCAATTTTTTCAAATAATTCAAGTTGGTCCTTGAATTTCTAATTGTGCAGCCCATGTCTCCTTTTATGCCATTTCGAGTTCTTCAATTTTTGAAAGTTTGCACTTTAATCCCCACTTTGTTCCTTTTTGTATAGCTTTAGTCCATTTTTTTCGTTTTGCATTCAAACGCATTCAAAATTGGATTTTTCCTAAAGCAAACAAAATAAACAATAATTTAGAAATATCACATCCTAAAACACTTACAATTGTCTAAATTTAAAGTCAAGATAATTATGAAAAACATACTTATCAAACCCCCCAAACTTAAACCCTTGTTCGTCCTCGAATAAGACAAAGCAATACTAATGAATCAAAATAGCGAAGTACAAATATTTTTTCATGTCAACATGTTTACCATATGCCTCAACAATCCAGATCAATTTGTACTTCAGCAAGAGTTATGAATAATAAAGCAAAATAGTTGATAAGTGTATTTTATACACTTATTTCCATCATAAATGTATGATTTTTATTGTTTATTCAAGAATATATGCTATTTATTTTGGTTGTATTTGTTTATATTTTAGAAATAACTCAAAGTCGAGAAAGTTAAGGAATTGGAGTAAAAACAAGCATATTAGATGATAAAAGCGTCAAAGTGTGCAAATCAAGAGTTGATGCAGTTAATCAAATTGCCAATTGGAAGAAAAATTGAAGAACAAATCAAATTTGGAAGAAATCAAAAGTTCAAGGGCTAAATTGCAACAATCGGAAGTTGAAGGACTTGATGTGCAATTAAAAAATAGGGACCAACTTGTAGCATTTCAAAAGATAAAAATTGCATCCAACCGGGAAACCGCGCGGTCGCGTGGAACAAAACCGCTCGGTCGCATGACCTTAAAATTTGGCGATTAAAGCTAACCTGCACAGGCGTGCCACCGCAGCTATTTGAACTGCGCGGTCGCACGGTCAAAATTCTAGGCCACAGCTGGACTTTTTGCATGGAACTCAGCATTCTTTCTCCCCAAGTAACCTAAATTCCGAGAACACCTATAAATACATAGCTTGGGACACGAAATTAGGGATTCCCACTCATCATAATTCATGCCAAAACACTGTCCAATTGTTCAGGAATCCATGCAATGGAAAATCGAAGATTGAAGACCAATGATTAAGAATATTAATAGGGTGACATCTTTTCGTACTTCTTGTGATTTATTTTCGATCATGTATTTAGGCTAGGTTTTTAATTGTTAGGATTGTGATGATACTTTGTTTACCAGATTCCATGTTTTGATTTAGTATTTAATTTAAGCTTTATATGGATTTGAGCAATTGATTGTGTATTTATTTTCATCTATAATTGTGGACGCATAGTTATTTGATGTTTGTGATAATTTTCTATGTTCGAAAGAGTAGGAAATTATTGGAGTTAAGTTAATTGACACAATGTTCGATAGGGGATAGAAATATACCCCTATGCTTTGTGTAATCCTAAAAAGTGTTCATAAATCGGTAATGCTTTTCTATAAGTTTGGATTTATCATAGAAATATAGTCAAATTCCTTATAGAGAAAGGTTTTAATTCACCGTTCGAAAGAGGGTTTTAAAAACATAAGGAATATGGATTTTCAAATTCCCATAAACTGTTGTTAAATATTTAATACAAAATATGGATGATGGAAAAAAGTAGATTCATAATTCTAACATGCTTATTTCATAAGTTTAGTTAAATCAATTTCATTGTTTTCTTTAGTTTAATCTTTAATTTAGTTTAAAAATCAAAATTTCCAAATTAAAAGCTTTTCTTGTTCTGGTTTAGGATTCGTAATCTAAAATAATTTACAACAATCCTCGTGTGATTGATACTTGGACTCATGTGCACTTTATTACTTGCGCGACCCGTGCACTTACGGAGTGAACAAGTTTTTGGCGTCATTATCGGGAATTGTTGTTTAAATTTATTTTTAGATTACTTTCTCTAATTTGGACTTTTTACAGCTTTATTCTTATTTGCTTTTATTTTATTCTTATTTATTTTTGTTTCTGTTTTTATTATATTCTAGGATTTTAAATTCTAATTTTAGTTTAGTCGCTAGTTTCGTTATTTTTCTTTTAGTTGTGTATGTTACGTTCGAAGAACAGGAATCTTTTCGAAGTTGACCCGAAAATAGAACGTATTTTACACTGTAGGTTGAGAGAAGCTAGGGAACTAGATAAACAAAAAAATCAAAAAGAGGAACAAATGGCAAACAACAATGTTTTACCTGGTGTTGAGCCAGATGATGAGGGGAATAGACTTGTAGGAGATTTCATGATCCCGCAAGTTGTCCAAAACCAATCAAACATAGTTTATCCACCTTTTAGTCTTGCAAACTTCCAATTAAAGACCATTGTGATAAACATGTTTCATGTTTCAAAATGGACATCAATTCTATGGCAAACCCGATGAAAATCCACATGCACATGTGTTTAAATTTTTAGACATGTGTGAACATTTTAAATATCAGCGTGTTTCGGATGATGTCATCAGATTTAGGTTGTTTCCATACACCTTAAGAGATAGGGAAATAGATTGGTTAGACTCCCGTCCTCCTGTAAGTATAACAATTTGGAATAACTTGGCTAAAAAATTTCGCACAAAATTCATGCCTCCAGCCAAAGTCGCTAAACTCAGACATGACATAACAATTTTTCAACAACAAGAGTCTGAGTCATTTGATGAAGCATGGAATAGGTTTAAAAGCATACTTTTACATTGGCTTGCTCCCTCAATTCAAGAGTCTTGTTGATTCATCATCCAATTGATCAATAACTGTTATGGAGCACTTGAACTGTTTGAAAGAATAGCTAATACCAATGCAATGTGGGCATCTGAGAGAACAATCCAAAAGAAACCACCAGGAGTTTATGCAGTGGATGATGTTTCGGCATTGTCTGCTAAAATAGACTCTTTGATGAATTTCATACAAACCAACCATTCAGTGAAAAGTGTAGTAACTGGATGCGAGGAATGTGGGGGCCAATCACAATACCTCGGATTGTCCAATTTTGGCAGCTTAAGCTGAGCCGGTCAGCTTTCTATAAGGGGGACATCGCCAAAATAATCCATACTCCAATACTTATAATCCTGGTTGGCGAAATCACCCTAACTTCTCATGGAGGGATAATTAAAATGGAACAGGCCAGGAAGCCCTCCACAGCAGGTAGTGGAGAAGAAACCTCAACTTGAGGAGATGGTCGTGAAATTGATGGAGAAGACTGACTAGTACATGAGCCAGACTAATCAGTTTATGGCTAAAACTGATCAGTTCTTGACCAAAACTAACCAATTCATGAGAATGACTGAAACTACATTACGAAATCATCATGCTTTAATCAAAAACTTGGAAACCCAAGTTGTTCAGATAACTCAGACTTTAGTAAACAGAACCATGGGTACACTGCTTGGTAACATTGAGGTTAATCCTAGGAAACAAGTTATGTCAATCAAAACTATTGAACGAGAGGTAGATTTTGTGCCAAGAATGATCACTTTTGCTCAATGTGACAGAGTTTATGAACCTCCCACTCCTTTTCCCCAAAGACTGAAAGGTTGGGAAGAGAAACAAGGAGTAAATGCAATTACCACACGCAGTTGGGGTGAAATTTCCTGAGATTCATGTTCAAAAGCCAGATGAAGAGAAGGGAAAATATGTTGAGGCACCTGAAAAGCAATCTGATGAGAAGAAAGAGGGGAATGAGGTAAAATTGACAATTAAGCTTCATGAGTCTCCTATTCCATTCCCGCAAAAATTACAAAAGACTAAGGAGGATCAACAGTTCAATAAATTTCTCAACATGCTCAGAAAGCTACACATTAACATTCCTTTCCTAGAAGTCATTACCCAAATCTCCAGCTATACCAAGTTCCTCAAAAAGATGATGTCAAGTAAGAGAAAACTTGAGGAACTTGAAGAGGTGTCACTGAATGAAGAGTGCAGCTCCATCTTGCAACAAAAGCTGTCACCCAAGCTGAAAGATCCAGGAAGTTTTTCAATTCCTTGCATCATTGGTGATTTAAAATTTAACAAAGTTTTATGTGACCTTGGTAGCAAGCATACATTTGTTGCCTCTTTCAGTCTATATGAAGCTAGGATTAGGGGACCCAAAACCAAGCCCAATCATCTTGCAGCTAGCTGATCGCTCCATTCGATACCCATATGGAGTCATTCAGGATGTGCTGGTTAAAGTGGACAAATTCATATTCCCTGCTGACTTCGTGATTCTAGACATGGAGGAAGGTAGTAAGGTGCCACTGATTTTAGGCCGACCCTTTCTAGCTACTGCTAGAGCCTTGGTTGATGTGGAAAAGGGGGATGTCATGCTTCGAGTAGAGGATGAGAAAGAAACATTTGACATGGTTCAACTAGTGAATCAAAATCCACTACTTGAAAACTGTTCAAAAATTGAAGTGGCGCAACATCTTCATCTGTGGGAACAAGTTGAGTATGGGGTCAAGACAAATGATAGAGCCTCAACATCATGTTTCATGCCACCCTGAGAAAGTTTGCAAAAAATTCTAGCTCTAGACTATAAATAAAGTGCTTGTTGGGAGACAACCCAACTTTTCAAACTCATTTTCCTTTAGTTGTGTTATTATTGCTTTTAAGTTAGTTATTTTCTTTATAATTGTTTAGCTGCTTGACATTGTATTTAGGAGCACTATGATGTTTAAAATGCATACATTTAGTTGCTGTGTGTTCTAAGTAATTCTAGTATTCTATTTTGCATGTTTTACCATCTTTAATAGTCATTGCATATTTATTTGTTTGGATGCTATACATTGCATTTTAGGATCACTTGCATGCTTAGAATTCACTTTTTGACATATTAGTGGCATTGAAAACTTCATTGCACCTATTTTTGCATGTTTTAGCATTTTAGGATTTAGTTGTTTCTTTTATTTGTCTAGTTACTTTTCATCACAATCTTCCACTTGATCACCTAGCTTAGGACATGACATATATTGTGGAGGTTAGTTGCAAGCATTAGAAGGCATTTAGGGGTTCAAAACTGAAGAATGGAAAATGCACAGGTTGCTGGTCATTAACACTATGCGGTCGCACGTTATCAAAACCGTGCGTCGCATGGTAAATCCCTGTAGCATTCCGGAAATTTTATTATATATACATTTTCTTTTATTTTAACTACTTCAAACCCGTCTTTCCTCCCCCAAATCACCCAACATTGAGTCCCCAACTGTTCACCTAAGCTTGCACATCATTTTAACTCAGATTCATACCTTGCATTGCATCAAAATCATCCAAAGGTAAAAAAAATTCACCAATTTCCAAGATTGTGCATAATTCTTGTGTTCTTCAATTTTTTGTGAAAATTGAATATTATGGATTGATGGTGATGGGCTTAGGCTAGAACTTGGAAACATTGAATTATGTTTAGTAGGTGCAAGATTTTGGTTTGATTCAAGCCTCCAACTCTATGATTTTCATTGATTTCTTAACATGCATGCAAGATGTTTGATTTAATGTCACAATGAGTCTTTTGTTAAAATTTTGCAATTCTTTTTGGATGATCATCTTATTCACATATTATACATCATTTGTACATCATCCATTCATTTTTTACAGAGATTCAAGGCATATAACTCAACATGAACATCTTTGCACTTCAATACACCTCATTGCAAGACATCACAACACCATTGTACCAATTTCAGCTTCATGTCACCTACTTTGTCACATCTTTTTATAACCCATATGAACTCCAAATGTGATGAATTTTTGATATGTTGTAGGCCAAGTAATGTACTTTCATATGCTCGGGACATGTCTCGGGCAATTTTTACTTTTTCGAGGCAATGTCAAGGGCTGAAAATCAGTGGTCGACCATTTTTCAAAATTTCAAAATTTTTTAAAGTCCTACTTTGGGTGTGTTGTGTTGATTTGTGTTAGTTCCTATGTGATATTTATACTTCTAATGATCATTAATTCTTATTTGCAAGGAACATATCATCATGAGATACTTCAAGCCAAACATGGAAAACGAAGTAAATGGTTATTTCGTCCAACCAAATATTCAAGTGAAAAACTTCAAAATGAGAACACCATCTCTCCAAACCCGGGAAGTAATTGACCCCTCTTGTTATTTTGTGCCTAATTGTTAATTATTTCTTGAAATACATTGTGGATAATGTAAATTTCTAGTTTGGGGGTGGGAATCTATTCATGTGTTTTTATGTAAACATTAATTCGATTTTGGGTAGAAAATTCATAAAAATTGAAAAATTGAAAAAATCATAAAAAGTGAAAATTTTGAAAAATCTTGGTGATTTATTTATTGCTTATGACATGATTTGAATTAACTTTTGTGCTTTAACTAGAAAATTGGACAACATGTGAACTAAAATTTTTCTTAACATTCATCCATGTAAGACTTTAATCAAAGTTGAGTACATAGCCACTTTCGAATAATAACTTGTGTATGGAGATGCTTGATACTTGTGGGGTAAACTTGTACACTTTAAACTTAGAATTGACTGAAAAATCTCAAACCTTAAGAAATTAGATCTCGACCTGAAATTTAGAACCAAACTGCTCAGTTTGGGGGTGGGAAGGTTAGTATGATCTGAAGTTTTTAATTTTGCATCTTTAGTGTAAGGAGTTTTGATCAACAAGTATAAACCATTATAACCAACATAAAAACAGAAAAATGCTGAAAGTCTTATTCTGCTCTTTAAATGCCTTTTTGACTCGAGTAATTAAGTTTAAGGGGTTCTTTGAACCTGGTATCCTAAGTTCAACTGAGTTAGGAGCTTCCGACCTAAAGTAGAGGTGTCAAGATGGACGGACTGACCAGACCCGTAAAAACTGGCCCGGATTGACCCGGGACCGCGGGCCGACCTGTGACCCGTACGGGCGGTTCACGGGTCAAGAAGTTGTGAACAGCGGGTTTTGCGGGTCAAACCTTCGCGGGCCGCGGTTAACCCGCTAGCCCGTAAAAAAATAAAAATAAACTGTTTTTATTAAATATGGTAACATTGAAAATTTCTCTTCTTCTAGAAACTCTAATACAACTTTTAAAGTAAAATCTTATTTTTTTCTCCCTAATAGCTAAAAAAGTAATGCTTTTTGATAATAGTAATTAGAAATACATTTATCATTTAATTGTTATTTGTTTATATTTTATTTAAATTTGCAAATTTAGAAGTAATTCATATAACATAAACTGTAATTTTAAATTCTATGTAAATATTTTATGGTATAAATATGCATTTATCATTTTAATCATTTTGTATTTAGAAACTTGACAAAAAATTTACTATAAATATGAAAAAATCTATGTTTTTATTCATACGGGCCAAATCATAACAAACCGCGACCCGCATGGGCTAGCGGGCGTGCCTGAGTTGTAGTTCTAAATTTGCGGACTGACCCGTAACCCGCAGCGGGTGGATTTTTTTTCAAGCGGGCCGTTACTGGGCTTTTATTGGTGGGCCGACCCGGCCTGGACCACCCGGATTGACACCTCTAACCTAAAGCTCACTACAGGGGTCAACTAGAAAACAAGTTCGGATAGTGGTTTTACACATAAGACACTAAAACATCTTTAACTTTTCTGTTTAAGCTTTTATGACTCTGGTAATTAAGTTTGAGGGGTTCTCTGAACCTGATATCCTAAACTCAACTGAGTTGGAAGCTTCTGACCTAAAGCTCGCTACATGGTCATATAGAAAGCAAGTATGAAAAGTATTGTACAAAGATGGTAAAAGGCAAGGACATTAAAATAAAAATTCGTTCAAATAAAAGAAAAATGAAATGAAATTGGTATAAGCTTTGTTGATTGAAATCCCTAACACTTTGTTAATTATTCTTGGTCTGTCGTGTATACTTGTTTAATCTTAACTGCTTTGTGTGGAAAAATGCAATTTATAAATGTTTAGAAATCACATCAATAGGAAAGACCTAGGGATATGATAAAAAGCAATAAGGTTATGATCATCCATGAGAGTGTAAGGAAAGTTAAAAGAAAATCATTGTTGACCACATGGGATTCAGGCATATTTATGCATAACTAATCACACAGTGTCAAGTATACTTTTACATGAGTTTGAATTCGATTTTTGGCTATTCACACGCGCACAATGAAGTTGAGCATCGGATGAATGAAAATATTTTTTTTGTTCATATTTCTTCTCTAAAGTGAATCGTCAATTTGGATTGTTAAAGCGCGTGGTAAATGAGTCAACAGAAACAAAACATTTTAACATCAATTTTATAGTTTAGTTTTATTTTTTCGAGGACGAACTATAGTTCTAGTTTGGGGGTGTTGATAAGTGTATTTTATACACTTGAGTATTTCTATCCTAAAAGTAGGATTTTTATTGTTTATTCAAGAATATATGCTATTTATTTTGGTTGTATTTGTTTATATTTCAGAAATAACCCAAAGTCGAGAAATTTAAGGAATTGAAGCAAAAACAAGCATCTTGGATGATAAAAGTATCAAAGTGTGCAAATCAAGAGTTGATGTAGCTAATCAAATGGCCAACTGGAAGAAAAATGGAAGAAGAAATCAAATTTGGAAGAAATCAGAAGTTCAGGGGTTAAATTGCAACAATCTGAAGTTGGAGGACTTGATGTGCAATTAAAAGATAGGGACCAACTTGTAGCACTTCAAAAGATGAAAATTGCATCCAACCGGGAAACCGCGCTGTCGCATGGCCTTAAAATTTGGCGACTGAAACTAACCTGCAGAGGCGTGCGACCGCAACTATTTGAACCACGCGGTCGCATGGCTAAAATTATGGGCTGCAACTGAGCTTTTGCGTGGAATTCAGCATTCTTTCTCCCCAAGTAGCCTAAATTTTGAGAACATCTATAAATACATGGATTGGGGCACGAAATTAGGGGCTCCCACTCATCATACTTCATGCAAAAACCCTGCCCAATTGTTCAGGAATCCATGCATCACCAAATCCAAGATTGAAGATCAAGGATCAAGAATATGAATAGGGTGATATCTTTTCATACTTCTTGTGATTTATTTTCGATCATGTATTTAGGCTAGGTTTTTAATTGTTAGGATTGTGATGATACTTTGTTTACCGGATTCCATGTTTTGATTTAGTATTTCATTTAAGCTTTTATGAATTTGAGCAATTGATTGTGTATTTATTTTCATCTATAATTTTGGACGCATAATTATTTGATGTTTGTGATATTTTCTATATTCGAAAGAGTAGGAAATTATTAGACTTGAGTTAATTGCCACAAGGTTCGATAGGGGATAGAAATATACCCCTATGCTTTGTGTAATACCAAAAAGTATTCATAAATCGATAATGTTTTTCTATAAATTTGGATTTTTCATAGAAATATAGTCAAATTCCTTATAGAGAAAGGTTTTAATTCCCCGTTCGAAACAGGGTTTTAAAAACATAAGGAACGTGGATTTTCAAATTCCCATAAATTGTCATTAAATGTTTAATACAAAATATGGATGATGAAACAAAGTAGATTCACAATTCTAACATGTTTATTTCATAAGTTTAGTTAAATCAATTTCATTGTATTCTTTAGTTTAATCTTTAATTTAGTTTAAAAATCAAAATTCCCAAATTCAAAGCTTTTCTTGTTCCGTTTAAGGACTCGTAATCTAAGATACAATTTACAACAATCCTCGCATGATAGATACTTGGACTTACGTCCACTTTATTACTTGCGTGACCCGTGCACTTGCAGAGTGAACAATGATTCTAGTTATCTCATGCCAGATATTCGAGTGTGTATGTGAATAGCCAATGTCAAACTCCTACTCATGCACCGATATACTTGAAACTGTGTAGCTTATTATGCAATATCAAGCTCAAATCCCACGTGGTCAACCCGATTTATCTAATGATTTTCCTTTCAACGCTCATGGATGATCACAACTTATTACTTTTCTCTCAAATCCCAGGGTTCCTTCTATTCATGTGGTTTCGAAACATAAAAATTTGCATTCTTCCACACTAGGTGGTTAGAATTAGCTAAGTCTGCCAAAACAATCAATGGTAAGCGGTTCCCTAATCCATTTCTTTAGTATCAAAGTCTCAATCAAAAGCTTATACCAAACAATTTTTTTATGGACGACTTTTTCTTTTTATATTCATGTATTTTACCATCTTTGTGCAGAACTTTTCATCATTGCTTTCTATATGACCCCTGTAGCGAGCTTTAGGTTGGTGACTCCCAAGTCAGACGACTTTAGGGCACAAGGTTTGAAAGAATCCTCACACTTAATTACTCGAGTCATAAAGACTTAAACAGAATATTTAAAGATGTTTCATTGTCTTATGTGTAAGTCCACTCTCCGTACTTGATTTCTAATTGACCCCTGTAGCGAGCTTTAGGTCGGTGGCTCTCAAGCCAGACTACTTTAGGGCACCAGGTTTGAAAGACCCCTCAGACTTAATTAGTCGAGTCAAAAGACATTTGAAGAGTAGAATAAAACCTTCAGCATTTTTCTTTTTTATGTTGGCAATGGTTTATACCCGTTGACCAAAACCTCTTCAACTAATGACATATTTCAGGAACTACAGACCCTTAAAAATTCAAGCCTACCTTCACCACTTCTTTCCACCCCTAAACTACTCTTGAGCAAGTTTAGTTTCTAATTTTTAAAGGTTGTGATATCTAATCATCTAAGTTTAGGGATTTACAAGCCATTCCTAAGTTCAAATTACATAAATTTGCCCCACAAGTGTTAAACAAATCCCTACACAAGTAATAATACAACAACGGCTATGTGCGTGTGAAGATGAAATCTAACAAGTAATAACTAGTTCATAAAATTCATGTTTCATGTTATCCAAAATTCAATTCAAAGCAAAATTTCATCCATATTATATCTTAGGCAATACGCATGTCAACAAAAATTTCTTCAAGTTTTTTTTTTTTTTTTTTTTTTTTTTTTTTTTTTTTTTTTATGCATCCTGAATAAAAACAAAAATTTTGGTAGAAAAATAGACTACCCACCCCCAAACTTAAATTATACATTGTCCTCAATGTATCAGATAAGCACATAAAAATATAACTGGGGGAAAGGTGACTCGATGTTAAATCTACCCTCCAAGTATAAAGGGTTCAAGTTACAGCCTAGCAATAATCCAGGGTCATTCTTCCTAGGAATTTTATTGGTATCGTAGTATTTGCTAAATTCGAAACTTAACTATGATTTCAATTGTGTTAAAACGAATTTGGAGAGAATATAATTAAATTGCAATGAAAGAGAAATTTGAGTGGAGTTATTCTTTCGCTATCAATTGGATTTTGCAAATAAATTTAGTGTGAATTTCTTGAGATCGATAAGATTTAAACATATTCATACGAAAATTAATCAATATATTTTACGGCATTTAGTCGAGCATGTTGTGTGCATATTTAATACATACTACATCAACGACATCAATCGAAGTAAAATAATTTGAAAATTTAAAACACTCGTTAATTATCATCAATCACAAGAATTCATCTATAGAAAATTAACATTCACCCATCGACGCTAAGAATAACTCCCCTCAAATATAACTTAGCCGAACATAATTAAATCAAACGAAATAAAATTCAAACAAACACTTATCATTCTAGAAAACTAAATTCAAATTTGAAATTGAAAATTCAATAACTAACAATATCTAAAGATTAAACCAATGTCAATAATCTGAAAATTCTATAACCAACATTATAACTTCAAACTAAACTAATGGCAATAAACTGAAATTATAGAAATTAACATAAAACAATCGACAATTTAAGCAAAATATAAACTAGAACAAGTCACCAAAACCAAAGCTGCTGCGAGATGGTTGAAGACCGGGGGCTGCAGTGAGGAAAACGGAAATATGTTGCGGTTGCTGAAGGTCGACTGGTGGAGGCTGTCACGGCAGAGAGAAGAGAGGTAGCGGCTGGAGTTTTTTAGAGAAGAAGGCTGCTGCTGCTGGTTTTGTTGATGAGGTGACGGGAAGAAGGTTGAAAGGAGAAGAAGACAGTGAGAAGATAGCCTTCTTGAGGAGAAGTGGCTGGTGGTTTCTTGAGGGAGAGAAGGCTGGCGGCTGGCAGTGGAGGGGCTGAGTGGGTTCGGTGAAGACAGGGAAGGCAGCCTGTGTGGGAGAGGCTGTGTTTTGCGGGTTGTTTTGGTGTGAGGGAGAAGAGACAGAGCCAGAGAAGGAGGGTACGAGAGAGAGAAGAGAAGGCAGAGGACGGCTGCGTGAGAGGGGGAGCAGGTTGTTGCTGGGAAGAGGATGAGAGACAGAGGATGCGTGCTGTGGGTGTAGGTTCGGAGAAGAAGGCTGCAGGTTTTTTGGGGAAGAAGGCTTGCGGCTGGAGAGTGGTGGCTGAGGTTGGTGCGGCTGAAGGTTGAAGTTGGGAGAAGACAGGGCTGGCGGGTTAGTTGCAGAGAGTGGAGGAAGAAGGAGATGGGGTGATGGCGAGGCTGCTGGGTTAGAGATAGAGAGAATAGGATGCTGCTGCTTGCTTTAGTGAAAAAGAGAGAGACTTGAGGGAGACGGCTGTAGCTGGTCAGGAAGAAAAATGGTTAGAGAGAGAGCCCACCCAGGATGAGAGAATGGGTGCTGAGTGGTGTGTAGGTTTTTTCTCAATTTGGGCTTTTTCGGGTCCATTAAACTAGGGATTTTTGAGATAAAATTTGCCAAAATGTACCTGCAATTAAATAAATGAAATTATTAACAAATAAAATCAATTTAGAGTTTAACAAATAAAATTGAATCTTTAACAAATTTTACTCTAAATGACAAAATTTATATCCCAAAATCGGATTTTTCATTTATTTACCTATCTAAAATACGTAAAATTGGACACTAATCACACTCCCCAACTAGCTTTTTGCTAGTCTCTAGCAATTCAAGCGAATTAAAAACATGTCTACCTCCATGAAAAACTTCAATTGAGAATGAATTTAGATAGTCGAGCACAGCAACTTCGCAAAGTCAAGAGATCAAGCATTATATCCAAATTAATCCATAAAAACTTTCCCAAAATTTTGTGTGTGTGCGTTTTAAGCCGATCCATCAAACCACTAACCCCAACACATACAGTGTCGAGTAATCACTCAAGCCAAGTATAAACTCCATATACTCACGGGTATGTGTATTTTGTTTCTGAACTGGTTAGGGGGTCACTCATGGAGTTTGAAAATTGATCACTCAAGCATTCAATAAAGGCCATATATATGTGGATGACAGTAATGTAAATATTGACCTCATGAAAAACTCACAACCATTGGGACTCAACTGTTCTTACCACAAGCCAACTTAAGATCAAAATGTCAATGTCAACGTAAAGGTAATGATGGTGTTCTCAAGAGAATTGATAAAGAGTGATGGAAGAAGAGGTTTGCATATTTCAGTGATAATAATAGAACAAGAAATTCCAATGGAAGTATACGACGCCATGGTAGCATTTTTATTTTTTTTTCGATAGGATAAGGAAATAAAAGAAGTTGGTAGAAATCGAAGACTTTCAAAATATAAGTAAGGATAATAATTTTCACTTTTAATCACACTTCAAGCTTGCTTTCTTCTTCACATCCTTTACTTTCTCTTCAATACGTCTCCCTTTTTTTTTTTTTTTTTTTTTAAAACTGAGATCCTCTCAAATAATTTTTCAACATTTTCCTCTAGTCTCAATGACTGTCAAATACTTTCCAACTCCACTTTTCTTTCTTTTCATGCACTGAACATTTTTTCTTCAAATATGGAGCAAAAATAATTATCCTCACTTATACTTGAAAGTAGAAACAAGGTTATGTATTTATGGAAGCAATGTCTGGATGTAATGTCATTTTTAATGTGAAATAGATGAAAGGGCTTTGTGGCTATGAAGGAATTTTGTGGATATGAAGGGATTTGTGATGGGAAGAGAATATGATAATATTAGCTTCAAAGGATCAAATTTTTATTTGACATTGACCTTCATCGTTTCTCAAGTGTAAACAACCAACAATCCACAATCCGTGTAATGATGCCCAATGGAAGTAGCAATATCAAACAAGGGCAATATAAGAAAACCACCAATCACTCAACTCTCATGATGAACAAATAAAATTACTTAAACTTGAGAGAGCTCTAGTTGTATGTGTTGACTATCCATCTTACCGCAAGGCTTAGATTTGTGCATAAAATTTTTTTTAGGAGGGAGGTCTTTACAGAATAACAAAGATATAACTCAAGACTCAAGATGTACTCAATTTTAATGCTCAACTATCTAACTCAAGACTCAAGATGTACTCAATTTTAATGCTCAACTATCACAAAAGAATTTATGCAAAACAAGTACATTTGAGTCACTCTCTCCCCAACTAAAATCAGACATTGTCCTCAATGACTCAAAGAGAAGAAAAATGAACGGTGAATAATAAACACGACTCAAAATTAACTCAAGCTAAAGGAGAAGAGTGTACCTGAGAGGCTTATGCACACACTACAACAAAAAAGGGCTTTTGCAACACTTGAATTGCAACATTCGGCAGTTGAATGTTGCTAAAGAGACATATCGCAACATTTTAAGAAGTGAATGTTGCGATTGGTGTTAACAATTGAGCTTTAGCAACATTTGTCAAGTGAATGTTGCAAAAGAGACTCATTTGCAACATTTATTGAATGTTGCAAAAGAGTTCAACATTTTGCAACGTTTTTTAAACGTTGCAAAAGGTACCCCTTTTGCAACGTTTAAAAAACGTTGCAAAAAGTACCCCTTTTGCAACGTTTAAAAAACGTTGCGAAAGAGCCCCTTTCGCAACATTTTTTAAACGTTGCAAAAGGGGTACTTTTTGCAACATTTTTTAAACGTTGCAAAAGGTACCCTTTTTGCAACGTTTAAAAAACTTTGCGAAAGGGGTACCTTTTGCAACGTTTAGCAAGTGTTGCTAAAGGGTACTCATTTGCAACATTTTTAAAACGTTGCAATAGCTTAGTTTCAAGGTTAGATTTCACATTATCTAAAGTTAGGTGACTAAATTGAAATTCTCGAAAAATCAAATTATATTATCAGATCTTTTACTATCTCTCTCTCACTCAATTCCAATCGATCAGAGAAAGAGAGAGACGGCGATCTCTGATACTTCCAAAATACGACGTCCACCGTTGGCGAATCCGGTGGTAGTATCATCGTTGAGTGAAGGCGGTGCGAGCGTAGTGTAGGTGAGGCTGAATTTTGGGGATCGATTTAGGTCTAAACCGAAGCTAGAGTTCGAAGGTTTTCCGGCCAAAACTCCGTTTAAGAAGGCGTCGGTCGAGGTAAGTAACTAGGTAATTGATTTTCCCTGGGTTTTGGGTTTTATTTGGTTAAGGATTTGGATTTGAGGCTGGTAGATGGGGATTCCGGTTTGGCAGTGGAGGTGGCGGTGGAGTTCGATGCAGTGGTATGGCCATCCTTGGTTGCAGGCTGTGATGATGATGGAGATGATTTATTTGATGGTTAAATTTGATTAGAATATGACAGTGGGCGATGAATAGGCGGTAGTGATGGTGTTGCTAGGAAAAATTGAAATCGGTGGCTGTGCTTGGACTTGGAATTAAAATATATTTCTTTGTCCCTGGTGTAATTACTCATCAGTAATCATATATTTTTTTGCCCCGAAAAATTTATGTTATTGCGAAGATATACACGGCAATGCATAGTATGATAGTAATGCACATTCCAGCAGTATTTGATTCTTATCTCATGTTCTGACTAATTAGCTAAACCAGTTTCAAAAGTCACAAGTGCATCATAAATGTAAGAATAACTGTAAAATCCCTTATAAACTTAGCCAAAATTCAATTCAATTGTATACTATTCTGTGATGGATTCTGAGCATTTACTCTCATTACATAGTAATACAGTACTTCCATCAATATTTGATTCATATCTGAAGACTGAAGGTCTGAAAGTTGTTGCTGAAAGGAGTTCTGAGACTAATGAAGTGGAAAGTTCTCTGCCGCTTCAGACAACTTTAGCTGAGTAAGATGTGTGGTATTTTTATCGTGATGAACTGATAAACTGGATTATGGTTACTGTTGGCCACACATCTTACTGAAATTCTATGAAGTGAATAAGGTAGTGAGTGATGAGCATGATTTGGAAATGGATGGTGAGGTTGGCTGCGTAGGGAGATAGCAGTGGTTGCAGATTTGCAGATTTTGGTGGTGCTGCAGGCGGATGAAAATGGTGATTGGCCGGTTTGGAGTTCAGCCTGGCAGGGGTGGTGACGGTGAAGGGGGCTGGTGATGCTTGATGTTGGTTTACTGGGGAGGTGGTGATGGTTTGTGATCTGTAGATGTTGGTGGCCAGTTGCCTCCGATTCTGCTTCTCAGGGGAGTCAAATTTTGGTTTCGATTTTAAATTCCTTTACTTTACAAAGCTTTTTCCCTGCGCGTTTCTTCTTTGTTGATTATTCAATATTTTATTTTTGCATTTCTTCTTATTTTGTTATTAAAAAAAAAAAGTAAATATCTCTACATTGTGATTCTGATTTTTTTTTTTTTCATTTTTTCTGCAATAAAAATAGTGTATTCGTGAAGATCCTAATGAGACCACTGAACATGAAGTTCCTAATGAAATCTTCAGCCTTGAGTATGTGTTTCATGATTTGCAGGTAAGTGTGTTCTATAAATTTTGTTTGATTGTTTAAATATTATTTTAGACCTGATAAGCTAAGAAGTTTGAAGTCCATAATTCAGATATGATGAAATCTGTGCAAATTGCACATAAATCCTGCACAAGAAATATCAGAGATGTAATTTCATGTATGGGGAGCAAATTGATAGTCAAGCAAATTCAGGCCACACACAGCTCCGCTCCACATGCTTGACCACAGAAACTTCGGAAAGTGACTGATCTAGTTCAGATAGTCTGAGATTTTTTTTTTTGGGGTCAATATTTGCTTGATGCTAAATTTTTATTAGGTGTGAGGAAAATCATTCTGGAATGCTGAGCAGTCCATGAAATTATCATATAGTATTGACTTGAGATTAACTCTTAGCAACTTGCAAAACCTCATAATTTTAGTGTTGATATAATAACCCATTCTCCAAACGTCCTATGGAACCCAAGCCAACTGACACAATAATAATGTTGTTGAAAACTCATTCCTAAACCAGTGGGCATTAACACATCAAAATGGAACCCACTATTAAACTAAAAGGACTGATGAAAGTATATCCTTAATGATGAAGCATCTTACATTCATCAAAGTTTGGAAACAGGAAAAATGAATATTTTTGGTTATAGACCAGTTTCCTATGAGCCAGAATAGAGAATAGAGGCGAAGAATCTATCCACTTACTGGAGTGAAGTGCAAAACTTCTGTTACATAATTTGAATCTTCAAATTTAAGTTTTGTCATTGCATGTTTTAATCATCTTAATTTTAATAGTTGCATAAATGTTATATGATTTACGATTTTTAGTGTAATTTTTTACCTCAAACATTGCATGTTGTCATAAGTAAAAAAATATAAATTTTTTGGTTAATTATTCTCTTTCAGCATAGAATTGCTCAAGAAACCATTCTTTTCAAAAGATGAGCAATTAAGAGAGGCACAAGCTTCTTATGGTAAGAAACATTTATTTATTCAATGATCTTGTGTAATTCTTATTTATGACTAACTTCATATAAGTCTATTTGTTATTCAAGCTAAATTTGAATTCAAGATTTTTGTTAGCTATTATTAATTAGTTTTAATTTTGATTTGGGTTTAGATAGAGTTTATTGTTGAATTTGTAATATTGATGAGTTAGAGATTGATGTTGGAAGTTGTTTGAGGTGTTGGTTTGATTTTTAAATTATTATGTTGGTTATGATATTTTTTTACAGGTTGACTAAGTCCAATTTATAGGGGAGGTTCTGTCGAAATTTCTATAGAATTTTTTACAATAGAAGTGAAGGAAAGAGAAGTTAACGCGTCTTAAGTTTAGGTTTTACACTTTGAGTGAAAGCTCATTTTCCTTGGTGGTAGATCTAGCATCTAGCTGACATCTGTCATCGATGCACTTTCACGTCTTTGGTCTAGTAGATTGATTTAGGACAAGTCATATCAATTTCTATGAAATCAAATTTGAAAGATATAAATATATTTTGTTTTTGACTCTATTTTTTATTTTTTCTACCATTTATTAAGTAAAACGTGACATTCACTTATAACTTTGCTCAAATTTGTTATAGGTGTAACTTTGAAGATGGACCGAATTTTACGATCTAAAGGTGCGGTTATATTGCGGGATGAAGTTGATATTCCCGTAGTAAAATATTTCTTTTGTCAAATGATGATGTTTTTTTGCGATTTTGTTAAACATTATCAACATTTTCTTTCGTGAATTTGTTATTCTGTATTGTGGATTTATTAGACATTATTAAGACTTTATTTTGTATGGATTTGAAAATTCATAATGTATTTACTTTTGTTTTTTATTTAAAGTACCATTTTAATGAAGTAATTACAAAAATTTGGGTTTTATAAATAATTTGTTCAATAATATTTTTTTAAAATATATATATATATATATAGCAACGTTAAAAAAATGTTGCAAAAGGGTTTACGGCAACAATCAATAAATGTTGCAAAAGATTGGGTTAATAGTTTTTGCAACACTTTAAAAACGTTGCAAAAGGGTCTACGGCAACACTTAAAAAACGTTGCAAAAGGTCTACCGCAACATTTAATAAACGTTGCAAAAGGGTCTACGGCAACACTTAAAAAACGTTGCAAAAGGGTCTACCGCAACACTTAATAAACGTTGCAAAAGGGTCTACGGCAACACTTAAAAAACGTTGCAAAAGGGTCTACCGTAACACTTAATAAACGTTGCAAAAGGGTCTACCGCAACACTTAATAAACGTTGCAAAAGGGTATTTTTGTTGTAGTGACATGAGCAATTATTCAAGAATGAAAAAAAACTAAAAATGAAGAAAAGAATAAAATCTGCAAAAGAAAAATAAAATATATACATAATAATAAAAGTTAGTTCCAAGAAAATCAGCTGCTGGAAGCAGGGTCCAGCAGAGGTAGTTCGTTAATATCAGCAGAAAAATTATCCAAAAATGGTTTCAGACGTTGTCCATTAACTTTAAAAACAGTACCAGTTTTTGGATCCAGGATTTCAACTGCTCCATAAGGGTAAACAGTTTGCACAATGTATGGACCAATCCATTTAGTTCTCAACTTACCAGGAAATAGATGAAGTTTAAAGTCATATAGCAATACTTTTTGAGAAGGGAAGAATGATTTTCTAAAAATTCTCTTATCGTGAAAAACTTTCATTTTCTCTTTTGAAATTTTTGCATTCTCATACGCTTCCAAACGTAATTCATCTAACTCATTCAATTTCAGTTTCCTAAATTCACCAGCTTGATCTAAGTTAAAGTTGAGTGTTTTGATTGTCCAATAAGCTTTATGTTCAATTTCAACCGGCAAATGACAAGGTTTTCCAAATACAATTCTATAAGGAGACATTCCAAGAACAGTTTTAAAGGCAGTCCTATAGGCCCATAAAGCATCATCCAATTTTATAGCCCAATCTTTTCTATTTGGATTAACTGTTTTTGTCAAAATGCCTTTAATTTCCCGGTTGGCTAGTTTAGTTTGACCATTAGTTTGAGGGTGATAGGGAGTGGAAATCTTATGCCTAATGCCATATTTCTTTAACAAGGTTTCAAAAGGTTTATTACAAAAATGTGTTCCTCCATCGCTAATTATGGCCTTAGGCATACCAAATCTAGAAAAAATATGTTCTTTCAAAAATTTGAGCACAACTTTATGGTCATTAGTTCTACATGGAATAGCCTCTACCCATTTTGACACATAATCAACAGCAACCAATATATATAGATATCCAAAAGAAGGGGGAAAAGGACCCATAAAATCTAATCCCCAACAATCAAAAATTTCAAGAACAAGGATTGGTGCTAATGGCATCATATTCCTATGGCTGAGACTACCAAGTTTCTGACATGCTTCACAATTTTTACAAAATGTATGGGCATCCTTAAATAAACTAGGCCAATAAAAACCACATTGAAGTACCTTAGCAGTTGTTTTCTGCGAAGAGAAATGGCCTCCGCAAGCATGAGAATGACAGAAATTAAGAACTTGCTGTACCTCGTCATCAGGAACACATCTTCGGATGATCTGATCAGCACAATATTTGAATAAGTATGGATCATCATAGAAGAAGTTCCTTGCAATAGCTTTCATCCTCATTTTGTCTTGGACACTCCAATTTGAGGGTATATGACCTGTAACAAGATAATTAACCAAGTCAGCAAACCATGGAACAATATTCAAGCTAAATAACTGTTCATCGGGAAATGAATCATTTAAAGGGTGAGAAACTTTTGAATTATCAGAATTTAATCTGGATAAATGATCAGCGACAACATTTTCCACTCCTTTTTTATCCTTAATTGTAATGTCAAATTCCTGCAATAACAAAATCCATCGAATGAGTCTAGGTTTAGCATCTTTCTTTGTGAACAAATATTTAAGAGCAGAATGATCAGTAAAGATGGTAACAGGGGTCCCAATAAGATAAGTTTGAAATTTTTCCAGTGCAAAAACTATAGCTAGCAGCTCTTTTTCAGTAGTTGTGTAATTTAATTGAGCTTGATTCAAAGTTCTTCTAGCATAGTAGATTTCATAAGGTTCCATACCTTTCCTCTGGCCAAGCACTGCCCCTACAGCTATATCACTTGCATCACACATTAATTCAAAAGGTATAGACCAATCAGGTGATCTAACTATGGGTGCAGTGGTGAGTGCCTTTTTTAAATGTTCAAAAGCTGCAGTGCATTCATTAGTCCAAACAAATTTTGTATCATGCATTAAAAGTGTAGTCAAAGGTTTTGCTATGATACTAAAATCTTTTATGAATTTCCTATAAAAACCTGCATGGCCTAAAAATGATCGAACATCTTTTACAGATGAAGGAATGGGTAACCTAGAAATTGAATCTACTTTTGCCTTATCTACTTCCATGCCTTTAGCAGAAATTATATGACCTAAAACAATTCCTCGTGTTACCATGAAATGACATTTCTCCCAATTAAGGAGAAGTTGCTTATCTTCACACCTGCATAAAACAGCTTTCAAATTTGTTAGGCAATCATCAAATGAATCACCATACACAGAGAAATCATCCATAAATACTTCCAAAACGTTTTCTATCATGTCACTGAATATGCTAAGCATGCATCTTTGAAAGGTTGCTGGGGCATTACAAAGACCAAAAGACATTCTTTTAAAAGCAAACGTCCCGAAAGGGCAAGTAAAAGTAGTTTTTTATTGGTCTTCTAATGCTATTTCAATTTGATGATAGCCTGAAAAACCATCAAAAAAACAATAGAATGAATGTCCAGCAACTCTTTCTAGCACTTGATCTAAAAATGGTAAAGGAAAGTGGTCTTTTCTGGTCATGGAATTCAATTTCCTATAATCTATGCACATTCTCCAACTAGTGGGTACTCTTTTAGTTATCATTTCTCCCTGTTCATTTTCAACAACAGTAACCCCAGTTTTCTTAGGTACTACGTGAGTAGGACTTACCCACTTGCTGTCTGCAATAGGATAAATAATACCTGCATCAAGTAATTTTAAAACTTCATTTTTAACAACCTCTTTCATGTTAGGGTTTAGCCTTCTTTGAGATTCCCTTGAAGGATTAGCATTTTCTTCTAGAAAAATTCTATGAGTGCACACTAGAGGACTAATTCCCTTAATATCAGCTATAGTCCAACCTATTGCAGATCTATGATCATTCAACACTTTCAACAACAAATTTTCCTGATCACAAGTAAGAGTAGAAGAGATTACCACAGGGTATGATTCATTAGGTCCCAAGAATGCATACTTTAATTCCGATGGAAGATGTTTAAGCTCTAGAGTTGGAATCTTCTTTGCTGATGTTTGCATGGGTGTCTGGCTAACATTTAGAGGCTCAATGTTGGGCTGCCAAGCTCTTACAGCTGCTGTTGTTATACCTTTTAAAGAGTCTTGAATGCTGTCCAATTCGAGATTTTGCTCAAGTTGTTTATCAGGATCTTCTAGCTCAACTAGCAGCTCTTCCAGCATATTAACGTCCTGTACTTCATCAAAATCTTTGGTTGTCTACAAGCATTGAATATGTTAAGTTCCAAAGACATATTGCCAAAATTCAACTTTAAAATACCACTCCTACAATTTATCAAAGCATTCGAAGTTGCAAGAAATGGTCTACCAAGAATAACAGGGATTTGAAGAGAAGTTTTAGGTGTACTTTGAACATCAATAACAAAAAAATCAACTGGATAATAGAATTTATCGACTTGAACCAAAACATACTCAATTATCCCTCTAGGCATCTTAACAGATCTATCTGCTAATTGTAAAATCATGGGGGTAGACTTAAGTTCACCTAGACCAAGCTGTGTATACACACTAAAGGGCAAAAGATTCACACTCGAACCTAAATCTAGCAATGCATGACCAATACGAGTGGTTCCTATCATACAAGCAATGGTTGGAGAACCAGGATCTTTAAATTTTTGAGGAGCTTGGCATTGTATGATAGAACTCACTTGTTCAGTTAAAAAGGCCTTATTCTTAACAGCTAACTTCCTCTTCACTGTACACAAATCCTTAAGAAATTTAGCATAGGCATGGACTTGTTGAATTGCATCTAACAGAGGAATATTTACCCTAACTTGCTTAAAAATTTCATGAATTTCTGTTTGATTTTTGGTCTTATTACCAGGTTGTAATCTTTGAGGGAAAGGGGCAGGGGGTGCACCTACTATTTGCTTAGGTGGTTCCTGAACATCAGATAAAGATTTTAATATAGTATCATCGACAGGAGGTTTAGCTTACTTACCCACCAAGTTCTCTTGAGGTTCAGGAACTTGGATTTGCTTACCACTTCTCAAGGTAGTTACTGCTTTCACATGTCTCAGATTGGGTTCATCGACCCCATTGTATTGAGTTTGAGGGTTTGGCATTGGTTGAGCTGGAAACTTACCTTTTTCTGCTGCACTTGCCTGAGTAGTCAGCTTTGTAAGCTGAGATCGGATGTCATTAATGGCCTGAGAGTTTTGATTGTTGATGGCGGCTTGGCTTTGCATGAATTATTGGATTTGGTCTTCCAGACTTCTCTTTTGCGGTGGCATATAAGGTGTTGGTTGTGAAGGTCCAGCATTGTTGCCAACATTATTGCTTCCTCCTTTATCATTCCTCCAACTGAAATTTGGATGATTTCTCCAACCTGGATTATAAGTACTCGAATATGGATTAGAATAAGGTTTGGAAATCATATTAACAGCAACAGATTGATCAAAATACATCTCTTTTAGTTGGGGAAGTGCAGGACAATCAGAGGTTAAATGCTGTGCATCATCACAAATTGAACATTTTTCTAAAATAGTGGAAGAGGAATTGACTTCATTCACTTTTTGAGTTTCCAAATTTTCAAGTGTTCGAGTGATGACAGCCAATCGGGCATTTATGTCATCATCTGCCCTAAGTGAATGAATTCCATTTCCAGATGCAATTTTTGGAAATTCAGTTTTTATTGCAACACCCCTATCAAACTCATCAATATTATCCCAAGATTGGGCATTTTCATCTAAATCATCAAAAAATGTAAAAACTTCATTTGGGTCTTTTGCAAAGAAATCACCATTACTCATGGTTTGCACAAATTGTCTCGTTTCTGGTCTGAGCCCTTCATAAAAAAATTTAGTTAACATCCATTGCTCATAACCATTATGGGGACAAGATAACAACAAATCCTTAAATCTTTCCCAACTAGTGTAAAAATTTTCATTATTCTTTTGAGAAAAATTCATGATTTGTCTTTGAATAGCGGTGGTTCTTTGTGGTGGAAAAAACTTTTTAATGAACTCTTTCCGCATATTCGCCCAATTTGTAATTGAACTAGGCCTCAAAGAGTTAAGCCATGACTTAGCTTTATCCTTTAATGAAAAAGGGAAAAGCTTGAGTCGAATGACTTCCTCAGTACAATTTCTTTCAAGAAAAGTAAAACAAACCCCTTCGAATTCCTGAATGTGGTGATAAGGACTCTCTGATGGCATCCCATGGAAGCGTGGTAGATGATCAATCATTCCCGGTTTAAAGTTGAAAACCGTTGCATTTGCAGGAACTACAATGCATGATGGAGTGCTTGCCATTGTTGGAAAAATATAATCTCTAAGACTTCGAACGACTGGCGCCTCGTTTGGATCTGCATTATTTGCCATTACTACCTGCTGATTTTCAAGAATTAAAAATTGGTTAGTGGATTCCGATCTTACTAATCGCTTAGTATTATCTCGGAACCGAACGGACATAAACAAAGAACAATATCAAAAATAGTAGTAGAGACGAGAATAAATAAATAAATAAATAAACAAATAATAATAAAATAAAAGGAATTCAGCAAAAATCAATTAACACCAAAATAATCCCCGGCAACGGCGCCAAAAACTTGACTCGATGTTAAATCTACCCTCCAAGTATAAAGGGGTCAAGTTATAGCCTAGCGATAATCCAGGGTCATTCTTCCTAGGGATTTTATTGGTATCGTAGTATTTGCTAAATTCGAAACTTAACTATGATTTCAATTATGTTAAAACGAATTTGGAGAGAATATAATTAAATTGCAATGAAAGAGAAATTTGAGTGGAGTTATTCTTTCGCTATCAATTGGATTTTGCAAATAAATTTAGTGTGAATTTCTTGAGATCGATAAGATTTAAACATATTCGTACGAAAATTAATCAATATATTTTACGGCATTTAGTCGAGCATGTTGTGTGCATATTTAATACATACTACATCAACGACATCAATCGAAGTAAAATAATTTGAAAATTTAAAACACTCGTTAATTATCATCAATCACAAGAATTCATCTATAGAAAATTAACATTCACCCATCGACGCTAAGAATAACTCCCCTCAAATATAACTTAGCCGAACATAATTAAATCAAACGAAATAAAATTCAAACAAACACTTATCATTCTAGAAAACTAAATTCAAATTTGAAATTGAAAATTCAATAACTAACAATATCTAAAGATTAAACCAATGTCAATAATCTGAAAATTCTATAACCAACATTATAACTTCAAACTAAACTAATGGCAATAAACTGAAATTATAGAAATTAACATAAAACAATCGACAATCTAAGCAAAATATAAACTAGAACAAGTCACCAAAACCAAAGTTGCTGCGAGATGGTTGAAGACCGGGGGCTGCAGTGAGGAAAACGGAAATATGTTGCGGTTGCTGAAGGTCGACTGGTGGAGGATGTCACGGCAGAGAGAAGAGAGGTAGCGGCTGGAGTTTTTTAGAGAAGAAGGCTGCTGCTGCTGGTTTTGTTGATGAGGTGACGGGAAGAAGGTTGAAAGGAGAAGAAGACAGTGAGAAGACAGCCTTCTTGAGGAGAAGTGGCTGGTGGTTTCTTGAGGGAGAGAAGGCTGGCGGCTGGCAGTGGAGGGGCTGAGTGGGTTCGGTGAAGATAGGGAAGGCAGCCTGCGTGGGAGAGGCTGTGTTTTGCGGGTTGTTTTAGTGTGAGGGAGAAGAGACAGAGCCAGAGAAGGAGGGTACGAGAGAGAGAAGAGAAGGCAGAGGAGGGCTGCGTGAGAGGGGGAGCAGGTTGTTGCTGGGAAGAGGATGAGAGACAGAGGATGCGTGCTGTGGGTGTAGGTTCGGAGAAGAAGGCTGCAGGTTTTTTGGGGAAGAAGGCTTGCGGCTGGCGAGTGGTGGCTGAGGTTGGTGCGGCTGAAGGTTGAAGTTGGGAGAAGACAGGGCTGGCGGGTTAGTTGCAGAGAGTGGAGGAAGAAGGAGATGGGGTGATGGCGAGGCTGCTGGGTTAGAGATAGAGAGAATAGGATGCTGCTGCTTGCTTTAGTGAAAAAGAGAGAGACTTGAGGGAGACGGCTGTAACTGGTCATGTAGAAAAATGGTTAGAGAGAGAGCCCACCCAGGATGAGAGAATGGGTGCTGAGTGGTGTGTAGGTTTTTTCTCAATTTGGGCTTTTTCGGGTCCATTAAACTAGGGATTTTTGAGATAAAATTTTCCGAAATGTACCTGCAATTAAATAAATGAAATTATTAACAAATAAAATCAATTTAGAGTTTAACAAATAAAATTGAATCTTTAACAAATTTTACTCTAAATGACAAAATTTATATCCCAAAATCGGAATTTTCATTTATTTACCTATCTAAAATACGTAAAATTGGACACTAATCAAAAGGTTAAGCGATTTTTGTGATCAATTCAAATGTAGAGGTGGAGATAGGCATTCTCAAAGTTCCTTGAACATCTTCCTGTTGCAGAATCAGTCCTATCAAGGCAGAAATAAAATTCAGGAATTAAAATTGTTATTGGATGATGACGTAAAAATAAATAAATAAATCAAACTAATGCATATAAAGCTGAATAAAAGGAAAGAAAATTGAGTTGCCTACCAACAAGCGCTTGTTTATAGTCATTAGCTTGACTTTGATATTTTGGCTACTTAGGGTGGCTTGAAAAGAGAGTTTTCAGCTCTGCACTTTTTGCATATGCAGACATTCTCTTGTTCATACTTTAGCCTCCACACTATCAAATTGCCATTTTTTAACCTTCCAACCAGTCCACCATATTCATTATCTTTTCTTCCGGTCTTGTGAAATTTCCCGTCTTCCTCTTCTTTAAGGTCAATCCTTTTGCATTCCTTGAGATATGAAGGTTGTTTGAGTGCATTTTTCATGCTGAAGCTTTGTTGTTTTTCCTCTACTCTCAGAATTATTTCATTCTTTTCAAAATCCATTAAAGCTCGTCCGGTTGCTAGGAATGATCTTCCTAGGATCACCGGGATGTTCTGATCTTCCTCAATATCCTGAATAATGAAATCAGCTGAAAAGATGAGATCTCCAACTTTGATGAGCATATCTTCAATCACTCCATAAGGGTGCTTGAATGTCCTATCAGCCAGTTGCAAGATTATTGAAGTTGCTTTAGGATCCTCCAATCCTAATTTCCTATAAATAGGCAGTGGCATTAAGTTAATATTTGCTCCGGAATCAATTAAAGTATTTAAATTGTATGAATTTCCTATGGAGCAAGGTAAAGTGAAACTCCCTGAATCTTTAAGTTTAGGAGGGAGCTTATGTTGTAGGATTGCACTACATTCTTCTGTCAATGCCACTTCTTCATCTTGTGGCAACTTCCTCTTTTTTGTCAACATGTCTTTCAGAAACTTAACATAGTTTGGCATTTCCATTATGGCATCAATGAATGGGATGTTGATATGCAGTTTCCTGAGGGCATCCAAAAATTTCTTGAATTGTTTTTCCAACTTAATATTCTGCAACCTTTGAGGAAATGGGACTGGAGGTGTGTATTGATTTGCAGGAAAGAGTACCTTACTTGTGGAATCTCTGACTGATCTTTTTCGATTTCATTTGTTGATTTTACCTTACTTGTGGAATCTCTGACTGATCTTTTTCGATTTCATTTTTTGATTTTTCAGATTGGACCATTTGTTCCTTGTCCAATATAGTTACCTAATTCCCATCAGTTGCTTTCTTCTTCACATTTATTTCTGGCAACTGAAACTCCACTCCTTGTATTAATGGCATGAATTTGTTCATCCTTTGGCTATTTTCAAAGCCTTTGAGGGAATGGAATAGCTGGCACATATGCTTTAACAGGTGGTGCAGATGTAATTGAAGATGTCTCAATAACTTCATGATCCAGTGTTTCAACTGCAAATACCAGTTACTTAGGATTTTCTTCTGTATTGCTTGACAAGGTTTCTTGATTTCTGCTTGTTAATGTCACAGCCATTTGTCCCACTACCACCACCAACACCCCAATCCCTCAGCAACGAAGCTTCAACCACTGGCTGCCGCCTTCGATGAACCACCCATCACCTCCGACCAAAAGATCATTGCCAATTCACCATTAACTGCTTCATCCCTAGCACCACCACCACCATATAACCAGCAACGTGGCGCTAACGCAGCAGATACCATCACCGCATATACCAATAATCACCACCTCAAATCCAACATCTCCTCCACCATTTCCACACTCTAACCAACCATCGCAGCCTATAGTAAAAAATAAAACAGATCGTTGAAATTTTCAAAATCTTACCAAACGGAAATCTCGTAGATTGAAGAGGTTCTGGTTCTAGCAGATCGCGGACAAAACCACGCTACCACCACACCAAACGCCTCCGCTAGAACCACCACCCCTGCATAGAACCACACCACCACCACAACCGCCGGAACTACACCACCACACACATTCTCACAACACACGAAGTATGTTGAACAACATCTATTCCTTGGAAGTTTTCGCAGTCGGAGAAGCAATATTTAGGCACTGTGTAAGGTAGAGAGGGAATGTGTGAATAGAATTTGTTGCACACTTGCACTGCGTGGGGTAAAGATAAAAGTAGGTTTAGAGAGAGTCAGAGAGATTGGGTGGATGGATTTATTGCCTTCAATTAATCTTTTAATATTAATAATAAAAGATAAAATTGTGACCTGATTTTTGAACTAATTAGTTGTAAACATGAGTTTTGGATTTAGAAGTTAAAAAACATGTTTGTATGTAATTTCCTCTTCTTTTTATTCCAGCCGAGTCCTATAATATGGACCAAAAGAATTCTACTCTAATTGATTTTAAGCCCAATTACATCTAGGTAGGTGTTTTACTTTAAGCCTCAATTTTCTCAAATAATTCAAGTTGGTCCTTGAATCTCTAATTGTGCAGTCCATATCTCCTTTTATGCCAATTCGAGTTCTTCAATTTTTGAAAGTTTGCACTTTAATTCCCACTTTGTCCCCTTTTTGTACGGCTTTAGTCCATTTTTTCCGTTTTATATTCAAACGCATTCAAAATTGGATTTTTCCTAAAGCAAACAAAATAAACAATAATTTAGCAATATCACATCCTAAAACACTTACAAGTGCCTAAATTTAAAGTCAAGATAAGTACGAAACGTAGCTTAGAGGCGTCACCTGCAGAAATTCCTGAGCTTCCTTCTCCTTCCATGGTCGCATCTACGAGCTTCCTTCTCTTTCCATGGCTGCACCTTTCACTGGTTAATGATTCTTTGAGGGGAAAACAGAGATTTCGTGGGCTATTCGTCTCAACCGCTCATGGATTGGGAAAGGAAGATGTGGTTGTGATGAGAATCGGGAAAGTCAAACCTCGATGCACGTTCCCATGGGACCCATGACGAGATCCAAAGTTGAAGAGGTTCAAGATTCGAGGCTAAAAAACGTGAATAAATCAAGAAAAGAAGCCAAGAATCAAGTTGGAGCCAAAATTGGAGTTTCAGCCATTTTCGGTCAACCGAACTTTCTTCCGGTCCACTTTCGGTCGACCCTGTGATCGACCGAACTATTTTCGGTCAACCGAAACACTCCGTTTTACAAAAAACGGGGTTTTTCTTGCAATTTCCGAAATTACACTTTTTACCCATATTGTACATTAAATACACATTTTCTTGTCATTTGTAAAGAACTTGGATGTTAATGAGAATTGCTCTTGAGAGCTAGGTCTTGAAGACCCCCTTCTTGAGGTAAGGTTAAACCTCTTTGATCTTGTATTTTCTTGGAAGTAAATCAACTTTGCTTGAGTATTATTATTCTTGTGTTGTTGTTTATTTTCGCCACCTTGGAATTTGTTTATTTCTTTCCATTGGGCTAGGGTTTGTTAATCCTTGAATTTTGGGTTAGATTTAAACTTGGGTTAAGGTGTTTATCCTTTATTTTACCACTTTAGCTTTCTTGCGTTGGTATTAAAATTGTTGTGGGAATTTTCGGTCAATACACCGAAGGGGTTCACATCATTTGGTATCAGAGCTTGGCTCTAATTTGGTAAACCTATCTTTACTTTCTTGTTGTTGTTCTTGTCATTGAAAAAAAAAAAAAATCCGAAAATTGTGGAAATTTGTTGTTCTTGATCATTTGTTGAACTCCACATATTGGGAATTTTGATTGTTGAACTTATTGGGGAATTCCATTAGTCATACACTTGCATTTCTATGTGTTCAAAAGTGTGCCACCAAGTGTTTGATAAATTGTTCCAAAGAAAAATACTCCATTAGTGCTTTGTTGTTCAATGCCCATACATTGCTAATTACTTGGGGCTATCCAATTCTCATCATTGAGATTGTGTTATCAACATTTTATTCTATATATCACTTGCTTCATCCATTGGATAATTGTTGATCATTCATTCCTTGCCACATTTGGGTTGTTGGGAATTTATTCATATATCCACATTATACACATTCAAGCCCACTTCAAGATTGAGTACAAAGTGTTTGCTAAATTGCTACCTTGAAAATTACACTCTTGTGCTTATTTTGCTCTACATATATGCCTTGTCTAATACTTGTGGTTATTCAATCCCATTGTTGAAATTGTGATCCTAACATCCTATCCCACATAAATATTGTTCCTTTTGAGTTTAGCAAGCACATAAATTCTACTTGCTATTTGTATCTACTTGTTATAAATTCCTTCTTCCTTGTTGGTGATTTCTTTAACTCCACAAGAATTATACTTTGTGGTTTAGTTGATTACCTTCCTTGGAGAACTTGAGAAATGAGATTTTGAGTGGAAAAAGGCAAGAGTGGTGAGTTTATTAGAGGGTAAAAGCCTAAATTGAGTGAAACACGAGTGAGAAATATTCTTGTGAGAACACTTTCACACTCGCACACCATGTCCATTTTCAATTCTCAAACTCAAGATTTGAAGTACTTGTTGGAAAATCTTTCAACCACCATGGCTAGACAAATGGAGAAGATTGGGGGTGAGTTGGAAAATTTAGGAACAAGAGGGGAGAGTACATCAACTAGTATGAGTGAAGAAAATAGGGATGGTAGGAGAAGGTTGAGGAATAAATTTGGGAACATTGTATATAGGGATGGAAGTAGGAAACCAAATGGGAAGTTGAATAGGAAAATTAGAATGAATGTTTGGGATGATGAAGGGGATGGTGAACAAAATGGGAGCATGTATAGGAAAAGAGGAGAATGGGTAGATAGGAGTGGAGATGGAATTGATGATATTATTGATAGGGAAAAAATGAAGAGTCCATCATTCCATAGGAGGGACGGTAGTGGAAGTAAAGAAGTAGTGAAGGAGATGAATGCTAGGCCACCACAATCTTTGGCCCATGCTAATGAGATGGAGGAACATGGGGAGGATAATTTCTACACTAGGTGCCTAGTAAGTGATAAACCATGTAGTCTCATGATAGATGGGGAGGTTGGCACTAATTTGGTGAGTGCTAGTAGAGTTGAGAAATTGGGGTTACCGGTTATGAAGCATCCTAGTCCTTACATATTGCAAAGGTTGAATGGCTATGGGGAGGTGAGAGTAAGTGAACAAGTTCTTCTTACTTTTCACATTGGTACTTATAGTGATCAAATATTATGTGATGTGGTTCCCTTACACACTACTCACATAATTTTGGGGAGACCTTGGCAATGTGAGCGAAATGTGAATCTTGATAGGAGGAGGAACCGGTGTAGCTTCAACATGAATGAAAAAAAGGTTGTGATCCTATCTTTAAGCCCGGAAGAAGTATGCAAACATCGAATGAAGCTCAAGAAGGAATTTGAGGAAGAAAGGGAAAATAGGAAATCAAAAGAAAAATCACTTGAGGAAATTGATGTCAACACAAAAGTGAGGTCAAGTGAAAAAGAGAGAGTTGGGGCTACGTCCCTAGAAAAAGGAGAGACAATGAGGGTTGGAGCCACGACTCCAGAAAAGGGAGAGGTGAGAGAAGAACCGAGGGTTGAGGATTCTACCTCATAAAAAGGTGAGGAAGTGATGAGTGCCACCAAAGAAATTGAGAGAAGAGATCACTCCAAAATGTTCTTTACTCTTGAATATTCTAACACTTCCGTCCCTAGTTTGATTCTTTCTTTGTTGTAGGAAATTGTGAGGCCAACTTATCAAGGCAACAAAGAACTCCAAAAGCATGCCTTATGGAAGAAATTCACGGAAACATTTTCCTACAACAACGAGTACAACCGAGGTAAAGAAAATGACATAACCGATGCAACATCTAGGAGGTAAGCTCCTAACATTTTCTTGAATGCAAGGTTATTGTGTCTTGAATATATTAGAGGGTTGTATGATCTTGATGTAGATTTGACAAGTGTGTTGTTGACTTGTGAAAATGTAACATGTGGTAAGGATCCTTGTCATGATGAGTTCTTAATTTGTAAATGCAATTTTTTGCGTGTTCCCAATTGCATAAGTACCAAGTCCTTTTGATGAGGTTCGAAGCGCGGAAGAAACGCCGGAAAGTTCCGAACTCAGGTTGTGGTTGGACGGATGAATCATGACCCGATATTCACGACGCGATTGCTCGACGATGCGGAATAAAGAACCACGACTTTCGAAACACCACAAGGATTTGCCCAATCTCCTTGATAAGTCTCTGATTTGAACGCCACAAATATTCGCGCGAATATTTGATAAATTCGGGATGAACGCCACAAGATAATCAATCTTGATAAGTTTGGGTTTGTAATGTGAATCCACACATTAAAAAATTGAAAAACATTCAATCTCTGTTTTATTTAATCATCAAAGTCTTAATTTACAATGAATCAAAAAGGCGTATAAATAAGCAAAATAAAACCCTAATCGCTAATTTACTCAAAATAGAATTCTAACTAACCTAAAATAGCTAAAATAGGAAAAGGAAATAAAATATACGAAAATCTGGGAAAAATCTGATCCGTTAAGAAGTTACGGCCGTAAAGATGACACTTACGGCCGTAAGTGTGTTTCTGTTTAAGGTTACGGCCGTGATCCCTTATTTACGGCCGTAAATCAAAAATCTTGAAATTCTGCATTTTAACCCGAGGGGAGGTTACGGCCGTGACATATGTTGGTTACGGCCGTGAAAGCACTTCTGCATAATTTTTGGTTCCTTTCGACACGGTTTGATATTCAAAGCTCGTCGAACCTGCTGAATTCTTGTTTTGGCTTGAATATTTAAATTTTCCCGTCAAGCCTGCTATGACTCCGATTGTCAAGGGTCCGGATCACATCACCTTTTGTGAAAATGTTGCATATAGTACATTTCATGGGCATGTTGAATCCATATTTTGTGAAAATATGCTTGACTTGCATATTGGCTCTCTAGAGGAATTGTTAGTTAGGGGAGTCCATGGGAAAGATTTATTGGGATGTCTTGATGATAAAAGGACTTCTCTTCTAACATTTCTAGATGCTCCCTCATTCCGTGTTGAACACAGTAAGAGCATGCATGTTAAATATCCGAATTTGTTAAACATTTATGAATCATGTTGTGAGCAATATTTTGATGGATTCTATGGGCATGATGACTATTTGTTTTGGAAAGTTGGATTGTTTCCTTGTAAATGTGCCATGCGTGAATTGCTAGTGAGAGGAGCACATGATGATTGTCTGATGGGGCGATTTAAAATCAATGATGTTTTAGGGGTATTATGTGATCAATTTTATTGGCCTATTTTGAAGATTGGTGTTGAACATGTTTACACTTGTAGTAAATGTCGAACTTGCAAAATGGCTAAACTCAAGTTTTTACCTCAAGAATTCCATGCATAATTGCCCATCCTGAGTAAACCTTGTACTACTATTTCTATGAATTTTATAGTGGGTTTACTTGAAATAAAGAAAGAAAATGATGCTATTTTTGTGATTGTTGGTAGGAGTATTAAAACGTCGCATTTGATTGCATATAACGAAACCAACAAGGTCATCAACATAGCTAATATTTTCTTTCAGAAAGTTGTGCAATTGCACGAAATTGGTGCTAATTTTGTGGTTGTTAAATTTGCTTGCAATTTAATTGTTCATCATATTAGCAAGTTTTCTCCACTTAAAGATGCTTGTGACTTTATCCTATTAACTCTGTTGAAAAGGATGCACATGTTTATCGAAGAAAGAGTTGGTTTAGGTGGGCACGAGAATGCACCTTTGGTTAAGTCCCTTTGCAGGAGGCTCGAGCTTCCATTTAGGGGAATTGGAATGCAATGTGCTTCCAATGCCAACCATGGTGGGAAACATATTCCGTTTGATCCAGGCGGCCGGATGTGTTCCCATTCGTGGAAGGAGCGACCCCCCGATCAAATAAAATCCAAACTACTACTCTGTGGTGTTGGTGCATCTCAAACTCTTGGCAGTGCCTACAAATTGATTTTGCACGGTGAGTATGAAATTTCAGTTACATTTATTGTGTCTGAGTTTTCTATTTTTATTGTAGGTGTCGATTCGTGGCGAATCTCTTTCGAGATGGAGGAGATGATGAGAATCATGAGGGTCCAACTTCATTGCACGAACCTGTGATCTACAATGTTGCAAGATTAAAGTTCAAGGAGTTTCACGATAGTGCATTCAAGCAAGATTCGAGGTCAAATCCTTTTAAAGAGGGAGGGGAAATTTTTTTTTTTTTTTTTAGAACAAAGGAAGGGTTTTACCTCACCCAAAGGAGGAGCTTCTCTCAAGAGCTTTACATGCACCACCAAGTTGTCTTTACAAATGAAGAGAAATGTGTATATAATGTACAAAATGGGAAAAATGTGCAATTTCGGTATTTACAAGAAAAACCCCGTTTTTGTGGAAATTGCAACAAAAACCTCGTTTTTTGTGATATGGGGTGTTTCGGTCGATCTCATGGTCGACCGAAATGGTACTTTCGGTCGACCAACCCTCAGCCGAACGCGACTGAGGCTTGCTTCAAAAATCTCTGCAGACTTTCGGTCGACCGGAATGAATTTCGGTCGACCGAAATTGGCTGATTCCAATTTCTTCTTCTTTTTGGCTCCAACTTGATTCTCGACTTGCTTTTCTTGATTTATTCACATTGTTTAGCCTCGAATCTTGAACCTCTTCAACTTCGGATCTCGTCATGGGTCCCACGGGCACGTGCATCGAGGTTTGACTTTCCCGATTCTCATCCATCCCATTTCTAGTCCTATCACCCCATTCTACTCCTCTTCTAACTCCCATTCTAGCCTCCAATTTATCCAACCTACTCCATCCCCCTTCCACCTCCTTCAAATATCGAGCCATGAGGTGCAAGTGTGGAAAATGTCCTCACAAAGAATTTTCTCTCGTGTTTTCACTCAAATTTTCCATGGAATGTCATCAACTACAACGATAAAATTTTATTATTCTTGTGAAGTATGGCACCACATAAGCAATAGATATAAGAAAGGATAGTCACAAGAACTAACGGAGGCCTTGAAATGGTAGGACAATTTCTCAAGGGTGCAATATCACAAGGAGTGAATATATACACAAGTAAGCATCAAGGGAAAGCTTTGTATTAGGGCTGTACAACGAAACCGTCAAACCGGTAAACCGAAATGAACCTGCAATTTCGAAACCGTTGGTTCGGATCCACGCGGACCCGTCAACGTTTCGGTTTTGACCCAAACCGAACCGCTTTCGAATGGTTTGGTTTAGGTTTTAATTTTCAAAACCCGTTTCAAACCGCCAACCCGCCAAAAAAATTATAATTAATATTTAATTTTTCAATTGGAAAATTATAGAATTTTTTTCTGATTTTTTACAGTTAAAAACTTTAACATCTTATTTTTATTACAAAATAGAGTAACAGACTAACAGGGGCTTAAAATATGGTATACCCAGTTCAAGCCCACTAACCCGCAAGCAAGCACATGACAAAGTCACAAAACTAAAGCCTAAGGCCCTAAACCGTAAAAGACGAGCTCCAATTCTACTTCTCCCAGACCCAGACGCTGCGTAGTGCTCAGAAGACCTAGCTTTCTCTCCATGTGTTCTGCGTTCTTCTCTGGTCATCGCCAACTACGTTCTTCACTCGTCATCGCCGGTAAGTATATATCATTCTTCCAACCATTCCAAGCAGTGTAGCTACGCAACATATGCTTGTTTCGTTTTCTGATACATATATTTTTTTTTTCTAGCTTTTGCAAAACTTTGAGGAATGATAAATATGGAACTGAACAGAAGCTTTTCACGTAGCTAGACTTCTGGGTAAGCCTTATTCTCTCTTGTTTCCTTATTTTGAGTTTGATTTTTGAATATGATAATCCAATTTCCAGTTGCTGTTCACCATTGTGTATACCGTATAGTGTGGGTGGTTTTGGAGTAGAAATAGGGATAGATTTAGGATGCAGCTCTGAAATTCGTGTGATACTTATATTGTTAATTCATGTAATACCTGAAATTGATTTAATTCTTGTTAATTCACAGTTGATGTATCATGAAAAAGGGGCTACAATGTATTCAATTTTCAAGGGTATACCTTTCTTTTAACTAATGACTCTTATTTTGTAATGTTGTGATCACTAGTTTTTGCTTTTGTGTTATCTATTAGGTTTTTTTTGATATTATTGTGATAATTTGTTTGTGATTGTGTCTTTGTATCTATCTTAGAAATTGTTTGCCCATATGTTTTAATTTTGTTAGTCTTAAATCTATAATGTTGTATTGTTGTTGGGTAATTTATAATTAATTTTGAAGTCTTAATTCTAAAGTCTATTTCAATAGTTATTTTAACACGAACTAAATGTATTATTTTAATTTCATTGCAAACCGCGGTTTAAAACCGCACCAAACCGCAAAAAATGGTTTGGTTTGGTTTGGTTTAGAAAATGAAATGGTTTGGTTTGGGTTGGAAAAACGTCAAACCGCTTTAAATGGTTTGGTTTGAAAAATTATCAAAAACCGCCCAAACCAAACCGTTTACACCCCTACTTTGTATTGAGAAAAGTGGATTCAAACACTTGGTAGGCCAATTTTGGGAAGTGTGGAACTTCAAGTGGTAGGTTGCAATGGAATCCCCCCAATTAGTTCAACAATTCAAATTCCCAATATATGATGATCAAGAAAAATAAGAATGGGCATTCAAATAACCACAAATTCAACAATCAATATACCCAACACATGAAGTCAACAAATAAACATGGGTATACAGATTTCCCCCAATTTTTCTCAATTTTCGATTTTTTTTTTTTTTTTTTTTTTTTTTTTTTTTTTTTTTTTTTTTTTTTTGAATAACAACAACAATAATGTAAAGGATAGGTTGACCAAAAATTCCCACAACAATTTTAATACCAACCCAAGAAAGCTAAAGTGGTAAAATAAAGGATAAACACCTTAACCCAAGTTTAAATCTAACCCAAAATTCAAGGATTAACAAACCCTAGCCCAATGGAAAGAAATAAACAAATTCCAAGGTGGCGGAAATAAACAACAACACAAGAATAATAATACTCAAGCAAAGTTGATTAACTTCCAAGAAAATACAAGATCAAAGAGGTTTAACCTTACCTCAAGAAGGGGGTCTTCAAGACCTAGCTCTCAAGAGCAATTCTCATTAACATCCAAGTTCTTTACAAATGACAAGAAAATGTGTATTTAATGTACAAAATGGGTCAAAAGTGTAATTTCGGAAATTGCAAGAAAAGAGTGTTTCGGTCGACCGAACTGGTCGACCGAAAATAGTTCGGTCGATCACAGGGTCGACCGAAAGTGAACTTTCGGTCGACCGCCACTCATCCGAAAGTGACTGAGGCTGGAACAAAATTCCTCTGCAGAAGATCGGTCGACCGGAAGAAAGTTCGGTCGACCGAAAATGGCTGAAACTCCAATTTTGGCTCCAACTTGATTCTTGGCTTCTTTTCTTGATTTATTCACGTTGTTTAGCCTCGAATCTTGAACCTCTTCAACTTCGGATCTCGTCATGGGTCCCACGGGAACGTGCATCGAGGTTTGACTTTCCCGATTCTCATCAGGTTGGATTAGGGTTCGATTGAGATTAAATTTGTGCTCCGATTCATCATCGGTTGGAAAAGGAAAATACGGTGGTTGTTGATCCACCATCGGTTGGGAAGGAAAATCAGTGATTGGTTTTCCATGGTGTTGGTCGGAGTTGGTGGGCAATGGTTGAGCATATTGAGAGAGAAAACAGCCAATACAAATGTGGTAAAGAATATTTAAAATTTATAGAGATTTAAGAGAGAGAGAGAGAGAGATACGGTTTGGATTGAGAGATTTGAGAGTGGAAAGAGAAATCAATAATGTACCTTATTTTTCTAATTACTTTGTAAAGCTGGTATATTTCTAAACTAGGTGGGTGAAAGTAGTGTAAGGTCTAACTATCCCTTAATGGGGACATAAATAGTTAGATACCCAAAACAGTAACTGATAATTTTCTAATATATGCATCAATATTACTAGACATAATAATTTGATCAAGAAAAATACACAAATAAGACGTTTATCATGCACAATTTCTAACCTAAAGAAGTAAGTTTAAAATTGCATACATCGGGTATAATTAATTTAATTAATATATTTTAAAAATTCAACCCACTCCATCCCACCTCACCCCTTTCAATTCAAATATTTCATAAATAAATTGCATCTCGTCGTCGTGTCACCACCTCCACCTCCACCTTCGATATATTGTCACCATTGCATCATCACTAAAGTCCTTCGACACATTGTCATTGCCACCACCACCATCTCCAACGTACTGCCATCATCGTCTTCACCACCATCACTACCACAATCTTCAATGCACAACGATGGTGCCCCCTTGAATATCACTACTGCCTCCTCCACCCACTCCTCCACCGAGAAATCCACAAACTCAACCAATTAAACTATAAAAAAATATCTTCGATTTTCAGAATTGAGAATAAGAAGAAGATCTGAACTATTAAGTGTGACCAATTATTTTTGATTTTTATCCTATTAAAATTGATATGTAACCAAAGAAAAATGACTTGTGGCGTGTGAATCATTACTTGTGACCAACAACATATAAACTGTGACATGTGACCTTAAAGTGCAACTTGTGAAATGTGAATTACGAACTTGAATTTGTATCATGATGTCATTGCAAAAAGAAAGTAACATGTGAGCATATGAAGTCTGTTTGATATATAAAGTGTGACATGTGACATGAAGAAGTCTCTTGTGACCTTCACATTTTTGAAGTGTGACCTAACTTAGTGCATTAAATACATGTGACCTAAATATTTGAAGTGTGAGATGTGAACTAATACATTAAATGTGACCAGAACATTTGAAGTCACGGGTTGTTTATTGAATTTTTTGATCTAATTAATGTGAAATACGATATATGAAGTGTGACTTATGACTTTATTATGTGACCTATACCCTGTAAGATGTGACTTGAATTTTTAACATGTGACTTATGACTTTAACATGTGACCTATAACCTGTGCCTATGACTTTTAACGTGTGACCTACCTACAAATAACCAACATCATAACACACAGCTACCACTGTAAACCCACAGCAAACCAAACCCACCCACACATGGCTGTAGATGATGAAGACACATTAGCCTGATGTGAGATCTCCGACACATTGTCACCACCATAAACATCTAGCCACCACTATAAACCCAAAGCAACCACCGTCGAAACAAAAATTGCAATAACATAAGACATACAACAACCACCACCGTAAAAAGACAAAATGAACCACATGTTGCCACCACCACCGATTCAAATCACCACCATGAAATATGAATTGTGACTACATTGCACTTTGATACGTAACTTAAGGTGCAACATGTGATCGAGAAATCCAATAGTAGCATTCCCCAACTACCCCATCAGCTAATCGCACATCCCAGCAGATTACAACACAGTTCACGAAAACACTGCATCTACTACATCACATGATAAGTGTATTTTATACACTTATTTCTATCCTAAAAGTAGGATTTTATATGTTTGTTTTGAAATATTTACTATTTATTTTGCGTTATTTGTTTACATTTCAAAAATAATCTCAAATTCGAGAAAACAAAGGAATTGAAGCTAAAATTGAGCAATTGGATGTAAAAAGTGTCAAAGTGAGCAAATCAAGAATTGATGCAGTCAATCAAATAGCTAATTTGAAGAAAAAATCGAATTTGGAAGAAATCAGAAGTTCAGGGGTTAAATTGAAACAATCAGAAGTTGGAGGACTTGCTGTGCAATTAAAAGACAGGGACCAAGTTGCAGAATTTAAAAGATAAAAATTGCAGCCGGAATTACAACCGTGCGGCCGCACGGTTGAACAAGGCGTGCGGTCGCACGGTCAAAAAATTCAGCGACTGAAGTTTACCTGCAGAGTCATGCGATCGCGCATTTTTGAACCGTGCGGCCGCACGGTAGTCCCGACTGGGCCGCAGCTGGGCTTTTTGCGCGTAATTCAGCATTTTCTCCTCACTTAACCTAAATCTCGAGAAAATCTATAAATACCAGACTAAGGGCACGAGATTAGGGGTTCCGAATTCATTGAAGAGAGGCCAAAACGCTGTCGGATTGCGGAGGGATCCACTCCAAGCCAAGACACAATTGAAGAACGAAGATCAAGGGCATGAATAGGGTAACGTCTATCCATTCCTTTTGTGATTTATATTCAATTATGTATCTAGGCTAGGTTCTTAAATATTAGAATTGTGAAGAAGCATTTATTTTCGGATTTTATGTATTGATTATCATTTAATTTCATAATTCATGGGTTTGAGCAATTGATTTATACTTTTTTATCATGCAATTACTTGATCACTAGTTGTATGAATTTAGGTTGTGATTTCTTAAGCTCGAAAGATTGAGATTTCATTAGACTTGTGTCAATTGTCACAAAGTCCGATAGGGGATAGAAATATACCCTTATGCTTTGTGTTATCTGCTATAGTATTCACAAAACTTGTAATGCTTTTCTATACATTTAGATTCGTCATAGAAATATAGTCGGATTGTGTATAGAAATAGGTGTTGATTCTTGTCCGAAAGGGAGTCTTGACAATATTAGGAATATGGATTTTCAAAACCTCATGAATTATTGTTAGATGTTTAATTTAATGCATAATTAATGGAATAAATGCGGATTCTCAATTCTAGCATGTTTTTCTCATATTTTCTCTAAATCAAATTTCCTCGTTCTTTCTAGTTTAATTTTAATTCAAAATTTCCAAATCCTAGGCTTCTCTAGTTCCGGTTAAGGTAGTAGTCTAAAATACGATTTAAAACAATCTGTGTGGGAACGATATTCGGACTTAAAATCCATTTTATTACTTGCGTGACCCGTACACTTGCGGAGCGTTGTCAAGTTTTTGGCGCCGTTGCCGGGGATTGTTATTTAAATTTATTTTTAGATTACTTTTACTAATTCGGACTTTTTACTTGTTTTAATTTTATTTTTACTTTTACTTTTATATATATATATATATTTATTTCTAGGATTTTAATTTCTATGTTTTAGTTAGTTACTAGTTTCCTTTCTTTTAGTTGTGTATGCTACGTTCGAAAAAAGGAAATCTTTTAGAAGCTGACCCGGAAATAGAACGTACATTACACCGTAGGTTAAGAGAACTTGGGGAATTAGATAAATCTAAAAACCAAAAAGAAACTCAAATGGCAAACAACAATTTGAGATTACCCGACGCTGATCCAATAAATGAAGATGACATGTTGGTGGGTGACTTCATGACACCTCAGGTGGTTCAAAGTCAATCCAACATAGTCTATCCACCATTTAAACAGGCAAACTTCCAATTGAAAACCTATGTCATCAGCATGTTCCAAAACGGACATCAATTTCATGGGAGACCTGATAAAAACCCGCACACACATGTTTCTAAATTTTTAGACATGTGCCAACACTTTCAATATCAGGATGTATTGGTGAAAGTTCACAAATTCATATTCTCAGCGGACTTTATCATCTTAGATATGGAGGAAGATGAGAATTTGCCTTTGATACTTGGTCGGCCATTCCTAGCCACTGCACGAGCATTAATTGATGTAGAAAAAAGAGATGTAGTGCTACGGGCCGAAAATCAAGAGGTGACTTTCACAATGATGCAATTTGATGTCCATGAACCAGAACTAGAAAATTGCTCCAGGATAGATGTCGAGTTGGAATTGGAGTACTGGGAGAGGTATGAATACAAGGTAAGGGCGGATGATGAGGCTACACCATCCAATCTAAAACCTTTGAGAAATGTTTGCCAAAAAGTCTAGCTCTAGACTATAAATGAAGCGCTTGTTGGGAGGCAACCCAATTTTTCAAACCCATTTTCTTTTGTTATTTTGTTTGTTGCTTTTGAGCTATTTTATTTCTTAATTGTTGTTTAGTTGCTTCACAGTGCATTTTAGGAGCACTAGTATATTTAGAATGCATGCATTGAGTTGTTATGTGCTTTAAATAATTCTAGTATTCTATTTTGCACGTTTTTGCACTTTTAGTTTCTATTGCATTATTATTTGTTTTGTTCTTTTTCATTACAATCTTCCACTTGAGAATCTAGCTTAGGACATGTACATATAGTTTAGAAGTTGGTTGCATGCATTTGGATGTGTTTAGGGGTCGAAAACGGACAAAATCGAAAAATGAAAAAATTTCAGGACACTCCCTTTTATACCGTGCGGTCGCACGGTGATTAAACCGTGCGGTCGCACGGTTCAATTCTGGACAGTTTCGGAAGATTCATTTATATGTTGAATTCTCTCATTTTAACCACTTTCAAACCCGTTTTACCTCTCCCAAATCATCCCACATTGAGTCCCCAATTAGTCCCCATTACTTGCACATCATTTTAACTCAAAATCATGCATTACATTGCATTCAAAACATTAAAAGGTATGAGCTTTTCCACACATTTACACAAAATCTTGCATAATTTGATGTTCTTCATATTTTTATGTGATTGGTGAATTGAAGATAAATGGGGATGGGTTTAGGATAGTTGATGGGTGTATTGAATTGTGCTTATTATGTGAGAATTTTTGGCTTAATTCAAGTCTCCAACTCTATGATTTTCATTGATTTCTTTAATATGCATGCTAGGTGCTCGATAAAATGCCACAATGAGTGTTTTGTTGAGTTTTGACAAATCTTTTTGGATGATCACCCTCACTACATGTTAAACATCATTTGTGCATCGTTCAATCCATGTTTACACTGATTTAAAGCATGAAACTCAACTTGAACATCATTGCACTACATGGCACCTCATTGCAAGGCCATTGCAGGCACCACTGCACCAGTACACCTGTTTTCAGCTTCACTGCACCTACTTTGTCACATCTTTTCATGACCCAAATGAACTTCAAACTTACTGAATTTTTGATATGCTATAGACCAAGTTATGTACTTTCATATGCCCGGGACATGTCTCGGGAAATTTTCACTTTTTCGAGGCGATGTCAAGGGTTGAAAATCAGTGGTCGGCCACTTTTCAAAAAAAAAAAAAAAAAAAATTCCAAAATTTTTCTAAGTCCTAGTTTGGGTGTGTTGTGTTGATTTTCTTTAGTTCCTATGTGATAATTATGCTTCTAATGATCATTAATGTTTATTTGCAAGGAACATATCATCATGGGACAATTCACGTCAAACATGGAAAAGGAAGTAAGAGGTCATTTCATCCAACAAACATTCAAGTCAAAGCTTCAAAAATGGGAACACCAACTCTCCAAACCCGGAAAGTACATTAACCCTCTTTGTTATTTCTGTGTTTATTTTCTTTATGTGTTTTGAATACATTGAGGACAATGTATGATTCTAGTTTGGGGGTGGGAATCTCATTCATGTGCTTCATGTACACATTCATTCGATTTTGGGTAGAAAATTCAAAAATATTGAAAAATGTGAAGAAAAAAAAATCATAAAAAGTGAAAATTTTGAAAAAAATTTGTTAATTTATTTATTGCTTATGACATGATTTGAATTGACTTTTGTCCTTTAGTTAGAATATTGGACAACATGTGAACTAAATTGTTCTTAACATTCATCCATGTAAGACTTTAATCAAATTGGAGCACATAGCCAATTTCAAGTAAAAACTTGTGTAGGGAGATGCTTGATACTTGTGGGGTAAACTTGTGCACTTTGAACATAGTATTGATTGAAAAATCCCAAACCTTAAGTAATTTAGATCCCGACCTGAAATGTAGAACCAAACTTCTCAAGAACAGTTTGGGGGTGGGAAGGTTAGTATGAGTATGCATTGATGGATTTAAGATTTGGAATTTTTAATTGTACATCTTTAGTGTAAGGGATTTCGATCAACGGGTATAAACCATAATAACCAGCATAAAAACAGAAAAATGTTGAAGGTCTTATTCTACTCTTCAAATGTCTTTTTGACTCGAGCAAGTAAGTCTGAGGGATTCTCTGAATCTGGTACCATAAACTCAACTGAGTTGGGAGCTGCCAACCTAAAGCTCGCTACAGGGGTCAACTAGAAAGCAAGTACGGAGAGTGGACTTACACATAAGACACAAAAACATCTTTAACTTTTCTGCTTAAGCCTTTATGACTCGGGTAATTAAGTCTGAGGGGTTCTTTGAACCTGGTACCCTAAGCTCAACTGAGTTGGGAGCTGCCGACCTAAAGCTCGCTACAGGGGTCATATAGAAAGCAAGTATGAAAAGTATTGCACAAAGATGGTAAAAGACAAGGACATTAAAAGAAAAAGTCGTCCATATGAAAGAAAAATATAATAAAATGGTATAAGCTTTGTTGGTTGAAATTCCTAACACTTTGTTAATTATTCTTGGTCTGTCGTGCATACTTGTCTAGTCCTAACTGCCTTGTGTGGAAAAATGCGATTTATACATGTTTAGAAACCACATCAATAGGAAAGACCTCGGGATATGAGAGAAAAACAGTAAGGTTGTGCTCATTCATGAGAGGGTAAGGAAAATAGTAAGAAAATCATTGTTGATCACATGGGATTTGGGCTTACTCTTACATAAAAAGTCACACATTGTCAAGTTTATTTTTGCATAAGTTTGCGGTTGAATTTGGCTATTCACACACACATAATGAAGTTGAGCATCAGATGAATGAAAATATTTTATGTTGTTCATATTTCTTTTTCTAAAGTGAATTGTCAATTTGGATTATTGAAGTGCATGGTAAATAAGTTGACAAAAGCAAAAATATATTTTTTTATTTAATTTGCATTTTTATTTTTATAGTTTATTTTTATTTTTTGTTCGAGGACGAACAATAGTTCTAGTTTGGGGGTGTTGATAAGTGTATTTTATAGACTTATTTCTATCCTAAAATTAGGATTTTATATGTTTGTTTTGGAATATTTGCTATTTATTTTGCGTTATTTGTTTACATTTCAGAAATAATCCCAAATTCGAGAAAAAAAAGGAATTGAAGCTAAAATTGAGCAATTGGATGTAAAAAGTGTCAAAGTGAGCAAATCAATAATTGATGCAATCAATCAAATAGCTAATTTGAAGAAAAAATCGAATTTGGAAGAAATCAGAAGTTCAGGGGTTAAATTGAAACAATCAGAAGTTGGAGGACTTGCTGTGCAATTAAAAGACAGGGACCAAGTTGCAGAATTTAAAAGATAAAAATTGCAGCCGGAATTACAACCGTGCGGCCGCACGGTTGAACAAGGCGTGCGGTCACACGGTCAAAAAATTCAGGGACTGAAGTTTACCTGCAGAGTCATGCGATCGCGCATTTTTGAACCGTGCGGTCGCACGGTAGTCCCGACTGGGCCGCAGCTGGGCTTTTTGCGCGTAATTCAGTATTTTCTCCTCACTTAACCTAAATCTCGAGAAAATCTATAAATACCAGACTAAGGGCACGAGATTAGGGGTTCCGAATTCATTGAAAAGAGGCCAAAACGCTGTCAGATTGCGGAGGGATCCACTCCAAGCCAAGACACAATTGAAGAACGAAGATCAAGGGCATGAATAGGGTGACATCTATCCATTCATTTTGTGATTTATATTCAATTATGTATCTAGGCTAGGTTCTTAAATGTTAGAATTGTGATGAAGCATTTATTTCCGGATTTTATGTATTGATTATCATTTAATTTCATAATTCATGGGTTTGAACAATTGATTTATACTTTTTTATCATGCAATTACTTGATCACTAGTTGTATGAATTTAGGTTGTTATTTCTTAAGCTCGAAAGATTGAGATTTCATTAGACTTGTGTCAATTGTCACAAAGTCCGATAGGGGATAGAAATATACCCTTATGCTTTGTGTTATCTGCTATAGTATTCACAAAACTTGTAATGCTTTTCTATACATTTAGATTCGTCATAGAAATATAGTTGGATTGTGTATAGAAATAGGTGTTGATTCTTGTCCGAAAGGGAGTCTTGACAATATTATTAATATGGATTTTCAAAACCTCATGAATTATTGTTAGATATTTAATTTAATGCATAATTAATGGAATAAATGCGGATTCTCAATTCTAGCATGTTTTTCTCATATTTTCTCTAAATCAAATTTCCTCGTTCTTTCTAGTTTAATTTTAATTCAAAATTTCCAAATCCTAGGCTTCTCTAGTTCCGGTTAAGGTAGTAGTCTAAAATACGATTTAAAACAATCTCTGTGGGAACGATATTCGGACTTAAAATCCACTTTATTACTTGCGTGACCCGTACACTTGCGGAGTGTTGTCAAGTTTTTATTGCACACTCTCCACAACACCAGCAAACCACCACCATCCCTTCCCCCAACAAACCCATACCATCGATGGAGATGTGCAGAGGAGTGAATACTTTGCTGCTATAGCGGCATCGTGTCTCAACAATAGCACTGAAGATCGAAAGCAAGAGACAATCCCAATGTAGAAGGCACCGCAATGGGACCTTGTCATAGAAGAAGCCGCAAGGTCAGATAATGGTTCCGCCATTCTGCCGGATGTTGTGGTGATACACTGCTTCTCCGAAGAGCTCCTTCCCCCACACTGTTAGGCTGTCAGACTCCATTCTGATAGAAATTGAACGTTGAGTGTTATTAGGGTTGCTGAGGTCGGGGTGCATTTTGGAGCGCAATGGTGGGAGTTGATACAATAATTTTAATAATATAATTATTTATAAAATTTAAAAATGAATTATCACCTGGTTTAAGTGTAAATAACTTGTAATCTATATTTTTGAATTATGTAGTTAAAAAGCATGTCCTGATATAATTTTCTCTAATTTGATGTCGATTTTTGGAGTCAAAATAACTTAGGGATGACAAACAGGCTGAGACGAGTCAGCTCGGCCTATTAACCAAACAATTGGTTCATCTCACGAGTCGAACCCAGCAAAGCTCGTGTGGGAAATGAGCCAAGCTGGATTAGCTCATTTCCCACATGGCCTGCTCGGCTTCGGTAGTGAGCTCACGAGCCTAATGAACCGGCTCGTGGGCCAGCCCAATCCCTCTTTTTTGTATTGTATTATATTGTAAGATTTAAAGAGTTAAATTGGAAAATTTAATTGGACATTGAGATATAATATTACATTATGTGACATTTGTAACATTAAGAATGGTAACATTTAATCTAGCCTTAAATTAATAAAATGTAACATTCTCGCAAGTTCGAAGTCGAATAGTTGATTAAGAATTTAAAACTTAAACTCTCCTCCTTTAATCCGTGCTTTAAACCGGCTACATTTAATTCCTTGTAGGTGTAGTTAAAATTTTCACGAATAAAATGCTACGTGTACAATTTTTTTTATTTGAAAGAAAAAATTTAAAATAGAGAAAAAGAAAATACATATATTATAATTTATAGAGTAAAGTTGTAAGTTAGTAAGGACAATATTAAATAACTACTTATCAATACGATTGTTCTTCGAATTTCTCAGCCATAAATTCACATATTTTATCTTTTATTCGTTTCTCCGCAGACTCCTAATCATTTAAATACATTAAGCTCTCCAGTATGTCTTCTTTAAGTCATGACCTATACTCAGATAGAACTCTATTACATGCACTAAAACCAGCCTCCAATGCTACAGTTGATACCGGAGGTGATAGTAAATCTCGTGCTGTCATAAAAACAACTGGGTATTTACACTGATTTTGTCTCCACCACTTAAGAATGTTAAAATTACTTCTCTCTTCATCGTCTAATAAGCTAGAAATGTCGTGTGAGATATACCTAGTTAACTCGCTCAGAATTTCATCTGAACTATTATGAAATGCACTAGAAGAGCTAGAACCACTAGGAAATGATTTTTACTTGTTATAATTATTAGCAATGCAATAAAAATACTTCAATGCCAAAGGACTGGTGGGATAATAAACACCAGATAATTCGTTTGTAGAATTGTAAAAGATTTTTAAAAACGTTTTAACATGAAATATAAGTTCCCAATCACTAACTAGCAAATCATAATTTGGGCAGTGTGAGTGCCAAAACATTGTAATACTGACATATTAATCTCATAACCTTGACACTGTTCAAGCATTAAATAAATTGAGTTTCATATATGTCCTACATATGTAACAAATGATCGTGCAGACTTATCATTTTCTGCACAATGTACATACAAAGCTTGTTTTCTAGAAGGTGCTATCATAATGAAATTGCAAGCATACCTAATTTTTTTTAGTTCATCTTCTATAAGTTTAAGGCCATCTTGAACAATCAAATTAAAAATGTGGCACACACAACGAACATGAACAAAACTCCACCAAATTTAGGATTTATGTGGTAAGCTAATCTATCTACAACTACTCTATTAACAGAAGCATTGTCCAGTGTAAAACTATGAACTTTACTATCACAACTAAATCCTCAAAGAATTGCAAGTAGTACATTGAAAATATTTATTGCATTATGTGGATAATCAATAACTTTAAATGCCATAATTTTTTTATGCATTATCCAAGTATTATCTATGTAATGACGAGTAACAACTAACTAATCTCTATGATTATTGCTAGTCCATAAGTCTGAAGTAAATGATAAGTTACCATTATATTTATTTAAAGTATCTATAAGATTTTTGTTTTTCTCAAAATATTTCTAGAAACGGGTTGTACCTAGATTGGAGATATTTATGAATGAAAGTCAAGAAATGTGGACTTTCTACAACTAAAAGTAGAAACTCACCACTCAATACGAACATGATAATCCCTTCCTAACGTGCTAAATCTTGCTATTAGACCTAATTATTTAGATGTGATTGACCAAACTGCTATTGTCATTGGTTTGCTTCAACCGAGTCATGTTTTCGACACTGTCTGTAGTGTTTGTTGAGGTGTGTTGTGCCACCAGCCGTCTTCCAAGAGAAAAGTCTGCCACAACTTTTACATTTTACTTTCATTGTTAGATTTCCATCACCTTGTTTAGCAGTTGTTTCGACCATATAGAAATAATTACAACACTCCGCTTTAGCTTCCTTTTTGGATTTTTGTTCGAGTCTTCCGTCATGCCACAACTAGCGGAGCCTGGTCCATATGAAGCAGCAACATATTCATCAATGTCATACAAAGTAATAGGAGTTGTAGTATTTTTGGCCTCGTTTTCCAAATCTACCAAATTGTTTGGAATTGGAATATCATTGAGACCAATAAATTCATCAACAAATTGGCTTGAAGAATGATCACGAGATTGTGAGTTTGCCATTAGAATCAAATGAAATATGAGATTTGAGAGGAGATTGTATGAAATATAAAATATTATAACACTTGGAAATTGTAATTGAGATTTGAGAGTAGTGTAAATAGGATTATAGAATGAAAGATTGAGAGAAGATTAAACGTGCTAAGATTTTGGAGAAAATGATAGTATTAAAAAAATTAATATTTTGATTGGGAACAGTTGCAATTGTGACCGTTCACAAATGGTCACATTGAAATGACAAAGGTCACATATTGTTTTTTTTTACCTGAAACTCATGTTACGCACCTGCCCATTTCCGACTCGTAACTATCCAGACACTGGTCGAGCTCATTTTCATGCTTGTTGGGCTTGTTCACAAGTTGTCCTACGAGCTTCACGAGTCGAAGCCGAATTGTCCAATATCCAATTTTTTTGTTTGATCCAAGCCCAAGTCCCTTTTTCACGAGCCGAACCGAGTCAAACTCACTATCTGGTCCGTTTGCAATCCCTAAAAACTTGAAATGCAGTCCAAAGCCTCAAGCATATGTAGTGATTGATTTAAGTCAGTACTTTAATTAGTTCTTTTTATGTGTCATTTTGTTTAATTAACTCTACCTTTTTGTCTCTACACACTTTAAAAAAAAAAAAAAAAAGTCACTTTGGAAGTTAATGTTTATATTGTCATCCAAGTTATTGTGTAATTTTTGCCATTATTATCATAGCACAACACAACACAACACAACACAACACGCCAGTTGGAATAACTTCATTAGGAGAGCATTAAAATTAAGATCTAGAGCTTGTGTGTTGGATCCACTTTAACTGCACTTCATCTTTTATTACTAAGTTCCCTAAAACCTTTTAATTTATGACATTTTGCCATTAATCCCATAACACAACATAGTAACGGAAATAGCTCCGTTAGGAGAGCGTTACATTGAACATTTGGAGGTTGAATGTTTGATCCACGTGTCGACCTATAGTTCACTTTAACCTTATTGTTTTAATCATAACAAGATTTTCTTATTGTTCATGCATGGTTTCATGCTAAACAATTAAACAGAAAATTTAGACAACGTGTACAAGAACAAACCTCTTGAGATAAAGTCTCAAAAGGTATGCAATTAAGAATAAAGTCTTCGTTACATTCTTTGTTTTGAGAGTTGATTTTTTGGTCCTTTTAAATATTTTCATTTCTTGCTTTTATAAGTCTTGTAGTCGATCCTCTGAAACAGCCATTAGATTTCAAAACTACCATATCCTTGTTTAAGTGATACACTACTTGCACATTCTCTGTAACTGCTTTCCATCATTTGCCCAGTAGCACCTTCGCCAATGACCTCCAAATTATGGAAGATCATGGATAATAACTGCTCCATTACCTTGCTAGTTTCGCTCCATGTTCTCCTCTTTTCTTAGGACATGTTCAGTTGATGTCTCACCCCCAAGATATTAGTTTCTTTTTACTTCCCTCGTCCTACTTGAGCAAATCCCGCCTCTCCATGTTCTCCTTTATGGGGCGTATTCATCTTTTATTCCATGTGACATTTAGCTCAATGTTGACTATTTTTAATATTTAGGTGTAAGTATCATATTCTTCTTTACTTTTGGACGATTTTGTATGTCGGAAATTACCCCGGACACATTGATAAGTGCTTTATTAACATTTATTTTATGCACTTATAACCTTGGACTAGCAATAATTTGATTCTATCTAAGTATTATTAATGCATTTTATATTTCATGTTGCATAGGATTACAAAGGAAGAGAAAAGAAGGAAAAAAAGGACCAAAATGCGCTTAAAATTAAAGATTGAGGACCTTGGGTGCAAATGAGTTTCGACCGTAATACATATATTCACGGCCGTAAACATTTTCATATCATTGTGCAAAAATTAGCAGAACCTGTCTTACGGTCGTAACTTCAAAACGTGGAAAATTAACAGAAACTAGGTTACGGTCGTAAATGATTAGTCACGGCCGTAACTGTCAAGTCAAGAATTTCCTTATTTTGAATCTTTCCATAATTTTGGGATTTCTTGAGCCCAAAGTTAGGGCACGAATTTGAGGCTATAAAAAGGGAATTTCATGACAAGAAAAAGTGTGGAAAAAAATTGCAAAAGAAAGAGCGGCTTGCTTGGAACGTGGAAGAGAAATAAATCAGGAGAAGAAGATGAATAAGATGCAAAATTCTGGGCTTTTTCACCATGACTATGCTCGGCTAAGCTTCCGTACCTAGTTCAAAGGGGAAGTTGTATTTCATATCAATTTGTTTATTGCTTTTCCAAACTAGTAACGTAGTTCTAAATTCTTTACTTTGATTTGTTGGATTTTTATGCGTTTTAAATTCAATCAATGCAATTCTTTATTTGATTAAGGCCTTATCATTTAACTTGTTGTATTGAGATTTGCTATTTTGAATGATTGGATCCGTAATCGTCTTTTTGTTCAAATCATAGTAGCAAGTGGAAATTTAATATTTCCATAGATAATTCCAACTTAGGTTAATTGTCACGAGCTTGTGTGATTGATAATCTAATTCACCCTAATTCTTCTTAACCATTATATAGTTGTTGTCTTAAATCTAAAGAGCTTGTTTTAGGTTATTCAATGGCTAATGTTTGATTAGAGAGCTTATTCTAATTAAATGCAATTAAGGGAGAATAGGAATAGTAAGAGCTTATTAACTATTTACGGGTGATAAATCAAAGAAGAAATTGAACTCGCGTTACTTGGAAAGTGATAATATTGTGATAGAATACAACTGAACCTGAGAACTAGGACTCGTCAACATTTGATATTCATTCCAATCATTTTAATTGCTTTATTTTATTAGTTAAATCATTTACAAACAACTCAAAACAAAACCCCCCTTTACGATTCTAATTGACATGACACTAAGTTAGTTCCCATTCCTTGTGGGATCGACCCTTGCTTCCATTGCTACATTCTTAGTAATAGTGAACAAGGAATTTATTTATTATTTTGGTGCATCGCGACACGCATCAAATTTTTGAAAAAATTTGATGCGTGTCTCAATGCACCAAAATAATAAATAATTCCTTACTCGTCAAATATTAATTAATAATGTAGTAGCGAGAGTAATGGTCGATCCCACGAGGAACGGAAACTAATTTTAATTGTTCGATCAATTAGAATGGAATACGGGGTTTGTTGTTTGAAATTGTTTGAATAAAAAATATGCATAAAAATAAACAATTAAATATGACTAGAGAAATAATATGAGAAGAAATCTTGTTCTCGGGTTCGGTTGTGCCCTCAATTAATGTTATACTTTTCCTTGTAACGTGTTTATGTCCATATTCAATTATCAATCATAAATAATCAACAAGCTCTGATTATCTAAATTCTTCCTTATGTGTATTGATTCAAAACAAGTTCTTTGAACCAATTCTAGCCACGGACAATCCTAAACAAGCTCTTAAGATTTAATGCACGACTAGTATGAAAATCTAGAAGAATAGATTGAATTGGATCGTTAATTTCACAAGCTCGAATTAATCAATCCAAGTTGAATTATTACTAAACCTGCACGAGATTTATTTGCTACTAAAGTAAAGATTCAATGACAATTACGGATCAAGAATCTAAACATAGCATATTCATGAATCCAAAGATCAATAATCCAATTGGCCAAATTAAACTATTAATCAAATAAACTCAATTGAGCATTCAAAACATAATAATCCAACAATTGAAATAAAGGAATAAATTCACGCTACTAATTTGTAGGTAAAGAAAATAACATAATCAAGTTAACACAACTTCCCCTTTGAACAAGACATAGAATTTAGCCTATCATGGTTGTGGTAGATTCTTCAAGTTGCTTCATAAATTCCATTGTTGTTGATATTCTTGCGCTTGAAAATCTCCAAAGAATGTTCTATATTTTGCTCTCAATTTTTCTCAATGTCCAGCCTCCTTTTTGTGATGATTTTGCTCCTTTAATACTCCCAAAATCGTGCCCTAGCTTTACCCCAAAGATATACCAAAGATAGAATTTGAATCAGATAAGGAAATTTCTTCGCGAGAAAGTTACGAACGTAACTTTCCTTATTACAGCCATAAGTAAGCTACTGGAAATTTTCGAAATTTGGAAGTTACGACCGTAACTTAACCATTTACGGCCGTAAGTGCATTTCTGCCGAGAAGCGCCTATGCTCTATGTTTTCATCATAACTTTCTCTCCCGAAATCCAATTGTAATGATTCAAGTTTTGTTGGAAAGAAAACTAAAATATCTACAATTATTTGTGAAATAGATCTTCCCAAATTCGAAATTATTCTATGAAAAAATTGAGCTTCAATCTCTGACTTAAATTCTAGATCACAATCTTTTTGGGTTTTTGATTTCCAACTTCACCCCAAACCTTATTTGACCATAATTTTTCCATCTAATCTTCTTCCCACATGCTATTATTGATTTGGAGCCCTTTGATTATGTCCTTGAAGTTTACTTCTTGATTTTTGGTATTTCTTTGATCCTGTTTCCTTTTTGTTCTTTGCGATCTTGTATAACACAATAAATGAAAATGTATTAAACGATACTTCAATAGGATCAAACTAATAACAAAATAAGATAATAAGTGAATTAAATATATGCTAATAAAGCACTTATCACAGCTCAATTAATGTTTTTATCATTTAATTTAGCCATTTTAATTAGCATTGAAGGCAAACATTCCCTTATCCTTTTATTTCTCAAGATGTCTTATCAATATCCTTCAACGTTGGCTGCATTTAATGTACTAACACGCATGAGATGCTACCATTATTACCTTCACGTCCTTTGGATTTCCACCACTATGTTATATAAAATGATGATTACATTCTTCGTTTTCTTCTTCTTCTTCGCAGTGCTTAATTTGAGAGAATTCTTTCCAGCTTTACCTCCTTTTTCAAATATACATTTTTCCTCATTTCCTTCTATAGATAAAAGCTACACCCTATGTCCTTACTTTCAATGATTACTAAGGGTTTTTAAGAAAACTCTTGTTACTACTGAGTATATTTCTCCTTTGGGTCCTGATTCCAATTGTCTTTGTTTGGGTCCAGCTTTCACTGATGAAGGTGTAGTGGATAGTGTTCCTGAAGTACAAATATTCTCGACTACACCTCAAGCACAATTATTCCCGACTACACAAGCCCTCCTTTTTTTTTTTACTTCCATAACCATGGGTTCCATTTACTCCCAAAACCCTATCGAGACATGACCAAAGTCGGATTTATATTTCCAAAATTGGCTGAAGCGTATGGTTTCTCATGCGCTTTCTAATGGAAAGTTTGCAAGACCAAGAATTCTGGACTCGTTTGAGATTTTGGCTCAAGTTCCTTTCTTTGACCCTTCTCTTTTTCCCATTCCTATGAGTTTCCAGTCTATTGAGTATAATACATTTATTTTTCCCCTTTGTTCTCTTACTAATACTCTGTGCGAGATTGGTGCCTTGACCAATTCCTCTTCCACAGGCAAAACCATTTTTCCAAACCTTACTTTTGCTTCCAAGCCTGCTGTCATTGATAGAACCATTTTTTCTTCCTACAAGTCTATGTAAGGATTTTAATCAATCGTGTGGGCTTATATGTGAATTATTGTGTATTGAATGAAAGGCTATCAAATTTGGCTAAGCCCAATTAAAGTGATCTAATAAGGATTGTTTTATATATCGGGCTTTAATGCATCTCATTAATGTATGGGCTTTTATGTGTAGATACCAGGCTATTACCTAATTCATGATGGGCCGAATTAGGTTAACTTACAATTAAGTATATAAAGTCGTTTATGGTCCCTGAATCCTACGTATTGTTCATTCTGTCTGACATCCCATCATCAGAGAGAAAATAAGGACTATGTATTGATTTAGAAGATCCAACCGGAAAATCGATCATCGTGAATCATATTTGATTAAGGTACACTTCCGCTTCAGTTATTTAATTCTTGATAATTCAGCATGATGATTTTAGATCGTAGATAAATAATTGTCTGTGATAAATTTTCTAACAAGTGGTATCAGAGCCGACATCGTGTTGAATTATCAGATCTATTTCAAACACATATATATAAAATCTATTGAAATTGGGTATTGTTTTTTGAACTTGGGTTGGTTGATATAAACGACTGCAGTATAAGGTTCTGAATCTGGTTCCTAGAATTGTTTGAAATTCATTTTTGCATATTCTGAAAATTGGATCTTGATTCGGTTTCTATACGTGAGTATTATATGCATATATATTCATGCCTACTGCATACAGAAATCAAGAAATACAAGCAGCCAACGATTTTGAATTATTGAGAATGATTTTGAATCTGATTTGGGGTGTTGGATATGGATGTTGAAAATCTGATTTCGAAAACAAATTAGGTTTCAGATCCGGTTTTATGAAATTTTATGTATATTCTTAAGTTTGAGTTATGAATTTCTGAAGTTTGGTGTTGAGTTTGTGGATGAAATCGGTTATGGTTGAAGTATGGCCAGTTATTGTGGTTGGATTCGGTTGATGGTGGTATGGCGCTGCGTCGCGATGGGGTTCGCCGGGAATTGTGGTGCGCAGCGCACGACGTTTCCGGATGCGAGCTGCACGCGACGATAAGTTGAGCAGCGCCAGGAATGGGCCACATCGCGTGGCGCTGAGCCACGCGGGTAAGCAGAGCCGGTAGGCTCGAAGGAAGGTTGCAAAGGGCTGTGTCCCGGACGGATTTGGGGGGCGGCGATGGCGGCAGTTAGGGTTAATCCGAAACCCTAACTGCTGAAAAATGAATTTTAGGACAGGGAATTATCCCACAAATTTGAAGATTTCGAGGACTCATGTGAAATTTTGGATTTTTGGGTTTATTGCATAATTAGGTCCCCTAATCTTATTAAGGAACTAAAGTTGATCCCTGAAAGTTATGAAATTTCTTATTAAGCCCCTAAGGTTATAAATTATTAAAGTTGGGGTTATAAAAGTTCCTAATTTTATATTTCAGCCCCTGAAGTTTGAAAATTTTCTAATCCAGTCCCTAATGTTTGAGAATTTTCAAAACTGGTCCCTAAAGCTTGAAAATTCTCTAATTTGGTCCCTTAAAGTTTGAAAATTTTCATATTTAGTCGCTAAAGTTTGAAAATTTTCTAATTCAGTCACTAAAGTTTGGAAATTTTCAAAATTGGTCTTTAAAGTTTGATTTTTTTAAAAAAATTAAGTCCCTAAAGTTTGGAAATTTTCTAAATTGGCTCCTAAAGTTTGAAATTTTCAAAATCAACCTTTAAAGATTGAAAATTTCCTATTTAGGCCCTCTAAAGTTTGTTTTTCTTTCAAATTGGGACCTAAAGTTTGGAATTTCTCTAAATTGGCCAATAAGGTTTTGGAAAAATTGTAATTTAAGCCCTTCAAACATAAAATTTTTCATAATTGGCCACCAAAGGTTTAAGAATATTGCAATTGACTCTCTCCACTTAAGGATTGCTTTATTCTAAAGTTTTGAATTCTATCATTCAAATCCTAAAGTCAAAATACATGCAAATCAGTGATTTCAGTTTCAAATCTTGGTACATCAGACTCTTTTGAGAGATATAATATTCGAAAGTAAGTTAGTTGAAGCAACATGTTACCAAAGCAACCTCTCTTGTGGATATTAATTAACTTTGAATATTAGAAGGTATTTGTGTGTGTTTTATTCATTGCGGATATTGATCGGCACAAAGGAATATCAATATTTGGCTCGAATTTCACATGCACCTGTGGTGATAAACACATGACAATTATTTGCTTTAACGTGTGACTAATAAATCAGTCCAAAGAAAGGTTTATTGGTTAACATGTCTTATTGCCAGTATTTGATCACTACACTAAGGGAAAATTAGGTGTTTGTGTGTTATTTCATGCGGATATTGATCGGCCCAAAGGAAGGTCAATATTTGGCCTGAATTTCACATGAACTTGTGGTGATAAATACGTGACGGTTATTTGGTTTTACGTGTGATCAATAAATCGGTCCAAAGAAAGGTTTGTTGGTTGACATGTCTTACTGTCAGTGTTTGATTACTACACCAAGAGTACCACTTACAAGTCAATATTTCTGTCCAAAGACTAAATATTGATGTTGTACTAGGTATCTTGTGATGGGCCCTACTATTATTTGAAAGTATGATTTGCATAATAAGGTACTTATGTGAGCTATTTTGTTTAAGTGTTCTCTATTCAGTTTCGAATTCTGCTAGTAGTATATCTACAAGCTCAAATTTAATCCCTGTGTTTATGGAACAACTTCAAGGATTGAACGAGAACATTTATATAGTTCTTGGCTGCATGGATCTAGACCGTGCACTAAGGATTGGGCAACTTGCTCCTCTGACGATGAAAGTTCATATAATCGAAGAAGGAACTTTGAGAAGTGAGATTGCTCATGTCGCATGAGTCTAATGATCATTAAGCACGGTATTTCAGAAGCCTTTAGTGGCATAGTATCTGAGGAGGTAAATGATGCCAATGAATTCCTTGCCGAAATTAAGAAACGTTTTGCGAAAAACGATAAGGCTGAAACAAGCACGCTTATACAAAGCTTGATTTCAATAAAGTATAAAGGCAATGGGAAAATAAGGGAGTACATCATGTAGATGTCTCACACTGCTTCAAAACTTAAGGAACTAAAACTCGACTTGTCTAATGACTTGCTTGTGCATTTGGTATTGATATCGCTTCCTGCGCAATATAGTTAATTTAAGGTTAGTTATAACTGTCAAAGTAGAAATGGAATCTCAATAAGCTCATTTCATAGTGTGCAAGCATCTTGCACAATTCAGTCAATTTAAGGTCAGTTGTAACTATCAAAGGGAGAAATGAACTCTAAATGAGCTCATTCTATTTTGTGTGCAAGAGGAAGAAAAGTTGAAGCAGGACAGAACTGAAAGTGTTCACTTGGAAAACACCTCTAAAGATAAGGGCAAGAAAATAAATAAAGAAAATAAAGTTGTTAAGGGTCTAAAATAAAAGAAACCACGTAAATAAATTGGACTCCAAAACAGTAAGCAGCTACTTTATTGGTTATTCTATAATCCCACGCTTAAGTCAACTTTTGAAATGGGAAATGCAACATTTTTTGAGGATGTTGAGTTTGGGGGGGAGAAATAAAGTTAGAGATATTGTCTTTAAGGAAGAAGTTGAGGAATGATCGGTTTCGATTCCTATTGTTGCTTTTGACAATGTGCAAGTTTTTATGCATGTCATTGATCAACAAGCATATCCGGAACCTCAATTCGACAATATTGAAGAACCTCCCATCCAAAGTAAGGTAAATTTCAGAAGTACAAACTCAACAACCTCAATAACTAAAGTCATTAAGGAGATCCACGAGAGAAAGGGAAAAATTGTTATTCCGGATAATTTAAATAGTATTTTTTCAAGAACATAAGGAAATAATGGAATGGTGGAAGATGGTCCAACCAATTCCATCAGGCCATGCAGGGTTCTAACTCTCAGAAGTGGATTCATGTCGTAAATAAGGAGTATAAGCATATGCAAGACAATAAAGTTTTGGATCTTGTCCCATTACCAGAAAGTACGAAGCTCATTGATCTTAAATGGATTTTTAAACTAAGAAGGATTCGAAAGGTAATGTGAAAAGATATAAAGTTCGTCTTGTATCTAAGGGCTTTACACAGAATAATGGCATTGATTATAAAGAGACTTTCTCTTCGATTTCAACGAAAGACTCTTTCAGGAAAGTTAGGTTGTTGCACATTTTGACCTCGAGTTACATCAAATGGATGTTAAGACGACGTTTCTCAATGGAGACATTGATGAGACGGTTTGCAAATTAAAGAAGTCCATTCATGTACTCAAGCCAGCTTCTCGTTAAGGATAATACAAATTTCATCAAGTAATTATCTCATTTGGTCTTGAGATTAATGTTGTTGATGGTTGTGTATTACAAGTTCAGTGGGAGTAAGTGTATTTTCCTGATTTTATATGTTGATTATTGCTTGCCACCAATAATATAGGCGCGTCACATAAAATTATGAGATTAATTGTCAAGGAATTTTGAGATTAAAAAATCTTGGCGACGTCTCTTTTGTATTAGGAATTCAAATACACCGGGATTGCTCTCGGGGTATTCTTGGATTGTCACAAAAGGGCTATATCGAAAAGTACTTAAAAAAGTTTGGCATGCAAAACAGTAAATCAGGGGACACCCTTATATCGTTAAGGGAGACAAATTTAGTCTCAACCAATGCCCGAAAAGTGATCTTGAAGTTAAAGAAATGCAGATGATCCCATATAGTTAAGCTATAGGAAATCTGATGTATACTCAGGTTTGTACGCGCCCAGATATTGCGTACATTGTTGGGATGCTAAGGAGATATTTAAGTAACCCTGGGATGGATCATTTGGAAAACAGCCAAACATGGGTTATAAGGTATTTAAAGAGAACAAAAGATTGCATGCTCACATACAGAAAATCGGATCAGTTGGAGATCATATGGTATTATGATTCCGATTTTTCGCTTGATGCCAAGAAAGTAAAAGATCCACATCAGGCTACATCTATCTGCTAGTTGGAGGAGCTAATTCTGGATGGAGTGCTTAACAGACACTTTAGCTTCTTTCACTTGGCAGCACAGTTTGTAGCAATTTTTGGAGGCATCTAATTATGGAATATAGCTGCGAAATTTTGTCGCTGGGCTGCATATTCTGTACGGTATAGAAAGACCACTAAATTTAATGTGATCCAGACCACGAATACAAGCTCGCACAAAGATCCGTTGATGATCAATTATTGCGCACCATTATGAATAAAAATCTGAAAATCGGGAAGAGTGTTTACCATTTATTGAATTTGCATATAATAGGGCTATACATTCTACTACTTCTTGTTCACCATTTGAAATTGTTTATGGTTTTAATCCACTAACACCATTGGATTTAATTCCTTTACCTGTGAATGAACGTAGTAGTTTAGATGGAAAGAAAAAGGCTGAGATGGTTAAATCACTCCACGACAAGGTGAGGTTGGCGATTGAAAAGAAAAATGAACATTATGCTTCGCAGGCTAACAAAGGAAGAAAGGGCGTCATATTTGAACCCGGTGATTGGGTTTGGGTACATTTGAGAAAGGAGCGGCTTCCAGAACAACGCAAGTCAAAGTTACAACCGCGAGGGGATGGTCCATTCCAAGTGATTGAAAGGATCAACGAAAATGCCTATAAACTCGATCTTCCTGGTGAGTATAATGTTTCGGCTTCATTTAATGTTTCTGATCTATCTCCGTTTGATGCAGGTACAGATTCGAGGTCGAATCCTTTCAAAGAGGGAGGGGATGATGTGATCCAGACCACGAATAAAAGCCCGCACAAAGATCCGTTGATGATCAAAGGGGGACCGATGACTCGATTGCAAACAAAGAGGGCCAATGAAGCAATGGACAAGCTAGTACAAGAAACAATGGCCAAAACAATGTTCGTGTCATCAAAAGAAGCAAGTTCCATGTTGGGACCAAGCCAAAACGACGAGTGGATCAACCTCATTCAATGCGTCGAAGAAAATGGTGAAATTTCGGCCGTAACATATATTTCCTCACGGCCGTAACCAGCTCATTGCCAAAATTAATATTGCGAGAAATAAAATATTACGGCCATAAGTGTTAAGGTTCACGGCCGTAAAGGAGTCACTGCTCAAAAATTAGAATTTGAATTTTTTTGACTTACGGCCGTAAGGAAATATGTCACGGCCGTAAATATGGTTCAGTAACAAGGTTACGGCCGTAAAGGAATTAGTTACGGCCGTAAAAGTTGATACGCGTAATTTTAGGGTTTTTATTTATTTCCTTATTTTTAGGTATTTGTTTCCTTGTATAATTAAAACTCTTTAGTCAAGTTTTGACCCTATTTATAGGGATGTAATTTTCATTATTCAACACACGACTTTGATATTATAATTGAGAGGCTATTTTGCTTTCACAATCTTATTCTTCATTGAATAAAATCCGAACTTGCGAGTTATTCTTGTTTGTTAAAATCTCGGTGAGAATTATTATTGCTTGTGATCAAGAGGTCAATATATCCCAGTGATTGTATTGGTTGCTTGGTTTAATTAATTTTAATTGGATCCATAAATCGTGGTTTCTTGGCGTTCTGGGTCGATTCCAATATTTTGTGGGTTGCGTAGCTACAATTGCTACGTGGTTTGCATCAAAAGTTATATTGTGACAATAACTCAGCAGATTTATATTCCAGTAACAACAGGAGTTCAACTAAGTCAAAATACATTAACATAAGTTCCTGATTGTGAAGGATACAATTCAGAGTGGATACATGTCAATAAGAGCACATTGAGACAAACTCCATAATTGCGGATCCGCTTACTAAAGTATTACAACCCAAGGTCTTTCATGAGCACAATACTCATATAGGTGTTGTATTTCTTAAGGATATTTGGTTTCAGTGGGAGTTTGTATTTTGGGTGCATTAGACACATTTACTGTCCTTTCGGATACAGTTTAAAGTTAAAGTTACTTACAGCTGTATGATTTCAGGTTTATTATCTCTGAACTCGTTTGAGGATGATCTCACTAAAGTTGGACCAGTTGGAAATAGGCATGTTGAAGATCACATTACATGTAATTTTCATGCTACACATCCATACTTGATCCATGTCATTCAGTTATGTCGATATACGTGACCATTGATAGGTTTAGTTACGATTAATGTAGCGAAAGCCGCTTTGATCTTATGTTGATATAATTGATGGACTGGATTGTTTGGGGATGCATTCAGTAATGATAGCAAAATTCTGAGTACTCATAAGGTTATGATTGATACACAATTGTAAGGTTACACATATAGTCCAAGTGAGAGATTGTAAGGATTTTAATCAATCGTGTGGGCTTATATGTGAATTATTGTGTATTGAATAAAAGGCTATCAAATTTGGTTAAGCCCAATTAAAGTGATCTAATAAGGATTTTATATATATTGGGCTTTAATGCATCTAATTAATGTATGGGTCTTTATGTGTAGATACCAGGTCATTACCTAATTCATGATGGGCCGAATTAGGATAACTGGCAATTAAGTATATAAAGTCGGTTATGGTCCCTGAATCCTACATATTGTTCATTCTATCTGACATCCCATCATCAGAGAGAAAATAAGGACTACGTATTGATTTAGAAGATCCAACCGGAAAATCGATCATCGTGAATCATATTTGATTAAGGTACGCTTCTGCTTCAGTTATTTAATTCTTGATAATTCAGCATGATGATTTTAGATCGTAGATAAATAATTGTCTGTGATGAATTTTCTAACAGTCTATCGATGTGTTCCACCAAATGAATCACATAGCTCCTTTTGACCTTGAACGAGTAGCTTTAATTCGTTATTGGTTGCTTTCATTCATTATTGGTTTTGAAATTTTTTCATTTGTGTGCTTAGTTGCAAGTTGGCTATTGCATATATTCCACCTTTTTGTGAGATATCAGATGGTTGCTATCTGGACCTATGCTCTTTTGTTCTTGTTGCCATTTACAGGGGATTGGCTATCATCCAAGACCAGCTTCGTTCTGATTCTTTTTCTTCTAGTTATGATCTGTTGTAACACATTAAAATTTTGCTTGGGGGCATATTTCCTTTTTTTTTTTTTTTTTTTTTTTGGGTTTGTTAGCGTTTCTCGCCCTCTTTCTTGTTATGGGCTAGCTTTACGTAAACTGGATCTAGTTTAGCAAGCCTATAGCGAAATTTTCGCTTACTTCCACATTTGGAATTACTGCCCTCTTTTTTTCCCTCTCTTTTTTGGGAACTAGTTTCCTACTTTGGTACAACTTCACGTCTAATGATCATTTTATCCAATGTTGATCTAGATTCTTGGTTGGTTGTGAGCTCTTTCAAGATATTTTGACTAGCACAAATGACAAAGCGGGATTTGAAGTGTATTCCTCCAATTTTATAACCCGTCAATTTGACTAGCACAAACTTGGCCAATCCCCTTCTTTCCCGCCATTATTCTTCACTTCAATAATTGTTTCCTCACATTGACTAATAGTGAGGCGAGCAATGTAGACATAAATGCTAACATTTTTGTAAGGCCCTTTCCCTTTGTCCCCATCAATTCTTCACCTTCCACTTATCCATCGGGACATAGGTTTCAGGGTGTTACATGTTTTATTTTGATGTGTCATATGATTTATACTTGTAATATTAGCTCATTTGGAACTTCAACAATGTTTGACCATATAAAGAAATTATTTTAATGGTTTATTCATTTTGAAGAACTTCCATTAATCCCAGCTATTTCAAATCTAGAAGAGAAAGAAAAAAAAAAAGATGAGCAAGGTCTTTATATTAGATTGACTTAAGATGCAATCAAAATCCTATCAAGCTTTCACATGATCTTGATATGACTTGGTGGGTTATAACAAGGAACAACAATCATCTTTAGACCGGACCTCATAATAATCGGGTCACTTACAACAAGGATCACCACTTCCTTTCCTAGCCTTCTACGGATTTCGAAATAACCAAGTGTGTAGCGCCCCGAGTTCCGAGAAGCCGGGAACGTCACTTTTCTAAATTCTTGAATAAAACTTTTGTTGAGGAAAATGATTAAATATTAAATATCGCATTTATTGAATAAAAGTTTAGCGATAATTCAAATGGAATAGGTAAATTCGTACAAATTTATAAAAATGACAATTCTTGATAAAATGAAATAATTATTTCAAAGCTCACGACTTTTAAAAATATCAATTTGTAATTTTCCGTCATTGCCCATCACTCGCCACCGTCTCCGAAATCTGTAAAAGATTTTTAAAAACGGGTTGAGCATTTCATAGAAATACTCAGTAGACTCGCGCATAATAATCATTTAACGTTATAAATTAAAACACATAATCATGATATTCAAGTCTCAGGTGTCTAACGATCACCAGTATTCTCATGAACATAAAGTTCAAGTTCTCATGCATTTAAGCAAGTAATTCTCATGAACATAAAGTTCAAGTTCTCATGCATTTAAGCAAGTAATTCTCATGAACACAATCATACATGCTAAACTTATAAATCAAATAATTATTGATGCGCACTTTTGAAAAACGCAAATTTGTAGATAAGAGTCTACCTTAAATCTGACGAGTGTAAAGTTGAGCGGGAAACGACTTAACTCCTTTAAAATCTCCGTACGCTTCGTCTAGCCAATTAGAAGATCAAGTCGAATTAGTCTTTTGAAATCTATAGTTTAAAATGATATATTACAATTTGGGGACTAAAATCGCTGATGATGAAATTTGAGAGACTAAAATGAATACCTTGAACGTTGAGGGGCTAAAATGGATACTTTGAAAGTTAAGGGGCTAAAATGAGGAAATTGAAAGTAGAGGGATTAAAATGAATACTTTTCAAACTTGGGGGACTAAAATGTAAATTTTCAGAAGTTGGGTCGAAGCTCAAAATGATTATTAAATTGTAGGGCTTGAAATAAGTGATTTTAAAAATGAAGGGCTTATTAAAATCATTCAAGAACTTAAGGACTGAAATATGAGTTTTAAAATGACAGTGACTAATTTAAATCATTTTGCCAAAATTGGGGACCAAAGTGTAATTTTTGAAAACTCTTTATTTTTAAAAATATATAAATACATATATATACACATATAATATATCTCCCCCTCTCACTAGAACTATAGAGAGGGAGCGGAGGCAGAGAGTAGAGACGGGGAGGGAAGGAGCGGCTCAGGACCGACGGTTCACCGGCGCAAGGTGTGGCCAATGGCGAAGGTGGGGTAGGCTGGGTTCTTGTGGGGTTTAGGTGCAAGATGGGTGCGAAAAATGGGTTCAACACCGAGTCTTGAATCGCGATTTTCCGGCGAGTAGGCGGCGGCGGTCGAGGTAGGTTACTGGGTATTCTTGGGTTTGGGTTCATCTCTTTTTGTTTTGAGTTTGATTTGGGGTTCGATTGGATGATCAACGGAAATGGGCGGCGTGCGGGTTCAGTGACTGCCTGACTGGGTTGTGGCTTAGATCGCGATTGAGGTGGTTTCCCGGCGACGTTCCGGCTGGCCAAGGTAAGTACATAGACTTCTTGGTTTTGATTTGAGTTTTGGGTTTGATTCTTGAGTTGGGCAGTGGCGGAGGTTAGTGGTTCGGTGTGGGTTGGCCGAGGTGATGGTGATGATGATGATGGTGATGGTGATTCGGTTTGTTGGTGGGTTCGGTTGTGTATTGTGGTTGTGCAGTGGGTGGTGAGGATCATGATGGTGATGGTGTAAATGGGTGGTGGCTGGTCGTGACTGGGGTTTGGTGGCGTGATGGAGGTGGTGACTGAATGGTTTGCAGTTGGGTTGTCGTGAAGATGGGGTTGGAGTGTTGCCGTTGGGTTGTGGTCTGCGGTTGTGGTTGTAGTGATGATGGTGGTGCTGGGTGAGTTTGGATTGTGCAGTGGGCTGAACTGAAATTGGTGGTGGTTCTGGTGCTGATGATTTGGGGTCTTGGCAATGGGCTGGTGATGAAGGTGGTGAGGGATGGTTGGCTGAAAGGGAGTTGAGGGAGGAGTTTGAAGCTTGCAGAGTCCAATGTCGTGAATGCTGGAAAATGGTGATGGGGATGGTGTAGTGTATAAAAGAGGGTGTTGGGTGAAGTGAGGGCAAAAGAGTATGGGTCAGGTGGGTGGAAGAATGGGTTTGAGGTTAGTGGGGGTTTGATAGGTATGGGGTGGAGTTAATTGGAGTTGGTGGAGCATGTTGGGAATTTTAGGGGTTCATGATACACAAAAAAAAACGGAAATCGAGGAAATCACACGCGTGAAACAACTGGGTGGGGAAATGGATCTGATAAAATGAGCTTAACACAAATGGAATTTAAAACGATATAATTTTAGAAATTCGGAATTTATTTTAAAATTGAATTAATTCGATATTTCTCGAAGTGGCTAGACGAACGCGTCATGACGTTAACTTAAAATGAGTGAGATTGCAGCGGCACAATTTTCAAGACTTTAAAATAAATATTAAATTGCGTAAAATTTCTCGGTCGCTACAACCTTACCCCCTTAAAATAATTTCGTCCTCGAAATTAAACTTACTTGATCTACTCTTTCTGGATACTTGGCAAGGATCTCTTCTTCATTTTCCAAGTAACTTCATCATTATTATGTCTACCCCACTGGACTTTGACTAAAGGAATCTCTTTGTTTCTTAAGACATGGACTTCTTCTCTCTACTATGCACATAGGTGCCTCTCTATAAGTCCAATCTTTCTGAACTGCAAGAGACTAATAATTCACCACATGACTAGAATTATGAACATACTTTCTCAACAGAGAAACATGAAAAATATTGTGAACAACTGCAAGTTCTGGTGGCAAAGCCAAATAATAAGCCACATTATCCACTTCTCTAGTATTTCAAATGGTCCGACAAAACAAGACCTAAACTTCTCTTCCTTGCCGAAGCAAAAGTACCATTCATAGGAGTTACTTTCAAGGACATTTTCTCTCTGATCTCAAACATTAAGTCTCTTCTTTGATCGGCATAGCTATCTGTCTATCTTGGGCAGCTTTAATTCGTACTCTGATCTTTCTCAATAGCATCAACTGTTCTTCTCAATTAATACTGAACCCAATGATTTCTCCTCAATAACTTCATCCCACTCGATTGGCGATCAACATCGCCGTCCATACAAAGCTTCATAGGGTGCCATACCAATGAAAAATTATTTGTTGTAGGCAATCTCTACTGATAGAAAAATGTATCTCTCAAATACCATTTGGGTCTAGAACACATGCTTTAAGCATAACTTCCAATGTCTGAATCTGGAGATGGTAGGCAGTACTAAAATTAAATTTAGTACCCATTGCCACAAGTAAACTCTTCCAAATTTCAAGGGAAAATTCTCGGATCTCTATCTGAAAAATGGACACTAGAAATCGATGAAATCGGACAACTTCTCTAACATATATCTGTACCTCATACGAAGCTATGCGAAAATACATTGGATAGCTATGGTGTAGAACTCAATTAATCATCTGACATTATCCAATTTTAATACTCATTCCTTGACCTTCTATTTCCAACATTTCAAGGATCTATACTGATATCGAATCCACGATATAAACATCAATTATTCAAATGCTTAAACTAGAAACCAAGAAGATTGATCAAGAATAATACCTTATCACCCAAAACATAGAAACGCGGTATCAATTCCAAAACATTTGGGTACAAACTCAAACTTGGCAGAATCTTTCTGAAGAGATTTACAAACGAAATCATTTCTAAACTCGACTGAAACTTCCCTTTCAAGATGAAGGAATTCAAACTTAAATCCTTTAGTCCATACTTTTAAATCATGTATCAAGTACTTGATATCACATACTCATTCTAGCTGAGGACAAAGGTACTTACTTAAATTATCATCATAAGAATCAGATATGATATTCTCAACTTAAGAAACCTCACTCACTTCCCAATCTGAAGTTCCATATACAATATCTCCTCTTCTCCAACTTCAAATCATGTCACACTATGAACAATACTCTGATTAAATCTATCACCAATAAATAAGACTTCTGCGAACCATATAAGATTCTTCATCAAGTTTACTTAACCCAAAGATACAATTCCATTATAAGAAAAAGTCACGCAACTGATCTTCTCAAGTTTCCATTATTGTTGCAAAATATTTTACTCACATCAAAAAAATACAACCGGTAATAAGTAATCGAAACTGCATAACCAAAAATCTTAAATAAATCCATATATCTTATGACTCAAAATGAAAATTCTCAATCGCAAGTAATATTTCACCATAATGCAATAACCCATCAAAATGAGATCTATTGACTCCATATATTCACACAATCCTTCGCGGGATAACCATAACATCTATTACCCGTCTAGTCACCATATCTTGTAGTAATCATGTAACATGTCACTTATCGTCGCATCATATGACCTCAAATAATCATATCAATCTCTCTAAGATTTCAATATAATAACCATCATCTCTATCACGTGAACCTTATACGCCAATCTGCTCACTAAGATTATATATCAATCTCTTAAACTAAATAAACCTTGGATTCTGCCATAAGTCACTATTTCTGCACACTACTCCGTAATAAGGCATTACTGTGAAGTCTGATCCTCATTTCCACAAGGACAATTACATAAAATTTCATTTCTTATTTTCGAACCAAGATACCATTAGTAACTCTTTCCAAAATTTCAAGGTAGGATCTTATCATAAACTTTCCTCCGTTCAAATGCATTGCTTCTGCAATACTTGAGAAAATTTAGGACCTGATAAAATTTCTGTCATCACTTTCATCCAACAATTTTTCTCTCATGATCTTCCAATATCATAAATGAAAACTTAGTGTACATCGGTGAATCATTCGCATTACGAGGAAACCCTGATTCATTTCCATGGCTGATAATTACCTTTCTTCGAATTCTACTTAGAACCAAATATAGCATAACTGATTCATGAAAAGTCAACTTACTTCATAATCTTAATACATCGTCACCTTCAGTTCTCATCATCACATTACTCCTTATAATCATCTATTGTACCCTTAATATTCAAACGACCTTATTACCATCATCATTGTCACACATAATCCCAAACATTTGAATCATATGTACCCAATCTCTCACTGTAATAAATCTCGATACTTTTAAGGGCATCATACTATAAAATACTTCCAATATCTCTCATTCATGATAACTGACTTTTCCAAATAATCTTATTACTTGTAAACAACCAAATCTTACGCATCATCTACCAATCAACTTCCAAAACAAATCAACAGTATTATCATATATCCTCATCATTTATAATATTCTCCAATACAAGTGATCATCTCCAACTAGTACTCAATTCGTTCTCAAAAATAATCAAGATTCTTCTCAATAACACCATAATATTTATCTTCACTCATCTTTCAAAATGTACTTTGACATCCCAGTAGTTGCATACACCATCTTGTTTGAAATTTTGAGACAAGGAGAGCACCTCAATAAAACTATATCCATTACAAAATGATCATACTTCGAAGAAGCCAAAAATATCTCAAAAGTCATTATCCCTCTATATCACTTACTAAATCTTGCTTGCGGTGTAAATGAACTTGCAAGTCTAACCTCAATTCTCTTAGTTGGTTGCTTTACCATACCTTGCTCTTAACTTAAAATGATAAAATTCTGGACAGAGTCTCCCTTGTAATTTGGACTTATCCAACCCGTGGGTATACTTCATAACCATCAATAACAACCTATAGTTATACTCCACATCTGACCACCACGATTAAATATTGGCAACAATTCCAACATACTTCAATACTACCAAAAATATCCCAGAAAATTAATTCATCATTCCTCAACATAACGATCTCAAATCATATTTTCCAATATCACGATATCACTTCTTCAATACATTAATTGGCTCAAATGACCACTCATTCATCATACTTATAAAATATATGCCACAAATCAATATTTTCAAAATTTCTTCACAAGGTCAAACTTCATAATAAATTTCTCTTCAACATAGAGGCATAATTCACTTACTCAAACACAATATCAATTCTTAATTCCCAATAATTTAGAATCAAAACTTTAAATCTCGAATTTCATAATTCTTCTCATACAAGTCTCAATAAAATCATATTACTCATAATCTCAACATCTTATCACATCTTCATAAAATTGGCTTGCTATCTCTCGTTGATATATTCCGAAAATATTGTCTAATCCTTTCTTTTGACTTCTCGTAAATGGTGCCATGTCTAAAATAAATTATGCAAAGTCCAGTTAGGGTTCATCATTTCTAAGTTCGAGGACAAAAATTATTATAAAATCATTCTTAAGTCATATTATTCCCATTATGCTCAACACTCGTTCTCTTTCTTTTCTTTCTGAAAAATTTTCTCGTTATGCTTCAAAACTCATCTCTTTCTTTCTTATTCGGATAAAATCTCTTTCTCTTTAGTAACGACCCGGCTCCCTTGCTGGGGCCTTATCCAAGTCGTACTCATAGTCTTCACTTCTTTCTCATGCGTTTAAGCAAGTAAGTTTTGACAAGCATAACGACATCATAAATCTTCTTTCTCTTTCTCATAAATCATAAGTATCGAAATACTCTTCATTCTTTCTCACAAATCAGTAAAATAAGTATTCGAAATACTGAAATAACTCTAAACATCTTATACTTCTTTACCTCGGAGTCGGTGGAACGAATGATGGCAGTGGCAATCTTCATTAATAATTACATAACGGAAAACGTTTTCTTGAAAATTTCTTTTTGAAAACTTACCAGTCTACAGAAACGCAGACTGGCTCTGATACCAAGCTGTAGCGCCCCGAGTTCCGAGAAGCCGGGAACGTCACTTTTCTAAATTCTTGAATAAAACTTTTGTTGCGGAAAATGATTAAATATTAAATATCGCATTTATTGAATAAAAGTTTAGCGATAATTCAAATGGAATAGGTAAATTCGTACAAATTTATAAAAATGACAATTCTTGATAAAATGAAATAATTATTTCAAAGCTCACGACTTTTAAAAATATCAATTTGTAATTTTCCGTCATTGCCCATCACTCGCCACCGTCTCCGAAATCTGTAAAAGATTTTTAAAAACGGGTTGAGCATTTCATAGAAATACTCAGTAGACTCGCGCATAATAATCATTTAACGTTATAAATTAAAACACATAATCATGATATTCAAGTCTCAGGTGTCTAACGATCACCAGTATTCTCATGAACATAAAGTTCAAGTTCTCATGCATTTAAGCAAGTAATTCTCATGAACATAAAGTTCAAGTTCTCATGCATTTAAGCAAGTAATTCTCATGAACACAATCATACATGCTAAACTTATAAATCAAATAATTATTGATGCGCACTTTTGAAAAACGCAAATTTGTAGATAAGAGTCTACCTTAAATCTGACGAGTGTAAAGTTGAGCGGGAAACGACTTAACTCCTTTAAAATCTCCGTACGCTTCGTCTAGCCAATTAGAAGATCAAGTCAAATTAGTCTTTTGAAATCTATAGTTTAAAATGATATATTACAATTTGGGGACTAAAATCGCTGATGATGAAATTTGAGAGACTAAAATGAATACCTTGAACGTTGAGGGGCTAAAATGGATACTTTGAAAGTTAAGGGGCTAAAATGAGGAAATTGAAAGTAGAGGGATTAAAATGAATACTTTTCAAACTTGGGGGACTAAAATGTAAATTTTCAGAAGTTGGGTCGAAGCTCAAAATGATTATTAAATTGTAGGGCTTGAAATAAGTGATTTTAAAAATGAAGGGCTTATTAAAATCATTCAAGAACTTAAGGACTGAAATATGAGTTTTAAAATGACAGTGACTGATTTAAATCATTTTGCCAAAATTGGGGACCAAAGTGTAATTTTTGAAAACTCTTTATTTTTAAAAATATATAAATACATATATATACACATATAATATATCTCCCCCTCTCACTAGAACTATAGAGAGGGAGCGGAGGCAGAGAGTAGAGACGGGGAGGGAAGGAGCGGCTCAGGACCGGCGGTTCGCCGGCGCAAGGTGTGGCCAATGGCGAAGGTGGGGTAGGCTGGGTTCTTGTGGGGTTTAGGTGCAAGATGGGTGCGAAAAATGGGTTCAACACCGAGTCTTGAATCGCGATTTTCCGGCGAGTAGGCGGCGGCGGTCGAGGTAGGTTACTGGGTATTCTTGGGTTTGGGTTCATCTCTTTTTGTTTTGAGTTTGATTTGGGGTTCGATTGGATGATCAACGGAAATGGGCGGCGTGCGGGTTCGGTGACTGCCTGACTGGGTTGTGGCTTAGATCGCGATTGAGGTGGTTTCCCGGCGACGTTCCGGCTGGCCAAGGTAAGTACATAGACTTCTTGGTTTTGATTTGAGTTTTGGGTTTGATTCCTGAGTTGGGCAGTGGCGGAGGTTAGTGGTTCGGTGTGGGTTGGCCGAGGTGATGGTGATGATGATGATGGTGATGGTGATTCGGTTTGTTGGTGGGTTCGGTTGTGTATTGTGGTTGTGCAGTGGGTGGTGAGGATCATGATGGTGATGGTGTAAATGGGTGGTGGCTGGCCGTGACTGGGGTTTGGTGGCGTGATGGAGGTGGTGACTGAATGGTTTGCAGTTGGGTTGTCGTGAAGATGGGGTTGGAGTGTTGCCGTTGGGTTGTGGTCTGCGGTTGTGGTTGTAGTGATGATGGTGGTGCTGGGTGAGTTTGGATTGTGCAGTGGGCTGAACTGAAATTGGTGGTGGTTCTGGTGCTGATGATTTGGGGTCTTGGCAATGGGCTGGTGATGAAGGTGGTGAGGGATGGTTGGCTGAAAGGGAGTTGAGGGAGGAGTTTGAAGCTTGCAGAGTCCAATGTCGTGAATGCTGGAAAATGGTGATGGGGATGGTGTAGTGTATAAAAGAGGGTGTTGGGTGAAGTGAGGGCAAAAGAGTATGGGTCAGGTGGGTGGAAGAATGGGTTTGAGGTTAGTGGGGGTTTGATAGGTATGGGGTGGAGTTAATTGGAGTTGGTGGAGCATGTTGGGAATTTTAGGGGTTCATGATACACAAAAAAAAACGGAAATCGAGGAAATCACACGCGTGAAACAACTGGGTGGGGAAATGGATCTGATAAAATGAGCTTAACACAAATGGAATTTAAAACGATATAATTTTAGAAATTCGGAATTTATTTTAAAATTGAATTAATTCGATATTTCTCGAAGTGGCTAAACGAACGCGTCATGACGTTAACTTAAAATGAGTGAGATTGCAGCGGCACAATTTTCAAGACTTTAAAATAAATATTAAATTGCGTAAAATTTCTCGGTCGCTACAAAGTGACTTACAACAAGGACCAAACAAGAATCACCACTCATTATACAACTATAAAGCTTTAAAGTGACCTCGATATGACCCAAAAAAAGTATATATTAGATTTTCAATGAAAATCACTCTCTCTTGACGAATGATATAATCTATTTGATTATCGGGGAGATAGAGTGCGACAACCCCCATAATAATGTGAATATTTTTATTCGATGACGTAAATGACGTCACATAAATGAGGTTTCAAAATCAATTCACTTCTTTAAAACAAATCTCGTTCCTTTAAAATTAACGATTTTGAAACATTATCTAGTTAATATAAAAGATTTTGACTTTAAAATATTATGATAATAATAAAATCGCAAGTTCAATAAAATGTGTGTCAGTTCAAATACAAAAAATCATATTTGATGGTGTGTCCACAACTTACAAGTCTTTACCTAGCAAAATACTATTTATCTCGTCGTATGAAAAACCACACCAACCTTTTTTATTTCTATGACTATCTGAAAAATTAAAATTTGTGAGATGAGCACAAGCATACCTAGTGAGCAAAATATAGTGCACATGTATTATTGCACATTGAGATATACAAGCCAACATTATATACTTAAGGCAAGTTCAAATGTATGTATGTATTGTGAAATGGACAGTTAAAGTAATACAGCTCAATATATGAGTAAAATATTTGTATATCCAAAATAATTGACATATCAATATCATGATGAATTGTGGGTACCGTATCACCGACTACTCAAACAATAGATCAGTGACGTAATAGTCAATTATAATTGAGATATCTGTAGGTATCGTATCACCGATGAGCCATACGTTATAGATACTTTCCAAAACTGATAACCGCATACTATACTGCAATGCATGACATTTAGATATACAAGTCAACTTCACAAACTTATGACAAGTTCAAATATATGTATGTATTGTTTGAAATGCGACATAAAAAGTAATATGGCTCGGTATATGGGTAGAATATATGTATATTCAAAATAATTGACAGATCAAGATCGTGAGGTATTGTATGTACTGTATCAACGATTGCTCAAACCATACATATCCCTAGGTATTGTATCACCTATGACTCGTACGTCATAGATACTTTCCAATATAGATAATTGCATACAACGTTGATTTGCATGACATGATGGGTCCCATATGGTTCTCATCTTGTATCCCGAAGTTCAACACATAACATATAAAACTCACATCATAAATCAATTAATTCAATAAGATTTGTAATCGATGCACATGCATATTCTTTTAAAAATTATGCTTCCAAGGCTCGATTATAGATTACATCATCTACCCCAAAGAACTTGACATTTTCATAAATTGAAAATCAATAAAATGGTCATAACAAATTAGATTACATAGGACTGTTTCATCCTCTAAAACTTCTATATCCTGACATATTTCACTTTATTCGACTCTAACAGGGCTACTATACCACCATGTCATTCATCGAAACCTTTGAGTCGCAAAGTCCTCACGACAAACATCGATATCCTAGCACATTTTGATTACCGAGGGGGTTAGAGCTCAAATCTATAATCCATATGCAGAAAACTTTCTTTATGCACAAACTTTTCTTCATGATTCATCATTCATCGAATGTCATTGCATTAAAAACATGTTAACAAATTATGTCACATTATGCCACATATAGGAGTGTATTGAGTATTCACTTTATTAATCAAATGACTCAAGTAACATACTCAACTCACATTAAGTAAGACATATTTTAACTAAACATACTGTAATCATTCAAAATACTCCACTCACATAATTAATCAAATAATTCAATTAAACATATCCAACTAACTAATAATGTATCATATAATTTAAATAAACATATCCAACTCACATTTTGATGGATGAATAGGTCCATGAACATCTTCTAGAATAATTTTCTTTTGGAATGAGAGTATTTCAACTAACTTTGAGCAAAGAAGGTAGAGAAATAAGAACATAACTCACAATACAAAAATCTCTATGAGTTGTATAATATATCATCCGGAAGATCATCAAACTTGGAGTTTAACACATTTTACGAATTGCAAATTGGAGTCATAAAACAAAAGTCATGGTTGAATGAAATTAGGCCTTCGGATAGTTCGTTTGGTGTAGACACAGAAGTGTCAGAATGTCATTTTTCATGGTTTTGAGCACAAGTGTCGACATCATGTTCATCTTCTTCGTTTGGTGTCAACACCAAGCATATTTTCAGAAGTTGAAACTTAAAAATCTTGATTGCTTTGATCTGAAACCATATATTTTGATAAGTTGCTTTGATAAAACATGTTTGCCAATGAAGATGAAGGCTTGAGATTGATTGAAACATAATTTTGGCATAAATTTTGGAAGAGAGTTCACAGCCATAGGGGATTTTCTACATTATTCATATAGTTAAGAAATGACTAAGCAAGTTATCCATTCAATCATGATGAGCTAGTACAGGAGGGTTTTTGACATGCAAGGAGGAGGTGAACAACATAGATAGGATGAGTCTTGAAAGCTAGAAATGCAATGGCAGAATATAGGATGAACACCTCATGATTGATTATTTAAAAATTCCAATTTTTGGGTGCCATGTTTGAGGTCAAATTAGAAGTAGTAATGAAGTCAAAATTTTAAGTTCTTTATACCATTTCAATCACGACGTACTCTCACGTACAATTTATCACGCAACTTAGGATATACAATTCTTGCTAACGGATCTCAAACACGTTTTAAGACTTTTATTTAATTATTTTATTTCCTCTACGTTTCTTATCTCTTTCTTCTCTAAATGGACGTGAAAGATCCAAAGAATATGGTGATTAAATTATGGTTATAAGATTATGATTAATCACCTAGTTATAATTCTAATAGAACTTTTTAATAAAAATATTAGTTAGACTACTATCAAAGATTCAAACAATCCATTTATGCTCGAAACTCAAGTTATTGAAACATTATAACTATATGAATAAGTGCAAATTTTAAAGTTTTATCAAAATATTTTATATCAAGAATCCGATAACTCGTGAAAAGCAAACAATTCAATAATGCATAAATATTAAAACAATCCGATACTTAATTTAATAGATATCTAAAACAAATATAAAATTATAATTTTGCGTAGAACTTATTTTATTAATTCTTAGGATTATTAGCATAAGGTCCCTAGAAAATGATAAAGTTGCTAAGTTACCCTAAATTTCTCAAAACTTACATTAATTCCTCATTATATTGTATGGATGTACAAGGTATTACGTTTGGAATCTTAAAGTATGCTTGGCTTATATTTATAAATTGTTTATAATTATTTCGTGGAACCCGTAAATGTTAATCTATCACTCAATTTTATATATCTATAATTTTTGTATGTATAATTTCCAAACATGTACAGTGAGTATTAAAGTTTAAAAATATCAATCACATTGTAGAGCGCGTCGATAAATCATATGTACGGTTGATTAGGTGAGAGGTAACGATAGTGTTAATTATTTATTATTATTTATTCTTTTTCGTTGTAATGATTTTTACTTTTACCCTATTTGATAGACCAACTTTGCCTTAGAAAATGGAAAATATTTTACAAATTCCATGTTTTGACATGTTTGATTGCTATAATTTCTTGGCAAATCATTTTCCACAAATCAGACGCATGAATCATGATGGGTTTTTTCTTGCTTTTAAGGGAAATGATTTTCCCACCTGTGGTAAAACATTTTCGTAAGTTGGAAAATGTGGTTTTCAACCGTGACTTTCCTCCTTTTTTAAAAAACAAAATGGGAAATGGTTTGTACAGTAAAATATTAAAAAAAAATTGACTAAATAACCCAACTTTCTCAAATTTTCCATGAAAAATATGTTGGGAATTTCGACACGTCGATTCCCACTTTACTTTTTCCACAGGATCTTTCGATGTTCAAAATAAAATAAGCAAACAAGAAAATAAATACGAACACAGAAATTTACGTGGTTCGGCAAATTGCCTACGTCCACGGACCCTCGCCAAAGCTTTTCACTATATATTAAATTGTTACAAATATATAGACTTTCACTCACCAACCCAATCCCACAGACCACAGAGAAAATACAACAAACGAGCTTTACCACATATAATTTCTACCCTTTGATTTACACCACAAAGAGTTACAAGAAACTTCACAATATGCTAGGCTCACAATTTTCTCTCTTTGGTCACAGTATGGCCATCAAGAATTTCTCTCTCAAGACATACGGTACTACATCTCTTGCAGCACAATTCAACAAAGCAATATGCACTTCTTTTTATAATACTCCAACCACGTGGTTGCAACAATTCAAGAATAGGGCAATCATATCAACTTTCATAATTAGTCAAAAGTAGCCCATTTTCTTTTTACCTTTAATCATGAAAGTAACATGTCTCTTTCCTTTCATCAAGAGACAATGTCTGATTACTCCTCTGTACCACCGAAAGAGCAAAACAAAAGTAGTTGCCATAATCATGCATTTGTTGAATTTTGGGTCAAATACCCAACAATCTCCACCTTGACACAAAATTCCTCCAAACCAAAAAAATGGGGTAACAGGCAAGCATTTTTCCACTTTGATCGATCTCATACTCCACCATATGAGTATAACCACTCAGAATTATCAACGAACTCCGAGAATTTCATCGGCACATGTCGAAACAAACCTTGCTGAAAAATTATGGTGCAACTCTCATGTTTGGCTTTCCTTGGGAGCTCATCAGCCATCGACATCAATTCATCACACACCTTGCATTAACGCCAAACCAATGCCCGTGTGCAAATACATGTACCCACCAGTAAGAACACATCCTCTATCATGGCAACTAGTTTCATGCCATAAGGAAGTCTCATCTTACAAAAGTACATCACCACCACCCTCCACCAGGAGAGTCGCATTGTCCTTCGAGCAGTTTGCCGAGTCCGCTCCAACTTTTGGACAATTCCTTCTTTTTCCGGATTCCAGGGCTGGAATTTTCAAAAACTTTGTGTAGACCCGTCAAATTTCTCCACATCGTACTTGACATATTTTCTTTTTCTTCAAATTATTTGAACCACCTGTAGCTCTGATACCACTTGTTGGGAATTTCCGACACGTCGATTCCCACTTTACTTTTCCCACAGGATCTTTCGATGTTCAAAATAAAATAAGCAAACAAGAAAATAAATACGAACACAGAAATTTACGTGGTTCGGCAAATTGCCTACGTCCACGGACCCTCGCCAAAGCTTTTCACTATATATTAAATTGTTACAAATATATAGACTTTCACTCACCAACCCAATCCCACAGACCACAGAGAAAATACAACAAACGAGCTTTACCACATATAATTTCTACCCTTTGATTTACACCACAAAGAGTTACAAGAAACTTCACAATATGCTAGGCTCACAATTTTCTCTCTTTGGTCACAGTATGACCATCAAGAATTTCTCTCTCAAGACATACGGTACTACATCTCTTGCAGCACAATTCAACAAAGCAATATGCACTTCCTTTTATAATACTCCAACCACGTGGTTGCAACAATTCAAGAATAGGGCAATCATATCAACTTTCATAATTAGTCAAAAGTAGCCCATTTTCTTTTTACCTTTAATCATGAAAGTAACATGTCTCTTTCCTTTCATCAAGAGACAATGTCTGATTACTCCTCTGTACCACCGAAAGAGCAAAACAAAAGTAGTTGCCATAATCATGCATTTGTTGAATTTTGGGTCAAATACCCAACAATCTCCACCTTGACACAAAATTCCTCCAAACCAAAAAAATGGGGTAACAGGCAAGCATTTTTCCACTTTGATCGATCTCATACTCCACCATATGAGTATAACCACTCAGAATTATCAACGAACTCCGAGAATTTCATCGGCACATGTCGAAACAAACCTTGCTGAAAAATTATGGTGCAACTCTCATGTTTGGCTTTCCTTGGGAGCTCATCAGCCATCGACATCAATTCATCACACACCTTGCATTAACGCCAAACCAATGCCCGTGTGCAAACACATGTACCCACCAGTAAGAACACATCCTCTATCATGGCAACTGGTTTCATGCCATAAGGAAGTCTCATCTTACAAAAGTACATCACCACCACCCTCCACCAGGAGAGTCGCATTGTCCTTCGAGCAGTTTGCCGAGTCCGCTCCAACTTTTGGACAATTCCTTCTTTTTCCGGATTCCAGGGCTGGAATTTTCAAAAACTTTGTGTAGACCCGTCAAATTTCTCCACATCGTACTTGACATATTTTCTTTTTCTTCAAATTATTTGAACCACCTGTAGCTCTGATACCACTTGTTGGGAATTTCCGACACGTCGATTCCCACTTTACTTTTCCCACAGGATCTTTCGATGTTCAAAATAAAATAAGCAAACAAGAAAATAAATACGAACACAGAAATTTACGTGGTTCGGCAAATTGCCTACGTCCACGGACCCTCGCCAAAGCTTTTCACTATATATTAAATTGTTACAAATATATAGACTTTCACTCACCAACCCAATCCCACAGACCACAGAGAAAATACAACAAACGAGCTTTACCACATATAATTTCTACCCTTTGATTTACACCACAAAGAGTTACAAGAAACTTCACAATATGCTAGGCTCACAATTTTCTCTCTTTGGTCACAGTATGGCCATCAAGAATTTCTCTCTCAAGACATACGGTACTACATCTCTTGCAGCACAATTCAACAAAGCAATATGCACTTCCTTTTATAATACTCCAACCACGTGGTTGCAACAATTCAAGAATAGGGCAATCATATCAACTTTCATAATTAGTCAAAAGTAGCCCATTTTCTTTTTACCTTTAATCATGAAAGTAACATGTCTCTTTCCTTTCATCAAGAGACAATGTCTGATTACTCCTCTGTACCACCGAAAGAGCAAAACAAAAGTAGTTGCCATAATCATGCATTTGTTGAATTTTGGGTCAAATACCCAACAAAATATTGTCAATCAAACAACAGAACTCAAATAATTTCCCATTGTTTTCACATAGTAGCAAATTAATTCAATCAAACACTCTCACTTCATATTTTTCAGACAATTCAATTTTCTGAAAATCATTTCCTTTCCATCAATTTCAATATTTTCAATCAAACACAATATCTCTTTGGTCCGGATTAAAATTAATGAAATATACCACTTATCGATTTATATTAAAATTAGATTTTTATTAGATTTTATGTTACTTTTACAAAATAACATTCCAGTTTCAACAAAATTTTAAATGTACCATTAAAGTTCAATCATTACACAAATTATCGCTCAAGTTTTAATTGGTTACTCAAAATACCATTTTGTTGACTTTTATATTCAAAAATTGGCGCAGAAAGTCCCTAATGTTTGGAAAATCGCTCAAATGGTCCTTAACATTTTATTTTGATGTAAAAATATTAATTTTTTTTTGTCTAAATTAAAAAAAGTAGTCTTTTTTTATTTAAATGACCAATATATTCTTAATTTTAAATAGAGAATTTTACAATTGAATCATAACCTTTGCAAAAGTACAATTGGGTATATTCATAACTTTGTTTTTATATTTAATTAAATAAAATAGTAGATTAATTTTTTTCTCAATAGAATTTTATTGATTAAATGGATAATATACATATAAACTTATTTGTATAAAATTTTATAATTATTATTAAATAAATCAAATTACTATTGGTTTGTAATAGGTTTTTTAAAAGAAAAAAAATTATTTTTTTACTTGAGTAAATCTTTTAAAAAATGAAGTGAAAAATATATATATATATTTTTAATATAATAAAATGTGTGTTTGAAAATTAAGAAAAAATTATGAAACCCTTAAAATGTGTTTTCGAAAATGAATTTCGGGGGAAATAATTTTCAAAAAAAAATAAAATATTCCAAATAAATATTAAATTAATTTAGTTCATAATAATTCGTAGGTTATACAGTGGATAATAGAGGGTTATTTATATTATTTTTATATTTAATTAACTAAAATTAGCAGGTTAATTATTTTATTTATCTTTAATTGAGATTTTATTGATCAAATAAATAATATATGTTATATTATTTATTTGATCAATAAAATCTCACTGAGAAAAAAAAACTAATATACTAATCTTAGTTAATTAAATACAAAAATAAAGTAATGAACATGCTCAATTGTACTTTTACAAAAGTTATGACTCAATTGTAAAATTTTCTATTTAAAATTAATAATATATTGATCATTTAAATAAAAAGAACACTTTTGTTCATTTATTAAGGCTTCGTTTGTTAAAATATTTGTATTTAATTTTTTTTTTTTTTTACGTTTTCGATGTAAAATATGTGATTGAAAAGTGGAGAGAAAAAATACGTTTAGTTAAAAAGTGATTTGGGAATTGTGTGCTTTAAAAACATGTTTTTAAATATTTTGCCAAACATAGGCTAAAGAGCTTTTACATTAAAAATAAAAAAGTTAATGACCATTTGAGCAATTTTCAAACATTAGGAACTGTTTGCGCTAATTTTTAAATAAGAAAATCAACAAAGTGACATTTTGAGAGTCAATTGAAATTTGAGTTACACTTTGTGTAACAATAGAACTTTAGTATTATATTTGAAATTTTGTTGAAATTTGAATGATATTTTGTAAAACTAATCCAAATATTTTAATAAAAGTTAATCATATATGTTGTTGAAAAGTTGTGAGTCTCATAAAATATGTGGTTAATATTAATTGTTATTTTGACTTAAAATTAAAATTAGATTTCAATAGAATCAAACATGGACTTAAAAAATTAATTATCAATTTTGACTTAGATTAAAAATAATATTTAAATAATTTATTGGTGCCCCAAACACGAAAAACACGAATAACATCTTTTTCCAAGTGTAAATAACCATTTCCACATAGCAAAAGAAAAGTCTACAATATTTAAATAATTTATTGGGAAAATGATTATTCACCTTGCGGGCAAAGTTGTTCACATGTAACAAATATCTCTAGTATTTAAGCCCTGTTTGATAATATTATATGATTTCGAAAAAGATCTAGTACCGTAAAGGGTACCATGTTGTATCCCTTCATAGGTACTAGATCAAGACTATATATGATTTATAAATTAATTTATTTATAATTTTAAGCTAAAAAGTCGTAGTTGAAATTTGGTTTATAAATTAATTTATTTATGATTTTAAGGTAAAAAGTAGTGGTTGAAAATTGAAGAGAGAAAAATGTATGAGTAAAAAATAATTTAAAAAATTGTGTGATTTAAAAAAAAGAAAAAAAAAAAAAAAGAAAAAGAAAAGACGGTTACCAAACAAGGGCTAAAATGTTAAACTCTCCGAAAGACATTCAATAGGTACTTAACCTTTCTGCACGTGCATCATGTCTACTGCTATCAATCCTCCATTTCTTTCGCATGCGTACAATTGCCGCGTTCCCGGCACCTGCTTCCACCCTTTAAATTCCCATAAAATTCCACTCTAACCCCGACCATACTTTCTGTTCGCCAGCATTATATTTATCGATTCCAGTGAATCTCCGGCATGCCTTCAGACGAGTCCTTCTGGCTACCACTCACTCCTCAACCGCCGGAAAAATTCCCTTTCGAACTCAAAGAGGAATCCGATTTTGATCAAATCGTCTCTCCTGATGGACTTGTCTCCATCTGCGGTTTCGGTTCTCTCCTCTCTGGTCCGTAAGATTCGTCCAAGGGATTTAATTACTTCAATTTACTCTTTACTTATTAAGCAAAGAAAAAAAAATTGTAGCTTAAAGAGTTCATCCTGTAATATCGATATTATTAGGATCAAATATTGTCTAAATTTAGGATTTTTATCTTTGGATTTGTTTTTTGATATGATTGTACAGAGAAGAGTGCAAGGAGTACATTTCCGCACTTGATAAACTTCAGAATGACGATATTGAGTGGCTTTCGGAGAGTTTTTGCTCACGTTGCTCCGATTTTCTTCGAGCATGGCATAGCTAAACCTGAAACCAAGGTACTTTCTTAATTTTTTGTGCGCTGAATTAATTTATTGTGGTTAGTCACTAGTGGGCTCTGGTTATTTGCTCTGATAATGAATAGAGTGCTACTGTTCATAGAGTGGTGTTTATATTTGTATTGATGATTGCAGTGAGTCTGATAGTGACTGAGACTATTAAATAATTGGCTAAATTTCTCTATCAACAGCGTCTTTGGAATCACTGGATTGGGAATTTAGAATTGGAATTAAGGAAACTAAAAAACTAGTTAATCCAGTAAAAAAATTATTTCCTAAGTTGTATTTTCTTGCCTTTTCAAAATGGATGTTTCTGATGATTAAAATTTTCCCCTTTTATCTGAACTTTTTACAGCAGTTTTAGGGATTTGGTGAAGCATCTCGGTTTTTTTTTTTTTTTCTTCTAATGATGGAGTTGTATATTTTTACAGGAGATATCAAGCTTGTGTGTAGAGCCATGTGAAGGTGAAACCCTTGTAGTTACTACATTTGACATTCAGAGATCAGAGGTATAATTTATCAGATATTATTGGATGAAAAAAATTAAATATTTGACCATGAGAAACTGTTATTAACTTGATTTCTTGCTTGGAAAAATTAGATACCAGCCTTTATTGAAAGGAAGCATGAGTTCCGGTTTTTAGCAGTGAGTGATGGCTTACTTATTTCTTAGTTTCTATGACATTTAACTAACTTTACATATATCTGTACATATAAGATATACGATACTATTGAGTTGTAATGCGAGCATTTGTTTTCGTTTTTAGGTGATACCAGAAACATTTAATGGGTTGTTTTATACGACTCCAGCGGTGAGTAACATTAGACTACTTTGTGGTTAGCTGTCAAATAATTGACTCAAAAATGAAAAATGATCGTATCTGGTATTGATGCAGGTATTATGTGCACGTTACAGTGACGAAGAGTATATTGAAAACAGATGCAAAGGTAATTTTTTAACGTCTTGATCGTTTATTTTTTTGATTTTTCGTGTGGATAGCTTGTGTTTGTGTGCAAATAAGTTCGAACCTGTGTTTATAATATTGAAATGAGATGAGCTGCCGGTCAGTATGAAGTTAAAACTATTACCAAGTTTCTTCTCAGCCACAACCTCCATTAATCCAGAAGCTGAGACTAGTGAGATAGAATATCTATTGAATGAATCTCCTACAGTTGTAATTGCATTTGCTATTTTCTTGCCATCATTGGATATCTATTTTAAATTTTCGATATATCTGGGACAGGAAGCCAAGAGATCTTCTTTCAGTGGTATGGACGATATGGCATAGACAAGATTTGGGTAGACGATATCTTACCTTGTCGAGTTTATCTCAGGCACTGGTGAGTGCTACTTACTAACATTTATGTGAATTCGGCATCATTTGAAATTTTTGTTGCTATTATTCTCAGTCATAGCACCCTTTGCTTACACATAAGCTGAAAAATGTGTGGGAATACTTTTTGCAGTGTCTTGGCAGCAAAGAACCTTGGTGATCTGGCCTACGATAACTTCTTGGATCATACTTTTCTTGGGGACCGTGAAACGACAGTTCGTGAGTACTTGGCCGGTTCGGGCATAATGGAAGATGAGCCTCTTGAACCGCTAAAGAACCGTTACGGTGGTTGACATGAACTAGCTCTAGAGTAGCATTATTACTAATGGAACAACTATAGCTTGCGTGAAACATGATTTATAGTTTGGTGATTGTTGATCTAAATTATAGTTTAGGACAAATTATAGTCTTTGTGAGAATGATCATTTGGAGTTTTATTTATTCCTAATTTACTATTTCTACTTGTATTTGACGAAAAGAATTATAGCATGGTGATTGTTGATTTAAATTATACTAACTTGATGTTATCGGAATGCACACAATCATCGAATTTGGCTTTTAAGTATAGGAGATAGGTCACATAATTTCATATATCTATCATCTTTACTTCTCCAATCAGATTCTTTACTGTCGTGCTCATCGAATTCTGTAGTAATATTGAACCCAAAATACACAAAAATAGCAGGAACTTTATTTGAAATACAAACAATTACAGATCAGAAACTGTAGTGTAAAGTTTTACAAAAACGCTTAAGAATCGCAAATTTACAAAACTTTCAAAATTGCAGAAACAAAATTGCGTACAAAATCTCTTAAATCCACAACAAATTGTGATTACAAAAAGCACTACAACAAAACTCACAAACCATTAACAAGGCGAAGAAAAATAAAAGATTTCTTCAAAGAACAGAAGGTTTGCGTGAAAAAGGAGATGAATCGCCTCAGAGAACCAAAGCGAAGAGAGAGAAAAATATCATAAAGTAAAGTAATGCGTCTGAAGGGTTGCCTTCCAGATCCTTCTCTTGACCTAGATATAGGAAGGAGATCCAACGGCCTTAATAGATCCAAGTGGTTGAATCAACGGTCTGAACTGATTCAGTTTGGATAAGTAAAGGCGTGATTTGTAAACACGAATTGGGCTCCGGGTTATGAAGGGAGATGGGCCCTTCACAGAAGAAATAACAAGGCTCAGGTTCCTGTTTGGGCTGAACTAATGGGCTGCAGTTGGGCCAATTGTCTTCACAAATCTTCTCATCAATTGGTGCAGGCTGCAGCTTTATCATTTTAGCTCCTGTGATCAGTTCTGAGTGCCTTCAGCATCCTCAAGTTGCTCTTCCATGTTTTGTTCCTTGTAAAAATGCAATGAGGCAATATCAAATTCAAAGATATTAAGTAAATTCAGATAATCTTTAAATTTTGTTATAGGGATGACTTTAGTTCCAGCATCAGCTGGATTGAGCTGAGTAGGGATTTTAACCATTTTTACAAAACACTTTTCAGTGATGTCTCTTATAAAATGAAATTTGACATCTATATGTTTGGATCTATTCTGAAACACAAGATTTTTAGTAAGATATAAAGTACTCTGGCTATCAGTGCAGATCTCAATTTCTGGTTTACTCAAACACCCAATTTCAGAAAGTAATCCCCTCAGCCACATGCATTCTTTAACTGCATCAGTGGCTGCAATGTACTCTGCTTCAGTTGAAGAAAGGGCAACTAATTTCTGTAGTTGTGCTTTTCCAACTGATGCATGAAGCATTTAAAGTAAAAAAAGTAGGCTGAAGTAGACTTCCCGTTGTCAATATTTCCAGCAAAGTCAGAGTCTACAAAGCCTTTAAGTTCAAAAACATTTTTGGATTTAGAAAACATGAGACTCAAATTCAAAGTTCCTTTCAAATATTTTAGTAAAGATTTAAGAGCTTCCCAGTGAGATTCTCCTGGGTTACTCATAAACCTGCTAAAAACACTGACAGAAAATGCAATGTCTTGTCTGGTTGAGACCATAAGATACATTACTGAACTTACAGCATTTGAATAAGGAACATTTTTCATTCTATGAAATTCTTCTGCAGTTTTAGGACACTGATCATTTGACAGTTTAAAATGAGAAGGTAGTGGCAGTGAAACAGGTTTAGAATCAAATAAAGAAAACTTTTTCAAAACTTTTTCAATGTAACTCTTTTGATTCAGAAATTTTTTTCCTGCAGATTTGTTTCTAAACACATCAATTCCAAGAATTTTCCTAGCTGGACCTAAGTCTTTCATTTCAAATTCAGTTTTCAAATTCAGTTTAAGACTAGAAATGACATGTAGACTCTTACCAGCAATTAGCATGTCATCCACATACAAAAGCAGGTACATAGGATCAGAAGTGTCATTTTTAAAGTAAAAACAGCGGTCATAAGATCTTTTCTGAAAGTTTAAGCTTTGAATGAAATTATCAAATCTTTTGTACCATTGTCTAGGTACTTGCTTCAGGCCATAAAGAGATTTATGAAGCAAACACACTAGATCAGGTTTGTTTTTTTGTTCAAAACCTTTTAGTTGAGTCATATAAATGGTTTCATCAAGCATGCCATACAAAAAAGCAGTTTTTACATCCATTTGCTCAAGTTCTAAATCATTTTGAGCAACTAAAGCAAACAAAATTCGAATGGAGGTATATTTCACAACAGGGGAAAATATTTCAGTATAGTCTATGCCTTCTTTTTGTGAAAAACCTTTTGCAACTAACCTAGCTTTATATCTAGGTTTACCCCCTTCAAAATCCCCATCTTTTATCTTAAATATCCACTTACAGTCAATCAGTTTCTTATCAGGAGGTTTTTCGTCCAGGTCTTATTTTTAATCAAGGAATTCATTTCCTCTTGCATGGCTGCAAGCCAGAGATTCTTATCTTTGGATCCCATTGCTTCTTCAAATGAGCAAGGTTCAAGATCCAAAGAAGTTGATAGGAAAGAGGCAGAGTATTCAAAGTCATCAAATCTAGCCGGGGGTCTAATTTCTCTCCTAGTTCTGTCTTTGGCCAGTTGGTAATTATCTAAAACATGTTCATCATATTCAGACACAGTAGATGAAGTGGGTGCAGGTGATGCAGACACATTAGTATGCAAGTGTTGGGGCTGCTCAGGCTGAAGTTCAGAATCATCAAAGCTCACTTCAGTTATCAAAAAATCTTTTTCACAAAGTGGATTTTCATTCTTTTCAGACTTGCAAGGAAATACTTTTTCATTAAAAATAACTGACCTGCTTAAAATAACTTTGAAATCACTTTGTTCTTTAACCCAAAGTCTATAACCTTTAACCCCTTCCCCATATCCAACAAAAACACATTTTAAAGACCTGAGATCAAGTTTGGATTGAACCTGATGAGCATAGGCAGAACAGCCAAAATTTTTTAAAATTGAGTAATTTGGAACTGCATCATTTCAGATTTGATCTGGAATTCTGTAGTTCACAGCACTAGAAGGACACATATTGATTAAAAAACATGCAGTCTTAACTGTTTCCCCCCAAATTTTTTTTGGCAAATTTGATTGGATTAACATGCACCTTGTTCTTTCTAAAAAGGTCATGTTCATCATTTCAGCAACCTCATTTTGTTGTGGGCTGTATGCAACAGTCCTATGTCTAAGTATACCTTGGTGTTTGCAAAAATCATCAAATTCAAAGTTGCAGAACTCTAAACCATTATCAGTTCTGATCACTTTAACCCTTTTATTTTTCAAATTTTCTACCAAGGTAATAAAATTTTTGAAAACAGAAATAGTTTGATCTTTGGATTTCAGCAAATGAACCCAAGATTTTCTAGAATGATCATCAACAATTAGCAAAAAATATCTAAAACCAAAAAATGTGTTAACAGGAGCAGGACCCCACAGGTCTACATGTAAATATTCAAGAATGACCTTGGATTTATGAACACCTTTTTCCAAATGAAGAAGTTTTCTGTTTTCCCAAAATACATTCTTCACAAAAATTAAATTTCTGAAAACTGTCTTTTCTAAAAAAATCCATTTTCTCTAACATTTTAAGCCATTTTTCTCCTACATGGCCTAATCTTTTATGCCACAAATCAGACAAGTTATTATCAACAGTTTCAATAGTTAGAGAAGTAGGAGGGACATACTGCACAGACAGAATATAAATGTCATTAGACTTGACTGTACTTGAAAACAACAAATTGTTTCTCAAAATTTTTATGTATCCCTTACTGACTCCAATTTCAGAACCTTCATCATCTAAAATTTCCAATGAGATGAGGTTTCTTCTTAAATCAGGGACATATTTAGTTTGATTTAAGATCAAATTGTTATTGTCAGCAAACACAGTACCAATTCCTTTTATGTCACAGGATACATCATTCCCTAGTTTTACAGAACCACAGGCATGCTCAGAGAAGTTATCAAATAAATCCCTATAAGGGCACATATGGAAAGTACAGCCTGAGTCTAAGATCCATTCATCTTTCATATTTGAAGTGGTGGTAACATAAACAACTCCACTATTATTTTGAATGTTTGCAGGTTCCTATTGTTTGTTTTTACCATCATCCCTTAATTTCTTAAAGCACTTATCAACTAAATGACCTATCTTTCCACAATAAAAATATCTTCTGGTTTCATCAGGCTTCCTATCAAATTTATTATTGTCATACCTTTTAGTTTCAAACCTATTTTGATCATATTTTCTATTATCATATTTCTTATCCCTAGGTTTGTTTGGTATGAAATTCTTATTTTGATAGTCTTTAGCCTGTCTGGGGTTATTTCTATTTTGGTTCCAGCCTCTGAAATTACATCTAAAAGAGTTTCTACCCCTTTGTAAAATGGACTCAACATTATAGGCCTCTTTATGCTCTGACTTAGATTCTAATTCTTTATTTTTAAGAGATGTATGAATTTTTTCAACAGACAATTTCTGACCTCCATACTCTAAAGCATTCCTAATGTCTGTGTACTTATCCCCCATACCATTTAGCAAACACACAACTCTCTGATCCTCGGTGGTTTTCTCTCCAGCCTTTAAAAGATCCTGAGTTATTCTATTGAACCTATATATGTTCTCTTCAGAACCTAAAGAAGGATCAAACTTGAAGCTAAAGAATTGTTTCCACAAAAAACATTTATTTGGTAAAGAAAAAGTAAGAAAAAGTTCTTCAAGTTTGTCCCATAGGTCTGCAGCTGTTTTGGTTTCCCCTACTTTCCTAATCACAGTATCAGAAAGGTAAAGGAATAGGGTACTCCAAGCAAGTTCATCTAATTCAGTTCTTCTATCCTCAGTCATGTTTTCAGGCCAGTTCTCATCTATAGCTCTAGCACATTTTAATTGAAGTAAGAGGGCTTTAATTTTCTGTCTCCATAAACTAAAATCCCCCTTCCCATTCCAAATTTCAACTTCAACCTTAGCAGTATTCATGTTTAAACAAGTATGGGAGATAGAGAATGCACAGTAAAGAGTAAAAAGTAGGAACAGAGTAATGCAGGCAAATTATGCAGTCAAGTGCAAAACAAGATTTTACAACTTTCAGGTTGTACATATAATTCACAACACAAGGCAAAAAATTACTACTGCAGATAACAAATTATATAGAAGTAGAACAACTAAGTGCAAGAATCAGTAAAGATGCCTTTCTTTTCCTAACCCTACTTGGGTCGGCCAAGAACTCCCTCAAATTTCCGGATTCTCAAAGGGAATCCTGGACAAATGTGAGTAAAAGGGTCCAAGAGGGCTTCAACGGAGGAAACCGAAAGATCAAAAGATAAAGGAAATTAAAGAAATCCTAAAAGAGTTTCAAGATATCACCTGATTGCTTCAATTTTTGAAGTTTCTTTTGAAACTTTCAAAAAAAATTAGATCTAACCTCAGATCTTTCAAGATCAAGTACCAGTGTGCCAAGATAACAACAGATCTGTAGCCAAAATATATAAATATTTTCAAAAACTCAAAGGTTTCAGTAATATCAACCCTGAGTATGTAAGATCTGGGGTTTTCTCACAAAATTTTTGAAGTTTTTATAAATGAAGAACAAAGATCCCCAAAAAACCAAAACGAAAAACCCCAAAATTTTCCCGTATCAGAAAACCCTAAGGCTCTAATACCACTATAGTAATATTAAACCCAAAATACACAAAAATAGCAGGAACTTTATTTGAAACACAAACAATTACATATCAGAAACTGTAATGTGAAGTTTTACAAAAACGCTCAATAATAGCAAATTTACAGAACTTTCAAAATTGCAGAAACAAAACTGCATACAAAATCTCTCAATTCCACGACAAAGTGTTATAGCGATCCAGAATTTTTATGCAATAAATAATTATTTTAATATTTAGAAAATTGTGTCGCTACTATTTCATTTATTATTTTGAAATTAATGCCGCGACGGATTCGTCTAGCCAAGTCAAGAAATATCGAATTTGTTCGATTTTAAATTAAAATCCGAATTTCTAAAATTATGTTATTTAATTATTTATTTAAAGTATTATTTTCAAAATCATTTTAAATTCCAAATTTATTTATTCTCAAATTTATTTTCAATCCAAAATATGTCTGTTTTAAATACGCTTCTTGATTAAAGTTAGTCCAATTCTTATCATAATCAAAATTTATTCTACAAGTTTTGCTCCTCCTCCATCATCATGATTATGATAATATTCACTCAATTATTCCCTTTCAATTATGATATTCCCCACCATCATCATATTCCCTCCCCATGTGCATTTTCCTTTACCCTCAAACACTCTTCTTTATAGCCGAGCTGCTTCATTCATCATCACCATCACTGTGTTAAACACCACAATCACTGCAATACCAACAAAGCTAAACACCAGGATTATCATCAAATATACCTACCACCCAAATTCTCTGCAACTAGTTTCCCAATCACCGCAACAGCCAATCCACCTCCATTCCCAGAATCTGCAGTATCACCACTCCACAGTCTATACCATCCATTTCAAGATCAAACCACCTGCAGACTACAATCAATGCCAACAATCACCACTGATCAACCACAATTACTACCAAAATGTTATCACCTGCAATTCCTCAATCCAGTCACCACCGGTCAGCTCCATCACTGCCAAGCTGAATTTCTCTGCACATCACCCTGCCCATAGCAACCCCTGCCCTTTCCAACTGCTGCATCCACCACCGAACACCACCTACGACCTTCAATTTACCAAGTACATTATCATCACCATCATCACCATTTCGAAACCACCCAGCTGCACCACAACACCATCCACTGCCAATCTCCAATTCACCATCAATAAATCTTCACCCAAACCCAAAATCAAACCCAAACCAATTACCCAGTTACTTACCTCAATCCCGACTGCGCTGACCGATTTTCTACCACCGGAAATCGTGATTTTAGCCACTGTTTTAGCCTCGGTCTCGCACTCAAAAATCGCAACAAATCCCTCAAAAAAAATCTGAACCAATACCTGTCCGCTGCACGCCTCTACCTTGCGCCGGCGTTTCGCCGATCATATCGCCGGCTGGAAGAGCCCTTCTCCAGTCGGATCGGATGAGAAGAGAGGTTGAGAGAGAGAGTGAATCGAGCGAGAGAAACATGAGAGAGAGAGAGAGAGAGAGAGAGTAAATCTGAGGATATATTATTTTAATTTCCAAAAATTTCACTTTGGTCCCTGAATTTTTAAAAGTCTTTCAAATCAGTCCCCAAGTTTTAAAATGATCAATTCAGCCCAATCAGTCCTTCATTTTTAAAATCTATTATTTCAGTCCCTGCTGATTTTATTAATTTGATTTAAAGCCCAAGTTTCAAAGATATTCACTTTAGTCCTTCAACTTTCAAAATATTCATTTTAGTCCCTAAACTTTCAAAAACATCAATTTTAGTCCTCAAATTATAATTTATCATTTTGAACTATATATTCGATAAACTAAAGTGACTTATTGGCTAAGACGAAGCGTACGGAGAATTTAAAGAAATTGAAGTCATTCCCGCTCAACTTTGCACTCGTCGGATTTGAGGTAGACTCGCACTTATTAATTGATTTAAATTATGATTTCATATAAATGTCATGTGACTTGTGAAAGTCAATTTTTAAGAAAAACAAGTATGTTTTTATGAAAGGTAATATACCTTATGTTTTTATGAAAAGTAAGTATACCCTATGTTTTTACGATAATGTTTTATATGTTTTGGATCATTGCTATGCACATAAGAATTCTTACCACCTAAGTTCGGTAGAATTCTGTGTCTCCATAAGTTTATGAGGATTTACCACCTAAGTTCGGTAAAATTCCTGTCTTTCCATATGTTTATGAGGATTTACCACCTAAGTTCGGTAAAATTCCTGTCGCGTATGTTTATGAGGATTTCGATCCTATCTTATGTTATGATGGAAATGATCCCTATGAATTTCATGAATTATGTTTTGGTATACTTACTGTTATTATGATCTTACTGTTATTATGACTTACTACATAAGAATTCTTGCCACCTAAGTTCGGTAAAATTCTTATGTTTATGAGGATTTCGATATTATCCTATGTTATGATGAAAACTTACTGTTATTATGATTTTACTGCATAAGAATTCTTGCCACCTAAGTTCGGTAAAGTTCTTGTGTCTATTTATGTTTATGAGGATTTCAATCCTATCTTATGTTATGCTTTCAAAAGAAATTATGCTTGGCATAATTAAAATGTTTTTATAAGTATATGGTTTTCAAAGAGCTGTTTTCAAAGAGCCTATGATTTGCAAAATATGTCCCGTGCTGTAATGCACAATATGAGTTTTATCAAGAGCAGTTTTATAAAGAAGCTCTATCAATGCCCGTTTTATAAAGAGCCGGGATTTATGTGTTTAATCATCTTATAAATTAAATTAATTTGCGATGAGTCTACTGAGTATTTCCCCCATGAAATACTCACCCTACTTTTTAACAGTTTTGCAGATTTCGGAGACGGTGGCGAGCGATGAATGATGGTGGCAATAATCGTTGAACTGTTGAAAGTTTGACGTTAATGATTTCCGTATTTTCCAAATAATCGAATAATTTAGAGAAGTTCATTTATTTGAGAAATTATGATATTGGCAAATTCTTTACAATATTAATGGTTCGATTTACTATTTCAAATGGTTTCATAAATGTTTTCAATTTTAGCGGCCATTACAGTTTATTTAATGTTGCCAAAAATGAATTTCAATTATTTCTTCCGCAAAAATATTATTCGAAAAATTTAGACAGAAAATGACGTAGTGAATCGGGTATACGGAACTCGGGGCGCTACAAGTTGGTATCAGAGCTAGTCTGCGTTTCTGTAGACTGGTAAAATTTTCAAAAAAAGAATTTTCAAGAAATATTTTCCATTATAAGATTTTTATTGATGAAGATTGCCACTGCCATCATTCGTTCCACCAACTCCGAGGTAAAGAAGTTTATGATGTTTAAAGTTATTTCAGTATTTCGAATACTCATTTTATTGATTTATGAGAAAGAATGAAGAGTATTTCGGATACTTATGGTTTATGAGAAATAAGAATGTATTTCTTCGAAAATAATGATGTTGTTATGCTTTGTCATAACTTATATGCTTTAATGTATGATTATGAGAAATTTTTTTAAAAGAAAACGAGTGTTGAGCATAATGGGAATAATATGATTTTATTGAGAATTAAGTAATGGATATTATGTTGAGTTAATTTATTATGCCTCTATGTTGAAGAGAAATTTATTATGAAGTTTGGCTTTGTGAATAAATTTTGGGAATATGATTTATGGCATATATTTATAAGTATGAGTAACTTTTGAGCCAATTAAGGTATGGAAGGAAGTAATATTGTGATATTGAAAAATATGATTTGAAATTTCTATGTTGAGGAATTATGAATTGAATTATGGATATTTTGATGATATTGAAGTGTTGGAATCGTTTTCAATATTTTTAGATCGTTGTGATCAAATTGGAGTTATTTATTATTGTGAGTTATGAAGTATGCTTATGGTTTGGATAAGTCCAAATTACAAGGGAGACTCTATCCAGAATTTTATCATTTGGAATTAAGAGCATAATATGATAAGCATCCACTAAAGGAATTAAGGTTAGACATGCAAGATCATTTACATCACAAACGAGATTTAGTAGATGATAGCAGAGATTTTATTATTTTCTCATAAGGAGAACACACAAGAGTCACACTGGAAAGGAATACATGAAACACACGAAAGCATAAGAGAAAAACATGGAAAGATCCTCAGAATGAGAGATGTGTTTCCGGAGTAGCCGTATCCTACCACCTCTGATCTTTTGAGGAAATAAAGAAACCTTCAAAGAGGTGTGTTTCGAGAGTAAGAATACTCCGTAATCTACCACCTGGAATCTTTGAAGTACACACAAGATTTAAACATTAAGGAAATCCTAGTAAATGGAGGGGTGTCTCGAGAGTGAGAATACTCCGTACTCTACCCCCACCTATTCTAAGATTCAAAGAGTTAAGTTTACATTAACCGGACTCCATTTTCGCTTGATTCCCCTTCCTTGCGACCAATCTATCTTAACTCCTGCTGGATCTTGTATTGAGATATATGACTGCAGCTTATCCAGTAGTTCATCAATAGTAGGAGCAGAAATAAGAAGCCTTCTGGAAAATGGAGAGATGAATCCCTGTTCCACAGCATAATCAAGAAAGGTTAACAAACCATCAAAGAAATTGTTAACATTCAGAAGCCCAATAGGCTTAGTATGGAGATCTAGTTGAGCCCACGAGGTAATGTTAAAGATTTCTTCTAAGGTACCAAAACCTCCGGGCAGGGCTATAAAGGCATCAGAACCATATAGCATACAAGTTATGCGTTCATGGATGGATAAGGTTTGAACTTCATGCCCTCGTGTTTTGCCTGCAACATCTACCAAAGGGACAGGTATGACACCGATTACTTTTGATTTCTCTGCAAGAGCAGATTGGGAAACACAACCCATTAGACCACTGCTACCACCCCCATACACAAGAGTGATACCTTTTTCCCCCAGTTTCTTTCCAAGATCTACAGCCGCTTCTAGATAACCGAAGCCTTTCCCTACTTTTGATCCACAAAATACACAAATAGTTTTGATCTGTCGAAGTTTTGGTGCTTCCATCTTTGATAGTAAAGAAGGGAAAACTTACGAAGAAGATGTGATTTTGGGATGCCTGAACTATGAAATATGTTTGGCTATTTAAAGCCGGAAAAATTTACTGTTTTTGATTGATTCTGAAAAAGTAAAGATTCACTTTTTGACAAAATCGGCCAACTTTTGACTATTTTATCAAAGATATCACCTTTCGGTGATTTATTTCCAGCTTTATCAAACCTCGAGAAAGGAAAATATATTTTATTTCCAAAACGCGTGAAAGAAAGCAGCAAGATATTTTAAAAAGATTTACCTTATATCATTGTTGAACTGCCAGAAGCCTCATTTTGTAAAACAGACTGGCAAACAGGATCTTTCGATATTATATTTTGGAGACTATAACGATTTTTGTCCTCGTTAAACTGAACGTATAAGGAGAGAAGTTCACGTTGTACATAACCACTTGGGTGCGTCTCAAGAGTCAGTCGAATATCATCCAAAGACTCCTTACTCAGTCCACCCTTTATGAATTCGATTTTATCATCCCGATTAGTAGAAGAATATCCTACTGATTTGCAACGTGTATTACAGTTCCAACGAGCACATTTGTAGCAACCACCCAGTCTTTTTGCTCTTCGTTTCTTTGCGAACGTGCTTTTGCCTAAACCAGGCATATGTTTTGGAAATGTTGATGGTAATTCACCAGATAGTCGAACCTTTGCTTCTATCAACCAGCGAACATCTTCTGGAATATCATGAGCCATTAGCAACCTCAATCTTTCGAGCCTTATTTTATAGATCTTTCTCAGATCATTCATAGGAAGACTGGAATAATACTTGCGAATGTTAGAAAGAATAATATCCATTGTTTGATGATTCAACCTCTTCTCAGCATGAACTATTTAAAAGCGTAAAGGATCTGAGTGAATCCGCGTGATGTTGTGACCAGCAAGAAAGCGCAGGATTATTTTAATGAAAAGAGGAGACAAGAAGTAATGCGCTGTTAAATTTTATCGATAAAGGAGATTTGATTGGAGATTTGGAATATTTTCTTGGATTATGGGTACTGATATTTTGTTAAAATAATGATAATCATAGTATAATGTGATGATACGTGGAAAGTAAAATGAGTACCGTATTGAATCAGAATTCATACGTATATACAAGTGAAAGAAATACTTTGCAGGAAATGTGGTGACATTTAAGTATAGAATCTTAGTTTTGGGAGATATTTGTTTACTGAATTTTGGGTTACAAATATTGGAAAGATAAGTTGATGATATTATGTTGATATGTTTGGGTATATTACGTAGAGAAGATATTCAGGTAATTCTTTGATTATTTTTGAAATTTTCGATGATAAGAAAGGAAAAAATTATTATGATACGATATGTCAGTAAAGATTTGTTGAAATTTTAGAGATATATACGAATATTTGAGGTCACATGATACGATGATAAGTGACAAGTTACATGAATACTACAAGATATGATGAAATTTTTACATACGATTGGGAATTGTTTTGATTATTTTGAGAATATTCGATGATAAGAAGAAGAGATTCTGATTTAGTATTCAGAAATTATAAGATTAAGTAAGTTTAATTTCGAGGACGAAATTATTTTAAGGAGGTAAGATTATAGCGATCCAGAATTTTTATGCAATAAATAATTATTTTAATATTTAGAAAATTGTGTCGCTACTATTTCATTTATTATTTTGAAATTAATGCCGCGACGGATTCGTCTAGCCAAGTCAAGAAATATCGAATTTGTTCGATTTTAAATTAAAATCCGAATTTCTAAAATTATGTTATTTAATTATTTATTTAAAGTATTATTTTCAAAATCATTTTAAATTCCAAATTTATTTATTCTCAAATTTATTTTCAATCCAAAATATGTCTGTTTTAAATACGCTTCTTGATCAAAGTTAGTCCAATTCTTATCATAATCAAAATTTATTCTACAAGTTTTGCTCCTCCTCCATCATCATGATTATGATAATATTCACTCAATTATTCCCTTTCAATTATGATATTCCCCACCATCATCATATTCCCTCCCCATGTGCATTTTCCTTTACCCTCAAACACTCTTCTTTATAGCCGAGCTGCTTCATTCATCATCACCATCACTGTGTTAAACACCACAATCACTGCAATACCAACAAAGCTAAACACCAGGATTATCATCAAATATACCTACCACCCAAATTCTCTGCAACTAGTTTCCCAATCACCGCAACAGCCAATCCACCTCCATTCCCAGAATCTGCAGTATCACCACTCCACAGTCTATACCATCCATTTCAAGATCAAACCACCTGCAGACTACAATCAATGCCAACAATCACCACTGATCAACCACAATTACTACCAAAATGTTATCACCTGCAATTCCTCAATCCAGTCACCACCGGTCAGCTCCATCACTGCCAAGCTGAATTTCTCTGCACATCACCCTGCCCATAGCAACCCCTGCCCTTTCCAACTGCTGCATCCACCACCGAACACCACCTACGACCTTCAATTTACCAAGTACATTATCATCACCATCATCACCATTTCGAAACCACCCAGCTGCACCACAACACCATCCACTGCCAATCTCCAATTCACCATCAATAAATCTTCACCCAAACCCAAAATCAAACCCAAACCAATTACCCAGTTACTTACCTCAATCCCGACTGCGCTGACCGATTTTCTACCACCGGAAATCGTGATTTTAGCCACTGTTTTAGCCTCGGTCTCGCACTCAAAAATCGCAACAAATCCCTCAAAAAAAATCTGAACCAATACCTGTCCGCTGCACGCCTCTACCTTGCGCCGGCGTTTCGCCGATCATATCGCCGGCTGGAAGAGCCCTTCTCCAGTCGGATCGGATGAGAAGAGAGGTTGAGAGAGAGAGTGAATCGAGCGAGAGAAACATGAGAGAGAGAGAGAGAGAGAGTAAATCTGAGGATATATTATTTTAATTTCCAAAAATTTCACTTTGGTCCCTGAATTTTTAAAAGTCTTTCAAATCAGTCCCCAAGTTTTAAAATGATCAATTCAGCCCAATCAGTCCTTCATTTTTAAAATCTATTATTTCAGTCCCTGCTGATTTTATTAATTTGATTTAAAGCCCAAGTTTCAAAGATATTCACTTTAGTCCTTCAACTTTCAAAATATTCATTTTAGTCCCTAAACTTTCAAAAACATCAATTTTAGTCCTCAAATTATAATTTATCATTTTGAACTATATATTCGATAAACTAAAGTGACTTATTGGCTAAGACGAAGCGTACGGAGAATTTAAAGAAATTGAAGTCATTCCCGCTCAACTTTGCACTCGTCGGATTTGAGGTAGACTCGCACTTATTAATTGATTTAAATTATGATTTCATATAAATGTCATGTGACTTGTGAAAGTCAATTTTTAAGAAAAACAAGTATGTTTTTATGAAAGGTAATATACCTTATGTTTTTATGAAAAGTAAGTATACCCTATGTTTTTACGATAATGTTTTATATGTTTTGGATCATTGCTATGCACATAAGAATTCTTACCACCTAAGTTCGGTAGAATTCTGTGTCTCCATAAGTTTATGAGGATTTACCACCTAAGTTCGGTAAAATTCCTGTCTTTCCATATGTTTATGAGGATTTACCACCTAAGTTCGGTAAAATTCCTGTCGCGTATGTTTATGAGGATTTCGATCCTATCTTATGTTATGATGGAAATGATCCCTATGAATTTCATGAATTATGTTTTGGTATACTTACTGTTATTATGATCTTACTGTTATTATGACTTACTACATAAGAATTCTTGCCACCTAAGTTCGGTAAAATTCTTATGTTTATGAGGATTTCGATATTATCCTATGTTATGATGAAAACTTACTGTTATTATGATTTTACTGCATAAGAATTCTTGCCACCTAAGTTCGGTAAAGTTCTTGTGTCTATTTATGTTTATGAGGATTTCAATCCTATCTTATGTTATGCTTTCAAAAGAAATTATGCTTGGCATAATTAAAATGTTTTTATAAGTATATGGTTTTCAAAGAGCTGTTTTCAAAGAGCCTATGATTTGCAAAATATGTCCCGTGCTGTAATGCACAATATGAGTTTTATCAAGAGCAGTTTTATAAAGAAGCTCTATCAATGCCCGTTTTATAAAGAGCCGGGATTTATGTGTTTAATCATCTTATAAATTAAATTAATTTGCGATGAGTCTACTGAGTATTTCCCCCATGAAATACTCACCCTACTTTTTAACAGTTTTGTAGATTTCGGAGACGGTGGCGAGCGATGAATGATGGTGGCAATAATCGTTGAACTGTTGAAAGTTTGACGTTAATGATTTCCGTATTTTCCAAATAATCGAATAATTTAGAGAAGTTCATTTATTTGAGAAATTATGATATTGGCAAATTCTTTACAATATTAATGGTTCGATTTACTATTTCAAATGGTTTCATAAATGTTTTCAATTTTAGCGGCCATTACAGTTTATTTAATGTTGCCAAAAATGAATTTCAATTATTTCTTCCGCAAAAATATTATTCGAAAAATTTAGACAGAAAATGACGTAGTGAATCGGGTATACGGAACTCGGGGCGCTACAAGTGTGCTTACAAACAGTACTACAACAAAACTTACAACCCATTAACAAGGCGAAGAAAAATCAAAGATTTCTTCAAAGAACAGAAGGTTTGTGTGAAAAAGGAGATGAATCTCCTCAAAGAACCAAAGCGAAGAGAGAGAAAAATATCAGAAAGTAAAGTAATGCGTCTGAAAGGGTTGCCTTCCAGATCCTTCTCTTGACCTAGATATAGGAAGGAGATCCAACGGCCTTAAGAGATCCAAGTGGTTGAATCAACGGTCTGAACTGATTCAGTTTGAATAAGTAAAGGCGTGATTTGTAAACAAAAATTGGGCTCCGGGTTATAAAGGGAGATGGGCCCTTCACAGAAGAAATAAGAAGGCTCAGGTTCCAGTTTGGGCTGAACTAATGGGCTGTAGTTGGGCCAATTGTCTTCATAAATTCTTCTAAAGTAATCAATTTAAAATAATCGTTTATAAACGATTTATTAAACCAAGACAAACTAATTCTATTTAATTACTATTTCATATATATCTCTGTCTGTGAGAGAGAGAATTCGTATCACCTTTGTTAATAGCCTAAAAATCTCAAGAATTCATATGACAACCATATTAGTGTATTTTATTTAATTTTTTCATAGCGTTACTTCGTCTATTTTGTGAGATCATTTTTTGGTCATCAAATGCAATCTTAACTCTAAATTATAGATAGTCTTCTCCTCCGGTAGATCATCTACTGAACATTGGTGATGAGTAGTGTCAAATTTCTCAAAGCTAGTTTCACACAACAATGTACGCAATTTTTCTACGTGCATCAATGAGTATAATGCCCTTTTCCCTTTGAGTAACTTACATGCATGACATTAACACCTATCTAAGTAGCTATGATAAGTGCATTTTATGCACTTATTTACGTGCTTAAATTAGGATTTTATATAGTTATTTGAGAATAATGGCTACTACTTTATCTATCATTTGTACATATTTCAGTTTTATTTCGAAATTAAGAGAATGGAGCAATTAGAGGAAAGAATAAGCAAAAGGGGAGGAAATTGAACCAAAATTGAGTAAATCAAGAGTGCTGGATGCAGAACATGGCTAAAGAAGGAGAATCGTGGAAGAAAAGATGAAATCGAAGATTTTCAAAAGTATAAGTATTGAATTGTTCCAATCAGAAGATGGGGACTTGAGGAGAAATAAAGCATGAGGACCAAGTTGCAGAATTTGAAAGAAGAAAAATTGCATTATGAAGTTTAACCGTGCGGCCGCACGGTTAAATAAGCCATGCGACCGCACGAAGGAAAAAAAAGGCGACTGAAGGTTGGCTTTTCGAGGCTGCGATCGCACACTTTTGAACCATGCGGTCGCACGGTAGAGGGGCTTTTCACGCGAATTCTGATGTAATTCACCCCTTTTCGCCTAGGTCAGAGGGGGGGCATATATATAGAACAGAACACACGAAATTTGGGCATTCATTCTTGACCTAATACACCAAGAAGCACATCAAAGTTTTGGAGAGCGGTTTGTGAAGATTCATCCTAAATTTCTTGAGATTTTCATATTATAGGTGATGAAGTTCTTTTATATTTGTGATTTGCTATTAACCATGTATCTAGGATAATTTTCCATTGTGCTAGGATTATGATGAAGTCTTAGAAAATTATTTCATGCTTTGGTTTACTTAATCTTATGACAATTGGTATTTTGAGTTATTGATTCGTATTTATTTTCATCTATAATTTTGATGCATGAATTATATGATGTATGTGGTGAATTTTTATGATCGAAAGAGTGGAATTTCACTAGACTTGAATCAATAGGCATAGGGTTCGATAGGGATAGAAATATACCACTATGTCCTATGTGATCTTTTCATGTTTTGCTTGTTTAATGCTTTCCTAAATATTAGCATTCATCATAGAAATATAGGTGGATTGTAATTAGGAAAATGCTTAATTCTTGTTCGAAAGAGAGTTTTAGGCATTATAGAAACATTGATCGTCAATAATATACCTTGTCTTGGGTTATTTGAATCAAAGTGTGAAATATCAATACTAAGATGGATTCTAAATCCTAGCACTTCATTCACATACATTTGTTAAACAAATCTTGAAAATTCCATTTACTTATTTATTTGATCATTAATTTTAGATTTCTTTGGTAATTTGGTCTAATCATTTAGAATCTCTTATAAATCACTGAAAATTCATTCGTTTCGGTTAAGGTTAATAATTTAAGAAAATAGATCTAACAAATCCTTGTGGGAACGACATTCGGACTCAAATCCATTGTATTACTTGTTCGATACCGTACACTTTCGGTAAGAGTCAAAATTACTCGATTAAGTTTTTGGCGCCGTTGCCAAACACCCCCAAACTAGAATCATAGTTCGTCCTCGAACAAATAAACTGAAACATAACTTCAAGAAAATAACTTTAACGTATTATTTGACTTGCTTGCTTTTATTTCTCAGGTTCGGCTCAAAATACACATTCCAGAAAGAGAAGTAAAACATCACGTTAAAATAATTGTTACTTATTCCACGCTCAACTTTTCATGTGTGTGTGTGAATAGCCTGAAGACAATTGCAAACTCATGTAAGGTTATACCTAACATTGTGTGACTAGTTATGCATAGATAAACCCAAATCCCATGTGGTCACAATATTTTCTTTTGATTTTCCTTGCACTCTCATGGATGATCACAAACTTACTGCTTTTCTCTCATGTCCTGAGGTCCTTCCTACTGATGTGGTTTCTAAACATAAATACATTGCATTTTTCCACACAAGGCAGTTAGGATTAGAAATGTTGGCATGACAGACCGAGAGTAATATGTAAGGCGTTAGGGATTTCAATCAACAAAGCTTATATCATGCATTTACATATATATATATATATATATATATATATATATATATATATATATATATATATATATATATATATATATATTTTATTTTTATTTTCTCTCTTTTTTTTTAATGGGAGACTTTTTCTTTTAATTGTCCCCGTCTTTTACCATGTTTGTGCAATACTTTTCATACTGACTTTCTATATGACCCCTGTAGCGAGCTTTAGGTCGGCAGCTCCCAACTCAGTTGAGCTTAGGGTACTAGGTTCAGAGAACCCCTCAGACTTAATTACCCGAGTCATAAAGGCTTAAACAGAAAAGTTAAAGATGCTTTAGATGACCTCTGTAACAGGCTTTCAGATCGGCAACTCCCAAACTAGTTGGCTTTAGGGTACCAGGTTCAAAGAACCCCTCAGACGTACTTGCCCGAGTCAAAAAGGCATTTGGAGAGCGGAATAAGACCTTCAGCATTTTTTTGTTTTTATGCTGGTTATTATGGTTTATACCCGTTGATCAAAATCCCTTACACTAAAGATGCAAAAGTTTAAGTTTCAAATTCTCGATCCATCCCGCCTACCCATACGGACCTTTCCACCCCCAAACTATTATTTGAACTGTTTAGTTCTACATTTCAGGTCGGGATCTAAATTTCTTAAGGTTTGGGATTTTTCTGTCAATTCTATGTCCCGAGTGCACAAATTTACCCCACATGTGTCAAGCATCCCCCTACACAAGCAATTATTTGACTTCGGCTATGTGCTCAAGTTTAACAAAGTTTAGCATGAAATAAGTAAAATAGAAAAATGTAGGTTTTCATGTTGTCCCAAGTCTCAACTAAAATATGCAAATAACCCGAACTACATCATAAAAAGCAAACAAATCAGCAAACAAAAAATTAATTTTTTTTTTAAACTCAAAATCGAGAGAAAATATGAGCAAATTCTAAAAGATTCAGCAAAATAGAGAAATTCTAATAGATTCGGCAAAATAGAGTTATAATAGATATTAGAGTAGTTATGCAGATCAATACTAACATTATGAGATCAGCCGGTCATTCGAATACACCACCCCCAAACAAAATAGTACATTGCCCCCAATGTAAACAAAAACTATGAAAAATGAGGCAAAGTACAATTAAAACGATCAAACACTTCCCTAGTGTATATAAGCTGCTACTGATGTGAGGGCCCTGCAGAAGGATCTGGTGGGTCACGAGGATCGCGTGCATGTTTGGTCTCCAGGCTCTCGAGTCTGTGCTCCATGGAGGTCAGGCGGGTCCTGATATGTGTCTGCTGTCGGAAGACCTCCTCCCAGGTGCATCGAGTCAGCCTCAGCTCAGTAGGAATATCGGCTCGAATCAAACCTTGCATATGAGTTTCCAGCGTGTCAAGCCTCCCATCCTGGCGAGTAAGTATCCCCATGACAGCTGTGTGTCTAGAAGCCTGCCTCTGCTCCATCAGTGTAAGCTCAGTCATGATTTGTCGGAAGAGCCTGTCATCTGCCGGGGGTGCAAGTGGGGCTGGCTGTGCTAGCTCTCCCATAACTGGTCCCGGCATATCTGCAGGAGCTGCAGGTGCTCTGGGTCCCCTTACATTTTCCATGGTCTTCCAGCTAATAGTGGCTTCTAAGGGATCAGGCTCCTCATGAGGGAGTAACTCCACTCCTTTGTCCAGACAGATAGCACTGATAAGGCTGGGGAATAAAATACCCCGCGTGGTGTCTAGCTGGGACGCAAGAGTAATGATAAAGTCAAATATGTGCTGCCCCAAGTCTATCTTACAGCCCCTGACCAAGTGGTGTAGCAGTCTGGCCCTCTCAACGTTGAAGGTAGTGCGGTGTGATGTGGGATCGATGTTATGACACACAAAGATATGCAAGATTTTCAAGGAGTCAATAAGCTCTCTGTGCACAAATCGCCCTGGCCTCTCTAGCACCGCATCACCTCGGCCATATAGGAATCGAGTGATCATGTCGATGTCAATATCCCCTGGCACTGTTTCTATCCCATCCCTAGTCAATTCTAGCATCCTCTCTATCACCGCAGGAGAAAAGTTGATCCATTTACCACGCACCCAAGTCCGGCTCCTATATTCTGCTCCCTCGGTATCAACAGAAGGATTAAAATTAGCAAAAAATTCCTTTACCAGCAGTGGGTTGACTCTATGTGGTGTGGATGCTAGCTTGTGCCACCCCGCATGCTCGATGAGATGCACCAATTCAGAATGTGGGAAGTCGGTGAGTATCACCTCCCTTTCCCCCAAAAATCTTTTTTTCTTAAGATTTTCCTCAAACAACTTCTGCTCTTCCGGCCCCCTAAATCTATGTATAGATCCTGTACTGAAATCCTCAGAGTCGGAATCCGAGCTAGATGGGTGTCTCCTCGGCCGTTTTGATGACCACGCTTTTCCTTTGCCCTTGTTAGGTAGAACTTGGGCTTTTCGTGGCGGCATTGTACCTAAAAATGATAAATAGGAAATATTAGACTCAATATAGTAGGTATGAAATGTAAAAACAAAGAGAAGCACACCCAAACTTATGAAAATGCATCAAAGGGAACGAAGAAAATATGGGTGAGTGGTGCTTTTGGACCTTGGATATCACCTCGAAAAATAAAATTTTTTCCAGGATATCTTCGGGCATATGAAAGTTCATGATCTCATCTACAACATACTAAAAATTCAAGCCAAACGGAGGTCATTTGAGTTAAGAACCAGAGGGACGAAAGCGTGCAGCGAGGCTGCAGTGAGCCTGCAGTGGTGCAATGGGAGTGCAGTGAAGGAAAAAATGAAACCTAAGCATTTTATGCATTCCCATGAATCAAAACATGAAATTTTTACATGAAATTAACCCCAAGCATGCAGGGAAGATAATGGCTCAGGAGAAGTTTGCAATTGAGGCACGAATCATCACTGTGGCATTTCATCGAGCACTTTGAGTGCATTGACAAAATGTAGTGAAAATCATAACTATACCTATATGTATCACTCCCAAATTTTCCTAACTACAATTCCCATTAACAATTAAGCCATTATCTACCTAATCCCATCCTCCATCAAGCATTAAGAACGAATTTGCAACAATGAGTAAAATTCGAAATATAGGGCAAAAATGCAAAATTCTAGTGAAACTTACCTTAAATTCGTGACTTGAAGGTGTTGTAGAGGTAAGATTACACCCAATGTAATGCAGGCAAGAGAATTTTTCAATGAAATTTAGTGCTGGGCTATTCTTGAAGAGAGGCAGTGTCGGGTTTGTGTGAAAAGTGAGGCATGCTGACCATTTTTAAAAATGCAATCCAGCGCCCAGTTTTCTACCGTGCGGTCGCACCGATGAACTGATGAAATTTTTTTTCAATTCTGTTTTTGACTCATGCTCGACTCCAACACATTTTATTATGCATGAACATGAATTATGAGAATGGATAACATGCTTTAGGTGGGTGACTGTGTGAATGATTGGTAAGAGCATCATGTAGCTAATAATCCACCTAACTTTCCATATATGCAAAACGTAGGATTATGAAGTGTCAAATAGCAAAGCAAAAGTATGAAAATGCTCAATTAAAGTCATTCACCTAAAAAGAGCTAAAATAGCATAAAGTAAAATAAAATGAAACAAAAGAAAGTAAATGTAAATAAAAAGGAAGAAATATGGGTTGCCTCCCATAAAGCGCTTTATTTATAGTCTTAAACTCGACTTTCTCGGAATTTACTCCAGTGAGGCAAGAGTAGTGGTGGTCTTTTCTTTAGAGAAGTCACCACCCCAATAAGGCTTCAAGCGTTGTCCATTCACTCTAAATGTTTCATTCTCCTCATGAGTGATTTCAACTACCCCGAATGGATAGACCTTGGTAACCGAGTAGGGACCCGACCACCTTGATCTCAGCTTGCCCGGAAACAATTTCAGGCGAGAATTGTATAGGAGAACATGTTGACCAACCTCAAAATCCTTTCTTTGAATATGCTTGTCGTGCCACTTTTTGGTGCGTTCCTTATACAATTTTGAACTCTCATATGCTTCCAACCTGAATTCATCCATTTCATTTAATTGCAGCAATCTTTTCTCCCCGGTCGCTTGTAAATCAAAATTCAACTTCTTCATAGCCCAAAAAGCCTTGTGCTCAAGCTCAACGGGTAAGTGGCATGCCTTCCCAAATACGAGGCGATAGGGGGACATTGCAATGGGTGTTTTGAAAGCTGTCCTGTAAGCCTACAATGCATCGTCAAGCTTCTTGGACCAGTCCTTCCTTGTTGAATTCACTGTGACCTCAAGGATCCTCTTAAGTTTCCTGTTGGAGACCTCCACCTGTCCGCTCGTTTGGGGGTGGTATGGAGTGGCAACCCTGTGTTTTACTCCATATTTGACCAGCAGTTGTTCGAACTGCTTGTTACAGAAATGTTTACCTCCATCACTGATTATAGCTCGTGGAGTGCCATACCTTGCAAAAATGAGTTTCTTTAGAAAATCCATCACCACGTGGCCATCATTAGTAGGTAACGCAATAGCTTCAACCCATTTAGATACATAATCCACTGCTACAAGAATATACTGATTTGAGTAAGAAGGGATGAATGGACCCATGAAATCTATTCCCCAAACATAAAAAATTTCCACTTCTAGAACACTGTTTAGAGGCATTTCATTTCTCCTAGATATGTTTCCGGTCCTTTGACACCTATCACAATTTTTCACCAGTACGTAGGCATCCTTGAATATGGTAGGCCAATAGAATCCTGACTGTAGAACTTTTGCAGCCGTTTTAGAAGCTCCAAAGTGACCACCATACGTGAAAGAATGACATTGCTCCAATATTTTTACCGTTTCATCTTCTGGCACACACCTCCTAATAATCTGATCCGGGCACCTTTTATAAAGAATAGGATCTTCCCACAAATAATATTTCAAGTCAGAAAAGAATTTCTTCTTCTGATGACTCGAGTATCCAGGTGGAATGATGGTTTTTTCCAGATAGTTCACGATATCTGCATACCACGGAGCCTCCTCTACACCAAACAACTGCTCATCTAGAAATACTTCACTAATGTCTGCCAAAATTGGCTCATTTTCTTGTTCAAGGTGAGACAGATGATCTGCTACTACGTTCTCGCATCCCTTTTTATCCTTGATTTCCAAATCAAATTCTTGCAACAGCAATATCCATCTGATCAACCTGGGTTTTACATCCTTTTTACTCAACAGATATTTCAGTGCAGAGTGGTTTGTGTAAACTGTCACCTTTGACCCCACCAGATAAGAGTGAAATTTATCAAATGCAAAGACAACAGCAAGTAGCTCCTTCTCAGTAGTGGCGTAATTAAGCTGTGCATCATTGAGAGTCCGGCTAGCATAGTAAATCACGTGAAATACTTTTCCTCTTCGTTGCCCCAGAACTGCTCCTACTGCATAGTCACTTGCATCGCACATATTCAAATGGTAATTCCCAATCATGTGCAATGATTACCGGCGCAGATATCAACCTCTCCTTCTAAGTATTGAAAGCTACCGAACATTCTTCAGAGAAACTAAATGGCACCTCTTTCATCAATAAGTTACACAATGGTTTTGTGATTTTCGAGAAGTCTTTAATGAAACGCCTGTAGAATCCTGCATGGCCAAGAAAACTCCAAACCCCTTTTACTGACGTTGGAGGTGGTAGCTTCTCAATCACTTGAATTTTTGCTTTGTCTACCTCGATGCCCTTTTCGGAAACCCTGTGCCCTAGAACTATTCCTTCTTTCACCATAAAGTGGCACATCTCCCAGTTTAGCACCAGATTCGTTTCTTCACATCTTTGTAGAACCAGTTTTAAATGTTCCAAGCACTCGTCAAATGAAGATACAAAAACTGAAAAGCCATCCATGAACACTTCAATGAATTTTTCTACCATATCAGAGAAGATAGCCATCATGCATCGCTAAAACGTGGCTGGAGCATTACATAAACCAAATGGCATCCGGCGATAGGCAAAAGTACCATAGGGGTAGGTAAATGTTGTCTTCTCCTGATCTTCGGGCGCGATGGAAATCTGATTATACCCTGAATATCCATCTAGAAAACAATAATGTGAATGGCCTGCTAATCTTTCCAACATCTGATCAATAAACAGAAGGGGAAAGTGATCCTTTCTTGTTGGATTGTTGAGTTTGCGATAATCTAAGCAAACTCTCCATCCAGTAACTGTTCTTGTGGGGATTAGTTCGTTCTTTTCATTTGGCACTACTGTGATTCCCCCTTTCTTTGGTACAACTTGATCTGGGCTGACCCAACCACTACCTGATATGGGATAAATGATTCCTGCATCCAACAGTTTCATCACTTCTGCCCTAACCACCTCTTTCATATTTGGGTTCAGCCTCCTTTGCCCATCCACCGTTGGTTTAAATTTGTCTTCCATCAGTATTTTGTGCATGCAAATTTCCGGACTAATGCCTCTTATGTCAGCAATGGTCCACCCATTTGTGATCCCGCAGAACTCCAAGTAGTTTCTCTTCTTCGACTTCTGTAATAGAGCTCGCCACTATGACAGGTAAAGTAGACGACTCCCCCAAGTATGCATAACGAAGGTGAGGTGGTAACTGCTTGACTTCTAACTTTGGAGGCTGCTAAATAGATGGAAGTGGCTTTGTAGAACTTATCCCAAATTCCTCAAAATGTGTTCTGCGTCTATATGGAGGGTTAGCCAAAAATTCCTTGCACGCTTCAAGCTCTTCTTTTGATAGAGAATTTATGGAGCTTGAATTCATGATGATTGCTTCAAAGGAGTCAGATGGATTTTTCCAGCTAAATACTTCCCTTACTGCTTCATGTACTGCTCCATCTATAACATCGACTCGGTAACATGAACTTGATGGGGTAGGGTACTTCATTGCTTTATAGACATCGAATGTTATTTCCTCATTGTCGAACTGCAATTTGAGCTGTCCTTTTCCCACATCAATAATCGCACCCCCAGTCCGCAAGAATGGTCTCCCCAGTATCAACGACACATTCTTGTCTTCTTCCATATCCAACACAACAAAATCGGCTGGAAAAATAAATTTCTCCACCTTTACCAGAATGTCTTCAATTATTCCTCGTGGATATGTGATTGATCGGTCTGCCAGCTGTAAAGTCACAGTTGTTGGTTTTGGTTCCCCCAGACCTAGTTTCCTGCAAACAGAGAATGACATCAAGTTAATACTTGCTCCTAAATCACATAAAGCATTATCAAAATGACAATTTCCAATTTTACAAGGTATAGTGAAACTCCCTGAATCGTTTAATTTCGGTGGAAGTTTATTTTGCAGTCTAGCACTGCAGCCCTCTGAAAGCGTCACTGTCTCATTTTCCTCCAGCTTTCTTTTGTGTGTTAGGATGTCCTTCATGAATTTTGCATAACTCGGCATTTGCGCAAGTGCATCTGCGAAGGGGATGTTGATATGGATCTTTTTGAAGATGCTTTGAAATTTCTCGAACTGTTTGTCTATCTTCTGATTTCTTAACCTCTGTGGAAAAGGAATTGGAGTCTCGTAAGGCTTAATTGGTGATTTCACCTTACTTGACCCATCCTTTGTTTCAGACGTATTTTTCGATGCTCGATTATGCTCTATTTCTTGTTCTACCCCCTTATCCTGGTTAGTAGCTGATTGTTTAACACTGATCTCTGGTAGTTGGGCCCCACTTCTGGTAGTGATGGCTTTCACATGCTCTCTAGGATTTATTTCTGTGTTACTAGGTAGAGTACCTTGCTGTCTCCCTGAAATAGCTATCGCCATCTGCCCCACCTGTGTTTCCAGGTTCTTTATGGCTGCATGTTGATTTTGAAGTGTAGTCTCTATCCTTCTCATAAACTGATCATTTTTTCCCATATACTGCTCTGTTTTCTCGATAAATTTACCAAGTAGATCCTCAATTGAAGATTTCTTCTCCTCTTTCTAGTACATAGGTTGTTGTGGTCTTCCTGTATTTTGATTGTCCCTCCATCCAAAGTTAGGATGATTTCGCCACCCTGGATTTTATGTATTTGAATAGGGATTATTTTGTGGATGACCACCTCCTTGAACAAAATCAACTTGCTCTGGTAGCTGAGCTAAGATAGGACAATCTGAAGTGTTATGGTCTGCACCACATTCTTTGCAAAGTGTCCTGGCATTCTTCATCGGATTTCCAGCCATTGCTATGCTTTCCACCTTATTTACCAAAGAGTCGATTTTTGCGGATAAGGCTGTATAATTATCCACCTCATACACTCCCTCAGGTCTCTTTTGGAGTACTCGGTTCGAGGCCCACATTGCATTAGTGTTAGCAATTCTTTCAAACAGCTCCAATGCTTCATCAATAGTCTTAGTAGAAAGTGACCCATTAGATGATGATTCTACTAGACTTTTGAATTGAGGAAGCAAACCTGCGTAGAAATACTGTACTTGCACTCCCCTCGAAATCCCATGATGAGGACACTTCCTGAGCATGTTTTTAAATCTGTTCCATACCTCATCAAATGACTCTGCACCCTGTTGTTGAAATATTGATATGTCGTGCTTAAGCTTTGCAATTTTTACTGGTGGGAAGAACTTTGTACAGAACTTCTGAGCCAGATCATTCTACGTTGTTATGCTAGCTGTAGGTCGAGAATCTAGCCATTCTGAAGCTCTATCTCTCAGAGTATGTGGAAAAAGACAAAGTCTGATGGCATCATCGATATCCCTTGAAACTTGAAGTGTTGGCAAAGCTCTAAAAACCTCGACACATGGGTGTGCGGATTCTCGTCGACTCTTCCATAAAATTGATGTCCATTTTGAAATAAATGGATAACATTTGTTTTTAACTGGAAGTTTGGCTGACCAAATGGAGGGTAGACAATACTTGACTGATTTTGAATTATTTGCGGAGTCATAAAGTCCCCAACTAGCATGTTCCCTTCATCTTGCACTTGCAATTCTTGATTTCCCAAGTTGTTTGTCATATCTTGCTGTTTTTGTTGTTTTTCTGCTAATTTTGCCTCTCTTAGCTTGCGATGAAAAGTGCGTTCAATTTCCGGGTCAACTTCTAGAAGATCTCCGTGTCTCGAACTTCGCATACACAAATCTGGGATAAACAAATGAAAGAGAAACAATGTACGCAATTTTTCTACGTGCATCAACGAGTATAATGCCCTTTTCCCTTTGAGTAACTTACATGCATGACATTAACACCTATCTAAGTAGCTACAAAGATCGGATCAACCACTACGAAACTATACTTTCCATTCGTTTAGTGGTTGTTGTTAATACTACTAGGGTTCTCAAATAAACAACATCACGCAGCAGAAACTAGAAATAATGGAATATAAAGACTCAATACCAGAATTTATACCCAAGTCTCGATTTCGCCCAACCTTTGGCTACTTCGCGTTGAAGCTCCACATATGTGGATTACGGCTTCATTTCATATCAGTAATCACAAAGAAGCAATGTATCAGATGTTACAACTCAAATCTCAAAGGATTGTTCAGAAATCAAACCCAAAATAAAACCCTCGATCTCACAAGTAGATAGTTCAAATAGATCTATACAACAAAGCCTCACTACAACCCCTCAATCTACCCTAAACAACTCAGTAAATAAGAGATTAACTAAGATTTCACAAAATATAAATAAAAAAAAAAAAGAGGAAGAGCAAAAGAGATCAACAAAGTAGGTTGGAGAGAGAGAGAGAGAGAGAGAGAGAGAGAGAGAGAGAGAGAGAGAGAGTCATTGATCTAAGGAAAAATATTTATATCCTCATCCAATGGTTAAGATCCATCTCGTAGATCAATGGCTCAGATCAAGTAATAAAGAGAAATGTGCTTTTGCAAGTAATAGGACGCATTTTGATAATACATTTTTGCACAAATCTAACTATATATAAAAGATTGAATAATTGACACTATTCATTCAATTTTAATTAAACACTATTCATCCAATTGTAATTAAACATTATTCATCCAATTTAACTATTCATCAAATTAAACACTATGTTGGCAACAATTGAATGCACAATTGACACTATTCATTCAATTTTAATTAAACACTATTCATCCAATTTAGGTACTATTCATCCAATTAAACACTATGCGGGAAAAAATTGGATGCACTATTCTTCCAATTAAATACTATGCGGACAAATTGCCCTGATTTCTCATCAATTTAGACAGTATTCATCCAATTGAATGTGAAATTGGTACTATTCATCCAATCTAGGCACTATTCAGGCAACAATTGGATGCACTATTCATCCAATTAAACACTATGCAGGCAAATTGCTCAGATTTCTCATTAATTTAGGCATTATTCATGCAATTGAATGTGCAATTAGCACTATTCATCCAATTGTAATTAAACATTATTCATCCAATTTAGGCACTATTCATCCAATTAGACACTATGAGGGCAACAATTGGATGCACCATTCATCCAATTAAACACTATGCGAAAAATTTGCTCGGGTTACCCATCAATTTAGGCACTATTCATCCAATTGAATGTACAATTGGCACCATTAATCCAATTGCAATTAAACATTATTAATCTAATTTAGGTACTATTCCAATTGCAATTAAATACTATTCATCTAATTTAGACACAATTACAATTAAACACTATTCATCAAATTTTGGCATTATTCATTCAATTAAACACTATTCGGGCAAATTGCTCAAATTACCCATCAATTTAAGCACTATTCATCCAATTAAACACTATTTAATTTTTTAATATACTCCTATTTAATATGCATTGTTATCAACACATATGAACTATTTATTATTTAATGTAGGGTTATATTAGATAAAATGCAAGTAAATTTATAGTTCCAACATACAATAATTATGTTTTCTGAATCTGTGTCAAAATAGAAATTGGTCTATCTTTATAGTACAGGGGGAATATCAAACAAAAAAATTATAGTTCGATGCTTCTTTAATAGGAAAATATTGGCAATATACGTGCAACGCACACACCAAAACTAGTAGTGATAAAAGAGTTGTATCACTTTTCTACAGTTGTGTTGTCTAATTTGATTTTGGGTTTCAACGGCGTAATATCACAATTCATTCAACATATGCTATCCATTGATCTAACACAAATAATATGTGATTTTCATTACAATTATGCGCAAGATAAATCAATCTAACATGGGCAAGTGTCAAAGAGTCATCCTCTAGTCACAATCCTTAAATCACTAATAGTTTCAAATAATATCATCAAAAGTCAACAAACAAACAAAGTTTTACATTTTTTATTCATTTTTTAAAAAATTTTGCATGAAAATAAACATATTATATCCTATCGAATCATCACATAAGTACAATTACACTCCCGGACTTCAACTACGAATTAGTCCTAATGCAAGAAATAAAAGGAAAAAGGAGATATTGTAACAGACTCTTTAGTGATCGCTGTTGGTGATGATTCATGCGGGCAATGGAAGCGTCTCATGAGCATCATCATTTCGTCTTGATATTGATGATGACGCTCATCCATGTAACTAATGTGGCGAGAAGTATATCATCTTCCTCATGTAGCGTATCTGGATATCAAGTCAAGTCACATTCTCAACTGGATAATCTACAGCCAAGATTGAAAGGACCATGTTTGCAGTAATAATAGGAGGTTCCTCAACAATTAATTGTATAAAGTATACAGCATTACCCCATAAATAAAAAAATTAAGAAAATACAAAACTGAGAAAGGGGAAATCTTACAGATAATCATCATCATCATCATCATCATCATCATCTTGATCATTCCTTCCATCGTTTGCTTTTGTAACAAGTCCTCGCTTCTCTTGCATTGTTTACCATTTCTCGACCCTTTCCGATCCATAATTCCATTCTTCATTTTTCAAAATCCTTTACTTGAGCTAAATAGAAATCAATATCAATTGAAAAAGAAAATACATGCGGGAGACTCGTAAATATTTTGTAGAATATTTGATTACCACTTGCTATAACAGAAGGAATTGCAGAACCGTTGTATGATTTTGATTTTGATTATAGTATATTTGGGCCAATTTAATAAGTCTCAATCAATCCTTAAAAAAGGCCCAAACCTCAAAAGACCTCTTTCTTCTTCCCTGCTTGCAGTCAAGTTGTCGTCAGCCATCTTTCTTCTTCATTAAAGTCATCCTATCTTCGTCAATAGTGGCTTCCAACCAGTGAAAAAAGGCTCTGTATATCTTCCAATTCATCAGTTTCCTATTTAAAAAAATAAATAAATTATAAAGCAACTAAAAAACATAGCGGCCAAAAACAGATTGATCAGTGGATCTAGCTAGCACGATCGTGCTAACTCGACACCGATTGGATCCGCCACTAGGTGGGACTAACCATAACCCAAACTTTCCGTATATAGGTTTGTAGTAATGCTCACTGTCTTCATCCATTATATCTGGATTGAAGTTGGTCATAAATTCTCGTACCATAAGTTTGTAAAGTTTTTGGGGTCTAGCATACAGCTTAGTCCATCCTCTCTCTAACCATTTTCGGTATACAAGAAAATTCCAATTGGTGCAGTTGAACTTTCCTGTTCGCGAAGAAGAGTCCGATTATTAATACTAGTATTTACCCCGTGCGATGCACGGAAGTTGCTTTCAATAACTATTTCGATAAGTATTCGTAAAATTTTAATATGTTTACATAATCAATACAAGTATAAATTGCATAAATAATAATATTCCATTACAAATTTTTTTAATGTTTTACAATTCATCTTTTAAAAATAAAAAAAAATAAAAAATTATAACCACTCTCATCCTTCCCTTCTCATTTGTCTTGTCATTGCCTTCTTTTGTTAAGAAAATTATAAAAGATGTTGAGATATTTGTTTGTTATTCAGGGTTAATTTAGTCCTTCTAATTCATAATTAGTTAGTTAGTTAGTTAGTGTTCTACTAGTCATTTTCTATTGGTCCTTTTATTTTATTTTTTCTGTTCCTCATGCTGTAGTATATATACACTACAGCATCCTTTACTTTGTTGATTGAGTTGAATAAAAACGTGAAGAGTAGTTTCTCTCATAATTCATCTTTTTCAATTTCCATTCGAACATGGTATGCAGCTTTAAAGGAGCTAAGCTATGAAAGAAGAACTAGCAAAAGATCAACAAGGAACAAAATTTGCAGATCCAAAATAGAAATACAATGAAGATCCTCTCTACATGCAGGGATCGGACCATCCTTGAATTACCTTAGTTACCTCGCCATTCACTAGTAACAACTATCTTACATGGAGCAGATCTGTACGGATTTCCCTAGGTGCTAAGGTGAAGCTTGGATTCATCACCGGTAAATGTGACTAATAGGTGTATTTTATACACTTATTTATAGTAAGTGGTCGCGCGACCTGAATTTAATAGTTGGGATTGCCCTTCATGACCACACACTTTTCTAGTAAATGGTCGTGTGACCTGAATTGAAATCAACAGAACCTAAATTATGGCGCCTGTGCGGCCACCAATCTTTACCCTATGTGGCCGCGCAGTTGTTCGGCCTAATAGCAAAGTCAGATCCATGCGCGAATTTTCTCCTTGTTTGCCTAGGTTTCTTCTACAACCTATATAAGCAACCTCTCATGCACGAAAAAGGAAGCATTTGGAGTTTTTTCACAACCTCTCAAGTTCATAATTTATTGTTCTATCTTTCACATCTTAGAGGCAAAAATCAAGACAAAGGCAGGGGAATTGAAGATTATCATCGAGGAGAGAAATATTTGGTGTAAAATTTCCTTTTCTTTGTTAATTTGATACTCTACATTCGTAGTTATTATTATTTTTGAGTTTTTATTTCTTTATTGATGAACAACTAATTTAATAGTTGAGATATTTGATGTAGCTTAGTTTTACATTTTTAATTTTATAATTCTAGTTTTGCACTTTCGTTTCATGTGTTGATTTTATTTTACGCTTAATACATGCATTAATTCAGGACTAATTCATTGATTTCTTGGGTTATTTTCATAATCCGAGATGTGAGCTAACAACCTAGATCTATGAATAAAATCCATCAATTGGATAAAAGATAGAGATATACTTTTGTTGTTATTGCGATCGCTATATGAATTATTGTATTCTATGTTCCTAATTATTATGACCTAGTGTCAAACACGGTTAAATTAGGTAGAGTTGATTTAAACTCGAGAGAAGAATTTTATATACATAAGTGAATCCGATCGAGCACAATAATAGGAATAAAACTAGACAATTGGAATTAAAAGTATTGACTATGTTAAATCGATGTCCCACAGTTGCAAACATCAATTTAGAAAATCCAAAAGTGTAATATTATCTTTTGCTTTTCTTTAGTTTAATTTCGTATTTTAGTTTAGATAATTCATCACAATCTCACCATTTAAATAGCGTTAAGAACTAACACATTTCGGTAATTAATTACAATCCTCATGGGAACGATAACTCGGATTCAAAAAGTCCAATTTATTACTTTGATGCAACATCGTACACTTGCGATTTAGCACATCAGTGACACCACTGACATTAACTCTCCCAGTAATAAACAACGGAAGCGTGTTGACTGCATGGTAATCTCTTGGATTTTAAATTCAATTTGTAAGGACATAGTTGATGCTTTCTTATACACAAACACTGCACAAGAGTTGTGGAAGGAGTTAGAAGAGAGGTTCAGTGAAAGCAATGGACCGCTTCTATATCAAATCCAAAGAGAGATTAGTAGTATTTCACAAGGAAATCTATCAGTGATGTTCTAATAAACAAAACTGGAGAAATTATGGGTTGAATATGCATGTTTAATGCCTAATCCTGTATGCAAATGTGGTCTTGCAAAGGAGGTAGCAGATCTGAACAATTTCAGCAAATTAATGCAATTTTTGATGGGATTAAATGATGGTTTTGATCATGTTCGAAACTAGATCCTTGTGGTAGATCATTTACCTAATGTTAATAAAGCATACTCGATGATATTAAGGGTTCAGAAGCAAAGAGACATACATCAATCCTATAATGATTTTTCTGAAAACACAGCTATGTTTACCAGGACACAAAACTATGGTAGAGCAGGTACTAATAAAGGAGGATATGGAAGAGGAACTGGTATGGAAAGAGGCAAAGGATTTAATAGCAAATTACGAAATGAGGATAAAGCAAATAAACACTGTGATTATTGTAATAGAAATGGACATGACAGAGAATGTTGTTTCAAAATCCATGGATATCCAGAGTGGTTTAGAGGATTAAAAGACAGAAGAGGAAATGTTAATTTCAGAAAAACATCAGTTCACATGGTAGACACACCACTCAATGTAGAAGAGAACAATGGTGGAATAGAAGCAAGGATCACTCCTCAGAATTCATTGCAGAATTCGAACATTTCCAATATGAATTAGTCTATTTGCACCCTACACTTGACTCCAAGTGTGACAACACACTGAACCCCACAATCTATGTGAGTGTGTTTTCACATTTGGCATCAAGTGTGGGGTGTTTGTAGCATTGTTGTTCCAATATTGTGCAACAGGAAGTACTCGAAGTTTATGAATGGCAAAATGCAACTAAGCGTCAATGATATGATTAACTTTGCAAACTTTGGAGATTTTACAGGTATAACATCTATCAAAAATATTCAGTTTGCTCTTACTATGCTTGAAATATTAGAGGAAGGAACTTGAATTGTTGATACATGAGCTAGTAATCACATGTGCACCGACCTTAACATCTTACATCACCCCAAGCCAACCATGAAACACACACATGTATACATCCTAGATGATTCCATTAAATCTCTCACTCGCACTGAAAGTGTGAAGCTTAATCATAGACTATACCTATCTGATACATTACTTGTTCCTACCTTTAAGTTTAACCTCTTATTAGTTGCTAAGCTTGCTGAAAATGCAAAAATAAAATTCATATTTTACCCTACCTATTGCCTTCTGCAAGACCTAGAGAGTGAAGAGACATTAGTTGTGGGAAAAAAATTTAGAAGACTTTATATCTTAGATAAGAAAAGCCTTGAAAATAAATGTTCTGATGTTTTGAATTCTGATCTATTGAAACCTTTTTCCAATTCCTGTAATTCTCTAAATGTTGCAAATAAAGTTCATTTCAATACATTGTCTAATTGGCATTGCAAACTTGGTAATGCATCACCTTTTGTTTTGCATCACCTTTTGTTTTGCAGCATTTATATTTTCTTACACCTTTGATAAATAATTCTAACCTCACAGCCATACATGAGTGTGAAGCTTGTCACAAAGCTAAACAACAAAGACTACCTTTCCCTAAAAGCACAAACACTAAAAGACTTTTTGAACTTGTACATATGGATGTTTGGGGACCATATAGAAAGCCTTCAATCACTAGAACTCCTTACTTGTTAACTTTTGTCGATGATTTTAGTAGAACTACATGGACATTTTTGTTTGTTGATAAAAGTCAGGTGCCAAAAATACTTGAAGATTTTCTGATTTTAGTCGACACACAATATGACATGAAGGTCAGGAGTTTAAGAAGTGATAGTGGAACCGAGTTTACAAATAAAAAATGTCAACTTCTTTTCCAAAAACATGGTATTTTGCATAAAAAAAATCTTGTACTTACACACCTCAACAAAATGGGGTTGTTGAGAAGAAGCAAAAGCATTTACTTCAAATAGCTAGAGCCTTAATGTTTCGTTCCAACTTACCTAGCCAATTCTGGACTTATTCAATTTTAATGGCAACTTATTTCATAAATAGAATTCCTAGCTCACTCATTCAATGGAAAACACCTTTTGAAGTTATATATAATTTTCGGCCGGATTATTCCAAAATTAAGCCTTTTGGTTGCCTATGTTATGTGATGCGTGTTGTGATGCACAAAAATAATAATTAATTCCTTAATCGCCAAATATAAATTAATAATGTAGTAGCGAGAGTAAGATTCAAACCCACAAGGAATGGTGAACCTAATTAGTTGCTCGATCAATTAGAATGAAATGGGGTTTGTGTTGCTTGGATTTGCTTAAATGAAAACTATGCATAAAAATACAAGTAAATATGTTTAAAGAATTAATTCGAGAGAAGATCTTGTTCTCCGATTCGGTTGTACCCTCAATTAATGTTATACCTTCCCACGTAACGCGTTTCTATCCCTTATTCAATTTATCAATCGTAAATAATCAACAAGCTCTGATTATCTCAATTCTTCCTTCTGTAAATTAAATCAAAATAGAATCTTTGACTCAATTCTAGCCAATGGACAACCCTAAACAAGCTCTTAGGATTTAATGCAAGACTAGTATAAAGAATTGGGTTTTTAATTTCACAAGCTCAAATTAATCAATCCAAGTCGAATAATTATTAAACCTGCGCGACATTTATTTGCTACCAATGGTCAAGATTCAATGACAATTACGGATCAAAGATCTAAACATAGCACATACATGAATTTAGAAATTAAACAATTTAATTGGTCAAATCAAATTTATTCTTCAACTAAACTTAATTGAACATTCAAAGCTTAATAATTCGATAATTGAAATAAAGGGAATAGATGCACGTTACTAGTTTCTAGGAAAAGCAAGTAACATAATTGAATTGACACAACTTCCCCATTAAACAAGATAAAGGTTAGCATGATTGTGGTGAATTCTTCAAGTTGTTTCATGAATTTTGCCTTGTTGTTGATGTTCTTGTGCTTGAAAATCCCCTAAGAATACTCTATCTTTTTCCCTCAACGTCCAGCCTCCATTATGTGGTGGTTTTCCTTTTTTTTATAGCTCCAAAATCGTGCCCTAAAGATCCCAAGAAGATTTACCAAAGATAACCCTTGAACCAAATTAGGAAAATATTTCGCGGGAAAGTTACAGCCGTAAGTAGTTTTCTTGAAATTTTGCGATTTTGACGGCCGTAAGCATGGATGTTACTATCGTAATTGAACTTCTAGAGAATTTTGAGACTTTGAATGTTACGGACGTAAGTATGGATCTTACGGCCGTAAGCTATTTGCAACCTTGGACCCTAAACTTTATTTTTAAGCACTTTTTGGTCCTTTTTTTTCCTCTTATCTTGTCCTTTGTGATTTTCCATGATTTCCTACTATCCAATCAATTCAACACTTGATTCTTGTTGTGTAACTTGAGGTTTTATTTTCTTCAACAAGGAATTTTCTTGATTCGGTACTTTGAACAATTGGCTGAACTTTTTTTTTAAATAAGTTCCCTGCAACTTGTTTTCTTTTGACCAAATTACCACCTAATCCTTAAGTAGCACAAAATGAAGCCGCCAATCTTTTTGAAGCTTAGTTCATCTCATACTTCTCAACAAATACAAGCTTGTGAAATTCCTCTCTTGTTGGTTCAAGGTAGAGATAGCATGAAAGAACGGGTATCCGTGACTTGTAGCGCGGCACCAAAATCTCAAAGAAAGGCTAAGGCTTAAAGGGGTTTCTATTGGTACATGTATCATGGTAGTGACGGGATCCCACTCTGGAATCTCGACGAGACACGCGGAATAAACGGCACAATAATAGGAAAGATCCAGATTCAGCCAAAACACAAGAAACAAGAAAATAAATTAATAAGAAAAGATAGAATTGACGATAAGACCTTGACCTGACAATCACGACGTTAAGATTCGACGATGCGGATTGAAGATCCAAAGTTTTCTAAGCACCACAAGGACTTGTCAATTTCCTTGATAAGTTTCTGATGGGAACTCCAAAAATACTCACAATATTTGATAAGTTCAATTGGTTGTTCTTGAAGAATACAAAAGGGACTCCTCAACCTTTTAATTTGGAGAAAACTCTCTCAAACAATATCAATAATCTCAAAAACTATTTTACAATAATGACATTGTGAATAATATAATGAAAAATGACCTCGCCCTAACCCAAGCCGCATTAGGGTTCAAAAATAAAATTTAATAATTAATAAAGCGAAAATTAACTTAAAAATCGTGAAAATCTGCTTTTGTCACAACTGCGCGATCACACAGGCAAACCTGTAGCGATCACGTGGAATCGCTTGAATCTCTCGGGTGGAATTTTGATGTCATCGAGCGACAGCGCTCTCCTTTTCACCACGCGATCGCGTGGTAGTCTCGGCTGCACCCTTTTTCTTCCTTTCAAAACAACGTGACCCGGTTTGGTTCTTGGTTCGGGCCCATAACTGAACTTGCTTCGTTTCTCACGTAAATCACTGTAGTATCACCAATGGCTCGATTCCCACTCTCGATGCCTACTTCGGATCACATCATTCCCTCTCTCTTGAAAATGATTCGACCTCGAATCTGGAACTGGTCCAATCCTCTTGCCACTCCTCTGTTTGTTGGTTCGATGATCGTGCTTATGCCTTGTGCTTTTTTTCAACCTTTTCGGCCTTTTGGGCTGCCCCTTTGTGCCAATGAATTTCTTCCTTATTTCTGGATCATGGTTTCATTTAGGTACCTGCAAAACAGATTTAATAGAAATAGGGAGGGGTGTGTTAGCGTGAGTAAGTGCAAATAAACTCATTTTTATTGTGGACTCTCCTTTCTTTTGCTTTCTGCACTCAATCTCTCCTTTTTTCTGAGGTTTGAACCTCAACCCTCTTTTCTTTATTTTTCACTTCCTCTCCTTTTTTGAGGTCGTGACCTCAACTCTATTTTCTTTAATTTCCACTCCATCTCCTTTTTCTGAGGTCGTGGCCTCAACTCTCTTATTTTTCCCCTGAAACTCACTTTTCACTTTCAATTGGTCCTCCAGGGCCTACGCAGGAGATAGTGGAACTAGAGTAAACTTCTTCCCACCTTTCAGAATACTGTATCTATTCGTATACCCATCATGTATAACCGCCCTTTCATGTTGCCATGGCCTCCCCAATAGTATGTGGCCAACATGCATAGGCACCACATCACAAACTACCTCATCCACATTTTTACCAAGAGAAAAAGTCACCAAAACTTGTTTATTCACCTTAATTTTCCGTGACTCAGTCAACCACTGCAACTTATATGGCTTTGGATGTCTTAGTACAGGTAATCCCAATTTTTCCACTAACATTGTACTAACTACATTAGTACAACTCCCCCCCCCCATCAATAACCATAATACAAACCTTATTATTCACCAAACATCCAGTGCGAAAAATATTATCTCTCTGCTCATCCACATTATCCACAACATCCACCTTACGTCTAATGTTAAGAGCATGCCTATTAACAAGTGACTCGTCTACTACAATATTCTTAATTTATCACTATCATGAGTATTCTTTAACTTAGGCATTTTCTCAACTTTATCTCCAAAAACAACTTTCTCATCGCATCTAACCTTTTTTTGTGGACATTCAAGTGCAATGTGACCCTGTTCCAAACATTTAAAACACTTAACATTTCTATCCTTAAGAGGCTTGGACTCAGAAGTATAATTACCTTTGGATGACGCTTCCTCCCTCCTTTTTGGAACTTGTTCTACACTCTCCCGTTTTTATCGAGATGTAGGATAAGAGCATGGAGATGACCTTGCTCCTTCCTTTCACCTCAGTGACCTTTCATCCACCCCATCTCCAAACCTAGCATGGCATTCACGCCTTTTATCCCTCCTGGCTCTAGAATCAGCATGAGCTCATTCCCCGAATCAATGTTCTTCCATTGTACCCTCCCTATCCATCCTAGCCGTTATCTTCTCAATTTGTTCCCGCATGGCTTCTAACAGATTTAAATTATTGTTGTCACCTGATGATGAGGATGGTGGAGATTTTTCCCTACGAGACATGGTTAATAACAAGAAGAAGAAGAAGAAATAAAATTCCTCACAAAATTTATCACTCGTGTATCACTAAAAATCCCCCACCAAGAAACTATTCAAGAACTCAATTAAGGGTTGGGAAATATAAGACACCAATAAGAAAAAGGAAATTTGAAACTGAGAATATTCGGAATATTCGGGGATAAATATGGAATTTTTGGACTTTGTTATTTCTTAATCTGCCAGAAAATTTGACTACGAGTATGGCAGAAAAAAGGAATTGGATTTAGACAAAAAATGAAAAAGAAAAACACTTTTGAAATTTTTGGACTGATATTTATGGATCAAAACTGGAAAAGTTATGACTGACACGAAGAACACGAAAAATCAAGAAAATCAAGAAAATACCAAGAACTGAATCTAGATCCAAGCTTTGATACCAGATGACGCGATCCCACTCGGGAATCTCGATGAGACACACGGAATAAACGACACAATAATAGGAAAGATCCAGATTCAGTCAAAACACAAGAAACTAGAAAATAAATTAACTGAAAAAGATAGAATTGACGATAGGACCTTGACCCGAAAATCACGACGCGAAGATTCGATGATGCGGATTGAAGATCCAAAGTTTTAGAATCACCACAAGAACTTGTCAATTTCCTTGATAAGTTTCTGATGGGAACTCCACAAATACTCACAATATTTGATAAGTTCAATTGGTTGTTCTTGAAGAACACAAAAGGGACTCCTCAACCTTTTAATTTGGAGAAAACTCTTTCAAACAATATCAATAATCTCAAAAACTATTTTACAATAATGACATTGTGAATAATATAATGAGAAACGACCTAGCCCTAACCCTAACCACATTAGGGTTCAAAAATAAAATTAATAATTAATAAAACGGAAATTAACATAAAAATTGTGAAAATATGCTTATGTCACAACCGCGCGATCGCTCATGAAAACCTGTAGCGATCGCGTGGAATCGCCTGAATCTCTAGGGTGGAATTTTGATGTCATCGCGTGACCGTGCGCCCCTTTTCACCACGCGATCGCGTGGTAGTCTCGGCTGCACTCTTTTTCTTTCTTTGAAACAACGTGACCCGATTTGGTTCTTGGTTCGGGCCCAACATGGAACTTGCTCCGTTTCTCACGTAAATCACTGTAGTATCGCCAATGGCTAAATTCCCACTCTCGATGCCTACTTCGGATCACATCAGGTAGGCCCTCTTAGAAGGTCAAATTTGGTTTAATCTAATGTATTTACTATATTTTTCACTTGAGGCAAGAAGCTACAACAGCATGCACAAGAAAGCATATCCAAGAACAAACCAACCATGCAAGACACACATCAAAGAATTACGAACTTAATATTAGGAGTAAAAACATCTCTTAAGCTTAAAAGCTCACAAATTACTATTTATATGTGTTGCTCCCATTCATTTATGAAGTATAGGTCATTACTCAGTCTTGATTCCGAACTCAAAATATAGTGGCCAAAGGTTAATGCTCAAAAGGATAGAATTAGGTTACTCAGGGTGGTATTTGATAGAGCGCATAATTGCTATTTAATTTTTGATGTTTCCTCTTACTCCATTGATTTTAAATGCTTAAATTATGGATATTAATCATATTTTATGTTTTGTGGATTATGTGGAGAATTGAGATCAAATTGTACTCAATATCACAAATTGAAAAAAAGAAGTTGAAATATCAAAAGGTGTACAATCAGAGAAGGACTTTGCATAAAGCGTGAGCACGCCTTACTGTTTCATGAAGACTTGACTTATATGGGCGATTTTTGGAGGGGGGGGGGGATATTACTATTGGACCACAATTATTTTCTAAGGGGATATGAATATTTAGAGATATTATTTATGTAATTAATATATTTTTATTATTTTAGGGAATAATTAGATTTTGATAAAAGGAAGGAAACTAGATCCTCCCTTATCTCTAGGAATCTTTTCATACAAGGACTCTCTATCCCTTTTTCTTGTTCAGGGTCTTAGGTTTTCCATCACTCTCTTTTCTCTTAGTTTTATTTTTCCTTCTCAATTTTTATGTATAGCTAATTTATTATTCCAGTTCAAGGATATTCGAAGTTTTGATTCGCCAAGAATTGTGAGATCTAATTAATTTAATTGTTCTTTTATTTGTTTTCTACTTATATATCTTTTGTTTGCATTGAAGTTGTTGTTTTGATTGATTAATACTAAGTGCACGTTGTTTTAATTGTCAAAACGATACTTAGCCAATTAGAAATCTAAATCCGTAATTATTTAGGGTTTCAAATACAAGCGGTAAATAACATAGTTGATTATAGACTGATTTTTGACTCATGTTATGAAGATATATAACTTAGTTTAAACAAATCACACGTGTGAATTTGTTGGTTTGAATTGGTCGTCTCTCCAGAAATTAATGCTATTGGTAAATTAAATCCTACGATCGCACTGGGGTTATTTATTGATTAGGGAAATAATCAACGAGCGTCTCTTGATTATCGACAAAGTAATGAGAGATAGGTTGTTAGATCGTATCCATGACCATAATCAATTTTAAAAATGAGTAAAGGATTTTATTTTTGCATCCATGATCAATTCTATGAATCAATACTGAGATTATACCTTAGACTGGATACTTATTTAATTTGATATTTTCATCATTTTAATTTCGCAATTGTTTATTTACAATTTGATTTTACGTTCTAAATCCAAACCCCCCCCCCTTTATTTTTAATTTATTGTTTTATTTTTCTCGAAGAATTAAATCTAACAAATCCCTGTGGATTCGACCTTGCGCACCACTATCACAATTTATTATTATGAGAGAAAAAAAATATTATTATTTGTTGGATTCGACACCCATCAGTATTTCATCATATCAACTTCAGTTTGACTCGATTAGGTTGCAAAAAAACTTGTCAATTTGTCCCAATTTTCAAACCTATTCAGAAATTATTGGTAAATTCATCTGTATGTTCTCATTATTTGTCCGATTATGTAATTTAGGAAGTTGGTGGTCCAAAAATTATCATAAGTGGGGCTACTTCATATTAAAATGAACTATGGGTCTGACACAACTAAAGCTAAATAACACAACAAAAATTGAATAAATAAAACAGAAAGAAACATGGCCAAAGACAAAAGATAATCACCCCCCAGTCTTGAATTCCACATTGTCCTCAATGTGGAATTTGACGATACAAAACCGAAGAGGGGATGTGAATTTAAAAGTTTCCAGACTTACAGCCGTGAAGAAGTTCCTTACAGCAGCAATTTAGTTCCTGTCCAATTTTTTATTTTCTTTTTATTTTTATTTTTTTTGTGAAATGAAATGAACATAATAATAAAGAAAAATGAGAGAGTAAAGAAACTCCCCTCTCAGGTTGCCTCCCGAGCAACGCCTTTGTTTACTGTTGTTGGTTCGACGGGTTGCTTCTTCCTTCAACATGGTCAACTAGTTTTTCAAAGTTCAATTTCTTCTTCATGCTCTTCATCAGGGCCTGGAAAACAAGGGGCAGAAGCTCCTCATTAGAAATTGATGGTACGATATAAGAGATTTTACCTGATTGTGGTAACTTTGAGCAATCAAAAAACATAGCAACTTTTTCCTGCAAGTCAGTATTCAAGATTGGCTCATCATTCTCTTTCTCAAGGTGCTTGTTAATAGAAAGCTGTAGACCATCCTCTTGATTAAGTTCAAAAACTTCCTATGCTGGAAAATCATTCAGATCAATAGAATAAATGGAATTATCATCATCAAGATCTTTCATGAAATCATAAATCTTGAACTAAACAATTTCACCGTTGAATTCCATGGTAAGTGTGCCACTATTAACATCTATATTAGTCTTAAATGTTTTTAAGAATGGTCTGCTTGACAAAATAGGATTATTTTGATCAACATTTTCCATATCAAGCACATAGAAATCAGCAGGAAAAATCAAATTATTTACTTGTTAACATCTTCAACTATACTCTTAGTATAGGTAACAGATTTGTCGGCTACTTGAATCACAACTCTAGTTTTATTCAAAGGTCCAAGTTTCAAAGCAGCATATACTAAATATGACATAACATTAATGGAAGATCCTAAATCCAACATGGCCTTCTCAAATTTAGTTTCACCTATTGGACAAGGGATAGTAAACATACCTGGATCCTTGCATTTTGGAGGTAATTTCTGTTGGAACACTGCAGAATCATTTTCTCCCATCATCACCTTCTCATTTCCCATCAATTTCCTCTTCAAAATTTTCGCATAACGCGGAATTTTTTTGATTGCATCCAATAGGGGAATGTTTACTTCAAATTTCCTGAACATCTCCGTCATCTTCTTTTCCTTGCTTTCCTTGTTTGTCTTTGCTAACCTGCTAGGAAAAGGGGGTGGAGTCAATTTAGTAATTGAGTTAGAGTTGGATTTTACTAGCGGGGTTTGTGAAGTGGCCTCTTCCTTGTCAATTTCTTTCTCTTCTTCTTCTTCTTCTTCTTCTTCTTCTTCTTCTTCATGTGTTGGGGGTTGCTTTCGCGAATATTCAACCTCTTTTCCACTTCGCAAGGTTATGGCACTAACATTTCTAGGATTAACTTCAAGTTGAGATGGTAATTTGCCTCTGGATTGTGCTTCCAATCTGTTAATGGTTGTAGCCATTTGACTCATTTGGTTCTCTAAATTCTAAATGCTGGATTTGGCATCCAGTTGAAATTCTAATGTGTTAGAGGCCAATGTTTTAACCATATCTTCAAGAGAAATACCTGAGTTTTGGGGTCTTTGTTGATACTACTCCTGAGGTTGGAAATTTTCTTGTTGCTGAAAGTGCTCTTAAGGTCTGTTAGAGACAAAACCCGAGGGCTTGTTATTTCCATAGCTCAAATTGGGGTGATCCCTCTATCTAGGGTTGTAGGTTTTGGAATATGGATTGTATTGCTATTTTTGAAAAGGGAAACCCCCTACGGCATTCACCTGGACATTGTTTTCCTCTTGCAGCACTGGACAAGTATCTATTGGATGTCCAAAATTTGAGCATATCTCACGGGCCTTGACTTGTTGTAACTTCCCTATAGCAAGTTGTTTTACATGATTTTTCAGTTTAGATAATTGATTTTCAATATTGGAACCACTTACCTCATTCACGCGGCGAACTTGCATATCCCTATTCAAATTGAATTGAATTTCCGAGTGTTCTCAGCCATATTAGAAATCAGGGCCCGTGTTTGTTCCGGTGTTTTATCCATTAATGCACCTCCACTTGCAGCGTCTATCATACTCCTATCTATTGGTGATAGTCCTTCATAAAAATATTGCATCAGGAGTTGCTCACTAATCTGGTGATATGGGCAACTTGAGATAAGTTTCTTGAAATGCTCACAGTATTCATATAATGTCTCTCCACTATTCTAGCGTACTCCACATATCTCCTTCCTAATGGTGCCAGCTCTAGATGCAAGGAAGTATTTCTCCAAAAAAAGCCTCTTCATGTTATTCCATGTGGTGACTGTTCCGAATGGTAAACAGTACAACCAATCAGTAGCAGCATCTTTCAGTGAGAATGGAAAGGTCCTCATCTTGATTTGTCCTCTGTAATGCCTGTTGGCCTCATACTGTCGCACACCACCTGGAATTCCTTGAGATGTCTGTATGGGTCTTCACCAGGATGTTCTCTGAAAGTTAGCAGAAGATGGATCAAACCGGATTTTGGCTCAAAAGTCTTGTTCTCTTCCACGGCTGGAAAAGTGATACAAAACAGTTGTTGAGCCACATCAGGCGTAGCTAGTTGCTTGAGAGTCAGATTGTTATTAGTTGCTGTCATCGGTTGTTGGGCTGCCATTCTTTGCTGTCAAAAAGTTCTCTCGATCTATGGATCAAAATCAAAATATTCAATATTAGTTGATCGAGTTTTACGCATGCAAGCAAAGAGGCAAGCAAGCAATATTTAATGAAAAATAGAGAAATAAAGAGGAAACTAAAATGCAAGAAAATAAAATTCTAATTAATTAAACAACTAAGTTGGTTAAGCGTTCCCCCGCAACGGCGCCAAAAATTTAATGTGTGTCGCGATGCACCAAAATAATAAATAATTCTTTACTCGCCAAATATCGATTAATAATATATTAGCGAGAGTAAGATTCGAACCCACAAGGAATGGTGAACCTAATTAGTTGCTCGATCAATTAGAATGAAATAGGGGGTTGTGTTGCTTAGATTTGCTTAAATGAAAACTATGCATAAAAATAACAAGTAAATATGTTTAAAGAATTAATGTGAGAGAAGATCTTGTTCTCGGGTTCGGTTGTACCGTCAATTAATGTTATACCTTCCAATGTAACGCGTTTCTATCCCTTATTCAATTTATCAATCGTAAATAATCAACAAGCTCTGATTATCTCAATTTTTCATTATGTAAATTAAATCAAAACAAACTCTTTGACTCAATTCTAGCCAATGGACAACCCTAAACAAGCTCTTTGAATTTAATGCAAGACTAGTATAAAGAACGAGAAGAAATAGATTGAATTGAGTTTTTAATTTCACAAGCTCGAATTAATCAATTAAAGTCAAATTATTATTAAACATGCGCGAGATTTATTTGCTACCAAGGGTCAAGATTCAATGACAATTACGGATCAAATATCTAAACATAGGACATACATGAATTTAGAGATTAAACAATTTAATTGGTCAAATCAAATTTATTCATCAACTAAACTCAATTAAACATTCAAAACTTAATAATTCAACAATTGAAATAAAGAGAATAGATGCACGTTACTAGTTTCTAAGAAAAACAAATGACATAATTCAATTGACACAACTTTCCCATTGAACAAGATAAGGGTTTTAGCCCAGCATGATTGTGGTGGATTCTTCAAGTTGATTCATGAATTTTGCCTTGTTGTTGATGTTCTTGTGCTTGAAAGTCTCTCAAGAATGCTCTATCTTTTGCCCTCAACTTCCAGCCATCATTATGTGGTGATTTTCCTCTGTAACGCCCCGAATTCTGTAAAATCCGGGAACGTCACTTTTCTAAATTCTTGAATAAACTTTGTTGCGGAAAAATGATTAAATATTAAATATCGCATTTATCGAATAAAGGTTTAGCGATAATTCAAATGGAATAAGTATTTTTGTACAAATTTGTAAAAATGACAATTTTTGATAAAATGAAATAATCATTTCAAAGTTCACGACTTTTAAAAAAAATATCAATTTGTAATTTGCCGTCATTGCCCATCACTCGCCATCGTCTCCGAAATCTGCAAAAGTTGTTAAAATAACGGGTTGAGCATTTCAAAAATGAAATACTCAGTAGACTCATCCCCAATAATTAATCTACAAGATAATTGAACAAGAAATTATGCAAATAATGTAGTGACATTCTTTTCTTATTCATAGGCATTACATAGTGAACGCAAATGAATACATTCTTTTCTTTTCTTGGCTAGCAGATAAGTTATGCCCAGCATAACATAATTCTTTATCTCAAAAGAGATATTCTTTTCTCATGCAATTAAGCATAAAATCACACAAATCCACATAACACATGCAATTATAATATAAATCAATTAGTGGGGGCGAGTCTACCTTAAATCCGACGAGTGCAAAGTTGAGCGGGAAACGACTTCCATTCTTTAATTCTCTGTACGCCTCGTCTAGCCCATAAGTTACATTAGTCTTTTGAAATTTATAGTTTAAAAACGATAATTTACAATTTGAGGACTGAAATTGATGATTTGAAAGTTGAGGGGCTAAAATGAATACTTTGAAAGTCGAGGGACTAAAATGTATACTTTGAAATATGAGGGACTAAAATGAATATTTTCAAAAGTTGAGTTGAAACTCAAAACGAATATTAAACAATAGGGCTGAAATAATAGAGTTTTAAGAATGAAGGGCTGATTAAACTCATTTAAAACTTAATGGCTGAAATTGATGACTTGGAACCAAAAAGGGACTGAATTGAATAACTTTAAAAGTTGAGGGACTGAAACAAAAGATTTTGAAACATAAGGGCTGAAATGTAAATTTAATATATATGTATATTATCCCTCATATCTCTCACTCTCTCTCTATCGTTAGAGAGAGATAGATCTGCGAAGAAGAAGGGGGCGAAGCCCCTTCCTCCGCCCAGCTGCTGCCGGCACTTCAGCCGGCGAGGCGCCGCCTGCACGAGGCGGTGGTGAAAGTGTGTGGTTAGGGAGAGGGCTTTTTGGGCGATTTTGGAGTGATTTGGGGCTGGAACCGAGAATCAAATTCGAACTTGGGCTACGATTTCCATTGGTGATTCCGGCGGTGGTTGAGGTAAGTAACTGGATTATGTCTTATTCGTGGTTTTGGGTTAATTTGGGTTTTGTTTTGGGTGATTGGTGGGGATGCTGTGGCTGCGATGGTGGTTTGGCCGTGATGTGTTGGCGGCAGTCGGTGGTCCAAGCGGTGGCAAAGGGACGCCGGGATGCAGGTTGGTTGTGGTCTCGGGTGGGTGATGATGATGCTGGTTGGAATGGTTGGTGCAGTGTTGTGAGGGTATGCAGAGTTGAATGTTGAAGGTAAACTGTGGTGGTTGGCGATGAGTGCAGACGGTGGTGATGGTTGTGGTCCTGTAGTGGTTCGGTAGTGGTGGTTGGACTGTGATTGCAGGCGGTTGGCAGTAGTGGTGGTTCTTGGCCGAACTTGATGGTGAAGGGTGGTTGAGTTTTGGGTGCAGCCGTGTTTCGATGGATAGAAGGCAGCAAACTTTTGGTTGTGAATTTGAATTGCAGACGATGGAGGTTCGATTCAGCAATGGAGGTAGAGGGGTGTATGGAAATTCTTCATGTCAGAATTGGTAAACCGAGAGAGGTGGATTTCATACCCAACGTGGGAGTTGCTGAAAGCTTCAGTGTTGTGGTGTTGGTTGAGGCGGTGATGGTTTCTTGGAGGTGGTGGTGAGCTCGTGTGGGGGAGGGAATGGAGTGTGTAGTTATATGTATTGATTTACTTTGGTAATTTAGGTCAAAATCATGGCTGTTTAGGATGAAATTTGATTAGGAAAATTGTTATAAATTTTGGACCTAAATTGACTAATTAAGGGGGAAAGAATATGGAAACCAATGGTATACATGGTATGCATGTAAGGAATTGGTATGAAATTTGTATGGTTGAATGAGTGTTTCTAAAAATAATTTTAGGAATTAAAATAATTAAATTTTGGAATTAAAAATGATTTTGGATTTAAAAATTTTAGAAATTCGAAATTTGGCTTAAACTCGATTTGGACTCGATTTCATATATTGGCTCGAAATACAAGGTTAGACGAATATTCTTTTAAAAATAAATAGGATAAGTCATAGCGACACGTCTCTATTTTATTTAAAAAGTAATGAAAAATTCTCGGTCGCTACAAACCTCCCCCCTTAAAATAATTTCGTCTTCAAAATTTAAAATTTTCTTGATATTTCTTGACTTGGCTAGACGTATACGTCGCGGCGTTTACTTAAAAATATGAGTGAGATAGCAGCGACACGATTTTCTAAATTTTAAAAATAATTATTAAATGCGTAAAAATTCTTGGTCGCTGCATCCTCTTTCTATAGTTCCAAAATCGTGCCCTAAAGATTCCAAGAAGATTTACCAAAGATAGCCCTTGAACCAAATTAGGAAAATATTTCGCGGGAAAGTTACGATCGTAACTTTGTCCTTTACGGCCGTAAGTAGTTTTCTGGAAATTTTGAGATTTAAAAGTTACGGCTGTAAGTATGGATCTTACTGACGTAATTGAACATATGGAGATTTTTGAGACTTCGAATGTTACGATTGTAAGCTATTTGCAGCATTGGTCCCCAAACGTTATTTTTAAGCACTTTTTGGTCCTCTTTTTCCTCTTATCTTGTCCTTTGTGATCCTACGCAACACAAAACATAAAAATGTATTAACAATACTTAAATGAAACTAAACCAATAAGAAAATAGATGAACTAAATAAGTGCTATTAAAGCACTTATCATTATGCCTCAAACACTTCACCGTCCAAAGGGAAATTTGACACAAGAGCCTTCAAATGTGTTTTTCTGGGATTTAATCCTTGACAAAAGGCATATAAAGTTTTTGATCTCCAATCTCATCAAGTCATTATTTTAAGAGATTTACTATTCTTTGAAAGTACATTTCCTTTTAGACAAATCACTCCTATTCCTGAATCAACTCTCTTACCAGTTTCTATAACTAAAAATGTCCCAAAGTCCCCTGTTGTGGAGCTTTGTTCATCAACAGATACTATAGTGCAAGTTACACCATCCATAGACATGAATTTTGAATCATCTGATAATTACTCATATGACTCTTATTAAATTTACCACAACCAGACACAACAACTATGATCTAGACAACCAAACAGAAGTGGATACTGTGAGTAGAAGGAGTACTAGATTGAAAGCTACCCCATCTTGTTTAAAGGATTTTGTAACCAACATTACCTCAACGGATTCAAATACAACAGCTAATGTCTCTACTCAAAAGGTTTCACCAGTTAGTTCCAACCACACACCACCTACATTTCCTTACATTATTTCCCCCAAGTTAAATGGTGCATATGTTTCATTTCTAGAAAATGTCTCAAAGATTCAGGAACCACACTGACGACGCTTCGCAAGTGCACGGGTCGCTCAAGTAATAAAGTGGACATTAGTCCAAGTATCGATCCCCAAAAACTTGACGACGCTCCGCAAGTGCACGGGTCACGCAAGTAATAAAGTGGACGTGAGTCCAAGTATCGATTCCACAGAGATTGATTTAAATCGTATTTTAGATTACTACCTTAACCGGAACTAGAGAAGCTTAGGATTTGGAAATTTTAAATTAAAATTAAACTAGAAAGAACGAGGAACTTTGATTTAGAGAAAATATGAGAAAAACATGCTAGAATTGAGAATCCGCATTTATTCCATTAATTATGCATTAAATTAAACATCTAACAATAATTCATGAGGTTTTGAAAATTCATATTCCTAATATTGTCAAGACTCCCTTTCGGACAAGAATCAACACCTATTTCTATACACAATCCGACTATATTTCTATGACGAATCTAAATGTATAGAAAAGCATTACAAGTTTTGTGAATACTATAGCAGATAACACAAAGCATAAGGGTATATTTCTATCCCCTATCGGACTTTGTGACAATTGACACAAGTCTAATGAAATCTCAATCTTTCGAGCTTAAGAAATCACAACCTAAATTCATACAACTAGTGATCAAATAATTGCATGATAAAAGAGTATAAATCAATTGCTCAAACCCATGAATTATGAAATTAAATGATAATCAATACATAAAATCCGGAAATAAATGTTTCATCACAATTCTAACATTTAAGAACCTAGCCTAGATACATAATTGAATATAAATCACAAAAGGAATGGATAGATGTCACCCTATTCATGCCCTTGATCTTCGTTCTTCAATTGTGTCTTGGCTTGGAGTGGATCCCTCCGCAATCCGACAGCGTTTTGGCCTCTCTTCAATGAATTGGGAACCTTGGGAACATTGGGAACCCTAATCTCGTGCCCTTGGTCTGGTATATATAGATTTTCCCGAGATTTAGGTTAAGTGAGGAGAAAACTGCTGAATTACGCGCAAAAGGCCCAGCTGCGGCCCAGTCGGGAATACCGTGCGGCCGCACGGTTCAAAAACACGCGGTCGCATGACTCTGCAGGTAAACTTCAGTCGCCGAATTTTTTGACCGTGCGACCGCACGCCTTGTTCAACCGTGCGGCCGCACGGTTGTAATTCCGGCTGCAATTTTTATCTTTTAAATTTTGCAACTTGGTCCCTGTCTTTTAATTGCACAACAAGTCCTCCAGCTTCTGATTGCTGCAATTTAACCCCTGAACTTCTGATTTCTTCCAAATTCGATTTTTTCTTCAAATTAGCTATTTGATTGACTGCATCAATTCTTGATTTGCTCACTTTGACACTTTTTACATCCAATTGCTCAATTTTAGCTTCAATTCCTTTGTTTTCTCGAATTTGAGATTATTTCTTAAATGTAAACAAATAACGCAAAATAAATAGCAAATATTCCAAAACAAACATATAAAATCCTACTTTTAGGATAGAAATAAGTGTATAAAATACACTTATCACACACCCTTATCTTTAAGATATTAAACGTCCTGATTGGATAAATGCTATGACCAGTGAATTGAATGCTCTTGAAGTAAATAAGACCTGGGAACTCACTACTCTTCCACCAAAAAAACAAGCAATAGGTTCAAAATGGCTTTATAAGGTTAAAATGAATTCTAATGGAACAGTTGACAAATTTAAGGTACGGCTAGTAGCTAAGGGATATCATTAAATTCATGGAATTGATTACAATGACAGTTTCTCTCCAGTAGATAAACTAGTAACTTTTAGAATCTTCATTGCTATTGCTGCAAATAAGTCATGATCATTACACCAACTGGATGTAAACAATGCATTTTTACATGGATATTTAACTAAAGAGGTTTACATGCTTCCACTAGAGGGCTATGATAAGGCTTCTCCAGGGCAGGTTTGCACGTTATAGAGAAGTCTCTATGGCCTAAAACAGGCATCAAGGGAGTGGAATCATGAATTCTGTGATAATCTGAAGGATTATTGTAATAGCCCGAATTTTACTAGTCAAAAAGTCAAAGAATTAACTAGTCAAAGTCGAATTTTCAAATGGTCAAGTTAAACAAGGACTTATTTTGAATAAATGATTTCATTAGGGCTTATATGGTAACTATAAAAGTTTGAGGGCTTAGAAAATAGAAAACAAAAATCTAAAGATCTAGTTTTATATTATTGGAAGTTGAGATTTTAATCTTTTATATCACATGGAAGTTGGGGGGGGCATGAATTGCAATTATAATATAGTTCTTCATTAAATAAGAGAATAAGTGATTCATTTCTCCTCATTGTTGGGAAGGGACCGGAGAGTTCGAGAGAGAGAAATAGAAAGGAAAAAAAATAGAAGAAGATGCGGTCGGAAAATGGGTTACCGTAGATGGATGATGTTAGTTTGGATTCTTCATCTCTCCTTAATATTCAAGAGGAGATGATGTGGAGATTTAAAGAGGCCTATCAGCTGTGCTAGATTTCAATCAATAACACTGTGAGTGGAAAAATTTTCTTTTAAAAACTTAAAAGAATTTATGTTATGCAAGTTTTCTATTACGTTGATTTTCAAATGATTTTGAAATCAATGGCTTTTAGCATGTTTATCAAGGAAAATGTTTTATAATTACACTTGTTCAAGCATGATGGTTCCATTTTCACGTTTTACAAATATGATTAGTCAAGTTGAGAGATTTCAAAACCACTAGAAGTACCCGATGTGTTTATCTGTTTTTATGCTAGTGCACGGAGGGGGCCTAAGGCCTGTGTACTAGTTGATATTATTTGAGATCTTAAGGCTCTGTCACGGAGGGGGCCTATGGCCCATGTTCAGATAAGCTTAAGATCCACTCTTATGCACGGAGGGGGCCTATGGCCCGTGTGTAAGGGTGTATATAGGAGGTCTTTGGGATCCACTTTTCTACCCAGAGGGGCTTTGGGCCGGGTCCGGAGGTGCTTAGCAGTCTGCGCGCGTATGACTAGATACAGATTTCAGATGATTTAGTTGGGTACCTTTGGTGTGCTTTTCTTATGTATTACAGTTTATCAGTTATGCTGCAGATGATTATTCCACGATCTTTATGATTATTCTTAGCATGTATGATTTGATTTAAAGTGACAAAAGCTTATGAAATAAATTATGTTTTCAGAAATGGTTTATAAAATACTTTTATTTCAGAAATTTCACTCACTGAGTCACAAGCTCATGTTTTTCCCCCACTTTTACTGAATAGGAAGAAATAAGATTTTCAGCATCATAGAAGGAGCCTTCCCAGCTCTCGAGGAGCTTCGTAACATTGTCATTTGTAAGAGTTACTTTTGGTAAGCTCTTAGAAGTCACATTCTAGGAAGGTACATTGGGTTATGCAGTTACCCTATATAAGTTATATACTTTGTCAGGAATGTATTTAGTGATGATGTATAATGGATTGTATATATGTAAAGAAATGGATTAAGAATTGTGGTTATTTTATTATGTCAAATATCTTGCTTGGAAGATTTGGAAAGTGATATAATTATTTATGATTGCGTGTTTGAGGATTTGTCATTGTTTTACAGGTTGGTTAAGTCAAAATTATAGAAGAGACTTTGTCAAAATTTTATAAATTTCTATGGGATCAAAATTATGAAAAAAAATAAATATTGAAAGTCGAAGAAAATTTAAGGTTCCCTTGGTGGTGGGTCCAACATCTAGTTGGCACCTGTTATCGACGCACGTCAAGTTTCAGGTCCTGTAGGGTGACCTGGGACGGATCGTGACAATTATGGTTTTATACAATCCTGTCATGACCATTGTTATTCATTAAGAAGAATTCTGACGTCTTTCTGGCACTTCTAGTGTATGTAGATGATGTACTGATTACAGTGAACAATGAACAAGCTATTCAAGGTGCTAAAGATTATCTGCATCAACAATTTACTATCAAGGACTTGGGATTTGCCAAATACTTCTTAGGAATTGAGATTGCATGAGGTGAATCTAGCATTTACTTAAACCAAATGAAGTATATTCTTGATATTCTTAGTGATGCTAGACTTATAGGAGAAAAGGCAACTCTTACACCCATCGCCAAAGGTATCAAATTGACTACAATCTCAGGAAAGCCTTTGGAAGAGCCAAACAAGTATAGAAGATTGATATGGAGACTTTTATACTTAAGTTTAACCAGGGTCAGGCAGGACCTCACTGGGATGCAGCCATTCATCTTTTGAAATATCTTAAGGGGTGTCCTTCTAATTGTCTATTTTTCCCATCAGGTGGTTGTTTTTCTTTGGAAGGATTCTATGCTGCCGGCTGGGCATCATGTTTGGACACTCGTAAATCCGTTACTGGTTATTGTATCTACTTAGAGAAGGCATTGATTTCTTGGAAAACCAAGAAACAGACAACCGTTTCCCCGATCTTCAACAGAGGCTGAGTACAGAAGTTGCAACTGTGTGTGAATTGCAATGGATTTCCTATATTCTTAATGATTTTCTTGTCAAAATCCCTTTGCCTATCCCACTATGGTGCGAAAACAATGCCGCGTTGCATATTGTAGCTAATCCAGTGTTTCATGAACGGACAAAGCACTTGGAAATTGATTGTCATTTGGCACGCAACAAATTCAAGGAAGGATTCATCAATCCACTGTTTCTTTCCTCTCGAAGTCAGCCTGCTGATCTTTTCACAAAAGCATTAGCTGCACCACAATTTCACCGTCTTGTACCAAAGTTGGGCTTGATCGACTTTCATCAAGTTCCAACTTGAGGGGATGTTAAGATATTTGTTTGATATTCAAGGTTAATTCAGTCCTTTTAATTCATAGTTTAGTTAGTTAGTTTTCTACTAGTCTTTTTCTATTGGTCCTTCTTTTATTTTCTTTTTTCTGTTCCTCATGCTGTAGTAAATATACACTACAGCATCCTTCACTTTGCTGATTGAGTTGAATAAAAACGTGGAGAGTAGTTTCTCTCATAATTCATCTTTTTCAATTTCCCTTCGAACAAAAGAAATCACTCTTCTCCGTTTTTTATTGAAATTTCTTCATTAGCTTATGAGTATAAAATCATTGTTCCCCCTTTTTATAATATTGAATGGAGAAAAAAGAAATAAAAAGTGACTGTCCTCCTCCCCAGGAATATGATTCTATAAAGAAAACTGGCTTTATTGGGAATCTATAGTACCATATCTTAGTCCACGACAGAATAATTCTTTGAGCACTCAGAAGCCATTAATCTCAATGTACAATTATTGCCAATGAATGTTTAGTAATTGTATCTCCATCGAAACTAGACTATTTTGCATGCATTTGGATTTTCATCGCTAAAAATTGAAGTAATGTTGCCACTGGATCCAGCATGATTCTCCTCGGTACTGTAAGTGTATTGATCTGCAGGCCTACTGTAATATTGTGAATAGAGAGGTGGTGACGGCCTGTCGATATATGCATATTCAGTCACAGAAGGTGATGGCTTGTACGCATTGTAACTGTGAGTCAAGTATGTCGGTTGAGGCTGCTCGACTCTAATTAATCCCGGTGCAGCATGGTGTGGATTCCATTGTCCACCATACCCATATCTATCTGGTTCGTGGTGGTGTATCACGTGAATTTCTCCAATATCTTTTGGTTTAGATGTCTGGACTGGAGGCTGGTTCGTTGGAATACTATTAGCGGCCTCAGATGGTGGATTTTCTGGCAGTGGTGTTTCTTTTGGTGCCTCAGCTTGTGGGGCTGCTTCTGCCGTGGGCTGGTTAGTGGAATCGGGTGCTGGTGGTTCTCCTCCCTCTTCTGGTGGTGGTGGTGGTGCTTCACCATCCGGTGCTGCTTCTGATGGTTGATCATCAGATGGTTCTGAATGTGAACAAATGATTGCAGTTTTTCTTGTTTTCTTAATGGCTTTGACTATTTTTTGAGGATCTGCCCACCCAATTATTATTATCTTTTGCTGAGGAAAGTCAACATAGAGATCATATATACCTGAGAGATATAAATGTTTTGCATGAATACGGATTATTATTATTAAGTTAAAAAAAAAAAAAAGAGCACAAAATGGAAATTAATTGACTTACCATTGATGCCATGCAAGGCCTTCTTTATCTTCTGCACGCAGCCATTGCAGTCCATACGAACCTGTATCTCTGTGACTCGAGGTTTCTGCAGTTTGTAAAATGCATGCGTTCGAAATATGAAAAACTAATTATGAAAATGAATTTTGTAAATTAACTTATACCTATATTTGACATGGGTTTTAAGACATACCTCCATTTCTGGAAGAGACATGGAATTTGGAGAATGATGCTGCCAGAACAAATGAAAATGCTTTGTGGGATGGACTGAGTGGGAGAGTGTTAATGGAGAATCAATTTATCACATTCATTTGTGCATGGAGAAGGAATATTTTAAAGTAATTTTAAGTCGTGGGACTTGCAAAGAATCTGCTTTTGAGCGGCTACCGTAGATTATCTAAATATTTAAAATGTTACGTGCAAGTCAAATTAATTCTCATTTAGGATATGACTTGAACTCGATAACATCTCTTCATTTAAAAGTTTGAACTCTTAAGCTAATGGTTCAAAGTAGGTGCCGTGCAGTGGGTGCACTCCCCATTGTATTCCCCAAGATTGGGTGTTTTATTTGGAATATTTTGCTTCAATTTGTATGGTTATCTAGAAAAGAAATGTAAATGTGAAAACAGTAGATTGGATTCATCCACAAAGTCAACAAAATAAAAGTAGCTTTATAATAATTCCACTATTGGGAATCATCTTGTTACAAGAAAGAGATCTTTATTTTAAAATAATGTGATAATATAAAATTCAAATTATGCATAAACATTAGGATTCTCCAAGAGGTAGGCTTCAACAACTTTGCATATGCCCATGGCACTGTCTTTGCCAGACTTGATTTCATCTTCCTTCACCTCCAAATTGCCAATGGTATGGTATTCACTAGCCATCTTACAAATGCACCCACCATTGCTACCTTCCTCAAACTTGATTTCATAGGCTATAAAAGCAAGCTTGTCACCCAACGCGTTGATAAGTACGGTTTTTGTACTTATCTTGACTTTAAATTTAGACAATTACGAGTGTTTTAGGATATAATGTTGCTAATTATGTATTTATTTTGTTTTTTTAGGAAAAACCCAAATTTGGACGCGTTTGGAGGCAAAACGGATAAAAAGGGACTAAAACCATACAAAATGGACTCAACTGCATCATATAAAAAGTCTAGGGACCGATTTGATCAGCAAACTATGGTAACATGTATATGGGCCTAGTTCTAATGCAATGAGTGACCTAATTTTATATTAGCATCAGTTTTTTGGGAGAAAGGAGGGGGAGCCGTACAGAAAATTAGAGAGATATAGAGGGGGAAGAGAGGCTCGGCGGGATTGAAGAAAAAGACCTAATTGGTGAGAATTGTTGGGATTTATATTCATATATATATATACATTGAAAGAAGGCAGCCGATTAGGAGAAAAAGTGGTGCATTGCAGCCGAGGGTGGTAAAAAAGGAAGAAAGGCTCAGAAAGAATTGAAGAAAAAATTGGAGAAAGGTCGGAACATTATTCTCTTGGCAGGTGGGGGGATTAAAGTGGTTGACTTTGGTTAGGAATTAATGGTGAAAAAGGGGCAACATACATAAAATTGGGAGAATTCTTGAGAACAACTCGGCTGGTGGAAAGAATTGTAGAATTCAGAGGAAGGGCTGATTTGTTTACTTGCTGGAAGAGTAATTGCTGGGAAATTAAACATGAAGTCAGCAGAATATATAAGTATACATTAACAGCTTTGGTGGACTGTGGGAATTGGAGGAGTGCCATGGCTGGTGAAGAAAATAAAAAGACAAACGCAGAATTCCAATTTCCTTTGTGCAATTAAATCGGGTGATGGCTTCCTTTAATTTCTCGTGTATTTCCCACTTTAATATGCTAGGCTAATCTCTTTATTGTATTGGATGAAGATAAAACTTGTTGTTTATTTATTTCAATTCGATAACTAGTAGCTTAATAATTTCTTGTATTGTCTTGATTGATCTTGCATTCTTTATTGTTATTATTATTTGATTGATTGGCCACCAATTAAATATATTGTTACTTGTTGTAGTCTTGGAAAAGTCACAATAGGTTTGAACATTGCATGATCAACACATGAACACTAAATGTTAGGAATAACACTATGACATGTGCAATCTAATTGATAATTGTGTGATTTAATGCGTTCTAAACATTCGTATTCGGACTAGGAATAGATTCGTTTCATGTTTGGGATAGATTTAATTTGTCTTGGAAAAGAAAATTAATTGCATGTGAATTATCGATTGTCAAGCAACACATGAATGATTTAAACTTCGAATTGTTGAATTGAGATAGGTGATAACAAGTGGATTCGAATTACAATACATGCTCTCCATTCATATTTAACTCCCAAACATTTGTTTTTATTTAAGTTTTATTTATTGCAATTTTTTAGAATAGATAGACAAACAAAATCATCTTTTTATTTTAATTGTTTTCATTAATTGAGTCGACGATAAACTAGTAATTAGGACTAAACATTATTCATCGTGGGAACGATACTCTCAACTCATCACAATTATTACTTGTCAACGATCCCGTGCACTTGTGGGATTCGAACCGAAGAAGTTTTTGCCTCAATCATAGTGTACTTGCACACAAAATCATCCTTGTCTAGCTCATCTATCGGTTTCTCACAAATTTAAAACGACTTGCTGCCAAAAAAAAAAAAGGTCATGCATAAAATCGTGTGAATATGATTGTGTACGATGACACGAATTTTAGATAAAGCCAAGAAACCTCGGTTCAAGTCTCACCAGCCACCTGTTTATGAAACTTGTGCATATATATGTGAGGCTTTTAATAGGATATAAATTTGATTTCCACTTTGCACGTAACAAAGTTATATTGCTTACATTCGGTGAAGTTAATTTGCTCGATGCTTCCTGCTCCTCCATCTCCTTGTAATATATATCAATACTTTTGATGGATTGAGGTGAGAGTTTTGGTAATAGGGTGTTGGAGTCCAAGATCAAAGCCTTGAATAGGCGTGGAGGGGAAACCCGGCTGCAAAATTCTTGATTGATTCTTGTAACACCCATGATAAATTAACCGTGAATTTTAGCTAGATGGTTGTTTGATAAAACTCCATGTGGATATATAGATTATGCAGTTAGTAGGAAAATGTTTGGTACTAATCCATTGTTAAAGAACAATAAGATCAAAGCCTCAACTGGTCAATGTATATAACTTTTGGAAATTTCGATCCAACTTCCTACATCTTTCCTACATGGGTGGCCTTAATTTGGAGACTTGATGAATTGATTTCTTCCTAGTTAAACCTTTTTTGACCACTACTTTAGCTTCGTTTTTTCGTGCCAGTGTCTACCTTTTACGTTTCATTAGAAAAAAAAAAATTGAAGTTGGGCACTAGATTTCTCAAGATCACTGGTAAGAGTTTCAACCTAATTTTTAAGGAATTTTTTCAACCCCTTCACTCATTTAATCTTCTAGATGACTCCTCAAGTTTGACAACTAAACTCTCGTTTTATAACCCATGAATATGCAATTTCTTAAAGGCAACATTACCATTTTCAACTTAAGGCATTGTTAAGAGATCGAGGCTAAGAATCAACCACAAAGAAATACAAGTATGATTTCACAAATAAAACTTCAGAAAATTTTATTAAACACAAAATCGCAAAGTATCAAACAAAAATTATACAGATTCAAGTCTCTAAATCAAAATATTAACAAACTCTATAAAACTCGCAAAATACACAAAACAAATTACACAGAATCACTATCTGTATAAGAACCACTAAGAGATACTGATTTTGCACAAAGAATCAGTATAAACCACTAAGAGATTTTGCAAGATCATAATATATTTTTCTCTGGTCGAAGAAGATGAACCAAGAGAGAGACAGAGTCAGAGAGAGAGAGGATGCTTCTGAATAATGACGATTGAAGCGTCTTCAGTAATGTTAATCACAAATGGACGGTGATGATCAAACATAGGTGATCCAACGGTGCAAGAGTGAGACGGTGGTGAACTTGGGCCTCAAGTTCGGGTTATGGGATATGGGCTTCAGATTCAGTGTTGGGCTTCAGTTTTTAATTGATCCAAGCTGAAAATATGCAAACTTCAATTTGGGCTTAAAACCGGTCCAACTGGTTTATCTCTTGGGCTCCAAAATTGGGCTAGTCCAAATGCACCAACATTCTACACCTCAATTTGGATCAGCACACCTACAGATATAAGAAAACAAAGCAGTTTCAAAATTCTAACAATTTAAGGGAAATCAAAGCATCTTTAAATTTATTTATGGGTATTATTTTAGTTCTTGCATCTGCAGGATTCAACTGAGTTGAAATTTTAACAAGTTTAATAACACCCTTTTCAGTTATATCCCTAACGAAGTAAAATTTAACATCAATGTATTTTGACCTATTATGAAAGATAGGATTTTTACACAAGTGTAGAGCACTTAAACTATCAGTACAGAGTTCAATAGCAGAATTATCAATACAAGTGATTTCAGATAACAAACCGTTCAACTATATACATTCTTTTACAGCATCTGTGGCAGCAATGTATTCTGCCTTAGTTGAGGACAATGCCACAAGTTTCTGTAATTGTGATTTCCAGCTAATACAAGAATTATTTAATGTAAAGAAATATGCAGAAGTAGACTTTCTATTATCTATGTTTCCTGCAAAGTCTGAGTCTACAAAGCCCTTCAATTTGAAATCATTTTTGGTCTTAGAAAACACTAAACTCATATTTGCAGAACCTTTAAGATACTTTAAAAGTGATTTCACAGCTTCCTAGTATAATTCACCAGAATTACTCATAAACCTACTAAGGACACTGATAGCAAAAGTAATATCAGGTTTAGTGCATACCATAAGATACATAACAGATCCTATAGCATTGGAATAATGTACATTTTTCATTCTAAGTTCCTCTTCTGCAGTTTTAGGACAATGATCAGATGACAATTTAAAGTGTGCAGGCAAAGGCAGAGACACGGGTTTGGAATCAATCAAATTAAATCTGGTTAAAACTTTTCCAATATAATGCTTTTGGTTTAAAAATAGATTTCCAGATTGTCTATCCCTAAAAATGTCCATACCTAAAATCCTTATAGCATGCCCTAAATCTTTCATCTCAAATTCAGAATGCAATCTATTTTTCAGCAGATTAATCTCATGCATATTAGGGCCAACAATCAACATATCATCAATATATAATAACAAAAACATAAAATCAGAATTATCAAACTTGAAATAAAAACAAGAATCATATTGGCTCTTTTGAAAATTTAGACTTTGAATATAAGAATCAAATCTCTTATACCATTGTCTTTGGGCTTGTTTTAAACCATAAAGAGACTTTTTCAGCAAACATACCAAATAAGTTTTACCAAGTTTTTCAAAACCTTTAGGTTGTTGCATGTAAATAGTTTCATCCAAAAATCCATACAGGAAGGCAGTCTTAACATCCATTTGTTCTAATTCCAAATCAAATTGAGCAACTAGAGCAAATAATATTCTAATAGAAGTATATTTAAAACCTGGAGGAAATATTTCATTGTAGTCTATTCCCTCCTTTTGAGAAAAACCCTTTACTACAAGCCTAGCCTTATATCTAGGTTTTATAGCTTTTGAGTCACCTTCTTCAATTCTGAAAATCCATTTACAGTCAATTATTCTAGTATTAACAGGTCTACAGACTAAAGTCCAGGTGCCATTTTTAATAAGAGAATCCATCTCTTCTTGCATGGCTGCAAGCCACAGTTTAGAATCAGGAGAAGACATAGCTTCTTCAAAAAACTCAGGTTCATATAAAAAAGGTTCAGAATATGTAAAAGCAGATACAAAATTAGGGTCATCATATCTAGCAGGAGGTCTAATCTCCCTTCTAGTTCTATCCCTAGCTAGCAAGTAATTATCAAGATGTAAATCTGTTTCTGAATCAGAAATATTTTCAGGAATAGAATCAGCATTAGGTGAAACATGACCAGGAGTAACATTTGGTGAATGTAGGGGTTGCTACACCTGAAACTGAGTATTGGGCAGACTATTTTCATCACTCAAATGGTCTGCACTCAGTTCAGAGGTGAGAAAATCTTGTCCAGAAATAGGATCAGTTAAAATTTCAATTTTACAAGGAAAGATATTTTCATTAAAAAAAATTGATCTACTTAAAATGACTCTATAACCACCCTGTTCTTTCACCCACAGCCTATAACCTTTAACTCCTTCACCATATCCTAGAAAAACACATTTGAGTGACCTGGAATCAAGTTTAGTCTCAGTTTGGTGTGAATAAGCAGCACACCCAAAAATTTTCAGTTTAGAAAAATCTGAAAGAGAATTGTTCCAGATTTGATCAGGAATTTGAAATCAATAGCACTGCAGGGAGAAAGATTAATCAAATATGAAGTTGTTTTAACTGCTTCACCCCAAAAAAATTTTGCAGATTAGAATCAAATAAAAGACACCTAGTTCTTTCTAAGAGTGTCCTATTCATTCTTTCAGCAACCCAATTTTTCTGTGGACTGTATGCAACAATCCTGTGCCTAAGATTTCCTAGACTGGTACAAAAAGAATCAAATTCCTGATTACAGAATTCAAGGCCATTATATGTCCTAATAATTTTAACCTTTTTATCTTTCAAATTTTGAACTAAAGTGATCCAATTTTTAAATGTCCACACAGTAGCACCTTTAGTCTTTAACAAATGAACCCAAGTTTTTCTAGAGAAATCATCAACAATCAACAAGAAATATTTAAAACCTGAAACAGAATTAACTGGAGCAGAGCCCCATAAATCAGCATGTAAATATTCAAGGATGTCACATGATTTATGAATCCCCTATTCAAAAGAGTTTCTTTTCTGCTTTCCCAGAATACATTTCTCACAGAAATCAAGTTTTTGTAAAATATCTTTACCAAAAACACCTTTCTTTTCAAGTAACTTTAAACCTTTTTCTCCTAAGTGACCAAGTCTTTTATGCCATAAGGTAGTTTTATCAAAATCAGAAGCAGCATTAAAAGATTTAGCACATAGAGGAAAAGAATTTAAGACATAAATTCCATTGATTTTGGGAGTGCAGGAAAGTAACAGATTACCTTTTAAAATAGACAGGTAACCTTTATGCAATCTTATCTCATAGGATTCAGAATCAAGCACACCAAGTGAAATCAAATTCATTTTTAAATCAGGCACATATCTTGTTTGGTTCAAGAATAATGTCTTGTTATTATCAAGTTTCAAATGTATGTTACCTGTACCTTTAACATCACAAATCACATTGCTTCCAAGTTTTACAGAACCAGAAAACAAATTTCTTTCAGGACACATATGGAAAGTGCAACCAGAATCAAGTATCCATTCATGTTTATTGTCAAATTCAGTAGTAACATACACCACACCATTATTATCTTGGACTGTAGCCTTTGTTTGGTTACTGGTTCCAATTTCATATTTCCTTTTGAAACAATTTTTAATGTGATGTCCAAGTTGGCCACAATAGAAACAAAGTATGGGTCTATTTATGTTATCTATACCCCTAGTATTGTCTTGCCCCCTGACATTATTCTGATTTCTAAGGTTGTCTTAATTTCTAGAGTTATCATAACCTCTAAATTGGTCTGGTTCGTAGAATTATTCAGTCCTCTATAGGTGTTGTCATTAGATCTATTGAAATTGACTTTATTTTGAAAGTTTCCTCTTACAGGCTTACTGTTCACATTATTCCAGGTTCTATTATTGTTTGAAGCATTCCAATTTTTATTGAAATTACTCGCAGGCTTATTGTTCCTAAAGGAATTCCTCTTCTTAGAAGATCCTATAACACTATAGGCCACTTTAGGATTATTTTTAAACTCAAGTTCCTTGTTTTTAAGAGAAGTGTGAACAATTTCTGTAGTCAATTCCTGCCCACCATATTTAAGAGTATTCCAAAGGTCTTTGAACTTATCACCCATAGCATTCAGTAAATATACAACATTTTGTTCATCAGTAAGCTTTTCATCACAATTTAAAAGACTCTGTGTGATCTTAGTAAACCTATTCATATTATCATCCATGTCCTTAGATGGATCAAACTTGAAAGAAAAGTATTGTTTCCACAAGATGCACTTATCAGGTAAAGAAACAATATCATAAACCTCTTCTAATTTTTCCCATTATACCATACCAGTTTTAGTCTTACCTATTTGTCTAATCACATTACCAGACAAATGAAGAAAAATTGTACTCCATGTAGTTTCATCCATTTCAATTTGTCTATCCTGAGATAAACTCGAAGGCCAAGACTAATCAATGGCTTTAGCACATTTCATTTGCAGTAACAAAGCCTTCATTTTCTGGCTCCAGAGATTAAAATCTCCCTTGACATTCTATACTTCAACATCTACTTTTATAGTTGCCATTAAAGTAATGACTAAAATGTTTTGAAAGAAAATTTATCAAGAATTGAGGCTTTTTTACTTCAAATCAAGAATAAACAGACAAATTGAAATGTAGGGTATAATCACAGAAGTCAAGGATTATCAGAAATATTCCACAAAGATCAGGATATGAAAACACAGTCTCAAACAATTATCAAACAGTAAGGCAGTCAAGGTGATCACAATTCAAATAATAATCGGCAGATCAAGAAAACAACTAAGGACTAATATACTGAAAAATAGTTCTTCCAGTATATCCCTCAATTTATTATGGGTCAGCCCAAGCTCCCTCAGATTCCCAGATTCTCAAGAAATCCTGGACAAAGGTAAGGATTGGGGTCCAACAACAGGCTTCAACGGAGAGATTTTGGAAAGAACCAAGAATTGAGAAAACAAATAGCAGTATATTGTGTAGTAACTAAAAGATATCACCTGATGCAAATTTTTATATGACTGCAGCTCCATAAAGATATTAATCCACAAAGATTCAGAACCCACAAGTTCAGTACCACCAAGACTTAAAGAAATGCCACGAAGATCAGCCACCAGAAAAATGTAGGATCTAATAAGGTGTTTCAGTATATTTATAAATAAAAATATACTGAATCAAAACAAAACAAAAGATCCCAAAATATATGACCCAGAATTAAATGATCCGTAAATTAAAATATCTGAGGAAACCTAATTTTAAAAATAGGTTTTAAACAGTAATTCCACTCAGCAATGTATACCACGAAGAATATATATGAAAAATTTTCAAAATTTTTCAAGAAATCTGAAAACAAAAATTTCTAGAAAAACAGAGAATGTTTTAAAGAAGTTTTCATAAAACTTTAAGAAAACTTAATTTTCTAAAAGATTACTACTAAGATTTGAAAACCCTAAAACATAAATTTCAGAAACCACAAAGAAAATTCAGAAAATCACAAATCCACAAAGAAAACGTCTGGATCTAACAAGATTTGAGTCAAAACAGTGTTTATTACGCGAACCCTAAGGCTCTGATACCACTGTTAAGAGATCGAGGCTCAGAATCAACCACGAAGAAATACAAGTACGATTTCAAAAATAAAACTTCAGAAAATTTTATGAAACACAAAATCGCAAAGTATCAAACAAAAATTATACAGATTCAAGTCTCTGTATCAAAATATCAACAAACTCTGTAAAACTCGCAAAATATACAAAACAAATTACACATAATCACTATCTGTATAAGAACCACTAAGAGATACTGATTTTGCACAAAGAATCAATATAAACCACTAAGAGATTTTGCAAGATCAGAGTATATTTTTCTCTGGTCGAAGAAGATGAACCAAGAGAGAGACAGAGATTCAGAGAGAGAGAGGATGCTTCTGGATAATGACGATTGAAGCGTCTTCAGCAATGTTAATCACAAATGGATGGTGATGATCAAACATAGGTGATCCAACGGTGCAAGAGTGAGGCGGTGGTGAACTTGGGCCTCAAGTCCGGGATATGGGATATGGGCTTCAGCTTCAGTGTTGGGCTTCAGCTTTTAATTGATCCAAGCTGAAAATATACAAACTTCAATTTGGGCTTAAAACCGGTCCAGCTGGTTTATCTCTTGGGCTCCAGAATTGGGCTGGTCCAAATGCACCAACAAGCATTCCAAACACAGCTGGGCAAAAGCCTCATGAATATCCTCCTTATCTTCTGATTCTTCCCGTGATGATTCAAATTGCTTTTTATCCTCCATAGATTCACTCTTAACCTTAGAAGTAAAGGCAATGTACTTCAAACCTTGTCCGAATTTGAGTTATCACCATCTAAGCTAGATTCACTATATGTAAGAGTAGAATACATAGCCTTACCTATGACTTTCTTATAATTAGGACATTCAACTCTTATATGTCTAAAACTCTGAGACTTAAAGTAGCTAACAGATTTGTGACATCTTCCTGACACTTGTATTGCCTCTTTTTGTTTTCTTATATTTACTAGAGGGAGCAATGGATAATGACTATATCATCTAAACTGGATTGGGATCGACGGTCCTATTTAAGCACCAATACCACTTCAAAATTGAAGTGACATATGTTGATCTAACTATACCTAGAGGGTGTGATTAGATGTATAATGCAGAATTATGAATTAACTTAAATATAGATGAATAATCATTCAAACAAACAAAATAGCAATCAATCTAAACAATAAATAAATGCTAAAAATAAATAGAATCAAGAATCGGTAGCGAATGAAAACTCCTTGAAGAACTTTTTACGGGGATAAAAAAAATCCAGAAAATGCACCAGTAAGAATAACTTACAGTTGGTTCAGACGCAACTAAACTTTAGTAGACTCTGACATAGTAATCTATAAATCATCGAAGATGTAAGACCGCTTTTCATTTTATGGGCAATTCTGAAATCCTACGTGATATTTATGTTAATGTTGTTATAGATTTTAAATTTAATAATTTTTAATGTCTATGATTTGAATTATTTTGCAGTGGAAGGATTTGGACGTCGTCTCGATCAATGTGCCAATTAGAAAACTTATAAATTGGTTACGTGAAATTTTATGTGATTAATTGTTTTATTATCTAAGCATGCTATAATTTTTAATTGATTAAGTTGTAAGTGACCTAAATTGTGTTAAATTAAAATTGGGGAAATTTTGGTGGTAATTGTAGACTAAATTGAAGTTATGGACCTACCTATGCGCATGGGGAGAGTGATGGACTAAGTTACAAATTTCGAAAGTTAAAATTTAAAACCCTACCCTATTCCCACACCCGACTCAAAACTCTCGGACTCCTCACTCTCACGCTCAACTCTCGTCTCTCCCTCATCTCTCAGCCTCTCTCGCGACTCACTCTCTATCACTCACACACCCCGCCCTCGGCTGCTCTCTCTCTCTCCGCCCCTTGCAGCGCACTGGCGGCGCCAGAAACGCCCCCTACCACCGGCGCCTCTTCTGCAAGGTGGAGACCCAACCTCGGTAAGGAACCCATATTGTTCCCCTGCTCCGCCAGCTGCCGCACATGACGCACACACAAAGTATAACCCACGAATTTGTGCAATTGTATGTATGGGGGTATTACCTGTGGTTGTATATTTCAGATTTAAGTTTAGATAGATTTTTGAATTAAACTGTTAAATTGGAGTTTGAGTGATGGTGATGTATGTCGGTATATATATATATATATATAGACGGGTAAATTTTTACAGTAGATTTTCAGACTTCTTAACCTCATTTCGTTAATGATGTGAATGTATGTATCCTCTATATGATATTCAGAATTTTTTTTACCTCAATTGTTAATTTTAGTATGTGAGTGATAGGTATAAATATATGTAAAATTCAGATTTTATGTTTACATATATAAATTCCGATTCAATTTCAGATTTTGGAATTTATAGATCTAGGTTGTTTTGACTGATTTTAATAAAATGGAACCTTGTTTAAAATTTCAAATTTTGATAAATGATGAATTTAAGTCTGTTAGTTTACTGTTAGTATTTAACTATGAGTGGAAATTTGTAATTTGTCTAATTGGGAAACCTTCTTGAATGATTAGAGTTGTTAGTAAGAATTTTGTTAATTTTGGTAAATGTTGTATATAAGGTGACATTGAGAGATGTGAATTTTGAATTTTTAGTTTTACATGGTTAGTTATAGATTTACTTCTAACTTTTAGTTGAAATTTCTGGATTTGGTAAAGGATCATGGAATTTGGGAATTTAGTTAACTTAATTGTGATTTTAGTGTGAACGTGAGTAATAATTATAATTCCTAAATTTTGGGAAAATTGTAAAGGCGAGTACATTTTTCAAACTTTGGTTTTGATTTAAGTACCTCAATAGGTAAGCTTAAAATGTTGTGTCGAATGGTTTAAATCTTTGCTTTCGAGTATTGTATGAAAGTATTTAATATATGTTAATACCTTGTTTGGAATAAATGATCACAAGAATGAAAAATGGAAAGAAGATTTATTGTTTTAACTTGTTTAATGTAATGTTAAAAGAATGATGAATATATAAAATTGAACTGAAAGTATATTTTACTAAATGAATAGATGCAACTAAGATTTTGGTACATTGATGACACGGGCAGTCGAAGCTCCTCCACTTGCAAAAACCCAGATAACGGTAAATGCTAAGGACGTCAGGTAAGTAAACTTCCCCCTACTTTCATCAAAGTTGAATGTTAATGTGGAATTAATGTGCTTAATTGACATTCGTGTTAATTTCGGAATTTTAATGCTTTTGGTCTACCATATGCAATTATGTGTAGTTAAGGAAATGTTCAAGTATGCACGTTACATGTCATTGCATCATCAAGCATGCATTGACATCGAAATGGGAAAGTCAAATGTTTTAATGAAAGGAATGTGTCAAAGTGCAATTTTTGTCAAAAATTATGTATCCCAAGTTTTTGAAAGAATGGGTGTACTTCTATGTCATGAAAGATGCGAGTGGGAAATGGGGCGCGGGGGACCGGCGTACCCGAATGTAATGAGCCGCTTTGCGGTGGAATGAAGTGAATGAGCCGCTTTGCGGTGGAATGAAATGAATGAGCCGCTTTGCGGTGGAATGAATGTTAAACCGCTTTGCGGTGGAAATGTGAATGTGAATCTGGTTCCAAATAAGAATTTCCCACTGTTATCTGATTGACTAGAAGATACACCAAGTGAGCTCACGATGGAAATGTAAAGTGAAAGTTTTGAAATGTTAAGTGAAAGTTCGAAATGTAAAGTGAAAGTTTTGAAATGTTAAGTGAAAGTTCGAAATGTTGAAAGTTTTGAAAGGTTAAAGTGAATGGGGATACATATTTCAAAGTTTAAAGCATTTCATGTCATAAGCATGCATTCATGCATAAAGTTTACTTACTGAGCTTTAGCTCACCCCAATCCCTCCCCCATATTTCAGGTGATGGAAGTTAGATGATTAGAGGAGAGCACGTGGCGGAAGGCTCAGACAGTACCGAATTGAATTATTTAAAATTTAATTTAAATGATTTAATTTAAGTTTTTAGTTGTTATTCTTTTAAATTGATAAATCATTTTGAATTAGTTTGTCGGTTCTTAGTCAAAATAAGTTATGGTATTTCCCTGTGATTAGTTTTTTATCATGTTTCATGAGTTTATAAATTTATACTTCAAGTTATTTTGGTTGAGGAGTTTGGGGAATTGATGTTGAAGTTGAATTTTGGAATTATGGTTGGATGTTGAATGTTGGATTTGAATGGGTTGAAAATTTCACATTTATTGTAGGTGTGATGTCTCTCTACAGGTTGGTTATGTCCAAGTTATAGAGGAGACTCTGCCGAAATTTCTTTAAAATTTTAGAATAGAAAATGAAAAGGTTGAAGTTTTTAAATGATTTGTTTCCGCATTTTAATGTTTAAACGATTTATTTCCGCATATAATGTGAATGAAAGTTAACGCGCCTAGGTTTTAGACTTTTGAACTTGGGGTGTTACATTTTTGGTATCAGAGCTAAGAGTTTTAAAAACGATTCTATAGACTTTTAAAAATTATTTGAAATGGTTCGGGAACTGAGTCACGCCTCAAGTGCTACTTCCTCGATCATCTGGTAAGATAATTTTTGTTTAAATTATGCAATGTTATTTGATGTTCCAATTATTGTAAATTCTTGAATGCTAATGTGTAATGTTGGAAAGTGAAGGGTTAAGAATGTTGTCAGTGATTATGACGAGTATATCTTGGTTATGTAAATGAGGAAGTGAGAAAGTAATTGTTATTAAAAATTTGGGTGCCGTTTATTAGATCTTTTTGTGAAATAAGAAATGGATATGAATGTTATATCGGCACGAGAGTATACAATGTCCAAACGAGAAGTTGAGAAGTCATCGAACTTAGTATTAAGCACTGATCGTATTTGATCTCGGGACTACCCACTCATTTGATAGTCCAACAGTTATAGGAAAATTGATTTACCCATTTCAATAGCTGGAGACCAAGTTTATATTGTCAACGACATTCGAAGAATTGTTGAACTAAAGTTATGTGTTGAGAAATGTCCCAATCATGGTGAATGGGAAGGAGTAGATGATGGATTTCATAACACTGAATACCCACAAACTTGATGTCATACTAGGAATGAGATGATTATTATGGTATAAGGTTTCAATCACTGGCTACGTTAAGGTGGTATTTGAACCTTCAAATGAAACCCTTTTTCGCCTTGTTGAGGTAAAGGTAGAACTTTCCATATCGATATTATCAGTGATGAAGGCTCGTCAATTGATGAATAAGAGTTATTAGGCCTACCTAGTTGCAATAATTGAATTTTCTAAGGTGAATACTTCTCTCGAACAAATTTCAGTTATTCGAGAATGACTAAAGATTTCTCAGAAGATCTTTGTGATTTATCGCCTAAAAGAGAGATTGAATTCGTCATCGATTAAGTGCGCAACTCTAGTATCCAAGGTATAATATCGGATGGCTCCTTCGTAACTTAAAAGAGCTCAAAGTGCAATTATAGAATCTCATGGACAAAAGTTTTGTTCAACCTAGCTTTTTGCCATGGGGTGCTCAGGAGCTATACCTGAAGAAGAAAGATGGTTTTATGAGACTTTGCAAAAATCGATTTTAGACATGGCAAAACCAGTTTTATGAAGTTGTGATGAGATGTTGAGATTATGAGTGATATGATTTTATTGAGACTTCTATGAGAAAAATTATGAAATTTGAGATTTAAATATTTGATTCTAAATTATTAGGAATTAAGGAATGGATATTGTGTTTGAGTAAGTGAATTATTCATCTATTTTGAGAGAAATTTATAATGTCGTTTGATCTTGTAACTAAGAAATTTTGGGATTATGATTTGTGTCATATATTTATAAGTATGACTAATGGGTGGTCATTTGAGCCAATTAATGTATTGAAGGAAGTGAGATATTTATATTGGAAACTATGATTTGAAATTGTTATGTTGAGGAATTAAGAATTGATTTTCTGGGATATCAAGGCATACATGAAGTTATGTGATGACTTGATGCGTATATTGGGAAATTTCAAGTCATATTTTGAAAAGATGAGTGAAGACAAATGTTATGGCATTATTGGAAAGAATTTTAATTATTCTTAGGAACTTATTGATTATTAGTGAGAAATGATCACTTATATTGGAGAATATTATAAATTATGATGGTAAGTGATAATACTGTTGATTTATTTTGGAAGTTGATTGGTAGATGATGTGTTAAAGATTTGGTTATTTACATGCAATATGATTATTTGGGAAAGTCAGTTATCATTATTGAGAGATATTGAAAGTATTGTATAGTGAGATGCCTTAAAAGAGTAACCATTTATTCGAAATGAGAATTTGGGGACATATGATTGAAGGTTTGGGATTATGTGAGATAATGATGATTGTCATAAGGTCATTTGAATATAAAAGGTACAAGAGATAATTATAAGGAATAATGTGATTGCTCTTATGGTGAGAACTGAAGGTGACGATGTATTGAGATTATGAAATAAGTTGACTTTCCATGAATAAGTTATGCTATATTTGGTTTTAAGTGGAATTCGAAGAAAGACGAATCTCAGTCATGGAAAATAAATCAGGTTTCATCGTAATTTGAATGATTCACTGAGGTACGTTAAGTTTTCATTGATGATACTAAAATATAATATGAGAGATTGTTGGATGAAATTGATGAAAGAAACTTTACCAGGTCCTAGATTTGTACAAGTATTGCAGAAGTAATGCATCTGATCGGAGGAAAGTTTATGATAGTACATATCATGAAATTGTGGAGATTATTATTGATGGTATCTTGATTCAAAAGTAAGAAATGAAATTTTAGGCAATTGTCCTTGTGGATAGGATTTGTGGAAAATGAGGATAAGATTTCACAATGATTATTTATTATGGAGTAGTGTGCAGAAAGAGTGACAATGGCAGAATCCAAGATTTATTGAGTTTGAGAGATTGATATAAAATCTTAGTGAGTATATTGACGTAAAAGGTTTGTGTGAAGGATATGATGGTTATTATGTCGTAATATTAGAGAGATTGATACGATTATTTGAGGTCAGTTGTGTGACTTTTACTTATAATGAAATTGTATCTTTGGGTTAAGTAAATTTGATGAGGAATCCTATATGAATCACAAAGTCTTATCCATTTGGTGATAGGTTAATGATTTATTTATAAAATACTTGGTTAGAGTATTGTTGTTATGATGATTTCGAAAGTATGGATTCTTAAATTAGTACATTGGCTTTAGTTTTAAGATGAGTGTATGATGCTGAATACTTGATTACAATATATAAGTATGAGTTACAGGATTTAAGTTTGATACTCCGATTTTAAAAGAAATGTCAGCATGTTTATAAGGATTTCGTTTGTGAATCTTTCCAGAAAGATTCTGTCAAAGTTCTAGTATTTCTACTGTATCTTCTGGTATGGACGTCAAGTTTCACTAATTCTGGATTATAAAGTCTTATTTTGGTCAATCTTCTTGATTTTAGTTTTAAGAATGTGATCAATCAATATATATATATTAAGGTTTAGACGATAGAATAGATCCTATGAAAGGCTGGAAATAGAAAGTTAGTAAATGGATTCATAAGTGGGATAATGTCGGTTGATGGTCTCCTACAACGATAGCTATCAAACTTTGATCCGTATTGAGTACTATACGATAGGAAGTGTAGATCGTCAGTTCACGAGGGTGAGTAGGAGAAAGAAATTTATTGGGTCCAGAAATAGTACAATAGACAGCAGTAGTTGCTGAAAAGATTCGCCCACAAATGAAAATTGCACAGAGTAGACAAAAGGCTATACGGACAAAAGAAGAAAATCTTTGTAATTCGCCGTAGGCGATATGATTTTTTTGAAGGTAACTCCAATGAAATGAATTGTGAGGTTCGGGAAGAAAAGAAAGTTAAGCCTATGTTGTGTCGGTCCCTTTGGAATTCTTGAAAGGGGTGGGTGACCTAACTTATCGGGTTGCATTGTCACCAGCATTATCGGGTGAGCACAATGTTTTTCATGCATCAATGTTAAGGAAGTATATTTCGGATTCCTCCCATAGCCTCAGTTAGGAGTCATTAGGTCTTTTTGAGGATCTGACTTATGAGGAGTCACTTGTGAAAATCCTAATGAAAGTAAATAAGGAATTTAGAAGAAGGAAGATTACGTTAGTTAAGGTTCTTTAGAGGAATCATGCAGTAGAAGGGGCTACTTGGGAACGCGAAGAGGAAATGCGTACTAAGTATCCACAAGTTTTGGTAAGTTTTAATTTCGAGGACGAAATTTATTTTTAGGGGGTAAGGAATTGTAAGACCGCTTTTCATTTTATGGGCAATTCTGAAATCCTACGTGATATTTATGTTAATGTTGTTATAGATTTTAAATTTAATAATTTTTAATGTCTATGATTTGAATTATTTTGCAGTGGAAGGATTTGGACGTCGTCTCGATCAATGTGCCAATTAGAAAACTTATAAATTGGTTACGTGAAATTTTATGTGATTAATTGTTTTATTATCTAAGCATGCTATAATTTTTAATTGATTAAGTTGTAAGTGACCTAAATTGTGTTAAATTAAAATTGGGGAAAATTTGGTGGTAATTGTAGACTAAATTGAAGTTATGGACCTACCTATGCGCATGGGGAGAGTGAGGGACTAAGTTACAAATTTCGAAAGTTAAAATTTAAAACCCTACCCTATTCCCACACCCGACTCAAAACTCTCGGACTCCTCACTCTCACGCTCAACTCTCGTCTCTCCCTCATCTCTCAGCCGCTCTCGCGACTCACTCTCTATCACTCACACACCCCGCCCTCGGCTGCTCTCTCTCTCTCCGCCCCTTGCGGCGCACTGGCGGCGCCAGAAACGCCCCATACCACCGGCGCCTCTTCTGCAAGGTGGAGACCCAACCTCAGTAAGGAACCCATATTGTTCCCCTGCTCCGCCAGCTGCCGCACATGACGCACACACAAAGTATAACCCACGAATTTGTGCAATTGTATGTATGGGGGTATTACCTGTGGTTGTATATTTCAGATTTAAGTTTAGATAGATTTTTGAATTAAACTGTTAAATTGGAGTTTGGGTGATGCTGATGTATGTCGGTATATATATATATATATATATATATATATATATATATAGACGGGTAAATTTTTACAGTAGATTTTCAGACTTCTTAACCTCATTTCGTTAATGATGTGAATGTATGTATCCTCTATATGATATTCAGAATTTTTTTTTACCTCAATTGTTAATTTTAGTATGTGAATGATAGGTATAAATATATGTAAAATTCAGATTTTATGTTTACATATATAAATTCCGATTCAATTTCAGATTTTGGAATTTATAGATCTAGGTTGTTTTGACTGATTTTAATAAAATGGAACCTTGTTTAAAATTTCAAATTTTGATAAATGATGAATTTAAGTCTGTTAGTTTACTGTTAGTATTTAACTATGAGTGGAAATTTGTAATTTGTCTAATTGGGAAACCTTCTTGAATGATTAGAGTTGTTAGTAAGAATTTTGTTAATTTTGGTAAATGTTGTATATAAGGTGACATTGAGAGATGTGAATTTTGAATTTTTAGTTTTACATGGTTAGTTATAGATTTACTTCTAACTTTTAGTTGAAATTTCTGGATTTGGTAAAGGATCATGGAATTTGGGAATTTAGTTAACTTAATTGTGATTTTAGTGTGAACGTGAGTAATAATTATAATTCCTAAATTTTGGGAAAATTGTAAAGGCGAGTACATTTTTCAAACTTTGGTTTTGATTTAAGTACCTCAATAGGTAAGCTTAAAATGTTGTGTCGAATGGTTTAAATCTTTGCTTTCGAGTATTGTATGGAAGTATTTAATATATGTTAATACCTTGTTTGGAATAAATGATCACAAGAATGAAAAATGGAAAGAAGATTTATTGTTTTAACTTGTTTAATGTAATGTTAAAAGAATGATGAATATATAAAATTGAACTGAAAGTATATTTTACTAAATGAATAGATGCAACTAAGATTTTGGTACATTGATGACACGGGCAGTCGAAGCTCCTCCACTTGCAAAAACCCAGATAACGGTAAATGCTAAGGACGTCAGGTAAGTAAACTTCCCCCTACTTTCATCAAAGTTGAATGTTAATGTGGAATTAATGTGCTTAATTGACATTCGTGTTAATTTCGGAATTTTAATGCTTTTGGTCTACCATATGCAATTATGTGTAGTTAAGGAAATGTTCAAGTATGCACGTTACATGTCATTGCATCATCAAGCATGCATTGACATCGAAATGGGAAAGTCAAATGTTTTAATGAAAGGAATGTGTCAAAGTGCAATTTTTGTCAAAAATTATGTATCCCAAGTTTTTGAAAGAATGGGTGTACTTCTATGTCATGAAAGATGCGAGTGGGAAATGGGGCGCGGGGGACCGGCGTACCCGAATGTAATGAGCCGCTTTGCGGTGGAATGAAGTGAATGAGCCGCTTTGCGGTGGAATGAAATGAATGAGCCGCTTTGCGGTGGAATGAATGTTAAACCGCTTTGCGGTGGAAATGTGAATGTGAATCTGGTTCCAAATAAGAATTTCCCACTGTTATCTGATTGACTAGAAGATACACCAAGTGAGCTCACGATGGAAATGTAAAGTGAAAGTTTTGAAATGTTAAGTGAAAGTTCGAAATGTAAAGTGAAAGTTTTGAAATGTTAAGTGAAAGTTCGAAATGTTGAAAGTTTTGAAAGGTTAAAGTGAATGGGGATACATATTTCAAAGTTTAAAGCATTTCATGTCATAAGCATGCATTCATGCATAAAGTTTACTTACTGAGCTTTAGCTCACCCCAATCCCTCCCCCATATTTCAGGTGATGGAAGTTAGATGATTAGAGGAGAGCACGTGGCGGAAGGCTCAGACAGTACCGAATTGAATTATTTAAAATTTAATTTAAATGATTTAATTTAAGTTTTTAGTTGTTATTCTTTTAAATTGATAAATCATTTTGAATTAGTTTGTCGGTTCTTAGTCAAAATAAGTTATCGTATTTCCCTGTGATTAGTTTTTTATCATGTTTCATGAGTTTATAAATTTATACTTCAAGTTATTTTGGTTGAGGAGTTTGGGGAATTGATGTTGAAGTTGAATTTTGGAATTATGGTTGGATGTTGAATGTTGGATTTGAATGGGTTGAAAATTTCACATTTATTGTAGGTGTGATGTCTCTCTACAGGTTGGTTATGTCCAAGTTATAGAGGAGACTCTGCCGAAATTTCTTTAAAATTTTAGAATAGAAAATGAAAAGGTTGAAGTTTTTAAATGATTTGTTTCCGCATTTTAATGTTTAAACGATTTATTTCCGCATATAATGTGAATGAAAGTTAACGCGCCTAGGTTTTAGACTTTTGAACTTGGGGTGTTACAGAAGAACTCTTCAATTCTGCCGCCAGCACTTTGCAGAACCTCTGGACTATATTTTCCCTATACGTGGATCACTAAGAACTAACCTTATTCTTCTTCAACTGGAATTCCAACGACCTCTCCCTAACTTCAAAACTCTGAAGACTATTGGTAAAGGATTTTGGGCTTGATATTTTATGATTGACCATTTTGAATAATCAAGACATTGTTATGATTGATCTTTGAAATCAAATGAACGTATCAAGAGATGGATATGATGTTCTCTTAATTAATAATAATGATCAACCATACATAAAATCGAAATAGGAATTGGATATATGTAGTAGAAGAGGTTTATGGCTTTTAGAACTGTTTAAAATCAAGAATCAACATTGCCTAAAAACTCGAGCGGTTTGGTTCTTGTTAAAGACACTCAAGCGTCCATCGAGCATCCTTCTAGCGATTTTGCATTGAATTTTTCTCCTTGATCCATAAGCCATCCTCTTCCAACCCAAACACTTACCTAATACTTTAACTCTAATTTTGATGACTTTATAAATGAGTCATTTTGTTTAAGAGATTTCTAATTACATCAAAACCTAACAAATATAAATGGAGATATGACATTATCCCCCCTACCTTGTATATAAATTGAAAAAAAAAAATTATTAAGGTCGGAGGAAAGCTTGCCAACCTTATCCTGCTAGTCCACAAGGAAAAGAAAAGAAAATGATATCTTCAATGTATAAGTCAAGCCTGTGACAAAGAAAGACAATTTTGACAAAGGGCTGCATTAGGACTTTCTAACTTCAAAATTGAAGGCCCACATCAAGATGTTCAGGTATATGAACGAGGGTGTGCCAAAAGATAGGTTTCCACAACTAAATATATGCCAATAGCCCTATCTTTTCCAAATTCAACATCTCCTCTTTGATCTCTTATAAGTGCATTTTGTGAACTTATTTAGCCTCTAAAATTAAGTAATTGATTTGTCGTTTTATAGTTTTGTACTTAATTTGGTGCATATTGTATTTGTTTCAGTTATCAACCTGAATCCGAGACATTTGATTAAATTAGAGAAAATCGAGACCAATTAAATGCATTCAAGACCTAGTTGTATACCATGGAAGTAAAGGGCCAAATTTTAGAACGAATCAAGGGCTAAATTGAGGTGAAACAAGGGGTTTAAGGACTGTATTGCATCAATCAAAAGATGAAGGATAGACATGCAAATATAACTGAAGGACTAAGGTGACTAGAGCAAAAAAATAAAATACAATCGATGGCCTGACTATTGCCAACCGATCGCCTAAGGGAAAATTCAAGCGGCATATATAATCATTTGTCCTATCTCTAAGTGATCGCCTAGGCTAAAAGATCCCTTGGGCAAAACATGTGCCCGAACTTTGTTTCCTTCCTATTTTATAATAAAAATTTAATAGTTTTGGGCTGAGACTTGAGTTTCTTGACCTAATATAAATATGAGAAGGCACAAAAAATAAGTAAAGTATCAAGCCTACTTTTGGAAAAATGAACATAGAACTTCAAGATTTGCATTAGAAATTGATCCAAAGAGAATCAAAGTTTAATTTCCAGGTAACGAAATTAAATAATTCTTATTGGTTTATTCAAATTATGATTTTGGGTTAAATTTCGGCATAAGCCAGCATCAATAAAACAATAGCAACAATCTCCCTTCCGTTTGATGACGAATTTCCTGTTGCAAAAAAGATTCACATATTCATGAATTGGGCTTTCATTCAGATGTTGGAAGTGTAAAGAAAGACTCAACAGGATATGTGTGATATTTTGATCATCTGAATCCCTAGAAAAAGTTTTAGAGTAGTACCACTCTTGCCGTCAACATGATGTTCTCTCTACTATGCAATTTCTCAATTGTGTTAGGATCATGACGAAGTTTTTATTCTAGATTGTTAATTTATGGTTTTGTTTTCCTTTAAGACAATTTGTTGACTTGATGTGATCTCTAAGGGTTTATGAATTCATTAATATTTTCTTATGTATTTGCAATCATCATAAAGGTATATTTCTGTCATCTATCCAATTTTATGGCAATTAATATATCCCAAACTAGTTTTAGTATCTCGAATCTAAAAATAAGCCACAATATATGATACAATTATTGTGCATATTATTGTAGATGCAAGAAAGAATAATTTAATTGCTCAAAATAAACAAATTGCCTTAAAGTCAAAACATTCATTCAAAATGAATAATTCAGTTTTTATTCATAGAAATTTTATTTACAATGTTTACTTTTATTTTACAAAAATCAATCTGAACATTTCATTTACGATTTGCCGACATTGAATCCTCTATTCTTTCTTTCTGGACCAGTGAGAAGAAATAAATATCCATCTGTTATTGTTAGTCTTCCTAGGTAGAACTCCAACAGTTCAATTAATGATAGAAGCTTAGAAATAATTTATCATAATCCCTGTAGGAATGAAAAACGAACTCACGATTCACTTTATTACTTATTCAATTTGTACACTTACGATAGGATAAACACACAACAATCTCTACATTCTCTTTTTGGATAATATTCACTTGAAATCATACAAACACATCCTCCATACCTACAGTAGCGGACCTACACTAGGGTGTATTTTTTTAAGATCAGAAGTTTTTGAACTCTTTCAGTGAATCTAACGACTGTTCGGTAGCTCTAATTATCATTTTTTTTTTTTTGCCTTTTTTTTTTTTTTAGGTAAAATGTATGGTTGAAAATTGGATGGAGAAAATGTATGTGGTTAAAAAGTGGTTTGAAAAATCGTGTAGTTTATAAATTTGTAAATTGGTTTATAAATCAATTTCTTTATTGTTACCAAATACAGTGTAAGAACCTTCCTTATGTACAAATAGACAAACTCATGTTTGACCAACTTCTTCTTTTTGGCAGTATATTGTTGTTGAATATTTGTTTATCATTGTGATTTTGTATTTGTATTGCAATATGATTTATGAACTAATGTTTGTTGAATATTTGATTATAATTGTTTATTTGTTCGTTTGTTTCAATTATGGATAAATATTTTAAGCATAGAGATCAGCTGTAATAAAATTTCAAGTACTTCTTCATTTTTCAGGCTCTTCCTAAAAAAAATTCGAGGGCACTATCCCCAAACTCCGTAAGGTCCATCTTGAAAAACACATTTTTATCTCAATTCCCCACGATTAAAAATTGTCTCCGTCCGCCACTGCATACCTAGGGGCAGACACAGGGGGGATCCTAGGGGATCAAGTGACCCCCCCCCCCCCCTCAATTTTTGAATTTTTTTTTTTTTAATTGAATGAAGATAATGTTTGGATTTTGAATAATTGAAATTTATGCATATTGAATATATTGTTTTAGATGAAATATAAGTAAAAGGTTATAGCATGTACTCGGTAAATATAGCCTCTTTTTTGTACCAATTAAAATCTAGATTTTAATCTTAATCAAAGTCAACAATCAATCTCAACCATAGATTTCATGGGATCCACAACTTTTCAACCACACATCTCATCAAATTTTATCAAAATCTACTAAAAATCTAATTTTAATCTACACTAAACGAGAACATAATTGATTGTAATTTGAATATGTTAATTGATTGTTTACTGCGATATAATCTGTCAATTTCTTATGAATTATCACGTAGATCTTAGTCAAAATAATTTAGTATATTTGTGATATTGCATATTATTTAATACATTATCTTTTGTGAATTTGAATTTTATCGTTATTTTCAATCTTTCCCTAAAAAGAAAAAAATAATCGCAGACTGTGCCCCTTACTACAAAATATCTGCGTCCACCACACCGCTTATATAGTTCAAACGTCACATCGTAACTGATTTTTACCAGTCTGTCCATAAGTGCATCCCCTCAATCATACTGATTTTACACTTCCACTTCCCCTTGCCCAAGATCATCAATTCTATGCTCCACATATCTAAAAGGGCTAGCTGCAAAGCCACACAAATCCATGGCTACAAACCATTAACATATATAATATTTGGTGGGGTGGGGTAGTGTGGAAACTGCTTTAGGTAAAAAGAAGAAGAGAACTAGAATTTCTTTGAAATGTGCATATCATACACCGAACAAGACGAATATAACTTATTCATTTTTATCGTCGGAAGCACTTATAAAGTTATAATCTAGCCAAGAATGTACTTCTGGCTTGGGGAGCAAATAAGATAAGGTAAAAGCGCACACATACATATTGAAAGGATTTGTGCCATAGATGTCACAAGGCACTACTAATTAACATAGGCATCAGGATTTGCCAAGAGGTAAGCTTCCACAGCCTTGAACACACCAGCAGCCTTCTCTTTACCAGCCTTAATATCCTCTTCTTTAATTTCGACACCTGCTTTAGTATTGTATGTGCTGGTATTTTTACCCTTGGATCCTCCCTCGGGAGTGGATTCGATCTTTATCTCATAAGAAATCGACTCGAGTATGTTCATCAATGCATCGCCTTCGATCAATGTGTAGGAGTAACTCATTTTTTCCTTGTCGAGTGCATCGATCCTATGCTTCACGTACTTGAATTCACTACCTGCAAATGTCAAGTGGACAAATAAACAAGAAAATAACTTGATAAGTTATTGAGTTAAAAATGTTATAGGAATTTAACAGTGAATAGATTAAGTCTCGAGCCTTGAGCAAAATTCATTTGCTTAATAGTTCCAGGGCCTCCGTCGCCTTCAATTATCTCAACATTTTTGATAGCCTGAGGGGCAATCTTGGGGATGAGATTATCGGCGTCAAGGATCAAGGCCTTGTACAGTCTCGAAGCAGAGACGGGGCTGGTGAATTCCTCGATGACAGTAATAGCACCCATGATCAACTTATCTTCTCAACAAAGACGTCGAATAAGAAAGAAGTGGAGAGTCAGTTGGATTAAGTTGTGATGGTGCGGATTTCTTGTGGTATTTATAGATTGTAGAAGTGAATGCCTCTACGAAAAATTGTAGCCAATCTTTAAGAAGGCCGTTGGAAATTTGTACAGCCCCAACCAACAAATTTAAGTAATGGTGGCACTAAGATCTTGTTTACATAATGTAATTGTTACAATTGATGTCAGAGTAGACACTCTTACGGACACGAACCATATTGCGGATCCGACAAAAAGAGAAACATAACTAGGAATCGTGAAATGAAACGACTCTAATTGTATCTCCGTCTTGCTCTTGCATCGCTAAACTAAAGCTTGATTTATGAATTTATAACCCTTTGGATATCAGCACTTTGTAGTTGTACTCCCTTTTCAATATCATTATTATATTTTCTAGAACTACCTCTAACTGGATGTAGACACAATAGGCGGTTTATAAATAACCGACTAGACTGGTAGGTGTCATCATATGATAAAACCCCCCACAACATTTATTTGCACCTTGTGAAAGATCATATAAAGGTCCAGGCTGAGATCAAGTAATGGAGACAAGTTATACTTAAATAAGTTATGTCTACAAGAAATATGCCTTCAACTACAAAGAATACAAAAAATTCTACAATTTTAGCCACAATTATGCTACTTGAACAAAACAAACATTGGAACAACCCACTCTCATGAACTTTGGTTTTTCATTTTTGCATTTTCCTTTTAGCCAAATCATATTTTCCAACTTGATCTTTTTATTGAGAATCAAGAATCAAGAAAGAGAAGTTTACTGTTGTGATACCAAATCGCAAGTATATGGTGTCGCATCCAAGCAACAGAGTGGATTTTTGGAATCCGAGCTATCGTACCCACAAGGATTACGATTAAGTATCAAAGGTGTTCTAATTTTCACTTTATTTGAAGACAATTGTTTGAGAATTTTGTTTAATATAACGACTAAACTTAAAGCAAGTAAGCAATTAAATAATGTGTTTTTGAATCAGTTTATGAAAGGTCGGGATTTTACGAGTTCACGTACCCAATACTTTTAATTCCACCGTACAAATTTCATTCTACTAACGTCATCGATAGAGCTCACTTATGCACATAAGATTCCCTTCTCGGGTTTAAGTCAACTCTACCTAATTAGTCAACTGTGTTAACGAACAGCGGGTTGTAATGATTTTGTGCATGAAATACAAGAACTCTATTAAAGAACTCAATAATAACAAACGTATATCTATGTCGCTCGTTCAATTATCGAATTTTATTCCTAAATCTAGATCATTAGTTCACCTCTCAGATTATGAAAACGATCCATTTAATCAATATATTAGTGGTCAGTTAATTCACGCATTAATCACAAAATAAAAGCATACACATGCAATCAAATTGCAAAACTCAAACATTGCAATTAAAAGCGTAAAAATACGCTACATCGTGTAATCATAACAAAAGGTTTAGTTACTCATAATTAAAGCAATCAAAGCGCAGTAAATAACTATACTAAACATCATGGGTAAGCAAAAAAAAACATGAAGAGAACACTTACACCAAGTAGTTATCCCCTTTGTTAGTCTTTGATCCTCACGTCTTTGCCTCAAAAAACGCATCCAAAATCTTGATGGTGGGAACTTGAATTGCGCATCTTGAATATATGTGTGCAAAGGTTCTGTTTTTGTGCATGAAATATGGCCTATATCCTTTCTTCCCAAAACTTAGGCAAAACAGGTTTTAAAATCGCCTATGGGCTTTTTCTCACTAGGTCTCGAAAAGCTACGCGGCTGCACGGCAAGATTCTGGTGGCAGCGCGCTGAACAAAAAACGATTCTGTTAATTTTGCAAATGTCGCACGGCCACCAGGTTGAGAAGCTGTGGCGCACAGTTCAATTGCTTCAGTGCAATTTCATCTTTCCCAGTGCGTTTAAGTTAGGCCCTGTACTTTATTTGCATGTGACTCATTCATCTTCTGATTGTCACAATTTAGTCCTCGAACTTCCAAAAATCTTCAAATCTTTTTCCAAACTTCGATCCATCTTCAATTAAGCTCTCAAATTCTGATTTTTTCTACTTAGCTCCTCTAAGGAATCCTAGCTAACATCACCAACATCCATTTTGCTCTTTTTAGTTCCAATTGGCTTTCAAATGTGCATTATTCCTTTCTTGCTTCATCCTTTCATATTTGGGGAAATTCCTACAATGTTAACAAATATAAAACGAATGTGCATTATTCATTTCTTGCTTCATTCTTTCATATTTGGGGAAATTCCTACAATGTTAACAAATATAAAACAATTATGTAGTAATTATCCAATAATGATAATAATTTATTCTAATTCAAATATATAGATAGGTATATAAAATGCACTTATCAATTACTCGCTCTGTCTAACAGAGCTCCAACATAAAAAAAGGACTTCCGGATAATGTCTAGTTTTCTTTGCAACGTTAGCTAAAAGAAGTCTCATTCAGATTGCATTGGAGATTTACTTTTTAAAGTTTTAAACATTGTCTACTTCGTTTATGTGACCATTTTCAATTAATCACGTTAGCATAGGAGATGCTTTGGCATTTTGTTGGAATCAAATAAAATTTCTTTTAATTCACGTGCAGGATTTTTTTATTGTTCAAAAAAATAGAAGCAAACAAAGAGATATATAAAGATATGACGCAAAATTTATAGATTGATAAAACTTTCTCCTATATGAAAAATTATTACAATCGTATAGAATTTTGTTGGGAAAAATCCACTTTCTCACCCACATCTTGGGACAATTAATCAATTTCTCAATCATACCACAGCAAAAACACAAATACATAATAATGAGAACAATAGAGAAAACAAGAATTTAACGTGGCTCTGCAAACCGTTGACAACCAAGGGAGAATAACACTTTTTATTAATAATGAAATAAACACACTCATAAAATTTTTCTCTCATTCTCACAACTTCTTCCTACTCAAAACAACAATTAGAAGAACAACGCACGCAATACCTCCACTCGTACCGTTTTCTTCTAATTCACCACAACAACAATTTATCCATTCGACAATGAATTCACCACGACGGTCAATTCTCAATTACTGCCTGTGTGCAATCCATCTCGAGAACACAAAACACAAAACATGAAACATGCACCCCGATAGTCTCTTTGGTCTCTCTATCGTGTGACATTAATACCATGGTAGACGATTATCATTCTCTACCCATGAGTACACTTCACCACAACATTTCCATCAAAACCATGGTAGACGAATCTCGTTCTTTACCAATTTATACTCCACTACGATACCCAACTCAACAAAACAAAACATCACTCATCAACACGTGTGCCCGAAGGCGCGCGCTTTCTTTTTCCATCTTCTTTTTTCTCTCTTGCTTGTATTCTCTCTCTCACGTCAATCTTTGGCTACTATATTCTTCAACTGCAGATCATTTCCGTATATATTAAAATATGTCAAAAACTTACCTAATTATAATATAGGTTAATTTCCTAATTATATTAGCTTTCATTAATAATACAAATAATATTTTATTCCTTTTTCAATTGGAATTATACATACAAAGAAAATACTCTTAATCTAATAAAACCACTTTAATTTTCTTTTCAAACAATAATTCTTTATTCCATAATATTTTGGATAAAAAAATCCACCAAATTTTACTCAACAAACCCTCCAAGTATTGTAGGAAAAATAAATTTATTTTACCATATCTACCAATTTCTACTTGTTTTTTCAACTCACAAAGGAAAAAAAATCAAGATGTTAGAATACAATTTGTCCTAACAAAACTCTCTTGTCACATGCTCTAAAATAATAAATAATATCGTCAATTTATAGGAGCAACTACTACATATAAGAGTCCAATTCCAAAAAAAAAATATATATATATATATATACACTAAAAGGAAATCATAGGATTTATTCCAAAAAAGAACTCGATATTTATTTTAATTATCTTCTTTTACTAAAAGTCCTCCAAATTTCAAAACAATTCTAATTAACATACTTTTCAAACACATGGAACAAACATTTAATTAAAATTAGAAATTGTTTGAGGCAATTATCCCAATAATTTCATCAGCTCGTGTCGAAACAACATTGCTGAAAAATTATGGTGTAACCCCATGTTTGGTTTTTTTTGAGAGCTCAACAACCATCAAAATTAATTAAACCACACACCTCGAATCAACGTCAAACCAATACTCGTGTACAAATATATGAATACGCCTGTAAGAATGCATCATATACCATGACAACTAGCAACATATCATGAGGATGTAACCATTTTACTCAAAGTACATCTTTATCGTCCCCAACCCAATTATCACAACCATTCACATGTTAGAAATGTTGTGATATGTCAATCCCTATTATTATGAGATTGCGTATATCTCTAATTTCATAAATATCTTCTCATTATGTGGCCCATATTACATGTCCTGATTTAATTAGGTAAACTGATGAATTAGAATCCTGGTTTAATAGAAGATTTCCTATTAATGCTACAACTTTGATGGACGATTGAGATTAAAAAACTATAGGAAATTTGGTCCCTCTCTCTACCTATATACATTGAACTGAATTCCATCATTATTGTTAAACTTATGAAACACAACTAAATATTTAGGTTAAGAGAGAGAGAAAGCGAATTTCACATCAATATTTTCTCCGGAATTCAATTAAAGTTATGACAGGATCTCATAAACTTTCTACATTATTGCTATGGATTCAGGTACGCTTCCGCTTCAGTCTTAATCTTGATAATTACAGTATGATGTTCTTGGGTTTTAGGTGAGTAATCATCTATGTTTAAATTAGATTTAACAAGTGGTATCAGAGCAATTCATCATGTTGAATTATCATATCATTCATACGTGCTTGTGAATGAAATAGTTTATAATTCTTATGTTTCCGACGCTTGTATGGATTCAGTTTCAACTTATAAGATATTATTTGATTTCAATAGTTGGATTAAATCATGGATTCAGCCTATCTTTGATATCTGTGAGGAAAATCGATTCTTGCATATATGGTTTAAGTTTCTGTATGTATACATTCTTCTAAAAATGAGGGTTTATGCTGATCTTGAAAATCGATTATTACTATATGTATGAGTATGGATTTTGAAACCTGTGATATAATGTGTGGTGGTCGAATTCGGGTGTGATTGAAATTGATTTCCGAATATGATTTGGGATTGTGTTGAATTTGTAGATGAATAATGATGGACTGGAGGATCCACAGTCATGGCCACCACTGTCGTCAATGAGCGCGCAGCGCCAGAACTGCGCTACACGAGGCACTGCAAGCGAGCGGCACATGGAATGGCGCTGCATCGCTCATTGCACTGCTCCACGCAGGTAAGCAGCGCCGGAAGGTGCTTACCGGCACGAAGGGAGCTAGGCCCCAGCCGGATGTATGAGGGGGCGGCGGCAGCACCTAGGGTTATATTTTTTGAGACCCAGGGGCTTGCTTCGGAAATTTGAAGTTCTAAAGGACTCCTTTGCAATTTTCAAAAATTAGGTTTATTTAAAATATGGTCCTCCCAGTTTGTTTTAAATAATATTTAAAACCCTAAAGTTTTAAAATCTTTTTAATTTAGCCCTTCAAACTTTTAAATTTACAAAATTAGCCCATAAAGTTAAGTAATCATTTAAGTTGGCTTTTTAAAGTTCTAAACGTTATGATCCAGTCCCTAAAGTTTGAGATTATAATAAATTGACCACTAAAGTTTGGGAAAATTTGCAATTTAATCCTTCAAATTTAAAATATTTCATATTTGGTCAATCAAGTTTAATTAAATTGCAATTTAACCCTCCAACTTAATGATTACTGAATCCTTAAGATTTGAAAATCTTATTGTTTTGGCAAACATTATTATTCTGTCAATATTAATGATATGTTGTATGCTTTTATTAAGTTATGCATACGATTTGAACTGCAATTACATATTATACTGAATTGATGATTTCCACTAGGGATAGCAAAATGGCTCGTAAGCTCGAGTCGCTCGAGCTCGGCTCAGAAAAAGCTCGGGCTTAGTTCAGTTCGCTGCTCGAAGTCTCGAGCCGAGCTTTTTTTTCAAGAACGAGCTTTAGCTCGGCTCGACTCGAGCCAAAAAAAGCCCGTCCAAAAAGCTCGAGCATTGAAATTCAATCACAAGCTCGACTCGGCTCGGCTCGTTGTATATATATATTTTCAATAAAAATGTTATGGATTTTATTATAAAAACAAAATAAAATTTGAAAGCTCGAGATTTGGCTCGGCTCGGCCCGTCTCGGCTCGAAAAAAGCTCGAGCCTAAAGCTTGAGTCGAGCCTTATTTATTAGGACGAGCTTTGGCTCGGCTCGGCTGGGGCCAAAAAAAGCTCGACCCCTAAAAGCTTAAGCCTTGATCTTCGGCTCGCAAGTCGGCTCGGCTCGGCTCGTTGACATCCTTAATCACCACAGTGGTTTCAGTTTAGTACATGCATATTTTTATCTTATGTGACATTCATGTTATTGGTTGATGTTCACTACAGTGGACTTATAATATGTTGACGAATGTTAGACTAAGTAATACTACTGTTAGTTTATTTACTTGCGTCATGCGTAACCCACATGTATACCATGCATTAATAGTAGAATAAACGTTACGGGGTTGATTTTATTTCTGCAATTAAGCAAGTGTAGAATATCCACAGATACCATACTTGTTTAATTGTTAGTTTTGATCACTCACTTATGAATAAATCTTGGTCATATAGGTTTATTGCGTTTATAACTCAAAGATTAAATGTAATGAGCTTGTTTCTATAATGCAATTCCACATCTTGCTCAACTTAATATATATATATATATATATATATATATATATATCAACTTCATTCCTGAACTAGATGGAACTAACTACTCGGAGTGGAAGGAGCGTGTTGAGTTCAGTTTGGGGTTCTTCATATTGATTTGGCTCTTACTGTGGAAAGATCTTACTGCTTTGTGATAAGTGTATTTTATACACTTATTTATCTGTCAAAATTAGGATATTATAATGTTTTTCATGAATAAACTTTACTTAATTTGTGTTTATTTGTCATTATTTCAGGTTTTATCTCAAAATCAAGAAAAATGAGAAATTGAAGCAAATACATAATAATTGGATGAAAAGTGGAGTTAATTGAAGACGTTTTGAAACTCAAGGACTTAATTGCACAATTGAAGACTCAAGGACCAACCTATCATATTTGAAAGAATTGAGAGATTTAAATAAAAATCTATTTGATTTGGGCCTTATGACTGATTTGTGTATATATATATATACACACATTGCTGGGGGAAAAAAAAAAAGCGGAGCGGCCGTAGGGAGCTTTTTGTGAGTTGGTTGTGTTGCGGCTGTGTGATATTTAAAAGAATTCTGGGGAAACACAAAGAAGCAACCGACTGGGAGAGAATAAAAAGGGCTGCAACGTTGGGGATGCAAGGAGGAAGTCAGCTAAACTAGGGGAGCTTTCTGGGTAAGAAGAGCATCCGAGAGAGATAGACACGGATAGAGGCAGCAGGTTTGTGCGAGGATAGACACGGAGAGACTTCTACTTGTGGAGAGTTTAGGTGCACTTAGGAGTTTAGGATATATATTCAGCCGAAAGGAATTAATTGTGGATTGAATTGGGGTCAGCCGAGCAGAGAAAATTTGGAGTATTCGGCTGGAATAAAACATAAGGTGGGAGAGAATAGATATATATACACGGCTGGTGGAATTAAAGTGTGTTGGCAGCAACATTTGGGGAGAAAAGATTTGGTTGCGGCTGGGAATTGGTTATTAACAAGTGCTGCTCGGCAGAATACAGAAAAAGAGAAGTTAGCCGTGGGGAATTCTTGTGGTGGAAGACTAGAGGCTCGGCTGGTTGAATTAAGAGGTGTACCGACTGGAGATTCCAAAGAAAAATATAAGGCGGTTGGGCTTACATTGGAGAGACTCACCTGTGGGATTAAATAGAGAGTAGCTGACTGGGAGTTGAGAAGAGACAAATTGGTGAAGAATGGGTCACACGGCTGGATTTTTTTGGAGGTTACTCGGTTGTGCAACAATTTGACAAGCGGCCGTGGATAAAAATTGGCAGTAGACTGTGTGATATTGTTGGTTCAAGAAGGAGATGGTGTTAATTGTTCAATTCTTCAAACTTCGGGTTTTGTTTTCATTACTTATTATTTTTAATTTCAAGAACATGAGTAACTAATTTAATAATTGAAATTGACGATATAGATTTAATGTTTTTAGTTTGATTTTAATTTTCAAGTTGGTGCTTTATTTTTTATGTATTGATTTTATTATTGTTTTTAATATTTGAGTTGCTTGATCACCAATTCATGATTATATGATTGTTTTCATAATTTGAGATGTGAGTTAACAATTAGATCACGTAATAAAATTCGACAATTTCAACAAAAAGATAGAGATATGAATTTGTGGTTGCTTGTGGTAACTTATGAATTCCTAGGAAATTTAATGCATTTAGTTAAGGAAAACATTGACCTACTGTTGGGATTTTTTGGTCTCAATCAAACCTCGGGGGCAATGATAATACAAAGTGTCGGATTAATTATGCTTCGTAGGCCCTCGGCCCATGATCGAAGATAATAGTATTGCCCAATCCCCACAATTAGGCATCCCACGTGCTAAGAGATTTACTGCCCACTTCGAAGTTTTAATTGGGTCTCGACTCTGTTGCTCGATGGGTAGGCTTCGGAAACAACCCATTTAATTAGGGGTTCCCTAATTATGTGTCAAACATATATCTACCCACCCCCCACCCCTCTTTGGCAAAAGAGAACACTCATTTTCACGATCCCCCTCTCTATCTCTGTAACACCCCAAGTTCGAAATCTTAAACTTAGGCGTGTTAACTTCCATTCACATTATATGCGGAAAATAAATCATTTAAAACCTTAACATTTTTATTTCTATTATAAAATTTTACAGAAATTTCGACAAAGTCTCCTCTATAAATTGGACTTAACTAACTTGTAGAGAGACATCATAACCATTTTCAAACACACATCACAACTCATTCAAATCCCAAACATCATCAAACCCCTTTACAAAAAGAATCCCAAACTCCTCAAAAATATAATTCCAAATAATAACTTTAACAACTACAACAAGAGGAAATTTAACCTCAAATAAGATACTCATACTTATTCGAAACTAACTCCAACCAAACAATTATCAATTGTAGATAAATTAAAGAATAATTAATGAGACATTGAAATAAATTCTAATCTGACTTTATTTAAAAGGTTGAAGCGAGTATATTCTGAGTCTGCCACCAATTGCTCTCCTCGTCTCATCTGGCTTTCATCACCTGAAATATATTGGAAAGGGATTGGGATGAGCTAAAGCTCAGTAAGTAAACTTTATGCACGTGATGCATGCTCATTACATGAAATGCCTTAGACCATTCAAAGTAATTATCCCCATTTACTTTACTTTTCAAGACTTCAGACTTTCCAACCTTCACTTAAACATTTCCAAAACTTTAACTTCATTTCAAGGTTTTCATTTCAAGACTTTCACATCATTTCAAAACTTTTACTTCATTTCAAGACTTTCACATCATTTCAAGACTTTTACTTCATTTCCATCGTGAGCGTAATTAGTGTATCTTCTAGCCAATCACAATGCAGTGGGCCATTTCCCTTATTTAAAACCAGGTTATCACTTTTCTACCGCATAGCGGTTTAAAATTTGCCACCGTCAACCGGTTTAGCAATCGTCACCGCAAAGCGGTTTAATATTTGCCACCGCCAAGCGGTTTAGCAATCGTCACCGCAAAGCGGTTTAATATTTGCCACCGCCAACCGGTTTAGCAATCGTCACCGCAAAGCGGTTTAATATTTGCCACCGTCAACCGGTTTAGCAATCGTCACCGCAAAGCGGTTTAATATTTGCCACCGCCAAGCGGTTTAGCAATCGTCACCGCAAAGCGGTTTAATATTTGCCACCGCCAAGCGGTTTAGCAATCGTCACCGCAAAGCGGTTTAATATTTGCCACCGCCAAGCGGTTTAGTTCGGGTACGCCGGTCTCCCGCGCCCCATTTCCCACTCACACCTTTCATGAATTTGAAGTACACCCATTCTTTCTTAAAAACTTGGGATACATAACATTTGAACAACTTGCACCTTGACACATTCCTTTCATTTAAAAATATTTGCCTTCCCAATTTCGATGCCAATGCATGCTTGATGATGCAATGACATAATAATGTGCATGTTTTAACATTTCCTTCAATACACATACTTGCACGTAGTAACTAAAAGCATTAAAATCAGTTAACACGAATGTCGATCAAGCACATTAATTCCACATTAACATTCAACTTTGATGAAAGTAGGGGGAAGTTTACTTACCTGTAGTCTTTAATGTTTACCGTTATCTTGACTTGCGAGTGGAGGAGTCTCAGATGCTCGTGACGTCAATGTCCCCAACATTCCTAATTATTTGCATTCATTAATAACATATCCTTTTTGTTTAAAAATCACAAATCTCATTCTTCTAATATTAACATAACTTTCAATCGAGATCAAAACCTCAATTTAACCTAAGTATGCCCTTCAACTATGAACAACACATACATTATCACATTCGAAATAGGGGATTAACTATTTATACTATAGAAAGTTTTATGATCTTTTAAATTCAAACTCAAATAAATATATCAACTTAAACCAAAATTAACAAAATTCTTATTAGCAACTCTAACCATTCATGAATTTTTCCCCAAAGTATAAAATCACAAATTTTCACTCATAGTTAAACACAAACAGTAAACTAACAAGCTTAAATTCGTATTTTATCAAATTTTGAAATTTCACATACATTGACTAGTCTTAAATGTACACATACATATACACATGTACACACATCACCCCAAAACTGAAGTTTAACAATTTAAAATTCGAAATCGAACCAAAAAGTAACATAGATTCTTATATTCATAGTTCTTAAAATTAATAAGTACATTTACAGATTTTCCCAAATCGTAACATTATACGTATATATTTACATTACCCAATTTTTCCAATTTAACAGTATAATTTGAAATCTTACTAAACTTAAATCTGAAATTGGCTTATAGGATCATGAAAATATACATACATAAAATGTAAATACACACCCAAAAATCTGAAATCTACATACATTTGAAAAATCTGAGATTCGCATAGGAAATCTATACATACGTATAAATCAATATACCCACATTAACATCATCAACATAAATTCCCAAAATTAGTCTTTAAAATTCGAAATCTACATAAATTGGAAAATATGAAATTTTGAAAATCTTAACATATATTCATACATTCAATCCATATATACATCAATATATATACCTACAATTCCATATATACATACAACAAATACATGTGTGTGCTGTGTGCGTGTTGTGTCGGTGTGCGTGTGTCCCGTGCGTGCGCGCGGTCTGGGAAAGAGAGGAGAGGCGGCAAGGAGGTGACATACCTTGGTGGTGACCGGTGACGTGGTGGGTGGAGTCGTGTGCGGCCGAGAGACAAGCGGTAGAGACCGGGTGTGAGAGAGAGAGAGAGAGAGAGAGAGAGAGAGAGAGAGAGAGAGAGAGAGAGAGAGCGTGAGAGATAGAGAGAGCGCAGAAGCTGAGAGCGTAGAGTGAGAGGGTGAGAATGAGGGTTAGGTTAGGGTTTAAGTGTAATATTTAGGATATTTGCAATTTAGTCCCTCATTCTCCCTAAGTTTCAAAATTAAGTACACATCCATCATAAATTTACAAAATATCCTAAAATTTACCACTTAAAATAATATGACAAAAAAATAGGAATTGGCGAGCTTTGGAAATAAAACAATTATTCACATAAATTGCAAGTAGACAAATTTAAAATTTCCTAATTGGCACATTGAGCGAGACGGCGTCCGAGTCCTTCCACTGCAAAACAATTCAAATCATTGACGTAAAATTAAATTAAATTCTCAAATTTCAAATACATTAGCATAAATATGACGTGTAATTTTTAAAGGGTATGAAATGAAAGGCGGTATTACAATCTCGGTATAAGCGGCTCTCCCTTCTTTTCTCTTTGTGAGAAACCCGATTCTTTTCTCTGTGAAAAGCTATTACCTTACCTCTCACCCGTGGCTTGCTCTCTGTCTTCCTCTTCGTGGGTGTTGGCTCTTGCTTTCGTGCCCTCGTGCGGTGTAAACCACGACCTTCGTTGGCTTCGTGTTTGGGCAGAGTGTGTTCGGTTCTTGTTGTGGTCGAATCTTGTTTGATCTACTTGGTGCAGTCCCTATTCGGTCCCTTTGTGCAGCCTTGGTTCGGTGTTGATTGGGTGTGTCTTGGCAGTGGGTTTTGGCCGGGTTTGGGGTTGTCTTTGAGTGTTCTGTAGTGGTGTTACCATTGTGGGGATTTGACAGAATTTGAGCCCTTGATTTTCACCTCTTTCAGTCGGCTAATTTTGGTGCAATAGAGGGAGTTTTTTCATTACTTGCTTTTATTGTTTTAATATTAATTCAATTACTTTGCCAATCTATATTGTTTTCTTCCGCTGCATTGTGACTAACTCGTTTCACTTTGTGTTTTGCGAGGTTGGATTTATCAACAATTGGTATCAGAGCCTTGGTGGCTTGATTGGCTGAATTGAATCAATATTATAATTCATTGATTGAGTTTTCTAGTTCCTTACTTTAATTTTCATTAACTGAAAATTAAATTTTTTTTTGTCATTCGAAATTATTTGGTTTCAATTATATTTTCAAATTCTTTGTAATTGAAAATTATCATTTAATTGATGTTTTATCGTTTTTGTTGGTTAGGCACTATTTTGGAGTTTCTCGAGCTTGGTGCTGATTTACGCTTCAAAATTGGCTAATTACAAAACATAAAACGATAAATAATTTCCCATCTCTCCATATTACGGACTCAGAAAAGTCCGCTCTGGTAAATTGGCTGAAACTTTTAAATTCCAGTAATAGCAGGTCATCGTGTGGGGTGACCATTAGGCTTGCGGTTGCCTGTTGCTAGTAATAGGAATTATTTGCCATTACCTGTGTTTTTCATAACTGTTTGTCTTTTAATATCTTTTGCGATTATTTTGCTTGTTGCGTTATTATTAGAACTGTCACATAGACTCCCGTGTCGAAAATTTCCTTGACCTGAGATCTTTGAGTCTCACGGAATCCTAGGAATTTAGAACGGTGTATATTACGACCTTTAGGATCTTCTGTGTGACTTTCCGTGTAGTGCTTATATTGCGTTGTGTGTTTCTTATTTTTTAAGATGTCTGCACACCGTTTTGAATTGAACATCTTCGATGGTAAATGTGATTTTTCTATATGGCAACAGAAAATGAAAGATATTTTGGTACAACAAAAGATTTCAAAAGTTATTGACAATTCTTTCCCAAATACTGTGACTGCTGATGAGAAAAAGGATTTTGATGAACTCGCATACACTTCTATCATTTTGCATCTATCTGACTCTGTTCTGCGTAAAGTTGGTAAACATGATAACACTAAAGAACTTTGGGACAAATTGGAAGAGCTTTATGTATCAAAGTCTACTCCCAAGCTTTACTTGCTTGAAAGTTTTTTCAGTTTCAAAATTGATCCCTCTAAGGACTTAGATGACAACTTGGATGTCTTTAATAAACTTGTGCAAGACATCACTAACTGTGGTGAAAAAGTACATGAAGGATATAAAGTTGTTATATTGTTAAATGATATTCCTGACACTTATAAAGAGGTTAAGAATGCTATAAAATATAGGAGGGATACTCTTACACCTGAAATTGTCATTGATTCCTTGAAAAGTAGGCAGAGGGAGGTGAAAGCTGAAAGAGGTGAGAGGGGTAGTGGTGAGATCCACATGATGCGAGGTGGGCGTGGTAAAAACAGAGGTGACTCAAACAATGAGGGTGATAGATGGAAAGGTGAAGGTAGTTTTAAGTCACAGGGTAAGGTGAAGGGAAGGAAGTGCTATGGTTGTGGTAGGTCTGGCCATTATAAGAGAGACTGTCTTGGAGAGCAAAACAAAATAGGAGATGAGGATAGAAATGGGCTCAATGTAGTTACTTACTCGGAAGGTGGTCTGAGTGGAGTTTATTGATGCTCTTATCTCACTAGTAGTTACTACTAAATAATTGTGTTCATCTGATTGATTTTTTACCCTTTTGCATATGTGTGGTCACTTTATTCGGTTGCATTCTTTATGTTGCGTTTCATTTGCGTTGATTCAACATTTGCATGAATTTGAGTGTGATATGTTATTTTGTGTATAACATGGTTACATACATGGTGGTTTGGGGTTGGTGCGAGGTTTGACACTTGGTGTGTTCTCACACTTTAGATGGTATACATGTGTTCATTTGTGGGATGTCGTTTCCTTGGTGGGGACTATTCAGTAGTTGTGTTAGAAGTGAAGGCTAGCTGGTAAGGTTGGACTAGATGCCTAAGAGTGTATTTGGTGACATGCTAGGGGATGTGTATTTTTTGACATGTAGATCACGAGAGGTGAGGTTGTCAAATGTCTTGTTTAACTCTATCTGTGAGGATCTCGATTAGGTGGAGGACGCTCCCATTATCTCTAGGTGAGGTGGAGATTCGAGTTTTATCTTCTTTGGGTAAGAAGTGAGATTGTGATAGAGGTACATCCATTGTCTTAGGATCTTAGTAGTTTACCAGTTAGGTGTGATTGTTGAGTTATCTAGTGAGCATAGATGGCGATGAGAGGAGAGCTACATCGGTTTTGGAATGGGGTAATTGTGATTATATCTTTTCTTGGGGTCATTTGCATCCGTTGCTTGTATTGGCCATGTTTGATTAACTTGGTGTTATGTTCTTTATGTGAACTTGGTGAAAAGATTTGTGGTTTGCCTTTGATGTGCTCTCGTCGCATTTGTAGAGTCACCTATAACTTCGTGATATAATATGCTCTTGATTGACTCGTGTGGAAATGTAATTTGTTTACATTTGTCTTTAGAAAGCATGTGTTGTTTGTCTAAAGTTGTAATACTTGCTAATGTGATATAAATGAATAGTTTGGCTCACTATAATTTAGTGTATTATTGGGTTTTACCTTAGCCCTTTGATGGGTGCTATTAGCAGGTATGAGATATGTTTCTAACTTGAAACATTGGAAAATGTGTGCTGAGTTCTAATTCATTTGGAACTGTTTTGCGCAACTAATAAACTAGGCGTTTTGGTGTTGCAGGTTCGATTGGAACCAAGGTGGAGGTTTGTTAGGATTTTTTGGTCCCAATCAAACCTCGGGGGCAATGATAATACATAGTGTCGGATTAATTATGCTTCATAGGCCCTCGGCCCATGATCAAATATAATAGTATTGCCCAATCCCCACAATTAGGCAGCCCACGTGCTAAGAGATTTAGTGCCCACTTTGAGGTTTTAATTGGGTCTCGACCCTGTTACTCGATGGGTAGGCTTTGGAGACAACCCATTTAATTAGGGCTTCCCTAATTATGCGCCAAACCTATATCTACCCACACCCCCCCCCCCCCCCCCGGCAAAATAGAACACTCATTTTCACGATCTCTCTCTCTCTCTCTCTCTCTCTCTCTCTCTCTCTCTCTCTCTCTCTCTCTCGGCATAAGCGGCTCTCCCTTCTTTTCTCTATATGAGAAACCCGATTCTTTTCTATGTGAAAAGCCATTACCTTACCTCTCGCCCATGGCTTGCTCGCTGCCTTCTTTCGTGCCCTCGTGCGGTGTAAACCACGAACTTCGTTGGCTCCGTGTTTGGGCAGACTGTGTTTGGTTCTTGCTGTTTGGTTCTTGTTGTGGCCGAATCTTGTTGGGTCTACTTAGTGCAGTCCCTGTTCGGTCTTTATTGCGGTCCCTTTGTGCAGCTTTGGTTCGGTGTTGGTTGGGTGTGTATTGGCAGTGGGTTTTGGCAGGGTTTGGGGTTGTCTTGGAATGTTCTCTAACCGTGTGTAGTGGTGTTACCATTGTGGGGATTTGGCAGAATTTAAGCCCTCGATTTTCACCTCTTTCAGTCGGCTAATTTTGGTGCAATAGAGGGTATTTTTTCATTACTTGCTTTTATTGCTTTAATATTGATTCAATTACTTTGCCAATCTATATTGTTTTCTTCCGCTGTATTGTGACTAACTCGTTTCACTCTATATTTTGCGAGGTTGGATTTATCAACACCTACTGTAGAAATACATGGTTGACTTATTTAAATATGCCTAATTTGAACTCAAGATAGGTAAATTAGATATATGCGTGAATTCGAACAAATACAATTTTAGAAAACAACTTGAAATGAGAAATTAAGCTATAACATTACCTCGAAATCGTTAATTTCGATATTCATTTAATTGTTAAAAATCCCACCACTTTATTTATTGCTTTATTAGTTGTTTTTAGTTTTAAATTTCTATTTTTATTTTAATTGCATTGTTTATTTTATTAAATCTCAATTTTTTCCGTTTTGGATTTTATTTGCAATTTCATTTTCTTAGTTAGTTTTTGTTTTAGTCAAGGAATTTTAGAATCGAAATAAATTTATAATGAATTAACTAGTCATCGTGGAATCGACAACCCGGACTCAAAAGTCCACTTTTACTACTTGTTAGCGATATTGTGCATTTGCGATATTTTCACAACACTTTGTCTACAGCAGATGAAGTTGAAGCCTTCAATAATTGGAATAGAGTCAATAAACGGTGCTTGAAATTCATGCGTCTAACCACTGCTTCCAACATTAAATCTTCCATCAAAGAAGCCGAGATAGCTAAGGAATACTTATCTACAATAACTGAACGCTTTAAGACTGCTAATAAAGCAATTGGTGGAAAACTTATGGCTGAACTCACCACAACCCGTTTTGATGACTCCAAAACTATGCAACAACGTATACTTGACAAGACTAATCTAGCTACAAAATTAGTCAAATTAGGCATGACAGTGGTTGATTCGTTCCTGACCCAATTTATCCTAAACTCATTGCCTCAACAATATGATCCTTTTCAAATTCATTATAATACGATTAAGGATACGTGGAATGTGAATGAATTGACCAAAAGGCTGGTTCAGGAAGAGGCTCTAATTAAGCAGCAGGGTGGTCATGTTATTCAAGTAAATTACATGGTTCAAAATAATGGAAAGAACAAATTCGGAAAGCGAAATAGGAAGGGCATTAAGAAGGGTCCATCTAATGAATTAGATCGACCCGTACAGAAGAAAGCTAAGAAGGATGAGAACTGTCACTTTTGTAAAAAAAAAAAAAGGTGGACACATTCAAAAGGATTGCTTGAAACGCAAGGCTTGGTTAGAAAAGAAGGGTAAGCCTTCGGCTTTTGTATGTTTCAAATCAAATTTTGTTGAAGCACCTTCTAATACTTGGTGGATTGTTTCTGGTTCTAATATTCACATTTCAAACTCAATGCAGGGATTCCTTACAACCCAGACCACAAATCCAAATGAAGGCTACATTTACATGGGAAATAGAGTCAAAGCCCCAGTTCAAGCCATTGGCACATTTCGTTTAGTATTAGATTCTGATTTTTTCTTAGATATAGAGCAAATTCTTTATGTTCCTTCTATTTCTCGTAATCTCATCTCCTTGTCGAAACTTGATGAGGAAGGTTTCTCCTTTGAAATAGATGGTGGTTGTTTTATTTTATACGAGAACAATGATTCTATTGGTTCGAAAATTTTGGTCAATGGCTAATATCAAATTAATCTTGATTCTTCCTTTTCTGAATCTCTTTTTGTTACCTTGCATCCGAATGTTGGTTTGAAACGTAATATGACTAATGAAATTTCTTTTTTCATGTGGCATAAAAGCCTGAGTCATATATCCAAGGAAAGAATCAATTTATTAGTAAAAAATGAGATTCTCACAAATCTTGATTTTACTGATTTTGGTCCTTGTGTGAATTGTATTAAGGGTAAACAAACTAAACTACAAAGAAAGAAGCCACAAGAAGTAACGATATGATTGAAATAATAAATACAGACATTTGTGGACCTTTTGTTGCTCCATCAATTAGTGGAGAAACACTTTTATTGACGATTTTTCACTTTATTGCTATATTTACCTTTCGCATGACAAATCTCAATCTGTAAATGCTGTAGAAATTTACATTATTGAAATTGAAAGACAATTAGGTAATAAGGTAAAAATTATTAGATCTGATAGGGGTGGTGAATATTATGGAAAATATGATGAATCTAAACAACGTCCTAGTCCTTTTGTTAAACTCTTAGAAAAGTTAGGAATTTGTGCTCAATACACAATGTTGGGTTCTCCTTAGCAGGATGGTGTAGCTGAAAAACGCAATCGTACACTTATGAAAATGGTTAGGAGTATGATGAGTAATGCTAATTTACCCATATCGTTGTGGATGCATGCCCTTAGGACCGCTATGTATATCTTAAATCGGGTTCCCAATAAAGTTGTCCCTAAGACACCTTTCAAATGTGGAAAAGATGGAAACCAAGTTTAAGACATTTATATGTATGGGGCTACCCAATGGAGGCATGCATTTATAATCCACAAGAAAAGAAATTGGATCAAAAAATCATTAGTGGTTATTTTATTAAATATCCAGAAAAATCAAAAAGGGTATAGGTTTTACTGTCCTAATCATGGTACGAGAATTTTAGAAACCAGTAATACTAAATTCATTGAGAATGGCGAAATTAGTGGGAGTGATAAAGTTAAAGAAGTGATTATTCAAGAAATTCAGTTACCAATTCCCTTATCTCGAATTTCGAATGGCATTGTTCTGTCTAATATTGTTGTTGATCCAATTAACAATGTAGAACAAAATGTCAATAATCCTGAATTCCATAATGAGACTGTCGTCATTGAGCCAAATGTAAATGCAGCCAGAAGTAGCATTAAGGAGGTCCCAAGACCCAAGAAATCAGATATTTTGGATGATTACGTGTTGTACTTACAAGAATCTAAATTTAACATAGAAATAAGGAAAGATTCGGTTATGTACACATAAGCCATTAAATGTGAAGAATCTGAAAAATTAATCGATGTCATGTTTGAGGAGATGAAATATATGGCTGCTAATAAAGTTTGAGATTTGGTTGAATTACTAGAAGGGCACAAGAAAGTTGGTTTTAAATGGATTTTAAGACCAAATGTGACTCTCATGGTAATATCGAACGATATAAAGTCAGACTTGTAGCCAAAAGATTTAATCAGGAAGGAGGCATCGATTTCAATGAAACCTTCTCTCCAGTTTCTTAGAAGGATTCATTAAGAATCATTATGGCGTTAGTTGCTCATTTTGATTTAGAGCTACATCAGATGGATGTGAAAACGATTTTTCTTAATGGGAGTTTGGAAGAACAAGTCTACATAGGTCAACTAGAATGCTTCATTACAGATGGAAAGGAAAACATAGTCTGTTTATTAAAGAAGTCAATATAGGGACTAAAACAAGCTTCATGAAAATGGTATATTAAATTCAAAATACCATTAGTTCTTTTGGATTTACTGAAAACATTGTTGATCAATGTATATACCTGAAGATCAGTGGGAGTAAGTTTGTATTTTTGGTTGCCAGCAGTGACCTTGATTTATAACGAGAAACTAAGGATTTTATTTCCCAAAACTTTGAAATGAAAGATATGGGAGATGCATTATTTATGATCGGAATAGAAGTATTTCGTGATAGATCACGTAGATTTTTTGGAATGTCTCAGAATGCCTATATCACAAAAGTTTTGAAAAGAATTAATGTTGTCCCAATTTAGAAAGGGGATAAACTCAGCCTAACCCATTGTCCTCAAACTGAATTGGAACGTGAACGAATGAAAAAATTTCCATATGCTTCTCTTGTAGGAAGCTTAATGTATGCACAGGTTTGCACCAGGACAGACATTAGCTCTGCAATCGGTATATGAGTCGTTATCAAAGCAATCCAGGAATTGATCATTGGAAAGCTATTTAGAAAGTGTTGAGGTACTTACAGGGAACAAAGAAACATATGCTCACATTTAGCCATACTGATCACCTTGAGGTGATTGGTTACACAGATTCAGATTTTGGTGGCTGTGTGGATACTGGAAAAAGCACTTTCGGCTTTGTGTTTGTATTAGATGGAAGTGTTGTATCATGGAGGAGTGTCAAACAAACCATAATTGCTTCATCCACTATGGAGGCTGGATTAAGCACTTTTGGCTTTGTGTTTGTATTAGCTGGAAGTGCTGTATCATGGAAGAGTGCCAAACAAGCCATAATTGCTTCATCCACTATGGAGGCTGAATTTGTAGCATGTTTTGAGGCTACAGTTCAAGGATTATGGTTGCAAAATTTCATTTCAGGGCTTAAAGTTGTAGATTCCATTGCTAGGCCGCTGAAAATTTATTTTTATAATGCCGTAGCAGCATTCTTTTCAAATAATGATATGTATTCAAAAGGAATAAAGCACATGGAGATGAAAATCTATCTGTTAAGGAAGAAATTCAGAATAAGCAAGTGTCAATTGAGCTCAACTTTCGATTGTTGCGATTTAGTCCCCAAACTTTGAAATCTTCTCAATTTGCTCATTTCAGCTTTCAACTTCTTCAATTGGTCTTCCAACTTCTGTTTTATTTACTTTGGCACCATACTTGTTTCTCGATTGACATCCAAACTCCTCAACTGCTCCATTTAGCTCCAATTAACATCTAATTGTACCTTTTTCCCATTAATTGCTTCATTCTTAATCTTTTGGAGATATTTTCTACAAAGTAACAAATAAACACAAATTAAAAAGTATATATTCTAAAACGACAATAATTTATTCTAATTTAGACATGGAATTAAGTGTATAAAATACACTTATCATAAGGTAATTACGATAAACCTTTTAAGTATATTAATTCAGCATTTTTGTACTCCTTATGATTCCTATATGAAATCATAAATAGGATTGTCATATGAACCAAGTGGGAGACTGTTAGAAATTTTTTGATATGTCAATCCCTATTATTAGGGGATGGCGTATATCTCGAATTTCATAAATATCTTCTCATAATGTGGCCCATATTACATGTCCTGGTTTAATTAGGTAAACTGCTAAATTAATAGAAACATGGTTTAATAGAAGATTTCCTATTAATACTATAACTTTGATGAACGGTTGAGATTAAAAGGTTATAGGAATTTGGCCCCTCTCTCTACCTATATATACTGAACTCAAATTCCATCATTAGAGTTAAACTTATGAAACATAACTAAAGGCTTAGGTTAAGAGGGAGAATACGAATTTCACGTCAATATTTTCTTCAGAATTCAATTAAAGTTGTGACAAGATCTCATAAACTTTTTACATTATTGCTATGGATTCAAGTACGTTTCTGCTTGAGTCTTAATCTTGATAATTACTAAATGATGTTCTTGAGTTTTAAATGAGTAATCATCTATATTTAAATTAGATTTAACCTCACAAACTCAAAATAACCAAAATTCATTGCCAACAATTTCACATCTGGTAAGAGGGTGCTTAGAGTAATGATTTCACAAAAAGTATTAAAGCCATGTTTGATAAAGTCTAATTTTCCATGGAAGATCCAATTTCCATCCAAATATCCCAATTTGAGAAGTTTGGTTGCACTAATTTTGGCTGGATTTAAAGGAAAATATATTCCTACCAAGTTGAAGATTTTTATTTTCCATGTTCGATGAAAAATGATTTTCTCTATTCTTTGGCTTAATTTAGACATAATTTGTATTGACGGATATTTAAAAATAATAATTTTTTTGGGATTATAATAACCAATGTTTTCAGAATCGGACCGGCCATTGACCCGGCCGAGAGACTAGGTCAAGGGTCAGAGGGTCGACTCCGAGTCGATCCGGGCATTAAATAATATTAAATAAATCAAAAAATAAAAAAAAAAAAAACTAAAAAACAATAAATAAAAAAATACGAAACCCGGGTCGACCGGGTTTCCCGGGTCGTTGACCGGGTTTGACCCGACTGGGTTTCTGGGGTTACCCGACCCGGTTTCTGGCCCAGGTCGCCGATTTTCAGGCCGGACCGGGTTTGAAAACAATGATAATAACACAACTTCACCAAATTTTTCATGAAAAATAATGTTAATCAAACAATAAAACTTGAAAAATTCCCTACTTTTTCCACTTAAAAAAATAATCTAATCAAATATTTTCAATTGACATTTTTCAAGCAAATCAATTCTTGAGAATTATTTTCTTTCCACCCATTTTGCATCTTTTCAATCAGACACGGCCTTAGATTACTTGTACATGGGCTACTTGGCACCACCACTACGTAAATGTAACAAGATGGTGCTGAGACCCCCAGGGCACATCTCCCAGCGGTGAAAGGGAATGTGGTTTAAAGACCAGCCTCGCTTGGTCAGGGATTCGAATCCGGCCCTTGCCAAGTGCAAAGGTAAGCCATCACCCTACACTCTGAGAGACATAACCTGCGATTTACATCCTCCACCAAGGCCCAAGGTAGGGCAGGTGGGGACCCTTAGGGTTGGGGTTCAACCTTTTTTCACAAGATGGTGCTGAGTTTTCACCCCTAGTCTAGGTGGTGCTAAGTAATCAGTTGGTGATGAGTTTTTGAAAATATTTTTTAATGCAAATTGAAAAATAATGAAGACTAACATCAAATCCCGATTTTGATAATATGTTTTGTATTGCTAAAATATCTTTTAAAATACATAATATTTAAAAGGGGTTCCTACACAAGTACCCTTATTTTTGGATCACTTACAAAAATATATTTTAGAAATTTTTATGAAGCAAAATTACTTTGTAAATTTTGAGTGCCACTTTTAAAAATGAATTTGTCACTTATTTTTTTAAAAAAAAGACATGCAAGTTATTTTCTTTAATCAAACATAAATTAAAATCTTAGAATAAATTCATGACTTTTTAATTATATTCAAGATATTAGAATAATTTTGCCATTTTTTTTTAAAAAAAGTAACACAATGCCATTTTTTGACATAATTTACTTTTTATAACTTTTTTATTTTAACTAAAAAGTGACAATTTGTCACTTTTTCTACTTAAAGGTCAATTTTCAATATTTGCAATATCCATCATTAACTAACAAATTACACAAGTCCACAAACACTAATAGATACATTACACATTCTTCAAACACAAATACAATGCACTTTTTTACTTTTTCTTTTAATTAAAAAGTGAGTCATGTAACTTTTTATTGAAAAAAAGGACACTGTGTCACTTTTTTTTATTTGAACGTCACTTTTTTCTATTTTTAGAGTATCTATCATTAACTAACAAGTTACACCATTCCAAAAATACTAATAAATACATTGCACAATGACACTTTTAAATAATAAAAAAAAGCGACTTCTTATCAATTTCTATTTTATCTGACATTCTCTTTTGATTAAAAAGTGACACGGTGTAAAAGTGACGTTTTGTCACTTTTTGCTGCTTTAATATCGATTTTTCAATTTTTGCAACATTTGTCATTCATTATCTGCGTCAGTGTAACTTAACAGATTACACAAGTTGGTAAATACTAATAGATATATTACATATTCTCCATACACAAACAAAAATGTCATTTTTTTTTTTACTTTTTCTTTTAACTAAATAGTGACATAGTTAAAAAGTAACACTAGTGGAAAAAAGTGACATGATACCACCTTTTTTAATTAACTAGTGGTGGGTCATGCAATGGACGGAATGTGGTAATAATTTTGTATATAATAGTGTTGAAGGGAAAGAATATTGCAAAGATGAAAAAAAAAAAGACAAAAATAGAGGGTTATGCTAATAAATATATTACAGCTTAACTAAAAAAGAAATTATTTTAAATCAAAACATCCATAAATCATTATTTAATTTAGTTGATTATTTAGGATTCAGATGTGACACTAAAACATATAAAATCTTCACATCGATATTAAGATCTTACTATTACTACTTTTTTTTAGTCTTCATAAAATCCATGAGTTTAGGGAGATAAAATTGACAAATGAAAAATTCAATGACTAATATAAATTTGACAATTGGGAAGTTTGATAACTAAATGGCAAATTTAAAGAACTTATGAAAGATAAAGATTTCTTGAATTTGAAACCTTACAATAGTAGAAAAATAATAGATAAATGAAATAGTAAATGTGAAAAAAAAAAATCAATTAATGTTATTATGATGTCATTGATGATGCCTGATAAGTGTGTTTTATACACTTATTTGTACGTCTAAATTAGAATAAATTATTATCGTTTTAGAATATATGTTATTTAATTTGTGTTTATTTGTTTACTTTGTAGAGAATATCCCAAAAGGAGAAGAATGAAGCAATTAATGGAAAAATGACACAATTGGATGTTAATTGGAGCTAAATTGGACAAGTGAGGAGTTTGTGACAACAACCGGGAAACATGCTTGGTGCCAAATTGACTAAGTCAGAGGTTGGAGGTCCCAATTAAAGGAATTGAGAGCTTAATTGAGAAATTCAAGAAAAATATAAAGTTTGGGGACTAAATCGCAACATTTGAAAGTGGAGGACTAAGGCTGCAATTAAAGGTAGGGGACTAACTTATACAGTCGAGAAAAGATGGAAATTACATGTCACGCGATTGCTGAAATCCTACTGAGCGATCGCGACTTACCTCAAATTCAGCACCCGAGAGAACAAGGGTCTTCCATGCGATAGCCGACCATAAGCCTGTACGATCGCGTGCTTATCCAATTGGGCCGCAGATCAGATTTTTCTCGATATTTTTAACAGGCTTTGGGCTTTTGACCTAGGTTTTCTCCAAAACCTATAAATACAAGACATGAGGCACGAAATTCAGACCTTTGCCTCTCCCTAGAACAAGCCACAATAGAGATTTCAATTCAAATTCTTGGAGATTCAAGCATCGCAGAGGGGCATGAATTGAAGATACTTGAAGAATTGATAATTGGTGCAATCTTTCCATTCTTCTTTGTTATTTTCAATGAACGTTTTATTTTCTTGTTTTTGTTCTTTAATCAAGATGTGTAACTAAATTCTATGTTGGGATGAACGATGTAGCCTAGTTAATCATTTTAATTCCATATTCCTTGTTTTAACGCTTTAATGAATGTGTTGATTTATTATTGCGTTTAATGCGTGAATGAACTGGCCACTCTTTCATGATTTTATGTGTTATTTTCATAATCCGAGATGTGAGTTAATAACATAGATCTAGGTAATAAATCCGGTAATTGAATGAGAGATAGAGATATACTTTTGTTATTATTACGATCGTGTGTGAATTCTTGAGTGTAATGCATCTAGATAAGGAATATTCGGACTCTCTGTAGAGATACAAAGTTGACTTGTTTAGGTAGGATTTATTTAAACTCGAGAGAGGAATCTCAATTAGAATTAGTCAATTCGATCGAACACATATTTAGAAAATAAAATCTGGAATTGGAATTGATTTAATTGGTTAGGTGAACTCGTGAATCACAACTACATTACAATCGTATTCAAAAACAAAAACAATTCCGCAATCTTAATTCTTTTGTTTAATTTCTTAGTTTTAATTCACAATCACAAATTCTCTTTGTCTGTTCAAATAAAGTGTAAAACTAAAATATTTCTGTACTTAGTAAACAGTCCTCGTGGGAACGATAACTCGACTCAAAAGTCACTTTATTACTTGATTGCGATATCGTATACTTTCGATTTTACACAAAAAGTTTTTTGCACCGTTACCGGGGACTATTAATTAATATTGATACCCATTAGTTCTTATTTTACTTTGAACTTTATTTTGCTTATTTTTATTTTTTATATTAATTTTCAGTTTTTGTTTTTGTTTTTGTTTTTGTTTTTGTTTTTTTTTTTTTTTTGTTTTTGTTTTATTTAATTTATGTTAAGAAGGACTAAATCATTTGATTTGCTTCCTTTTGATACAGAAATTGAAGAGGCGTAGACAACAGCTGGAAGCGAATCGACAAACAGACTTAGCCATGGCAGATGATAAAATTCAGGATAATCAGGGAAATCAACAAAATCTGCCAGTAGCTGTGAATGGACAGCAACAAAATCATGGAAGGCGCATATTAAGAGATTACATGGTTCCTCATGTGGGGAACATTGGAACCTGCATAGTACCTCCTGCAATCCAAGCCAACAATTTTGAGATCAAAACCTCTTTGATCGCACTGATCCAAAACTCATTTGTTTCCATGGATTGCCGTCCGAAGATCCTCATGCGCACCTTAAGACATTTTTGGAACTATGTGACAAACAACGCATGAATGGAGTTTCAGATGACGCCGTGAAATTAAAGCTATTCTCATTCTCTTTGGAAGACAAAGCAAACGCCTGATTTTACTCTTTGCCCCTACACACAATCAACGCTTTTGAAGTTGATAAGTGTATTTTCTACGCTTATCTGTGTGTCTAAATTAGAAGAAATTATTGTCGATTTAGGACATATGCTATTTAATTTTTGTTTATTTGTTTACTTTGTAGAAAATATCCCAAAAGGCGAAGAATAAAACAATTAATGGAAAAATGACACAATTGGATGTTAATTGGAGCTAAATTGGACAAGTGAGGAGTTTGTGACAACAAACGGGAAACATGATTGGTGCCAAAGTGATTAAATCAGGAGTTGGAGGACCTAATTAAAGGATTTAATAGCTAAAATGAGCAAATCGAGAAGAAGATAAAGTTTGGGGACTAAATTGCAACAATTGGAAGTTAGGATTGAAGGTGCAATTAAAAGTCGGGGACCAACTTACACAGCCGGGAAAAGATGGAAAATTGCAGTGCAACGTCCTTCCTCGTGATCGCTGGATTCCTACCACATGATCGCGAGGTGCCTCGAATTTTTCAACAGAATGTTTTTCCCATGTCTACGCGATCGCTAGGTTTTATACCACGTGATCCCTTAGTTTTCCGGCTGGGCCGCAGATCAAATTTTTCTTGCTATTTTTAATAAACTTTGGGCTTTTTGACCTAGGTTTTCTCCAAAACCTATATATACAACACATGAGGCACGAAATTCAGACCTTTGCCTCTCCATATAACGAGCCTCAATAGAGATTTCATCATCAATTTCTTGGAGAATCAAGCATTGCAGAGGGACGTGAATTGAAGAAAATTGAAGAATTAAAACTTGGTGCAAGATTTCCATTCTTTATATTGTTCTTCAATGATCGTTTATTTTTATTGTTTTTGTTCTTCAATCATGATGTGTAACTAATTTTAACGTTGGGATGAACGATGTAGCCTAGTTAATTATTTTAATTCCATATTCCTTGTTTTAGCGATTCAATGCATGTGTTGATTTATTATTACGTTTAATGCGTGAATGAACTGGCCACTTATTCATGATTTTATGTGTTATTTTCATAATCCGAGAGGTGAGTTAATAACATAGATCTAGGTAATAAATCTTGTAATTGAACGAGAGATAGAGATATACTTTTGTTATTACTGCGATCGTGTGTGAATTCTTGTGTATTATGCATCTAGATAAGGAATATTCGAACCCTCTGTAGAGATACATGGTTGACTTCTTTAGGTAGGATTGATTTAAACTCGAGAGAGGAATTTCAATTTAAATTATTGAATTCGACCAAATGCATACTTAGGAAATAAAACTAGAATTGGAGTTAATTTAATTGGGTAGGTGAAATTGTAAATCCCAACTACTTTACAATCGTATTTGAAAACAAAACAATTCTCCAATTTTAAATTCTTTAGGTTAATTCTTTAGTTTTAGTTTAAAACCTCAAATTCATTTGTTCGTTCAAATAAAGTATAGAACTAACATATTTCGATAATTAATAGCAGTCCTCGTGGGACGATAATTCGGACTCCTAGGTTCACTTTATTACTTCTCACGACCCGTGCACTTGCGGGGATATCTCGCGAGATATCAGTGAACAAGTTTTTGGCGCCGTTGCCGGGGACTTTTAATTAATATCGATACCCATTAGTTCTTATTTTACTTTGAACTTTACTTTGCTTATTTTTATTTTTATTTTTACATTAATTTTTAGTTTTTGTTTTTATTTTTTGTTTTATTAAATTTATGTTAAGAAGGACTAAGTCATTTGATTTGCTTCCTTTTGATACATAAATTGAACGCACTTTTCGATAGAGGCGTAGACAACAGTTGGAAGTGAATCAACAAACAGACTTAACCATGGCAGATGACATAATTCAGGATAATCAGGGAAATCAAGAAAATCTGCCAGCAGCTGTGAATGGACAGCAACCAAATCATGGAAGACGCATATTGAGAGACTACATGGTTCCTCCTGTGGGGAACATTTGAACGTGCATAGTGCCGCTTGCTATCCCTGCTAATAACTTTGAGATCAAGACTTCTTTGATCTCTCTGATCCAAAATTCTGCCATATTCCACGGGCTGCCTTCTGAAGATCCACATGCACACCTACGGACGTTCCAAGAACTCTGTGACATGCAGCGCATGAATGGAGTTCCGGGTGATGCCGTGAAGCTGAAACTGTTCTCATTCTCATTGGCAGACAAAGCTAAAGCTTGGTTCTATTCTTTAACTCTCCACACTATCACCACCTTTGAAATCCTGAGCCAAAAATTCGTAGATAAATTTTTTCCACCTAGCCGGATGTCAAAGCTTAGGCGTGGAATTCTGTCCTTTAGTCAACAGCCAGGGGAATCCATTTTTGAAGCTTGGGAAAGGTTCAATGAGCTTATCAGACAGTGTCCTACCCATGGAATCGCAGATTGGATCTTAGTTCAGACATTCTATAATGGGTGACAAATGAAAATAAGAAGCACGCAGACTCAGCAGCTGGGGGTTCAGTAATGGATATGACTTATGAAGAAGCTTCTGAGATTTTCGAGAAGATGGCTTCAAATAGTTACCAATGGTATTCAGAGAGGTCTGCACCTAAGTCCGGGGGAGTAATTACCGTTAATGAGATTACATCATTAAATGCTAAATTGGATGCGTTGAAGAAGAAAATTGACAGTATGGGTGTGCAGACAGTCAACTCAGATCAAACAGCGCTATGTGATTTTTGTTTTGAAAATCACACCGTGAATTTCTGTCCCATGCAACAGAGTCAATCAAATCAAGAACAAGTCAATTTCGTGGGCAACAGGCAACAGGGTGGTCCTTATTCACAAACCTACAACCCAGAATGGAAGAACCACCCCAACTTCTCCTGGTCTAATAATCAAAATGTTCAGCGTCCGCCTGGATTTCAACAACAGCAGCAACAACAATCTCATAAAACCATGGCAGAAAACATGGAGATGTTAATCCAGCTGGTCAAGAGTCAGAATGGTGAGATTATGAATCAAGCAGCTGAGATTAAGAATTTGAAGAGACAAATGAGAGAGCTGGAAGCTAGCAGTTCAATAAGACAGTCAGGACAGTTACCCAGTAATACTGAAACAAACCCTCGGGAGCATGTTAATGCAATAAAAACAAGGAGTGGGGTTCAGCTATCTGAAGTGACTGTAGAGGAATATGAAAAGCAGAAGAGCCAAAAGAAAATTGTGGTGGAAGAGCAGAAAAGAGAAAAAGAACAGGGGTCGACTCCTGAAGTTGAAGAAAAGGTTGAAAAAGAAGTTCGAGTTAGACCACCAGTCAAGGCTTATGTGCCTCCAGTTCCATACCCACAAAGGCTGAGAAAGCAAAATCTGGAGCAGCAATTTGGGAAATTTTTGGAGATTTTCAAGAAACTACATATAAACATTCCTTTCGCTGAAGCCTTGGCTCAAATGCCCCTCTACGTAAAGTTCATGAAGGAGATGCTGTCAAACAAAAGAAAGTTGGTTGATTTTGAGATAGTAGTACTGAGTGAGGAATGCAGCGCCATACTTCAAAAGAAATTACCACAAAAATTGACCGATCCAGGGAATTTCTCTATCCCTTGCATTATTGGTAATTTCAGTTTTGATAATGTTTTGTGTGATCTAGGGGCCAGTGTTAATTTAATGCCTCTATCTGTGTACAGGAAACTTGGGTTGGGGGAGCCTAAACCAACCAATATCACACTGAAGCTGGCCAATAGATCCATTCAGTACCCATATGGTGTTGTTGAAAATGTGATGTGAAGGTAGAAAAGATTTTCTTCCCAGTTGACTTTGTGATACTTAATATGGAAGAAGACACTCAGATGCCTCTAATATTTGGAAGACCGTTCCTAGCTACTGGAAGAGCACTGATTGACATTGAAAAGGGAGAAATCATTTTCAGGGTCGAGAAGGAACAAGCCACTTTGAGTATCAAGCCAAGACAGGAACTTAAGGTTCAAAATGAAAGTTGCTACAAGGTGGATGAAGAGGTCAAGAAACCAAATGGATGCATGAAGTATGAGATTAAGATTGAGGAGGCTCTAATCACAAAACATGAGTTTGTGAAGGTAAAGGATGAATGGAGAGACAAGAAGGAAAAAAAAAACCAAATTTTAGTCAACAAAAATTGGAAAAGGAGGCCGTGGACTACAAGAGAGTGAGGAAACGAGTTGAGAAGTGCAAGGCTAGAAATTGCAAGATGTGTAAGGCTTTGAAGTCATATTTCAAGCCTCCATGATTTGGAAATATAAAAAGTCGGGCTCGAGACTCAAAACGGAGCGCTTGTTGGGAGGCAACCCAGCTTTTCTTCCCTTTCACTTATTACTCTTTCATTATTTATTTTAGTATTAAAATTTTAGATATATGCAAGGTCGGAAATGTGTTTGAGTGTTTTGCATGTTTCATGTTAAGAACACTTTTGCATAATAGTCTATTATTGCATATTCAGGTATATTTTTTTTATTGTGCATGTTTTTATTAGGCTAGGGTTTTATTGATGTGTTCCGGACCCGCGACAATCAGAGTCATAGCAGGCTTGACAGAAAGTTAAATATTCAAGCCAAATAAAAGTGCAGTCCAGTAGTCATGTCGGAATTGGATGGATAATATATGTTTTTCGAGTAGAAACATGTCACTGAGCAAGACTCATGGGCTAAAGCCCTTGGGCCCATTGATTTTAGGGATAAATTCCATCATTTGGGGCTTCAAATTGGCAAATCAATGATGCAGACGGAAATTTACTATATTTCCATAATTATAGGATTTTTAATTATTTTGTTTCCATTTTGGTTTTTAGGTTATTTTCCTAATTTAGTATTCTAGTTTAATTAGAATTCTATTTTGAGTAAATTAGCGGTTAGGTTATTTTGCTTATTTATACGTTTTTTCCATTCATTGTAATTCAGACTTGAGACTTCGATTTTGATATAAACAGTTTTATTGAGGATTCAATAAAAGTTATAGGTGGATTCCTATGTATTTTTCGAACTTATCAAGAATATTTCTTGTGGCGTTCAAATATCGAACTTATCAAATATTTGCTAGAATATTTGTGGCGTTCAAATCAGAGACTTATCAAGGAGATTGGGCAAATCCTTGTGGCGTTTCGAAAGTCGTGGTTCTTTATTCCGCATCGTCGAGCCATTGCGTCGTGAATATCGGGTCATGATTCATCCGTCCAACCACAACCTGAGTTCGGAACTTTCCGGCGTTTCTTCCGCGCTTCGAACCTCATCATCTGGTATCAAAGCTGGACTCTGAATTCAGGTTTTTCTATCCAGTTTGATTTTTATGTTTATCATCGAGTCTCATAAAAATCATCCATATCTTGTTGAGTGTTTTGTTTTCAGTTTTTTACGTTCTTCTTGTTCTTGAGTTTGTTGAGTCATTAATCCAGAAAATCGTTCAAAAAAATTTCAAAAGTGTTTGTTTTGTTGCGTTCGTGTCGAATTTTCGGATTTTATTAAATATATATACATATCATAATTAAAAAAAAAAAGTCACTCCGAAATTCAAGAACCACTTTCTTGAATTTCCTTAAATTATTGATATTCGTTTTCTTTCAAGTCAGCAATAAAATTCGTTCCTACTATTTGATATTTAATTCCTCTTCGTTCTTGAATTTTTGAAACGCCACATAAAGAATGGATTATGATCCGAGCTTTTTATTCCAAACTAGATGTTATGTGAATAATAAGGGGTGCAGTTTGGCAATTGATGGAAAGTGCTTTACTAATTTCGTTAGTAGCGCCGTTGTTGAAAAATTAGGATTGCCCCTAGAACCACACTATAAACCTTATAGGATAACGTGGATGAGGGAGTTTGGGAATTTCAAAGTAACAAAACAAGTTCTAGTGCCTATCACCCAGGGAAGGTATAGTGAGGATGTATGGTGTGATGTAGTGCCATTGAAATCTTATCATATTTTATTGGGAAAATCTTGGAGACATAGGAGGGAGGCTTTTTATGATAAGAGTATGCACATATATCAATTCCTTAAGAGAGGGAAAACATGCGTACTATATGGGTTGACATTAGAGGAAGCACTAGAAGATTCACGGAGGGTAAGAAAGGAGAGTGAAAAGTGGTGTAATATGAGGTATCGTGGGGGTAAGGACATTGAAAAGAAGGAGGGGGAGTTTAAGTTAAAAACGGATAATCAAACTCCAAAATTTGATGAGAGGAATGAATTGGGAGTTGAGGTGGAAGTTCAAGATTTGAGCGTTGAATTGGAAGATCCACATTTGGGTAGTGATGAGGTAGTGCACAAGCATGGTGATAAAAGTGTGGAGTTAGGAGATGTGGTTGAGTTTGAAGAAGAAAAATTTGAACAAGAAGTTGCAAAAGAGAGAAGAGGCGAAGAGAAGAGCCTCATGGTTCAAGAAGTAGAGTTGGTGGTGGTTTATCATGAATACAAGGATCCATACCTTGTACCTCATGAAGCTAACATGTCCCTCCCCATTTTGTTTAAATCTTTTTTGCAGGTTAATTACGTTTGGAAGCTTCAACCACACTACGTATGGCAAAGAGAGTTCAAGCTCCATCTCTTCCATGTTTTCCAATCAAAGGAGCATAATTTATTGAACTCATGGTATGGAAGCACTAATTTTCCGTTTGATCCAGGAGGTGAAGTGAAACAACAAGAACAAAGCTATGATTCGGGACGAATCATCCTAAAGGAGGGTATGATGTGTTCCGGACCCGCGACAATCGGAGTCATAGCAGGCTTGACAGAAAGTTAAATATTCAAGCCAAATAAAAGTGCAGTCCAATCAGTCATGTCGGAATTGGATGGATAATATATGTTTTTCGAGTAGAAACATGTCACTGAGCAAGACTCATGGGCTAAAGCCCTTGAGCCCATTGATTTTAGGGCTAAATTCCATCATTTGGGGCTTCAAATTGGCAAATCAATGATGCAGACGGAAATTTACTATATTTCCATAATTATAGGATTTTTAATTATTGTTTCCATTTTGGTTTTTAGGTTATTTTCCTAATTTAGTATTCTAGTTTAATTAGAATTCTATTTTGAGTAAATTAGCGGTTAGGTTATTTTGCTTATTTATACGTTTTTTCCATTCATTGTAATTCAGACTTGAGACTTCGATTTTGATATAAACAGTTTTATTGAGGATTCAATAAAAGTTATAGGTGGATTCCTATGTTTTTTCGAACTTATCAAGAATATTTCTTGTGGCGTTCAAATATCGAACTTATCAAATATTTGCTAGAATATTTGTGGCGTTCAAATCAGAGACTTATCAAGGAGATTGGGCAAATCCTTGTGGCGTTTCGAAAGTCGTGGTTCTTTATTCCGCATCGTCGAGCCATCGCGTCGTGAATATCGGGTCATGATTCATCCGTCCAACCACAACCTGAGTTCGGAACTTTCCGGCGTTTCTTCCGCGCTTCGAACCTCATCATTTATCGTCATTCCAAACTCACACACACACTAGTTTGGATCATGAAGTTAATGTTTGGAAAATCATTGCATCGATCATGAAGTGATTAGGGGATACACATAATTTTCAAAATCAAAATAGGAAAAAAATTTCATTACTGTCGGATTTACGCAATCGCATTCCAAGAGGCCAGGCGATCGCGAATTTGCATTAAAAAATCAACAGATGTTTAAACCTTGAACCACGCTATCGCTGGTACTCCAGCCAGGCGATCGCGTAGCTATACTTGGACCAAATTCGGCAGTTTAAGTTCTTTTCCTCATTCTTTCAACTTTAAACATTATAAACTCGTTTTATCTCCCCAAAATCACTCAAAAGTTGATATTTCATCTATCATGCATGTAATCAACACTTCATTGCACCAAATTCATTGCTATTTTCACATCCAAATCAATGAAAGGTATGAAATTCTTCACTTAAATCCATGTTTACTCAAAATTTTGAAATTTTCTTTGAGTTCTTGGATTTTGAAATTGTGAATGGTGAAGAATGGGCTTAGGTTAGTGGTTGGAGATTGTGATTTGTGGTTTAGTAGACAAAAATTTTTGGTTCATTCATGCCTCCAACCCTATGCATATCCAATGATTTTTGCAATGCCCATTAAGTGTTTGATGAAATGTCACAAAGACATTCTTGTGCTAATTTTAGAAATTCATTTCGGCATTTATCTTCATGACATGTTCATCATTAATTGTGTGTATTTAGTTCTAGAATTAGTTCACTACATTGCATGAAAATCATGAAAACCAACATTGCATCAAGGCAGCCCCATTGTAAGGCCACTACAGGCCATTGCACCCAGAAACTGTCTCACGTCACCTACTTCTCCCCATTGTTTCATGACCATATTGACCTTCAAATGAGCTGAATTTTTAATATATTGTCCATCATGCTGTGAACTTTAACGTATCAAAAGATGGCTCAGGAAAATTTATATTTTTCTAGGCGATGTCAAGGCTTGAATGTGTGTGGTCGACCAATTTTGAAAATTCAAAATTTTGCTTTAACTTTAGTTTGGGGGTGTGGTACTGAACGTCCATTATTTCTTATTGATGTTTATGACTTCTAATATTACTTATCTCTTATTTGCAAGGTAAACATCAATCAAGACACCTCAAACCAAGTCGGGAAAAGCAAGAAAAGGGTCTTATTCATTCAAATGCAATATGGAAGCATCAAGGCAACAAAGCATCTACATTTCACCTGGAAAGTTCTCGTTCTCTTTTTTTTTTTTTTGTCTTGTATTACATTTTTTAGATCTTTTTGACAAACATTGAGTACAATGTTTCTTTCTAGTTTGGGGGTGGAAAATCTCACTCATGAAAATTGCTTCCATATTCATGATATCCATTCTATAATTCCATTCGATTTTATTGGGATTCAAAAAAAAATTGAAAACTGTGTTGACATGTATATTGCCTAGGATATAGTATGAATCAATGTGTGCTTAGGCTTGAAAATTGGACAACATGAAAGCATGAACTTGTTGAACTAAGTTACGTTTTGCTAGATTCCATATTTATTACGCACATAGCCAGTGTTGGATAATTGCTTGTGTGAGGGATTTTGTTTAATACATGTGGGGAAAAGTTTTATGCAATTTGAACTTAGGAATGACTTGAAAATCCCTGAACTTAGATCATTAGACATCCCATCCCTAAATTAGAACCAATCATGCTAAAAGGAAAATTTGGGGGTAGAATGGTTGGAATTTGTGTGCATTGATGGGTTGGAGGTCTGTGGTTCTTGGTTTTGCACTTTAGTCATTGCAGTTTGGTCAACTGGTATAAACCATTTCCAGCAGAAAAACAGAAAAATGTTGAAGGTCTTATTCTGCTCTTCAAATGCCTTTTTGACTCGAGTAAGTAAGTCCGAGGGGTCTTTCAAACCTGGTGCCCTAAAGCCAACTGGCTTGGGAGTCATCGACCTAAAGCTCGTTACATGGGTCAATTAGAAAGTAAGTACGGAGAGTGGACTTACACATAAGACATTATAACATCTTTAACTTTTTTGTTTAAGCCTTTATGACTCGTGCAAGTACGTCTGAGGGGTTCTTTGAACCTGGTACCCTAAAGCCAACTGGTTTGGGAGTTTCCGATCTGAAAGCCTGCTACAGGGGTCATATAGAAAGTAAGTATGAAAAGTTTTGCACAAAGATGGTAAAAGACAGGGACATTAAAAGAAAAAGTCGTCCATAAAAAAAATTTTAAAAAAAATATTGCATGGTATAAGCCTTGTTGAATGAGCTGTGGTGGTTGAGGTTGTAGAATTGGGGTCTGCTTTCCTTTGATTTTTCATGCAAGCATATTTCTGATTCTGACTGCCTTGTGTGGAAAAAGCAATGAAAAATGTTGAGAACCCACATAGTTAAAAACCCGGGATGTGAGAGAAAAGCAGAAAGTGGTGATCATCCATGAGCGTTGAAAGGAATTTCATTAGAATTCATAGATTGACCACATGGGATTCTGGATGGATTATGCATAATGAGCCACACAGTGTTGAGCACATCTTTTGCATAAGTATGCTTTTGACATTGGCTATTCACACACACACTTGAGACTCCGGCAGGATATAACTAGAAATTATTTTGCTTTGTTGTTCATGACACTTGCTTAAAGCTTAAATTGGTTTGGACTATGGAGGCATATGGTAAACATGTTGACACAACAAAAATATTTGTTCTCTTATTTCTTTGATTTTTGTAGTTTAGTTTACATTGTTCGAGGACGAACAATAGTTCTAGTTTGGGGGTATTTGATAAGTGTATTTTATACGCTTATCTGTATGTCTAAATTAGAAGAAATTATTGTTGTTTTAGGACATATGCTATTTAATTTATGTTTATTTGTTTACTTTGTAGAAAATATCCCAAAATCGAAGAATAAAACAATTAATGGAAAAATGACACAATTGGATGTTAATTGGAGCTAAATTGGACAACTGATGAGTTTGTGACAACCACCGAGAAACATGCTTGGTGTCAAAGTGATTAAATCAGGAGTTGGAGGACCTAATTAGAGGATTTAATAGCTAAAATTAGCAAATCGAGAAGAAGATAAAGTGTGGGGACTAAATTGCAACAATTGGAAGTTGAGGATTGAAGGTGCAATTAAAAGTCGGGGACCAACTTACGCAGCCGGGAAAAGATGGAAAATTGCAGTGCAACGTCCTTCCCCGTGATCGCTGGATTCCTACCACGTCATCGCGAGGTGCCTCGAATTTTTCAACAGAATATTTTTCCCATGTCTACGCGATCGCTAGGTTTTATACCACGTGATCACTTCGTTTTCCGGCTGGGCCGCAGATCAGATTTTTCTCGCAATTTTTAACAGACTTTTGGCTTTTTGACCTAGGTTTTCTCCAAAACCTATATATACAACACATGAGGCACGAAATTCAGACATTTGCCTCTCCATAGAACGAGCCACAATAGAGATTTCATCATCAATTTCTTGGAAAATCAAGCATTGCAGAGGGATGTGAATTGAAGAAAATTGAAGAATCAAAACTTGGTGCAAGATTTCCATTCTTTATATTGTTCTTCAATGATCGTTTATTTTTATTATTTTTGTTCTTCAATCATGATGTATAACTAATTTTAACATTGGGATGAACGATGTAGCCTAGTTAATTATTTTAATTCCATATTCCTTGTTTTAGCGATTCAATGCATGTGTTGATTTATTATTACGTTTAATGCGTGAGTGAACTGGCCACTTATTCATAATTTTATATGTTATTTTCATAATCCGAGAGGTGAGTTAATAACATAGATCTAGGTAATAAATCTGGTAATTGAACGAGAGATAGATATATACTTTTGTTATTACTGCGGTCGTGTGTGAATTCTTGAGTATTATGCATCTAGATAAGGAATATTCGGACACTCTGTAGAGATACATGTTTGACTTATTTAGGTAGAATTGATTTAAACTCGATAGAGGAATTTCAATTTAAATTAGTGAATTCGACCAAATGCATACTTAGGAAATAAAACTGGAATTGGAGTTAATTTAATTGGTTAGGTGAAATCGTAAATCCCAACTACTTTACAATCGTATTTGAAAACAAAACAATTCTCCAATTTTAAATTCTTTAGGTTAATTCTTTAGTTTTAGTTTAAAACCTCAAATTCATTTGTTCGTTCAAATAAAGTGTAGAACTAACATATTTCGGTAATTAATAGCAGTCCTCGTGGGACGATAATCCGGACTCCTAGGTCCACTTTATTACTTCTCACGACCCGTGCACTTGCGGGGATATCTCGCATCAGTGAACATAAGTTATGAGCCAGAAATTTGTAGATAAATTTTTCCCACCTGGCCGCATGTCAAAGCTAAGGCGTGAGATTTAATCATTCAGTCAACAGCCTGGGGAATCAATTTTTGAGGCTTGGGAAAGGTTCAACGAGCTCGTCAAACAGTGTCCTACCCATGGAATCGCTGATTGGATCTTAGTCCAGACATTCTACAATGGGCTGACAAATGAAAACAAGAAGTAGGCCGACTCAGCAGCTGGAGGATCAGTAATGGATATGACATATGAAGAAGCATCTGAGATCTTTGAGAAGATGGCTGTGAACAGTTACCAGTGGTACTTCGATAGATCTACACCAAAATCTGGAAGAATTGCTGCAATTAGTGAAATTACATCATTAACTGCTAAGCTGGATGCGTTGACAAAGAAGATAGACCGTATGGGTATGCAGCTAGTGAATTCGGTTCAAATAGCTTTTTGTGATTTTTGTTTTGAAAATCACGCTATAAATTTCTGTCCACTTCAACAAAATCAATCAAGTTCAGAAAATGTCAACTTCATTGGGAACAGACAGCAGGGTGGTCCATATTCACAAACATACAACCCAGAATGGAAGAATCACCCAAATTTTTCATGGCCTAACAATCAGAATTTTCAGCGGCCGCCTGGATTTCAGCAACAGCAACAGCAACAGCAACAATCTCAGAAAAACATATCCGAGAACATAGAAGTGTTAATTCAGCTGGTCAAGAGTAAGAATGGTGAGATAATGAATCAAGCAGCTGAGATAAAGAATCTGAAGAGACAAATGGGAGAGTTGGAAGCGAGCAGTGCAACAAGACAGCCTGGACAGTTACCGAGTAATACTGAAACTAACCCTCGAGAGCATGTTAATGCAATAACAACAAGGAGCGGGGTTCAGTTATCTGAAGTGACTACAGAAGAATATGAAAAGCATAGGAACCAGAAGAAAGATGTGGTGGAAGAGCAGAAAAGTGAAAAAGAATTGAGGTCGACTCCTGAAGTTCAAGAAAAAGCTGAAGAAGAAGTTCGAGTTAGACCGCCAGTCAAAGCTTATGTGCCTCCAGTTCCTTATCCACAAAGATTGAGAAAACATCAGTTGGAGCAGCAGTTTGGAAAATTTTTGGAAATATTCAAGAAACTGCACATAAATATTCCTTTTGCTGAAACCTTGGCTCAAATGCCACTCTACCTGAAATTCATGAAGGAGATGCTGTCAAACAAAATAAAGTTGGTTGATTTTGAGACAGTAGCACTGAGTGAGGAGTGAAGGGCCATACTTCAAAAGAAATTACCACAAAAATTGACCGATCCAGGGAGTTTCTCTATCCCTTGCACTATTGATAATTTCACTTTTGATAATGTATTGTGTGATCTTGGTGCCAGTGTCAATTTAATGCCTTATTCTGCGCACAGGAAACTTGGTTTGGGGGATCCTAAACCAACCAATATCACATTGAAGCTTGCCAACAGATCCATTCAATACCCATATGGTATAGTGGAAAATGTGATAATAAAGGTTGAAAAATTCTTTTTCCCAGCCGACTTTGTAATCTTAGACATGGAGGAGGACACTCAGATGCCCCTCATTTTTGAAAGACCGTTCCTAGCTACTGGAAGAGCCTTAATCGACATTGAAAGGGGAGAAATCATCTTTAGGGTCGAGAAGGAACAAGTCACGTTCAGCATCAAGCCAAGGCAAGGTCATGAAGGTCTAAATGAAAGTTGCTTCAAGGTGGAGGGAGTGGTCCAGAAACTAGAAGAAAAGACCAAGCATGGTATTAAGATTGAGGGGGATCTAATCACAAAACATGAGTTCATAAAGGCAAAAGATGGATGAAGGGACAAAAAGGAAGAAAAGCCTAACATCCCTCAACAATTGCCTAAAAACGAGGCTTTACAATTAAAGAAAGTGAGAAAATGGGTGGAGAACTGCAAGGCTGAAAATTGCAAGATATGCAAGGCTGTGAGATCATTTTTCAAGCCTCCATGATGTTGACGTGCTAAAGTCGGGCTTAAGTCTTAAAACGGAGTGCTTGTTGGGAGGCAACCCAACCTTTCTCCCCTTTTATTTACTATGTTTTAGTTATTTGTTTATTTGATGAATTTTATATAAATGCATGATAGGTAACCTCTTTGAGTGTTTTACATGTTTGCATGTTAAAACTCTATTGCTTGTTGCACTATTTTTGCATATTTAAGTATGTTTTTAATTTTTCATATTTTTGTTAAACTAGGCTTTTAATTGTCATCTCTCACATTAAACACACTCGTTTAGATCATGAAGTCCATGTGTGGAAAATCATTGCATACATCATGATGTGATTAGGGGGTTAAAAACGAGGTAGAAGCTCAAAAATGGAAAAAATTTCAAAGCTGCCGGACAACTGAGCGATCGCTCAGTGCAACTCTTGCACGATCGCAATAATAAGTTTTTAATTAGAATTTGCTACAGGTTTTGCCCATGCGATCGCTGGAATTCCTACCACGCGATCGCGTGGTTGAACTGGGACCAGTTCCGGCAGTTTAAAGCCTTTTACTTGATTTTCTTAATCTCAAACATTACAAACTTGTTTTCTCTCCCCAAATCACTCCAAACATGATTTTCATTTATTTGTGCATGTCATCAACACTTCATTGCACCAAATTCATTGCTATTTTCTCATCCAAAGCAATCAAAGGTATGGATTGCTTCACTTGAAACATAGTTAACTCAAATTCATGAAATTTATGTTAGTTTTTGAATAATTGAAATTGTGAATTGTGAAGCATGGGCATAGATTAGTTGTTGGAGTTTGTGATTTGTGGTTTAGTAGACAAAAATTTCAGGTTCATTCATGCCTCCAAACCTATGCATACCCTTTGATTCTTGCAATGCACACCATGTGTTTGATGAAATGCCACAAAGAGAGTTTTGTGCTAATTTTATAAATTCATCCGAGCATTTATCTTCATGACATGTTTATCAATGTTTATGTGTGTGTGGTGCATGAGTTAGTTCACATCTTGGCATTAAAACTATTAAAACCATGTTGGCATCATGGCAGCCCCATTGCAAGGCCACTACAGGCCGTTGCACCCAGAAACTGTCTCACATTACATACTTCTCCACATTGTTTCATGACCCTACTGATCTTCAAATGAGCAGAATTTTTAATATATTGTCGATCATGCTGTGAACTTTAACATATCAAAAGATGGCTCGGGAAAATTTGTGTTTTCTAGGCGATCTCAAGGCTTGAATACGTGTGGTCGACCAATTCTGAAAATTCAAAATTTTGCTTTAACTTTAGTTTGGGGGTGTGGTACTGAACTTCCATGATTTCTTATTGGTGTTTATGACTTCTAATGTTACTTATATTTTATTTGCAAGGTAAACACCAATCAAGACACATCCAATCAAGTTGGGTAGAGCAAGAATAGGGTCATATTCATCCAACATCATTTCAAATGGAAGTATCAAGGCAACAAAGCATCTACATTTCACCTGGGAAGTTCTCGTTCTCTCTTCTTTGTCATGCATTACATTTTTTTAGATCTTTTTGACAAACATTGAGGACAATGTTTCTTCATAGTTTGGGGGTGGAAAATCTCACTCATGAGAATTGCTTCTATATTCATGATATTCATTCTATGCTTCCATTCGAATTTATTGGGATTAAAAAAAAAATTGAAAAGGTGTTAACATGTTTATTGCCTAGGATATAGTATGAATCAATTTGTGTATAGGCTTGAAAATTGGACAATATGAAAGCATGAATTTATTTTGAACCAGTTATGTTTTGCTAGATTCCATATTTATTGCGCACATAGTCAGTGTTGGATAATTGATTGTGTAAGGGATTTTGTTTAATACATGTGGAGCAAAGTTTTATGCAATTTGAACTTACGAATGACTTGAAAATCCCTGAACTTAGATCATTAGACATCTCATTCCTAAATTAGAACCATTCATGCTCAAAAGCAAGTTTGGGGGTAGAATGGTTGGAATTTGTGTGCATTGATTGGTTGGAGGTCTGTGGTACTTGGTTTTGCACTTTAGTCATTACGGTTTGGTCAACGGGTATAAACCATTTCCACCATAAAAACAGAAAAATGCTGAAGGTCTTATTCTGCTCTTCAAATGCCTTTTTGACTCGAGTAAGTAAGTCCGAGGGGGTCTTTCAAACCCGGTGCCCTAAAGCCAACTGGCTTGGGAGTCATCGACCTAAAGCTCGCTACAGGGGTCAATTAGAAAGCAAGTACGGAGAGTGGACTTACACATAAGACATTATAACATCTTTAACTTTTCTGTTTAAGCCTTTATGACTCGGGAAAGTACGTCTGAGGGGTTCTTTGAACCTGGTACCCTAAAACCAACTGGTTTGGGAGTTGCCGATCTGAAAGCCTTCTACAGGGGTCATATAGAAAGCCCGTATGAAAAGTTATGCACAAAGATGGTAAAAGATAGGGACAATTAAAAGAAAAAGTCGTCCATCAAAAGAAAAAAAATATTATTGCATGGTATAAGCTTTGTTGACTGAGCTGTGGTGGTTGAGGTTGTAGAATTGGGGTCTGCTTTCGTTTGATTTTTTATGCACGCATATTTCTGATTCTGACTACCTTGTGTGGAAAAAGTAAGGAATATTTTTAGAACCCACGTAGATAAAAACCCGGGATGTGAGAGAAAAGCAGAAAGTGGTGATCATCCATGAGCTTTGAAAGGAATTTCATTAGAAATTATAGATTGACCACATGGGATTCGGGCTTGATTATGCATAATGAGCCACACAGTGTTGAGCATATCTTTTGCATGAGTGTGCGTTTGACATTGGTTATTCACACACACACTAGAAACTCTAGCAGGATTTAGCAAGAAATTATTTTGCATTGTTGTTCATGACTCTTGCTTAAAGCTTAAATTTGTTTGGACTATGGAGGCATGTGATAAACATGTTGACACAACAAAAATATTTGTTCTTTTATTTCTTTGATTTTTGTAGTTTATTTTCCATTATTCGAGGACGAACAATAATTCTAGTTTGGGGGTATTTGATAAGTGTGTTTTATACACTTATTTGTACGTCTAAATTAGAATAAATCATTATCGTTTTAGAATATATGTTATTTAATTTGTGTTTATTTGTTTACTTTGTAGAAAATATCACAAAAGGCGAAGAATGAAGCAATTAATGAAAAAATGACACAATTGGATGTTAATTGGAGCTAAATTGGACAAGTGAGGAGTTTGTGACAACAACCGGGAAACATGCTTGTTGCCAAAGTGACTAAGTCAGAGGTTGGAGGTCCCAATTGAAGGAATTGAGAGCTTAATTTAGAAATTTAAGAAGAATATAAAATTTGGGGACTAAATTGCGACAATTGATAGTGGAGGACTAAGGCTGCAATTAAAGGCCGGGGACTAACTTATACAGTCGAGAAAAGATGGAAATTACATGTCACGCGATCGCGACTTACCTCAAATTCAGCACCCGAGAGAACAAGGGTCTTCCACGTGATTGCCGGTCATAAGCCTACGCGATCGCATGCTTATCCGACTGGGCCGCAGATCAGATTTTTCTCGCGATTTTTAACAGGCTTTGGGTTTTTTGACCTAAGTTTTCTCCAAAATCTATAAATACAAGACATGAGGCATGAAATTCAGACATTTGCCTCTCCATAGAACAAGTCACAACAGAGATTTCAATTCAAATTATTGGATATTCAAGCATCGCAGAGGGGCGTGAATTGAAGATACTTGAAAAATTGATAATTGATGCAATCTTTCCATTCTTCTTTGTTATTTTCAATAAACGTTTTATTTTCTTGTTTTTGTTCTTTAATCAAGATGTGTAACTAAATTCTATGTTGGGATGAACGACGTAGCCTAGTTAATTATTTTAATTTCATATTCCTTGTTTTAACGCTTTAATGCATGTGTTGATTTATTATTGCGTTTAATGCGTAAATGAACTGGCCACTCTTTCATGATTTTATGTGTTATTTTCATAATCCGAGAGGTGAGTTAATAACATAAATCTAGGTAATAAATTCGGTAATTGAACGAGAGATAAAAATATATTTTTGTTATTATTGTGATCGTGTGTGAATTCTTGAGTGTAATGTATCTTAATAGGGAATATTCTGACCCTCTGTAGAGATACAATGTTGACTTATATAGGTAGGATTGATTTAAACTCGATAGAGGAATTTCAATTTGAATTAGTGAATTCGATCGAACACATATTTAGAAAATAAAATCTGGAATTGTAATTGATTTAATTGGCTAGGTGAACTCGTGAATCCCAACTATATTACAATTGTATTAAAAACAAAAACAATTCCGCAATTTTAATTCTTTTGTTTAATTTCTTAGTTTTAATTCACAATCACAAATTCTTTTTGTCTGTTCAAATAAAGTGTAGAACTAAAATATTTCGGTACTTAGTAAATAGTCCTCGTGGGAACGATAACTCGACTCAAAAGTCACTTTATTACTTGATTGTGATATCGTATACTTGCGGTTTTATACAACAATGCTTTATGAATAGTAATATATGAATAGTATTTTCTCTTAGCCTCTTTTAATTTAAAATATAGTTAGGATAGGAAGGATAGAATAGGGTAGGATAAATAAGTATTGAAGCAATAATTGCATAAAATTCATGATTTTAGGGAGGTAAAATTGATAATTGAAAAGTTCGATGACTAAATGATAAAATTGACAGTTAAAGATTTTGAAGATTAAATGACAAATTTTAGGAACTTATGAAAGATAAAGATGTCTTGAATTTGAAAGAATAAGGAACAAAGTTTACCTTACAATAGTAGAAAAATAATAGATAAATGAAATAGTAAATGTGGAAAAAAGGAAAACTCAATTAATGTCATTGATGATACCATATGAATAATAGTATATGAACAGTATTTTCTCTTAACCTCTTTTAATATAGTTAGAGTTAGAATATAAATAATAATAATTAGTTTAGTTAATTGTAATTATAATTAAAAGTTATAAGTTAAGTTGAAAATATGAGGACTTTATGACATCATACATAATGCAAGTCTTATGAATAATAAATGAATAGAGATATTTCTTAGCATCTTTTATAATAGTTAGGATATGATGGATTGGAAGTGACACAATGCCACTTTTATTTACACAAATTTTGACACACTTTCAATCAATTAATGTAGAATTTGATTTCTTTTGTATATTTTAAAGGAAAAAATAAGGAATAGAGCATGGTTGAAGAATATTGGATCAACTGATAGATCTTCTAAAACAATTCTGCGACCGAGTTAATAATAGTGGAACAGGAACCAAAAACACATTTGATTGTTTTTTATGTATCTTTTTACCCATTGATGTGGTAAAGGGAAACAATTAGCTCAACAATTCGTAATACAACACCTACACACAACACACCAAAGTCAAACTCAATCAAAATTCCACCACAATACCACACAAATCCACAATGTCCAGCAACAAATAAAATGGATAGCGATAGGACCTAGAACCAAACAACAGCCAAAATCACATATAACTGTACCTAGAATCTTACTAGCAAGAAAATAACTTCAGGCAGAAGAAAGGGAGCAAGGTTGCTAAGAAGATAGCAGTCAAAATCCCGAAGAAAACCAAAATCACAACACCCAGATGAGAAACCCAACAGAAATTCGATCACTCAATCATAAGCAAAAGTACTGGTGTTTAACATTAAAAATTTACATTCAATTCCACTTCTAAGAAAATTACCCTATTAAACTATTCCACAATTGCCTACTGTGTAAAATTATTATTCAATCAAGCAATGTTAAAAGAAGACTTGTTCCTTAACTGCATCGCACGTGCCTTAGCAGTTCTTGTTGCTGTTGTCGAGTTCCTGCAGCTCCTAAAGTGGCCATGAACTCAAATTGCTGTTTTGTTGTTTGTTCTTGAATGGTGGAGTCCAAATTGCTCCTCGACGGAACAAATTTTCCTGGAAATTTTAAAAGTTAATACTCCCGCACCGCAGTTAAAGGTCAAAATGATATCATCCATTTAATTTTCAAAAATTTTCACCTTTACGGATAAAGATTCTCCCGGAATCTTAATCATCATCGGAGTCATTGGCATCTCCATTGGTGGGTATGATCCTCATCACCATATGTCAGAGCTTTGATGGATGACGATGGTCAATGAGCATTCTCGTAGGTACTATGTGTTACGTAAACTTTGTTGGATATTGGTTAATAAATTGAGAATTGAAAATCGAATTAAGTGACTTCGTGTCGATTTCGACCAAATACTCAAAAGTTCGACTCAATCCGTTTAGGCAAAATTGTTTGTCACTTCGCCGCTTCGGGGCGCACTAACGGGTTTTTGAGTAAGTTCGTGCGACCTCACGGTCTATAACCGTGCGGCCGCACGATTGTCCGGCCACAAGACACATTTTCGTAAAGGTGCATTGTTTGGAAATGGTGCATGGTTTGGACCTCAACCATTTCGTCCACACCCTTTCATGATCTATATATAGGACCCTTTGGGTGTCCTATTCCTCACTTTTTAATATGCAAAACATCTCTCATCCTCACTTATCTACAAAATCAAATTCATTTCATTTGTTTTGATTCATTACATCCTCTGGAGTACATAAGCCTAATTTTGGTTCGTTATACTTGTGTTTTGGAGTGTTACAAACACAAGTGAAGCCGTTGTATCTTGGGAGTCGATTGCCGAAATCCGTAGGCACCGTTACGGGCAAATTCGACTTAAGGACAAAGAGTCCAACTCTTACCTCGGCTTTGTCCCTTCTTTTCTTCTTCTTCTTGTTTGTACTTTCCTTACCGTTACTCTGTCCAATTTTTGGCTTGAATTTACAAATTTTTATTCTAATTAATTTTGACGTCATTATTCACAAATCCACCTAACAAACTTCACCATTCATTTCAATTCCATCTTAATACAATCTTTTTCCCCAAAACCAGAGAAAAACAGTTATCGTATTTGATAAGTGTATTTTATACACTTATTTATCTATCGAAATAAGAATATTATTTTGTTTTTCTCGAATAAATTCTACTTAGTTTGTGTTTATTTGTTATTATTTCAGGTTTTATCACAAAATCAAGAAAAGTAAGGAATTGAAGCAAATACATAATAATGGGATGAAAAGTGGAGTTAATTGAAGACGTTTTGAAACTCAAGGGCTTAATTGCACAATTGAAGACTCAAGGACCAACTTAGTTTATTTAAAAGAATTGAGATGCTTAAAGGACAATTTATTTGATTTGGGCCTTAGGGTTAATTTGTGTATATATATATATACACACATATTGCTGAAGACTAGGGAGAGCTGCTGGGAGCCGTGAGGAAAAAAGAAAAAAACAAGAGCAGCCTAGTGGAATTGTGAGATAAGAGAGAGGACAGCCGTGAAAGCAGAGGGAGTGCAGCCGACCTGGGGAGAATCCTTGAGTGGTGATATTCTTCATTAATATACATATACACACATTGAGGAGAGACATTGCTGGAGCCAAGAAGGGCAGTAAGACAGAAGAGAAAGTGACCGGCAGCTGGGAGTTAGAAAAGAGGGCAGGCCGTTAGTTGAAAGAAGTGGTGGCTGGATTAATTTTGTTCACGACTGGGAGCAATTAATTGGTTGGTTTATGGGGGCTATATTGGGATTAATTAAGGGTGCATGGTGGTGATTAAAGGGAGAAAGGAATTATATTGAGGCAACCAATTTGAGATAATAAAAAGTGCATTGCTGTGAGTTAAAAACAAAAGGGAGAGAGGAATTAATTGGTTGGTTATTGGGAGAAGTTGGCTACGTGTTGGAAGAAAAAGGAGACAGCTTTGGGAAATTTGTGGAACAAGGAGATGCCAATTTTTCAACACTTCAAACTCCGGGTTTTATTTACATTATTTATTGATTTTTCTCCCAATAACATGAGTAGCTAAATTTAATATTCGGGATTAACGATTTAGATTTAATGTTTCTAGTTTAATTTTGATTCTCAAGTTGACACTTTATTTTCATGTATTGATTTTATTATTGCGTTTAATGCTTGAATTGCTTGATCACCAATTCATGAATTAATGGTTGTTTTCATAATCCGAGAGGTGAGTTAACAATTAGATCACGTAATAAAATTCGGCAATTTCAACAAAAAGATAGAGATATGAATTTGTGGTTGCATGTGGTCACTTATGAATTCCTAGGAAATTTCATGCATTTAACTAAGGAGAACTCTGACCCGCTGTAGAGATACATGGTTGACTTAGTTAAATAGGCCTAATTTGAACTCGAGAGAGGTAAATTAGATATATGTGTGAATTCGACCAAATACAATTTTAGAAAACAACTTGAGATGAGAAATTAAGCTAGAACGTTATTTCAAAATCGTTAGTCCCGATATGCATTCAATAGCTAGAAATCCCACCACTTTGTTTCTTGCTTTCGTTAATTGTTTTTAGTTTAATTTGTTATTGTTTATTTTAATTGATTTGTTTATTTCATTGATTTCCAATTATTTGTCGTTTTTGTTTTTATTATTTTACAATTTATTTTCTTAGTTAGTTTTGGTTTTTGTCTACGAATTCTATAGTATCGATAACAAATAAATAGTCCTCGTGGGATCGATAACTCGGACTCAAAAAGTCCACTTTTACTACTTGTTAACGATATCGTATACTTGCGATATTTCACACCAACAGTATTCCTTCGATTTTGAGGCCTCAAAGAAGAAAGAAGTCGTGGGTCAAATCCTCAAATGGAGACGAGAAAATATGAAGGTCAGATTTGCTCCTTTTTTTATTTGGGGCCCATTTATTTAGGGCTTTTATCTACGTCATATTATTTACGGTGTATAGAAATTTTAGCCTCTGTTTGGTAAAAGTCAAAAAAACAAGTTTTTAAAAAACACAATTCTCCAAATCATTTTTTAATCACACATATTTTTTTTTCTCCAATTTTCAACCATACATCTTACCTAGAACACATAAAAAAAAAACGTATTTTTAAACACCAACATTTTAACAAACAGAGGGTTAATGGGTTGGGAGTATTTTGTGTAATTTCCCCTATTAAAAATAGACTCTTTAAAGTTGTGTACTTAGCCCAATTTTAAAAAGTAAACATATTATTGGACCTAATTAGCCGATCATTATTCAACTGGACTCAAATAAGTGGAAATTACACCTACACATGTATTTTAAAAACCAAATTCAAAAATGTGGCCAAACTTGTATAATTTCAATTCTCAGGTGGTAATTAAAATTTTAATAATAATAATAATAACATAATTTTTTATTTAAACTAATCACTCAAACAACAAGTCCAAACCCTAAACTTCCGCCCCCTCTTTCTGTCTTCTACATCTTCTTCTCTCTCAAACCACAAGCACACCACCACCGCAATCTCAGACCCTAACTCGTCCGCCCCATCTTCTCTCCCTCCCTTCAACCTCGCCATAGTCACCATCCCGCCAAGCACCTCTTTTCAACGAAGGAAACACACACAGGAGACAGCAATACTTTCGCACACGGTCAATGCAAGCAACGACTCCATGGTTGCAGTAGAGACGATGAGATGCGCCGCTGCGGCGATGATATTCATCATCTTCCTCGCAGCGGCCCTTAGATGTCACTGCAGCATTATCGACGGCGGTGCCGCTCGTCAGTGGCGCTCACCATCGCAAGGATGCGCTTCAAACCAGTAGATTTGCTTATCAGTGGCGCTCCTGTTAGTGGTGGTTAGTGATGGTTGTTATCATCTTCAAACAAGAGTGTTCGATCTGTTTGATCCACCACCACCACTTCCGCACATCGGTCTTCACGGCTCCTATATTTTTAACCAGATTTTGGAGTATTTTTTTCATATTGGTGGTGACTGTGGGTGAATATGGTGTTTTGGTGGTGGTGGTGGTCTGAGATTGCGGTGGTGGTCGTCACAGGTTGCATCGGTGTGGAGGAGGACGTTCGCCTGAAGTGTGGGCAGAAAATGGTGGTCGGAGGCGGCGAAATCGACGGAAATAAGAAAGGGAAACCGGATCTTTAAACTGAAATTCCCGCCGGTAGGGAGCTCCAATCAACGAACGGTTTGCGCCATTGGACTCGTGACGGAGAGGAGAATCTTGTAGTGTGTCGGGCAAAATTTCCGGTGGCGGAGGCAATGGTGGTTTCCGGCGGCGGCGGTAGTTTCCGGCGAGGTAGCGGTGGTTGAGATGGTGGTGGTTGTGAGCTGATGGTGGTGAGAATGTGACGTGGGCAAGTTTTCGGATATACTGTGACCTAATAATTAATCAGTGAATTGTGACTTAATAATATGATAATTGTGACTTAAAAGATTGGTGACCTCATGATTTGATAAGTTGTGACCTAGAAATAACTCGGGATTGATTAATTTAAAACTTGTGACCTTGCAATTATTTGTGACTTGATAAAACTGTTATTGTGACCTACTATTTTGATAATTTGTGACCCTAAAATTATTTGTGACTTAAGCAATTTACATTTTGTAACCTGAATTTATCTTGTATTGTGACCTGAATTTACGTGGGCAAGTTTTCGGATATATTGTGACCTAATAATTAATCAGTGAATTGTGACTTAATAATATGATAATTGTAACTTAAAAGATTAGTGACCTCATAATTTGATAAGTTGTGACCTAGAAATAAATCGGGATTGATTAATTTAAAACTTGTGACCTTGCAATTATTTGTGACTTGATAAAACTGTTATTGTGACCTACTATTTTGATAAATTGTGACCCTAAAATTATTTGTGACTTAAGCAATTTACATTTTGTAACCTGAATTTATCTTGTATTGTGACCTGAATTTATATAATTAATAAAAAATCTAATTATTTAATTTAGTTAAATAGATACCTGATTTTTGAAATTCTTGAAATTATATGTTAAAATTGAAATTGTATATTCTAAACACCTTATATATGTATTTTTCCCCTCAAATAATTGCTCATGAATCCTTAGTGGACCTCAAGCCCAACCTTTGCTATATGAAAGTCCAAACTTTATTGACAATCAATGAAGTATCCATCAAGTGCTGGAGGCCAACAAGGGGTCAGAGTTATATGAAGGGTTAATTAGGTCCATTCATACCTTTAGATTTTAATTTTTTATAATCATATTATTATAAACTATTTTATTAAATCAGGTAATTATAAATTCAACCTTAAACAATTCTCAATGTCTTTCTATTCTATATGATGCCTGCTTTTCATTCAACCTCAATCACGCTTCAAGCCGCCTCCAAAATTCGTGTGCATGGCAGTCCGTTTCTATTTTTAAGTTTTGATTAACGAAGTATTCCGCACGTAAGCATGAAGGAAAGAAGATGTAAAGGAATTGTTTATAATGCAATTTTTATTACTGGTTTATTTTTGGTGAAAACCGTAGGAGCCTCATCTAATCACCAAATTGGAGTCGGTTAGGAAAACTTGAACAGAATTATCGGTATGCTTTTGCTCTAGGCTTGATAATTATAATTTATATTTGATGTTTGTTTTCATCCTTTAGCACATTTTATGTGGTGTAAATTTAAATGCTGATATTAAATGTGGTGTTGATTGATTTTCTCATATATATTGTAGTAGTTTTGCTGGTGGTTGATTAGTGGTGGTTTCAGTCGTACGTGGAGGCAAAGAAGATGGACACGTAGCAGTTTTATCATATATCAACGACGAACTAAATCTCATCTCGACAAATGAAATTCAGATATGCTTTTGCGACATCAAAGAGAACAAAATAGTGTGTCATATGAATTTTTCAACGGTAGTCCGATGGCGGCGAATGTTGTGGTGGTGGCTAATTTTAATTACTCTAATGTAATTTATTATAAATTATACTAATGTTAACTAATTCAGTGTAATTTATTGCAAGTTACACTAATGTTAACTAATTCACTAGCTACAACTGTAATTAGTAACAAATTGAAATAAATTTATAATTGTAATAATTTATTGTAAACAGTAATTGATTGCAGGATGTAATTAAATTACAAATGCAGTTGTAATTAAGGTGAATTTAACTAATCCAATTAATTTTAGCACCCCAAAAAAATCATGTTTTACAAATTTATTAGTCACAATTGTTATTAATTGTAAAATTAAAATAAAGCTACAATTGTAATTAATTAAAAGTTATAATTCATTACAATTTGTAACTAATTCAATTAATTTTAAAAGGAAAAAAAATAAAATTTTGAATAACTTGTAATATACAATTAAGTTACAAAAGTAATTAATTAGTTACAATTGATTACAATTCGTAATTTACTACAGTTACAATTGCAACTCAATTGTAATTTAATTGTAATTAATTAGTTAGTTACACTTGTAATTGATTACAAAATTGAAATTAAGTTACAATTGTAATTAATTACAATCTATCAATATGATTTTTATTGTTTAATTATCTGATTTTGATAATATATTTTATATTTTTTAAAATATCTAATCTTTAAAAATAGATCCTTTAAAATTTTATATTTGTATACTTAATCCTTACATGAACTTGAACAATGTTTGATTGTGTTAAAGTTAAATAACATTTTTGTTGCATATACTGCAAAAATACCCGCATATTTAGCTAAGCTTAAAAAGGAATAAAAATTCTTTTTTGTAAAGCTATGTTCGATTAGCCAACATTTGCCTAGTAAATGTCCTTTCCAAGAAAATAGTTTTTACCTTTTTCAATTTGGTTGTTGTTTAATAATTGAAGAATTTGACTAGGAAAATATTTTTCTAGGGTACAATCAGTTAAAGTACACCTTAACCCATTTGTCTTGAAAATATTTTTACTTATTTGATGAAAAAATATTTTTTACCTTAGGTGTAAAAATCGTTTACGTCACGTTTGATAAATTTTGTTGTTGTTTATTGATTTATTTTTTTCTCGAAATTAACATTACTATTATCAAGTACAAATGAGTGAGAAAAAAATGATTAAAATAACTAAATTTTAATTCATTTAACATGAAAAATAATGTCAATCAAAGAACAAAAATAAGAAAATTTTCTACTTTTTTACTTGAAAAATTAATTCAATCAAACACTTCGAATTGACAATTTTCAGGCAAATCAATTCCTAAAAATATTTTCTTACAATTCATTTTTCATCTTTTAAATCAAACACAGCCTTAAAGTAGCTTGAAAGTATAGCCAGAGGTCTGAGACGGCTATCAACTAGCTAATATTAGTAAGCAAATGAAGTTGCCTCAAGGAATCCTCAAAGCAGCTTGCCACTTTGCACCGACCTTTGAAAATAATGCAAGTACACCAATAAAGCCAAAGCTACTCTTTAACACCGTTCGGCTATGGATTAAATTGAAATGATGATTTTGAATTAATTTACACAATTTCTCATACCACTTTTTAACCATTCACATTTTCTCTCTCCAATTTTTAACTCCACATCTTACCTCGAAAACACAAATAAATCAATAAATAATTTAAATTCTTTGATTTGACAACAAACATTCTATTTATTTTACAAAAAAAAAAGATTCCAAACGGTTGGCTCAACCGCTATCAAGGAATCAAAATTTAAATAAATGAAATTAATGGTAGTCATGTCTCAGGATTTTCATCATTAATTTTTGTTCAACCTACTTTATCACAGCCGATTCCTAGCGATTTTATGTCCCAAAGAGAAGTTGACAATGTTTGTGACGTTGCATATAATTATGTTACTCGTATTATAATTGTAGAGTTCACATAAAATTTCAGAATACAGGTGCCGAATAATAAGTTTGCGCTTGTGAGTAACCCAAGAATGTCGACTATATGGCCTCCTGTGAGTAACCCAGTGTAACTTTCAAGTATAGTCATGAATGATTACATTTTATAGAAATGGTAATATACTAGTCCAAAATTTCATAATTTTCTTGAACTATGCTACATAAACAATCAAATTGAACAATCTTGTGAACTCCCCACTCACATGAGTGGTGGGGCTCGTTGTTCATTTAGCATTTTTCAATTTTCCTACATGAAATAAGTCACTTGCTATTATCTTCAACCATTGATGAAATCCTTTTTTCTTGTACTTGAGAATTGTGATTGATCATGTTGTTTACATCTGGAACAACGATAATGAACATCAAGAGTGATCTACTTTTTAAGCAAGGTTAATGAGCTTGTTGACTCGAGCAGACCGATAAAAATTCTAATAAACACTAACAAAACTTTATTAAAAAGAAAATAAACTGCACCAGAAAAATTCTCTAATCAATTGTTAAGTGCACCTCACCAACCAAACACAAAGGCATGTTTAGTGTCCCACTGTTTGGTAATGGTAACCACATCCACCCTCCTATTTTCTCTTTCCTTGAGCAATAATAATCGATTTGGTGGGCTCTTCCCTAATGTCATTGTCATGTTATATATTTTGAGTGTACAAAATTGAGTGATCATTTAGAATCCGACAAGTCAGCAATTAATTATTCCATTTTGTCGATCAAGACGTCTAAATTTTCCTTGGCTTTCTACTTGATTCCTTTGGGCTTATTGACAAGCAAGATAGGCGTTGAAAGACAATATTCACAGGAAAACTAGCTAGTTTTTCGTGCTTACTTGATTATTATTTTAATATGATTTTAACTATCATGATTAGCATAAATTATTCTGAAAAATTAGGATTTGGGTCCCTCCTAAAAATTTTCATGTTTTTCACATGATTTAAAGTTGGAGTTTCAATGGTTAGGTATTATCCTCCGTCTTTAACTCACATAAAAATTGCACGCGATTTGAACAACCATAAATATTACAGGTGGAGATCCAAAATTCACATAAAAAGTCCGGCCATATATAATTTTCTCAAATTATTCAAATTTTGATCAAAAAGGGGAGAGAAGTGTGGAAGAAAAGGAACCGACACCTATAGCCATCCCTAAACCTTCTTTTTCTTTAATAATGGAGAATCGTGAATTTGTTTTCAAAGGTATAATGGACATCCTATAAAAGTATCGTTTGTTATTTGATAATAATGTAGTAACCATAATTCAAAAACCCAGCCTGGAAAGTTTGATTGGACACTTAAAAATGTGTCTTTTGTGTTTAATAATTCAATAATAATAATATGCCATTGCCATGCATACCATCAAAAGTCAAAAAAGTTATATAATCTGTCTTGTGGAATGAAGATTTCAAAACAAATTAAGAAATATGGGTATATTTTCACACCTTAGTAGGAATTAATTTGAACAACATTATATTTTATTGCACTCGTACTCACATCAAAATACCATTAACATCAAGAGTCCATTTCAATGGGTCCACGTGACCATATAGAGCATAAACACACAAGAAGAAACAAAGTAAAACAGATATAATTATTGTAAAGTAAAAAGAGGATCGAGTAAACGAAATTGGTAAAGTGCATTCTTTGTTACAAAGAAATTAGAAAGTCATAACTTCATCCACAAGGGAGAATCATTTATGCATACTTCATTTTGTACTTCAAACTTTCTCCATTTTGATTTTAAAAAAAAACAAAAGGTGTGACAATATTAATCTACTATATATATATATATACATAAGTTACAACGGAAATTGATCCAAAGGATGGGACAATAACGAATTAACAAAATCAACTATATTAATTCTTTTTCGATCGTTATCTCGTTCAAATGTATTGATAATAATACAAAAAATATTTAAAAATGAGACATGAGATCTAGACTCAAACCCCATTCCATTTTGCGTTTCCATTCAGGGGGAAAGTAAAAGGCGTGGATGGACCTTTTTTCTACTCGTCCTAACTGGTCACAACTGAACTTGGTATTATATAATTCTCTATTACTTTAACCTTAAATCCAAGTAAAGTAGATCAATTTAAGAACCCTCCATTAACATTCTCTACAATCTACTCATTACACTTTCCCTTTTCCTCAGCTCCCATTTTTCTTGGTTCTGGAATCTCCTCTTGGCTCTGTATAGATTTTTTGCAGAAATGAAGATTAATCGGAAAGTTCAATTCTTTTTGCTCAATCTTTCCTTGGTAATATTAGTGAATGAGAGTTTGGTGGGTGCTGAAAATTCTACTTCATGGGTGGGATCAAAGTACCAGATTGAATGCACAATGTGTTCAGCCTGTGACAATCCATGCGATGCTCCTTCATCACCACCACCTTCTCCACCATCACCATCACCGCCGCCACCTTCCTCCACCACTAACTGCAACTGCCCTCCACCGCCTTCTCCTTCTGGATACAACAACCCGCCACCAGCAATCTACACTTACTCTTCACCACCACCTCCCCCTGGTGGTGGTATTGGATATTACTACCCTCCGCCATACAAAAGCTATCCTTCAGGGCCTGCGCCACCACCTCCAAATCCAATTGTGCCTTATTTTCCATACTATTACCACAATCCTCCACCACCACCTTCATCAACTCCACCCTTGAATAAATCCATATCTTTCTTGATCACAATGCTCTTTGTACTTTTATTTTTCTAGATAAAAAATAAAAAAGTTTTATCATCATAAAATAAATTGTCAGATTCGCAGATATTCAAGCTCGCTGAGCGTAGTTCTTTATCTTCATGTCAGGTTGTAAAATTAGGAAAAAAAACTGATTTCCAAGATTACCCTTTTTGATTCATCAAGAAGAAGAAGAATGCAGTGGAGTAATCTGTAACTTCTTGACAATTTAAGTCTCTTTTCTTTCTTTTATCCTAGCTAGTTATGTTACATTTTCATTAGGATGCAAAATATAGTCATTGTTAATCGAATCTTTGCACGTTCTCTTTCTTTATTATTTTCTTGTTAATTTTATTTAATTATTTTTTCTACTTCATGCATGCTAATTTACTTCATACCATGGTGGCAATTAATTTCATATTTTGATGATACATTTACTGCTAATTTTGGTTTAAATTGCAATTGCTAAATAATTCTCTATTTTATATTACTTTGGGAATTTGAGCTGATGCCCAAATCTACTTTAAAGGTTTGTATCTTTATTTATTTTACCTTTTTCAATTTTAAAGCTGCAAAAGATTTTCTTAAACATGTAACCACAGATTTTTTATTGCAATTTTTTGTTGCATAGATTTGAAGCCCTTCTTCGTAGTAGAAGGATTGATGAAGAAAATAAAGCTAAAATCTTAGCCCCCGTTTTGGTCCCCCTTTAAAAGTTAAAAATATTTTTATGTCTCTTCTTTTCAACCACACATTTATTAATAAAATAATAAATAAACCAAAAATAGATCATCAACCAGGTAGAAAGATATTGTTTGAATCAAGAGAAGTTGGAATAAAATATAGCTTTACTCGCACTAAACTAGCATGTAGCCTCCCACTTATGGCATATTATTTCAATTTCGATGTAGGTGGAACGAGCTATGTAACTTTATTTCGCTACTCGTGGATTATGCTATGTAAGTAGAAAGGGTGCTATAATTACAATTTGAAATAGTCTCAAATTATGTGGTTAAGTGAAGCGAGCGTTTACTTAACACTTGTACTATGAATTCATGAGCTAAACTTGCATTGTAATGAATGAAATGGGTTGTAAACGTTAAAGCAATTTAGACAATACAAGGTTGTAATCTGACAGTTGAGTTGTATTTGTATCTTTGCTTTGCTACACATTATTATAGGTAAAATTTGTGGTGAGCGTAAGTGTGAAATTGTTAGAAGAGGACATTACAATTTATAAGATTAGCTGGATGGGCGATGTATTCTCATGGTATGGGTACCACCAAATTGTATCTGTTGACCCAGACTGAGATGGAATAAAATTCTTTGTGGTGGTTTTCTCAAGATTATAAATGGTCCCCTAAATTGGACAATTTATCATCCCATAATATCCCGTGCCGCATTCTGTCCCATGTAGAGGTGTCAATATGGATGGTCCGGACTATCTCGGTCCGCCAACGTCATAAATGCCCAGTAACGGTCCCTTGAAAAGAAAAAAAATCCGCCCACTGCGGGTTTTGGGCCGGTTCCAAGGTCAGCCTAAAAATTTCGAACTACAACTCAAGCTCACCCATTGGCTCATCCAGGTCGAGCTCATGCAGGTCGCGATTTATTTTAATTTGGTCCGTATGAATAAAAATATAGATTTTTTCATATTTATAGCCATTTTTTTTCAAGTTTCTAAATACAAAATGATTAAAATGATAAATTTATATTTATACCATAAAATATTTACATATAATTTAAATTTAAATTTTTTGTTACATGAATTATTTCTAAATTTGCAAATTTAAATAAAACATAAACAAATAACAATTAAAAGTTAAATGTATTTTTAATTACTATCATCAAAGAACATTATGTTTCTTAGCTATTAGGAGAAAAAATAAGATTTTGCTTTAAAAATTGTATTAGAGTTTGCAGAAAAATGGAGATTTTCAATGTTACCATATTTAATAAAAACAATTTTTTTTTCAAGGGTCAGCGGGTTAACCCCGGTCCACGAAGGTTTGACCCGCGAAACCCGCGATTCAAAACTTCTTGACTCGTGAAACCCTCGCACGGGTCACGGGTCAGCCCGCGGTCCCGGGTTGATCCGGGCAAATTTTCACAAGTCTGGTCGGCCCGTCCTTCTTGACTCCTCTAGCCTCGTGCCCCAACCTGCGTTTAAGCGGGGTGGATTCGAGGCAGAAAATTCAAGACGAGGCGAGGCGTGGGTCACGCCGACCCGACCCCGCCTGCCCCATTGCCATCTCTAGGCCACTGATGCGAACCCCTTTAGTGTTTGAATTAAAAACTCTCACAACAATTTAATATCAACCCATGAAAGCTAAAATAGTAAAATAAACATATACACAAGTTTATCCCAACCAAAATTCTAAGGAATAAACTGTTGGGTAATTGCCTCAAATTGCCAAAGTTGGAGGACTTTAATTGTAATTGGAGAATAAGTTTTGTAATTCAACTGGATCAGGATACGAATCTTAATAAAAAGTAAGCCTCCGTTTGGTAACACTGTTTCATTTATAAACTTGTTTATTTATGATTTCGAGGTAAAAGTAATGGTTGAAAATTGGAGAGAGAAAATGTGTGTGGTTAAAAAATGATTTGGGAAATTGTGTTGTTTATAAACATGTTTATAAACAAAAAAAAATTGGTTACCAAACAGAGGCTAAATTATGAAATTTGTTGCTATTGATTACGTGTCCTAGGTGTATGAAATCTTGAGAAGAGCAATTGATCAAGGAAACCAATTTCACAGTCCATGTCGTAGTTAAATATAGTCATGACGTGATTTGTTCTATTTAAATACACGTATTGTTTTCTTTTGCTGTGGAATACATTGACTAGAGAGTATTGTAAGAAAAATGTAATCTAGCATCTTGATTTTTCTTGGGTTCTTTATGGGTTGTACAAAGAAGTAGAAATTGATAGATGTGGTAAAGCTTGTTATTTTTCTTATACTTGGGGGGTTTGGTAAGTACAAATTCTATATAATTGTAACAATTTATTATATAGTGAAAAAATTTGGCAGACCGTAAATTTTGCGTTATTATTTTATTTTCTTGTTGGCTCAATTATTTTTTGAACATCAAAAATTCCTGTGAAGTTAATTAGAAGGGGAATTTGTTTGTAATTCTCAAATGTGGTGCCGTAGACGGGGAAATCGACGTCTAATTAACATAGCATTAGGTGGCTTGAAGATTTTTATGGAGCAAAAGAAAATATGTTTGGAAAGTACAACACAGAGAAATTTGACTGGAAGATCAATTTTAGATTGTGATAAGCACAAGCCATGGATGTATTGATTCGGACGGAACTGCAGAAAGCTTTAAAGGGAAACCAACCCCGAGTTCTAACAAAGAAATTGAATCCATGACAAGTTATGAAGATTAGGAAGATTTGGATTTGAAGGCTGCTACCATGTTATAACTTTGTTTGGCCAAAAATGTTCTTACGAATATTTATGGGATATTTACAGTGAAAGAACTGTGGGAAAAACTAGAAGAGTTGTATCAGATGAAAAGCTTGTCAACTAACTTGTATCTGAAGGAGCGGTTTCATTCTTTGAGAATGAATGCATGTATGAAAATCTGTGTTTAGAAAATCGAAAATCGATTCGAACCAGAAAAGCAACGGTTCAAGGGTCAAAATGTCCGATCGTGTTGAACCGTGGTCGAACGGGTTTCAATTAGAAAATTAAAAATTATTTCAAAAATCATAAAATATTTAAAAACAAGTTATTTTCAAATAAACCAAGATTTACTTATTTAGAAAATAAAAGCATTCACAAAAGTAGCTTAAAACAACTTGAGGAAAAAAAAACCCACAAAATCGGGTTTAAAAATCGACTGGTTCCTGGTTTTCCTGATTAAACCAGCCAAAAATTGGGTTTTTCAGCCGATTTTTAGGTCGGACCGAACCGGTTCCCGATTTTTCGTGGTTGAACTGGTCGGTCTTGTTCGATTTTCTAAACATTGCTATCTATAGGAGTAAGTGCATAAAGAGACCATAATTCACTAAAATACAACATCTCTAATTTAACTATACTACAACTCTTTTATGTTAACAAAAATGACATTTTTTTATAATTATGACAAACATAGAATTTATTACTTATTTGTCCTTTAAAGAAATTTTATGTCATATGAATCCTACTTACATAAATTTGACATGTCATAAAAAATGGTACAAAAAGTAGACAAAATCTCCTAAAAATTACTCATATCTGTCAGCTCCTACAACCGACTGACCTTGGGACTCGTGAAATCACAAAAAGGGGAAAAGAAGACTAATTTCATCCCCTCAAAATCTCTTTCATCTTCCAAAATACCAAAACATTTTCTCCCATAAACCTCCCACTATGAAGCAAGAAGTTTCAGCACCGGACGAAGTGAAGAATACAGTTAAGACCAGAACATCAACGTCTCGAATCTTATTTTTTCCGCTATTCGTTGTTTTTGTAGAATTTTGCTTCCACGCTCTCCATCTTTGGTCCGCAGCCAAGGTAATTTTACTACACTTAACTTTCTTCATAGCTATTTTAGTTGAACCTACTGTCTACTAGGGGGTGACAAACGGGTCGGACATTCGTGAGTTCGGGTTGTTAAAAGCTTGGCTCAGCTCGTGAAAAAAGGGATTTGGGCTTGGATCGGACAGAAACTTTAGGTGTTGGACAGTTCGGGTTCGGCTAGTGAAACTGGTGAGCTGGCTCGTGATAGCCCAACAAGCCGCAAAATGGGAGCCAGCCCATTTCAAGCTCGTCAAACTCGTGTACAATTTTAAGTTTTAATAATTTAAATTATTTTTAGTATTAGTAGAACGTTAGAATACAGGGGAAAAAAAGGAAAAATACATGAGCCCACGAGCCGAACTTGGGCCGTGGCCGATCTGGCTCATGGGCCAGACCAAACACGTCCTTCATGGGCCGAGCCGGCTCGACTCGGCCCATTTGACACCCCTACCATCCACTTTACATCTGTTTTTGGTTTCTATTTTTTTATTGTATTTTGGTTCTTGAGTGCAGTTTGAGTTCTTGCTTAAAAGTGGAGATTTGAATGTTTGTGGTTGGATTATATTTTAAATCAATGAAACGAAGACATTGAGTCACGAAATCTATATATATAAAAGAAATTGAGATTCTGTCAATCTTGACTGAATCTTTAATTTCAACGGAATTTGTAGAATCTTACTTTTAATATATATTTTTCCATTGATATTTACCATTATTTTTTGGGAGTTTTTTATCAATACAAACTTTTATGGAGAACTGTCCACTACAATTATTATCCAATGCATTTGCAAACATCTCCTCCATGATTTCCTTTTATTTTACGTAAAATCCCTATAACGAAGTTTCCAAAATCAATGTGAAACCTTTCTTTTCTCTCTCTTCTTCAATCACTCCGATTAGATCCACCATTGCTCCGCGGTTGAAATGTTGCCTTTCTACTAGTAGTGTCTTCTACTCAACATTTAGAAAATCGGATCGGACAGACCGATTCAATCGGAAAAATCTGGAATCGATCGGAAAATCGGTCCGGTTGACCTCAAAAATCGACCGATTCAACCGGGAACCGACAGGGTTTTAAAACCCGATTTTCAATTATTATTTTTTTGCCTTTTTTTTGTTGTTTTGCTTTTCTTTAGTTGTTTTAAGCTACTTTTTTGTATAATTTTATTATCTAAATGAGTAAATATTAGTTTATTAGTAAAATAACATATTTTTTAGAAAATTTTGTGATTTTTGAAATAATTTTTTATGTTTTAATTGAAACCGGTTCGACTCGGTCGGACCTTTTAACCCTTGACCCATTGTCATTTCCAGTTCAAACCGATTTTCGATTTTCTAAACACTGATAATTATAACATGTTATTGACCACTTCCATTCTTTTGGCCAATTCCATCACCACTGATGTGATCCGGACCAGGCATCGAGGGGCGAAGTCGAGCCATTGGCAACATGCAAAATGGAGCAAGTTCCGTGTTGGAGTCGAGTCGAGAAGTCGAAAGGATCAAGCCGAGGCAAATAATCAAGAAATTGTGCAGAAAGTGATTCACGGCCATAAAGATATTCCTCACGGCCGTAAAAATGGAATTGAAATTGATCACGGCCGTAACATATTGATCACGGCCGTAACATCTGATTTAGAATTTGAGGCAGAATATTAGTTACGGCCGTAAACTAGATATTCACGGCCGTAATTCCCGATTTTCCAGATTTTGCGGATTTTTAATTATTTTATTTCCTTTTATTATTTTAGGTTATTTTCCTAGTTTAGAATTTTAGTATAATTAGAATTCTATTTTGAGTAAATTAGATGCTAGGATATTTTGTTTATTTATACGCTTTTTCAATTCATTGAAAACAGTTAAGATTGATTTTGAGATTAATATAGTTGAGAGAGTTTTCTCCAATTGAAAGGTTGAGGAGTCCCTTTTGTGTTCTTCGAGAACAAATCCGACTTATCAAATATTGTGGAAATATTTGTGGCGTTGTACTTATCAAATATTCGCGAGAATATTTGTGGCGTGTCCGATTAGAATCTTATCAAGGAAATTGACAAGTCCTTGTGGTGTTTCGAAAACCTTGGATCTCGATTCCGCATCGTCAATTAATTGCGTCGTGAATCTTGGGTCAAGGTCCTATCGTCGATCTATCTTTTAATTTCTGTTCAATTATTCGTGTTCTTGTTATTTTTCGTGTCAGATCTGATTTAGATCTTTCCTAGGGTTTTAGATTTCGTTATTCCGCGCGTTCGACGAGATTCCCCGACTGGGATCGCGTCATCTGGTATCAGAGCTTGGATCTATTTTAGATTCTTGCGTTTCTTGAATTTTTTTGTGTTCTTCTCGTTCTTCGTGTCGTCATAAATTTTTCCAGTTTGATCTATAAGAGTCAGTGCCAAAAATTCAAAAGTGTTTTTCTTCTTCGTTTTTCGTCCAAATTCAGTTCCGTTTTTTCTGCCATACTCGTAGTCCAATTCTTTGGCAGATTATATAAAAAAAAAAACTCGAAAAATTTCATTTTTTTCCATATTCCAAATTTCCATGTCTCGCGGGGAGAGATATTCGTCAATGGGTAACAACAAACGGCCCGAAAGAGGGGATAGGATATTGGAGCAGGGTTTTGAATTATTGGCAGATATGCAAGCAAAATTTAAGAAGGTAATGGCTAGGATGAATAAAAGAGATGCGATGATTGCCCAATTGAAAAAGGGGCAATCGCGGGCGGACTCTATGGCTAGGAGGAGTAGTAAGCGTGAAAGTCATGCTAGGTACGGAGATGGGATGGGTGAAAGGACATTGAAGCAAAAAGAGACATCAAAATGGGAGAGTAGTGATCATGTTCACAAAAGGAGGGAGGAACCGACAACCAAAGGTAAAAATAATTCTGATTCCAAGCCTCTCAAGTGTAAAAATGTTAAGTGCTTTAAATGTTTGGAACGGGGTCACATTGCACTTGATTGTCCACGTAAAAAGGTTAGGTTTGATAGTGAAGGGGCTAAAAATGTTATGGTGGATGGGTCAATTACTGATAGGCATGTTCTTAGCGCTAAGCGTAAGGAGAATGTTTTGGAAAATATGGATGGGCAAAGGGATAATATTTTTCGCACTAGATGCTTAGTGGATGAAAAAGTTTGTAGCTTGGTGATTGACGGGGGAAGTTGTACTAATGTGGTTAGTACAATGTTGGTGGAAAAATTAGGCTTACCTTTAACGAAACATCCAACGCCTTATAAATTACAATGGTTGATTGAGTTGGGGGAAGTTAAGGTGAAGAGACAGGCCTTGGTGAATTTTTCTTTGGGTGGGTATTCTGATGAGGTAATTTGTGAAGTGGTGCCAATGCAAATTAGTCATATACTGTTGGGGAGACCTTGGCAACATGAAAGGGCTGTGCTACATGATGGGTATACGAATAGATACAGCTTGGTAAAAGGGGGGAAAAGTTTACTCTAGTGCTACTATCTCCAATTGACGCCCTGAAAGATCAATTGAAAGTGAAAAGTGAGTTTGAGGGGAAAAATAAGAGAGTTGAGGCCACGACCTCAGAAAAAGGAGAGGGAGTGGAAATTAAAGAAAAGAGAGTTGAGGCCACGACCTCAGAAAAAGGAGAGAGAGTGAAAAATAAAGAAAAAATGGTTGAGGTTCAAACCTCAGAAAAAGGAGAGACTGAGTGCAAAAAGCAAAAGAAAAGAGAGTCTACCAAAAAAATGAGTCTATTTGCACTTACTCACGCTAACAAACCCCTCCCCAGTTCTTTAAATTCTATTTTACAGGTACCGAAGTCAAACCATGAGCTTAAAACAGGAAAGAAACTTGTTGGCAAAAATGAGCAGGCCAAAAGTCTAAAGGATCGCACAATGCATAAAAATGATCACCGAGCCCAGGAAACCAGGAGGAATTTGAAAAGCCGACCAAAAATGGATTCGAGGTTGAATCCTTTTCAAGAGAGGGAGTATGATGTGATCCGGACCAGGCATCGAGGGGCGAAGTCGAGCCATCGGCAATATGACAATGATCTACGTGCAAAACGGAGCAAGTTCCGTGTTGGAGTCGAGCCGAGAAGGCGAAAGGATCAAGCCGAGGCAAATAATCAAGAAATTGTGCAGAAAGTGATTCACGGCCGTAAAAATGGAATTGAAATTGATCACGGCCGTAACATATTGATCACGGCCGTAACATCTGATTTAGAATTTGAGGCAGAATATTAGTTACGGCCGTAAACTAGATATTCACGGCCGTAATTCCCGATTTTCCAGATTTTGCGGATTTTTAATTATTTTATTTCCTTTTATTATTTTAGGTTATTTTCCTAGTTTAGAATTTTAGTATAATTAGAATTCTATTTTGAGTAAATTAGATGCTAGGTTATTTTGTTTATTTATACGATTTTTCAATTAATTGAAAACAGTTAAGATTGATTTTGAGATTAATATAGTTGAGAGAGTTTTCTCCAATTGAAAGGTTGAGGAGTCCCTTTTGTGTTCTTCGAGAACAAATCCGACCTATCAAATATTGTGGAAATATTTGTGGCGTTGTACTTATCAAATATTCGCGAGAATATTTGTAGCGTGTCTGATTAGAATCTTATCAAGAAAATTGAAAAGTCCTTGTGGTGTTTCGAAAACCTTGGATATCGATTCCGAATCGTCAATTAATTGCGTCGTGAATCTTGGGTCAAGGTCCTATCGTCGATCTATCTTTTAATTTCTGTTCAATTATTCGTGTTCTTGTTATTTTTCGTGTCAGATCTGATTTAGATCTTTCCTAGGGTTTTAGATTTCGTTATTCCGCGCGTTCGACGAGATTCCCCGACTGGGATCGCGTCAACCACTATCTCATCTCTTCATCTAATATCCTTCAATGTTGTAGTCCAAACTCGACTCAAACTCAATTCAATGGCTTACTAATTGGATATGATCTCATGTAGGGGTGGACAAAATAATTGAACCAAACCAGACCAAACCAGAACCGAACCAAAGCAAACCAAGCGGTTTGGTTCAGTTTTATATATAAAAAAAAATATGGTTTGGTTCTCATAATCAAAAACCATTTTGTTTCGGTTCTGGTTTCGATTTTCATTCAAAAACCAGAACCAAGAACCAAACTCAATTTATATATATATATATATATATATATATATATATATATATATATATATATATATATGTATTTACAAATTAGTAGGTATTCATTTCACCAAAAAATTCAAATCTGAAATTATAAATGTGAAGTGTACAAAAATGTTATTTACCATACATTTTATCTCATTTCCTATTAGACAGATTTTAAATCATAAATCTAAATTCTAATTCATTTTTCTTCTTTTCAATTATAGATACGCATTCACGCTATTTTACTTGCACTCCTATAATATAGTAATCGTTGCACTACTTAGTCAACATCGACGACATTGATGTTTATTTTTTAAAATTTATGTATATATAAACCTCAACCTAATTCGTCAATTCTCAAGAGTTAACCCAAACTTAAATTACAAATTTCATCCCTAACTCACACAGGATCATGGTAGAATGGGAGTCAGAACTTCATCGTAACCTGTATCTATAAGTTTAAACGGTCTTTATGTTCGATTCTCTAAGTTTCAACGAGTTGGCAGCTTTCTTTAGGTTAGTTTCTTTTTCTTTGACTTAGAATAACATGTTATTTCTTCTAAATTTTTGTTTAATTAGCTAAAAATTTCATTTTCTATTTAGTAATGATGTAGATGGATTCTAATGAAGAAGCGAATACAAACAACTTTTAACCTCTGTCTGGGAGCAGGTTTTTGGACAAAAAATGAAGTTTTGTACAGTTAAAACAAGTCAATAATATACGGCGCAAAGAGAGATCAAATGTTGTGGGCCCCCAGGAAGTCAAATACACTGTAGCAAAAATTGGTAAAAACTCCTCTACAACCGAGTCCCAAACATTGGCTTAATTTGTATTTATTATTTAAAAACTCAAATAATGGTTCCAGACCAAACTAGATCAAAGCAGAGTCGAGCGATTTAGTTTCGGTTTAGTTTCATATCTTTAAAAAAATTAATTAGTTTCATTAGTAAAATATCATCAATTTATGATTTAATTTAATTCTTCTAAAATCAGAATCAAATCGAACCACGTTCACCCTTAATTTCATGAGGTATAATGATGGTAGATATTCGCGCCTATTAGCCACTATCAAAATTGATGGCACCACCTTATCTTATAATACGTCCTTTGCCCATTGGATACGTCAGGATCGATGATTTAATTTAATTTTATTTTAGTTTCACAATTCATATTATTATTAATTCTAAGGGTAGAAATTTGATGATAAATTAGGAGGGAAGAAGAAAGGAGATGAAATATGTGAGGTCCAAATATTTCCCACCTTGAAAGTGTTTTGGACCAAACATTTTCCCTCCATTCTACCAAACAGATAAATAAATACATTAAATAAATAAATACTATATTTCATTTTCATAATAATACTAGAGTACACTGTATTAATCCTCAATCATTAGTCATAATTAACCAACTAAAATATAATAAATGTGATGAGCAAATCAAATTCCATTTATCATCATCGTCCACTAGAAAAATGAAAAGTACATACCCCTACTAGATTCAATGACATTCTTTCTTATTCCACTAAGCATAAACAGATCCACATGATAATGCCATTAAAAGAAAAGCCGCTTGTTCTTCCTCTCCCAACTTTCTCTTTTGAGTAGTATTTGATCTTGGTCTCTGCAATCCCACATCTCTACCAAATACCCACAATGAATCACCAACCCTTTTGTTGATGCTGCTGCTGCTGGTACTATCTCCGCTGCTGCTGGTGCTACTCTCGTTGCTAGAGATGTTCTTTCTACTTGATGATTTCTTGGATTTCTTATCATCTTTATTCACGCCCATTAATGCTCTCCTCTTTTTCCTGCTCCTAATCCCACATGCATTGCACAGTGACTGCACATTAAACACAAACACACACACTTTGGGTTATAATCATCATAAACTTCTAAAAATGTGAAACCTTTCCTAACTCGAAAATATTTATGTGTATATATATATATATACCTTTGGGCCAGCAGGGCCACCTCTCCAAAGGGGGGTTTTTGATGTGCCACAATCAACACAAGTTTTGACCAGTTTTCCGTCAGAGGAGGATCTATCAGGAGTTGGTGTTTGGCTATTCATGTCTTCAGATTCTGATCCCTGTAGCATAGAAGACAAAGTTAAACTTGATCACATCACAAAATTCAAATTTACTCGAAAAATTAGAGGATCACTTACTTTAACCACCATTCGTGAGCTTTCCCTGAATGATCAGATCAAAAAAACTAAGATCACGCCCTAGGAGAACCCAAATAATGAAGCAAAGTAGAGATCTAAGTGAAAGCGAGCTCAGAAGAAGCTAAAACCAGATCAGGAGAACACAGTTGATTGATGATTACACTACAATTAAACTCGGCTAAGCAGAGATTAATTCAAATCTCTCTCTTGTAAATATTTATATAGGAGATAGAAAGGGTTTAGCGAATAAGCAATTTGGCTAAGATCAGACATTGAATGGGAGGGAAGGAGAAAACTGGAGAAGTTAAGAAGGGGTGTATGGGGGCGGTGCAGAGAAAATAATTTGGGGGGTGGGAGGACGATTCATGAAAACCCTAAGGCGGGCGGAGGGGAAAAGACGAAAAGGGGCTTGATTATAAAAAATCATTACACCTAGCAATACCAAGTACCAACCATGATTGTTGGTGAGGGCAAATACAAAAAGGGTAGTATGGAATTTTTCGGATTAGGCTATCGAGGAATTTAGGGATATTATCATGTGTTGCCGTCATACATTGAGGGTCCAGCACTATATTTTTCATGAAAAATAACGTTTTTTAACCTATTTTTCAATTTTTACATTGTTTCATTGTCTTAATTTTTCATGAAATTCGTTTTTCAATTTTTTTTTGATTTTTAGAATTTTCCTTATTTTGGTAAAATTCATTTTCCCATGAAAATCATTTTCGTCTCAATTGATCTTTTTTGTTATTGTTAATTAACTCTTTTTTTTTTAGAAATTAACATTATAATTATCAAGTACAAATGTATGTAAAATAAAAAATAAAAATAATAATTTTGATTAAAATAATAAAATTTTACTTTATTTTTCATGGAAAACAATTTCAATCAAACAACGAAATTTGAAAAAAAATTCACCTAGAAAATTAAACGAATCAAACACAATAAACTTTCATTTTTCGAGAAAATAGGTTCCTAGAAATTTAATTTCTTGCAATTCGTTTTCTTTCCACCTAAATTTCACTTTAGCAATCAAACGGAGCCTGAAAGTCTATTATCTTACTATTCAGTTTATATTTTTTAAAATTTTTTTATAAGAAATAACTTTATTAATTAATAGAGCCTATAGAGGGGAAACGAAAATGGCATTAAGACACTTTCCAAGTTCCATACTGAGATTAAAAATGGATTTCTAGTAAAATAACTATATATTCATTTGAGGAAAATGTCGAGGTCACTTGACCTCTGTTGAAGATTGAAGAATATTCTATGGGAATAAGACATGTGCTTAATCTGTATATTTATGTTAATGATGTCAGTTTATTTTTTTTTTCACAGACGGTCACTTAAATTTAAGCGAAATTTGAAAACAGTCACTAAAGTTTCATTTTACGACGATAGCCATTGAAGTTACAAATAATTTTAGGAATGGCCATTCAAGACTAGCTTTCATCCAAAATTAAAGATGAGGACTCGATGTATAATTTTGATCCTATTTTGTAAATTACAAACAAACCCTCATCATCACCTACCACCAACACCCTGTCTCCGCCACAACCACTGTCTTAAAATCCACCGAAAAAAATTTCGGTGCGAATTCTCAATTGAAACTTTTGGGGGAGAAAATTTGGTGCCAAACCATTTTTTTGGGAATCAAAGGAGTCACTTCATTCCTCTACTTTTGTGAGCCGTTCAGATCACCATAAGATCTTGGTATATTCATTTCATAACCAGGTCCATCCCTAAAATCTCAACACTCATCCTGATACCTCTTCTTCTCGTTATCACCACCATTCAATCTCCTCTCATACACCATAAACTCAAGCTTCTGATCCAAATACCGTGCATGGTTCCAACATTAAGGTCATCTCCAACCCAGACGGTAAAACTGCATTTTCCACCAATTTGCGTCTGGGAGAGCTACAACCGACACTGCAATTGGAACTCCAAATTGGAATTTGCTACAATACAACACAATATATGGAGTTGCAATGTATAGAACAACATTTTCATTTTTTTGGGCAAACTTTGTGATCGGACCATTTTCTCGTCATCTCAATGTGGGCCTATGATTTAGAATACACCAGCTGGTCCATCTCGATAACATGGTCAGCCCTATTGCTCGACCAATCTGTTTGCCGGCCTCATTAATTTATCAAATATAATTTTTCGCAAGTCAGAATGAGAGCCCGAGCTAATCTCCATCGAAGGTCGGGCATGCCCGGCCTCATCAAATTCTTCATTCGTGACATGTTACGTGGCCGGCCTAACCCGGTCATTTCACGCTAATTAGCCTGCCACAAACGTGACTCTAAGTATTTTTTGTTAATGGGCCTTGCCAAGTGGCCTTCCTTCTTGGACCCCTAAAAGGAACAAATGGGTCATAACCCGCGAGGGAACCTCCTGAAAAGGGAGAAAATCACTCCTTTTAATAATGGGATTCTTCATAAAAGGTAAGTTCATGTCAAAAGGACTCCTTCTTTAACCAAAAGAGGTTATGGGCTTTTCAGCCCTATAAATACAGTTCTTTTGATAACAAATCATTCATACATTATTCTCTATGTTTTCCAATTAAATATTCTCTCTCTACTTTTCTTCAGAGAACTGACTCACACACCGGACGGGCGACGGGGAGAATCCTCCTCGCCTTTTTTGCAGGTCATCCAAGGCGAATTCATTGGTCTTTTCCAACAATCAAGTATCATCATATCTTGCCACGTCAAGGTTAGGATTTTTTACAGCATCAATTGGTGCCGTCTGTGGGAAGAGATACAATTAGCCATGGTTAATAGACATCAAGTTCGTCTCTCCGCATCCACTAGTCAACCCCTTCCGGCCAATACTTTGGCTGAGGAGGAAAATCCTCCACCTCTTGAAAATGTTGGGGAAGAACAAAACCCAGAAATCACTCCAGACAATGAACCTGTTAGTCGAGAAGATTTTAACGAACTTCAGCAGCAGCTCCGCGAACTCTGTCAAGCTCTTCAACAACAGAATAATCATCAAGCGCAACCTAACCCGAACACTCCAGGCACGATTCCCAGGGAAGATCGCAGGCCAGTTAATCATGTAGCTAACAACTACTCGGGAATCGGGGTGCCCATCCCATGACTGAGGGATCTGCCAACTTAACACAGCAAGAGCTCTCAAGAATCATTCAGGAAGGAATTGCTGATGGAATACGACAGAACACACAGGGTCAGACGTCATTCATAAGAAGAACCCCTTTTACTCCTGAAATAATATCATTTCCCTTTCCGGACAAATTTAAATATCCTCAGATAAAGGAATACGATGGAACAACAGATCCAAACAACCACTTGAACACCTACACAGATGTCATGGACATGCAGAATGCTCCCGATCAGATTTTGTGTAAGGCCTTCCTGCAAACCTTAACAAATTCAACCCGAGACTGATTTTCTACAATACATTTTCTACAATACCTCCAGGGTCCATCTCTTCCTTCGCTGATCTTACTGAGAAATTCACGATTTTCTTTGCAAGTAGTAAAAGGATCAAGAAAACCGCCTCTTCCCTCATGCAGTTAAGGCAAGCACAGAATGAAATACTACGAGAGTTCATGACTCGCTTTAACGCTGAAAGACTTCAGATTCCGGATCTTCACATTTCATCTGCTATTTCAGCCCTAACCGTGGCCATTCGAGGTCCAAAATTCAGAATGTCCTTGTCCAAGAATCCACCCTCGAATGTCACGGAGCTTCTCAGAAGAGACGAGAAGTACATATATACGGAGGAAACACTATTGTCAGTTCGAGCACATGATCAAGTGCATGGGACAGTACCACAGTCTTCACAATCCGTAAGGCAGGGGAATAAGAGGTCAAGGCAAGAGGATGAAAAAAATTATTTCCGGCCTAACGCGAAGCGAAATAACTTGATCCCACATTCTCATGAAAATCAAGGGGTGCAGAGACTTGCGTTGGCCCAAGCCTATCAAGGGGAAAATCGACGAAAAGAATCGACATAAGTATTGTGACTTTCACAAGAGCTCGAGCCATACCACAGATGAGTGTAGAACATTAAAACAGGAGAAAGAAGCCCTCATAAAAAGGGGCTTCCTGGGGCACTACATAAAGAAAGACGATAGAGAGCATGGAAAAGGGAAAGAGAAAAATAGATCCGCTGGCACCATAAACTTTATCGTTGGAGGAATAGCATCTGAAGGTGATTCAAATAATGCACGCAAGAATTATGCCCGGGCATTAGGTGATCGAGAAGAAAGGTCGGGCGATCATGACCACAAAACTTCAAACAGCATCAGCTTCAGTAACGCTGATATGGAAGGAATTTCATATCCTCATGATGATGCCGTTGTCATCAGCACCACAATCGCAAATTTTGATGTAAGAAGGGTGCTAGTTGACAACGGAAGCGCATCCAATGTCCTTTCCTTGGAAGCCTTCAACCAGATGCAACTCCCCAGAGATCGGTTTCGATAGGTTATTACTCCACTAACTAGCTTTGGTGGAGGAACCGTGAAACCCAAAGGCCTAATTGACCTTCCTACTTCACTGGGATCAGAGGAAAAGTAGGTAACAAAGATGACTCCATTCCAGGTCGTCAAGACCCCTATGGCCTACAATGCTATCTTAGGAAGACCATTCCTAAACAGCTTAAGAGCTATAGTATTGACATATCATCTTGCAATCAAGTTCCCAACTTCCGTAGGAATAGCGACAATACAGGGAAATCAATCGGTAGCCAGGAGTTGTTACATTAGCTGTATTGGAAAGGGTAAGACAGATCTGATGTCAATTGAACTTCCTGTGGAAGAAAGAATGTTGCCAGTAGAGGAGCTGGAAGAAGTTCAAGGCTCAGAAGGAAAGAGCTTTACAATTGGGAAGGAACTCCCCAAATTAATGAAGGAAGAGCTATCACAGTGTTTAAGGAGAAATACTGACATATTCGCATGGAGTGCTGAAGACATGCCCGGGATTGACCCCGCCCTTGTTGAACACCGGCTTAACGTCATGCCCGAAAAGAAGCCCGTAAAACAGTGAAGAAGACAGTTTACCATAGAACGGAGGCAGATAATAAAAGAAGAAGTGGATAAACTCTTGAAATGAGTCTTCATCAAGAAGGTTAAGTACCCAAAATGGCTAGCCAATGTGGTCTTGGTGAAGAAGCCAAATGGCAAGTGGGGAGTTTGTATAGATTTCACAGACTTGAATAAAGCTTGTCCAAAAGACAGTTATCCTCTTCCCAGGATCGACAGATTAGTGGATTCCACATCCGGCTCTGAGCTTTACAGCTTTCTCGATGCATTCTCGGGTTATCATCAGATTCGAATGGCACAGGAAGATCAGGAAAAAACTTCCTTTATGGCAGATGAAGGAATATATTTCTATAAGGTCATGCCATTTGGATTGAAGAACGCTTGAGCTACTTATCAAAGGTTGGTAAACATGGTCTTCTCTAAACACATCGAGCTAAACATTGAAGTCCACGTTGATGACGTGATCGTAAAAAGCTCAAAGAAGAAAGACCACATTGCTGACCTAGAGGACATATTTTGTACACTTAGAGAACATCAAATGAAACTGAATCCCACCAAGTGCGCCTTCGGAGTAAGCTCGGGAAAGTTTTTGGGATTCATGATCATTCAGAGAGGCATCGAAGTTAACCCAGACAAAATTTTGACCCTAACATCAATGGAACCTCTCAGAAATATCAGGGAAGTACATAAGCTTACAGGAAGAGTGGCAGCATTGGGCCGATTTATGTCAAGGGCAGCGGACAAATGCTTTCCCTTCTTCAAAACTCTCAGAGGAAACAAAGACTTCAGATAAGACGAGGAGTGCGAGGTCTCCTTCAGGAAGTTGAAAGAATATTTGGGTACTCCTCCAATATTGGTGAAGCCAAATCCAGAGGACAATCTGTTCTTGTATCTAGCTGTGTCTGATCATGCTGTGAGCGCCATTTTGGTTAAAGAGGAAGGGAAGGACCAAAAATCGATATATTACGTCAGCAAGATGATGTTGGACGCAGAAACCCGATACACATTAGCGTAACAGCTCGCTCTTGCCTTGGTTACAGCTGCCAGAAAGTTAAGACCTTACTTTCAAGCCCATGCCATAACTGTCCTCACAAATCAACCCTTAAAGCAGATCTTTCAGAAACCGGACGTCTCGGTCGTTTACTCAAATGGTCAATCGAGCTTGGGGAATATGACATTGAGTTCAGAACCCGACTTTCTATAAAAGCACGGGTCTTGGCTGACTTCATCACCGAACTCGCCCCAAGACCTCGGGGGCCAACAGGTCATGACAGGGAAGATGTCACATAGACTTTGCAAGTGGATGGAGCATCGAATACCGCAGGCTCAGGGGCCGGAATCATAATAAAGAAAGATGATGGCACAATGGAAATTCAATGTACAATAAGGTTTGATTTCCTCGCAACTAATAATGATGCAGAATACGAAGCTGTTATCGCCGGACTTCAAGCAGCTCAACACCTAGGGGTTGAGTAGGTCAAAGTCTTAAGTGATTCACAGTTAGTGGTAGAGCAGGTGAATGGCACTTTTGAAGCAAAAGATGAAAAAATGTCGTCTTACAGAATGATAGTTCTGGACTTGCAGAGGAAGTTCGAGTCTTGCCGCATAGAAAAAATTCCAAGGTCCGTTAATCACAAAGCAGCTACTCTGTCAAGATTAAATTTTTCCAATCTTGATCACTTAGAGAGAACCGTATTCATGCAAACTCTTCATGAGCTCAGTATTACACATCAGTCCGATGTTATGGATATTTCGGATCATGAACCCAGTTTGATGGATCTGATCATTGAGTATCTAACATCGGGAAAGTTTCCGGATGACAAGACAGAAGCAAGAAGAATCAAACCAAGGGCCCCGAGGTATACCTTATTACAGAATACCTTGTTCCGTCGAAGTTTCACGCTTCCCTACATGTGATGCCTAACTCCGAAAGAGGCAGCCCTTGCTCTGGACGAGGTTCATGAAGGAATTTTTGGAGGACGCCAGGGAGCAAGAGATCTGCTATTGAAGTTGATATGATATGGGTACTATTGGCCAACCATGAAGAAGGACACACTCAATTATGTAAAAGCTTGCGACAAGTGCCAAAGATTCGCAGCCCGATTGCATCAACTCACTGAAGAACTATCCTCAATTATGTGCCCATATCCTTTCGCTCAATGGGAAATTGACATACTTGGGCCATTCCCCATAGCTCGGGGTCAGGTCAAGTTCTTAACAGTTGCTATGGAATATTTCACAAAATGGGTGGAAGCAGAACCGCTGGCCGTAATCACAGAACAAAAGTTGGAAGCATTTGTGTGGAAATCAATAATATGCCATTTTGGTCTTCCTAAGACATTAATCACTGATAACGGGCGTCAATTCGAGTGCCAAGCCTTCAAACTATTCTGCAAGAACCTGGGAATAGAACACAAATTGACTTTCGTTTCGCACCCGCAGAGTAATGGGTTAGCTGAAGTTACGAACAGACTCATCTTGCAGGACTTGAGGACTCACCTCGACAATGCCAAGGGTGATTGGCCCGATCTCCTCCCAGAAATACTGTGGACCAACCAAACAACATTCAAAACTGCAACAGGGGAGACTCCATTCATGCTTACCTTTGGAATGGAGGCCGCTGTCCCAGTAGAAGTAACAATTCCGAGCTTCCGTACTGTGGCTGCAGGATCACCCGACCATATTGAGGGACAGAGAGAAAGTCTGGATATTTTGGAAGAAGTCAGGGAATATGCATCACTAAGAATAGCAGCTTATCAACAGACCATGACCAAGAAGTTCAATATCCGAGTAAAGAAGAGAGAATTCAGAATGGGAGACCTTGTCCTTCATCGAAGCAAGGCTGCCGGTCGTCAACCTGGAAAGCTGGGACCTATTTGGGAAGGACCGTACGAAGTCATTCGAAAGATGGGAAAGGGCTCATACAGCCTCCGCACAATGGATTCAAAACCTCTTCCTCGACCATGGAATGTGGAGAATTTGAAGTCATACTACAAGTAGTCATGTTTCTATCAAAGTCATCTAGTCATAGAAAGGTCGGGTCTGCGCGCCCATTTTTATCTTCTTACTTTCGGACTTGCACGTCCATCAATAATCACTAAGGTCGGGCCTGCGTGCCCATTTTTATTTTTTTACTTTCGAACTTGCACATCCATCAATAATCACTAAGGACGGGCCTGAGCGCCCATATTACTTTCTTTCAGTATTAGGGACGGGTACTCTTTTTCCTTATCCAGATTTTTTTCCACTGGGTTTTTTTGGGTAAGGTTTTAACGAGGCCCATCGTTCAGTCCCCTTCAATAAAAGTACTTCTTCCAAAGAATGAGCACCAGATGACTAAATCTTCAAATGACTTACAAGGTCATCCACGTGACTTTACAAATTATTTCCCATCAAATAATTTACAATGTCTCATGGCAGGACTTTACAAATTATTCTTCCACGAATAGTTTACAAGGTCTCATGGAAGACGTTACAAATTATTTCCCATCAAATAATTTACAATGTCTCATGGCAAGACTTTACAAATTATTCTTCCACGAATAGTTTACAAGGTCTCATGGCAAGACGTTACAAATTATTTTCCATCAAATAATTTACAATGTCTCATGGCAAGACTTTACAAATTATTCTTCCACGAATAGTTTACAATGTCTCATAACAAGACTTTACAAATTATTCTTCCACAAATAGTTTACAAGGTCTCATGGCAAAAGACGTTACAAATTATTTCCCATAATTTACAAAATATAGAGGTCGGTACCACCCGATCTTGTCAAACACTTCTCGCAAGTCTTACTAGTCAATTGACTAAAAGGTCGAACATACCCGGTCTCACTAGTCAATTGTATTCAACTCAAAGTCTTGATGCTACAAAAAGTCAGATCCATTCTTATAACTATGATATAAGGTCGACAATTACCCGACCATATAATTATCAAGATACGGAATCAAGATAACTTAATATTTGTAGGCAACGTGCGTACTCAAAACGAGACATTAAGAATTATTCCTACTCGACCTACTCTGTGGATTGTTGAAAAGGTCGATCATTCCCGACCTTGGTTAGCAAACATCCTCAATAAAACACATAGTAAAAGACACGAGCTTTTGACAAAGTATTTTTTCATTTAAGATAAAAATTGATTACAAAAGATCATTGGGGCATACCCTGGGCTATACATCAAAGATTGTCCTATTGAGTTACTACTGAGGATCGTGATCACAGGCGTCGTCAGCCTCCTCGTCAGATCCGACCTCAACTTCAGCGTCCTCTTCCAAGAATGGGGTAAGGTCGAGACCTTCAGTCCCCGGGGGAAATTGAGAGAGGGGGTTGGTATCAAGCTTGGGTACGTGCAGTTTGATCCAAGCTCGAGCCTGTTTCATTCCTTGAGAGTATGACTCCAAGGCGTAGTTGTCGAAAGCCAAGTCATACTCTTCGGATTTTTTATAAGCTTCTTCAGCCTCAACCTTGGTAGCCTCGATCTCTTCCCGTGCCCGGCGAAGCTCCTCCACAAGCCTTTTATTTTCCTCCCGGGTAAGGTCTCGGTCTTGGGTCATCAAGACCAAGTCCGACTCCACACGAGCCAATTTCTCCTTTGCAGCCCGGGCCTTGGTTGCCTCGTATTGGACTGAGTGAATGAGCTGGATCGAGGTCTCTCCGCATTTGACACCCTGATTGATGAGACCCCAGCCAATGCTGATCAGCTGCAGGTCGAGACAAAAAATAGCCCTCTTCAATAATAACAAGAATATCAATGATCGGGATAGAAGGATAGGACGTACCTTCACTGCTGCATTCAGGAAGTGGTCTACTCCACTTTCAATGGACACTTCCTCGGTATACATCTCCAGAAGACCGGGATGAAGGTCTTCCTCTAGCTTCTCCCTAAGGTCAGTCAAAGTTGGGCCTTCGAGCACCCCCTCCGGTGCTGGAGATACATGCACGGGTTGATCACGAGGAAGAGGGCAACGTGTGTCTCGACCACTCTCCCTCTGAGGAGGAACCTCTGTACCCCTCCTAGAGGTCTCTCCTACCCCAGAGGAATCCTTACGGGGCCTTTTCTGATAACGACTCCATCATCCTTTCTTTTTTGGGCAGCAGCCCGTGCCCTCTCCTCGGCCGCTTTTCTAAGCTTATCTCCGTCAAAAGCCATCCCTGCCAAGAAATAAGAAGAGGAGGATGAGCAGGGAAACAAGTGATGAATGTTGTAAAAATTTTAAAAGAATAATATTTACTTAATTTACAAAGCCGAGAACTACCAGGCTGTAGATCGAGACTGGCCTGGCCCAAAATCTCATTAGTGGTCAAGTCAGAGGCCTCTTCGGCCAACAAACCAAAATCGCACACCCTAATGTTGTTGGCAAGAAGGTCGGCCATCTCCTCCTCAGTTTTATTCTCCATCCTATTAAAGCTATCTACATTGGGTCTTCTAAAGGTCGACAAAAAAATGTTTTCCCTAACCCGAGGCTTTACAAAGAAAAACCTCTCCTTCCAGTATTTTATTGAAAAAGGAACCCAGGGAACTTTAAAACGTCCCTTCCCACTTAAATAGACGAAGCAATTGCACCGAGGCAAGTACTTCAAATCCAAAAGACACTTATACAAATCAACGGTATGTTCTATTTCTAGACTCCTACACAAAACAAAGAAATACACGAGGATTCTCCACCCGTTAGGTGCGAGTTGGCCCGGGACTATGCTAGCCGTAAGAAGGAAATCAATGAAAAAGTGGTGCAAAGGAAACCTAAGCCCGACCACGAGGGACTCGTGAAATACCACCATCTCCCCCTCCCGGCAGTGGTAAGAAACGTCATCCGCCTCAGGAGTCTATGTATCCCTCTGACATCCCGAACTTCCTCATATCGGCCTCGACCATATGCTCCTTCATCGTACTGTTAAAAGTCGGGAGCTCAAGGTCAGCCTCACTAGTCCCTCTACCTAGGTCGGCATCGTCTTAGACCCCTTCCTCACCACCCGACTCCTCATCCTGGGAAGGTGGGGGCTGATAAAAACCTATGGGCTCGACCTCTAAAGGTTCATCTAGATTCTCGACTCCCCTAAGGTCGGTTATGTTCACCTGTCTGGTCATTTCTCTAAGAATAAGTTATGGAATTAAAAAGGTCGAGCGTGGCCGAGCTTACCTAAAGGAAATGTTGTTTGTAAATGAGATAGTGCTAGTCACTCGAGGAGTTCTCTGGTTTCTCACAAAGTCGCAAAGTAAAAGGAATGAGAGGATATGGACCACATATATATAGGCAAAAATAGGCGGGAAAATTTTTGAATCTCCGCCTTCCAATTTGGACACGTGACGGCCATCTGTTCGCACGATATTATTTACAACACATTAATCAAAAGATAACAGTTGGCAAAACGCGTCATTAATAAAGGTAACAGTTGTCAAAATTTAATTGAATTCAGGTATCATTCGCCGATCCCTGATGCACGGGGGCCAATGATCGGACCATTTTCTCGTCATCTCAATCTAGGCCTATGATTTAGAATACACCAGCTCGGTCCATCTCGATAACATGGTCTGACCTATTGCTCGACCAATTTGTTTCCCGGCTTCATTAATTTATCAGGTATAATTTTTCTCAGGTCAGAATGAGAGCTCGAGCTAATCGCCATCAGAGGTCGGGCATGCCCGGCCTCATCAAATTCTTCATTCGTGACATGTTACGTGGCCAGCCTAACCCGATCATTTCACGCTAATTAGCCCGCCACAAACGGGACTCTAGGTATTCTTCGTTAATGGGTCTTGCCAAGTGGCCTTCCTTCTTGGGCCCCTCAAAGGAACAAAGGGGTCATAACCCGCGAGGGAACCTCCTGAAAAGGGGGAAAATCACTCCTTGTAATAATGGAATTCTTCATAAAAGTTAAGTTCATGTCAAAAGGACTCCTTCTTTAACCAAAAGAGGTTATGGGCTTTTCAGCACTATAAATACAGTTCTTTTGATAACAAATCATTCATTCATTATTCTCTACATTTTTCAGTTAAATATCTTCTCTCTACTTTTCTCCAGAGAACTTACTATCACATCGGAGGGGCGACGGAGAGAATCCTCCTCGCCTTTTTTGCAGGTCATCCAAGTCGAATTCATTGGTCTTTTCCAGCAATCAAGTGTCATCAGATCTTGCTACGTCAAGGTTAGGATTTTTTACAGCATCACTTTGGTTTCACCAATTTTTCCCTAAAGTTTTATAGAGCCGATGGGGGATGTCTGAAAAGGAGTCTTCTAGGTCGATGACGATGAAAAAAAGCAAAATCCAGTTGAGAATATATTGCTACATGGTTTTTGAGGTCTTTTGGTGATTGGGGTGAAGAGTCCACAGGATTTTGGTAGATTTGCTATGGTGGTTAGGCGTCGATGGTGGGCGGAGCAGTGAAGAATGGTGGTGGAGGAGTTGGAAAAGGGAAAGTCAAACCATTAATGAACAGCGAGGAAAACCATGAGCCCCTCTGGAACACCTTGGGTCATAGGAGTTGAAGTTGGGGGGAAGGGAAATAAAAAATGTTTATTTGGTGCAAAATTTGAAATTTTGTGTTGGATGTGAGTTATGAAAATAGAGTAAGAGAAACTGTATGTTAGTGTAAAGTTGACTGCATTTTAGAGTTTTGGGCTGGAGATGACCTAAGTCCTTCAATGCCAAATCCAATCATGGGTTTTGCTCAACCTCTTTGAAATCGCAATAACACATGCATCAACATACCCTCTTGAATAGGATGTCAAATTCATTCTCTCCCTTAAATATTTCTCATCCGCATGCTCGTTGTCATGGGTTGTGGCTTTAACAATCAAGACCTCAAGGTCAGGCGTAACATTGCTGACCACCTTGGCCATACTAATGCTTGTTTGATCCTTCAATGCCCTAATCGTCGTTCCAATCTGGTGTAAAACTCGTGCGCTAATAGCAGTGGTGGTGGTTGAAGAGAGATGATGGTGGCAGCTGGAGAGGAGATGAGGACGAGGGGCCTTCCCTGCAATTTCGTTTTCAGGCCAAAATTACACTTTGAGTCCTCAATCTTTGTTTTTGACGAAATTTACTCCGAGTGATCATTGCTTAAACTCTTTTGTAACTTGGGTGACCGTTACTAAAATTTGGGGACTTTAGTGATCATTTTGATATTTTGTTGTAACTTTAGTAACTATTTTTAAAATTAACCCTAATGATGTCTATTATACTAAACGTATAAGAATCTATGATGTTCTGAATTGTAGAGAACTGAAGAACTTTACTGAATTTATTTAAGTATTTTACTTTTCACTTTATTTTATTGCTTTACACAAAACAAAGAACTTTATTCAAGTACTTTTACTATTATATATAATATATATCCCAAAGGAATTCTCTGGCTTCTTTCTCCTAGACTAGAAAGTTCCACTTGGAAAAAGTTTTTTTTAACCTTACTAGTGTGGAATCATTTAGAAACAACCTCAATTTTTACATTGGAGTCAAATTTCCAAAGAGTTTCAAGTCTCATGTCTGTCACATTAATATGAAAACGATAGTTAACATATCAAATCGCAAATTGCTACTCTCAACATAATAAACCTTTATAAATATTCTAGTCTTAATATGATATATTTCACAACTAGAAAGTTAAACAAACAATTTGTTTCATAGAATTTTCTTAAACATGTAAAATGGTAACACCTGTTTTGTGAGAAGAAAAATCAACTTTCTCACAACAAAATAATATTGTACTTTATTACTGCAGTAAAATGGCAAAACCAATAACTAAAAAAAATAAAACGTAAAATGTAAAAAAAATAAAATAAGTTCTATTTATACCATGTTACTCTTCTGATCTATTATATTACTTTACACGATAGATAACGAGGAAAAAAGAAGATCGGATCGACAAATATTTGGTACAACAGCTAATGAAATGGATTGCTCATAGACCATTTTTGTTGTTTATAGGAGACAAGACAAAGATGACACAGGACTAGACCCACTGTATTCATTGAATGAATATTACAACAGTTTCTTTATCCAGTAAATAAATAAAATAAATATGTGATATTCTTTTCTTTTTTTTTTAATTCAAAATTTTATGGGAAACTCAAATAAACATCGAGAAGAAATTACTTTGAAAGCATGGGAAACAAAAAATAATAATTGTTTTAAGAATGATCCTCTCAAGAATTGTGTTTTTCAGATATTTATGAGTATTAACAATTCTAAAAAAAGCACTTAAACATACGTCCAGCCTCGCATAGGCTCAAAACTCATCATTCAGGCTCACCCGCATTTTGCTCGCACATTGTAGGGGTTTTTCGTGTCTAGGCACGTTTAAACGTAATATTCAACATCGCCGCTTCATCACGCTTTACACTTATTAGACACTGATGAGTATACATTCTTGAATACAAAATTAAACTTATATTGATTGAGAATACAAGATAATTAAAAACTGTAAAATGCAAACAGAAACAAAATAGTGAATTAAGTTTGACCAGATTGTAGAACCAAGGCCTGTGCAAGCACGGTTTCCTTAAAATAGATTTGTCCCTTACCGTTTGTACTTGAGGTTTGTTTGAATATCTATATCCCAAGATATAACAGAAGAATGAACAGTAAACTTAGCAAACAATTTTCTGGATAGAAAAAAAAGGGTGGATTTGCGTCAGGAGTTACACAGGTCGTGCTTGCACAGAGCTTAAAATTCGAAGGTATTTCGGTCTATGATTTGCACCCCCTGCAATGTGGAGAGAGCTTTTATGCTATACAATATTGCACACTTAAAAATTATAATTATAATTATATTTAAACTAGTAAATGTTTTGTTCAACTTTCTATGTGGGAAAAAAGTACACGTTTCCCTCCATAAATCATATTCAATTGATCAATTTTGGAACCCAATTTCTCATTCATCCAAGCATCACTTTTGGTGAATAAATATATTAATTCGATGTTATCAAGAGGGAGAACATGAATATATTTTGATCTTTCACAAAATTGAGTCCCACCTAAAATTGTGTCCATACATCTCTTACTCTCTTTTTTTTTTATCAAAAATGTAAATATGTATATATCAAAAATATGATACAAGTACTATGGGTATACCCAACAAAAGGAAGATTAATTCATACAAAATTAAACAATCAACACGATATATAAGACCCGCTTAGCATTTTCCAACGGTATGTGCAAGCTACAAATGCTACATCAACTAGTACATACCAAAATCACGATTATGATCATCTTTTGTAGCAATTAATGGGCGTGAATACTGTGAGAGAAGGTGAGACCAAGGGCATAGCCTAGGGTCCGAGGCCCTTTCCCCAGGTTTGACAACCTGGGTTCAAGTCTCACGGAGAGAATTGGGGTGGGGTTTATTTGGAAAAAAAGAAAAAAAAAAAAAAATCAATGAGAGAAGGTGGAAACATTAAGAATGTTGAATCCATTTAAAAGGGAGAAATAGAAAAGATAATAGAGTGAGCCAATTACGGTTAGATAAGAAAATAAAAAATTAATCTAATGCAGGGACAATTGTCACATCAACTCATAATTAATTCTTGTTAATTTATCACACCGTTCTTTTGCGCAATAATTATAATTTATAAACAAATTTATAAACAATACAATTTTTCAAATTACTTTTTAACCACATATTTTTTTCTCTCTCTAACTTTCGACCACACATCTACCTATAAAATACAAAAATAAACGAAAAAAGGCTGCTATCTAGTACATTATATTGTTACATGTATTTCACTCATGCAATGCATGAAAATTATTATACGCAATATTAATATTAATTTCAATAAGTATTCGTAAATTTTAATGATTATACATAATAACACAAATATAAAGACATAAAATTAATTTTTTTGCCCCCAGGGCACATCTCCAAGTGGTAAAGGAGGTACGGTATTGGGCTGGCACTCGTCGTGTGCTCGGTTTCGAAACCCGCCAGGAGCAGCCAATTTATTGGTGTTGTGATTGGTGATGTGAAGGCGTGGCGGTAGGACCTTGTGGCTTGTGACTCAGTTACCCCGACGTAGGGGCCTTGCCATAAGTACTACCCTGACCATGGACGAGGCATAACCTGCGGTTTACCTCCTGAACCAAGGGCTCAGGGCAGGGTCGGTTCAGGCCCCTAAGGTTGGGGTTCAACCTTTTTTAAAAAAAAAATTAATTTTCTATTACAATAATTATTAAAATATAAAAAACAACATAACTAATTCAAATGATTATGAACTTCTTTGAATATTAAATGTCAATTAATAATAAATGGTTATTGATTTTAATAATTTTTATGAATTATTATTAACTTCATTAAAAATATAAATTTAGTAACTTTTTAATGATATATCATATTTGATGTAATATTTTAAGTACGGATATTTTTGCATATGGAAGGTATCAATATATTTTTCATAACTTCTATATTTGCCTTTCGTATTTTTTTTTTTTTTTTTCAGTTTTCATTGAAATACATTAATCACAATAATTAGAAATATGTGTTTAATCTTAACCCAACAAATATTTAAATTTAACCAATAAAATTATAACTTCATTTACAAAAGTAAGTAGTCAAAATAATAATTTTAAAATCTCGCAATTATCATTATACGATAATTGAATAAAGTTAGAGATCACTAAATTATACCTATAATCTTATACATTATAATATTTATTAAAATTAAGACCAAGAGAAAATCAAAGCACTAACTCTTCAATATTAATCTTCGTTCAATAATTTTGTCAATAAATTATTTCTAAACAACACATTTTTTTAACTCGGTATTAAAATTCTGTATCGCCCCTAACTTAGACCACAAGAATCGATCCAAGTACTGCAAAAAAAAACTAGAAAAACTAAAGATTGTTTCACTGTGCCTTGCATAATTCAAGTCATTGTGCATATTTCGGACAAATACAGATCATATGATAATGCGAATCGGACAATGCCAAGGTGAGTTGTTTTAAGAAATGGTAACCTATTCTCATTACATATCAGGAAAATGTAATTGGTCCTAACTAAAATTTTACAAGAGTATCAACTAACCCGTGATAAATCATAGTATTACATCGCTATAAAAAAATAAAATATATAAATTTTCTCCATTTTTCAATCACTTTCCATTCACATAATCTCATATAAAATAGACTTGTTAGATTTTTAATGTAATTGGCAATCTCGTGAACAAAATGACTCATTTATAAAGTCTCAATTAGAGTCAAAATATGGTAATTGATTTAGATGAGTATTTGGGTTCATGAAGAACAAAGAAGTATTCAAGAAGTCTTGTGATGCAATTAGAAGTTAGAGATAAATCAAAATCCCACAAGGATAATGATTCAGATTTTCAGTCAGGGGTTGAGACTCGATTTTCACCTAGCAAACATCCGAATTAGAAAAATACTATTTCTACAATAATTCTAAATCATTGAATTATCTTCCAACGCACTTTGAATTGACTCGATCAGATATCAAGAGAGGAAGTTATGATGAAAATACCAAAAGTCGTTGAATCTGGACAGATTCTGTTTCGCGAATTTTAAGGTTCCTATAATTCTAAACCATCTCAAACACTTCATATTATATACACCTGAGCCCTATGTACAAAAATTATATGGGTTGTCTATTTTTCAGAACCATAACATATACATATATCAAATCTTTGATCCCATGATTTGATAATTTAAGAACCAAATTTACCATTATTTGAATCTCTTAATTTCTTGTGATCCAATAACCCAAATTAGGAAACATCACGTGTTTCTAATCTAAAACACACGCATCTTTTAACATAAGGATTACTTCTTCAATTATGAAACTTCAGGCTTCTGAAGGTTGCAGAAGGTTACACTACAAGCCCAGGAAGTTAACAAGAAAGTAAAATTTTTGAAGTATCCACTTGAAAAAAGCATCAAGATCTAAAAGCTGATAGAGATAGCTATATTTTTAATTAGCAGGAGTAAATTTGTTTTGTCCAGTGAGGGAAGCTGGATAAATCTAATTGTAACCAAAATTACTTATAGTGAAGGTAATTGACTTAGTTCCGAAATTTTTCCCAAGTTCGGATTTCTCTATCATCGTATTGTTGCGTTGATTGTCTATTGCTTTTGATTATTACAATTGTGGTAATTCAACTTAGGATAATTGGAATTGTTTGAATAATCATTTAGCAACAATTAATAAAGTGACGAGTTCATTATTAATTGTGCTAATTTCGCACGTAAGGTCGAACTTTGAGGTAACCCGGAACTTTCAAGGCTGTCACGGGAAAAGGTCAAACCTGTACATTCATTCGTTAAATAGTGCTGCTTTAAATACCTTCCAAAAATGCAAATCACCGAAGATCTATCACGTCAAACATCAGCTTGGTGTTCATATACACATGGGAACAATGTTCATAAATGGGACTTCCATCCTCGGGCTCCTCGTGAGGATGGAAACCACGCTGTTGACAGTTTCGCATAACAGAAACACCACTAGGATCAGACAAGTGAAATATTCCACGAGGACTGCAACAACAAAAAAAAATTAAAAAATAGCACTGAGATTAGTACAATAACAAACAAGGTGCTAAGCAACAGTAAATCATTAGTTGTCATAATAAGAAGTAAACTGTGTACCAGGGATATTGGTCTTGCTAACATTACCTATACTTAAGATAATACAAATAGTTATTCAAAAGTTTTGAGGAAGACAATAGAGTCATCAAACTATGGAGCACTAACAAACAATAGGTTTTTATACAGAGAAAAACTAGGTTCCAATAACACAATTATTTCACGGATCTGAACTGGAACTCCTTAATCAAACCAAGATGATATGATTAGGAAGTATCCAACTCTACCTGGATGTGTCAGTTGGAGCCATGACGATTGCAATTGCCTCTGGTAACATGACCTATAACAAGTCAAGCCATGATAACCTTTATTAGGTACAAGCACAATAAAGTACGTAAAAATGGAAAGCAGTGGAGTAAAATTCCAGAAAAAGACATCCATCTTAAGTTAGTGAAGGGTCATAATTTTTCCATCTTCATTTTCATGTCAAATTATACATTGTTCCCATTTAAAACGACCTTTCCCGAGATTATTGTATAACCTACATCCTTCACAGAATTATAAAGGATATTAATGGAAAAGGCAAAATTCCATGGTGATAGTCTTTGACATTTTCAGCTTTTATTTGGTATTGTGGTCATAGTTTGAAAAAACAGAAACCGGTACTGAGTCGTTTTTCTTTCATGAGGCGAGACGTAAGTCTTGAGGCGTAAGCCTCATCGTAAACCAACAAATGTAGTAAAAATATTGAAATATATAAAAATGAATATTCAATAACATAAACAAAATGTAAAAATCTTTAAAATAACAAATTATTATGAGTCCATTTAATGTAGGATAGTTTGGAAAAAAAATTTGATCTTTAAGAGAATGTGTGGTTAAAAAGATGTTGAAAAGTGCGAAAGTGGTGGATCCTATAAAAATGTACTGTTGAAAATAAGTTTTGAAGGGAGTTGTAAAATGATTCCGAGACCAAACAAGGACTAAGTATCAATAAAGATAAGTAGCAACTTAAATCAAATAAAGTATCTTTAAATTTTTTCGTTTTTTCTTTTTTATGATTAGTTTAAATTGTTTACTTTTATTTATAGTAAAATAAATAACAAATTTAGGTTTTAATATAATGATATGATTAAATTTGATATGCATATTGTGTGAATTTTTTGTTTTAAAAAGTAAAGGACCAAGCATTTGTGAGGCGCACGTCTCTTAATTAATGAGGCGTATGCCTCGAGGCGTAAGCCTCAATCAGTTGATGCGTAAGCCTCATTCAGCCCTTAAATAGTACGAGTAATGAGGCGTTTTTCTAGTGCCTCAACCTGAGGCGGGCCTCAAGGCGCTGAGGCGGAACTTTCTTTTAAACCATGATTGTGGTTACTCTTACAATTTTGCTTGTCTACCAGAACATTGACATTTTCAGCTTATAATTAGTAATTTCTGGCAGCTAAAACAAACGTTGTAGGGATTACCCACAAAAGCCCTGCTTGTTTGGTCTTTTTAAGTAGATGTGCTCAGTAAATTTGATTTAGTTACATCAACAAAAACAGAATAATTCAAAGTCACTTCCAAGAAAGTTCATACAAAATTATTAAAAAGCAACAATTAGTTAATTTATATCATCTGCGTCAAAAGAAACCAATAACTACCTGATGTACATCGACTTTTCAACATGCAACCTAAATGTATCCGATTAATACATAATCCGTCTAAATCAATAGCAACAAATGCTAGTTTGGACTCAATACTTATCAAAGTCGAAGTAAATTATGCTATGAGATGGAGGCAAGGGAAGGGATAATTAGTTCCAAAGGAAATGCTATCATTCTACTTAATGCCCCTTGCTTTTTCCTACCCCTACTTGTTCATATATAGAGTAGGAAGTTATCCATTTCCTTCCCAACTCTTCCATTACCCTCATATAGAGTTCAATCTCAAGAAAATGCGGCACAATTCTTATTACCTGATATGAGTAATGAGTGTGCAAATCAACGGAAGACATAAAACATGTTTGCGTTGGATGTGTCTGCAAAATCAAGAAAAAACTCGTGAAAAACAAAATATATTTAGGAATTAAAGAAAAATTACCAAGTTCTTCCCAAGAACATGGGTAATCATCCATCTCATTCGTCTTATGTTATAATATTACACGTAAAATAGACCAAAACTTTTTATAATTAGTGAAGTTCCAAAAAACCACATATAAAAAACTTTAGCAAATGAATATAAGATAAATACACCAGCGGGGGGAAATGTGGATGTCATCATCACTGCACTAGATAAACAATAAAAGCTTTTAATGGAAGTGTGGAGCCTAGGATTGCAAACTACTAGCCAGATATATTGGAAATGTCAAAAGGTTGTCTCATCATTTCAAATGAAGATGAAATTTGTTATAACAAATCCACATATTCAATAAGCCAACAAAGAACTCCATCCTCCCTCATTACGGGAACAAATAAGCGAAACCACAGTGTTCATATAATTTCTAGAGAATTGAGAAAAGCAAGAAAAATAAACATATAGCTGGTACATGATCTTTTTGTTTAATGATGCAAAGCATCATAATAATAATACATAATAGTAACAGGTCCCGAGTATCAACTACTAAAAGTAGGCCAAAGTTAAAAAAAAATATTAAAGAAGATGTGTAATTTAGTATTTTTACTTTGACAGTAATTGGATTGACATCAGAAAGGATCTCCTTCATTAAGCTGAAGAGTAGGTGAGATTACATGAACAGAAAAATGGCAAAAGGTGCCAAAATGTTGGTCTTAAGACTTACATGAATCCACCCCAGCTGGAAAAGGGAACGCTTGTCTTGAGCCTCAAAAATTTCTTCTTCATTCAATGTCTGACACTGAACATTAATAAAAAGAATCAATCAGAACAGAGTTGTCAGTGCGATCAATAAATAAAGTGACATCGGAATTAGCTCCAAAATGTAACTTAACTAGATTATTGAAGTTAACCAGCACTTTTAAATTACAATTGTAATATTATAAAAGGCTTAATCACATTTAAAACTGACTGGTCCAAAATATGGAAAAATTTTCCATTACTCCTAGAGTACCTGATAAGTGTATTTTATACACTTATTTATCTATCAAAATTAGGATATTATATTGTTTTTCTCGAATAAATTATACGTAATTGTTATTATTTTTCATTATTTCAGATTTTTATCCCAAAATGAAGAAAAATGAGGAATTGAAGAAATTATACAAAAATTGGATGGAAAAACTCAAAAGTGGAGTAAATTGGAGAAAGTCAAGACTCAAGGACCTACTTATCATATATGGAAGAATTGAGTAACTTGAAGGACAATTTATTTTATTTGGGCTTAGGGTTAATTTGTGTATATATATATATACATGTTGCTGAATTAAAAAAAGAGGGGAGAGCCGTGGGTGAGAGAGCTGCTTGGAGCCGAGAGAAGAAATAGAGAGGAGAGGGCCGTGGGGAGTTAGAGAGGGGACGGCTGCTACAATAAAAAAGAAAAGTGGTGCACTTGGGGATTAATTGAGGTTGATTGGTGGAGACTTAATTGAGAAGCAGCTGGGATACAACAAGAAGCAACAGCAAGAGAGGAATTAATTGATTGGTTACAACAAGGCAGCTGCTGAGAATTTAAGTGGCTAGCTGTGTGCACATAAAAGAGACAAATTAAGGTGAGATAGACACAGGAAAAGGCTGCTGGGAAGTTGGCTGGAAAGTGGAATACATATATACACCATAAACAAGGACTCGGCTGAGGGAATCAATAAAGGCAGCGGTCGGCTGATTTTGGTGGTGAAAGAAGGAGGAGATGCTTGGACTTAAACACTTCAAACTACGGGTTTTATTTTCATTATTTATTGCTTTTTATTTCACAAACATGAGTAGCTAAATTTTATAACCGGGATTAACGATTTAGATTTAATGTTTCTTGTTTGATTTTAATTCTCAAGTTGGTGCTTTGATATTCATATATTGATTTTATTATTGCGTTTAATGCTTGAATTGCTTGATCACCAATTCATGATTTAATTGTTGTTTTCATAATCCGAGATGTGAGTTAACAATTAGATCACGTAATAAAATCCGGCAATTTCAACAAAAAGATAGAGATATGAATTTGTGGTTGCATGTGGTCGCTTAGGAATTCCTAGAAAATTTAATGCATTTAGCTAAGGAGAACTCTGACCCGCTGTAGAGATACATGGTTGACTTAGTTAAATAGGTTTAATTTGAACTCGAGAGAGGTAAATTAGATATATGCGTGAATTCGACCAAATACAATTTTAGAAAACAACTTGAGATGAGAAATTAAGCTAGAACGTTATTTCGAAATCGTTAGTCCCGATATTCATTTAATTGTTTAAAATCCACCACGTTTGTTTCTTGCTTTCGTTAATTGTTTTTTGTTTAATTTGTTATTGTTTATTTTAATTGATTTGTTTATTTCAGTGATTTCCAATTATTTGTCGTTTTCGTTTTTATTATTTTACAATTTATTTTCTTAGTTAGTTTTGGTTTTTGTCTAGGAATTCTATATTCGAAGTAAATCTATAGCGAATTAAATAGTCCTCGTGGGATCGACAACTCGGACTCAAAAGTCCAATTTTATTACTTGTAGCGATATCGTACACTTGCGATATTTCAACACAACAAGTTTTTGGCGCCGTTGCCGGGGACTATTTTGATTTGTTATTTATTTATTTTGATTTTTAGCATTCTTAGCTTTTAGATTTAGTTTGCCTTTAGTTTTTAGCATTTATATTCATAATAAACAAAAACATCAAAAATTCTCAAAATTTTCAAAAAAAAAAAAAAAAAAAAAAAATTCTTCTTGTCCTTTTATGCTCCGTTCTCAAAAAGGAAATCTTTTACCTTTCAAACTTGAAATTGAACAACTCTTTAGAGGACGACTTAGGGAACAACAAAATTTGAACAAAATGGCCAATCCAATCAATCCTTTGGAAAACATTGAACTAAACCCGAATGCAGCTGCATTACCTCCTGGTCAAAATGCAGCATTGCAAATCAATCAAAACAACCAACTGAATGTACAAGATGATAATGTAGGAGATCTTCCTATGGGTCAATTCTTGACTCTTGTTGCCACTGCAAACCGTTCTAGCATATTATATTCGCCTTTTGGAAGGAATGACTTCCAATTAAAAGCAGATTTAATAAACCTTTTCAGTAATAATCTCCAATTTTTTGGAAAGGCACACGAGGACCCCAATGCACATGTTGCAAGATTTGGGAGAATGTGCCAAAATTTCCAATTTCAAGGCATAAACGATGATGCCATTCGTTTGCGGCTATTTCCTTACACTTTAAGAGATAGTGCATTGGAGTGGCTTGATTCTGAACCTGAATCTAGTATAGTTACATGGGATGACTTAGCTAGAAAATTCTGTAACAAATATTTTTCACCTGCTAAAGTAGCTAAACTAAAATTGGAGATATCTACTTTTCAACAACTAGACGGTGAGAGTTTTCATGAATCTTGGGGTAGATTTAAGGATCTTCTTAGAAAATGCCCATATCATGGATTTAATAAAGGCCTTCAAGTTCAATACTTTTACTCTGGGTTGTCACCACAATGCAAATCCATAGTGGACTCATCAGCTGGTGGGTCCATTACCAATAAAAGTGTCAACCAAGCATGGGACTTAGTGGAACTCATTGCAAAAACACACACCATGTTTCCATCTGAAAGAGTAATGCACAAGAGAGTTGCTGGAGTGCATGATGTAGATGCACTGACCAGTACAAATGCACAACTTGTTGCGCTAACAAAAAAGGTTGATATGTTGTTTTCACATCATCAAGGAGTTCACGCAATTCAATCACCAGTAGTGTGTGAAAATTGTAGCGCGAACCATTCAACTGAAAATTGCATGTTGTTGGCGTCAAAAGAGGAGCAGGTTAATTTTGTGCAAAACAATCATCAACAACATAATGATCCATATGCTCCTACTTACAACCCTGGTTGGAGACAACACCCAAACTTCAAATGGTCTAACAATCAAAATGAGTTTAACCAACCAATGCAGGAGAGAAGACCAAGTTTGGGGGAAATGTTTCAACAACACATGCAGAAGACTGATAAAATGTTTGAACTGCATCAAGCAACCATACAAAATCATTCTGCTGCACTTAAAGGGCTTGAAAATCAGATAAGCCAAATCGTTCAACAACTTTCTGAGCGAGCACCTGGAACACTCCCAAGTAACACAGTTAAAAATCCAAGAGAGCAAGTCAACATGATCTCTGCAGTAAAGATGGGAAAAATCTATGCTCTAGCTTCTGAGGTAGCTGTTGAGGATGAATCATACATTCCCGCAGAGGAAAATTTTCCACCAAATGGATATGTACCTCCAATCCCTTTCCCTTATACACTCCTAAGAAATAGGATACAGAAGGATGTTCAGGCTGTCAATACCAGAAATGGTGTTCAATTGCCTAAAACACATGAAGAAAGACCTGAGAGGGAAGACAAACAAGTGGTTGGAGAAGTAGAGAATAAATCTGAGAAACCTAATCAGTCAACCAAACCTGAAACTCAAAAGAAAGAAGAAGAATCTCAATCGCCTATCAAGACCTATGTCCCACCAGTCCCATTCCCCCAACATCTGCGAAATCACAAAATGGATAAGCAGTTTAGTAAATTTCTGGAAGTGTTCAAGAAATTGCATATCAACATTCCATTTGCAGATGCTTTGGCTCAGATGCCAGCTTACCTCAAGTTTATGAAAGAGATGATTTCTAAAAAGAGGAAGTTGAGGGAATTTGAGACTATATCCTTAACTGAGGAGTGCAGCGCAATTCTACAAAATAAATTGCCTCCAAAACTCAAAGATCCAGGGAGTTTCTCTATCCCTTGTGATATTGGAAATTTCAAATTTGACAGAGTTTTGTGTGATTTGGGAGCAAGTATCAATTTAATGCCTCTCTCAGTTTACAAGAAACTTGGATTAGGAAAACCTAAACCAAGCAAAATCACATTACAGCAGGCTGACAGATCTGTGAAGCATCCATATGGTGTCATTGAGGACATTTTAGTTAAAGTGGATAAATTCATTTTTCCAGTAGATTTCGTGATTTTGGATATTGAAGAGGACAGTCAAATGCCACTTATTTTTGGTAGACCTTTCTTAGCTACGGGACGAGCTTTAATAGATGTTGAAAAGGGGGAGGTGATCTTAAGGGTTCAGGATGATCAAGTGACTTTCAGTGTCACTCAATACCCTAACAAATATTATCAGACAGAAAGTTGCTTCAAACTGGAAAAAGTGGTGCAAGAACTTGGTAATAATTTGAAGCAAGAAGAAAAACCAGGTGAGACTCAAATCAACAATAAAGAATTCAAGAAAGTGCGCAAAAAGGTTGAGAAATGCAAGGTGGGAAATTGCAAGGAGTGCAGGGCATCACGAGCATCCTTTAAGCCACCATAAGAAAGTTTGCAAAAAGTCGAGCTTTAGACTATAAACGGAGCGCTTATTGGGAGGCAACCCAATTTTCTTTTCTTTTCATTTATTTTGATTTATTTATAGCTTTACATTTAAATTCTTAGGTAGTACTTGCATTTTTTTCTTTCTTGGAGTTTTTGAAGTTAGCATCTCTAGCACCAATTTTTTTTTATTTGATCTTCAACTGCCTTCTTCATTTTAATTCATACATGATCCATGAGTCAACAATTTTGCATCACATTGTGTCAAAGTCATTACTCTTATCATATCAAAAACAAATCATATGCATGATTTTGCACACTTTGACCGTGTTTGAAAATTCAAATTTTTCTATGTTTAAGTTGGGATTGTTGGTGTTGATCTATTTCAGTTTATTAATGGTGTTTATGATTCTAATGTTGTTTATATTTTACTTGCGAGGAACTCACCACTTGTAAAAATTTCAACCAAACATGGAAATACAAGAAACGGGTCGAAATCATTCAAGCAAGTTCAAAACCAAGCTTCTCGTTATCACATCGCTCGTCTAAACCTGTGAAGTACCTAACTCCTCTTTATGTATTGTTATCAATTGCTTTTTATTTCTTTTACATTGAGGACAATGTAACTTTCTAGTTTGGGGGGGTGATATCTCGTTTCTTCATTTTTTATTCATTCGATACCTTGTTTTTGGGATACAAAAAACAAAAAAAAAAAAAGGTGAAAGTTTTGAAAATTTTTGTTGATTTATTTATTACTTATGACATGATTTGAATTGACTTTTGTGCTTTAGTTAGAAAATTTGGGCAACATGTGAACTAAAATTTTCTTGACATTCATCCATGTAAGACATTAATCAAACTTGAGCACATAGCCACTTTCGAATAATAACTTGTGTAGGGAGATGCTTGATACTTGTGAGGTAAACTTGTGCACTTTGAACATAGAATTGACTGAAAAATTCCAAACCTTAAGAAATTAGATCCTGACCTGAAATGTAGAACCAAACTGCTCAAGAAACAGTTTGGGGGTAGAGAGGTCAAGTACAAGTAGGCATTGACAGATTGAGGGTCTGAAATTTTTAATGATCCATCTTTAGTGGAAGGGGTTTTAATCAACGGGTATAAACCATGACCAGCATAAAAACAGAAAAATGCTGAAGGTCTTATTCTACTCTTCAAATGCCTTTTTGACTCGAGTAAGTAAGTCCGAGGGGTCTTTCAAACCTGGTGCCCTAAAGTCGTCTGGCTTGGGAGTCATCGACCTAAAGCTCGCTACAGGGGTCAACTAGAAAGCAAGTACGGAGAGTGGACTTACACATAAGACACTAAAACATCTTTAACTTTTCTGTTTAAGCCTTTATGACTCGGGTAATTAAGTCTGAGGGGTTCTCTGAACCTGGTACCCTAAGCTCAACTGAGTTGGGAGCTGCCGACCTAAAGCTCGCTACAGGGGTCATATAGAAAGCCAGCATGAAAAGTTCTGCACAAAGATGGTAAAAGACAAGGACATTAAAAGAAAAAGTCGTTCAAAAAAAAATGATGATATATAAATAGTATAAGCTTTGTTGATTAAAATTCCTAATACTAGAGTGTGGGATTGGAGATGAATTATTCTTGGTCTGTCGTGCATACTTGTCAAATCCTAGCTGCCTTGTGTGGAAAAATGCAATTTATACATGTTTAGAAACCACATCAATAGGAAAGACCTCGGGATATGAGAGAAAAACATTATGGTTGTGATCATCCATGAGAGTGTAAGGAAAATAAAAAGAAAATCATTGTTGACCACATGGGATTCGGGCTTATTTCTGCATAACTAGTCACACGGTGTCAAGTATATTTTTACATGAGTTTGCATTCGATTTTTGGCTATTCACACACACACGATGAAGTTAAGCATTGGATGAATGAAAATAATTTTTGTTGTTCATATTTCTTCTCTAAAGTGAATCGTCATTTTGGATTATTGAAGTGTATGGTAAATAAATTGACAAAAACAAAAACAATTTCTGCTTGCATTTTTATTTTTATAGTGTAGTTTTATTTTTGTTCGAGGACGAACAAATATTCTAGTTTGGGGGGGTTTGATAAGTGTATTTTATACACTTATTTATCTATCAAAATTAGGATATTATATTGTTTTTCTCGAATAAATTATACGTAATTGTTATTATTTTTCATTATTTCAGATTTTTATCCCAAAATGAAGAAAAATGAGGAATTGAAGAAATTATACAAAAATTGGATGGAAAAACTCAAAAGTGGAGCAAATTGGAGAAAGTCAAGACTCAAGGACCTACTTATCATATATGGAAGAATTGAGTAACTTGAAGGACAATTTATTTTATTTGGGCTTAGGGTTAATTTGTGTATATATATATACACATGTTGCTGAATTAAAAAAAGAGGGGAGAGCCGTGGGTGAGAGAGCTGCTTGGAGCCGAGAGAAGAAATAGAGAGGAGAGGGCCGTGGGGAGTTAGAGAGGGGACGGCTGCTACAATAAAAAAGAAAAGTGGTGCACTTGGGGATTAATTGAGGTTGATTGGTGGAGACTTAATTGAGAAGCAGCTGGGATACAACAAGAAGCAACAGCAAGAGAGGAATTAATTGATTGGTTACAACAAGGCAGCTGCTGAGAATTTAAGTGGCTAGCTGTGTGCACATAAAAGAGACAAATTAAGGTGAGATAGACACAGGAAAAGGCTGCTGGGAAGTTGGCTGAAAAGTGGAATACATATATACACCATAAACAAGGACTCGGCTGAGGGAATCAATAAAGGCAGCGGTCGGCTGATTTTGGTGGTGAAAGAAGGAGGAGATGCTTGGACTTAAACACTTCAAACTACGGATTTTATTTTCATTATTTATTGCTTTTTATTTCACAAACATGAGTAGCTAAATTTTATAACCGGGATTAACGATTTAGATTTAATGTTTCTTGTTTGATTTTAATTCTCAAGTTGGTGCTTTGATATTCATGTATTGATTTTATTATTGCGTTTAATGCTTGAATTGCTTGATCACCAATTCATGATTTAATTGTTGTTTTCATAATCCGAGATGTGAGTTAACAATTAGATCACGTAATAAAATCCGGCAATTTCAACAAAAAGATAGAGATATGAATTTGTGGTTGCATGTGGTCGCTTAGGAATTCCTAGAAAATTTAATGCATTTAGCTAAGGAGAACTCTGACCCGCTGTAGAGATACATGGTTGACTTAGTTAAATAGGTTTAATTTGAACTCGAGAGAGGTAAATTAGATATATGCGTGAATTCGACCAAATACAATTTTAGAAAACAACTTGAGATGAGAAATTAAGCTAGAACGTTATTTCGAAATCGTTAGTCCCGATATTCATTTAATTGTTTAAAATCCACCACGTTTGTTTCTTGCTTTCGTTAATTATTTTGTGTTTAATTTGTTATTGTTTATTTTAATTGATTTGTTTATTTCAGTGATTTCCAATTATTTGTCGTTTTCGTTTTTATTATTTTACAATTTATTTTCTTAGTTAGTTTTGGTTTTTGTCTAGGAATTCTATATTCGAAGTAAATCTATAGCGAATTAAATAGTACTCGTGGGATCGACAATTCGGACTCAAAAGTCCACTTTTATTACTTGTAGCGATATCGTACACTTGCGATATTTCAACACAACAGTACCGTAGCTCGGTACTCCAGGCCAATGGGTGTAGGACATCTACACATAGGGGGCCACATTATTTGGTTAGTTGTAGTCCCCTATATGTAAGTGTAATGTGTTGATTGGCCTGGAGTACCGAGTTACGATACCCTGGAGTATTGGAAATTTATCCCAAAATATGGGCCATCTAATATAATTATTTGTAAAATGGAAACTGAGTGCTGATTTAAATATATGAAGAGGGGACTTACTAAAAAAAAAAATTCTTTGTACCACCACCCCCCTACCAAATAAAGAACACAACTATTTCTAGGTGATAAAATTCATCCACGCTATTAAGTTCTAATTTCCTTAAAAAGGGTGCAACTCTTCCTACTTTATAAACAAATATTTAAATTTATATACAGATTTTAGGACTTAAAACTACTACCAAAATAGTGCAGAAGCAAAATCCTAAAAAATGGTGACAAAAAAAAGTAATGGATAAAGGGTACTGACGATGAATTTATTATATGGAGAACAAGGTAACTAGAAAGCTTAAATTACTTGAATAGTATTACCGAATCTGAAATTATGAGTGTAGTAATATGAAATACTCTGTTTCGCTACATATAAGTCAAATTCAAAATATTAGATAATTAGCAAATTACATGCTTGGAGTAAACCTTCATTCTTCCATTAAAAGAAATAAAGGGAACTAGACTTCTTACGAGTGAACCAGCAAGAACACCACAAGTTTCCAAGTTTTTTCTAGTATTTTCTCGTGCCATTATCAAAAAAATCTTCCATCATCTTCACTGGCTGCAATATAAGCAAAGGGGGCATCACATTTGGCCAACTGGTTAAACCTTAGGCATGATTTTTATCGAAAAATTAAACATGTAATGTTATAAAAAATTTCATGCAATAGTGGAATTATCATCTGATATTTTAAGTAATAAATCAAGAAAACTGACTGACAATGTGAAGATATTGGTAGGAATTGAAACTGGGAAAACCATCCTTAGAAAGTGGTGGGCCAGGTCTCGGATCAGCAACCCTTGATGGAGAGATAGGAAGAAGCTCTGGCTGCACTTGTGCAAGAACAGGAGGCGGCGAAGGTTGCCTGATGTTTTCGAACTGATATTTCTTGTTCATCATTTCGTTCACTGCAGAACCATGATCTTCAGAAGGATTTAGCCATCTACCATCATCTAAAGATAGAACAGACTCCATAGTCGACTTTTCGAGCTCTGAGTCGTTATCTTTTGTTGCCATGGGTTCATATTGTCCAACCTGATTCAGGCTATAACATAGTGAAAAAATAGTGTTAAAAGCAATTAACACTCAGTGAACCAGCAAACACGTGGTGCATATACAATATCAAAGTAATTTATACTGTATACACATCTAGAGACGCATATACATACACAGAGACGAACCTTCCAAGTTTTCAAACTTCAATTTATTATAATGTGCTATTTTAAATAGAAATCACTCTTAAAAAAGACACTACAATCTCATCATTATTTTAAACAGAAAGATGGCAATTACTTAAAACCCCAAAAAGAATTAAGCATCGAATCACAAGGGAAAAAATGACAGCAATCATTTAAGCATGATAAGATTCTCACCTTGAAATTTCACTCAAGTCATGGACAATATTGGTCGGATAGTTAACCTATGTACACGCAAACAGAATTAAACAAGCAAAATAGAGATCAACACGATAAAGTGCAGTGGAATTAAACGACCTTCTTAAATGGGAAAGAGTGGATCCAATGAAGAAAAGAAAGTCCAGTATGTTCACCTTTTTTTGGGCACTAGGCCCTGTTGGGAATTATGACGCAACTAATCCCGCCCAGGATCGATGTGACACAAATAAATTGGACTGAGAAAATATAAATACGCAAAAATAAAATGCAAATACGAAACACAAAGATTTACGTGGTTCAGCAATTTGCCTACGTCCACGGACCCACACCAATATATTTCACTAACTCGGAAAAATGAGGAGTACAAAAATACTACACTGTATTTTTATCTGCCTATGCAAAGGCTATTCTCTCCAACTCACTTTTCTCTCTATTTTGTGAACACCTCTTGATTGTGTTACTCTTCTACACAAGAAGACTCTATGTTGTGGTGGTGTATTTTTCATTGAGGTTTTACCCTTTATTTATAGGGAAAGTTTGGACAAAGAATCAACAATGGAAGGAATAAAATAGGTGTGAACATATGAGGATTGTAGGCTAATGGTGTCTTACCAAATAGGTGTGAACATGGACTATTAATGGTGGCTTGCCAATTTCAACAAAGTTGACTTTATTTTCCACATTTAGCTCCATTTTTCAACAGGCCCCTGCCACTGACCGAAGACCATTCAGGCCTAAAAATGAATGTCTGGACAATGTTTCCTGTTTTGGAAGAGGTACACCAAGAGATCTGCGAAATTTCCAGAATATTTTAGTATTTGTAGTTCTCTTACTGTAACTGAATTAACTGATATTCTGATTTACAATTTATTTTTCAAACTAAAACATGACACTGAGACTTGGAACTACAGACAAAAACACATAGCAAGGGTAGTAAGATGAATTGAAAAAGAAAAAAGCATCAGTAAGAGCTAGACATGCATGTTGCAAATGTCAACTCATCGACAAGAAATTATCGTGAATATTAAGGACAATCTCACACAAGTAAAAATGCTATAAACATTACCCAAAGAACAAGCAATAAAGAGGAGGCTAAGCCACCTCGAGGAATAAATATTACCATCATGTGATCATGTTTTGTCAACCAGGCACATGGATAAAATAAAGCACCAGCAAATAGTTGAATGTCTACTCTAGCAAAAGATGCAATCAAGAAACTACAGTTATTACAAATTTAACCACAAAGTAATGGAATTATGTCCTGACCAAGTGAGTATATTTGTCAGATTCTCTATTTCATTGAAAGGTGTAATAACTACACTTGGCATAATCTAAAGGTTAGATTAACCTGTTCTTCAAGTCATTACATATTCTATAAAATGAAATCAAGCATCACGGGTATAAATTGTTTCATTAAGAGGTATTTAAGAGAACAAATTCAGAGAGAGAGAGAGAGAGTAAAAAAAATTATAAAGAATGTTGGATATATAGAAAATTTGAAAACAGATTCATGGTTCAATCAAAGACCAAAATGACCAGTTAAGGAAATTGTTCTTACAAATATGGAAGAGATAAGAGGATTTTTTAACCCATTAACAGAAGCACAAAATGCAGACTGATCATTGTTCAGCAAACTTTTTGGTAAACAACATAGATAAGTAGTAATCAGATTAAAGTTTAAAATCAGTTAATGATTGCATTAATAGAGTGGTGAAAAGATATGTTGGAGAAATTTTTAAATGTGTGTTGAAAAGTGTGAAAAGTGATGGGTCCCATAGAAATATGTGGTTGAAAATGAATTTGAGAAAAAAATTGGAAAACTTTCCAAGTACCAAACAAGCTCATAGTCTAAAAAATAACACAACTGTAGCGCTTCAAGTGTGTGTTTGGTATTGTTTTTAAATAGTGATTTTTAGGAGAATAGATAATTGAGATTTGGTTGAAAAGTCAAATATTGACTTTTAATGAATGGTTGAGATTGAGTACTGTAGAAAGAGAGAGAATTTTAAAGAGAACCAAACAAAGACTAAATACCAAGTTGTTGTTTTAGCACTTCAAATACGACATATACAAACCACATTTTCAAAAATAGGACCATCTTCTCTTTTTCTGCAATAGTTGTATATTAAATTAAAGAAAGGAAGTTATACAACCCCTCTAAAAATTACAGTGCCAATAAATTAACAAATGCAACTTTAACAGATTTCAACATCTAAAACAAGAATATATTTGTTACGCATACTCAAAGCTTCTGAAACTGAGTGTCAATGGAATATCAACTGACATATACGAACCGCATTATCAAAGATAGCAAACTATTATCTCTTTTTCAGCAATAGTTGTATATTTACTTAAAGGACAAGTAGTTATACAACCCCTCTACAAATTATAGTGGCAATACACTAACACGTCCAACTTTAACAGATTTCATCATCTAAAGCAAGAATGTTTTGTTACGCATACTCACAACTTCTGAAACTGAGTGTCAATGGCATATGATGATGAAACTCGAGTATTCTCATTATTCTGCTTCAATGTAGAAGAGGGTGCTGTGACTGGCGACAACTGCACAGAAGATATGAAGGTTACAGAAAGGATGATAAAATCTTAGGTATTGACAAATTAACACATTTGACTAGCTTAACATTACTTTTTTTCCCACTTTCAGGGGTGTTTGTGTGCGTTTGGTGTGCAGGTGTTGAGCTATAATGATATCCATATGAGTGAATAGACAAGACAATGCTCCAGTAAAAAGGCAAGACCGGGGATGGACTCTATTGAACTTGTTGTCTACCAAAAAAACACTTATAAATGCAAACCATAATGGAGCTGTTAAAGGTTCTTCTACTTGAATATTTTAATTCTAAATCCAAATTAAAGGAACTGCAATAACTAAATTGTGTTTCAAATGAATTAAAACTTACTATCAACCCAAAAAAGTTAATCCTCATCCTAAACATATTGATTTTCTTCATTTCCTTTGCAAGAATCCCAAATTCATTACCATTCCCCTGGAATAAACTTCTTCAGTTTTTGTTTTTTTTTTTTTGGGCACAAATTTCTATCCTCGTAAAGTAGTTGCACCTATCACACTTAACAAAAGCAACATCTTCATAACACCAACCTACATATTTCATGCCTGGTAAAGCCACGATGTTCATTATAACTGGACTGAGTAAATGCATAGATTGGTCTTACAACAGAGCACATGAGTAACCTATTAGGGTATATGAAGGGTCTTAACAACATGTATAATCATAATTGCACGGAATTGAAAAGAGAATGTAAAACAAAATGTATTCAAAGTTTATATAATTTTCGAATATGTGAATATATATATATATAATAGACTTTGATGGACTTTTGGGTGGAAAATGTAGGTAGAAAAATTATTTAATTCTCTTTCGTTTACCCTAAAAATTTCAGAAGACTTTTTAATGATTTTCTCAATTCTGCAGTATCTGCGAAATGTCTAGAGAGATTAACCAGACTCTTAACTCCAACTCTAGGCCACACCCAATTCTGTTCATCCTTACCGGCCGCAAGACAAATAGTTTCTCTCCTGAAACTATTTATTTCTCCCCTAAAATTATTTCCTTTTTTTAGCACAAAAATGATTTCTCTCCTAAAACTATTTCTCTCTCCCACCAAATCTCACCACTAATCTTTCAAATAATGAATAATTTATATTCAAATTTTGCAATGTATCCGAGTTTTGAGTTTTTTGTCTATATAGAAAATGATTTTTTTCTTGCTTTAGTTTAGTTGTCAAGCGATTTATGCCTTGTGGTTGGGCATTGCATATAGATGTGGTGGGGAATGAGATTGGGAAAATACAGTTTTTATTCACTTGACATATAATTATTATTAAATATTAATATTCACGTCATAGGAAAATTAAATCTATTAATATTTAATTTTTCCAATTGGAAAGATAAAATTTTATAAAAGTCTTTGAAAGTATATGAAAATTTTTAGATTGAAAGTCTACAAAAGTATATGAAAGTATATAAAAACCCATAAAAGTCAATAAAATCTAATGAAATCAATTAAAAAAAAAAAAAAAGTCTTTTAAAGTCTGAGTTAATAACCCCCAAACAATGTGTTGTGTATGCTCATTTTCTAGATTATTAGAGTTCATATAAGAATTTGATCTAAGTTTAGTACTCATGCAGAAGCAAATATAGTCGTACTCAATACCCGTTTATTATCGTAGCTTAAGAAAGGTTTATAATTCAATGCCGGCAATAAAGGCCCTGTGGATGCATCAGGAATCAGTTTTTGGCCATCAATCTGATGCGCTTGATATGTGGTGTTAGCATTATCCAGTTGATCTGATTGATGCACTAGTGTCTTCAAAGTCTCTAGCTCATCTAGCACTTCAAACAATTTCTGCAAGCCCAGGATAAAAAGCAAAAAATACATGGTATCAGCCAAAATGAAGAGAATCCACAAAACAGATAGGCAGAAATATTACTATTATTACCTTTCTGGAAAATGATCTTTCTTTTTGACATAAAGCGTGATAATCTCGATGGTGAGGAATAGTTTCCACCATCAAACTGCTCATATTACTCATCATTAATAAAGTAAAATACCTTCATAAATTAAATAAGCAATGAGTTGATACGCATCATTAATAAAGAAAAAAATTTCCAAATCTTTTCAATTAGAAAAGGAAGTTTTGTTTACGGACCTGCTTAAGGATAGGGATGGCAAAACGGCTCGTTGTCTCGGGTCGCTCGGGCTCGGCTCGGAAAAAGTTCGGGCTAAGCTCGGCTCGTGGCTCGAGCCGAACTTTTTTTTGAGAGACGGGCTTTGGCTCGACTCGGATCGAGCAAAAAAGAAGCCCGCTAAAAAAGCTCGATGGGAGCTTGAACAATGAATTTCGATCACGAGTTCAGCTCAACTTGCTATATATACACATTTTCAATAAAAATTTTATGAATATTTGCTATAAAAATAAGAAAAAAAGTAAAAGCTCGGGACTTGACTCGGCTCGGCTCGGCTCGGCTCGACTTGGAAAAAGCTCGAGTCGAGCCTTATTTTTGGGGACGAGCTTTAGCTCGGCTCGGCTCGGGCCAAAAAAAGCTCGACCCCAAAAGCTCGAGCCAAGTTCGAGCCTTGATCTTCGGCTCGGCTTGTTGACCTTCCTACTTAAGGATATTGTCGGCGATGCGATAGTAATTTCGGATAGAGATTCGATTATCAACGTTGATCTTCTGGGACTCGACGTTGAAGTTGATCTTGGCCGAATTCGTCGGCCGCCTCATTTTCGGAGAGAATTATGCAATTCGATTATTCGTCAGTGCTTCCGACACAGTCGTTCTTAAGAGGAGATGTAATTTTGGATGTAACTGGGGTGATAAAAGGCATTTATATTACGTGGTATACCATGGGAATAGCCACATATGGCCCTTTGAAAAAAATAGTCAAAAAATTTATCAATTCATCAAGATGGCCTTAAAAACTATAAACTACCTCAAATACCCTTAAATATCATATTTCAATCAAGCCTCTTAGATTTTAGAAAAGTTACAACTTAATCCTTAAAACTTTACTACTGTTAATTAATTTGTTTATATGATTTTATTTGATTTTTGTTCGCTCATAGTAGCACCCCCTCACTTTGGTATCAGAGTCATATGACAGATCTAAAAGATAAATATTATATAATACAAATTAAAAATAAATATATAAATATACATCAAGATTTATGATTATGCATACATTAATACTACCCGATAATTATAAAATAGAAATCTTGAGAACTTTAAGAGACTTAAACAAAGATATAAGAAAATACATTTATAATCTAATAAATTTCGATATAATAAAAGAAGATTTTATTATAAACGAAATACTAGATTTAATGCACAAAGATATACTAGAAGAATTATACAAAGATTATAGAAATGGATTATCATAGAGGAGAACTCTTATTAATCAAATATCTAGATATGAAAACAAATGAAAAATTAGATTCAATAATATAACAAAGAAGAAATCTATTAGACTAAATGATAGAAGAAAGAAATATAAAAAGAAAATGATTTTTAAGACTAAAATCATTAGAAAGTAAAAGAAAATATTTTAATACAATTCTAAAACAATTACCCAATATACTTATGATCATAAATAACAAAGAAAAAATCAATATGGAAAAATATGATATAACTGGAGAAATAAAATATTATATAAAAAGTTATAGAGCACAACAAAGAAAAATGATGTTAAGATCAATTGAAGAATTTTGTGAATATAATATAATGATATGTAAAGAAGTAAAATATGATACGGAATTAAGATTAGAAGTTGAGTATATCAAAGGAAAAATTTAATGACAGAATTTTCAGAAATAAAATTTGAAAAACAAATAATAGAAAATATTAATCTACCAGTAGGATCTTACCAAATAAAATGAGTCAATACAACTATGTTTCAACCATTAAGCTCATGTGGAGAATCCGATGGATTTCTTAATATGCAATTAAATTGGATAAGTGCATTTTTATAGCAAACATATAAAAACATAAATTTACAAGATAAATTAGCCATTGAAGAATTACAACAATTAAATATACAGGATATGAATATCAAAGAAAAATTACAAAATATTCAAAATAAACTAACAATACAATTCAAGTAATTAAAAGAAATGATAGGAGAAGTTAAAAATATAGATGAAGAAATCTTAAAAGAATTCCAAAGAAAATCAGGAGAATTAATTAATCAAGATAAAATTGGAATAATTATAGAAAAAATAGATAAATTAAATGAGAAAAGATGAAAATGAAAAAATCATATTAATAGAAGAAAGAATCAAAAAGATAGAAATAAAAATAGATAATATGTATGACAGACTATTTAAGGTACAAAAAACTCAAAAATCAAGAGTATAAAATGTCAATAAGCGAATATATTGAAAATCTAAAAATATTAATAAAATCATTAATAAGTGATGTTCAAGAAGTAAAAAATGAATTAAAAGAAGTAAGAAATGATATAAATATACTAAAACTAGAGATAAGAGAATTCAAAGAAAATAATAAAACTAAAGATAAGAAAATAGACAAAAAAACTCATAGAAAAAGAAATACTTAGAATAGGAAAGAAGCATTTTGAACAAGAAAAAATTATAATAAAAGTAGGAAGTATGGATGATGAATTTAGGAGAAACATATTACCAAAAATACTAGAGGAAGAATTAGAATTACAAAAATCTATAGAGAAAACTTTAGGAAAATTAAAAGCTGAAGAAAAATTTGAAGAAAAACAAGACAAAAATGAATGAATAATTAGATTTGTTTATAGAAAATTTTAACCAGTTAAGCATAAAAAATTTGAATGAATATCAAGTTTTAATGAATACTGGAGGAGCACCTAATCCTGCTCCTATAGGAACTTCTAAACAAGAATTACCAGATCCAGATGAAAGTTATGCACCTTTATATAGTAAACCACACTGGCAATATTATGATAGAATCAGAGATAGACAACCACCTAGAGGGAATAAATACAAAGATAGGTTTGAATCAAATGATAATTATGATAAACCTATTAATATGGAGGAACAAAATTAGATTTGGATTGTAAAATAGATACTAAAAAAGCCTTATTAACTTGGGCAGATTCAATGATACTATTCTTTTTATACAATAAAGATGATACATGGGAAAACACTGATAGAATGATAAATTTTTTAGTAGCATCTTTTGAAGGACATGTTAGAAATTGGTGGGAAAGAATAAGTAGTGATACAAAAGCATTAATAAGAAGAAATGTACAGACGGCACTAATAAAATCAGATAGAAAAGGAATAGAAAAGTTAGTAGATTATATTGCGGATGAATTTTTAGGAGAAAATTGGATAAGTAATTTTGAAGCAGAATCAATAAGAGAAAAAGATAATGTAAGAGTAAGATTAATAAATTTAACAATATGTGATGTGTAGAATCAAAGAATATACTTGTGAATTTAAAGAATACTATTATGTCCAATTCTATAGTAATGAAAATCAAGAAGTATATAGAGAAATGTATTACAATAAATTACCAGGTTCATGTGGAATAAATTTTAAAATTGAATTTGAAAAATTTATCAGAAATAACCCTGGAACACCTAGAACATTAGGATCAAGAATAAAATTCATATTTGAAAGATTAGCATATATATGTCAACAAAGACAATTATTAAAGAAATCGGGAAAATTAACCAGAATATGTTGTGAAGATATGGAAAAACCTACCCAATGGGGATGTAACCCTGAAAGAAGAAAAAATAATAATAATAAAAAATATAAAAATAGAAAGTTTAAAAAATTCAGAAACTTCAGGAAAAAATATATAAAACCTAAGAGAAGATATTACAAAAGAAGACATAATCCAAATAAAAGACAGAAAAATAAAACCTATAAAAAAGACAAAAGCCAATGTAAATGTTGGAATTGTGGAGAAATGGGACATATAAGCCCTGATTGTAACAAAAAGAAAGTTAAAATATTACAAAAAGAATATCTAGAAATAGAAAGTGAACTAAGTGAAATATCAGATATTGAAGAATACTATGATCAAGAAGTCTATATAAGTGAAACAGATTCAGAAAGTAATGAATCAGAATAAAGAAATAGAAGCAAATAAGAACATAGATAAACAAGAATATGAAGGAATGAAAGGTTATGGATTAAAGGTATCTTTTGATAATAATAAGTTCAGGAAGATACAAAAATTATCTTTAGATTTGAAAATATGAAAATGGGAAATATTAGACAAAAAATGGAAAAGAGAAAAAGTAGCAATAAATGAATATCATAAAATTGAAAGAGCGAATAGATGTTAGAACCACTCAAGGAACACACAAATTAAATCTTTTAACAAAAAATACAGTTGCAGAATTATTAACAAAGATCAATAGAAAACAGAGTGAAAAGATTCAATATGTTTACTTAGCAGGTATCCAAATAATGTTTAAATCTCTATTTAGAGAAGGATTAGATTCGCCTTTGACTGTAAGTTTACATGATGGAAGAATTATAAACTTAAAAGACAGTCATTTAGGAACAGTAGAAGAAAATCTAGCATATAAGAAACTAATATTTACATGTTACCCAAAATATTGTATATCATTAAAAGATAGAAATTTTAATGAAGTTATAGGACTATATTTCAAATTACATAAAGATGATATAATGGAACCAGAAGATAAAATTATGACTATAGAATACAGGGCATTATACACATTTACTAATTCTAATTATGGAAACATTTATTCTAAAAAACCATATATTGAAATTCATAAAGAATGTAAAGATTTTGGTAAATCTGTAGAACCGGATAAACAAATAAGTTTAGTTCCAAGGAACTATGAACTTACTATAACAAAAAATAAACTAGAAATCATAGAGTTACGAGAAGAATAATACCCTAATAATAACATAACATTTGAAGATGACAGATTAATTAGGAGATCAGCAAGTTTACCTAATAGAAAACAATTAGGAGAAACTAGTAATACAAAAGAAATAAAATTTAATAGAAATGCTGGAAATATGAAAATAGAAGGTGAATATTTTAATGGAATAGAGCATATAAAAGGATCAAATATATTAATTAATACAGGAGCTAGTGAATGTCATATAGCTTCAAATAGAAATAAAGGACTAATATCTCATAGAACTGATCCATATAGATATATAAATTTTGATGGACGAGTACATATGACTGAACTTGAAGTAAAAGTACCAATAAAAATAGGAGGAATAAATCTCCTAGTACCATGTCATGTAGATAGTAGTATGGTAAATCCTCATGTATTATTAGGAATGAGCTTTCTAGATGGATTAGAAAATTATAGTATAAAACGTGAAGGGTTATATATAACTCATAATGGTCAAACTATACTATGTAGAAAATCTGAATAAATGAATAACCAAATAAGTTTTCCATTAGCTGTTTATATACAAGTTACAATTGTTGAAACAAATATAACAACATGTGCATTAATTGATACGGGAAGTGATATAACAATATTCAAAAGTTTCTTAATAAAATCATGGAATACTAATGGAAAGATAAAAATTATAGGAGTAACAGGAGAAAGTACTCATATAATTAATAGTGCTGATAAAATTGAAATAATACTTGGGAGTAGACAAATAGTTGTAAATAAAATATATAATTATAACAAACTAGAATGTGATATATTACTAGGAAATGACTTTATACAACAATTTCAATATTATAAACAAAATAACTACATGATAATGTTACAAACACCCTGTGCATATTTACTAAAAATACCAAGAGAATTTAGATCTTACAGAGTTCAGCCAGCACAGCGTGGTGATAAATGAGAGAAAAAACCAATTACACAAAATGAAATAAAAAATAAAAGAATAATGTATAAAAAAGTCTTAAAAACGAACATACAAACAAACATGGAAAAAATCATTGATCAACTAGAAAAAATTTGTGGAGAGAATCCATTATTATTTTGGAAACCACATCATCCAAAAGTTAAAATAGAATTAACGGAAAATGTTATTATAAGAGTTAGATCAATGATGTATACCGTACAAGATACACAAGAATTTAAAACTCGGATAAAAGAATTACTTAACCAAAAATTAATCAGACCTAGTAATGGACCACATAGTAGTCCAACTTTTATGGTCATGAAACATTCTGAACAAAAAAGAGGAAAATCTAGAATGGTGATAAATTATAAAGAATTAAACAAATATACTAAATTTGATGGATATTTTTTACCAAATAAAGAGGTACTAATAAATCTTGCAAAAGGAAAACAATATTATTCTAAATTTGATTGCAAATCAGGATTTTGGCAAGTAAAAATGGAAGAAGATAGTATTCAATACACAGCATTTAGTACACCCCAAGGTAAGTATGAATTGATGGTTATACCATTTGGTTTAAAGAATGCACCACAAATATATCAAAGAAGAATGGATAACATATTTAGAAAATTTAATGAATTCTTAATTGTCTATGTTGATGATATATTAATTAATATGTTCTAATAATAGAGAAGAACATAGAAACAATTTAATTAAATTTATAAATGAATGCAAAAAAGAAGGAATTGTTCTTTCAAAAAATAAAGCTATAATAGAAAAATAAGAAATTGATTTTCTTCCATTATCAATAGATAAAAGGGGGATAAAATTACAAACTCATATATCTAAGAAGATAGAAAGTTTTCCAGACAAATTAGAATCAAAAGAACAAATACAAAAAATTTTAGGATGTTTAAATTATGCAGAAGGATTTATTGAAAACCTATAAAAAAGAGACATAAAATTCAAATTTTACTCAGGAAAACAAATACCAAATGATGGAGTGATGAACACACAGAAATTGTCAAATCACTAAAAGAAGAATGTAAAAGTTTGTCAAAATTAAGATTACCAGATGAAAGAGATAATCTGATAGTTAATACTGATGCCTCGGATAAGTATTGGGCAGCAATATTAAAAATAGATCTTAATGAAATTTGTAGATACTCAAGTGGAACGTTTAATCAAGCAGAAATAAATTATACTACTCATGAGAAAGAACTGTTATCAATCATTAGAGGAATAAAGAAGTTTTCATTGTTTTTATTATCCAAGAAATTCATTGTTGAAACTGATAATTCTCAAGTTGCAGGTTTAGTAAAAAATAAATTACCACCAGAACCTCAATATAGAAGGCTTCATAGATGGAAATCCTATTTGGCATTTTATAATTTTGATATAGTTCATATTAAAGGTGTTAATAATTATCTTGCGGACTTTTTAAGCAGGAATATTGAATTTGCAGATGGATAATATAAAAAATTCCCTGATAGACGCCAAAAAGCGAATGAACTTCCTCATGGAGGAAGCTGAAGATATAAAACTTGGAATTGAACAACTTGCAGAAACTCTCTAAGGAAGTTTCAAGCAATTGATGGAAATCTCAACATTTCATTACAATTATACTAAAGAATTGAGCGATAACATAATTGAGATTGAATCTCAGTTTGAATCGTTGATTACCAAACAGGCTGATACCAAACAGGTTATATCAAAAATACAAACAGGTACATTTTCTGGAAGCAGTAGTGGACCAACAATTAAAAGAGATGAACCAAGTCCCAAAAAAGTTGTTATAAATGAAGCCAGTCCTCGAAAAATCACAATCAATGCCAAAGATGAACATACAAGGGTAGTCAGAATTCGTACTGAAGAGGAAGATGATTCCCCTTTTTTACCAAAAGAAAACGAATATAAAACTACTGTTAAAGTTATATATGAACTTCAAGAATGTGATTGCTATTACATCTCGTCTAGAAACCATGTATACCCACGATTGATCGTTACTCAGGGAGGAGATCCTGTCATGACAAAAATGGCAGCTGATTATGGATTCTTGGATCTTATCTATCCAGGAAAAGATTTGAAAGAAATCGAAAAATTTGATGATTTACTAAAAGGAGAAATCTCAAAGTTTGATCAAGGAAGATCCATATATTTAAAATTTTATTCGATCAGTCCTGAAATTGATGGAAGGATATATTATCCTGCTGAGCATATTATCACGATTGGATATATTGCTCGAAATTTTCAAATTGAAGTTGGAAAAAATACTAAGCCAGTACCAAACATTACAAGATCATGGTTTAGATCCCGAAGGGTGTTGGGAATTAAAGTTCTCTACAATATTGCCAAAAACCTATATGAGAAAAAATTCAAATGCATATGCCAGTACAATGGATGGACCCTACTTACTAATGGAGGAAAAGAAAAATCAACAATCTTGGAAGAATATATCAATAAATTTGACACTAATCAAATCCATGGAAGTTTTGCCACTTTGCAAGAGGCGTGCATAGTCAGGAACTGCCCCACATGCCAAAGGAATTGATGGACATGTTGAAGCCACTTGATGGATCTGCTTTATATGCCAACAGAATTGATGGACAAGTGGAAGCTGTTTAATAGACCTACTTTAACTCAACAATGCAGAACAATGTAAGGTCCATGTCAAGACCAAAAAATAGAAGAATAAGTGTCCCTATAATGTAAGAGTCATGTGATGTAATAAATAATACAGGGACAGGTGTGTCCTTAGGTAAAAAAGCTGTTAGGACAATGATGTAAGTAGTGATGTAATTATGTCCAATGTAGTATTATAAATAGAGGCCTCCGGGCTAATTGAAAGACAGATCTCTCTTGAGCACTCAGTTTGTGAGAAAGCCAAAAAAATCTTTTGTCTTTGAAAAATTCTCATACCAATCTTTTGTCAATCTTTATATTATCAATAAAATCCCAATTTACTTATCATATTATGATGAGTTTCTAAATTCTTTTCTTCTAAATCCTATTTCCAAAAAGAAGATATATTATTAAGAAAACTCCCTACACTCTGTCCTAAAATATTTTCCATCTAAAGAGTTATACAGTGAAGGCATCCAGGTTTAGCTAATAACCCGTGAAGGCAGGAAGTCATTGGAGGGTGTGGAGCAGAAACCTATAAGCCTGAAGGTCACTAACAATAGAAGGAAAATACAAAGGTACTGAGAACAGGAAAAGAGGTTAGCATTCTTAATATATCTATCTTTACGAAATTAGGAGGAAGAAGAACTTTTAACACGACAAAATCCAGAATTGTTAAATTTAATTATCAAAACAGTCCTTATAATGATGAATATCATAGGATAATTGAACATTTATTCATGCATAAACAGTTTACTAGACCAAATAATGAAATAAAAAAGTTATATCATGTCTATATGCCATGTTTATTAGCTATCTTTCCGACATTAAAAAGAATATTAGGATTAGAAATTACAAAATCGATTATTTATTTTTGGCTTGATAGTGATAATACTGAAATAAATAATGAATTATATTTAGGATATGTGTTTAGTAGTGATAATGATTATAATCATGTAATAGATTATGACAGTGATGGGAGAGATGAATCTTTCTTTACCAGTTTTTGAAAATCTTAATATCATGAATAATAGTAATTATATCATGAAAAAACCCAGAACTAAAAGAGGTCCATATAAAGTTCAAAAGCATATCAAAAGTAAAAAAGGTATTGAATATGAATATGAAAATGAAATTGATAAAATAGGATACCAAGAGCAAATCTACGCAGCACAAGAGATATTAAAAAGTTTTAAAGAAAATCTGATAGAAAATTTTGCTAGAGGTACTGTAAGATCTATAATGATACAAGATATTCAAGATATAATTGATAAATTAGAAAAGAGAAAGAAAAGTATTTCAAAATATAATATATCATTTGAACCAAGTATAGATATTATGGCTGATATAGATATTATCAATTCCCAAACACTGATAGAGTTTGAAAAATTACTTGAAATTTTATAAATTATTTATCTTTATGTTTATAATGCCTGGATATACAATTGAAGGATTAGACAATTTGTTAGATAGGATAATGGAAAAAATAGATAACATTATATTGCAATTAATAGATATAGATGAATCATCTGAACAATATTATATACTTTTAGAAAATCATGATCAATATATTATAAATTATTCTGATATATTACAGCTCAAAATGGAATTAGAAAATAAAATTACGACAAATACATTCCAAACTTAAATGCCAGGATATACAATCAAAGGACTTGATAACCTTTTAGAAAAATTGAAAGATAAAATAGAAGATATTAAACAACAAATGAAAAATGAAAACATATCTTCTGAAGAATATAATAAACTTTTAGAAAAATACGAACAATATATTGCAGATTATTGTATTCTACTAGATCAAAGAATGGATTTATACCAGAAAATTTTGTATAATAATTTACATACCCAATAATCTATGAATACTTCACAAATATCAACATCTAATAACTGTGATCATAAACTATATTTAAATAATAAAGAAATCTCATTTTTATTAACTATCGTTGAAAAATCTAAAAATATACACTCTGTTGGACAATCTAAACTAAAAGAAATATACGAAGATATTGATCATGCCATCCTAAATAAAATAGAATTTAATTCTGTTGAAACAGCAAAAAATATAAATACAGTTCATAAAATTATAGAAGAATACGAGGATATAGAATAAGAAGTTTCAGAAGGAATAACATTAGGATATATAACTAAAAAAGATCATCCTAAATCTTTTGAGAAATTATCACAATATAGAACATTTTTAGAAGAACTTAAGAGATTAAAAAATATGGATATAACAAGAAGTATTGAATTAAATGAACCAAATTAAATTCAGGGACATAACTTGCAAAGTAATTAACTAACTTCATTAAGGGTAATATGGACAAATTACAAAAAGTGGCCATTCTTAAAAATTACATGTTTCACATGGCTAAACCAATAAATCCCCCTTTATATTACCACCACAAATATTACTAATACACCACAATACAAATACAAATATATCCTTCTATAATTTTTTTTTAAAAAAAAGGTAAATTATGTACACCACAATAGTGAATTCCCTACTCTTTCAAAGCCCTACAAGCATCTTGAATCTACTGTTCAGTTTGTATATTCCGGCATGATATCATTTAACTTTGGCATATTCCGGCCTACAGCATTATAGCAACCCTTAATCAATTTTTTTTGTGTAAACAAAGATTGAAGGTGATGAATTTTTAAATAACGGCTCATTTTAAACAAATCCATATCTTGGAAGGCGAAACGCAATGAAAATCCAAAATTCCGTGACAAGAAAAAATCAGTAGATTTGGGAATTGGAATGATTTTCACAATGGGTTCTGTGCGATCTTTTTTGGTCGGTGATTAATTGTTTTATCAGTTTCTTGACTTTTGTTGTTCAAAACCACTAGGAATTCTTCAATCCCTTCAAATTTTCTGGGATTTTCCAGGAAAATTTATTGAAACTCAAGTTTATCTTCAACAGCTCTGTCAAATTTCCAATGGATTCTAGCATGGTCCCTTGGAACCCATTTTCACTCAAATCAAGGACCTTCACTTTAATCATATTCTTGAAATTGTTAGCAAAATTTTCACCTTCAAACTTGTTTTTCAAAAGTGTAATCAAGATTGAAAAATTCACCGAACCCACCTGGGATTGTCTAGAAACATTGGTTCCCTCAAAAACCAGCCTTGTTCTGTATATTCTTTGGTCGGTGATAAAGAGATGAGAGAACTGAATTATTGGTTGTGGACTCGTGTAAGACTGTGGTGTGCACATAAATTATTGAGAAAATTAGAAGGTTATTTGTGTAATTTTATTTAAGTTTATTTTTGTGAATAAAAAACTATATAAGATTGTGGTATAAAAATAAGTTTTGTGGTAGCAATATAACCACCCGTAATAAAATGGCTCATTGGATCGGGTTGTGCGTGACTCGGTTTGAGAAAAGCTCGAGATCAGTCCTTTTCTGAGCCAAGGCTACGAGCCAAATCCAATATTTGGACATTTTCTCGACGTGAGCAGGCCAGTGTGATCCGTCGAGCAACACGGGACGGCTTGTGACACGAACCATTTTGTCTTATTAATAGTTAAATGCACAAAATTCACGAACTTTGTTTATTTTTTTATTATTTTACTTTGTGTGTGTTAATTTATACTACTTCTAAAAGTTCCTCAAAGGGAGAAACTTTTTTGGACGATAATACCCTCAATAATAATTTACAATTTCTTATTTTTCCTTTCAATTAATTTTATTTTAATTATTATATATTATAATTAATGTAATATTTTCTAATTTGATGGTGGTTGTTGTCTCTTCAAATTTCATTTATCTATATTTATATCTATAGTACTTTTAAAATAACTTGAATGGAAAAATATTTTTTGGATCATAATACTCTTGAAAATACTTTATAATTTCTTATTTATCCTTCAATTAATTTTATTTTAATTATAGTATTTTATAATTAAAAATAAGATTTCTAATTTAATGATGGTCGTTGTCTCTTCAAATTTCATTGATCTATATTTATATTTATAATACTTCTAAAATAACTTGAATAGAGAAATATTTTGAATCATAATACTTTTGAAAATAATTTATAATTTCTTATTTACCCTTCAATTAATTTTATGTTAATTATTATAGCATTTTATAATTAAAAATAAATTCCACATTTATTTAAGCATGTAATGGTCCTATTTTATAAATAAAATGACGTTACTAATAATTATTGACCACCAAATATTTTACTAATATGTCATCGTATAAATGTGATATCATTTTTGTTATTTATTATTAATTACTCTAAATTAGTCTATATTTTAAGGTAAAATGTCATAATCTACATGAATATGCTTAGTTAATTTTAATATTTTTTTATTAGTATATATAACTTATTGTTTTAGTAGTTAAGAGAGCTGATATATATGCTTTTAAGTTGTTCAATACTTTTTCATAACTGTTATTTTTTAGATTCAAGTCTCGACTTCAATTATTTATAAAATAGTAATACTACAAACATCACAAGTTTGCCCTCCACTCACATGGGGGATGGGCCCGCTGATGAGCGGGCACTGCCCCATGTGAGTAGGGGCAAACTTGGGGTTCAAATAGAATTTTTCTTTATAAAAATAGCTGACATACAAGCTTTTAAGTTGTTCAATACTTTTTTAGAGCTTTTTTTTTTATTCAAGTCTCGATTTCAATTATTTATAAAAATTCCATGAAACAAGTATTTGAGAAAGTAATACATTAAAAGCATTGTTTAGTTGACAATAATTTTTTAAAAAAATAAATATGTTAAAGCAATGTACTTAACATATATCTTGTTTCCCTTAACGGAAGCCCAAGTTTTAAACAAAATCATCTTCAATTTAGTGAAATTAAATCAATCAACTTCAATTTGTTAGCAAGTTTGGTCTCTTTTTTAGTTGTTTTCTTGACGAAAATACTGACTCAATATTAATTTAATAGATAATGAACATGTAAATAAGTGCTTTTAATTTGTACAATTTTTAGAGAAAAAAAAATATTAAAAATAGTTTATTTGTATTAAGAATATATTCAATTCAAGACATTCAAATATATTTTATAATATCATTACAAAATCACGTGCAACGCACGCGCTACTAACTAGTAGTAATAAAAATGCAAAAGTGTAAGATTTTACGAATTCAAAAATTTTTAAAACATGAGTTGATTCGGCTTGAGCCAAAAGTTGGGTCGAATCCAAGGTTTGAGCAAAAAAGCTCGAATTGTTCAGGTTCGACTCGTTTACATCCCTAGAATTAGACAAATATCATTTTTTTAGGTCAATTTGACATGACTTTTATTGATACTTTTGCTTTATGTAGAAGTGTTTCATTAGAAAGTTACCCTAAATTCTAAAAGAGTTTATTTTATTTAAGAAGTGCTTTAGAGGAAGCTCGAGTCTGTCACTTTTTAATCACACATATTTTCTCTCTCCAATTTTTAACCACACATCTATACTATATTTAAATTGGAAAAGTCTGACCAAATAGTTGACCTGCATTCATGTCCAAATAATTTTTTGGATAATAATATCTGAAAAAAAATCTTGAAAAATGTATTGCTTGTTGCAGTGTGTTTTCCCATGTGATCTTTAATTGAACTCACGCGCCCTGTTCTCTTTTACACATCCCTATTTTCAAAAAAAAAAGGTTGAACCCCAACCTTAGGGGCCCCCACCTGTCCTACCCTGAATTTTGGTGAAGGATGTAAATAGCAGGTTATGCCTCCCAGAGTGTAGTGTGAGGGCTTACCTTTTAACTTGGTAAGGGCCGGATTCGAACCCCTGACCAAGCGAGGCTGGTCTTTAAACCACTCTCCCTTTCACCGTTGGGAGATGTGCCCTGGGGCCACATCCCTATTTTCAGATTCCACAAGAGGTAGATGAAAAACCACTTGCCCCGCTATCTCAATGCGTATGTAGAAGACAAATTAAGACAAGGCATGAAGGCAAGGATTGGACATTTGGACTTCTAGGTAAATCTCTTCAAATTGGATGTTAATTGCTTGTTTGGGCTTTAAGAAGAATAGGAAACATCGACAACTCGTCGGCCAAAAATAAATAGGCGGCGTGGGGAAGTTCAATCTGCCCGCTTTATACCTTCTCCATAGTTAAGGTACCCTATCCAGATTTCCCGAATCTACGTATTACTTATATTTTGGTATGTCTTCCAATATCTATGTTTCAATTTTTGTGGGTTTTGAGGCTTTCACTTTCTCAGAGTCTATTTCTGAAACTTATTGTATTTGATTTGTGGGTTTTTGTGATTCAACACTGTTATAAACTAGAGAGAAAAAGAGAGAAAAGTAGAGACACCAATAAACTTGTGTATTATACTATGAACCAGAGCCCCATATATATAGGGGAAGAAAGGGATATACAAAGTAATTATAACTAGGGTTTTAGGGGTACAACTGTCATTCACTAATACAATATAATATTTACAACACTCCCCCTTGAATGACATATGATATTACAAAATATCTGCCTCGTTAAAACCTTATTTGATAAAACCCAATGGGACAAAAATATCAAACGAAGGAAAAAGAGTACAGTTGTTCTTGGAGTATTAAGATAAATGCTGCCTCGTTAAAACCTCGCCAGGAAAACCCAATGGGACAAAACCTTGGCTAAGGAAAAAGAGTACAACTACTCCCCCTTAGTTTGATCGTTGTAAATCATTGAGTTGATGTATCCCAATCTTGTGAACTGGTTTATTGAATGTAGATGTTGATGGTACTTTTGTAGATAAATCGGCTTCATTGTCACTTGAGTGAATTTGTTGAAAATTCTGGAGTCTTTTGATGCTGCCTCGTTAAAACCTTGTCAGAAAAACCCAGTGGGAAAAAACTTGAACGAAGGAAAAAGAGTACAGCTACTCCATCTGATTCAATATGTATTGAATCATCCATATAGTTACTCCCCCTGATTCATCATCCATATAGTTACTCCCCCCTGATTCAATCTCTATTGAATCATTCATATCTTGATCTCTTCGGGAGTTTCGTATAAGAGAGTATATCAATAGATATTGATGACAGCTACCTCATTAAAAACCTTGCCAGGAAAACCCTGTGGGACAAAACCTGTGCTAAGGAAAAAAGAGTGTAGCGTATATTAGCTCCCCCTCATGGGAACATTACAGTTATATTGATACTGCACATAATTATTTCAACTGTAAATCGGTACAATATCAAATGTGTTTACCAATCATTTATAAATAACACATATCTGATATCTGATATTATTTGTTCTTTGAATATATTCAATATTTCCAATCATTTGAACATGCTACATCGAGCCATATTCTATAATCAATATTATCAATGCATTTAATGCAGTTCTAAAACTTGGAAGTGACTTATTCACTTCATTGAACAATTAACTTATTCACTTCACTAAACAATTAACTTATTCACTTCAGGTGAATAATTAACCATGAATTTGAATTTGAAAATCAATTGCCACGATTTTTATTCACAGTAATGGTACATCTCAATTTCAACACTTTGTCATATAGAGTCATTTGTACCATTCTTCATGTAATCTAATTTCATACTATCTATCACATTCCATTGGAAATTGAATCTATTCAAGGCATATGATATATTTAGATCGCAAAGTATCTTTATACTTTGATCAAACAAGTTTCTTAAAACTTGAATTATATATTTCAAATATATTTAATCCTTCAAGGATTATACTGTATGCTTCAAGCATCGTATATATTTCACATTGCAATTATCAAATTGCTACCACCAAATTTAAGTCGTGAAACATTAGATAGGTAACGATTCCTATATTTCAAATAGATTTTCTCTAATTATTTCACCGCAATCCCAAAGTACCGAGGTATTGATTACCCTTTTTAATCTCACTCATTTGTACTTCAAAGAATACTCCCAACGTACCGAGTTGATGATCATACATTTTGATATCACTCATTGGTACATCAAAGAGCGCAAGCTAGTAATCAGAGTAAATCATTTTTCATTAAATACATTTCTGATAATCATATAAGTATAGGCACTTATTATGCATTTTCAGGCAAATAAAATATTGTATCTATGCCAGATCTTTGAAACATTCGTTGCGCAACAAGTCGTGTATTACGACTATACCTATAGGTATTTTACTGGCTTTACACTTTTATGTGTTTGGACTTCAGGTCCCAAAACTTCAGGTTTTGTAATAAGTTTAATTTAGCCTGAATGCATACTTTTGCCAACTATTTTTTATGTCGATTTTCTTCGACATATTTTTTTTATTATCCTCTCTATCATTCAAATTATGATGCGGCTAGCTTCGCAATTTGCTTTTGCATAAGTGCTTTAAAAAGTGTGTCGGCACAATTATCATCTCAATTTGATTTCTTTCCCCACAAGACATAACTGTAGAGATCTCAATTTTCAATATTTCAAGTACTTGAACCTCTTCTAGAGATTTACAATTACTTATGTCAATAAATACTCTCTCACGAGTATATGCCTCCTCAATAAGACCACTATAATCATTTGCTCTATTTTTATTTATTTGGGGATCTTTATTTGAATCAAATATTGCTACGCTTCAGGCGTTCTACATATCAATATGAGATAGAGCAAGAGATTTTATTAATCTCTTATGCATCTTGTAATTATGTTATCTTTGAACGTTTCGTTCATATTTTCAATCGAACTTCTGGTTCGTATTATTAATCGCGAGGATATATATAACATAATATGATGCATTTGTTTGATTTTAAGCTATTCCCCCCTAATGTTGAGAAAATTGTCCAATCAAATTGACAATAACTTTTTTTCGACGTTGTAAAATATCACCCATTTGGGATATATGTTCAAACAACGCATTTTTCTCAACATTCTTTATTTCTCATATCAGTGCATTATGGTGGATCAATTGCACTATTAAAGAATTATATGGAAAAATTAGGCTCTAACCTTAAGCCAATTATAATAGGGAGAACTATGATATTGGCATGATGCGTAATAAAATTCCCTAAACAAAAAAGGAAGTATTTTGTTCTCAATTAAATTAATTGGAGGCGTTTAACAAACAAAAATGTTAAACTATTTATCGACATTCCAACTAACACTTCTTAAAATGTTGAGATTCGTGTCCACTAGCATTATCAAGACACATTCTTGATTATATAATCTGAAAATTATGCTCATAATTCATAATTTGAGCAATAATTTCGCAAACTTCAGGTTGCGAACACCATGCAATCATCTAGTACATGTATTAAATCTATTAGATACAAATAATATTTAGATGATCAACGTGGAGGATGATAGTGGCCCATTTATCACCCTAATTATTTTTCAGAAATATAGGGAATTTAATCTCTATTTTAGCTAGTGATAGTCAAAAAATTTCATGAACGAGAACAAATATCATATATGATTGAATTGAAGAATCTTCTGATTCTTCATTGAGTATCAATTTTAATTCCGCATCATTATTGATCCAGTGATGGTCCAACTGGTCATGCCAAATAATAAAATCAAATTGAACTTCTTGTTCAATATAAGATATAATAATATATTATTCAAGTAGTCAAACTAATCAATGTCCTTATGACATAAGTTATATGTTTTCCTTCAGGGATAAACATGAACTCAAATGAGATATTTTTCGAAACAATGCTACTTCGAAAAGCACGTTTTATTACTCATTCAAAAATCAATATGTCAATATTCTTCCGGAATATTGTAATATCAAATTAATAACATATCTCATAATATTGGGCTCTTCGAGAGAAAATTATATTCCAATATTATATTTCATATGAGATAAAAGTATGATTCTTCAGGAATCATCACAACTATATATTAGACTACATCATAATAATCTTCTGAATTATTAATAAATTCGAATTTCTTTGCGAAAAAGAATGCAGTATTTATCACTTGAGCAATAAAATAATATTCTTCTAGAATATTGAAATGTAGCAATAACGCAATATTCTTCTGGAATATTGATTCGAATCTCATTCAATTATAACAATAATTGATATCTATTGTGCAATTTAAGAGCAAAATAACGAATTATTCTTCTGGAATAATTATATTGCTAAAATTACAATTCTTCAAGAATAATAAGTCAATATTCTTCTGGAATATTGATATTAATTATTCATTCTTCCTTTCAAGCCAACAATATTTGTGCTCTACACGAGTGACGTTAAAATATTCTTCTGGAATATTTATTTAACGTGGGTTGTGTTTATTCGAGAACACCAACACCATATTCGTTTAAAACATATTTTAAATTATGCTTCTTCAAGAGCATTGGATCAATATTCTTCTGGAATATTGAAATTGTAATATACTGCTTGTCACAAGCAAGTAATATTCTTCTAGAATACTACTATTGTTGTCCTACTTCGTGAGCAACAATATGATACATTATTAAATCAGAATTTATGAATGAACATCTACAAATATTTAATCATCTTAAAGAATATTAATTACCATATAAACATAGTATGAATTTATATATAAAAATGAATTACCAAACATATATCAGGAAAAAGAATCTCCATATATAGAAGTTAACAAAATTGACTAAATCTTTTATTGGCTAAATCTTTTACCAATATGCAAAAGATACTAAACATGCACGTGAATTCCATATATAAAAATTAGATATATAACTAATATATAGTAGAATCAAATCTAATAATGTATTTGAGAATTCAAAATAACGTAGTGATTTCCAATGACAAAATTGAAAGAGCAAAAAATAATAACAATAATAATTTGCTGGAACAATGTATACTTTAACGAATTTATTCCGATTCTTCCAAAAGAAATAATAAATCAATATTCTTCTAAAATATTGGAAATCATAATGCATGCTCTTCAGGAGCAAATAACATCCTTCTAGGATATTAATTATAATGTTGTACTACTTCAGGAGTAACAACAAATTATTTATAATAGACAATTTTACGATTAATATTTTTCTGAAATATTAATCGTCCGTTGTGCTACTTCAGGAGCGAGAACAAATTATTGTTAAAGATTTTAGATATTTGCTCTTCTGGAGCAATTGAATAATAAATCTTTCAAAATTATGCTCTTCGGGAGCAATTAATATTCTTTACAAATATTATTATAATAAAAATTGTGCTACTTCAGGAGCAACAAAAAATTATTCTTCTAGAATAATTATAGTTCTAAAATTTCGATTATTCAAGAATAATAAATCAATATTCTTCTGGAATATTGAAAATTTAATTTATGCTCTTCGGGAGCAAATAATAATCTTTCTTGAACATTATAAAGTTGTGTTACTTCAGGAGTAACAACAAACTATTCATGATAGTCATATTAATATTCTTCTGGAATATTAATTATATACAGTTGCGCTACTTCAGGAGCAACAACAAATTATTTATGATAGTCATATTAATATTCTTCTGGAATATTAATTATACAGTTGCGCTACTTCAGGAGCAACAACGTAATGAAAAAAATTCAACAATAATATATAAATTAAACACCCATATTAATATTCTTCTGGAATATTAATTATGATGTTGTGCTACTTCAGGAGCAACAACAAATATTTGTAATAGACAGACACGGATATATGATTAATATTCTTCTGGAATATTAATATAATGTTGTGCTACTTCAGGAGCAACAACATAATGAATTATCAATATAAAGATCAAAATCTGTCGAATTGGTTGGAGAAAATCAGATTCAGATTCATGAGCCGCAATTGCTAATGAACAACATCGTAATGAATAGATGTGAATTGCAATTGAATAGTAATAAAAAAATTCATATGTCACCAAATTAATTTCGGTGCATATGATTTTATCATCTAACTAATATTTTGATATATGGGATTTTGAAAAAGAAAATTCTAACTCAATTTGGTAGAGACTCGTGCTGATAACGTGTTATAAACTAGAGAGAAAAAGAGAGAAAAGTAGAGACACCAATAAACTTGTGTATTATACCATGAACCAGAGCCCCATATATATAGGGGAAGAAAGGGATATACAAAGTAATTATAACTAGGGTTTTAGGGGTACAACTGTTATTCACTAATACAATATAATATTTACAACAAACACTATCTTTTCTTTTTTTCTTTTTTCTTTTTTAATTAGGTATGTGGGTTGATTTTCTACAAAGTTGTTTATGTTGTTCACAGAAACGGAAAATGGTGAGTTCTTCACTGAACTACCATGGGAGAGCTACTTAATTGCAATTTTTTCTGGGTATTCCTGGGCATTATTTAGATGGGTCTCTCTGTTTGGTGTAAAATAATGATCTTGTGACTTCTATTGTTCTTTATACGTGGCCATGGAAAAGGAAAATGGTTTTGTTGCGCTATGTTGATGGCCGAGTGAAGTTCATCTATAAAATTCTGTAATTCTTCTCTTGAATTTCTTTAGATGGGTTTGCTACAAAATTTTAGATGGATTCATTTGTTTGTGCGCAAGCTAATAATTTATGTTAGAATTGGTGTTTCTCTGTTTTTAATTTACAAAATATCAATTCCAACTGCTTGCTTGACCTCTTCCTACGGCCACCATTGTGTAAATTTCCTATTTTACCCTTAATGAAATGAATTATTTTCTTTGCAAGGTATATGCTTAACTTAGTTAGGTTAATTTAATTCAGTAGTTCTTATTATATTTATATTTTTTAACCTTTTAAGTTCTTCTAATAACATTCTATATTCTGATAATTTCTCAAAAGATTTGGGATGGTCTTTTTTAGTTATATATCCTAATTTTATTCATTCTGAAACTTCTTTTTCTATATTTTCGTACTCTTTTATAATTCTATGGACTGTATTTATATTTTTAGCTGTTTCAACATAGTAGAATTCTATATTGTTTGAGCAAGCATAGTTAATATCTTCATATATATTTTTTAGTTTAGATTATCCAACATAATGTATATTTCGGAATTTTTCAATAATAGCTAGTAAAAATGAAATATCTTTATCCTCTAAATATAATTTATGATCATAATCATTAAAAGTTGATGCTTGTGAAGTGTCCATAAATTCAAACTTTCAAGTTGATAAGTTATTATACAAATTTTTCACGTATAAGTCCATTCTCTGATCTAGTAAAATACAATAATCTGTAACATATTGTTCGTATTTTCCTAAAAGTTTATTGTATTCTTTAGAAGATATATTTTCATTTGTTATTTGTTGTTTAATATCTTCTATTTTATCTGTCAATTTTTCTAAAAGTTATTTAGTCCTTTGATTGTATATATCATGACATTTGGTTTAGTCTGTACTTTCATTTGTCATAATTTTATTACCTAAATTCATTTTAAGCTGTAATACATTAGAATAGTCTATAATATATTGATCATGATTTTCTGAAAGTTATTAATACAGTTCAGATGATTCATCATTATCTATTAATAGAGATATAATATTATCCATATTTTTCATTATTCTTTCTAACAAATTATCCAATCTTTTAATAGTATATCCTGGCATTCTATATACTGAAATATAAAGTAGTTAATCTATAAAATTTCAAGTAACTTTTTAAATTCTATCAGTGTTTGGGAATTGATAATATTTATATCAGTCTTGATATCAATACTAGGTTCAAATGGTATATTATATTTTGAAATATTTTTCTTTATTTTTTCTAATTTATCTATTATATCTTGAACATCTTGTATTACTGTAGATCTTACAGTGCCTCTAGCAAAAATTTCTATCATATTTTCTTTAAAACTTCTTAATATTTCTTGTGATGCATGAAGTTGTTCTTGATATCCAATTTTATCAATTTCATTTTCATATTCAAAACCTCTTTTATTTTTTATATTCTTTTTAACTTTATATGGATCTCTATTAGATCTATGTTTTTTCATGATATAATTTCTTTCATTCATGATATCAAAATTTTCAATAACTGGTAAAGAAAGATTCATCTTTTCCATCACCATCATAATCTAATATGGGATCATAATCATTGTCATTACTAAATACATGTTCTAAATATAATTCATTATTTATTTCAGTATTATCACTTTCAAGCCAAAAGTAAATGATTGATTTTGTAATTTTTAATCCGAATAATTCTTTTAATTTAAGAAAAATAGCTAACAAACATGGCATATAAACGTGATTTAACTTTTTTATTTCATTATTGGGTCTAGTAAATTGTTTATGCATAAATAAATGTTCAATTATGATGTGATATTCATTTTTATAAGGACTATTTCGATAATTAAACGTGATAATCCTAAATTCTTCCATGATACCAGCTTGGTTTAAAAGTTCTACTTCCTCCTAATTTCATAAAGACGGATATATTAAGGATACTAACATCTTTTTCTATTCTTTGTACCTTTATATTTTCCTTCTAATGTTAGTGACCTTCAAGCTCACAAGTTTCTGCTATCATACTCGTCAATGGCCTCTTGCTTTCACGGGTTATTAGTCACTCCTGACTTCATGCATTCACACTATAACACTTTGATGAAAAATATTTTGGACAGAATGTAGGGAGTTTTCTTAATAATACATCTTCTTGTAGGAAATAGGATTCAGAAGACAGAGATTTAGAAACTGCTGGAATTTTTGATAAATCTGCTGGAATTTTATTGATAAAATGAAGATTGATACAAGATTGATATGAGAACTTTTAAGGACAGAAGATTTCTTTGGCTATCTCACGGATAGAGTGCTCAAGTGATATTTGCATTTTTCTAACCCAAAGGCCTCTATTTATAATATTAAATAGAATATAATTTCGTCATTACTTACATCACAGACTCAATAATTCATTTTTTATGTTACATCATAGGGACACTTGTCCCTTCATTATTTCCAGTCTTCACATGGCCTCTACATGGTGTTGTCTTGTTTCATCAAAAGCAAATTCCAGATGTCCATCACTTTTGTTGGCATACGAGACAATTCCTGGCAATGCACGTCTCTTGTAAAGTTGTAAAACTTCCATTATTCTGATGTCTATCAAATTTGTCGATGTATTCTTTTAAGATGATTGATTTTTCTTTTCCTCCATTAGTAACAAGAGTTCATCCTTCATATTGACACATGCATTTGAATTTTTTCTCATACAAATTTTTGGCAATATTTTAAAGGACTTTTATTCCTAACACCCTAGGGATCGGAGCCATGATCTTGTGATGTTTGGTACAGGTTTGGTATTTTTCCCTACTTCGATTTGAAAATTTCTTGCAATATAACCAATTGTAATGCTATGTTCAGCAGGGTAGTAAACCCTTTCTTCAACTTGTGGACAGATTGAATAAAATTTTAAGTAAATTGATCTTTCTTGGTCAAATTTTGAAATTTCTCCTTTTAGTAAATCATCAAAATTTTCAATTTCTTTTAAATCTTTTCCAGGATAGATCAGATCTAGAAATCCATAATTCGCTGCCATTTTTGTCATGCTGGGATCACCTCCCTTGGTAACAATCAATCGTAGGTAAACATGATCTCCAGATGCAATGAAATAACAATCGCAATCCTGAAGTTCATATATAATTTGGCAAAAAATTTTATATTCGTCTTCTCATAATAAAAAGGGGAATCATCCTCCTCATCAGTTTGTATTTTAATCATTTTTGTATGTTCATTCATGGCATTAATTGTCAATTTTTTCGGACTGAATTCATTTATGATCACCTTTCTTGAGCTTAAACTTGGTTCAACTTTTTTTATTTTTGGTCCACCACTGTTTGCAGAAGATGTACCCGTTTGTATTTTTAGTATATCCTTTTTGGATCAACCTGTTTGGTATTCAACGATTCAAACTGAGATTTAATCTCAATTATGTTATCATTCAATTCCTTGGTATAATTTTAATGAGAAATTGAGATATCCATCAACTGTTTGAAACTTTCTTGGAAAGTCTCTGCAAGTTGCTCATTGAGGAAGTTTATTCGCTCTTTGGCATTTATTAGGGATTTTTTGATATCATCCATCTGCAAATTCAATATTCCTGCTTAAAAAATCTGCAAGATAATTATTGACACCCTTAATATGAATAATATCAAAATTATAAAATACCAAATAGGCTTGCCATCTATGAAGCCTCCTATATTGAGGTTCTGGTGATAATTTATTTTTGACTAATATTATAACTTGAGAATTATCAGTTTCAACAACAAATTTTCTGGATAATAAAAACAATGAGAAATTTTTTATTCCTCTAATAATTGCTAATAATTTTTTTTCATGTTTAGTATAATTTATTTCTGCTTGATTAAATGATCCTCTAGAATATCTATAAATTTCATTAAGATATTTTTTAATATTGTTGCACAATACTTATCTGAGGCATCAGTATTAACTATTAGATTATCCTTTTCATCTGGTAACCATAATTTTGGTAAATTTTTACATTATTCTTTGAGTAATTTAATAATTTTTGTATGTTCATCACTCCATCATTTAATATTGGTTTTTCTAAATAAAATCAGGATTTTATGTCTATTTTTTGAAAGATTTTCAATAAATCCTTCTGCATAATTCAAACATCCTAAGAATTTTTATATTTGTTCTTTTGATTCTAATTTATATGAAAAATCTTCTATCTTTTTAGATATATGAGTTTGTAATTTTATTCCTTTTTTATCTATTGATAATCCAAGAAAGTCAATTTCTTATTTTTCTATTATAGCTTTCTTTTTTGAAAGAACAATTCCTTCTTTTTTACATTCATTTATGAATTTTATTAAATTGTTTATATGTTCTTCTTTATTATTAGAACATTTCAATATATCATCAATATAGACAATTAAAAATTTATTAAATTTTCTAAATATGTTATCAATTTTTCTTTGACATAGTTGTGGTGCATTTTTTAAATCAAATGGTATAATCATCCACTCATACTTACCTTTGGGTGTTCTAAATGTTGTATATTGAATATTATCTTCTTCTATTTTTACTTTCCAAAATCCTGATTTACAACAAATTTAGAATAGTACTGTTTTCCTTTTGCAAGGTTTATTAATACTTCTTTATTTGGTAAAAAGTATCCATTAAATTTGGTATATTTCTTTAATTCTTTATAATTTATCACAATTCTAAATTTTCCTCATATTTGTTCAGAATGTTTCATTATCATAAAGGTTGGAATACTATGAGGTCCATTATTAGGCCTAATGAGGTTTTGATCAAGCAATTCTTTTATTTGTGTTTTGAATTCTTGTATATCTTGTATAGTATATATCATTGGTCTTATTCTTAACATTTTCTATTAATTCTATTTTGGTTCTAGGGTGATGTGGTTTTCAGAATAAGAATGGATTTTCTCCATAAACTTTTTCCAATTGTTCAATGATCTTTTCTATAGTTGTTTCTATTCCTGTCTTTAGGACTTTTTTATATCTTATGTTTTTATTTCATTTTATGTAATTGATTTTTTCTCTCATTTATCACCACGCTGCTGAATTCTGTAAAGTCTAAATTCTCTTATTATTTTTAATAAATGTCCATGTTTGTAACATTATCATGTAATTTTTTTTTTTTAAATATTGAAATTGTTGTATAAAATCATTTCCTAATAATATATCACATTCTAATTTTTTGTAACTATATATCTTATCCACAACTATTTATTTACTTCCAAGTATTATATCTGTTGACCACAAAATCCGGCTGGACCTTGGACTAACACGTCTCAGCTCCTCCCTCTTGAACACGTGGATCTCCTGCGCACTAAGACAAACAATCAGCTTGCAAAGGGGGCCGAGGTGGCTCCCGTTTGCACTCCGATGCATAAGTCAGTGCTCATTTTAGGCAAATATATATATATTGGGTGCGGGAAATATAAATGTGTAAAAGAGAGAAAATGGAGTGAGAGAAATGTATCGTTTAGAGTGAGAAATTGCTAACCCCCTTCTTGGAGACAGTTGTGCTTCATTTATAGTGGAACTTCTTGTCTCGGATTGCGACACGTGGCATACTTTACACTTGTCATCTCCCTAGCTCATGGAAGTGACAACCTTGCTTTTCAACCGTAATCATTGCTACATTTCGTAGGGGATGGGCGCCTGTCACGTCTTGGTAAAGGCAGTGTCCCATCACTGACTCCATCTCTCTTCTGACCAACGCCATAAAGCGCCCCGGCTGAATATAAAGCACATCGGCTGGTGCGTTAACCAGGTCGGCTAAAGAGGTTTGCTTGGCGTACCACCTCGGAAATCATCCCAGGTGATACTTTAGTCCTTTAACGGTGGGTCAGGGTCCTATTGGGCCTTCGCTGGTGGGTCACTGTACCCTTCTTTAGGCCCGGAATCAACAATATCGATTTTATCAACACTATTAATTATTGTTTGTAAAAAGTTAATGTGCATAATTATATTCTAATAACATACATTTTACATGCATAAAGTTGGACAGAATTCCGACTTACCAAAATCGAATATATGAAGTAGAAAACAAAAAATGCATGAATAAGAATTTGGTTGAAGCAAGAGTTGGACTCATTGTCCTTAAGACGATAATACCCCGCACACGTGCTAACGATTTTCTGGCATTCGTCTCCCAAGATATAATGACCACGTCTCGCAATAGGAGCACTCCAAATTGCGTAGACCAACGAACCTTACTTATGTTTTGAACTCTCTTCATATGAAACTCGACTCCAAATAGATGCAAAATTATTTTGGAGTGAACATGCATATCATAATGCAAACATGAAATGAAAATGAATGAATTGATAGATAATTCAATTGATGAATGAATTAAAATCTAAGCATATGGATTCTATTTATAATAGTTGGAAGTTGTGTTCCAAAAGATACAACCCTTTCAAGAGACACATCTTTTCAAATTGTCTCTAATTGAAGAGTTGGAAAATAATAATTTCAAAAGTCGCAATCTTTTATATGAAAAAACACATCTTTTCATTTAAATTAATTCTAGAATATTGTAAATAGAATATTTTACAATATTCTACTAATTTTTCAACAATGTCACATTTTTAAGTGGTTTAATTTTCCATTCACTACTAATGGTTCCACTTAAATAATCACATAAATTGGTCAAAACCAAATTTTCCAACAATTATTTGAGTACGTTCTCCTTTAACTCCTGTTATTTTTATCTTTCCATTAGTATTCCATGATTTTATAAAGAAACTTTTAAATATTGTTATATCACTTCATGTGTCAATTAATGCACAAGTTGTTTTATTTGTTTCAACAATGTAACTTGTATATAGACAACTAAAGGAAAACTTATTTGGTTATTCATTTATTCAGCCTTTTTACATGGTACAACTTGACCATTATGGGTTATGTATAATCCTTCCTGTTTTATACTATAATCTACTAGTCTATTTAGGAAACTCATTCCTAATAATATATGAGAATTTACCATAGTGTTATCTATATAACATGGTACTAGGAGATTTATCCCTTTTATCTTTATTGGTACTTTGACTTCAAGTTCAGTAATATGTAATTTTTCATCAAAATTTATGTATCTATTGTAGCGACCAAGAATTTTTACGCGATTAATAATTATTTTAATAGAAAATCGTGTCGCTACTATTTCACCCATTTTTATTAAGTTAACGCCACGACGTATTCGTATAGCCAAATCAAGAAATAATCGAGATCGTTCGATTTTAAATTAAATTCCGAATTTCTAAAAATATCTCCAATCTCTTGATTTAAAGTATATTAAGTCCAAGTACTTAATTCAATGTTATCCCAATATTTATTTATACAAAAATTACTTTTATTATTGAAATTAAGAAAATATATGCAAGCATGGGAGGTTCCATTATATGTAATCATGAAGAGCATAATATTTGTATAAATATGGAAAAGTATATGAATGATTTATATACTCCATTATATATAATCATGAAGAGCATAATATTTGTATAAATATGGAAAAGTATATGAATGATTGATAAGACTCCATTATATGTAATCATGAAGAGCATAATATTTGTATAAATATGGAAAAGTATATGAATGATTTATATACTCCATTATATATAATCATGAAGAGCATAATAATTGTATAAATATGGAAAAGTATATGAATGAATTATATACTCCATTATATGTAATCATGAAGAGCATAATATTTGTATAAATATGGAAAAGTATATGAATGAATTATAGACTCCATTATATGTAATCATGAAGAGCATAATATTTGTATAAATATGGAAAAGTATATGAATGGTTGATAAGATTCCATTATATGTAATCATGAAGAGCATAATATTTGTATAAATATGGAAAAGTATATGAATGGTTGATAAGACTCCATTATATGTAATCATGAAGAGCATAATATTTGTATAAATATGGAAAAGTATATGAATGGTTGATAAGACTCCATTATATGTAATCATGAAGAGCATAATATTTGTATAAATATGGAAAAGTATATGAATGGTGCTTTACTTTAAGAAAAGGATGTGTTAAAATTAATAGAATTGAATGATTATGTTTACAATATGCCAACTTTATACATCTATTTAAACCCATCTCTTTTACACACAACTCTACACATATACACTTATTTCCAATCTCTTGACAAAATCCACAAGTAAGAGAAATTCAAGGTGGTCAAGAAAGTTTTGGTCCATTTACTACTACACTTCATTTTAATCTTTTAAAAGGTAAGTATATCTTATGTTTTTATGAAAAGTAAGTATGTTTTTATGAAAGGTAAATACACCTTATGTTTTTATGAAAAGTAAGTATGTTTTTATGACAAGTAAGTATATCTTATGTTTTTATGAAAAGTAAGTATGTTTTTATGAAAGGTAAATACACCTTATGTTTTTATGAAAAGTAAGTATGTTTTTATGACAAGTAAGTATATCTTATGTTTTTATGAAAAGTAAGTATGTTTTTATGAAAGGTAAATACACCTTATGTTTTTATGAAAAGTAAGTATGTTTTTATGACAAGTAAGTATATCTTATGTTTTTATGAAAATGTTTGGATCATTGCTATGAAATCAATCTCACAAGATTGTTATGGGTTCCATATGATATGTTTATGATTATGCTAAGGGGATCGGAGTTTAGTAGCGCTACACATAAGAATTCTTGCCATTTAAGTTCGGTAAAATTCTTGTGTCTCCCTATGTTTATGAGTATTTCGATCCTATCCTATGTTATGATGAAAATGATCCATATGCTTTCAAAAGAAAATTTATGCTTGGTATACTTACTGGGATTTTATAAATCTCACTCCACGATATTTACCATTTTCAGATAATTGAAGGTTCGAGGCGGTCAACATGGAAGTGGCAAAAGTGGTTAAGATTGATGAGATAATTATGTTGAACTTTATGTAAGAAAATTATGTTCTATTTTTATTCACAAATAAAATTATGGGATTCTAATTATTCTTTTGAATAATTTTACATTTCTATTTAAGTCTCGATAATATGATATGAGTCACTTTTAGTGGCACTCGAATGGTCGAGAATTCGGGTCGTCACATCTATACAGATCAGTTCTATGAGATATTAATCATTTATTCCTATTTGAAGCTCACAGGCAATTCAGTAGCTCCTGTATCAGTTAATATATTTGATCCTTTAACATATTCTTTTCCATTGAAATATTCTCCATCTATACTCATATTTCCAGCATTTTTATGAAGTTTTATTTCTCTTGTATTACTAATTTCTCCTAATTGTTTAGGTAAACTTGTAGATCTTCTAATTAATCTTCCATCTTCGAATATTATTTTATTATTAGGGTATTCTTCCTCTCTTAAATCTATTATTCATGGTTTAATTTTTGTTATAGTAAGTTCATAGTCTTCTGGGACTAAGTTTATTTAGTTCCATAATTTTACTAATATCTTTACATTCTTTATGAAATTCAATGTATGATTTTTTAGAGTAAACATTTCCATAATTAGAATTAGTAAATGTGTATAACGCTCTATATTCTATAGTCTTGATTTGGTCTCTTGGTTGTATTATATCATTTCTATATAACTTGAAATGTAATCTTAAAACTTCATTAAGGTTTCTATCTTTTAATGAGACACAGTATTTTGGGTAATATGTAAATATTAGTTTTTGATATGCTAGATTTCCTTCTATTGTTCCTAAATGACTATCTTTTAAATTTATTATTCTTCCATCATATAAACTCACAGTCAAAGGTGAATCTATTCCTTCCCTAAATAAGGATTTAAACATTATTTTTATACCTGCTAAATAAATATATTGAAACTTTTCACTTTGCTTTTTTATTGATCTTTGTTAATAATTCTATAACTGTATTTTTTGTTAAAAGATTTAATTTTATGTGTTCCTTGAGTTATTATAATATCTATTGCTTTTTCAATTTTATGATATTCATTTATTGCTACTCTTTCTCTTTTCCATATTCTGTCTAATATTTCTCATTTTCCTATTTTCAAATCTAAATATCATTTTTGTATTTTCATGAACTTATTATTATCAAAAGTTACTTTTAATCCATATCCATATATTCCTTCATATTCTTGTATATCTATATTATTGTTTTCTATTTCTTCTATTTCTCTATTCTGATTGTGATTCGTTGTTTTCTGAATCTGTTTCACTTATATAGACTTCTTGATCATAATATTATTCAATGTCAGATATTTTGCTTAGTTCACTTTCTATTTCTAGGTATTTTTTTGTAATATTTTAATTTTCTTCTTGTTACAATCAGGGCTTATATGACATATCTCTCAACAATTCCAACATTTGCATTGACTTTTATCTTTCTTATGAGGTTTATTTTTCTGTTTTTTTATTTGAGTTTTATCTTCTTTTGTAACATCTTTTCTTAAGTTTTATGTATTTTTTTCTTAAAATTTCTGAATTTTTTGAACTTTTTATTTCTATATTTTATTTTTGTTTTTCTTCTTTTAGTACTTTCCCGTGTATCTTTATTATATAAAAAGAATAATTTCATTGAATCTGCCTAAATTAATAAGGCTTTATTAGTATCTATTTTACAATTCAAATCTAGTTTTGTTCCTCCATGATTATTTGGTTTATCATAATTATCATTTGGTTCAAATCTATCTCTATATTTATTTTCTTTAGGTGGTTGCCTATCACTGATTCTATTATAATATTGTCTATGTAGTTTACTACATAGAGATGCATAACTTTCATCTTGATCTGGTAATTCTTGTTTAGAAGTTTCTATTGGAGCCGGATTGGGTGCTCCTCCAGTATTCATTAAAACTTGGTATTCACTTAAATTATCTAGGCTTAATTGGTCAAAATTTCCTATAAGCAAGTCTAATTCTTCATTCATCTTTATTTTTTTCTTCAATTTTTTCGACTTTTAATTTTCCTAAAGTTTTTTCTTTGGATTTTTGTAACTCTAATTCTTCTTCTATTTGTTGTAAAAATTGTCTTTGACCCATTTATGTGATTATTTAAGTGGAACCATTAATAGTGAATGAAAAATTAAGCCACTTAAAATTGTGACTATATTGAAAAATTAGAAGAATATTATTGAATATTCCATAATTAATTTAAATGAAAATATGTGTCTTTTCATAATGAAAGATTGTGACTTTTGAAATTAATATTTTTCTATAATTGTGTCTCTTCAATTAGAAATAAATTTGAAAGGATGTGTCCTTTGAAAGGGTTGTGTTTTTTGAAACACAACTTTTCAACATCTATATATAGATTCATATGCTTGGATATTCATCAGTTCATCATTCATTTATTTTTCATGATTGCATTATCATATTAATGCATATTCACTTCAAAATATTTTGCATTTATTTGGAGTCGAGTTTCAAATGAAGAGAGTTCAAAGCATAAGTAAGGTTCGCTGGTTTTCGTAATTTGGAGTGCTCCTATTGCGGGACGTGGTCGTTGTATCTTGGAAGACGAATGCCGGAAAACCGTTAGCACCTATGCGGGGCATTATTGTCTTAAGGATAAAGAGTCCAACTCTTGCCTCGAACAAATTCTTATTCATGCATTTTTTGGTTTTCTACTTCATATATTCGATTTTGGTAAGTCGGAATTATGTCCAACTTTATGCATGTAAAAGGTACGTTATTAGAATATAATTATGCACGTTAAATTTTTACCAACAATCTTAAGACGATAGAGGCCGTTCTCTTTGTGTTTCGATTTTGGATTTTGAGTTTTGAATTTTGTTTTGAATTTTGGATTTTGGTTGTTTGTTTTGGGATTGCTGATTACATGTTCTTTTTGTAATTTTGGAAAACTGTTTTCAAAAATAGAAAACTGAAAAATGCGTTTACTTTGTAATTTTTTGATATATTTATTTTGTGATATTTTATATGTAAAAAATGGATGATTTGTTGAATTACATTAATTTTAATGTTAATAAATCAGTTAGTTTTTTATGTCAATAAATTCATCATTAATATTGTTTCAGCTAAACAAAAATTTAACCACATACCAACAAAATCTTAACATGGATCTATATATAATGGCAAAATAATATAAGAACTTCAAGTGAAGAAAGTGTTTCACATTTACAAAATAATAATAATAATAATAAATAAATAAATTAAAAATTACAATTTTTTTTTAAACATGGATCTATATAATGGCAAAATAACATAAGAACTTCAAGTGAAGGAAGTGTCTCACTTTTACAAAATTAAAAAAAAAAAATTAAAAAAAATTTACAAAAAAAAAAAAAAAAAAAAAAATTTAAAATGGATATATATAAAATGGCAAAATAATATAAGAATTTCAAGTGAATGAAGTGTCTCACTTTTAAAAAAAAAAAAAAAAAAATCTTAACATGAATCTATATATAATGACAAAATAACATAAGAACTTCAAGTGAAGGAAGTGTCTCACTTTTACAAAACAAAAAAAAAAAAAGTAATTTACAAAAAAAAAAAAATCTTAACATGAATCTATATATAATGAAAAAATAACATAAGAATTTCAAGTGAAAGAAGTGTCTCACATTTAAAAAAATAATAATAATAAATAAATAAATTTAAAAAAAAAAAGCTTAACATGGATCTATATATAATGACAAAATAATATAAGAATTTCAAGTGAATGAAGTGTCTCACATTTACAAAAAAAAAAAAAAAAATCCAAAACGCTCGTTTTGAGTTTACTTTGTATTTTTTTTTTTTTTGTGTTTTGGAAAATGCGTTTCTGAAAATGGGCAAAGTGAACGCGTTTTCGATATTTCCAAAAATTGAAAACTCAAAACAGGCTGAAAACAGTAAAGAGAACGGAGTCTAAGTTTTTGTGCATAATATATTCTATTTAAAACTGAAAACTAGAGGATGTATTGTTATATGCTTTAATGAATTATATATGCATAGAAATTTTGAGTTGACTCTCTTGAGTCTTGAGTGCTTGCATATTATGTTGATATTTTGCTTGGATTAATTTTGTTTGGTATATGAAATTGTTTACTTCAGTCAATACATGCATTTACTTTTGTTCTTGGAAAGTTACAATTTCATGTTCCATAATTAAATTCATGTGACTGAATATATGAATTCTATTTGGGCTCTTCTTCATTTTTCACGTGTAAAAGAAATTAATTTTGTTGTAAAGGTCTTCCAATTACACTATGTATGGTAGTTTAAATGTTTGTCTCTCATAAATATGAAAATGCATGGGAGATATTAACATTCATAGTTATTTTATATGTTGACTAAAGATGGAATAAAATTATTTATTCAATGAACTTTTCTATAGTTATTTTATCTTGTTAATTTGTTGATTTTATAGTTATTTTATTTGTTAATTTGTTTTGGATACTTTGTATTTTTTCTTTGACATTCTTGTCTTGTATATTTAACTGTTGTAATTCTTCAATAGCCATTTTATCTTGTGGATTTATGTTTTTATATGTTTGCCATAAAAATGCACTTATAATTTAATTGCATATTAAGAAATCCATCAGATTCTCCCCATGAGCTTAATGGTTGAAACATAGTTGTATTAGCTCCTTTTATTTGGTATGATCCTACAGGAAGTCTAATATTTTCTATTACTTGTTTTTCAAATTTTATTTCTGAAAATTCTGTCATTAATTTCTTCCTTTAATATGTTCAATTTTTTGAATAAGTTCTGTTTAATATTTTATTTCATTATATACCATTATATTGTATTCACAGAATTCTTCAACTGATCTTAGCATTAGTTTTCTTTGTTGAGCTTTATAATATTTTGCATAATATTCTATTTGTCCTGTTTTATTATATTTTTCTTTATTAGTTCTTTCTTTGTTTTCTAAAATCATTTGTATTCTAGGTAATTATTTTAAAATTCTATTATAATATTCTTTTTTTTTCTCTAATAATTTTAATCTTAGCATTTCTAGTCTTTTTATATTTCTTTCTTCTCTTATCTGATCCATTAAACTTCCTCGTTGTTCAATTAAAAAATCTAATTTTTCATTTATTTCTATGTCTAGATATTTAACTAACGAGGATTAGTTCTATGATAAACCATTTCTATAGTCTCTATATAGTTCTTCTAATATGTTTTTATGTAATAAATCTAATATTTCATTTATTATAATTTTTCTTCTATGATATTGAAATTTATTAGATCGTATATATCTCTTCTTATATATTTATCTAAATCTTTTATAGTTCTTAAGATTTCTATTTTATAACTATAAGGTAATATATGTTGATATCTTATTATCATGCTTGGTGTATGTATTTTATAATTATTTTTAGATTTTGTTATGAAGTATTTATCTTTTTGATGTGTCATATGACTCTGATACCAACGAAGAGGGTGTTACAGTGAGCGAACAAAAATAAAATAAAATCATGTAAACAAAATTAATTGAAAGTATATAGATGTAAAGATTTAAAGACCTAATTGTAACTCTTCTAAATTTTAATAGGTATGAATGAAATATTATATGTAAGGATATTCTTGGTAGTTTCTAATGTCTAAGGCTATTTTTATAATTTGATAAAATTTTTGACTATTCATAAATTGACAAATTTGTATGGCTATTTTGAGTATATATCACATGTGATTGACACCGTTATCTACTTTTTAGCCAAACATTATTTAGAATTCATTATATATACGCACTTGAATCTTAGTTAAGCAAAGACTAAATCTTCATTAAATAGCACAACATGGTTATCCTATATCTAGCTTTATAAAGTTGCATCTTATTTTCCAACTTCATTGACTTGTACAAATTTGAATTGATAAAATGGTTCCACGAGGCCACGTGACAATTTGATGAGATAACGAGAATCAACTTATTCCTTTGCTATTGAAACAATTGGTTGGTGACCAATAGCAATAGTCCAAGTTCCTTTTTCAATAAGAACGAAGCAGATATTTTGTGAATTCCTTTAACCATTTTGACAATTCGACTGGAAAATCTTAAAAGGACCTCAAGAATGAGAAAACTTAGCATGTAGCAACTTCCCAAGATATTCTTAAACTTCCACATTGAGAAATATGAAACTCTTCCAAGCCTTAAGACATGAATAAAGGGAGCAAGATGATGTGATCCTCAGTATACACAACATCAAATTTACAAAGGCAAAAAGGGGTTAACAACTTAAGAATTTTTTCTGAGATCTAAGCAATATGGCATAGAGAAGCTCATTCCAAGAGTCCGGTACCCCCGGGAGGCACCAATGGCTGCAATCTTGGATTATGCCAGGCTTCATTTCAGTTGCCGATTGCCTGAAAATTGAGGGGTGCCCATCTTTTCTGTAGTCTGTCATTTTCGTTACGTTGAGGTAGATAACAGGAGTCTTCATTTCTGATATTACAGATTCTAGGACTCTCATCATCCATGGATACGGTGCAAGATAGCTGTCGTTTTCTATCGGTTTTGTCTCACCATAGCAATTACCTCCAGAATTCCATTGACCTCCTCTGCATAGACAGATTTTGAATCGAATGCCACAGAAGTTCGTAAGATGTTTTATCAAAATGCGAACACGCGATACTAGATATATGTAAGAGATAGGAGCAAAAGTTAGTAGTAAATGGGAGTTTTATTCACTTGAAATGAGAAGCTGAGTATCCGTGGAAGAAGACACTGGTTCGACTGCTGTTGATATTAGTATCTACCCATTGAGCCCACGTCCTCAACGCCCTCTTATATGCATCTGCCACTTCAAGCTTACTATATACATGATTGCCTTCCTGGAAGTAGTAGTTTCTGTAACAATTAAACAATGACTTCTTAGAGAAGTACTTTCTGATTGCACAATACTGTCTATATATGGTGTATAATTCTAAACTTTACCCCTTATAGGTTTTCTGGTGAGTCCACCAGTGACCTGTGTTGAAGATAATAATGTCAGCATCATGATACTTGTTATAAGAGCCTTGCATCAAGTCGAGCCTCAGCGTTTCTCTACGTGTTCCAGCTTTGTCCGAAAATATCCATTCTTGAACAAGGAATGGAGATTTGACAAAATCAATTGAGCATTTGAAATCCTAAGAATATAAGTGATTGAAATTCAAAAAACAGAACCCCAAGTAGATTTATAAATTTAAATTAAAGAACAACTATGATGACCTCAAATTTGAAGGAATAGAACCCTTGGCTCCTGAACTCTCTACCGCCAGAAGCTTCGAACACTCTGTCTTTATGAACCAACGATTCTCTCAAGGCACAGACTAATGATTCCCACATATTCCTGTTCAGTGAATCCCCAACAAACGCCATTCTTTTTCCTCTCAGCAACTTCAACATTTTCAACCCACCAAACCTTGAGATTTCCAAGGCAAAATATCACATTAAACCAAGACTTCATGCTCAACAAAACGACACATTATAAAGGAAATGAACAGGAATACAGAACAACAAGCTCAAATGAATTAACCTTGGAATCTTACAACCATGTGGTTTCCACCTGAGCTTGAGGTAATCTGAATCAGGGCGGCCATTCTTGAAACAATTGAAGGCATCATCAACGTAAGGACAAGAACCAGGTTTGTAAAGCGGGTCGGAATTTTCCACCATGACCCAATGACCATCAAAGAAATCACATGAAGAAAATTCTTTGTTAAAAACACTACAGTTCCCAGAATTTCTTGAACTTTTATGGGTAGTTCCAACTGGGGAAAATGTGGCGACGTGACGGGGATCAGGGGAAACAACTGTAGATAATGGCGCGACTTGATCTGAGGGTGAAGGGGAATGGATCCGAGAGGTTAAACTGGTGTAAGAAATGGCGGGAGACGAATCATTAGAATTTGAAAAGAAGAAGATGAGGAGAATTAGAGTAAGTATGAGCATGAAGAACCCTTGTGTTCTTGATTCTGAAAGAGGGCAGTTGAGGTTTCTTGATAACTGCATTACAGTGTTGTACAAGTTCTTCAGAGAATCCATTAAAATGGAACAATGGACATGAAGAAGGAACAGATTCTTGAAACAGATGTGGGGAAGGAAAGGAAATTAAAATTGAGAAGAGACTTTAAAGGATATCATATTTCGATTTGGGGATTTCGAAAGAGAAATGGAAATTTGATTATTCTTGCCCGTTTCTGAATTCTGATTGGGATAGGGGCGGGAGAAAATATGAGGGCTTGTGATGGGTATTGGGGCGGGCAGTTTGTTGATGGTTAGTAGTGGCGGGAGAAGTAAATATGAGGACTTGTGACAGGAATGGACAAAAAAATCGTTTAAAAATGGTTTGGTTTAAATTTTAATTTCTAAAACTTCCAAAAAATCAATTCAAACCGCTTTTAGGTTTTAATTAAAAGTTAATTTTATTAATTTGAATTTACTATTTCTCCCAAAAAGTCAAGTTTAACTATTAAATAAAATTGTCGTTTATATCTTTTCTAATTTATAACTTTTTTTGTTTTCTTTGCATTGTGATAATCTCAGAAAAAACGATGTAAAAGTTTTCTAGCTTGCATTTTGGGCCATGCATGCACCGTAGGTAAAAAATGTGCTAAGCAAGAAAATTGAACAAGATAATGCAACAATAAACTGTAATTACAATGAACCGCTGAAAATGAAAAACTCAAATCCTTGACTAGAGCTATCAAATCATCAAATGATATTTAGTCTGAAAATCATGCTCTTATATTTCAATGAAATTATTCACTCATCATAATACTTTTATTGTCAAAGAGTAGTGAGGTACAAAATGAATGAAAGAATGTTAACACTTAAACATATTTTAGTTTATATTAACTCATACTTTAGTTTTATATATTAAAAATAAAAATTAATTTGACATCTAAAATATGTTATATTATGTCGATAAGTAAATTGTGGATTAAAATCGAACCAAACTCCAAAAAATTATTTGATTTGGTTTGGTTTGTAAAATGAAATGAAATGGTTTAGTTTGATTTGAAAAAAATGTCAAATGACTTAAAATGGTCTGGTTTGAAAATATGTCCCAAACCGCCTAAATTGAATCATGTTCACCCCTAGCTTGTTATTGGGTTCTGGCTCCATATTTGGTTATTCCATATTTGTTATGAAATTCTTAAATTTTTTATAATGGAAAGAGTGGAGATTTATGTAAATTGGAGACAATTATTCTCAAATTCCAAACTTTCGATAATGAAAAGAGTGAATATTTGTGTAAATTGGAGATATTTGGTAGAAGCGGATGGAGGGGAGTGATGGAAGAGATTATTTTAGGGGAAAACATCACTACTACTTTAAAAGTATGGATAAAGGGAGAATCTTTTTCTAGACAAGTTTACCCTCACACATTTTACTCTAAACCAAGAATACCCTTTCTTAATACTATTGCATATATTTATAGGGTGACTATATTGTCACCACGAAAATTATTTTTCACACCACAATTATAATTTCTTTGTTTATTTATTAAAATAGGCACAAATATAATGACATAAATATCTTTTTAGTTTTTTTAATCTAATTTCTCTTATTAATATTAAGTACACTACAATCTCTAATAATAATTATCTTCTCCATCTCACCTATTTTATTTTTCTGTCTTTATTTTTTCAAAATCATCTTCTTACAAAAAAATCTATCAATAAAAATGAATCATATGCAAACTAAAAAAATTAACTGTACTCAATTTTTCCAATAAATTTGGTTTCACCATGAATCATTTGGCTTCTCCATATTTCAGTCATTTTTTTTTTAACTTCATCAAGAAAATAACATTTTACATGTAAAATTCATAGGAACTATTTCTCTTTCCTACAAGAATTTCAATCATAAAAAAATGTCGATATGATATTGGTGAAGGAAGTTTATACCAATTCCTAATTTAATCACTAAAAAAGTAAATGAAAATTTCTCCAACAAAATCTTTTTTTTTTTTTTTTTTTTTATAAACCAACAAAATCTTTTTTAATCTATCTACACTACCTTAAAAGCATAGATAAGGGAGAATCTTTGATTTCACGATTTTGCCCTCACATATTTTGCTTTAAACCAACTATGCCCTCTTATATTAATTAATTAATTAATTAAGTTGAAAAAATGAAGAGACTTATTTTGTGCACCCCCTATATTCTTTTTTTTACAATATATAAAAATTGAGATTTAGGAGAAACTTTTAATTACCAATTTTTTATTCATGTCATTAAATATTTTATTTCATTATAATCCTTCAATTATTTTTTATTAAAATATTTTTATTGTCTAACAATTCACAATGTTATAATATAATTTTACATTATTATACTTTCTCATCATATTATACTATCGCATTTATTTAGTATTAAAAAAATAATGTTTTAATTTTTGCTTATATCTAATTTCAAAATTTGAATTGTCTACTCAAATTCCATAGTTTACACTATATATATTATAAATGTATAATCTTAGGATATTCAATTCAAAAGTCTACAATTTCATTAATCCGTTAATTTAATGTCATATGTTACACATGAAAAAAAAAATTGTACAAATTTAATTCAAATTTACCTCTTTTTTATCCTTTTATTTTTTGGGTCATCTTCTCAATAATTTTTAGAATTTTTAATGATTTGTTGTTAGAGTTGAAGGGAGTGATTTTTTACATCCCTCATATTTTATTACAATATATAAAAAATTAGGGTTTAGGAGAAACTTTTGATTACAAATTTTTTATTCATATCATTAAATATTTTATTTTATTATAATCTCTCATTTATTTATTATTAAAATATTATACTATCTAAAAATTTACAATGTTATAAAATTTTACGTTATTATACTTTCTCATATTATTATACTCTCACGATTATTAAGTATTAAAAAATTATTTGTTGTTAGAGTTCGTATTTCTGATTTATAAGAAAAAATATCTTATAATTTTTACAACGTCATTTAATAATAATTTATTCAACATTTTCATTCACAATGGTTTCATTTCATGTGTATTCTATTTAATAATTTTAACATTAACAATATCATTCATAATATACATAAGTTGTTCAATGTACATAATAATAATAATAATAATAATAATAATAATAATAATAATAATAATAATAATAATAATAATAATAATAATAATAATAATAATAATAATAATAATCATCATCATCATCATCATATATAATAACAATATAGAATTCACATAAATCCGCACATAGTTTTCTGTCTATTTTTATTTTAGGTAATTTCGAATTTTATCAACTTATTTTAATAACTGGATTAGGGGAGTTTAATTAATGCAAAATCAATTTATATGTGACCTATAGTAAATTATTTATGGATTTGTGAAAAAAAAAATATCTATAAAAGTTAAATCATAGATTATTTTTATCCTTTTGTTAATTATTGCATTATTCTCTTTTGTCAATAACGCTCTAAAATTGTTAGGTTTTTTGTCAATATTATCCTCAATTTTTTTCTTTTATTAGTCCGTAATATTAATATACAATAAATTTAAATATTCTATAATAATTTTCTTTATAAGGGTTGGAGATATGTGTTTGAAGTTATTGAAATTAAAGGGAAAAATGACTAAAATGAGTACTAAATAAGCTTTTTCATAATTTTTGTGATTATTCAAATCGCATAAAGCGTGTGTCAGGGTAAACCTTTTTCTCACATTATCTTTTCTCAATTCAAAACATGGAATTTAACAATCAATAGTTTGTGAAATTTATTGAAAAATCTGCATTATTGAATTTTCCTTACAAATTTCCAATTATTAATCGAATGATAAAAAAAGAAAAATATGATTGAAATTAGAATGGTTTTGTAACTTCCTATTATTGAATACCTATTTTCATATTCAATAATATCTAAATTCTTACATACATTTGCAAATTCATTGAAGAAATAATATCTTTTATTACTAAACAAAACCTACAACACGTCATCGGTATTTTTTCCAAATTAATTTTCGAATACACTACTTACTATTTTTTTGTTCAAATTTACATAGTTTTTTTTATTTTCATTTTCGGCTGATTAGTTTTTTTATTTTCATTTTCGGCTGATTACTTACCTCGACAACTTTCAAAAAATGGTATTATTTCTGTGAAGATATTATACATTACATTCATCATATACGTAAGACGTGCAACGCACGTGCTTACTACTAGTACTACAAGAAATACGAACATATATTATGTCTTTTAACTAGGTAGATGAGAAATTCCCTATGATCGTGATTATTGATCTTGACTTAAAGATTTAATTTAATCTATACCAAACAAATGCTATGTATAATGGCGCGGAGATTTCCAGCTTTATAGGGAAATTTGAAAGGATTGGAACTTTATCGTGGTCTCGAATATTTCTCAGATATCTATCTATATATTACTAATTTCAATTGAGATTCTGCAACATTGATTTTGACTAGATTCAATTTTGTCAAAGATTCCTCACAGCAGTTTTATGTTGACATTTCTGGGAATACCACATTCTTGGCAGTTTTCAACGGTTATTCAATTTATTCATTCTGCATTATTCACACAACAGCATTTTCCTTATAATTGATAATTAATTTTTTAATATTAAAAAAATAGGTTTTACAGTAGTTAATTTTAAACTTCCATAAAAATCCCATCATTTCTGTACGTGGTTCAGTTCTTCCAGTAGTGGGCAGTTAATTTTATTACAGTTTTGCAGTGGCATCTGACATATATATATATATATATACTAGTGGAGTTTACGTGCGTTGCACGAAATAATTTATTTATGTGTTTATTCGCGTGGGATTAGTAACATGAATGTTGGATATAATCTATAGTTTAAATTTGATGTGAACATATTTAATTTGGAATTTCATGTTATTGTTTGATATTTGATGGTTAAGTAATGATCAAAAACTATTGAACTAACAAAGAATGCTGGGTAAAGAAGAGTTGGTGTATAAAAAAACCTGTGTACAGAGTTTTATTTGCTTATCAGTTTTTTGGCAACAAGGGAAAACGTAAAATGAACAGTTCACGTAAACATAATACTAAAGTTTTACAAACATAGTAATTGAAGTAAAAGTAATCAGTTGGATGCATTTTAAAGCACTTGTCTGACAGAAGAAAATCTGGATTGCATTCATTCACAAGCAATATTTACATAATCTTGACCTGGTCCATAAGAGGAGTAGTTCCTAGAGAGTTTTACAAAACATACATATGGTAAGCAGGGAGAATTTAGGATGGAAAGCTGACATAAACATGGATCCAACTGAAATGTTCAGACTGGTGATTTTTCATCATCACTTAAAGACAACACCAGTGGTAATCAAAAGATCAAAAGTATATAGTTCATAATACAAAAGAGTGTTGCTGAAGAAGTTCTAATCAAGTTCATCACTTGATTTCTTCTTTGTTGGCGACATTGCAACATCAACTGAGAGTAAAGTCCTTTTAGCTGGAGGTGATGATGGAGAATCAACAACAGTAATGACTGCATCAGGTGTGTTTCGAACTACTGAAGAGCTACTACCAGCTGTCACTATATGGGATTGCTTGAACTTACTCGGGACATATTCTTCAAGGGAAACAACTTCAAATTTATAAGCAGGTTGGGAAGCTGTCAAGTGTGCCTTTCCACGATCACCTGGACTATGCGACATTGGAATAGCCTTTATGTAGAAAATGTACTGATCTTCAATGTTCAGCCTTATTTTTCCATCACTGATCCTCTGTAGAAAGTGATTAAAGTAATGAGTGTAAATATCTGTAGAAAGTAAGTGATTGTCATCATCATATAAAAAATGGCATGATTGTAAAGAAGGAGCTGACCCCTTTAGAAATTCCCATCAATTTAAAGGCTGAGCACTGTAGATACTCTTCTGCTATTTCTCCCATGACAGAGGATGGTAAAGTTCCAGTCTCATCCTCTATATGAATTTCAGCTCTTGCTCTAATGAAAAAATAATAAGGATCAAATGAAATGGTAGATGTGTAGTTTAAAAAGTAGAATGTTACTTAAATTATAGGAGTAAAATGATGAGTATATTGAAAATAACAATAGGGGTAGTATTTTTTATTTCTGTAAGTATATAACTAAAATTTATATAAATTGATGAGAGAGAAACCTGGGGATTGCTGTCACATTAGTTGTACTACAATAGCGGCAATCATAGTTTTCTCCGGCGGTTGTGGTACAAGAAGATCTAAAACAAAGGTTACAACTCATGTACCAAAATGGAGAGGTATTCATGTTCACTGTTGCACAACCTTTAACCCAAAATCGAGTTTGATGAAACTGTAAGAAAATGTATTGATTAATTCATATCATATGATAGATAAAAAAAAATGTGTTGCTTCAGGAATAAGAACTGATACAGCTGTAGTATATAAATATAAACAACTTCAAAGAATTTGAAGAAGTTATTTATGAGGAATCAAAATTTAATGTGAAAGTTTTTCAACACAAAAAAATTGGAAGAGGGGGAGGGGGGGGGGGGGAATTAACCTAACACATATAATTTATATATTATGTGTATAAATAAAATAGAATATAAAGAACAGATTGATAAGCAGCATGCAGTATTTTGGTTTGATCAGAAATGGTATAAATCATCAAGCCTTAAAATTTCAAAACAATGTTTTAATATTCCAAAAAGTGATAAAATTTCTTCAATTTAAATCAACTCTGGAGAACAAAATTCACAAATATTAATCTAATTTGACCATATATATAAAATAAAATAAAAAATAAGATTGTTAAGCAACATCCAGTATTTTGTTTGATCAGAAAAGGTGTCAATCATCGAGCAACAAAATTTAAAAGCACATATGTGCCTGCCCAGACGCTAAAAATATGAAATTCAGAGAAAGTGTTAAGTTTAAAGTCTATAAACCTAATAACTAACCCAGTGAGAGGCTGTATTTAAAAAGTTTATTAGTTGTTGCTATTATAGTAACTTATGTTTGTTTTAAACAAGACAGTAAATTTATAAGGAAGAATATGTGAAATGAATTATAGAAAATGTAATAAATTAGAAATCTTAAAAAAAAAAATCTAAAATGAACCATAATGTATAGTATATATCATGATGTTGTCTTTTTATCTTATATGAAACAATTTGTGGAGTTAAGTTTGAAAAAATAATGGTGCATGAATGAAGTGTCAAGATGAAATAGTTATTGTATAAATAAAGCTTAAAGATGGAAACTTACTTTATAGCTTAAAAATAGAAGAGTTATGTTCTGATATGATTCTTTATTATTTATATTTATTAAAGATAAAGAAAAAAAATGGTATCATGTTATAGGTAAATAAACTTCAAAATAAATGTAATGTAAACAAAATTATAACATGAAGTCAATCTAAGCAATTTGTATATAATTTTTAGTAATTATTACTTATCAAAATTGTTTGATTAGACAAGAGAATTGATAATGTGAAATTTTACTTTTAGCAATTATTATTTACCTACCTGTCTGACATTCAATAAACATAAAGAAATTTATATTAGACATATATATAGAAGATGAGAAAAAGAGCAGTGTCATTTTTTTTACAGGAGTGTTACAATAAGTTATAAAATCTAAACTTTTACCTTTCCTGTTAATTCAAGCACATCTTTCACAGTTGTGAAGTTTGTACTTTCCAATGCAGTTAATTTTTTTGGTGTGCTGTAAGGTTTTGATGAAGTAATCTCTGCAATCCTATCTGAGTTTTCAACAATCCTATAAGTTGGACAACAAAAAAAGACAAAAAATGATATTATAAATATAATATATAAGTAAGACACAAACAAAATGATTTAATTTGTATTTGTGTACCATTTTTGATACTCTTTAACTTCACCAAATGGAAAATTTATGTAGAAAAAGGAGTCTGAAGTTGTGGAAAGAGAGAGACCTTACAGATATAATTTGATAAAAGATATTAGAAAGTATAAGTAGTAGTAATAACAGAAGTAAAAATTATAAGAGAGGTACAGATTTTACTAATTTGAGTGCAGAAAAAAATATACCGTTGAATGAAGTGACGAGAAGCTGTGTTGCAATGATCACAGGTATTTTAGAGACCAAATGAGTTATTTGTTGACACTCATTGTCAGTAAAGGATGACCACATTGTCAAGTTAAGAGTATTAAATCTGTGACATAAATAAAAGAAGAACATATTGTACTCAATCTTGTGATGCATTTAAGAGAAAATGTAGAAAAAATTAGAATCTGTCTTATGTATTATATTATAATTATAATTATATATATAATAAATATAATAATGTGTGTGTATAAATTAAAATTTATATGTACTTACTCTTTGTCAATCAACACTATATCCTGCACAGTAGTAAGGTTTCCAGCTTTTGTGTAAAATGGTCTCTTCGATTTCACATCAAGTACAACCGCAATATAACCTAAAAAAAAAAAATGACAGAACATTGACAATCAATTAATAATCTATTGTGTAATTATACAAATATGTTCTAGTTTCATAAATATAGAATAATATAGAATAATAATAATAACAATATATAATAACAGTAGAAGCTAAAATAATAATAAAATAGATCGAAGAATATGGAAAAAGTTTTTAACGAAGAATGTACATATAGTGATGAAAATAGTTTTCTTATCTTGTGACATAAAGAATAGGATATATACGTCTGTAAAAATTTTAGTTGATTGAATATATATGCATTTATTAATAAAAAATAAAGTTATGTGAAAAAAAATAATTTACAATTTCAGATTGTCTGAATGTATACTGTATACTGATAATTGTGTTAATATAGGATAGAAAACATACTAATTTGTTTATTTTTATCATCCATGTAGCTTCGTAACTCTGGAAAAGAAGACAACTGAAGCTTGCTGAAGATAATATCATGATACAGCTCATCAACAGGTTCAATTTTTGTTGTTCCAGATAAAGTCCATTGAAGTTCTCCATCAAACTTCTTGTATTTTTCTGGTGCTAACCTTACCATTGCATTAGAAATGAGATATGTGTTTCCTAGTATGAGAATATTTTCAAATGCTGGGATGTGATGATCCCATATCATTGCTCTGACAGTATTACCCTAAAAAAGAAATGAATGAGACAATAGTTTTTATTGTAAATAATAATGTAATCAAATATCAAGATGATTTCATAAATCTAAATATTAAAAATACAGTAATATTTTCAAATCTCATGATCATTATACTGTATTTTATTTTTATATATCCCTACTATATATAAAATTTACTCCCGAAATTACTGTTCACGGACGAAAAATCACGACTTAAGAAATCAAAAACGCGTTTTCCCTTTTTTTTTTCCCTTCTCCGGTTCTTCCTTTCCTCCTTATCCATAATACGCGTCCGTTTATCTTTCCTTTTCATTTCATTCTCATTTCTGTGTCTCGCTAGATATAAATATATATATATAAATAGATAAATTTTTTATAAAAATTTACTTAAAGAGACCTGTAATCTAATGTAATCTAACATAATTTAATAAAATCTAATCTAATCCTAATCTAAATATAAAAAACGCAAGTAGATTTTTTGTATCATTAAGAATTAATTTATTTTTTATTATAAAAAAAATAGGACAGGAAAGAAAAAAATAAGATAACAGGAGGAAATCATGAATGATGAAGTTAAAATAATATTTTGCTGGAAATTTAAAAAAATGCAAAAGAGAAAAAAGATGGGATAACTTAAAATTTTTTAAATACATTCTTAATAACAACATACCTCTATGTCCATAAAGAGCAGAGTCTGATACTTTTTTGGGCTGTGGAACGATGTTTTAGGATATGATTTCTCAGCGAAAATGATTTTTGATGTCCATTTTTGATGGACAGGAGTAATTTCAGGTATAAGCATTTGATTTCCAGACATTTTCACCTTGTTTCACCTGTGTAAAGAGAAAGTTTGTGGTTAAAAGATGCATTTTTTTAAGATATATTTATCTATACATTTATACATGAAAGAGCAAATAGAATACATACCGGTCTAAGGTTTGAAAAAGCACAATATTGGCAATACAATGTGAGAACAGATGAACTATTCTGTTATTTTTTTCTTTTTTCTTCACTGGCCGTGTTGAATTTTCGTTTGTGATAATGAGATGAAGGTCTGTGTTTGTAATGTAATCTAATAATAAACTATATATATAGATATAGATTACGTGTATTTTGGACAAAGATTTTGATGATGTTGCGTGATATGCAGGAGAGAGAGAGAGAGAGAATAGAGTAAAAGTTGATATTTGTCTGATGTAGTAAGTATGATGAAGTATGGTTGGAAGATTTTTTTTCTAGAGTCACTGTTAAATCACATCATATATATCTATTTAATAAAAAAACTATATTTATAGATATAGACTGTGTATAATTGTATTGTGGACAGAGACATGGATGGTGATGTGTGATATGCAGGAGAGAGAGAAAGAGAGAGAGAGAGAGAGAAGATAGTGCAAAAGTTGATATTTTTCTGACGTAGTAAGTATGATGAAGTATGGTTAGAAGCTTTATTTTTCCACAGTCATTGTTAAATTATCCTATATATATAGAAGATAATATATAGAGTAAAAAATATGGAGTTACATGTCTGTATATTTGTGATGGTGATTGAAAAAAAAGTATAATTTAATGTGTATTACGACTGTGAAACGACTTTAAAAGATTAAGAAGATTTAAGAGATTAAGAAATTTAATATTCCCTTACAAGTACTATATATATAAATAAACTAAAATAAAAATAAACTATAGCTAAAAGAAATTTTGTATATAATTACTTGTAAGTATATAAATACATGTAAATTGTACAGTAATTTCATGGTAAAAACCTTTGTATATTTGTAAAGTTTTTAAATTAAGTTAAATAAAAAAAAGCTAAATATTACGTATAATGGTTATGAAATGATCATTATTATTATCATTTAAAAATTTAAAATTTTTAGTGTAAAAATGTGAAAAAAAAGTATTATTTCTATTATTTTATTAAATAAATACACATGTACAGAATATATATATATATATATATATATATATATATATATATATATATATATATATATATATATATATATATATGTGTGTGTGTGTGTGCGTGTATTTGTTTATACAGGTGTATATATAGTAGGGATTTTAAAATTGAATACTGTAGTATTTTTTTTCATTTTTTTATTTTTATGATTCAAAATTTGAAATTTGAAAGATGTGTTAGGTGTAAAGTAAGATTATGTACACTATTCATGAAAATCTGCAGTGAAGTAATCTGGCAAAAGTACATTTAGCGTGTAAATTCACACTTCTTTTCTGAAAAGTAGGTATGGTATGGGGAATAGTTGTAAAGTAACATAATGCATAGTGTTTATCACATTTTATAGTAAAGTAATCCAGCAGAGTATATTTAGGCTTTTAACTTCATACTTCTTTTCTGAAAAAATAGGTATGGTATTCAGAACTGTTGTAGAATACATACATACATACATACATACATACATACATACATATGTGTGTGTGTGTGTGTGTGTGTATAATGAAAATTTAATAGCAGAAAGTACTGAATTTTATTAATAAAAAAATATAAAAGGTTGTACTGTTCTGTTAAACTTGTTTTTACTGCAGTGTACATTCTTGAAAAAGAATAAAGTAAAAAGTCAAATGAAGTTTTTCATTTCTCACAGAAATAAGTGGAACATAAAAATGCTATATAATTGTATGAAATAAGAAAAAAAATATTTTTTTATTCATATTAATCTAGTTAATAAGAAAAAATTATTTATAGCAAAAATGTTTATTAGAATATAATTATTTAGAAAAATATAAATGTATACATGTGGTGATGAATACATGAGTGACAATTTTGAAAGGGGAAAAACGATGTCTAATAACATAAAAAAAAATAGTATATAATTATACATAAAATAAAGTATTTAGGGGCACAAATAATTTTGTACGTGGAAAAGTAAAAAAAAAAACTTGTGTGCTAAAACTAAAGTGGATTTTTGTTAGTAAATAATAACATAAAAAAAAGGAATTTTAAAACAAAAGTGTGTACCTTTATATAGTAACAAAAGTTCCAAAAAATATTTCTAGTGAATTTTGATGTGAAGAATACTTACTGGACAGTTGAAGAAGACCAAATGAATTAATTGGATAGAAGAGTAATGGTACCTGTAATTTAAATAAACATAACTTGTAAATAAATAATAAATAGGTAAAATAAAGAGATTTTTATGCAGTAAAAGATGTTTAAGAATTTTTTAATATGGCATGTTATGTAGCTGTGAAAGTGTATCAAACAGAAATAAATTATTAACAAATAACAACAAAAGTATAATATTATAAAACAAGAATTTGCCTCAATTAAAAATTACTTGTAAAGTACACAGAATTTATATGATAAATTAACAAAAGAAGCATAATCAAAATTCAATCTGTAAAATACATTAAGTTTTGAAAATCTTTTGTCTTTGCTCACATGGACTCAGTACTTCGCATGGAATGGAAGAAACAAACACCTCATTATTTTATTTTTTACTAATATAAACACCAGAGTAGAGCAATAAAACACACATAATGAACCAGTGATTTTTCATAATTAGTAAATATATACAGTTTTGAAATAGTGGGAAATAGATGCCTCTACTAAATGTTTGAAATAACAGGAAATAGGTATGTAAAGCTTTAATATGAACACTTAATTGAATATCTGTAGAGGCTAAAATAACATAAACAAGAGCCTTCACTAAATGTTTTAAAAGTCATAAACCGACATCATATTGCAAAAAAAAAAAAAAAAAAAAAAAAAAAACAATATTTAAATGAATCAATATAGAGATACATATTATTTAAATAAAGAAATTTTAATTTTAAGTAACTTGAACTCTTCATATTCATCAGATGCTTTATATTTACATAAATCAGCAAAATTAAAATGAGAAACTTTCTAGATTCTTTTTTGAAAAAAAATCCTAGGTAAACTATAAATTACTATTTATATATATATGGATATGGATATATGTATACAAGTATGTAATACAAATATAAACTACTATTCAGTGAGAATATAACTTATGCAGGCTGCATTTCTACAACAATATTTGCAAATGGGAACAAATCATAGTATGGTTTGATACATAATTCAACATTATAGAAAGACTATACATATCATACAAAATATTGCATGTTGACATGAAAAATAATAATTGAAGGGGTTCACCTCTTCCAAACTTCTTTCTATCAGGAGAAAATTCCCTTTAGTCTCAAATTCAAATGGATAATTTTCTGAATAAGCATAATGTATGTTCAAATCCTGTAAAATAATCACAACAGATTTTTAAATTGTGAGCTACTTCATTGTCGATATTTTCATAATAGTTAAAGTAGTTATTATTTATGTTCGATCTATCCGTTTCATCTTTAGTTATAAATTGAGTATCATTGTTCCCTGTATATAAAAAAAATGAATTGCGTTTAAAGAAGAATCAACATCACATCATACAAAAAAATGAAGGTAACAACAACAATATATGTATAACAAAAAACGACATAATAGAGACCTTAAGCCTCTATTTTTACCTTGTATTTCAATAACTTTATCAATGTCAATAAATCCAGTGGATGATCCTTCCTCTAAAAATAAAAGAATAAATAAATAATATCAAATTAATAGATAGGAAAAGCAATTTATTTAACAAAAAAAAAAAAATCAAAAGAGTTTTTTATTCGATATTCTTGCAGAACTAACCAGAGAAAATATCAGTACGACGCCTATGTCGTACAAACGTATGATTACATGTTTCCTGCTTTCTTTCTTTTTTCAGCATATAATTCCCGTCGTCTTCGATTTCGTGCTTCCCTTTTTTTAATATCAGACATATTGATCACCAAAAAACCTTCATTTTACCGTTAATTAGTTATCAATAAGAAAAGAGAAAAAACATAAATAAAACACAAAAAATCAAATATATGTAAGTATGAACAGAAAAACGAAAAAGAAGTATCAATAGGAAAAGGAAAAGGAAGTATCAATAGAAAAAGGAAAAAAAAATAAAACACAAACATATCTAGTAGTCATAAGTAGGCAAGAAAAAAAAGCATCAGGGGATAACAATAAAATGTAGTATTAAAATAATTTTAAATTCATAATTTAGTCCAAATAAAAATATAATCATCAAAAATCATTATGATAGTAGATTCTTGATAACTTTACCTAGTAATATAGAAGCGTTACTTAAAAAATTGCTGTAAACAAAAATAACTATAATTTAGAACTCATAACAAGCAAATAAACTCCCTCTCTGTGTTACAGACACATATACATACAAAAAAAAAATACTATTTAGAACTCATATTAGTTAATACACCTCTAATATATTTACATGCAAAACAAGAGCTATATATAATAAAAGAAAAGAACCTAAGATTGATAAATATGACATACTTTTCTCTACTATACTATGTAGCAAACAACATGCACAACCTGTAGAGAGTGGAAAAAAAAAAACCTTGACAAGGTAGAAATGGCAGACAGCAACTGAGATGCTAAATTTAACAACAGCAATATATCTTAAAATTAAACTACACACATACTATATAGCAAACAACATGTACAAAGAGGGAAAAAAAAAATCCTTCTGAAGGTAGAAATGGCAGATAGTAACTAACATGCTAAATTTAACAAGAGCAATATACCTTAAAATTAAACTACAAATATGGATAAAATATATTAATTTTAAGTAGACAAAAAAAAAAAAAAAAAAAAAAGGTTAAAACTGACATATAGCGAGCATATCTACAACTTCAACAGATAAGTAGAATAAACAAATTGCACTATACAAAATGTAAAACTTGTTTTTCATTTATTAAATCACAAAAAACTACTTTTTATAAATGAAAAACAATCCATAAAACTATATATAAAAAAGAGGAATTCTCGAACACTAAATACAATTTAATGCAATATCAAACAGAAACTAACAACATTGGCATCTATTTAAGAAGAAATAAAAAAATAAAAATAAAGAATCAACACTAAAATCATGAATAGATTCTTTATCTCTGCGAACAATTGTAGTGAATACATAAGCAATTATATCATAGTGATGAAAAAAAAGCAGAAAAAAGCATTTAATAGTCTTCTTCAAACTGTAAGTCAATGTAATCATCTCTTGTCCTTTGCTTTTTCTTTATTTAGACCCTCTATATAATCACATCAACTGTATTCCACAGAATTTATAAGACAGCGAAATTTTAAAAAAACTAATGTATAAATAAAAGTACAGAAAATCTGAAAGGTCCTGTGAGTTTTTTTCATTATAAGATAAGATATAACATAAGAAGGATATAATAGAACTTATAGAAGTTTTTTTCATTATAAGATAAGAAGGATACAATAGAATAAACAATATTACACACAAACAAACACAAGTACAGTGAAAAACGGACAGAACCTATATAAGTTTTTTTCATTATAAAATAAAATAAAAAGGATACAATAGAATAAACAATATTACACACAAACAAGCACAAGTACAGTGAAAAACGGACAGAAAAAAAATTTAACAGAAATCTAGAGTAAAAAAAAAAATATGAAAAAAGAAAAAAAATAGAAAACAGAGAAAGAAAGAAACAAAACAAGAACACAGAACTACATATATTTCACAAAAACCTCTTTCACTGACGAACACATAACCAAAAAGAAAAAAAAATTACGGGGGAAAAAAAACTCGAAAAAACGATGATCAACAAACAACGATTATCAACAAAAACAGAGCATGGAAATAGAAAGCCTAAAGCAGGTTAAAAAATATATCTTCAACAAAAAAAAAGATAATAAATAAATAAGGAACAAAAAACCCTTACCGTCGACTGCAAGAACAAATACAAAGCAATCCCACACACGAATCACCTGCAATCACAACTACATTAGAATCGAAGAGGGAACCAAAGGAAAATACACAAATATACACACACAAAATGGAAAAAAAAAAAAAAAAACAAGAATTCTTGAACACTAAACACAATTTAATGCAATGTGAAAGAGAAACCAACAACATTGGCATCCATTTAAGAAGAAATAATAAAAAATATAAAGAATCAACACTAATCTAGACATCCACACGCAAAAAAACTAAAAATCAAAGAGCTTAACAACATAAGAATGAAGAAAACAGACAAATTAGAAAGGGAGAAACCTTAGATATACATCAACTGCAAACACATAACTCTCAAATTGCATTAATTAATAGTAAATAAAATAAACCAAAAACGAAGTGTTATCCAAATGCTTGCATTCCACAGAATTCATAAGACAGCAAAATAAAAAAATAAATTAATGTATAAATAAAAGTATAGAAAATCTGTTTAATTAATATATAATAAAGTGCTATCCAAATGTTTGAGTTATTTGTAGGTGATGTAAAAGTTCCCCCAAAATTTCTTTTCTTCAGTTATATAGCAAAAAATGTTGAACATACATAAATGTCCTATAGAAGTTTTTTTCAGTACAAAATAAGGATACAATAGAATAAACAATATTACACACAAACAATCACAAGTACAGTAGAAAAACGGACAGAATAGAAATTCAACAGAAAGCTAAAGTAAAAAAAAAAAAAAATTGGAAAAGAAAAAAAAAACAGAGAAAGAAAGAAAAGAAGAACGCATAACTACATATATTTCACAGAAAACCCTTTTCACTGAAGAATACATAACCACGAAAAAAAATTTACGGGAAAAAAAAAACCCCCAAAAAAACCATGATCAACAAACAACGATTGTCGACGGAAATAAAGTATGGAAATCGAAACTCTAAAGCAGTTGAAAAAATATATTTAAAAAAAAAAAATATATAATAAATAAATAAATAACAAAACCCTTACCGTCGACTGCAACAAAAAACAAAGAGCAACCCCACATACGAACCACCTGCAATCACAACTACATTACAATCGGAGGGAAACTAAGGGAAAAGACACAAATATACACACAAAACGAAAAAAAAAAAATCATAGATCTACACAGATCTACAAAAGAGGGAAAAAACACCAACCTTTGATGTCGCGGTTTCACGATCGACGCAGCAAAACTTTCAGCAAAACACTGTTCAAGCTATGAAGATTCTCGAACACACACACACACAGAGAGAGAGAGAGAGAGAGCGAGCGAGCGAGACACAGAAATGAGAATGAAATGAAAAGGAAAGATAAACGGACGCGTATTATGGATAAGGAGGAAAGGAAGAACCGGAGAAGGGAAAAAAAAAAAGGGAAAACGCGTTTCTGATTTCTTAAGTCGTGATTTTTCGTCCGTGAACAGTAATTTCGGGAGTAAATTTTATATATATATATATATATATATATATATATATATATATATATCATCCAAACATAGAACAATCTTCACTCCAAAAAAATCTGATACAAGCATACAATTTCTGCCTTTCTTATTTGTCACTCTCGAAAGTCTTTCTCCTCGGCAAAACCGCTCCAATCTGCAAATTGTTTAAACTCGGTCAATACTAGCACAATCATGAAAGACCATTCAAGGAATCATAAAGGAAAATTATTGTACACAATCGACAGATAGCAGGTGATATTCTGAGACTATTTTTACAAAACCATAATGTGGTTTTGAATTTTTTATTTTATTTTTTATTTTTTGTATTCAGGAATAAGAAATGCAGAAATTGTAATGCAGAATGAATAAATTGAATAACCGTTGAAAACAGCCAGGAATGTGGTATTTCCAGAAACGTCAACATAAAATTGCTGTGAGAAATCTTTGACAAAATTGAATCTAGTCAAAATCAATGTTGCAGAATCTCAGTTGAAATTAGTAATATATAGATTACTTAAATTTTAATGAGCATGTAAGTACTAAAGAGGCGATGACGGGGTAAGTACCAAATCTTGAAAATGACAAACTAATGACATGAAACACTTAAACAAATGAATTAACTACATTAAAGAATTTCCACAAATTAATCAGTTATCAAAAGAATGTAGTGTGCCACAAAACTCTAACTATCCTAACATTTCACAATCGTTTTAAAAAATATATTTACTAATTTAGCAAAACATAAAAATGCAATTCCTAACATTGAAATTAGAAAGGCAAACGATCATCTCCATTGATAACATTGAAATATACGTGGTCTAGTATGTAACGTTTCTTTTTCTTATTTTTCCTATCTTCAGCTACTTCCTAAAAAAAATCCAAACAAGCGAAGAAAAAATCTTCAGAAAAAATCAATGCTTTCCGATATAAATTTTGACACACTATCTAACCAAATCAATACACGCAACACAAACAAGTTGTTGGGTGGATTTGTGAATAGTGACGCCAAATAATGAAAGTTTGTAAATCCGAGCCGAAATTTGGACAGAGTAACGGCAATGAAAGTACAAACAATGAAGAAGAAGAAAAGAAGGACAAAGCCGAGGCAAGAGTTGAACTCTTTGTCCTTAAGTCGAATTTGTCCCGCAACGGTGCCTACGGATAACGGCAATCGACTCCCAAGATACAACGGCTTAACTTGTGTTTGTAGCACTTCAAAACACAAGTACAACGAACCAAATATAGGCTTATGTACTCCAAAAGATGCAATGAAGGAAAATCAAAATAAATGAAATGATTTTGATTTAGGAGACAAATGAGGATGAGAGGTGTTTTTGCATATCAAATTGTGAGGAATAGGACACCCAAAGGGTCCTATATATAGATTATGAAAGGGTGTGGACGAAGTGGTTGAGGTCCAAACCATGCACCATTTCCAAACAATGCACCTTTATGAAAAGGTGTCATTTGGCCGGACAACCGTGCGGTCGCACGGTTATTGTAACGACCCGGGTCCCACTTAGCGGGTTGTCCCGGCCATTAGATGACAGCGTACTGTCCCCACCGTATCAATACGAGTCTTTTCAGCATGCTTCATCCTCACTCACACGCTCCCCGAGAAAACTTCCCAGGAGGTCACCAATCTCAGAATTTCTCCAAGCCAAGCACGCTTAACTGTGGAGTTTCTAACGATGGACTTCCGGAAAAGAAGGTGCATCATGTTGGTATGAGTAGTACCTATCATTTCTTTTAAGCTTTCTTAGTCGAGGTATTACAATCACCCCCTGTTAGACTCGCGACGTCCTCGTAGCGCTTCACCCATCTGAGGATCTGTTGCTAGGCGTTGGGATTCTAGAGGTGGCTCCCGCCCTATGGCGAGCACTTAGTTCCTGATTTCCGGCTGGCGGCCGTCTCTGATACCATTTATAATGACCCGGGTCCCACTTAACGGGCTGTCCCGACCGTTAGATGACAGCGTATTGTCCCCACTGTACCAATACGAGTCTTTTCAGCATGCTTCGTCCTCACTCGCACGCTCCCCGAGAAAACTTCCCAGGAGGTCACCCATCCCAGAATTTCTCCAAGCCGAGCACGCTTAACTGTGGAGTTTCTAACGATGGACTTCCGGAAAAGAAGGTGCACCTTGTTGGTATGAGTAGTACCTATCATTTCTTTTAAGCTTTCTTAGTCGGGGTATTACAGTTATAGACTGTGCGGTCGCACGGTTTTACTCAAAAAATCGGATATTAATTTGACGTGTGATCGCACGGTCAAACATTTTGACCTGATTTTCGTCATTTTCCATAATTTCTCATTCATCCGATATTGATTTTAGAAATGTCAAATATACCCTTCAATAGATGCAGAGAAATCAAAATTCTCTTTCGGGGGCGTTGCCCCCGAGCCCCCACGGCCCCGTTTGTGCGCCCCGAAACGGCGAAGTGGCAAACAATTTTGCCTAAACGGATTGAGTCGAGCTTTTGAATATTAGACCGAAGTTGACACAAAGTCACTTTAATCGATTTTCAATTCTCGAGCTTTTGAGTATTAGGCCGAAGTCGACACAAAGTCACTTTAATCGATTTTCAATTCTCGATTTATTAACCAATATCAAACACAAGTTAATTCAAACATGTTAACACAAACTATAAGAGTATTGCTCTAATTTAATCACAAGAAGCAAAAAAAAAAAAAAAAAAAAAAAAAAAAAAAAAAAGCAGACTCTAGAGCATAAAAAAATGAAAGTAATATCAACAAAGGTCATACATGTATTTATATTTTCAAATAAATTCTACAGTAACTAAATTAATGTAACATAAATATTGAAGCTCTATTCATCCTTAATTTCAAGACTTTGCAGCACACGAACCATGAAACATGGCTAACAAAGGATTAAGATCTTAAGTATAGTATAGTAATATGAGGTAGCAAAGAGACAAATAACAGTTCACTGATTTCATTGTGACAAAATAAAACCTAAGTTAGAATCTCGCAAATAGTTCATCCATAGTAATACTTTTTATTCTTGCATCGACTTATGGGAGCTAGATCTTCTATTAAAACTTCATACAAGTTCATTTGGCATACTCTCATTCCCCCAAAAAGTTATGTATTTCTAAGAGATTCTAACCAAAACAATAAAGCATTTGATCGGTATTATTTTCCCGCTTCCTGAAAAAGTAAGGAAATTCCATGACCCGGCCTTTTTCCCGGGTTCCGCCCGTTATCAAGTGGTCAGTATTGTACCGACCTTTTCTTAACGATAACTGGTTTAAAGTTTTAACCTCTGATCCCGGGCATATAAGGTCAGCTATACCCCGATCACAATACTTCACAATGTTATTGATGGATTAGGTCGGCCTTTCCCGGCCTTTTGGCCATCCGAACAAGCCTCAAAATCTCTTTTGATAATGGGCCTCATTAATGAGCTATATTTTTTGGGCCTCAAGACGATACACATTTCGTTAAAAGGAAACTGAATCCCTATAAGTTTAGAATTCTTCCTAAAAGGTAAGTTTATACCAAAGAGGACTCATTCTTTAATTAAGGAAAGTTGTGGGCTTTTTAGCCCTATAAATACAGCATCTTTGATAACATATTATTCATTCATTATTTTTTACGTTTTTCAGTTATATATTCTCTCTCTACTTTTCTCCAGAATATTAATTCTTACACCGGAGGGGGGACGGGGATAATCTTCCTCGCCTTTTTCCAGGTCATCCAAGGTGAATTAATTTATCTTTTCCAGCAATCAAGTATTACCAGATCCTGCCACGTCAAGGTTAGGATTTTTTACAGCATCAATTGGCGTCGTCTGTGGGAAGAGATACAATCAGCCATGGTTAATAGACGTCAAGCTCGTCCCTCCGTATCCACCGGACCCTCTGTTCCGGCCAATACCTCAGTTGAAGAAGATAACCCACCGCCCCTTGAAGATGTTGGGGAAAAACAAGACCCAGAAATCACACCTAACAATGAACCAGTTAGTCGGGAAGATTTCAATGAACTCCAGTAGCAGCTCCGTGAACTCCGTCAGGCTCTTCAACAATAGAATAATCGTCAAGCGTCCCCTAACACGAACACTCCAGGTATAATTCCCAGGGAAGATCACAGGCCAGTTAATCCTATAGGTGACCATTCCCCGGGAATAGGGGTGCCCATCTCGTGACTGAGGGATCTGCCAACTTGACACAGCAAGAACTCTCAAGAATTATTCAGGAAGGAATTGCTGATGGAATAAGGCAAAACACACAAGGTCGGACCCCTTTCATAAGAAGAACCACTTTTACTCCTAAAATAACGACGTTCTTCTTACCAGAAAGATTCAAATATCCTCGGATAAAGGAATATGATGGGACAACAGATCCTAACAACCACTTGAATACCTACACTGATGTCATGGACATGCAGAATGCTCCCGATCAGATTTTATGTAAGGCCTTCCCGCAAACCTTAACCAATTCAACCTGAGACTGGTTTTCTACAATACCCCCAGGATCAATCTTTTCCTTTGCTGATCTTATTGAGAAATTCACAACTTTCTTTGCAAGTAGTAAAAGGATCAAGAAAACTGCCGCTTCCCTCATGTAGTTAAGGAAAGGACAGAGTGAAACACTGCAGGAGTTCATGACTCGCTTTAATGCCAAAAGACTTCAGATTACAGATCTTCACATCTCATCGGCCAATTCAGCCCTGACCTTGGCTATTCGGGGTCCGGAATTCAGAATGTCCTTGTCCAAGAATCCACCTGCAAATGTGATAGAACTTCTCAGAAGGGCTGAGAAATACATAAATATGGAAGAAATACTGTTGTCAGTTAGAGCACAAGATCAAGTCCATTGAGCAATAGTACAGTCTTCGAAACCCGTTGAACAGGGGCATAAGATATCAAGGCAAGAAGATGGAAGGAGCTCTTCCTGATCCAACACAAAGGGAAGCAGTTATGGGCATCAGAACTTAACTCCGTTAAATGCGCCTCGATCTCACATTATCATGGAAATCAAAAGTCGCGAAGATTTACGCTGGCCAAAGCCTATCAAAGGGAAGATAGACGAAAATAATCGTCACAAGTATTGCGACTTCCACAAAAGCCCGGGTCATACTACCGATGAATGCAGAACGCTAAAACAGGAGATAGAAGCTCTCATAAAAAGAGGCTTCCTGGGACATTACATAAAGAAAGATGATAAAGATTAGGTAAAAGGGGAAGAGGAGAATAGATCCGCTGGCACCATAAACTTTATCGTTGGAGGAATAGCTTCTAGAGGCGATTCAAATAAAGCAAGAAAAAATCATGCCCAGGCATTGGGTGATTGGGAAGAAAGGTAGGGAAATCATGACCTTGAAATTTCAAACAGCATCAGCTTCAGTAACGCTGATATGAAAGGAATTTCATATCCCCATGACGATGTCGTTTTCATCAGTATGAAAATTGCAAATTTTAATGTAAGAAAGGGTGCTTGTTGATAATGGAAATGCAGCCAATGTCCTTTCTTTGGAAGCCTTCAACAAGATGCAACTCCCCAAAGAGCGACTTCGACAGGTCATTACTCCATTGACTGGCTTCGGTGGGGGGGACAGTGAAACCCGAAGGCCTAATTGACCTTCCTACTTCACTTGGATCAGAAGAAAAGTTGGTAACAAAAATGACTCCGTTTCAGGTTGTGAAGACCCTATGGCCTACAATGCTATCTTGGGAAGACCATTCCTAAACAGCTTGAAAGCAATAGTATCGAAATATCACCTGGAAATCAAGTTCCCGACTTCCACAGGCATAGAAACAATACAAGGAAATCAGTCAGTGGTTAGAAGTTGTTATAGCAGCTGTATTGGGAAGGGTAAAACGGATTTGATGTCAATTGAACTTCTTGTGGAAGAATGCGTGTCACCAGTGGAAGAGCTAGAAGAAGTTCAAATTTCAGAAGGGAAGAATTTCATGTTTGGGAAAGAACTCCCCAAATTAATGAAGGAAGAATTGTCACAATGTTTAAAGACAAATTTCGACATATTTGCATGGAGTGCAGAAGATATGCCCGCGATCAACCCCGCACTTGTTGAACATAGACTTAATGTCATGCCCGACAAGAAACCTGTAAAAAAGCAAAGAATGCAGTTTGCCACAGAAAGAAGACAAATAATAAAGAAGGAGATAGACAAGCTTTTGAAAGCAGGATTCATCAAGGAAGTAAAGTACCCAGAATGGCTAGCTAACGTGGTATTAGTGAAGAAGCTGAATGGCAAGTGGCAAGTTTGCATAGATTTGAACAAAGCATGTCCAAAAGATAGTTATCCTCTCCCCCGGATCGACAGATTAGTAGATTCTACATCTGGTTCTGAGCTTTACAGCTTCCTCGATGCATTCTCAGGGTATCATCATATTCGAATGGCATAGGAAGATCAGGAAAAAACTTCCTTTATGGCAGATGAAGGAATATATTGCTATAAAATCATGCCCTTTGGATTGAAGAATGCTGGAGCTGCTTATCAAAGATTGGTAAACATGGTCTTCTCCAAACACATTGGGCCGAACATTGAAGTCTATGTTGATAACATGGTTGTAAAGAGCTCGAGAAAGAAAGACCACATTGCTGACTTGGAAGACATATTCTGTACACTCAGAGAACATCAGATGAAACTGAATCCCGCCAACTGCACCTTCGGAGTAAGCTCGAAATTTTTTTTGGGATTCATGATCACCCAGAGAGGCATTGAAGTTAATCCAGATAAAATTATAGCCCTTACATCAATGAAACCTCCCAGGAACATCAGGGAAGTGCAGAAGCTTACGGGGAGAGTGGCGGCATTGGGCCGTTTTATGTCAAGGGCAGCAGATAAATGTTTTCCCTTCTTCAAGACTCTCAGAGGAAACAAAGATTTCAGGTGGGATGAAGAGTGCGAGATCTCCTTCAGAAAGTTGAAGGAGTATTTGGGTACTCCTCCAATATTGGTAAAGCCACATCTACGGGACAATTGTTCTTGTATCTAGCAGTTTCAGATCATGATGTGAGCGCTGTTTTGGTCAAAGAGGAAGGGAAGGCCCAAAAACCCGTATATTATGTCAGCAAGATGATGTTGGACACAGAAACCCGATATACACTAGCAGAACAACTTGCACTTGCCATGGTTACAACAGCCAGAAAGTTAAGGCCTTACTTTCAAGCTCATACTATAACAGTCCTCACAAATGAACCCTTAAAATAGATCTTGCAGAAACCGGATGTCTCTGGTCGTTTATTCAAATGGTCAATCGAGCTTGGGGAATATGATATTGCGTTCAAACCTCGACCTTCTATAAAATCACAGGTCTTGGCTGACTTCGTCGCTGAACTCGATCATACTAAAGAAAGTTGATGGCACAATGGAAATTCAGTGTGCAATAAGATTTGACTTCCCAGCAACTAATAATGATGCAGAGTATGAGGCCGTTATCGCACAGACTTCAAGCAGCTCAACATCTAGGGGTCGAGCACGTCAAGGTCTTAAGCGATTCACAATTGGTGGTAGAGCAAGTGAACGGCACTTTTGAAGCAAAATATGAGAAAATGTCATCTTCTAGGATGATGGTTTTGGACTTGCAAAGGAAGTTCAAGTCTTGCTGCATAGAAAAAATTTCAAGGTCAGCCAATCATAAAGCGGATGCTCTGTCAAGATTAACTTTTTTCCAATCTTGACCACTTAGAAAGAACTGTATTCGTGCGAAATCTTCATGAGCCCAGTATTACACATCAGCCCGATGTCATGGATATTTCAGATCATGAGCCCAGTTGGATGGATCTGATCATTGAATATTTAACATTAGGAAAGTTTCCAGATGACAAAGCAGAAGCAAGAAGAGTCAAATCAAGGGCCCTCAGGTATACCTTATTACAGAATACCTTGTTCCATCGAAATTTTACACTTCCTTACCTGCGATGCCTAACTCTGAAAGAAGCAGCCCTTGCTATGGCCGAGGTTCATGAAGGAATTTGTGGAGGACACCAGGGAGCAAGAGCACTGGTTATGAATTTAATGCTATACGGATACTATTGACCAACCATGAAGAAGGACACACTCAACTATGTAAAAACTTGTGATAAGTGCCAAAGGTTTGCAGCCCGATTGCATCAACCAGTTGAAGAACTATCTTCAATTATGTGCCCATATCTCTTCGCTCAATGGGGAATTGACATGCTTGGGCCATTCCCCATAGCTCGTGGTCAAGTCAAGTTCCTAGCAGTAGCTGTGGAATATTTTACAAAATGGGTGGAAGTAGAACCCCTTGCCGTAATCACAGAACAAAAGTTGGAGACATTTTTATGGAAGTCAATTATCTGCCATTTTGGCCTTCCTAAGACATTAATCACTGAAAACGGGCGTCAGTTCGAGTGCCAAGCCCTTAAACAGTATGCAAGAACCTGCGAATAGAACACAGGTTAACTTCCGTTTCGCACCCGCAGAGTAATGGGTTAGCTGAAGTTACGAATAGACTCATCTTGCAAGACTTGAGGACTCGCCTTGACAGTGCCAAGGGTGATTGGCCCGATCTCCTCCCAAAAATACTATGGACCAACCGAACAATATTCAAAATTGCAACAGGGGAAACTCCGTTCAAGCTTTCCTTTGGGATGGAAGCTGTCGTCCCAGTAGAAGTAACAATTCCGAGCTTTCATACATTGGCTACGGAATCACCCAACCAGATTGAGGGATAGAGAGAGATTCTGGATCTTTTGGAAGAAGTCAGAGAAAATGCATATTTGAGAATAGCAGCTTATTAACAGGCCATGACCAAGAAGTTTAATATCCGAGTGAAGAAGAGAGAATTCAGAATGGGAGATCTTGTCCTTCGTCGAAGCGAGGCCGCCGGACATCAACCTGGGAAACTTGGACCTATTTGGGAAGGACCATACGAAGTCATCCGAAAAGTGGAAAAGGCTGAAAGGGCTCGTACAGCCTCCGAACAATGGATTTAAGACCTCTTCCTCGGCCATGGAATGTGGAGAATTTAAAGCCATATTACAAGTAGTCCCGTTTCTTTTAAACAAAGTCATCTAGTTGTAGAAGAGTCGGGTCAGTGCACCCATTTTTCCTTTTATTTTCGGACTTACACGTCCATCAATAATGTTTAAGGTCTCGCCTGAGCGCACATCGTTCTTTCTTTCAGCGTCAAGGACGGGTACTGTAACACCCAAGTTTCAAAACCTAAAGCCTAGGCATGTTAACTTCCATTCACATTAATTGCGGAATTAAATCGTTTACACGACAAAAATGTTCATTTATCTATTATAAAATTTTAGCGAAATTTCGGCAGAGTCTCCTCTATAAATTGGACATAGCCAACCTGTAGAGGAGCATCAAAAACCATTTTAAAAATTTAAAAGCATCAATCACATTCATTATCGCCAAAACCAATTCATTCATTCCCCAAACTCCTCAAGCATAAGATTTCCCAAAAATCAACAGACATTGACAATTGCAATAAGAGGTAATTTAACCCCTAATACGTTACCCATACGTAATCAAGACTAACTTCAACCAAAACATTATCAATAACAATAAATGAAGGAATAAATTTAATGATAACTTGAATAAATTTAACTTTATTAATTAAGGCAACAGCAGGTACTGTCTGAGTCAGCCGCCGAGTGCTCCCCTCTGATCATCTAACTTTCATCACCTGAAATGTTGGGGAGGGATTGGGGTGAGCTAAAGCTCAGTAAGTAAACTGTATGCATGAATGCATGCTTATGACATGAATGCTTTAAAAAAATTCCATATATGTATCCCTTTCTCTTTACTTTCCAGAAAATTCAAACTTTTCAAACTTTCGTTTAACATTTCAAAACTTTCACTTCATTTCCATCGTGAGCTCACTTGATGTAACTTCTAGTCAATCAGATAACAGTGGGAAATTCTTATTTGGAACCAGATTAACATGCGCATTTCCACCGCAAAGCGGCTCATTCACTTCATTCCACCGCAAAGCGGCTCATTACATTCATTCCACCGCAAAGCGGCTCATTCACTTCATTCCACCGCAAAAAGGCTCATTACATTCGGGTACGCTGGTCCCCCGCGCCCCATTTCCCACTCGCATCTTTCATGACATAGAAGTATACCCATTCTTTAAAAAACTTGGGATACATAATTTTTGACAAAAATTGTACTTTGACACATTTCTTTCATTAAAACATTTGACTTTCCCATTTCGATGCCAATGCATGCTTGATGATGCAATGACATGTAACGTGCATGCTTGAACATTTCCTTAACTACACATAATTGCATATGGTAGACCAAAAGCATTAAAATTCCGTAATTAACACGAATGTCAATTAAGCACATTAATTCCACGTTAACATTCAACTTTGATGAAAGTAGGGGGGAAGTTTACTTACTTGAAATCCTTAGTATTTACTGTTCTGAACTTGCAAGTGGAAGAGTCTCGGATACCCGTAACGTCAATGTACCAAAATCCCTAATTATTCACATTCGTCAATAAATATGACTTTTAGTTGACAATTAAATTCGTTATTCATTTTAATACTCAATCAAACATTAACTGAAATTAAAACTTCAATTTAACTCACATGTGATCTTATATCGAGACTAGAGCACATAAAACTAAAGAATTTCCTTTCATACTTTCAAATTCCCAAAACATATACTTTCATGTGACTCATAATATAACAAACATTTTTAACACCACATATAATATCATATTCGAAGTAATACATTAAGTTCGAGGAAAAATTTTGGAATCTTACTTATCAATTTCACAATTCAAAGCCAAGCATTCTTATTCAAAAAAAATGATCTTGAACTAAAATTTATAACTTTGAACATAACTTCAATTTAAACTAACTTGTTCCTAAAATATTAAAGTTTACTCTCCTATACCATTATCCCAAAATTCCAAAAATTACACATGTTTGTTTAAATAGTCATATACATATTCATGATCGTATATTCGTACATTCACACCTCAAATTTAATATTATAGCACATCAATTAATCAAAATTCCATGAGTCCCCAGTCTGAGAAATTTTATTTTCACCATAATCAGAATCTGAGTATATACCTATGCCCAAAAAAATCCAAACTTTATATATATTTACACGCATCTATACATACATAATAATATATACATTCATATACATCAAATTATGTACGTGTGTGTGCGTGAAATGGTGTGAAACCGTGCGTGTGTGCGCGCGGTCTCGGGTGTGTGTGTGTGTCGTGAAGAGAAAAGGGGAGAAAAAGGGTGGTCTTAATACCGGTGGGAGGCAGCGGTCGACTACGGTGGTGAGAACCGAGAGAGAGGAAGAGCGGGCCGAGGGAAGAAGGGTGAGCGAGCAGCGACCGAGAGAGAAGAGACGCGGCGAGAGAGAGGGATATGAGAGTGTGAGGTCATTAGGTTAGGTTTAGTGTTTAACTTTTGGTAAAATTGCAATTTAGTCCCTCAACTCTCATAATTTGGTAATTTAGGTTCATAACTTTTAAATAAAATTCCAAAGTGTCACCAAACTTTTCCTAACTTCAATTTTATGCAATTTAGGAAACTTACTACTCAACTACAATAGAAATGGCAAGTAACAATTAAAATAAACAATTAGACATAGAATTGCACGTAAAATAATTAAAATAACTAATTTATAAACTTTCGAATTGGTACATTGATCGAGACGGCGTCCAAGTCCTTCCACGGCAAAATAATTCCAATTATAGACGTTAACGATCATAAAAGTAAAATTTATAATAACATTCACCACAATATTACGTGGAAATTTAAAATTGCAAGAAATGAAAAGCAGTCTTACAGGTACTCTTTTTCCTTATCTAGATTTTGTCCCACAGGATTTTTTGGATAAGGTTTTAACGAGGCCCACTGTTCAGTCCCTTTAATAAAAGTATTTTTTCTAAAGAATGAGCACAAAAAGACCAAATCTTGGAATATCTTACAAGGTCATACATATGACTTTACAAGTTATTTCCCTACAAATAATTTACAATGTCTCATGGTAAGACTTTACATATTATTCTTCCACGAATAATTTACAAGGTCTAATGGTAAGACGTTACAAATTATTTCCCCATGAATAATTTACAGTGTCTCATGGAAAGATGTTACAAATTATTCTTCCACGAATAATTTACAATGTCTCATGACAAAACATTACAAATTATTTTTCCTACTTTTGCAAAGTCAAAAGTTTAACCTCTCCTTTGCGTGAATTAAATGCAAGGTCGGCCTAGCTCGGTTTTACCAATTATTCCTCACAAAATCAAGAGGTCGGCATCACCCGACCTTATTAAACATTTCTCGCAATTTTACCAAGTAAAGAGCTTGACCTAATCTTTGAATAAATTGACCTCAAGGTCGAGCGTGACTGATCTTCTCAATCAATTATCATCAATCCTAAGTTTTGACTACAAAATTTAGAGCTCGTCCGTACCCGACCAAATATCAAATATGCCCCTATGAATACGGTTTGTGTATTCAATATGGCAATTAACTTGTCATTAAAACACAAGTAAAGGGAGCAAGCATTGGTAGAAAGTAGACGTGTTCCTTTATAAAAGAAAAATCACAAGTAGTCCTCGGGGCATACCCCGGGTTTGTACAAGTATTCAAAAAAGAAAAAAATGACTTCAGAGCTCGGGCTCGCTGCCGATCTCGTCATCCCCCACCACTTCGCAATCCTCTTCTTCATCATCAAAGGGAGTAAGATCGAGCTCGTCAGCACCTAGGGGAAACTCAGCCAGTGGACTGGCATCGAGCTCGGGCGCCTTCAAAAGGCACCAAGCTCGCGCTTGCTTGATCGCCTGGGCATATGATTCAAGAGCATAATTCCCAAGCGCGAGCTTATACTCTTTAGAACCTTTGAAATCTTCCACCGCCAGTGCTCGGGCTTGAAGTTCCCCTTCCTGTGCCTGCTTGAGCTCTTTAGCCAAGCGTTTGTTTTCATCACGGGCTGACTCTGTGACGCCCCGAGTTCTAAATACTCGAAACGCCACTTCATCGTCTCAAACTCATTTTCAAAAAAAAAATATTCATTTAGCGGGAATAAATGAAATTTTTGATTTTTGCATAAAATATTCTTTCAAATCATTCATAGAAATAAAATTCAAATTCTCCATAGTCAATATAAAATAAAGTTCGACTTAAACGGACATTTTAAAAATAACATTTAATTATTTCTTTGCCACCTGTGTCCATCACTCGCCACCACTTCCGAAGTCTGCAAAAATTGTTAATAACGGGGTGAGTATTTTTAAGAAATACTCAGTAAACTCATAACCGAATAATTCACTTAATCCATAAATTTGCACATAAACATGTAATCATGCTAACATATTTCTCTCATAACATCATAACATAACACATATTCACATAAGTGCGGAAAGTAGCCTTGTCTTGTCTTAATTCAACATGCAATTATGCATGGAAGTTATAGCGCATATAACATTTCTTCTTCTTACACCATTTTCGGGAGAGCATTTGCCCGTCTTACCCCTCATGGTTAATCACATGAACATAACATCATATATGATTTACATAATTTCAGATTCACATGCAAATCATAGCTAAATAAATTATAGAGTATGAGTCTACCTCATATCCGACGAGTGCAAAGTTGAGTGGGAAATGACTTCCATTCTTTAATTCTCCGTACGCTTCGTCTAGCCCACAAGTTGTCTTAGTCTTTAAAAATTTATAGTTTAAAAATAATAATTTACAATTTGAGGACTTAAATTGACGTTTTGAAAGTTGAGGGACTCAAATGGATACTTTCCAAACTCGAGGGATTAAAATGTAAATCTTTTAAAACTTGGCTTAATATCAAATAAAGTAATTCAGCAGGGACCGAAATAAAATGGTCTTGATACTTAGAGGTTAAAATAATTGCTTTTGAAACTTAGGACTGAAATGATCATTTTAAAAACATAGGGACTGATTTGAAATAATTTGGAACATGGGGACTAAATTTGCAATTTCTGAAAAATCAAATAAAATCAGGTTTATCTTCTCTTTCTTCCCATTATTCAGACGAGAGAGAGAGAAAGGACGCGAGAGGGAAGGAGGCGCACTGACTCGCCAAGGTTCGACCCTTCAGCCGACGAGTTGCCGGCGAAATACCGGCGCAGATCAGCGGCGAGCAACTGCGAGGTAGGGTTAAGATTTTGAGAGGATTAGGTGCAGTTTTGGGTGCGAGAAGACGGCGTGAAACCGAAGCTAAAATTCGCGGTTCTTCCGGTGGAAATCAGGCCAGAGCTAGGTCGAATTAAAGTAAGGTTCTGGGCTTCGATTCTTCTCAGTTTTGGGTTTTTAATTTGGGTTTTGTTGACTTTGGACAGTAGGCGATTTGGGAAAAGGGATGGTGTTCGATGCAGTGGTTTGGCCGTGTGTTTGATGATAACAGTTGAGGGGTGGTGAGATTTACATAGTGGTGCAGGTGGTTAGGTGGTGGCTCCTTGACGGATTAGTGGTTGTTCCGGCAGTGGTGGTGGAATGGCCAGCTTGATGGCTAATTGCATTGGAGTTGGGGAAATGGTGTTGATTGATGATGATGCTAATTGTTTGATGCAGACGGTGGTTGTGTTGGACTTGTGGCGTGGTGGTGAGAGTAAACGAGGTTGCTGGGAATTTGGGTTGGTTTGGCAGTGATGGAACTGCAGGTGATTTGGGACGAGGCTGCAGTGTTTGATGAATTGAGACTTGATCAGGCAGTGGAGGTATTGTGGCTGGATGGAAATTGGTTTTTCTGGAATTGAAAATGGATGAAGCTTAAATGGCTGCTGCGAAGGGGTTATGGTGTATTGATGAGTGCAGACAGGGAGGCTGGAAATGGAGCCGTTAAAGGTGACAGGGATTGGAACGGTCATGTGGAAGAGAAAACGTGTGGGGTGTTTTTGAAAAATGAATGTAAAGTTAGTGGAGAATAAATGATGGGAATCTGATGGGATTTGTAACGGCTGGAATTTGTTTGGGTATTGGAATGATAATAATGGTGGGTGGAAAGGATAATAAAGAGAAAGCGAAATGTGGAAAAATTTTTGGTAGGATTAGTTTAGGATAATTAACTAAAAATTTGACTAACTTTGATCAAGAAATGTATTTAAAATAGATATATTTTGGACTAAAAATAAATTTGAGAATAAATAAATTTTGAGATAAAAATTGAATTATGTATTTTGGACTTAAAATAATTTATAATAAGAAAGATTGAGATATTCTACTGAATTTGGAATTAAAATGATTTTGACAATAATAATTTGAATAAATAATTAAAATAATATAATTTTATAAATTCGTACATTTAATTTAAAATCGAACAAACTCGATATTTCTTGACTTTGGCTAGACGAACACGTCGCGGCGTTAACTTCAAAATAATATGTGAGATAGTAGCGACACGATTTTCTAAATATTAAAATAATTATTAAATGCGTAAAAATTCTTTGTTGCTACAACCTTACCCCCTTAAAATAATTTCGTCCTCGAAATTAAACTTACTTGGTCTACAATTTCTGGATATTTGGCTAAAATTTCCTCTTCCTTTTCCCAGGTAGCCTCGTTACTACCCTGTCTACCCCACTGGACTTTGATTAAGGAATCTCTTTGCTTCTTAAGACATGGACTTTTCTCTCTACTATGCACATAAGTGCCTCTTTATAAGTCAAATCTTTCTGAACTTCAAGAGACTGATAATTCACCATATGACTAGGATCATGAACATACTTTCTCAATAAGGAAACATGAAAAACATTGTGAACAGCTGCAAGTTCTGGTGGCAAAGCCAACAATAAGCCATATTATCCACTTCTCTAGTATTTCAAATGGTCTAATGAAACAAGACCTTAATTTCCTTTTCTTGCTGCAACGAAAAGTACCATTCATAGGAGTTACTTTCAAGAACACTTTCTCTCTAATCTCAAGCATTAAGTCTTTTCTTCCTTGATCGGCATAACTATTCTGTCTGTCTTGGGCAGCTTAAATCCGTAATCTGACCTTCTTTATAACATCAACTGTTTTCTCAATTAATTCTGAACCCAATAATTTCTTCTCATTAACTTCATCCCACTCGATTGGCGATCGACATCGCCGTCCATACAAAGATTCATAGGGTGTCGTACCGATGGTAGCTCGATAATTATTATTGTAGGCAATTTCCACCAATGATAGATGATTCTCCCAACTACCACTCAAGTCTAGTACACAGGCTCTAAGTATATCGTCCAGTGTCTGAATAGTGCGTTCGGACTGCCCTTCTGTCAGGGGATAGTAGGCAGTACTAAAATTTAATTTAGTACCCATTGCCACATGTAAACTCTTCCAAATTTCAAGGGAAAATTCTCGAATCTCTATCTGAAAAAAAAAAAATGGACACTAGCAATCCATGAAATCGAACAACTTCTCTAATATATATATGTACCTCATACAAAGCTATCGAAAAGACGCTTGATAGCTATTGTGTAGAACTCAATTAATCATCCGACATTATCCAACTTTAATACTCATTCATTGGCCTTCTATTACAAATCTTTCAAGGATCTATACTGATATCGAATCCACGATACAAATATCAATCATTCAAATGCTTAAACTAAAAATCAAGAAGATTGATCAAGAATAAAACCTTATTACCCAAAATATAGCAATGAAGTATCAATTCCAAAATATTGTGTACAACTCAAACTTGGCGGAATCTTTCTGAATGGATTCGCAAACGTAATCATTTCTAAACTCGACTGAAACTTCCTTTTCAAGTTGAAGAAATTCAAACTTAAATCCTTTAGTCCATACTTTAAATCATGCATCAAGTACTTGATATCATATACTCCTTCTAGCTGAGGACTAAGGTACTAACTTAAAGTATCATCATAAGAATCAAATATGATACTCTCAAGCTTAAGAAATCTCACTATCTTCCCAATCTGAAGTTCATGATACAATTTCCCTGTTCTCCCAAAACTTCAATTCATGTCCCAATTTGAACAATACTCTGATTAAGTCTATCACCATTGAACAAGACTTCTGTGAATCATATAAGATTCCTCATCAAGTTTACTTAACCCAAAGATACAATCTCATTATAAGTAAAAGTCACACAACTGATTATCTCAGATTTTCCATTATTGTAGCAAAATAATTTACTCACATCAAAAATACAACCGATAATAAGTAATCGAAACTGCATCACCAAAACTTCAAATAAACTCATATTTTATGTCTCAAAATGAAAATTCCCAATCGTAGGTAAAATTTCACCATAAATTCAGTAACCATCAAATTAAGATCAATTGACTCAACATATTCACATAATTCATTCACGGGATAGTCATAACATCCATTAACCGTCTAGTTACCATTTCTTGGAGTAATCATGTAACATGTCACTTATCATCGTATCATATGACCTCAATTAAAACATAGCAATCTCTCTAAGACTACAATATAATAACCATCATATCTATCACGTGAACCTTATACATCAATCTGCTCGTTAAGATTTTATATCAATCTCTCAAACTAAATAAATCTTGGATTCTGCCATATGTCACTCTTTCTGCACACTACTCCATAATAAGTCATCACTGTGAAGTCTTTTCCTCATTTCCACAAATTCTATCCATAAGGACAAATACATAAAAGTTCATTTCTTATTTTCGAACCAAGATACCATCGGTAACAATTTCCAAAATTTCAATGTATGATCTTATCATAAACTTTCCCCCGATCAAATGCATTACCGCTGCAATACTTGTACCAATCTAGGACCTGATAAAAATTTCTTTCATCAATTTCATCCAACAATTTATCTCATGATCTTCTAATATCATAAATGAAATCTAAAAGTACATCGGTGAATCATTCACATTACGAGGAAACCCTGATTCATTTCCAGGACTGAGACTCATCTTTCTTCGAATTCCACTTAGAACCAAAAATAACATTACTTATTCATGGAAACTCAACTTATTTCATAATCTCAATACATCGTCACCTTCAGTTCTCCCATAAGAGCAATCACATTGTTCCTTATAATTATCTCTTAAACCTTTTATACTCAAATGACCTTATGACAATCATCATAATCTCACATAATCTCAAACATTCAATCATATGTCCCAAAATTCTCACTTCGAATAAACGGTTACTCCTTTAAGGGCATCTCACTATAAAATACTTTCAATATCTCCCATTCATTTTAACTGACTGTTCCAATAATCATATTGCATGTAAAATAACCAAATCTTTAACACATCATCTATCAAATCAACTTCCAAAATAAATCAACAGTATTATCGCATACCATCATAGTTTATAATATTCTCCTATATGAGTGCTCATTTCCAACTAATAATCAATTCGTTCCCAAGAAATTTTAAGATCCTTCCCAATATTGCCATAACATTTGTCATCACTATCTTTCAAAATATAACTTGACATTTCCAAATGTATGCATCAATTCTTCACATCACTTCATGTATTCCTTAAGATCCCAGTAGTTGTATACATCATCTTATTCTTGAAATTGTGAAACAATGAGAGTATATCAATAGGACTATATCCATTACGAAAAAATGATCACACTTCAAAGAAGTCAAAAATATCTCAAAAGTCATTATCTCCTTATATCATTTACTAAATCTTGCTTGGGGTGTAAATGAACTTGCAAGTCTAACCTCAATTCCTTTAGTGGGTTGTTTTACCATACCATGCTCTTAACTCAAAATGATAAAATTCCGGACAGAGTCTCCCTTGTAATTTGGACTTATCCAACCCGTAGGTATACTTCATAACCAAAAATAACAACATGTAGTTATATTCCACATCTGACCACCATGATTTAAATATTGAAAACAATTCCAACGAACTTCAATACCAAAAAAAATATCCCAGAAAATTAATTCATCATTCCTCAACATGACAATTTCAAATCATAATTTCCAATATCACAATATTACTTCCTTCAATACATTAATTGGCTCAAATGCCAACTCGTTGTCATACTTATAACATATATGCCACAAATCATAATTCTAAAATTTCTTAATTACAAGACCCGAACAACATTATAAATTTCTCTCAAAATAGAGGAATAATCCACTTACTCAAACATAATATCAAGTCCTTAATTCCCAATAATTAAAAACCAAATCTGTAAACCTCAAATTTCATAATTCTTCTCATAAAAGTCTCAATAAAATCATATCAATCATAATCTCAACATCTCATCACAACGTCATAAAACTGGCTTGCTATTTCTCGGTGATTTACTGAAAATGTTGACAACAAGTGATTAATGAATCTTCGCAACAGTTGCTCTAAAACCACTAGTCATGGCCTCATAATGCGTGGCACAATAGTCGATAGTGTGGTCATATATCTTTACATGAGGTGTCAGTATAAACAATAGATATTTCAAAAATATTGTCTAATCATTTCTGTTGACTCTTCGTAAATGGTGTCATGTCTAAAATCAATTATGCAAAGTCCAGCTAAGGTTCGTCATTTCTAAACTCAAGGACAAAAATTATTTTGAAATCATTCTTAAATCATATTATTCCCATTATGCTCAACACTCGTTCTCTTTCTTTTCTTTTCTGAAAAATTTCTCGTTATACTGCAAAACTCATTTCTTTCTTTCTTTCTTTCTCTCTCATGCATTTAAGCAAGTAATTCTTATGAACATAAAAGTTCAAGTCTCATGCATTTAAGCAAGTAAGTTTTGACAAGCGTAACGACATCATAAATCTTCTTTCTCTTTCTCATAAATCATTAAAATAAGTATACGAAATACTGAAATAACTTTAAACATCATAAACTTCTTTACCTAGGAGTTGGTGGAACGAATGATGGCAGTGGCAATCTTCATTAATAATAATTTAATAATGGAACATGTTTCTTGAAAATTCTCTTTTTCAAAACTTACCAGTCTACAGAAACGCAGACTGACTCTCATACCATTCTGTGACGCCCCGAGTTCTAAATACTCGAAACGCCACTTCATCGTCTCAAACTCATTTTCAAAAAAAAAATATTCATTTAGCGGGAATAAATGAAATTTTTGATTTTTGCATAAAATATTCTTTCAAATCATTCATAGAAATAAAATTCAAATTCTCCATAGTCTGTATAAAATAAAGTTCGACTTAAACGGACATTTTAAAAATAACATTTAATTATTTCTTTGCCACCTGTGTCCATCACTCGCCACCACTTCCGAAGTCTGCAAAAATTGTTAATAACGGGGTGAGTATTTCTAAGAAATACTCAGTAAACTCATAACCGAATAATTCACTTAATCCATAAATTTGCACATAAACATGTAATCATGCTAACATATTTCTCTCATAACATCATAACATAACACATATTCACATAAGTGCGGAAAGTAGCCTTGTCTTGTCTTAATTCAACATGCAATTATGCATGGAAGTTATAGCGCATATAACATTTCTTCTTCTTACACCATTTTCGGGAGAGCATTTGCCCGTCTTACCCCTCATGGTTAATCACATGATCATAACATCATATATGATTTACATAATTTCAGATTCACATGCAAATCATAGCTAAATAAATTATAGAGTATGAGTCTACCTCATATCCGACGAGTGCAAAGTTGAGCGGGAAATGACTTCCATTCTTTAATTCTCCGTACGCTTCGTCTAGCCCACAAGTTGTCTTAGTCTTTAAAAATTTATAGTTTAAAAATAATAATTTACAATTTGAGGACTTAAATTGACGTTTTGAAAGTTGAGGGACTCAAATGGATACTTTCCAAACTCGAGGGATTAAAATGTAAATCTTTTAAAACTTGGCTTAATATCAAATAAAGTAATTCAGCAAAGACCGAAATAAAATGGTCTTGATACTTAGAGGTTAAAATAATTGCTTTTGAAATTTAGGACTGAAATGATCATTTTAAAAACATAGGGACTGATTTGAAATAATTTGGAACATGGGGACTAAATTTGCAATTTCTGAAAAATCAAATAAAATCAGGTTTATCTTCTCTTTCTTCCCATTATTCAGACGAGAGAGAGAGAAAGGACGCGAGAGGGAAGGAGGCGCACTGACTCGCCAAGGTTCGACCCTTCAGCCGACGAGTTGCCGGCGAAATACCGGCGCAGATCAGCGGCGAGCAACTGCGAGGTAGGGTTAAGATTTTGAGAGGATTAGGTGCAGTTTTGGGTGCGAGAAGACGGCGTGAAACCGAAGCTAAAATTCGCGGTTCTTCCGGTGGAAATCAGGCCAGAGCTAGGTCGAATTAAAGTAAGGTTCTGGGCTTCGATTCTTCTCAGTTTTGGGTTTTTAATTTGGGTTTTGTTGACTTTGGACAGTAGGCGATTTGGGAAAAGGGATGGTGTTCGATGCAGTGGTTTGGCCGTGTGTTTGATGATAACAGTTGAGGGGTGGTGAGATTTACATAGTGGTGCAGGTGGTTAGGTGGTGGCTCCTTGACGGATTAGTGGTTGTTCCGGCAGTGGTGGTGGAATGGCCAGCTTGATGGCTGATTGCATTGGAGTTGGGGAAATGGTGTTGATTGATGATGATGCTAATTGTTTGATGCAGACGGTGGTTATGTTGGACTTGTGGCGTGGTGGTGAGAGTAAACGAGGTTGCTGGGAATTTGGGTTGGTTTGGCAGTGATGGAACTGCAGGTGATTTGGGACGAGGCTGCAGTGTTTGATGAATTGAGACTTGATCAGGCAGTGGAGGTATTGTGGCTGGATGGAAATTGGTTTTTCTGGAATTGAAAATGGATGAAGCTTAAATGGCTGCTGCGAAGGGGTTATGGTGTATTGATGAGTGCAGACAGGGAGGCTGGAAATGGAGCCGTTAAAGGTGACAGGGATTGGAACGGTCATGTGGAAGAGAAAACGTGTGGGGTGTTTTTGAAAAATGAATGTAAAGTTAGTGGAGAATAAATGATGGGAATCTGATGGGATTTGTAACGGCTGGAATTTGTTTGGGTGTTGGAATGATAATAATGGTGGGTGGAAAGGATAATAAAGAGAAAGCGAAATGTGGAAAAAATTTTGGTAGGATTAGTTTAGGATAATTAACTAAAAATTTGACTAACTTTGATCAAGAAATGTATTTAAAATAGATATATTTTGGACTGAAAATAAATTTGAGAATAAATAAATTTTGAGATAAAAATTGAATTACGTATTTTGGACTTAAAATAATTTATAATAAGAAAGATTGAGATATTCTACTGAATTTGGAATTAAAATGATTTTGACAATAATAATTTGAATAAATAATTAAAATAATATAATTTTATAAATTCGTACATTTAATTTAAAATCGAACAAACTCGATATTTCTTGACTTTGGCTAGACGAACACGTCGCGGCGTTAACTTCAAAATAATATGTGAGATAGTAGCGACACGATTTTCTAAATATTAAAATAATTATTAAATGCGTAAAAATTCTTTGTCGCTACAGACTCCCTCTCTTGTATGGCTGCCTCGAGCTCAGCCCTAACCTTCCTAAGCTCCTCCTCTGCAGCATTAGCCCCGGCACCTCGTATTGGACGGAGTGCACCAACTGACTGACAGTCTCTCCCCGTTCAATGCTTTGGTTAGCAACACCTCGGGTAATACTGAGCATCTGGAGATCGAGAAAATAAGTTAGAAGAAAATCCAGTTAAATGTACATAAAAAATAGTGAAACACCTCAGACCATACCTGGAGTGCTGCGCTCATTATTTGTTCCACTCCCCGTTCTAACCCGATCTCATATTGATACTTTTTTACGAGGTCCGGGTGGAGAGATTCTTGGAGCTTCTTTCGGTAATCCGCCAAAGTAGGGTTCTCAGCCTCGAGCTCCGAGTCAGAAGGCGGGGGAGCCCGACCCCTCTGTTGCCTTTTTGTCCTGGCTCGAGGAACTTCGGCCTCCATGTTAGAAGATTGACCAAGGCCGGACGCAGTAGCTCTTGATTTCTTCTGAGGACGTCGTCGAGTCACCCCATCCACAGTTCGCTTGTTCCGAGCCCCTTGGGCCTTAGCCAAAGCAGCCTCCTTCAATGCCTCGAAGTCAAAGGCCATCCCTGAAACAAATATATATATATATATATATTGGGGAGGTTAGATCTTCTGAAAATAAGACACATACCAAAGAAAACATAAAAAAATTCGAAGTAATGTTTTTACATCGTACCCTACCGGGCTGGAGACCAAGGCCATCTGTGTCAAGGATGTCATTATTCACAAGGTCATTGGCCTCCTCGGCTAACAAACCAAAATCACACACCCTTACAGCATCTGCCATAAGCTCGGTAATGGCCTCCTCACTTAGGTTCCCTACCCTATTGAAACTATCTACGTCCGATTTTCTAAAAGTTGGCCAGAAAATGTTGTCTCCATCTCTCGGCTTGATAAAGAAAAATTTCTCTTTCCAATACTTAATGAAGGATGGGACCCATGGGGCTTCAAACCTACCCTTCCCGCACAGATAAACGAAGCAGTTACACCGGGGAAGAAACTTGAGCTCCAAAAGACATTTACAGAGGTTAATGGTGGGTTCTATCCCTAAACTCTTACACAAAATGAAAAAATATACGAGAATCCTCCACCTGTTTGGAGCAAGCTGTCCAGGAAATATGCTCGTGGTAAGCAAGAAGTCCACAAAAAAATAAAGGAGTGGGAATCGAAGCCCAGCCATCAAAGCCTCGTGAAATACTACTATTTCCCCCTCCCGACAATAATAAGGGTACTCATCTCTATCAGGAACCCTTGCCGTATACCTGTCTACCAGGTTCTATCTCCTCATGTCTATCTCGATCATATGTTCTTTTATTTTGTTATAAAAATTTGGAAGTTCAAGGTCGGCCTCTCTCGACTCTTTATCCACCCCGGGATCATTTTCCACCCCCTCTTCATTGTCCGACTCATTATCCAGAGGGCTAGTCCAGGGTTCATAGAAACCTAGAGGCTCGATCTCTAATGGTTCATCTAAGTTTTCTACCTCCCTAAGGTCGCCCACTGAAACCCGCCTAGCCATAACTCTATAATAAATAACAAAACCGGAGATAGGACGGGATAGGTCGAGCTTAGCTAAATACTAAAGAGTTATTGTTGAAGATGTCGTGACAACCCGAGGAGTTCTCCGATCACTCTTTTTTCGCAAAGTAAAGAGAATGAGACTATGAGGACCACATATATATAGCGGGAAAAGTTTCAAAATCTACAGATGGCCTCTAGCCATGTGTCATCCATCTAAAAAGAATCAATTAGGTCCAAGCATTAAATCCTATTAGTTGGCAAAGTACATGTTACAGCTGTCATGGGTCCAGAAATCTTGTCCTGATCTTTGACGCACAGGGGGCCAATGATCGGTATTATTTTCCCACTTCCTGAAAAAGTAAGGAAATTCCATGACTCGGCCTTTTTCCCGTGCTTCGCCCGTTATTAAGTGGTCGGTAATGTACCAACCTTTCATTAACGATAACGGGTTTAAAGTTTTAACCTCTGGTCTCGGGCATATAAGGTTGGCTATACCCCGATCATAATACTTCCCAATGTTATTGAAGGATTAGGTCGGCCTTTCCCGACCTTTTGGCCATCCGAACAAGCCTCAAAATCTCTTTTGACAATGGGCCTCATTAATGGGCTATATTTCTTGGGCCTTAAGACAATACGCATTCCGTAAGGAAACATTTCGTTAAAAGAAAACTGAATCCCTATAAGTTTATAATTCTTCCTAAAAGGTAAGTTTATACCAAAGAGGACTCCTTCTTTAATTAAGGAAAGTTGTGGGCTTTTCAGCCCTATAAATACAGTCTCTTTGATCACATATTATTCATTCATTATTCTTTACGTTTTTCAGTTATATATTCTCTCTACTTTTCTCCAGAATACTAATTCTCACACCGGAGGGACGATGGGGAGAATCCTCCTCTCCTTTTTGCAGGTCATCCAAAGCGAATTAATTCATCTTTTCCAACAATCAAGTATCACCAGATCCTGCCTCGTCAAGGTTAGGATTTTTTACAGCATCAGCATTCGACTTTAAAATTTACTGAATAAAGAAACTTCATAATTTGCAGACCTAAAAAGATGTGGCAAAAAATCTGGTGAATCAGCTTATGATGACCTATGGGCTTCAATTACAGCACCTCTATGTACAACAAAATTGAAGCCCTTATCCGGACGAAGTAGGGGTTCTAAACCTGCTGCTCCAAAACTGGATGCTCAAAGGATGAACATAACATCATCTGGGTAATTTAGAGGCAAATTGAGTCTGGATTCAAGAAAACAATAGCTAAATTATAAGAAAATGTAAAGAAAAACAAAGATCAAGCACTTTTGGCCGAAGAAAGGTGACAAATGATATGTAGGGTTGGTTGTTCAACTGGTAGAAAAACGATGCTATCTAACAATAGAATGCCAACTACAAAAAAAGAAACCACGGAAACAAGCTGCTGATCGAAAAGAAAAAGAAATCGACTGGAGGAGGTAGAACAGAAGAGTTGATGGCGGAGGCGGTGAGTTTTCTTGGAGAGAGGAAATAAAGATCTTGATCTAGGTCAAAAGTGAGAAACTGTGAGTAATAAAAAACGATGGAGTGTAGTAAAAATGGTTCGAACTCACGACTTCCTTCAAGACACCCTGCCTATTGAGTTATAGCTGAAGTTATGCTGTGTTTTACATGACAAACAATGTGTTCGGTAAAAGTATTATAATCAACATCTATAATTAACACATTTTCCCAAATTACTTTTTAACCATACATTTTTCGAAATTACTTTTAATCACAAATTCTACCTCGAAAATCAAAATAAATAAAAAAATGGCGACTAGGAAGCTGCCAAACACAGGCTAATTATACATATTAAATAGAACACGAGACTAAAAAAATGAACATTATCGCCCAAACTGACTATTTTAATATGTCGTGAAAAATATGTAGTCCGTGTTTGGTGGATATTAAAATCAATTTTTTAGTAAATTTTAATAAAAATTGATAATATATGTGATTAAAAATTATAGAGAGAAAATGTGTGATTAAAAAATTGTATTATAAATTGGAGCGATTATAAACTAAAAAAAGCTCGCTTTACCGAACGGAGGCTTTAGATTAAAATTTAAATTTTAGTTTGCAACGGGGCGCAGTGGGGTAAAATGAAGCAACACTCACCAAACTTTAAAACTGGAACTACTTACTCACTCAACTTTCAGATGGACACAAATACTCACCGAACTTTGAATTTTGGTAACCGTTGCTCACCAAAACCGTTTACTCACTGATTCTTTGACAGGTTTGCCTACGTGGATTAATGAAATTTGAGGTGGCACATAACATAGAGATAATTTGGCCACATGAGCTGGGAATTAAACTCCAAATCACCAACGCATAAAGGGGCGATTTCAGGAACCTTAGACGGAGGTTTTTGCGCCCAAATTTAAAAATTGTTGCTCCTGAAACTGCTAAACATGCAGGCCCATGTGAGAAATGGTGATGAACGTAGTTGAAGAGGCTATTTTGGACCCTAATGGAGCTGCTCCTGAAGACGGTAAGTAATTCAGTTGGTGTGTGCGATCCCTTGTGCAATGTCTTGTGCGAAATGATTTGGATACCTCATTATAAAAAAAACTCAGAATCTGGTTTAATATTTATCAATATGTTGCAAATTATTCATGGTTTTGCTGTAAAATTTAATTGCTGATCACACTTGCAGAGGTAGAGAATTTGGGAGAAAACTTTGACGATCTTGAAATAGAGTTTTGTGACTCTGAAAACGAAGTCACTGATGGGGATTTCCACTACGATGGCAATGATCCCGAACGCGTTGCGGTGGGTCTGAATTTGGACTTCGCAGTTGAAGAAGGCCATGAACCTGAGATTCATTCTGACAGTTCCAATTATCCTTCATCTGAAGAATTACACACTGATTACTCATCGGGTGAGGAGGGTAACATCACGTATCCTGCCTTTAATGAAGAGAGGGAAATGTGGGATCCAAAGTTTGATGTGGGTAAGACATTCAGAGATGTGCAACAGTTCAGAAAAGCTGTGAAAAACCATGCAGTAGCTACTGGTGCAACATGAAAATGAAAACAAATGATGATAGAAGAGCACAAGTGGTCTGCAAGCATGGGTGTCCTTGGAGAATTTGGGCATCAAGAAACAACAAGTTGAATTACATCCAACTAAAGGTATACAGTTTGAAGCACACATGCATTAGAGAAGGAACAAATAGGCACTGCACAACAAAGCATATAGCCGAGAGATATGTTGACATATTTAAGCTGGACCCTGATTGGAAAACTAAGTTAATTAGGAAGCGAGTTAGAGATGATCTGAAAATAAACATTGTTAGACAGACTGCAGCTAGGGCTAGGAGATTGGCTAAGATTCTGATTGAGGGTAGTGATGATCATCAGTTCGGTTTACTATGGAGTTTTTCGGAAGAGCTACTACAGACTAATCCAGGTTCCACATGTAGGATAGCTGTGCATGACTCGAAGTTTAAGGGGATTTTTGTGTGCGTAGATACCTGCAAAAGGGGTTTTATGGCGGGTTGTAGGAAACTTGTAGGACTTGATGGTTGTTTTTGAGATGTACTTTTGGAGGCCAGATGTTGGTTGCAGTAGCTCTGGATGCTAATGATTGCATATACCCCCTAGCTTATGCTATTGTGGAGAAGGAGAATACCACCAGTTGGAGATGGTTCATAAGGCATTTGAGTAGTGACTTACGTATCATGAACTGTAACGAGTGGACATTTATGAGTGACAGACGAAAAGGGTTGTTGAAGGTCGTTGAAGAGATGTATCCAGATGCTGAACATAGATTGTGTGTGCGCCATATGTACACCAACTTCTTCCGTGTGGACTTTAAGGGATTAGCTCTTAAACAGATGCTCTGGAAGGCATCAAAATCTACTACCATTTTGTATATAATAGAATGCAACCAGCTATGCTTGGAAAACTTTGATTTTTGAATGTATTAGAATGCAAAAATGTATGCTTTGTAATGGAGATGATTATTTTTGGATATATTGGAATGCAAACATCAATTTTGGTACACTTTTGTTTTTGAATATATTAGAATGGGACAGCTTTGCTTGTGAATTGTTTGTTGTTATTGATTACATTGAAATGCAAATTGGTTAAACAGGGGCTGACATTGCTCGATTGGGTCCATTCATAGGGATACCATGGAGCAGTCCGATTAAACAGGAACTGCCATACTTAATGATAAATATTCTTAATGATTGGACATCAACATCAGTTTCTGAAATCATACACAACAGGGGGCTGCCATTTATTGATAACATCCGATTCCATCAAAACTATCAAACAACAGGGGCACAATTTATTCATTACAAACAATGTCAACATTACACAAGAAATGTGATGCGAACCCCTTTGGTGATTAAAACAAAAATTCCCACAACAATAATGTATCAACCCAAGAAAGCTAAAATAGGTAATAAATGAGAAATCTTGACCCAAGTTTAACCTAACCAAAATTCTAAGGAAAGTTAACCCTAGCCCGATGGAGAGATTAAGACAAATACCAAGACTTGTGGAATAAATATCAACAAATACACAAGAACAAACCATCAATATATAAGTTGAAATAAATTTCAAAAAAATGTTACAAGATAAAGAAAGGATTTTTACCTCTCAAACTCTCAATGAGTGCTCTTCAATGTTCCAAAAACTAACTAGGGTTTGAGGCTTTACAAGAAGATATACAAATTGAAAGAAAAGAAAGTTTGCAAAATTGTACAAAAAACCCCGCTATTCTATTCTGGGGACTTTAGGTCGACCGAACTGGTCGACCGAAACTATTTCGGTCGAACACCTGGTCGACCGAATTGGAAGTTTCGGTTGTACAAAGGTCGGCCGATCCTGCCTGAAGCTATGCCTCAAAAGCCTGCAGAGTTTCGGTCGACCGGAGGACATTTCGGTCGACCGAAATGTCCTGAACTTCAAAACTTAGGCAATTGACCTCAATCTTGCTCTCTTCCATGTGGACTTAATTTCGGAGCTTGAAAATGAGTCCCGCCATCGACTCTTGGACCTCTTTAGCCTTGGATCTTGTCATGGGCCCCACCGGTATTCTGATAAAGGGTTGACCTGTTTGACTTTGACTCGAATGACTCCCTGGATTCTCATCATCCCCTCCCTCTCGAAAAGGATTCGACCTCGAATCTTCACCTGCATCAAAAGGGGATAAGTCAGAGACGTTAAAAGAAGCCGATACATTGTACTCACCAGGAAGGTCAAGCTTGTAGGCATTGTCATTGATTTTCTCTAGGATTTGGAAGGGGCCATCACCACGTGATTGTAGTTTTGATTTTCTTTGATTTGGGAACCGCTCCTTCCTCAAATGCAACCATACCCAATCACCGACCTCAAATGTCATTCGTTTTCTACCTTTGTTGGCACTGGAGGCATATTGTTCATTCTTCTTCTCGATTTGGAGCTTGACTTTCTCGTGGAGAGATTTTACCAACTCCACCTTTCTTTTCCCATCTAAACTACCTCGTTCATCAATAGGTAACAGAATCAAATCCAAAGGAGTTAGAGGGTTAAAACTATAAACAATCTTGAATGGAGAAAAAGAAGTAGTAGAATGAACACTTCGATTATATGCAAATTCAACAAAGGTAAACATTCTTCCCAATTCTTTAGGTTGCCCTTAAGGACGGTGCGAAGAAGTTGTGTTAAAGTTCTATTAACCACCTCAGTTTGGCCATCGGTTTGGGGATGACAAGTTGTTGAAAACAAAAGTTTAGTTCCCAATTTCCCCCACAAGACCTTCCAAAAGTGGCTAAGGAATTTAACGTCCCTGTCCGACACAATGCTCCTAGGAACCCCATGGAGTCGCACTATCTCCCTAAAGAATAGGTCGGCTATATGAATGGCATCATCGGTTTTATGACAAGCAAGGAAATGCGCCATTTTACTAAACCTATCTACAGCCACAAAGATGGAATCACTACCTTTCTTTGACCTAGGCAATCCTAAAATGAAGTCCATAGAAATTTCCGTCCAAGGTTCACTAGGGACAGGTAGGGGTGTATATAATCCATGCGGTTCTACCTTGGACTTGGCCTTCCTACAAGTTATGTACCTCGAACAAATTCTCCCAACATCTCTACTCATTTTAGGCCAAAAGAAATGTTCTTGTAAGATTTCCAAGGTTCTCCTTACCCCAAAGTGACCCATTAATCCCCCGCCATGGGCCTCCCTTACCATCAACTCCCTCAATGAGCAATTTGGCAAACAAAGTTTACCTTCTCGAAACAAAAACCCCTCATGCCTATAATACTTACCAAATCCAACCCTCTCACATGATATAAATATACTAGCAAAATCCGCATCATGCGCATACAAGTCCTTAATGCTCTCAAAACCCAACAATTTAGCACTCAAGGTAGTAATAAGAGCATACCTTCAAGAAAGGGCGTCGGCTACCACATTCTCCTTACCTTGTTTGTATTTGATGACATAGGGAAAAGTTTCCACGTACTCCACCCATTTGGCATGCCTCTTGCTCAACTTCCCTTGCCCCTTCAAGTGCTTCAATGACTCATGGTCGGTGTGGATGACGAACTCTCTAGGCCACAAGTAGTGGTGCCATGTCTCTAACGATCTCACCAACGCATAGAGCTCCTTGTCATAGGTGGGGTAGTTCAGGGCGGCTCCACTGAGCTTCTTGCTAAAGTAGGCAATCGGCCTTTTCTCCTACATCAAAACTGCTCCAATACCTGTGCCTGAAGCATCACATTCAATCTCAAAAGTTTTATCAAAATTAGGCAAGGATAAAACCGGGGCGGTGCACAATTTGTTCTTTATTTCATTAAAGGTCTTTTCTTGCGCCTCCCCCCATTTAAACCCAACATGCTTTTTGACAACCTCGGTAAGTGGTGAAGCTAGTGTGCTAAAATCCTTGACAAAACGACGGTAAAAACTAGCTAACCCGTGGAAGCTTCTTACCTCGGTGACACTTGTGGGAGTGGGCCATTCCTTAATGGCTTTGATCTTCTCCTCATCGACCTCTATTCCCTTAGTACTAACTACAAATCCAAGAAAGACCACACTTTCCATGCAAAAATTACACTTATTAAGGTTAGCATACAATTGTTCTTGTTTCAAAACCACAAGTACACTTCTCAAGTGTTCAATGTGCTCATTCAAATTTTTGTTATAAATCAAAATATCATCGAAGTAAACTACCACAAATTTCCCAATGAATGCACGCAAAACATGGTTCATTAATCTCATGAAAGTGCTCGGTGCATTAGTGAGACCGAAGGGCATAACCAACCACTCATATAAACCATATTTAGTTTTAAAAGCGGTTTTCCATTCATCTCCTTCTCTCATCCTAATTTGGTGGTATCCACTTCTCAAATCGATTTTACTAAAAATGCAAGAACCATGCAACTCATCTAGCATATCATCTAACCTAGGAATGGGGTGTCGATACTTTACTGTTATGTTGTTAATGGCTCGGAAATCGACGCACATTCTAAAGGTTCCATCCTTCTTGGGCACAAGTAGCACGGGAACGGCACAAGGACTCATGCTCTCACGAACATATCATTTACTCATCAACTCCTCAACTTGTTTTTGGAGTTCCTTGGTCTCCTCCGGGTTGCTTCGGTATGCCGGTCTATTTGGAATGACGGCTCCGGGGATGAAATAAATTTGATACTCGATGCCTCTAATGGGTGGAAGCCCACTAGGCATCTCCTCCGGGAAGACATCCTTGAACTCCTGCAACAAAGAAGTAGTTAAAGTGGGGAGGGAAGTGTGAGGGTCGTCAAGTGTAAGGAGGGACTCCTTATACACCATCAAAAGAATAGAATGATTTTCTTTTAAAGCTCTCTCCACATCACCTTTACTCGTATACAAATTCATTCTTTTCTCAATCTCTTTTGCTCTCTTTCTTTTTTCTTGCATCCCCTCATTTTTTTTCTCACTATTTTTTTCCCCTTTTTTTTTCACTTTCCTTTTGTCCCTCACTCAACTCCATCTTTTTTTTTTCTTCTTTCTTTTTCCTCCTCCTTCTTGAGTTTCAATTGGTCCTTGTAAACTTCTTCCGGACTCAAAGGTAGGAGTGTCACGGGTTTTCCATTCATTTGGAAACTATACCTATTTTTCCTACCATCATGCAATACCCTCCTATCATATTGCCATGGTCTCCCCAATAATATATGTGTAGCTTGCATGGGCACCACATCACATAGTACTTGATCCTCATAGGTCCCTATGTTGAAAATAAGTAGTACTTGCTTGCTTACTTTCAACTCACCATAATCACTCAACCATTGCAACTTATAAGGATTAGGATGTGGCATTAAAGGTAATCCCAACTTCTCGACCATACTAGTGCTAACTACATTGGTGCAACTTCCCCCATCAATGATGAGACTACACGCTTTGTCCTTCACAAGACACCTAGTATGGAAGATATTCTCCCTTTGCTTAGCCGCATCATCAACCTTAGCTTGGGTGTTGAGAGACCTAATGGTGACTAAAGACTTGGGTGGACTAACAATTCCCTCCACCTCTTCTTCCTCGTCATCACTATCTCCTCTACATGGCACCCCCTCTTCGTCCTCTTCATCTTCCGAGTACCACTCCCCATTTTTGATAATCATCACCCTATTGTTAGGGCACTCTCGAGCATAATGCCCCCGCCCCCTACACTTGAAGCATTCTATATCCCGACTCCTAGAAGTGGTAGGAACAACCTTTGGTTTATCCCTGACGAAGCTAACTTCCTTTCCCTTGGAGGTTTCAATATTGTCCTTAAGTGGTGCCTTATCAACCCTTTCACTCCCCCACTTAGACTTCCAATTGGAACTAGGACCCCCCAAGAATTTTTCTTGTCCCTTTCTTTTAAATTGCTCCTTCTTCTTCAATTGAGCCTCCACTTTAATAGCCATGTGGACCAACTCCTCCATCTCCACATAATGGTGTAATTCAACCACATTGGCTATCTCCCTATTCAACCCACTCATAAAACGAGCCATAGTGGCTTCTCTATCCTCCTCTATGTCAGCCCTCATCAAAGCTTTCTCCAACTCCTTATAATAATCTTCAACACCCTTTGTTCCTTGAGTAAGGGTTTGTAGTCTTTGATAGAGCCCCCTATAGTAGTGACTTGGAACAAATCTTTTTCTCATAAGGCTCTTCAACTCATCCCAAGTATCCACACTACCCTCGAAATTCCTTCTCCTAGTGAGTAATAAATTATCCCACCAAGCTAAGGCATAGTCGGTAAACTCCACTACCGCTAACTTAACCTTTTTATCCTCGGAGTACCTATGACATTCAAAAATCAATTCCATCTTCCTCTCCCATTCTAAATAGGCATCTGGATCACTCTTCCCATGGAAAGAAGGAATTTTCATCTTAATACTACCAAGATTACCATCCACTTCATCCCTACCCCTAGGGTTCCTCCCATGTCCTCGACCTACTCCCCTCACATTCCTACCTCCTCTATTCCTACCCATGTTCCAATTTTGGTCACTACCCCCTTCACTCTCCAATTCATCATCATCAACATCATCATCCTCATACTCATCTCTAGGCCTTCTCCTATCACCCCTCCTAACATTATCATCCCTTGGAGGTGGAACTTCCCTCCTAGTCTCCAACCTTGCTAATCTACCCTCCAACCTTCCCCCCATGTCCGCCATAGTAACCGGAGAGCTTGTATCATATCCCTCAACTCTTGAGTTATTGCATTAGAATCTTGTCCACTGGAAGTATGTGCATTAGCCATGGAGTGTAAGTGTGCAAGTGTCCTCACAAAATATTTTTCACTCGTGTTTCACTCAATTAGGCTTTTTCCCTCTAATGAGCTCACCACTCTTGCCTTTTACCACTCCTCACTTTCTTACCCAAACTTTCCAAGGAACGTAATTCAACTAAATTGAGAACTCAACTCTTGTGTAGCACAATTTCCACAAATAACAAAGGAAGCAAAGGGAAGGATTGACACAATAGCATGTAGAATTTAGTTGCTTGCCATTATACAAGGAAGTAAGGATTTGAAATTGATCAATAAGATTTTCAAGGGTATAGACACAATAACTCGATGTAAGACACAAGGAATTCAAATAGGAATGTGTTTGGTAATTGAAATGTAGGATTCAATATGGAAACACTCTTTGAAACATTTTGTCAAACACTTAGGATGCAACTTGAATAGTTTGGAATTTTCAAGTGTTTGTTCAAATGTATCCCCAAGAAACTTTCAAAGTGATGATAACAACAATGCCCAATATGTAGGAATCATGAAATATTCATGGGCAACTAATTTCCCCCAATTTTTTTTTTGTAATTTTCGTTTTTTTTTTGACTATCAAGAACAACAACAATAAATGTAAAGATAGGATTACTAATTTTAGAGTCAAGCTCTGATACCAAATGATGCGAACCCCTTTGGTGATTAAACCAAAAATTCTCACAACAATAATGTATTAACCCAAGAAAGCTAAAATATGTAATAAATGAGAAATCTTGACCCAAGTTTAACCTAACCAAAATTCTAAGGAAAGTTAACCCTAGCCCAATGGAGAGATTAAGACAAATACTAAGACTTTTGGAATAAATATCAACAAATACACAAGAACAAACCCTCAATATATAAGTTGAAATAAATTCCAAGAAAATGTTACAAGATAAAGAAATGATTTTTACCTCTCAAACTCTCAAGGAGTGCTCTTCAATGTTCCAAAAACTAACTAGGGTTTGAGGCTTTACAAGAAGATATACAAATTGAAAGAAAAGAAAGTTTGCAAAATTGTACAAAAAACCCCGCTATTCTATTCTGGGGACTTTCGGTCGACCGAACTGGTCGACCGAAACTATTTCGGTCGAACACCTGGTCGACCGAATTGGCAGTTTCGGTTGTACAAAGGTCGGCCGATCCTGCCTGAAGCTATGCCTCAAAAGCCTGCAGAGTTTCGGTCGACCGGAGGACATTTCGGTCGACCGAAATGTCCTGAACTTCAAAACTTAGGCAATTGACCTCGATCTTGCTCTCTTCCATGTGGACTTGATTTCGGAGCTTGAAAATGAGTCCCGCTATCGACTCTTGGACCTCTTTAGCCTTGGATCTTGTCATGGGCCCCACCGGTATTCTGATAAAGGGTTGACCTGTTTGACTTTGACTCGAATGACTCCCTGGATTCTCATCAAAATGTTAAGTTCTACACTCCATTACAACAACTGAAAATCATTAGCAAAACACACATATAAGTTAAATTCTATTGGCCATTACAGCATGCTAAAAATCAAAAGCAACACACACGAAATGCGTGGTCTTCTTTCATTCTTCCACCTTCGCTTTTTCCCTTATCGTCCAAAGTCCGTTTACCCTTTTGAGTCCACTGAATTCAACAAATGCAGGCAATAAATTAGAGTATTTACACAGGATGTAATGCAGCAACACACACGAGAAAAATAGTTCAACCTCAATAACACAATTATTCAAAAATGTCTCACCACTATAAATGTTATTTTCCCCCCTGAAAATCACCACTGCAAATGTTACAAATACATACTACATACATGGCATCACATTCAAGCGAATAGCAGAATAATAAAGTTAAACTTTTGAGAAATTGAAATTCTACCTTATTTTCTCCGCAATGAAATCAGTCGAGCGCACAAGAAAGCGGGACCAACAAAAAAGACGCTTGCCAAGAAACTGAGAAATCTGTATACCTCAATCCTATCAACGAACGAAAATTGCTAATTCCTCCCTACAAGAATGAAGGTTGAACCCAAATCCTAATTCCTCTCCTACCTCCTTGTGAAATTGGAATCCTGTATTTATGGATCTGCGTTGGTGATTTGGAGTTTAATTCCCAAGTCATATGGCCAAATTAGCTCTATGGTTTGTGTCACCTCAGATTCCATCAATCCGCATAGGAAAGTTCGTCAAAGAATCCGTGAGTTAACGGTTTTGGTGAGCAACGGTTACCAAGATTCAAAGTTTAGTGAGTATTCATGTCCATCTGAATATTGAGTGAATAAGTAATTTCATTTTAAAAGTTCGGTGAGTGTTCCTTCATTTTACCCAGCGCACTGACACCAAGGGTATTATGGTCATTTCGTTAAGTGCTGGTTTTCGGCCAGGCTGGCCCAGGCAGGCTCAGAGAAGAAAAAATATTGGACAGGAGAGATGAAAAGAGAGTGAAACAATCATATATATACAGAGAGAGAGAGAGGGAGAGAGAGAGAGAGCTGTGTACGAAGCTTCACTTAAAATAGTTTCAATGGCGGTTAGTGTATTTCAATCGATCCGAGATTGAAACCCGAACTGTGTCGCACCATAATTTTCTTAAATTATTCTTTTCATAAATTATGCTTTGCTTCTCTTTCTAAACCCTAATTTTTATTCCAACTTTCTGTGAATTAATTCAATCTGGGCTTTTCTTACCGTGAATTCCACGAGAACTTCCCCGGATAAGCTTCTCACATGGGCACTCAAGACAAATCACCGAACGCTAACAATTCCATGCAGGTGAGTAAAAATTTGAAGAATTGGTAAAGCCGCTATATTTTAGACCTACTATTGAACCCAAATCCGTTGATATTTTGATTTTAGATTCAGCTCCTTTTTTTTGCCGAAGCTTTATCTATATTGTTTCTAGAATTTTATGGTGGAGACGAATTCTCAGGATTTAATTTGTTTACTTGATGTTGTGATTTGATTTTACATCAAATTTTCATTGTAAGCGAATCAACTTGACGTTTCAATTATTTGAAATTTAAGAGCATCTCCAACCAATTTACTCCATTTTGGAGTAAATTTGCACTAAAATAGTGTAATTTTACACTATCCAGCTAAGTCGACTCCAACCCAGAATTCTAGGTGGCGTTCTGTTTGTATATTATTTTGTAATTTCATTTTCGAAAATATTTGACATTCTGTTTGTATTTAATTTTGTATTTTCATTTTCGAAAATGTTTTGTATTTCCTGTTTTCATTTTTGTTTTCAAATTTGCTGAAAACGCGTTTGATTTGTCATTTTTGAAAACTGTTTTTGAAAATGAAAAGCTGGAAAACACGTTTTGTTTGAAATTTTGCAGAATACTACTTAAACTATTTTTAATTAATTTGCTTGCAGAATACTACTAATTTAAACTCAAATTTCATTTCACAATACACTGAAAACATGGTTACATGCAACACACTAATGTGAGCATTAAGAGTCCATATTAACACAGCTTGGTCAGGTTCGGGATTTGAAAAAGCTCTACTTCTATTAAAATTCATAAAATGCAAGTTCTTTCAAAATCACTAGAGTCCCTTTATCAGTGCATTTTTTGAAATATAATAACAAGAATTCTCACTTAAATAAAAAAATAAAAACTTTATATTAAGCTTAGTTCTAAGTTAAGATAATTCTTTAAAAAAAAAAAAAAAAAATCCCAAAATGCGTTTTCCGTGTTTTGGACATTTTTTGTCGAAATGCTTTTTGTGTACAAATTTTTTTTTTTTATTTTCCAAAATGCGTTTTCGAAAATGGTAAAAAGAACGTGTTTTTAGCGTTTTCAAAAATAAAAACAGAAAATGACCTCAAAACAGCAAAGAGAACAGGGGCTTAGGTGGCGTTCTGTTTGTATTTTATTTTGTATTTTCATTTTCGAAAATGTTTTGTGTTTTGTGTTTTCATTTTTGTTTTCAAATTTGCTGAAAACGCGTTTGGTTAGTCATTTCTGAAAACTGTTTTTGAAAATGAAAAGCTGGAAAACACGTTCTGTTTGAAATTTTGCAGAACACTATTTAAACTATTTTTAATTAATTAGCTTGCAGAATACTACTATCTCCAACTCAAATTTCCTTTCACAATACACTAAAAATATGGTTACATGCAACACACTAATGTGAGCATTAAGAGTATATTAACACAGCTTGGTCAGGTTCGGGACTTGAGAAAGCTCTACTTCTATTAAAATCCAGAAAATGCAAGTTCTTTCAAAACCATCAGAGTCCATTTATCATTGCATTTTTTGAAATATAACAACAAGAATTCTCATTTAATTTTTTTTTGTAATGTTGATATTGAATTCAATAAAACATTATTTAAACTAAGTTCAAAGTTAGGATAATTCTAAAAAAAAAAAAAAAAAAAAAAAAACTTCTTTATTTAGGCTTAGTTCCAAGCTAGGATAATTCTAAAAAAATAATAAAAAAATAAAAAAAATAAAAACTTTATATTAAGCTTAGTTCTAAGTTAAGATAATTCTATAAATTTTTTTTTCCCAAAACGCGTTTTCCGCGTTTTGAACATTTTTTGTCGAAATATACACAAAACGCCCAAAACGATGTTTCGGGCGTTTTCCGTTTTGTGTACAAATTTTTTTTTTTTTGTTTTCCAAAATGCGTTTTCGAAAATGGTAAAGAGAACGCGTTTTTAGCGTTTTCGAAAATAAAAACAGAAAACGACCTCAAAACAGAGGTTTCCTGTTTTTTTTTTTTGTTTTCAAATTTGCAGAAAACGCGTTTGGTTTATCATTTCTGTAAACTGTTTTTGAAAATAAAAAGCTGGAAAACACGTTCTATTTGAAATTTAGCAGAAACTACTTAAACTATTTTTAATTAATTTGCTTGCAGAATAGTACTGGCTCAAACTCAAATTTCCTTTCACAATACACTGAAAACATGATTATCTGCAACACACTAATGTGAGTACTAAGAGTCTATATTAACACAGCTTGGTCAGGTTCGAGATTTGAGGAAGCTCTGGTTCTATTAAAATCCAGAAAATGCAAGTTCTTTCAAAACCACCATAGTCCATTTATCAAGGCATTTTTTGAAATATAACTACAAGAATTCTCACTTAATTTTTTTTTTTTTTTTTTTTGTAATGTTGATATTGAATTCAATACAACTTTATTTAGGCTTAGTTTCAAGTTAGGATAACTCTTCCAAAAAAAAAAAAAAACCTTATTTAGGCTAAGTTCCAAGCTAGGATAATTCTACAAAAAAAAAAAAAAAAAATTTCCCAAAACGCGTTTTTCACGTTTTGAATATTTTTTGTTGAAATACACACAAAACACCCAAAATGAGGTTTTTGGCGTTTTGCGTTTTGTGTACAATTTTTTTTTTTTTTTTTTTTTTTTTTCAAAATGCATTTTCGAAAATGGTAAAGAGAACGCGTTTTAGTGTTTTTGAAAATAAAAATTAAAAACGACCTCAAAACAGTAAAGAGAACAGATTTTACACCAAATGAACAGTAAACTTTGTACTCTTATTATTTTCAATTCTCAATAATTAAATTAATTTGAAAAGTATTTAATTATATATTTTACTACCACTTAAATTTTATAAATTTATAATAATTATCGAGAATATTACGTTTATTAAAAAAAGACAATCTTAATATCACAATTAACAAGATGAACCATACTACATAAAAACTTTACATATAACATGAAACCATTCGCACAATACAAATAGAAAACAACTAAATCTTGTATACTAATTCTCGGAATTAGTATATTTATCCCACAAATGATCAATTAATGTATTTCGAAGTGCAATGTGAGATTCTTTATCTTTAGTTATCGTGTCGTGATTTTATGGTTTTCATTTATGTTGATCAATTATGTAACTTTTTAATTTTAATCATGGACAATTTTATTTTAATATTATCATTAGTTGTTGTCTATACTAGATTAAATTAATTCATTATCTTAATAAAAATAATAAAGAATATAAATAAATTTTAACCAAACAAAATAATAAAAAAAAAAATGAGCAATGGACATGGATGGAAGAAACAAATTTGGTGTACAAAATTGAAGGGTAAAATTGGGGGGAAAAACTGTAAATTCTATGCTATGTGAATAGTGAGACGCCATGGCGTCCCACTCTTCACCTCTCTATTTTGAAGACAGAGATGCCGACCGGTTAGTTTCAAAAGTTTTCTTTACTTGTACAAGCGTTTGAAATTTAGCCTCCGTTTGGTAAGATTTTTTTGTTTATAAACAGAAGAATGTCATGTTTTTGAGGTAAAGCTTGGGGAAATTTGTATGGTTGAAAAGTGATTTGGTAAAATGTGTTATTTATAAACCATTTACCAAACGGAGGCGCCTGATAAAACTTGTCCATGCAAGTGGTCAAAAGATAGGTGAACTCGAGTTTCTTTTGCTTAACCATGAGATAATTGAACAAGATTCTTTTGGCCGATGGAAATATTTATGTATTTACTCTCTCAAATTGTTCAGCGAGTCTCATACCCTACATTTGCTGTCATACTTACAAAGCCACTGCTAATAATTTGAGTTGAGTTCAATGTGTACCCGTGTGCTGAATCTGCTGATAGTGTTGGCCACTTCATTCAGAAAATATTACATAATTACATAATATTGGAACTGCATTTTTTTATTTACCTTATTGGTTGAGTTCAACGGGTCCTCTGCACTGCTATTTACCGTGTTGGCCACTTCAGTCAAAATATTTGTAATTATTAAATGATAATGAAAGTAGAATTATTATTATTTTTTTAATTTTTATGTTTATTTACTTATTGGTTGAATTCAACATGTAAGTGTGCTGTGTGCTGATATTTGCGTAGTGTTGGCTACTTAAGTTGAAAAATATTCAGTAATTACATATGGCTCTGTTTGTTAAAAGTTTTGTTTTTAAAAATGTCTTTTTATGTTTTCGAGGTAAAATATGTGGTTGAAAAAAGGATAGAGAAAATTTGTGTGGATTAAAAGTGGTTTGGGAAATTGTGTTGTAAAAAACTTGTTTTTAAACAAATTTGCCAAATAGATGTGTAGATTTTTTTTCCCCAATATGTTATCTACCTTATTGGTTGTGTTCAACTTGTACCTGTGCGCAGATATTTGTACAGTTCATTGAAAATAGCATTTTGTTTCGTTATGTTTTATTATGGTTATCTACCTTATTGGTCGAGTTTGAAGTGTATCTGAGTGCCAATATTTGCATAGTATTGGTCACTATATTTAAAGTAGAAATTGTTATCATCTCCCAGAATTGGGTCGTCTAATTCACTCTTCCTCAAGGATTTTGTGTGAATTTACAATCCCATTCCACAAGTTCAACACAATTAGAAACTGAAGGAAATTGTCTTTGACTACTCTACTTAGATTTTTGAAAGAAGTCATATTACCTTACACTTAATATTGCACCTTCTAGTATGTTCACACATTCTAGAATTCTAGTTTAGGTTACATTCATCGTATGAGTATTCTGTTATTTAAATACTCAAGACACAGTGCCATTTTAACCTTATGAGGATCTTTCGTCCTAGAGAATTGGTGTAGCACCTCCATTTCATCCAATTTTGTCTAATTTTATGCTGGACATTCCTTTCAATTTCTCCATTGTTGTTAATACGGACCTGGTTTTTGTTTTAGGGATGACAAGATTGCCTGAGTAACTTATTTGTCATCCTTGTTCTTACAAGTGCCTTGGTTCTGCTCAACTAAATGTTTATATTCTGAAGTAGTACTCCAAAGTCCTAACTTATGATTTAACACCTTTTAGTTTAATTAACCAAAATTATACTCTTAACTAATACCTAATATGATAGGAAATTCTTAACATAACCTGTCCATGAACAATGCAAAAAGTCGAGGACTTGAGGGCTGAGGCCGAAACTTGGTACAAGTGTAGACTGAGAGAAATCTCTATTATTACTGCCACTACATCTTGACACTTGTAACTTTTCCATCATACATGTCCTTCGTAATATTGATATATCTAATTGAAATGCTCTTTCTTTCAACAGTGGACTTCCCTAGGCCCTATCATGGGCAATATTTTCTTATCTTATAATGAAAAAAGAATAATATGTTAAACTCAAGTCAGAAGCAGGAATGTACCTGTCAGGATACAACAAATTAAAATGCACACCAGTCCTTCTAGTCCTTTTCTGGTTATAGTAGTACTTTTAGAGGCTATGAATGTTCAATTTTAAAATTTAAAACGAAATAGTAAATATATAGAGCTTGTTTGGAAATGGTAAAACTTTTACCATAATTTTTCAAACTCAATCTCAACCATCCATTTTTAGTCAAGCCCATCATTTTTGACTTTTCAAATATTTTTAAACCACACATTCATAAAAAAATCAAAAAAAATTACAAAAATAAAAACTTTTCACATTACCAAACAGGCTCATAATAGATGAAATTCTGAGTAAACCACATTTGCTGTAGATATATGCAGAAAATGTACTTCCGTTTTACATTATTATCATGATTTGACATTATGGATCTCAAAGTTCTCACTTATTTTGGTATTAATTTCAGCGTGTTAAGGTATACCGCCTGAACGAGGATGGGAGATGGGATGACCAAGGAACTGGCCATGTTACTGTTGATTATCTGGAGGTTTGACTGCTTATTGGATTCTTCTCTCAGTAACTTGTTTATGTTGTGGAGTATATACCGATCTCATATAATATGATAATTGAAAATCATTTCAAATTTATCACCTGCACTTGAAATACTTTGACTTGTGGGACAGAGATCAGAAGATCTGGGATTGTTTGTTATTGACGAGGAAGACAATGAAACGTTATTGTTGCACCGGATAAGCTCCCAAGATATTTATCGTAAGCAAGAAGGTATGTTATGTCATACATTGTTTCTCTTTACGGAATCTCCTTTAACTTTCAATATCTTACCTTTTCCTAGCTCACTATTTATATGCACTTTGTATCTTCAGATACAATTATATCGTGGAAAGATCCAGAATTTTCAACTGAATTGGCCCTTAGCTTCCAGGAGATGACTGATTGCTCTTACATATGGCTAGTATCAGATATTGCTTGTTTCTTTATGCAATTGAAACCCCTTAATTTTCCTGTGTTAGATCATAACATTTTTCTCATACCACTTTTGTTATATGCAGGGACCATATATGTAGCGTGCAAAGGAATATACAATTTACCACTCTTAGTAGTAAGTGTTCGCAGTATTTCTCTATATGTTTCAGAAGAAACTGTGGCTGTACATTTTCTTGATTTCTTTCTTTGTAAATCTCATCCTGTGTTTTAAGAATTATATGGTTATGGGTACTTTTAAAATGTACTAATTAAATTATTATCCTAGTTTTAGAAATTAAATGACGTAATAATAATTGGATACATATTTTTTAAAGCGCAATGGTAAAAGATATGTTGTTCTTGTTACTTATGCATGTTTAGGAGTGAAGCAACTATCTTTATTTTTTATGTGTTGTGCCTTCTTTATAAGTTTTCGTTTGGTCAAGGGTAGATGGAATCTTTGATCTGCTCTAAAATTTCTCTAAATTGATAATAGAATGTGTTATTTTCCTCTGACATGACAGTGCTGCTCAAATGAGTGTGGCAAGTGCCCGTCTTCACAGCATTTCCCAAACACCTCCCCCCCCCCCCCCCCCTCCCCCCTTTCCTTTCACCCCAGAGTCCCATACAGGAAAACCCCACCCACCTGTGTTTGGTAACACTACTTTTTATATTTTAATCTAATTCAAAGTCAACATTTAATTCTAATAACACTTTATGGGGTCCACAACTTTTCAACAATTACATCTTATCAATTTTTATCAAAATTTACTAAAAATCTGATTTTTATCAATATCAAACCCTTCACCTATTTTCACTTTTTCATCTCCTTTCTTTCTTCTTAAATCTTTTAAAATCAATATAAAAAATATTTTTTTCGTTGATTTCATATTATACGATTTAACGATAGCTTCAATATGAGTATAGTATCAATATATAAAATTTTTGCTATTTTAAAAATAAATATTCATCATATATAAATTATGTGTTCAATTTAAGCATAAATAATCATAAGATATTTTGTTAATTTTTTAGCTCACTTGGGTTTATAACTTCACATACGCAAATTTATACATTAATTTTAATTTTAATCAGTTGCATAAATTATAACCAAAAAGTTTAACTAGAGAGTGGGAAAAATACTTGTTTGTCATAATTTAGAAGTCTTAACTATTTAAATCGTGATTTCTTTATTTGTTTTCTTTGTTAAAAATAAAAAGAATATGCTAAATTTGGTCAGTCGTAAATTGAGAACTTAAATAACACCTCATACAGAGAAAAAATATAGTTGATTGTATAAACTGTATTTACTTTTTATTCAGGTAAATTAAAGAAATTGTCATCTAATTTAGTTAAATTTTTTGTAATAATTTATGTAACTTATTAAAATTGATGCATAAATTTGAGTATATAAACCCAAGTGAGTTAAAAAAATTAAAGAAATATCTTGTGATTATTTATACTTAAAATGAACTGGTAATTTATATATGATGAATATATATATTCTCGTTAAATTGTACAATATGAAATCAACGAAAAATTATTTTTTATATCGATTTTAAAAGATTTAAGAAGAAAGAAAGGAGATGAAAAAAAAGATAATATGGGTTGGGTGGGTATTAGGGAATGGGATATCTTAATCTTAATCTTAATTCTTAATATATATTAAAGTAGAATAGCTATCACTAAAATCCGCACATAGTTTCACTCCAAAATAACTTTCTAAATTAGGATATTTTTGCAAAAAAAAAAAAAAAAAAATTGTATAATTTTAGCAAATATTTATGGTCCATGTGCCATTAATAATATTAGCATTGGCATTCGCGCTATGCTATTAATAACATCAATATATTATTTTTTAATATATAAACTATTTTTTATTATAATTTTTTTTTTTGATAATTATTGTATTATTTTAAAATCGAAAATCTCAACGAGAAGGTTAATTCAAGCTAACAAGTGAGAGCAAACAGTAAATATATTGTCAGTAAAATTGTCTCAAAGATCAAATGTAAAAGTTTTATTTTATATATATTTTTTATTTTTCTTCATTATAAATTATATCATTTAAGTCAAATAATATTATCAATAATTTGTTAACTAAATTCAAATTCAATTTAGTCATAGATGATTATTTCAGTTCGAGTTCTTTTTCTTATCAAATTAAAACAAATACTCCCTCCGTCCTATTTATATATGCTTGTTTTACTTTTCACACAGATTAAGAAAATATATTTAATATTATTGAAAATGTAATTTTTGAAAAGAAAATTTTCAACTTACACTTATTTAAATATTAAAACTATTATTATTGAAAGTAATAAATAGGGGTACATAAGTAAATAAACAAAATAAATACTTCTCAATAAAGAAATAAGCCTATATAATCGGGACAAGAGAAAAAAGAAAGACAACCTATATAAATGGGATAGAGGGAGTAATAAATATACAAATTTTCAAAGTAAATTCAATTAAATTATGTTAATTTTTACAACTTAAGATTTCGATATATTTATTCATCATTTTGACATTATTTTATTTATTTACTGATTATGTTCACTGTCTATTTTTTTATCATAAACTTAAATAACTACAATATGCAGAATATATATTACAAATTTTAACAAATAGTTCATATAATTTTTATTAAACAATTGATCGGTCATCAATTTTTATTAAGATGTTACATAATAATGTAATAATATGAATAAAGAAATTCTCAATATGAAGAAATAAAAACTAATTCATGTAACAATATTTATTAAAATTAATAATTAATATTTTTAGAAAAACACTTGAAATTAATAATTAATACTTAGAAAATCAAAATATTCCCAAAAAAAGTCTATCTTACATCTCTTTTCAGGAAGAATATGATGAAGAACAATATATATATATATAAATAAAATCCGTCGGTCATAAGGAGAATATGTAAGTTGAGTCTTCCACCTATATGTATGAACTTAATTTTGCAGTTCAAAAACTTTTTAAAAAAGTAAATTTTATTTATTGAAACATTAAATCCAAAAATCGAGTTGAAATATTTGTGGTACTCAAGCTAAAATGCTTAATTCATGGTCCATTTCCTCACAAAAATGGTAAAATAATTCGTTGATCCGCAATTTTATTAAAATATTAAAACAATAATTATATGTTGTAAAAATATATAGCTCATGTTTGGCATCCTTTAAATTTTTAACATATTTTTCTCTTTCTTCTTTTCAACCATCTCTCATTTAATTTTTAATACATTTTTCTCTTTCTTCTTTTCAATCACATATTTATCAATAAAATAATATTAGATATAAACTCAAAAAATACTCACTACATTTTAACCACACATTCTCCTAAAAATCAATATTCATTTTAAATAAACTCTTTTTAAACAATATCAAATAAGGGCAAAACCAAAATGCTCATCATATATATTTTATTTAGATTTTCATTAACAATTTTTTTTTAAAAATTTTTTTATTGACATATAATTAAATATTCATTTAATTATATTCAATTAAATGCATCGCATTTAAAAAAAAAAAAAAATTATGCAAAGGGTCTCTTGTGTTGAATTCACTTTCGTGCATCGAAAATTTTGAGGTCGATTTTCAATTTCGTACATCGTCAATATTGTTTAATTCGTTACATTCATTTAAATATATGACCGCATATATTTAATTTGTTGCTATTACTTTATTTTATGTAAATTATAATATTTTGAGGCTTATTATTTCTATTTATGGTATTAAAAAATATTTGGACAAATTTTTTGTTTATTTTATGCAAAAATTGCATTAATTAATTTAATTTTGAGGAATTGTTTAAAATATATTTTATTTATAACAATTTTCGTGCATCACACAACACAAGTGTGGATAACCACAAATTGTATAAACAATTTAATATTTAAAGAAGTTTTCCAAAATTTATGAGAATTATAATTCATTTATACTTTGAGTATTTGTTGACAGTTTTAATCATTAATTAAAGCAAATTATATGTTCAAACTTTTTTCTATTTTAAAATGATATTTATAGTAAAATCATTCATATTGTTCTTCCGTGCGGGTGTAATACTAGTTATAATAATATAATAAAAATAAAAAGAGTTTTGGGGGGTGGGAAATGCTGGAAGTTGGAACATGGCATTACCACGTGAGAGGCGCCCATTTTAAGAAATGCTGAAATGTTCCTGTTACTTATGCATGTTTGGGAGTGAAGCAACTATCTTTATTTTTTGTGTGTCATGCCTTCTTTATAAGTTTTCGTTTGGTTAAGGGTAGATGGAAGCTTTTATCCGCTCTAAAATTTCTCTAATTTGACGATAGATTGTGTTATTTTCCTCTAACATGATTAAGATTTAAAAACATCCATGCAACTGCATGATTAATCATGGAAATACCTTATCGTTCAATTTTAATTCTTCAATTCACTTGCCTTCTACGTTGACATTTTGCTGAATTATGACATGAATAATCGTATTTTCGGATTAGCGCACATGGCATACATGAGGGGCGAATCACACCTGTGTTCTGTGATTGAGTGCAATTTGCTGCTTCTTCCATAGAATCGGTCACGTTATAAGTTTGTGGAACATATATGCTGTGGTCTTTGTATCATGTTGTATTAGCAAGATGATTGTTATTGAGCTAACAATTATTAATAGCTTAACTTGTGACCCAATCTATTTGTTATCCGGGTATTAGAGGAGCTCAAGATGGGTGGAGATAATTGTTAAGTGCCAAATATCTTGTGTGGGTAAGCCCAAGTGCATGCATGTCCTTCTCAACGTGGACAAGTTTCTGCAGTTTACCTATTTGGAATGGTTGTGTATAATCTGGAATTGAACTGTAATATATGACCTTGCGTTATTTATATTCTCAGATGAGACATACCATAATGTCAATAATGACTTGAGGGAGTTACCTCCAGTTGAGCTATCTACTCTCCCTTTGATACTTAAGGTGCTCCTCTCTTCTTCTCTCCTTTTCTTGTTTCCATCCCTGTCATCTGCAAATACACCCAACATGGAATCGTGTTGTGATTTTATTGTTGTGTTCCCTATTTTTTCTGTTGCACGAGAATTATGTACTTTGATCCATTATGCATGCAGAACATTTCGCCCATCGATTTCACGATGATCTCTGCTATTTCTTTTTTTCCCCTTTTGTTTCTCCTTTTTCCAAATCTTTCACCAAAATACTAATTTGATACCCGCGGGCTATTAGGGTTGCCCCACCCCTATACCCTATTAGTTGCAGGACGGGGTGCCCCTCATACCTGCAATTATCCTTCCCCCCCCGCCCCCTCTCTCTCCCTCTCATAAGAACATGAAGAAGCGAAGATAAATCCGAACGTACAACAAAACAACTAACAATATGTCCTATCTTGATTAATTCAAATATTGTATTATATTTTATTAAGAAAATAAATAAAATAACAAAATAGAATGTGGTGTAGTGGTGGGGGGTTCGTGTAACAAAGCCCCCCCCCCCCCCCCCCCGCCCCGGGAGTTCGAGTCTCAATCCCATCAACTCCTTTACATCTTTAATTTAGATTTCAATTTTTCAGCAAAAAAAAAATGGTGGGTTTTGGGGCGTGCTCATCCCGCCCTGAAACCCTTCTAGGGGCGAATTCGCCCTGATTAACCGGGGCGCTGGCCTCAAGTCCGCCGGGTCAAGTTGCCATCCATACTCCTAGATATCATTTTCTTTCTTTTTTTTTTATGTTTTTCCAGTGTTTATTTGTAGCTGTGGCACTTCATTGCTTCTTATTACAATCTTGTTATTTTCTGTAAAATCTTATCATTGATGAAGCTCAATTGAGCTGAACTTTTGATATGTTCATTCTTTACCTATATAAAGATTATTCATCTGTTTAACTTTTTGCAGACTGTAATTGAGAGTGGCATTGCAGATCAATCGCGCGTTAATGAACTCATACTTCATGATGTAAGCAGTCTCAATCAATTTTTGGTAGTGCATATTCATGACTTCTATACTTGGGACAGTGGTTTATTGAGGGATGTGCCTCACTTTAGTTTATCACCGTGGTATCAATACATGAATCTATTTCATTGACATCTCCATTTATTTGTTAGTAGACATTTCTGGGAGCAACTAATGCAAGTTACCATGACTTGAATTAATCATTATAGGATAGTTTCATATCTCCCTTGGATGATAGAACATCAGCCATGTGGAGTTCCATGCATCAGGAAATTCATTTAGGTCGGAATTGGGAGATAAATTGTGTCCTGCATTCTAGCCGAGGATCTAGGATGGTGGCTTAAATGAATCAGCAGGGCTTTGATGTTTAACATTTTTAAGTATTTAACTAATTCTTGGTTCCCTTGCATTCTTTTCCCTTTCAAGGAGGTCACCATCATTCTCAAGCCCTGATAATTTTTCTCATATGTTATATTTGTGTCTTTCTAATATAATTATCTATTAATAGAGGCTTATTGGTGATGCAGCAAAATTTTTTCCCAAAGCTGGTGGACTTGTTTAAAATTTGTGATGATTTGGAAAATATTGACGGTCTTCACATGATTTTCAAATTATTTAGAGGAATCAGTGAGTAAGCTCGTCATTCTGTAAGATTATGTTATTACATGTTCAAGTGATTCCATCTATCTGATTATCTTGATGTGTGTTTTCTTTGCAGTTTTACTAAATAGTCCCCAGATTTTTGAGAAAATATTTGGCGATGAATTGATCATGGATATAATCGGATGTCTTGAATGTAAGCACATTTGCTTTGCTTTTCTTTCTTACATTCCCTTCCCGAGTATATTGTGCTTTGACTCCTTTTTTCCCTTCCATGTATTGTCCTATACTCTTGCTTTCGGGTTAAAATATTTTAATGGTGAGTTTATCTTTATGTCCTAATTGTTTAGTGCTAGCAGTGAATTGCATTCAAAATATATATATATATATATATATATACCCTTATTTGGTGGAGATTAAAATTGGATTTTTAGTAGATTTTGATAGAAGTTGATAAAATGTGTGGTTGAAAAGTTGTGGGTCCTACGAAATTGACTTTGACTTAGATTAAAATTTGGATTTTAATCGGTAACACACACACACACACACACATTCATATACATATACATATACATATACATATACATATGCATATGTATGTATGTATGTATGTATGTTGGTAGATGTATATTGTCATAGTTTCTTTTAATGGGCAGTAAGGCTTCTGGTTTCCTTCCATAAATGTTGATTGTATTGATATTCACTTGTAGATCTATGTTCCATCTTAATTTAATAGCTTTTTGGATTTAAATGTACTATTATTGCTTGAGTTGTTCATTGTATTGGACATGTCAGCTTTGTCCTTCTCTCTGACAATGGTGAATTCCTTCTACATTTTGTGCAGTTGATCCCGATGTACCTCATGTTCATCATCGCAGTTTTTTAAATGAGCATGTAGTGTTCAAGCAGGTACATTCTTCTGAATACCCCCTCTCCTATGTTGGAAAAGAAAAAGATAATGCCTGCTTGTGGAAATTTTGTTATTAAAAGATGGTCCGAATGAGTTGCTTGATGTGCAGGCCATATTTTTTTAGAGTCCTAATTCTATGTTACGTATTTCAGGCCATACCCATTAAAGACCCTTTAGTCCTTTCTAAGATACACCAAACTTACAGAATTGGTTATCTGAAGGTAATGCTGTTGATGCTTTGAAGTGGATCTTGTCATTCACGACTTGTATTATAAATGAAACTCATGTTTTGTATTGCCTCTAGCAGGATGTCATTTTGCCTAGAGCATTGAATGAGGCCACTGTTGCTAGTCTTAATTCAATAATTCTTTCAAATAATGCAACTGTATGATCCTATCCTTCAACCTTTAAACATCTATTTAAAAATCCATTCTGATTCTGTTGTTTGCTGTAGGTTGTTTCGTTGTTGAAAGATGACAGCACCTTCATTCAGGAATTGTTTAAAACATTGAAGTCTTCTACCACTTCCACAGAATTAAAAAGAACTTTGGTAAACATTGATCTGGAATACCTCTTTACTCATTTCTTCGAAGTTCATCTATGTTTGGTGGTGGCAGTGTCGGTATGGCTGCTAAAATCTTGGGGATTCAAATTATGATACAAAAATTCGTTGGCTCAGTAACAAATTTTTGCAACTCTAATTTACCTTGACATTTAAACTGCTGGTGTTCCATTTGTGCTGCCAGTGTTCCATTTCTTCCCTAAAATTACTGTAGACCAGCTTTGTCTAGGTTTGTTTGAGCCCGATTTTTGGGGAAAATAGATTTTGTAATAGTGATATTTTTTTTTCCTTTTTTTTGGGGAGAATGTGATTAAAATTAGGTTAAGTTTTTTGTTACGTATAAAATTATTTTATTGGGAGAATGTGTGGTTGGAGATGAGTTTTTAAAGAATGGAGGTCGATCAGGGGCTTAATATTTTTGAAGTTAATAATCATTGATAACTAATCAAATTTTTAAGAACTAACTTTGTTCCTAATGCTTTTAATGTTTAGTAACTACTACCTTCAAATCGTTTGTATAATATTGGTTTTATTTATATTTCTCAACACCAAATTAGTTCCAGCCTAAATTAATGTTTCTAATGCTCAATAGTTAGTATTTGTAAATTGTTCCTATGCAATGCTAACTGCGAGAGATTTATTTAGTATTACTTTATATGCTTGTGGTGTTCAAAAAAGAACCTTACATGCTTATATCTTGCATATGTACAATAAATTAGCAATACAATTACTGGTTCTAATATTAAGTCTATAATCACGTTATGTTTCATTTCTTCATATATAAGACATAATAGCTTTCCGGATACAAGATCATATTCATAAACAGGTAATCCATAGTTGAGAGACTGAACAATTTGTGGCTGTTCGTATAGGTTAAAAACATGAGATTGATTTGCGACTGGGTATATAAACAAACTTCCCCCATCTTTGGCTGTTATCAATTCCAGTAACTCTTTAAACCTTGAAGCTGTATAAAGAATGTTAAAGGAGAGGATGGAATAATGAATCCATTATTTCATAATTTCGATTCGGTTACGGTAAGGCCTGTAATCATGACCCCTAGTGTCTTGACTCAGACAAATGTAGGAGTATTGACATATCTATGGCATGAAACTGAACACTTCTCCTTCGTGGTCTGTCCTATAAATTTTTGATGTGCTAGGGACACTTTCAATGTACAATGTGGAATGCCCTATATTTTGTATTATTTTAATTTCTACGCGAATGACACGACAAGCCAATTTGTTGAGTTTGGAATACAAGTTTTTAATAATTGAAACATTTGCATAAAACTAAGAGGTTTTAGAAACTTCATGTCAAATTTCTTCAATTGGCAATAGTTATATATAGTACAACCCTTGTGTTAACTCAATAAACAAACATTCCAATTCAAAATGTTTCAGTGAAGCTAAAAATATTATTATTTTTTTGAAAAGAGAGTATCAAAATAATGACAATAATAAATTCATAATTTTAAACAATTTTTTGATGTGCTAGGGACACTTTCAATGTGCAGTGTGGCATGCCCTATATTTTGTATTATTTTAATTTCTGCTCGAATGACACAAACAAGCCAATTTGTGGAGTATGGAATATAAATTTTTAATAATTGAAACATTTGGATTAAAAAGTTAAAACTAAAGGTTTTAGAAACTTCATGTTATATTTGTCTTATACTTGCTATATGCATTTTTTCTTCAATTGGCAATAGTTATATATAGTACAAGTACAACCCTTGTGTTAACTCAATAAACAAACATTCTAAATTTCTAATTCAAAATATTTCGGTGAAGCTAAAAATAGACAATAATAAATTCATAATTTTAAACAATTATAATCTACGTATCTGACACTATTTCTCTGTTTACTGTTACTTGAGATATATAATTTTTTTTTTCCGGTGGGGTTTTTTTTTTGTTTTTTTTTTTGGGGGGGGGGGGGGGGGGTTGTCTGTTCACTGCCTTACATAAAACACATTTTATTTATTTTGATTGAAATAGGTACATTTCTTGCATGAGTTTTGTACATTAAGTAAGAGCTTGCAGATGGTTCAGCAGCTCCGGCTATTTAGGTAGGCTACAGTCGTACCTTCCATTTTGCTCTCTTTCTGGTAAAATATTTAATATAAATTACAGCATAGTGCATCTTTTCCTAACTTGGAAATTGGTTTTTAACTTGTTTATCAAGTTCAAATTTGCTGTGTGAGAAGTGATGCGTTAAAAAAGTCTTGTATTCATGAATTGATGATATTATGTTCTTTACTTTGTTACTGGAAGTTATTTTGTGCTTGTAGGGATCTTGTCAGTGAAGGCATATTCGACATCATAGCTGATGTTTTGCAGGGTGAAGACAAAAAGCTTGTGTTGACTGGGTAATAAAATAATTAAAATTTTAAAGTATATATAGTTAAAAGATTTTACCTTATAGTTTTTCTGGCTTGAGTATTTGAAATATTTACAATCATTTGCTGTAATGGATGCAGGTCAGATATCCTCATTCTGTTTCTGAATCAGGATCCAAGTATTTTGCGCTCTTATGTAACTAGGCAAGAAGGTGTTCTCTTTGGACTTCTGGTGAGCAATACTGGATTCTTTATTCTATGGAGTTTACAACAGCTTCTATTTTATAGTGAGTTTTCTTGTTTATACAACACATTTTTCCAAACCACCTTTCAACCACACATTTTTTAAAACCATTTTTCAACCAAATATTTTACCTCGAAAACATCAAATTCTTTGTTTATATATATATATATATATATATTACCGGACAGACGCTTAAGTTTTTAGAGGCACTTCTTGCTTTTATCCCCTTCAACTTGATGTTTCGTGTAAGGACTTCCGAGTACACTTTTCCTGCTTAAAGCATCCTCGAGACTGCTAAAATGGTTGTGATAGGGGAACATCGGAGCTAGTCTTCCTGGTCCATGCTGCATGTAATTGTGTATAAATTGCCTTTAAAGTATCAGTGGAGTTAGGTGCTACCTTGAGGCAGACATAGATATGTTAGGAAAACTCTTGAATTTTGCGTTATGTAGATCGGTATGGACACTATCACGATAACGGATATGGGCATAAACATGACATTACCTGGACATGCAACATCATCATCTTCCAAAACGTAGGACTCGTCACACACAAAAACCCATTGCGTTAAAAAATATCTTTTATAGTTATATCATCCATTTTTTCTTGTAATTTGTAAAATTGGAAACGTTAAGAGATCAACTCGGTTAAACAGATGATTCTAAAAATAAGAAAACCTAAGCATTAAGTTGGTGATCTCAAATTTGATTAATAATTAAGAGACAACAGAACGGTTGATAGATGGATTTCAATACAGCACATTATAGGTTGCTTGAATATGGAGATCATCAAACGTGCTTTAGTCATAGACATTCCTTCATTGCTATTGCTTTTCTTATAGTTGACCTATTGTTCATTAAAATTACATTTGGATCCCAAAAGTAATCCTTTTGTCTGTATTAGTGCGTACTTAAAATATTTGTTAGCACGTTCCAAAGTCCCCAGCATCTCCCTGAGAAGTTAGAAGATTGGCAGCAATATTTTGTGAGTGTGTTCCAATGTACCTGAAATGTGGCATATGCAGAAAATTTTGGCTGGGGGAAGTACCTGTGTTTCCTATGATCATATCCTTGTATATGAAATGATGGGAAAAACTATGGCCATGAAAATTATTCTCTGAGCTTTTCATGTTAATCTCTGTAACCTTTCTACCTTTCTTTTAGGGGGCAGGAATGGAGTGTGGATGTTTATGTTTGTGGAAATCACGATAGCACTAGATGTTTTTGTTACAGTATCTTTTGCAAGCTGATTAATATGACTTCATTTCTCTTCTTTGAAAGGAATAAAGTAGCAGCATGCTTCAATAAATTAGGGTTCCCTGTCTCTCTTTCTGTGTCTGAACATGGTCTAGGGAGGGATGCTATGTGTACTGCTATTACTCATATCTCTACGTTGAAATAGTACTTAGAATGAATCCTTCATTTGCAGGTGAAGAATATGCTAACAGATTTTGAAGATGATATGCACTGCCAATTTCTTGAAATTCTTCGCAGTCTCTTGGATTCATATACATCAGCGCCACAGGTGTTTGTATTTTGTCATTTAATTTGTAGCATTTTCTCCTCAGACATTGCCTTTTGTTGTTATTCTCACGATGAGATGCATGATTTGTTTCGTTTCATGTTCTATGGAAATCCTGAGAAAGGGCAGGTGGCAGCTAACTAGCAAGCTTGTTTGGCCTTGACTCAAATTGAACTAAAATTGAGACCAAAAGGCTATTATGCAGCATGGTGCATCCTTGCCTTTTTATTTCATTGCGTATTCCCATGGGTATTAAACCTTTTTTTGGAGTTCATAGGTCTTTTTTTTTGCTTTAGTTTTCAATGTTACTGCAAAAAATGCCGGTCATTTTAGGGTGACTATATCTACAGAAGATATGAACTTAAGATCATCTATGTGGCTTTACATGTTTGTGATATTTGGAATGAAGTATAATATCCTTGCATTTGAGGAGGCTATTGGCATTTTTTTGGTTATTATATTTACAAATTTATGCAGTCCTTTTCATTTATTTGATAGTTTTACTTGTCTTGCAGAGAGATACTATTGTTGAAATTTTCTACGAGAAACACTTCGGTCAATTAATTGATGCTATAACATCATCATGTGCACCAAATGATGCTGCTCAAATAGGCAGCAAGCTTTTGAGCTCAGATGGAGGAACTGGGGATCAAAGTGGAGTGAAACCTGAAATACTATTGAACATTTGCGATCTTCTATGCTTCTGTGTTTTGCACCATCCTTATAGAATAAAGTAATTTTCATGGCGTCCTTCATTCAACTTTTTTTTATTTATGAAATGTTGCATCAGATTTTGTTTTGAATTTAAGCTTCACGTTGTTCTGCAGATGTAATTTTTTACTTAATAACGTGATCAATAAAGTTTTGTATCTGACAAGAAGACCAGAAAAGTATCTTGTAGTTGCTGCTGTTAGATTTGTGAGGACTCTTATTTCTCGCGGTGTAAGTTGATTTTATCTTTCAAACTCTAGAGAGATTAATATTGTTGAGATAAACTGAAGTTTACAATTGAACTCTCTATCCTGGATAAATTAAAATGAAACATTACTTTCTTTGGAGCTATTTGAAGTTTTTATCCTGTAGTTGGTTCACACTTGATTATAAATTGGCAAATCTTCCCTCTTCACTCTTCATGATTTGCTGCATTTCAGATTATGTAATTATTTCAAATCATGTAATTTATGGTCCTCAATGATAATGCTTTCCAATCGATTATTATCATATTTTTATGTGTGTATCTGATCACCGAAAGGAAGAATAATATGCATTTAGAAATGAGGTGGATTGGGCACGTGAAGTATTTTGACCTGCTATATTGTATGTCGTCATGCTCTTTGACTCCGTCCCCCTTGAAATGTGTGTTTTCATGAATAACCCGTGAAAATTTATGTTTTCAATCTAGCTGTCCTATGGCTGGCATAAGCTTGGTTCTCCATTTGTTTGGATATGCAAATCATTGTTTGTTTGGTGATGTATTGCAGGATGAGCATCTGATGGATCACATTGTGATGAACAACCTTTTCAAACCCATAGTAGATGCATTTGTTGGTAATGGAGATCGATACAATCTTTTGAACTCTGCCATACTTGAACTTTTTGAATATATCAGAAAGGTGGTTATTCCCTTCAGATGTCCCTTAGATTGCATAACAGATGCACCTAGCTATATTTTACCATTTCATTTCCTGAAACACGTGTTTTGCAGGAGAACTTGAAGATCTTACTTAGATATGTAGTTGATTCATTCTGGGATCAGTTGGTCAAACTTGAGAACCTGTCTTCCATTCAAGCTCTAAAAGTTAAATACGAGCAGGTATTTTGTCTGTTCTTTATGGGTTTTTATGGCATTTTGACTTCTGTGTGTTTAGATCATGAAAAATGAATTTGCAGTCCCTAGAGAGTGACGGAACTAGAAGCAATGCTAGTTTGTTAGACCAGAGGAAACGGACAGATGAGCGAGCTTTGGAGAAAGAAGAAGAAGACTACTTTAATGACAGGTTCGTGTCTGCTTGCTGCTGCAATTTATTTATTGAATAGTTGTGGAATGTATAGTGGTGGATCTCAAATTACAAATACCACATGATGACCTATTCTTCATTTTAATTAGCGAGGAAGAAAATTCTGCGTCAGTGGCCAGCTCTAACAGAGTACAATCGCATCCTGCCTTGGTTAATGGGGTTGATCCAAACTACCCTTCACCGAGGTATTAATTTCCTCGACTGTAATATTAATTTTCATCATCCTAGGTGCTTATAAATCAATCCTACATCTATTTATAAAGGTCTAGTGGACTTGTTGACTATGAAGACGACGAGGATGATGAGGATTACAAGCCTCCACCTAAAAAAATTTCTGAAATATCTGAGGAAGATGAGGGATTGGTGGAGATCCGGTTAAAACGCAAATTAGTTTCAAAGGAGGATCCCGAGCCAAAAAGGTTGCTGCAGTCATCAAAAGCCACAAAGCCAAGAGAGGGTGTATTTGCTGCCTTGTGCTCTACCCTAAGCCAGGCAGTACTACCAAGCATGAAAACAGCTGGTGCTTCAATTGACGGCCCCCAGTTGGATGCAAACAGGAACACTAGAGAACAAAATTGTGATGTGAAGAGGTCTACAAGGTCTTCCGATGATAATAAAAATGCAGATACGGAAACCCATGGAAAAGATGAAGAACCTTCTCCTAGAAGCTTTTCTGATAGCTTGCATGATAATAGGCAGCGGGTTGATGACTGTTCGTTGCAACCATCCAAGTCCTCACCGGAAATGGCTGTGAATGGTTCCTGAGTCATTTCTGGAATGTCATCCGTGTAATTCACTAGTAGAAGAGTTGGCCATGACCATATCAACTTTCAATAGAGAACATGACCAAAAGGAACAGGCAAGGATGCGGAGGGGTATTTCAAATAAATAACCCTTGATACTGGGAGGATACTGTACAGCGCTGTAGCAAATACACTTAATTTAGTTTTCCTGCCATTTTAGGCGGAGTAATTGTCTGTAAAACATTCAATAACTATAGCTTTGCTTCTCCCTCGGTCGCATCTGATGATTTTAGGTTTTTATATGGTTAACACGAACTCTTATCATTCTGTATAGATATTGTTTCTTTATTAGACAATTTTGTGTGACCAAGGAACATTGAGGCCAAATTTAGTGTTCAAATATATATATATATATATATATTTAAAGATCTGTATATTATAGTATAGCATTTGAGGGGAGTGATTGTTGAATTTTTTTTTCTTTGTATTGAAGAGAAAAATTGAATAACGGTGTTAATGGTTAAATATTTTTACTGAATGATCAATGCAGATAATTATCATTTTTCTACTTACAATGGTCTACATTTTGTTTCTTCTCCTGGTTGCGTTGGGCATTACAAGACAATTATTTTTATTTCTTCTTTTAATTGCAAATGGGATTAAAGTTTAATCCTTGTTTATTGCAATCCAAGGTTATTTCTGAGAGGAACACAAGTAGAGACAGGTCAAAGACTTGAAAATTAATTCTTATAACTTTCTCAATATCCTCTTCCATTCGCTCGCAACCACAGCGCCAGTCTGCTACAGCCGCTACCTACCCACCAAATCAGGCTACCTCACAGTTAATTCCACCTCTTCTTCTGCCATTTTCTATGCATTTTATGAATCCCAAAATTCCTACAACTATCTCAATTCCCAATCGTCAACGGTGACCCTGGCTGCTGCTCCATGCTAGCCAACTTATACGAGCTCGGCCTGTAGCGCCCTTCTCCATATCTCTCACTTGAAGCCAATCCAGGTTCTTGGGATCGAATCTTTGGCTTGCTATTGGAACTGGATTTAGTATAGCTGCTTCACCTCAAGAAACCAGCATGATGTTGCTAAGCACCTTATTATTGCAATTGCGGTTAAGAAATTTATTGCCTCTGACTAGTAGTTCAAAACTAGGCCAATGTACATAATTGTTGAGAGTTATGCTGGAAAATATCTTCCAGCACTAAGATATTTTATACTACAGAAGAATTCCCAGTTGCCTAATGCCTCAGAGAAGGGTGAACTTAATCTTTTGACTGATTAATACCAATAATGGGGTTCTGAGAAATATCTTAATACACATGACAGATGTATGTCTTCTTCAATATTGTATGAGGCACTCTGCTTACTAATACTTTTATAATTTTTAAGAGCCATGCTGTTATGAAAAGATGAATTGTAGACTCGTGCTTTTATTATGTCACTGATATCTTGAATTGATAAGATAGAGAATCTCATCTAATGGTTCAGATTTCGTGCAATTTGATCAATGGTTATGCAATCAGAGTACATTGTCATTCATCACAATAGAGTCTGTTGATGAATGAATATTCAATGACTATATTGCAGCGAACCCACATTAAAACAAAAGGTTGTATCGTTGACACTTTCGCATATCAAGAAATATATTTTTATGTGTAGTGCAGGCTGTAGAGTCTCAGGACAGGTACTTCCTCTAGAAAAAAAGGATGGATTGGGTAGGCTAGGGTTGTCTTCTCTTCAAAAAATAACTGTTGTATTTCAGATGCTGGCGTATGGCGTGCGTCGGATGCAATTGATGAGTACATTAAGATTGGTGAGTCAATTACTATTGAAAGTTTGAAAACATGTTATCGTGCAACCGTGAAGGTATTTGGAAGCCATTTTTTGCAATCACCCAACGCTAGTGACATTGCACGACTTCTTTACGTTGATCAACAACGTGGTTTTCCCAAAATGCTGGGTAGTCTTGACTGTATGCACTGAAGATGGAAAAATTGTTCAATTACATGGGCATGCCAATACGCAGGTAGGAGTGGATCACCAACTATTATCCTAGAGGCAGTAGAGAATTATGATCTTTGGATATGGCACACATACTTTGGTATGCTAGGTTCAAACAAAAACATCAATATTTTGGAGGTCTCCCATCTATTTGTCAACCTCGCTGAAGGTATTGCTCCTTCCGCTAATTTTGTTATACAAGGACTCGAATATAATATGGGTTACTAAATAGTTGATTTTATATATCCGAAGTGGGTCACTCTTGAACAAACAATCCATTAGCCACGTGGATTGAAGAAAGAATATTTTGCAATGAAACAAGAAAGTTATATAAAAGATGTTCAATGAGCATTTGAGGTTTTACAATCTAGGTTCGCAATTGTTGCGAGGCTATCACGATTTTGGAAAAAATGCATCTTACACAATATCTTGACTGCATGCTACACAACATGATCATAGAGGGTGAACGTGATGTTGAAGCACCTATTTGAGATTGGGTTGAAGCACCGAGCCCACAAATTGAGATGGTTGTAGATGAAAATATCCGTTTTCAAGAGTTCCTCGCTCTTCACTGTCAGATTAAGGATAAGGAGGCTCACATTGCACTCTGAAATGCTTCAATTGAACATTTGTGTGAACAATATACAAATTCTGAGAATTAAATTACAGAACTAAATATATTTGGTGTATTTTTCGTTTTATTTTAATGATAAAATAAATAGTTCAAATAAAATAATAATAAAAACTATGTTAAAAAGTAAAAATAAAAAAAAATTAATGTTTATTTGGTGTGAAATTTGAAATTTTGGGCTGTAGATGAGTTATAAGGATAAAGTAAGAAAAATCGTATTTTAGGGTTGGAGATGACCTTAGACAATTGTTATGTGTGTCTGTGTCTGTGTGTGTGATTTCAGAAGGTTAACTCCTTACCGAGATGATTTAGTGACTGTTTTTTGAACACTGTGGAAGCAAAAAAGGCACTTGGAGTCGTTAAAACATGGTTTATGAGGTGTGCAACGACTTGGTGGGAACGTAGCATTGCATAATGTGTGAAGAGTATGAGGACCTAATATGGTGGAGTTGTTGGTCAAGAACACGAAAGTTTTGCTCTATCAGGGACAATGTGATTTGAGAGATGGCATGGTGTCTACTGATTCTTGGATGATGAAAATGAAGTTGATAGGAATTGAGAAAGTTCTGGAAGCGGAGAGGAAGGTATGGAGAGTTGAATGGAGCTAGCTGGCTATGTGCAGAAATAATGCATAGCATTTGTTCGGTTAAAATCCCGCAAGTGTACTGGAATGTTGACAAGTAATAAATGTGATGAGTTTAGAGTTATCATTCCCAACGAGGAATACGTTCAATTTAATGTCGATACAATTAAGTGAAGCATTATGAATTGTTTGATCAATTTTAATTTTTGCAATAATTAAAAATGTGGGGGGCATGTTTGAATCCACTTATTATCATCTATCACAATTCAACAACTTGTAATTTAATTATTCCGTGCATTATTTGACAATTGATAATTCTCATGCAATTAATTTTTTTTCCAAAATAAATTAAATCTATCATAAACATTATTCAAATCTATTCCTAGTCAAAATACGAATGTTTAGAATGCATTAAGTTACATAACTATCCATTAGATTGCAAATGTTATAGTATTATTCCTAACATATAATGTTCATATATTAATCATGTACAGTTCTAACATATTGTAACTTTTCCAAAACCACAATAAACAACAATATATCAATTGGTGGCCAATCAATCGAATAATAACAATACACATGCAAGATTAATCAAGAAAATACAAAAAATCCATAAACTACTAGTTCTTGAAATAAATAATAAGTATCATTTTCATCCAATACATTGAAAGTAATTAGCCTAACATGTTGCTATGTGAATTTTATATAAATAATTGAAAAAAACATCACTTGGATTTTAGAACAATGGAAGAAATCGAATAAATCAATGGCCTCTTCTCGAATCTTCAATATCTCCTTGTGTTCTCGAATTTCTTGGCTTAATTCCCTCTAAATTGTGCTCATCTTTTATGAATAATGAACAACCCTAATATAGTGTAAATTAGGTGTTTATATAGTAGAGGACTAAAAATCACATTTTTATTTTCTTGGGCCTAGGTGTCTGATGCTGTAAAAATTACTGACCTTGACATGGTAAGTCCAGAAGCTATGAAATTGTTGGAAATATTTGACTAGTCTTCAATGAACCTACAAAAAAGATGATGAGGAAATTCCTCTTCGCCCCTCCGGTGTGAAAATTAGTTTTATGGAGACGAAAAAATAATTTAGAAGGAGAATATTTTTATTGCTTATGAGAATATGAACATCTGTGTTAGGTTTACTTAGAATATGATTAAAGGGGTCCTATTTATAGGACTGTGTAGCGACCAAGATTTTTATGAAATAAATAATTATTTTAATATTTAGAAAATTGTGTCGCTACTATTTCACTCATTGTTTTGAAATTAACGCCGCGACGGATTCGTCTAGCCAAGTCAAGAAATATCGAATTTGTTCGATTTTAAATTAAAATCCGAATTTCTAAAATTATGTTATTTTAATTATTTATTCAAAGTATTATATTCAAAATCTTTCTAAAATCCAAATTTGCCCACATGTCTTCTTCTTTACACCAAGACAACAATTCTTTACACAATAACATCATCATTTTTGTACAAATAATTTTACACCTAATTCTACACTATCATATTCTATAGTATCAAATCAATACATATTCTTCCCCATCACAACTCACGTCCCCTACATTTTTTTCTTCCTTCTTTATCATTCTTTCCACCTCAATATACCATCATCAAAGCATCTTCATCATTATCATTCATACCCCCACAAATTCCTTTACAGCACCATTATCATCATCATCAATTCACTATCACAAAGCCTCCATTGCCATAGAACCATTATAGAATCAAAACCATCAACCTGTATAAAACCATGGAGCTGCCACAATCATCCCAATGCAGCTGAATCTATAATCAGCTTAGCTCCATCACTTTCCTTCAAACCCAGTAACAGCTTTCTATCTACCGAATCAATACAGAACCAAGCAACCACTGTTTCATCACTGCAAATTCACCAATCACCAGAATTCCTCACGACTGATCATCACCACCCACACTGATCCATCTCCCTCACACAGCTAACCTCACATACCCATCTCAACATCACACAATTCTCAATTCCATTAAGTCTTCAGAAATCATTCTCATTATCAATTTCTCTGCAACACTCAGACCAAACGCCAATTGAATCATGAACCCACTGCCCACTTCAGTTTTGACAAACAATCGAAACCCAAAACAAGAAATAAACCAAGCCCAAGACTTACCTTCGATCGCCGGCCAATCGCCGGTTGTGGTACCGGATTTTCGCACACCGTCGTTTCTTCGTTGCCTCGTCTCACTTTTCTCTCCTCTGTCTCTGATAATTTGGGGATCGAAGAGAGAGAGAGTAATAAAATCGTTTTTAATAATTGTTTTGATTTTCAGATTTTGCAAACCAGTCCCCAGCCTTCTAATATGATTTTATTCCAGTACCAAATTTTGCTGATTATTTATTTCAGTCCTTCAGCTTTTAAAACTGTTTATTTCAGTCCTTGCTGATTTAAATCATTTGATTATAAATTCCAAGTTTCAAAAGTACTCATTTTAATCCCTCAACTTTCAAAGTATCCATTTTAGTCTTTCAACTATCAAAAGTATCCATTTAAGTCCCTCAACTTTCAAAAGTATTCAATTTAGTCCCTGAACTTTCAAAACATCAATTTTAGTCTTCAAATTATAATTTATCATTTTGAACTATATATTCGATATACTAAAGTGACTTATTGGCTAAGACGAAGCGTACGGAGGATTTAAAGAAATTGAAGTCATTCCCGCTCAACTTTGCACTCGTCGGATTTGAGGTAGACTCGCACTTATTAATTGATTTAAATTATGATTTCATATAAATGTCATGTGACTTGTGAAAGTCAATTTTTATGAAAAGTAAGTATGTTTTATGAAAGGTAAATATACCTTATGTTTTTATGAAAAGAAAGTATGTTTTTATGAAAATTAAGTATGTTTTATGAAAGGTAAATATACCTTATGTTTTTATGAAAAGTAAGTATACCCTATGTTTTTACGAAAATGTTTTATATGTTTTGGATCATTGCTATGCACATAAGAATTCTTACCACCTAAGTTCGGTAGAATTCTGTGTTTCCATATGTTTATGAGGATTTACCACCTAAGTTCGGTAAAATTCCTGTCTCATATGGTTATGAGGATTTCGATCCTATCTTATGTTATGATGGAAATGATCCCTATGAATTTCAAGAATTATGTTTTGGTATACTTACTGTTACTATGATTTTACTGTTATTATGATTTTACTGCATAAGAATTCTTGCCACCTAAGTTCGGTAAAGTTCTTGTGTCTCCCTATGTTTATGAGGATTTCAATCCTATCTTATGTTATGCTTTCAAAAGAAATTATGCTTGGCATAATTAAAATGTTTCTATAAGTATATGGTTTTCAAAGAGCTGTTTTCAAAGAGCTATTTTCAAAGAGCCTATGATTTGCAAAATATGTCCCGTGCTGTAATGCACAATATGAGTTTTATCAAGAGCCGTTTTATAAAGAAGCTCTATCAATGCCCGTTTTATAAAGAGCCGGGATTTATGTGTTTAATCATCTTATAAATTAAATTAATTTGCGATGAGTCTACTGAGTATTTCCCCCATGAAATACTCACCCTACTTTTTAACAGTTTTGCAGATTTCGGAGACGATGGCGAGCGATGAATGATGGTGGCAATAATCGTTAAACGGTTGAAAGTTTGACGTTAATGATTTCCGTATTTTCCAAACAATCGAATAATTTAGAGAAGTTCATTTATTTGAGAAATTATGACATTGTCAATTTCTTTACAAAATTAATGGTTCGATTTACTATTTCAAATGGTTTCATAAATATTTCAATTTTATCGGCCATTACAGTTTATTTAATGTTGCCAAAAATGAATTTCAATTATTTCTTCCGCAAAAATATTATTCGAAAAATTTAGACAGAAAATGACGTAGTGAATCGGGTATACGGAACTCGGGGCGCTACAGACTGAGAATGAGTTCCCTTTTCCTACTGGGAGAGATAATCCTTATGGAATATAATTAGGGGAGATTACGCAAATTACCCCCAAAAAATTAAGCTATTTGATTAATACCCTTTTCAACTAATTAAGAAATTTGACACCGTATTATTACGTCCTAAACTAAAACTAAAACCTCCAAATCAAAATGTGAACAAAGAACCAACATTTTCTCTTCTACACAAATAAATCAATTTCCTTAAAACCTTGCGACCCAATTCGAGTGGTGTTACAGACATACAGGTAGGATCGTAGAGAATTAGGACCGGGTCTTAGGAAGGATTCGAAGGTCATCTGAGAAGTCGTCAGCCGCTTCGTGAAGGAACTCCTAGCTTTGTAGAGGCCATTGTGTCGACTGCTCATGGTTCGCTAAAATCTGTTGGACAGACTCTTGTTGTGGTGCTCTAATAAGCTGCAGATATAATTTTGCAAGAACAGGAAAACCTTATTTATGGTTGAGATGGAGAGTTTGAAACGCTTGACACTAACAAAAGTTTGAGTTCGGCTTGGTACAGCCGATCCGATGTCCAATTGAATGCAATCCTGATGCGAACACTTTCAACAAAGATCCAGAGGATTTGGAGGAGTATAAGATGTGGAAATCAAGGTTTATTGATTCACTGATCTGTTAATTGAGAGTTAAAGAAGCCGACAGTGGTACATTTTTCAAGTTTATATTTATTGATTCGTTGATCTATTAATTATTATGGGATTGCATTTTTGAACGAATTCTGCAAGTTGTAATGTTAGAATTTCCTAGATATATATAGCCTTTATATAACTATTATTGGGTTAGAATTATTTTACTTATTTCTGTTTATTTGATAATGAATAATGATGGATTGGGAGTGAGAAAACAAGATTGAATCAAAAGTTACTAATCTATATACTATATAAAGCCAATTGCGATTCTGGAATCTCAGTTTGACAGAATCAGTTTTTGGAATATAGATAGTTTTGCATGTTTTTTTTGGAATATGGATAGTGGGTGGTTTCTCAACACTAACCAAGTGATTGAAGAAATGGGACAGTAGTTATGCAACCGCACACCAGACCATGTTTTCAACTTTAGATCTCGGTGAGATATATAATGTTATTTGATATGTTAATGATTTTTTAAACCCTTTTTATGCATAATAATTATTTCTTCTCTTTTAGTTTCTACATCGGAGGTCTGTTAGTGTAAGGGGTGTGATTCTACTTATATATTATCTATAACTGAGAATGTTGTTTCTTTTCGAGGCTTCGAGCACAATTCTTGATCAGTCATAATTGTAATCATGTTATTTGTGAAGGGAAAATATGTCGTAGGTGCCTTTGAGTTAACTTGAATGATTCCGTTGAAGGTTTCTGAGCCTTTGCCTAACCTAGTGGTCAATGGTGAGAGGGTGGACCTTAGCCTAACCTGGTGGTCAATGGTGAGAGGGTGGACCTGATGGGATTTCTTGCCGATTGTTAGGTTGTCTTTTTTATTTTTTTGGAATTTACAAAAATCAATGGTGTATAGTTCGTATTGAGGATCAAGTTTCATACAATCCCAGTACGTTGTAAGTTATGATGGCCTTTTTTCCACTAAAAAGTGATAGTGTATCACTTTTTAGTTAAAAAGAAAGTGACATTGTATTTAAAAAATGTGACAATTTGTCACTTTTTAGTTAAAAGAAGATGTTATAAAAAGTGACATTATGTCACCTTTTTTTAAGAAAAAAAAGTGACATTGTATCACTTTTTTAAATAGTGGCACAATTATCATAATATTTTGAATAAAATTAAAAAATCATGAATTTATTTTAAGGTTTTAATTTATATTTTATTGATAACGAAACTTACATGTCAATTTTTTAATAAATTAGTGGCATTTTGTCACTTTTTCTTAAAGAAAGTGGTATTGTGTCACTTTTTCTTTAAAAAGTGGCCTTCTTTCACTTTTTTTTTTAAATTAAAAAATAATAAAACCATACAAAGGAACATTGTGTCTTATGTCAATTATTTTTAAAACGTGGCATAATTATTAAAAAGTCACTAAAAAGTGTTTGTTATGGATATTGCAAAAATTGAAAAATTGACCTCCAAGTAGAAAAAAAATGAGAAATTGTCACTTTTTAGTTAAAAGAAAAAGTGATAAAAAATTATGTCACTTTTTAAAAAAAAATAAGATAGTATTGTGTCACATTTTTTTTAAAAATAGCACAATTATTCTAATAATTTGAATAAAATTAACTAGTCATGAACTTAGTATAAGTTTTTAATTTATATTTGATTTTAAAAAAAATACATGTCACTTTTTAAAAAATAAGTGACATTATGTTTGATATCTATTTTTAGCATGTTTCACAATGAATTATTATGAGAAATTCACCGCATTTCTGAATTTTTGTGGAGCAATTGCATGTATGTAAATTGGCTTTTCTAGAATGCCTTTGATAACACGGATTTGTTAAGAACATTGAATTTGTTAAATTTGATGGAGTTTATACATATATGAATTTAACTTTGTATCAAATCAAATAATTGAATACAATGTGTTTGTTAAATTTCTTATATGTAATGTGCCATTCTGTCACTTTTTTACAAAAAAGTCAAAGTATGCAACATTTCCATGTGAAGCTGATGAATGCAAGATGCTTGTTGAGATCAAGAATTTGAGAGGTGTCATGCTATCACTTTTTTTTTTTTTTTTAAAAAAGTCCCAGCATGCCACTTTTTCATGTGAAGCTGATGAATGCAAGGTGCTTATTAAGATCAATTATCAGAGAAGTGCCATGTTGTCGCTTTTTTTTCAAAAAAGTCACAACCTGCCATTTTTTCATGTGAAGCTGATGAATGCAAGGTGCTTGTTGAGATCAAGCATTGGAGAATTGTCATTCTGTCACTTTTTTTTTACAAAAAAAGTCGCAGCCTGCCATTTTTCATGTAAAGTTGATTAATGCAAGGTGTTTGTTGAAAACAAGTATCGGAGAAGTGTTATGCAGACACTTTTTTTTTTTTTTAAAAGTCGCAGCCTGCCACTTTTTCATGTGAATTTGGTGAATGCAAGGTGTTTGTTGAGATCAAACATCCGAGAAGTGCCATGCTAACACTTTTTTCGAAAAAGTCGCAGCCCGCCACCTTTTCATGTGAAGTTGATGAATGCAATGTGCTTGTTGACATCAAGCATTCGAGAAATGTCATTCTGTACTTTTTTTACAAAAAGACGCAGCTTGCCACTTTTAATGTGAAGTTGATGAATGCAAGGTGATTGTTAAGATCAAGCATCGGATAAGTGTCATTCTGTCACTTTTTTTTTTTAAAAAAAATCGCAGACTGCCACTTTTTCATGTGAAGTTGGTCAATGCAAGGTGATTGTTTACATCACTATTAGAGAAGTGTCATTCTGTCACTTTTTTTTTTTAAAAGTCGCATCCTGCCTGCCACTTTTTCATGTGAAGTTGGTAATGCAAAGTACTTGTTGAGATAAAGCGTTTGAGAAGTGCCATGCTAACACTTTTTTAGAAAAAAGTCGCAGCTTGCCAACTTTTCTTGTGAAGTTGATGAATGCAAGGCGCTTGTTGACATCAAACATCCGAGAAGTGCCATTTTGTCACTTTTTTACAAAAAAGTTGAAGCTTGCCATTTTTTCATGTGAAATTGATGAATGCAAGGTGTTTGTTGAGATCACGTATATGATGAGTGCTATTCTATCACTTTTTTAAAAAAAAAATGTTTCAGCTTACCACTTTTTCATGTGAAGTTGGTCAATGCAAGATGCTTATTGACATCAACCATTGGATAAGTGTCATGCTGTTACTTTTTTTTTTTAAAAAAAAAGTCGCATCCTGTCACTTTTTCATGTGAAGTTGATGAATGCAGGGTACTTGTTGACATCACTATTGGAGAAGTGTCATGCTGTCACTGTTTTTTTTTATTTTTTAAAAGTCGCATCCTGCCACTTTTTCGTGTGAAGTTGATGAATGCAAGGTGCTTGTTGACATCAAGCCTTGTAGAAGTGTCATGATGTCACTTTTTTTTTTTTTTAAAGTAACATCCTGCTACTTTTTCATGTGAAGTTGATGAATGCAAGGTACTTTTTGACATCAAGCCATGTAGAAGTGTCATGTTGTCACTTTTTTAAAAAAAGTAGCAGCCTGCCACTTTTTCATATGAAGCTAGAGAATGTAAGATACTTGTTGACATCAAGTATCGGAGAAGTGCCAGTCTGTCACTTTTTTACAAAAAAGTCGCAGCTTGCCACTTTTTCATGCGAAGTTGGTGAATGCAAGGTATTTGTTGAGATCAAGTATCGGATAAGTGTCATTTTGTCACTTTTTTTTTTTTTTTTAAAAGTCGCAGCTTGCCACTTTTTCATGTGAAGTGGTCAATGCAAGGTGCTTTTTGATATCAACCATTGGAGAAGTGTCATGCTGTCACTTTTTTTTTTTTAAAGTTGCATCCTGCCAGTTTTTCATGTGAAGTTGATGAATGTAAGGTGCTTGTTGACATCACCATTGGAGAAATGTCATTCTGTCACCTTTTTTTTTTAAATCGCATCCTGCCACTTTTCATGTGAAGTTGGTGAATGCAAATTGCTTGTTGACATCAAGTCTTGTAGAAGTGTCATGCTGTCACTTTTTTATAAAAAAAAGTCGCAGCCTGTCACTTTTTTATGTGAGTTGGTGAATGTAATATGTTTGTTGACATCAAGCATTGGAGAAGTGCAATTCTGTCACTACCTTACAAAAAATTTGCAGCTTGTCACTTTTTCGTGCAAAGTTGGTGAATGCAAGGTGCTTGTTGAGATCAAGCATCGGATAAGTGTCATTTTGTCACTTTTTTTTTTGTCGCAGTCTACCACCTTTTCATGTGAAGTTGATGAATGCAAGGTGCTTGTTGACATCACCATTGGAGAAGTGTCATTCTATTATTTTTTTTTTAAAAAAAGTCGCATCTTGTCACTTATCATGTGAAGTTGGTGAATGCAAGATGCTTGTTGACATCAAGCATCGGAGACGTGCCATTCTGTCACTTTTTTACAAAAAGTCGCAGCTTACCACTTTTTCATGTGAAGTTGATGAGGTCTTTGGTAAGTGAAGTTAAAAGGCAAGCCTTTCACCCTGTACCCTTGGAGGCATATCCCGCAATTTACCTCATTTACCAAGATTCAGGGCAGGAAAATTGGGGGCCCATAAGGTGTGGGCTACACCTTTTTTTTTCTTCAGTGGGAAATTACACAAACTACCCTAAAGAATGAATGAATTTTAAAAATGCACTTTTTAAAAATATTGCAAAAATTGAAATAGTGTAATGAATATTGTAAAAATTGAAAAAGGGATATTCGAGTAGAAAAAATTAGTAAATTGTCACTTTTTAGTTCAAAGAAAAAGTGATAAAAAGTGACATTGTGTCACATTTTTTTAAAAAGTGGCATTGTGTCACTTTTTTAAAAAAAGTAAGAAAATTATTAAAAATGTGACAAAAGTTTTTAAAAGTGGTACTCAATGTCAATTTTTTTTTTTTTTTTTTAAAGTGGTATTTTATCAATTTTTCTTAAAAAAGTGGCATTGTACCACATTTTAGTTAAAAAAAGTGACATTTGGTCACTTTTTTTTTTTCTTTTTTAAAAAAAGTGGCATTTGTCATTTTTTCTTAAAAAAAAGTGATAAAATGATAAAAAGTGACATTGTCTATTGTGTCACTTTTTTATTAAGAAAGTGATAAAAAGTGACATTGTTTCTTGTATCACTTTTTTATTAAAAATTGAAAAAGTGACATTCAGGTAGCAAAAACTAACAAAACGTCACTTTGTTTTACTAAAAAGTGACACCGTATCACTTTTTAATTAAAAGAGAAGGCGAGTTAAAACAAAAAGTGATAAGAAAAAAAGTGGTATTGTGTAATGTATTTATTAATGTTTGTGGGCTTATGTAATTTGTTAGCCAATGATGAATATTGAAAAAAATGAAATTGACCTTCAAGTTGAAAAAGTGACAAATTGTCACTTTTTAGTTAAAAGAAAAAGTGATAAAAAATGAAATTATGTAAAAGGCACAATTATTCCAATATTTTGAATAAAATTAACAAGTCATGAATTTATTCTAAAGCTTTAATTTATGTTTGACTGAGAAAGTAATATATATATATCAATTTTTTTAAAAAATGACAAAAACATTAAAAAAGTGGCACCCAAGATTTACAAAGTATTTTTACTTCCTAAAAATTTCAAAAGTATATTTTTGTAAATAGTCCAAAAATAAGAATATTTGTGTTAATACCCCATAGAATTAACTTATAGAGGAGAAGTCTTTTTGTCACTTGGAATTTCTTTTAAAGCAAATAGGGCTTTATGTAGGAATCAATTCACGGATTGGGCCCAATATGTGGCCATCAACCGTCATCAATAAACAAGAAGGATCTATAATAAGACAACAAGGGCCATGCGGACATTTCGGCCTATATGCAGATCGGTTTTGACCATAATTTTCTATAATGTTTTTTTGTGTAGAAGGTTAGCATGATGGGATGACCTAATCTAAGAATGTGAAGTTCGGCCCATGGGCCCAATCTACCAAATGGAATGTTTCAATTATTCCAACTTCAAAACAGATCGGTATTTTACCTCGATCATTGGCCCTCGTGCATCAAAGAACAATGTTTGTTCTCTAGACACGCTTATAATTGACAACCATCACGCGATTTTCTTAAAAAAAATACATTTATTGCTTATGAGAAAGTGAATAGTCAAGGATCGAATGAACGACGAGTAACTAGAAGGATGGTGGATATCACTTCATTTTCCCGCCAAAAACTTCATTTTTCCCGCCTAAAACTCCTATATATATGTGGTCCATATATCATAATTCTCTTAACTTTGAAAAATATTCTTTGAGGGAGCAGAGAAGTGATCGAGTACTAAGCATGTACTGTTTTTTTCTTAATCGCAACATGAACAACTAGCTATTAGGTAAGTTCGACCCTTTTTCTCGACTTCTCATAATTTAATAATTTTAAATAAAGGTGAGGTATGTGCTCGTGGATGATCTAAGGTTACTTGAAGATCTAGATGAACCCTTAGTGGTTGAGCCCATAAGTTTTTACCAACCACCCCTTTAAGATCGAGATGAGGAGTCTGAGAGTGGGGAATAGATAGAGGAAAACCATAGGGTATGTCGAAGATCGAGATGACCTGAGATTGAACTTCCACCTTTTAATAATAGGTTAAAAGAACATTTGATGGAACTTGACATGAAAAAGTTTGGGTTGGTCGATAAGTACACTACTAGGCTCCCGAACTTGGACGACATTGGTTATCATTGCTGAGAGGGTGAGGTTGTAGTATACCATGAAAGCTTTAGTGGTCGGGCTCAAATTTCCTTTGCACCACTTTTTCATTGATTTTTTTGTTGACGATAAGTATTGTCCCGTGCCTGTTAGCTCCTAATAGGTGGAGACTATTAGTCTATTTCTTTGTTTTGTGTAGAGGTTTAGGGATCAAGCCAATAGTTAGCTTATGTAAGTGTGTACTCAAGTTGAAATATCTGTCTCGATGTAATAGTCTATTTACTTGAGCGGTAAAGGTAGGTTCGACGCCCCCTGGGTCTCGTCCTCCATAGAACTTTGGAAAAAAAAAATTCTTTATAAAGCCTAAGGATGAGGAGACCATATTCTGGTCAAATTTTAGGATGCTTGATGTGGACAACTTTAATGAAATAGGGAATGTGAGTGAGGAAGATATGGACGACCTATTAGCCAACGCCATTAGGGTGTGTGACTTCGGCCTTTTGGCCAAAGAAGCTTTTGACATGGTGTCTAACGATATCTTAAGTTAGGCCAGTCTCGACCTACGACTTGCTTGGTAGGGGTCTGTTAATTAACTTGTATAATTTTATCAACCCTTCTTTTATACCTTTTCTTTATTTTTGCGAACAATCTTGTAGTGTTCTAAGCTTTTGTCCGATCTTCAAATTCAAGAATGGCCTTTGATGGTGACGTTTAAGGTTGGCAGCTGAGGCCAATGCACGGGCTACAACTACTAAATGGATAAAAGACGGTGTCATCCATCACAAACCAACGAAAATGCCCCGGACTTCACCTTTCAGCCTTAGGGAAACATCCCAAGGCTGCGTCGAAGTTCCTCAAGGTGTAGGAAATAAGAGACCTCTATCTAGGGATGTCAAACGGGCCGAGTCGGGCCAGCTCAGCCCATGAGGGATGAGATTGGTCCGGCCCATGAGCCGGATCATCTAAGGCTTGTGTAAGAGGCCGTTTAATTTTTTTTTTATATTCTAACTTTCTAATACTAAAACAAATCTCATGAGCTTTCTCACAAGCTTGAACGGGCTTCTCACAAGCCTCACAAACTTCTCACGAGCCTAAACGGGCTGGATTTCTAATGAGAAATGGGCCAAACGAGCCTGGAATGGAGCCGGCCCATTTCACGGTTTGTTGGGCTTACCCACTAGTCGGTCCACGAACTTCATGAGCCGATCCCGAACTGTTCAACACCCAAATTTTCTGTCTGGTCCAAGCCCAAGCCCGATTTTTCACAAACCGAGCCGAACTTTTAACGAGTTGAACGAGCTGAACCTACGAACTCACGAACTGTTCGGCCCGTTTGCCACCCCTACTTCTATCTCGGGTACAATCTAGATCTGATCATGTATCAGAGTCCGAGGATTAGGTTGAAGGTCCGACATTGGCTGAATCTCGGAGGAAAATGCCTCTACCTCGGTTTCATGGAGAAGTATAGGGAGGAGGTTAGGCTCGAACAAGGTGTCGAGCATTTTATGAGCGTAGCTCTTCAGGTTATCACTTCATGCTCTTTTGTGTTAATACATTTTTTACTTCAAAAAGTTTTTAACTTTTTTGCTTAAAATGCAGATGATCAGTGTTGGACGAGGTCTTATTTTGCAAGGCCTTGAGCGGGGAGAGATTGTCAACTAACTTGTCCACTCCATCCAGTATGAGACCACAAAGATCAAAACTACAGAGGAAAAGCTGGAGAAAGCAGAGGTCGACCAATCAGTTTCCCTTCAAGAGCTCAATCTTGCTTGATCTAAAGTGGTCAGACTTACTGAGGAGCTTCGACATGCAAAGGAGGAAGAAGTTAATGCAAGGTCAATTGCGATAGAAGCCTACAAAAATTATAAGGAATACAAGTTCGCCTTGGGGACCTATGCTTTGGAATCTTATGCCTAATGTATAAACCAGGCTCAATCCTGGTGCCATCTGAAGGAGTCCGACCTTGACACAAGCTAGTTGGCCAAATTTAGGTGTTGATGATTTAGATTTGACTCCATTTGAGAAGGAAGAAAAGGAGGTCGAGTCTGGAGACGAGACCAAGGATGCTAATGATCCCTTCCTCAACAGTAGGCATCCTTTTTGTTAATATCTTTTGTACCCCCAGGTGTTTTCTAGGAAAATTTTGTAAGGTGCTTGTATGAACGGTATGCCTTGTAGGCATAGACTGCTTGTAATCATCTTTTGTTAGTGAATTTTGACTTTTGATTACAAAGTGTGTAGAGAAATCAAAACACAAACCCAACAAATCTGTGGAGTATTATTGATTTACAAAAACTATGTAAACGTTTGAATCAAAAACTCCGAAAGGTTTACAGAAACCTAAAAACATCAAAACGTGAACTGCGTACAAAGTTCTCAACAAGAAACCCTCAAATCATAGAAACAAATTGTGTTTTCTAGAACATGATGCAATCTCTAACACTTTCACAAAGAATATTACAAATCTATTCTGAAATCAAAAGTGAAGAGATGAAAAATCGCCAGAAACAAAGAGGCGTATCAGAGAGATGAGAGAGTTCTGAATCGTGAGAGACAAAAATGAGATGGATTGAATCTAGACGCCTCCAATGCCTTTTCATCTGATTTAAAGGATAAGATGATCCAACGGCCCTAACAGATCCAGGTGGTTGAATCAACAAATCTAACAAATTCTGTTTGGATAAGTAAAAGCGTGTTTTGAAAACCAAGAATTGGTCTCCGGGTTATGCAAGTGAGATGGGCTAACTGGTTCTGATTTGGGCTGAGAAATAGGATGCAGAGATTGGGTCAATTGACTTCACAATGAGATTACTTTAGTTTAGTAGAGTCGTAATTTTTTGCCAACCTTGTAATTTATTAAAGAAGTAATCATTGAAGGTCGTGTTCTTTGGTCGACCTTGTAAATTATTTTTTTTAAAAAAAGTCTTGAATTTGTAAATTGGGAAAATAATTTGTGAAGGTCATTCGTTTTGGTCGATCTTGTAAATTATTTTCAAAGGTCTTGCCTTTGACTTTGTAAATTGGGGGGGGGGGGACATAATTTGTGAAGGTCGTGCCTTTTGACTAACTTGTAAATTATTTTATCAAATAAAGGTCTTGCCTTTGACTTTGTAAATTAGGGGAAATAATTTGTGAATGTCGTGCATTTTGGTCGACCTTGTAAATTATTTTCAGAAAGAAAGGTCTTTCCTTTGACTTTGTAAATTGAGGACAATAATTTGTGAAGTTCACGTCGTTTGATTGACCTAGTAAATTATTTCACAAAGAAAGGTCTTGCTTTTGACTTTGTAAATTAGGGAAAATAATCTTTGAAGATCGTTCCTTTTGACCGATCTTGTAAATTATTTGTTTGAGTTTTGAACTCTACAATTTGGTATCAGAGAATTGCTCCAAATTCAACAATTTATTAACCAGAGCAAAGTAGCGGGGGACGAGATTTTTGGACTCTAGAGTTTGTGCACAAAGTGAGTTTGTGAAGGTTTGATAAAGCTTGCTTGATAACAAGGAGTTTATTCAAGTCACGATGGGCGACCTACAAGTGGCAGTCGGACTGAAGAAGCTCAACAACCAAAATCATATCATATGGAAAACTTGCATAGAGTCGTATCTTCAAGGGCAAGATTTGTTGGAAGTAGCTGACAGAAGTGAGGTGACACCGCCAGAAGAAGCCGGAGCTCTGAAGAAGTGGATACTTGAAATGTTTAAGGCCATGTTTTTTGTTATGAAGACAACAATCGTGGAGGAATTGTTGGAGCACGACTTAGAAAAAAAATACACAGAAGGAAGCATGGGACACATTCGCAGCACTATTCTAGAAGAAAAATGATTTGAGGTCATAGCTTCTGAAAAACGAGCTTCTCTCAATCAGCCAAGGAGAGATGACTTTAAATCAATACTTTAACAAGGTAAAGTCTCTTAGTCGTAAAATTTCTGAATTAGATTTTTGAGTAAGATTTCTGAAGCTAAAATGAGAAGAATAATTATACATTGGTTGAGACCCAAATTTAGAGGATTTATTTCGACGATACAAGGTTGGCCAAAACAACTTTCATTGGTCAATCTTGAAAATTTGTTGGCCGATCATGAAGCATTGACCAGACAAATGTTAGGGATCTCAATAAAGAAAGAAGAAGAAAAAGTACATTATAGTTATAAAAGAAGAGATCAATTTCGTAATAAAGAAACAAAAGAAGGTAAATTTAAAGGGCGATTTGAAGAAGTTTCTAGATAATGGGAGCTCAACAAAATCATGATTTGATATGCCAGTTGTCTATGGGATATCAACGAACTAATAGCTTGTGCTTTGTATGTGAAAAACGTGGTCATCATGCTAGAGATTATTTGTTTAAAAAAAATTAAGAAGAAAGAAATGTAGCAACCACCAATAAGGAAGAAAAATACAATAGCGAAGAAGAATGTGATGTTGAGGCAACTACTACATCAATTGAGCAGGTTCAAGAGAAGAAATCCAATTCAATTCTTAAAGACGAATCTGCATTGTTGGTGATTCTCTCTAAAGAAATAAATTATGAAGATGATTGGATTGAATATTCCATAGAGGACATTGAGATTCATGAAGATTCTTCTTCATGGACTCCGCAGAGGGATGAATTATCATACTTAGAAGAAATGTTTGAAGAAGCACATTCTTGACAGACACCGCAATGGGTAGAACTAAAAAATTTAATACAAATTTATGATAATTTAAATGATAAGGTGATAGAGCAAATCCGCTAACTAAAGCTCAAGAAAATAAAGGATGCTATGAAGGCAATCAATGAACAAGAGAATCTAAAGATAATACAAAGTTATGAGAAATCTAAAGACATACAAGTATTAAGTAACGAAGAAGAGCTTTCAAGAGCGAAAAAGATTCATTGACAAAATGATGCGTACTAGAAATATAGAGGCTTGACATAGTCGACACCAAGATATTGATGTACGTAAAAGTTCACAACCACAAATAAGAAAGTCAAGTAAACATGAGAAATCAAGTATCACTTATCGTAATCTAGAAGTTGATGAAGAGGAAAGTACGAAAGAGTCAAATACATTTGAAGTAGCAAATATGTTGAACAAAGGACATAAAGCTTCAAAACACTTTAGGAATTTCGGAGACACCTTGAGTGATGATAAATGTAATACCCTGACTAAGAAACTTTAAAAGAAATGATAGGTACTACTCATACCAACAAAGTGCACTTTATTTTCCGGAAGTCCATTGTTAAAAACTCTGCAGTTAAGCATGCTTGACTGGGAGAAATTATGGGATGGGTGACCTTCTGGGAAGTTTTCTCGGGTAGCGTGCGAGTAAAGGACAAAGCATGTTGAAAAGACTCGTGTTGGTACAGTGGGGACAGTACGCCATCATCAAACGGCCGGGACAATCGTTAAGTGGGACTCGAGTTGTGGTATCAGAGCCGGCCGCCAGCCGAAAAATCGGGAACTAAGTGCTACGCCATAGGGCGGAAGCCACCTCTAGAATCCCAACACTTGGCAACAGATCCTCAAATGAGTTAAGGGCGACGAGGAAGTCGCGAGTCTAACAGGGGGTGATTGTAATAACCCGACTAAAAAACTTAAAAGAAATGATAGGTACTATTCATACCAACAAGGTGTACCTTCTTTTTCGGAAGTCCATCGTTAGAAACTCCACAGTTAAGCCTGCTTGGCTGGGAGAAATTCTGGGATGGGTGACATCCTGGGAAGTTTTCTCGAGCAACATGTGAGCAAGGATAAAGCATGCTGAAAAAACTCGTGTTGGTAAAGTGGAGACAGCACGTCGTTATCAAATAGCCGGGACAGCCGTTAAGTGGGACTCGGGTTGTTATAAAAAAGAAAAGAGTTAAAATAAAAGTCGGTTCCTAAGGGGGGAATTGAAGATGATAGTATACATATAGATTGATAGAGAAAGCCGGAGTTAGTGGAGTGTTTGAGTGTATTGTGAGAAAAATTAATAAGTTGCTGCCAATATTAATTTGAGAGAAAAGCTATAATGCTAGCGGTGTGTTTGTCCAAACATCTGTAATTTTTTTTATCAATAAAATATTGTTTTGCTTGAGTTTTGAACTCAACAATTTGGTATTAGAGTATTGCTGTAAAGTCAAAAGATGACATGCTTAACTCTTTCTCCAATTAATGGATAAAAGTTGTTAGGGATAATTCTTACCTTGATTAAATATCCAAATATAAATAAAAATATAAGGTGGCGTTCTGTTTGTATTTTATTTTGTATTTTCATTTTTTGAAAATGTTTTATATTTCTTATTTTTATTTTTGTTTTCAAATTTGCTGAAAACGCGTTTGGTTTGTCATTTCTGAAAACTGTTTTTGAAAATGAAAAGTTGGAAAACACGTTCTATTTGAAATTTTGCAGAATACTACTTAAACTATTTTTAATTAATTTGCTTTCAGAAAACTATTGGCTCAAACTTAAATTTCCTTTCACAATACACTGAAAACATGATTACCTACAATACATTAATGTGAGCACTAAGAGTCTATATTTACACAGTTTGGTCAGGTTCGGGATTTGAGGAACCTCTAGTTCTATTAAATCTAGAAAATGCAAGTTCTTTCAAAACCACCTGAGTCCATTTATCAAGGCATTTTTTGAAATATAACAACAAGAATTTCCACCTATTTTTTTTTGTAATGTTGATATTGAATTCAATAAAATTTTATTTTAGACTTAGTTCCAAGTTATGATAATTCTCCAAAAAAAAAAAAAAAAAAAAAAATTATTTTAAGCTTTGTTCCAAGCTAGGATAATTCTTAAAAAAATAAAAATACAATCCCAAAACGCTTTTTCCACGTTTTAGACATTTTTTTGTTGAAATTCACGTTTTGGGCGTTTTACGTTTTGTGTACAATTTTTTTTTTTGTTTTCCAAAATTCGTTTTCAAAAATGGTAAAGAAAACTCATTTTTAGTGTTTTCGAAAATAAAAACAAAAAACGGCCTCAAAACAATAAAGAGAACATGGCCAAGGATTTATACTATTTCTCTTAACAATGTTGACATTTTAAGATGGAATCCCAAGTTATAACATGATGTCAGAGTCCATTAAACTCAAACGCACAATTCGATCCTATTAAGATTAAAAAAATGAGCACATGGATTTCAAGATTAATCCATCCACATGAGCAATCATCTTACGGGGGTATGTTAAGAGAAAAATCTCACATTGATTAATATCGAAATATAGGCCAACATATAAGCATTTGGACTACTCTTCTTAATAAGATTGATCTTTTAAGATGGAATCTCAAGTCTTAACATTGTATCAGTGTCCATTAAACTCAAAAGAGCCTTTAATCTGATTAAGACTAAAAAAATGAGTACTTAAATTTCAAAATTGCTAAGATGTGCTCCAACCAAAAAGTGCGAAAAATTACTAAATTTTTTGTATCCTTTGGAGTTAGTATGCGAGACTCTTGGAGTGCTTTCCTTGTTAGCTCAATCGCTCTGAAGGTGTTATTGTATCTTCTCATAGCTCGTAGAGAATTTTAATGTTCAACTAATCAGTTCATGCGCCTTGTAAGTGCCCGTTCTCTAAAAATAGTGTGTACCATAAGAGTGCCTATTGCATACAACTAATAAAGTAGACCAACGAGTTTGAATTGTCGATTCCACGAGATATATTTACTTAAGTATATGATAGTTAATTTAATTTAACAACAAAGATACAAAATAAAGTTTGAATTTTTATAAATAAAAAAATAACTTTAAATTCTACAAAAATAAAGAAAATATAAATTGGGGGGAGTCTGGATAAGAAAATGGTTGGGATTTGTGATCTCATGCAACTATCGCCTGATTAACGTTGCTATTTGCATTGAAAAGAATTACTCATTACTAATGTTAGGTTGATTCTCCAAACTTAGTCAATTTCCTCTCTCGATTGTCAAAGTAGCCCTAATTAACAGGTTAAAGCTACTATTTCCTAAATTATGGATCCTAGAAACTTCAGTCTAAAGTGCATAAAATATCTTTCGATCGTCATACAAATCACAATCTAAACACTTGGTACTTAAAGCAAATTAAGGGCAATAGCCTCAATTACAAGTTTACCGCCTCTCCTTGTTTCATCTTTGCCAAAATCTCTCAACCCAAAATAAAAATGAAAGAAGAAAAACAAGAAAGGAGTGAAAAATGAGAGACCATCTCCCTATAACGGTTGCCCCCTTTTTATCTCAGAAATGATCTTTAGAATCCCTAGAACTTGTGCCTAGAAGATTAACCAACCAAAAAGCTCCCAAAAAAATTCCAAATTTACAAACCGAGCCAAAAATGTGCGGACGACATGCTCCTAGGAGCATTCCAAGCACAAATTTGGGTTAGTCTAGGAGTGCAATTAATAAATTTCCATCAAGTTCTGTGAATAATTTCATGGCAAGTCCTTTAACTTATAATTTGAATATATATATTTTGGTCTCACATTTTCATTTTTATTTCAGAAACACCCTGGAAATTTGCATCTAAGGTACTTCAACACCGATCTCTTTGCATTTTGGTCCAAACCTCACGTTTTTGTAAACTTTTAGTCATTTTCCTTTTCTTTTACATTATTCTCCTTCAATTGGGGGTTTTTTAACCTAAAAAAGCAATATTGATACGATTATGAGGAGGATTTGTTCATTTAATCAATAATTAACTAGTTTTAGACCATCAATTAATATATCAAAACACACTTATCAGTGCTCAATGAGGGCCACAAAGGCCTCCAACCAAATAAGGGTACTTAACCCATCCCATGATGTGCCATGTTTAGGTGCCTCACGAATCGTAATAGTAGCAATTTTGTGCAAAATGATAGCTCACAAACTACTCTTCAGTGGGGACTAATGCAAAATGATTTTCCTGCTTCCTATTATGATCAACGAACTACATTTTAGTGGATGACTCCTATCATTAAAACCTTAAAATGCGGGGTATTTTCCCCCGTTTTAACTTCGACATAATAATTAGTTTCAAGTATGAAAATAATAATGCCAAAGTATAAGATTTCAAATGAGAGGAATATATATATAAGGGCTATGGAGTAACCCCACATTAAGGAGGTATTAACCACCCATTATGAGGTGATAATTGTTTCCAAAGTAGTGGGGTGTAAAGTGTCCCTCATATTTTGTTGTCACATGTCCAACATTGATTTGTGTATGCACTTGGATCGTATTCCTATAAATATCACATCGTATTCGATGACCAGATTAAGATCAATAATTCATGAAATTGATCGTAATAATATGATCGTAATGGTGATCTGAATATTATACAAATATCAAGGACGAAATCACGAGACCTTTCTATTACACTATATAACTTTTATCCAATTGACATGATTATACATATGTTGACCATATATCATAGTTCTTTATAACTTATGCTTTTGATCTTCAATAATGCTCTATTTCATCTATAACAAAACTTTGGATGATCATTGAATTGAAACATAACGCATAGATACTCATTACTAGTGTAACATAAATAATATTGAAGGTGTGGGCGGATTTACTGTGGGGGCAGCAGAGTCAGCTGCCCCATTGCCCTTTTTTTTTTCCACCACTGTGTATACGTATTTGTTGTGTATGTGTGTTAATATGAGTGTGTGATACTGATAGTGAGAATCGAGAAGAAAGAAATCGAGCAGGAAAGTATGTGAATGAAATAGAGAGTGAGGTGCTGCATTATAAATAAAATTAGGAAAAGTTGTAGTTGTCCATTAAGTCCCTTGAGTGAGTTTTATTGGTAGTGTGTTTGTCCAAAATTTTTATAAGTAATTTTGTGTCAATAACATTATTTTCTTTTGAGTATTAAAACTAAATACGTAGGGGTGGACAAAATAATCGAACCAGATCAGACCAAACCAGAACCAAACCAAACCAAACCAAGCGGTTTGGTTCGGTTCTACATAAAAAAAATAATGGTTTGGTTCTTAGAATCAAGAACCATTTGATTTCGGTTCTGGTTCCGGTTCTCTTTCCAGAACCAGAACCAAGAACCAAACTCAATTTTTATAAATATATATATTTTTTTACAAATTAGTGGATATTCATCTCACCAAAAAATTCAAATATGAAATTATAAATGTGAAATGTACAAAAATGTTATTTACCATACATTTTATCTCATTTTCTATTAGACAAAGATTTTAAATCATAAATCTAAATTCTAATTCTAATTCATTTTTCTTCTTTTCAATTATAGACACGCATTCATACTACTTTACTTACACTCCTATAACACAACAATCGTTGCATTCCTTAGTCACCATCAACGGCATTGATGTTTATTTTTTTAAAATTTATGTATATATAAACCTCAGCCCAATTCATCAATTCTCAAGAGTTAACCCAAACTCAAATTGCAAATTTCATCCCTAACTCACACGGTGCCACAGTAGAATGAGACTCGGAACTTCATCGTAATCTATAACTGTAAGTCTAAACGACATTTATATTTGATTCTCTAAGTTTTAACGGGTCGGCGAGCTTCCTTCAGGCAAGTTTCTTATACTTTGACTTATAATAACATGTTACTTTTTAAAATTTTTTGTTTTATTAACTAAAAATTTCATTTTCTATTTAATAATGATGTAGATGGTAACTAATGAAGAAGCGGATATACACATATTTTAATTTGCATTAATTATTTAAAATTCAAGTAATGGTCCTAGAACCAAACCAGAACCGAGTGGTTTGGTTCCGGTTTGGTTCCATATCTTTAAAAAAACCAATTTGTTTCATTAATAAAAAACCATCGGTTTATGATTTGGTTTGGTTCTTTTGGAACCAGAACCAAACCGAACCACGTCTACCCCTATAAACACGATCACCTTCAACTATTTTTATGGTGAGTTTGCATGTTATGTAATACATTTGTCTTGTTTAAATTTGAATTTTATCGTTATTTTCCACCTTTTCCTATAAAAAAATGTGCTACCTTCGAACCCCGGTAAGATCCAACGCAAACAAGCGGTGATATTTTGCCCCCACAACATATATTTTTTAGCTTCGCCCCTAATTGCAGGCACTGGCGGACACATAGGGGGGTCCTAGGGGGTCACGTGTCCCCCCCCCCCCCAATTTTGATTTTTTTTTTTTTTTTTTTTATAATTTTTTGAAAAATTCAAAAATAAAAAACCAAAAAAGATGCTTTGAATGGTTGAATAATTGTTTTTTTTAGTTGAATGAAGATAAATTTTCGACTTTGAATAATTAAAATTTATGCATATTGAATAGATTCTTTTAGATGAAATATATGTAAAAAATTGTAGCATGTACTAAGTAAATATAGCCTCTTTTTGGTATCAATTAAAATCTAAATTTTAATCTTGATCAAATTCAACAATCAATCTCAACCATAGATTTCATAGGACCCATAACTTTTTAACCACGCATCTCATCAACTTTTATCAAAATCTACGAAAAATCTAATTTTAATCTACACTAAATAGGAATATAATTGATTGGAATTTGAATATGTTAATTGATTGTATACTGCGATATAATCTGTCAATTTCTTTTGAATTATAACGTAGATCTTACTAAAAATAATTTAATATATTTGTGAGATTGCATATTATTTAATACATTGTCTTTTGTGAATTTGAATTTTATTATAATTTTCGATATTTTCCTAAAAAATTTTTTCGAGGGCACCCTTGTTACAAAATTTCTGCTTCCGCCATTGATTGCAGCGCATGAAACAAGTAAAATATAAAAATTTAAAAAGTGAAGAAATTTACATTACCGGTTTGCTATACTGAGTTTTGTTACCCCTCCCCGCGACGGGGAGGGTAACAAAAAATTCGAGTAGAAAACTTTTGTCGTACTATTCCATTGAAATTTCTTATTTTTGGGAGTCAACACGCGGACTTCAATACCCCAACGTTACCGACGGGATCGCACATTCGCGCTAGTGACATTGGAGGGACTGTACACTATGAAACTGTAGAAGAAAGATCAACCAATAAAATGTCAACACGTCGATAAATCCCTGTTTCAATGACGTGTTTCCATTCTCTCTCTCACTCCTAAAAATCCAAATATCTGCTCTATAATTCCATTTGATTATCAACAAAATAGTAAAATACATATTTTTCCTCGTTGGTGCCAATAATCTGCTGCGGTGGATCGATGGCGGAGGATAAGTACAATCGGAAAAACCCGGCGGTGAAGAGGATATTGCAGGAAGTCAGAGAGATGCAATCTAATCCTTCCGAAGATTTCACGAGCCTCCCTCTCGAGGTGATTTTTCTAATTAAAAACTATTTCCAGTACTTGATGAAATTCTTATAACTTCTGTAATAATAACTTCCCATACTTTTCATCTATTTATTGCTGTTCGGCACTTTTTGTTTTGCCTGGATCTGTATCTTGATCTTGAGATATTGGTTGTTGAATTATTAGGGGTTATGTTAGAAAATTATTGGCAAATTTATTTTTTTCGGTGATGTTGACTATGTTTATGATTTTGAGATTTATATTTTGTTAGTATGAAAGAAATTTTTTGATCAAACTGATCGTTTTGAACTTTTCCATTTGATGATGATTATTATTATTATTATTAATTTTTTTTTTTCGTTTCATGTATTTTTCTTTTTGTTCATATTTCATGAAATTTTCAGCATCTTTTTTACTGTAGGATTAACATACAACTTGACCTAATGCTCCATGCTGTATTAAACTAATTTAATGCATAGCTATTAATCTTTTTCATTCTGAATACAGTGTTTTCTTTGTACTGTCAGAATGAACTCAGGCTCTTAAATATGCTTTCAGGAGAATATATTTGAATGGCAATTTGCCATCAGGGGGCCACAAGACACCGAATTTGAGGGAGGAATCTATCATGGAAGAATCCAACTTCCATCGGATTACCCTTTCAAGCCACCTTCATTTATGCTGTTGACGGTAGTGTATCGATTCCTTGGGAAAATTATACTTTGTATGTAACGTTGTTTCCCAAGTTGTGTAGGAATTTTCTAATGTTATCAAAATATCATTTTACAGCCAAGTGGTCGCTTTGAAACCCAAACCAAGATATGCTTAAGCATTTCAAATCATCATCCTGAGCACTGGCAACCATCTTGGAGTGGTAAATGTTTAATTCGAGATATTTCTTTTAAAGCTTACCGTGGTATTAACACAAGTCTATGTATGTTCAACGTCTAGTGGAAGTGCCATGATTGCAATTATGTGTGAATTAAAAAATATTGAAATGAAAGTCTGAAATTTGTGCCATGATAATTTGGAAATATAACTCATCTCAACTTTCTGTCTCGTTGTTGACACAGTGTGTGTTCATCCACACCTTTCATGTTGATCTATTCTAGCAAGACAATCACATAGTTCTAAAGATTGCAAACTAATGTGATTCAACCTATAATTGCTTATGTCAATCTCTTTGCATCTCTTAATACACGCTGCTCGCTGTCATTGCCAACAGCCAATGAGTGTCACGTGAATAAACATATTTTGGTTTGATATTGATATTAAAAAGTTACGACATCTCATCTATGGATGATGTTTGCAGTTCGGACTGCTTTGGTAGCATTAATTGCATTTATGCCTACCAATCCAAATGGTGCACTGGGATCATTAGACTATAAAAAAGAAGAGAGGCGAGCTCTGGCAATTAAATCTCGTGAAGCTGCTCCAAAGTTTGGGTCTCCTGAACGCCAAAAGCTGATTGACGAGGTTTGTTTTGTCCTACTGATCCAGATGTATACATTATGTAGGATCTAAATAATAATGGTTTGTGCAGATTCATGAACATATGCTGAGCAAAGCACCCCCTATTCCTCAAGGCAGACAAGGTTCTGAAGTACAGGCCACCAATGAAGAGAATGAAATTCAGGGGAGCCCTCAAAATTCTGCATTGAACGGTACTGAGGAAGAGCTTCCAAATCCAGTTGTAGAAGATGAGATTGTTGAAGAAATTGCTGAAGAACCAAATGAGACCCCATCATATGCAAATGTTGTGCAGACTTCACAACCAACTCCTGCTGTGTCCACAGGTGAACTTAACTTTTATAAGCCAGAACCAAGGGTTTCCAAACAAGATCGCCTGTTTACATTGGCAGCTGTTGGGCTTACCATTGCCATAGTTTTTCTTTTATTGAAGAAGTTCATGAAATCAAATGGATATGGAGCAGTTTTCATGGACAAGTCCTGAGCAGAATTAAATAGTGGTTGAATACTGATTGCAAATGCAAAACTAGAAACATCTGTGTTATGTTAATAACTTGTGCTTCTATTTTAAATACTGATTGAGTGAAATAATTTACAGTATAAAGAACTGAGTCGTGAAATGTTTTGGAAATATATAAAGAATTATTATTATTATTATTTTCCATTTCACGTAAGATTAATTGAATCTCGTTGGAATTAATGTATCAAGAATCTTGGATGATTTCAGCGATTATTAGATTAGATTCTCTTAGATTATCTGAGTCCAGTCCAGCACTAAAGGATGATATTTGTGCAACGTGTGATGATTGCAAATGTAAGAGCAGGAGACATGAAATAATTCCTGTTCACATCACTGACGTTGATATAGAAGTACTAATTTGAAGTTCATTTTCTTAAGATTGTATGCCATTGGTGTTTATCCAATTGAAGCTTTGCAGTATCTATATTACATATTAGATGAAACCCACATTCTCACAATATTTCTTATTCCTTGTAAGTAATTAGTTAGTTTCCGATTTTTGTTAGACATGGGGCAGACTAGCGCATTGTGTCTCATTTTTGCAACTGTTACGAAGTGGAATTTCATACCATGCATCCATTGCCAACATTATGGATGAATTCTGCATTTGAAGAGGGTATTGAACTCTAGATATTGGTATGAGGTTGTGGTGATAAGATTCGGAAAGAAGAACATGTCTTTTTATTCAGCTCAAGATTACAAGAGTTCCCAATATTGTGCCCCATTATTTGAATACAAAATAAGACCCCTTAATGCTTATGTTTTGGTGCTATAATATAGCATTATTTAAATATAAATAAATCAGCGCCATCTGGAGTTTAATTAATCCATGCTTTTCACAACAGTAACAGGACAAGATGCATTGTTCACCACATAGTTGCTTACGCTTCCCATAATTACCCTGCAAAGATTCATTGTAAATTAGAAGTAGAGACATCATCATCATTATTATTATTTTGCAGGAAGGGAAGGGAAGGAATCAAACTCAAACCTTTGGAGTTTGCCAAGGCCTCTGTTTCCCATAATAAGGAAGTCGAGGGGAATGTTATCGATTGATTCGCATAGCTTCTCTCGAGCATCTCCCCAAAAGATTTTCATGAGCACTGTGATCTGATAGGGAAAGAAAAAATCATTATTATATATATATATTACGACAATTATTACAAGTAATAAAGCAGATGATGACTACCTCTTTCTGACTAGATGCTGTGTTGATGAGATCTAACGTTTGGGGATCAGGATTAACACCGTATTTCTTCATGATAAGGGGATCCGATAACTCATTCAAAGGAATCAAAGCTAACAAAGAAGGGAAACAAATTGATTAATGAAAACATGAAATATCAGTACAACCTACAACCTGATGCACGGAACACGATCTTATCTTAATAATGAAAATGTTGATATTAAGATAAATAAGTGTGGGATGCGATATCATACGGGATCCTGTGGTAACCCAAAGCAGCATTTCGCCTTTCTCATTATTGGTGTCGGGGCGTATAGTAACCAGAATGAGGTGATCTCCTTTACGAACCACGTTATCAACTGTCCATTGCAGTGCCTTCTTGCTGCATGTTGAGAAATCCACAGCCACTCCCACTCTTCTGCAATCTCCCATCTCTCTCTCTCTCTCTCTCTGTGTGTGTGTGTGTGTGTACAAAATTGTTGTGCTTGTCTGACTGAGCTAGTTTAGTTAGAATGCAAGAAAAAGGAGATGATGAGTACGTGGCATGGAATAAATATCGGAGTTAATCCTTGTGGAGAGCAAAAATGACTATAGTAAGTAAATAAATGCGAATTGTGAGATCCTGGTTCAGAGAGTGGTTCAAACCATTTTTTTTACGTTGGGCCTGGAGTTTCATTAAAGGGTAAATTATACAAAATCATACATTCAAATTGAAATTTTTTAAAAGCAGGTAAGTATAAACTAATTTATCAAATCAGGTATTAATTTAATAAACCAAAACTTAAAGGGAAATTAGTTGGGGTGACCCCACACACAAAATATTTGTCCAACTAGCATTTGACCAAAAATTAATAAATAAGAGCAAAAAATAAAAAGAGGAAAAATATGTTAAATGTCAAAAGACTACTTTGTCCAAATGCCTAAACCTAATATTTTTGAATTCCTTCTCATATTCTATCACTTTTCTCTCGAGCTCAAACATCTTCAAGAACAGCGGCCCCTCCATCTCTTGCTTCTCCAACGGTAGTGGCCCATCTCCAACTTTTATCGGGCGAAGAAGACGACCATTTTTCCAGAGAAAGAAATAGAAAGCTCTCTACTTTGCATATCTGTTGTCTCTCCCGTCTAGGCACGCCGCATCTCTGTCGACAGCAATTGCCATTCTTCTTCATTTGTTTGCTGAGGTTCCGACCGAATATTCCCTGCAACCTCTAAAATCGGCAGAAGATTTGAAGGTAAGCAGTGTGTTCCCCTCCCCCCTTCAGCATCTCCCCTCCCCAAAACCCAACCCAAACTCTATCTCTATCTCTATCTCTATCTCACACACGCACGAGGACAGAGAGACACATACACAGAAGCACAATTTTTGGGTTGGATGTTTTGATGGTTGAAATGTTTCATTTTGCTGATTTTCGTACTGAGGTTATTCATGTTGTGTAACAAGTTTTTCTAATTGATTTTGTTATGATTCACTTATTTGATTGATTTTTTTATACTTTATCATAGAAATGAGTTGGTTATAGGAGTTTTAGATTCATTCGATTTTAGATTATTATTATACGGGGTGCTGTATTTAGTCATTTGATTTTAGGAAAATATGATTGTGGACTTTTGATTAGAGTAAATGGTCCTAAGAGTGAAAGACCCTGCAAACCTTGCCCTTGTTTAAGCCCCATTTTTCTATTTATTCTACATGTTAACACGTTGAAACTGTTGCACTGCACAAGTAACTCGCATCTTGTTCACAAAATTTTCTCAATATCACTATAGTTAGACACTAGTTACATTATGCCTTGTCCTCGTATAAAACAACCTAATTTATAACTAGGTGAATTAGATTGACAATAATCATGGCCATTAGTTAATGCCCTAAGAGTAAAGAGTGTAAGCAAATAATGAATGCCACTGACATCAAAGCTTTTGTCGGTTCTTACTGTTATATGCTGCAACTATCATAATTAATTGTTTTGTATTTTGAAACTAATTATATGTTAGATTATGTTTTGCAGTGCTATGGAGAATTTACAGACCGATGCTACAATAACAACAAGATGCAAATTGAAAATGGTGAATGAGGTGTTTGAAAAGCTGAATCCAAATCATAAGAATAAACTTCAGGAGAGTTGTTTTGGATCTCTTCTAAGATTACTAGATATTAAGTTGGCCTCGCAAGTTGTTCATCAATTAATATTGAGAGTGGCGAAGAATTCGAAGAAAAATGAAGTATGGTTTAAGATAGGAGAGAAATGTGCTAGGTTTGGGATTGAGGAATTCATATTAGTCACTGGGTTAAATGCAGGAGGGACTACACATGTTGATAAGACGTTGGGGGCAGAGTGTAGGATTGTAAAAGAATACTTTAAGAAGAGTAAGGGAAAAATAACGAAGTAAGATGTGTATAGTGCATTTGTAAGTTGCAAGAAGCGGAAGACTGATAAATACAAGTTGGGTTTGCTCGTTATACTGGCATACGTCCTATGGGCGCCAGAGGAGAACACGTACATGGATCTATGGTGGTTTGAACTTGTAGATGATCTCGACAGGTTCGAGAAGAATCCATGGGGGAAGTTATGTTTTGAATACACGATTAATGTATTCAAGCGCGAGATGGGAAGTAAAGTGAAAAATTCAGATGTAGGTGGAGAACTAGTTGGAGATATTCCTTACACGGCTTTCCACTTGCAATTATAGTATGATTGAACTATACACCTGTCTTTGTTTTATGTTATGACTATAAATTTATTTTCGTGAGAAATGATGTTCATTTAATTAAAACAGATTTGGGCGTTTGAGGCAATTCCAAGCTTGGGAATGAAGTTTGCCAAGAAATATGAAGATGCAACTCCAAGAATGGTTGCCCGGACATTGTCGAAGAGATTGACATCGATTGCTGTTGACAAGGTGTTGCAATCAAGAGAGGTAAATTTGGGATTTTAAAATAAATATAATAGGCTTGGATTGTGAAAATGAATTACTTTAATCCCTAATTATCTGTTTAACTTAATATTTGCAGTTTGAGGTTAAATCTAGACTAGTACCTAGTGAAGCTGAAATGGAGGAGACCTATTGGAAAGAATTGACAGTGGATGAGGAAGAAGATGAGAATGATCCACATGAGTTTGAGGGAGATGAGCCTGAGTAAGTTGATGAGCAACACTCACCTCGGCCATCTCAACTACCGTCCGTACCTTGTGACCTTAACTTAACAAATTTAATTAGAATTGAAATGGAGAAAGTTGAGAGAAGGCTGGTAGGGGTTTTAACATCCCGTCTTGATCGCATGGACCACAAAATTGATAGGTTGATTGAATTGGCCACGAACAGTCGATCTCATTCAACACCTAGTGCATTTGATGGTGGTACAAGCAACACAGCCTATGTACCGAGCGTTGATACGATGGATGAGAAAGGGACCGAAAAGATGGAGGAGGAAGGCGAAGATGAGATCGAGAGAGAAAAACAAGTGGATGTTGAAGTAGAGGAGGGGGAGAAAGAAACTAGATTTCATACACCGGAGGTATGCGAGGGGGATGCTACCCAATCCAGTGCAGGTATGTTAGTTAATAAGCCATTAGTTATTTTTCATATGACCGTATCCAACACAAAGTCATTATGTGCTCAATTGTTATGAAAAATGTAGGTGAAAATGTACAAATCCAAGAGGTAGGAGCTGACTTACCGAAAGGACAGGGGCATTGAACAAAGAGAAAAACACAATATTTATGTTCGCCCTTCACAGATCCGACAAAGAGGAGAAAACTGGAGGCAGTTGACAAGTTTGATCCATATCGCGAAGTTGATCCTTCAAAGTTGGAATATCTGGATAGATGGCTTCAAGATGTATCTTTTAGGTAATCTGATACCTACAGCTAATATTACATTTGAAATTAACAATTATTTCATAATATATATGAAGCATGTTGTAATGACTTTGTTATGTGTGCAGTCAGATTATACCACTACATTCTACAAATGTTAGCGCTCAAAATTTGATAAAACGTTTGGATGAGGACGGTTTGCTCACGGGAAACGTAAGTAATCAATTTTAGTGCTCTTAAACAATGTAAATGAAGTTATTTTACACTAATAACTTTTATGTGTATAGATTATTGAAGATGCCTTATACCAAATTCATGAGAGCGCTTCAATGTATCCAAATGTGTTCCAAAAAAATTGCAGTTTCTGGGACACATACTTTTACCTGTTCATTTGGAATGCACATGAAGCGTTGTCGCAGATGAAGGAATTCAAATGTAGTAAGAGTCTGCTGAATTACGTGCTGGGAGCTGCTCCGGAGCTAGGAAAGCCTTGGAAGGATTGCAAACATTTGTATCTCCCATGCAATAGCAACAACCACTGGTTTGCATTACAAATTGATTTGGAGCAATGCACGATTTTCATGTTCGATAGTTTGAAAGGTCATGTGCGCAGGGCGGCTTTAGAGACATTCATCTTGCCATTACAGGAGATTATTCCCTTGCTGATTAAATTTTATGCCACATTGGATGAGCATTACAGCACGGAGAAGTTCAACTTTGTGAAGATTGATAAGGTGCCACAACAAAGAAATGGGTAAGCTTACAAAAATTAATTTTTAACATAGTTTCTGTTTGCAGTCTTGATAAGTATCCTAAACATTTGTCAATTGCGCAGATCTGATTGTGGGATACTTACATTGAAGTATATTGAATTTTCCAAGCCAAAATGGACGTCAATGAAATCAGCATTGAATGCATACCAATGTGGAGGAAGAAATTTGCTGCAGAGTTACTGGCTTGGAACTTCGAGCCTTAATGTTTACCGATGTATATGGCGGTTTTGTTTTGGACATAATCTTTTTGAGCATTTTTGTTAGATGGATTGATGGTTGATTGGTTTGTATTGTGAAGTGTCGTTTGTGGCAGTTAGGCTAGCAATGAACAAGTATATTTAGGATGTGGATGTTCTGTGGTAGTTATGGAAACAATGAACGTTTTTGTTGGCTGTGGATAGTGTATGGCAGTTATGCTATAAAATTCAGTTCTATTATGCCATCTATGTTGTTCCAGTGTGTTGTTTATCTACAAAATACCTTACACCTTATGAAACATGTTCATAACGAGTTCAATGTCGTTACATCGTAAACATAATGATATTAATGTCATTACAAAACAAGAAACATTTAAAACGAGTTTACTGTCGTCACAGATAAAAAAAAAAGCATATTGCTCCAGATCTGTTCGTAACGAGTTACAAGTCGTTACTTTGTATACAAAAAGATTTTAATGTCGTTTCAGTCAAACAAGCCAAATAAAAACATCGAATTCGTTCAGAACTATATTAAATGTCGTTACTTAGTAAACCATACTGCTTCTTACATTTTCTAAGTAACGACTTCAAGGTCGTTAGGAACGATATTAACGTCATTACAGTTGAAAAATATTTCTACTTAACTGTTACTTATAACGACATAGAAGATGTTACTTTATATACAAAACGATTATAATGTCGTTCCAATTAAACAAGCCAAATAACAACATCGAAGTCATTCAGAACTATATTAAATGTCGTTATTTAGTTTTACCATACTGCTTCTTACATTTTATAAGTAACGAGTTATATGTCGTTCGGAACGATATTAATGTCGTTACAGTTGAAAAATCTTTCTACTTAACTGTTACTCACAACGACATAGAATTCGTTACTTTGTCAAAATAAAGACATAAATGTCGTTACATATATTTATGGATATACCCTCGTCGTCCAAAATCCCCAACGGTCGGCAAAGTATCACGGACTTTTGAATAACGATGTTGAAGTCGTTGTAACGACTTCAAATCTGTTATCGTTTGAAAGATTGTTCTATTGTAAACGTAACAACAATGAACTCGTTTGCGTAGAAAAATAGCATAAAACGATTTGGATGTCAGAAAGTCACGTAACGATAATTATGTCGTTTGTTTGTAAATTTGACGACATTAAGCTTGTTCCTGTGTACTATACGACTAAAACGATATAAATATCGTTTCTTCGATAAGAAAACGATATTGGAATCGTTATGTTCTTGGCCGAATAAATATCATAACGAGTTAAATGTCGTTCTTTTGTGAGTATAGCGCAGTCCATATCGTTCCAGCGTAAATTATTACTATAACGTCGTCTATATCGTTACTTCAATCATAACACGACATGTATATCGTTATGGCGCAAATCGTCGATTTGATCGTTCTTTATTGTCCGAAGTTCCTCCAACAGACGTAATCTATCAAAAATGAGTCGTAAAAGGTGATTCAAACACCTTGTAAATCGACATGATGAGGAAGACATGATCAAAATGAGATGTAGAAGTTCCAAGGTAATAGATAACTAAAGGAACTTTATCTCATTTTGATCATGTCTTCCTCATCATGTCGATTTATAAGGTGTTTGAATCACCTTCTACGTCCCATTTTTGATAGATTACGTCTGTTGGAGGAACTTTGTACGACAAAGAACGATCAAATCGACGATTTGCGTCATAACGATATACATGTCGTGTTACGATTGAAGTAACGATATAGACGAAGTTGTAATAATAATTTACACTGGAAAGATATGGTCTTCGCTATACTCACAAAAAAACGACATTTAACTCGTTATGATATTTATTCGGCCAAGAACATAACGATTCCAATATCGTTTTCTTATCGAAGAAATGATATTTATATCATTTTAGTCGTATAGTACACAGGAACAAGTTTAATGTCATCAAATTTACAAACAAACGAGATAATTATCGTTACGTGACTTTCTAACACTGAAACATAACGATCTCTAACTCGTTCTACTAAAACGTGAACGACATCCACATCGTTTTAGGCTATTTTTCTATGCAAACGAGCTCATTGTTGTTACGTTTACAATGTAACGATCTTTCAAACGATAACGGATTTGAAGTCGTTACAATGACTTCAAGATCGTTATTCAAAAGTTAGTGCGACTTTGCTGACCGTTGGGAATTTTGGATGATGAGGGTATATCCGTAAATATCTGTAACGACATTTATGTCGTTATTTTGACAAAGTAACAACTTCTATGTCGTTATGAGCAACAGTTAAGCAGAAATTTTTTCAACTGTAACGACATTAATATCGTTCCGAACTACCTCGAAGTCGTTACTTAGAAAATGTAATAAGTAGTATGGTTTACTAAGTAACGACATATAAACCTTGTTTGGTGGAGATTAAAATTAGATTTTTAGTAGATTTTGATAAAAGTTGATAAGATGTGTGGTTGAAAAGTTGTAGGTCCCACGAAATCTGTGGTTTAGATTGATTGTTGACTTTGACTTAGATTAAAATCTAGATTTTAATTTCTACCAAACAGGGGCATAATATAGTTCTGAACGACTTCGATGTTGGTATTTGACTGGAACGACATTAACATCGTTTTGTACACAAAGTAACCACTTCTATGTCGCTCTGAGCAACAGTCAAGTAGAAAGGTTTTTCAACTGTAACGACATTAATATCGTTCCGAATGATATTAATGTGGTTACTTAGAAAATGTGAGAACCAATACGGTTTACTAAGTAACGACATTTAATATATCTATAAACGACGTTGATGTTGTTATTAGGTTTGTTTGACTGGAACGACATTAAAATAGTTTTGTATACAAAGTAACGACTTGTAAATCGTTACCAACAGATCTGAAACAATATGCTTTTTTTTATCTGTGACGACAGTAAACTCGTTCTGAACACAAGGTAATGACTTAGAACTCATTATGCATAGATTAAACACAGCATGGTACATTCATAACTGGAACATTACAGCTATCATTTCTGGACAAAAAATGACAATTCATGTACGTGATCATTGAACACAAATTTAGAACGATATAAATTGAATTCAACATCGTTCCAATACAACAAATACAATAGCAAAAGAGCGTATGAAAATGAAATTATAATAAGAAATGAAGTTTTTCACTCCGCCCATTATTGCTGATCCCCAGCTCCTAGGCTCGTATAAGTGGACCTATTATGACCTGTGTTTTTGCACTTACTGCACTTGCGAGGATTGCGTGATTCTCCAGCTGGTCTTTTCCTCTTTTTTGATGGATGACCACTTTGTTTTCGCTTTAAATGTGGTAATACATTTCTAGACATCACATGCTCCGGAATTTTCCATTTAGCTTCGTTCGGCAAAGGATACACAAACTCAGAATATGCTTGCTTCCAATAAGTAGTAGTATAAAAGGGACTGCATATACTGTAACCATCATCCCCTTTATACCTTATCGCAGCAATTGCATGCTCGCATGGGAACCTGTCAAGATCAAACTTCTTGCATGTACATCTTCGTGCATCAAAGTCGACAATGTGGCGGCCCAGATTGTTACCAACATCATAAATGTCCGGAGAAATAGGATTTACATCCAAACCATTCGATTCATTATATTTCATGCACATCTTCTTTTCCAAAGCTGGGGTGAGAATGGTCGCACATTTCCCTGCTTCGACGTGTCTTTCATAAAACGAAATTTGTTGTGTCTCTCGGATATGGTGAATCAAACCAATTATAGGAAAATTTCGAGCACTCTTGAGCAAACCATTCAGTGTCTCCGCATTGTTTATGATCATGATATTGTACCGTATACCATCAAAGTGCGCTCTAGACCAATAACGATATTTTTCTTCCAGCAAGTAGTCCTTAATTCCCTCATTCTTACTTAATAGTACTGCCAAATAATTCTCAAATTCAGGGACTGTATAAGCCTCTGTTGTTGTTGTGAACAAATGTGCAAGATCACAACGTGGAAATCGGCTCTTTAGGTTCGTTTGGATGTGGTAAATACAATTTCCATGATGGGCAAGCTTGAAAAATCTTTGAAAGCCATGTTTAATGCTTGTTGCACGGTCGGAAATTATCACAAGGTCATGTGTATCACCTGTGATTGTTTGCAACTTCCTAAAGAACCATGTCCATGACTTATTAATTTCTGAATCAACTATTCCCCAAGCGAGCGGATATATTTGGTAATTTTCATCCTGAAAAGTTTCTAAAAGTAGAGTACCTTTTCAATTCGATGTCAAGAATGTTCCATCCACAGAAACCACTCGTCGAATGGACGTAAGAAATCTACGTATGCTTGGTCCCAAAGCCATAAAAAAATATTTGAAACACTGATCTGTAGTAGTCCGAATGAATGTTCGGGTGCCTGTATTTTGCATCTCCAACATATAAAAACACGATGGTAATTTAGCATAACTTTCGCGGGGATTCCCGCGGATCAATGTAACAGCATAATCGTTCGCCATGTATGCCTTAGTATAACTTATCGTTATGCCAAGTTCTCGACGAACATCGTTAATAATATCTCTCGGCCTATAAATTCGGTTGGAATCTTGACACTTAGGGACAATGTGATTTCCGATAACCATATAGGACGCATGCCTATGGTCTTTGCGATGAACACTCATGGAGTAATTATGAAGACCTTGATATTTTCGAACTTCAAAGATATTAGAATTTTTCATTTTCCTTGCCAGCAACTGCCACTTGTAGTTTTCCTTTACACAAACAACTATATAAATGCTCTTATTTGACTTCTTAACTTTAAATTCAAAGTGACACTTAAGAGCAAGCCACTGCAATTTTTCTGTCAAGGCCTTTTTTGTTGGAAACGATTGTTTTACTTGAACATCTTCGTCTTCTGGAATTCTTACAAATGAACCGCAATTGACAGAAGGAAAACTTGAAACTAAAGCCTGCGAGTAGCCCTCATTTCTGCGTTCATCAATATTGACATCTGCAAGATTCTGAGTATGGGGTTCGGGTTCACTAAAATCAGCATTATTGTCACCTGCTCCTGTCTGACTAAAATGTTCAATTTCAAGCAACCCAATATCATCCGTGGCTCCCAAGCATTGTGCAGTTGGCATTGTGGGCTATCTCGAATTACTTGAAAATCGTTCCAATCTAGCAACATTCCACAATCATTTCCATCAATTGCAACATTGTCATTTTGCACAAGATCTCCCTCTGTGTTCATATTTTCAACTTCTTTCTCGCACCCAACTCGCAAAAAACATGTATCAAGATCAATCCATTCTTGATTTCCAGGAGCTTTTTTCAAAAGGGTTATGCATAGAGGTGTTTCTCCACATACCGACATAAACCACTTCACGTTGTTGTCACAATCAATGACAATCGGTGCTATTGAAGCCTTAGACATCATTGGGGAAGGACATGCCATCTCTATTTCATGTAGCCTTGAATCAATGTTGAGCTCCTGTTTCACTTTTTCATACAATTCTACATACGAAATTGTCCTCGAAACAAGAATAGGAAATGTTCTCCCTCTTGCATTCCCCACATATTTCCATATCCATATACCTTCAAGATTCTGCTCAAACTCAACTGGGTAACATGCTGATATCCACACCATATCCACATTGTCCATAACTGCAATTCAACATAGCTTTTTTAAGTAAAATATCCAATATCTAACTGCGGTGAAACACAAATGCAAAGAACATGATTCGGATATTGTTTCAACTTTTAGATATGATACGAAGCATGTATTTACCAACATATATATTACTTCAACAATAACAAGTATCGATGAAAAGAATAAATTCATAATAACGACATCAGTATGCCCAACACGATTTCGAAATCGTTACGCGCATAATTACAACATAAAAGCAAAATTACATCGTGACGGTTTTGATTCAGACATTGCTTAGATATAATGGTTACAAATTGTTCAGATTAAACCTTACATTCTCTTTTTCTCTAAATGCCCAATACCAATGTTGCAAAATAGATTTTCAACCTTCAACAAGATTATCACTCAAAGGAAGACAATGTATTTCTTGGTTCAAAGAAGGAGATATTGTTCCAACTTTTAGATATGATGAGAAGCATGTATTTACCAACATATATATTACTTCAACTATCACAAGTATTGATGAAAATAATACATTCAGAATAACGACATCTGTATGCCCAAAACGACTTCGAAATCATTACGCGTAGAATCACAACATAAAATAAAAAATACATCATGTCGGTTTTGATTCAGACACTGCTTAGATAAATGGTTACAAATTTTTCAGATTAAACCTTATCTTCTCTTCTTCTCCAAATGCCCAATACCAATGTTGTAAAATATATTTCCAAACTTCAACAAGATTATTACTCAAAGGAAGACAATGTATTTCTTGGTTCAAAGAAGGAAGTGCAGGTTGTGCTGCTGGGTTCGAGAAGAGGGAAGAGCAGGGAGAAGAGGGGAGGACTTTTTGGCACGAAAATGTTCTTTTGTGGGAGAGGAAGAAGACTCAGCTGGTAACATTTGGCCACTGAAAGAAAGAAGGGAAGAATTACGTTTTGTTTGGCACTCAAGAACATTTGGGTAATTGTATAAATCATTTTCTCATTTTTCCCAACTAAGAGGCTATTGAACTAATAAATTATGGAATGGGTCTTTTTAAATGAAAGTTTTGTTTGACCATGCCCTTTAAACAAAGCAGCCAAACCTAAACCCAACTATCATCTTTCGTTCGTCCCTCTTTGAAGCTCTTTGTTTTTCTCTATCTTTCCTCTCTTTCTTCACACACATCATCAACTCTTCTCCAGTATTGTTTCTTTGAATTGGTCGTATGACGCCAACTGTGAAGCCGTCACTAACATGCCGTGATTCACGGTGAGAGAAGAGTTGTGCCACAGGCTATAGTTAGGCCCTCGTTCTTGGCCATCTCAGAAATGGCATCCACCACACTCTTGTAGTTGCGCCGCTGCGTCGAAGGAAGACGGCCATCGGATTGCATCCGAACCACAGCGACATCAGCTGGGTTCCCCATTTGTTGTATTTGGATTACCTGGATTTAGAAGTTCTGTTCGTGCTTGGAAGAGAGGGTGTTCCCCATAACGACATTACCTGGATTTCTCGTCAAAGGCATATTTTTGGTGTTAGGATCAGTCCACTTTTGTTTCAAGAGGAGACTTAATAGCCAAGATCCAGGTACTGTGAAGATCCCACGTGCTATATTTGGATTAGAAATTGAAGAGAAGATCATGATCAAGGTTTTTGGATTGAACAAGAAGGAATTGGCTAAGTTGAAAAAGAAGTTTCTCCCTCCTAGCTAATAGCTAAGTAGATCTTGAACAAAGATTTATTTGGGATTTGATGAATTACACTTTTACTAATTCATTAGTCACAATTGTAATTAACTGTAAACTGTAATTTATTTCAGAATATAATTAAGCTGCAACTTGCAATTGCATTTGTAATTAATGTGAATGTAACTATTTCAATTAATTTTAGCTAAAGAATCTCTCATGTTTTACAAATTCATTAGTTACAATTGTATTATTTGTAAAATTGAAATAAAATTATAATTGTAATTAATTACAAAACCTAATTTTGATAATCATTTTAGATACTTTTGTAACTAATTAAATTAATTTTAGAAGAAACATGAAATAGTGAATTGTAATATATAATTATGTTACAATAGTAATTAATTAGTTACAATTTTAATTAATTACAAAATTAAAATAAGGTTACAATTGTAATTAATTACAAACTACAATTTGTAGCTAATTCATTAATTTTAAAAGAAAATTGAAATTTTGAGTACTTTGTAATATACAATTAAGTTACAATAGTAAACTAATTAGTTATATTTGTAATTGATTATAAAATTGAAATTAAGTTACAATTGTAATTAATTACAAACTGTAATTCATTATAGAATGTAATTAAGTTGAAATTATAAATAAGTTACAATTATTTAATTACAATTGTAACAAATACAATTAGTTTTAAAAGAAAAATGAAATTTAATGTGACTGTAATATAATTAAGTTGCAAACGTTGAGTAGTTCCATTTTTGAATAAATTGTTTGGACATTAATGTCTAGTAGTTTTTCAAAATTTCAGATTATGTACTTGAATTTTAGCATTTTATTTCTATTTGACAGAAAATAAAAATAAAAAATTTGGAAGGGTTCGTATAGGTAATAGGATGTATAGAAAAAATATAAATAGTAAAACCTAATCATTTTTCTGTTTTCCTCTTTTGATGTGGTGTGGGTAGGGGAAGTGGTCGAGGAAACGCACAAATAATTCCCATTTGGGGTTGGGGGTGGGGGTGGGGGTGGGGGTGGAGGTGGGGTGAGAAGTTTTACCTTTGCCATGACTGATGTTGAGCGTTTCTTCTTTTTTCCAGTGAATTATACTTAATTTGGACAATATGTTTTATATTCTTAAAATTACTTTGAAAATACCCGAGTTTAAAAATAAAGGACCATAAAGTTTTGCATTTGTGTACTTAACCATTTATTAAACTTTTCAATTACATATTTTATCAATTTTTATTAAATTTACTAAAACTTCTAGCAAAAAACTCGTCCTATACAGCTGGCTTCTATCTCTTACTCCATCTGTCCCATAAAAATAGACTCGTTTATATTTTCACACAAATTAAGAAAACATAATTAATATATTTTGAAACTATAAATTTACTTATATTTTACCTAATATACACTTCATTGAATTATGGGTAGTTCATATATGTTGATAACAATACATATTAAATATGAGTATATTAGAAAATGAAGTTATTAATATACTCCCAACAAAGAAAATGACATATAAATTGGGACAACCAAAAAGAAAAATAAGCGTATCTTTGTAGGACGGGGGGAGTTCATTTGATATTACGGCCTTTTTTAATATTTTAGAAAGAAATGAAGTGATAGTTTCTCAAGAATTTTAGCATTATATATTCCTTTCAAAAATTATCAATGTTTAGAAAATAGGACTGAACCGGCCGGTTCGAACGGAAAAAATGGGAACGGGTCCAAAAATCGGTCCGGTCTGTCCCAAAAACTGGCCAAAAAAAAAACTAGTCTTTTAAAACCCGGTTTCGGGTTTTTTTTTTTTTGTTGTTGCTGTTTTTACTTCCTTTAGTAGTTTTAAGTTATTTTTGCGTATGGTTTTATTTTCTAAATGAGTAAATGTTAGTTTATTTGTAAAATAACTTATTTTTTAGAAAATTTCTAAACATATCATCTCGTTGTTTTCTTCAGAAGATGGATTTGCTCTCTTATTGTCAACTGCAGCACTACCATGTATACAATACAATACAACCTTTTAGCTTTATATACTTTAACAAATCCTCCCACTCAGGGACGGATCCAGGGTCCAAGTTCAGCTAGAGCGACCGTCGTTGACCATGGATCGTTGACTGACGACGACCGTGATAGTAAAAGTTTTTATTATTATTTAATTAAATAATATTAAAAAACAATCAATATAAAATACATTTAAAAGTTGTAAAAAAACTTCCATACTCATGTACTCTGTACATCAATAATCACAATTCACAAATCAATATTCACCAAATCTCAATAATCACAATTCACAAATCCAATATCTACCAAATCAAAATAATCACAATCCAACTATACAATCTCATTAGCAATTAGTCAAGTGACATATAATGACAAGTAAGATAAGTGAAATAAATTACTAAATCACTTTTCACCATTTTTCTTTGATTAATCACATTATTACTTGTACTATTTAATTTTAATTTCTTCCAAAGATGCAACATTTTTCAACCTACAGATTCAATGTACCAAAAATAACATTCCAGTAAAAGGAAAATTATGTCATATCAATTTATGAAATCAAGCAACTCATATAATCAACAATTAACACTAATTACTCCACCTTATTATTGCTTGAGCAGAATCCATCAAACTAGATTGCCTTGAACCCATCCTATACCAACTTCCAGTACGTAAAATGGCTTCTTCAGACCCCCCCCCATCTTCAACCTCTTCTCTGAAACTCATTTTTGGCCTTATCCCCACTAAAATTCTATTCAAGAACGGATTATTGATTAATATGTGCAATTCTATTAATCCAAAATCACTTTTTTGGGGGCATTATAAGATTTTATTTATTGGGTGCATTTTGGACTTTATTTGGGCTTTAGTTATTGGGCATTTGAGCTTTATTTATTAATTGAAAAAAATAAGGAAGAAAGAAACGAACCACCTTCTTCACCCGTTCAACCTATGTTGCCTTTCCTCCGACTGCAACTTTTGAAATGAGCAGCTGAAATGGATGGAACTCCTAAAGACTCCGACAGTCTCACTACAAAAAAAAAAATTGAGAATAGAATTTTGGGTTGAAAATCAAATGCCAAAATTTCAGTTAAAAATAAAAAATCAAAAAAATCAAAAACCAAATTGCCGACGGATCTAGCTAGCACGGTCGCGGGAGCTCCCCGGCGGCTGGATCCGTCCCTGCTCCCACTCCAATAACTAGATTTGTTAGGTTATAAATGAGCTGAGGAAGATTACTGATGCATGCATGGTTCTATCTACATCCACCCTGTTAAGAATTACCCGCAAATTTCCTCTCTAATTAACCTCACAGGAATTTTTGATGTTCAAGAAAATAATAAGCAAACCAGAAAATAAGTACTAACACAGAAATTTACGTGGTTCGGAAACTTTCCTACGTCCACGGACCATCTCCAAAGCCTTTCACTATATAATAAATTGTTACAATTATATAAAATTTGCACTCACCAAACCCCCAAAGTATTGTAGAAAAATAACCAAGCTATACCACATCTACCAATTTCTACTTCTTTGTTTAAGCCACAAATAACCCAAGAAAAACCAAGATGACAGACTACATTTTTCCTCACAATACTCTCTAGTCAATGTGTAATTAATTGACTCTTCAACATACATATTTATAGGTAAACATAACTCAAAACGTGTATTACTTGTACCCCAAGATGTTTCTTTGTTGAAGTAGAATAATCAGAATAAGGATGCCAAAAGATTATCTTCCTTTTCTTTTCACCTTTAACTTAGTCTCCAAGTTAACCACTTTAACAAGAAAATCAAATGTCCAAGATATTTTTAGGTCAAAACCCAACAATCTCCACCTTGACACAAATATTATTCCAAACCAAAAAATTCAAATTCAATTATTGGGTAAATAGGCAAGCATTTAACACTTCGAAGATCACATACTCTACCATATGAGTATAAACACTCAGAATTATCAACGAACTCTGAGCTTTTCATCTGCTCATGTCGAAATAAACCTTGCTGAAAAATTATGGTGCAACCCCCATGTTTGGCTTTCCTTGGGAGCTCATCAGCCATTGACATCAATTTCACCACACACCTTGCATTAACGCCAAACCAATACCCGTCTGCAAACACATGTATCCGCCAGTAAGAACACATCCTCTATCATGGCAACTTGATTCATGTCATAAGGAAATCTCATCTTACTAAAGTATATCATCACTACCCTCCATCAGGAGAGTCGCATTGTCAACCTCCGAGCAGTTAGCCTACTCTGCTCTACCTTTTGGACAATTTCTTCTCACATGACTAGATTTACCACAGTTCCAACATATTACCTTATTCTTCATGGAGTTACCTTTCTTCCACTTTTTAGTAACAACTAAAGCGTTTTTAGATGAACTGTCACTTCAACCTAATCAACTTAACTTCTGAAAATTCCATCGTTTCCTTCTCATACATCAAAATCAGCATGATGTGCTCAAACGTGGATGGAAGAGACCAGATGAACCTTATCATCATCATCAATCTTAACTCTAATAGATTCAAGTTCAGAAACAATCCCATTGAAAACACTAAGATGGTCTAAGATTTTCATACCTGCATTCATTCTCAAAGAATGAAACCGCTCATTCAGATACAAGTTATTTGACAAGCTCTTCATTTGATACAACTTTTCCAGTTTTTTTCCACAGTTTCTTCACAGAAAATATCCCATAAATATTTGCAAGAACATTTTTGGCCAAACAAAGTTGTAACATGCTAGCAGCCTTTAAATCCAAATCTTCCCAATCTTCATCACTCGTGCTAGATTCAATTTCTTTGTCAGAACTCAGGGTTGGTTTTCCTTCAAAGCTTTCACAGTCCCGTCTGAATCAATACATCCATGACTAGTACTTATCACAAGCCAAAATTGATCTTCCAGTCAAATGTCTCCACGTTATACTTTCCAAACATATTTTCTTTTGCTCCAAAAAAATCTTCGAATTTCCTGATGCTCTGTTAATTAGACGTCGATTTTTCCCGTCAACGGCGCTACTGTTGGGAATTATACACAAATTTCCTCTCTAATTAACCCCCACAGAAATTTTTGATGTTCAAGAAATAATTGAGCCAACAAGAAAATAAGTATGAACATAGAAATTTACGTGGTTCGGCAACTTGTCTACGTTCATGGACCCTCGCCTAAGTCTTTCACTATATAATAAGTTGTTACAACTATATAGAATTTGTGCTCTCCAAACCCCCAAAGTATTGTAGGAAAAATAACCAAGTTTTATCATATCTACCAATTTCTATTTCTTTGCACAACTCACAAAGGACCCAAGAAAAACCAAGATGCAAGACTACATTTTTCCTCACAATACTCTCTAGTCAACGTGTAATTAATTGACTCTTCAACATACATATTTATAGGTAAACATAACTCAAAACGTGTATTACTTGTGCACCAAGATGTTTCCTTGTTGAAGTAGAATGATCAGAATAAGGAAAGAGATTCATACCAAAAGATTATCTTCCTTATCTTTTCACCTTTAACTTGGTCTCCAAGTTAACCACTTTAACAAAAAAATCAAATGTCGGGTCAAAACCCAACACACCCTTCTTTTCCTTTTTCATGAGAAACGCAGTGGGAGACAAAATCCAGCAAGTGCTTCTGGAAATGCCGTCTTCTTGTTGTTTAATGAAAACTGCAAACCCCCTCCGATTCATCTTCAACAAATGGAACCTCACAAGATAAGTGTCTGCTGTTGAATTAGCCTCCGTGCTTCGTGCTGTGCTATAAACATTGACAGGAATAATATATTTTTTGATTCGGTATGAAATTTCATCTCTATGCCATTGACGAATTTATCGGTATCTTATTGAATTCTGTATAACTATATAAGCCTGCGTATGTGCTTGAGCTGCGATGAATGCACTGGCATTGTTAAGAAGAGTGAAATGAAACCACAAGCAGTTACTGATGGGCTCCCTCTTTTAAAGTCCAGTTTACCGTCCATTTTTTTTTTTTAAAGTTTTGTTCGATGTGGGAACTTCTTTTTTTTTTTTTTTTGCTGAACACAACACAACAAATTCATCCTTTGATTGTAGGCAGGAATCACCATAAATGGCATCCTACAAAGACTATTCACTACAAGAAAAAAGGTTTTTTGCAACATGTAAACGGAAACATTCGTTAATTGCATATTGCTAAAAGGGGTCTATTGCAACATTCACTTGTTGCATGTTGCCTTTGATTCATTTATTTGAGTTTTAGCAACATTCAGCAAGTGAGTGTTGCTAAAAATAAACTTTTGTAATGTCTTTGCAGGTAAAAGCCAATTTTACCTGATGATTAAACTTTTGTAATGTCTTTGCAGGTAAAAGCCAATTTTACCTGATGATTAAACTTTTGTAATGTCTTTGCAGGTAAAAGCCAATTTTACCTGATGATTAAACTTTTATAATGTCTTTGCAGGTAAAAGCCAATTTTGCAGTTCTCTCACAAGATGGTTTATCATGGGCATAGTTCAAGCTAAACTTCAGAAGCCAGGGAAGTACTCATCTTTAATGATGATTTGTGTTGAAAATGGTGATAGTAGCTCCTTTTTGTATGGTTACTAGTCTGCTAGAGATATTGTTGCAATTTAGAGGGATAGTAAATGTCAAACTTTAGATGTGCTATCAAATAGATGAAAAACCTATATTGCAGATTTTGTTTTAATGTTGGAGAACAAAGTACCGTAATTTTTGTTAAGTAATAAAATATGTGGTATAATTTTCTTTAAAATGCTTGCATTTTATTTTGAATAGTTGATTTATTTTTATAGCACAATTGTTTCATATTTTACATATTACATATATGTTTGAGAAATTTGTTGGTTATCAGTGGAATTATCTATATTGATTTACAAAAAAAATTTTAAAAAAAATTGTTAAATATCAACGGCAACGCGCAATGAGTGTTGCCAAAAGTATCAATGGCAACACGCAACGAGTGTTACTAAAAGTATCAACGGAAACGCGCAATGAGTGTTTCCAAAAGTATCAATGGAAACGCGCAATGAGTGTTGCCAAAAGTATCAACGGTAACGTGCAACGAGTGTTGCTAAAAGTATCAACGGCAACGCGCAATGAGTGTTGCCAAAAGTATCTACCGCAACATGCAAAGAACGTTGCTAAAGGTCTACCGCAACACGCAATGAATGTTGCCAAAAGTATCAACGGTAACGCGCAATGAACGTTGCCAAAGGTCTACCGCAACGCGCAGTGAACATTGCCAAAGGTCTACTGCAACACGCAATCCATCCTTTTGCAACACGCAATGAATGTTTCCGTATCCTTTCCCTCTACGGAAATACTGCGATTTACAACATGCACATGAACGTTGCAAAAGGTCTTTTGCAACATTTTTTGCGCGTTGCCGTAAGCTGTTTTTGTTGTAGTGATTTTCGATTAGGATTTACGATCGAAAAAGAGTTGCATTGCTTTGTGTCTGGGCAGGAACACCAGGAACTTTGCTAACTTTATTAATTAATCTAATTAGGACTTCAGAAAATCCATACGCATCTCTAGAATATAATATAATTATATATGATAAAGAAATAGAAATGACAGTTTTGGAAGAACAACTCAATTGATGAATGGAATTATTCATAATAAACACGAGAATTCTGTAAACCAAAGCTTAGCCTTTTCCTGAATATGGACTGGCCTTAATATATATTTCAAGAAGCACATCTGGCTACATAAAATGATCTATGTTGGAATATTTTTTATATAGTGATGCCAATGTAATAGAATAATTTATAAGAAATTCGTGCGGACAAATGAACGGAGTAACGCCACGGAAGCAAGAAAAGAAAGGAGAAGAAGGTGACAAAGTCGAGGCAAGTTTTAAACATTTTGTCCTTAAGTCGAATTTGCCCCGCAACGGTACCTACGGTATATGACAATCAACTCCTAAGATACAATGACTTCTACTTGTGTTTTTAGCACTCCAAAACACAAGCACAATGAACCAGAATTTTGGCTTATGTGCTCCAAAAATGAAAATGAAAGAAGAATCAAAATTATGCAACTAATATGTAAGAATTTTGTTTAAGAGGAGAGGGGAGAATGATATTGTTATTGCATATCAATGGTGTAAAGAATAGGACATCCCAAGAGTCCTATTTATAGAGTGTGAAAGGTTGTGGATGGAGTGGTGTGAAGCAAACCATGCAACGTTCCAAACCATGCAACTCTTTCAAAGGACACGACTGTTTGGACAACCATGTGATCGCATGGTTATAAGCCGTGTGATTGCATGGCTTCACGCAAAACAAGAATATTAATAAAAACAGTTGATGTGTGATCGCATGGGCAAAATATGTGACCCTATTTTTGCCCTTTCTCGTAATTTCTCATTCATTTGATATTGTTTCGAAATGCCAAATATACCCTTCAATGCATAAAGAGAAATCTAAATTCTCTTTCGGGGGCGCTGCCCCTCGACCTGACCGGGCAGGTCGATTCTTCTTTGTGCACCCCAAAGAGACGAATTGGCAAACTAATTTGTCTAAATGGATTGGGTCGGGTTTGAATATTTGATCGAAGTCGACACGAAGTCACTTTAGTCGATTTTCAATACTTAACTAATTTCTCGATTTATTAAACTAATATCTAACAATCTAACAATTGACATATCGAAAAACAACAAATCTGTATATACTTTCACATAAATATTTTTTAATTTTTTCACAATTAATTTTCATTCTTAAAAAAATTAATTGTGCATTGATTCAATTTCAGAGTTAAAGCTAGAGTAGAAAACACTGTTGGCATTGGTTTTATTTCTTTTACAATCATTTGAAAAGGTTTGATTGTGATTACAAACGTTTCTTTCTTTATGTTAGATCAATCTTTGACAGGATACAAAATCAGAATTCTTTTGATTCTTTGCATGGCTCGAGCACGGGCACGGGCACGGGGTTGTGGTTGTGATCGTGAGACGTACTTATGTATATTTTTTTATGGAGAAATTAAATAAATAAGTATTTAATTTTTATTTATATTTTAATTTGAGGATTCCTAGTATAAGCTGACTGTTTGAGCAGCCAGTCTCAGGAAAATTTGATCGAGCGTGCATAAAAAAGGCTCGAGGGCCCTCGAGCGAAATTCAAGCAATGTCTAACTTCGAACAACTATGGTTATTCACGAACATGTCAATTTTTGGGACATATCTTTTCAACCACAAATACTTCAACATCTATAAATGGGACCTCTTAGGCAAGATTTTTCAGTCTCTTTTCATTGTGCATTGCACAAACACTTTGAAAAAATCCTCACATTCTTGAAAAATTCATTCCTTTGAAGATAGTGAGAAAAAATGCAGGGTTTTTTGTTCTTTCAAGTTTGTACTGCTGCTCCAAATGAAGTTCATCATTGTATCTTGACAGGTGTTTGTCATAACACCGTTAGCACATGGGCGGAGCAATTACTTCTTAAGGAAAGAGAGTCAAACTGTCACTTCAATCTATCTTTGCATATTTTGTTTTTCTATTTCCAACTTCATCTTTCAATTCTACTACAAAACATGAGTGATTACTGTAGTGGAGATATAATGGAAACATCCGGTTTGCTGTCATTTTCACTTGAGCAATTAAACCTAATTTTAAGACAAGAAATAAACCTATTGAATCCTGAACTAAGAGGAAAAATAAAAAACATTTATTTAGGAGCCGTACAAATTATTTTTAAAAGCCTATTTTAGAGAAGGAATAGATACACCTATAGAATTCTATATTATGGATGATAGAATTGTAAGATCGGTACAAGATGCTTTAATAGGAATTTTAACGGGAAATTTAATGTACCAAAAAGTAAAATTTACAATAAGACCAAACTTCAGCATAAAATAAAGCCTTAACATTATATTACAGATTAAGAGGAATAGATATGAAACCAGGAAGTAAAACTATAAGTTTAACTATTAGGACAATAGATGTTTTTACTAGTAAACATGAAGTAAAAATTAAGAATGCTACAAAAACACACATAATAGAACCCATATTTAAATATCTATTGGAATACAGACCAGTTAAAGAGAATCCAAGAATGACAAAACCAAAAGATATATAAATAGATTTTAATCAAGCTAAACGATCAGTAAATGTGGATAAACCACAAATAGAATTTGAAAGAAGATCAATTAGCCTAAGAAGAATACTAGTACAAGATCATTACCTGAAATAGAAAATAGAAATGATTCAGGAAAACAAATAATGACAAAAATACGTAGAAAAAAGCCTAGAATAAATCTATCAACAAGAAATGATACAAAACAATTTGAAGTAATAATAGAAATTAGAATAAATGGAGAATGGAAAGAGCAGAAAGTATAAATAGATACTGAAACAACTGTATCCCATATAAAAGAAAACATAATAGGAGAATTAGAACTTAAAGTAACGAATAATCCAATTCAAATACAAGATTATTTTGGAAATATTCATCCCATGGATACCTATGTAGAATTACCAATAAGAATAAGTAAAAGAAATGAAATAATCATAAACATGTACGTAGAACATACAGGAAATGTAAATATAGAATTATTATTAGGAACAGACTTCTTAGAACGAGTAAAACTATATTACATAAAAGATGATAGAATGTTATTAATAATACAAAATGAGAATCTAGTTATACCAAAGTTATTATGAATAAAATACAAGGAGGAAGATAACATATTTATATATTAACTAAAATAAATTACAATGGATATCTTAGAAGAAATTATCATGCCTTATTTAATACATGAGCATCATCCTGTTTATTTAAAGAAAATGTATTACCCCCAAAAATGTGGAGTAATAAAAAAGATAATGAAGAAAGAATCATACTTGCAAGATTTGATGGAAGCACAAATCTAATGACTAAAGTAGCAAGGAATGTTAAAATACAAATAGGAAAATATGATCTACAAATACCTTATGTATATCAATTTGATGATATGCCAGTGGATATATTATTAGGAAATAACTTCATAAAACAATACTATCCAATAACTATTGATGAAAAAGTTATTCTTTTATCTATCCCTTGTCACCATATAGCAATAGGAATAAGAATTAATGATCCATACTCTAGAGAAAAAATGCCTCATATAGCAGCTCAGCGTGGTAGGGATAGAAAAAAATTAACACAAACAACACAATTTATGTCCAATAAAAATAGAATAAATCTAGTACAAGAACATTTTGATCAAATAGTAATAAAAAATATTACAGAAAAAGTATTAAAATTATCAGGAGATAATTCTTTAGAAAAATGGCACATAAACAAACCTGTGACAGAAATTATATTAGAAGATGAAACTAAGATTATTAGTGTAAAACCAATTAAACATACACCGAAAGAATTACCTGAATTTGAAATGCACATAAAAGAAATGCTAAAAAAGAAATTCATTAGAGAATCTAATAGTAAATATAGTAGTCTAGCCTTCATGTAATAAAACATTCAGAACAAAAAAAAAAAGGAAAATCTAGAATGGTAATTAACTATAAAAGGTTGAACACTTATACAAAAGAATTAAAATATCCAATACCAAATCAACATGTATTATTTAACAAAGTTAGAGGAAAGAAATATTTCTCTAAATTTGATCTAAAATGAGGATTTTATCATATTATGTTAACTAAGAATCTAGACATTTAACCACAAGGACTTTATGAACGAAATGTGTTACCTTTTGGATTTAAAAATATTCCAGGAGAATTTCAAAGATATATGGATAAAATATTTAAAGATTATTACCATTTTATTACAGTTTATAATACTCTAAAACTAGACAAGACCACTTAAAACATCTTAATATTTTTATAGTTATTGTAAGAAATAATGGAATTATATTATCAGCTACAAAAATAGAGATAACCAAAGAAAATGTAAAATTTTTAGGATCAATTATTAGTCAAGAAGGAATAAAACTCCAGAAACATATAGGTACAAAAATACAAGAGTTTGACAACCATATAAAAGATAAAACACAATTACAAAATTTTTTAGGACTTGTAAACCAGACTAGGAAATACGTGTCTAACTTGGCAAAACATTTAATTCCATTACAAAAAAGATTAAAATGAAAAATTAGATGGACACCATGGTTCAAAGACGAAGAAGAAGAAGAAGTGCAAAAAATTAAAAACCTTTGTTAAGATTTACCAGAATTAGAATTACCCAAAAAAGAATGTGATTGGATTATAGAAATCGATGCATGCGAAACAGCATGGAGAGCGGTAATTAAATATATTTATCCAAAAGAGGATGAGGAAATGATTGCACAATACATTAGTGGCCGTTTTACTCAAACTAATTATCATATAAATGAGAAAGAACTATTAGCTGTAAAATTTGCTATTAAAAAGTTTGAATTATTTATTGTTATTACAAAATTCAAAATTAGAACTGATAATACACAGGTCAAATATTTGTTAACTAAAGAAATTGATCCAACTATTGTAAATAAAAGGTTAATTAGATGGCAAGTAGAACTCAACCATTATGATTTTGAAATTATTCATATTAAGGGTACTGATAATGTTATTATAGATTACTTATCCAGAAATGGAAGAACTACTCAAGAAAGTAGAAGAAATTAATTTGGCTATGGGTCAAATGAATATAAACTATTCAAATCTATTCAACCATGTAAACACTTGCATGGCGCATATAGTACAAATTAACAGTGAACTAGCTTTTTACAAATCAAGGGTTAATTCTCTTGAGGAAATTTACAAAGGAGCATCTCAATCCTCTTCAGTGAAGAATTTATCTGTAGAATTCCCTATTGAGGAAGAAGTATCTAATGTATCAATTATTGGAAGTTCATCTTTTAAAGTCATTAGCAAAACTATTGAACCATCTAAAGAAACTTTTTTAGAAGTTGCGAAGAAACCAGCATTTGTAACAAATGAACTATCAGAAAATGAGAAAGTCATGAAGAAACTAGAGACATTCTTGAAGTATATTGAGTATCTAAACAAGAGGACAAAAGAAGGAGAATGGCTAAGGACAATTAGCCATCAAAAAACCAATAAAGCAATTATATTTCTAGGACCAGAACCAAGAACAGTCAGGGGGTTGTTTGATCAAGGACTTATTCAGTGCATCTACCCTAGCAAGCTATGAAGGAAATATCATTATTACCTTATTCTATCAAAGTAGTAGTTAAAACATACTTTGGAATTACCAAAGCTGAAAAGATCTATGTCAAGATTTACTCAGCCATTCCAGAATTCATTAATGAAGAGCTTCTAAGGGAAGAACATATTGTAAAACTCGGAGTAACTAGCAAAGCTATCCTTTCAGAACCAGAAATTAAGTCATTTAACAAATAAGAACATATACAAGCTATTCCAAAAAAAGAGCATTGGGATTTAGAGTCATGTACACCGAATTAAGGGATACCCTTATACAAACTAATGTTTGGGTATATGAATCTAATGATGACAGATTATTAATATACATCATTGTAAGAATTAATCAAGTTAATTGTCAATTATGAGAATTAAGAGAATATGCGGAGAATATACTTGTCAGTAATTTGGATCTTGGCAAAAGAGCCTATGAATATCTACATCAACTAATGGAGGTAGAAACGGGTCACAAGTGTAATAATTGTGGGGACCTACTCAATTACAATGAAGATGAAACTTATCTTGTCTGAACATAAATTATCCAAGGCATGGGGGTCCAGACCCATGTGAAGCTTTAGAAAAGTAGTGAAAATTATTGTAATCTTATCTTTACTTTATCTACTTTAATTCTTAGCCAAGAATGTAAAAGATAGGGAATCTTATCTTTGCTTTTACCAACTATAAAATGAGGAGTCTCTCCTCATTGTATCCATCCGAAAATCATATTGGTTTTCAACAGTGAAAATCTATAATCTCTATCTATTCTCTTTTTTTTCATGTTAAAAAACTTCTTTCATCAAACCAATACAAAAACAATTAGCAAAAGGTATGGATAACTAAACTCCACATAGATAAATATGAAGCTATAAAGTAGTTAGTAATACTCTATTTATTTATGAGTTCATAAGTTTATTCTTTATAAAATTTTTGTTAAAAGAGTACATCCAAAGGTAGGAAATGAAACTGGATTGTGTTGAACCTCTTTGAAGTGTTTGTTTAAGTGTTAAATAGAAAGTATTGAAGTAAGTCTTTTGAGCATCCATTAATGCGTGAGTCTTTCGAGTAGCAACGATCTCCTATGGAGTTGTATTTAATACTTAGATAAATAATTAAAGAGTATTTGGTCAAAAATCTTTTAAAATTAGATTTACAAATAACCATGATGGACCCATGGGAGAAAGAATCATTGTTAATTATTTATGGTGGATTATATATCGTCTTTATCATTGATATTTGCCATAATTTAAAATTTATCATTTTGCTTATGATATTTCTTATATGTTTTTACATGCTAAAAATTTGTTTTACTATTCCAGGATTAATTATTAGAAGAAAATTCGAATTAATAACTTAAATTTAAACATTTAGTTTATAATTTATGAATTTAAAACCTTTAATAGAATTAAATCCTTCAGAAGTAAATGACTTTAAATATTTAAGAGAAGAAACAATTAAGCAATTGGAAATTATAAGAGAAGATTTAGGAAGATATTATAATTTATTAGATTACGCAATAAAAGAACTCTTGTTTACAGATTTTTCACAATTTACTAGAATTATAGTAAATAAATGAAGAATAATTAGTGATTTGAACAAAAAAATTGAATAATTAAATATAATTATTGAAGAAGAAACATTAACATATAATAATATATATTACGCATTTTATGTAAATAATAAATTTAGAGATATAGACATAATATCAGAAAACTAAAAGTATTATAACTAGAAGGATAACATAGTAATTATACATTTAAAAATTTTGTCTTTTAGTTGTTAGTAAAGTTCGTTAGTACGTATAGCAAGGTCGGAGGTTGAAACAACCACTTTACCGTCACCCCTGGGAAGATATGTTCCCTACACCAAGTGAAGGGTTTACGGGTAGATGTCGTGCTCAATGTTGCTTGTATATTTAGTCACATCTTTATACTTTAGTTCGTCAAAGAGAATTCGCGAGTCGAGCATTAGGTGTCACCCACCTTGAAGAACATGTTTATGATTTTGAGGTAAAATGTGCAGGTGAAAAGCGATACACAAATTTTTTTTGCCCTTATTTGGTAGAGATTAAGGTCGTGTTTGCTTTGCAAAATTTATCATGGAAAATGGCAAATATTCCAATTTTTTCCACTTTGCATTGTTTGACAAGCCAAATTCAACCTAGAATTTTTTTTCCTTGGTTTACCTCACGAGCCTCATTTACATTGGAATTGAGGAAATCATTTTCTTTGCTAATTGGTGAGAAAAAATTTGCCATGTTACATGGCAATTTTTTTCGACACGTTTGATCATTTCTGTTGTTGTTAATTGACTTTTTTCTCAAAAAATAACATTATTATTATTATTATTATTATTATTATTATTATTATTATTATTATTATTATTATTATTATTATCATCATCATCATCATCAAGTACAAATGTGTTAAAAAATTATAAAAAATATTTTTTTTGATAAAAATAGCTAAAGTTTATATATTTGTCATGGAAAATAATGTCAATCAAACAACAAAACTTGAAAAATTTCTCACTTTTTTCCACCTAAAAAATTAATCCAATCAAACACTTAATTAACATTTTCCAAGAATTTTTTTTTCAAACAAACAATTCCTTATAAACTATTTTTTTACTACTCATTTTTATCTTTCCAATCAAACACACCCTAAAATTTGATTTTTAGTATATTTTGATAAAAACTGAAAAGATGTGTAGTTGAAAAGTTACGAATTCTATAAAATATGTGGTTGATTGACTTTTGATTTGGATTAAAATCAAATTTTAATTTGTACCAAACAGGGGCTTAATGCATGCAGAAGAAACAATTTTTTTTTAAAATTATTATTATTGAAAGTGGACTCAAAAAAATTACTTCTATTTATTAGCCTTCCCATAAAAATTGTTAGGATTATGGCAGTCGATAGAATGATAAAATATGCAAATAGTTCTAGATTATAGCTTAATTGCTCAATTTTTTTCAAAAAAAGTAGAAAAAAAGAAGTAATTAGAGCCCGTTTGAGAGATTGAAAAATGTAAAAAACGATGAGTTCCATAAAAATGTGTTAAAGTATTCGTTAGTATCATTTGTTATTAGTAGTTAATTTTATGTCTACATTGAATATGTTAACTTGATTGTTACAGTTAACAAATATTTTAATCGCTGATATGGTAATTTATGTTGAAAACAGAAGAGAGATACATTAAATAGTTACTTATGGGTAAATTTAAAATATTCAATGTGACATTTAAATAAAAATTAAAATTAACATATAGATATGACATTTAACATTTACTCTATTGTCTTTGTTGGGTTTAATGCTCTTAAGGTCCTTAGCTAAATTAATTAAGAATATAAAGCAGCACCCTAGTCATTGAACCACTACATGCAAGAATATTTATTAACCAATGGCACAATTGAATTCCTTTTAGGTACATTTCCACACATCGGTATAGTTTTATTTTTCTGTCGCATCAAATCAAATTATAGGTTTTAAAACAATCATTATCTACAACCTCCTCGGCTTACCATGCGTTCGGCAAACATATTATAACACACAATTATAATCAACACAATTTTTAAAATCACTCTTTAATTACACACATTTTTCAAAACTATTTTTTAATCATAAATTTCACCTCGAAAAAACAAATAAACAAAAAAAAGGCGGCTACATAACCACGGGACACATAATTAGTGTCAAACTTACTTTATATTCATTCTTCCCACGTCTGAGCTTGTAAACTTATTGGTTGAAATGAAACGAGTACACATGTAGCTCTTGATTTGTTTTCATTAAAAAAAATTCATTTTTCTACGGTATTCTATTTCAATTATTCATTAAAAATCAAGTTCATAATATTTGATTTTTCAATCAAATTTTAATTATTCATTCTCCTAAAAATTACTATTCATTAAAAAAAAAAAAACTTATTTTAACTAAAATCAAACACTCATATAATAAACTTTCTGAAACTTCTATTGGCCATAACAATTGTGGGTAAATTAAAGCACAAGATTTTGCTGTTACACACAGACAAGAAAACCTTATTACACAGACTCATCCTACTTCAAACTTTGTGAAACTTCCATGAGCCATTAATTATTACTCTTTTGGCTACTATACATGTTAGTTCCACATTATTTCCAATCAAACGCGCACCCTTAATACACACGAAAGCAATACATATAAAGGCTATCATCGTCAGTAACGTGGTGGGTTGAAATTTTCTGAATTATCCAAATCACGAGGAGGAGCCTTTTGACCATCCGGATGATAATGATGACAACTAGGACATGTATTTGGACCATCAGGAACAACTCGATCAGGATCAACGTTGTTAAGAAATCGACGAGGCATTTGTGCATGGGCTTCATGAATAGTTCCAATGATCAACAGAGAGACAAAAATGACAGCAATCGAAGTCTTCATGACTACCTGAAGAGTGAGTCACAGTCATTAATTAAATTAATTAAAGCTGTTCCAAACAATAACGAAAATTAACATATAGAGCATATAAAATTAACACAAGGAAAAGAAGACTTATATGTTGCAACACTTTACCAGCTTGCTGTTTCCTGTATATACTTAATTAGATTACTGATAGCTAGAGGATATAGGTATCTAGCTTCCTAGGCTCTTAGCTAGCTAGTTAAAAGGTTCAGTTTATATAGTGAAAAATTAGTCACCTTTTAGAATTAATTAATATAAAATGATCAAGATTAAGCACTAATCACACAATATTGGAGTGGAGCATTAATTACATAGTGATTAGGATTGAGAACTAATTAAGTGCAGCATGGTGTCATGCTAACTGCACATAGAGGAAGCAGGTTTGAAAGTAGAGGTGTGTCTGCGCACAGCCCTACCACACGGGGAGAATTATCAACTTAATTAGTATTGGTTGGCTTCAGCATTTTGCTTTTTAGATCATGTTAAACTTACAAACTAAATGATAAACTTCTCACATATATAGAAGGGGGCTCACGTACAATAAAATATTTGTGAGTCCCCTCCATTTGAGGAATTTGTCATCATTATTTGTACAAATAACTTATTTTATTTCTTGCTTTTTTGAAGGGTCCCAAGACTTCAGAGTTTGCTAAGTTTAAAAAAAACACTTTGGTCCATCTAAATCTTTAAGAAGCTAACCTATTTCAAAATAGGCAGGGGCGGAGCCAGCATGCGGCGAGGTAGCGCGGCCGCGCTACCCCACTGCCGACGGACCATCGGTTGTCCAGTTTTAAAAAATATATATTTTTTTGGTTGTCGTCTACACCCAAGTACCCATGCCCAAACCCAAAATACCCCAAGACCCAACCATTTTGAGCACAAAACAACGACCCAGAGGCCAGAGTCCCATACCCCAGTTTCTTACCTTCGACTACTTCGACGAAAACAAACGAAGGAAAGGGATCCGGATCCGCCGCTACACTCACCCTGCTCCCATCGCATGGCATCTACAGATCTAGCTACTCCCCTCTCTTTCCAGTAGGCAGCGCCGTAGCAACGCCACTGTCAACGCTTGCAGGATGTAGTGCCTCGGTTCAAAATCAGCTTCCATGCTTCTATTCTAGTCCAGCTCGGTAGGCCAGGCAGCAGCTAGGTTAGTAATGGTTGTTGACTTATTCTTGCTTTTTGGTTTGTAGTTTGTTATATTTCACAATTTGTAAGTTTTAATCAATGATATTGAAATTTGATTTCTCAATTTTTGTTAGATTATCAATTTGAAGAAGTCAACAGTTCACTATCATTACCCAAATTTTGATCAATTCTTAGTTTATCATTTGAATTTTCAGGTAATGAGGCTAAATCTTGATTAATTATAATTGAATTGTTATTTGAAAATTATGCATAAATGTTACGTTTAAGTTTTTGCAATGCGGCCACTTGTGAGTCTCATATTCCCCTTTCGTAAATTGTGAATTGAGATTTGGTGAGTATTTTATTAGATTTATGAATTTTGATTATAGATTTATAGGTTGTGAATTGAGATTTGGTTAATATTTGATTAGAGTTGTGAATTGTGATTATTGATTTAGAGGTTGTAAATTGAGATTTGGCGAATAATCGGAATTATAGTTTTAAAGATTTTGCAATGAGGTCACTTGTGAATCTAATATTCCCCCTTTGTGTGAATTTTGAAACTTGAAATTTGAATTGTTAAGATTTGGTGAATATTTGATTTTTTGAATTGTAATTATTGAAATTTGATGAATATTTGATTTGGTATGTGAATTGTGATTATTGACTTTACAGATTATAGAACTTTTTTTTTAACCTAAACGAAAGTTTCATGTTTGGGTCCAAAATTTTATTAATTTAATCATGTTGAATATTGTTAACGTTACACAAATTGGGGTGAAATTCACCACCCTTCGAGTGATTAGAAGTCTAATACCTAACAAAAAAAAAGTTTCAATGACATTAGACAACGGTCAAATTTGTTGGTCAACGTCCACAGTTAACTCCCACTAGAGCTGAATTTTCGCGCTAGATCCGCCACTGAATATAGGTGTGATTAAACAAGTTATCATATCTTGCGGGAGTATGTGAAAGGTAGAATCCCACACTGAAATAATGATAAAGTATTTAATACACATGGTTTGAGCTACGCCATTAACAAGATTAATGTTGTAAATATTATATTGTATTAGTGAATGACAGTTGTACTCCTAAAATCCTAGGTATTATTACCTTATGTATCCCTTATTCTCCCTATATATATGGGGGCTTTGATTCATAATAATACACAAGTTTATTTGCCTCTTTATTTTCTTCTCTCTTTCTCTCTATTTCATAACACGTTATCAGCACGAGTCTCTACCTTGAGTTAAAATTTTATTTTTAAAAATCCCTTATATCAAAATAATAGTTAGATGGTAAAATCATATGCACCGAAATTAATTTGGTGACATATGAATTTTTTTTTATTACTATTCAATTGCAATTCATATCTATTCATTACGATGTTGTTCATTAGCAATTGCGGCTCATAAATCTGAATCTGATTTTCTCCAACCAATTCGACTAATTTTGATCTTTATATTGATAATTCATTATGTTGTTGCTCCTGAAGTAGCACAACATTATATTAATATTTCAGAAGAATATTAATCATAGATCTGTGTCTATCTATTACAAATATTTGTTGTTGCTCATGAAGTAGCACAACATATAATTCAGATGAATATTATTTGCTCCTGAAGAGCATACAATGTAATTTTCGATATTCTAGAAGAATATTGACATTTTATTCTTGGATAATAGCAATTTTAGATCTATAATTATTTCAGAAGAATAATTCATTATTGCTCTTGAAGTAACATAATAAATAATTAATATTTCAGAAGAATATTAAATTATTAATCGTAAAATTGTCTATTATAAATAATTTGTTGTTACTCCTGAAGTAGTACGACATTAAAATTAATATCCTAGAAGGATGTTATTTGCTCCTAAAGAGCATGAATTATAATTTTCAATATTCTAGAAGAATATTGATTTATTATTTCTTTTGGAAGGATCGAAATAAATTCGTTAAAGTATACCTTGTTCCAGCAAATTATTATTGTTATTATTTTTTGCTCTTTCAATTTTGTCATTAGAAATCACTACTTTATTTTGAATTCTCAAATACATTGTTAGATTTGATTCTACTATATATTAGTTATATATCTAATTTTTATATATGAAATTCACGTGCATGTTTAGTATCTTTTGCATATTGGTAAAAGATTTAGTCAATTTTGTTAACTTCTATATATGGAAATTCTTTTTCCTGATATATGTTTGATAATTCATTTTTATATATAAATTCATATTATGTTTATATGGTAATTAATATTCTTTAAAATGATTAAATATTTGTAGATGTTCATTCATAAATTCTGTTTTAATAATGTATCATGTTGTTGCTCACGAAGTAGGACAACAATAGTAGTATTTTAGAAGAATATTACTTGCTTGTCATGAGCAGTATATTACCATTTCAATATTGTAGAATAATATTGATCCAATGCTCTTGAAGAAGCATAATTTAAAATATGTTTTAAACGAATATGGTGTTGGTGTTCTCGAATAAACACAACTCACGTTAGATAAATATTCCAGAAGAATATTTTAACGTCACTCATGTAGAGCACAAATATTGTTAACTTGAAAGGTAGAATGAATCATTAATATCAATATTCCAGAAGAATATTGACTTATTATTCTTGAAGAATTGCAATTTTAGCAATATAATTATTCCAGAAGAATAATTTGTTATTTTGCTCCTAAATAGCACAATAAATATTAATTATTGTTATAATTGAATGAGATTCGAATCAATATTTCAGAAGAATATTGCGTTATTCCTACGTTTCAATATTCTAGAAGAATATTATTTTATTGCTCATGTGATAAATATTGCATTCTTTTTCTCAATGAAATTCGAATTTATTAATAATCCAAAAGATTATTATGATGTAGAATAATATATTATTGTGATGATTCCTGAAGAACCATAATTTTATCTCATATGAAATATAATAATGGAATATAATTTGCTCCCGAAGAGCCCAATATTATGAGATATGTTATTTATTTGATATTCTGAAAGAGTATTTTGTTGTTACTCCTGAAGAATAACAACTTTATTTTATGATAAATATTCAATTTATTATTTTACTTGTTCACGAATAATATAGTTTCTTTTTCTGCTCAAAGTAAAAGTTAGTATTCTATTAACTTTGAATTTTCATAGAAAGTGGTATAATTATTCGATCTTATTATATCGTTTTGATTATACCAACTTACAATAAACATTTGTTCGAATGTATGTTTTACATTCAATATTATAGTACAATATTCCAGAAGAATATTGTATCTCTATTCTAGAAAAAGAAACAATCTAAATCAATATTCCAGAAGAATATTGATCTAAATGGACATTCCAGCAGAATATTGCAGTATTAGAAATATCTCATTTGAGTTATTTAATAAAATATTCCAAAAGAATATTTCATTTTTGCTCTTGAAGAAGCAATACGTTGTTGCTCCCGAAGAAGCACAACATTTATAAAATAATATTATCCGCTTTTGAAGAATATGATATTATAATTTCAATATTACAGAAGAATATTGACATATTGATTTTGAATGAGCAATAAAAACGTGCTTTCGAAGTAGCGTATGTTTCGAAAAATATATCATTTGAGTTCATGTTTATCCCTAAAGGAAACATATAACTAATGTCGTAAGGACATTGATTAGTTTGACTACTTGAATAATATATGATTATATAATATTTAATCATTGAATTATATCTTATATTGAACCAGAAGTTCAATTTGATTTTATTATTTGGCATGACCAGTTGGACCATCACTGGATCAATAATGATGCGAAATTAAAATGGATATTTAATGAAGAATCAGAAGATTCTTTAATCCAATCACATATGATGTTTGTTCTTTTTCATGAAATTTCTTAACTGTCACTAGCTAAAATATGGATTCAATTCCCTATATTTCTGAAAAATAATTAGGGTGATAAATGAGTCACCATCATCCTCCACGTTAATTATCTAAATATTATTTGTATCTAATAGATTTAATACATATACTAGATGATTGCATGGTATTCGCAACCTGAAGTTTGCGAAATTATTGCTCAAATTTTAAATTATGAGCAAAATTAGATTATATAATCAAGAATATGTCTTGATAATACTAGTGGACATATATCTCAACATTTTGATAAGTGTTAGTTGAGATATCAATAAATGATTTAACATTTTTGCTTGTTAAACGCCTCCAATTAATTTAATTGAGAACAAAATACTTCTCTTTTTGTTTAGGGAATTCTATTACGCATCATGCTAATATCATAGTTCTCCCTATTATAATTGGCTTATGGTTAGAGCATAATTTTTCCATATAATTTTTTAATAGTGCAATTGATCCACCACAATGCACTGATATGGGAAATAAAGAATGTTGAGAAAAATGCGTTGTTTGAACATATATCCCAAATTGGTGATATTTTACAACGTCGAAAAAAATGATTGTCAATTTGATTGGACAATTTTCTCAACATTAGGGGGAAATAGCTTAAAATCAAACAAATGCATCATATTATGTTATATATATCCTCGCGATTGATAAAATCTCATACTCTATCTGATGTGAACCCCTTCGGTGCGTTGACCGAAAATTCCCACAACAATTTTAATACCAACCCAAGAAAGCTAAAGTGGTAAATAAATGGATAAACACCTTAACCCAAGTTTAATTCTAACCCAAAATTCAAGGATTAACAAACCCTAGCCCAATGGGGGTCACTTAAACAAATTCCAAGGTGGGGGTAATAAACAACAACACAAGAATAACAATACTCAAGCAAAGTTGATTAAATTCCAAGACGATAACAAGAACAAAGGAGGTTTTAACCTTACCTCAAAGGGGGTCTTCAAGACCAAGCTCTCAAGAGCATTCAAATGACAACCAAGTTATCCTTTACAAATGAAGAGAAATGTGAATATAATGTACAAAATGGGAAAAATGTGCAATTACGGTATTTACAAGAAAAACCCTTTTTTTGTGGAAATTGCAAGAAAACCCCGTTTTTTTGAAAAATTAGGTGTTTCGGTCGACTAACTGGTCGACCGAAATTATTTCGGTCGATCACCGGATCGACTGAAAGGGGACTTTCGGTCGACCGCCACTCAGCCGAAAGCGACTGAAGCTGGGTAAAAAATTCATCTGCAGAAGATCGGTCGACCGGAAGAATGTTCGGTCGACCGAAACTTGGCTGAACTCCAAACTTCTCATTTTTGGTTCCAACTTGATTCTTAGCTTCTTTTCTTGATTTATTTACATTGTTTAGACTCGAATCTTGAACCTCTTCGACGTCAGATCTCGTCGTGGGTCCCAATGGCACGCGCATCGAGATTTGACTTTCTCGATTCTCATCACTATCTTATATTGATATGTAGCACGCCTGAAGCGTAGCGATATTTGATTCGAATAAAGATCCCCAAATAAATAAAAATAGAGCAAATGATTATAATGGTTTTATTGAGGAAACATATACTCTGAGAGAGTATTTATTGACATAATTAATTGTAAATCTCCAGAAAAGGTTCAAGTACTTGAAATATTGAAAATTGAGATTTCTATAGTTATGTCTTGTGGGGAAAGAAATCAAATTGAGATGATAATTGTGTCGACACACTTTTTAAAGCACTTATGCAAAAGCAAATTGCGAAGCTAGTCGCATCATAATTTGAATGATAGTAAGGATAATAAAAGAAAATATGTCGAAGAAAGTTGACATAAAAATAGTTGGCAAAAATATGCATTCAGGCTAAATTAAATTTATTACAAAACCTGAAGTTTTGGTACATGAAATCCAAACACATAAAAGTGTAAAACTAGTAAAATACCTATAGGTATAGTCGTAATACACGACTTGTTGCGCAACGAATGTTTCAAAGATCTAGCATAGATACAATATTTTATTTGCCTGAAAATGCATAATAAGTGCCTATAAATATATGATTATTAGAAATGTATATAATGAAAAATGATTTACTCTGATTACTAGCTTGCGCTCTTTGATGTACCAATGAGTGATATAAAAATGTATGATCATCAACTCGGTACGTTGGGAGTATTCTTTGAAGTACCAATGAGTGAGATTAAAAAGGATAATCAATACTTCGGTACTTTGGGATTGCGGTGAAATAATTAGAGAAAATCTATTTGAAATATAGGAATTGTTATCTATCTAAAGTTTCACGACTTAAATTTGGTGGTAGCAATTTGACAATTGCAATGTGAAACATATATGATGCCTGAAGCATACAGTATAATCCTTGAAGGATTAAATATATTTGAAATATATAGTTCAAGTTTTTAAGAAACTTGTTTGATCAAAGTATACATATACTTTGCGATCTGAATATTTAATATGCCTTGAAAAGATTCAATTTGTAATTGAATGTGATTGTTGTATAAAATTATATTTGAAAATTCAGGCAATTGATTTTCAAGATACAAATTCATGGTTAATTATTCACCTGAAGTGAATAAGTTAATTGTTTATTGAAGTGAATAAGTCACTTCCAGATTTGAGAACTGCATTAAATGCATTGATGAATATTGATTATAGAACATGGCTCGATGTAGCATGTTCAAATGATTGAAAATATTTTATAGTTTTTCAAGTTCAAAGGAATAATTGAATTTATATTCGAAGAACAAATAATACAAGATATGCACCATTTATATATGTTTGGTAAACATATTCGATATTGCACCGATTTACAATTGAAATAATTAAATGCAGTATCAATATAATTGTAATGTTCCCATGAGGGGGAGCTAATATACGCTATACTCTTTTTTTCCTTAGCTGAGGTTTTGTCCCACGAGGTTTTCCTGACAAGATTTTTAATGAGGTAGGTGTTATCAATATCTATTGATATACTCTCTTATACGAAACTCCTGAAGAGATCAAGATATGAATGATTCAATAGAGATTGAATCAGGGGGGGTAACTATATGGATGATTCAATACATATTGAATCAGGGGGAGTAACTGTACTCTTTTTCCTTCGTTCAGGTTTTTTCCCACTGGGTATTTCTGACAAGGTTTTAACGAGGCAGCATCAAAATACTCCAGAATTTCAACAAATCTACTCCAGCGACAATGAAGCTGATTTATCTACAAAAGCACCATCAACATCTACACTCAAGAAACCAGTTCACAAGACTGTGATACATCAACTCGATGATTTACAACGATCAACACTAGGGGGAATAGATGTACTCTTTTTCCTTAACCAAGATTTTGTCCCATTGGGTTTTCCTGACGAGATTTTAACGAGGCAGCATTCATCTTAATACTCCAAGAATAACTATACTCTTTTTCCTTCGTTTGATATTTTTGTCCCATTGGGTTTTTGTCAAACAAGATTTTAACGAGGCAGATATTTTGTAATATCATATGTCATTCAAGTGGGAGTGTTGTAAATATTATATTGTATTAGTGAATGACAGTTGTACCCCTAAAACCCTAGGTATTATTACCTTACATATCCCTTATTCTCCCTATATATATGGGGGCTTTGATTCATAATAATATACAAGTTTATTTGTCTCTTTATTTTCTTCTCTCTTTCTCTCTATTTCATAACAATTAATTTATTATTAAGACGGAACCTCACGTCTTAATATTATGTACACCTTTCAAATTTGAGTCATGACACTAAAACTTGAACAATGAAGAATTTTATTATCAAAATATATCTTTCATGAGTTACGATCACAGGTAAAAGAAGAAATATGTTTGTGCACAATAAAAAGACCTGAAAGAAAAGGCTAATATTACAAAGTAGAAACTAATAAAAATTACTAATTACACGAAGACTAATTAAAGGACTATAATTATTATTATTATTATTATTATTTTTGGGGGGGGGGGGGGGGGATGTATCATGTATCTATCATTTTCTTTCTTTCAAACACATCATTAATTATATATAAAAATTAATAAACTAATATGGTAAAATTAATAAATTAGTAGGAACCATAAACGTTCGTGCTCGATAAAACTATATGAAAAGGAACTTAATATATAAAAAGTAAAAACTAATAAATTAGTAGGCACGCGAAGAATAAAAGGACTATAATTAGAAAATAAGAAAAATAAAAAAATAAAAATCATGTATACATCATTTTCTTCCTTTCAAACTCACCATAATGTACTTTGACGAAGACACAATTAGGTTGCTTCAATTCTCAACTCTCAAGAGTCATTGGAACGAAATTGCTCCGTTGCCCACTGTAGGCAACATTATGTTGCTCACCCTGTAATAAGAATGTGTCAAGTGTCTAATTAATTTTTAAATGGGACACTTGATACTTTTCCATTGGAGGGTGTGCCCACCGTGGGCTGTTCACTAATATTTCGCAAAGCGAAATATACCCGCAAGTGTACGGATCATGAGAAGTAATAAAGTGAACCTAGGAGTCAGAATTATAGTCTCACAGATACTACTATTTAGTATCGAAATATGTTAGTTCCTATCCCTATTTGAACGAACGAAAGAGTTTGAAATTTTAAACTAAAACTAGGAAAATTAAACTAAATAAATAAAATGCATGATTGTTATTGTTTTAAAAACGATTGTAAAGTAGTTGAAAATCTCGATTTCACTTAGTCAATTAAATTAACTCAAATTCCAGTTTTATTTCCTAATAATGTATTCAGTCGAATTCACTTATTCATATGAAATTCCTCTTTCGAGTTTAAATCAACTCTGCTGAATTAAGTCAATCATGTATCTCTACAGCGGGGTCAGAATTATCCCTTAACTTAGTACATGAAACACAAGATTTTTTTATAACGACTGCAATAATAAAAAAAAGTATATATCTATCTCTTGTCCAATTACCGGATTTATTATCTTGATCTAAGTTATTAACTCACCTAAAAAATAATGGAAATAACTCAATATATCATGAATTGGTGATCAAGCAATTCAAGCATTAAGAATAATAATAAATCAATACATACAACAAAATCATTAAAACAACGAAATTTGATATTAAATTAATAAAGTTAGACTATATCGTTCATCCCAATATAGAAATTAGTTATACATCATAATTAAAGAGCAAAAACAATAAAAATAAACGTTCATTGAAAGTAATATAGAGAAATGAACGCTTGCACCAAGTATCAATTATCTTCAATTCACGCTCCTTTGCGATGTTTGATTCTCCAAGAATTTGATGTTGAATTCTCAATTGTGGCTCGTTCTTCGGAGAGGCAAATGTCTTAATTTCGTGCCTCACAAGTTGTATATATAGGTATTGGAGAAACATACGTGAAAAGAAGAGAAAATTAGACCAAAATCGCGTAAAAGCCCAGATTTACGGCCCAGTCGGAAGCCTGTGTGGGCTCGCGGGCAAAATTCTCGAGGACTCATAGGAAAAATATTTCAGTTCTGACCATTCAAAAAGAAGTCGAGCGGGCTCGCAGGCAGAACTTGTGTGGGCTCACAGTATAAACTTTCAGTGCAATTTTCAACTTTAAATCTATATAAGTTGGTCATTCTCTTTTATTTGCAACTCAAGTCCTCAACTTCCAATTTGAACATTTAGTCCTCAAACTTCTAAATCTTCTCAATTAGCTAATTTCAGCTCTCAACTTCTTCAATTAGGTTCTCCAACTCTTGATTTATTCACTTTGACATCATGTAAGTTTCCTAGTTTACGTCATCAAATCCTCAATTGCTCACTTTAACTTCAATTATACATTTTTTCCATCAATTACTTCATTCTTCATATTTTGAGATATTTTCTAAAAAATAAACAAATAACCACAAATTACATAGTAATTATTCTACAACGACAATAATTAATTCTAATTTGGACATATAAATAAGTATATAAAATACACTTATCAAATACCCCAAACTAGAATTATTGTTCGTCCTCGAACAATGTAAAACTAAGCTAATAAATCAAAATAATAGAATGCAATTATTTTTGTTGTGTCAACGTGTTTACCAAATGCCTCAATAGTCCAAATCAATTCATACTTCAGCAAGAGTTATGAACAACAAAGTAAAATAAGTCTAGTTCAGATTTTCAAGTGTGTGTGTGTGAATAGCCAAAGTCAAACTCCTATTCATACAAAGGATATACTTAACACTGTGTAGCTCTTTGTGCACAATCAAGCCTGAATCTCATGTGGTCAACCTAATGAATCTAATGATTTTCCTTGCATCGCTCATGGATGATCACGACTTACTGTTTTTCTCTCACATCCATGGTTTATCTATAGTGATTTCTAAATATATTCTTTGCTTTTCTGAACAAGATAGTTAGAATTAGAAACATGCATGCACAACAAGTTAAAAGTAAGTAATCCTCAATTCTACACCCTTTATCACCACAGTTATAGTCAACAAAGTTTATATCAAATAAAATTTTCTTTTTATGGACAAATTTTTCTATTCTTTTTCTTTCATGTCCTTATCTTTTATCATCTTTGTGCAAATGCTTTTCTTATTTGCTTTCTATGTGACCCCTATAGTAAGCTTTGGGTCGGTAACTCCCAAGCCAAACGACTTTAGGGCACCAGGTTTGAAAGACCCCTCAGACTTAATTGCTCGAGTCACATAGTTGACATTGAAAAATTAAAGATGTTTTATTGTCTTAAGTGTAAGTCCACTATCCGTACTTGCTTTCTAATTGACCTCTGTAGTGAACTTTTGGTATGTAACTCCCAAGCCAGACGACTTTAGGGCACCAAGTTTGAAAGACCCCTCATACTTAACTACTTGAGACAAAAAAGCTTTTGGAGAGTAGAATAAGACCTTCAGCATTTTTCTGTTTTTATGTTGGCTATGGTTTATACCTGTTGACCAAACCATTTTAACTAAAGTGCAAAATCAAGAACCACAGACCTCCAACCCATCAATACATACACAATCTAACAATTCCACCCCCAAACTTGCTTTTGAGCTGTGTTTGGTTCTATTTTAGGGACAGGCGTCTAATGATCTAAGTTTAGGGATTAACAAGTCATACCTAAATTAAAATTGCATAAGTTTTCCCCCACATGTATTAAACGAATCCCCACACAAGTAATAATTCAACACTGGCTATGTGCACATGAAGATGAAATCTAGCAAGTTCTAACTAGTTCATAAAATTCATATTTTCATGTTGTCAAATATTCAAACCAAAGCACAATTTGATCCAAACCATATCCTAGGCAATAGACATGTCAACAACAATTTCAAAATTTTCATTTTTTTTGGTATCCCAACAAAAATCGAATGACGCCAATAAAAAGAATGAATATTGCATGAATGAGATTTTTCACCCCCAAACTAAAAATAAACATTGTCGTCAATGGTCCCAAACTTTTACGTTTCTTGCGAAAGCAGTCCCCAATATTTCAATTTTGACATTTTTACCCTTAGAATCACCAAACGCTGGGAAAACAATCCCCACTGGCAGAGTACGTTAATTCACACCATTAAAAATGGATAAAAAACACAAATGGTCCCACATTTGATTTTCTTGCGGTAATAGTCTCTAACATATTAAGCTCTTATTTGGCGTATTTAGTTTGTAATCTACAAAGATTTTACTTATTTAGTCTCTAATATATTAAGTCCATGTTTGAGACCAATTATTTCAAGTAGTGTAGTTTGTAATTGTATTGTTTTGAAAAAAATTGTGGTTAAAAAGTAAGAAATTTTTCGGATTTATGTGTAGATTATTTTATTGATAAAACTAATGAGTGTATTTTATACACTTGTTTATATGTCTAAAGTATGATAAATTATTGTTATTTAAAGAATAAATGCTATTGATTTTGTTTTATTTTGTTGTTATTGCAGTTTTAATCACAAAGTCAAGTGAATGAAGCAATTGAGGTAAATAAAGGATAAATAAATGTCAATTGGAGCTAAATTAGATGACTAGGAAGTTGGTGAGGTCAATCAGGATTTAAATGGCTGCTAACTTGGAAGAAATCAAAAGTTAAAGGGGTCAATTGAATAAATCAAGATATGAAGAATTTTGAGAAGATTCAAAAGTTCGAGGGTTAGAGTGGTCAAATCAGAAGATCAGGACTTACGCGCAATTTCAGAGGAAAGACCAAATTAAACGAGATTAAAAGTTGAAAATAAAAGGAAATACTATAACCACACGATCGCAGGTTATTACACCACATGATAGTGCGATGCCTAATAAAATCATTCCTTGTTTAACACGAACCCTTCCATTGTAACATCACGTCCAATTTAGAAGATGATTTCCCATATTATTAAATTAATTTAATAATTATAACTTCCATATTATTAGTTTTTTTTAAAGCTAATCACATCCCTAAGTTAATCTCTTAAATGAATGGTAACTCACATCCCTTATTTACAGCCCGTTTGGTGTAGTAGATTTTGGATGAAATTTAAATTTTTTTAAAGAATGTGTGTGATTGAAAAGATATTGGAAAGTGTGAAAATAGTGAATGCCATAATAATGTGTGGTTAAAATGAGTTTTGGGGGAAAGCTGTTCAAAAACTTCTAGACCAAATATGGCCTTAATCATCTAAATAAATTGTAACTATATTGCTAAATAATATGTTCCATGATTAATTAGGTCAATCAAATAATACACTCTCTCATAGAATTTAGTATTTTTCTAAATTTGGAGAGTAAAATTCTGTAATATTATGAATAATTTCAAAATTACGTATTTTTCAAGGGTAATTATATTTGTACCACAATTTCTTATAACTACACCACAATTGAATTGCATTATTGGTCCCTAAACTTTATAGATTATTACATTTATGGTCTTTATTTTTTATTTTATCAAATTCTTATCATTAAATTTTCAGCAATTATCAAAATTTGCCCTTCATGGTGGTTTTCGTCCATCTTTTATTATTATTATTGTGCTTTAAAACAATGAACAAATACTCAATTAAAATTTTGATTTTTTTACTTATTAAGTGAACAAGCGGTAAATAAATATTTTTAATCTCTCTTAATAATTTTTTTTTTTTACATAAATATATAGAAGAGACGCGATATATTAATTAATAAAATAATTAAAATAAGAATACAAAGAAAAAAAGTTTGGGGGACATAATGGTAATTGTTGACCACAAAATTTGGTAGGACCTTGGATCAACACATCTCAACTCTTCCTTCTTGAACACGTAGATTTCCTGCGCACTAAGACAAACGATTAACCTGCAAAGAGGGCCGGGGAGGCTCCGGTTTGCATTTCGACGCTCAAGTCAAAACCCATTTCGAGTGAATATATATTGGATGCGAGAAATATAAATGTGTAAAAAGGAGAAAAAGGGAGTGAGAGTATACTATTGAGTTAGAGTATTGAATTACTAACATTTTCTTGGAAGCAAGTGTGCTCTATTTATGGAAGGAGTAATTCTTTTATATCGTGACACGTGTTATGCTTTACACATGACAAGATCCTAACCATTCATGAGGTCAACCATTTCTTTGGTTATAATCATTATTACATGTCATAGGGTTAAAACAACCATCAAATCCCATTAAAGATGTTGTCGCATCAAGCTATCTTGTCACCTTCCCAGGGTTACCTCGGCGTAAGGATACCTCGACATAGCATCACCCCGGCATAGGGTTACCTCGGCATAAGGATACTGTTCACCAATATCTCGCGATGCAAGATATCCCCGTAAGTGTATGGGTCGTGAGAAGTAATAAAGTGGACCTAAGAGTCCGAATTATCATCCCACGGAGACTGCTATTAATTATCGAAATATATTAGTTATATACGTTATTTGAAGGGATGAAATAATTTGAGATTCTAAACTAAAACTAAGACAATACTTAAAGAATTAAAATTGCGAAATTTGTTTTGTTTTTAAAAACGGTTGTAAAGTAGTTGGGATTCACGATTTCACCTAACCAATTAAATCAATTCTAATTCCAGTTTTATTTTCTAAATATGCATTCGATCGAATTCACTAATTTAAATTGAAATTCCTCTCTCGAGTTTAAATCAATTCTACCTAAATAAGTCAACCATGTATCTTTACAGCGGGTCTGAATATTTCTTATCTAGATGCAATAAACATAAGAATTCACACACGACCGCAATAATAAAAAAAGTATATCTCTATCTCTTTTCAATTACTGAATTTATTACCATATTCTAAGATATTAACTCACCTCTCAGATTATGAAAATAACTCAATATATCATGAATTGGTGATCAAGCAATTCAAGCATTAAGAACAATAATAAATCAATACATGCAACAAAATCGTTAAAACAACGGAATTTGGAATTAAAATAATCTGACTAGGCTACATCGTTCATCCCAACATAGAATTTAGTTACATATATTGATTAAAGAACAAAAATAATAAAAATTAACGTTCATTAAAAATAATATAAGGAATGAAAATCTTGCACCAAGTTTTGATTCTCAATTATCTTCAATTCACGCCCCTTTGCGATGCTTGATTTTCCAAGAATTTGATGTTTATTTCTCGATTGTGGCTCGTTCTTTGGAGAGGCAAAGGTTTGATTTTCGTGCAAAGAGATTGTATTAATAGTTGGTGAAGAGATCAAGTTGAAGAAGGAAAGAAATTCATCAAAACCGTGCGCGAGTCTTTTTCGGTATCTGCACAGCGTTCAGTATTTCGACCATATCTTTCTCTTCCCTTATCCGATTGAGGTGATTCAAAGTTATTTGGAAAGATAACGTAGAGGGATATAACTCTTCTTGAAATAGGATTTTCCCAATTCGATTGTTTAATCTCCCAAAATTAGGTCTCAAAGTCTGACTAGAAATCTGTTTAGAATCTTGTGCGATTGTAATTAATTTATGATAAAATTCTTATCATATTTCATTCCTTTTTGGACTTTTACTTGCATCCAATTGACTCCTAAAAATCCTCAAAGTGTTTTCTTGTGATCCAAGTCACTCATTGGATATTTGCAAGTTGTTCCCTCATGTTTAATTTTCTCTTCAGTCCTTCAACTTTCAATTGCAACATTATAGTCCCCATACTTTGAAATCTTCTCAATTTGCTCGTTTCAACTCTCAATTCCTTCAATTGGATCCTCCAATTTCTTATTCCTTTACTTTAGAAAATTGCATATTTCCCTATTGACGTTATTAGCCTCTCGATTGTCCAATTTAGCTACAATTAGTATCTAACTATGCATTTTTCTCATCAATTCTTATGTGTAAGTCCACTCTTCGTACTTGTTTTCTAATTGATCCCTGTAACGAGCTTTAGGTCGATGACTCTCAAGCCAGTTGGCTTTAGGGCACCAGGTTTGAAAGACCCATCGGACTTACTTACTCGAGTCAAAAAGGCATTTGAAGAGTAGAATAAGACCTTCAGCATTTTTCTGTTTTTATGCTGGAAATGGTTTATACCAGTTGATCAAATTGCAATGACTAAAGTGCAAAATCAAGAACCACAGACCTCCAACCCGTCAATACATACAAATTCCAACCATTTTACCCCCAAACTTGCCTTTTAGCAAGATTGGTTCTAATTTAGGGATGGGATGTCTAATGATCTAAGTTTCGGGATTTTCAAGTCATTCCTAAGTTCAAATTGCATAAACTTTGCCCCACATGTATTAAACAAAATCCCTTACACAAACAATTATCCAACGCTGGCTATGTGCGCAATGAATATGAATCTAGCAAAACATAACTAGTTTAAAATAAGTTCATGCTTTTATGTTGTCCAATTTTGCAAGCCTATGCATAAATTGTTTCATACTATATCCTAGGCAATAAATAAGTCGACACAATTTTCAAATTTTTTTCAATTTTTTTTTAATCCCAATAAAAATAGAATAAGAACATAGAATGAATAGCGTGAATATGGAAGCATTTTGCATGAATGATATTTCCCACCCTCAAACTAGAAAGATACATTGTCCTCAATGTTTGTCAAAAAGATTTAAAAATGTAAAATAAGACAAAGGAGAGAGAACGAGAACTTTCCAGGTGCATTGGAGATGTTTTGTTGCCTTGATGCTTCCATTTGAAATTGCACTTTGATGCATTTGACCCTTTCTTTACATTGCCCAACTTGATTGGATATATTTTGATTGGTGTGTGCCTTGCAAAACAAAAGATAAATGACTCTAGAAGACATGAACACCAATAAGAAACTATCCAATTCTAATTGTGTTTGCGTGTGTGCTTGGGATGACGATGAATACCTAAACTACTAAAAATTGCATAAAAATCAAAACACCCCTAAACATGCAAAATAATGTAACAAGCAAAATTGTCTTAACACGCAAACATACAAAACACTTAAAACATGTCACCTGTAGCGACCGAGAATTTTCTTTAAATTATATAGAATAGTTTTTATCGAAAAACGTGTCGCAAAGATTTAACTCCAAATTTTGTTTTAAAAATGAAGCGTATTCGTCTAGCCATTAACAAGTGAAATTAAATTTATTTTTAATCCAAGTCCAATTCCAAATTTATTAAAAATATCTCAATTTTCTTATTAAATTATTTTAAGTCCAAATACGAAATTCAATTTTTATCTCAAAATTTATTTATTCTCAAATTTATTTCCAGTCCAAAATATATCAATTTTAAATACATTGCCTAATCGAAGTTAGTCTAATTTTTAGTTAATTATCCTAAACTAATCCTACCAACTAATCCTTAATCTATATCCACATAATTGCACCCCACGTTTTCATCTTTACACCAAATCCATCATCATGTTGTAAACCAAATTATGATGAAATCCACTCAATGATTCCCCCCCCCCCCCAAATTATGATGTCTCCCATTGATCACTTTCCACTTCATTCCAACCTAATCCCCCACTATTCTCTCCTATAATTCCTAATCAATACATATACTCCTCTTCTTCCCCATCACAACTCACGTTCACAACACCAAAAGCATTCACAGCAAATCCTTCTTGGTATACATCCCTTCCATCAAGCCACAGCAACTTTCAAATCTTCACCATCCAATCTCGACCATCACTACCAAAACGAACACCACACAGCCGCAACCAGAAACAACCATTGCCACTTTCATTTTTCCTCCAACATCATCACCATCGAGCCGCCACACGAACCCCAAACACTGGCTGCATCTCCCCACTGCCTAATGCCAAACTTCAAATCCACACACCATCACCTAAGAATTTAACCCCACAGCCGATCCACCAATTTGCAATCAACCTACATCAATCTCCATCACCACTGCCAATCACCTCCATCTCCATCTCCATCCCAGCCACTGCAGCTGCCGACCAACACCACTCACACCTCCACTTCCATCACCCTCACACAACTCGAAACACAGCCTGCAAAACATGGCTTCAAGCCACGACCAATTCCACTGCAACCTCGACTACATATCATCACCCAGCCAAACCCAAGTTTACAAACCACCAAACACCACCACACGGCCAGCCCACACCGAACCACTAACCACCGCCACTGCACAACTCAAGAAAACACTCAACCTATACCAATCCCAAGCTGCCAGCCACCGTCATCATCACTACACCACCGCCTACAACCACGGTCGCCACTACCAAAATCACACAGCCCCAAGAAGCATCCCCTGCCCAATCTCTACCTTCCATCTATCGCCTAAATCACCGCAGCACGCCGCCTTCCACCGCCGGCTTCAATCTTGGCCTGAAATCAATTCAAATCAGCCCCAAAATCTGAACCCAAGCCTCGGTTTTTGCCTTTGATTTTGCACTCAATCCCACACCAAACTCCCTCGAATCTAAAGCTTACCTTGTGCACCACTCGCCACACCCTACGCCGGCGATTTCGTCGGCGAAACCGCCTGCTAGACACCAGCTTGCGCGAAACCACTCTCCGGTGGCGAACTCCTCTCACTCTCTTCTTTGATCTGAACTGGGAAGAGAGAAATGATATTGTTTTGTTTTAATAATTTTTTATTTTTGAAATTACACCTTAGTCCCTCAAGCTTTAAAGTTTTGCATTCCAATACTTATAGTTTTAAAACTTAAAATTTCAGTCCTTAAGTTTTTAAATGATTTTTTTATCAGCCCTTTCATTTTTAAAATCTATTATTTCAGCCCTATAGTTTAATATTCGTTTTGAGTTTCAACTCAACTTTTGAAAATTTACATTTTAGTCCATCAACTTTCAAAAAGTATTCATTTTAGTCTCTCAACTTTCAAAGTATTCATTTTAATCCCTCAACTTTCAAAAGTATTAATTTTAGTCTCTCAACTTTCAAAGTATTCATTTTAGTCTCTCAACTTTCTAAAATATTTATTTTAGTCCATCAACTTTCAAATAATCATTTCAGTCCCTAAAGTTCAAAGTCATTTAAATCAGTTTTAAAGTATTAAATTGGACTTATTATTTTAAGTTATGCTAGACGAAGCGCACGGAGATTTAAAGGATTTAAGTCGTTTCCCGCTCAACTTTACACTCGTCATATTTAAGGTAGACTCGCCCCCACTAATTGATTTATATTATAATTGCATGTGTTATGTGGATTTGTGTGATTTTTTTGCTTAATTGTATGAGAAAAGAAAAGAATATCTTGTATGAGATAAGACAAGAAAAGAATATCTCTTATGAGATAAATTTGAGAATTTATGTTATCCATGTCATAACTTATCTGTTAGAAAAGAAAAGAAAAGAATGTGTTCATTTGCATTCACTATGTGATGCCTATGAATAAGAAAAGAATATCACTACATTATTTGCATAATTACTTGTCCAATTATCTTGTAGATTAATTATTGGCGATGAGTCTACTGAGTATTTCATTTTGAAATGCTCAACCCGTTATTTTAACAATTTTTGCAGATTTCGGAGACGGTGGCGAGTGATGGGCAATGACGGCAAATTACAAATTTATATTTTTTGAAAGTCGTGAACTTTGAAATAATTATTTCATTTTATCAAGAATTGTCAGATTTATAAATTTGTACGAATTACCTTATTCCATTTGAATTATCGCTAAACTTTTATTTAATAAATGTGATATTTAATATTTAGTCATTTTTCGCAACAAAGTTTATTCAAGAATTTAGAAAAGTGACGTTCTCGCGTTTTCCGGAACTCGGGGCGTTACATCACCTATCATGCATGTATCTAAAAACAAGTAAATAAAATAAATACTTAAAGCATAATAAATAAAAGGGAAGAAAATTTGGGTTACCTCCCAATAAGCGCTCCGTTTATAGTCTAAAGTCCGAAATTTTGCATTTTTCTTTAAGGAACTCCAAATAAGGCTTTTGATGACCTTCTTTGTTTGTGTCGTTTAAACTTGCTCCAATTTCCATTCATGCTCCAAAATTTTACCTTGCCCATGTCATGTATGTTGAACTCTCCACTCAATTCGAACTTCAATATATATACTTCAATCATCTCTTCAATGCCAATGATGAAATCAATTTTTCCCCAGTGATTGAAGTTAGAGGATTGCATTATAAAGTCGGCACTTTTAAGTGTCTCCTTATTTATTTGCTCTTGTGTGATCAACTCCACTTTCTCCAATTGCTCTGCATTTTTTATTGAAGTTTCCTTGAGCTCGATATCCGAAATTTGAATTGTTGACATATGGATAAAGATATCTTCATGGTAGCTATTTTCTTCTGGTTGATCCACTCTTTCAAGTTCTTCTTCTTTTTCTTCAACTATTTCAACCAATTTGTCTGACTCCTCTGATATTTGCACCTGGATTTCTGGTAATTTCAATGATTCACTCTCTATCATGCTTACTGTCCACTGCTCCATCAACTTCTTAATTTCAACTTGTTGTTTTTGCAATTCCTGATTTATCAAATCTTCATTGTCAAAATCTTCAGTTTCAACTTGAACTGCATGTATTGGTGGACACTCCTGCTCTACCATATAATAATTCCCACAACAATCAGCCTTCCATATAGCATCCTTGGGTGCAATAGGCCAATCGAATCCAACATGATTTCCCCAACAGAAATCACACATCAGATACGTCTGAACTGCAGTTCGATCAAAGAGCCATTGATTATTGTTTGCTGCGATCTTGCTGTGTTGCCTCCAACTGTCTGAAAATTCATTCAATATCTGAATAGGAAACAATACACAGCTTTTAAAAATATTTCCTAAACAAAAACTAAGAAATAAAAAAAATAAAAAATAAAAACTAAAATAAAGTTCAAACTAAAGCAAGAACTAATTGGTATCGATATTAATTAATAGTCCCCAGCAACGGCTCCAAAAGCTTGTTCACCAATATCTCGCGATGCAAGATATCCCCGCAAGTGTACGGGTCGTGAGAAGTAATAAAGTGGACCTAAGAATACGGATTATTGTCCCATGGAGACTGCTATTAATTATCGAAATATGTTAGTTCTATACCTTATTTGAAGGGACGAAATAATTTGAGATTTTAAACTAAAACTAAGACAATACTTAAAAGAATTAAAATTGAGAAATTTGTTTTGTTTTTAAAAACGATTGTAAAGTAGTTGAGATTCACGATTTCACTTAGCCAATTAAATCAATTCCAATTCCAGTTTTATTTTCTAAATATGCATTCGGTCGAATTCACTAATTTAAATTGAAATTCATCTCTCGAGTTTAAATCAATTCTACCTAAATAAGTCAACCATGTATCTCTACAGCGGGTCTGGATATTCCTTATCTAGATGCAATAAACACAAGAATTCACACACGATTGCAATAATAACAAAAGTATATCTCTATCTCTTGTTCAATTACTGGATTTATTAGCACGTTCTAAGATATTAACTCACCTCTCGAATTATGAAAATAACTCAATATATCATGAATTGGTGATCAAGCAATTCAAGCATTAAGAGCAATAATAAATCAATACATGCAACAAAATCGTTAAAACAACGAAATTTGAAATTAAAATAATCTGACCAGGCTACATCGTTCATCCCAACATAGAATTTAGTTACACGTCTTGATTAAAGAACAAAAACAAAAACAATTAACGTTCATTAAAAATAATATAAAGAATGGAAATCTTGCACCAAGTTTTGATTCTTCAATTATCTTCAATTCACGCCCCTTTGCGATGCTTGATTCCCCAAGAATTTGATGTTGATTTCTCGATTGTGGCTCGTTCTTTGGAGAGGCAAAGGTTTGATTTTCGTGCAAAGAGGTTGTATTTATAGTTGGTGAAGAGATCAAGTTGAAGAAGGAAAGAAATTCATCAAATCCGCGCGCGAGTCTTTTTTGGTATCTGCACAGCGTTCAGTATTTCGATCGTATCTTTCTCTTCCCTTATCCGATTGACGTGATTCAAAGTTATATTGAAAGATAACGTAAAATTCTATAATTCTTCCTAAAATAGGATTTTCCCAATTCGAACGTTTACTGTCCCAAAATTAGGTCTCAAAGTCCGACTAGAAATCAGTTCAGAATCTTGTGCGATTGGAATTAATTTATGATAAAATTCTTTTCATATTTCATTCCTTTTTGGACTTTTACTTGCATCCAATTGACTCCTAAAAATCCTCAAAGTGTTTTCTTGTGATCCAAGTCACTCATTGGATATTTGCAAGTTGTTCCCTCATGTTTAATTTGCTCTTCAGTCCTTCAACTTCCAATTGCAACATTATAGTCCCCATACTTTGAAATATTCTCAATTTGCTCGTTTCAACTCTCAATTCCTTCAATTGGATCCTCCAATTTCTTATTCCTTTACTTTAGCAAATTGCATATTTCCCTGTTGACGTTATTAGCCTCTCATTGTCCAATTTAGCTACAATTAGTATCTAATTATGCATTTTTTTCATCAATTGCTTCATTCTTCATCTTTTGGGATATTTTCTGAAAAGTAAACAAATAAACACATATTAAATAGAATATATATATATTCTAAAACGAAAATAATATATTCCAATTTAGATATATAAATAAGTGTATAAAATACACTTATTAGATACATCGGTATAACATCACCCCGACATGGGGTTACCTCGGCATAGCATCACCCCATCATAGGGTTACCTCGGCATAAGGATATCTCGGAATAGTATCACCCCGGTATAGGGTTACCTCAGCATAAGGATACCTCGACATAGCATCACCCTGGCATAGGGTTACCTCGGCAGAGCATCACCCCGGCATAGGTAACCTCAGCATAGGGTCCAACAAGTTTGATATCCACTGTCCAGCTTGTGGGTCCCGATTAAGTGACTGGATGTTTTGTGGATTCCCCTGGTGGGCCCATATGGATGGCGTGTCATGTTCAATTAGGTATGATCGTAACACTAGTCCCTCAGTCTGGTTGGTTCATTTATGTGCGAACTAGACTTGAAAATATAAGAGATCGAAGATGATAGAATGTGTATATACTCTAAGAAGTGGGGCCATATGGATGACGTGTCATGTTCAATTAGGCATGACCGTAACACTACTCAATCAAGTCTGGTTGGTTAATTTATGTGCAAATCGGACTTGAAAATATAAGGGATCGAAGATGATAGAATGCATGTATACTCTAAGAAATAACCAAAGTATAAAACTCCTTCTTTGCAAGACATCACCAAAATGGAAAATATAGAATATATTTTGCATGGTAAAGCATCGCCAAAGAGGAATAATATAGGCACTTGGACCCATGCGTTAATATAGTTTGAACACTTGGGTCCTTACTCGAACACTCGACAACCCTTTCAGGTAGATTTTCTTAGTTATATTAGGAGAACGTTGGGTAGCATCATTCAGATTTTGAGAGTGCATCTTCCAATAAAAAAGAATACCCGAGCCAGCCTCGAATTTAAAGGACTTGTAGGCTCCTGTTGAATAATAGCATTGACGCGATTCCAGTCGGGGAATCTCGTCGAACGCGCGGAATAACAAAATTTAAAACCCTAAGAAAGATTTAAATCAGATCTGACACGAAAAATAACAAGAACACGAATAATTGAACAGAAATTAAAAGATAGATCGACGATAGGACCTTGACCCAAGATTCACGACGCAATTAATTGACGATGCGGAATCGAGATCCAAGGTTTTCGAAACACCACAATGACTTGTCAATTTCCTTGATAAGATTCTAATCGGACACGCCACAAATATTCTCGCGAATATTTGATAAGTACAACGCCACAAATATTTCCATAATAGGTCGGGTTTGTTCTCGAAGAACACAAAAGGGACTCCTCAACCTTTCAATTGGAGAAAACTCTCTCAACTATATTAATCTCAAAATCAATCTTAACTGATGTTTACAATGATGAAAAGAAATATAAATAAGCAAGAAAACCTAGCATCTAATTTACTCAAAATAGAATTCTAATTATGCTAAAATTCTAAAATAGGAAAATAACCTAGAATAATAAAAGGAAATAAATTAATTGAGAAATCCGGAAAATCTGGAAAATCTTGAATTACGGCCGTGAATATCTAGTTTACGGCCGTAACGAATATTCTGCCTCAAATTCCAATCATGTGTTACGGCCGTGAGCAATATGTTACGGCTGTGATCAATTTCAATTTCATTTTTACGGCCGTGAGGAATATCTTTACGGCCGTAATCAGTGTTCTGGCTGTTTTTGCCTTATTGTTTGATTTCCTGCCTCGGCTCGATCCTTTCGCCTTCTCAGCTCGACCCCAACACGGAACTTGCTCCGTTTTGCACGTAGATCACTATCATATTTCCGATGGCTCGACTTCGCCCTTTGATGCCTGGTCCGGATCACATCAAGCATTGTCCCGAGCATGACTCCAATAGGAGGGGAATTACAAGGGTATCTTCAATAACATTGGATATTTTATGCCCTGGCCTCGATGTGTAAGGGATAACAGCCTATCTAGATAGTAGAGAGAATAGATTCAATTCGAGCAACTGGAGGGCTTACAAGCCTGCTTCGTTGTGAGAGGGCTTAGAGCTTGCCTTGATAACATGTAAGACACCTCGTTTTGACATGTGTATCGTTGGAGAATGTGAAACAATGTATATATATACACGTTGTGTCGACATGCGTGTATCTTTGGAGAATATGAAACAGTTTATATATATACGTTGTGTCGACATGCGTGTATATGCTCTCTAGTCCCTTAAATTGGAAGTCTCAGACATTCATTGCTGGGGTTCGAACTTATAGCATTTGGTTGTTTCATCTAAAACGGAATTGACCAATGACGAAGTCCCCCGGAAGCAGTCAATTTGAAGGAATCCTTTGAAGGAGTCCCTTGGAAGAAGTCCTTAGGTGGTAGTCCGAAAGAGTCCGTGGAAGGAGTCCTTCTTGGAGAGAGTCCTTTGACGTAGTTATTCTCATGGAAGGAGTCAATTGAAAGAGTTTTTATGAGGGAGTACCTTGTGTAAGGAGTCCCTTGTGGAAAGAGTCCTTAGACGTAGTTTTTTCTCTTGGAATGAGTCCCTTAAAAGAGTCCTCCTCTTCGGAGGGGTACCTTGGAAGGCATCCTGAGTCATGCCACATGGGGCAATAAGGTGGGCTCCTTGAGTTATGTCAATTAGGAAATAATGAGGGCTTCTTTGAGACATGCCACTTAGGCAATAAAGAGGGGGTTCTTGAACCATGCCACTTAGGGCAATAAAGGGGCTTCATTGAGCCATGTCACTTAGGCAATAAGGAGGCTTCTTTGAGCCATGCCACTTTAGGCAATAGAGCAGGCTTCTTTGAGCTATGCCATTAGTTTCTGAGACTATGTTCCTGTTTCAACATTTAAGGTCGGATCTTAGTATTTCTGGATCCGCAAAATTTACGTGTCGTTGCGACATTTACATCAAACTCAATAATTTGTGGTCTTTGAGAACGTGTGACGTTACGACATTATGATGTCAGGCTAAGCAGAGTTCTGCTAGGAGAATTTTCTTACAGAGGGTCTATTTTTGGGGAAATTCGTCCATCTTTCAGGGAAGTCCATTCTTCAGGGGTCCCCTCTTTCAAGGGGGAGGGGCCCTTCTTCAGGAGTCCCTTTTCTTCAGGGATCCCTTCTTTCAGGGGGTCCTTCTTCAGGGGTCCCCTCTTTCAGTGGGGTCCTTCTTCAGGGGTCCTTTCTTTCAGGGGGTCCCTTCTTCAGGAGTTCCCTCTTTTAAGGGTCCCCTATTTTAGGGAGATCCTTCTTCAGGAGAATTTTTACAAAAGATCCCTTTTAAAGGGGGATCGTTGGATCAACATATCTCAGCTCCTCCCTTTTAAACATGTAGACTTCCTGTGCACTAAGGCAAACGATCATCGTGCAAAGCGGGCCTGGAAGTCTCCCATTTGCACTCCGACGCTCAAGTCAAGACCCATTTCGAGTGAATATATATTAGATGCGAGAAATATAAATGTGTAAAAGAGAGAAAAGGGAGTGAGAGTAGAATATTGAGTTAGAGTATTGAATTATTAACCCTTTTCTTGAAGGCAAGTGTGCTCTATTTATGGAAAGAGTACTTCTCTTAGATTGTGACATGTGTTATGCTTTACACATGGCAAGATCCTAACCATTCATACGGTAAATCATTTCTTTGGCCATAATCATTACTACATGTCATAGGGGTTAAAGCAACCATCAAATTCCTTTGAAGATGTTGTCATATTAAGCTATCTTGTCACCTTTCAAGGGTACTCACCCCGACATAGGGTTACCTATAGCAATGGCAATGGGACGGGGGTGCCCTGTCCCGAACCCTAAACCAGATTGGTTGCTGGGGGGTCAGGGCGAGGCGGGTTACCTATCTGCCCCGCGAGCCTGACCCGATTTTAATTTTTTTTCCCTTCAAACACAAGGGTAATAATAGTATAATACACCTATAACAAACACAATAATATCCCTAATTTGATTCCCCATCCGAATCTATAGCTATTGGTTCTTGATTCAAGTTTTCCTCACCCAGCAGTTTTGAAGGATTACTACTATTTTCCGTTGGCGTAGAACTATCACGAGGTGTGCGGGGTTGTGGGTGTACTTCCAATTGAACAACACTCTGGAATTTTGAAATTTATGAATCGTTGAAACCTACAAATCTAGGACAGAGAAAGTTACATTCAGAGATTACATAGACACTTTTTTTGGAAATGCTCATGAAAGGAAAAAATCACTTGATTTCACTCGTATCACCTCTGTTTAGAATCAAGTTTCCTTTCAAGTTAATTGCTATAAAACTTATCTTGCAAGTTCAGTACCCTATGAAATTTTTGTACCGAGAATTTCATAGTTCTTATAATACATTTTTCCTAAAAATTCTTATCCAGACTCCAAATAAACTATAAATACATTACCAAAACTAGAAATTCTTACTAGACAGAGGAGCGAGCTGCGAGCGGCGAACTGACTGGCTGGCTCTGCGCAACGGTGGACTGGCCGGCGCTGCACGGCGGTGGACTGGCACTGTGGGGGCGGTGGATTGGCATTGCGCGGCGGTCTTGGAGAGAAGGGTGAGGTGCAGAGTGCTGTACCAGTGTGAGGACTGAGGAGGCTCAAGGATGCACCGCTGGCCCGCTGCTGGTGTGGTCTTGTTCAGGTAACGAGAGTTCAAAAAATGGAGAGTGAGAGACTGTGTTCTTTGTCTGTGAGAAGAGAGAGAAACTGATCTGAATCTGATTGCGATGCGAAATGAATGAGTAAGATTAGCCAGATAGGGTTTATACTTTATAATAATTTGGTTTCATATTCAAATATGTTTAATAAGAAAGAAGCAAATCCAACAATTGAAGGCATAGTTTAGTGGTTGTGTTTACAAATTCTATTCGTCATGTTCTGGGTTCGATTCTCGTTTGCAGCATTTCAATTTTTTATATATTTTAAAAAAAAATACACGGGTTCGGGTCAATATTGGGGCGGGTACGGTACGCCCCGAACCCACCCCGATATGGTTCGTAAGGCGGAAAATCCGCCCCGAACTCGCCCTGCCGACCCGAATTTTTGGGGCGGATTCGGGGCGGGGTGCTACGGGTTTGTTGGGTTTCGGGTCGTCCGGATTTTTTTGTCATCCCTATATACCTCGACATAACATCACTCCTGCCTGGGGTTACCTCGGCACAAGGATACCTCGGTATATCATCACCCCGGCATAGGATTACCTATGGCATAAGGATACCTCGGCATAACATCACCCCGGCATAGGGTTACCTCGGTATAACATCACCTTGGCATAGGGTTATCTGGGCATAAGGATACCTCAACATAGCATCACCCTGGTATCGGGTTACCTCGGCATAGCATCACCCCATCATAGGTTACCTCGGCATAACATCACCCCGGCATAGGGTTATCTCAGCATAAGGATACCTCAGCATAGCATCACCCCGACATAGGTTACCTCAGCATAGGGTCCAACAACTTTGGTATCCATAGTCCGGCTTGTGGGTTCCGATTAGGTGACTGGATGTTTTGTGGATTCCCCTTGTGGGCCCATATGGATGACGTGTCATGTTCAATTAGGAATGACTGTAACACTAGTACCTCAAGTCTGGTTGTTTCATTTATATGCGAACTGAACTTGAAAATATAAGGGATCGAAGATGATATAATGTGTGTATACTCTAAGAAGTGGGCCCATATGGATGACTTGTCCCGTTCAATTAGGCATGACCGTAACAGTAATATTGATTAAAGGTCATGAACATTTCTTGTAATTAAAATGTGGTGACAATATATTTAGCCTTTTTTAATTACTACTCATTACATCTAGATAGTTACGTAAATTTCCCTTAATTAAAACATAAAACTTTGAGGAATCGAATTTGATTATTAGATGGGTTAAGTATAAAATTACACACATTTAGGCTTTAAATTTTTTGTAATTAGGTGATTTGTAACTAATTACACAAGTATCAAAATAATATTCAAAATCATATTTTTTAAATCAGAATCAGGTTCTGTAATTAATCACAATTGTAACTTTATTTTATTTTGTAATTAGTTACAATTGTAATTTTAACTACAATTACAATTAATTACCACCACCACCACCACCGATAGTCACTGTCAGAAATATAATTGTAACTTTATTTCAATTTTGTAATAAATTACAATTGTAACTTATGAATTAGTAAAGCATTAGTGTAATTCGTAATTTGTAATTGATTACATTAGTTTAATTATAATCAGCCACCGCCACAACCGTTGTCGTCGAACCACCATTGAAAATACAATTGTAAGTTTATTCCAATTTTGTAATTGATTACAATTGTAACTTTATTTCAGTTTGTAATTAATTACAATTGTAATTTTTAATTAATGTCTCAATATCACCACTACCAGTCCTCCATCACAATCATCGTCTCAACAATACCACCGTGTCACCACCACCACAACTCTTTCCAACACTACCTCAGAATCAACACAGACTATCCTAATCCACACTACAACATTGCTGTCAAATATACCTCACTAGCTTTGTTGGCACCATCCCTAATCTACATGTCAAACCCTCTCCTCCTCCTCCTCCACCTCCACCATCACCGCCACCGCCACAAGATTTATTCTTACCAGCCAAGCAATTTTTTTCCTGTTTCTCCACATCCCATGGCTATATAAACTTCCTCACATAAAATTCCATGCATCACTCGATTAAAGACTGAAAGATTTACCTTATAATTCTTCAGAAAATTTTATTTTCTAGTTCATCAATGGCTTATGATAAATTCTCACCTCTTCTCCTCTTAATTCTTATTACTTTATCTTCAGTAAGTGGCACATAATACATGTAGAGGCACCCAGCCTCCTGGAGACAACCTCACCTGAGGTTCCTAAGCTCGAACTTCCTTTGCCCCAAATATTTAAGTCTGAGCTGTCAATTTTTCCAAAACCAGAGATTCCGACGATGCCAAAACTACCAAAATCTGAGATTCAAAAGAATTATAAGGTAAATCTTAGCACTAACAAAGCCTGAGATTCCGACATTAACAAAATCTGAGATTCAAGAAATGTCAAAGCCAGAGATTCCAACATTACCAAAACTAGAGATTCCGACAGTGCAAAAAAAGAGATTTTGGTAGGTGTTTCCATCGCTCACGGTGCTTCTAAGCCTCATCGAGCGCAACGACGATGATGATTCAGCAACGGCGATTTTGGATTTTGAGAGAGGGAGAGAATGGATTTGGATTTTGAGAGGGGGGAGAGAGAAAGAGGAATGATTAGGGTTTTATTCACCTGATTTAGTAAAATAGTTTAGAATTAACTGATTTTAAAAATTTAAGGATCAAATATATAAATGGGCTATGTAGCCGTTACTGGACCGTAGAGGAAGTTTTCTTGGGCCCAATCTTGTGTCTTCTGTCAGAGCCCATTTCTTATTTCAAATGAAACTAGTGAAATTTGCAAATACTGCTTCTTTAGTTCAAAAATTGCTACCTATGCAGTATGCACTCTTCTTCTGCCTCTTAGTCTCAGTATAGGAAGACAAGAATTTACATAGAGAAACTTACACTGCTAAATATTGTTTATTATAACTACATAAAATATAGAAGTAGCAGAGATGGTGACAGATAAAATAGAAGGGGGATTCCGATTCAAACAGACTTGCCTTTCTCAATCCGCATTCGATGTTGCCTTCCATGTAAGGTTTGTTTATCAATGGCTATATAGATGGATAGATATATTTATAGAGATTTTAAGTTCTAGCTACATATTTCCAGATTAATCTTATGTGAAATGAATGATCTAACAAACAACATATGCGAATGGCGAATGCTTCAAATTGTTAGGGGAATCTTTCTACCATTGGTTAAAGTAAAGATGAAATTACATAAAATTCCTATTTTTACATTGTCATTTGTAAAAATGTCACAAATTTTAGTGAAGTCCATTTTCTTGAATTTTGGACTTAAATACCCCTACTACAAATTTGAAATTCCACATTAAGAACAAAATTTCGACTATAAACATGTTTGGTATGACCTTGGATCAACATGCCTCAGCTCCTCTCTCTTGGACACGTGGATCTCCTGAGCACTAGGACAAACAATTAGCTTTCAAAGGAGGCCGAGGTGGCTCCCGTTTGCACTCTGATGCCTAAGTCAGTACTCATTTCAAGTAAATATAAATTAGGTGTGAGAAATATATGTGTGTCCAAGAGAAAAGGGAGTGAGATTTTATATATTGAGTATCTAACCTTTTTCTTGGAGGCAAATATGTTCTATTTATAGGATGAGATATTGTCTTTAGATGGTGACACGTATCGAGCTTTACTCGTGTCTTCCCCCTAGCTGCGGAAGAGGTGAACCAATTGCTTGGATGTAATAACCAATTGCTTGGATGTAATCATTGCTACTTGCGGTAGGGGAGCGGCGTCCATCATATCCTCCATAAAGATGATGTCTTATCAAGCCACAATCTATGGGGATTGTCACGTCTTTCTGACACTTCCTCTTGTCCCATCACTGGTCTGAGGTGATACATCGGAACATCTCGGCTCAGCAAAACCAGTTCGGCCAGGGAGGCTTCAGGCGATATTTCACCTCGACGATTTGGTAACCTGTGGGGCCCTAGGCTCTATTCATAGTTGACGTCCATTGAATATGTCGTAGGCCCCTGCAAGTGACTTGTCGGGCTCATTTGGAGCATGGTAGCAACATTAGTCCCTCAAATCCGAGGTGGTCATTTATGGGCGAATCGAACATGTCACGGACCGGGCGCTATGATTTTGTTTTGAGAATTTCTCTTCGAAGGAATAGTCGTCTAACCATGCATTAGCATGAAACCATTAATTTTATCATCATTTTTATAACCTTTGTGTTGCTTCCTAATTAATCCGAAATTGGTTGCATATGAATCACCTTGCAATACTCCGAGTTGCAGGGTGTTTAGTGATTTTATGCGGTGCGCAAGCTAATGGTAACAGGGACTTTTATGCTTATTCCCCCTCTAAGACAGATGTTGGAGGGCGCCAGCATCCTTTGCAGGCGGCACATTCATGACCAAGAAATGATTAGCGCTTGTTTCCAAGAAACGCTGAGGGGAGGGGCGCTTTACTGCGCGTGGAGTACACTTTAGCAGTTGAATGGTTTCTTCCTTTTCAAATTCCCAAACAGTTGATGCTTTAACTTTCCCTTCTACCAAGGCACGTGGACTGTCTAAATCAACCTCGACATTCAAAGACCGAGGGCTTAAGTCAATTGGGTTCCCTACAAAGCTTTCTTCACCCTAGAACTTTCTCTTTTACACCTTTCTGAACTTTTCTTAAGAATTTGTTGCTGTGAAAGTTATTTCCTCACTCTTTTCACACGAGCCTTTTCATGGCCCTTGAGAGCTTCAACTTTACAAGCCATTCCAATCAACCAAAATCTTCCATTGGTGCAACTCTCATTTGAGCGTTGGACTTCAAATTTTTATTCCTTTCAGGTAAATTCCCTTTCCCTTGTGTGCATAAAGCTTTTTGATTTTCAACTTTTGAGTGCTTGTTTGAAAATTCCTTTTTGAATTTTTGTTCTTCTCCGGGTAAGTTTGGGTTTTTGAGAAAAAAATGGAAAGAGTTGGGGGAATGGGTCCACAGGAGTTATTGGCAATGGCGATTCCTATAAGAGGTTTCTGCCCTTTGTCCTTGTCGGTTTTTAGTTCTCGCTTTTTTAGGGAGCAGATTAGGTGGAGGAATAGGAAATGCAGCAGTATAATTTATTTGGATGATTGTGACAGTGAAAAAGAAAAGAACCAAACCTACATGGCTCACTTATCTTCTGACTAGGAGGCTTCGCTGTGAGAACTCCAAAGTAAGCGTGATAGAGACCTGAGGAGAGAAGGGACGACAAGCTCTTCATCCGGTCCGCAAGATCTTGGTTTAGGTGCAAGGGCCCCTTTAGGGCGCATAGAGAGGAGGTAGGGTTATCCGAGGAGGAAATCGCCCAAGTTGAAGGCTAGGTTAACTATGTAAATAAAGTGACGGGTTACCATGTAGATCCTGATCCGAACCTAGAGTCATGGGAAAGCAGTAAAATAGCATCGGAGATCCAGGGTATTTATTTGGAGCTCCTCGGAGATCCGGGGTATTGATTTGGTAGGTACCCCTTCAAAGTTCAGGATACCAGGAGGGGTTCAGCTAGTACACCCCACACCTTCTTGCCGACCTTGTAGTCCTCCGCCAGGTCATGTGGCGATCCGCTATGACGCTTTGTCCTGTGGGATGAGGCTTCCTCTACATCCTTTCTTTAGGGCACTACTTAGGAGCTACAACTTATGCCCTTATCAATTAGCCCCAAACTTCTGGACACAAGCGGTCGGCACCTGGTTGGTGTGGCAAGAGGTCAACCCATACTACACTATCTCCTTGCACATAATCCACACCTTATATACTTTGAAGAAATCCTTCAGGAGGGATAAGGACGTGAGGTCGGATGTGAAGGAATGGTATTATATATCACCCAGGGGATCTTACCCCCCATCATCACTGGACATCCTACCTCTATAAAAAAAATTGGAGGAACCAGTGGTTTTGGGTTGCGGGGGAGTGGCAAAGCTCACATGTAGACCCTATTCCAGAGATCACTGTTCCCCGAACTCTTTCCTCTCTGTGTGAGTCTCACTTTGTTTCACCTTTTCAAATGTGGGCGCATACCTTACATTTCACGTTTTCTACTCATTACCTCTAACGTGTTTTCTTGCTCTGTTTGTTATCCCAGGGTCTACTTTTGCCTGCCTTCTTTCCGACGCAGATTTATCAGTGGTGAGGCGGCTGTTTTCCTTCTAAGGCACTTTCCAAAAAATCATCCAGCAAAACAAGCTATTCGTCAAACACGATCTTATGAGAGCTATGAGTAAGTTGAATGATTCACCTTCTCTGTTATTTCTATTTTAGCATTCCGGGGCTAATTTTCCTACCTCTATTGTCAGATTCCAAAGATTTCCCCAAGATTTCCTTGAAGGGGCTGATGTCAAAGAAGATTCCTCATGCCCTCCACCAGGGGAGGGAAGTGGAAAGAAAACAGAAGACAGTGCTTGCTAACCTTCAAGTGGAGGCCTCTAAAGAGGTATCCGAGGCATCTACTGCTCCACTTAAAGGTCCTCTTTCGGCACTTTTGCCACCTCCCACTTTACTTCCAATTGGCCTACAGCAGCCAGACCTTGGAGAATGGGTTGACGTTACGAAGGCCCGTGCTACAGGAAAGGGAAAAAGGTCTGACCGAGGTAGGGTTAGAAGGGAGAATGAGTAAAAAAAGGCCCTACTCAAGGATTCTCCCTCTGAAGATACTTCTGAACCGGTGTCCAAGGACGAGCCTGCCCCTTTAAAAAGGCTGTGGAGGTGTAAGGATAGCAGTTCTGCTCCCCTACCATCAGAAGTGCAAGAGCTGGAGGATGAGCCTGTCGTTTCAATTCCTGAGGTAGGTTATGACGTGACCCCTGCTGCGGTTGAAGAGCTTAAGCAAATTAAGGTCAGTGTCCTTCTCGCGGATGTCACTTTTGATCCTATCCTGTACGACTCTCCCAACTCTCCACTTGCCAGGGCTACTTTGGCTATGGAGCACTTCTGGAAAATAGGGGGGCCTACCCCAAGAAAGCTTTCAGTTTGAAAAAGCTTGCTCACATTCATGTGTCCACTGGAACCATCTTCCTCCCTTTAAGACCTTGAGAAATGGTAAACACTTTTCAGTGGACTTGGGGACAAATCGACTTAAGGCAATAACCCTTGCAGTTAAGCTTTGCACTTCTTTGGGATTTCGGGGCGAGCGCATGTCGATCAAAGGTTTGATCTTATCCGGATTGGCTTCAGTTCCCCTTCGGTTCACCATAAAAACCAGAAACTTTCCAGACGCCACCCCGAAGGCACACTTTACAGGGTTAAGCCTCATCCGGTACTTCCTTAATATATCAAAAGTCTGATAGATGGCGAACATCTTCTGAGGTGACCATACTTTTTACTAGCATGTCATCCACATATACTTCCATGGTATTTTCGAGTTGCTTTGAGAATATTTGATTCACTAACCTTTCGTAGGTGGCCCCTGCATTTTTCAATTCGAATGGCATGGCCATATAACAATAGAGTCCCCTGTCCGTAATAAACGAGGTGTGCTCCTCATCCGATTTATGCATGGGGATTTGATTGTATCCGGAGTATGCATCCATAAAGCTTAGCATCCCATGCCCCGCCATGGAGTCAACTAATTGATCAATCCGAGTCAATGGAAAACTGTCTTTTGGACATGCTTGGTTCAAATTTGAGAAATCAATGCATACCCGCAGCTTTCCGCTTTGCTTGGGGGACCAAAATAGGGTTCGACTCCCACTTCGGATAACTAGATTCTCTGATGAAGCCATTTTTTAATAGCTTCGTCACCTCCTCTTTCAAGGCCTCATATTTCTTCGGACTCATCGACCTCCTCTTCTACCTATGCCCAGGAAATCTTGGTTCAAGTTGGAGCCCGTGACAGGCTATTTTAGGGTCAATTCCAATCATGTCCTCGTGTTTCCATGAGAACACATCAAGGTTTTGAAGCAAAAAACTTTTCAGCTGCCTTTGTATTCAACTGATGAATCTTGCCCAATCTGTAACTCCTTCATTGGGTCATTTGGATCAACATAGAAGCATTCTAGCAGGGGTAGAGTAACAACTATCACCTGTCATTCTAGGATCTAGATCTGTCAATCTTCTTCCTGTGCCATTGTGACATATGTTCGCTCCGCAAGTGCATAGGTCGCGCAAGTAATAAAGTGGATGTGAGCCCAAGTATCGTACCCACAGGGATTGTTGTAAATTGTATTTTAGATTATGGACCTTAACCAGAACAAGAAATTTGTTTTGATTTGAGAAAGTTGTTTTGATAATTAAAATAAAAATTAAACTAAAGAAACAAAGAAAATTTGATTTGTGAATTTCATACAAATGTATTTTGTGTGAGTTACAGCTCCTAAGTCAATTAGGCCCGGCCTCCTAATTGAACCGTGATATGAGGAGATTTTATCTACAATTAAGAACTCCATTAGCATCCTAGAAAGAGTCGGAGCCTGTCCTACTTCAGTCATAAAGATTATGGATCCTCTAGGAGTGATGCTATCCCCGGTGAAGCCATATATGGGATCTGGGACTGGAATGAGTGGGGTACTAATTCCCATTTTGTCAAACGTTATCCCGTAAATCACATTTATCGAGGCACCGTCATCCACCAGCATCCGGGATAGACCATTCCAGGCTACCACCACCCGGATTACTAACGTATCATTATGCAAAAAATACACCCCAATCGCATTATCTAGGGTGAATGTGATGGGTTCTGTCTTGGAAGTCCTAGAAGGTGTGAATTGATGTGATAGTTCACATTGACGGGTTCTTTGGCCTCTCTGATGTATCGCTTTTGGGAGTTGTCCGTGCTTCAACCTGGATGGGGGCCTCCAAATATCGTGTCGATCTCGTGGATTGGTGGGTCATTTACAAGCGGAGGTGGCTCTCACACATTTTTATCATGAGTCGGGGGTTTATTCTGGTCCCGGCTTCGATCTCTCTGACGACCGTCATTCCTCCCTCTTGGAGGTTCTTCCAGGGATCTCGCCTGTCAGCTCGGCTAAACTTTTGGTCATTTGGCCTGTGTGGTTTTCCTATGTTTGGAGCAAAGTTGCCACCTTTTCTTTCATTGGCCTTCTGGTCGACCAGCATGTGGATTTCCCTGCAGTCCTCCGTTGCATGCCATAGTTTCTATGGTAAGCACAATATGCCCTAGTCATGGGTTTTTTTCCACTTCGGCTTCCACCTATTCCTTCAGGAGCAATAGTGGGATTTGCTAAAGGTATTACGGAGTGCAGATTGGGAATGGCTTCCGTGATCTCAGTCGCGTAACTAGATCCAGTCCCCCGAAATTGACGTGGGATACCTCCGCGGTGATTGCCTAACCGATCTTTATTGCCTCCTTTTCTTTGATCATCTCCAGGCGGGTACCCAGTATTGTATCTTTCTTGAGGATGATTATCTTTGGATCTCGCCATTTCTTCTGAGACAATTTCTTCCTTCATTAAACCTACAAGGGCGTTGTAGTCTTCTGGCTTCCTGCTTCGGACGTCTCTCCAAAACATGTTGGTCATGTCTAGACCTCCTTTTAAGGCAAAAAATATTTTTGCCTCCGTGATGTTCTCACATCTATGCATTTCCTCTGTGAATTGGGCTAAATAGGCTTTTAAAGATTCATATCTTCCCTGCCTCAGATTTTAGAGGCATTGAAGTGGGAGTTGGCCCGGCCTGGAGGAGACGAAGCCGTTCTTGAAGGCCGTTTTCAAATCTCTGCAACTATGGATGATGCCAAGAGGGAGTTTTTTGTACCACCGTATTGCACTTCCCTCAAGTATCAAGGCGAAGGCTTTGCATTTTAGTGCAGGAGTGGCTCCAGCTATTTTCATGTTGGCACGCTAGTTTAATAGGTGATCGTCGGGGTCACCTCTCCCGGAGTACTTTATTATCTCTGGCATTTCAAAGTCAGGGGCACTGGGCACCTCTGAATGCCTTCCGTAAAAGGGCTTATTTCCTCGTCATCATCCACCTCGTATGATGGTAATTCACTATTCTAGTCATGGTCGGAATCCACTGTGCCATGATATTGGTCATAGGGTGGCTAAGTATGGCTCCGCCTCCATGGTGATAAAACTCGGCCGTAATCTGGCCTTTGATAGGTCGGAGGGTCCCCTTGGGTTCGAGAGCAATCCTCTTCTACTCTTCTCTCCAGCCTATTTCTATGCTCATGTGTGAGGTGCAATTCTGTCGCCCCCGCTTCATACCAATCTCTAGGCATTCGGCTCCGCAAATGGACTTCTTCAGCCCTTTGTTCCAGCATATTTATAGGCACTCACGTCTGATGCCGAGCTTGTTCAGATCGGTCTCCTCGTTTACTCCTAAATAATCCCCCTATCCGGATAAAGACGCTACCCGACCTTGAGGGTGAGGTCTCTCCCTGATATTTAGGTAGCTGACTTTGTTCTTCCGGTGCTGCATGCACCGGATCCTCTTCGACGTAGGGAACAGAGTCCACCTCGGCATACACCGGTGGTTCGTTATAATAATATGATGCACTGCATGCGTCGGATGGTGAGTAATGTGGCTGTGAGTGTTTCGGTGGCATCATCAGTTCATTTACTGCATACCCTCTAGCCATGTAGGCGTTCATCGTAGCATTTTGCTCTATTTGTTGTTTCTGCACTTCCAACATCTAGGAAACCACGCGCGTCATATCCTGCATGCGACGATTTCGACGCCAGCACGGAGGGTTAGGTTGGGGAGCCCCCTCATCAGCGTCCTCATGAGGCCCCTGGGGGGCATTCTCATGGACATGTTGTCCTTCCCTACTCCTCCGAGGATTAACATCATTATCACTCTCATTCATGGCTATAATGACTTTTGCGCTGTCCTTTCTTCAAGGATAGATGTACTTATATTTCAAAGTTCTAAGCTTTTTTCAAGGTTTGTGGACTTATATTTCAAAGTTTTAAGCTTTTTTCATGGTTTGTAAACTTATATTTCAAAATTTTAAGCCTTTTTCAAGGTTTCTTGTGACTCTCCACTTTTTTCCAAGAGGTTATCTACCTTTGTTCAAGGCCTTTAGTGGCTTTTTACCACTCGATTTCGTGGTTAAAAGTGTGATTTCTCATAGACGGCACCAAAATGTTGACCACAAAATCTGTTAAGACCTTGGATCGACAAGTCTCAACTCTTCCCTCTTGGACACGTGGATCTTCTGCGCACTTTGACAAACAATCAACTTGCAAAGGGGGCCGAGATGGCTCCTGTTTGCACTCCGATGCCTTAGTCAATACTCATTTCAAGTAAATATAAATTGGGTGCGGGAAATATATGTGTATCCAAGAGAGAAAATGGAGTGAGATTTTATATATTGAGTCTCTAACCTTTTTCTTGGAGGCAAATATGTTCTATTTATAGGATGAGATATTGTTTTTAGATGGTGACACGTGTCGGGCTTTACACGTGTCTTCCCCCTAGCTGCGGGAGAGGTGAACCAATTGCTTGAATGTAATCATTGCTACTTGCGGTAGGGGAGGGGCGCCCATCGTATCCTCCATAAGGGTAATGTCTTATCAAGCCACAGTCTATGGGGATTGTCATGTCTTTTTGACACTTCCCCATGTCCCATCACTAATCCAAGGCGATACATCGGAACATCTCGGCTTAGAAAAACTAGTTCGGCCAGGGAGGCTTCAGGAGATATTTCACCTCGGCAATTTGGTAACTTGTAGGGTCCTAGGCTCTATTCATAGTTGACGTCCATTGAATATGTCGTGGGCTCCTGCAAGTGACTTGTCGAGCTCATTTGGAGCTCAGTCGCAACAGTACTAAACCAATGAAAACTTGACACCTAATCTACCCTGTATATTGAACAAGGTAAAATATCAATCATTCGAGTAATGCTATTTGTACATGGGCTGGGTTACAGGGATTGTACAGATGCAGGTGGAAACTATTTTTTAAAACAAAACTGCAAAAAGAAGAAAACAAAACCAAGTAAATTGACTTCGGTTAATTCTTTCCATTCATTAATCATTTGAAACTCACTTTCTCCATCCAGTAAGGGTTACAAACAGGCCACCTCCATCTCCTGCTGTTCTCCATTTCTAACAAGTGAAACCAAGTCATTTCACTTTTGAACTAGATGTGGGAAGTAGAACTCAAAAGTTCGCCTTGATTCTGATAATCTGTGCAATCATAGTTCTATTATTATTGATTAATAACGACTGCAGTTTTTTGGATATTATAATTCAAATAGGAAGTAAAGGCCAGCAGAAGATTGTTGCTTTTAGTGGACTTCCCCAGTGCACTGCAAAAGATGTTTTGAGGAGCTTTAATTTTGTAGAAGTCCTTGAGCAAGTACCCATATTGCCAATTCAATTTGATAAGTAGTTTTACCCACATGAATAATTGTTTCAGTGAAGAAGATTGAATGGGAACCAAAAAGAATGGAAATCGTGTTACAATTTTTGCACATGATAGGAAATGCGAGGCACAATAATTTGATGAGATTGCTCGGGATTTGCAACAATAGCGTCACTGTCTTTGAGCTTATCTGTTGTATGACTACTTGCGTAACGGAAATTTGTCGGAAAAGATCAGAATGAAGAGAGATTGGCCAACAAAATAAAAGATATTTATTGGAATTGCAAGGGGACTTTGCTTCCTTCACCATGAATGTTATCCAACAATACCACATGGAATTATGAAGGTGAGTAATATAATGTTCGATGAAATATGGAACCTCATTTGGTTGAATTTGGACTTAAATCAAAATTAGTGTGGAGATGGTAGGAGATGGAGGCGGAGGCAGCGGGTGAATTTTTGTCGGAAATGGAGGTGGCAATTAACATTTCATTCTGAAAATGAGTTTGAAAGTAGTGTGGAGGTGGCCGGAGATGGAGGAGGCGAATTCAACTGGTGAATTTGGTCGGAGATGGAGGAGGGTTGAAACTTGGAACAGAGGGTTTGGCCGTTTGGGGGAAGGGAAATGTAAGGCTGAAGTGGGTTGAAACTTGAATGTTAAAACGTGTTTTTGTTTTTGTTTTTGTTTTTAAATAACTTCCAGTTGTATCTATACATTTTCCATGTAACTCAGCCCTCTACAAACAGCATTACTCAATCATGATCCATTCTATTATCCACTGGTTAGTGTTTTGAAAAACCATTCAAGCCCTCATTTCACTTCCTCTCACAGAACCCCTCATTTCTCCTCTCTTCGAATCAGAAGCCTCAACGTCGTTCTTCTCCGACAACCTCTTCTTCCCTGTCACTCTGAACAGCCGCCTTCGCTGCCCCTGGTTCTCTCGTCACTTTTCTTGGACTCGCAGGTTGTCTTCATCCAATTTCCCATCTCGGTTCAAAGTGAGTTCCTGTTGAGAAATTTCCTTTCTCAAATGAATATGAGCTATAACGAAGTTAACACAAAAGTGGAAACAAAGAATCAAGAAGAAACCAAAATTGCAAAAATGACTTGAATCGCAAAGAATGCTGTCCTAAAAGCGAAATTTGCGTCCTCTCAATTTGAGAATGCTAAAGGGCCTTCAAGCAAATTGCTTTAGCGGATTTCAAGCCTCAAACCAAGTATCAAATAGCACAATTGATAAACTTGGAGAATAGGAACAAGAAGAGCAAATTTGAAGATTCTAAGTATAAAATTCAAGACTTTTGGATGATAATCACTATTGAAAATATATTGATCAAAAGGTTGTTCAAACTCATGAATTCTATACCTATTTATAGAATTCTATCATCCCAAATCGTTGTTCATGCAACTCTTCATGAAAGAGTGCCAAAAATAGTTGAAAAGGTGATGAGAATTTCTGAAAAAATTCTCCAACGGTCAAATTTTTAGACCACGCGATCGCGCGATATGAGGCTTGCGCGATGCCTCAAAAATTTCTGCAGTGACTAAAATCACTTAACCACGCGATCGCCGGACCAACAACCACGCGATCGCGTGGTTCTTCATTTTGGCCGGACCTTTAGGTCCGGTCCGGACCATTTGGTCCGTCCAGTTAAATTTGGTCCGATTTTTGCACTTTTTGGACCGGTTCCTTATATTTTGGACCGGTTCTCGCACTTTTTCAACTTTATTTATATATTTGAACAAAATTTTCATAACAATCCTCCACTTATTCAAATATATGAACTCAACTTAGAATCATAAACGATGTCACGCATAAAACAAGGTATCTTTCGATTTTAACCTTATATTAGTGCTAATATTGCAAAGTAATATCGAGATCCCAGGTAGCCTTAGCTTTGAACCAGTTATCCCTTATGACATTACCGGCGATATCGCACACGTGAACATTCTTGCTCAATACATTCCACACAATTTACTTTGACACGTTAATGGCCTTGCGCCCATCCGAATTCATGAACTTTTCAGAAAGTAACTCCAAAACTTTCCTTGAAGCGGCACCACTTCTAAGTTCATATAGGAGAAATTCTTACAGTGTCTTGGTAACTTTTAAAAACACTTGTACTAAGTACTGAATTTCTTTAAGATTTGTTCAACCCTCCAAACAGTTACCCCAGCACTTGTATCCTTAGGATAGGGCCTTAAAATAATTTTCTAAGTGCTGCAACAATTCACTTATCGAATGACTTGTTGTTACCCTTTGAACCCGTGAATTACTCATTTCGTAATGACAGGTAGGGTTGCCGTCATTGGTGAATTTATAATAGGAGTTTTAGCCCCATCCTACTCGATGTTTGTCTTACCAACTCTTTGGTAAGTGGTTTTGTGAATGGATCAGCCAAATTTTCACTTGACCTCACATAGGTAAGTGATATTACTCCATTTATTAATTTTCTTATATAATCATGTCTAAGACTCATATGTCTTGACTTTCCGTTATAGACTTCATTATAAGCCCTTGCTAGAGTGGCTTGACTATCGCATAGTATAGATATTGAATATTCATTCTTCGTATCTAGTGGAATTTCATAAAGAAGATCCTTAAGCCATTCTGGTTCCTTTCCAGTTTCGTCTAATGCAACAGACTCGGATTCCATAGTGGAATGTGTTATAATTGTTTGTTTCTTTGATCTCCAAGAAACAGCACCACCTCCAAGTGTAAACAACCATCCCGATGTTGATTTATTTTCTCCAGCATTTGATATCCAACTTGCGTCGGTATATCCTTCTAATATTGCTGGAAACTTGGAATATTGAAGTCCAAGGTTTTTAGTTCTCTTTAGATAACCAAGAACTCTTCCAATCGCTTTCCAATGCTCAACACTTGGATTGCTAGTAAACCTACTAAGTTTACTCACGGCAAATGCAATATCCGGTCTCGTGCATTGAACTGCATACATTAGACTTCCAATTGCACTCGCATATTCGAGTTGTCCAATAGCCCTTTCAACATTCTTTACAAGTTTAATACTTGAATCAAATGGAGTATTTGCCTCTTTAATGTTCAAATGTTTGAACATTTCAATCACATTCTCTATATAATGTGATTGGGTTAATGCATACCCTAACTCATTCTTGATCACTTTTATACCCAATATGGTATCCACTTGACCAAGATCTTTCATATTGAATGTTGATGATAGAAACCTCTTCGTTTCTTTTATGCCATTCATGTGATTACTTATAATCAACATGTCATCCACATACAAACACACAAATATAACAAGTTTATCACAACTTTTGATAAATAAACATTTATCTACCACATTGTGTGAAAAACCAAAAGACATAATTGCATTATCAAATTTCTCATGCCATTTTTTAGGAGCTTGTTTTAAACCATATAGCGATTTAATAAGTTTACAAACTTTATTTTCATTACCCGGAAGAACAAAACCTTCCGGTTGTTGCATGTAAACTTCTTCATTTAGTTCTCCATTTAAAAATGCAGTCTTCACATCCATTTGATGTACATGTAAATCAAATATAGACGATAGTGCAAATAGTATTCTAATAGTAGTGATCCTAGCCACCGGTGCATAAGTGTCAAAATAATCAATTCCTTCATTTTGTCGAAAGCCTTTAGCAACTAATCTTGCTTTATAGGTTTGGATCGAACCATCGGTATTGTATTTCCTTCGGAATACCCACTTGCAACCAATGGCTTTTGATCCAGCCGGTAAATCAACAATCTTCCAAGTATTGTTGGACGTTATAGAATCCATTTCATCATTGATAGCATCCTTCCAAAATGTGCTATCTCTAGAAGTCATTGCTTCTTTATAGGTTTTAGGATCACTATCAATTTGAAGAACATATGGAATTGTTCTTACTATATCTTCCTTACTTGCTTCAACCAAGTAAAAGGAGATCCTTTGAGAATCAATCTCATCATGTCCTAATACCTTCTCTTTACGAGATCTCTTGCTTCTTCGCGGTTCACTAGTCTCAATTACATCTTGGGTAGATGTTTCTAGTGATTTAGAAGCCGGAAATTCATTTTGAATTTCTATTGAATTTTGAGGAATATCATCAACGCTTAATGAATTCTCAAAAAATTCCACATCTCGTGATTCTATAATCACATTGGATATTAGATCAAGTAGCCTATATGCTTTACTATTTATAGCATATCCAACAAAGGCACTCTTGATCCCTCTTGGTCCTAGTTTTGTCCTACTAGGATTGGTGTTTTTATAATAAGCCAAACACCCCCATACTTTAAAATACCCAATGTTAGGCTTCCGACCTTTCCACAACTCATAAGGTGAAACTTTAAGTTTCTTAGAAGAAATTCTATTATGTATATGACACGCGGTAAGTAATGTCTCACCCCATAAGTAATTAGGCAATTTAGACCTTGTTAGCATAGCATTTATTATCTCAACTAAGGTTCTATTTTTCCTTTCCGCCAGGCCATTTTTTTTCCCGTGTTCTAGGTGCACTACATTGGTGTAAAATACCATGTTCTTCACAAAAGATATCAAATTCTTTAGAAAAGTATTCACCGCCTCTATCACTTCTAAGAATTTTAATCCTTTTATCCTTTTGATTTTCTACTTCATTTTTATATGCTTTAAACATATGAAAAGCCTCATTTTTATGTTTCATTAGATAAACATAACAAAATCTAGAATAATCATCAATGAAAGTGATAAAATATTTATTACCACCCCTAGTTAACATGCCATTAAGTTCACAAATGTCGGTATGAACTAAGTCAAGAATATTAGATGATCTTCCTACACTTTGAAAAGGTTTTTTAATCATTTTGGACTTAGTGCAAATTTCACATTTTTCATACTTTGTAAAATCACAAGATAGCATGCCATTTCTAATCATTCTATGCAAAGTAGAATATCCAACATGTCCTAATCTATCATGCCATAAATCTAAAGAACACACAAAGTAAGAAGAATTTATTTTATTAATTGCATTGTCAATAGTACACAATTTGACCATTCCATTAGTGGAATAGCCTTTACCAACAAAGAAACCATTTCGGGACAATACAAGTTTTCCCGACTCAAAAATACATTTCACGCCCGGTTTTCCTAACAAATCACCACTTACAAGGTTTCTATTCATATCCGGCACATGTAAGACATTTGTAAGAGTTACAACCTTTCCGGATGTGAATTGAAGATCAACATTCCCTTTGCCTATGACTTTCGAACAATGTTCATTCCCCATTTGAATTTGTTGACCATCATCAATCTCTTGATAGGTCTTGTATAGGGACTTGTCATAGCAAACATGAACGGTGGCGCATGTATCATACCACCATCCCGGAATTTTTCCTTTGACAGAATTCACTTCGCTTATAGTAGCAATAATTTCATTCTTATCAATGGAATTATCCTTGCCTCCAAAATTGCTTTGTTTTTTATGTTGGCAATCTTCCACAAAGTGGCCGAATTTTCCACATACAAAGCATTCTCCCTTGGGCTTCTTTCTGGATTTGTTGTTGTTGTTGTTGCTAGTAAACTTTCTCTTGTTTACTTTGGTCACTTTGTTGTTCTCCAAGGCATTGGCTTTAGAAGTACCAACATGGGAATGTTCAATCCCATCTCTTGCCCTCGACTCTTCCTCAATTCGGAGATGTTTTTGAATTTGCTCCATTGAAAAGTCTTCGGAGTTGTAAAGAATTTTCTTCCTATATCCTCTCCAAGTAGAAGGCAATTTTGCAATAATTGCACCTACTTGAAATGATTCCGGAAGTTCTATCTTCACCGCTTTTAATTTATTGACAATCACTTGCAATTCACGAACTTGGGGTAATAGGGGAACATTTTCCAAAAATTTAAAATCAAAGTACTTTGTTATAAGGAATTTTGTAGTTCCTTCCTCTTCGGCTTTGTACTTGTTTTCAAGTGCATTCTAAATCTCTTTGGCAGATTTAGTGTTGGTGTACAAGTCGTAGAGACGATCCGAAAGTGCATTCAAGATATGGCCACGACAAATAAGTTCGTCTTCTTCTCGCTTCTTTCGATCAATCCTTGCTTGTTCGGTATCTTTATCGGACGGTTTGGGCAAGTCTTCCAAATTGGGATCAAGGATGTAGAAGGTTTTCAGCGCCGTTAATAGGAACTTAATTTTGTCTTGCCACCTTGTGAAGTTGGTACCATCAAAACGATCCAAGCGAACTAAATCTTGATTCATCAACTTGATTGTAGCCATGGTTGTGTCTCCTTCGGTTGCCATCGCAGAACTTTCGCTTTTAGATTGTTGAGAAATTTCCTTTCTCAAATGAAATATGAGCTATAACGAAGTTAACACAAAACTGGAAACAAAGAATCAAGAAGAAATCAAAATTGTAAAAATGACTTGAATCGCAAAGAATGCTGTCCTAAAAGCGAAATTTGCGCCCTCTCGATTTGAGAATGCTAAAGGGCCTTCAAGCAAATTGCTTTAGCGGATTTCAAGCCTCAAACCAAGTATCAAATAGCACAATTGATAAACTTGAAGAATAGGAACAAGAAGAGCAAATTTGAAGATTCTAAGTATAAAATTCAAGACTTTTGAATGATAATCACTATTGAAAGTATATTGATCAAAAGGTTGTTCAAAATCATGAATTCTATACTTATTTATAGAATTCTATCATCTCAAATCGTTGTTCATGCAACTCTTCACGAAAGAATGCCAAAAATAGTTGAAAAGGTGCATGAGAATTTCTGAAAAAACTATCCAACGGTCAAATTTTTAGACCACGCGATCGCGCGATATGAGGCTCGCGCGATGCCTCAAAAATTTCTGCAGTGACTAAAATCACTTAACCACGCGATCGCGTGGTTCTTCATTTTGGCCGGACCTTTAGGTCCGGTCCGGACCATTTAGTCCGTCCAGTTGTATTTGGTCCGATTTTTGCACTTTTTGGACCGGTTTTCGCACTTTTTCAACTTTATTTATATATTTGAACAACATTTTTATAACAGTTCCATTTATTTCCTGGCTTTAATAAATGATTCTCTTGGAATTTAGTGTTAATTGTGAGACTTATAATTGAGCTCCTGCTGAACATCTTTACTTCGTCAATTTATTAATACTACTGCCATGTTCTATGATGAGTTGCGTAATTTTGCATGCCAGCTACTATTTATACATAGGCACATATAAAATTGGCCATGGGCTTTTTAGCTTTAATTGTGATTAAATTTCTAAATTGATTTTGTGGTAATTTGAATGTTTTTTTTTTTTTCCTTCTGACTAGTACTCAAATTTTCACAGTTAAGTATTTATATAAATTGGTTTCCCTGAGTGCTGTAAATGAGTTTAGCCAGTTGAAATTAAGTAATGCCGTTCTAAGTAATTTATATCTTGGCCCCTTATCTTAAACTGTATAAATTCCATTTAAGATACTAGTGCCTGTTTGGTTTAGGTAGTTTTTGGAGAATTTTGGGTGAATATGTGGTTGAGAAGTGATTGAAAGTGTGAAAAGTGATAGGTTAATATAGAAATGCGTTGTTAAAAATGAATTTGAGGGATAAAAATGTTTGGGAGAAATCAAGGGCTAAAATCTAAATAGTCAATTATATGTTACCAAACAGTCCCTTAATTAGTTAATTTTAGATAAATTGGATTAGGCAACATGTAAAACCTTAATTAGTTAATGGGAAAAGTAAAAAACTATACAACTAAAACTTTCACTTTTTAAATATATCAAACTTAAGATTTTTTTTAAAAATCAAGTGTTAATTAGTTAATTAATTAATTAATATAATATTATAATAATTATCATTTATATATTAAATTAAAACTTATATAATATTACATAATAAAATCAAAACAATATCTAATCTACAACCATTACATCCCAATCCAACCCAACCCCGCACTCACTCACCCCACCCCACCCCACCCCACCCGAAACCACCTTACCCACCCACCCCCACCCAACCACCCACCACTAGTCCCACCCTACCCCACCCCACCACACCTCAACCAAAATGATTTTTTTCTACTACTTTTTCAAAACTCGCTCAGACCCTATCCTATCTTACCCCAACCCCACCTACCTCACCTCACCCAAAATTAATTTTTTTTTTCTAATTTTCGACTCCCCTACCAGCCTCGGCCCAGACCTTACCCCAACCCATCTAATCCAAAATGATTTTTTTTACTACTTTTCCACAACTCGCCAAGACCCTACCTCGCAACCAATCCCCAACCCCACCCCACCCCACCCCACCCCACCCAAATTTAATTTTTCTCTCCTTATTTTCCACACCCCTAGCCACCCCGTCTTGACCCCACCTCCCCACCCACCCCACCCACATCCTACCCCACCCAAATATGATTTTTCTTCTATATTTTCACACCCCACCCTAACAACCCCACCAGACCCCACCCCACCCAAAAATAATTTTTCTTCTATTTTTTCACACTTCACCTCAACCGCCCATCCTATCCCACCCTATCTCCATCCCATCCAAAAATGATTTTTGTTCTATTTTTTACACCCCACCCAACCACCCTCACTCCATCCAAAAATGAATTTTCTTCTACTTTTTCACACTTCCCCCCAACCGCCCCACCCCATCCCACCGCACCGAACCCCGCCACCCACCATACCCCATCAAAAAATTATTTTTCATCTATTTTTTCACACGTCACCCCAACCACCTCATCTCAACCCACCCCACCCACCCACCCAAAAAATAATTTTTTTCTTCTACTTTTTCCAACCCCGCAACTCGACCTAGACCCCACCCACCCCACTCTAAAAAATGATTTTTTTCTTCTACTTTTCCCTACCCTAACCCACTCCACCCTACCCTACCCCCACCCACCAAAAAAATAAATTTTTTCTTCTACTTTTCCAACTCACCGACCCCACCCCCACCCACCCACCCGACCCTACCCCACAAAAAATGATTTCTTCTACTTTTTCTAGCCCACCCGACCTCTACCCCACCATCCGCACCCCAAAATCACAGTTAGTCACGTAAGTTGACACGAGATCGCAGTTAAGTCACAAAAAGGTCACACAGAGTCACAATTACAAATTTAGTTGTAAAATCGCACCCCTCCAAAGTCACAATTGGTCACACAAGGTCAAAGTTTGGTCACACAAAGTCGCAGTTTGGTCAAACGAGGTCACAGTTAGGTCACAGGAGGTCACAATTAGGTAAAACAAGATCACGGTTAGAACACACGAGGTCACATGTCGATCACATAAAGTCACACTTCGTTCTTACAAAGTCACAGTTCGGTCACACATAGTCATATTTGACACAATTGTAGGTCACATCACGTCCTCGTCCAATGGTCATACCAAGTCACAGTTGGTCACAAAAAGTCACAGTTGATCACACAAGGTCACAGTTCGATTACACAAGGTCACAGTTCGATCACACAAAGTCACAGTTAGGTCACAAAAAGTCACAGTTGGTCACACAAGGTCACAGTTTGGTCACACAAGGTCGCAGTTCAGTCACACGAGGTCACAATTCGTCAATATTTTGATCACATTTACCTATAATCAGTGTTCGAAAACGCGCAAAAAACGCGCGCTTACGCGCGCATTATGCGCGATGCGCGCTGCCCACGGACGTTTTGGCCGGAAGCGCGAAAAACGCGTTTTTGAAAATTTTGTTCTAAAAAGCGCGCGCGCTTAAGCGTGCCCGATGCGCGCTTTTTCCTTTTTTTTTTTTTTTACTTGTTCAAGTATGGGTAAAATTTAAATAAATTTTTAGGAATTGAAAAACGCTTTTTAACGCTTACTCCCGCTTAAGCTTCAAAAGCTTGACTCTTGGGCTCCACGCTTCGTCACGCTTCACGCTTTTTAGAACACTGCCTATAATTGATCAAAATTATCATATAAATGGTACATATTATTTATTGGTCACAAATTACTCATTTCCTCGGTCACAATTAATTAATATTTTTGTCACAATTACGTAATATTTGGTCACATTTCGCATTCTCAGTTTTCTTGGCCACATCCCCCATTTCTCACAATTCATAATTAGTAAATATTTTGGTTACATTTACGTAATAATTGGTCACATCACATACTTGTTCCAAGTCACACAAACATAATTTATCAATAATTTGATCACAATTATTTAATAATTGGTCACACACTATTCAATATTCAAAGTCATCCACCCTCCACCTTATCCCTACCCCTACCCACCACTAACCACGCCCTCCCACCCCCATACCACCCGACCACCAATGGATTTTACTCCACATCCAACAACAGTGCCACCAACCACCATCGGTGCCACCTCACCACCACGACACCAGCACCACCACCGGTACCAGCGCCACCGCATTTGTCCCAGTAACCCCCAAATTATCGTACCATCGCCAGTCAACAAGGCACCACACATACAAACACAATAATAGAGGACAAAGACCACAACACCACCACCAAACACAATCAATAGCATATTGCCTCCCTGCAACCACAAACAAATCCACAAATAAACAAAAATCACTGCTGAAAACCCCAACCACCAACAAATCCACAGCCATACTACAATTGCACAAAAACCACCGCACATGGCCACCAACCACCACTACAACCAACACACACTGACGGAGAGCGGGCCAACAGACTCTAATTGCGTGCAGGAGACGAACACTAACACTGCACATATTTGAAGTCCAGCAAACCTACAAAACCGCTGCTGAAATCGAATTTTCAATCCACTAACCACCAAAAAATTGTCGAAGAAATCAAAGCATATAACCTTCGACCGCTACTGCATTCCGCTGCTTTGTCGTAGCAGCGGCGTCGCTGATTAGTCTAGTGGCGGCGCCGCTGCTTCGACCGCATCTGCAACGACGACTCGCACAGGTAGCAAAGCTAACTGGAAGATCGCTGTTGCCACCTCTGAGAGGCGACGATCTCGCTTCTACTTTTTCAATGGCCTGTGTGGGTAGAGAGAGGTCGCCGGTTGATTGGAGAGAGAGAGAGAGAGAGAGAGAGAGAGAGAGAGAGAGAGAGAGCCCACTTGTGGACACAGTAAGAGATGAGCAGGTGGTTATGATTTTCCTGAATAATAATAACAGGTTGTTTGATTTTTAAGAATATAGTAATTAATTAATAAATGTTAATTGGTAATTAACACCTGATTTTTAGAAAAGTAAAGTTCACCACCTTAGTTTTAAAAAGTGATCTTTAAACATAGGAGTTTGTGTAATTTTCCCTTAGTTAATTTTCACTAGCCCATGAAGTGTAAAGTTCTATCCTTCAAACGATAAATCTTTTGTTGTAACCGTGAACAGTTTTCTATCCTTCAAATGGTAAATCTTTTGTTGTAACCATGTAGTATGATTATTCCCATCGTGGGGATTCAAGAGATAAGTCCTAGTGGAAGTAATATACAACAACAAACGGGTGACAAAGTAGATGGAGACGCTACAGAAAAACTGTTGAATTGACATTACAGATTTGAACATCTACTAGAATTTATTTTGATATTAAAGACTAACATGTTTTTTGGAATGATTTTACGTTGTTTCAGCTTCCTCGTGAACAACAGCCTAAAAGATCCCTTACGCAATGGAAGAAAGAGGGTAAAAAATGATGAGAAGGGGAAGAATTGAGAAGCAATGATCATATGTGTTTTTACATTAAACTCTTGATGTTTATTTTGTGTGATTTACACTTTACACATGTATTAGGGACTTGTCACAGACTCTCGTCATTTTGAAGTAGTCGCTAGATTTTTTCATGTATTTTGACTTAAACTCGTTATCTTGGATAGATTATATCATTCTTGATAAATAATATGTCAAGTGTCTAGAAAAATAGGTACCAATTGTTGAGAACGACATGTTAAAATGTCGAGAATAGTCATGAATGTTGAATATTCAAGTGCTAAATGTTGAAATTTTATTTATATTTTAAGTCGGCTGCCCAAAATTCACATCAAATTAAATTTAGTTCTAAAATGATTTTATTTTTAAAAAATGACATATATACCATTTATTTTGTTGTAATATTATGTTCGATGATTATGCCAATGAAGAGATAGAAAATTAAGCAATGTAAATAATACGTCCAAGTTTAACTGATATTGGTATACTTAAAACATTAAAATTGGTAGAAGTGATTACCCGTTTTATGCAACATTAGAGCATCCACAATGGATGGTGAAATGTGTGTTTTACACACTTATTTTTCTTTTAAATCGATAATTTAATTGAGAAATTGAGCGAATTTCTACTTATAAATTGTGTTATCTTGTACAATTAGGTACAACCTCAATTGGAAAGAAAATGGACAAGATTGGAGAGTAATTGAGCAAAAAGAGGATCAATTTCGATATCCAATGACCTAATTGAAAGAAATCAAAAGTTTGGGGACGCAATTGCAACATCTCGAAAAGTTGGAGGACCAAAGATGCAAATATTTCAAGGACATAATTGTAATAAAATTTAAAATTCGAGGACTAAATTGAAGTAGGCCACAAGACAAGGGATTTGACTTACATTTTATTCAAAATAAAAAGAAAAAAACAAGGAAACAGACAAAACAAGAAAAAAAGACAAAATATATATATATATATATATATATATATATATATATATATATATATATATATATATATATATATATATAAGGCATGGGCTTTTGCCCGTGCCAGTGATTAATGGGCGCTCGTTGAGTGCGCATTAAAATTCAATAGCAAAATTTGCTGTTGTCCACGCGATCGCTTCAAGTGGGCGAATTTCGGCCCAATCGAATTTTATTTTCTGTTTTTATTATTTTAAGTTAATGGCGTGTTTGGCTCAATTGTGGACGCGTTTTTGGACCTTTTTAGGTCAGATTTTTGGGGGTATTTATAGCCCCACTTCTTTCTTTACAAAAATCCCAATTTTTCTTTACAAAACCCTAGCCTCTTCTACCTTTTCTTCTTCTTTATTTTCTTTTCTTTTCTTTGTTTTTACTTTAGTTTGTAATTTTAGTTTGTAGTTTAGTTTTGTTTCCATGTTGCTAGTCTCCATTGAAGTTATGAAGCAAAAAGTAAGGTGAAGATTCAAAGCATTATTGAAGGAATTTTGGGACAAAAATCAAGGGAAGTGATTTATTTCATTAACTTGTATTTTTAATCTTTGATTTTTATATTTTGTGATGTATTTTTGTAAATCTTAACTTTTGTGCAATATTTATACAATGGGCTAATTGTTTTATGTTGTGATGATTAACGTAGCTTAACTTAGTTTAAGTAATTTTAATGTCTGTTTATTAATTTTGAGCTTATTTCATGTGTGTTTGTTATTAAGATTATTCCATGTGTGTGATTGATCACCAAATATATGTTTTGTAAAGTGTATGATAATCGAGAGATATTGTGCATTTTAGACCAAATGCTCTAGGTTCTTGTTAAGGATAGAGATATACCTTAAACCCTAGATGATCCATTGAGCTATTTTCACAATGAGTTAATGTAATTGGTTGAGCTTTAATCGACATGGAGATATAGTAGGTTAAACCAATTGATTAGGGTTAATTTCACTCGAGAGAGTTAATTAGCTAAACTTGAAAAATCGGGTCTAACATTGTAAATGGGTAATTTATTAATTTACATGTGTTGAGATATTATTATAGCAAGAGTTAAGTGAAATCATGAATCCCAACTATTTTATCTTCCATTTTCTTTATTTTAATTTTGTTTAAGATTAGTTTCTTTAATTTAGAATTCACAAAACTCCATCTTTTAATTGTGTGTTTAATTTGTTAAGATTAAATTAACTAGAGTATAATTCAGTAAACATTCCTCTTGGGATCGACAACTTGGACTCAAAAAGTCTACTTTATTACTTGTACGCGATCCGTGCGCTTGCGGTACACACTATTTTGAGCAAACAGATGGATTAAAGCACATGTTAGTGAAATAAGTTATGAAGATGTTGAAAAAATGTGTACAATGGACATGTTAAAAAAAATGTTAAGGGAATATTTTTTAACACATGTTAACTTGTATGTTAAATTTGGTTAGCAATTTAGTAGATGATATGACAATGTTAACTTGATAAATTTCCCCAAAATCTTATTTTTTTTCTTTTCTTCTTTCTTCTTTAAATTTTTTAATATTTATAAATAAAATAATTTTTTTGTTAATTTCATATTATATAATTTAATGAGATCATCAAAATAAGTACCATATTAATATATAAATTTGCTATTTTAAAAATAATTATTTATTGTATTCTTGAAACTAGTTAAAAATTAACATATCCATTGTAGCAATTTGTACATGTTAACTTTAACATGAGGATGTGACATTTAACATGTAACTTTATGCTTATATGACTATCTATTTTTAACATGTTCATTGGAGATGCTCTTAGGTGAATACTATTTGTCTTGTGGAGAAACTATTACACTCGATGCAAATTGCTTTGTAATGAAATGTAATTTGACGTGAATACAAGTAACTTATTGAACTAATGTCAAATAGTGTTCCCGGCATTTTATATGTAGTGACTTAACCTGTTATTATAAAATGTCGAGAATTGAACAAAAAAATACAAAACATTTACATGTTCTTTGACAAACAATTATTATACAAGTTATTTTTAACTACTTTCCTCTATGAACAAGTCGAATAACAATGGATGGTGTCCCGTTGCGAAGGCACTTCCAATCATCATCTTGAGAAAAGTATCACTGTGAGAGACAACTAACGTAATTAAAACTCTCATATCTGGATGTCGCAACAATACTATGATAAACTTACACGAGATAAGCCAACGAAAACATATTATATACAATAATAAACATTAGCATGTTCATTACCAACAATCTCGACATTTGAAAACTGTCTAAAACAACATTCTAAATATCAATCTCGATATTTATAATGTCAAGAATATTGTATCGAGACTCTCACAACACTTGCATTTATCATCTTCTACAATTACCATTTCTTAGAAATATTTCATTATCACCATCAATTTAAATAAGTTTTTCCCCCCTCAAAATATATTTGGTTATTACTTAATAGGAAATTAGATGTTTGATTGACTTGTCAAGAAAAAAAATAAAACATTGGGAAATGAAATTATTTAGAATTTTTTTTAGTGTACATTAAGGGTATGATGGTCAATTTACACCTAAATTTAGATATTTTTGCAAAAAGTATCGATATTAGACACAACTATTGTGATTAGCATAGAATTGGACATTTTTTAAATTCTCCTAAAATAAAATGGCTCTTTAACTTTTGCATAAAAGTGCGTGACGATTGCAAGAGATTGCCACTGTTTGGTAACTTGTTTTTTGGTTTATAAACATATTTATAAATTATATAATTTCTCAAACTACTTTTTAATCACACATTTTCTCTTTTCAACTTTCAACAAATATTTTTTTACCTCAAAATTATAAATAAATCAGTATACAAATCAAACACAGTTACCAAACGGAGGCACCACCACCAAACAACCAAACTTGTATGGTGATTGATTGATGAAAGCAATCTGCAGAAGAAAGGTCTGGTTAGGTTGAGAGCAATTTTGTTCACCCCCCCTCTAAAGAGGGTGAACATCACCCTCCACTAAAGACAAAGAAGAAGCAAGGGAGGACCCACTTATTCAAAATTTAGTTTTTTTTTCCCAAAGCACAAATCCATTAAGCCTCCGTTTGGCAAAAATATTTTTAAATATGTTTTTTTCTACACAATTTATCAAATCACTTTTTAACCACACACATTTTCTCTCTCCATTTTTCAATCACACATTTTACCGAGAAAACATAAAAAAAAAACATGTTTTTAAACAAAAAACTTTTAGCAAACAGAGGCTAAGGCCCTATTCTCTTTGCTGTTTTGAGGTCGTTTTCTGTTTTTATTTTCGAAAACGCTAAAAACGCGTTCTCTTTACCATTTTCGAAAACGCATTTTGGAAAAGAAATTGTACGCAAAACGCAAAACACCCGAAACCTCGTTTTGGGCATTTTGTGTGTATTTTGACAAAAAATGTCCAAAACGAGGAAAACGCGTTTTGAGATTTATCCTAACTTGAAACTAAGCCTAAACAAAGATTTTTTTTTTTTTTTAGAGAATTATCCTAACTTGGAATTAAGCTTAAATAAAGTTTTATTGAATTCAATATCAACATTACAAAAAAAAAAAAAAAAAAAATAAGTGAGAATTCTTCTTATTATATTTCAAAAAATGCACTGATAAATGGACTCTGGTGGTTTTGAAAGAACTTGCATTTTCTGGATTTTAATAGAACTAGAGATTTCTCAAATCCCGAACATGATCAAGCTGTGTTAATATAGACTCTTAATGCTCACATTAGCGTGTAGCATGTAATCATGTTTTCAGTGTATTGTGAAAGGAAATTTGAGTTTGAGTCAGTAGTATTTTGCAAACAAATTAATTAAAAATGGTTTTAAGTAGTATTCTGCAAAATTTCAAACAGAACGTGTTTTTCAACTTTTTATTTTCAAAAACAGTTTTCAGAAATGACAAATCAAACGCGTTTTCAGCAAATTTGAAAACAAAAATGAAAATAGGAAATACAAAACATTTTTGAAAATGAAAATACAAAATAAAATACAAACAGAACGCTACCTAAGTATTTTGTGTTTTGTTTTTTTTTTTTTTGGAATATTATTTCAAATGTCGCATTTTTTTTTTTTTTTTTTTTAGAAATGTTGCGTTTGTTTTGTTTTGTTTTCATTTTCAGCACTTTTTTTAATGCAAATTAAATTTTCTTATTATAATGTATACTTGTTCAAAATTAATTTAATTTTTATTTATCAAGTAAATTAGTCTTAATATAGAATAATCTAAATAATTAAAAAAATAAGAAGAAGAACTTCTATTTATTGACTATGAAAATGATTCTAAGCCCCTACTTGGTTCTGATTAAAATTTGATTTTATCTCAAATTAAAATAAAAAATTAAGTTTAATAACACATTTTATGGGATCCACAACTTTTCAATCACAGATCTCATCAACTTTGTTATATTTTCAAGGAATTTGTATTCTCGCCAAATATGTGGGAAAATATTTTTCAACTTCCAATATAAAACTTTTTTGTTGTTAATGGTTCTGTTTGTTAAAAATTTTGTGTTTAAAACCATATTTTTTATGTTTTCTAAATAAAATGTGTGGTTGAAAAATTGAGAAATAAAATATGTGTAGTTAAAAAGTGATTTAGAAATTTGTGTTTTAAAAAACATGTTTTGAAACATCAAACAAATGCTGAATTTCTTTTAAGAAAATAAAAATATTATTACCAAGTTAAATTTTAGGGAATTGAATTTGACAAATTTGAGTTATTTTAATCACATTTTTCATACAGTTGAACTTGATAATAATATTGTTAATTTCTGAAGAAGAAAAAACCTCGGTTTGGTAACACTGTTTAGTTTATAAATTGGTTTATTTGTGATTTTGAAGTAAAAAAGTAGTGGTTAAAAATTAGAAAGAGAAAATGTGTGTGGTTAAAAAGTGGTTTGGAGAATTGAAAACTTGGTAAAGTTGATGGGATGTGTGATTGAAAAGTTGTAGATCCCGTAAAATATATGATTAAATTTAATTATTGATTTTAACTTGAAATAAAATTAGATTTTAATCATAACTAAATAGGGGCTAAGAATCATTTTCGTAACCAATAAATAGAAGTTCTTCTATTGTTTTATTTTTTATTTTTTTGCAAGATGATTATTTAAACTATTCTATATTAAGATCAATTTACTTAATAAATAAGAAATTAATTTAATTTTGAACAATTATACATTATAATAAATAAAAAAATTAAAATACTTCAGAAAAATAAAGTGCCCAAAATTAAAATAAAACTAATGCAAAATTTAAAACAATGTTCCCCAAAAAAATTAAGAAAAGGACGTGTTCTCTGAAAAACTAAACTAAATTTTGAATAAGTAGGTCCCCTCCTTTGCTTCTTATTTGTCTTCAGTGGAGGGTGAACATCACCCTCCTTTTAGAGGGGATGAACAAAATTGCTCTCGATTAGGTTTGGTTAGGTGCCTATATAATATTGCCAAAGTAGTAGGGCCAGTTTTGTAAATTCATCAACAACCATTTCAAATCCAAACTTCTGGCTGGAGTGGATAATGACCCAACCAAATATGTAGGAGTCACTCATTTGATTTCCATCACTAACTACTTCACCCTCCATCCGGAATCTTTTTCATTGCTCCTCTCCAACAAACTATCCGACAAACTAATCATATATCCCACAATTTTGATCCAAAAAAAAAAAAAAAATCATATATCCCACAAACTTTCAATCCCAATAATCCTAACTCACTCCCACTAACTCCCTTTCACAGCTACAATATACACAGTAAGGTAAGGAGAAATCAATGGCGGCTAAACACGAGGACTTACCAGTGCCCATTTTCACTTCTCTTGAACCCGTTTATGGAACCGGCTCCCACCTTGAAGAATCGGAACTTCGATTCACCCATTTGAAGTCCAAGTTCATTGACGTCTTCACCCACCCTCCCGATATCTACGCCCGATCTCCAGGTCCTTTTGCTTCCTTACCTTACTTATCTTTATGTATCTGCTCATCCAGTCTCTTTGGCTAAAGCTGTAAACTTTAGAATCATTTTTGGTGGGTTGGATAATCGATTTGAGATGCAGGGAGGATCATGTACTTCGATTTTGGATGCCTGTGAATTGAATAATTGTTTTGGGGTGTTTGTGTAGGAAGGGTGAATTTGATAGGGGAGCACATAGACTATGAAGGTTACTCGGTGTTGCCAATGGCTATCAGGCAAGACACCATCATAGCAATACGGAAAAACGACACCAAGGTGCTTAAGATCGCAAATGTGAATAGTGACAAGTACTCTTTGTGTACTTACCCTGCTGATCCCGAACAGGTATGCTTATATTTAACTATTATCTTACACTGCTGCTTGAAAATGGACTTGTCTAGTTGATTTTAACGACTTGGCTTTTGAAATGGGAAAGTCCCGTCATAATTTTGGAATTTTATTTCAGTTATCTATTGCAGATAATAAATTCATCATGCTGTAAAGTTCATTACACATTTTAAGTTGAGAGACCCTGAATTATATGCTGCATATTTTCTAGCTAATTTGAACCTAAAGACCATTTCGTAAATGGGAGTTTCTTGTATATGACTGTTATAACTTATAAGTGCATTATTTAAATAGATTTTTTTTTTTTTTTTTTTTTTTTTGGAAAAGACCTAAATGCAATACATGTAACAACTTACAGATAAATTTCCACAAATCACAGTAATTAATGCCTCAAAGGGTGTCCGCTGGATAGAAGTGTGATAGGTAGTATTGTACCACCACTCCGCCATAGGTAGCCACTTAACCCAATTCTTGGGATTGTATCCAGTCATGCACCTCAAGTAACTCTCCAGGCATATATTGACTCTTTCAGTCTGGCCATCAGTTTAAGGGTGGTATGCATAGCTTAATTGCAATTTTGTGCCCAAGAGTTTGAATAGTTCTTGCCAAAAAAGACTTGTAAATTTCCTGTCCCTATCTGATATGATGCACTGAGGTAAACCGTGAAGCTTATGTATGCGATCAAGAAATTAGTGTCTTTCCCTTTGATGTCGGTAGTCCCTCAATGAAGTCCATTGTAATATGGCTCCAAGAATGGAGTGGTTCAGGTAAGGGCTGGAGCAAGCCCGGATATTTCACATGCTCCCCTTTACTCCTTTGGCAAACCTCACATTCCAATACCCTTTGCTTGATTTCCCCGACTCATTCCAGGCCAGTAAAAGTGCTGCTTTGCTCTGTATATACTTGCTTGGATTCCAGAATGCCCTCCCTCTTGGGAGTCATGTAAGCTTTGGATTATCTTTTTCCTGATATCTCCCCCTGTTCCAGTGCAAAGCTTCTGTCTATGTTTGAGAATTCCATTGTTATAAGAGTATATTCTGAGTCTGCTGCAGGATCTATAATAAGAGCCTGAATCCTTTTTGTAGCCCATTTGTCATTCACATAACTATCCATCACCTCTTGTACCCAGTTTGGTTTCACCATGGTCATAGCAGCTAGTTCTCCTCTAGTTTCATACTTTCTGGATAGTGCATCTGCAGCTGCATTGTCAATTCCCTTTTTATACTGAATGTCATAATTCAGTCCCATCAATTTAGTGAGCCATTTTTGCTGAAGTGGAGTCGTAATCCTCTGTTCTAAGAGGTACTTAAGTGACTGGTGGTCTGTTTTTATTATGAAGTAGTGCCCCTCCAAGTAATGCCTCCATTTGCTTATTGCTGTCACTAGGGCTAGTAGTTCCTTTTCAAATATAGAAAGTCCCAGGTTTCCCACCTTAATGGCTTTGCTCATAAAGGATATTGGTCTATTATTCTGCATCAAAACAGCCCCTAAACCTCCATAATGGTAGTTCAAAATCTGGCATAGCTAAGACAGGTGTATTACACATTGCTGTCTTTAGGTGCATAAATGCTTCCTCTGCCTCAGTAGACCAATTAAAAGCTTCCTTCTTCAATAGGTTAGTTAAAGATTTTCCATTCACTTAAGAACATTTACTGGTAATACTAAAACACAAAGTGCTTTGAGATCTTTTCACCTTCAATGTGAGAATCAGTGCTCATATAAATAACACAAACTGACTTCATCGGAAAACAACCATGGCTTAACTGGTCTTGGTGATGAAAAACTTCATAACCCCACTGACTATGGATATAACCCCAACAAATATTGGAGTTTTAGGACTAGGTTTAAGGCGTTTATGCTCACACTATCAAAAGATGGAGGTGCAGTCAGAATAGCAGAGAGAACAAGAGCTTGGGACTATAAGATATCAATGGCCGTGGATGCAGCATTTTGGTTATCTGAATTGATTGGCCAGCTATGCAGAACAGATAAACTATTGAACCTCAAGAGGCAGTTTAGAAACAGGAATATGAGTTTATGGGTGGAATGCTTCCAGAATAATAGAGGTGAGTTTTTGAAAATCTCAACACTTAGAAACAGCTTGGTGAGAAACATTATTGTCCCCTCAGAGGACGAATTCATAGGGTGGAGAAAAAATGGAACAATGTCTAAAAAAAGCTCTTGGAAGGAAGAACACACGGCAAAGGCAAGATACTCAGGTAAAGCAGAAGAAGGCAACAGCAGAAACATTACCATCCAAACATTACCATCCAAATCATGGGCAGCAGTAGTTAAAATGGATAACATAAGGGAACGGGAAGAATTCAAAAAACAGAATATTTTCAAATTTGAGGCATGTAAAACATCAAAAAATGGACAAGAGTGTTGATGTTTAGAGAGAGTAGCCACATCCCTTGGGAAGCTATCAGATATGGGATAAGGAACATGATGAAGAAGTTGTATGATATCAGACCGTTATATGATGATCGGGTATTGATCTGGTGTCACAGTGAAGAGGAGAAAAGCAGACTTCTCAAAATAGGAAAGTTGGAAATACCAGCAGTAACGACAGTGTCTTTCTATCCTTGGAGCTGGAAGGACCAATCAGAAAGTGTTAAAATCGATTGTCGTTATAGTTGGATCGGAGTGGAAGGTATCCCTCTGAATATTTGGAACTCTGAATATTTGGAACATTCATGTGTTCAAAGTAATAGGATCCTTTTGTGGGGGGCTGATTGATGTTGATAGAGATACACTTGAACACAATTTTTTAACACATGCTAGATTGAGATTAAATGGCGATAAGCAAGGCTTTATTCCAGAGTCGATCCAGCTACCATATGAAGGATCTGCAATGTCCTTGCGTTTCTTCAAACTGAATGACAATAGGTACAGATTTCTTGGAGTGTTTGGGAATATATGGCAGAAAATTCCAATTAAGAAGGTGGTAGAAGAAGATACAGGGGATGGGAACCTTTCGGCTATGCCAGAGGTTGAAGATGATGATGTGGCAATGTCAACAATACAAGGTACTGACGTGGCAAAAAGATCCAATAGTATTGGTATAACTGTAGTAGCCAACGATGACAATATGAATCGAGAAGCTCCCACAAATTCAAAAGAAGACATAATCATTACAAGGAGCTAACCTCGAAGAAGACAATGCCTACCATGGTTGCTTCTAACGAGGGAAATATAGTAAGTCTACAAGTTATATTCGAAAATCTGAATATGAGCCTGACATGGGAAAACCCAATTACTGCGTGTTCCAGTCTTTTACTTCAGACAGCTGGACAGTCACAGATAAACTGGGTCACTGATGAAGGGGAAGAAATAAATCGGGTCAGGCTTCCCAATGATAAAAAAGGAGTTGTGTGTAAAGATGGGCCAAGGTTGCAAACCAGCCCAATAAGTTTTCCAGGCAAAATTTATCAAAGGAAAAGGAAAAAAGAGCCCAGTCTTAATAAGATCCACCTAGCATTGGAGGGGTTCAACTTTGGGGTCACAAAATTTAGTAGGCCCATTGTGTTGCAACAGATCTTAAAACAAAAAATTAAACCCAAGCAAAACCCAAGCACATACGACGGAATCCAGTCCACCGAGTTTAATGGGGGCAGACGGGCTGGTACAATCAGAAATGGTTCAAAGTAGCGATGCAAAGGGAAAAAAACTTATGATGAAGAATTGCAGATTTTTTGTAGAAGGGGAAATTTTTAGAAGCGAGGAGAAAAAATTGATGGAGGATGAGCTCACTATGAGTATAATAATAGAAGAAAATCCGTTCTTCTTGCAGACCATGACGAAAGGGATAGAGAGGATGAAATGATTCCAATTCCGATGGGTATTAGGCAGAACAGGGGAGAGTCAATTGAAGAAGTAGATGAAATATCTGACAGCGACATCGGTACAGAAGTTTGTCAGACTGTAGAGGATGAAGAAATGATGGACAAACTATTGTTTTCCTGTGTACAAACAGATGAGATCGAACAAAGTGAAATAGAAGAGTATGAGACGGAAAAAGAAGAGGAGATTGAATATGAAATGACAGAGGAGATTGGAAGCCTATTCATGGAATCGCGAAGACCTCTTCAAGATAACAATGAACAGGGTAAGCTCAAACTGAAGAACCAACCAAAAATTACATCAAAAGAGGCACACACCCCAACACATAAAGATGCTCAAATCCCAGCCTCATACATCAATCTTCCAAATAGACCTATCTCGTCTACTCTTCTTAACTATTCCCAGCAGTCTACGAAGCCAGGTAATATCAAAACTTCTTCTTCGTATTTGGAGAATTCAAGAGATATTTCTTTTTCTTGTAATACATTTACAGGTACTGTTGAAGAGGAGAGTATAACTTATCTTGCACCATCAGTTGAAAGAGGAAAACATTATGATACTAAGGATAATAAATGCACAAGTGAACTCGGTTCTTCTAAACTGCCATTTAGCCAAAAAATGAAATCAAATGATGATAGTGAAATGGGTAGTGAGGATGATTTGGAGAGGGTATCACGAATACTTAGAAGGCTGAATTTATCCCTTGTCCCCTTAGAGTCTCCAAAAAATCACAAAACAAGGGGTAGTCCATCCTATATAAGGAAAAATGCCAACAAAGGGGTTAGAGAACTAAAAAACCTTCGGAGTAATAATAACTATGACGAGGCGCGCCAGTGGTGATAGTGTCAGGGTAAATGTGAGTCCTCAATGAAGATGATTAGTTGGAATGTAAGAGGATTAGGTGGTAGGGACAAAAGAAAGTTGGTAAAGGAGATGTTATGCAAGGAAAGGCCGGATGTAGTGACAATACAAGAAATAAAGAAACCAAATTTTGATAGGAGGTTAATAGAAAGTGTTTGGGGCTCTAGATTCAAAGAATGGGCTTTCTTACCGTCGGTAGGTAAATTTGGGGCCATTCTAATCATGTGGGATTCAAGGATACTGAGGGGTAAAGAAGTAGTTTTGGGAAGTTTTTCGGTATCGGTACATTTTGAAACAGTTGGTGGAGGAGGGAGTTGGTGGTTCTCTGGGATATATGGACCGTGCAAGTGTAAGGAAAGGAATGATTTTTGGGAGGAGCTAACAGGTCTATATGGATTGTGTGGAGAAAGATGGTGTGCGGGTGGTGACTTTAATGTAGTACGATACATGTCTGAAAAATTGAATGGAAGCAGTTATACAAGGAGTATGAGGAAATTTGATTGCTTTATAAGAGAAACATGGTTGAAGGATTTACCGCTCTCAAACTCTGAATTTACATGGACTAATATGAGAAGTAGATTGGCTTGCTCAAGGTTAGATAGGTTTCTGTTTATGGAAGGATGGGAAGGCATGTTTGAGGTATTTAGACAGGAATCCCTTGTTAGGGTCACCTTGGATCACTGCCTAATTGTGCTTGGTACTAACAGATTTAAATTGGGACTTACCCCGTTTCGGTTCGAAAATATGTGGTTAAGGCATAAAGATTTCAAAAGGAATTGGAAAAAGTGGTAGGAGGAATGCGGAAATGAAGGTTGGGCGGGTTTTAAGTTTATGGGAAAATTGAAAACTATCAAGGATCAATTGAAGAAGTGGAACAAAGAGGAGTTTGGTGATGTGAGAATGGAAAAAAAGGCAACCATGAATAGAATAAAGGACATTGATAAGAAGGAAGAGGGGCAAGGAATAGGTGATGAGGAAAGAGTGAAAAGAAGGAAATTGAGAAGAAATCTGGAGGAACCGATTATCAGAGAAGAGACATCTTGGAACTAAAAAACTAAGATCAAAGGAGTGAAGGAATGGGATAATAACACTAAGTTGTTTCACAGGATTGCGAGTGGCAGAAAGTCAAATAATTTGATCAACAAACTAGAAAATAGGAATGGGATGATTTTGCATACAGAGGAGGAAATTGAGAAGGAGATCATTGATTTCTTTGAGAATATTTTTAAGAGAAGTGATGATGCAAATTTCGGCATTGAAGGATTAGAATGGGCCAGTATCGATATGAATAGTAAATCAAAGTTGGAAGAGCCGTTCAGAGGAGAAGAGGTGAAGTCAGTGCTATTTGACTGTGACGGAGACAAAGGGCCAGGGTCAGATGGTTTTTCTATGGCAGTATTGCAAGAGGGTTGGGAAGTAATTAAAGAAGATTTAATGAAACTGTTCTCGGAATTTTATGAGGATGGAATTGTGAATGCAAGGGTAAACGAAACTATCGTTTGTCTAATTCCCAAAAAAAATGAGTTCGATTTCCATTAAGGACTTTCGTCCAATCAGTTTGGTGACTTCATTATATAAGATAGTGGCTAAAGTGTTATCATCGAGACTAAAGGAAGTTCTGATAAAAACGATTGATATGGCTCAAGGCGCTTTTGTCAAAGAAAGGCAAATTTTGGATTTGGTTCTAATTGTTAATGAAATTGTAGAAGTATATAGGGCAAAAAAGAAAGAAGGGGTTGTAATTAAGATTGACTTTGAAAAGGCGTACGATCATGTAAATTGGGAATTTTTAGACTTTGTGTTAGAAAAAAAGGGATTTGGAGAAAATGGATTTGGGGTTGTTTGTCATCGGTAAACTTTTCGGTGATGATTAATGGTAAATCAAGAGGAAAATTTGGTGCCTCGAGAGGACTAAGACAAGGAGATCCACTGTCACCTTTTTTATTCATTTTAGTGGCAGATGTATTGAGTAGATTGGTCAACAAAGCGTGTGAAATGGAGAAAATTAATGGTTTTAAGGTAGGAAGAGACATAGTACGGGTGTCCCATCTCCAATTCGCAAATGATAGTATTTTTTTCTTGGAGAATAAGGATGAAAACTTTGACAATCTTATGGGAATTCTGGATATCTTTTTCAAAAACATCAGGACTAAAGCTTAATATGGCAAAGAGTATAGTGGTGGGCCTTAATTTAACGGAGGAGAGAATTGAAACCATTGCTAACAAGTTAGGCTATGTTAAGAGAGCATGGTCATTAAGTTATCTAGGACTACCCTTGGGAGGGAATCCAAATACTTCTTCATTCTGGAACCTGTATTGGAAAAAGTTGCTAGACGACTAGAAGGATGGCATAAAGGTTGTTTATCGAGAGGAGGAAGGCTTGTACTTTTGCAAGCGGTGCTAGGCAGCATCCCTACATATTTTATAACTATTTTCCACATGCCTATGAAGATGGTAAAGTTTATAGAAAAAATGATGAGATACTTTTTTTGGGAAGGGAAGGATGAGGGATCTAGTGACCACTTAGTCAAATGGGATGTAGTAACGAAACCAAAAAAAAATTGGGGGTTTGGGAATTGGAAATTTACATAACAAGAATTTGGCTTTGTTAGGAAAATGGCTATGGCGCTTTCACCTAGAACCGGAGTCACTTTGGCATATCATTATCCGTAGTCGTTATGGTTATCATTCAAACGGATGGGATGCAAGCATTGAAGTTAACTCAACTCTTCGAGAACCATGGAAATCTATTGCAAGAGTTTGGGATATCTTTGTGGATAATACCAAATTGATAGTTGGTAAGGGTGATAAAACCCGATTTTGGCTAGATAAGTGGCTTGGTCAACAAACACTCCAAGGGTCTTTTCCTCGATTATTTCGGTTATCAAATAATAAAGATTCGTCATCTCCGATGTCGTCTCTTTTCAATCCTCCTCAAATCCAATTTGGAACTTACATTTCTCGAGGAATTTCAGCGATAGAGATCTTGAGGATTTTACTTCCCTTTTAAACCTTCTAGAAACTATGACTCTCGACCCGCTTATCTTGGACAAAAGAGTTTGGAAATGTCATTCGTCTGGTCTTTTCTCATGTATATCCTTTTTCAACACCATCGTCCGACCATTGAATCAACATAATTTCCCTCATTTCAATTTCATTTGGAAGGGAGTGGTACCGTCAAAAATCAAAGTTTTTGCTTGGTGGGCTTCTTTGGGGGAAGTAAACACCTGTGATTTGTTACAAGTGAAGAGGCTATTTATGTACATATCCCCATCTCACTGTATCATGTGTAGGAAGGCGGATGAAACTATTGATCACATTCTTATCCACTGTGAGTTTGCTAGGAAGATTTGGGACAAAATCTTGTGCTTGTTTGGTGAATCAGGTGTACTACCAAAAAAATGGGCAGATTTGATTCTCGTTAAATGGTATTTTGGGGAAAATATGAAGGAAAAAAAGAGTTGTGGAACATGACTGTGTTGTTGTCAGCTTGGACTAAATGGACTGAGAGAAATCGGAGAATTTTTGACAATTTTAAACAAACAATAGAAGATATATGGGATAACATTATGTTTCTCACGGGTTTATGGGCAAGGGAAACAAGGAAGTTAAGTGGTTTAGAGAGATTTTTGTTCAACCTAGATCCTCTAGATAACATATTTTGATGTCATAAATCCAAATAGTTCTTAGATTTCTCCTCTTTGTTTCCATGGTCATTTGAGTTATTACAGTGTATTTTGTGGATATCTTATCCACGTGGCTTTGTATTCGTTAGACTTTATCATGAATAAAATTTCAGTTTCTTATCTAAAAAAAAAAGGTTAGTTAAAGGTTTGGCTAAGGATCCATAACCTTTAACGAACCTTCTATAATAGCCTATGAGTCCCAGAAATCCTCTCAGCTATTTGAGATTTGTTAAATTGAGCCAATCTTGCATGGCTGCAATTTTCTTTGGATCAACTGATACACCCTTTGTACTGATTATGTGCCTAAGATATTCTATGGAAGATTGCCCAAACACACATTTGCTAATCTTTGCAAACAGCTGATGTTTCTTTAGTAGTTGTAATACCAACCTCAGATGCTCCTTATGATCTGCAACACTTCAACTATAAATAAAAAATGTCGTAAAAAAAGACCAACACAAACTTCCTCATATATGGTTGGAACACCTTGTTCATTAAACTCTGGAACGTGGCTGGCGCATTGGTTAAACCAAACGTCATAACTTTGAACTCGTACAACCCTTGATGAGTTCTAAAGGCAGTCTTAGAGATGTCCTCATCTTTCACCCTGATTTGGTGATAACTGGCTCTCAGATCAATCTTAGTAAATGTAGTAGCACCATTCAATTCATCTAGTAATTCATCAATCATAGGCATAGGGAATTTATCCTTAACAGTCAAACTATTCAATTGCCTATAATCTACACAAAATCTCCAAGAACCATCCTTCTTTTTGACAAGTAAAACAGGTGAAGCAAAAGGACTGCTACTTACTTGTAGTATGATCCCAACCTCCAGCATTTCTATCACTAATTTTTCAATCTCAGTTTTTTGAATATAGGGATACCTATAAGGCCTGAGTTTAAAGGGTTGTGCTCCCTCCTTAAGATTAATTTGGTGGGATAATCCAAAAGGTTTATCAAAAACCTCCTCAAACTCTTTAACCACATCCTGGAACTCCTCTGGTATTGCCACTAGTTCATCTGCTGTTATGGAATTAATTTGTGCTGTCAACCTGTATTCTCCTACTCCAATCCAGTAGTTTAGCTCTTGAACCTCCATTAGATGTACTTCCCCCTCTGCTTCACCATAAAAAAAGATTTTTTCTTCATTGTAATTAAAACTATTCCAGCCTTCTTTAATCTCAGTGGTGATGGGCCCAAATTGACTCAGCTTATTAATCCTCAGAACAATGTCACTGCCTCCAAGTTTAAATGTTCTCATAGGGTATTGAAATTCGTACCCTTGCATTTGCCAACAAATGTGTTGACAAATGGCCTCACTCACAATTCTATCTCCATTTGCCATTCTAATTATCTTAATACTTCCTGGATAAATCTGAAATCCCAAGTTCTGTACCACTCTCTCATCCACAAAACTATGTGTGCTCCCACCATCAATTAGGATAGAAATTTTCCTCCCTTCCTATCTGCCTGGAATTCTTATGGTATTGGACTGGTACTGCCATACAAGGTACTGCAGGAAATCTGTACCTCATCTTCCTCATCCATAGCTTCATCTCCTCCTACCTCCTCTTCCTTTCCTTCCTCTTCTTCCGCTACCATGAAATTAATAATTCTATATTTGCAAACGTGTCCTGGTACAAATTTTTCATTACATTTGAAACAAAGGCCCAAATTTCTTCTGGTTTGTATTTCTGCAGGGGTAATGGTTTTGAAGTTGGAGGAAGGTTGTTGTATAGGTTTTGGCTCAAGTTTTTGTATGGGAAGATTTGTACTGTTGGGTGGCTGGACAAAAGTGTTTTGGTTTCTGTGGGTGGGATATGTAGGTTTGTAGTGCTGGCTGGGTTTATAGGGAGGTTTAGACTTAGTTATGGCAGAGATAGGGCTCGGATTTCTTCTCTTAAACCACTGGTAAACACGGCTATGTAATAGCTTTCAGGAAGGTTGGGTAATGCCATCATGCATTGGGCCCTCAATTCTTCAAAGACTTCCATGTATTCAGCTATGTTCCCTTTCTGTTTAATCTTGCATAGTGACTCAATCAAATCCTCCCCACAACTCTCAGCAAACCTCATACACAATTTTGTAGTGAATCGCCTCCAATCCGCATTGGGCTTAGTGGCAATAAACCCATTAAACCAAGTGCCAGCCCTCCCTTTGAGATACATTTGAGCTATCTCTAGCCTCAAATGATCAGGAGTCTTATGCATCAAAAAATACCAATGGGCTTTCCTCACTCACTCCCTAGGTCCAACCCCTTCAAATGTGGGAAAATCAATTTTAGGTACTTGTGAGTTATACCCAGACGTTGTAGCAGCAAATTGCAGTGACTATAATAGAGCAGAAAACTCAGCTTCCTTCTGCATTGGAGGAGGTCCCAAAATACTTGGGCCGGCGCAATAGGGGGTGGTCACATTCTCAAACCCCTTCTCTTTTCCCAAATCCACTTTAGCCTGATCCAGTGGCTCAGCTGGTGTTTCCCCTTTAGCTTCACCACCCATTACTGCCTTCTTCAATTCCAACATAGCTTCTTCCAGAGATCTAAATCTCAAATCTCTGCTTTCATTATTCGCCTTCATCTCCAAACTATTCTCACACACTGCGTCCGTAACCTCCTCCCACTTTGCTTCTGATTTGGCTATGTGGTCACTGAGTTTGGTTTCTAAATTCTGCATATCAGTCTCATACTTCTTAGCCAGTTCTTCCATGTTGCGCGTTATCATTACCCAGATTCCGAACCTGTTTTGATACCAATGTAACAACTTACGGATAAATTTCCACAAATCACAGTAATTAATACTAAATTCAAAGATAATGAAATAAACGAGCTCAACTTCTATTACGCAGCTATAATCACTTTCAACTCAAAGAACATTACCATCAAAGTTAACAGAATTGAAAGAATTACATGGAATGAACAGATGAGGAAGAGATTGCAAAGATGAGTAGAATCGGAGAGAGAAAGAGTGGAGAGATAGATTCTTTTCTGAAAATTCAACAACCTAACCGACTGGAGTTTGCTGTCCTTATAACAAAAAAAGAAAAACACGACTTCATAAATCGCAATCACTAAAACTTAAACCTATTCCTTTTATTCATGAAACTACGCAGACTTCCCAGATTTGAAAATCAGTTAAGCCCGTTACTCCTTGGTTCCTCTTTTGGTTCTGCAGCTTCTCCTTCCCCAATTAAGTCTAAATTCTGGTGCAGCTCGTTCTTGACAATACAGAAGTCTTTTCTTCTTTTACCCGAAATGGTTCTCCATTTAGTAAAATTATGTACCTCACATGGGGCCAAGTTAATGCATGTTACATATCCTTTTCTCCTTTAATCCATTACCACAGGTTAAAATGCTCACTATTTTCTTTTTTATTTGCTAGGAAATTGATTTAAAGAATCATAGATGGGGTCACTATTTCATTTGTGGGTAAGAAATTGCTTGGCATTGCAATTATTGGTGGCTATTTTCTTCCACATTTTTTTTTTTTTTTTTTTTTTTTTTTTTTTTTTTTTTGTGAAAAGAAAACTTGTCATTTTATTATAAAAATCATGGTTGTTGACAGACCATCAGTTGTCCTCTTTATTACTGGGAATAACTTAGTGCAAAGATACATACATGGCTATTCTTCTTCCATTGGCAAGACTTGTAATTTTTATAATTTTTTTCTTGCAGGTACAAAGGTCTCTATGAGTATGCCAAATCTGAGGGAATAGATGTCGGTGAACCAGTCGGACTTGATGTTGTTGTTGATGGCATAGTTCCAACTGGTGTGTTACTTATCCAATTTAATGCATATTTGTATTGAAAGTCAGAAATCACCTATGGAAAATGTTGTTGAATAAAGAAAGTCAGAAATCACCTATGGAAAATATTGTTGAATAAAGACTTTAGTGTTGGTTAGTATTCTTTGAAAGTTGGATCATACTCTTTTTGCCTTTTAGGATCTGGACTATCCAGCTCTGCTGCATTTGTTTGCTCTTCGACTATTGCTATAATGGCCACATTGGGCATGAACTTTCCCAAGGTATTGAAAAACCATTTGTTCATTTCGTGATTTGTTTCCATAAATCTGATCAAAAGTGCTTGCGTGGCATAAAAGAATTGGCTTCTGTATTTTTGGTTCTTTAGCAAAGAAGCAGAGGATAGAAAAGCAGTGGAGATCGCATTGTCCACTTCAGGAGTTTAGTTGTTAGGCCTTTTTCCCTTCTAACTCTATTTTGTTTATTTTTATTTTTCAGAAAGAACTTGCTCAAGTTACATGTGAATGCGAAAAACATATTGGCACCCAATCTGGTGGAATGGACCAGGTAATTTATCTTCTTTCCGGAAAAAAAAAAATCCTGAAACAAATGCCCATTGACATCTGCACGAAGCCCAAGAGAACTGTAGGCTGAAATTGTTTGTATACTCGCTAAAATAATTCCCATGAATGCTTTATTATATTATTTATGATTATATATTGTTCGGGCTCTGGTATTTTATTTCTTATTTATGATGAAGTTCTTTCTATTTAAATGTTCAACGTTAATCTTCTGACCTTACAATCTTACAACAATATTTGACAGGCCATCTCAGTTATGGCTCAATCTGGGTTTGCAGCTCTGATCGATTTCAATCCTATTCGTGCAACTGAAGTTCAACTTCCTGCTGGTGGGACTTTTGTTATAGCTCATTCATTGGCTGAATCCCAGAAAGCCGTTACTGCTGCAACTAATTACAATAACAGGGTTGTAGAATGCCGTTTAGCTTCTGTAAGTTCTTTGGTTTTATAGCATGCAAGTTTGCTATCAGATGAATTGATTTCTGTGTGATAAGAGTTACTTGTTGTAGTGCTTTAGTAATCTTATGTTCAAATGGGATATGCATCCTTTTGTTTTCCACCCATCTCTATCATATACTGAATGTAAAGTTGTTGTAGATTGTGCTAGGCATAAAACTTGGGATGAAACCTCAGGAGGCTGTAACTGAAGTCAAGACACTTTCAGATGTTGAAGAATTGTGTGTATCGTTCGCGAGTACCCGTCGGTCTTCTGATCCAGTCCTTGCTGTCAAGGTGCCTGTTCTTTTGTCTTTTTCCATTTTTTTTGGTTGGGGAAAGTCTCTGCAGCAAGTTTATTTGCCTATTACTTTTTCACGTGTCTACTCCTTGGCATCACTCTTCTATTTACTAGTTATTATCTTTCTGAGAGTTATCAATGCCTTATTTACTTGGATTCTCTAATTGCTTGTGAATATTCTCACATTTATGCGACCACTAGGAGTAATGGTTTGTTTTATTTTGCAAAAGGAATTTCTGAATGACGAACCATATAGTGCTGAAGATATTGAGAAAATAACTGAAGAAAAACTGCAAGTTATCTTTGCCAATTCCCCTTCTTCCTTGGATGTGCTGAGAGCTGCAAAACATTTTAAGTTGCACCAGGTATTTTCTATTGGTTTAAAGATTCTGCAGCTGTGGAGTCTATGTCGTACTCAGCTATTGAAGTTGTATTTGCCAGAATAACCGATAAAAATGGGAACCCCGTTCACCAACTTTGGAGAAATTGGTTATTGCTACCAATGTGACACAGTATTTCACAGATACCCTGGGTGAAATGAACTAATCGTTTTACTAGCCTTGTAAAATTTTGTGTAATTTTATTCTAAATATTTTTTCAGAGAGCTGCCCATGTCTACTCTGAAGCCAAGCGTGTACATTCTTTCAAAGATGCTGTATCATCAAAATCGAGGTGAGACAGAGTTATATTTCTATGTGCACTGCAAGTGTTTATCATTTGTGCACGATAGACGTTTTTGTCCATATATATTTCACATTTCAACATACCTTAAGTACATAGCCCTGAAACTGTGATATGACCTCTAAGGTTCTGATTTTGTGCTTTCTAACATTGAAGCTGAAAACTATATTAATTTTATGAAGCCAGTAAGTTGTAAGGACTTGTTATTGCAGTGAAGAAGAGATGCTGAAGAAACTTGGTGACCTTATGAATGACAGCCACCATAGCTGCAGTGTATTATATGAATGCAGGTACAAATCCAGTTTCTTAATTTTCTTCACAATGCTCTTATCTTCCCTGGAGTCTGAAATAATAATTCCAAAGTTTATACTTTTACTTGTGTCAATTAGCTGTCCGGAGTTAGAAGAGCTTGTGAAGATTTGTCGTGATAATGGTGCTCTTGGAGCAAGGCTCACGGGAGCTGGATGGGGTGGTTGTGCTGTTGCCTTGGTGAAGGAAAGCATTGTTCCTGAATTTATCCTTAATCTCAAGGTAAGTGTCTTTGCGACCTTAGTAGTGGGTTACAGCAATTTGGGTCCATCCTTCATTATAAATAATGTCCTTTTGCTTATGGCAGGACCAATTTTATCGATCAAGAATTGAAAAGGGGATTATCGGTAAGAACGATCTTGGCCTCTACATTTTCGCATCTAAACCATCGAGTGGTGCTGCCATTATCAAATTTTAACTGCTGCCTACTAGATGAGCTCCTTTGTTTTGTAAAAGGGGGTGGTTTTTACTTGCAAAGGGTCATTATTGGCATGTCAAGTCCGTCCAAGAATAAAGATAATTTATTTTTTTGTACTAGTTTGGCAATTTGGTTTATCGATTCTTAATTACATCTACATCTTCATTTATTTACAATTTACAATATATATTATAATCCATCCGTCCCACAAAAATAGACTCACTTCTATTTTTACACAGATTAAGAAAACATAATTAATATATGTTGAAACTATAAATTTACCTACATTATAAATAATAAGTTCTTCATATTTGTTAATAATAATGCATATTAAATGTGGGTATATTAAAAAATAAAGACATTAATATACTTTCAACAAGGAAAGTGACCTATAATTTGGGACAAATAAAAAAAGAATACGAGCCTATCTTTATGAGACGGGTGAAGTATTAAAAATGGAGGATGAGTAAAAAAAAATTGGTCCTGCAATTTCCATGTAATTGTCCCACAATCAAACATACCATTATAGTTATTAATAGTAATATACAACACATCTAAATTTTTTCTGTTATCAATAATATCCTTAAATCCTTAGTAAAATCACTAATTAATTCATATAAAACGAAAGTGATTTTTTTAATCATTCTCTAATTAGGGATATATAATAAATAATTTCAAACTTCTTTTAAAAAATGAAATCAAAACTATAATTTTTGTATAAACTAACATAATATTAAAAAAATTCATTATAAAAATATGCTCTTAATTTTTTATTTGTCCTTTTTCATATTTTTTCTAGGAATGATCAAAAATATTTTATAAATCAATTTCTCATTTGCCTAACATTTTATCATGTTAAATTACTTTTTAATATATGACATGTGATTCCTTTATTATTTTAAACAATTATCTAAAAATATATATTTCAAGAAATTTGGTGAAATTTTCAATAAAATATTAACTTATTTAAAAATTACAATCAATTTGCAATTTTAATTTTCCCTTTGACAATATCAAATACTTCAACTACTTTCAAAATAGCATTAATACTTCAAAAACATTAAGCATGTCATTTATCCTATATATAAGACACGCAAAATACGTACTTACTATTAGTAGCTAAAAAAAAAAAAAAAAAAAAAAAACCAAAAAAGACCTTTTCCAGATATAAAACCAAGTACATACTTTAACAAATTTGCTACTTACAAATAATTTGATAGGGAGGTTGATAATTAAGTGATGTGAATTTATATTGATTGTTGATTTAAAAGATGAGATAATGTATGAATAACAGGATTGTATCATGTAAGCTAATTATCAAGCTCCTTGTCAAAGTCATTATACATATAACACTGTGACAACCTGGTGAACATTAGAATACAATTCATTACTTCACTGGTCAAAAGACCAACGATTGCTAACAACAATGAATAATTCAAGGCCTCACTAATATTGCTCCAATAACTTCATCAAACAAAATATTTGTAATATTTTCTCCAGGTCAACAATCATTGTACAAGTAAAACTTCAAAAAAAAAAAAAATACCTCAATGATCTAACATGAGTACATAACAATCAAAACAGCATAACCATTTCTTCGTACAAGTACATTTACCATAGCGCGCTACTTTTGCAACAACCTTCACTCAGGATTCTTCAGAAAATATGCACGAAGTCGTAGGCAAATCTTTTCTATGTCAAGGAAAGGTGGGAACCACGATCAAATGAAAAAGGAAAAACAAAAATCCGATGATCTTCAGAAATTAATATTCAATAATAGAACTTTGTCCCCGATTTCCCCATTGCTGGAGAGGGAGGGAGGGATGGACACACATCAATAACATGTAGTGTCATTTAACAGCACCCTATCTAGTCAATAATTGAGTAATTGTTTTTGATTGTGAGACCAGCTGAATTCACAAAATTAAAGTTGCACTATGTTCCCAAGTACCTTGTACCATCATATTAACTTAACAGGCAGAAGGCCTGATTGAAAATGATAATTTTTTATCTTTCTGACTTGTGAGTAATAAGATTGCCAGGTAATATACTATGGATCTAAAGTCCTACTAATCCCATGTTCTTTAATGTAATCATTATAATTTATAAATCAATTTATAAATAATACAATTTTTTAAACCAATTTATAAACAACACAAATTTTCAAACCACTTTTTAACCACACACATTTTTCGAAATCACTTTTTAACCATATGTTTAACCTAAGAAACGCCAAAAAAAAAAAAAAAAAAATGGCTGCAGGAAGTTGCCGAACAAACCAAAAATCACTCCCCCCCCACCAAAAAAAAAAAAAGGAATATAACAAACTCTGCTGATAGTCCTAATATAGATAAATACAAAAATAAGGATACGTCCAAAAGAGCACGAACGACTGCAAGAAGCAAAAATAATTGTGATCAGATCTCTTGCCATCGGAAACTAACACATTGACACAATTTAAAACATATATGCACCATCATTAATATGTCGTAGGGATAAATATTTCTTTAACAATCTACATGAAGATTGAAGACAGGTAAGAATTGACACAAAAACGAAAGCAACAGTTGTTTTGACTTGTAGAGAACAACTATACACTGCAAAAATCTGAAAATTTGGATGGAGGGAGGGGGGAAACACCTAGAGTATATGCATCTAATTACTACAAAGACAAGAAGCATGATTTGAAAAGGCGGAAACGAGTCCTGAGGTGCTTTTCCTTCGTGAGGAGAGCCGTAAATCTCAAGGGGCTTTGAGACACAAGCCTCACCATGTACCAAAAATTTAATGAAAATATAAAAACATATAAAAATAAACATGCAATAACATAAACAAAAAATAAGTCCCCCAAACAACAAATTACTTAAAGTATCAATATAAATAAGTACAAAATAAATCCATAAAGATAAGTACCAACTCAAAACAGATAAAGTATTCATAAATTTTTCTCTTTCCCTTTTGTTCTGGGATTAATTTGAATTGTTTACTTTTATTTATAGCAAATCAAATAATTAATTTAGGTTTTTAGTAACTTAAAGATTTGATTAAATCAGCCATGGTGATTTAGTGTAAAATTGATTTTCAAAGTCTATTAAATAATGTGATTTTTTTAGGTTTTAAAACATGAGGGGACAGGCAATTGTAAGGCGCAAACCTCGTAATTAATGAGGCGTGTGCCTTGAGGTATAAGCCTAATTCGGCTCTTAAAAATACGGGTACTGAGACATTTTTTCAATGTCTCAGTCTAAGACGGGCCTCAAGGAGCTGATGTGAAACCTTTTTTTTAATCCATGGAGAGAAGATTCAGATTCGTCAACCACCCAACTATGGTGATGTATATTGGTATATCAAGTGTTGTTACAACTTTGAGATTTTTCCATTGTTGTATTATTTTGTTAAAGTGATTAAGAAATACTGGAATATATTTAGTAACTTAAATGTTGATCATACCATTTTTTTTTTCATTTTGTTGCATATACGATAAGTGATTTAGATTTATAATTGATGCCAATACATAGTGGTGGGGGCATCTGTACCACTCAAGGAGCTGATGCGAAACTTTTTTTTTTTAATCCATGGAGAGAAGATTCGTCAACCACCCAACTATGGTGATGTATATTGGTATATCAAGTGTTGTTACAACTTTGGGATTTTTCCATTGTTGTATTGTTTTGTTAAAGTGATTAAGAAATACTGGAATATATTTAGTAACTTAAATGTTGATCATACCATTTTTTTTTTTCATTTTGTTGCATAAATGATAAGTGATTCAGATTTATAATTGATGCCAATACATAGTGGTGGGGGCATCTGTACTAGGTGTTTCGTCTTCCTCCATGAATTGTACTGTGTTTCTCAATGGGGGTAGTTTTTCCACTAAGAACCACGTTTGGTGTAGGATATTTAGGAGGAAATTTGAATTTTTGAAAGAATGTGTGGTTGAAATAAGGTTGAAAAGTGTGAAAGTGGTGTATCCTATAAAATGTGGTTGAAAATGAGTTTTGGAGGAAAATTTTCAAAAAATTCCAAGACCAAACAGGGGCTAAATATATAAACTAGGGCATATTGAGTGGAGGATACCTAAGCTTATGTCAAGATTGCCCCACAACCCCTACCAAGCTTCCCAATAAAATTGGTCTTGTACATTTCATAACAGGACAAAATATTACATTATATCAAGACAAAACTAAATCAAAATGAGAGGAATAACATTAAAACATAAGTGGGCTTCAACGTTCTAAGTCCAATGCTTTTGAATGTTAATTTTTTTCTTTCTTTCTCAATGGGGATATTTTTCCCACCCAAAGACTAAATATATAAACTAGGGCATTATAGAGGGAAGGAGACCTAAGCTTATTTCAAGATTGTCCCACAACCCCTACCAAGCTGACCAATAAAATTGGTCTTATACCTTTCATAACTGGACAAAATATTAAATTTCATTCAGACGAAACTAAATCATAATGAGACATATAACATTAAAACATAAGTGGGCTTCAATGTTCTAAGTTCAATGCTTTTGGATGTTAAATATTTTTTTTTATGGAGCTATTTGCTCAAACGAATGGGAGAAAGAACTTAGTAAAATTTCGTGTGGATGCAATAAGCTTTTCCAGTAGTACAATATTCATAGAGCCCATAATAGTTGAATTTAAATAATTTTTAAATGAAGTGTTGAACATTGCATTACAGAGAACATTATATTCTGAAATATCAATCGCGACAGAAGGGAAAAGAAAAAGAACTTGACGGAAGCAACAAATAGGCATACCAGAAGCCCGCCTAGAAAGCCATCAACTAGAATCTGGTTCCAGCTATCAAAATAGGGATGGACAGAAAACCCAGCCTTGGCAGCAATTCCTACTGAAGTAATTGCCATGACAAGGAAATAGAAGATAAATCCCATCAAGCCAGTAAATCCAAATATTCCGGCAATGACTCCTCCAATAATAGACATAAATGTGCGGCTGAAAAAAAAGAGAAAGCCCCCGGTTCAGCATTATTAAAAAACCTTGTAGTTATATAGAAAGGGAAACTGAAAAGACTATTGGCAAGTAATCAGCTTCGAAACAGAATGTCATAATGTCTGCAGATTTAGATGGACATAATCTACAATTCTTTCGTGAAAAGATGAGATTTCTTAACAGGCCAAAAGTTCACCTCCCAGATGGTGATGCACCAAATAAATGTACTACTAGCACATATTATTCAAGACTTGTGCTTACATCGCTTAAACAAAACAAATGTTACCAAAGGATAGCACAGATGATCATGAAACCATTTATGTCTAAGTGTTTTAATGCAGTACATAATGAATATTTTCAGGTCCCGCAACAAAAATTCCTGTTATGAAAATTGGTCAGTAGAGCCAACTACATCAGAACAATGCTCTCCCCCAACTGCATTCAGACCGCACATCAACTGAACAAATCAATCCCCTTAAATTTAAGTGCAATCAACTAACATTATCAATCTGTTTAATAAAGTTGCATAATAGTACGACTCTTCATCTTCCTAAGCCTATATTTCGTTTAGATAAAAATTATATTTTTAGTAGATTTTGATAAAAGTTGTTGAAAAGTTGATAAAAGTTGTTGAAAAGTTAATAAAAGTTGTGGGGCGCATGTAATGTGTGGTCCAAAATAAGTTTGGGAAAAATTGAGCTTTATGAAATGGGGGCCAAACAAGATAGCAAACAAACCTGTAATTAATAATTTTTGCATTGTTTTGCATATTTTCAGCATTGAAAGTTGATATTTCATCAACGCCATCACTTGATTGCTTTCTGGACACACTTGATTCATCGCGACTTGCCATAGCCTTCTTTTGTCTGATTTTTAACAGAATTTACATCAATATTTCCTCGACGAGAAATCAGTAAATGAAGTATTCCACTGCTCTTAGACCTTCGAGTAACATTACGCCAATAAAGTATAAACATCCACACAATTCTTTTTTCTCCCAAAGATAATCTTAAAGATTGCATATTGCTTAGTATAAAATACTTCCAACAATATTAATGAATAGATAATTAAGTACCCGCACGGACAAACATTTTTTTGGTCGATTATACATGTCATAGATATTAATTTTACAAGGTCTCTTCGGTTAAATTACACATGGATGTAAATTGAAGAAATTTGTCAGCGACTTGTAATATATGTCTCAACTTTCAATTAGGATCTTAAATCACTCACTGTTACATAAACGTGTTCGAAAAAGGGAGGAGGGGGAGGTGAAATCAGATCGGCGTATAAGGGGGTATTCAAGAGCACAAAATTTTTACTCGAAGAAAAAACACAGGAAATATCAAAACTAAAGTAAGCAATACGAATAAAACCTATATCATGCACAGGAATTATCAGATACCTTGACGTTTACAGGTGACGAGGGATCGTATTCGTCGGTAGTTCTGAGTTCAGAGCATATAGTTCACTCTGTTAATGGCCCCAATGCTTAGATTAAGAATGACGATTGACGATATGGGAATTGGGAGTTTAGTCCTGAATTTATTCTTAAAACAGCATTTGGAACGTCAAGGTTTTTTGAACATTTAGGTCCCAAAACTTCAAGTTTTATACCATTTGAATCCAGGAAATGTGATCCAGTTTGTCTCACTAATCTCTCACGTGACATAAGAATAATAATTTATATTTAAAAGAAAAAGGGCAAGATGAAAATAATTGGTCTAGAATATGTATGTTCACATCTACCCTACTATCTATTTGATCAATGATCGATAGATCATATGACCGAAAGAAAGAGAAATCGATCGATAGGACTATTTAGCATTGTTCTTGAATAATATTTCTGTGAAATGCAATAATTGTAATAAATGTTGTACATTAAAGGGTGAACACAATTTGATTTGGATGATTTTTAACAAAATTTCAAATCAAATCATTTAATCGGGTTGTGTTTTTTTCAACCCAATTCAAACCATTTCATTTTGTAAATCAAACCAAACCAAACTTCTTTTTTTGCGATTTGGTGCGATTTCAAACCGTGGTTTACAAACAAAATAAATTGACACGTTCTAAATAAGTTTAAGCGTATATATTTAACTAGAATTTCGACTTAAAGCATTGATACAAGTCAAAATAATATATTATATCACTAATAGAGAACAAAAAAATACAATATGAAGTATTAATTTTCACTTCTAATTATGTAATGAAGCGAGATTCAGTCAGCAAGAAAACAAGTTTGGAAAATATATTTCAGAAGCGAGTATCGACATCCAATTCCTCACCAAGAAAGCAAGTCTGAATCCTTTGGCAGTTTATCAGTACATAAAAAATGTTATTTTTTACTCCATAAATATATTTACTTATTTACATTGGTGGAATATAAGTTTCTACTGCATTTTTTTTTTTTTTAATTCAAAGTTGGCCTTTATTAGAGAAATCAATAGTGCATTATCACAATTTGCATCTTGGAAGTAATTGTAGTTATTCATTTATAATTTTAATAAGTTAAATGCTATAAAAATACAGATGAGTCATTTCATTATTGGGAAGACTTGCAACTAAATCCTTTAAAAACTTATCACTACATAAAAATTGTTATTTTTTCCTCCATACACATGTTTATTCATACTTACATTGGTTGAATATTATAATTTTCTGTTGCATTTTTTTTTAAATTGGAAGTTCGCATTTATTTTTTATTTTGATAATTTTTAAAATTTTAGCGGGTTGGCGGTTTGAAATCGCGGTTTTGAAAATTGAAACGTAAACCAAACCATTTAAGGCGGTTTGAAAATTTTTCAAACCAAGCCAAACCAAACCATTTGTTGTTGTTTTGTTCGATTTTGCGATTTGACGGTTTATTTATTCACCCCTATTTTACAATGTGCTTACAAGGCATAAGATGCATTCATTATTAATTTTTTTTAAATAAAACTAGTAACTACTAATCGCATCCGTGCGATGCACGAAATATATAATTAAAAATTATTTATTCAATAAGTTGTAAAAATACAATGTCCGAAAAATAACACAATGAACAACAAAAAACATAATTTGCATACACAAATTGTGGATAATTTATAAATTCATTTCTCTCTATAAGATTTCTTATTTGATCTAATATCATTGTACCGATGCTGTCAAAAATCCTAACATTGACGTGGCAGGATCTGATGATACTTGATTGCTGGAAGAGATTGATGAACTCGCCTTGAATAACCTGCAAAAAAGGCGAGGAGGATTCTCCTCGTCGCCCCTCCGGTGTGAGAATTAGTGTTTTGGAGAGAAGTAGAAAAATATATAACTGGAATATATGTAAAGAATTATGAATGAATTTATGTGATCAAAGGAGCTGTATTTATGAATGAATTAGTGTTTAATCGTTAGGAAAATGGCCCGGCAAGTGAACATTACGGACCTTAGGGAGGTAGAAAATTTGGACGAGGCCTTAGACGTAGAGCCCATAGGGTTTTATCAACCTCCACCAACCTCTGGGGGGGACGAGTCGAGCGATGACGAGGAAGTTAATAACCCTGAATTTGATGATAGACCGGGAAGTCCCGACCTAGAGTTGCCAACGTACAACAGTAGGATGAAGGAACATATGGTCGAGGCTGATATGAGGAAGTTTGGTCTATCTGATAGGTATTCATCCCGGGCCCCCGAGCATGATGATGTATCATATCATTGTCGGGAAGGGGAGACCGTAGTTTTCCATGACTCACTAGTGGCCGGCCTTAGGTTCCCCTTGCATCATTTTTTCTTAGATTTTCTGTTAACGGCCAGCATTCTCCCCGGGCAGGTGGTCCCAAACGGGTGGAGAATTCTCGCTTACTTCTTCGTTTTATGTAAAAGTCTAGGGATCGAACCTTCCGTGAACCTTTGTAAATGCCTTTTAAATTTGAAGTTTTTACCCCGGTGTAACTGCTTCGTTTACTTATGCGGGAAGGGAAGGTTCGAGGTGCCCTGGGTTCCCTCTTCCTTAAAGTATTGGAAGGAAAAATTCTTTTATATCAAACCTCGGGAAGGTGAGAATATTTTTTGGCCCACTTTTAGGAAACCGGAGGTAGATAACTTTAATAGAATGGGTAATGTGGGGGAGGACGAGATGGCCGACCTCTTGGCCAACGCCATAAGAGTTTGTGACTTCGGACTTCTGGCCGAGGAGGCTTCAGATCTTACCACCAACGAGATCTTAGGTCAGGCCGGCCTTGACTTGGAGCCCGGTAGGACCCGGCCTTGTAACTTAAGTAATAGTTTTCGTTTTTTTTTATAGAAAATGTTCCCTTCCCCTTCTTGTTGCTTTTTATCTAACCTTCCTGTCCTTTCATAGGTATGGCTTTTGACGGAGACAGGTTAAAGAAGGCGGCCGAGGAGAGGGCCCGAGCTGCTGCTGAAAGAAGGAGGGAAGGCGGCATTACTCGAAGACGGCCACAAAAAAGGCTACGCCAGACACAGTCCAGGCCGGGCGAAACTTCAGGGAGGAACGCGGAAGTTCCACCCCGGCGCGAGACCAGCCAAGGTTCTCGCCGCCCTCCTGTTCGGGAAGAAAATACCATATCTCCTCCCGAAACTGCAGTAGAGGGTCCTACCCTGGCCGACCTTCGGTCCAAATTGGAGGAGAGTTACCACCCCGGCCTACTGGAAAAATATTCGGAGGAAGTTTCACTGGAGAACGGGGTGGACCATTTTCTGAATGCGGCCCTTAAGGTAATTTCTACAGGACCTTGTACTTCTCGTGTTGTCTGCTTATGATTTGGAAATAATACAAGTATTTAACTCGTACAGATGCTCAGCATTGGCCGGGGTCTTCTAACCCAAGGTGTCCGGCGAGGGGAGGTTTCAAGTCAGCTTGTCCATTCTGTTCAGTACGAGGCCACTCGTGCTAACAATGCTGAAGAGAAGTTAACCAGAATGGAAACTGACCTGGTCTTGATGATTCAAGAACGGGACCTAGCTCGTTCTGAAAATGCCAAACTCTCTGAAGATCTTGGCCGGGCTAGGGAAGAGATGGAAGCGGCGAAGGTGACGGCGGTCGAGGCTTACAAAAAGTCTGAAGAATATGACCTTGCCGTGGGTAACTATGCCCTGGAATCCTATTCCCAGGTCATGAGGCAAGCCCGTGCATGGATCAAGATGCATGCGGCCGACCTTGATACCAGCCCGCTTTCTCAATTTCCATTGGGCACGGAAGATCTTGACCTTACTCCTTTTATGGAAGATGTAGTGGAGGTCGAGTCTGACGAAGAAGAAGCCCGTGCTAGTGACCCCGAGCAGGAGTAGGAAAATCTGTTGTACATTTCCCTTTTATAAGCCGAGGTGTAACCTCGTGGCCTCTCTTTGTAACAAGATTTTTGTTAATGAAGAATGTCTCTTTTTGTCAAAGCTCGTGTTTATTGTTTCGTATCTAACATGATCTTTCCGTTAGTAAAAAATAGTTCGAACTTTTAACATGAATTTTCAGAAAAGATATTCTATAAGGTCCAGTAATACCGACCTGTTTGCTCAATTCCTGAAGGATTCCCAGAATCTAGTTTTGAGATCATATGGTCGGGTAGTGACCGACCTCAACAAGATAGCGTATGCGCGACCCTTATAGATAAGATCGAGCCATTTACTTGTATTTTTTCAGAAAAGATATTTCATAAGGTCGAGGAATACCGACCTCAATTATTTTGAATTCCTGGTTGGGAAGTAATTTGTAACGCCTTGCCATGAGACCTTGTAAATTATTCGTGGAAGAATAATTTGTAAAGTCTTACCATGAGACATTGTAAATTATTTAATGGGAAATAATTTGTAACGCCTTGCCATGAGACCTTGTAAATTATTCGTGGAAGAATAATTTGTAAAGTCTTACCATGAGACATTGTAAATTATTTAATGGGAAATAATTTGTAACGCCTTGCCATGAGACCTTATAAATTATTCGTGGAAGAATAATTTGTAAAGTCTTACCATGAGACATTGTAAATTATTTAATGGGAAATAATTTGTAACGCCTTGCCATGAGACCTTGTAAATTATTCGTGGAAGAATAATTTGTAAAGTCTTACCATGAGACATTGGAAATTATTTAATGGGAAATAATTTGTAACGCCTTGCCATGAGACCTTGTAAATTATTCGTGGAAGAATAATTTGTAAAGTCTTACCATGAGACATTGTAAATTATTTAATGGGAAATAATTTGTAACGCCTTGCCATGAGACCTTGTAAATTATTCGTGGAAGAATAATTTGTAAAGTCTTACCATGAGACATTGTAAATTATTTGATGGGAAATTATTTGTAAAGTCATGTGAATGACCTTGTAAATTACTTCGATATCTGATCTTTTTAGTGCTCATTCTGTGGAAGAAGTACTTTTATTGAAGGGGACTGAACGATGGGCCTCGTTAAAACCTTATCCAGAAAAACCCATTGGGAAAAAATCTGGACAAGGAAAAAGAGTGCCCGCCCCTGACACTGAAAGACAAAGTAATGGGCACGTAGGCCCGACCATAATATTCTCTGGTGGACGTGCAAGTTCGAAAGCAAATATAAAAATGGGCGCGCAGGCCCGACCTTAACATTCTCTGATGGACGTGCAAGTCCGAAAGCAAATATAAAAATGGGCGCGCAGGCCCGACTTCACTAGGACTAAATGACTTGATATGATTACTTGTAGTATGGCTTCAAGTTCTCCACATTCCATGTCCGAGGAAGAGGTTTTGAATCCATTGTGCGGAGGCTGTATGAGCCCTTGCCCGCCTTTCGGATGACTTCATAAGGTCCTTCCCAAATAGGTCCAAGTTTCCCTGGTTGATGACCGGCAGCCTCACTGCGGCGAAGGACAAGATCTCCTATTCTGAATTCCCTCTTCTTTACTCGGATATTGAACTTTTTAGACATGGCCTGTTGATAAGCTGCTATTCTTAATGATGCATTCTCTCTGACTTCTTCTAGAAGATCCAGACTTTCTCTCTGCCCTTCGATGTGGTCGGGCGAGCCTGTGGTCATGGCACGGAAGCTTGGAATGGTTACTTCTATGGGAACAGCGGCTTCCATCCCGAAGGCAAGCATGAATGGGGTTTCCCCTGTTGCTGTCTTGAATGTGGTTCGGTTGGTCCAAAGTACTTCTGGGAGAAGCTCGGGCCAATCTCCCTTGGCACTGCCAAGGCGAGTTTTCAAGTCTTGCAAGATGAGTCTGTTTATAACTTCAGCTAACCCATTACTCTGCGGGTGCGAAACGGAGGTCAACCTGTGTTCTATTCCCAAATTCTTGCAGAATTGTTTGAAGGCTTGGCACTCAAATTGACGCCCATTATCTGTTATCAATGTCTTGGGAAGACCAAAACGGCAAATTATTGATTTCCACACAAATGCTTCCAATTTTTGTTCTGTGATCACGGCCAGTGGTTTGGCTTCAACCCACTTAGTGAAGTATTCTACAGCAACTTCCAGGAACTTGACTTGACCCCGGGCTATAGGGAAAGGTCCGAGTATGTCGATTCCCCATTGGGCGAAAGGGTATGGGCATGATATTGAGGACAGCTCTTCCGCGGGTTGATGTAACCGTGCTGCGAATCTTTGGCACTTATCACAGGCTTTCACATAACTAAGGGCGTCTCTCTTCATATTCGGTCAGTAGTACCCGTATCTTATCAGTTTCAGTGCTAGAGCCCTTGCTCCCTGGTGTCCTCCACAAATTCCTTCATGAATCTCGGCCATAGCAAGGGCTGCTTCTTTTGGAGTTAGGCATCGCAGATAAGGAAGTGTGAAGCTTACGCGGAACAAGGTATTCTGCAGCAAGGTATACCTCGGGGCTCTTGCTTTGATTTTTCTGGCCTCTACTTTGTCATCTGGCAACTTTCCTGATGTTAGATATTCAATTATTGGATCCATCCAACTGGGCTCTTGATCAGAAATATCCATGACCTCGGGTTGTTGTACGATACTAGGCTCATGAAGAGTTCGTACGAACACAGTCCTATCCAGGTGGTCTAGATTGGAATAAGTAAGTCTTGACAAAGCGTCCGCTTTGTGATTGGCGGACCTTGGAATTTTGTTTATGCAGCAAGACTTGAACTTTCTTTGCAAGTCCAAGACCATCATCCTGTAAGATGACATTTTCTCATCTTTTGCTTCAAAAGTGCCGTTTACCTGTTCCACCACTAATTGTGAATCACTAAGGACCTTGACATGCTCGACCCCTAGATGTTGAGCTGTTTGAAGTCCAGCAATTACGGCCTCATACTCTGCATCATTATTGGTTGCTGGGAAGTCAAAACGTATTGCGCACTGAATTTCCATTGTACCATCATCCTTCTTTAATATGATTCCGGCCCCCGAGCCCGCAGCGTTCGATGCTCCATCCACTTGCAAGGTCCATGTGGTCTCTTCCCGGTCATTACCTGTCGGCCCCCGAGGTCTTGGTGTGAGTTCGGTGACAAAGTCAGTCAAGACCTGTGCTTTGATGGAAGGTCGAGGTTTGAACTCGATGTCATACTCCCCGAGCTCGATTGACCACTTCAGTAGACGGCCGGATACAACTGGTTTCTGCAAGATTTGCTTCAAGGGCTGATTTGTGAGGACAGTTATTGCATGGGCTTGAAAGTATGGTCTTAACTTTCTCGCTGCTGTAACCAGGGCAAGTGCGAGCTGCTCGGCCAATGTATATCGGGTTTCTGCTTCCAACATCATCTTACTAACATAATATATAGGCTTTTGGGTTTTCTCTTCCTCTTTAACCAAAACGACGCTCACAGCATGATCAGACACTGCTAGATATAAGAACAGATTGTCCCCTGGATTCGGCTTTACTAGAATCGGAGGTGTTCCCAAGTATTCTTTCAACTTCCTGAAGGAGACCTCGCATTCCTCGTCCCATCTGAAGTCCTTGTTTCCTCGGAGAGTTTTGAAGAAGGGAAAACATTTGTCTGCTGCCTTTGACATAAATCTGCCCAATGCCGCTACTCTTCCTGTTAACTTTTGTACTTCCCTGATGTTTCGGGGAGGTTCCATTGATGCTAGGGCTGAAATTTTATCTGGATTAGCTTCGATACCTCTCTGAGTGATCATGAATCCCAAGAATTTTCCCGAGCCTACTCCGAAGGCGCACTTTGCAGGATTGAGTTTCATCCGATGTTTTCTAAGTGTGTTAAATATGTCCTCAAGGTCAGCAATGTGGTCTTTCTTTCTTGAGCTTTTTACAACCATGTCATCAACGTAGACTTCAATGTTAAGCCCAATGTGTCGGGAGAAGACCATGTTAACCAACCTTTGATACGTGGCTCCAGCATTCTTCAGTCCAAACGGCATGACCTTGTAGCAGTATATTCCTTCATCTGCCATGAAGGAAGTTTTTTCCTGATCTTCCCGTGCCATCCGAATCTGATGATATCCCGAGAAGGCGTCTAGGAAGCTGTAAAGTTCGGACCCGGATGTGGAATCCACCAACCTGTCGATTCTGGGGAGAGGATAACTGTCTTTCGGACATGCTTTATTCAAATCGGTGAAGTCTATACAAACTCGCCATTTCCCATTTGGCTTCTTTACCAAGACTACATTGGCTAGCCACTCTGGATACTTTACTTCTTTGATGAATCCTGCTTTCAAGAGTTTATCTATTTCCTCTTTTATTATCTGCCTTCTTTCTGTGGCAAACTGTCTTCTTCGCTGTTTCACGGGTTTTCTGTCGGGCATAACGTTGAGCCTGCGTTCGACGAGCTCGGGATCTATCCCAGGCATATCTTCAACACTCCAAGCAAAAACATCGATATTCTTCTTTAAACACTGTGACAATTCTTCCTTCATCATTTTGGGGAGCTCTTTCCCAATTGTGAAGCTCTTCCCTTCTGAGACATGAACCTCTTCCAGCTCCTCTACTGGTGACATTCTTTCTTCATGAGGAAGTTCTATTGACATCAGATCTATCTTATTTTTTCCAACGCAGCTGATGTAGCAACTTCTGGCTACCGATTGATTTCCCTGAATAGTTGCTATGACTGCGGAAGTTGGGAACTTGATCGCCAGGTGATAAGTTGAGACTATAGCTTTGAGGCTATTCAGGAATGGCCTTCCCAAGATAGCATTGTAGGCCATAGGAGTTTTGACGACTTGGAACGGAGTCATCTTTGTTACACATTTCTCTTCTGATCCTAGGGAAGTGGGAAGGTCTATTAGGCCTTCGGGTTTCACGATTCCTCCTCCAAACCCAGTTAGGGGAGTAATGACCTGTCGAAGCCGATCTTTGGGAAGTTGCATCTGATCGAAAGCTTCCAAGGATAGAACATTGGTCGCACTCCCATTGTCAACTAGGACCCTCCTGACATCAAAATTAGAGATTGTTGTGTTGATAACAACAGCGTCGTCATGAGGATAAGAAATCCCTTCCATGTCCGCATTGCTGAAGCTGATGCTGTCCGAGATTTCCTGGTCATGAAATCTCGACCTTTCTTCCCGATCACTTAGTGCACGGGCATGATTCTTTCGTGCATTATTCGAATCACCTCCAGATGATATTCCTCTGACGATGAAATTTATGGTGCCAGCGGATCTGGAACTCTCTTCCCCTTTCCCATGTTCTTTATCGTCTCTCTTTATGTAGTGCCCCAGGAAGCCCCTTTTTATGAGGGCCTCTATCTCCTGTTTCAAAGTTCTGCATTCATCCGTGGTATGGCCCGGGCTCTTGTGAAAGTCACAATACTTATGTTGATTTTTCTCATCGATCTTTCCTTTGATAGGCTTAGGCCACCGTAAGTCTTCACGTCCTTTGATTTCCATGAGAATGTGGGATCGGGGTGCGTTTAGCGGAGTTAAACTCTGACGTCCATTGCCATTCCCCTTCGAGTTAGTTCGGGACGAGTTCTTCTCGTCTTCCTGTCTCGACCTTTTATTCCCTTGCTTTGTTGATTGTGAGGATTGTGCTACTGTTCCATGCCCTTGATCCTGTGCCCGAACTGACAAAAGCGTCTCCTTCATGTTTATGTACTTTTCTGCTCTTCGGAGAAGCTCTGTTACATTTGATGGTGGGCTCTTGGATAGGGACATTCTGAATTCCGGGCCTCGAATGGCCAAGGTAAGGGCTGAGATTGCTGATGATATATGGAGATCTGGAATCTGAAGTCTTTCAGCATTATACCGGGTCATGAATTCACGCAGCGTCTCATTCTGAGCCTGCTTTAACTGCATGAGAGATGCAGCGGTCTTTTTGATTCTTTTGCTGCTAGAAAAGAAAGCAGTGAACTTCTCAGTAAGATCTGCAAAGGAAGAGATGGATCCTGGAGGTATCGTAGAAAACCAGTCTCGAGCTGAATTTGTCAATGTTTGGGGGAAGGCCTTGCACAGAATTTGATCGGGAGCATTATGCATGTCCATGACATCAGTGTAAGTATTCAAGTGGTTGTTAGGATCTGTTGTTCCATCGTATTCCTTTATCCGAGGATATTTGAATCGATCTGGCAAGGGAAATGATGTTATTTCAGGAGTAAAGGGGGTTCTTCTCAGAAACGACGTCCGACCCTGGGTGTTCTGTCGTATTCCATCAGCAATTCCTTCCTGAATGATTCTAGAGAGCTCTTGCTGTGTCAAGTTGGCAGATCCTTCTGTCATGGGATGGGCACCCCTGATTCTCGGGGAGTTCTCAGCCATAGGGTTAACTGGCTGGAGACCTTCCCTGGGAATTGTGCCTGGAGTGTTCGGGTCAGGTTGCGCCTGATGACTGTTCTGTTGTTGAAGAGCTTGACGAAGTTCGCAGAGCTGCTGCTGAAGTTCATTGAAATCTTCCCGACTAACAGGTTCATTGTCTGGAGTTGCCTCTGGGTTTTGTTCTTCCCCAACATCTTCAAGAGGTGGAGGATTATCATCCTCAGCTGAAGTGTTGGCCGGAATGGATTGACCAGTGGATGCGGAGGGACGGGCTTGGCGTCTATTAACCATGGCTGATTGTATCTCTTCCCACAGACGACGCCAATTGATGCTGTCAAAAATCCTAACCTTGACGTGGCAGGATCTGATGATACTTGATTGCTGGAAGAGATTGATGAACTCGCCTTGAATAACCTGCAAAAAAGGCGAGGAGGATTCTCCCCGTCGCCCCTCCGGTGTGAGAATTAGTATTTTGGAGAGAAGTAGAAAAATATATAACTGGAATATATGTAAAGAATTATGAATGAATTTATGTGATCAAAGGAGCTGTATTTATAGGGCTGAAAAAGCCCATAATCTCCTTTATTTAAGGAAGGAGTCCTTTTTGCTATAAACTTACCTTTTAGGAGGAGTTCTAATCTAATAAGAATTATACTTCCTCTTTTTTAGGATGAATCCTTATAGGTTATGCCTTATTTCGAGGATCCAAGAAGTTGGGCCACCAATAAAGCCCATAAAGGTAAACACCCGGAATCCCGAAGTGGCCTGTCAAGCCCGGTCATGTTGCCAGTAATGGATGCAGGACATGGATAGGTCGGGCATACATGGGCCGGGACGGTCACATGGACGAGCAAACATCCCGGCCTATGGAAGGAAGATGGATGGCCGGGACTGTAGTAGCCTGGGATGGACTCTCTCCGGAATTAGCCCGATCAGTACCAATAGCATAAATTTTCTTAGCACAAAATGAAATAAAAGAGGCAAGTAACTTGAATGCATAAATTGTGCATTCATATTAGGGGTGTCAAAAAAGCTCGCCGACTCGGGCAGCTTGAGCCAAGGCTCACAAAAAGCTCAGTAAAGCTCTACTTGTAGCTCGGAGGATCGAGCCAAGGCTCAAGCCGAGGTCGGCCCTCATGGTCCATCGAGCTACACGGGGCAGCCCGTGTGGTGGTCTAAAATTGGGCCTTATTCATATTTGTACTACATTTATTATGTGCATTATAAAGTTATGTTCGATATTAGTACTATATTTATTGTGTACATTATATTTTTAACTAAACACAATTAATTTGCCACATGTATATGTTAAAAAAAAAAAAGGAAAAATAAGGGATGGCCCAGCTCGGCTCGAAGAAGCTTAAGTCAAGCCTTCTAAATTTGGTCAAGCTTTGGCTCTGCTGGGGCCAAAAAAAGCTCGACCCCTAAAAGTTCGAGTCTTGATTTTTGACTCGCGAGCCGATTCGGCTCGAGTCAGCTCGTCTCGTTGGCATCTCTAATTCATATAAAATACAATGAAAAATATCCAAAAAAATAAAACATAAAATTTTGACTTGCATATTTCTTTTAATAACTAATTGTTCATTCTCTAGTTTTCTTAGTTTATTTAGGCGAAGTAAGTTCCGGAAATTTGACATATTCTATACTTTACAAATTGGTATTATTATTGAAGTCAAACTTACGGTTAATTGATTTCTAAAAGTTGAAATATTAATAATTTTCAAATTTTAAAATGAAATAAAGAGGCTAATAGATATATCGACTCCCCGAATAATACTATAAGGATTGATAGTAATTATCTTCATGCATAATTGATATTTAAATATATTAAATAAATATTTTATTTCATTATACGCAAAAAAAACAAATACATTACGACTAAAATTTATCAACATTTAAAAAAATTGCTTAAACTTAAATTACATAATGCAGTTTGTTAAAATTACATGTGATGGACTTATATGCATTTCTATATTTAAATGAATGTAACAAATAAACAATATGAAATATAAATTTTAATTAAATTTTATTGAGTATTTATTACTAGTACAATTAACTTTATATACAAAAAAATATCTATACATCTCAATTTATGAATGGGGCTTAACTCACAAGACATAAGACTTTATCACTTATTCGTATAGAATTGGTTCTTCAAATATATTTTTTAATATTCATTAATAACCATACACATTATTTAAAAGATCATTTTTCATAATTGCACATACTACTTTTTAACCACATGTTCCAAAAAAAAAAATCACTTTTCGACTTTCATTTTCAACCACTCAATTGATTGATTTGACAATTATTTTATTTTTTATACCACATTCTTTCATTTTAACCACACATTTAAAATTATTTTAACCTATAGTCTCTATCAAACATACCCTTATTCAATGGTTTCCAATACATCATGACATTTTATTTTTCACCGAGTAATCAAAGGGTTTTGTTACCGAAAAAATTTATTTTTTTGCATGTTAAATAAACGTGTTGATCATATTCTATTTTTAAATAGAATGAGTTTGCTAACACCTTATATTTTATTTTTGATAGAATTCAATGAATTAATTGTTAAATTCGGTAGTATATATTTTACAAATTGATATTATTTTAAATTTATAACATTAAAAATAGATAAACAAAATGGGTAAATTAAAATTAATTTCAAAATGACTAAAGAGTTTATCAAAACCTAAAGTTGTAGAAATAAAAATTGATTTAATTGAATTTACTTAGAAAGATCGGATATCTATTGTTTCTTTTAATTTAATATTAAAAAGTTTCAAAAATAATCATCTATGTCAAATTGAATTTATGTAAGAAATGATAGGTATCATTTTATGACTCAAATGAAATAAATTAACAAGATTTGATATTGGAAAAAGTAAAATGTACAAGTAAAACTTTTACTGATAGTATTTGAGACAATTTTATGAATAATATGTTTAGAGTTCGCTCTCAAGTGTAATTAGCTTGTATTAAATTTCTCGTTGAGATTTTGAATTTAACAGTCATATTGCATACTTTTTGAGTTTAAAATATTACAATAATTATCAAAAGAATAAAAATAATATACAATTTGATCTTTTTCGAGATTTTCAGCTGTTTTTTTTTTATCTTTTTGACTTAGATTTCGACTAAACCTATATATATCTGACGTGAGGCACATTTTTGGGGTTCCCACTTGTCATTTTTCATGTCAAAACGCTGTCCAATTGTCAAGGAATTCATGCAAAGCTAAAACCACGATTGAGGATACAAGAGCAAGAAGATGAACAGTGTGACATCTTACTACTTTTCTTGTATTTTATTTTCTATCATGTATTTAGGAAAAGTTTCTAGTGTTAGGACTGTGATGTAGTTTTAACTATTTGATTTATCGTTTATTTTATATAATTTATGAATTTGATGCAATTGATATGTTCTTTTATTATTATGCAATACTTTGGCAAATTATTGTATGATTTTGTGATAATTTTCTATGTTCGAAAGAGTAAGAAATTATTAGAGTTGATTTTGTGATAATTTTCTATGTTCGAAAGAGTAAGAAATTATTAGAGTTGTATTAATTGCCCAAAGTTCGACAGGGGATATAAATATACCATTTATATTTTGTATAATCCTAAAAAGTGTTCATCAAATGATCATGATTTTCTATATGTTTGAATTATCATAGAAATATAGCCAATTCTCATTTAGGAAAAGGTTTTTATGCATAGCTCTTTATCGAAAGAGGACTTAATTAACTTTAGGGACTCAGATTTTCAATACCCATAAATTGTGTTGACCACAAAATCCGGCTGGACCTTGGACCAACACGTCTCAGCTCCTACCTCTTGAACACATGGATCTCCTGCGCACTGTGACAAACAATCAGATTGCAAAGGGGACCGAGGTAGCTCCCGTTTACACTCCGATGCCAAAGTCAGTGCTCATTTCAAGCAAATATAAATTGAGTACGAGAAATATAAGTGTGTAAAAGAGAGAAAGGGGAGTGATAGTAAATATATTTAGTTAAGAGAGTGAAAATGTGAGCCTCCTTTGGATGAGAGGAATGTCTTATTTATAGAGGAAGCTGTTGTTTCGGATTGCGACACGTGGCGGACTTTACACGTGTATTTACCCTAGTTGTTGGAGAGGAGGATCTTACTTTTTGGCAGTAATCATTGCTACGTCGGTAGGTGATGGGCGCATGTCACTTTTTGATAAAGGTGGTGTCACATTTCTGACTCCATCCATTGTCTCATCACACATCCGAGGTGTTACCACGGAGCCCCCCGGCTAAACATAAAACACCTCGGCTAGTCATAAACCAGTTCGGCTAAAGAAGTTTATGTGTTGTTCCACCTCGACAGTTGACCCAAGGAGATATCCGAAGCCTTAGGCATGGGCCAAAGTCCATTGGGCCCTCGCTGGTGGTTTACTGTACTCCTTTTTGGGCTTGGTCTCAACAGTAGTCCCTCAAATCCGGTGCGGTCATTCATGGGCGGATAGGATTTGTCATAGGTTCGAAGCACTAATCTTGTTCTAATAACGTTCTGTAATTAGATAGCTATAGGATTGCGGTTTTGCCCAAACTTCGTTATCTTGTTACATCCAATATTTTGTAATTATTCCGCCATCCGTTAGCTGGGAATTATCATATGACGCTACAAGCTTAAGGCTTGGAATGACATTCCATAGGGGGAGCTCAGATTCAAAGTAAATCCGACCTCCTACTCCCGTTTTACCTCCCAGGCGAAAGTCGGGATTATACTAGCATGTCTCTTAGGTGACGCATTTAATGTAAGGGGGCTACTGATATCAGTTCCCAAGAAATAAGAAAGGGATGGGGGTGACATCTTGCCGCGTGTGACGCACACTGTGGTAACTGAATGGTTTTCTCCCTTTTTCCGAAAGTTAGTGTTTTGATTAGCCCATCCCCCAAGAGACGCGGGTTACCCGTATTAATCATGCGGCTCAAAGACCAAGGGTTTTGGTCTATTGGGTTCCCTATAAAGCCTCCTTCTTCTCATTGTTTCTCCTTTACCTTATTCTTAGAAATTGCGTAGTAGCACTTTCGCAAGAAGTTGTAGCGCCTCTTCCTTTCTTGTAAGTCTTTCAGCATCTCTTCAAGGGTTTTCCACCCAGAAAACCGTCTCTACCGCTCAACACCTTCCATTGGCGTGTCCTTCACTTCTACTGTACAATCTTGAACATCCGTTTTTTAAGGTAAATTTCTTTTCCTTTGTATGTGCAAAGCTTTTCCAGTTCTAATCTTCGAATGTGGGTTTGAAAATATTGTTTTGCATTTTGTTTTCCTTTTAAGAACAAAAAGAAAAATGGAAAGAGTTGGGGGAACGGGTTCACAGGAACTGTTGGCAATGGCGATTCCTGTCAGAGGTTTCTGCCCATTGTCTTTATCGGTTTTTAGTTCCCGCTTCTTTAGGGAGCAGACTAAGAGGAGAAATAGGAAATGCAGTGGTATACTTTATTTGGATGATTCTGACAGCGAAGAAGGAAAGAACCAGACCTACACGGCTCACCTGTAATCCGACGAAGAGGCCTCTTTGCAGGAGCTTCGAAACAAGCGGGATAGGGATTTGGAAAGAGGAGAGGCAGTGGGCTCTTCTTCTGGTCATCAGGACCTCAACTTAAGTATTAGGGCCCCATTTAGGGCACATAGGGAAGAGTTAGGGCTATCTGAGGAGGAAATAGCCCAGGTTGAAGGTTGGGTGGACCTGGTGAATAAAGTGTCAAAGTATCATGTGGACCCTGATCCGAACCCAGAATCTTGGGAAAGCAGTGAGATTGTCACTAAAATCCGAGGCGTTGATTTGGCGGGAGCATCGGTGAAATTCAGGATGCCAGAAGGGGTTCGATTAGTGCACCCTATGCCTTCTTTCCGACCTTGTAGCCCTCCCCCAGTTCAAGTGGCCGTATGCTATAATGCTTTATCATGTGGGATGAGGCTGCCCCTGCACCCCTTTTTCAGGGCACTGCTTAGGAGTTACAACTTATGCCCCTACCAGTTGGCCCCTAATTTCTAGACGCAGGCGGCGAGTACTTGGCTAGTGTGGCAAGAGGGTCAACCCTGACTACCCCCATCTCGTTGCACATCATTCACACCTTATATACCCTGAAGAAGTCCGTTAGAAGGGATAAGGATGTGAGGTCGGATGTCAAGGACTGGTATTACTTATCCTCAGAGGCTCATATCCTCTTATTATTACTGGTCATCCCACTTCAATAAAGAACTGGATGAACCAGTGGTTCTGGGTTGCGGGGGAGTGGCAGAGGTCGCCTGTGGACCCTAGTCCGGAAATCACCGTTCCCCGAACTCTTTCCCCACCTAGTGAGTCTTGTATTTACTTTCGCGTCCTTACGTGTCGTGTGTCATTCACTTTTTATTTTTCTGTTCATCTTTATTTATTTGTTTTGACACGTTATTGGTTTATGGCAGGGGACACTTTTGCCTGCCTCCTCTCCAACGCAGATTTAGCGGCAGTACGGCGAGTGTTCGCTTACCGGGGCACACTTTTCGGGTGGTCATCCAACAGAACAAGCTTTTTGTTAAGCACGACCTTATGCGAGCTATGAGTGAGTTTGCTTTCTTACTGCCTTCATAGCTTATGCCTCAGTCATTCATAGCCTTATTCTTCTCTCTTTCTTGCTAGGTTCCAAGGACTTCCCGAAGATCTCCTTGAAGGGCATTATGACCAAAAAGGTCCATCCTGCCCTTCGCCACGGCAGCGAGATTGAAAGGAGGCAGAAAGCAGTACTTGCTAATCTGCAAGTAGGGGTGGCAAAGGAGGTATCCAAAGCGTCCACTGCCCAACTTGAGGGTCCTCTCCCCGCCTTGCTGCCACCACCCAGTCTGCTGCCAGTGGGCCCCCAACAGCCTAGCTTGGAAAAAGAGGCTGAACCTAAGAGGGTCACAGCAACGGGGAAGGGAAAGAGGTCAGATAGGGATGGCTCTAAGAGGGAAAGGGAGTCTAAGAATGTCTCGGTGCCATCTCCCATATCCAAGGATATTTTTGAACCTATATCTGAGGAGGAGCCCGCCCCTTTGAAGAGGCTCAGGAGGGGGAAGGATACCATCTCTGCTCCTCCGCTGCCAGAGACCCAAGACTTGGAGGACAAGCCTTCCGTGTCTATCCCCGGCCTAGCTTATGAAGTGACACCTGCGGGGGCAGAAGAGCTCAAACAGATTAAAGCCAGTGTCCTCCCCAAGGATGTCACCTTCAATCCCACTTTATTTGACTCCCCCAATTCTCCTCCTGCCTGGGCTTCCTTGGTCACCGAGCAATTTTTGGATAGAAGGTTGGTATGCCTTCTCTTCCAGTGCTACTCCATCCCGGAAGTCACTTGCTGCCAAAGCTATGAATGCTAGAGCACTGGCCCTTATTGATGAGGTGGAATCTTCAGTGGAGGAGGCGCAGCGGGACAGGAAAGATGCTGAGACTGCACTTCGTCATGCGGACAACATGTTGAAGGAGATTAATGATCTTAAAACTCAGCTGTCCATAGCCCGCAAATCTTCCTCAGAGGAGAGGTCTCACGCGAAGCGCCTCCAGGAAGATAACGAGAAACTGAAGCATGACCTCCAGGCCTCTGAGTCAGATGTGGCGGCTCTGTGCAAGAATCTTGACGACTCCAACCGTGCGCAATCCATCACAGCTGAAGCTTTCGCAGAAGCAAAATCCACAAAGGCCAAGCTGGCAGCCGAGGTGGCAGAAGTCTCCTCTAAGCTACAAGGGGAGGTAGAGGCTAGGAAGAAGGCTGAGGAGGATTATGCCTCCCTGGAGAAACATATTGACTCCAGAATTGCTGAGGCCTTGGAACGTACTATTGCGGCCAGGGTGAAGGAGGTTCTGGGGGCCGAAGTGTCGAAAGCAGTTCAGGACTTCAAGGATGCTTTTAAAGAGACCCCTGAGTATGAAGTTATGCAGAGGGTTTTTGGGAACATTGGGGCTAGGATGACCTTGGGAGATGTAAAAGAGGCTTTCCCAGATTTGGACATTTCCCAGATCAAGGCCTTATATCCTGAGCCACAAGATTTAGGGGAAGGTCCACCTACTGATGTTCCCTCTGACTCCTGGCAGATCTTACCAGTCGGAGATTCTGCCAAAGACCCCCCCCAGTGAATCTGGAAATAGGGTGTGGCTGTGGCTAGTTAGCTTTTAGTTTATTTCTCGAATTTTAAATTGTGAATGTAATGACACTTTGAATTGTAAATACTTTGAATTATAAACATAATGATTTGTTTAGCTCAATGTTTTGATCATTTTGCGAAGTTCAACAGTTGTGTACACAAGTTTTTGTTTGGTACAACGTCATTTGTTTAAGTGTGAATGCTTCTAGACGCAAACACCTTCTAAACGCAAGCGCCTTCTAAACGCATTGTACGAAGATAGTCCCTCAGATCTAAGTACTTTAAGGCATTCATGTTTACTGGTTAGATGTGATTTTGACAAATATTTGAACATATATGATTTATACATCGTAACACCTGCGATTCTTCTTCCCTACGATTATTAGTTTGGACAAGCTCCTACTGATGGTGTTAATACGTTCAACCAATACGCAGTGATCGTAGTACGGGCTTATAAGAGTCCCTTGTCTAACAAAGTTCAAGTATAATGGAGTTGTGGTCTCCAATAAACAAAATAATTTAGGTATTTTAATATCCGCTATGTTTACCGAACAGCAGTTGATGCAATTCTTAACGTAACCCACTTTAAATTTTCATTAAAATTATGTGGAGCTATTATAATCATCGAAGAGGAATTTGATTTTATTGATAATAGCGACGATGGTGATCCGTGTTCCAAGGATTACACAAAGGTTCCCCAGATAGGTCTTCGATCATGTACGTACCGGGTACCACCTCGGCGGTGACTTTATAAGGGTCTTCCCAATTAGGACCTAAAGTCCCTACTCTCGGTTCTTGAGTAAAGGGAAGGACCTTTTTAAGGACTAAATCCCAAATGTTAAAGTGCCGACCCTTTACTCTTTTGTTGTAGTAGTGGGCCATTTTTCCTTGGTACTTGGCCATTACTATTTGAGAGTCACTCCGTTTTTCCAGGAGGAAATTCAAGTTTGTCCTTTGTGCTTCTTCGTTTCCCGCCTTGTCATAACGTATTTGACGAAGAGAAGACACCCTAATTTCAACTAGACATACCGCCTCGGATCCATATGCCAGGGAGAAAGGCGTTTCACCGGTGGCAGTGTGCGAGGTGGTCCGAAGTGCCCATAATACTTGTGGGAGTTCATCTACCCATGTGCCTATTTTGGATTCCAAATTCCTTTTTAAGGTATTTTTTATGGTCTTGTTCACGGCTTCTACTTGCCCATTAGCTTGTGGATGATGCGGAGACGAGAATAATTTCTTAATTCCCAAATCGTCACACAATTCATCAATGTTTCTATTTTTGAACTATTTTGCATTATCACTAACCAATGAGTGTCGTATTCCAAATCTGCATATAATATTCTTTCAGATGAACTTGGTGGTGTTGGCCTCGGTAATCCTCATCAGGGGTTCCGCCTCGACCCACTTCGTGAAGTAGTCAATTGCCACCATTGCAAAACAATTGTTACCAGCACCTCTGGGCATAAGACCAATAATATCAACCCCCCACTTCGCGAAAGGCCAAGGGCTAGTTATCACAATCAATTTGTTTTGAGAAAGTTTCGTACTAGAATTAAAGTTGCAATTTTAAATAAATAACTAGAAAAATGGTGATGAATAGATGATAAAGGAGTGTTGAGATTCTTGATTCCACTTGACCATTACCTAATTGAATTATCAACAAGCAAATAGAAATGCAATTCATTAATCATGTTAGACCCGATTTTCCAAGCTTAGCCAATTACCTCTCTCGAGTGAAATTAACCCTAACTAGTGGCATTAACCTACTATATCTCTATGTCGATTAAAAACACACCAATTGCATTAAACCTATGTGAAAATAACTCAATGAGTCATCTAGGGTTTTAGGTATATCTCTATCCTAAACAAGAACCTAGAGCAAATATTGTATTGATCTAGAATACACAACAATTTCTCAATAATTGCACATTCCATGAAACCTAAGCATAAATGTGGCCACAATAAATGCTAGTCAATAAATACAACAATAAATGCACAAGATAATAAAAAACTCAAATTCTTAATACAAGCATTAAAATCAACTAAGCTAGGTCAAGTTTCATCAACATCCCAACACAAAATAGTTTAGCCCATGATGAAATAACAATGAAATCCAAGAATTAAATACATTATTTCAACAATGGATTAAAATAAATAGAGAAATATGAAGATTAAGCAATAAATACTTCCCTCAACCAATGATTCAAGCTTCAAAATATCAATATTCTTCCACAATGACTTTGGTATTTCTCCCCTTAATCAATATTCATCAACTAAACTATACAAAATCAAGAGAAATTACAAGATGAAAATGTGGTAAAAATAGAGAAAAAAGAGAGCCTAGGGTTTTTCTTGTTGAAGAATGTCAAGAATGATCTCCAAAACTCACCAAAAACCACTCAAAAACCCTAAAATTCGCTAAGATCCTCGTGTTTCAGCATTTGGGCCGAATCGGGTTGCAACGGGTCGGCCCAGAATTTGGTTCAAAATTTTGGCCACGCGATCGCATGGATGAATGACTCGCGATCGCGTGGTTGAGGAAAAAACTCTCGGGTTGAGTTTATGCATGAACTCGCGAGCGCGACATACTCATAACCACGCGATCGCGTGGTTGAACTGAGTGATGATTTTGCAGGTTGATCGACTTTTGGTGATTTGCAATTAGGTCCTCCATCTTTCAATGTAGATCAACTTGGTCCTCATACTTCGGCTCTTTCATGGATTTGACTCTTTTCTCCTCAATTTCTTCAAGTATTCATCCATTTAGCTTCTTTCTTGTGCTTTCTCCATGAAGTTGACTATTAAACCTATTTAACCACAAAATATGCACAATTAAGTAGGTATTTGTCCAAATTGCTCAAAAAGTATTACTAAAAATATATGAAATATGCATGTAAAATGCACTCAACAATGGTCGCATGCCTCTGGCATTTATCGCACTTTCAAACGAAGTCATGAGAGTCCTTTCGCACAGTTGGCCAAAAATATCCCTGTTGAAGGGCTTTTCGAGCCAGCGATAATGCCCCAGCGTGGTTGCCACATATGCCCTCATGGATTTCTTTCATTATATACTGTCCTTTCTCCAGCCCAACACATTGCAACAGAGGAGAGGTGTAGCTTCATTTATAAAGCAGATCATCCAAGAGTACAAAATTTGCAGCATATCTTTGCAATCTACGAGCTGCTTTCGGCTCGTCTGGTATTGTTTGATGCTTCATGTATGCCAGTATAGGACTCATCCAAGATCCTTCTTCTTCTATTGCCAAAATTTCTGTTCCTGGCTCAATGGAAGAAGTCGGCAAATGTTCAAGTGGAACCATATTGTGGAGCTCGGAATCATTACTGCTTGCTAGTTTAGATAAAGCATCTGCATTGGAATTCTCAGTTCTGGGAATATGATGTAACACCATTTTTTCGAAATGCAAGGCTAAATCTTTCACTTTCTTCAAGTAAGCAACCATGGACGGCTCTTTGGCAGAAAATTATCCGTTAAACTGGCTTACGACAAGCTGCGAGTCACTATTTGCCACTACAGACTTAATCTTTAGAGCTTTTGCAAGCCTTAGTCCAGCTAAGAGCGCCTCGTACTCTGCAATGTTGTTTGAGGCTTTAAAGTCGAAGTGGATCGCACTGTGCAGTTTGTATCCTTCTGGACTCATTAATAGTATCCCCACCCCGGATCTTCCTTCAGTCGAGGACCCGTCAACGAACAATTTCCATTCACGGCTATCCTCTGAATTATCAATCATCTCCACCTCGGGCGGATGCGTGAACTCCACTATAAAATCTACTAATGCTTGACCCTTTATAGCTGTCCGAGGCTCATAATGCAGGTCGTATTGGCTGATTTCTATTGCCCATTTCATTAACCTCCCAGATACGTATGGTTTCTGCAATACTTACCTCATAGGAAAGTTTGTGAGAACATGTATGGAGTGTGACTGAAAGTAGGGGCGGAGCTTGCGAGCTGCTGTGATCAACGAGAGAGCAAGTTTTTCCATATCTAGATAACGGGTTTCTGTATTCAACATGGATTTGCTTACATAATACACTAGGAACTGATTCCCATCCTCCTCTCTGATCAATACTGAGCTAACAACCTCTTTTGACATGACCAAATACAAATGGAGTGGTTCGTCAGCCATCGGTTTTAATAATAATGGGGCCTGTCCCAAGAATGCTTTCAGGTCGGCAAAAGCTTGCTCACATTCCGGCGTCCATTGGAATCACTTCCTCCCTTCAAGATCTTAAAAAATGGCAAGCATTTGTTAGTGGACTTAGAAACGAATCGATTTAAAGCCCCGATTCTTCCTGTCACGCTTTGCACTTCTTTTGGGCTCCGAGGAGGTCGCTTGTTCAGCAAAGCTTTGATTTTATCGGGATTGACTTAAATCCCTCTCCTGTTAACCATGAATCCAAGAAATTCTCCGGACGCTACCCCAAAGGCGCATTTCGCTGGGTTGAGCTTTATTCGATATTTCCTCAAAATATCGAAGGCCTCTAACAAATGGCGGATATGCTCTTTGGCGACCATACTTTTGACAAGCATGTCATCGACATATACTTCCATGGTGTTTCCCAATTGTTCCGAAAACATACGATTTACCAACCTTTGGTAGATGGCTCCAGCATTTTTTAAGCCAAATGGCATGGCTTTGTAACAATAGAGTCCCCTATCCGTAATAAACGAGGTGTGCTCCTCATCCGATTCATGCATGGGGATTTGATTGTATCCGGAGTATGCATCCATAAAGCTCAGTATCTCATGTCCCGCTGTAGAGTCGACTAATTGATCAATCCGAGGCAAGGGGAAACTGTCTTTAGGGCATGCCTGGTTTAAATTCGAGAAATCAATACACACTCTCAGTTTCCCATTCTGTTTCGGGACCAAAACAGGGTTTGATACCCACTTCGAACACCAGGACTCTCTGATAAAGCCATTTTTCAATAGCTTCGTCACCTCTTCTTTCAAGGCCTCGTATTTATCAGAGCTCATCGGTCTTCTCTTTTACCTGTGCCCAGGGCTTCTTGGATCAAGCTGGAGTCTATGACAGACCACTTTAGGATCAATTTCAATCATGTCATCATGTTTCCATGCAAATACATCGAGGTTCTTAAGTAAAAAGTCTTTTAGTTGATCTTTGTATTCAACCAGAAAATCTAATCCAATTTGCAACTCCTTGATTGGATCAACACCAAAGCATTCCAGCCTTTCAGCTGGGGTAGAGCAATTGTCTCCGGCCATTCTTGGGTCTAGATCTGCTAGATCCTCTTCCGGCGTCATTGTAACATCTTCACTTTCTGAGGGCCCTCCACCCAATCTTTCAGGGTTTGGAGCAGCCTCGGCCATTGCCACATCGCTGATCATGTTCAAGCTCCGGTCTTGAAATTTTCGGATAGCGTTTGTGTAACAGGCCCGTGATTCAGTTTGGCTCCCCCTTACAGTTACAACACCATGCTCCATGGGGAATTTCATGCAAATGTATTTCGTATGAGTTGCAGCCTCCAAGTCAATGAGACCTGGCCTTCCAATTGAGCCATGATAAGAAGAGATTTTGTCTACAATTAAGAATTCCATGGGGATTCTGGAGAAAATTGGTGCTTGCCCTACCTCAGTCATAAGGATTATGGATCCTCTGGGAGTTATGCTGTCCCCAGTGAACCCATATATTGGATCTGGGACTGGAATGAGTGGGGTGCTAATCCCCATTTTATCAAAAGTTACTCCATAAATTACGTTTACCAAGGCACCATTGTCCACCATCATTCATGACAACCCATTCCGAGCTACCACTACCTTGATAACCAACGCGTCATTATGCGGGAAATGCACCCCAATAGCGTCATCCTGGGTGAATGTGATAGATTCTGTCCGAGGCATCCCAACAGAATGTGAATGGATGTGATAATTCACGTTGGCGGGCTGCTTAGCCTCTTTGATATACCTCTTCTGGGAGTTATTTGTGCTTCCACTTGGATGGGGACCTCTCAATATTGTGTCGATTTCGCGAATATGCGGATCATTTGTAGGCATGGGTGGCTCTCTCGTATCTTTAGCATGTGCCGAGGAGTTATCCTGACCTTTGCTCCTGTCTCTTTGACGACTGTCAATTCTTTCTTTGGTTGGGTTCTTCCATGGAGCTCGCCTGTCAGTTCGGTTAAACTTTTGGTTACCTGGTTTTTGTGTTTTTCCTTTGTCAGGAGAGAAATCACTTCCCCTTCTTCCGTGTGCTTTTTGGTCCGCTAACATGTTGATCTCCCTACAATCTTCCGTTGCATGGCCATAATACCTATGGTAGGCGCAGTAATCCCCAACCATAGGCTGCTTTCCACTTCGACCACCTTCCATTCTCCCCTGGGCCGTAGTGGGACTCGGCAAGGGGGTGTTGGAGTGCAAGTTGGGGATAACCTTAGTGATCTCCGCTGCATAGCTGGACCCAGTTCCCTAAAATGGGCGGGGCGCCCCACTTCGGCTACTGCCGAACCTATCCTTATTTCCTCCTTTCCTAGGGTTCGCTTCATTGGGGTACCCAAGATTGTATCTCCCTTGAGGAAGATTGTCTCTGGCCCTAGCCATCTCTTCTGAGATGATCTCTTCCTTCATCAGATCTACCAGGGCATTGTAATCCCTAGGCTTTCTACTTCGGACATCCCTCCAAAACATGCTCGTCATGTCTAGCCCCCTTTTAATGCGGAAAACATCTCCGCCTCGGTGATGTTCTACAAATGTGCATATCTTCAGTAAACCGGGCTATGTAACTCTTCAAAGATTACTCCCTTCCTTACCTTAAATTCTGAAGGCGTTGGAGTGGGAGCTGGTCAGGCCTGGAGGAAACAAAGTCATTTTTGAAGGCTGCCTTCAAATCTCTCCAGCTGTGGATGCTACCGGGAGGGATTTTTTTGTACCATCGTATCGCACTTCCCTCAAGGGTTAAAGCAAAGGCTTTGCACTTCAGTGCCGAAGTGGCTCCGGCTATTTCCATGCTAGCGCGGTAGTTTAACATGTGATCATCAGGGTCACCTCGGCCAGAATACTTCGTTATTTCTGGCATTTCAAAGTCATGAGGCACTGGACAACTTCGAATGCCCTCTGTGAAGGGGTTTATTTCCTCTTCGTCATCCAGCTCGTATGACAGTAATTCACTGTTTTCGTCATGACCGGAGTGCATCGGGTCATGGTGCTGGTTGTAAGGCAGCTGAGCGTAATACTGCCCTCGTGGTGGCAAAGCTTGGCCATAGTTTGGCCTTTCAAAGGTTGGAAGACCATTAGGAGATTTGGTCCGAGCTGCTTCTGCCCTTCTTTCCCGCCTATTCCTAGGTTCATATGTGGGGCTCAATTTCTCCGCCCCTGTATCATACCTGTCTTTACGCATTTGGCTCCGTGACAAGGCTTCTTCAGCCCATCGCTTCTGCCTATTTTGAGGTTCAGCTGCATGTTGCCGACCTTGGTCAGTCCGTCCTCCTCTTTTGCCCTGGAATATTCCCCCTATTCGGCTAAAAACGCTACCAGACTTCGAAGGCGAAACCTCCCTACGGATAATAGGGAGTTGATCTTGTGCTCTTGGCGCTTCATGCACTGGGTCGTCTTCGTTGAAAGGAACATATTCTACCTCAGCATATGCTTGCGGATCTTGATAATGGTAGGAGGCAGTAGCTGCCTCAGATGGTGAGTAATGTGGCTGCGAGTATTGCGGGGGCATCATGGGTTCGTTTATAACATACCCTCTAACCATGTAAGCATTCATCGCAGCAGTTTGTTCTATCTGCTGTTTCTGCATTTCCAACATTTGGGCTGCCGTGCGAGTCATATCTCGCAGCATGCGGCGATTTGGGTGCCAACGCGGAGGGTTAGGTTGGGCCACCCCCTCATTTTTGTTCTCATGAGGCCTCGGGGAGCCTCTTCCTCACTGTGATGGTCATTTCTACTCCTACGAAGGTTAATATCATCGTCACTTTTATTCATGTTCAGAGCAATTTCTTTGTTTTATCTTTTCTTTCAAAGATAGGTGAACTTTTATCTCAAAGCTCTAAGCCTGTTTCAAGGTTTTTTAAACTTGTGTTTCAAAGTTCCACGCCCTTTTCAAGGTTGATAAACTTATGTTTCACAGTTTCACGCTTTTTTCAAGGTTAATAAATTTATGTTCCAAAGTTTCATACCTTTTTCAAGGTTAATAAACTTATGTTCCGAAGTTTCAAGCATTTTTCAAGGTTAATAAACTTATGTTTCAAAGTTCTTGTAGTTCTCCGCTCTTTTGCAAGAGGTTACTCGCCCCTTTTTAGGGTTTCCTATTTTGTACAGCTTTTTACCATGCGTTTTCGTGGTTAGTAGTATGGTTTCCCACAGACGGCGCCAAAATGTCGACCACAAAATCCGGCTGGACCTTGGACCAACACATCTCAGCTCCTCCCTCTTGAACACGTGGATCTCCTGCGCACTGTGACAAACAATCAGTTTGCAAAGGGGGCCGAGGTGGCTCCCGTTTGCACTCCGATGCCAAAGTCAGTACTCATTTCAAGCAAATATAAATTGAGTGCGAGAAATATAAGTGTGTAAAAGAGAAAAAGGGGAGTGAGAGTAAATATATTTAGTTAAGAGAGTGAAAATGCCAACCCCCTTTGGATGAGAGGAATGTCTTATTTATAGAGGAAGATGTTGTTTCGGATTGCGACACGTGGCGGACTTTACACGTGTATTTACCCTAACTGTTGGAGAAGAGGATCTTACTTTTTGTCAGTAATCATTGCTACGTTGGTAGGGGATGGGCGTCTGTCACTTTTTGATAAAGGCGGTGTCACATCTCTGACTCCATCCATTGTCCCATCACTCATCCGAGGTGTTACCATGGAGCCCCCCGGCTAAACATAAAACACATCGGCTAGTCATAAACCAGTTCGACTAAAGAAGTTCATGTGCTGTTCCACCTCGACAATTTACCCAAGGGGATATCCTAAGCCTTAGCCATGGGCCAAGGTCCATTGGGCCCTCGCTGGTGGTTCACTGTACTCCTTTTTGGGCTTGGTCTCAACAAATTGTATTTAAATGATTTGGTCAAAATATGGATGATGAAGTTAAAATAAATTCATAATTCTAACTTGCTTTTTTTCATCGTTTTAAATCAAATCTTATCGTTATTTCTATTTTAATTGTTAGTTTAATTTTCATACAAAAATCTCAAACCAAACTTTCTTTAGTTCCGGTAAGTATTTTGATTTGAAATACAATTTACTTATCCATGTAAGTACGATATTTGGACTTAAAAATTCATTGTATTATTTGTGCGATCCGTACACTTGTGGTTAGCAAGAATAATTATCGAAAGAATACTAACTATTACAAAACAAAAAATAGTTTATGCATTAAAATAAAATAAAATCTTGATGTCATTAATAGCATATCACAGATTCTAATGTCATTAATGACACATGTACCATAACAATTGTATGAACACTTATTTAATGAATTATTTGTTATTTGACAAATTGCAATCTTAATTCATGTCGTCGTCCTATGTGATTAAAGATCTTTCCTATTAAATTGTTAATTCAGAAATTATAATTTAATATTGTAAAGTAGGTTAACTAGATCTTGAGGAATACATATAGTTAATACTTTAAATTGAATATTTTGAGTAACAATACAACATTGATTCCAAAACATGAATTGAGTACGAGTAGGATTAATTAGTGAAATTAACTTTAAATTCTTATTTGATTACTTGCAATTCCAAATTTCTTGGAATCCATTTAATTCGTTTAATTAGTTTAATTGATATTAATTCTTCTAAACAATTCGATTGTTTAAATAAAGTATAGAATTGAAATAAGTCTGTAATTAAAATCAGTTCTCGTGGGTTTGACATCTGGATTCCGGACTCTAAAAAATTCACTTTATTACTTATTGATATCATATGCTTGCGATTTATAATGAAAATAACAAACAAGTCTTGAACCTTGAACCTTGAAAAGATCTCATAGTAAAAATCAGTGTTCTAAAAAGCGTAAAGTGTAACGAAACAGCGAGGTCGAGCATTAAGCTTAAGTTCCTAGAAGCAAAAAAGTTTGACAATGTGCGAACAGTGCGGGTGAAGCGCAAAGTGGGACGAAGCATAAAGGACGAGCTTCGCGCCTAAGCTTTTGCATAATGCATTACAACTTGAACAATCCACAATTTCAATTTCAATTTCAATCTCAATCGTAATGTGTGTGTAACCTTTGTCAGTGTAGTTTGTGCCAAGCTTGAAATGCTGAAAGAGGAGAATTTCGGATTAATCGTTGAACTGACCATACATCGAGTTTAATAATTAGAAATTGATTTCATGATTGTATTTGCATATAGATGAATATTTCTACTACAGTGAAGAATCAATTTACGATTAATGTACAATCAAGATTTAGTCACGTTTTACTTATTCTTTCTTTTCAATTCCACCACTTTTCCATAGTACAAACGTAAGTCTCTTAGCCTCCGGACACAATTTAATTAGCAAAGATTGAGAGGACATAATGTCAAATCTCGCTGACAATTCACAGGATGAGGAGTTCGAGTCTTGACAGTAACGCTTTGTACTTGACTTCTTTATGTATTTGATCAATGGTCAAACTCTCAATCCCTAACCAGTTGAGGCATATCCAACGATTTACATCATTCACCAAGTCTCATAGCAGAACATATGGACCCCAAAGATGAGGGTTTCACCTTTTTTAAATGTAAGTCTCGGAATTTAATGTGTCGATCAATTCTAAACAGTCTAATTACATATTCTGAAAAACTAGACAATTGAGTACCAACAGATAAACATGTTAGAGGAGAATCAAATAATATTTTATCAACCGATCGAATCAAATCAAGATCACCACTTTTAGTTTCTATCCACACTATCTATATATCTAAATACTAGTAGAGAGATGCTACACGTATATGGGATCTTTTAGTAATTATAATATTATTTTGAAATCGAAAAATATGCAATATGAGTTTCAAATCGAAGATCTCAACGAGAACTTTAATACGAACTCACAAGTTAGAGTCAACTGTAAACATGTCGTTCTTAAAATCACATCAAAGATTAAAGGTAAAAAAATTATTTTATACCTTTTACTTTTTCTCAATGCCCCTCTATTTCAAAATTGTTTTATTTAAGTCATATAATGATACTTAAAATTTCTTAACTATATTTAATTTGATCATATATAATTAATTTCAATTCAAGTTACTTTTCTTATCAAATTAAAATAAATAATAAATATCTGAACTTTTATTAATTTAATTAAGTCCAAATAATTTTTGCAACTTCATATCTTGATCAATTCAAGTTACTTAATTTGTTACATTCATTTAAATACAGTTAGTACCAATTCTAATAGTATTATTCCATTATTTCGGTAGAGATAAATTTATTTTTGATAATCTAGAAATTATATTTTGGAAAGATTAATTACGTTAATAATCATTAAAATTGAATAGTTATGCAAATGATCATTGATTTATTTATTTTATTTTTTATAATAAGTCCTTTAAGTTCCAATCTATTACAGTTGTAGCCACTTGGTAAAAAATTTGACCCCTACTAGGTACACCTTAATCAAAACCTCATTTTTCTAAAATTCATTTTCAACTAACATTCTATTAATAAAATAATCTATGCATAACTTAAAAAAGAAAATCCTACTTTTTAAAAACTCATTCTCCAAAAATTTATAGTCACAAACAACATTATTTAAAGTAATGTGTCTCAAACAGTGGCTTAAGTACATATTCTCCAAAAAATCACTATTAAAATCTCATTTTGTTCTAATGAGAGCTTAATCAATGACTAAATATGTTCACAAGAGAAAAACGAAATACATAAAGGAGAGCACGAACAAGTATTGACCAATTTCTCCGCCAAAATATATTTCCTAAAATGGTAAGTAATATTAATTAACTATATATGATTCATTTTGGACAAATTTTACATTTAAAATAATCAAATTGAATGCAGATCTTTTAAATAGCCGCAATTTCCAAGTCCCTAAGTTTTTTTGGTCTGCCTTCCCCTCTTGAAAATCAATTACATTTTTTTTAAATTCTTAAAAAAATAATAATAAATAAATTGTCAATATCATATAAATATTTTTTCTTTTAAAATAGAAAATGAAAGATGATGAAATATGAACGTTCATCTATCTTTTTTTATTTTCTTTTTTTTTTAATAAAATTGTGAGCGTATATTACTGTTGCTTACTTGATAAATAGATGTCCTACCAGTACTTTAAATTTTAATGTGCCTGAGCCGTGTGGTCTCAAAGTCTTGTTTCCTATTCTCATTTGAAAAATTTTCGTTATGCTGCATATGCTCATCAAAATGTAGGAAAGCTTGAACCTAGATCCCTTAAATGTATTTTTATGGATTATGCTAAGAATGTTAAAGGATATAGACTTTGGGTTAAAGAGGAAAGCGGAGTATAAAGTGATAATAAAGAAATAGGTCATTTTTAATGAATCACTTATACAATGTTTAGAAAGTAAGACTGAGAACTGAACTAAAAAAAAAAAAAAAATTAATTTGAGGTGGAGACTACTTACCTAGAAGGGAATGCCCCTACACCTATAGATGAAGGAACTGGTCAACCTATTATTGAACCTCCTGAAAACTAGTGAGTTAAATCAAGATTCAGAAACTGAAAACTTAGTCAATTCTGATAATATTCATATTGATAATGGTAATTTTGTTTTATTATTTACTTATGAAGAAGAAAATGATAATGAACCTAGTTCCTATGATCATGCCATAACATGCAAAGATTTTACACAAAAAATGGTGTAGATTATTGTAGTGACCAAGATTTTTATGCAACAAATAATTATTGTAATATTTAGAAAATTGTGTCACTACTATTTCATCCATTATTTTGAAGTTAACGTCGCGACGAATTCGTCTAACCAAGTCAAGAAATATCGAATTTGTTCGATTTTAAATTAAATGTCCGAATTTCTAAAATTATATTATTTTAATTATTTATTCAAAGTATTATTTTCAAAATCATTTTTCAGTCCAAAATATATCAGTTTTAAATACTTTTCTTGATCGAAGTTAGTCCAATATTTATCAAAATTGTATCATGAACCCACATATTTTTCTTTACACCAAAAACAATAATTCTTTATACAATTCCATCATCCAACCCATACTCCACCAATTCAATCCACTATATCACATATATCATTATCATCAATCACTCGTATGCATTACCTTTTCCACTAAATCAACCATCATTATGTTTCAAAACATAATGATGATACATACATGTTCTATTTTTTTTCTCACCTAATTCCCCACTTTTTCTCTCCTATAATTCCTAATTAATACCACCACAATGGCTACCCAAGCTTCACGCACCCAAACTCCAGCTCAAGTCCACCACTGTCAAGCCACCAAAACAAAGTTCTCAATTCAACATTTAAACTGCAAACACCCAAACCACCCCATTGAAATTCACTGCCAAGCTGCCATCATCCAACACTCAATTCAAATCGAATCCAATCCTCTGTTTAAGCTTCATTCACAATCAAATCATAACCATTATCATCATCGCCATGAATCAACCACCTCAACTGTAGAACAATATCACCAAATAAATCGTCAGTCTCCACCACGGCCAGCTGGTACAACTGGCTGACCGCAACCAGCATCACCGGCCACCTACTCCACTGTCTCATCACCACCTCAATCAGTTTTCCAAAATTCAACGCCAATCATCTACATCAATCTGGAAACCAATTTGCATCAATCGCTGCATTCAATCCATCCAGCCGAACCACTGCATTCAATCAATCCATCCAGAATCGCCTGCAGCACCAACCCAACACCACCTTCACCGCAGACCACAAACCTGCAACACCGTCACCTCCATTTTTTTCAAACACCCAACATCATCATCATCATCATCGCCACGCCCAAAACGAACCTCGAACCCACACGCTGCCCACTTCCATTTTTAATCCAAATCCTCACCCAAAACCAAAATCAAAACCCAAGAATCAATGGAGCCAGTTACTTACCTCAAGCGCCGCTCCCTTCGCCGGAAGAACCGCGAACCCTAGCTTCGGTTTCACCTTAAATCGCCCCAAAATCAGCCCAGAAACTATCCTAATTGCACCATCGCCACTCCCCGTACCCAGCGCCGGTGTTGCGCCGGCAAATCGCCGATTGAACGCCGGATTCGTCAGCTTTCGTCTCTCGCTTTTCTCTCTTCTCAGTCTCTGTTTTCTGATCAGATAGTGAACGAGTTGTGAGAGAGAGAGAAGATAAAGATCTGATTTATTTATTTAATTTCAAAATTTGCGCGTCAGTCCCTGAAGTTTTAAAGTTATTTCAAATCAGTCCCTATGTTTTAAAAAAGGTCTTATTTCAGTCCTTTCAGCTTTTAAACTTATCAATTTCAGCCCTTAAGTTTTAAATGAGTTTTTCCAGCCCTTTTAGCTTCAAACTTATCATTTCAGTCCCTGCTGATTTTATTAATTTGATTTTAAGCCCAAGTTTTAAAAGTATTCATTTTAGTCCCTCAACTTTCAAAGTAATCATTTTAGTCCTTCAACTTTCAAAAGTATTCATTTTAATCTCTCAACTTTCAAAATATCTATTTTAGTCCATCAACTATCAAAATTATTCATTTTAATCCCTCAACTTTCAAAATATCTATTTTAGTCCCTGAACTTTCAAAAGTATTCATTTTAGTCCCTCAACTTTCAAAACATCAATTTTAGTCCTCAAATTATAATTTATCATTTTGAACTATATATTCGATAGACTAAAGTGACTTATTGGCTAACACGAAGCGTACGGAGAATTTAAAGAAATTGAAGTCATTCCCGCTCAACTTTGCACTCGTCGGATTTGAGGTAGACTCGCACTTATTAATTGATTTAAATTATGATTTCATATGAATGTCATGTGACTTGTGAAAGTCAATTTTTAAGAAAAGCAAGTATGTTTTTATGAAAGGTAAATATACCTTATGTTGTTATGAAAAGTAAGTATGTTTTTATGAAAAGAAAATATACTTTATGTTTTTACGAAAAGTAAGTATACCCTATGCTTCACGAAAATGTTTTTTTGGATCATTGCTATGAAATCAATCTACCAAGATTGTTTTGGGTCCCATATGATAAGTTATGATATGTTAAGGGTACCGGAGTTTTAGTAGCGCTACACATAAGAATTCTTGCCACGAAGTTCGGTAACATTCTTGTGTCTCCTATGTTTATGAGGATTTGCCACGAAGTTCGGTAAAATTCCTGTGTTTCCATATGTTTATGAGGATTTACCACCTAAGTTCGGTAAAATTCCTGTCGCATATGTTTATGAGGATTTCGATCCTATCTTATGTTATGATGCAATTGATCCCTATGAATTTCAAAAATTATGCTTGGTATACTTACTGTGATTTTACTGTTATTATGATTTTACTGCATAAGAATTCTTGCCACCTAAGTTCGGTAAAGTTCTTGTATGTTTATGAGGATTTAAATCATATCTTATGTTATGCTTTCAAAAGAAATTATGCTTGGCATAATTAAAATGTTTTTATAAGTATATGGTTTTCAAAGAGATGTTTTCAAAGAGATGTTTTCAAAGAGTTGTTTTCAAAGAGCTGATTTCAAAGAGCTGTTTTCAAAGAGATGTTTTCAAAGAGCTGTTTTCAAAGAGCTATTTTCAAAGAGCTGTTTTCAAAGAGCTGTTTTCAAAGAACTATTTTCAAAGAGATGTTTTCAAAGAGCCTATTATTTTCACAATATGTCTCGTGCTGTAATGCACAATATGAGTTTTATCAAGAGCAGTTTTATAAAGAAGCTCTATCAATGCCCGTTTTATAAAGAGCCGGGATTTGTGTGTTTAATCATCTTATAAATTAAATTAATTTGCGATGAGTCTACTGAGTATTTCCCCCATGAAATACTCACCCTACTTTTTAACAGTTTTGCAAATTTCGGAGACGGTGGCGAGCGATGAATGATGGTGGCAATAATCGTTAAACGGTTGAAAGTTTGACGTTAATGATTTCCGTATTTTTTTCCAAACAATCAAATAATTTAGAGAAGTTCATTTATTTGAGAAATTATGACATTGTCAATTTCTTTACAAAATTAATGGTTCGATTTACTATTTCAAATGGTTTCATAAATGTTTTCAATTTTATCGGCCATTACAGTTTATTTAATGTTGCCAAAAATGAATTTCAACTATTTCTTCCGCAAAAATATTATTCGAAAAATTTAGACAGAAAATGACGTAGTGAATCGGGTATACGGAACTCGGGGCGCTACAAGTTGGTATCAGAGCTAGTCTGCGTTTCTGTAGACTGGTAAAATTTTCAAAAAGAATTTTCAAGAAATATTTTTCATTATAAGATTTTTATTGATGAAGATTGCCACTGCCATCATTTCGCTCCACCAACTCCGAGGTAAAGAAGTTTATAATGTTTAAAGTTATTCAGTATTTCGAATACTCATTTTATTGATTTATGAGAAAGAATGAAGAGTATTTCGGATACTTATGATTTATGAGAAATAAGAATGTATTTCTTCGAAAATAATGATGTTGTTATGCTTTGTCATAACTTATATGCTTTAATGTATGATTATGAGAAATTTTTTAAGAAAGAAAACGAGTGTTGAGCATAATGGGAATAATATGATTTAAGAATGATTTTTAAATAATTTTTGTCCTCGAGTTAGAAATAATGAACCCTAGATGGACTTTGCATAATTGATTTTAGACATGGCACTAAGTATGAGAAGTCAACAGAAAGGATTTGATTATATTTTCAGATTATTTATCGTTTAGATTTAAACGAGAAATAGAAAGCCAGTTATGAAGTTGTGATAAGATGTTAAGATTATAAGTGATATGATTTTATTGAGACTTTTATGAGAAGCATTATGAGTTAGAGATTTAAAGATTTGGTTCTTAGTTTTTGGTATTTAAGTAATGGATATTATGTTGAGTAAGTGAATTATTTCCTCTATTTTGAAGAGAAATTTATTATGAAGTTTGGCCTTGTGAATATTTTGGGAATATGATTTATGGCATATATTTATAAGTATGAGTAATCTTTTGAGCCATTAAGGTATGGAAGGAAGTGATATTGTGATATTGAAAAATATACTTTGAAATTGTTATGTTGAGGAATTATGAATTGAATTATGGGATATTTTTGATGATATTGAAGTGTTGGAATCATTTTCAATATTTTTAGATCGTTGTGATCAAATGTGGAGTTATTTATTATTGTGAGTTATGAAGTATGCTTATGGTTTGGGATAAGTCCAAATTACAAGGGAGACTCTGTCCAGAATTTTATCGTTTGGAAATAAGAGCATAATATGGTATGCAATCACTAAGAGAATTGAGTTTAGAATTGCAAGTTCATAAGCAAGATTGAGTAAATGATAAGTTATATTTTGAAAGACGAGTGAAGACAAGTATAATGGCATTATTGGGAAGAATCTTAATTATTCTTGGGAATGGATTTATCACTTGTAAGGAATGATCACTTGTATTGGAGAGTATTATAAGGATATGAATTTTGAGGAAAATAGGGATAAGATTTTACAGTGATGACTTATTTTGGAATGGTGTTCAGAAGAGGGATCACGGTAGAATCCAAGATTTTTTTTAGTCTGAGGAATTGATATATAATATTAGTGATCAGATTGACGTATAAGGTACGTGATAGATATGACGACTAGACGGTTAAGGAATGTGATGGTTATCCAGGGAAGAATCGTGTGAATATTGAGTTCGATGATCTTATTTTGATGGTTTATTGCATTATGGTGAAATATTATCTACGATTGAGAATTTTCATTTTTAGTCATAATATATGGGTTTATTTAAAGATTTAGTGATACAGTTTCGATTAATTATTATTGGTTGTACTTTTGAAGTGAGTAAATATTTTGGCTACAATAATGGAAAATCTGAGATGATCAGTTGTGTGATTTTAAATTATGGGATTGTATCTTTGGGTTAAGAAAATTTGATGAGGAATCCTATATGATTTACAGAAGTCTTATTTAATGGTGATAAAATTAATCAGAGTATTGTTCATAAAGTGTGATATGAATTGAAGTTTGGGAGAATAGAAAATTTTAATTTTGAATTTCAGATTTGGGAAATTAGTGAAGTTTCTTAAGTTTGAGAATAACATATCTGATCCTTGTGATGCTGTTTTAAGTTAGTATCTTAGCTCTCAGCTAGAATGAGTATTTGATACCGAGTACTTGATGTATGATTTAAAGTATGGAATAGAAAAAAAAAAAAAAATGAAAAGTGGGAACAAGAGTTAATGCGCTGTTATTTTTCTCGACAAAAGAAAATTTGATGATAAGATTGGAGATATAGAATATTTTATTGGATTTTGGTACTGATATTTTTGGTATAATAATCAAGGTATAGTGAGATGATACGGGAATACGTGAAAGAGAAATAAGGACCGTATTGAATCAGAATTCATAAGTATGTATAAGTGAAAGAAATACTTTGCAGGATATGTGGTGACATTTAAGTAAAGAATCTTAGTTATTTGGAAGATATTTGTTTACTGAATTTTTTGGGTTACAAGTATTGGAAAGATAAGTTGATGATATTATGTTGATATGTTTAGGTATATTACGTAAAGAGAATATTCAGGTAATTCTTTGATTATTTTTTTTGGAATATTCGATGATAAGAAGAAAGGAAAAATTATTATGATATGATATGTCAGTAAAGATTTGTTGAAATTTTAGAGATATATACGAATATCTGAGGTCACATGATACGATGATAAGTGACATGTTACATGAATACTACAAGATATGATGAAATTTTTACATTCGATTGGGAATTGTTTTGATTATTTTGGGAATATCTGATGATAAGAAGTTTAGAGATGACAAATTATTATGGTTTGATATATTAGTAAAGATTTATGGAAACTTGAAGAGATTTTTTTTATGGAATTACAGAAATTAGTAAAGAGACATGATGTTGTTTGGGATTATGTGAGATAATGATGATGAATGTAAGGTTAGATGAATATAAAGGTACAATAGAAAATTGTAAGGAATGATATGATGATGATAATTGAAGGTGATGATGTATTGAGATTATGAAATAAGTTGATCATCTATGAATAAGTTATGTTGTTTTTGGTTCATAATAATGGAATTCAAAGAATAGTGAACTTTCAGTCACTTACGATTCAGAAGAATTTTGAGTGGACACATATATCTATAGAAAAGTCCATGTTCTTGAGAAAACAAAGTGATGCATTTAGTCAAAGTCCAGTGGGTTAAATATGGTTGGGTTAAATATGGTAGCGATGATGCTACATAAGAGAAGAAGAAGAGATTCTGATTAAGTATTCAGAAATCATAAGATCGAGTAAGTTTAATTTCGATGACGAAATTATTTTAAGGGGGTAAGATTGTAGTGACCAAGATTTTTATGCAACAAATAATTATTGTAATATTTAGAAAATTGTGTCACTACTATTTCATCCATTATTTTGAAGTTAACGCCGCGACGAATTCGTCTAGCCAAGTCAAGAAATATCGAATTTGTTCGATTTTAAATTAAATGTCCGAATTTCTAAAATTATATTATTTTAATTATTTATTCAAAGTATTATTTTCAAAATCATTTTTCAGTCCAAAATATATCAGTTTTAAATACTTTTCTTGATCGAAGTTAGTCCAATATTTATCAAAATTGTATCATGAACCCACATATTTTTCTTTACACCAAAAACAATAATTCTTTATACAATTCCATCATCCAACCCATACTCCACCAATTCAATCCACTATATCACATATATCATTATCATCAATCACTCGTATGCATTACCTTTTCCACTAAATCAACCATCATTATGTTTCAAAACATAATGATGATACATACATGTTCTATTTTTTTTCTCACCTAATTCCCCACTTTTTCTCTCCTATAATTCCTAATTAATACCACCACAATGGCTACCCAAGCTTCACGCACCCAAACTCCAGCTCAAGTCCACCACTGTCAAGCCACCAAAACAAAGTTCTCAATTCAACATTTAAACTGCAAACACCCAAACCACCCCATTGAAATTCACTGCCAAGCTGCCATCATCCAACACTCAATTCAAATCGAATCCAATCCTCTGTTTAAGCTTCATTCACAATCAAATCATAACCATTATCATCATCACCATGAATCAACCACCTCAACTGTAGAACAATATCACCAAATAAATCGTCAGTCTCCACCACGGCCAGCTGGTACAACTGGCTGACCGCAACCTGCATCACCGGCCACCTACTCCACTGTCTCATCACCACCTCAATCAGTTTTCCAAAATTCAACGCCAATCATCTACATCAATCTGGAAACCAATTTGCATCAATCGCTGCATTCAATCCATCCAGCCGAACCACTGCATTCAATCAATCCATCCAGAATCGCCTGCAGCACCAACCCAACACCACCTTCACCGCAGACCACAAACCTGCAACACCGTCACCTCCATTTTTTTCAAACACCCAACATCATCATCATCATCGCCACGCCCAAAACGAACCTCGAACCCACACGCTGCCCACTTCCATTTTTAATCCAAATCCTCACCCAAAACCAAAATCAAAACCCAAGAATCAATGGAGCCAGTTACTTACCTCAAGCGCCGCTCCCTTCGCCGGAAGAACCGCGAACCCTAGCTTCGGTTTCACCTTAAATCGCCCCAAAATCAGCCCAGAAACTATCCTAATTGCACCATCGCCACTCCCCGTACCCAGCGCCGGTGTTGCGCCGGCAAATCGCCGATTGAACGCCGGATTCGTCAGCTTTCGTCTCTCGCTTTTCTCTCTTCTCAGTCTCTATTTTCTGATCAGATAGTGAACGAGTTGTGAGAGAGAGAGAAGATAAAGATCTGATTTATTTATTTAATTTCAAAATTTGCGCGTCAGTCCCTGAAGTTTTAAAGTTATTTCAAATCAGTCCCTATGTTTTAAAAAAGGTTTTATTTCAGTCCTTTCAGCTTTTAAACTTATCAATTTCAGCCCTTAAGTTTTAAATGAGTTTTTCCAGCCCTTTTAGCTTCAAACTTATCATTTCAGTCCCTGCTGATTTTATTAATTTGATTTTAAGCCCAAGTTTTAAAAGTATTCATTTTAGTCCCTCAACTTTCAAAGTAATCATTTTAGTCCTTCAACTTTCAAAAGTATTCATTTTAATCTCTCAACTTTCAAAATATCTATTTTAGTCCATCAACTATCAAAATTATTCATTTTAATCCCTCAACTTTCAAAATATCTATTTTAGTCCCTGAACTTTCAAAAGTATTCATTTTAGTCCCTCAACTTTCAAAACATCAATTTTAGTCCTCAAATTATAATTTATCATTTTGAACTATATATTCGATAGACTAAAGTGACTTATTGGCTAACACGAAGCGTACGGAGAATTTAAAGAAATTGAAGTCATTCCCGCTCAACTTTGCACTCGTCGGATTTGAGGTAGACTCGCACTTATTAATTGATTTAAATTATGATTTCATATGAATGTCATGTGACTTGTGAAAGTCAATTTTTAAGAAAAGCAAGTATGTTTTTATGAAAGGTAAATATACCTTATGTTGTTATGAAAAGTAAGTATGTTTTTATGAAAAGAAAATATACTTTATGTTTTTACGAAAAGTAAGTATACCCTATGCTTCACGAAAATGTTTTTTTGGATCATTGCTATGAAATCAATCTACCAAGATTGTTTTGGGTCCCATATGATAAGTTATGATATGTTAAGGGGACCGGAGTTTTAGTAGCGCTACACATAAGAATTCTTGCCACGAAGTTCGGTAACATTCTTGTGTCTCCTATGTTTATGAGGATTTGCCACGAAGTTCGGTAAAATTCCTGTGTTTCCATATGTTTATGAGGATTTACCACCTAAGTTCGGTAAAATTCCTGTCGCATATGTTTATGAGGATTTCGATCCTATCTTATGTTATGATGCAATTGATCCCTATGAATTTCAAAAATTATGCTTGGTATACTTACTGTGATTTTACTGTTATTATGATTTTACTGCATAAGAATTCTTGCCACCTAAGTTCGGTAAAGTTCTTGTATGTTTATGATGATTTAAATCCTATCTTATGTTATGCTTTCAAAAGAAATTATGCTTGGCATAATTAAAATGTTTTTATAAGTATATGGTTTTCAAAGAGATGTTTTCAAAGAGATGTTTTCAAAGAGTTGTTTTCAAAGAGCTGATTTCAAAGAGCTGTTTTCAAAGAGATGTTTTCAAAGAGCTGTTTTCAAATAGCTATTTTCAAAGAGCTGTTTTCAAAGAGCTGTTTTCAAAGAACTATTTTCAAAGAGATGTTTTCAAAGAGCCTATTATTTTCACAATATGTCTCGTGCTGTAATGCACAATATGAGTTTTATCAAGAGCAGTTTTATAAAGAAGCTCTATCAATGCCCGTTTTATAAAGAGCCGGGATTTGTGTGTTTAATCATCTTATAAATTAAATTAATTTGCGATGAGTCTACTGAGTATTTCCCCCATGAAATACTCACCCTACTTTTTAACAGTTTTGCAGATTTCGGAGACGGTGGCGAGCGATGAATGATGGTGGCAATAATCGTTAAACGGTTGAAAGTTTGACGTTAATGATTTCCGTATTTTTTTCCAAACAATCAAATAATTTAGAGAAGTTCATTTATTTGAGAAATTATGACATTGTCAATTTCTTTACAAAATTAATGGTTCGATTTACTATTTCAAATGGTTTCATAAATGTTTTCAATTTTATCGGCCATTACAGTTTATTTAATGTTGCCAAAAATGAATTTCAACTATTTCTTCCGCAAAAATATTATTCGAAAAATTTAGACAGAAAATGACGTAGTGAATCGGGTATACGGAACTCGGGGCGCTACAATTATATTGAAATCGTTTTCCCCATAGTTAAGTATACTGCTATTAGATTCTTACTTGCTCGTATTGCTAAATTTAAATAGGAACTTGATCAATTAGATGTTAGAACAATTTTTTGTATGGTGATTTAGATGAAGTTATATATATGATGCAATACGCTGGTCTTATTAAGGGAAATTTTGAAACAAATGTGTGTTTGCTGAAAAAGACTTTGTATGGCTTAAAATAAGTTCCAAGACAATGGTATAAAGATTTGACACATTTTTCTTCGAACTTGATTTTAAAAGAAGCAATTATGATACATGTTTGTATTACAAAGGTAGAGGAGGTATTACAAAGGTAGAGGAGGTGTAAGTTCTCTATATTTGGTATTATATGTTGATGGTATGTTGTTAGCCAGCAATGATAAATCTAAAATTCTCAAAGTTAAATAGAAAACTGAAATATGAATTCGATATGAAAGATCTTGGTCAAGCGAAGAAAATTTTGAACTCCAGATTTCAAGAAATAAAGAAAATAATTTATTATCTCTATCAGAATGAAATTGTGAACTTTTTTTTGCATGTTTGATTGTCAACCTATAACTTTACCTCTTGCAAACCATTTCAAACTTTCTCCAGACTGATGTCCCAAGATTAAGGATGAATATGATAGAATATCTAAGATTTATTATGCAAATGTTATTGGATTTGTGATGTATTTAATGATTTGTACTATGCCTGATCTTGATCATAGCATTAATATACTTAGCAGGTTTATGAATAACCCTGAGGAAGAACACTCAAATGCTTTGAAATGGTTTTTGAAATATCTAAAAGGAACCTCAAACATAGGTATTTTGTTTACACTAAATAAAGATGGGGGGACTTCAAAAGGCTATACTGATCTGATTTTGCTGGGATAGGGACAGTAGGAGATCAACTTCTTCTTATTTTTATACCTTGTGTAGTACTTTAATTAGTTGAAAATCCCAACTGCAAAATGTTGTGGCTCTGTCTTCTGCAGAAAATGAATATGCTTCAGCTACTGATGTTATTAAAGAGGGAATATGACCAAGTGGTTTATTAGGAAAACTTGAGTTTATGGATGAAAATGCTATCTTATTTTCTGATAATCAAAATACTATACATTTAAGCAAAAACCCCATGTTTCATGACAGAACCAAATATATTGATGGTAAATACCATTTTATTAGAGATGTGATATCAAAAAGAATTTTGAAAATTGTTAAAATTGTAACTCAGTTTAATCCTTCTGGTATGGGAGCTAAAGTAAATCATTTGAACAAATTCCTGAATTGTTTAAAGTTATTTTTTGTTGATTATTCTTTTAATAATTATTGTGTTATTTTGAAATTGAAAAATATATAATATGAATGTCAAATAAAATATCACAGTGAGAAGTTTAATGCAATCTAATAAGTAAGAGCAAATTATAAATATATTGTCCGTAAAATCATATAAAAAACTCTTAATCTATACATATATAATAATAGGATAACTGTCACCATCTATACATATATCTATACATATTTAATAATAGGATAACCGTCACCATTTTACACACATAGTTTTCCGCCCATTTTCACCTGTCATTTTAGGAATTTTCTTATTTTTATCAATTTATATTTTAATACATAAATTTGGAAAGATCAATTAATGCATATAGTAAATGATTTATGGCTTTGTGAAAAAAAAATATCTATAAAAGTCCAATTATAAACTATTATTTTCTTTTGATAATTATTGCATTATTTTGAAGTCGAAAAATATGCAATATGGGTATCAAATTCAAGATCTCAACGAGAAATTTAATACAAGTTAAGACATGAGAGTAAACTCTAAACATATCATTCGTAAAATCGTCTTAAATACTAAATGTAAAATTTTTACTTTTTCAAACATCCGATCTTCTTAATTTATCACATTTAAGTCTTAAAATGATACCTATCATTTCTTTCCTAAATTCAATTTTACCTAAATGATTAATTTTGAATATTTTTCTTATCAAATTGAAAGAAATAATAGATATTCGATCTTTCTAAATAAATTCAATTAAATCATTTAAATTTCTACAACTTTCAGTTTCGATAAACTCATTGGTTCAATTTGTAAAATAGAAGATGTTCACAAAATCATCTATACATATATAATAATAGGATAACCGTCACCATTTTACACACACAGTTTTCCTCCCATTTTCATCTGCCATTTTAGGAAATTTCTTATTTTTATCAATTTATATTTAATACATAAATTTGGAAAGATCAATTGATGCATATAGTAAATGATTTATGGCTTTGTGGAAAAAAAATATCTATAAAAGTCAAATTATAATTATTATTTTTTTATAATTATTGCATTATTTTGAAATCGAAAATATGCAATATGAGTATCAAATTCAAGATCGCAACGAGAAATTTAATACAAGCTAAGAAATGAGAGCAAATTCTAAAAATATCATTCGTAAAATCGTCTTAAATATTAAATGTAAAATTTTTACTTATATTTTTTACTTTTTCAAACATCCAATCTTTTTAATTTATCACATTTAAGTCCTAAAATGATACCTATCATTTCTTTCCTAAATTCAATTTGACCTAAATGATTAATTTTGAATATTTTTCTTATCAAATTTAAAGGAATAATAGATATTCGATCTTTCTAAATAAATTCAATTAAATCATTTAAATTTTTACAACTTTAAGTTTCGATAAACTCATTGGTTCAATTTGTAAAATAGAAAATTTTCACAAAATCATTCTATTTAAAAATAGAATATGGTCAACCCGTTTATTTAACATGCACAAAAATAGTATGTGAAATTGTGGATAACGAGTTTTAAAGAATGTGTGGTTGAGAATATACATTGAAAAAAATTATTTTCGAAGAATCTATTTTATACGAATAAGTGATAAAGTCTTATATCTTGTGGGTTAAACCCTAATTTATAAATTAAGATGTATAGATGATTTTTTTTTCTTTTTTGTATATAGAGTAATTATATTTGTAATATTCATTCAATAAGATTTAAATAAAATTTGTATTTCTTATTAGTTATTTGTTACATTCATTTAAATATAGGACTTGGTATAAGTTTGTCACGTGTAAGTTTAAAAAATTACAACATTTAATTTAAGTTTTATAAATTTCTTATTTTTAAAATGTTCGGTAAATTTTGTTCGTAATGTATTTACTTTTTTTATATGTAATGAAATGAAATATTTTTTAATATATTTAAATATCAATTATTGCATTAAGATAGTTAGTACAAATTCTTATTGTGCTCTACTGGGAGTCGATAAATTAATTTTGTAAATGTCTATTAACCTCTTTATTTCCTTTTACGATTTGAAAATTGTAAATATTTCAACTTTTAGAAATCAAAAAATCGTAAGCTCAACTTCAGTTATCAAATCAAAATTGTAAAATACAGAATAAGTCACATGTCCATATCTTACTTCGCCTGAATAGATTAAGAAAACTAGAAAATGAACAATTAACTGTTAAAAAAATATACAACTCACAATTTTATGTTTTTCTTTTCTAAGTATTTTTCATTATATAAGAAAACTAGATAATGAACAACTAGTTGTCATATCATGATAATTGCGAGATTTTCAAATTATTATTTTGCTTACTTGTTTTAGTAAATAAAGTTTTATTGGTAAAATTCAAATATTTTGTTTACTTATTTTCTAATTATTATGATTGATATTTTGAAATGAAATTAAAAAGCATGTTAAATAAGAGAGTTAAATGTAGATGTTATGAGAAATATATTAATACATTTCACATGCATCAATATTTGTACACATAATATACATCAAACATGATATGCTATTAAAAAAAACTACTAAATTTGCATTTGTAATGACGTTAATAATTCATACAAATTATTGAAATTAATAGTCATTTATTATTTAAATATATAAATTGACGTTTATTATTAAAAAAACTTTTAATAATTTGAATTATTTATGTTATTTTTTAAATTCTAATAATTATTGTAACGGAATATTATTTTTATACATTTATACATATGCTGATTATGTACAAGCATTAAAATTTTACGAATACTTATTGAAATTGATACTGTGGACAACAACTTTCGTACATCACACAAGTGAAATACTAGCTATACAAAGGGAGAACACTTCCCGAAAACAGGTTTTAGTACTAAAATGGAAGTATTTCAATGAATCAAAATACTTTTGATAATTATACTATTATTTTGAAATTAAAAAAATGTGTAATGTTGGTATTAAATCGAAAATCTCAACGAGAACTTTAATACGAACTCATGAGTGAGAGTCAGCTATAAACATGTCTTCCCTAAAATCACATCAAAGATTAAATGTAAAAGTTTTATTTTGTACATTTTACTTTTTTCAAACGTTGTCCTATTTTAAAATTGTTTTATTTAAGTAATGATATTTATAATTTCTTAACTAAATTTAATTTGGTAAAAAATAATTAATTTCAATTCAAGTTGACATCCATAATACTCATTTTGTTTGTTTATTTATTTATTTAGTTTTATTTATTTATTTTGTTCATTTATTTATGTTTAATATTATATATTTAAATAATAAAAATATGCAAAGTACATATTACTGACTTTAACAATTAGTTTAACTAATTTTTATCAAAATAAAAATAAAGATATGTTAGCAAACTCACTATATTTTAAAATAGGGTGTGGTTAAATACATTTATTTAAAACGTATAAAAATAGTTTTTTTCGACAACATGACACTTTGACTGCATGGTGAAAAATGAAAATTCACGTTGTATTGGAAATTATTGAATAAGTTTTGAATGTTTTGAAACTTCATATCTATAATTTTTTTTATTTTTTAAAATTCTATCATTGATGGTGATTTCACTTTGTAGACCAATTTATACAAAATTTAACTATTTGAATTGATTTTTTGAGAATTATTTTTGTGAAAAGTGATTATTAGAATGTACAGTTAAAAAATAGTATGAAAAATTGTAAAAAATATTTTTTTAAAGAATGTGTGATTGAGAATGAATGTTCAGAAAAATTGATTCTTGAAAAATCAATTTCATATGGATAAGTGATAAAGTATTATGTCTTCTGGGTTAAATAATCGCGCCGCTTTTATGAATCGAGATACATAGATGATTTCTTAGCATATAAAGTTAAATGTATTTGCAATATACAATCGTTAAAACTTAATTAAAACTAATATTTCATGTTGCTTAACATTCATTTAAATGTATGACCACATGTATTTAATTTGTAATGTTAAAGTAAATATAAAATGAAATATTTGTTTAATATATTTAAATATCAAATATTATAATAAGATAGTTACTACCATTTCTAATAGTACTATTCGAATGGTGATAAATTATTTTTGATAATTTAGAAATTATATTTTGAAAAAAATTAATTACGTCAAAGATTAAGACTGCGTTCTCTTTGACGTTTTCTAGCCGTTTTTCCTTTTTTGTTTTCCAAAACGCGGAAAAAGTGTTCTCTTGTGCCTTTTTTGGAAAAAAAATTTCGAAAATATTTTCAAATTTTGTAAAGAAAATGGAAAACGCGATTTTCATGTTTTCCACGTTTTCATATTTTTTTAAAAAAAAATTAAAATAATCAAAAAATTTAAAATTTGTCATTTTTAATTACATTATCGGTCCCTAATTTTCAAAATTTGTCATTTTAATCCTCAAATTTTGAAATTTCTTTCGAAAATACACTTATTTACTTGCAACTTATGTCCCTCAACTTCAAATTTTCTTGTACATTAGTCCGCAAATTTTTACATTTCTATTCAATTTAGTCCTTCCCGTATTTACTTTATAGGTCATTGTCTTCAAACATGTATAGCTTTTGATATACAACTCTGAATTGCACTTATTTTTTGCGTCGAACTCCAAATTCAAAAATCTTTCTGCTAATGTATCATGTGCTTTATTATTAAACATTTATTTTTTACTTTTGTATTTTAGACACATATTTTATAAGGACATCATTGATTAACGTAAATTGATTTCTACATATTTTATTGAAACTTAAATTTTAAAAGTTATGAATGCTTACTGAAAAGATGTATATATATGAAGTATTAAATGGAAAGATTACTCTAGAAGGGCAAATTGTTACCTAAATGTGAAACGATTACTTTAGAAGGGTAATATGAATTTTTGAACTTTTTTGGCATAACCTCATTTATTTTTGTTTTGCAACTCAAATATGTCATCTTTATTTCATTTATATTCACAAGCAATATAATTACAAGTATACAAAAATATTTTTCTGCAAAATTTTAAACAGAACGTTTTTTCCAACTTTTCATTTTCGAAGACAGTTTTCAGAAATAACAAATCAAACGCGTTTTCAGCAATTTCAAAATTAGTCACAGAAAATGGAAAACAGAAAATATTTTCGAAAACGAAAACAAGAAACTGAAATACAAAGAGAACGCAGCCTAAACCGTCCCAAAGTTTCTTAATCTATCTTCTCCTCTTAGCAATCAATTACAATTTTTTTTTTAAATTCACAAAAATAAAAAAAGTTGTCAATATCACATAAATATTTTTTCCTTTAAAAATAAAAAATGAAAGAGAATAAAATAAGAACGTTTATCGATCTATTTTTCTTTTTCATTTTAATAAAAGTCTAAGTGTAAATATCCTAGAACGGTAAACATATGATCTGTAAAAAAAAAAAAAAAAATTAAGTAACAAATGACTGTGAATCACACGGTCATTTGTTAACATATAAATTCGATATATGTGAGTAACAAATGACTGTGAATCACACGGGTGTAATACTAGCTGTTAAAAAGATATATAAAAGTATTAAAAAGGTGAAAACTTACTTAATGGGCATTAAAAAAAAAAAAGTGACCTACACAAAGGAATTCTCAAACAGTAATAACATGATGATCAGCCAATCACAATAGAACGACGAAACAATCAACATTATTCATTTACACTAAGTTTAAAGCTAACTTTAATTGACGACTAATTGCAAACTCATGGAAACATTAACAGCAGAACGGCCATCCCACACTTGGCTAGGCTAGATCCATTTCCTTTTTTGAAATGGGCAATGCATTCAAATGAAGGATTCAATCCTTAGCCGGAAGGCATGGGGAAATAAATCGAGGAATACAAACGTCCCGAAGGTGATTACATGTAGTAAAAACAGCAAACTGTGCTAACTTGTGGGCTACCGAATTCCTAGCTCGAGGAACAAAGCAACATGTACCACAACTACTACTAATCAAAAGCTCACGGATCTCACCAAAGATGCTTGCATACGGATTCAGATAGAAAAAGATCATTCGGGAAGATCAGAGGAGGAAATCAGCCCAGACTAGGGAAAAGAATCCAATTAGGCACCAACATCAGATTCAGATAGAAAAAATTGTGCTCCGAAAAGAATGTGCAGAGAACCACAATGGCAGGGCGGCATTGTTCTTCACCGAATACATCTCCTTCCAAACTCGGCTATTTCTATGATATACCAACACTTGCTTGTGTGTTGCAAGGAAAACATATTCACCAGTCTGACTGATTGGAAAAATGCCAGGCACCATCCCTCTAATACATCGTAGACTCACCCTGTCCACCATATGCCATTCTTCCTTATAATAGTCTTCCATCATAAAAATATTCATCCAGACCTCTGAAATTTGAATCACAGACAGATGCCCATCCAACTCCAACAAATAAATCCTGTTCCCACTCCCAGAATTCACTTCATCTGGCAATGAGATTTTCCTCCAAGTACCACAATCCAAATTCAGAACAAGAACACAGGAACAACTAGCAGTCAACCAATGCAACGAGCCATTAATGAACACAACTTGATTTCTATTCATGTGAGTAAAATGATCGTCTTGCAATGAAACAGACTTCCTCCATTTATTTGATTCTGAATCAAAGATCAGACATATAAAAGTCCTCTCAGGCCTATGCCCAAATGACCTATGATGCCACGCCAACACAACATTATACTTCGCTGTCAACAAATTGCAAGCCAAACCAACAAGAGTGGCTTCACCATCAGGACAAAACCTAGTCATTGTCCTTTCCCTACTTCTTGGAAGCAACTTATACTGTCTAGTCATTGGATTACAAACATAATAAACACCCTTATGAGGAATGCTAGAACAACATAATAATCCATTACAAGAAGCCCTAACTCTAACTCTGTCCTTGATAAAATCCAATAAAAACTCAGATACACCCCTTATATTATCAACAAGAATTAAACTTGATCTTGGTTCTGATAAAGATTCATTGACCTCTACAAGCACCATAGGATTCCTAACAGAAACCTCGTTATACAGGAGCGTAAAGTATCTTTCAGAGGTTAATTTGTACCAGAGTTTGCACACACATTTAGTTCTGAAAAGGGATTTAACGGGCAATCTAGCCAAAATTTGAACCATAATATCATCTGGGAAAATCCCATTTTTTGAATTGCAGTGATTCATTTTCTATTTTCGAGAAATTATACAAAAAAAATTCAAAAAGAATCAAGAAAAGGTCCAAGAAATGCTTACCAAATTAGATGGCATCACGAGAAACAAGGTTTTCCGTTATACTTTGTACCAAATATGTCTGCAGTTTTGAAAGAAAACATATTCCCCGTTCAATTTACAGTGACAAATGCGTTCAAGTTTGGGGTAAAATGCTAGTGCTAGATTTGATAAAGAAATAGAATAGAATATATGCCGCTTGAGATGGACGGTTGAGATCGGTGATTATAGTCTATAGATGATGGGTCTGCGCTTTGACCAAGTTTTGTTGGGTGCTTGGGTTGACATGAAATTTTGGAGGGTTAAGTATAAAATTAAAATTACACACATAAAATTTATAATTAGATTATTTGTAACTAATAATATAATTATCAAAATAATTATTAAAATCAATTTAAAAAAAAAAAAATCTGAATCAAATTTTGTAATTAATTACAATTGTAACTTATGCATTAATAAAACTTTAGTATAATTCGTAATTTGTAAATAATTATATGGATTGCTGTATTGCAACCACAAAACTTAATTTCTACACCACATTTGAAATATTTTATTTATTCATAAAAATAATCGTAAATAAAATTAAGTAAATACCCATTTAATTTTTCTCCACCAATTTTTACTTACACCACAATCTATCAAATAAAATTCTTTTCTTTTCATCTCTTCTCTATAATTTTGATTTGTAAATCATCTTGTTCTTCTTTTTGTTTTTTTTTTTTTTTTATTTTATTTTTTTCTATTCATTTACATAATGAGAGAGATTGATTGATGTGAACCTTGCACTATGGTTAAGAGGAGCAGAACTCATCAATTCAATTCCTTAAGTGAAAATGGACATGTTCGTGTGTATGGCAGTGTAAGTGAGTGCCTAACTTGTTCTTCAAAGCTCCACCCACCACCGGAGACGGCATATGAGGGGGAGACATAACAAGCAGGGAGAGGTGATGTTTGTGTGGTGTATTTTTTAATTTTATTTTGACATTTAAATGAGGTTATATTTGTAACTTAATAGTGGTGTATTTATTAAAAATGTGTTTTAAATGTGGTGTATTTATAATGTGGTTTGAAAAATAAAAAGTGTGGTGGCAATATATTTACCATAATTATATTTGTGTAATTTATAACCAGTCACAATTGTCGTTGTCGGACTACCTTTGAAAATATAATTGTAACTTTTGTTTCAATTTTGTAATTAATTACAATTGTAACTTTATTTCTTTTAGTAATTAGTTACAATTGTAACTCTAATCCATTTCCTCTACCACCACCCCTGCTAACGGGCACCGTCAACACCACCATTATTCCTCGCCGTCGACACCGCCAACCTCTACACAACTGCCCCACCACAACATCGCCACCTAAAACACAATCAGAAGAACCAAAACCACCACCACACCTACCACCATTATACCACCACCCGATCCGTCATCGCCACAAAATTTCCCAAAAAAAGCTAAATAATAGATCAAAGAAAAGATGCAAGGCTGAACCATAACCACCTAAGATGTGTGAATAATAAAATAAACAATTAAAAAGTTGGTTAGAAAAAACAAGTATAGGGAATCCTAATTCTCAGGTTCGATTGTATCTATCACAATGTTAACACTTCCCAAATAACGCATGTCCAATTTCTCTCTTGATTTATCACCCGTAAGTAATTAATAAGCTCTAGCTACTCCAATTCTTCCTTAGTTATGCTCAATTAGAATAAGCTCTCTAATCAAATCTTAGATATTGAATAACCTAAAATAAGTTCTTTAGGTTTTAATGCAATGACTATATATATTCTAGAAGAAATAGGATGAACTAGAATTTCAATCTCACAAGCTCGTATTGATCAACCTAGGTTGGATTTTCAATGGGGATATAAAATTCCTAATTGCTACTATGAATTGAACAACAAGACAAATACGGATCAAATCATTTAATATAGAAAATATCAAAACAACAAAATATAAGACAAGGCCTTAATCAAATAAAACTCGTTAAGTGGGACGTAGTCATTACAAAAAAAAACAAAAACAAAAAGCACCCCTCACGGATTTTTGGCTGCGTCACTAGGATTCGAACATAAGATCTCTGATTTATGAAAGACTTAAGTTCAATCTTGATACCAATTGAACTTTTTTTTTTTGCAACGATCCGGGTCTCACTTAAGGACTGGTCCGATCGTTGGAAACTACTCATTGTCCGAATTCTGGGGACACGTCAAGAAATCTGTGAGGTGTAAGATGAGCTTAGACTCTCTCAAAGCTGACAATGCGTAGTTTCCAACGGTCGTGCCAGCCCTTAAATGGGACCTAGTCGTTACAATAAAATTATTATTATATTTTTTTAACACTATGAAATTATAACTAAATTTATTATTTTCAAGTATTATGAAATGATTATTAACATTATAAAGTATTATTATAATTTTATTTGCATTATGAAATTTATTATTAAGAAACTATTATTAACATTGTATCATCATCATCATCACCGTTAACGTTATGAAATTATAGTTAAACTTATTAATTTTAATTATTACGAATTTATTATAATTTTTATTAGTATTATGAAATTATTATTATTAAATTTATCATTACAAAATTGTTATTAACGTTATAAAATTATAATTAAATTTTATAATTTAATTATAATTAACATTATTATACAATATTGTGATATTTTTTTAATTAACATTGGTGAAATTATATTAAATTTATTATTTTTAGTTATTCTGAAATTATTATTAAAATTATAAAATAATATTTTATATTTATTAATCTTTTGAAATTATAATTACATTAAGTATTATGAAATTATTATTAAATATTATTAGAATCATGAAACAATTTAAATTTATTATTATTAGCATTATGAAATGACAATTATACTTATTATTAACATTATGAAATTATTATTATATTTATTATCATGAACTTTAAATAATTTATTTCTTTTAAAATTACTATTATTAAAAAATAATAATATTATATATTTTGTTGAAATTATAATTAATTTAATTTTTTTAATTAATATGGACACGGACCAGGTCCATTGTAAATGGACATGAGTCTGTGTCAGCCTCTGGAGCAATGGTGGAGCACACCATTTTCAACGAGCTTTGCTCGTTTTTTACACTTTTCAATGACAAATCTTAATCTAAACTGTTATGACATCAATAACATGATAAATTCATAAAATCTACCTAAACAATTCCGTAAAAAATTGAATGTTGAAACTTTTTCACATATACAAATAGTTAGAAATTAAAGTTAAACTTTAAAATTAATCTTGAAGAATTTATTTGAAAATGATGATTAACTATTTTCAATTTTTCTTCAACGTACCCCCCCCCCCCCCCCCCCGCGCTCTCTCTCTCTCTCTCTCTCTCTCTCTCTCTCTCTCTCTCTCTCGACCGACCGACCGACTTTTGTCGGTGTGAAATGAATTGTGAATGATGAGAAGGTATATTACAATTTATCAATAATAAATCATTTTTTCTTGGGGAAATTTTTGTGAAGACCTATTTTTAAGTGGACATCTTTTTAAGGTCTGTGTTTACTTTTCATATCCAAAAAGACCTATTTTAAGATATAAAATGTCCTTAATACGATTTGTATGTTAAAATTCTAATGTACCCTTTTCTAAACTTAAAAATCAAAATTAATTTGAACTGGGATTTAGCCCGAATACACCAATGGTCTATTTTTCGGGGCATGGGTCTATTTTATGTGGGGTGGGTCTGTTTGTCAAATTGACCCCGTAAATGTAATTTTCTATAAAATCCTTTTTTTGTTATGACCACATAAAAATGCATAAATTGGCTGTTTTTCGAGTATAATCAATTTTGTTCAAATTGAAATTGTAGTCTATTTTCATCTTTGGAAAAATTAACCCATGATCTATTTTTGTGGCCTGAGTCTATTTTTCAAATTGAACCCCCTAAATATAGTTTTCGATATAAAATTCTGTTTTTGTTATGATCACTGATCACGTATGAATACAGTATTTGACAAATATAATTAGATGCGGGAAATATAAATATGTAGAAGAGAGAAATGGGAGTGAGATTATGTATATTTTGCGTAATGTATTGAATTACTAACATCTTTCTTGGAGGAAAATGTAATCTATTTATAGAAATAGTCTCCCTCCTACGTCTCTATGATTTTTCCAATAAAATATGATAATATTTTAATGGCACTACATCACACCATACATCCTCACTATACCTTCCATGGGCGATAGGCACTAGAACTTGTTTGGTTACTTTGAACTTCCCAAACTCACTCATCCACGTGATCCTATAAGGTTTATAGTGTTGTACTAGGAGTAATCCTAATTTTTCAACCATGGTGCTACTAACAAAATTAGTAAAGCACTCTTCATCAATTGCTGCACTACACCTCTTATGATCCACATAACATCTAGTTTTAAACAAGGAGCCCGAATCATAATCCGTTCTTATGTGGTGTTTTAAAAAAAATTCAAGAACGAGGAGGATTTTGGTAGGAAATGAATACCAAGAATTTTAAGGAAACTCAAGAAAGTGGTTCTTAAATTTTGAAATGACTCCTTTCTTTATTTTATTTTTTTTGAATAATGGATGAATTTTCGGTTTAAATAAATAATTTTTTTTAATAAATTCGAAAATTCGACACAATCGCAACAAAACAAGCGAGACTTAATTTGGAATAAAAATTAATAAAATAAACACTTCTGAATTTTTTGTGGGATTTTTATATGGGTCAAAAACTGGAAAATTTATGATTGTCTCAAAAAAAAAGGATATGGATGATTTTATGTGGCAGACTCTATGATAAACACATAAAAATCAAACTGGATAGAATAGAAAAACCTAAATTCAGAGTTCAGCTTTGATACCAAATTATACGATTCGAGATGCGTGGAATTGACGTCGAAAAGTTCCGAACCCAGGTTGTGGATGGACAGTGGAATCTTGACCTAATATTCACGACGCGAAGATCGACGATGTGGAATAAAAAACCAAGAATTTCGAAACGCCACAATGATCTGTCCAACTTCCTTGATAAGTTTTTAGTTTTTAGTTTTAAGTTCGGGATGAACGCCACAAAGAATCACTCTTTGATAAGTTTGAAGAAATATAGGAAATTTACCTATAATTTTATTGAATCCTCAATAAACTGTTTATTAAAATCAAAGTCTGAATATTACCTTGAATGAAAAAGGTAATAAATAAGCAAAACAAAACCCTAGTCGCTAATGTACTCAAAATATAGTTCTAATTGTACTAAAATAACTAAAAGGAAAAAGGAAATAGAATTCTATGAAATCTTATCTCGCTGAGCAGTTACGGCTGTGAAGATGGAAAGTGTAATTCTGTCCCAATGTTACGGTTGTGACATGAGGCTTACGGCCGTAAGTCTTTAATTCTTGAAATCATACGCTTTCACCCGAGAGGAGGTTACGGCCGTGACATATGGCCCTTACGGCCGTAAATATGTTACTGACCCTGAAACTTTGATCTTCCGACTCGGCTTGATCCGTTCGTCTTCTCGGGTCGACTCCAACATGCAATTTGTTCATTTTCCTGTGTAAAATGTTGTTGTGTTGCCCGTGACTTGATCTCTTCTTTGAGCTCCTATCCCGGATCACATCAGTTGATGTCTAGGATCATGACACGTGTAAAGCTTTACATCTGGCAAGACTACAGTGTTAACCCAAGAGTTACTAATCAAGGGGGGAATTGGTTTATAAACCTTTTCCGATAAATAATCTTAAACTTAAAACCAGTAGATACAAGTATAAGCACTTAGTGTTGTGAGTAATGATAAACTTTTGTATGCTTGAATTCTTGAACTTGAATATCTTTGATTCTTCCTTGATCTTCTTTCATGTGCTTGATCATATAGTTTCGATTTATATCTTTGATAGACATTTGAATATTGAACGCTTTGAAGATTTATCATTATATGAAACACTTGAAGTGCACTTATTAACAACACAATATATTCTTGTTTATTATGATCAAAACAATAAGGTTAAGTTAACCATATGTCAGCAATTTCCTCCTGATTTGTAAAGATAATATAAGTAATTGAAGCATATAATCAAAGTAGGGGTGAACCTGATCCGATTTGGGCGATTTTTGACACATTTTCAAACCAAACCATTTCAAACAGTTTGGCATTTTCTCAAACCAAATCAAACCATTTCATTTTACAAAACAAATCAAACCAAACCATTTTTCGCGGTTTTTACCTATCGAGATAATATAATATATTTTAGATGTTAAATTAATTCGTATATTTTAATATAAAGATAAAATAAGTTAATATATAAGCTAATACGAGAATTAATAATGTTAGATGTTAAATTCATTTGTATTTGTTTCCAATTCAAAATAAAAACATGAAATTGAAAAAACAATTGTAATTACATTGTATTTGTTCCATAACTTCTTTCCAAACAAACATGACAGATCATCGTCATCAAAATTCTTAGAACAATCACTAATCTTAGACATACCATATATATTCATTCTTTTTTGCTTTTTATCAGAAACCATATACGAATACTTTTTTTTTTACATAAATGTGTGATATGATTCCATAAAGTACTAGTTCCACAATTTTTAGTATGATGCTTATACAATTTTTCACAGTAATTACATTTTTTCTTGACTCTCTTCTTGATGGTCTTACCTTTGTTGTCCAGATTCCGGAACTCAGCAAGGAATAAATTCTAAAAAATAAAATAAATAATCGAATGATATTGCTTGTAAAGAAATTTAAACATGTGATATTCAAATTCTTACCCTGATTCAAACCTTCTAATATCAATCGAAAAATCTTCCCTAACTCTCCAAAATAAAATCAAATGCAGGAAGAAAATAAAAGAACACGTATGGCCTCAGTCTATTTTCTAAGAAACTAATTGAATTTAGTGGAGAGGAATTTGAAAGTTGGAAGGAGGCATGGAAGACGAATGAAAACAGAAAATGACGTATTGAATTAGGAAGTGGGAACCTTTTAGTTTTGAATCTCAATTACACGGGCTTTTGGGGTTGAAATCTGTGGTTTAAGGATGATGTGAGTTATATGTTAATGGGATTTTAGGGTTGGAGTACGTTGTTAAAAGGTGATATGAGTTATAGGTTAATGAGATTTTGTGGTTGGGCATTAGACGAGAACTTTTTTAAATAAAAAAAAATCTAGACGAGAACTTTAATTCTTTAGATAAATTTGATTTTTTGGGGAAAAAACTCTAAATTTAAATGAATAAAAATTATTATTTTTAATTAGAATATTTGCGGTTTGGATTGGTTTAAATGGTTTTTAAAAATTGAAATTTAAATCAAACCATTTTAAAACGTTTTGGTTTGGTTTTGTTTGAAAATATTGGAGGGTCCACGTGAAACCAAATCAACGATTTAAAATCAATGATTTCGATTCGGTTTGCGATTTGACGGTTTTTTTGTGTAGCCCTAAATCAAAGCATAGAGAAATGAGAATAATTAATAAGTTCAATTTTAGCACATATTCCCCCTATCTTATATAAACCAATAAGGCATAATCTAGCATATAATATAATCCATTTTTATGCATATAGATTATCCATAAAGCTAAACAAATCATCACCATATTTTCCTTTTCCCATTTCACAATCAAATATTATTTCTTATTACTTCTACAAACTAATAAAAAATTGGCATGGATTCCCTGTACAAACCAATAAGAATAATATGTTATCACAATCATTTTATCCATGCTTCAATCTCAACACAACACCTTATCAATCCATATAATTTATCATATCATTCCAAGAAGCAAAATATAAGATATATCAATCATTAATCATCAACCATATTACCAATCATATATCACAGTGTCAATAAGCATAAATTCATAATGCATGAGAAGGGTTCATTGGAGCTTTTGATAACATAAAGACCATAAGTTTAATATCATAGCTACAAGAGTTTTGAAGCGACATAATGTTTTTCATGAACAAAATTAAAGAGCTTCACAAGATACATATCAACCATCCATCAGAGGAGGTGGAGGATCATGGGGATTAATTGAATAGAAGTGAGAGAAGAATGCCTGATGAGAATCCAGGGAGTCAATCGAGTCAAAGTCAAACAGGTCAACCCTCTATCAGAATACCGGTGGGGCCCATGACAAGATCCAAGGCTAAAGAGGTCCAAGAGTCGATGGCGGGACTCATTTTCAAGCTCCGAAATCAAGTCCACATGGAAGAGAGCAAGATCGAGGTCAATTGCCTAATTTTGGAAGAACAGGAACTTTCGGTCGACCGAAAGTCTGCAGAATTTTGAGACCCAGCTGCAGGCAGTTTCGGCTGACCAACGTACGACCGAAACTGCCCTTTCGGTCGACCAGGTGGTCGACCGAAATAAGTTCGGTCGACCGAAAGTCCTCCGAATGAAATAACGGGGTTTTTTGTGCAATTTCTCAAACTTCTTATTTTTCACTTTTTGTATATATTTGGGAAGCCTTCCAAACCCTAGCTTAGTTTTGGTTGAACATTGAAGACTCCATTGAGAGCATTTGAGAGAGGTAAATCCTTTCTTTTCTTGTAACTTTTATTGGAATTTATTTCAACTTATATATTGAGAGTTTGTCTTGTGTATGTGTTGATATTTATTACACAAGTCTTGGTATTTGTCTTAATCTCTCCATTGGGCTAGGGTTTGTCAATCCTTGAATTTTGGTTGGGTTAAACTTGGGTCAAGATTTCTTATTTATTACCTATTTTAGCTTTCTTGGGTTGATCCATTATTGTTGTGGGAATTTTTGGTTTAATCACCAAAGGGGTTCGCATCATTTGGTATCAGAGCTTGGCTCTAAAATTGGTAATCCTATCTTTACATTTATTGCTGTTGTTCTTGATAGTTAAAAAAAAAAAAAAAACGAAAATTACAAAAAAATTGGGGAAAATTAGTTGCCCATGAAAATTTCATGATTCCTACATATTGGGCATTGTTGTTATCATCAATTTGAAAGTTATTGGGGATGCAATTGAACAAACACTTGAAAATTTCAAACTATTCAAAGCTTGCATCCTAAGTGTTTGATAAAATGTTTCAAAGAGTGTTTTCATATTGAAACTTGACATTCAACTACCAAACACATTCCTAATTGAATTCCTCGTGTCTTACATCAAGTTATTGTGACTATACCCTTGAAAATCTTATTGGTCTAGTTCAATTCCTTACTTCCTTGTATAATAGCAAGCAACTAAATTCTACTTGCTATTGTGTCAATCCTTCATTTGCTTCCTTTGTTGTTTGTGGAATTTGTGCTACACAAGAATTAAATTCTCAATTTAGTTGAATTACGTTCCTTGAAAAGTTTGAGTAAGAAAGTGAAGAGTGGTAAAAGGCAAGAGTGGTGAGCTCATTAGAGGGAAAAAGCCTAATTGAGTGAAACACGAGCGAACATAATTTGTGAGTACATTTGCACACTTACACTCCATGGCTCATGCACATACTTCGAGTGGACAAGATTCTAATGCTCAAACTCAAGAGTTGAGGGATATGATACAAGCTCTCACAGTTACTATGGCGGATATGGGGGGAAGGTTAGAAGGTAGATTAGCAAGGTTGGAGACTAGGAGGGAAGTTCCACCTCCAAGGGATGATAATGTTAGGAGGGGTGATAGGAGAAGGCCTAGAGATGAGTATGAATATGATGATGTTGATGATGATGAATTGGAGAGTGAAGGGGGTAGTGATCAAAATTGGAACATGGGTAGGAATAGAGGAGGAAGGAATGTGAGAGGAGTAGGACGAGGTCATGGGAGGAACCCTAGGGGTAGGGATGGAATGGATGGTAACCTTGGAAGTATCAAGATGAAAATTCCTTCTTTCCATGGGAAGAGTGATCCGGATGCCTATTTAGAATGGGAAAGGAAAATGGAATTGATTTTTGAATGTCATAGGTACTCCGAGGATAAAAAGGTTAAGTTAGCGGTAGTGGAGTTTACCGACTATGCCTTAGCTTGGTGGGATAATTTATTACTCACTAGGAGAAGGAATTTCGAGGGTAGTGTGGATACTTGGGATGAGTTGAAGAGCCTTATGAGAAAAAGATTTGTGCCAAGTCACTACTATAGGGGGCTCTATCAAAGACTACAAACTCTTACTCAAGGAACAAAGGGTGTTGAAGATTATTATAAGGAGTTGAAAAAAACTTTGATGAGGGCCGACATAGAGGAGGATAGAGAAGCCACTATGGCTCGATTTATGAGTGGGTTGAATAGGGAGATAGCCAATGTGGTTGAATTACACCATTATGTTGAGATGGAGGAGTTGGTACACATGGCTATTAAAGTGGAGGCTCAATTGAAGAAGAAGGAGCAATTTAAAAGAAAGGGGCAAGAAAAATTCTTGGGAGGTCCTAGTTCCAATTGGAAGACTAAGTGGGGGAGTGAAAAGGTTGATAGGGCACCACTTAAGGACAAAATTGAAACCTCCAAGGGAAAGGAAGTTGGCTTCGTCAAGGATAACCCAAAGGTTGTTCCTACTACTTCTAGGAGTCGGGATATAGAATGCTTCAAGTGTAGAGGACGGGGGCATTATGCTCGAGAGTGCCCTAACAATAGGGTGATGATTATAAAAAATGGGGAGTGGTACTCGGAAGATGAAGAGGACGAAGAGGGGAAGTCGTGTAGGGGAGATAGTGATGACGAGGAGGAAGAGGTGGAGGGAATTGTTAGTCCACCAAAGTCTTTAGTCACCATTAGGTCTCTCAACACCCAAGCCAAGGTGGATGATGCGGCTAAGCAAAGGGAGAATATCTTCCATACTAGGTGTCTTGTGAAGGACCAAGCGTGTAGTCTCATCATTGATGGGGGGAGTTGCACCAATGTAGTTAGCACTAGTATGGTTGAAAGGTTGGGATTACCTTTAATGCCACATCCTAATCCTTATAAGTTACAATGGTTGAGTGATTATGGTGAGTTGAAAGTAAGTAAGCAAGTATTCCTTATTTTCAACATAGGGACCTATGAGGATCAAGTACTTTGTGATGTGGTGCCCATGCAAGCTACACATATTTTATTGGGGAGACCATGGCAATATGATAGGAGGGTATTGCATGATGGTAGGAAGAATCGGTATAGTTTCCAAATGAATGGAAAACCCGTGACACTCCTACCTTTGAGTCCGGAAGAAGTTTACAAGGACCAATTGAAACTCAAGAAGGAGGAGGAGGAGGAAAAAGAAAGAAGAAGAAAAAATATGGAGTTGAGTGAGGGGCAAAACGAAAGTGAGAAAAAAAGAGGGGAAAAAAGTAGTGAAAAAAGAAAAGAGGGGATGCAAGAAAAAAGAAAGAGAGCAAAGGATATTGAGAAAAAAAATGAATTTTTATGCGAGTAGAGGTGATGTAGAAAGAGCTTTGAAGGAAAATCATTCAATTCTTTTGTTGGTCTATAAGGAGTCCCTCCTTACACTTGATGACCCTCACACTTCCCTCCCCACTTTAGCTACTTCTTTGTTGCAGGAATTCGAGGATGTCTTTCCGGAGGAGATGCATAGTGGGCTTCCACCCATTAGAGGCATCGAGCATCAAATTGATTTCATCCCCGGAGCCGTCATTCCAAATAGACCGGCATACCGAAGCAATCCGGAGGAGGCCAAGGAACTCCAAAAACAAGTTGAGGAGTTGATGAGTAAAGGATATGTTCGTGAGAGCATGAGTCCTTGTGCCGTTCCCGTGCTACTAGTGCCCAAGAAGGATGGGACCTTTAGAATGTGCGTCGATTGCCGAGCCATTAACAACATAACGGTAAAGTATCGACACCCCATTCCTAGGTTAGATGATATGCTAGATGAGTTGCATGGTTCGTGCATTTTTAGTAAAATCGACTTGAGAAGTGGATACCATCAAATTAGGATGAGGGAAGGAGATGAATGGAAAACCGCTTTTAAAACTAAATATGGTTTATATGAGTGGTTGGTTATGCCCTTCGGTCTCACTAATGCACCGAGCACTTTTATGAGATTAATGAACCATATCTTGCGTGCATTCATTGGGAAATTTGTGGTAGTTTACTTCGATGATATTTTGATTTATAGCAAAAATTTGAATGAGCATATTGAACACTTGAGGAGTGTACTTGTGGTTTTGAAAGGAGAACAATTGTATGCTAACCTCAACAAGTGTAATTTTTGCATGGAGAGTGTGATCTTCCTTGGATTTGTAGTTAGTACTAAGGGAATAGAGGTCGATGAGGAGAAGATCAAAGCCATTAAGGAATGGCCCACTCCCACAAGTGTCACCGAGGTAAGAAGTTTCCACGGGTTAGCTAGTTTTTACCGTCGTTTTGTCAAGGACTTTAGCACCCTAGCTTCACCACTTACCGAGGTTGTCAAAAAGCATGTTGGGTTTAAATGGGGGGAGGCGCAAGAAAAGGCCTTTAATGAAATAAAGAACAAATTGTGCACCGCCCCGGTTTTATCCTTGCCTAATTTTGATAAAACTTTTGAGATTGAATGTGATGCTTCAGGCACAGGTATTGGAGCAGTTTTGATGCAGGAGAAAAGGCCGATTGCCTACTTTAGCGAGAAGCTCAGTGGGGCCGCCCTGAACTACCCCACCTATGACAAGGAGCTCTATGCGTTGGTAAGATCGTTAGAAACATGGCACCACAAGAGGCATGCCAAATGGGTGGAGTACGTAGAAACTTTTCCCTATGTCATCAAATACAAACAAGGTAAGGAGAATGTGGTAGCCGACGCCCTTTCTCGAAGGTATGCTCTTATTACGACCTTAAGTGCTAAATTGTTGGGTTTTGAGAGCATTAAGGACTTGTATGCGCATGATGCGGATTTTGCTAGTATATTTATATCATGTGAGAAGGTTGGATTTGGGAAGTTTTATAGGCATGAGGGGTTTTTGTTTCGAGAAGGTAAACTTTGTGTGCCAAATTGCTCATTGAGGGAATTGATGGTAAGGGAGGCCCATGGCGGGGGATTAATGGGTCACTTTGGGGTAAGGAGAACCCTTGAAATTTTACAAGAACATTTCTTTTGGCCAAAAATGAGTAGAGACGTTGGGCGAATTTGTTCTAGGTGCATAACTTGTAGAAAGGCCAAGTCCAAGGTAGAACCACATGGATTATATACACCCCTACCTGTCCCTAGTGAACCTTGGACGGAAATTTCTATGGACTTCATTTTAGGGTTGCCTAGGTCAAAAAAAGGTAGTGATTCCATCTTCGTGGTTGTAGATAGGTTTAGTAAAATGGCGCATTTCCTTGCTTGTCATAAAACTGATGATGATATTCATATAGCCGACCTATTCTTTAGGGAAATCGTGCGACTCCATGGGGTTCCTAGGAGCATTGTGTCGGATAGGGACGTTAAATTCCTTAGCCACTTTTGGAAGGTCCTGTGGGGGAAATTGGGAACTAAACTTTTGTTTTCAACAACTTGTCATCCCCAAACCGATGGCCAAACTGAGGTGGTTAATAGAACTTTAACACAACTTCTTCGCACCGTCCTTAAGGGCAATCTAAAGAATTGGGAAGAGTGTTTACCTTTTGTTGAATTTGCATATAATCGAAGTGTTCATTCTACTACTTGTTTTTCTCCATTCGAGATTGTTTATGGCTTTAACCCTTTAACTCCTTTGGATTTGATTCCGTTACCTATTGATGAAAGAGGTAGTTTAGATGGGAAGCGAAAGGCGGAGTTGGTAAAATCTCTCCATGAGAAAGTCAAACTCCAAATCGAGAAGAAGAATGAACAATATGCCTCCAGTTCCAACAAAGGTAGGAAACGAATGACATTTGAGGCCGATGATTGGGTGTGGTTGCATTTGAGGAAGGAGAGGTTTCCGGCTCAAAGAAAATCAAAATTACAATCACGTGGTGATGGCCCCTTCCAAATCCTAGAGAGAATCAATGACAATGCCTACAAGCTTGACCTTCCTGGTGAGTACAATGTATCGGCTTCTTTTAACGTATCTGACTTATCCCCTTTTGATGCAGGTGAAGATTCGAGGTCGAATCCTTTTCAAGATGGAGGGGATGATGAGAATCCAGGGAGTCAATCGAGTCAAAGTCAAACAGGTCAACCCTCTATCAGAATACCGGTGGGGCCCATGACAAGATCCAAGGCTAAAGAGGTCCAAGAGTCGATGGCGGGACTCATTTTCAAGCTCCGAAATCAAGTCCACATGGAAGAGAGCAAGATCGAGGTCAATTGCCTAATTTTGGAAGAACAGGAACTTTCGGTCGACCGAAAGTCTGCAGAATTTTGAGACCCAGCTGCAGGCAGTTTCGGCTGACCAACGTACGACCGAAACTGCCCTTTCGGTCGACCAGGTGGTCGACCGAAATAAGTTCGGTCGACCGAAAGTCCTCCGAATGAAATAACGGGGTTTTTTTTTGCAATTTCTCAAACTTCTTATTTTTCACTTTTTGTATATATTTGGGAAGCCTTCCAAACCCTAGCTTAGTTTTGGTTGAACATTGAAGACTCCATTGAGAGCATTTGAGAGAGGTAAATCCTTTATTTTCTTGTAACTTTTATTGGAATTTATTTCAACTTATATATTGAGAGTTTGTCTTGTGTATGTGTTGATATTTATTCCACAAGTCTTGGTATTTGTCTTAATCTCTCCATTGGGCTAGGGTTTGTCAATCCTTGAATTTTGGTTGGGTTAAACTTGGGTCAAGATTTCTTATTTATTACATATTTTAGCTTTCTTGGGTTGATCCATTATTGTTGTGGAAATTTTTGGTTTAATCACCAAAGGGTTCGCATCATTTGGTATCAGAGCTTGGCTCTAAAATTGGTAATCCTATCTTTACATTTATTGTTGTTGTTCTTGATAGTTAAAAAAAAAAAAAAACGAAAATTACAAAAAAATTGGGGAAAATTAGTTGCCCATGAAAATTTCATGATTCCTACATATTGGGCATTGTTGTTATCATCAATTTGAAAGTTATTGGGGATGCAATTGAACAAACACTTGAAAATTTCAAACTATTCAAAGCTTGCATCCTAAGTGTTTGATAAAATGTTTCAAAGAGTGTTTTCATATTGAAACTTGACATTCAACTACCAAACACATTCCTAATTGAATTCCTTGTGTCTTACATCAAGTTATTGTGACTATACCCTTGAAAATCTTATTGGTCTAGTTCAATTCCTTACTTCCTTGTATAATAGCAAGCAACTAAATTCTACTTTAGTGGTAAGGAATTTAGTGGTACCCTATCTATGGGATTCCATTCAATTGAGTCCCCATGTTATTTCTAACCAATTGAGTCCCCATGTTATTTCTAACTCTGTTTGGGAATCTCAAGATCTCTAAATCCATCAATCTAGGCATGCATCTCGAATAAACCTCTATATGCTCATCCTAATTACTCATAATTAAGCATCTTCTAGGCAAGATTTAAATAAGTGATGAATATAAATGTATGAAATTTTCGGGGTGTTACAATATATATTATATTACGAATGTAATAACCACATGAATTTCAATAAAAATGTTACAATTCCATTATTCCATAACTTATATTTCATAGATTATATGAAAAATATTTTACAAATTTTAATTCACTCTTTCATTTCTTTTATCATTTTATTATTTGGGTGCCATTCTCAATATTTTTCAAGTTTTGTGCTGATTTATTATTATTGTTTTTACTTTAAATTTTTAAGAAAAATTATATTATACTTCATCATTTAATAAATATTAATATGATTATAAATATTACATGATCTTCGATCCAAAATGGTATAATTTCATTAATCCAAGACTTTTATTTTCATAGGTTGCTTGAAAAAAATATTTTAAATTTTTTAACTCACACTCACATACAATATAATTACTAATAATACTACATTACACTACATTAATATAAATTAATTTTGAATTAATAATCATATGAAATTTTGTAATGTTTCATTGACTTCCATATTAAATCAATACACAACAATAAGAGTCAATATATTAAATCCTTACCTAATAACTTCCTTATTTAATTCATAACATAATTCATTACATATATTTATTATCTAACAATATACAATGTTATTAATATTGTTATATGCAACTTCTTCTGATTATTTGATACAACATGAACGACTTTCAATAAAAAATGAGTATGTTGAATACTTCAACGACAAGATAATGAGCACCACCAGAAGTTATTAGCTTCGATAAAGCAATAGATGTATTTATTGCTAGGAAGCAAGTTTTTTGTCCACGTATCATATTAACTATAGTAAATGATTAAGGATATTCATTCAGATTCAAAATGAACAATTTTCAGTATGTCTACAATTTTGCAATGATAATTAATAAGGCTTAAGAATAAAAAATGCATACTGATCAGTACGATTTCAAGCTACCAGGATGAGCTAAGGGTTTGGAACTTCACAGGCCAGTCCATCTTGATCATAAGGTCGGCCTGTGTGCCCAGTCTCTTTATAGTCATTAACCAAAAACAATCTAAAGGTCGGGCAATAGTACCCGAGCAAGCATGGGCCAAGCATTTACCGGAGTCACTAGATTCTTCAGTACGCTTACTCATAAGCCAGCTTACTTTCCCGGGCTATATATCATAAGTTTGGGTCATCCCGACCTAATATGCATCTGTTCCTTTTTAAGATGTTGAGGTCGGTCCATCCCGGCCTCATTATTCCGGAGGCCCAATACCAGCGGGACCCTAAGCCTTCTTCGTTTATGGGCTACTTTCTTGGGCCCCAGAAAAATGTAACCAATGAGGAAACCTCCTAGAAAAGGGGAGTTCAATTCTAGTAACATTAGAAATCTTCCTAAAAGGTAAGTTTACACTAAAAGGACTCCTTCTTTAACTAAAGAAGGTTATGGGCCTTTCAGTCCTATAAATACAGCTCATTTGATCACATATAATTCATTTATTATTCTTTATGTTTCTCCAGTTATATATTCTCTCTCTAATTTTCTCCATAATAGTAATTCTCACACCGGAGGGGAGCAGTGAGAATCCTCCTCGCCTTTTTTGTAGGCCATTCAAGGCGAATTCATTCATCTTTTCCAGGGATCAAGCGACTCCAGATCTTGCCACGTCAAGGTTAGGATTTTTTACAGCATCAATTGGCGCCGTCTGTGGAAAAAGATACAATTAGCCATGGTTAATAGACGTCAAACTCGTCCCTTCGCATCCACTGGTCAACCCCATCCGGCCAATACCTCGGCTGAAGGGGAGAACCCTCCACCTCTTGAAGATACCGGGGAAGAACAAAATCTAGAAGTCACGTCAGACATTGAACCGATTAGTCGGGAAGATTTCAACGAACTCTAGCAACAGCTCCACAAACTCCGCCAAGCTCTTCAGCAACAAAATAATCATCATGTACAACTCGACTTGAACACTCCAAGTACGATTCCCAGGGAAGATATGAGGTCAGTTAATCATGTAGATGACAATTCCCCGAGAATCGGAGGTGCCTATCCCATGACTGAGGCATTTGCCAACTTAACACAACGGGAAATTTCAAGAATTATTCAGGAAGGAATTGCAGATGGGATAAGGCAAAACACACAAGGTCAGACCTCTATCACCAGAAGAACCCCTTTCACTCCTAAAATAACATCGTTCCCCTTACCAAAAAGATTCAAGTACCCTCGGATAAAGTAATACGATGGAACAACAGATCCTAACAACCACTTGAATACCTACACTGATGTCATGGACATGCAGAATGCTCCTGATCAAATTTTATGTAAGGGCTTCCCGCAAACCTTAACCAACTCGGCCCGAGACTGGTTTTCTACAATACCATCAGGATCAATCTCTTCCTTCGCTGATCTTACTGATAAATTCATGGCTTTTTTTGCGAGTAGCAAGAGGATCAAGAAAACAACCGCTTCCCTCATGCAATTGAGACAAGGACATAATGAAACACTACAAGAATTCATGACCCGCTTTAACGCCGAAAGACTTCAGATCCCAGATCTTCACATCTCATCGGCCACTTCAACCCTAACCTTAGCCATCCGAGGTCCGGAATTCAGAATGTCCTTATCCAAGAATCCTCCTAAAAACGTGACAGAACTTCTCAGAAGGGCTGAGAAGTACAAAAATATGGAGGAGACACTGTTTTCGGTTAGTGCATAGGATCAAGTTCACGGAGCAACAATACAGCCTTTGGAATCCATCAAATAGCGGAATAAGAGATCAAGACAAGCAGTTATGGGCATCAGAACTTAACTCCATAAAATGCGTCTCGATCACACATTCTCATGGAAATCAAATGTCGTGAAGATTTGTGCTGGCCAAAGCCAATGGGAAGTTCGACGAGAAAAATCGTCATAAGTATTGCGATTTCCACAAAAGCCCAGGTTATACCACGGATGAGTGCAGAACTCTAAAACAGGAGATAGAAGCCCTCATAAAAAGAGGCTTCCTGGGACATTACATAAAGAAGGAAGATAAAGATCAGGGAAAAGGGGAAGAGAAGAATAGATCCGCTGGCAGCATAACTTTATCGTCGGAGGAATAGCTTCTGGAGGTGATTCAAATAACGCAAGGAAAAATTATGCCCGGGCATTGGGTGAACATGAAGAAAGGTCAGGAAGTCATGACCATGAAATTTCATATCCCCATGATGATGTCGTTGTCATCAGTACCACAATTGCAAATTTTGATGTAAGAAGGGTGCTCGTTGATAATGGAAGTGCAGCCAATGTCCTTTCTTTGGAAGCCTTCAATAAGATGCAACTCCTTAAGGATCAGCTTCGACAGGTCATTACTCCGCTAACTGGCTTCGGTGGGAGAATAATGAAACTCGAAGGATTAATTGATCTTCCTACTTCACTTGGATCAGAAGAAAAGTTTGTAACAAAGATGACTCCGTTTCAGGTGGTGAAGACCCCTATGGCCTACAATGCTATCTTGGGAAGACCATTCCTAAACAGCTTAAAAGCAATAGTTTCGACATATCACCTGGCAATCAAGTTCCCAACTTCCTCAGGTATAGCAACAGTATAGGAAAATCAATCAATGGTCAGAAGTTGTTATATCAGCTGTATTGGGAAGGGTAAAACATAGCTGATGTCAATTGAACTTCCTGTGGAAGAGCGCATGTCACCAGTAGAAGAATTGAAAGAAATTCAAATTTTAGAAGGAAAGAGTTTCATGATTGGGAAAGAACTCTCCAAATTAATGAAGGAAGAACTGTAGCAATGTTTAAGGAAAAATATCGACATATTTACATGGAGTGCAGAAGATATGCCCGGGATAGACCCCGCACTTGTTGAACACAGACTTAATGTCATGCCCGACAAGAAGCCTGTTAAACAACGAAGAAGGCAGTTTGCCACAGAGAGAAGACAAATAATAAAGGAGGAAATAAATAAGCTTTTGAAAGCAGGATTCATCAAGGAAGTGAAGTATCCAGAATGGCTAGCCAACATGGTATTGGTCAAGAAGCCAAATGGCAAGTGGCGAGTCTGCATAGATTTTACTGATTTAAACAAAGCATGTCCAAAAGACAATTATCATCTTCTCCGAATCGATAGATTGGTGGATTCCTGATAAGTGTATTTTATACACTTATTTGTACGTCTAAATTAGAATAAATTATTATCGTTTTAGAATATATGCTATTTAATTTGTGTTTATTTGTTTACTTTGCAGAAAATATCTCAAAAGATGAAGAATGAAGTAATTGATGAGAAAAATGCATAATTGGATGTTAATTGGAGCTAAAATGAGCAATTGATAAGTTTTTGACGTCAACCGGAAAGATGCAATGTGGCGAAGTAAAAAAATCAGAGGTTGAAGGACCCAGTTGAAGGAATTGAGAGTTGAAACGAGCGAATTGAGAAGATTCCAAAGTATGGGGACTATATTGTTGCAATTGAAAGTTGAAGGACTGAAAAGCAAATTAAACATGAGGTACCAACTTGCAAATATCCAATGATTGATTTGGATAATAAGAAGATATTTTGAGGATTTTTAGGAATTAATTGGATGCAAGTATAAGTCAAAAAGGAATGGAATATGATAAGAATATTACCATAAAATTGATTCAAATCCTAGAAGATTCTGGACAGAATTCTAGTCGGACTTTGAGACCAGATTTTGGGGCAGTAAACGTTCGAATTAGGAAAATTCTATTTCAAGAATAATTGTATCCCTTTAAGTTATCTTTTTAACTAAATTTGAATCATCGTAATCGGATAAGGAAAGAGAAAGATATGGTCGAAATACTGAACGCTGTGCAGATACCAAAAAAGACTCGCGCGCGGATTTGATGAATTTCTTTCCTTCTTCAACTCGATCTCTTCACCAACTATAAATACAACCTCTTTGCACGAAAATCAGACCTTTTCCTCTCCATAGAACGAGCCACAACAGAAATTTGAATTAAAATTCTTGGAGATTCAAGCATCGTAGAGGGGCGTGAATTGAAGATACTTGAAGAATTGATAATTGGTGCAATCTTTCCATTCTTCATTGTTATTTTCAATGAACGTCATTATATTTTGTTTTTGCTATTTAAATATGATGTGTAGATAAATTTGATGTTGGGATGAACGATGTAGCCTAGTTAATTATTTTAATTCCATATTCCTTGTTTTAACGCTTTAATGCATGCGTTGATTTATTATTGCGTTTAATGCGTGAATGAACTGGCCACTTATTCATGATTTTATGTGTTATTTCCATAATCCGAGAGGTGAGTTAATAACATAGATCTAAGTAATAAATCCGGTAATTGAACGAGAGATAGAGATATACTTTTGTTATTACTGCGGTCGTGTGTGAATTATTGTGTGTAATGCATCTAAATAAGGAATATTCGGACCCTCTGTAGAGATACAAGGTTGACTTATTTAGGTAGGATTGATTTAAACTCGAGAGAGGAATCTCAATTTGAATTAGTGAATTCGATCGAGCTCATATTTAGAAAATAAAATCTGGAATTGGAATTGATTTAATTGGCTATGTGAACTCGTGAATCCCAACCACTTTACAATCATCTTTTAAAACAAAACAATTTCACAATTTAATTATTTAATTCATCTTCTTATTTTTAGTTTAAAATCTCAAATTCATTTGTTCGTTCAAATAAAGTGTAGAATTAAAATATTTCGGTAATTAATAGCAGTCCTCGTGGGACGATAATCCGGACTCCTAGGTCCACTTTATTACTTCTCACGACCCGTGCACTTGCGGGGATATCTCGCATCGCGAGATATCAGGTGAACAATTCCACATCAGGTTCTGAACTTTACAACTTCCTCGACGCATTCTCGGGTATCATCAAATTCGAATGGCACAGGAAGATCAGGAGAAAACTTCCTTTATGGCTGATGAAAGAATATATTGCTACAAAGTCATGCCCTTTGGATTGAAGAATTCCGGAGCTACTTATCAAAGGTTGGTAAATATGGTCTTCTCCAGACACATTGGGCTGAACATCAAAGTTTATGTCGATGACATGGTTGTAAAGAGCTCGAGAAATAAAGACCACATAGCCGACTTGGAAGACATTTTGTACACCCAGACAACATCGGATGAAACTAAATCCCGCTAAATACGCCTTCGAAGTAAGCTCGGGCAAATTTTTGGGGTTCATGATCACCCAGCAAGGCATTGAAGTTAACCTAGATAAAATTGTGGCCCTTACGTCGATGGAACCTCCTAGGACCATCAGGGAAGTACAGAAACTTACAGGAAGAGTAGCAGCATTGGGCCGTTTCACGTCAAGGGCAGCAGATAAATGTTTCCCCTTCTTCAAAACTCTCAGAGGAAACAAGGAGTTCAGATGGAATGAAGAGTGCAAAGTCTCCTTCAGGAAGCTGAGGGAATATTTGGGAACTCCTCCAATATTGGTGAAACCATACCCGAGGGATAATCTGTTCTTGTATCTAGCAGTTTCAGATCATGCAGTAAGCGCCGTTTTGGTCAAGGAGGAAGGGAAGACCCAAAAACCTATATACTATGTAAGCAAGATGATGTTGGATGCAGAAACCTGATATACACTAGCGGAACAACTTGCACTTGCCCTGGTCACAGCAGCCAGAAAGTTCAGACCTTACTTTCAAGCCTATGCTATAACAGTCCTCATGAATCAGCCCTTGAAACAAATCTTGTAGAAACCGGATTTCTCTGGTCGTCTACTCAAATGGTCAATCGAGCTTGGGGAATATGACATTGAGTTCAAACCCCGACCTTCTATAAAGGCACAGGTCTTGGAAGACTTCGTCGCAGAACTCGTCCCAAGACCTCGGGGGCCAACAGGTCATGATAGGGAAGAGGTCACATGGACTTTGCAAGTTGATGGAGCATCGAATGCCGCTAGCTCGAGGGCCGAAATTATAATAAAAAAGGATGATGGCACAATGGAAATTCAGTGTGCAATTAGGTTTAACTTCCCGACCACTAATAATGATGCAGAATATGAAGCTGTTATCGTCGAACTTCAGGCAGCTCAACATCTAAGGTTCGAGCATGTCAAAGTCTTGAGTCAATCACAATTGGTGGTAGAGCAAGTGAATGGAAATTTTGAAGCAAAAGATGAAAAAATATCATTTTACAGAATGATGTTTCTAGACTTGTAAAGGAAGTTCAAATCCTGTCGCATAGATAAAATTCCAAGGTCCGCTAATCACAAAGCGGATGCTCTATCAAAACTAACTTTTTCCAATCTAGACCACTTAGAGAGAGCTGTATTTGTGCGAACTCTTCATGAGCCCAGTATCACACAGCAACCCGATGTCATAAATATTTCAGAACATGAGCCCAGTTGGATGGATCCGATCATTGAATATTTAACGACGGGAAAGTTTCCAAATAATAAGGCAGAGGCAAGAAGAGTTAAGGCAAGGGCCCCAAGGTATACTGTATTGCAAAGTACCTTGTTTCGTCGAAGTTTTACACTTCCTTACCTTCGATGCCTAACTCCGAAAGAAGCATTCCTTGCTATGGTCGAAGTTCATGAATGAATTTGTGGATGACATCAGGGAGCAAGAACGCTAGCTATGAATTTAATACGGTACGGATACTATTGGCCGACCATGAGGAAGGATACACTTAGCTATGTGAAAACCTTTGATAAGTGTCAAAGGTTTGTAGTCCGATTACATCAACCAACGGAAGAACTATCTTCAATTATGTGCTCATACCCCTTTGCACAGTGGGGAATTGATATAAACAACATTCAAGACTGCAATATGAGAAACTCCATTCATGCTGGCCTTTAGGATGGAAGCTGTTGTTCCAGTAGAAGTAACAATTCCCAGCTTCCGTGGAATGACTACAGAATCACTCGACCAGATTGAGGGACAGAGAGAAAGTCTGGATCTTCTAGAAGAAGTTAGGGAAAATGCCGTCTTAGGAATAACTTCTTATCAATAATCCATGACCAAGAAGTTTAATATCCGAGTGAAGAAGAGAGAATTCAGAATGGAGATCTTGTCCTCCGTCAAGTGAGACCGCCGGTCATCAACCTGGGAAACTTGGACCTATTTGGGAAGGACCATACGAAGTCATCCGAAGAGTGGGAAAAGGCTCGTGCAGCCTCCGCACAATGGACTCAAAACCTCTTCCTCGGCCATGGAATACGGAGAATCTGAAGCCTTACTACAAGTAGTCACATTTCCGTTAATAACAAGGTCATCTAGTTGAAGAAGAGTCGGGTCTGCGAACCCATTTTTTTTCTTTTACCTATGTTCGGACTTGCACATCCATCAAAAAATTTCAGTAAGGTCGAGCCTGCGCGCCCACTGTACTTTCTTTCAGTGTCAGGGACGGGTACTCTTTTTCCTTATCCAGATTTTTTCCACAGGGTTTTTCTGGGTAAGGTTTTAACGAGGTCTATCATTCAGTCCCCTTTAATAAAAATATATCTTTCGAAGAATGAGCAGCAGAAGACAAAATACTGGAATAACTTACAAGGTCACCCAAATGACTTTACAAGTTATTTCCCAACAAATAATTTACAATGTCTCATGGCAAGACGTTACAAATTATTCTTCCACGAATAATTTACAATGTCTCATGGTAAGGCGTTACAAATTATCTCCCAACAAATAATTTACAATGTCTCATGGCAAGACATTACAAATTATTCTTCCATGATTAATTTACAATGTCTCATGGCAAAGCGTTACAAATTATTTTTCAACAAATAATTTACAATGTCTCATGGCAAGACGTTACAAATTATTCTTCCACGAATAATTTACAATATCTTATGGCAAGGCGTTACAAATTGTTTCCCAACAAATAATTTACAATGTCTCGGGGAAGACGTTACAAATTATTCTTCTACGAATAATTTACAATGTCTCATGGCAAGGCGCTACAAATTATTTCCCAACAAATAATTTACAATGTCTCATGGCAAGACGTCACAAATTATTCTTCCACGAATAATTTACAATGTCTCATGGCAAGGCGTCACAAATTATTTTCCACATTTACCAAATGAAAAGTTCGACCCCGTAAGTGACTAACAGGTCAGTATTACCCGATCTTGTCAAAACATTCCTCTCAATTTCCCAAAGTCAAAAGCTCGACATATTCTTTGTCAAAAAGGTCGACCTTGCCCGACCTTTCCCAACCTTGCTAATCAAATATTATCAATCCAATGTTGACGCTACAAAGAATTGAAGTCTATTCTTATAACCAAGGGTCGTCTTTGCTCGACCATATACTTTTCAAGACATAGGATCGATAAGACTAAACGAGGTCGGCTTGCATATTCGAAACAGCAGTAATGTATCAATAAAACGCAAAGTAAAGAACACGAGTTTTTGACAAAAGATTTCATTCACAACAAAACTTGTTACAAGAGGTCCTCGAGGCATACCTCGGGCTATACATCAAAATCTATTTAAATTCCTAAAAGACTACTGCTGAGGGTCATGATCGTTGGTGTCATCGGCCTCCTCATTAGACGCAGCCTCAACTTCATCCTCCTCCTACAAAAAGGGGGTAAGGTCGAGGCCTTCCGTCCCCAGGGAAATTGGGAGAGCAGGCTAGTGTCAAGCTCAGGCGCATGGAGTTTAACCCAAGCCCGGGCCTACTTCTTTCCCTGAGAGTATGACTCCAAGGAGTAGTTACCCAAGGCCAAGTCATACTACTCTAATTTCTTGAAGGCCTCGATAGCCTCAACCTTAGCAGCCTCGATCTCTTCACGAGCCCGACGAAGGTCCTCAGCGAGCTTAGCATTCTCTTCCAGAGTGAGGTCTCGATCTTGGGTCATCAAGGCTAAGTCTGACTCCACCTGGGCTAGTTTCTCCTCTGCAGCCCGAGCCTTAGTGGCCTTGTATTGAACAGAATGGACAAGTTGGCTCGAAATCTCTCTGCACTTGACGCCCTAGTTGATCAGCCCCTGGCCAATGCTGATCAGCTGATAATCAGGATAAACACTTAGTAATATTTGAAATATTGTTTCAAAGTATTAAGTACAAACGTGAAGATAGAAATATAACTTCATTGCGGCATTCATGAAGTGGTCCGCCCCTTGCTCGAGTGCACTTCCTCACAATATTTTTCCAGAAGGCTAGGATGGAGACCTCCCTCCATCTTCTCCCTAAGATCGGCCAACGTAGGCCCCTCGGGGACAACTTCAGGTGCCTGCTCTTCCCGAGGAGGCTAGCGTAGTGCATCTCGACCACTTGCTCTTTGAGGAGGAACATCCTCCTTCCTCCTCGAGGTTTCCCCTACCCCGGACTGATCCCTGCGAGGTATTTTTTGATAACGGCGCCGCATGACCCCATCATCCTTCCTTTTTTGGGCAGCATTTCGTGCCCTTTCCTCGGCCGCCTTTCTCAGTCTGTCTTCGTCAAACAAAATAGTAAGGAAGAAGAGGATGAGCAATGAAAGAAAGGATAAAAACAATAGAAATTGTAAAAGAATGATATATATTACTTAATTTACAAGGTCGAGAACTACCGGACTGAAGGTCAAGACCGGCTTGGTACAAAATCTCATTTGTTGTCAAATCAGAGGCCTCTTCGGCCAACAGGCCAAAGTCGCATACCCTAATGGCATTGGCAAGAAGGTTAGCCATCTCCTCCTCACTCTTATTCTCCATCCTATTGAAGTTATCTACATCTGGCTTTCTAAAGGTTGGCAGGAAAAGGTTTTCCCTGACCGGGGGTTTCACGTAGAAGAATCTCTCCTTCCAATATTTTAGGGAGGAGGGAACCCAAGGAACCTCAAAGCATCCCTTCCCGCTCAAGTAAACGAAGCAGTTGCTCATAGGAAAATACTTCAATTCCAAAAGACATTCACACAAGTCCACGGTAGGCTCAATCCCTAGATTCCTACATAAAACAAAAAAATATACTAGGATTCTCCATCCATTAGGTACGAGTCAACCCGGGACTATACTAGCAGTAAGGAGGAAGTCAATAAAAAAATGGTGCAGAGGAAACCTAAGCCCAGCTACAAGGGATTCATGAAAAATCACCATCTCCCCTTCCCGGCAGTGGTAAGAAATGTCGTCTTCCTCCGGAACTCGGGCTATGTACCCCTCGGATAGCCCGAACTTCCTCATGTCAGCCTCGACCATATGCTCCTTCATCCTACTATTAAAAGTAGAGAGCTCAAGATCGACCTCACTCGACCCTCTACCCAAGTCAGGGTAATCCTCTACCCCTTCCTCACTACCTGACTCCTCATCCTGGGAAGGTGGGGGCTGATAAAAGTCTATGGGCTCGACCTCTAAGGGCTCATCTAGATTATCCACTTCCCTAAGGTCTCCTACAGTCACTTGCCTCACCATACTTTTTGAGAAATAAGTTATATAATCAATAAGGTCGGGAAAGGTCGAGCTTACCTAAAATGCTATTTTTGTTGGAAGGGTAGATCGCGCTACTTGCTCGACGAGTTCTCTGGTTTCTTAGAAATTTTTACGAAGTAAAATGAAAGGGAGCATAGGGACCACATATATATAGGAAAAAATGGTGGAAAAATTCCACCTTTCACAGTGAAACACTTGTCCAAAATCTGATACAAAACTGTTGGCCTCCTCACATTGATTAAAAAGAAAACAATTGGCAAAACGCGTTATCAGCTGTCAGAAATAAATGAGATAGCTGTCAAAAATTAGATGCATTCAGAGATCTATTACTGATCCCTGATGCACAAGGGTCAATGATCGGTACGATTTCAAGCTACCAAGATGGGCTAAGAGTTTAGAACTTCAAGGTCAGCCCATCTTGATCATAAGGCCGGCCTATGTGCCCAATCTCTTTATAGTCATTAACCAAAAACAATCTAAAGTTCGGGCAATAGTGCATGGGAAAGCATGGACCGAGCATTTACCGGAGTTACTAGATTCTTCAGTACGCTTACTCATAAGCTAGCTTACTTTCCCGGGCTATATATCATAAGGTCGGGTCATCCCGACCTAATCTGCATCTATTCCTTTTTAAGATGTTGAGGTTGGTCCATCCCAGTCTCAATATTCATGGAGGCCCAATACCAGCAGGACCCTAAGCCTTCTTCGTTTATGGGCTACTTTCTTGTGCCCCAGAAAAACGTAACCAATGAGGAAACCTCCTAGAAAAGGGGAGTTCAATTCTAGTAACATTAGAACTCTTCTTAAAAGGTAAGTTTACACCAAAAGGACTCATTCTTTAACTAAAGAAGGTTATGGGCCTTTCAACCCTATAAATACAGCTCCTTTGATCTCATATAATTCATTCATTTTTCTTTACGTTTCTCCAGTTATATATTTTCTCTCTAATTTTCTCCAGAATACTAATTCTCACACCGGAGTGGCGAAGGGGAGAATCCTCCTTGCCTTTTTTGCAGGTCATTCAAGGCGAATTCATTCATCTTTTCCAGTGATCAAGCGACTTCAGATCTTGCCACGTCAAGATTAGAATTTTTTACAGCATCACATACTATTGGAATATACCTTCTAGAACTTGTATCCTTTTATGGACAACTATAGGTAGCACCTTCTCGTGGAATTTCAATATAAATTATAAGGCTGTGTTTGATTGAAAAGATGAAAAATAGATGGTAGGAAAATATTTTCTAGGAATTGATTATCCTGGAAATTATTTTCCTTGAAAATGTTAATTGGAAGTGTTTGATTAGATTAATTTTCCAGGTGAAAAAGTGGGAGATTTTCCTAGTTTTGTTGTTTGATTGACATTATTCTTCGTGGAAAATAAATCAAAATTTAACTATTTTAATAATTTTTTTTTTTAATTTTTCATTCATTTGTACTTAATAATAATGTTAATTTCTGGGAAAAAATAAGTCAATTAACAAAAACAAAAATAATAAAACGTGACGCAAAATAATTTTCCACCTTAGATGGAAAATATTTTCTCAGCAAATAGGTAAGAAAATATTTTCAAGACAAATGAGGTAGTTGTGCTTTAAATGGTTGTACCTAAGAAAATATTTTTCAAGGCAAATTTTTCCAATCAAATACCAAACAAATGCAAAAGGTGGAAAATATTTTCCATGATTTGACATTTTCCTGGCAAATATACATGTATCAAATACAGCCTAAAAGTCTTGGTAAAAGCAGAAACAAAAAATAAGAAAAAATTGAGAGAAGTTAACAAAAATATTAATAAGTACAAAAAAGTGTTATTGTAATCAAAACATTACATTTCTCTTTATTCAATATTTTCACATTATATACATAATTTCATTTTAAAAAAAAAAACTCATATATAACATTCTATCGTTTTTTATTTTTTTAATAATATATATTACCTCAACTACCTTAAAAAATAGTATTAATTCTTAAAAAACGTTACGCTTTATATTCAATATTATATTATACATAATAACTACTAGTTAGCAGAGACAGATCCAGCCGATGGCGAGCTCCCATGGCCACGCTAGCTGGATCATTCACCGGTGAATCTGGTTTTTGGTATATTTTTTTAAAAAACTTAACCGGGATTTGACACTGTCGAATTCTTTAGGTTTAGCACTTCCGGAGGCGAAGAATGGATTGGTCACTCGAGACTGGAGTTTGAAGTTCGTTTTTTTCAGTTGCACCGCCGCACAGGTTGAAGAAGGTAGCCGGTTACTTTCTTCCTTATTATTATTATTATTATTTTTTAATTAGTAATGGGTTATGTACACAAATACATAACATTAAGGATCAATTTTAAAATAACAGATATTTAAAAAAAAAAATTAAAAATATAAAACATATTTTTAAAATCAAGTAAAATTCAATCATACTATATAATCTGAGGTTCTCTCTCCCCCACGCACAATATATAAGCTAAGGATTTGCTGTCGAGCACAGCTGGATTCTTGAAAACCTGTTACTCACTCAGAAATAGTAGCGAAACATCTGATTGAGCATGATGCGTGTCGCAATGCACCAAAATAATAAATAATTCCTTACTCGCTAAATATTAATTAATAATGTAGTAGTGAGAGTAAGGGTCGATCCCACGAGGAACGGGAACTAAAGTAGTGCTTTATCAATTAGAATAGATGGGGGGTTTTCGAGTTCAAGAATTGTAAATATCGTGAAAATAAAGTAAAAACGTAAATTAGATAAAATAAAAGTCAATTATTTGCAAACCCTAGTTCTCAGGTTCAGTTGTATTCTATCGCAATATTATCACTTTCCAATTAACGCGTGTTCAATTTCCCTTTTGATTTATCACCCGTAAATAGTTAATAAGCTCTAACTATTCCCATTCTTCCTTAATTGCATTTAATTAGAATAAGCTCTCTAATCAAACAGTAGCCATTGAATAACCTAAAACAAGCTCTTTAGATTTAAGACAACAACTATATATTGGTTGAGAAGAATTAGGATGAATTAGATTATCAATCACACAAGCTCGTGACAATTAACCTAAGTTGGAATTCTTTTATGAAAATATTAAATTTCCAATTGCTACTATGATTTGAATAAAAAGACGTTTACGGATCCAATCATTCAAAATAGAAAATCTCAATACAACAAATTAAATGATAAGGCCTTAATCAAATAAAGAATTGCATTGATTAAATCAAAAACGCATAAGAATCCAACAAATCAAAGTAAAGAATTTAGAACAGCGTTACTAGTTTGGAAAAGCAATAACAAATTGATATGAAATACAACTTCCCCTTCGAACTAGGTATGGAAGCTTAGCCAAGCATAGTCATGAAGAATTCTAGAATTTTCTGTCTTGATTCACCTTCTCGAATTTCTGAATTCTTCTTCCAAATCTTCAAGCAAGCCGCGCTTCTTTCAAAATAATAATCATGTCTTTTTCTTGTCATGAAAGTCCCTTTTTATAGCCTCAATTTCGTGCCCTATCTTTGGAATCAAGAAATCCCAAAATTATGGAAAGAATTGAATTATGCAAATTTTTGACTTGAATAGTTACGGCCGTAAATTTTCCTTTACGGACGTAAAGGGGTTTCTGCATATTTTTCGCAATTTGAAGTTACGGCCGTAACTTCTGATTTACAGCCGTAATTAGGTCTCTGCTGATTTTCTTCTTTTGAAGGTTACGGCCGTGACATACCACTTTACGGCCGTAATTGTGTCTCTGCATATTTCTTAACATGATTAACACTCTTACGGCCGTAACACATGTTACCTTACGGCCATGACTTTTATTTGCACCTAAGTCCCAAAACTTCAGTTTTGAGTGCATTTTGGTCCTTTTTTCTTATTTTCTCTTCTTTTTATGATCCTATACAATATAAAACATAAAATGCGTTAATAATACTTGGGTAGAATCACATTATGGCATATTCAAGGATATAAGTGTATAAAATAAACGTTAATATAACACTTATCAGAGTACCACCAGAAGCAAAAGCTATCTAGAGAGAGAGAGCAATCAAAAGGGCGATCTAAAGATAGTTCAACATGTCGAGTTGAAGAAGACTCGGTCTCCTCCACACCTATGTCAGAGCGCATCACCACGTTTCCGCCGTTCAGCAATCGTTGATTCGTATCATGTGTAGCTTCGACGGAAAAATACTCCCCCGACCACATGACAACTAGCTCCGTTATATAGGCGGTGAAACCTGAATCGTCGCCGACCACCATTGCATAAACTTATCCTCTTTCCTCTTAAAAATTTCCAAGCTCTCTGGTACAACCAATATAAAAATAAAGTACTAGCTTCCAATGGGTGTGCCTAACATTTACACATGTCCATCAAAAGAATGCCAGGCACACTAATTGAATAAGCATAACGTTTGGGTGAAGTGGTGACGATGGGAGATAAGGTCTGAAGAAGAGCTAAAGAAGAGAGTTGTAATTATCTTTTTGAAGTCATTGTCACCATTATGAATCTTTAATGCTTAACCTCCAATGAAATCCACTTTCTGTTTAGAGAGAGAGAAAAAATTCAATGAAAATGTCATTTAAGTACACTAATTCCAATTTTGTAATTGATTATAATTGTAATTAATGAATTTGTAAAACATGACATATTTAATTGCTGAAATTAATTAAATTAGTTACAAACTGTAATTAATTACAACCACAACTTAATTACATTCTATGATGAATTACAATTTACAATTAATTACAATTGTAACTAATTAATTACTATGGTAACTTGATTATATATATTACAAGACACTCAAAAACTTTATTTTCCTTTAAAGCTAATTAAATTAGCTACAATTTTTAATTAATTGCAAATGCAACTTAATTACATTAACAAGTTAATTAATTACATTCTGTAGTAAATTAAAGTTTGTAATTAATTACAATTTTAACTTAATTTCAATTTTACAATTAATTCAATGGTAAGTGATGAATTTGTAAAACATAGCATTTTTTTTGTTGTTGCTAAAATTAGTTTAATTAGTTACATTTACCTTAATCTCAACTGCAATTGCTAATTAATTACATTTTTAATGAAATACAATTTACATAAGGGATACAAACATTTAAATTGAAATATTTGTAATCAGGTGATTTTTAATTTATTCCAAAAGTTTCAAAATAATTATAAAAATCAGGTTTTGCAACTAATTACAATTGTAACTTTATTTCAATTTTGCGATTAATTACAATTGTAACTATCTAATTTGTAAAACATGATGTATTTTTTTTGATGAAATTAATTAAATTAGTTACAAATTTAATTAATTATATTTACCTTAATTACAACTGTAATTACAACTTAAGAACATTCTATAATGAATTACAGTTTACAATTAATGACAATTGTAACTTTATTTCAATTTTGTAATTAATGAATTCGTAAAATTAATGTATGTATTCGTAATTTGTAATTAATTACTAATAAAGTTTACAATTAATTAAAATCGTAATTTTATTTCAATTTTATAATTAACTAAAATTGCAACTAATCAATTCATAAAACTAATGTATGTATTCGTAATTTGTAATTAATTACTGTCTCAACGTCAAAATCAACGCCAACACAACGGTAGCATCACTGTCTCAATCACAATCACCAACACCAACACCACCACCAAAACTACCTCAACCCCAAAAAAAAGAAAAAGACAAAAATAAATAAATATATAAAAGCAAATGGAACAAGATATCTCGATCACCGTTTTCACCCTTCCTCCAATTTCAGCTACCATGTAATTATTTGGTTTCATTTTCAAAACCAACCCAACATCTTTGAGAGCCAAATCTAACTGATTCAAACGTTCATAACATCTTGCTCTTTTCAACAGTGTTGTCTCCATATGTTCAAGTAGGAACATAAACTGCAAAAAAATATGGAAATCCACTACTATAAAGGTAACCATGGCCTCAACATAATTTTCGACATTCTTCGATTCCATCCTATAAAACAGAAAGATTGAGATACTTAAATTTAAATAAGAAACATATAAAATTGATAATTTGCAGATCAATAGACCTGAGGAAATAAAAATACTTAGTTGCATTGTTAGAGGGTAACTCTCTTTAAAAATTAGAAGGTAATGTAGAATCAGAGATTTGATAGGAAAATGACATTCCAAGAAAATATTCATTCTACAATATCAATATTCAATCCAATAATACCTCCTTACTCAAAGCAACGACAAAGATCTTGAAAAATCTAACCAAGAACAGAATAGAGTGCAATAAGCCAATCACAAATAACATATCAAATCTTAAGAAATCTTCTGGTGGAAAACTCATAAGCTACAAATGAGGGTTATCATAAAATTATATCATGAACTCTAAAGATGAACATATACCTTACACGATCATACTAAAGAGGAATCTTGATCAATTTGATCTTCAACTCAATCTCCCCAGATTCCACATCACAAAGCCTCAACCAGACATCTTGAACAACCTCTCCATTTTCCCCAATTTATAGAACTGTCAACAGCTAGACAATTGTTGGTTTTCGATATCACCTTCCTCAGTGTCGTTCCATTAGTTGCAACCCAGAGGATCTGTAATGCTAACTCCTTTGGTGTTTGAACCAAAATCTCCCACAACAATTTAGAATCAACCCAAGAAAATTAAAATGGTAAAATAAACCTTGACCTAAGTTTAATCTAGCCAAAATTCTAAGGAATAAACCTAGCCCAATGGATAGAAATAAACTAATTTCAAGATTGATAATAAATCTTAACCCAAACTCATTATCCCTAAAATTCCAAGAAAATAGTTTCTTAACCCAGTGAAGATGAATACGTAAATTTCAATATTTCTTCCAACAACACAAGAATAATTATACACTAATGTAGTTGAGAACATTACCTCAAAGAGGATTGATAAAAGGAGGAATTTAACCTGACAAATGTTTTCCATAAGAAGGAGCTTCAAAATGAACTAAGTTATGAACTGGGTTTTGAGAGTTTGCTATTTATAGTACAAAGTAATGGAATTAAAATAAAAATCGAAAATGAGATAAAATTTCGCGAAAGTCCGGGTCAGTTGAATTGCGCAGCCGCATGGGGATAATTCGCGTAGCCGCGTAAACTACCGATTTATAGTTCTGTTATTTTGGCTGAGAGTGCGCGACCGCACCTCTTTTCAACTGCGTGTTGGAGTGATTTTGTGAATAGTGACGCCAAATAAATATAATGATGGTTTTGTAAATCCTTGCCGAATATTGGATAGAGTAACGGCAAAGAAAAACACAAACAAAAAGAATAAGAGAAGAAGGGACAAAGCCGAGGCAAGAGTTGGACACTTTGTCCTTAGGTCGAATTTGCCCCGCAACGGTGCCTACGGATTTCGGAAATCAACTCCCAAGATACAACGGCTTCACTTGTTTTTGTAGCACTCCAAAACACAAGTACAACGAACAAAATATAGGCTTATGTACTCCAAAGGATGCAATGAAGGAAAATCAAAATAAATGAAATGATTTTTATTTAGGAGAGAAGTGAGGATGAGAGATGTTTTTGCATATCAAATGTGAGGAATAGGACACCCAAAGGGTCCTATTTATAGATCATGAAAGAGTGTGGACGAAGTGGTTGAGGACCAAACCATGCACCATTTCCAAACAATGCACCTTTATGAAAAGGTGTTATTTGTCCTCTGACAACCGTGCGGTCGCACGGTTTTATTCAAAAACCCAAAATTAAATTTGACGTGCGGTCGCACGGTCAAATATTTTGACCTGATTTTCGTCCTTTTTCGTAATTTCTCATTCATCCGATATTGGTTTTCGAAATGCCAAATATACCCTTCAATACATGCAGAGAAATCAAAATTCTCTTTCGGGGGCGTTGCCCCCAAGCCCCCACGGGGGGCGCTTCCCCCTCGACCCCCGCGACCTGACCGGGCAAGTCGATCCCCGTTTGTGCGCCCCGAAGCGGCGAAGTGGCAAACAATTTTGCCTAAACGGATTGAGCCGAGCTTTTGAGTATTTAGCCGAAGTCGACACAAAGTCACTTTAATCGATTTTCAATTCTCGATTTATTAACCAATATCCAACACTGCGCGGCCGAGGTTGGAATTCCAGCACTCGTGATGTTTGACCCTAACTTGATTCTTGGCTTGTTTTCTTCACTAATACTTGTTTTAGCTTTGAATCTTCTTCCAAAATGGCCCATAATTGACCCAGATCTCTTCGAACATGCACTTCAAAATTTGTTTGGCTTTAACAATTAATTTACCTTGCCAAACCCGCTATGATTCTCATCATTCTTCCTCAATTTGGCAGCAGCGGCAAGTGGTTGAAGGTTTATTTGAGTGTTGTCCATCTTGTCATCGACCTTGAAACGGTCTTTATCAAACACTCCTATAAAATTTTAGTACCAAAATCATAAAATGCTCTGCATATCGAAAAGCACACGGCTATATAATCACTTTAGCAAGAAATGACTCATTAGTGATTATGTTTCTCATGATGATCTACGCCTTTATGACCTCGTAATAGAAATGAGGATCCCATTACTATTTTCCTATTCTATTGTCTCATTTCACAGTTTCTTTACATTGACAAGTAGAAGTTGCTTGTATGTTATACTATTTAATTTGAACGATTTCAATCTCCTTTTACAAGAAGTTATATATACGAGATGCTGAGTTGATGAATTGCGAAGGTATATAATATAGTTAGACTGTAAATATCTAATTTCTCCTAACATTATGAAATTGGGACAAAAGTTCTAGCAAGTGAAAATACTAGAACTTTAGATGATGGTTTCTAGCGTTCTTCTAGCAAAAAAAAAAAAAAAGGATTTTGTTGAAGCTAGACTGACAATTGAAGTATTAGAAATGTACCAATTTGAGAACCCTAATAGGTTCTAAAAGGGAGAAACTAAATTCTTCATTCCAGATAGGATTAAGACAGGTGTTTATAACCTCGGTCTTTTCTATTGAGCTATTTTGGTGAATTGAAGAAAAGACGAATATGAGCAAAAAAGATCTGGGAAACCGAACCAAGACCCATGATATTCAACCAACAAAAACCAGAAAATGAGCACTAATTAAGATTTAAGAAATTGGAACAACTGATCGTGATAAAGCATCAACACCCGATGAGATGCTGACAAAGATCTGACCGACCTTAGCAGAGCCAGCTCAAGAAAAAACTGCTACTTAAACATAAAAAATAAAAAAATAAAATTGGAGTTGTTAATTAGGGTGACCAAGGAAAAGTATGCTGAACATGCCCTTAGGAAGTTCATCTGAAACAAGTCGCTTGAAATCATGTCTACCATCAACTTATTCCCACTGATCCAAATTACTGATTTTATGAAAATTGTGAGTTATTTGAGAGAATGATTCTTTAAAATGCAATTATTACGTATTACGTATAGCCAATAGGTGATTGGATACAACAACAAATTCGAATAATTGCAATTGATTGGAAATTCTTATGATGCTATCATAAAAAAAAGATCTTTCCACCACCTGGGCTTTCAGCTGCTGATGGCCACAACCCTTATTGTTGTCGGAGCGACTGTAAAATGGAAGTGTCAAAGAGAATGAAGATGAGAAAACTACCCAAAGTGGATGGAGAAGAAGCGCCCAAGTTGATGGAGAAGAAGGAAAAATCGCCTGCGTGAAGAGGGAGAGAGAAGTGGATTAGTTAGAGTCTCGTTTGGGTACAATAAATTAACAACTTATTTAATAAAATAATATATAATTACTGATTGTAAAAATTAAAAATCTTAAAGGTATGATTTAGTGTAATTTTCCCATTATTAATGGGAATAATACACAAATAAGGTGGTTATAATACCACATTTCAAACTTAAAGGAATAAGTTTAAAACTTCACAAATCAGGTTGAAAATAAAATAATTAATATTAATATATTATATAAATCATCCACCCACCCACCACGCTCCATCCCACCCCGCTTCACTTCAAATCAGTAAACTATCTACAGCTCCACCACCAACCATCGCCATCGCCACCGCCACCAACCACCGTTGTCACCACCACCACCAACCAACCGCCGCCATAGCCATCGTCACCACCACCACCAACCACCATCGTCATCACCATCACCACCTCCAACGTGACCTTCGACTCATCTCCACCACCACCATAACCACAAAATTGATGAACTGTGAAATTAATAAAAAAAAAACATAAAACCTGTAACTTACATTCAAATTTTGAATTAACAGACATCGCATCTTCGCTATAGCCACCACCACCCACCTTCGCCGCCACCATGACCACGACCACCCACCGTCGCCGCCACCACCACCCGCCCTCGCTGCTAGAATCCAGAAGAAGAAGACTGAAACATTTTTGAACATGTAACCTAATGCGTCATATGTGACCCGTGACCTAAGGTGTTATATGTGACCTGTGATTTAATGCATCAAATGTGACTTGAACATGCGTGTGTGACTCGAGACTCAATGCATCAGCTGTTATATGTGACCTGAATATTTGAAGTGTGACTTGTGGTTAATGAATCAAATTTTGACATGTGACCTAATTCATTAAATGCATCAATTGTAATATGTGACCTAATGCATCAAATGTGACTAAGCATGTATAGTGTAACATGTGACTTAGTGCATCAAATGTGACTTGTGACCTGAACATTTTGAAGTGTGACCTTGTGACATGTGACCTAATGCACCATATGTGACCTGTGACCTAAGACATCATATGTGACCTGTGACCTAAGACATCATATGTGACATGTGACCTAATGCATCAAATGTGACTTGACATGTGTGTGTTACTTGTGACTCAATGCATCAACTGTTATATGTGACCTGAACAATTGAAGTGTGACCCGTGCTTAATGCATCAAATTTTGACATGTGACCTAATTCATCAAATGCATCAATTGTAATATGTGACTTAATGCATCAAATGTGACTCAACATGTATAGTGTGACCTGTGACCTGAGAGGATTGTCAACATGTGACCTTAGACATACATATGACCTGAGACAATTTAACACCTTTACTACACCACCACACCACAACACATTACCACAACATCGACCGAACCAACCCACCACCTCCGCCACCATAACATCTACCAAACCAAACCAATGTAGCCCTCCAGAGTAATCACGACCAGCTCCAACACCCACCAAAACAACATACACCAACACAAACAGGGAAATCAAGAATTGAACAAAACCGAACATGTGTGTAACGACCCGGGTCCCACTTAACGGGCTGTCCCGACCGTTAAATGACGGCGTACTGTCCCCACTGTATCAACACGAGTCTTTTCAGCATGCTTTGTCCTCACTCGCACGCTCCCCGAGAAAACTTCCCAGGAGGTCACCCATCCCAGAATTGCTCCAAGCTAAGCACGCTTAACTTTGGAGTTTCTAACGATGGACTTCCGGAAAAGAAGGTGCACCTTGTTGGTATGAGTAGTACCTATCAATTCTCTTAAACTTTCTTGTCCTGGGGTGTTACAATCACCCCCCGTTAGACTCGCGACGTCCTCGTCGCCCTTAATCCATCCGAGGATCTGTTGCCAGGCGTTGGGATTCTAGAGGTGGCTCCCGCCCTATGGCGTAGCACTTAGTTCCCGATTTCCGACTGGCGATCGGCTCTGATACCATTTGTAACGACCCGGGTCCCACTTAACGGGCTGTCCCGACCGTTAAATGACGGCGTACTGTCCCCACTGTATCAACACGAGTCTTTTCAGCATGCTTTGTCCTCACTCGCACGCTCCCCGAGAAAACTTCCCAGGAGGTCACCCATCCCAGAATTGCTCCAAGCTAAGCACGCTTAACTTTGGAGTTTCTAACGATGGACTTCCGGAAAAGAAGGTGCACCTTGTTGGTATGAGTAGTACCTATCAATTCTCTTAAACTTTCTTGTCCTGGGGTGTTACAATGTGACCTGAATGTAACCTGAGACCACAATCTCAACAAAATCTCGGCTGTCAACAAGGCAGTTGGAATTGTTCGCCGGTGACATTTCATCTTCAAACCGAGGTTACAGCAAACACCACACATCTGCAACCACGTCCCCCACACTGCATAGCCATCACAGATTCACAGACCCACCACACGATGGTTGCATTAAAAAAAAATCGAAGTGACCAATACTCCATAAAATAGATCTATCTAACACCCCCCATATCAATCCCCACAATTGCAAACCAAAGCTACCCCATCACCGCACAATCATCACTTTTTTTTGCCCACCACCGTCACTGAAACCGCACCACCGCTTCCCTCACCATAACTTCATCGCTTCCATCGAAGTGAACTGCACCGCACTGTTGCTAGATGGGCGCTGCTAGATCGAAGCAGTGGCGCTGATGATTTCAACTAACTGCGGCGATATCAGAGGCGTGGCGGTGGGAGAAGGTGGCGATGGAGTGCCGGTACCGGGGAGGAACTCGCCTACCTTTCCCACTCAAGCAGTGGTAATTCGTCGGTGCCTCCGTCAAGTAGTGGATGCTGCTGGAATTTAGGGGCACCTCTTATGGTCTCTGTAATGTTTCTAGAGAGAGAGAAATTCGGAGAGGAGAGTCAGGAGACTGAGGTCTGGGCGTGGTTTTAGTTTTTATTGGTAAATATTAAAAAATGAATTAATACCTGATTTATGAACTATTAAACTTATTTCCTGATGTGTGAAATGTGCAATTTCAAAGTAGGCTGGGGCGTAATTTCCACATTATTAATTAGTATACAAAGCCCAATAAGTATAACTAAAGCCCAAATGCATGCCTCTGCTGAAAACCCATCTTGCAGATTACCGACTCTGCTGCAACCCCATTTTGGCAAGTAATGAGTAAAACAATGTTTGGGCTTTCTGGTTTTTGAAGGAAATTTGAAGAATTAGGTTTTAAAGCATGCTTGGTTGAACTTCAAAATAAGTAAAGAATATTTTTTAAGCTATACTATATTGGGCGAATTACTCATTGTAGTAATTTATTTCACTTGTCTTACTTGCATATACTAATGTGTCACTTGACAGGAATTTTATTGAATCGATTCTAATTCTCAAAGTTGCTTTGGTGAATATTGGATTTGTGAATTGCGGTTTATTGAATATTCAAAATTTTAATATTTTTTAATTAAATAATAATAAAAAATCTGATCGTTGCAATCGTTAACGGTCTTCGGTCAACATTCAATGGTCAAAGACGACCACTCCAGCTGAACTTTTGTCTTAGATCCGTCCCTACTAGTCTATACTACATCTGTACATCTTAATATATATAATAATAGTATAGCCGCCAAAAAACCCACACATAGTTTCCCGCCATTTTTCCCTGCTATTTTAGGAAACTTTGTAATTTTATTAATTATTTTAATAATTGAATTAGGAAACTTCAATTAATGCAAAATTAATTATAAGTGACATGTAATAAATGACTTATTGATTGTAAAAAATAAAAAATCTATAAAAAGATCAAATTGTATATTATTTTTATTCTTTTGATAATTATTGTAATATTTTGAGGTAAAAAAAATATGTAATATAGGTGTCAAATTCATGATCTTAATGAGAAGTTCAATACAAGTTAACAAATGAGAGCAAACTCTAAATATATCATTCTTAAAATTGCCTCAAATAATAAATGTAAAAGTTTTACTTATACTTTTTACTTTTTCAATATCTAATCTTTTTAATTTATCTCATCTAAGACATAAAATGATATTTATTATTTCTTACCTAACTTCAATTTGACATAAATGATTAATTTCAAATCTTTTTTCTTATCAAATTAAAAGAAATAATGATATCCGATCTTTCTAAGTAAATTCAATTGAATCATTTTAATTTCTACAACTTCAAGTTTCGATAAACTTTTTGGTAATTTTGAAATTAATTTTATAAATTTACTCATTTTGTTCATTTATCTATTTTTTAATTTTTTATAAATTTAAAATAACCTCAATTTGTAAAATATATACTACAGACTTTAACAATTAATTCATTGAATTCTATAGAAAATAAAAATATAAGGTTTTATCAAACTTATTATATTTAAAAATAAAATATAGTCCATACATTTATTTAACATGCACAAAAAATAGTTTTTTGTGTGTGTGTGGGTAACATGGTCATTTTCAATAGTTGGTGAAAAATAAAATGTCACATTGTATTTGAAATCATTGAATAGGAGTAAGTTTGATATAAACTATAGAAATTGTTTTAAATGTGTGATTGAAAGTGAAAGAAAGTAATATCAAAAATAAAATAATTGTCAAATCAATCAATTGAGTGGTATTTTGATTGTATATTGAAAGTGAAAGAAAGTAATATAAAAAATAAAATAATTGTCAAATTCTTTTTTTTTTTTTTTTTTGATATTTTGATTGTATATTGAATATACAATTTATGCATTAAGATAAGAAATCTTATAGGGAGAAATGAAATTAAAAATTATTCACAATTTGTGTATGCAAGTTATTATTATTATTATTATTATTATTATTATTATTATTATTATTATTATTAATTTATTTTGTTATTTTTTTCGGACATTGTATTTTTACAACTTATTCAATAAATATTATTTATTCCGTGCATCGCACGGGTGCGATTACTAGTATATATAATAATAGAATAATTTTCACCATTTTACGCACATAGTTTCCCGCCCATTTTCACATGCCATTTTATTTTAGGAAATTTCTTATTTTTTATCAATTTATTTTAATACATGAATTAGAAAATTTCAATTAATGCATTTAATAAATGATTTACATATTTGTGAAAAAAATATCTATAAAAAGTCAATCAATAGATTTTTTCTTTTGATAATTATTGTATTATTTTGAAGTCGAAAAATATTCAATATGGGTGTCAAATCCAACATCTCAACCAGAAGTTTAATAATAAACTAAGAAATGAGAGCGAACTCTGAAAATATCATTCATAAAATCGTTTTAAATAAATGTTAAAGTTTTACTTATAATTTTTACTTTTTCTAACATCTAATTTTTTAAATTTATCTCATTAAGTCCTAAAATGATACCTACAATTTCTTATCTAAATTCAATTTGACCTAAATGATTAATTTGGAATATTTTTCTTATCAAATTGAAAGAAATAATGAATATTCAATCTATACATATATAATAATAGGATAACTGTTACAATTTTATACACATAGTTTTCTGTCCATTTTCATATGTCATTTTAGGAAATTTCTTATTTTTATTAATTTATTTTAATACACGAATTAGGTAAATTCAAATAATACATGTAATAAATGATTTATGGATTTGTGAAAAAAATATCTATAAAAAGTCAAATTATAGATTTTTTTCTTTTGATAATTATTGCATTATTTTGAAGTTGAAAATATGCAATATGAGTGTCAAATCCAAGATCTCAATGAGAAGTTTAATACAAACTAAGAAATGAGAGCAAACTCTAAACATATCATTCGTAAAATTATTTTAAATACGAAAGGTAAAAGTTTTACTTATAATTTTTACTTTTTCCAACATCTAATCTTTTGAATTTATCTCATGAAGTCCTAAAATGATATATATAATTTCTTACATAAATTCAATTTGACCTAAATGATTAATTTTGAATATTTTTCTTATCAAATTGAAAGAAATAATAAATATTTGATTTTTCTAAATAAAATCAATCAAATCATTTAATTTTCTACAACTTTAGGTTTCGATAAATTCAATGGTTCAATTTGTAAAATAGAAGGTGTTCACAAAATCATATATTATTTAAAAATAGAATATGGTCAACACTTTTATTTAGAATGTAAAAAAATAGTATGTGCAGTTGTTGAAAATGAGTTTTAAAGAACGTGTGGTTGAGAATGAATATTGAAAAAAATATTTTCGAAAAATCAATTCTATACGAATAAGTGATAAAATTATATGTCTTGTGAGTTAAACTCCTATTTATAAATTGAGATGTATAGATGATTTTTTTGTATATGAAGTTAATTATATTTGTAATATTCATTCGCTAAAATTTAATTAAAATTTGTATTTCATATTATTTATTTATTACATTCATTTAAATGTAGGATTGTGTATAAGTTTGGCACCTGTAAGTTTAACAAATTACAACATTTAATTTAAGTTTGAACAATTTTTTATTTTTTAAAATGTTTGGTAAATTTTGTTCGTAATATATTTGCTTTTTACATGTAATGTAATGAAATATTTGTTTAATATATTTAAATAACAATTATTGCATTAAAATAGTTAGCAAAAATTCTTATAGTGCTATATTAGGAGTCAATAAATTAATTTTGTAAATGTCTATTAGCTTCTTTATTTCATTTTACAATTTGAAAATTGTAAATATTTTAACTTTTAGAAATCAAAAAATTATAAGCTCGACTTTAGTCATCAAATCAAAATTGTAAAGTTCAGAATAAGTCACATGTTCATATCTTACTTCACCTAAATACTAAAAAAATTCGAGAATGAACAATTAGTTGTTAATTAACATATTTTTATGAAGTTTAAATTATTATCATGGATAGAAATTCTGTGCATTGCAGGGGTGTGATAATAGTAGTTAGATTAAAAAAAAAGGGAAAGGCTTTTATTACTTTTTCTTCTCTTTTCACTGATATAAAAGAAAAATTGGTCAATGCGTATTTGATGACTAGCGACCAATTCATCCTAATTCCTAACCAGAATCGTGGCATACCATGAAAATAGCCACATGAAAGGGCCCTTTGGAAAAATAGCCAAAAATTTTATCAATTCATCAAAATAGCCTTAAACACTATAAACTACCTCAAATACCCTTAAATATCATATTTCAACTAAGCCTCTTAGAATTTAGAAAAGTTACAACTTAGTCCTTAAAACTTTACATTTATATACTTTTAATTAATTTATTTATATGATTTTATTTGATTTTTGTTCGCTCATAGTAGCACCCCCTCACTTGGTATCAGAGCCATATGGCAGATCTAAAAGATAAATATTATATGACAAAAAATAAAAATGAATATATAATATATACATCAAGATTTATAATTATGCATACATTAATACTACCCGATAATTATAAAATAGAAATCTTGAACACTTTAAAAGATTTAGATAAAGATATAAGAAAAGAGATATATGATCTAATAAATTTCGATATAATAAAAGAAGATTTTATCATAAACGAAATATTAGATTTAATCCACAAAGATATACGAGAAGAGTTATATAAAGATTATATAAATGGATTATCATAGAGCAGATCCTCAATTAATTAGATATCTAGATATAGAAACAAATGAAAAATTAGATTTAATAGTAGAACAAAGAAGAAATCTAATGGACCAAATAAGAGAAGAAAGAAATATAAAACGACAAGAAAAATTAAGATTAAAATTATTGAAAAAAAAGAGAGAATATTTTGATAGAATTTTAAAACAATTACCAAAAATTCAAACGATTTTAGAAGACAAAGAAAAAACTTGAAAAGAAAAATATGATAAAACAAACACATTGGAAGACTATCTAAAATATTATAGAATATATCATAGAAAATTAATGATTGGATCAATAGAAGAATATTGTGAATATCAAATAATGAATTATAAAGAAGTAAAATATGAAACAGAACTTATTCTAGAAATCAAGCATATTAAAGGAAGAAATTAATGACAGAATTTCTAGAAATAAAATTTGAAAAACAAATAATATAAAATATAAGACTTCCAGTTGGATCTTATCAAATAAAAGTAGCTAATACAACTATGTTTCAACCATTAAGCTCATGGGGAGAATCTGATGGATTTCTTAACATGCAATTAAATTGGATAAGTGCATTTTTATGGCAAACATATAAAAACATAAATTTACAAGATAAATTAGCTATCGAAGAATTACAACAATTAAATATATAGGACATGAATATCAAAGAAAAATTACAAAATATTCAAAATAAACTAACAATACAATTTAAAGAATTAAAAGAAATGATAGGAGAAGTTAAAAATATATATGAAGAAATCTTAAAAGAATTCCAAAGAAAATCAGGTGAATTAATTAATCAAGATAAAATTAGAATAATTATAGAAAAAATATATAGGTTAAATGAAAAAATAAGAAAGAATGAAAATGAAAAAATCATATCAATAGAAGAAAGAATCAAAAAGTTAGAAATAAAAATAGATGATATGTATGACAGACTATTTAAGGTACAAAAAACTCAAAACCCAAGAGTATAAAATGTCGATAAGTAAATATATTGAAGATTTAAAAATATTAATAAAAACATTAATAAGTAATGTACAAGAAGTAAAAAATGAATTAAAAGAAGTAAGAAATGATATAAATATACTAAAACTAGAGATTAGAGAATTCAAAGAAAATAATAAAAGCAAAGATAAGAAAATAGACAAAAAACTCATAGAAAAAGAAATACTTAGAATAGGAAATAAGCATTTCGAACAAGAAAAAATTATAATAGAAGCATGAAGTATGGATGATGAATTTAGAAGAAATATATTACCAAAAATATTAGAGGAAGAATTAAAATTACAAAAATCTATAGAAAAAACTTTAGGAAAATTAAAAACTGAAGAAAAAATTGAAGAAGAACAATAATGAATGAAGAGTTAGATTTGCTTATAGAAAATTTTGATCAGTTAAGCATAGAAAATCTTCATGAATACCAAGTTTTAATGAATACTGGAGGAGCACCTAACCCTACTCCAATAGGAACTTCCAAACAAGAATTACCAGATCCAGATGAAAGTTATGCACCCTTATATAGTAAACCACACCGGAAATATTATGATAGAGTCAGAGATAGACGGTACCTAGAGGGAATAAATATAAAAATAGGTTTGAACCAAATGATAATTGTGATAAACCTATTAATCATGGATGAACAAAATTAGATTTAGATTGTAAAATAGATACTAAAAAAGCCTTATTAACTTGGGCAGATTCAATGATACTATTCTTTTTATACAATAATAAAGATGATACATGAGAAAATACTGATAGAATGATAAATTTCTTAGTAGCATCTTTTGAAGGACATGTTAAAAATTGGTGGGAATGAATAAGTAGTGATACAAAAGCATTAATAAGAATAAATGTACAGATAGAACTAATAAAATCAGATAGAAAGAGAATAGAAAAGTTAGTAGATTATATTGCGGATGAATTTTTAAGAGAAAATATGATAAGTAATTCTAAAGCAGAATCAATAAGAGAAAAAGATAATGTAAGAATAAGATTAATAAATTTAACAATATGTGATATGTGTAAAATCAAAGAATATACTTGTGAATTTAAATAATACTATTATGTCCAATTCTATAGTAATGAAAATCAAGAAGTATAGAGAGATATGTATTACAATAAATTATTAGGCTCATGGGAAATATACTTTAAAATAGAATTTGAAAAATTTATTAGAGATAACCCTGGAACACCTAGAACATTAGGATCAAGGATAAAATTCATATTTGAAAGATTAGCATATATATGTCAACAAAGACAATTATTAAAGAAATCAGGAAAACTAACTAGAATATGTTGTGAAGATATGGAAAAATCTACCCAATGGGGATGTAACCCTGAAAGAAGAAAAAATAATAAAAGAAAATATAAAAATAGAAAGCTTAAAAAATTCAGAAACTTCAAAAAAAGATATATAAAACCTAAGAAGAGATATTACAAAAGAAGATATAATCCAAATAAAAAACAGAAAAACAAAACTTATAAGAAAGATAAAAGTCAATGCAAATGTTGGAATTGTGGAGAAATATGACATATAAGCCCTGATTGTAACAAAACGAAAGTTAAAATATTACAAAATGAATATCTAGAAATAGAAAGTGAACTAAGTGAAATATCAGATATTGAAGAATATTATGATCAAGAAGTCTATATAAGTGAAACAGATTCTGAAAGTAATGAATCAGAATCAGAATAAAGAAATAGAAGAAATAGAAACAAATAAGAACATAAATAAACAAGAATATGAGGGAATAGAAGGTTATGGATTAAAAGTAACTTTTGATAATAATAAGTTCATAAAAATACAAAAATTATCTTTAAATTTGAAAATAGGAAAATGAGAAATATTAGACAGAATATGGAAAAGAGAAAAAGTAGTAATAAATGAATATCATAAAATTGAAAGGACAATAGATGTTAGAACCACTCAAGGAACACACAAATTAAATCTTTTAACAAAAAATACAGTTACAGAATTATTAACAAAGATCAATAGAAAAATACAGTTTCAAGCAATTGATGGAAATCTCAAAATTTCATCAAAATTATACTAAAGAATTGAGCGATAACATAATTGAGATTGAATCTCAGTTTGAATCGTTGATTACCAAACAGGCTGATACCAAACAAGTTATATCAAAAATACAAACAGGTACATCTTCTGGAAGCAGTGGTTGACCAACAATTAAAAGAGATGAACTAAGTCCTAAAAAAGTTGTTATAAATGAAGCCAGTCCTCGAAAAATCACAATCAATGCCAAAGATGAACATACAAGGGTAGTCAGAATTCGTGCTGAAGAGGAAGACGATTCCCCCTTTTTACCAAAAGAAAACGAATATAAAACTACTGTTGAAGTTATATATGAACTTCAAGAATGTGATTGCTATTACATTTCGTCTGGAGACCATGTATACCCACGATTGATCGTTACTCAGGGAGGAGATCCCGTCATGACAAAAATGGCAGCTGATTATGGATTCTTGGATCTTATCTATCCAGGAAAAGATCTGAAAGAAATCGAAAAACTTGATGATTTACTAAAATGAGAAATTTTAAAGTTTTCTCAAGGAAGACCCATATATTTAAAATTTTATTCGACCAGTCCTGAAATTGATGGAAGGATATATTATCCTGCTGAGCATATTATCACGATTGGGTATGTTGCTCGAAATTTTCAAATTGAAGTTGGAAAAAATACCAAGCCAGTACCAAACATTACAAGATCATGGTTTAGATCCCGAAGGGTGTTGGGAATTAAAGTTCTCTACAACATTGCCAAAAACCCATATGAGAAAAAATTCAAATGCATATGCCAGTATGATAGATGGACCCTACTTACTAATGGAGGAAAAGAAAAGTCAACAATCTTGCAAGAATACATCAATAAATTTGATACTCATCAAATCTATGGAAGCTTTGCCACTTTGCAAGAGGTGTGCATAGCCAGGAACTGCCCCACATGCCAAAGGAATTGATGGACAGGTGGAAGTCACTTGATGGATCTGCTTTACATGCCAACAGAATTGATGGACAAGTGGAAGCTGTTTAATAGATCTACTTTAATTCAACAATGCAGAACAATGTAGGGGCCATGTTAAGACCAAAAAATAGAAGGATAAGTGTCCTATAATGTAAGGGCCATGTGATGTAATAAATAATAGAAGGACATGTGTGTCCTTAGGTGAAAAAAAAGCTGTGAAATTGTTAGGACGCTGATGTAAGCAGTGATGTAATTGTGTCCAATGTAGTATTATAAATAGAGGCCTCCGGGCTAGTTGAAAGACAGAACTCTCTCGAGCACTCAGTTTGTGAGAAAACCAAAAATCTTCTGTCTTTGAAAAATTCTCATATCAATCATTTGTCAATCTTCATATTATCAATAAAATCCAAATTTACTTATCATATTATGAGGAGTTTCTAAATTTTTGTCTTCTAAATCCTATTTCCAAAAAAGAAGATATATTATTAAGAAAACTCCCTACACGCTGTCCTAAAATATTTTCAATCTAAAGAGTTATACAGTGAAGGTATCCATGTTTAGCTAATAACCTGTGAAGGCAGGAGGTCATTGGAGGGTGTGGAGTAGAAACCTATAAGCCTGAAGGTCACTAACAATAGAAGGAAAATACAAAGGTACTGAGAACAGGAAAAGATGTTAGTATTCTTAATATATCTATCTTTACGGAATTAGGAGGAAGAAGAGCTTTTAACATGACATAATTCAGATGTTAAATTTAATTATCAAAAAAGTCCTTATAATGATGAATATCATAGCATAATTGAACCTTTATTCATGCATAAACAGTTTACTAGACCAAATAATGAAATAAAAAAGTTACATCATGTCTATATGCCATATTTGTTAGCTATCTTTCCAACATTAAAAAGAATATTAGGATTAGAAATTACAAAATCGATTATTTATTTTTGGCTTGATGGTGATAATATTGAAATAAACAATGAATTATATTTAGGATATGCGTTTAGTAGTGATAATGATTATGATCATGTAATAGATTATGACAGTGATGGAAGAGATGAATATTTCTTTACCAGTTTTTGAAAATCTTAATATCATGAATGAAAGCAATTATATGAAAAAACCTAAATCTAAGAGAGGTCCATATAAAGTTAAAAAGAATATCAAAAGTAAAAAAGATATTGAATATGAAAATGAAATTGATAAAATAGGGTACCAAGAGCAACTCTATGCATCACAAGAGATATTAAAAAGTTTTAAAGAAAATTTAATAGAAAACTTTGCTAGAGGTACTGTAAGATCTATAATAATACATGATATTCAAGATATAATTGACAAGTTAGAAAAGAGAAAGAAAAGTATTTCGAAATATAATATACCATTTGAACCAAGTATAGATATTATGGTTGACATAGATATTATCAACTCTCAGACACTAATAGAGTTTGAAAAATTACTTAAAACTTTATAAATTATTTATCTTTGTGTTTATAATACCTGGATATACAATTGAAGGAATTAGACAATTTGTTAGATAGGATAATGGAAAAAATAGATAACATTATATCTCAATTAATAGATATAGATGAATCATTTGAACAATATTATATACTTTTAGAAAACCATGATCAATACATTATAGATTATTCTGATATATTACAACTTAAAATAGATTTAGAAAATAAAATAGTAACAAACACAGTCAAAACCTAAATGTTAGGATATACAATAGAAGGACTAGATAATCTTTTAGAAAAATTAAAAGATAAAATTGAAGATATTAAACATCAAATGGAAATGAAAACATATCTTCTGAAGAATATAATAAACTTTTAGAAAAATACGAACAATATATTGCAGATTATTGTATTTTACTAGATCAAAGAATGAATTTATACCAGAAAATTTTGTATAATAATTTACCAACCCAATAATTTATGAATACTTCACAAACATCAACATCTAATAACTGTGATCATTAACTATATTTAAATGATAAAGAAATTTCATTTTTATTAGTTATTGTTGAAAAATCTAAAAATATACATTCTGTTGGACAATCTAAACTAAAAGAAATATACGAAGATATTGATTATGTTATCCTAAATAGAATAGAATTTAATTCTGTTGAAACAACAAAGAATATAAAAATATTTCATAAAATTATAGAAGAATACGAAGATGTAGAAGAAGAAGTTTCAGAAGCAATAACATTAGGATATATAACTAAAAAAGATCATCCCAAATCTTTTGAAAAATTATCACAATATAGAACATTTTTAGAAGAACTTAAAAGATTAAAAAACATGAATATAATAAGAAGTATTTAATTAAATCAACCAAATTAAATTTAGGGACATATCTTGTAAAGTAAATAATTAACTTCATTAAGAATAATTTAGACAATTTACAAAAAATGACCATCGTAAAGAATTACATGTTTGTATGGCTAAAACAATAAGACTCCGTTTGATTCGCAAGATTTTCCATGGAAAATATGATTTTCCACGTGATTTTCCAACTTTGCACTGTTTGGTTACCTAAATTTTCCATGGAATTCATTTTTTCACTTGCCTCGAAATCCGGTATTTTCCTTGTTTTGGATGAATTTGTTTTTCAAGGGAGGGAGGAAGTTTTATTTTTCATGGAAAATCTTATACAATTTTTGTTACGTTTGATCCTTTTTGTTGTTGTTAATTGATTTATTTTTTTCTCAAAAATTAATATTATTATTACCAAGTACAAACTTGTTAAAAAATGAAAAAAAAATAAAAAATATTATAATAGCTAAATTTTACTTTATTTTTCATAGAAAATAATGTCAATCAAACAATAAAAGTTAGAAAATTCTTCACTTTTTCTACGTAGAAAATTAAACCAATCAAACATATTAAACTTTCAATTCTCAAAAATTTAATTCCCTAGAATTTAGAAATGGCAAAAAAACCCGACCTGAACCTGCCCCTAATGGGGCAAAAAAAACCCGCCCCGCGGGTCGGCGGGACGGGTATGGGGCGACTTTTTCCGACCCGGGTGGGTCGCGGGGCGGGTACGGGTTTGGTTGTCCCGACCTGAACCCGTCCCGATTAAATAAATTAATAAAAATTAATAAGGAAAAAAATAAAAAAATACCGAAAAAAAAAAATAAAAATTAAACGAGGCGGGTAGGTTGACCCGCCCCGAACCCGCTCCGACCCGAAATTCACGGGTCGTAGGGCGGGTTTGGAATTAAAAAATTTTTGCGGGGCGAGGCACGGGTCGGGGGACCCGACCCGAACCGAACCCGCCCCGTTGCCATCACTGCTAGAATTCAATTCCCTGTAAAACGCAAAACCCCCCACCCCCCCCAACCAGAATCTCCCCTAAACCCGCTTTTCCCTCAGTCTTTCATCTCCCTCTCTGAATTCTCTCTCAGTCGCCACCCTCCCTCTCGTCTCTCATCACCGCCGGCCAACCCACCTACGGTCATCACCATCACCACCGCCCACAGTAAGTAAACTCCCTTTTCCCCTCCTCTCGCACGCAGCCATACGGGAACCCGCACACAGCGCGAACACTCAGGCACACACTCACACGCACGCACGCACATACGAAACACACACATGAACATGGTGATTTTATTGTGTATATGTATGTATATATATTATATTGTATATATGTTCAATTTCAGAAATGGTGAAAGTGCGAATGAACACTGCTGACGTGGCCGCTGAGGTTAAGTGCCTCCGTCGCCTAATCGGTATGCGCTGCTCTAACGTCTACGACCTCTCTTCTAAGGTATTCACTTCTCTATATATTTCATTGTATTCTAGAATAATTAATTGTCTTTTTTTTTTGTTTTTTCAATTTCTATATGTTTTTAGAAGAAATATTCGTGTTATATGAATTTTTGTTATATGAATTGATATGAAAATGAAATTATATTGCAGACTTATGTCTTTAAGCTGATGAATAGCAGTGGAGTTACGGAGTCAGGGGAGAGCGAAAAGGTGTTGCTATTGATGGAAAGTGGTGTCAGATTGCATACCACTGCTTATCTTCGGTATAATTTCCAGAAATTCCTTCATTATATGCTATATAAGGGTTGATGCATTAATTTACTCGTGATGAATCATAAACAATGTTGAAATATACTACTAGAACTAAATAAACTATCTATCAGCATATATGATTTCCTAAAAAAAAAGAAGAAAAAAATCTCTCAAGCGAATTATTAGCACATTTGATTTTCCTATCATCTGCTTTCTGTTTCCATAAAGCCCTCTCCTTGACCTCCCGTACAAAAAACAGATAATAGAAAACAAAAAATTCCAAACATGAAGTAAAATATATATACAGAAGAAAGAAAAAAAATGCAGGCTCTCGCAAATAGTTGCACTTCACTTGGGAGAGGGTGTATGGCACTTTAACCATAGGAGCTTAGGGTTTGGTTGCTTCACTTGCTCTCTTGTCTCTTGTCTCTTGTCCATTTCTATTTTTTTTCCCTTCTCGTTCCAAGATGAGGGTTGTGTTTAGAGTAACCTAAAAAAACAATGAAAATGAGGGTTGTGTTTAGAGTAACCTAAAAAAACAATTAAAACGTTATATAGGCTGCAGTAGAACTAGTCCAAAAAGCTGAGGCTATTAATAAAATGTCCAGAAAGGGAAGTGAATGCTTCTGTAAATCAAGCGAAGCCTTGATGAATGGCACCCTAGGCTTAAGTTTCGAGACATTGAATGATAGCTTCATGTCAACAATGATTGTGATTTAGTACATGTCCAACTTAAGTTTTGCGTTAATTTTAAATTCAATCTATAACAGCCAAACGAAAAAAAAAATAAAAATCTATAACAACCAAACGAGTAATATTAAGGAAGTTGAAAAACAAGACTTGAACGTTGAGCAAATTTGGTGCATTCCTCGTGGTTTCTAGAAAGGAGAAACCTAGGGTTTTAAGTTTATTGTTTAACACAAAAGGCTTAATATGATTGAGAAATATGATATGCTTAACCAAGGTATATTAAAAAAATAAAAAAAAGGAAAAATTTGGAAGTGGGAACTGAAATGGGTTTCTTCTGAACACATAGAGATTTTGTTAACGTGTTGACAGGGACAAAAGCAATACTCCATCCGGCTTTACGTTGAAATTACGGAAGCACATACGAACAAGAAGGCTCGAGGATGTGCGACAACTTGGATATGACAGGGTATGTCTGATAGCCTTCTGTACTTTTTGTTGATTAAGAAATAGTCATCTTCTAAAAGGATATCATATATTTGAATTTGATGTGTTTAGATAATACTCTTCCAATTTGGATTTGGAGCTAATGCTCACTATGTAATTCTGGAGCTGTATGCTCAAGGGAATATTATTCTCACAGACTCCGAGTACACTGTCCTAACTCTCCTGCGGTCACACAGGTAGGTGAATCCTAGTATCCTTTCTCTTCATTGACTACATAACATATGTTTCTTTTTATTAGCTGCATCTCTTGGACTTTTATTTGGAAGAGTATGCTATTTTTCATTAATAACAGGGATGATGATAAAGGAATCTCAATCATGTCACGCCATCGCTATCCAGTCGAAATAAGCCGAACTTTTGAGCGTACAACTAGAGAAAAGTTGTGGGAAGCCCTAACCTCTTCATTGGAATCTGGTAAAGGTGAGGGTCTAGATAGTAATGAACTGGGAAATAATTCCAGCGTGCTTAAAGGGAAGTTAGGCAGCCATAAGAGCAGGAAGCCTACTGAATCAAATAGAAATGATAGTGCTCATGCCAAGCAGGGAACCCTGAAGGTTGTTCTTGGGGAAGCATTGGGTTATGGACCTGCACTATCAGAACATATTATATTAGATGCCAGTTTGATTCCAAGAACAAGAATTGGGAAGGACTTGAAACTGGAAGATGATACCATCAGGATTCTGGTTGAAGCTGTTGCAAAGTTTGAAGACTGGCTGGCAGATGTTATAACTGGCGAGAAAGTTCCAGAAGGATACATCCTAATGCAGCAAAAGAATTCTGGGAAAAAGAATGACTTCTGTGATACAGGAACTTCGGAGCAGGTTACCTTTATTTTCAGTCATCGCTATTTTTATGCACTCAAGGATTCACGTAGATGTCTTCTCATGAATGTCGATGTTGATAAGTGTTTTTTCAATTGTACAGATCTATGATGAATTCTGCCCGCTGTTGCTGAATCAGTTCAAATCAAGAGATTCCACAAAGTTTGAAACATTTGATGCTGCATTAGATGAATTCTACAGTAAAATTGAGAGTCAGCGTTCTGAACAACAGCAAAAGGCAAAAGAGAGCTCTGCTATGCAGAAGCTTAATAAAATACGGGTTGATCAGGTGCATCACCGCCATCACATGTAAAATTATTTTGGAATATAAAAAAATTGAAATCATTCCTCTTCGTTTATGTCACGAATTATGCCTAAGAAATGTATGGATTGGGTTATTAGATATCACATATTTTAAACATCTGAATATATGTTAGGATATATAGGGGTGGTGATGGGGTTGGCTGGTGTGTCCCTCGTCCCCCACACCGCCAGGGATATTTGCAGGCGGGGATTTTAATATTCCCATTTCCCCATTTACTTGTGTATTTAATATTAGCCCATGTTTGATATCAATTGAAATCTAGATTTTAATATAAGTTAAAGTCAACAATCAATTTCAAGCATATATTTCATGGGACCCACAATTTTTAATCTACATCAAATAGGGGCTTATTGATAATTGTTTGTGTTTTTAAATAATTTTATAGCATAAAATAAAAAATAAGAGTGGGTGGCAGGTTCGGGCTGGACAACACGGGCCAGGGCCAGGGTCAGGGTCAGGGTCAGATAATTCTTCTATCCATCCCTAACTGGATATCTTGGAAAATTGAACTAAGTTCTGAAGAAGCATGTTGAACTAATTTAGCCAAGTGTTTACATTACATGGGTCAATATTGAATGCTGCTGCTGGCATTAAATGCTTTGTACTTAATTGTACAGGAAAGCCGTGTACATGCACTGAGGAGGGATGTCGAACAGTGTGTTAGAATGGCAGAACTGATAGAATATAACTTAGAAGATGTAGATGCAGCCATCTTAGCAGTTCGTGTAGCTCTTGCAAATGGTATGAGCTGGGATGATCTGGCACGCATGGTGAAAGAAGAGAAGAAATCTGGAAACCCTGTTGCTGGCCTCATTGACAAGCTTCACCTTGAAAAAAATTGCATGACACTGCTCCTGAGCAACAATCTTGATGAGATGGATGATGATGAGAAGACACAACCAGTGGACAAGGTATGGTATGAAGTTAAGAGTTCAAACCTTTTGCCACTCGGCATCCATCACATTTCAAAATTATGAAGCTGTACTACATTTACTTAAACAATGGAAAGCAATATGTTCATATGCATTAAGCTAAGCAAGTACAACCATATCACTATTATGTCTCATCTATAATGAGGTTTTGAACTACGTTTTGATTACTCTGACAAAATTAACAATTGTTGGCTGTATGATTTGACTTAACTGAGTGAAACTTTCCATGCTCTGCATGAATTTCGCGGTTTCATATTTCTAGGTAGAAGTTGATCTGGCACTTTCGGCTCATGCAAATGCTCGAAGGTATTATGATACGAAGAAGAGACAGGAGAGTAAACAGGAGAAGACCGTTACAGTACATGAGAAGGCTTTAAAGGCTGCTGAGAGAAAGTCCCGTCAACAACTGTCTCAGGTTGCTGAATAATTTAGTGTCTTTCACTTTTGACTCTATTTGTTGAGATGCTTGTATAATTTTATTTTTATTTTTGAATATTAAATTTCGTTGTTTCATTTTGAATCATATGAACCTTGTTTAACTCTTAACTCAATTAGTCAGTTACCAATCCTTTGGTAAATAGAATTTTGCTGCTGTCTGATGCAAAGATTCTGAAGATTATAGAAACATTGATCAAGAGGACCTTCAAGTCAACTAATTTGCCATTCTGCCTAGCTTTTCCTTTCTTTTATGTTACGCTTGTGTGGATCTGGTCATCAATTTGAACTTACATATATTGGTTCTCACAGCTATGTTCTGGAGAATCACTAGCCTCTTTCTAAGGAACAAGCGCAACACATTTTTTTGGTGGTTAGTCATTTGCTTTTCCAAATTTTTAGTGTTGTGCTCGTTTAGTGTTTTGGCCGTGTCACATATTGAGGTCCTTGAGGAAGAGTTCAGTGAAGGAACCTGATTATTTGATGGGATTGGGGAACGGAGAGTTTAGGGTGAGATTTGGATGTCAAGGAGAGTTTAACTGAGACAGTGAGCATCAAAAACTCTGTAAAGGGAAGTTGGAGTAGGAAGAGATTTAAATTGAGTGATAAAATCAATTGTGATTCCAAGTTTTTCAATAAAGTGAAAAATAGCAATGCTAGGAGAAACATCATTGAGGAATTTGAGCTTGATTCAGGTTACATTATTGGAGTTGGAAGAATTTAGTGAGAGATCACGGATTTGATTCAGGTTACATTATTGGAGTTGGAAGAATTTAGTGAGAGAGCACGGATTTTATAAGAGATTATTCAAGCTAAGTTGATAAACATCTGGTGACTGAGTCTTAGATTGGTCTCTGATTTGAGAGTGCAGGAGCTCGGCCGGAGACTCCTTTTGAAGAGGAAAAAATAAAGAAACAATTTGAGATGGATAAGGAAAATGTACCTAGCCGATGGTTTAAAATGACGTTTTTCTCATAATAATCAGGAAATAGTGAAGGAAGATTTTATTTTCCCCAAATGAAGGAATACAATTTTTTTAGTACAGAGAATTTTGAAGTGCTGTTACTCTTTTTTAACAAGGATAAATATTACTTGTGGTTGAAGTTCATCTGTTATAAATTTACACAAAGTTTCAATATGATAATTGGATTGACACTAATGAAAAAATAACTAATTGTTGTTTCCCTTAGCATCTTTTGGGAGATCATATCTAGGTCGTAGTTGAGATGTAAGTTCTAAAATTGGAAATCCTTAAAATTAATAAAGAGAAGGCCACCGTGATGTTATTTATTGTCACCAACTTATTTAGGATTTTGCTTACCATACTGATACATCTTCTTGAGCTGTATTGTTATCCTTTTATTGTGAGGTGCTAGTACTTATCATATACACAATTTGCAGGAGAAAACAGTAGCCACAATTTCACACATGCGCAGAGTTCATTGGTTTGAAAAATTCAATTGGTTCATCAGTAGTGAGAATTATCTGGTTATCAGTGGACGTGATGCTCAACAGAACGAGATGATAGTCAAACGTTATATGTCTAGAGGAGATCTGTGAGTATATTGTTCAGAGGCTTTCTTTTTGGCCTTTTTTTTTATGGGGAATCAAGCGTTTAGACTTGATCTCAAGAAGTTTTAGATAGAACTTGTACAAAGTTTTGAGGAACTTTTCACAACTGAAAAATAATTTCAAGATACTTGATGGGTACTGTTCAGCCATCTGAAGGATGTCACCTCTCTTACTTCAGCTCAGGATGTTCTTTCTCATCCATGAATGGCTCCTCTGTCATTTATTTCATGTTTCTTTCTGGTGTTTACTTGCGGATTTAATTGAAGCTGAAAATGATATATTAAATATAGATACGTTATTGCTTATTCGCGAGAGTCACAAACTTGGATTATAGAATTGATTGAATTATATGGATCTTATATTTCTCTCCTTACATGCTTATAGTGGCTTTTTTTTCCTATTATTTTTCTGATTTTCATCTTTGAACGACTTTGTGTTCCACCAAATACATCCCTTTGGCCTTTAGTTTACTGACTGAGAATTACTATTTCCTGGTCGTACTAAATGGTTTCTATATACCCCGTCATCCCCGGCATCTTTCCCTGCTTTTGTCTTGTCCAAAAAACCCAAAATTAAAGATTATATCGTTTTTCATCAAGTGAGGTAGAGAACTGCTATATCTCAGGGTAGTGATCAATTATTGTGAAATACAGGTATGTCCATGCAGATCTTCATGGAGCTTCTAGCACTGTGATAAAGAATCACAAGTCCGAATCCACTGTACCCCCTCTCACTTTGAACCAAGCAGGGTGTTTCACAGTGAGTTGCAATTATTAATATGTGTCGATCACATCTTCGCAATGGATGTATAAGCAAATTTACAATATACATTGTTCTGTAGGTCTGCCATAGCCAGGCTTGGGATTCAAAAATTGTGACTAGTGCTTGGTGGGTGTACCCTCATCAAGTGAGTAAAACAGCTCCCACAGGGGAATATCTTACAGTCGGTAGCTTCATGATTCGTGGTAAAAAGAACTTTCTTCCACCACACCCCCTCATTATGGGTTTTGGAATTTTATTTCGCTTGGATGAGAGTTCCCTGGGATCTCATTTGAATGAAAGGAGGGTAAGAGTTGAAGGGGAAGAAATGAATGACACTGAGCAAACTGAACATTTCAGAGATGTATCTGATTCTGGTTCTGATTCTGATTCTGAAAATGAAGTCTTGGATGAAAAAGCCACAGTAGAATCACCCAGCACCATGGAGTTGTTAACAGAAAGACCAACCACAGAGGATTTCTATTCAGAATCCATCAATGGCTTAAATATTTCTATTGATAATTCTAGTAATTCAAATGTCTCAGCAATTGAAGCTACTGCTTCAACAAATTACGATGATGGTGATAAAGTTTCTGGGAAAAGCACTACTGCTTTCACATCGCAACTGGAGGATCTTATTGATAGAGCTCTTGAGCTTGGATCTGCTACTGTATCTGCAAAAAATTATGGACTCCAGTCTTCTCAAGGGGAGTCAGTGGAAGCACAAGCCAAGGAGCAAACAAAGAGAGAGAAACCTTATATCTCCAAATCTGAAAGAAGAAAGCTCAAGAAGGGTCAAAAAGAAAATACTGAAGGAGCTCCCGCAGACCATGAAAAAGAAGAGGTGGAGGAAAATCATGGCACTGCAAGTCACCCTGATATAAATGTTAAGAATTCGAAGTCAAATGGTGCCAAAATTAGCCGTGGACAGAGAGGTAAACTGAAGAAGATAAAGGAGAAGTATGCTGATCAAGATGAGGAGGAGCGAAGCATCCGTATTGCTCTGTTGGCTGTAAGTATTGCTAACTGATAATTGTTAAAATCCAGCTACTAGGTTTGGATTGCAGTATTGTAAGATTCTATCAAATAATATGATAACTTGACCTTATCTACTTGGACCCCAAAAATTCTGGAAAAGAGCTATATAAAAAGTCTAATATGCATACAGATACAAGTGATGTTAGAAAGCTCTCTGTCTCCCTTTGAATTGAGGTTGTTTATACTAAAAGAGAAGGAAAGTATGGTCATCAATAACTTGCAAACATACAGGACAAGTAATGTTATTACTGGTACCTTATGAGTTGCTGGTATATTGACCTTACAATTAATCTACAGCCTGCTGGGAGATCAAAACAGAACAATGTGAAGTCTGAGGATGAAAAGGCCACTGCAGGACAAGGAGACGCAACTACCAGTAAGATTTTGGTTATAAATATCAAATTAAAAAATAGTTATGTCCATTCACTTGCTGAAAGCAATATTTTCACTGTGTTTACTTGGTCTGACAACTCTGCATGCTGCCCTGGGGAAAAAAAGCCTTGGTACAAAAAGGGCTTTTATTCATTCATGTTGGAAGTTATTCATCTTTACTGTTTGTGAAACTCAAGATTGAATTACAAAATTGATTGCATTAGATTTCTGAAAAGAACAATTATGTTCCCTATGGTATTGGATATTTGAACGAACAAAAGGTATTAGTCAGCAGATTATGTGGCCTGATTGTAATGTCCAAATAATTGAGAACTATGGTTGTTGTCTAGATTATTGAATCTGCGTATTCTGCTCCAGTAAATAGATAATTCCATAATGCATAATCAGCCCAAGATAATTTGTGCTAATGTGAGGTGATGTCATTAATACTAGCTTGTTCATTTCCTTGGTATTCATGAATTATGCTTCTGTCAATCTTTTCCTAATGAAATGAAGTACTTTTTTTTGATGGTTATAAGATGCATACCCCCCTCATTTGCAGATACTGGAGATGCTTCAAAACTTTGTTACAAATGTAAGAAGGCAGGTCATATGTCTCGAGATTGTCCAGAACAACCCGATGTAACGGTGCTTAGTGGAGGGGATAAGGCTGCCAATGAGATGGACAGGGTGACCATGGAAGAAGAAGATATTCATGAGATTGGTGAAGAAGAGAAAGGGAAGTTAAATGATGTGGATTACTTGACTGGAAATCCGCTTCCTAATGATGTCTTATTGTATGCAGTACCTGTCTGTGGTCCTTACAGTGCTGTACAATCATATAAATATCGTGTCAAGATAATTCCAGGAACAGTAAAGAAAGGAAAAGGTATCTATATCTAGTAGTTTTTTTTTTTCTTGCCAAGGTAGATTTTGTTCTTTGCCATTGTTGAAAGTATATTTGCATGGCTTCCACTCCCCCTCCTCCTCCTCTTCCTGTGAGCAATTCATATTGACTTTTGCTACTACTTTTATGCAGCGGCAAAGACAGCCATGAACTTATATAATCACCTACCGGAGGCAACAGGTAGAGAGAAGGAATTAATGAAGGCTTGCACAGATCCTGAGCTTGTTGCTGCTATTATTGGTAATGTGAAGATTTCAGCGGCAGGCCTCACTCAGCTTAAGCAAAAGCAGAAGAAAAGCAAGAAAACAAACAAGGGAGATAGCTAGCTAATCTCTGTTCATAATGTGCCTCTTATGTTGAATGTCTTGAATACACAGACAGTCAAAAATGAAGATACACATGCAAAGGACTGGGATATTGTATTTCCGCAAAGAAGTTTCAGTCCGGGAGTCTGTATTAAAGAGTTTGACTGCTAGAGATATTTACATCAGATATTTCAGTTTCTGTTTTCTACACGCCTTAATGTCGAATGCTATCTTGTTTGTTACACTTCTTAGTTACTGTTCCTTAAAAAATAGAAATACTGGTTACATAGGAAGCTAAATCTAGCCAGAAACTGCAGTACTTTGTTTAATCTCGCTAGAAGCTCTCATTTCATTAAGCATTCTTGTGGTTTTGATTTTGACAGAAGACGAGCATTAAATGCAAACATGGAGGAAAATGAATAATGTGGGATGAAAATGATAATAATGAGTCCATATTACCTACAATCCTCGTAAAATAAACAAAATAAGTCTTTAATCATTCATCAGCCGGTGGTATATCGCTTAAATCTAAACCTTCTGCTGGCAAGTCTGAAGTCATAGGTCCTAAGATCCCATCAGAGTTGAGGGTCAATCCACTCTGCAAAAGGAGAGGAGAATTAGATCAACTTCAATTAAACAACATGCTCTTGCTCTTTTACGGTATTCAAATTAGACTGGTATAATTTAAATCCATTCTATACTGATAGACAAATCTTTATAGTGTCTTCTGGATATGAAACAGAAATGGCCTTCCAATGTATTGATGCTCTGATACTATTATAGTCTCGGGTTCCTTCTCAAGAGGGAGATTAGTCCAAATGCTTGGTTATCATTTTATCCCCTTAAGAACATCAACATCTCATAAGTCATAACGCATGCTCATTTGCTATTTTTTGGCAACTCTAGTGTGTGGACATCAGTTAGAAAGTTCTTCAGATGAAAATACCCACTGGCACAGGAAAAAGAAAATCCCTACTTGCGTTTTTTTTTATTTTTTATTTTCCTTATCCTTCGGATTCAGACTGAAGGCTACTGGACCAAGTAAATCTTCAAAAAAAAAAAAAAAAAAAAAAAAAAAAAAAAAAAAAAAAAAAAAAAAAAAAACCGAAGTCACCTCGGGTTGAAATCTGAGCATGTCAGCACGAGCCATTGCTTCTGCTTGAGCAATTCTTTGCCTGAATGTCTGAGCCATCTCTTCAGCCTATCAGGAAACATTCACCAAATTTCATAAATTCTCACAGTAATATGCAGGGCAGAGCTACAAATCTATTGACAGCAAGTAAGAACTCGTCACTATCATCAAGCTTATTCAATTGCAAGATGATGACTGCATTAAGATCCCCATTCGCTTTTCGACTTGAATTTCTCTAGGTAGAACTAAACCAAAGGTTGACTAAACTGAGTAGAAATTATAACTGTAATTACATATTAATTGATAAGAGTAGGCATTTTTACCTTCTCAAAGACGAGCTTCGGATTACGAATCATGTCACCAGGAGTGGGCTCTAACTTCTTAGTAGAAAGGCTCACTCGGCCCCTCTCACGATCATGGCTTAGTATCATGACCTACAGAAAGATTTAGTATACAAAGATTCAATTATTTTGGAGTGTTAAAATGTTTAGCCAGTACCGTAAAGATACACACCTTCAAACTGTCACCAGGCTGAAGAACGGTAGCAATATCAGAGACACGATCGTGGCTGATCTGACTCACATGCAAAAGTCCACTGATTCCACCAATGTCGATGAAGGCACCATAAGGTTTCAAGCTCTGAACAGTGCCAATTACAACTGACCCAATTCCTAGTTGTGCCTGACTATCAGCCATGGCCTTTCGGTTACTGAGTACAAGCCTAGATTGTTCTTCGTCAACCTCGACAAACTTAAGGGGCAGCTCTTCATTTAGAAGCTCTTCTGCAGTTGATTTCTGACACGTTCAAAAAGAGTTCCTAATAAGCTTTTTATTCATAATATGGAAGGAACCAAGAATAAGTGGGAACCTAAATGGTTCGCAGTGACATGACGATGTGGGAAAATATGATATCAGAATGGTAGAAAAGAACCCTAATTTTTGAATTACAATTTGCATCGATATAATTCTCTGATCTTTAATACTTTTCATCTTTGGATGAGATCATGTACACTCCTTTAAAAATAGATCAAACGAATAAAACCATATGCACAATCCATCATTGAAGGATCCAGACGTTTGTGAGAAAGGAGAGCAAGAATGCTGCCAATATGGCATCACACATGCACCCTTAAATTCATATATTCACTAAAAAAGGGTGATTTCCTTAACTATATAGAAAAGTAACCAACACATGAACAAATAATCTGGGGTATCACTATTTCTGCATCAACTTTGGGAAGAATAATTTATTTTATGATTGGATTCAAAACGGCCACATTTTGCAAGAGGCACCAATTGCAACATGGAACGCGCTTCAGAACATGGAGTAACTTATTAGTTGGAAAAAATATTGGAGAGAACTCTAAGTAATATATAATGCAACTTAATTGGGAGAAAAGAACAAGAGAGAAGATGGCCTCATATAAAGATTCATGGGCAAGCCAAAAGAAGAACTAACTGTTGATATTTGTGAAAAAGGAACAAATCCACGAAGTCCCTCCACCACTGCCACCACTCCACCTTTATTTGCGCCGACAACCTGCATACCAAATCCAAAGATACTTGAAATGTAGTATTTTAGGAGCAAACTTTTTTAAGTAGAAATGTATTTTTAAGCACAACAGATAGTAACTGCAGGGAAATATTAATGTAAGCTACCCCAACGGCTAATACTTGCAAACACCTGCAAATATATTATTACAGAGCGGCAGAGAACAATGTGTCATAGTCTACAATAATGAACTCATCATACACACTAGCATGTTTCAATACTTGGAAATTACCTACCAGACCCTTTACAATGACATCTTCAGCTTGTAGTTGTCTACAACGTTCCCAAGCAAGGTCGTACTGGATTGAACGTAGGCTCAAGATTAAACTATCATCCGCCTCATTTTCATCAATAATTACGAATTCCTCGCACAAACCAGGAAAAATTCCAGCCTCTTCCACATGTTTAATATTATGTATAGATGCCTCTTGCACATGCAAGTAAGCTGATGATTTTGCAGTAATGTCAACTAATGCTCCATTTGCATCTGTGTTAAAAACCATTCCTTTGACCTACGAAAAGAATAAAAATGCTATCAAAGCATGTTTAAAATACTCATAACCTTCATCAAAACAAATCTTGTAAATGTAGATAAAATTATTTTATGAAATGACTCTATCTCTCTCTCTCTCTGTGTGTGTGTGTGAGCGCGCTCGGGTGCAAGAAATAGATGAGTTAAAAGTAAGACGACTAATGCTTTTACCAAAATTACCCATCCTTTTTCCCACATAAGCTCAGTTGAATCTACTAACACAGTAAAAATTACCTATCTTTTTCACATAACCTCAGTTGAATCTACTAAGACAGTAGAAGAAGGGAATTTCTATCAGCCCATATGAATCCACAGAATTTGAAGCACATACTCTGTTGTCAAATATGGATATCAAAGCATGTTCGGATTGGTAGTGACAACAAGTAATTTTATGAGCACTACAAAAGAAGCTTGACAGAGAAAAGCCCTTCCTTCCCTGTACACTTTTGTGTCTAAACTTGTCTTCCTTTGTATCCCGAAATACAATATAAAAAATCTTGTTTGCATCATCCATGGATAAGCAACTTATATGAATGCCCACATCAAATAAGATAATGCTACTGTAGCCAAAATTTGCTCAAGAATGGAACTTGAGAAATTTGATTGTTGTTTCACTCGTGAAAACCATAGTTGTAGCAGGCTATAAGTTACCCAGCCTCCTGCATTTTTAAAGAAAACAGGGCGCATTTCACTTAATTTCGATTCAACCAATATGCCAAACAATCTGATTCATGTAATAATTTCATAGGCAAATCAAATAGATATTGATAGTATCAAAAGAACGTCTTTTAAAGAATTCAATTTTAGCCAACACAGAACATATACATAATAAACAGAGACTCAATTCAAACATCCTAAATATTAATCAAACTTACATGAAAACCCTTTATCAAATTTACCATCTTTTCGAGATTTTTACAAATTCCTCATTAAGGGCTCAACTTTTACCTGGCCAAAATCTCAGCAAGAAAGGGATCAGCACGGGCATGCGTTATACTTTGGGGCTCAATGTTTTATTTATTTATGAAACTTGCAAATCAACTCAGCTTGTCAACTTAAGCACTCCATTCTTCAAGCATAGAGAATCAAATTGATCAATGAAAAGAGCAGAACATGAACATCTAGTGGCATGGCATCCCCTCGGTTTGACATAATTCTTCCTCACAACTCATCTATAAGAAACTACAACATTCATAGATGTTTTAATCTCTAAATGTACATAATTAAAATTTATCCTTGGTTCCAATGTCACACATGATACATAACTCCATATAAATCCATTGGCTAGAAACCACCAAAAAAAAAAAAAAAAAGGATGTTCAATCATGTAGCAAGTAAATAAAAGGCACACATTTCTCGTGATTTAAGGTGAAGTTACTTGTCTATTGTTTTCAGCAAGTTTAGGTAAACTTGAGGTCCTTTTTGAAGAAGTGCTTTTAAGCTTACCCAAACATGCTATTCAGTATATGCTGTAAAAAATCAATCTTGATATGTCAAATCCACATATATAAATAAAATGTGCAAGAGCACACACAATCACAACACATTTAAAGTACAAACAATGTTCAGACAAAATCTTATTCTAGCTAATCGCATCAAAGACAAACTTGTTTATGCACACCCTCATAATTCACATACAGAAACAAACCATACACTCCCAAATATATGTACATAGCTCACTAATTTATCACTGAAATTTTTCAATCATTATAATATTCTCTCAGTATTCATGTAGTAAATATGCATAATTCATTCATATACACGGGTGAAACCATAGGTGGGCTAGAGTAGGCTCTAGTCTACTAGTTAAAAAAATAATTCTGGAGAAAATTAATTGCCAAAACCCTAATAAGTTTTTAATAACATATCAAGCCCACTAGTCAAATACTATTTATCTAACAACAATTGCATAAGAGAATGTATCTCAGATAGTAGAGTGCTCACTTAGCACGCAAAAGGTACAGGGATCGATTCCTTGCTTCTCCATTTGATGTAAAGGTGTCAATTTGAGTGGTCCGGGCCGGGTCGGCCTACCAACATAAAAGCCCGCTTGGAAAAAAGCCCGCCCGCCCGCTGCGGGTTACGTACCGGTTCTGAGTCAGCCCACAAATTTTAAACTACAACCCAGGCCCGCCCGTTAGTCCATCCTGGTCGAGCCCATGCGGGTTGCAATTCGTTCTGATTTGGTCCGTATGAATAAAAATATAGATTTTTTTTCATATTTATAGCAATTTTTTTGTCAATTTTCTAAATATAAAATGATTAAAATGATAAATTCATATTTATATCATAAAATATTTACATAAAATTTAAAATTATATTTTATGTTATATGAATTACTTCTAAATTTTCAAATTTAAATAAAATATAAACAAATAACAATTAAATGCTAAATATATTTGTAATTACTATTATCAAAGAACATTAAGTTTTTTAGCTATTAGGGAGAAAAAATAAGATTTTGCTTTAAAAGTTATATTAGTCCCCGTTTGATTTCTATTAAATTTTTCTCATTTTTCTACAGTACTCAATCTCAATTATCCATAAAAAATCAAGTCCACAATTTTTTTTTTACTTTTCAACCAAATCTCAACCATCATTTCTCCTAAAATTCACTATTCATTTAAAAAAATCTCATTTTAAACAATACCAAACACACTCTTAGAATTAGTAAAAAAAATGGAGATTTCAATGTTACCATATTTAATAAAAATAGTTTTTTTTTTTTTTTTTTACGGGCCAGCAGGGTAACCGCGGCCCCCAAAACCCGCGATTCACAACTTCTTGACCCGTGAACCGCCCGCACGGGTCATCCCACGGTCCCGGGTCGATCCGAGCCTATTTTCACAGGTCTAGTCGACCCGTCCGTCTTGACTACTCTAATTTGATGGCCCTTTCCCCCTTTTCCGAATGGACAAAATGGTCAGGTTTCTTTTAAATAAAATTGACATTTTTTGGATATTGAATTTTTTATTTTTCTTAAGCATAAAATCAAAAAAGTTGAGCGATTCACTAATCTTTGTACAAAATATTTTTATACTTATTTATTTGTAACCAGGCAACTTATTCTATACAGGCGGTGAATTAATTAATCTTGTCTTTATGATCAAATTAAGAATATCATAAACACAAACACAAACAATCAATCACTACAAACAACTAATCAATCCCATACAATCAATCATTATAGGAGATCATTCAATTAGAAAAACTTAATACAAAACTTCAAACATTATCATCAAATCACAGATATTATAAACTATGTGTAGTGAACTTCTCATTACACTGTTAATGAAGTTAATTTGGTGTATATCTTTGGCTTCAATGATCTTTGGACAAAAAAAAAAAAAAATCGTGGGGAAAAGGGGCAATATATAAAATCTTCAGCCCACCAGATAAAAAATATCTAGTTTCGTCCCTGCATAAACATGTACGTATATGAATTTAAAAAATATATAATTCTCACCCGGGTTCCAATTTCAGAGTTGAAGTCATACTTCTCAAGATCAGAATGGAAGTCTTCAATGGTAAATGCAACACCTTCCATAGGGGCCGTACGACACCTCTCATAGGCCTCCTCAAACATATCTTTGAGCTTGGTTCTCTCCCTTGTCTGTGCGTTTGTGATGGGCACTGCTGCAGCTGACACGGCAATTCTCTTTCTTGGCAGCACTGTGCAGTGACGATTCTTTGAAGTTTTGCTAGGGAGCGTAGTTGAGATTGGCGGGCACGTCAACCCACCAAATTGCTGTGCAAAAGATGCCATGTTGTAATCAGAATTCACAAAACACTAATGGAGAGGAGAGGTGTGTGCTTTCTGGATTGGATTTTAGGGGAGATAAGATGCGGAAAGTGAAAGAGGAGAAAGATGGGACCCATTGCCTACACTTTGAGGACCCCAATCGATTCTATCATGAGCCGTTGATTGAGGATGTAAATCGCAGGTTATGCCCTCCAAAATCAAGGGGGAGGACTTGATGATAAGCCTAAAGTTTGGGTAACTCCCGTTTGCAACAAGGTACAAATCAAATATTTCAGGATTCGAACCTTGCACCCTGCTGTGCTGAGCCTTACTAACTTTTATGTGACCCGCGGGCTTTGGGCTGGAATTTTCAATTCTACGAAGGGTTAAGTTCATAATAGGCCCTATTTTCTTACTGTTTAGCATAGTTTTTAGTTTTTAATTTTTCAAAACGCGTTCGCTTACACATTTTGGAAAAGGAGTTTTCGAAAAAAAAAAATTACACATGAAATCCAAAACGACCTCTTCTCATTTTGGGCGTTTTGTGTTCAAAATACCCAAAATACGCGTTTTGAACCAAAACGCGGCTTTATTGAAAGGAAGATGAGCGATGTCGATCTAGGGCAAAAGACTACAGCCAACCCATCTCTCATCCTCTTCCCCAGCAGCGACATCAATCCTTGCTTCGGCTTATACATCCGACCATCTACCCTCGACCATTCCACCGCCGTCCACGTATGTCTTCTTTTCTTGGCTTTCGATTTGTTTGGTTTTTTCTTTATTTTTCTTGCTGATTTTTACATTTTCTTCTCTATTTTACAGATTGAGATGTTTTGGTAACAATATATTGGTTGAATCTATTGATTTTCCTACAATGAAAGTTGGTTCTATGACTAGGCTCTTGTTTTTAACTTCCCTTGAATTTGATTTTAGTTCTAGACCACCATCTTTCTCTCCAATCCAACAAAAACCCACCCACACAAGCCACAAGAAGTTGACATATTTGTGTACTTTGTTTTGTACGAGAATTGTAATCTATATTTCTCTTTTATCATTCTAGTTAATATATATATATATATATATATATATATATATATATATATATTTCACAAGTTAACCTATATATATATATATTTTGGAAATGATTGAACATGTTGAATTGAAGGATTGAAGGTGGACTTGATGTTGTCATCACGAATTTTGAATAAATCTTTTACTCGTATATAAACGTCGATAAAATCCCTGGAAATGGGATTTTTTTCACCTGTGGAAATGGGATGTTGTTCATATTCTACATGTGGTTTCAATCTGTTCACTTTACATTTTAGGAAGTAAAGAGAGAAAATTTGAATAATAAAATAGGTTATGAACTTCATTTAGACTCTAATTGGTAGATGACCTGGTTATCCTACTTGGAAAGTAACATGGCTACTGATATGTTCTTGAACTTGTCCGTTCCCATTAATGATGTTTGATTTAGAAAATATACTTAATTTAATCCAACAAAGATTTGTGAATTTAAGATGAAGTTTTAAAAGAATTTGCACATATAATTGTCCCATTTTGAACGCACTTGATGACTGTTAATTTGTGGTGCTATTATTCTTTCCAAGTTATCAATCTTGTGCTTATTGTACATTATTTTCTTGCTTGCACTCACTTCTGACTCCATCCCATTTGTCACAAAGCTTCAGGGTCTGTTTATTGTAGCATGACTTCATCAGCAGTAGCCTCACAAGCTTCATTCTTTTACAGGAAGAGTATCAATATGTGTTACAGCTGTAGTTGTCTCACTAGTTGAGGGAAATCAGCGGAGTCGAGAATTAAGTGTATCAACCTTAAATTATGGAAAGCAAAAAACACATTTTTTATTGAGTTCCATAGCCAATATGCTAAAGTTAGAGGAACCATTCAGCAACAGTGCTTGCACAGAACCAAAAGCAGGATGCAAGAACAAGTACTTCTCCTAAGTACAGACGATGAAGCAATAAGAAGACCAAGATGTTTGAATAATAAATTGTCTGAATCTGGTAAAGATTGGAATTTTGGTTTATCAGTGGGATCATCTATTGCTAGTAATTTTGTGTCCATGAAGTTCTGCTCATTTGATTGTTTCAGTTTGAGCAAATGAATTTCAAGTGAACTGGGAAAGTTGCAATTTTTTTTTTCTTCTAGGAAGTATTCTCAATTCTGTACTATGTTCCTTTCTTGTGGACTCATAAGTCATACTGAATTGCTTTCCAAGCATTGGAGTAGGATTTTAATTTTAATAAATCACACTCTGGTGGTGGGATTTTAATTTTAATGCTGATGTTGTTACAATTGAAATATTCTCCCATATATGAACTAATATATATTAATTAATTTAGATTTCAAGTTTTATTTCTTACCAGAGTAACAAAAATATTTGTTGAATAAAGAACCGACTGATATATTGACATTAAAATTAATGTAATTCAACAAATAAATCAATTTTGTACATATAAAATATCACAAAATAATTATTCTAGAAAATTACAAAGTAAATGCATTTTTCAGTTTTCTATTTTTGGAAATAGTTTTCCAAAATCACAAAAAGAACATGTAATCATGTAATTTTTAACTAATAACAAAACTCATAACAAAACTCAAAACTCAAAGAGAACGACCCCTTAAGTTTGGAAATTTTTGTTGAAACGCCCCGAGTTCCGTGGAGCCCGGAACGTCACTTTTCTAAATTCTTGAATAAACTTATTGCGGAAATTGACTAAATATTTAATATCACATTTAATGAATAAAAGTTTAGCGATAATTCAGATTAAATAAAATAATTCTTACAAACTTATTAAAAATGAAAATTCTTAATAAAATGAAATTGTTTATTTCGAAATCCACGACTTTCAAAAATAATATCCAAATTATATTCTTCGCCATTGCCCGTCATTCGTCGCCGTCACCGAAATCTGCAAATTTGTTAAAACAACGGGGTGAGCATTTCAAAATGAAATACTCAGTAGACTCAACTCCAATAATTAATCTATAAGATAATTGGACAAGTAATCATGCAAATAATGTAGTGACATTCTTTTCTTATTCATAGGCATCACATAGTGAACGCAAATGAACCATTCTTTTCTTAAACCATGCTAGCAGATAAGTTATGACGTGCATAACACAAATTCTCAAATTTATCCCATACGAGATATTCTTTTCTTTTCTCATGCAATTAAGCATACAAGATCACACAAATCCAAATAATCACGTGCAATTATAATCTAAATCAATTAGTGGGGGCGAGTCTACCTTTAACGTTACGAGTTCTCAAAAATCGGAGCGGGAAGTACGTCAATCTCTAAATTCTCCAAATGATTCGTCTAGCCAAGAAAATTAATTAAATTAGTATTTTCAAAACTTGAATTCAAAGTAACTAAAAATAAAATAAAATGATCTAAATGAAATTTGAAAATAAAATCTAGGGACTGCAGTAGACTTTTACAAAAAAATAAGGGCTGATTCGTTATTTATAGAACTGTGGGGCTGAAACAGATATTTATCAAACTGGGGGGGGGGGGGGCTGAAACGGATGTTTATCAAACTGTAGGGGCTGAAACGGGTATTTGAAAACTTAATTTTAATAAAATCATTATCTTTTCTCTCAACATTCAGAGAACAGAGAGAGTGAGTAGGGAGTTGCGAGAGGGAGAGAGGCGACGGTAAGGAGGGCTTCGCCCCTCTCTGCCACATCCCGCCGGCGCTAGGCGGCCGGCATTAGCGCCACCTTAGGGTGGTGGATCCTGTGTATTGCAAGGATGGATTTGGGTGTGAGAATGAGACCAAACCGAGGCCATGCAGTTCGGTTTTTGTGGCTCTCCGGCGACGGGACTCTGGTAAATGTTGAGGTAAGTCATGGGTAATGCTATTAACTCGGTTTTGGGTTTTGATTTTGGGGATTTGGCTTGGATTAAGGTTGGGTAGTGGTTGGTGGTGATGCGATCGTGCGTGTAGGGGTTGCGGTCTTGACGGTGATTGCGGTATAGGGGTTGAAAGTGGAAATGGCTGCTGTTTAGGGTGGGTAGGTGGTGGTGGTTGATTCGAGGTCGAAAGTGGTTTGAGGTAGTGATTTCTTGGTAGTTGGCGGTGGAATGGTTGTTTGCAGTTTGTTTGAAGATTGGTGATGTACGTGGTTGTGCTTGGTGATCTGATTGCGGGGGTTGATGATGTGAATATGGGAGGGGCAGTGTCGACGTGCAGGGGTGGCTGTAGCGATGGAGGTGATTGGATTGGTGGTGGTGTGGAGGTTTTTCCAGCCATTGTTGGTTCGTGTAGTAGGGGTAGTGGTGAGGTTTGAACAATGGAGGTCCGGTGGTTGATTTGGAAATTGTGGAATTCGTGTGCAGCTGCTGTGAGGGTCGAGAGCTTACCCAAAAGCTGAAGCCTTGCGTGGTTTCTCAGTTGTGTGGGGGATTGGAAGAAATAAACCTAGGTTGCTTGATTAATTTTGGTAGATTAGGGTAAAATTTGTGGTTTTTGGAAAGATCTTGATATCCATGCTGTATGGAATGAGGAGGTAAAATTTGGAAGGAAATCTGTGATTCGGTTAAATCTTGCTGAATGATGAAATTATGCAACGTGAGGGAGAAGCATGAAAGGATTGTGAAATTGGGCTTGCAGCTTGAGTCTGGGCTTTAGTGCTTGGTCCAAAGAAAATAATTCAATTTGGGAGTTAAAGGAATTTAAATTGGACAAAGATAAAAATATCGGAATAAATCAATTTGAACTTTAAAATCGTTAAGAATTTGAATTAAGATTTAAAATAGCGACATTGGTATATTTTAAATAAAATTCGGAAATTTAGTTACAATGAAGATTCATTTAATTTCATTTATAATTTGGATAGACGAATACTCCTTTAAATTTAATTGGAAAAAGTTGTAGCGACGTGCATTTAAAGTTCTAAAAATATTTTAGAAAGAATTGAAAATTCCCGGTCGCTACATTTGTAATCATGTAATTTTTAACTAATTATACAAGTATCAAAATAATTATCAGAATCATGTTTTTTTTTTCTTTTTAAAGAGAATCAATTTTTGTAATTAATTACAATTGTAAATTAGGAATTAGTAAAACATTAGTGTAATTCGTAATTTGTAATTAATTACATTAGTGTAAGGTCAACTATATTATCACCACAAAAATTAATTTCTGCACCACAATTTTAAAATCTCAGCTTATTTACTAAAATAGGCACAAATACAATGACAAAAAGGTCCTAGGTTCTCTTATTAATCTTCATGTGCACCACAAACTCTAATACTAAAAATCTTCACTTCTCCTCTCCATTTTATTTGTCCGACTCTATTTTATTTTTCAAAATCATCAATTTTTTTCACCAAGTTAAAACGTAACTGATAAGTGTATTTTATACACTTATTTATACGTCAAAATTAGGATATTTCATTGTGATTTGAGAATAAATTCTATCTAAGTTGTGTTTATTTGTTGTTATTTCAGATTTTATCCCAAACGTGAGAAAATGAAGTAACTGAGGGAAATAAAAGTCAAGTTAAAGACAGTTGGAGAAAAATTGGTTTGAACTTGGAAGATCCCAAAAGATTGAAGGCTAAATTGAAGAAACTCAGAGAAGAAAGGGCTCAATTGAAGAGAATCAGAAGTTTTGGAGTCAAATTGATCAAATCAGAAGTTGAGGACTCACTGGGCAAATAAAACTCAGGGACTAACTAGAAAGGCAAAGAAAAGATGGGGATTTGCCAAAACACGTAACCACTCGATCGTTTCCTTAACCTTGGCGTGATCGCCTCTTGTGCGAAATTTTTCAACAGATTTAAAGAGGCTATTCTACGCGATCCCTGGCTTTAAACCCACGCGATCGCGTGGGTTTCTGACTGGGGCAATCTTGGGCCGTTTTGTGCGGGTTTGACAAATTTTTGGCTCATTTTCACTACGTTTTCGCCCTAAGTTATATATACAACATGAGGGGCACGATTTGAAGACTTTTGCTGAGCCTCCTAACAAAGTTTCTTAGCGATTTTACATCAATTATTTGGGAGATTCAAGTAAGGCAAAAGGCGTGGAGATTAGAAGATTAAAACGGGAATTCAACCCTTGGTGCAAGATTTCTTTTCTTGTTGTTAATTTTATAAACTCCATTATATGTTATTATTATTTTTATTCTTTATTCATGGTTTGTAACTAATTTTAATGTTGGGATGAACGATGTAGCCTAGTTGATTATTTTAATTCCACATTCCTTTGTTTTAATGATTAATTGCATGTGTTGATTTATTATTGGGTTCAATGCATGAGTTAACCGACCATTAATTCATGATTCAATGTGTTATTTTCATAATCCGAGAGGTGAGTTAATAACATAGATCTAGGTAATAAATTCGGTAATTGAACAAGAGATAGATATATACTCTTGTTATTATTGCGATCGTATGTGAATTCTTGTGTGTTATGCATCTAGATAAGAAATATTCGGATCCTCTGTAGAGATACATGGTCGACTTATTTAGGTAGAATTGATTTAAATTCGAGAGAGGAATTTTAATTTAAATTAGTGAATTCGACCGAATGCATATTTAGAAAATAAAACGGGAATTAGAGTTAATATAATTGGCTAGGTGAAATCGGGATTTCCAACTACCTTACAATCGTATTTAAAAACAAAACATATTTCGAAATCTCAATTTTGCAAATTTTTAATTATTCAGTTTAATTCTTTAATTTTAGTTTAAACAACCAATCATATTCATCTGTTTAAATAGGAATAAGAATTAACATATTTCGGTACTTAGTAAGCAGTCTATGTAGGACGATAATCCGGATTTCTAGGTCCACTTTACTACTCTTCACGACCCGTACACTTGTGGGAATATCTCGTATCGCGAGATATCAGTAAACAAGTTTTTGGCGCCGTTACCAGGGACTTTTTTTATTAATATTGATACTAATGCCATTTCTTTCAACATCCACCACTGCCTCATTCAAATTTAATTCACCACCTCCTCAATCCAGCCACCACCGTACCTAGCTACAATCATCAGACGACATCACCACCTCCGACCACCACTACTCAACTCTAAATCACCAAATGAACACCACCACAGCCCACAATCGCCAACCACCGGAGCCACTTCCACTGCCAATCTCAAAATCCCCATCAATCGAACCTCAAATCAAACCAAAAACCAAGAAATAAACCAAGCCCAAGACTTACCTTCGAACGCCGTTTCTCCGACCGGAGTATCATCGCGAACCCAGTATCGTTTTTTACCACGGTTTTGCACCCAACCTCGCATATGAACCCCAAATCAGAACTCCCACACTTTGCCCGTCCTTCGCCTCACCTAGCGCCGGCGAATCGCCGATTAGAAACCGGATTTCCCTCTCTTTGTCGCCTCCGTCTCTCGCCTCTTTCGCCTGTCTCTCTCTCTGTTTAAAATCTACAGACGAAATAATAGAGAGATAAAAGAAATCTGATTTAATAACTTTTCGAAGTTTCAGCTTAGTCCCTGAAGTTTTAATTTGTTTCAATTCAGTCCCTTTTAGTTTCAAAGGTTTTCAAATCAGTCCCCAAGTTTTAAAAAGGTTTTATATCAGCCCTTTCATTTTAAAAATCTGATCAATTCAGTCCCTGCTGATTTACTTTATTTGATTTTAAGCCCAAGTTTCAAAGTATTCATTTTAATCCCTCAACTTTCAAAGTATCAATTTTAGTCCCTCAACTTTTCAAAGATATTCATTTTAGTCCTCAACTTTCAAAACATCAATTTTAGTCCTCAAATTATAATTTATCATTTTGAACTATATATTCGATATACTAAAGTGACTTATTGGCTAAGACGAAGCGTACGGAGAATTTAAAGAAATTGAAGTCATTCCCGCTCAACTTTGCACTCGTCGGATTTGAGGTAGACTCGCACTTATTAATTGATTTAAATTATGATTTCATATGAATGTCATGTGACTTGTGAAAGTCAATTTTTAAGAAAAGCAAGTATGTTTTTATGAAAGGTAAATATACCTTATGTTGTTATGAAAAGTAAGTATGTTTTTATGAAAAGAAAATATACTTTATGTTTTTACGAAAAGTAAGTATACCCTATGCTTCACGAAAATGTTTTTTTGGATCATTGCTATGAAATCAATCTACCAAGATTGTTTTGGGTCCCATATGATAAGTTATGATATGTTAAGGGGACCGGAGTTTTAGTAGCGCTACACATAAGAATTCTTGCCACGAAGTTCGGTAACATTCTTGTGTCTCCTATGTTTATGAGGATTTGCCACGAAGTTCGGTAAAATTCCTGTGTTTCCATATGTTTATGAGGATTTACCACCTAAGTTCGGTAAAATTCTTGTCGCATATGTTTATGAGGATTTCGATCCTATCTTATGTTATGATGCAATTGATCCCTATGAATTTCAAAAATTATGCTTGGTATACTTACTGTGATTTTACTGTTATTATGATTTTACTGCATAAGAATTCTTGCCACCTAAGTTCGGTAAAGTTCTTGTATGTTTATGAGGATTTAAATCCTATCTTATGTTATGCTTTCAAAAGAAATTATGCTTGGCATAATTAAAATATTTTTATAAGTATATGGTTTTCAAAGAGATGTTTTCAAAGAGTTGTTTTCAAAGAGCTGTTTTCAAAGAGATGTTTTCAAAGAGCTGTTTTCAAAGAGCTATTTTCAAAGAGCTGTTTTCAAAGAGCTGTTTTCAAAGAACTATTTTCAAAGAGATGTTTTCAAAGAGCCTATTATTTTCACAATATGTCTCGTGCTGTAATGCACAATATGAGTTTTATCAAGAGCAGTTTTATAAAGAAGCTCTATCAATGCCCGTTTTATAAAGAGCCGGGATTTGTGTGTTTAATCATCTTATAAATTAAATTAATTTGCGATGAGTCTACTGAGTATTTCCCCCATGAAATACTCACCCTACTTTTTAACAGTTTTGCAGATTTCGGAGACGGTGGCGAGCGATGAATGATGGTGGCAATAATCGTTAAACAGTTGAAAGTTTGACGTTAATGGTTTCCGTATTTTTTCCAAACAATCGAATAATTTAGAGAAGTTCATTTATTTGAGAAATTATGACATTGTCAATTTCTTTACAAAATTAATGGTTCGATTTACTATTTCAAATGGTTTCATAAATGTTTTCAATTTTATCGGCCATTACAGTTTATTTAATGTTGCCAAAAATGAATTTCAATTATTTCTTCCGCAAAAATATTATTCGAAAAATTTAGACAGAAAATGACGTAGTGAATCGGGTATACGGAACTCGGGGCGCTACAAGTTGGTATCAGAGCTAGTCTGCGTTTCTGTAGACTGGTAAAATTTTCAAAAAGAATTTTCAAGAAATATTTTTCATTATAAGATTTTTATTGATGAAGATTGCCACTGCCATCATTTCGCTCCACCAACTCCGAGGTAAAGAAGTTTATAATGTTTAAAGTTATTTCAGTATTTCGAATACTCATTTTATTGATTTATGAGAAATAAGAATGTATTTCTTCGAAAATAATGATGTTGTTATGCTTTGTCATAACTTATATGCTTTAATGTATGATTATGAGAAATTTTTTTTAAGAAAGAAAACGAGTGTTGAGCATAATGGGAACAATATGATTTTATTGAAAATTAAGTAATGGATATTATGTTGAGTAAGTGAATTATTTCCTCTATTTTGAAGAGAAATTTATTATGAAGTTTGGCCTTGTGAATATTTTGGGAATATGATTTATGGCATATATTTATAAGTATGAGTTATCTTTTGAGCCATTAAGGTATCGAAGGAAGTGATATTGAAAAAATATAATTTGAAATTGTTATGTTGAGGAATTATGAATTGAATTATGGGATATTTTTGATGATATTGAAGTGTTGGAATCATTTTCAATATTTTTAGATCGTTGTGATCAAATGTGGAGTTATTTATTATTGTGAGTTATGAAGTATGCTTATGGTTTGGGATAAGTCCAAATTACAAGGGAGACTCTGTCCAGAATTTTATCGTTTGGAAATAAGAGCATAATATGGTATGCAATCACTAAGAGAATTGAGTTTAGAATTGCAAGTTAATAAGCAAGATTGAGTAAATGATAAGTTATATTTTGAAAGACGAGTGAAGACAAGTATAAGGGCATTATTGGGAAGAATCTTAATTATTCTTGGGAATGGATTTATCACTTGTAAGGAATGATCACTTGTATTAGAGAGTATTATAAGGATATGAATTTTGAGGAAAATAGGGATAAGATTTTACAGTGATGACTTATTTTGGAATGGAGTTCAGAAGAGGGATCACGGTAGAATCCAAGATTTTTTTTAGTCTGAGAAATTGATATATAATATTAGTGATCAGATTGACGTATAAGGTACGTGATAGATATGACGACTAGACGGTTAAAGAATGTTATGGTTATCCAGGAAAGAATCATGTGAATATTGAGTTTGATGATCTTATTTTGATGGTTTATTGCATTATGGTGAAATATTATCTACGATTGAGAATTGTCATTTTTAGTCATAATATATGGGTTTATTTAAAGATTTAGTGATGCAGTTTCGATTAATTATTATTGGTTGTACTTTTGAAGTGAGTAAATATTTTGGCTACAATAATGGAAAATCTGAGATGATCAGTTGTGTGATTTAAATTATGGGATTGTATCTTTGGGTTAAGCAAATTTGATGAGGAATCCTATATGATTTACAGAAGTCTTATTTAATGGTGATAAAATTAATCAGAGTATTGTTCATAAAGTGTGATATGAATTGAAGTTTGGGAGAATAGAAAATTTTAATTTTGAATTTCAGATTTGGGAAATTAGTGAAGTTTCTTAAGTTTGAGAATAACATATTTGATCCTTGTGATGCTGTTTTAAGTTAGTATCTTAGCTCTCAGCTAGAATGAGTATTTGATACCGAGTACTTGATGTATGATTTAAAGTATAGAAAAATGAAAAGTGGGAACAAGAGTTAATGCGCTGTTATTTTTCTCGACAAAAGAAAATTTGATGATAAGATTGGAGATATGGAATATTTTATTGGATTTTGGTACTGATATTTTTGGTATAATAATCAAGGTATAGTGAGATGATACGGGAATAAGTGAAAGAGAAATAAGGACCGTATTGAATCAGAATTCATAAGTATGTATAAGTGAAAGAAATACTTTGCAGGAAATGTGGTGACATTTAAGTAAAGAATCTTAGTTATTTGGAAGATATTTGTTTACTGAATTTTGGGTTACAAATATTGGAAAGATAAGTTGATGATATGTTTGGGTATATTACGTAGAGAGAATATTCAGGTAATTCTTTGATTATTATTTTGGGAATATTCGATGATAAGAAGAAAGGAAAAATTATTATGATATGATATGTCAGTAAGATTTGTTGAAATTTTAGAGATATATACGAATATCTGAGGTCACGTGATACGATGATAAGTGACATGTTACATGAATACTACAAGATATGATGAAATTTTTACATACGATTGGGAATTGTTTTGATTATTTTGGGAATATTCGATGATAAGAAGTTTAGAGATGATAAATTATTATGGTTTGATATATCAGTATAGATTTATGGAAACTTGAAGAGATTTTTTTTATGGAATTACAGAAATTAGTAAAGGGACATGATGTTGTTTGGGATTATGTGAGATAATGATGATGAACGTAAGGTTATTTGAATATAAAGGTACAATAGAAATTGTAAGGAATGATATGATGATGATAATTGAAGGTGATAATGTATTGAGATTATGAAATAAGTTGATCATCTATGAATAAGTTATGTTGTTTTTGGTTCATAATAATGGAATTCAAAGAATAGTGAACTTTCAGTCACTTACGATTCAGAAGAATTTTGAGTAGACACATATATCTATAGAAAAGTCCATGTTCTTGAGAAAACAAAGTGATGCATTTAGTCAAAGTCCAGTGGATTAAATATGGTTGGGTTAAATATGGTAGCGATGATGCTACATAAGAGAAAGAAGAGATTCTGATTAAATATTCAGAAATCATAAGATCAAGTAAGTTTAATTTCGAGGACGAAATTATTTTAAGGGGGTAAGATTATAGCGACCCAGAATTTTTACGCAATAAATAATTATTTTAATATTTAGAAAATTGTGTCGCTACTATTTCACTCATTGTTTTGAAATTAACGCCGCGACGGATTCGTCTAGCCAAGTCAAGAAATATCGAATTTGTTCGATTTTAAATTAAAATTCGAATTTCTAAAATTTTGTTATTTTAATTATTTATTCAAAGTATTATTTTCAAAATCATTTTGAATTCAAAATTTATTAAAATATCTCAATTTTCCTTATTCAAATTATTTCAAGTCCAAATACGTAATTCAATTTTTATCTCAATTTTCAAATTTATTTTCAGTCCAAAATATATCAGTTTTAAATACAATTTCAAATCAAAGTTAGTCAAATTTTTAGTTAAATTAATTCTATTTAACTAAACCAAATTTTCCCCACATGTTTTCTTCTTTACACCAAAACATCATCATTTTATAAAGAATCTTACACAATTGTCCATTTCATATTCCACCTAATTCTACACTATCCTATTCTATAATACCTAATCAATACATATATTTCTCTTATCCCCCATCACAACTCACGTTGCCCACATTTTGTTTCCTTCTTAATTATTCTTTCTATCTCATTGTGTACAATCAACAAGCATCTCCACACATGGACAATTGGAACACCTCAAAGCATCATCATTATCATCACCAATTCCACTCAACGATTCCCTCCACTTTCCACCCCATCTCATACCTAACTCTCCACTATACTTTCTTCAATTTAAGTCACTTTCTCCAGCTTTCCTCCATCAACATCATCACACACACGTATTATTTTCAATACCATCACTGCCATTGTTCCACTTTCACAATTCAAACCACCAAGCTTTATCTAATTCAAGCCACAACCAATTCCATTTTATCAATATGCACAACCCAATATCATCACCACAATTCAGCCACCACTAGAATTCACATCTCGATCCATTTCAGCCTCCTCCCTACACCACTGCAGTATACCTCCGCCCCAAAGCAGCCACTGATCAACCATAGCCCAATTATCCACAACCAAGAACCACCACCCAACCAGCCTGATCAAGAACAGCCCTCACCATCACTCTGTTAAACACTCAATTCACCAAAGCTGTCGATCCACCATCATCGTATTGGCATCAACCTGCAGCTCCATCACCCAAGAAATCTGTATCATCACCTTCACTGCCATTCTTGCTCACTGCACAAAACCAAGAACCTCATGAATGCCAAATTTAATACCCAAATCACCACCACCCCGGCCAAGATCAAACACCCTGCATCATCTTCATCAATCAACCACAATGCCATTTCTTTCAACATCCACCACTGCCTCATTCAAATTTAATTCACCACCTCCTCAATCCAGCCACCACCGTACCTAGCTACAATCATCAGACGACATCACCACCTCCGACCACCACTACTCAACTCTAAATCACCAAATGAACACCACCACAGCCCACAATCGCCAACCACCGGAGCCACTTCCACTGCCAATCTCAAAATCCCCATCAATCGAACCTCAAATCAAACCAAAAACCAAGAAATAAACCAAGCCCAAGACTTACCTTCGAACGCCGTTTCTCCGACCGGAGTATCATCGCGAACCCAGTATCGTTTTTTACCACGGTTTTGCACCCAACCTCGCATATGAACCCCAAATCAGAACTCCCACACTTTGCCCGTCCTTCGCCTCACCTAGCGCCGGCGAATCGCCGATTAGAAACCGGATTTCCCTCTCTTTGTCGCCTCCGTCTCTCGCCTCTTTCGCCTGTCTCTCTCTCTGTTTAAAATCTACAGACGAAATAATAGAGAGATAAAAGAAATCTGATTTAATAACTTTTCGAAGTTTCAGCTTAGTCCCTGAAGTTTTAATTTGTTTCAATTCAGTCCCTTTTAGTTTCAAAGGTTTTCAAATCAGTCCCCAAGTTTTAAAAAGGTTTTATATCAGCCCTTTCATTTTAAAAATCTGATCAATTCAGTCCCTGCTGATTTACTTTATTTGATTTTAAGCCCAAGTTTCAAAGTATTCATTTTAATCCCTCAACTTTCAAAGTATCAATTTTAGTCCCTCAACTTTTCAAAGATATTCATTTTAGTCCTCAACTTTCAAAACATCAATTTTAGTCCTCAAATTATAATTTATCATTTTGAACTATATATTCGATATACTAAAGTGACTTATTGGCTAAGACGAAGCGTACGGAGAATTTAAAGAAATTGAAGTCATTCCCGCTCAACTTTGCACTCGTCGGATTTGAGGTAGACTCGCACTTATTAATTGATTTAAATTATGATTTCATATGAATGTCATGTGACTTGTGAAAGTCAATTTTTAAGAAAAGCAAGTATGTTTTTATGAAAGGTAAATATACCTTATGTTGTTATGAAAAGTAAGTATGTTTTTATGAAAAGAAAATATACTTTATGTTTTTACGAAAAGTAAGTATACCCTATGCTTCACGAAAATGTTTTTTTGGATCATTGCTATGAAATCAATCTACCAAGATTGTTTTGGGTCCCATATGATAAGTTATGATATGTTAAGGGGACCGGAGTTTTAGTAGCGCTACACATAAGAATTCTTGCCACGAAGTTCGGTAACATTCTTGTGTCTCCTATGTTTATGAGGATTTGCCACGAAGTTCGGTAAAATTCCTGTGTTTCCATATGTTTATGAGGATTTACCACCTAAGTTCGGTAAAATTCCTGTCGCATATGTTTATGAGGATTTCGATCCTATCTTATGTTATGATGCAATTGATCCCTATGAATTTCAAAAATTATGCTTGGTATACTTACTGTGATTTTACTGTTATTATGATTTTACTGCATAAGAATTCTTGCCACCTAAGTTCGGTAAAGTTCTTGTATGTTTATGAGGATTTAAATCCTATCTTATGTTATGCTTTCAAAAGAAATTATGCTTGGCATAATTAAAATGTTTTTATAAGTATATGGTTTTCAAAGAGATGTTTTCAAAGAGTTGTTTTCAAAGAGCTGTTTTCAAAGAGCTGTTTTCAAAGAGATGTTTTCAAAGAGCTGTTTTCAAAGAGCTATTTTCAAAGAGCTGTTTTCAAAGAGCTGTTTTCAAAGAACTATTTTCAAAGAGATGTTTTCAAAGAGCCTATTATTTTCACAATATGTCTCGTGCTGTAATGCACAATATGAGTTTTATCAAGAGCAGTTTTATAAAGAAGCTCTATCAATGCCCGTTTTATAAAGAGCCGGGATTTGTGTGTTTAATCATCTTATAAATTAAATTAATTTGCGATGAGTCTACTGAGTATTTCCCCCATGAAATACTCACCCTACTTTTTAACAGTTTTGCAGATTTCGGAGACGGTGGCGAGCGATGAATGATGGTGGCAATAATCGTTAAACAGTTGAAAGTTTGACGTTAATGGTTTCCGTATTTTTTCCAAACAATCGAATAATTTAGAGAAGTTCATTTATTTGAGAAATTATGACATTGTCAATTTCTTTACAAAATTAATGGTTCGATTTACTATTTCAAATGGTTTCATAAATGTTTTCAATTTTATCGGCCATTACAGTTTATTTAATGTTGCCAAAAATGAATTTCAATTATTTCTTCCGCAAAAATATTATTCGAAAAATTTAGACAGAAAATGACGTAGTGAATCGGGTATACGGAACTCGGGGCGCTACAAGTTGGTATCAGAGCTAGTCTGCGTTTCTGTAGACTGGTAAAATTTTCAAAAAGAATTTTCAAGAAATATTTTTCATTATAAGATTTTTATTGATGAAGATTGCCACTGCCATCATTTCGCTCCACCAACTCCGAGGTAAAGAAGTTTATAATGTTTAAAGTTATTTCAGTATTTCGAATACTCATTTTATTGATTTATGAGAAATAAGAATGTATTTCTTCGAAAATAATGATGTTGTTATGCTTTGTCATAACTTATATGCTTTAATGTATGATTATGAGAAATTTTTTTTAAGAAAGAAAACGAGTGTTGAGCATAATGGGAACAATATGATTTTATTGAAAATTAAGTAATGGATATTATGTTGAGTAAGTGAATTATTTCCTCTATTTTGAAGAGAAATTTATTATGAAGTTTGGCCTTGTGAATATTTTGGGAATATGATTTATGGCATATATTTATAAGTATGAGTTATCTTTTGAGCCATTAAGGTATCGAAGGAAGTGATATTGAAAAAATATAATTTGAAATTGTTATGTTGAGGAATTATGAATTGAATTATGGGATATTTTTGATGATATTGAAGTGTTGGAATCATTTTCAATATTTTTAGATCGTTGTGATCAAATGTGGAGTTATTTATTATTGTGAGTTATGAAGTATGCTTATGGTTTGGGATAAGTCCAAATTACAAGGGAGACTCTGTCCAGAATTTTATCGTTTGGAAATAAGAGCATAATATGGTATGCAATCACTAAGAGAATTGAGTTTAGAATTGCAAGTTAATAAGCAAGATTGAGTAAATGATAAGTTATATTTTGAAAGACGAGTGAAGACAAGTATAAGGGCATTATTGGGAAGAATCTTAATTATTCTTGGGAATGGATTTATCACTTGTAAGGAATGATCACTTGTATTGGAGAGTATTATAAGGATATGAATTTTGAGGAAAATAGGGATAAGATTTTACAGTGATGACTTATTTTGGAATGGAGTTCAGAAGAGGGATCACGGTAGAATCCAAGATTTTTTTTAGTCTGAGAAATTGATATATAATATTAGTGATCAGATTGACGTATAAGGTACGTGATAGATATGACGACTAGACGGTTAAAGAATGTTATGGTTATCCAGGAAAGAATCATGTGAATATTGAGTTTGATGATCTTATTTTGATGGTTTATTGCATTATGGTGAAATATTATCTACGATTGAGAATTGTCATTTTTAGTCATAATATATGGGTTTATTTAAAGATTTAGTGATGCAGTTTCGATTAATTATTATTGGTTGTACTTTTGAAGTGAGTAAATATTTTGGCTACAATAATGGAAAATCTGAGATGATCAGTTGTGTGATTTAAATTATGGGATTGTATCTTTGGGTTAAGCAAATTTGATGAGGAATCCTATATGATTTACAGAAGTCTTATTTAATGGTGATAAAATTAATCAGAGTATTGTTCATAAAGTGTGATATGAATTGAAGTTTGGGAGAATAGAAAATTTTAATTTTGAATTTCAGATTTGGGAAATTAGTGAAGTTTCTTAAGTTTGAGAATAACATATTTGATCCTTGTGATGCTGTTTTAAGTTAGTATCTTAGCTCTCAGCTAGAATGAGTATTTGATACCGAGTACTTGATGTATGATTTAAAGTATAGAAAAATGAAAAGTGGGAACAAGAGTTAATGCGCTGTTATTTTTCTCGACAAAAGAAAATTTGATGATAAGATTGGAGATATGGAATATTTTATTGGATTTTGGTACTGATATTTTTGGTATAATAATCAAGGTATAGTGAGATGATACGGGAATAAGTGAAAGAGAAATAAGGACCGTATTGAATCAGAATTCATAAGTATGTATAAGTGAAAGAAATACTTTGCAGGAAATGTGGTGACATTTAAGTAAAGAATCTTAGTTATTTGGAAGATATTTGTTTACTGAATTTTGGGTTACAAATATTGGAAAGATAAGTTGATGATATGTTTGGGTATATTACGTAGAGAGAATATTCAGGTAATTCTTTGATTATTATTTTGGGAATATTCGATGATAAGAAGAAAGGAAAAATTATTATGATATGATATGTCAGTAAGATTTGTTGAAATTTTAGAGATATATACGAATATCTGAGGTCACGTGATACGATGATAAGTGACATGTTACATGAATACTACAAGATATGATGAAATTTTTACATACGATTGGGAATTGTTTTGATTATTTTGGGAATATTCGATGATAAGAAGTTTAGAGATGATAAATTATTATGGTTTGATATATCAGTATAGATTTATGGAAACTTGAAGAGATTTTTTTTATGGAATTACAGAAATTAGTAAAGGGACATGATGTTGTTTGGGATTATGTGAGATAATGATGATGAACGTAAGGTTATTTGAATATAAAGGTACAATAGAAATTGTAAGGAATGATATGATGATGATAATTGAAGGTGATAATGTATTGAGATTATGAAATAAGTTGATCATCTATGAATAAGTTATGTTGTTTTTGGTTCATAATAATGGAATTCAAAGAATAGTGAACTTTCAGTCACTTACGATTCAGAAGAATTTTGAGTAGACACATATATCTATAGAAAAGTCCATGTTCTTGAGAAAACAAAGTGATGCATTTAGTCAAAGTCCAGTGGATTAAATATGGTTGGGTTAAATATGGTAGCGATGATGCTACATAAGAGAAAGAAGAGATTCTGATTAAATATTCAGAAATCATAAGATCAAGTAAGTTTAATTTCGAGGACGAAATTATTTTAAGGGGGTAAGATTATAGCGACCCAGAATTTTTACGCAATAAATAATTATTTTAATATTTAGAAAATTGTGTCGCTACTATTTCACTCATTGTTTTGAAATTAACGCCGCGACGGATTCGTCTAGCCAAGTCAAGAAATATCGAATTTGTTCGATTTTAAATTAAAATTCGAATTTCTAAAATTTTGTTATTTTAATTATTTATTCAAAGTATTATTTTCAAAATCATTTTGAATTCAAAATTTATTAAAATATCTCAATTTTCCTTATTCAAATTATTTCAAGTCCAAATACGTAATTCAATTTTTATCTCAATTTTCAAATTTATTTTCAGTCCAAAATATATCAGTTTTAAATACAATTTCAAATCAAAGTTAGTCAAATTTTTAGTTAAATTAATTCTATTTAACTAAACCAAATTTTCCCCACATGTTTTCTTCTTTACACCAAAACATCATCATTTTATAAAGAATCTTACACAATTGTCCATTTCATATTCCACCTAATTCTACACTATCCTATTCTATAATACCTAATCAATACATATATTTCTCTTATCCCCCATCACAACTCACGTTGCCCACATTTTGTTTCCTTCTTAATTATTCTTTCTATCTCATTGTGTACAATCAACAAGCATCTCCACACATGGACAATTGGAACACCTCAAAGCATCATCATTATCATCACCAATTCCACTCAACGATTCCCTCCACTTTCCACCCCATCTCATACCTAACTCTCCACTATACTTTCTTCAATTTAAGTCACTTTCTCCAGCTTTCCTCCATCAACATCATCACACACACGTATTATTTTCAATACCATCACTGCCATTGTTCCACTTTCACAATTCAAACCACCAAGCTTTATCTAATTCAAGCCACAACCAATTCCATTTTATCAATATGCACAACCCAATATCATCACCACAATTCAGCCACCACTAGAATTCACATCTCGATCCATTTCAGCCTCCTCCCTACACCACTGCAGTATACCTCCGCCCCAAAGCAGCCACTGATCAACCATAGCCCAATTATCCACAACCAAGAACCACCACCCAACCAGCCTGATCAAGAACAGCCCTCACCATCACTCTGTTAAACACTCAATTCACCAAAGCTGTCGATCCACCATCATCGTATTGGCATCAACCTGCAGCTCCATCACCCAAGAAATCTGTATCATCACCTTCACTGCCATTCTTGCTCACTGCACAAAACCAAGAACCTCATGAATGCCAAATTTAATACCCAAATCACCACCACCCCGGCCAAGATCAAACACCCTGCATCATCTTCATCAATCAACCACAATGCCATTTCTTTCAACATCCACCACTGCCTCATTCAAATTTAATTCACCACCTCCTCAATCCAGCCACCACCGTACCTAGCTACAATCATCAGACGACATCACCACCTCCGACCACCACTACTCAACTCTAAATCACCAAATGAACACCACCACAGCCCACAATCGCCAACCACCGGAGCCACTTCCACTGCCAATCTCAAAATCCCCATCAATCGAACCTCAAATCAAACCAAAAACCAAGAAATAAACCAAGCCCAAGACTTACCTTCGAACGCCGTTTCTCCGACCGGAGTATCATCGCGAACCCAGTATCGTTTTTTACCACGGTTTTGCACCCAACCTCGCATATGAACCCCAAATCAGAACTCCCACACTTTGCCCGTCCTTCGCCTCACCTAGCGCCGGCGAATCGCCGATTAGAAACCGGATTTCCCTCTCTTTGTCGCCTCCGTCTCTCGCCTCTTTCGCCTGTCTCTCTCTCTGTTTAAAATCTACAGACGAAATAATAGAGAGATAAAAGAAATCTGATTTAATAACTTTTCGAAGTTTCAGCTTAGTCCCTGAAGTTTTAATTTGTTTCAATTCAGTCCCTTTTAGTTTCAAAGGTTTTCAAATCAGTCCCCAAGTTTTAAAAAGGTTTTATATCAGCCCTTTCATTTTAAAAATCTGATCAATTCAGTCCCTGCTGATTTACTTTATTTGATTTTAAGCCCAAGTTTCAAAGTATTCATTTTAATCCCTCAACTTTCAAAGTATCAATTTTAGTCCCTCAACTTTTCAAAGATATTCATTTTAGTCCTCAACTTTCAAAACATCAATTTTAGTCCTCAAATTATAATTTATCATTTTGAACTATATATTCGATATACTAAAGTGACTTATTGGCTAAGACGAAGCGTACGGAGAATTTAAAGAAATTGAAGTCATTCCCGCTCAACTTTGCACTCGTCGGATTTGAGGTAGACTCGCACTTATTAATTGATTTAAATTATGATTTCATATGAATGTCATGTGACTTGTGAAAGTCAATTTTTAAGAAAAGCAAGTATGTTTTTATGAAAGGTAAATATACCTTATGTTGTTATGAAAAGTAAGTATGTTTTTATGAAAAGAAAATATACTTTATGTTTTTACGAAAAGTAAGTATACCCTATGCTTCACGAAAATGTTTTTTTGGATCATTGCTATGAAATCAATCTACCAAGATTGTTTTGGGTCCCATATGATAAGTTATGATATGTTAAGGGGACCGGAGTTTTAGTAGCGCTACACATAAGAATTCTTGCCACGAAGTTCGGTAACATTCTTGTGTCTCCTATGTTTATGAGGATTTGCCACGAAGTTCGGTAAAATTCCTGTGTTTCCATATGTTTATGAGGATTTACCACCTAAGTTCGGTAAAATTCCTGTCGCATATGTTTATGAGGATTTCGATCCTATCTTATGTTATGATGCAATTGATCCCTATGAATTTCAAAAATTATGCTTGGTATACTTACTGTGATTTTACTGTTATTATGATTTTACTGCATAAGAATTCTTGCCACCTAAGTTCGGTAAAGTTCTTGTATGTTTATGAGGATTTAAATCCTATCTTATGTTATGCTTTCAAAAGAAATTATGCTTGGCATAATTAAAATGTTTTTATAAGTATATGGTTTTCAAAGAGATGTTTTCAAAGAGATGTTTTCAAAGAGTTGTTTTCAAAGAGCTGTTTTCAAAGAGCTGTTTTCAAAGAGATGTTTTCAAAGAGCTGTTTTCAAAGAGCTATTTTCAAAGAGCTGTTTTCAAAGAGCTGTTTTCAAAGAACTATTTTCAAAGAGATGTTTTCAAAGAGCCTATTATTTTCACAATATGTCTCGTGCTGTAATGCACAATATGAGTTTTATCAAGAGCAGTTTTATAAAGAAGCTCTATCAATGCCCGTTTTATAAAGAGCCGGGATTTGTGTGTTTAATCATCTTATAAATTAAATTAATTTGCGATGAGTCTACTGAGTATTTCCCCCATGAAATACTCACCCTACTTTTTAACAGTTTTGCAGATTTCGGAGACGGTGGCGAGCGATGAATGATGGTGGCAATAATCGTTAAACAGTTGAAAGTTTGACGTTAATGGTTTCCGTATTTTTTCCAAACAATCGAATAATTTAGAGAAGTTCATTTATTTGAGAAATTATGACATTGTCAATTTCTTTACAAAATTAATGGTTCGATTTACTATTTCAAATGGTTTCATAAATGTTTTCAATTTTATCGGCCATTACAGTTTATTTAATGTTTCCAAAAATGAATTTCAATTATTTCTTCCGCAAAAATATTATTCGAAAAATTTAGACAGAAAATGACGTAGTGAATCGGGTATACGGAACTCGGGGCGCTACACAAACTAATCGAGCCAATGAGATCAGACCTCATTAGTTTTTTGAAAGATAACTCTGATGTGTTCGCGTAGACTCATTTGGATATGGAAGGGATCGATCCTAAGCATGCCTGCCATCATCTACATGTAAGCCCTGATTTCAAACCAAAAATACAAAAAAGAAGACCTCTCAATCCTGAACGATATGAAGCGCTGGCTCGGGAGGTGGTAAATTTACTTAGTAATGGGTTCATCAGGGAATCATTTTATCTTGTCTGGATAGAAAATCCGGTGTTGGTAAAAAAAAGTAACGGGACATGGAGGCTATGTATAGACTTTCAGATCTGAACAAAGCATGCCCAAAGGATAGCTTTCTGCTCCCGAGAATAGATCAAATGGTGGATGCCACAGCAGGACATCAGCTCCTTAGCTTCATGGATGCTTACTCGGGATATAATCAAATCCCGATGAACAAAGCGGATGAAGAGCATACTTCGTTCATGACCGACAGAGGGCTTTATTACTATAAAATGATGCCATTTGGTCTGAAGAACGCAGGAGCAACGTATCAACGGTTGGTAAATGCAATGTTTAAGGATCAGATCGGGAAAACAGTGGAGGTCTATGTCGACCATGTGCTTGTAAAGAGTGTTCGGGCCGACTATCATGTCTGACACCTGGATGGGATGTTCCAAATATTGAGAGCTTATTGGATGAAATTGAACCCAAAGAAATGCTCCTTCGGAGTGGGATCAGGTAAATTCCTCGGTTACCTAGTGAACCAAAGGGGGATTGAAGTCAACCCTGACAAGATACAAGAACTGATGAAGATGAGAGAGCCAAGAAAGGTGAAGGAGGTACAAAGTTTGATCGGAAGGATAGCGGCTTTGAGTCATTTTGTGTCAAGAGCGACAGATAAATGCCGACCTTTCTTCGATGTTATCAAGAAGAATAAAGATTTCAAATGGACAAAGGAATGTCAGGTGGCCCTTGAAGAACTGAAGAGGCATTTGGCGTCACCTCCTATTCTTTCAAAACCCTTGACGAGGGAAGTGCTATCCTTATATTTGGCCATTTTAGAGATAGCAATGAGTGCAGTTCTTGTAAGAACCGAGCAGGGAGCGCAACATCCGGTCTACTAAGTTAGTCAAGCTCTTCATTAGGCCGAACTCCTATATTCTGAAATGGAGAAGTTGGCTTATGCTCTAATAATGTCAACTCGAAAGTTGAGACCTTATTTTTTGGAACATCGAGTGGAAGTGTTAACCAATCATCCCTTGAGACAAGTGTAACAAAAACCAGAAATGTCCGGACGACTGTTGAAGTGGGTCATGGAGTTGGGACAGTTCGACCTACTGTACAAGCCAAGAGTAGCTATTAAAGGGCAAGCTTTGGCCGATTTTGTAGTGGAATTCACCCCCAAGACATAGGTCTATTGTGCAGAGATAAGCTCTACTTGGAGATTGTATGTTGATGGTTCAACAGCTGGACAGAGGGCAGAGCTGGAGTTGTTCTTATCAGCCTGGATAACCAATTTTTCTGCAGTTCTTACTGCTTTTGTTTTGAAGCAACAAACAATGATGTCGAATATGAGGCCTTGATTATAGGACTGAACATGGCTCACACAATGGGAATCAACAGTATGATCGTACACAGTGACTCTCAGTTGGTGGTGAACCAAATCCGAGGAACATATGGAGCCAAGGGAGAAAGGATGGCAGCCTATCGTACGAGGATTTTGGAGGAGATGAAGAAGTTTAAACATGCCGAGATTATTCAGATCCCTAGATCTAAGAACGATTAGGCTGACACGCTGGCTCACTTAGCAACAAGTGAAGGAACATCTGAATTAAGGAGCATTGTTTACTCCGCAAGTGCACGGTTCACACAAGTAATAAAGTGAATTTTAAGTCCGAATATCGATCCCACAGAGATTGTTTTAAATTGTATTTTAGACTATTACCTTAACCGGAACTAGAAATTTGTTTTGATTTGAGAAAGTTGTTTTTGAAAACTAAAATAAAGATTAAACTAAAAAATTGACAATTTTGATTTTAAATGAATGAAAATAAATGCGTTAGAATTATGAATCCATTTTGACTCTATCATCCATATTTTAACCAAATCACTTAAATACAATTCATGGATTTTGAAAATCCATATTCCTAATGTTGTTAAAACTCCCTTTCGGACAAGCAATAACGTCTATTCCTACACACGACCCAACTATATTTCTATGTTGAATACGAATGTGCAAGAAAGCATTAAAAGAACTATGAATATTATAGCAGATAACACAAAGTATAGGGGTATATTTCTATCCCCTATCAGATTTTGTGGCAATCGAAACAAGTCTAATGAAATCCTAATCTTTCGAACTTAAGAAATCACAACATAAAATCATACAACTAGTGATCAAGTAATTACATGATAGAAAAAAGCATAATTCAATTGCTCAAAACCATGAATTGCATAAATTAAATAATAGATTAAAATATGGAGTCAAGAAATCAAAACTTCATCATAATTCCAACACAATTAACCTAGCCTAGAAACATAATAAAAAATAAATAACATGAGATATGAAAATATGTAACCCAATTCATCTCCTTGCAATTGTATCTTCAATCTTGATCTTGGCGTGGTGTGGATCCCTCGGTACTTCAACAGCTTTTTGGCATGAATTGAGCAAGTTTGGAACCCTCAATTTCGTGCCTTAAGTCTGGTATTTATAGATGTATTCGAGAATTAGGTTACTTGGGGATAAAGGATGCTGATTTCCAAGTAAAAAGCCCAGCTGCGGCCTAGAATTTCTATCGTATGACCGTACGGTTCAAAAGTGCGCGATCGCACGACTATGCAAGTAATCTTCAGTCGCGGATTTTTCTGACCGTGCGACCGCACGATCATAGCACTCTGCGACCGCACGGTTCAATTCTGAACTATAATTTCCATCTTTTAAATGTTACAATTTGGTCCTTGTCTTTTAATTGCATAGCAAGTCCTCCAACTTCCTATTGTTGCAATTTAGTCCCTGAACTTTTGATTTCTTCCAAATTCGATTTCTTCTTCAAATTGGCCATTTGATTGACTGCATCAATTCTTGATTTGCTTACTTTGACACTTTTTACATCCAATTGGTCGATTTTGGCTTCAATTCCATTGTTTTCACGACTTTTGGGTTACTCCTGAAATATAAACAAATGACATAGAATAAATAGCAATTATTCTTGAATAAACAATTAAAATCCTACTTTTAGGATAGAAATAAGTGTATAAAATACACTTATCAAGCATATCCATTGAGACAGTCATACAATCAGCCCTGCATTCACCAGTATCAGCATTATTGCAGAGTTCTTCAAGAAGGACATGGAAAGACGAGATCATACAATACATATGTGAAGGGGTAGTTCTGTCGGATCAAGTGAAAGCAAGAAGTTTGAGGATCAGGGCTACAAGATATACTCTGATCGGAGATGATCTATACAAGCGAGGATTCTCCCTACCTCTATTGAAGTGTCTAGATGATGAAGAAGCAGAATATGAGATGAGGGAGTTCCATGAAGGCATTTGTGAAAACCATACTGGGGGACAGGCTTTAGCCTTTAAAGTTATAAGGCAGGGTTACTTTTAGCCTACGTTCAAGAAGGATGAGATTGATTTTGTAAAGAGATGTGATAAATGTCAAAGATTCGCTCCCATGATGAGGAACCCTCTTGAAGAACTCACAACCATCATGAGTTCGTGGCCGTTAGCAAAATGGGGAATTGACTTGATCGGACCATTGCCAATGCCGAAGGGAGGAAACAAGTTTGCTATAGTGGCAGTGGATTACTTCACAAAATGGGCTGAGGCTGAACCGTTGGCTAAAATTACGGAACAAAGGACCACTGACTTTGTTTGGAAGTCAATCATATGTAGGTTCGGAATCCCACACTACATTGTCACGGACAACGGGAAGCAGTTCGACAATGAAAGATTTCGATCTTTTTGTGAGGGTTTGGGAATCAGAAAGCATTTTTCTACTCCGAACCATCCCCAGTCCAACGGACAAGTTGAGGCCATGAACAAAATTATCAAGCACAATCTGAAAACCAGAATGGAGACTTTGAAAGGATCATGGGAAGAAAAGCTACCAGGAGTATTGTGGTCCTACCGGAGGACCCACCGAACAGCCACAAAAGAGACCCCGTTTACCCTAGCTTTCGGAACAGAAGCTGTGATTCCAATTGAGGTGGGATTGCCATCATTTCGAGTTACTCATTTCAATGAAGAAGGTAATGATGATGCACTCAATGTTGGATTAGACCTCAAGGAGGAGAAGTGACTACAAGCAAAAGTCAGGAATGCCGTGTACAAACAAAGAAATGCAAGGTATTATAATTCAAAGGTGAAAACGAGGAAATTCCGAAAGTGGGGATTTAGTGTTGAGAAAGATGATCACCGCACATGAGCCTTTGGGACCCAACTGGGGAGGCCCATATCGGATCAAGAAGGTCGTAAGCAATGGATCATATGAGCTAGAGTCACTTGATGGAGTTCAACTTCAACATTCTTGGAATGCAGAACACTTAAAGAAATACTTCCAGTAGGATAGGATATGAACCCAGATGTAAATACTTTTGATATCAAGTAAGATGTGTAATTAAATGAATGAGAAGTTTAGTATTCAAAGGTGTGCGAATTGGAACAGATCTTTATAAACAAAGACCTTAGTTGATGATCCATAAGTACTTCAAAGGTAGGATACCATCAACATCATAAGGCAATTCGTCTCAAAGACGAGAAAGACCTCCTTGAGAGGCAAACAAAGATCTTAGTTGATGATCCATAAGTACCTCACAGGCAGGATACCATCAACATCATAAGACAATCCGTCTCAAAGACGAGAAAGACCTCCTTGAGAGGCAAACAAAGACCTTAGTTGATGATCCATAAGTACCTCAAAGGCAGTATACCATCAACATCACAAGGCAATCCGTCTCAAAGATGAGAAAGACCTCCTTGAGAGGCAAACAAAGACCTTAGTTGATGATCCATACGTACCTCAAAGGTAGGATACCATCAACATCACAAGGCAATCCATCTCAAAAGACGAGAAAGACCTCCTTGAGAGGCAAACAAAGACCTTAGTTGATGATCCATAAGTACCTCAAAGGCAGGATATCATCAACATCACAAGGCAATAAGTCTCAAAGACGAGAAAGACCTCCTTGAGAGGCAAACAAAGACCTTAGTTGATGATCCATAAGTACCTCAAAGGCAGGATACTATCAACATCACAAGGCAATCCGTCTCAAAGACGAGAAAGACCTCTTGGAGAGGCAAACAAAGACCTTAGTTGATGATCCATAAGCACTTCAAGGGTAGGATACTATCATCGGCAGTGCAGGACAATCTATCCCTAAGAGGGTGTAGGACCTTCACGATAGGTAAACAACAGCCTTTGATGAAGAGGAACCTTCACCACCTACCGAGGTGAAAATATTCCGACCTCATCTTCACAAACGAGGTGTTTTGGTGAAAAAACCGAGGTGGAGTCATTCCGACCTCAACTTCACAAACGAGGTGTTTTGGTGAAAAAATCGAGGTGGAGTCATTCCGATCTCAACTTTACAAACGAAGTATTTTGGTGAAAAAATCGAGGTGGAGTCATTCCGACCTCAACTTCACAAACGAGATGGTATAGTGCAAAAGATCGAGGTGACACAGAACCTCAATCCGTTAGTTATTTGAAGTGAATCCATGATAATAAATTGTCTAAGTGTTCACTTCGTTACAACATTCACCTCTGTTAGTTATTTGAAGTGAATCCATGATAATAAATTGTCTAAGTGTTCACTTCATTAGTTATTTGAAGTGAATTCATGATAATAAATTGCCTAAGTGTTCACTTCGTTACAATATTCACCTCTGTTAATTATTTGAAATAAATTAATGATAATATTTTTCATCCTTGCTTGCTTCAGCTCGTTTGGATTTCGAATATTTGATGCAAGAATAAAGTTTTTTCTTTCAATAACAGAAGTGAAAATTACATGACAGCAGTGATCAAAAGCTCCTAACTACTCTTCAACGTCGACTGCTTTCTCAGGCATGTTTGTTTGAGACTCATGAAGTGGTGAAAGGAGGGATTCTTCTTCGACCTCATCAGGTATTAGCTCCAAATATTTTTTATAGACTTGGTTGAGCTTCTCCTTCAAAAAAGTTATGTCCACTTCGGGTCGCTTGGTTTCCAGTTCCTCCACTATCTCTTTGAATGTGAGATAGTATGTCTCGTCCACATCGTGATGTGATCCAGACCACGAGGTTTGATCTGTTGATGATCAAAGGAGGACCGATGACTCGATTGTAAACAAAGAGGGCCAACGAAGCAATGGACAAGCTAGTATAAGAAACAATGGCCAAAACAATGTTCGTGTCATCAAAAGAAGCAAGTTCCATGTTGGGACCTAGCCAAGACGACGAGTGGATCAACCTCATTCAAGCCGTCGAAGAAGGGGAATTATTGCATTTAAGGCCGCAAGCCTTGGAGACTCATGGCCGTAATGAGCTTACTGAAGAAAATCAGAATTTCAAGAAAACAAAGTTATGGCCGTAAACTTGGGAAGTCACGACCGTAACTGGGCCTCGGATCGAAATTGAAATTGCGAGGAATTGGAATTACGGCTGTAAACGCTGGAAGTCAAGTCCGTAATGAAGTCACTGCTCAAACAAAAACTGATTTGGGAATTTTGGACTTACGACCGTAAGTCATGGTGTTACGGCCGTAAGTGTGAACCAGTAATTCAGTTACGGTCGTAACTATTAAGACGCGTGAAATCCTTATTTTTCTGTTATTTTTATTTCTTTCCATATTTGAGCAATTTCTTTCCTAGTTGAACTAGGGCTCCTAAAGCTAGATTTGACCATATTTAAAAGGATGTAATTTTCATTATTAGGTGAGACTATTTTGATATTATATTGTGAGGCAAATTGCTTTCAAACTCTATTCTTCATTGAATACAATTTGAACTTGCGAGTTAATCTTGTTTGTTCAAAGTTAGGTGAGAATTAATATTGTTTGTGATCAAGAGGTCAATATATCCCTGTGATTGTATTGGTTGCTTGGTTCAACTGATTTTAATTAGGTCCATAAATCGTGGTTCTTTGGCGTTCTTGGGTCGATTCAATATTTTGTGGGTTGCGTAGCTACAATTGCTACGTGGTTTGCATCACATCATGTTCATACTCCACAGAGTCTTTAAATTTTTTGATGGGCTCTCTGTAGGAGCCTTGTACAGCGACCTCCAACTCCGCTTTTTCCCTTTTTAGGCTAACCTCTATATGGTTGGCCTCGTCCAATTCTTTCAAGAGCCTCTCCTTTGCCACCTGCAGTTGGGACACCTCATTTTTTAGAGAGGCCACCTCTTCTCTCAAGGGAACCACTTCATCCTTGAACTTGGACAGTTCAAGATTGGCCTCCTTCAGTTTAGCCAGCTCGTCCAAGGCCTCTCTCAGTTTGGCCTCTGCCTCGTGTTTGGCTTTCACCTCCACCTTGAACATTTTCTTGGTGTCCTCGGCCAGCTTTCTGAATTTTATAGAGTCAGAGGTCGCTTTGCCCATTCTGGATTGAGCACGACAAAGATAATTTAAAGCCTGGCCGACGTGAGCAGTGCCTGTTGCCAACAGGTCGTCCAATGGCATGTCTTTGCAAAATATTTCGTGGCGATGTACCCACGTCTTGGCCGAAACATCCATGGCCATCTTGGTCTGCAGGGGGACTCTCATTGGACCCACAGGGGTCAAGTTGGCTGAAATAGCAAACTCTTTGTAAATTTTGGCGTGGGATCCTTTCATCGAGCCCGCCAGTTTAGCTCTGAAGGGATTAACTCCCAAATATGAAGCCTCCTCCTGGAAGGTTGATTGAGAAGATCCAGCTTTGTCCCCAGAACTCCGTGGAGGCGGAATTGGAATTTCTGGCCGCTACTTAATGACCTCGGCCCGCTTTGATCTTTTTTGAAGAGGGGGTGGAATTTGATCCTCTCTGGTAGGAGATGAGGTTTTTGATGATTGTTTTTGGGCCGCTCTCTTGCGAGCTTCTGCTTTGGTGTTTACAATATTTTATCCTTTCATGGACTCCATTTTCCTCTTGCCTTAACGAGCTGACATTGTACAAATTACAGAAATTTGCTAAGTATACACCTCTGATGGGTAAGGCATTCAATTTGAATTGTGCTGAATAAATATTTACACTTAGAAGGTGGTGGGTATTAATCAGATGGGTCAATGAAAGTAAGTGTTGATTCAAACAAACGCTCCTCGGTTAACAGCTCCTTAACTGATCTGAACCAGTCTGGATGATCCTTTAAGTCAACAATCTTTTTTCTGATCTTCGGGGTCCAACTATGATTCTCTAACCTCTGCAAAAAAAAAAAAAAAAATGAGATAATTAATATTAGAACAATTCAGCTTGAAAATATCACAAGGATTAAACTTACTGAATTTGTCCCTATAGTGAACAGGAACAGTAGAGCTGACTCCGTCACTTCGATAGGGGCTCATCCAATTTCCTCCTACGAAAAACCATTTTTCTCTCCACCAACGGACTAACTCAGGCAGATCAACCAATAATTTATGACTCTCAAAGACCGACCTCTGCATAGCATAAAACCACCCCGTTTTCTTGCCATCAGCTCTAAACTGATAAGAGAAATTGAATTCTTCTACGGTGGGGTCATTATATCCCATACGGTTGTAAAGGGAAATAAACCCTAGGATGTACCTCCAACTGTTAGGATGAATTTGAGTTGGGGCCACCCCCCAGGAACAGAGGAAGTCCGTTATCATGAACGGAAGGGGAAATCTCAGGCCTTCCTCAAGGATTTGATAATTGGCTGCGACACAGCCTTTAGGCGGTTGGTCAGCTTGTTCTAAGCTTTCAGGAAGGAAGAAGTGGACATAACCAGGAATTCTATATTTGTTCTTCCATATGATCAGTTCGTCCTCAGTGGCTTCGGAACGAAAAATGCTTGCAAGCAAAATCAGAACTATAACTAGAACATGGGTTAGGTCGTTGGAAAGAGGCAGTTGAATGGTATCGGAAGGAATTTGCTAAAATTGTACGAGATGGAGGTACTATAGCTAGAGGTTTGGGTTGTGAGATATCATCCTCATCCTCCTCGTTTCAAAAGAGGCCCTGAGTTTCCCTACTTTCTTCCCACGACACGAATGGTTCAGCCTTTGCACCTTTATTACCCGACCTCACTCCACTTTCCTTAAAACTAGAACTACCACTCATTCTTAATCGTGATTGTTGCGAGCTGGGTACTTAGAACTTTTTTGAAAATAACTAAAGTCTAAACCAAGGAAAATAAATTAGAATTTCCAAAGTGCTCTCACCTGACGTGTCTCCTAATCTGGTCTGATCCATTAACGATGTGAAGTACGGGTATCGAAAGTAAACGAGCCAGAATAGGTAGAGAGAATTTAAAAGATTCAGTATAAAAATGGGGGGGGGGGGAAGGATATCCCTATTTATAAAAGGAGGAGAGAGAGTGCCACCTATTAGTCATTAAAGAGGTGGCGGTACTGATCCAAGAACTGACCCACCATTCATGTGAAGACATCTGGCAAGGGGAATGGTAAAACATGAAGAAGCAAATGCCAACAGGTAGCCTGTAGTAACGGAGTGGATTTCGAGATCCGTCCTTAAATCTTTTTCAAACCGATCTCAAGGGGACATTTGTTACACATCATACTGAGGTGGATAATAGGTCCAAGATTAACAGACGTCAACGAAGGTCAACTCTCAACTTTCAATTGCGTGACAAACTGAATATCCGACCACCAATGACAACCACGTATTAGACAGAGGTGATCATGACCGAGGTGATTTATGTGACTGACCTTAACTTAATGAGAGAGGTGATTTGGTGAGACCGAGGTGATTAAGTAGCGAGGTGATTGTGACCGAGTTGAAGATGGCGGCACTGTAGGATGGTCAAATTAGCCGCATTATGTGTCATTAATCATAATTATCTGTAATGTGTCAGTGTAATCATTTACTGTCATGCTGTCAGCAATGTCATTAGTCAATATCCATCACATGCTGCAGACGTGATATGTTGTAATAATTGTGTTTTATCTCCTCTCCTACTATAAATAAGAGACATAAATGCTCTTTGAGGGGGGATTATTAGAAAAAACCTCTCAAAACTCTTGTTATTTGAATACGCTAATTCGACCTGGCTGTCATATCAGTATTGAATTGGAAGTGAATTTACGCTGTTATAATTTTAGTTCGCTTTTGATCTGTAAACCTTTTTATATCATTTGTTATCTACATTTTACCTTGACATTGGAAATATGGGATCAGAGCTGTGTACTTAATTATCTACAAATTGATTATTCACTTGAAAATTATAGAAATCCCACTTTCAAAAGTTGTTGACAAAAACAGACGTCAACAGATCCTATGATAAATTTAGAGGGAACTAAACACACTATAAGAGCAATATCAATTAAATCAACTTTTGGGACCCCGATAATATGCTCATATTTAGAAATATGTTTATATGAAATGTACGAGATCATTGTCGAAAAGTCGGTTAAAAATGTTAGAAGAATCGCTTCCACCCCTAATGTGATACCAAATAAAGACAATGATTTACTTTCCTACCTTATGACTATTAAGGGAACTTCTAGTACATTTCCTAGCGGTTCTAGTTCTTCTAGTGCATTTCTTAATAGTTCAGATGAAATTCCGAGCAAGTTAACTTGGTATTTCTCACACGGTCTTCTTAGCTCGTTAGACGATGAAGAGAGAAACAATTTTAAAATTCTTAAGTGGCGGAGACTGTAGCGTACTCGGTCCTCAAGGGTTGCCGACCGTATATTCATGGTCTTTCCACTCCCTCCCTGATCGTCCTGCTCCTCAAGGGCTGACAGTCTCGTTTCCAAGAAGTGAATTTTTGCCTCCCCAGGGATTCGAACCTTGTACCATTTTAACTCTGCCTTCAAGGAATTAAATGTAGTCAGTCCCAAGTCCGGATTAAAGTAGGAAGGTTTAAGTTTTAAATTCTTAATCGACTATCCGACTTCGGACTTACGAGAATGTTACATTTCATTATTTTAAGCCTAGATTAAATGTTACTATTCTTAATGTTATAAATGTCGCATAATGTAATATTATATTTCAATGTCTAATTCAATTTTCAATTTTAACTCTTTAAATCTTACAAGATAATACAATACACACAAAAAAGAGGGCTTGGGCCGACCCACGAGCCGAAGCCGAGTAGGCCGTGTGGGAAATGAGCTGGCCCACATGAGCCTTGCTGGATTCGGTTCGGTTGTCATCCCTAACTGAATTATATTCCCCCTAAAAAATTCACTAAAATTTACGCCCTAAGTATAATAAGAAGTGATACTAAAACTTAAGCCCTATGTATCATAAAAATTTGAAAATACCATAAAATATGATACTTTAAAAGGACATAAATTTTAGTAAATCAGAAGTATCATGAAATTATTGGAAGTATCAAGGGTGATACTTCATGGAGAACGAAAAATTCAATTGTGCCACAAAAAGTCAGGTGTTTATGTAAATTTCTCTAATTAATTTAGGAGAAAGAAATTTGATAAAGTGAGCCAACTAAGTGGAGAGATGAAATAAGCAAATACAAACACATACTTATATACATTATACACAGGCTTTGTAAGGAAGGGAATGAAGGAAAGTAAGGCTTTATATGATCCAGTTCGGTTCAATTCTCTTTAAAATCAAATTGAATTAGAGTTATTTAATTATGGAACCAAATCGGTTCCATTCGATTAGATATCATAATAAAATTGTTTGACATTTAAAAAAAAAATTACAAATCCAACAATTATTATGTAACAATTTTAACTCTTATAAAATAAAGTAGTTCAATTTAAAAATATATAATAACAGGCTATCCAATAAGCAACGTTCTAAAAAGCGTGAAACCCTAGAGTCAAGCTTGTCAAACTTAAGCGGAAGTAGGAGTTAAAAAGTGTTTTTCAATTCCTACACACTAGATTTAACCTTTACACATACTTTAACGGGTAAAAAAGAAAAAAAGAAAGAAAGAAAGAAAAGAGAAAAAAATAAAAAAATCAAGCGCATAAATGTGCTTTGGGGTGCGCTTCAACGTGCACTTTTTAGATAAAATGGTAAAAAAAGGTTTTTTCGCTCCTTTGGCCAGAGCAACACGCGGGAGGTGCGCGTCCCACCTAGGTGCATGTTGTGTGTGTACAATGCAAGCGTTTTAGAACACTTCTAATAAGATTCATTCACCAATGCATGCAAATTATCAAAATGTAAATAATAATTCTAAAACATCAATGAGTCCATCACATTGATTCCTTTGCTTCAAGCCTTCAAATCTAAAAGGGAATGAATTTCAAGTCGCGTGTGATCAGGAATCCACGTTCGTGATCTTTGCATTAAATCCGATGACTTTAATAGCTAGAAATGTCGGATTCATTTATGAGTCATTCTCCCCGGTATAGAAAAAACGGGTGAGCAGACTTACTACAACACATTCATTAGTATGCACTAATCTCTATGTGATGCCTCAAACTGTATATCCAATTTTTATGCATTTATTTATTTTACCAACAAATTCTTTTGAAAAGAATAAAACAATAGTATATCAAAGTGTTCGAAAACGCGCGCTCTAGGCGCGACGTGCACCTATCGCACATCGATTTAGGCTCCATACTTAGTCACGCTTCATATTTTTTAGAACACTGGTGAATCAGCCCACTCTAATATTCCACTTATATTGTACCATTAATACATCTCACATATTTATATAAGAGCACATAAAAAAAATACTATTGTTTTGGGAGGTAATTGTTCGGTTACTTACCTCGCTTCATAGTTATCCTAGAGTTCAAGACTTTATTCTTCAATATTTGCACTCCTTATTAATTTGAGTCAAATTAGATTGATCACTCCTTTCCTATCATATATATAAACTATAATTTAGTCACATGATAATATATTTTATTCGAATTAATAAGTATTGTTGAGATCGCACCCAAAATGTCGCACATTGGGTAGCCAGTGAAGGCCCAACGAGGGTCCATTGGACTTCCACCCATGATCAAAGTTTTAGATATCGCCTTGGACTAATGGCCGAGGTGGAAAGGCACAGGAGCCCCTTCGGCCGAACTGGTTTATGTCTAGCAGAGGTGCTTCATGCTTTGCCGAGGTGCTTACGGTAGCGCCTCAGATGTAGGGATGGGACAAGGCATGAAGTCAGAGATATGACACCCCCTTTACCAAGATGTGACAGGTGGCCATCCCCTACAAAATGTAGCAATGATTACGCTAAAAATGCAAGGTTGTCACCTCCAAGAGATAGGGTGAAAACAAGTGTAAAGTATGTCACGTGTCATGATCCGAAACAGCTGGTTCATCTATAAATATGGCACACCTCCCGCCTGGTAGGGGGTTAGCAATTTCTCACTCTTAACGATATATTTCTCTCACTCCCTTTTCTCTCTTTTACGCATTTATATTTCCCTCATTCAAATTATATTCGCTGAACATGGCCGCTGACTTTGGCATCGGAGTGCAAACGGGAGCCTCCTCGGCCCCCTTTGCAAACTGATTGTTTGTCACAATGCGCAGGAGATCCACGTGTTCAAGAGGGAGGAGCTGAGACGTGTTGGTCCAAGGTCCATCCGGATTTTTTGGTCAACCTAACCCACCACCCCGGCACCGTAATCGCCGCATGTTGCGAGACATGACTCGCATGGCGGCCCAAATGCTGGAAATGCAGAAGCAACAGATAGAACAGACTGCTGTGATGAATGCCTACATGGCTAGAGGGTATGTCGTGAATGAGCCCATGATGCCTCCGCAATACCCACAGCCACATTACTCACCATCCGAGGCGGCCACTGCCTCGTATTATTATCAAGATCCACAGGCATATGCCAGGTTGGAATCCGAGCCCTTCTACGAGGAAGGCCCTGAGCATGAAGCACATGAAGAACAAGACCAACTCCCAGCTAGGCACAGGGAGGCCTCACCCGCAAAATCTGGCAGTGTCTTCAGCCGGATAGGAGGTTATTCAGAGGCAGGTAAGGGGGTCGGAACAATGCAGCTGAGCCTAGAAATAGGCGGGAGCGACGCACTGAAGAATCCTTGTCGCAGAGTCAAATGCATAGAGACCAAAATGGTATGGGGGGAGAAAGGTTCGCTCCCACGCATGAGCCTAGGAATAGGCAGGAAAGGAGAGCCGAAGCAGTTCAGACCAAGTCCCGTAACGAGTTACCGACCCATGAAAGGCCAAACTACGACCGCGTTCTGCCAACACAAAGGCAGGAGTACGCTCCGCCACCTTATGACCAATACCATAACCCAATGTATTCCGGTCATGACGAGAACAGTGATCTGCCCTAATACGAGCTAGATGACGAAGAGGAAATAAGTCCCTTCATGGAGGGCCTCCGTAGGTGCCCAGTGCCTTATGACTTTGAAATGTCAGAAGTAGCAAAATATTCTGGCCGAGGTGACCCTGATGATCACCTGTTAAACTACCGCGCTAGTATGGAAATAGCCGGAGCCACTCCGGCACTGAAATGCAAAGCCTTTGATTTAACCCTTGAGGGAAGTGCGATACGATGGTACAAAAAACTCCCCCTGGTAGCATCCACAGTTGGAGAGATCTGAAAACGGCCTTTAAAAATAGCTTTGTTTCCTCCAGGCCTGGCTAGCTTCCACTCCAACGCCTTCAGGGTCTAAGGCAGGGAAGGGATGAATCCCTGAAAAGTTACCTGGCTCGGTTTACTGAAGAGATGCACATTTGTGAAAATATCACTGAGGTAGAGATGTTTTCCGATTTGAAAGCGGGGCTAGATATGACGAGCATGTTTTGGAGGGATGTCCGAAGCAGGAAACCAAGGGATTACAATGCTCTGGTAGACCTGATGAAGGAGGAGATTGTATCGGAAGAAATGGCTAGAGCCAGAGACAACCACCCCCAAGGGAGATACAACCTTGGGTATTCCACTGAAGCAAACCTCAAGAAAGGAGGAAACAAGGATATGATCGGTGGTAACCGAGGTGGAGGGCCGCGTCCGTTTCCGAGGACAGGGTCTAGCTATGCAGCAGAAATCACGGAAGCTATCCCCCACTTGCACTCCAACACTCCTTCTCAGAATCCTCCCACGGCTCAAGGAAGGATGGAAAGTAGCCGAAGTGGAAAACAGCCCATGATTGGGGCTTACTGCGCCTACCACAGATATTACGGTCACGCGACAGAAGATTGCAGGGAAATCCACATGTTAGCGGACCAAAAGGCGCAGGGGAGAAGGGAAGTGACTTCTCCCCTGACACGGGTAGAACTCAAAAATTCGGTGGCCAGAAGTTCAACCGAGCTGACAGGAAAGCTCCGTGGAAAAATTTGACTAAAGAGAGGATTGACAATCATCTGGGAGATAGGAACAAGGGCAAGGATACCACCTCGGCACATGCTAAAGATACACGGGAGCCACCTATGCCTGTGGCCGACCTTCCTATCCGTGAAATCGATACAATATTAGGAGGCCCCCACCCAGGCGGGAGCACAAACAACTCCCAAAAGAGGTATATCAGAGAGGCCAAGCAGCCCGCCAACATGAATTACCATATCCATTCACATCCTGTTGGGATGCCTCGGACAGAATCTATCACATTCACCCAAGACGATGCCATTGGAGTGCACTTCCCACACAATGATGCATTGGTTATCAGGGTAGTGGTGGCTCGGAATGGGTTATCACCGATGATGGTGGATGATGGTGCCTCGGTAAATGTGATTTACGGTATAACTTTCGATAAAATGGGGATCAACACTCCACTCATTCCAGTCCCGGATCCAATATACGGATTCACGAGGGATAGCATAACCCCCAGAGGATCCATAGCCCTTATGACTAAAGTAGGGCAAGCACCAACTCTCTCCAGAATCCCTATGGAATTCTTGGTGGTTGACAAAATCTCCTCCTATCATGGTTCAATTGGGAGGCCAGGTCTCATTGACTTGGGAGCTGCAACGCATATAAAATACATTTGTATGAAATTCCCCATGGAGCATGGTGTTGCCACTATAAGGGGGAGTCAAACCGAATCACGGGCCTGTTACACAAATGCAATCCGAAAATTTCAAGACCGAAGCTTGAACATGATTAGCGATGTGGCAATGGTAGAGGCTGCTCCAGACCCTGAAAGACTGGGTGGAGGACCCTCAGAATTTGAGGATGTTTCAATGACGCCGGAAGAAGATCTGGCAGATCTGGACCCACGAATGGCAGGGAGCAGCTGCTCCACTCTGGCTGAAAGGTTAGAATGCTTCGGTGTAGATCCACTTGATCCAATCAAGGAATTGCAGATCGGATTGGACTCGCCAATTGAATGCAAAAATCAATTGAAGAGCTTCTTACTTGAAAACCTCGATGTATTCGCTTGGAAGCATGGTGACATGACTGGAATCGATCCTAAAGAGGCCTGTCATAGACTCCAACTTGATCCCCGAAGTCCTGTGCATAGGAAAAAGAGAAGACCTATGAGTTCTGAAAAGTATGAGGCCTTGAAAGACGAGGTCACGAAGCTATTGAAAAATGGCTTCATCAGAGAGTCCCGCTACCCGAAGTGGGTATCAAACCCTGTTTTGGTACCAAAGCATGAATGAATTAGTACCAAAACAGGGTTGAACCAGGCATGTCCCAAAGACAGTTTTCCACTACCCCGGATTGATCAATTAGTTGACTCCACCGCTGGGCATTATATGCTGAGCTTCATGGATGCCTACTCCGGGTACAATCAAATCCCCATGAATGAGTCAGATGAGGAGCATACCTCGTTTGTTACAGATAGGGGACTCTACTGTTACAAAGCTATGCCATTCGGCTTGAAAAATTCTGGAGCTACCTACCAAAGGCTGGTAAATCGCATATTTTCAGAACAATTGGGGAACACCATGGAGGTATATGTTGATGACATGCTGGTCAAAAGCATGGTCGCCACGGATCATATCCGCCATTTTTTTAGAGGCCTTCGGTGTTTTGAGGAAATATCGAATGAAGCTCAACCCAGCGAAGTGCGCTTTTGGGGTAGCATCAGGAAAATTCCTCGGATTCATGGTGAATAAAAGATGGATCGAAGCCAATCCCGACAAAATCAATGCCTTGTTAAACATGCAATCACCTCGAAATCCAAAAGAAGTGCAAAGCTTAACGGGGAGAATTGCGGCCCTAAATCGGTTCGTTTCCAAGTCCATTGACTAATGCTTGCCGTTCTTTAAGGTCTTGAAGGGAGGGAAGCGGTTTCATTGGACGTCGGAATGTGAACGTGCTTTTTCCGATCTGAAAGCATTCTTGGGACGGGCCCCATTACTATCGAAACCAAAGGTTGACGAACCCCTCTACTTGTATTTGGCAGTATCAAAAGAGGCAGTTAGCTCGATATTAATCAGAGAGGAGGATGGGAATCAATTCCCGGTATATTATGTGAGCCATGCTGGATGCTGAGACACGTTACCCAGACATGGAAAAACTTGCTCTCTCGGTGGTCATAGCCTCTCGCAAACTTCGTCCCTACTTTCAGTCACACTCCATAAGTGTGCTCACAAACTTTCCTATGAGACAGGTGTTGCAAAAACCCGATGTATCAGGGAGGTTAATGAAATGGGCGATTGAAATCATCCAGTTTGACCTACATTATGAGCCTCGGACCTCTGTAAAGGGTCAAGCGTTGGCGGATTTCATAGTCGAATTCATACATCTACCGGAGGTTGAGATGATTGATAACACGGATGACAGCCTAGAGTGGAAGTTGTTCGTTGATGGGTCCTCGGCTGAGGGGCGATCCGGTGCAGGTATAGTGCTAATAAGCCCAGAGGGATTCAAACTACACAGTGCGATCCGCTTTGGTTTTAAAGCCTCAAAAAATGTTGCTGAATACGAGGCGTTATTAGCTGGACTAAGACTTGCGAAAGCTTTGAAGATTAAGTCCATAGTGGCGAATAGTGATTCGCAGCTCGTTGTGAGCCAATTTAATGGACAATTTTCTGCCAAAGAACCAGCTATGGTCGCTTACTTGAAGAAAGTAAGAGATTTGGCTGTGTGCTTCGGAAATATAGAGTTACAGCACATTCCAACGCCGATGCTTTGTCCAAACTAGCAAGTAGCAGTGATTTAGAGTTCCACAATCTGATCCCAGTTGAGCACATGCTGACCTCTTCTATTGAGCCGGGACTGGAGATTTTGGCGATAGAAGAGGAGGAATCCTGGATGAATCCCTTGATAGCGTATTTGAAACATCAGACAGTACCAAATGAGCCGGAAGCAGCTCGAAAGTTGCAAAGATACGCTGCGAATTTCGTACTCTTGGACGACCTACTTTATAAACGGAGTTACACCTCCCCTTTAATGAGATGTGTGGGGCCAGAGGAAGGACATTATGTAATAGGAGAAATCCATGAGAGCATACGTGGAAATCATACCGGGGCGTTATCACTAGCTCGGAAAGCCCTCAAACAGGGATATTTTTGGCCTACTATGCGAAAGGATTCTCATGACTTCGTGCGCAAGTGTGATAAATGCCAAAGACACGCAACCATACCACATCAGCCGCATCACAAGCTAACCGTGGTGACTAGCCCTTGGCCTTCTGCAAAGTGGGGGGTTGATATTATCTGTCCTATGCCTAGGGGCGCTGGTAAAAACTGCTTTGCGATAGTGGCAATTGATTACTTCACCAAGTGGGTCGAAGCGGAACCTTTGATGAGAATCATCGAGGCCAACACCACCAAGTTCATTTGGAAGAATATCATATGCCGATTCGGAATACCACACTGGCTGGTTAGTGACAATGCGAAACAGTTCAAAAATGGAAGCGTCGATGAGTTATGCGACGATTTGGGAATTAAGAAACTGTTCTCATCTCTACATCACCCACAGGCCAACAGACAGGTCGAAGCTGTGAACAAGACCATAAAAAATACCCTGAAAAGGAAGTTGGAATCCAAAAAAGGGATATTGGGTAGATGAACTCCCACAAGTACTATGGGCGCTTCGAACCACCTTGCACACCGCTACTGGTGAAACACCTTTCTCATTGGCATATGGTGTGACGACCCGAATTCTCGACCATTCGAGTGCCACTAAAAGTGACTCATATCATATTATCGAGACTTAAATAGTAATGTAAAATTATTCAAAAGAATAATTAGAATCCCATAATTTTATTTGTGAATAAAAATAGAACATAATTTTCTTACATAAAGTTCAACATAATTATCTCATCAATCTTAACCACTTTTGCCACTTCCATGTTGACCGCCTCGAACCTTCAATTATCTGAAAATGGTAAATATCGTGGAGTGAGATTTATAAAATCCCAGTAAGTATACCAAGCATAAATTTTCTTTTGAAAGCATATGGATCATTTTCATCATAACATAGGATAGGATCGAAATACTCATAAACATAGGGAGACACAAGAATTTTACCGAACTTGAATGGCAAGAATTCTTATGTGTAGCGCTACTAAACTCCGGTCCCCTTAGCATAATCATAAACATATAATATGGAACCCATAACAATCTTGTGAGATTGATTTCATAGCAATGATCCAAACATTTTCATAAAAACATAAGATATACTTACTTGTCATAAAAACATACTTACTTTTCATAAAAACATAAGGTGTATTTACCTTTCATAAAAACATACTTACTTTTCATAAAAATATAAGATATACTTACTTGTCATAAAAACATACTTACTTTTCATAAAAACATAAGGTGTATTTACCTTTCATAAAAACATACTTACTTTTCATAAAAACATAAGATATACTTACTTGTCATAAAAACATACTTACTTTTCATAAAAACATAAGGTGTATTTACCTTTCATAAAAACATACTTACTTTTCATAAAAACATAAGATATACTTACATTTCATAACAACATACTTAATTTTCATAAAAACATAAGATATACTTACATTTCATAACAACATACTTAATTTTCATAAAAACATAAGATATACTTACTTGTCATAAAAACATACTTACTTTTCATAAAAACATAAGGTGTATTTACCTTTCATAAAAACATACTTACTTTTCATAAAAATATAAGATATACTTACTTGTCATAAAAACATACTTACTTTTCATAAAAACATAAGGTGTATTTACCTTTCATAAAAACATACTTACTTTTCATAAAAACATAAGATATACTTACATTTCATAACAACATACTTAATTTTCATAAAAACATAAGATATACTTACATTTCATAACAACATACTTAATTTTCATAAAAACATAAGATATACTTACCTTTTAAAAGATTAAAATGAAGTGTAGTAGTAAATGGACCAAAACTTTCTTGACCACCTTGAATTTCTCTTACTTGTGGATTTTGTCAAGAGGTTGGAAATAAGTGTATATGTGTAGAGTTGTGTGTAAAAGAGATGGGTTTAAATAGATGTATAAAGTTGGCATATTGTAAACATAATCATTCAATTCTATTAATTTTAACACATCCTTTTCTTAAAGTAAAGCACCATTCATATACTTTTCCATATTTATACAAATAATATGCTCTTCATGATTATATATAATGGAGTCTATCAATCATTCATATATTTTTCCATATTTATACAAATATTATGCTCTTCATGATTATATATAATGGAGTATATAAATCATTCATATACTTTTCCATTTTTTATACAAATATTATGCTCTTCATGATTACATATAATGGAGTCTTATCAATCATTCATATACTTTTCCATATTTATACAAATATTATGCTCTTCATGATTATATATAATGGAGTATATAAATCATTCATATACTTTTCCATATTTATACAAATATTATGCTCTTCATGATTATATATAATGGAGTATATAAATCATTCATATACTTTTCCATTTTTTATACAAATATTATGCTCTTCATGATTACATATAATGGAACCTCTCATGCTTGCATATATTTTCTTAATTTAAATAATAAAAGTAATTTTTGTATAAATAAATATTGGGATAACATTGAATTAAGTATTTGGACTTAATATACTTTAAATCAAGAAAATGGAGATATTTTTAGAAATTCGGAATTTAATTTAAAATCGAACGATCTCGATTATTTCTTGACTTGGCTATACGAATACGTCGCTGCGTTAACTTAATAAAAATGGGTGAAATAGTAGCGACACGATTTTCTATTAAAATAATTATTAATCGCGTAAAAATTCTTGGTTGCTACATATGGAGCCGAGGCGGTATGCCCCGTTGAAATTGGGATCCCTTCGCTTCGTCAAATTCATTACGACGAAGTGAGGAACGAAGAAGCGCAAAGGGCCAGTTTAGATTTCCTCATGAAAAAACGGAGTGATTCCCAAGTGGTGATGACCAGGTACCAGAAAAAGATGGCTCGATACTACAACAAAAGAGTGAAAAGTCGACGCTTTAATGTTGGGGACTTAGTCCTAAAAAAGGTTCTTCCTTCAACTCAAGAACCAGGAGTAGCGACTTTAGGTCCTAACTGGGAAGGCCCTTACAAAGTCTTTGCCGAGGTGGTACCCGAAACGTACATAATCGAGGACTTATCCGGGGTACCTTTATGTAATCCTTGGAACACAAATCATCTTCGTCGCTATTTTCAATGAATGGTTGCGGTATTATCATATGATTTTATAAAATCATAAGTGAGTTACATTGAGGATTACACCAGTTGCTAATTAGATAAACATAATAGATAAACACAAATTCCAAGATTATTCTGGTTATAACACCATACGTATACGCCATGCATGAAGTTTATTAAAAACAAGGGACTCTTATAAGCCTACGCTACGATCACTACGTAAGGATTGGGCATGTTAGTACAACCAAAGGGAGTTCATACAAAATTGTGTATACAGATCTTACAAAGTGTGACTTAGATACGTTCAAATGTTTTTCAAAATCAGATCTAACTGGTAAACATGAATGCCTCAAACCACTCAGATCTGAGGGACTATACTCATTAACCATGCAATATGTTTAAAAGACATTTGCGTTTGGAAGCATTCACCATGCAATACGTTTGAAAGACATTTGAGTTTGGAAGCATTCAAATTTAGCCAAATGTTGTCATATAAACTAAAACTCTTGGTCAGAATCAGACCTAACCGAGCAAACGTAAAGGCCTTGAGCCACTTTGGTCCGAGGAACTTTACACTTAGTATCTTTATATGATATTTACAAAACGTTTGTGTTAGGAAGCGTCCGCACTTAAACAAATAAGAACATGCAAACTAATGCATTAAACTCAACATGGAAAATCATCGCATTTGCAAAGGCAAAATATATACAAATTGAATGAATGTTACATATACAATATCAGGTGCCGTGGCAGTTACAAAAAAAAAAAAAAAGAGATACAACAGAAAGGCAGATACAAAACAGGATCACTGCGAAGTCCTCTGAAGAGCCTTTGTCTTGAGGTTCGGGGTACAAAGCTTCAATAGAGGACAGGTCCAGGGTTGGAAAAGCTTCTTTCACGTCACCCAAAGCCATCCTGGCCCCTATGTTACCAAAAAACCTCTGCATAGCCTCGTATTCTGGGGTCTCTTCAAAAGTGTCTTTAAAGTTCTGGACAGCCTCAGACACCCTGGTACTTAAAGCGTTCTCCACCCGTGTCGTGACAGTCTGCTCCAGAACCTCAGTAATCCTTGTTTGCATGTGCCGTTCCAAAGAGTCAAGGTCCTCCTCCCCCTTCGCCTTAGCCTCCAGCTCCCTCCCCAGTTTTTCATTGGCTACTGCCACCTCAGCTTCCAGCTTGGACTTGGCTGCATTAGCAGCGGTCAGAGCCTCAGATGTGATAGACTGTGCACGGTTGGAATCATCCTGTTTCTTGCACAAGGTCACCACGTCTGACTCAGAGGCCTGGAGGTCGTGTCTTAACTTATCATTATCCTCCTGGAGACGCTTAACATTGGCCCTCTCCTCGGAGGAGGACTTCCGGGCTATGGACAGCTGGGTCTTTAGGCCATTAATCTCCTTTAGCATGTTGTCTGCATGCCGGAGAGCAGCCTCAGCATTTTTCTTGTCCCTCTGCATCTCCTCCACGGACGATTCCACCTCGTCAATAAGGGCCAACGCCCTGGCGTTCATGGCCTTGGCGGTGAGCAGCTTCCGGGATGGACTGGCACTAGAAGAGAAGGCAGACCAGCCCTCTGTCTAAAATTGCTCAGTGATAAATGCGGCTCGGGCTAGAGGAGAACTGGGGGAGTCAAACAGTGAAGGGCTGAAAGTGACATCTCTGGGGAGAATACTGGTTTTAATATGCTTGAGCTCTTCTGCCCCCTCCGGTGTCACTTCATAAGCCAAGCCTGGAATGGGCACAAACGGCTCTCCTCCAAGTCTTCAGTCATTGGTGGCGGAGGTGCAGAAGTGGACTCCTTGCCCTTACCCCTTCTTAGCCTCTTCAAGGGAGCGGGATCCTCCTCGGATACGCGCTCAGGCATGTCCTTGGGGAGGGAGGATGGTGCAGAAACCTCTTTAGCCTCCCTTTCCCTCTTAGAGCCCCCTCTGTCCGACCTCTTCCCTTTCCCCTTCGGGGGGACTCCTTTAAGATCAGCCTCCTTTTCTGTGCTAGGCTGCTGGGGGCCCACTGGCAAAAGAATGGGCGGTGGCAGTAAGGCTGGAAGAGGGCCCTGAAGTTGGGCTGTAGACGCCTCGGACACTTCCTTTGCCACCCCAACTTGCACGTTGGCCAGTACTATTTTCTGCCTTTTTTCAATTTAATTGCCGTGGCGAAGGGCAGGACGGATCTTCTTGGCAATGAGACCCTTTAAAGAAATCTTCGGAAATTCCTTGGAACCTAGCAAGACAAAGAGGAAAACGGGGTTACGAACAGAAAAAGCATAAGATGAAACAGCAATAGGCAAACAAACTTACTCGTGGCTCGCATAAGACCGTGTTTAAAAAATAACTTGTTTTGTTGAATGACCCCTTGGAAAGTGCCCTTGTAAGCAAACAAGCGCCTTACTGCCGCTAGGTCTGCGTCGGGGAGGAGGCGGGCAAAAGTGTCTCCTGCCATAAACCGATGACATGTTAGTAAGCAGCCAAGAAAAGTGAATGGAAATTAAAGATAAAAAGACACGTGACACTTAAAGACTCTGAAACAAGTACAAGACTCACTAGGTAGGGAAAGAGTTCGGGGAACTGTAATTTCTGGACTAGGGTCCACAGGGGAACTCTGCCAATCCCCAGCAACCCAAAACCACTGGTTCCTCCAGTTCTTTATTGAGGTTGGGTGTCCGGTGATAACAGGAGGATATGAGACCCTGGGAGACAAGTAATACCAATCCTTGACTTCCGACCTCACGTCTCTCTCCCTTCTAACTGATTTCTTCAAAGTATAGAGAGTGTGAATGATGTGCAGTGAGATGGGATGATCGGGGTTGACCTCTTGCCACACTAACCAAGTACCCACAGCCTGTGTCCAGAAGTTGGGGGCCAGCTGGTAAGGGCACAGGTTATAGCTCCTAAGCAACGCCCTGAAGAAGGGGTGCATGGGGAACCTCATCCTGCAAGAAAGGGCATCGTAGCATATGGCCGCTTGACCTGGAGGAGGGCTGCAAGGTCGGCAAGAAGGTGTAGGGTGCACCAATTGGATCCTTTCTGGCAGCCTGAATTTTGCCAAAGCCCCAGCCAAATCAACCCTTCGGATTTCAGTGGCAATCTCGCTGCTCTCCCATGACTCTGGGTTTGGATCAGGATCAACGTGGTAGCCCGAAACTTTGTTAACCTGATCAACCCAATCCTCCACCTGGTCGATCTCCTCTGCAGTCAGGCCCAACTCTTCCCTATGTGCCCTGAATGGGGCTCTAACGATTAAACCCAGGTCCTGGTGACCTGAAGAAGAGCCTACCGCCTCTTATCTTCCCTAATCCCTATCTCGTTTGCTTCGAAGCTCTCTCAAAGATGCCTCCTCTTCGGGTGATAGATGAGCCATGTAGTTCTGGTATTTTTCTTCTTCGCTGTCACAATCACTCAAATAAATTATGCCACTGGTTTTCCTATTTCTCCTCTTAATCTGTTCCCTTAAGAAGCGGGAAATAAAAATTGATAAAGAGATGGGGCAGAAACCTCCGATGGGAACCGCCATTGCTAACATTTCCTGTGAACCCGTTCCCCCAACTCTTTCCATTTTTTTTTTAAAGACGGGTCAGACTCATCAAAAAGAAAAAGAAAATGTGGAATAAAATTTTCAAACCCACAATAAAAAACTAGAAATAAAAAAGTTTTGCATACACAAAAACAAAGAGATTTACCTTCAAAGAGATTGTACATTTGAAATGAGGAACTCGCCAACGAAAGCTGTTGAACGTTAAGAACGGGTGTTGGGTAGAAAACCCTTGAAAAGAAGACTCGAGACTTGCGAGAAAGAAAAAGAACGATACAATCTTTCATGAGAGTGTTGCTGCAAAAATTATGGGAAAACAGTAAAGGGATATAATGAAACGAAGGAGGATTTATAAGGATCCTAACGATCTAGACCCCTTGGTTTTTGAGCCATATGATTAATATGGATAACCCACGCCTCTTGGGAAATGGGCTAATCAAAGCGCCAGCCGTCAAAGGAAGGGACAAAACCGTTCAGCTACCACATTGAGTGCAACGCGCGGTAGAAATGCCACTCCCATCACCTTTGATATTCCTTTGGAACCGATACCAGTAGCCCCTTTTCATTAAATACGCAGCCTAAGATGCACGCTAGTGCATCCCCCACCTTCACTCAGGAGAGAAAAGTCGAAGTAGGAGGTCGGCTATACCATGAATCCAAACTTTACATAAGAAATGCCATTATTGACCCCAAAAATTGCTGCGCTACATAGCGACTCCCAGCTAGCGGATGGAGGAGCAATTGCAAAATGTTGGATGTAGCAAGTGATGAAACTGGGACAAAGTTATTTCTGCGAAATCACGGCAAATTCGATCCGCCCATGAATGACCACATCGGATTTGAGGGACTAGTGTTGAGATCGCACCCAAAATGTGGCACATTGGGCCGCCAGTGAAGGCCCAACGAGGGTCCATTGGACTTCCACCCATGATCAAATTTTTAGATATCGCCTTAGACTAATGGCCAAGGTGGAAAGGCACAGGAGCCCCTCCGGCCGAACTGGTTTATGTCTAGCAGAGGTGCTTCATGCTTTGCCAAGGTGCTTACGGTAGCGCCTCAGATGTAGGGATGGGACAAGGCATGAAGTCAAAGATGTGACACGCCTTTACCAAGATGTGACAGGCGCCCATCCCCTACAAAGTGTAGCAATGATTACGGTCAAAAAGCAAGGTTGTCACCTCCAAGAGCTAGGGTGAAGACAAGTGTAAAGTATGCCACGAGCTATGATCCGAAACAACTGGTTCCTCTATAAATATGGAACACCTCCCGCTTGGTAGGGGATTAGCAATTTCTCACTCTTAACGATATATTTCTCTCACTCCCTTTTCTCTCTTTTACGCATTTATATTTCCCGCATTCAAATTATATTTGCTGAACATGGCCGCTGACTTTGGCATCGGAGTGCAAACGGGAGCCTACTCGGCCCCCTTTGCAAACTGATTGTTTGTCACAGTGCGCAGGAGATCCACGTGTTCAAGAGGGAGGAGCTGAGACATGTTGGTCCAAGGTCCAGCCGGATTTTGTGGTCAACAAGTATAAATTAGGGCCCATTAAATAATAGAGATTAAAGTTGGTCATCTTACTGTAAAATATTTAACGGTTACTTACCTCGCTTCATAGTTATCCTAGATGATGTGATCTGAAGTAGGAGACCAAAGGAGAAGTCAACCTATGGGCAATGTGATAGTGATCTACACGGGAAACGGCACAAGTTTCATGTTGGAAGCGAGCCGAGAAGACAAAGGGGTCGAGCCAAATCAAAGGGGCAAAGTTTGGAGGCCAAGGACACATTCACGGCCGTAAAGTCTGTTGTTCACGGCCGTAACATCCCCTCGGGTCAAAAGCAAGAATTCCAGGATTTTATTACTTACGGCCGTAAGACTACAGTTCACGGCCGTAACTCCTTCTCTGGTGGAATTGAAGTAATTCAGCGAATTGAAACTTACGGCCGTGAGAGTTCTTGTTACGGCCGTAACTCATTAACAGAAAGTCACTTACGGCCGTAAGTGACATTGTTACGGCCGTAACGTCTAATTTTCCAGATTTCGCGTTTTTTAATTTAATTCCGTTTTTAAATTATTTACTTCTATGTTTTGGCCCCAATTAGCGGCTAACCCTAGTTAGGTCAATTGTTACATTATATTGCTTTGTTTTTCATTATGAAACAACAACTTGGATATTATTGAATGAATGTGAGAATTTTCTCTCTCGAAAAGGAGGATTCATTTTTCTTGTTCTTGAAGAACAATTCATAGGACTTATCAAATAATTTCTGAATATTTGTGGCGTTCAAATCAGGAACTTATCAAGGAGTTTGGCATCCCTTGTGGCGTTTCGAAAACCTCGGTTCTTCAATCCGCATCGTCAATTTATTGCGTCGTGATTGTTGGGTCCAGGTCCTATCGTCAATCTTATTTTAATTTTCGTTTATTTATTCGTGTTCTTGTTATTTTTCGTGTCAGATCTAATTTAGATCTTTCGTAGGGTTTTAAATTTCGTTATTCCGCGTTTTTGACGAGATTCCTCGACCGGGATCTCATCATCTGGTATCAGAGCTTGGATCTAGATTCAGTTCTTGATTTTCTATTTTTTTTCTTGTTCTTCTTGCCAGTAAATTCTTTCTTTGTTTGATTCATATAAAATTCCCAAAAAAAAAAAAATTCGAACTTGTTTATCCTAGTCAATTCTTATCCAAATCTAATTCCGTTTTTTCCGCCATATTCGTAGTCAAGTTGTCTAGCAGTTTCAAAAAAAAAAAAAAAAAGAACGAAAATCTCATTATTTTCCCGAAATATTTCGAATTTGTTTCAATTTCCAAATTTTCCAGTTCGTACTCGTGTCTTATCGTGTCCTACCCTTACTTGAGTTCTTGGACTGTTTTTGAAGTACTTGGAATGGGGATTTTGAGTGATACACGAGCGATATATTTTTGCGAGGTATATACTACTTATTTCCGCGAAGACTAATAATGTCTAGCAGACGGGATTCATCATCTTCATCAGTTGGGGACAACCAAGGAATTTACAGAAGGGAGCCAGCAACTTCATCAACGAGCCACAACAAATGACCGGAAGGTATGAATAAGGTGAATAACAATGTTGTAGGTGTGATGGAGACTTTACAAGAGCAATTTTAGAAGTTGATGACTAGGATGGATAGGCAGGAGGAAACTATTAATAAGTTGCGTAGGGAACAAACTCATGCGGGTCCTAGAGTTAGGAGGGAAGACCGGAGAGATCATAGGGGGAGACATAATCAAAGGGTTGGATATGGGTTTGATGATGAAGAGTTTGCGAGTGAAGGAAGTAGTATCCAATCATCCGTGGACAGTGTAAGGAGGAGAACGGGTAGAGGAGATAGGAATGAAAGGGCAAATAATAGAAGAGATCGTGGTGATCGGGATGAGATAGATGATAATCTAGGTAAAATAAAAATGTCTATTCCACCTTTTCATGGGAGGAGTGATCCGGAGGCTTACCTAGATTGGGAGAAGAAGGTAGAATTGATGTTTGATTGCCACAATTATTCTGAAGGAAAGAAGGTGAAACTAGCGGTTGTTGAGTTCACCGATTATGCCATTAATTGGTGGGATCAGTTGGTGAAGGATCGGAGGAGGAATGGTGAAGGGCCCATGGATACATGGCGTGAGATGAAAACCATCATGAGGAAGAGGTTTGTCCCAAGCCACTATCATAGGGATATTTATCAAAGGTTGCAGGGGCTCACGCAAGGTTCTAGGAGTGTAGAGAAATATCAGAGAGACATGGAGGTAGCCATGATTAGGGCCAACGTGGTGGAGGATCGGGAAGCTACAATGACTAGATTTTTGAGTGGGCTGAACAGAGATATTGCAAACATCGTTGAGTTACAACATTATGTGGAACTGGAAGACATGGTGCACATGGCAATGAAGGTAGAAAGGCAATTAAGGCGAAAGGGGACATCTAAACAATCACCGGGGACTTATCCTACATCACAACCGAGGAAGGATCACAATGATGAGCACGTCCTGAAGGGAAAGGAGGAACTTACAACTAAAGGTAAAAATATTTCTGATTCTCAACCTACTAGGGATAGAAATATTAAGTGCTTTAAGTGTTTGGGGTCGGGCCATATAGCATCACAGTGTCCAAATAAAAAAGTAATGCTCTTGCGTGATAATGGTGAAATTAGTTCTGAGGATGAATTTAAGGGAATGCCTAAGTTAGTGGATGTTGGGGCTAGTAGTAGCGATGAAGAGGGGTTAACTTATGCGGTGAAAGTGTAGCGACTGAGAAATTTTACGCAATTTAATATTTATTTTAAAGTTTCGAAAATCGTGCCGATGCGACCTCACCCATTTTAAGTTAACGTCACTACGCGTTCGTCTAGCCAAGTCGAAAAATAATGAGTTCGTTCGATTTTAAATTAAATTCCGAATTTCCAAAATTTTATTATTTTATTTATTAATTTAAATTATTATTTTCAAAATCATTTTTATCCCAAATTTCATCAATTTCATTTTATCAGTTTCATCCTTCCAACCCAGTTGATTTCGCGTGCGAATTTTTCTTGATTTTCACACGCTACCAACCCCCATCCATCAATCCCAAAATCCAACCCATACTTCCACTCAACCCATACCCTATTGCCCCCACTTTCTCCAAACCCACCCTCCCTATTTTCTTCAGACTTCTCCTCCCTATGCACAACCACAATTCTGTCCAGCTCCAAACCGTCCCCACTACCACCTCCTTCCTCACCTGCATCATCATCACACAAACCTGCAGACTCTTAATCCTAAACATACAACTCCACTGCCTCAACCATTTTCGACCAAGCAACCACCCTCATTGCCAAGACTTGAGCACCACAGCCACCATCACTACCAATCACCTTCACCTCCATTCCCATCAACCATCCTGCAACACCTCAACCACGGCCAAGAATCAACCCAAAAACGAACCCAAAGAAGTTGAACCACCACTCAACCACCAAATGCTGCAGCCACCTCCATCTCCACTAGCCCTCTCAATCGGACCACCAGCCACCAACCGCCACAGTCACGGCCTGCACCCAAGCTCCACTGCACCATCAGCCGCAAGCTCCAACCCTACCATCTCCACACATAGACCACACCTCTGGACTCCAACCACTCCGCCACCTCCATCACACCCTCCTCACACCCTCTGCCCCAACCACAACACTCGACAACCAACCACCCAAGATCAATCCAAACCAAACAAACCAAACCCAAAACCCAGAATAGACAGAGCCCAGAAATTTACCTCGACCGCCGACTGCTTGACCGGATTTTTACCACCGGAAAACGAGACTCTAAGCCGCGACTTCACCTCGGTTCGCACTCAATAAATTCACACCCAATCCCCCAAATCTGCACCTTCCCTTGGCCACCGCTCGCAGCCTCTTTGCGCCGGCATTTCGCCGGCAACACATCGCCGCCAGTCCCTCGGCCGCTCCTTCCCTCTCTCGCCCTCGCGTCCCTCCACCCCCTCTCTCTGCGTCTGAAATGGTAGAGAGAGAGAGAGAGAGAGTAAGAATTGTTTTATTAAATTTTGATTTTTCAAAAAAATGCAGCTTGGTCCCTGAAGTTTTAAACTATTTCAAATCAGTCCTCAAGTTTTAAAATAATCTAAAACAGTCCCTACAGCTTAAATGTTTTAAATCTTACTTTAAATTTCAAAGGTTTTTATTTTAGTCCCAAGATTTATGAACCGTTTATTTCAGTCCCTGCCGATTTAATTCATTTGATTATAAATCCCAAGTTACAAAATTTTTCATTTTAGTCCTTCCACTTTCAAATTATTCATTTTAGTCCCTCAACTTTTAAATTATTCATTTTGTCCCCCAACTTTCAAATCATCAATTTTGGTCCCCAAATTGTAAATTATCATTTTTAAACTACAGATTTCAAAAGACTAATTCGACTTAATCTTCTAATTGGCTAGACGAAGCGTACGGAGAATTAAAGAATTGAAGTCGTTTCCCGCTCAACTTTGCACTTGTCAATTTTAAGGTAGACTCGCCCCTATTAATTGATTTAAGTTATGATTGCATGTGAATGTGTATGTTATGTGACTTGTGAAAAGTCATTTTTATGAAAATGAGCCTGTATTCCCTCGTCAGGAATAATGATGATATGAGTATGATATGAGTATGCGGGCAAGATTGGGAAAAGGCCCCTTGAGGGAGCCCAATCCGCTACAAGAAAGGATGATGTTATGCATAACATACGTGCCTTAAGTGCACGAGACGAGACTACCCACACCCTATGATTTTAAAGAGCCTATGATTTTCAAAGAGAAGCCCCGTGCTTTAATGCACAAGAAGAGACTACCCACACCCTATGTTTCTAAAGAGCCTGCATTTATGTGTTCAATTATACTGTAGATTAATTAATGGGCGATGAGTCTACTGAGTATTTCTATGAAATGCTCATGTCTATTTTAACAACATTTGCAGATCTCGGAGAGGGTGGCAAGTGATGGATGATTGTGGCAATAGACGTTAAATGGTTGAAAACCTTATTTTAATGATTTCCTTATTTCCAAACATTGTATAATTTTGAGAATTTCAGTTATTTGAGAAATTATGACATTGTCAATTGCTTTACAATATTAATGGCTCGATTTATTATTTCGAATGGTTTCATAAATGTTTTCAATTTTATCGACCATTACAGTTTATTTAATGTTGCCAAAAAAAATGAATTTCAGTTATTTCTTCCGCTAAAATATTATTTGAAAAGTTAGATCAGACGATGACGTGGCGAACCGGGTATTTAGAACTCGGGGCGTTATAGAAAGGGTCCCTTGTGAATAGACGTGTCCTAAATTCTCGAACTAAGATGGTTGAAATTGATGAACAGCGGGATAATCTTTTCCACACTAGGTGTTTGGTGGGGAAAAAGGTTTGTGGGATGGTAATTGACGGGGGAAGTTGTACTAATGTGGTTAGTACATTATTGGTGGAGAAGTTGGGATTGCCTAAGGTGAAACACCCCAACCCCTATAAATTACAGTGGTTAACCGAGTCGGAAGAACTTGAGGTGAACAAGCAGGTTATTATTAAATTCACCATTGGGGGTTACAGAGATGAGGTTGTGTGTGATGTGGTCCTTATGCATGTTGGGCATATTTTATTGGGAAGGCCATGGCAACATGATAGGAGAGTAGTGCATGATGGGTTCAAAAACCGATATTCTTTCGTGAAGGGTGGAAAAAGGATCACTCTTACTCCACTAACGCCTAAAGAGGTCCAAGAGGACCAATTGAAAATAAAGAGCAAGTTTGAGGAGAAAAATATGAGCGTTGATGCCACGACCTCAGAAAAAGGAGAGGGTGTGAAAATTGAAAACAAGAGAGTTGAGGCCACGACCTTAGAAAAAGGTGAGCTCGAGAGAGAAAAGAAAAAGAAAAGTGAGTCACCCACAAAAATGAGTTTACTTGCATTTTCTAACACATCCCTCCCTAGTTTGACTAATTCTGTTTTGCAGGTACTACAATCAAATTACAAAACTAAGGCCAAAAGGAAAATTAATTTCCGGACAGAACAACCCCAAAGGATGATGCATAGCACAAAACAGGAACAGGTCTGTAGCGCCCCGAGTTCCGTATACCCGATTCACTACGTCATTTTCTGTCTAAATTTTTCGAATAATATTTTTGCGGAAGAAATAATTGAAATTCATTTTTGGCAACATTAAATAAACTGTAATGGCCGATAAAATTGAAACATTTATGAAACCATTTGAAATAGTAAATCGAACCATTAATTTTTTTTGTAAAGAAATTGACAATGTCATAATTTCTCAAATAAATGAACTTCTCTAAATTATTCGATTGTTTGGAAAAATACGGAAAATCATTAACGTCAGACTTTCAACCGTTTAACGATTATTGCCACCATCATTCATCGCTCGCCACCGTCTCCGAAATCTGCAAAACTGTTAAAAAGTAGGGTGAGTATTTCATGGGGGAAATACTCAGTAGACTCATCGCAAATTAATTTAATTTATAAGATGATTAAACACACAAATCCCGGCTCTTTATAAAACGGGCATTGATAGAGCTTCTTTATAAAACTGCTCTTGATAAAACTCATATTGTGCATTACAGCACGGGACATATTTTACAAATCATAGGCTCTTTGAAAATAGCTCTTTGAAAACAGCTCTTTGAAAACCATATACTTATAAAAACATTTTAATTATGCCAAGCATAATTTCTTTTGAAAGCATAACATAAGATAGGATTGAAATCCTCATAAACATAAATAGACACAAGAACTTTACCGAACTTAGGTGGCAAGAATTCTTATGCAGTAAAACCATAATAACAGTAAGATCATAATAACATAGGATAAGATCGAAATCCTCATAAATATAAGAATTTTACCGAACTTAGGTGGCAAGAATTCTTATGTAGTAAAATCATAATAACAGTAAGTATACCAAAACATAATTCATGAAATTCATAGGGATCATTTCCATCATAACATAAGATAGGATTGAAATCCTCATAAACATACGCGACAGGAATTTTACCGAACTTAGGTGGTAAATCCTCATAAACATATGGAAAGACAGGAATTTTACCGAACTTAGGTGGTAAATCCTCATAAACTTATGGAGACACAAGAATTTTACCGAACTTAGGTGGTAAGAATTCTTATGTGCATAGCAATGATCCAAAACATATAAAACATTATCGTAAAAACATAGGGTATACTTACTTTTCATAAAAACATAAGGTATATTTACCTTTCATAAAACATACTTAATTTTCTTGAAAATTGACTTTCACAAGTCACATGACATTCATATGAAATCATAATTTAAATCAATTAATAAGTGCGAGTCTACCTCAAATCCGACGAGTGCAAAGTTGAGCGGGAATGACTTCAATTTCTTTAAATTCTCCGTACGCTTCGTCTTAGCCAATAAGTCACTTTAGTCTATCGAATATATAGTTCAAAATGATAAATTATAATTTGAGGACTAAAATTGATGTTTTGAAAGTTGAGGAACTAAAATGAATATTTTTGAAAGACCAGGGACTAAAATAGATACTTTGAAAGTTGAGGGATTAAAATGAATACTTTTAAAAGTTGAGTCGGAAACTCAAAACAATAGGGTTGAAATAATATATTTTAAAACAATAGGGGCTGATTAAAACTCATTTAAAACTTAAGGGCTGAAATTGATAAGTTTAAAAGCTGAAAGGACTGATTTGAAAACCTTTGAAATTAAAAGGGACTGAATTGGATTGTTTTAAAACCATAGGGACTGATTTGAAACATATTAAAACTTCAAGGCTAAAGTTGAAATTTCCGAAATTAATTATATACTCAGATTTACTCTCTCTTATTTGCATTCAACTGAAAATAAAAAGGGAGAGACGAAGACGGAGAAAAAGGGCGAGAGACGAAGGCTGAAAAAGCTGGCGATCGACTACTTTCAGTCAAGGTTGCCGCGAGCCAAACGCCGGCGGTGGTTCGACGATGGTTCGGCCATCATGTGGTGGTGATTTAGGCTAGGTTTTGGTGTTGATTCGAGGTGAATCCAAGGCTCAAGATCTGATCTTGGTTGCGATTTCTGGTGACAAATCCGGTCACTGGCGGCGGTCGAAGGTAAGTATTTGGGCTATTTGATTTGGATGATTGTGGGTTGATTTGTTTCAAAACCGAGGTCTGGGATTGGATTGAAGCTGCGATTGTGATGATTCTGACTGCAGGGGTTGATGGGTTGCGATGGTGGCCGTGACTGAGTACTGCAGTGGTTCAATGGTGCAGTGGTTATGTAATTGGGAATCAAAGTTTGTGGCTGCGATGGTGGTTTTGGCAGTGATTCAAGGTGGTGCAGTTTACATAGTGGTGCAGGGATGTTTGGCTATGGTGTGATCAATGCAAACGGTGGTGGTGTAGACGAAATGGAGTAGGAATGAATTGTGTATTGATGCAGTGATGAATTTGATTAAGACAGTATGTTGGTTTGGAGTTCAATCTGGGCAGGGTGATGGCTGGTGGTTGGATTGTGGTTGCCGACAATTGGTTTGAGGAAATCTGATGATGGTGGTTGGTGTAGAAAATTTATTCACGTTTATACTACTTCCCCAAATTCTAAAATTCTCAATTTTTTTAGAAAATTTTTTTAGAAATTTATTCACGTTTATACTACTTCCCCAAATTCTAAAATTCTCAATTTAACCCTTCATTAAACTAGAAGAAAATCAATTAAACAAATTGATTTAATAATTTTTGAATCCTATCATTAACGCATACATATAAATACTAATTACCTAAATTTAAAACTGAAATTACTCAATTAAATTTCGAAATCATACTTAGTCCGAATTTGAAAAATTACTGTGGGAATTACACACACACACACACATAATCATTACCAAATCCCCAATTTAGCAGTTATAATTCGCAATCTAACCCAAACTTAAATCTGAACATATGAAAAAGATTATTATTATAATTCAAACTTTAACCAAACAGTCCCCTAAGCTACCAATTTCATAAATTAGGTTTACAACACAATCTATACATACATTTATATACATTCCTCAATCTGAAATTTACAATTTAATTTCGAATCTAAACAGAAATCTGAAATGTACAAATACAGATAATACCCACATACATATCAGTACCCATTTTCGTGGGTTGTGCTCGACATGCGTGAACCCGTGACAGTGTGTGCGGGCGATGTGTGCAGCGGCTGGTGGAGGAAATAAAAAGGTCCTTACCAGCGTTAGGGGAGGCGGTCGGCACCAGAAGGGAGGGTGGTGGCGGTCGGAATCGCCGGGAGAGGTTCGGTGAGGCGAGAGACAGTGAGGGCCGAGAGACAGAGCGAGAGATGAGAGAGGCGACTGAGAGTGAGAGAGGCAGGGAACAAGAGTGAGGGAGTGAGTCTGAGGGTTAGGTTTAGGATTTTAAATGTAGACTTTGTTAATTGCAATTCAGTCCTTCGACTCTCATAAATAGGTAATTTAAGTCCACATCCCTCAAATAAAATTCAAAGTGCCACTAAACTTTCCCCAATTCCCATTTAACACAATTTAGGCCACTTTCAACTTAATTAAATAGAAAATAACAAGATTAATAAATAACGTTAATAATCACACATAAAATTGCACATGGACAATTTATGAACTTTCTATTTGGCACATTGATCAAGACGGCGTCCAAGTCCTTTCACTGCAAAATAATTCAAATCATTGACATAAAATTTATCAAATTTATAATTTATAATAACATTAATATAAATGTCACGTGGATTTAAAGATGCACGTAACAATGAAACACGGTATTACAGCTTTACTCTGATCCTCTGGTCACAATGTGATTACTTATTTTATGTTTACCAAAACCTTGATTTTTCAGAATAGATTATCTTTAGGGCACGAACACCATTGAAAATCTAAATGTACTAAGGTCGTGACGTTAAAATAATTACTCGTGACCTTAAAAATGGTGATTATGATCAGAAACTATTGTGGTTTGTCTTGCGATCCTATATAATTGTGACCTAATCGTGATTTGTGATTCCAAATAATTTGTGACCTAAAAGATTTTGTTTAGTGACCTGAAATTATACGATATTTTGACCTTTTAATAAAATATTTTAATTATTTAATTTAATTAATTATCCTAATTACAACCTGATTTTTGAAATTATACAACTTTGATCTTATTTTTGAAATTTATATTCTTAAACATCTTGTTTATGTATTTTTCTATTTTCCTTATTGATATCGAGCTGGCCTTGGTATAATTTTCATATGGGAAGAGTACGTAACTACATACCTAAAACTATCACTTTTTGAAGTTAACAAACTTAGAATTTCTTTTTAAAAATTAGGTGTTAACAATAACAAATATAATATAATATAAAAATAATTATCTATTATATTGATAATATAATTTTACACAAACACCTCTCACACTTAATATTTCCACCCATGCACCCCACACTACCCCACCCCACACCCATCCACCCATCCCGATCGTCGACCCCATGACCCCATCCACCCTACCCACAAAATTATAGTTAGTCACACAAATTCATAATTTGATCACATATACAAATTTCATTGCAAATTTAACCCTCCACCCCCACACCCACTAACCCACCCTACCCCCAAAAAGTCACAGTTGGTCATACAAAATTACAATTTGATCACAATTAAAAATTTAGTAACAAATTTCACCCCACCCCACCCAACATCATCCAATCTCACTCACAAAGTCACAGTTGGTAACACTAAATTAATTTTATTCACTATTTCAACTTTAGTCGCAAATTTCACAATCTTCCTAACCCTTGGCCCCAACCCACCCCACAAAGTCACAGTTAGTCACACAAAGTCAAGATTTTGTTACAATTACAAATTTAGTAACAAATTTCGCCCCACCCATGGAGTCACAATTGGTTACATCACATTTCAGTTAAAAATACAAATTTAGGCACCGTTCGGCGACTTGGAGGAATAATTAAAATTATTTTGTTGATTTATTTGTGTTTTCTACGTAAGATGTGGGGCTAAAAATTGCTTTGGGAAATTGTGTAATTGGAGAGAGAAAATATGGATGGTTAAAAAGTGATTTGAGAAATTGTGTAAATTAAATTTGTTGTCTTTTTTGTCTTTTAGTGTATTAATTTGGAAAATTAATTTGTAGCCGAACGGTCCCTTAATTGAAAAATTCATCCCCCCCAGCGTACCCCCCCACTGAAAAGTCACAGTTGGTCACACAAAGTCATAGTTCAGTTCAGTTACAATTACAAATTTAGTCTCAAATCTTACCCAACCCCACCCACCCCTCCTCCCTGCAAAGTCACAATTGGTCACACAAACTCACAGTTTGACCAAAATTACAAATTTGGTTGCAAAATTCACCCCTACCACACACCACCCCACTCGCAAAGTCACAGTTCGATCACACAAGGTCACAGTTCGGTCGATAAAGTCCTAGTTCAGTCACACATAGCCGTATTTTACACAACTTTAGGTCACATCACGTCCTCGTCCAATTGTCACACAAAGTCACAGTTAGCCTGCGTTCGGGAAACTTTGTTTATAATTGAAGCGAATTCTAAACTACTTTTTTAACTACACAAATTATTTCTCTCCAATTTTTAATCATAAATTCTATCGCAAAAATACAAATAACACTAATCATTATGGGTTATAATTATTCCCGAACACATGCTTGGTCACAATCTCTAATTTAAATGGTCACAATTATCCATAATTGGTCATATATTATTTATTTATTGCTCACAATTTACTCATTTTCTTGGTCACGATTTGTCAATATTTTTTTGTCACAATTACCTAATTATTGGTCCCATTTTGTACTTGTCATAAATCATAAAAAGTCACATTTAGTCGATATTTTAGTCACAATGATCTAATAATTGGTCACAGTTACCTAGGATTGGTCACAATTACTATTCAAGACAACCAAATCCCACCCTCCACCACACCTCCAATCTCTCACCCACCCCCTACCCCCACCCAACACCTTCCAGATTAATTACTCTCCTCGACTACCACATTCCCGTCACCGCAGCCGACCACCACCACCACCTTCTTCTCCACCTTCTCCACCACAACCACACCACCACCATCTTCACCACCTCCACCTTCACAATCACCACCACACTGACCAAGACTAGTTTTATCTACTTCGAAATCATCACGTTCACTAACCAAGCTAACGTTTTCTAAGCTTATTCAAAAAGAAGGATGCAGATGAAAATTTGTTTGAAAGACAAAGTTGACATCGATGGCTATGATTGTTAAAGATACAGTTGCTTTCTACTTCAAGAACTACTACATTCAATAATTGGTCACAAGCATTAATAATTAGTCACATATTTATTTACAAGTCACAATCTACGCTGATGAAAATCCTTAAACTTCTCTAAAGTAATGTTCAGTCCATAGTTCTCACCGAAATAAAATATAAGGGTTATCATCAATTTTTTTTTTTTTTTGACAATGGAACCTCAAATCTTAATAGTTAAGAACTCCTTTTCTTCCCAGCCCAATATTTATCTCAAGCTTCTATTGCAATTTTGAGACTTTTCTCAAGCAGTGAGTCTGATTCTTCCCTGGACAGTAATCCTGGAAGAGTGGCCTATTCATTTGCCAAACAAAATTAGCCAACATAAGATTTACTTATAAATCCAACAAAAAAGAGAGCTTTGATAACATTAACCTACAATATACATATGAAATTATCCCATTTTCCTTAACTGATGGACATACAGAACTAGTCAGATGGTGCATAATCACATTCAGATATATATGTTTAACTCTATAGGACTACACATGATTAAAGGATAAATATCAATACAATAAAGTAAACAAGTTTTGCAGTAGAAAGAAAAGGTCTAAAGCTAATTGGAAAGCCAAATCCAAATGCATATAAAATTGGGACAATTTCACAAGATTTGGAGCCACTCTTCAGTAAATACCATCTCCAGCCTCTGGAAAATCTCTCAACCAACATCAATACATGCTCAGTCCCCAACCCCCACTCCTATTCTGCCCACGCAGCTCCTCTATCATATCAATCGAAAAGCGCATAGCACTACCAGCAACATTGAAAAATCACTGAATGAAGAGCTGCAAGCTTGGTGAATGTGATGAGATGGCCATCGCAGATTTATAGAGAGAGAGAGAGAGAGATCGAAAAGTTTTTTTCAGTAATCTAAGCCTAGAGGGAACAATTTCTCCCCCAACAAACTCTCCAATTAGATACTCCACTATCTCTAGTGGTCGCGCTCCGCTGCTCAGACACAAAGTCGATGGCACTCCACCAATTCTTCCACGTACACGATATAAACGTATCTTGTGTATAGGTTTATGGAAATGTGCATCCAGTCAGTATTGAGTGCAGAAAATTGATGAAGATGCATATTTGAGAGAGAAGATTGCTTGGGCATGAAGTTGAAGAGAGATTTTAGATAGAGGAAAATAATTGGGGATTGACGGTAATAGGGTTTGGATGGGGGTTTGGATATAAAATATTTATTAATAAATATTAATGGATAATTAGGGTTTAGGGCTTTTTTTTATTAGGTAGAGCCGTTCACAGTTTATCCTCGTGCGGGCCAGGAGTTAACATTAAAATGAAATAGTACACGTATGGAGGGGGGTATAGACCTGACCTCCGAGCAAAAGCAAATGTAGCAACTGAAGAAGGAAAAATGTAAGAAATAAAAAAGGGGGGAAAACATGCCCCAAGCAAGAAATAAAATATGCAATCAAGACTAGAATCCTCTGAAGCTGGGGAGCCCATGTCTGTCAATCTGTAGGAGTGCCCTGATGCTGCGTGAAAGATCCTCTGGTCCATACTCTCTGTAAGCTCTGAAATCCCATCCCTCAGAAGCAAGCGAGTCAGCAACCTGATTACCCTCACGATAGATGTGAGATATAGTGTCCCTATCCAGATGAAGAATATTCCTGATCTGTCTAAGAATCCCCTGAATCTGCCAAGGTCCGCTCGTTCTGGTGATACAATGAATGACCACTGTAGAGTCAACCTCGATCCAAATAGACGGGATTCCCAGTCTGCGAGCAAGAATAATCCCATCAAGGATAGTACGCAGCTCTGCCTCTAATATAAGACAGTCTCCATAGAAAGCTGAGAGGTTTTGGATTTAGGGTTTTTTTTAAGCAATACCACTCGTGTGGCTTATTTTATATCATAAAGTGAAAAAATACAAATAAAAGGAGAGGGGAAAAGACCTGACCTCCAGCTAATGTAAAGTACGCCAATGGAAATAGAAATTGAAACTAAAAGTAGGAAATACAATGAAGAATAAGTGTGATCATGGGCACTCTCGGGGGTGTACCCTCATGTGCGTCATGGACCAAGTCATGCGCCTACTCTGATACCTGTCCTTATCATAGTAATCTGAGTAGTCTACTGTGTCCTCTGGATCACTACCTAGTGAAAGATGACGTCTGGGACGTGGAACCTCTCTGATGGCAAGAGGATCACCCACCCATGGACCATGGGTTGGTCGGAATGCAGGTGCCTCTGATCTCAAGATAGGTCCCATATATGAAGTGGCTGATCTAGTGAGTGAGGGGACCTGTGGTGTAGGTTCTCCAGATGAAGATGATGTAGCTGATGGTAAATCTGCCTCAGTATTCTGTATGCAATCTCCCAAACCCATCCCATCAATATCACCCTGGATCTATGCCTTCACCTTATCCCTTGTCGGGGTAGGAGAATGAGTGGATGAAGGTGTAGAAGTCTGAGTACTAGAGGGCTTGGAAGATGGGGTCTCTCCAAAGAGCTTGAGGACCAAGTCTTCAATGGCAAACCTCAAAGAGGATGTGATCTTCATTCGGTGTTTTACCTTGAAGTGGTCTAACAAAAGCTGCTTAGCTTTGGAGTGCTCTGAGCCTAACTCCGTCAGTATACCCTGGGCAAGAAGCTGTGGACCTATCCCTTCTGACCCATGAGATGATTGTGCTGTCTCTGCAGAAGGCGGGGAGCTAATGTGTGTAGTAGCTATGGGTGGTACCTCTGTAGCAGGTGTAGGAGTATGAGACATGGGAAGTAACTCAATAGGAGCCTGTGGAGGATGCTCAGCTATGGTAGATACTGTCACTGAAATATGCTCAATAGATGTAGGAATGGTCTGTATGGCCTCTGTTAGAACCTGTGGTATGATCTCAGTAGTAGGAGCAAGTAACTGAGGAATCTCTGGGATAACCTCTGTAGGTGTAGTACTGAAAGTCGAAACAGCCATAAGAGGTGGTGTCATGGTGAAAGATCGCTGCTGTTGTAAGGGAAGAATCACTGGCGAAACAAAGGCTGTAGGAGGAGGAGGTTGCTGAGCAACAGAAGAACTGGGACCTTGCTGGCTGCTGGATGCTCTAGGCACCGCCACCCACTGTCTGGGTTGATCATCAATCAACATCCCCTTTCCCTTATCCTTCACCCTATCAACAGGTTTCGAAGGAGGGGGCAGAAGGAGCAACAACAGGAGCAGTAGGAACAGAAGTAAAAGGATGAGCAGGAGCAGAAGGCCTGCCAATCAGACATTTATCGACACTGTGCCCCAAATGTCTACAGTGGCTGCAAAAAGTTGGCTTCTGATCATAAACAACAGCCTGCCAATACCCCGGATATTTCTCACGCTGAATCCATATGCGGTCCGGAAGAGCAAAAGACAAGTCAACCTCAATGCAAACCCTGGCCTCACTGGGCCTCCTCAAATCAGTAGTGGCCTCATCAATGCGTAACGACGTCCCAATAGCCCGAGCTAAAGCAAATAGGGCACCCTTTGCACGAAAATGTATGGGTAATAATGGAAAAGAGACCCAGACGGGCACAATGGGGCTCTCATGTGCAGGATTAAAAGTAGGAGTCCATTTGATGGCCCTCATAAGGCACCCATCAATATACCAAGATGGCTTCGGGAAAAGCCGAGCATAATCGTCCTCGTTCGATAAGTGAATGAGAATGTGGTGTGCATCAATTAAGCCAACAGAAAATTCACCACAAAATCCAAATTTAAGGAAGCTCTCACGAACCTTAGCGATTGGGGGCTTCCTATTCATAAACTTACCAACAAGTGTAAACTTATATGGTGCAGCTAAAAACTGCTCATCCACATCATCAAAATTAATAGCAGGTTCGTTCAAGTGTAATGAGGGGGGTCTTAGTAGCGAACCTGTGGAGAAAGGAATCTGGGGGAGCTTGCGTGACTGATGCAAAGGATTTATTTTGGTTCCTCTCAGTCTGAGTTATAGTTGGCTTTCCGGCCAAGGCAACTGCATAAGAAATCTTATTCTGAGCCGAAGTCCCAAGAGCTGTAGTAGAATTCTCAGCAACACGAGGAGGACGATTCCCCATAGGAGCCTTTCCATGGGGCTTAGGAGCTTCCCTATAAGTAGGAACAGGCCTGGGAACTTTAGTTGGTGCCCTATCAGATTCGCAGCAGAGAGAACGAAAATCGCTGCCTCGATTTGCGTGCTAGACGTCACGTTTCCTAATGCAGAGCTATTAACCACAGTTGAGGTAACGAGGAACAAACTTGGGTAATTTTGGGATTCTGAGATCAGTGGTGCAACTGGTTGGCTGAAATTCTGCCCAGAATTCCCAGAAATTTTGAAGTGCGTGCCATTATGCACGATTCCCAATGCATCATGAACCACAATATTTTTCGGAATTGATGACTTTTCTGTGGTTTTCAGGTTCTCTGGAACTGATGGTGGTGTTCCCAGACCCGAATTCGTAGCAGAACCCGCTGCTTCAAAGTGTGTGTGCCAAAAGGCACGTTTCCCAATGCTGAATTACGCTCAAAATTAATTGAATCCAGGACTACGTTTGGGGTAATATGGGGTTTTGAATCCAATGGAATAGGTCCCAAAACAAGATTCGGATCAGAAACAGTGCAAAATCGAAGGGGCAGCTGCGGGCACGCTTCCCAATGTGAGATTGCCTGATAAATTTGGTGTAAAGGGGGGTACCCCAGGGGTTTTTGGGCATTCTGAAATGAATGGAATCAATCCCGGGACCTGAATCAAAGTGGAACAAACTGCACTGGAATGCCCTAAATCCGCGCCTAGGATTTGAAGAAGAGCCCTATGCACCGCAAACGCCAAAGGGGGAAGTTGAGGGATTGTTTTTGGCTGATTACTGGTAGTATATTGGACGTTTTGGTGAGGAGAAGAAGATGGTAGGGAGCCGCTACCGGAAAATCCATCAACGGCGCCATAATAGTCGAAGCTAGGGTTCGAGTTTGGGGTTAAAATAAAGGGATGATTTTGGTTAATTAAGGAGCCATTTGTGGATAGATTTTGGAGTGGTTGGGATGGTTTGAAAGAGGAGGGGAAGCCAATGGCAATGGAGGTCACCACCGGCGGTAATGGTGGGGGGTCATCCGGTGGTGGGGGAGGCGGATCCATGGTGAGGAAAATTCTCCAAAATCGCCTAATGCTAGAGAGAAAACGACGATTTGGTTTTTGGTTTAGGGTTTGGGGTTTGGGGTTTAGGGTTAGGGGTTAGGGTTTAGGGATTAGGGTTTAGGGTTAAGGGTTTAGGGTTAGGGTTTAGGGTTTTTTAGGTTTTTTAGGGTTTGGGTTTAGGGTTTAGGGTTTGGGGTTTGGGGTTTAGGGGTTAGGGTTTTGGGGTTTGGGGTTTAGGGTGTTTTTTTTTTTTTTGGGTAAAGACCACACAAGTGTGGCGATATTTTTTTATTTATGAAATAAAAGACAGGTTACATGAGGGGGGACCAAGCCAATACCCTCAGAGACAAACACGACAGTAACGAGGACAAAGTACCACCTTAACCCAAAATTTAAGGAGCTAACTTAAAACGTGGAAGATACAACAGACACTCGCAAACACCATTTCAACAGATGAAGCAAAAACAAATACGGTTTCATGATCAGCACCGCGGCTTAAAGGCAAGGTTGTGGAGTAGATCCATAAAAAAAGTTGACACTCCAGGAGCTTGAAGTCAGAACTCATCTGGAGCATCCTCATCGTCATCATTCTCATTATCCGACAATTCTCGCAGCCCATCAAACATTTTGCACCTCAGATAGCCATAAAATTTAGCAAGTTCCAACCCAGACATTCGATGATATTGTTCTCTAAGGATTCTTCTCATGATCTGGTAATGATCTCCTGGGTGGTTCATAGCACGCTCAGATTTGTATTGTTCAGCCAGTCAAATCATTGCCCTAATTGGGAAGAATCTTATGTGTTCAATTGCAAAAAGGTTGCATTCAAACAACCCCTCGAAGAAATTTTCAAGCACTACATCTCTTGTGTGTAGTGAGTCCATGTACACAAGTGGGTGATATGTAGAAGCGCATCCGGGAATTCATCATCCATAAAAAGAAAGTCAGCAATTTGGAGTTTATGATGGATCCGTGCATACACCATGAGGAGAGCAGGTTCCACAATAATCCTCATGCTAGCCAGAGCAGTAGGTTGGTGGACCGTGATAATAAACTTATTGGCCTTTGTTCATTTAATCTTGAGAGTTGGTCGGCCATCAATCTGACTCTGATCTCCTTCCGGTTGAGCCACTTGAATCACCTGGAACAAGTCTGGAAATGGGGAGAAAAGTGCCAGTCCGTCATTTTCGCCTGGTACCTGCACAGGAAACAAATCTGGGGAGGGGTTGTTAGCCATTTTAGGGGGGAGAAAGCGGGGGCTGAGATGAGCAAGAAATTCTGGTAGTCATTTTAGTTGTTGGTTTGAGATTAAAGAAGGGGGGGTCTGGAAGTGAGGTCAAAGGGAACAATAATTATTTCATGAAGTACCAGTCAAAGGCTGTAAAATTCTGCATTAATGCTAAGTGGAGGTAACAGAAGGGGCAAAGGTTTGGATTTTAGTGAAATTGGTCAAAAAACTCAAAAGCAGAGTAAATGAGGGAGGTTTAAAGTTGTCAGCGAAGGGTGGGTTATTCAAGCAGTGTCAGATGGCTTATTAGTACATCAAGGAGTTGATTCAGATCATGGTACAGTTAGGTGGGTATGGGTTATGGGAAGGTGAGGAAAACACTAAATGCGTATTGATGGGAATTGAATTCTGTCCAGCGCAATTATACCCCTGACCTCAGCAGAGAGATCATCATTTTCCAAGAGTTGATAATCTCTCTTAACACCTCCTTCTCGAGCCATTAAGTCAGCTTCCCAGTTCCCTTGCCTGTAGATATGTAACACTTTGATTTCATTGGCCACCACAAGCGTTTTTATTTCTTCAATCTCCTTTTCTATCTTCCATGGTCCTCTACAATACCTTCAATAATCCTGACTAGTTGCACACTATCAGTTTCAACAATCAATCCTTGAAGCTCTTTTTGATTACAAATTTTCAATCTAGTAAATAAGGCTTTACATTCTGCCTCCAATGTTGTATCGTTCCCAAAGAAGCTATGGAATGCCCGAACTGTGTAGCCTTTATCATTTCTGAGTATACCTCCTCCAGCAATTTCCCCAGAGATTTCATTTCTGGACCCATCTGTATTCAATTTCATTCTTCCTTGCGGTGGCAATTTCCATTTAACAATTTTCACTGGTTGGCGCTTAAGTCTGGTTGATCCAAAATGCTCAATATTAAATTCATCTCCTTTCCAATCCTCCTTATTCAGAATTTTGCCTCTGTTCATAATTTTAATCAAGAATTCAACCCTTTGAATAATTCTTTCAGCATCCATAACAGTATCTCTGTGCTTAGCATCATTTCTCTCAACCCAAATAAACCAAAGGACAAAGAGCGGGATGATTGTTCGGATGTGTCCAGGTCTCACCCATCCGTGGGACTTTATCCAGTAGTGATAAGTTGTTCGAGGCAATTGTCAATCAAAGTGGTTTATTCCAAATTTTTTGTTGAAGTGTGACCAAACAGTGTTTGCAATACTTCCATTAAGGAATAGATGTCTAATAGTTTCGATTTTCTCACAGCACTGGCATTTAGAAGCCATTGAAATCCCCATTCTTTTAACAATAATTTCATCTACAGCCACCCATTTATGCCAAAGCTTCCAAGAAAAAATAGCAATCTTTTTAGGCATGGCTTTGTACCATATATACTTCCATTGTTCTTGCTCATGTTTCCTCTCCCGAATTCTATCCCACATATCTGACGTTCTAAAACATCCATCTGGTGAAAACTTCCAAAATATTTCATCATCCCTACCTTGAACCACTTTCCTGTCACCCAAATCTGTTAGCATTTGATTAGGTAGAAGGTTTCTCAAGTCATCAGTCCACTTGTTGTCCTTCCAGAATTCTTTAACTCTTTTAGTTGTTGGCATTTGAGTGGTCAGTGTATCTTCCAACGTATAGTCTCCTAACCATTTATCTCTCCAAACGTGAATATCCCCTTTTCCAATCTTCCAAACAATTCCATCTTCTGCAAGTGTTGCTCCCTTAAGCAGTCTTTTCCAGCCCGGGGAGTCATTTCCTCTTTTCCTAACAGCAGTAGGATGATTTCCTTTGTAGTATTTGTCTCTCATAACCTCAGCCCACAGTGACTGCATCTCTCTAAAATGCCACCAGAGTTTAGCAGAAAAACATTCCACAACCTCTTTCATAGTTCTAGTTCCAATTCCACCTTCATTAACATGTCTGCAAATATTCCGCCATTTAGTCCAATGCATTTTCCTTCCATTGTTACTATCACCCCAAAAGAAGCATGCCAGTATTTTTTCAATTTTATGTATCACCATGCTTAGTGTGTTCAAAATTTGAGCAGAGTAGATTGGTATGGATTCCAAAACACTTTTAATTAAGACCAATCTCGCACCAGGTGAGAGGCAGCTTTTTTCCCATCCAGCGATCCTTTGCTTAATTTGTTGAACAATCTTATCAAACAGATAAATTCTTTTGTTTCCCACAAAAAGTGGCATACCCAAATAAGTAGTTGGAAGCTCAATTCTTCTGAACTGGGTTACCAATGCAATTTTCTCCACCGCTTTAAGATTTTCCTTTTGTTTGAAAATAAAACCACTCTTGCTTTTATTAACCTTCTGCCCAGATGCTTGCTCATATTTTTCCAACAAAGATAAAATACCTTTTATTGCTTTACCATTACCATTTGAAAAAATGATAACATCATCCGCAAATGCAAGGTGGGAAATTGGAATTTCTCCTCCATACTGATAGCTCCAAGAATTATTAGCCTCGAAGAGGCTATTCAGGTTTCTCGACAACACCTCAGCAACAATGATAAATAATGCTGGTGAAATGGGGTCACCCTGTCTCAATCCTCTAAACGATTGAAAGAAGCCCGCAAGTTGGCCATTAATAAGCACAGAGAACCAACACCTCTGAGTCATTCTCTTAATCAAGTCCACCCATTTAAGGTCAAAACCAAACTTCAAAAGAACTTTATCCATAAATCCCCAATCAAGGCGATCATACGCCTTAGCCATATCTAATTTCATAGCAATATTGTGTCCTCTAACCTTTTTGTTAAGGCTGTGCATTAATTCTTGTGCAATTAGAATGTTGTCTGCAATCGCCCTACCTCTCACAAAACCACTTTGATTTTTTGAAATAATTCTAGGCAAAACCATAGCAAGTCTATCAGCAACAATTTTTGAAATGAGTCTGTTGAAAACTGTACATAGGCTGATTGGCCTAAAGTCAGTCCAGCTAGTCGATTGCTCCTTCTTTGGAATGAGGCTAATTGTAGTGCTCGAGAATCCTCGGTGCATAAATTGTCCTTGGAATAAAGCTCGAATTCCCCCATAGACTTCTTTCGAAATGATCTCCCAACAAGTTTGAAAAAATAGAGGCGTGAAACCATCAGGGCCAGCCACCTTATCCCCATCCATACTCATCATTGCTGCTTTAATTTCGTCATCGATTGGGACCTTATTAAGGTTTCCATTATCATCATCAGTAATCACTTTTGGGATAAATTCAAGCAATGGTTCATGATAATAAGTGTTCTCAGCTTCATAAAGTTTAGAGAAGAATTCAACTGCAGATTGCATGATTTGACTCTCATCCGTCAGCGTGTGCCCCTTATCCTCAATCTTCCAAATTTTTTGTTTCCGCCTCTTCCCATTCACAACAGCATGAAAATACCTTGTATTATTCTCACCTTCTCGAAGCCATTTGATACCAGATTTTTGTCTCCAAAAAATTTCCTCCACTGCTAGAGCATAATTAAGAACAGCCTGAGCCTTGTGTAACTTCTCCCTATCACCTGGCAATTTGGTTTCATCAAAGTTTTTTTCTTTTCTAGTGACAACTGCCTCTGCTTCTCTGATTTGGCAAAAAATATTACCAAAGACTTCTTTATTCCAGCTCCGTAATGCTCTCTTAAGTCTAGTAAGTTTATTCCAAAGCAACATCATACCATTGCCTTCGTCATATTCCATCCAACAACCTTTCATCAACTTCATGAAACTATGGTGTTTGTTCCAAGCATTTAAAAAGCGAAAGGTAGACGGTCTACTAGGTCGTGGATCAGAGTATTCAACAATTAGTTGACTATGATCACTCCCAGCTCTATTAAGAATTCCAATTTTGCAATTATCCAAACCAGTAGCCAATGCAACATTACCCAAGACTCTATCTAGTCGCTCCCAAATTCTTCCATTAGTCCAAGTAAACTTAGGCCCAATTCCTCCCAGGTCGACAAGTCCACAGTCAAAAATCATCTGCTCGAATTCCTCAGATTGTCTGAACTTCTTAATCCTCCCATCACTGCTAACAATACAATTAAAATCCCCACCCACCAACCACTTACCAGTGTAGTTATTGGCAATGGTCTTCAAATCTTTCCACAAAAAACGACGCTTGATATACGAGAAACTCGCATAAATAGCAGATACAAGTATTTTTTCCATATTAACAAGATCCAAAACCTCCACATTTAGGCTTTGGTCCGTATCAAGAACGACCTGGCATTCAACATTTCTTCTCCAAAGAATCCAAATTTGACCTGACTGATTAACTAAGAATTTTTTGAAACCAAATTTGAAAGCAAATTGACGAACTTTACAGCTATCAACAAACGGTTCAAAAAGAGCAACAACATCAATTTTGTGTTCCTTAACAAGGAATTTTATTCTTTCTTTGGTATTGCGCTTAGCAACTCCCCTAATATTCCAAATTAGGTAATTAACCATAAAAAGAAAAAAATTAAACAGAGGGGCATCTGGTTGGCCTAGCAGATTTGGACCTCTTTGGTGATTGTCGTGGGCTTCGAGTATAGCCCAAAGAATCATGTCCCCAAATCAATCTTTTACCTTGGGCTCTAAGATATCTCTCTTCCAGCAGTCCATCTCTATAATCTGGGCTTTCCAACTCAATTTCATCCATCATATTTTCCATACAGTAAATTTGGTCCATGTGGCCCAACTGGTTAAGCAACTCAAATGGGTTATCCCTTGACACCTCTTCTTGTTGGGCCAGATGTTTTCCATAGTCCAATTCAACCGGATCTATATAAGGGGTAATGGTCCAATTATTTTTATTCTGAGGATCTACATATCTGCTCCACTTTGTTCAATTTCTTTTGCTTTTGGTTCTGCTTTCCACTTTTCGATACTGTTCCCTTTTCCCTGAGAGCAACGTCTGTTATCTGATCAGATTTATCACCTTTTCCATGCTCAATTTTTCGTCCTGTCTGTATCACCCTTTTATCAGTTTCCAATGAGTCAGTGGCAACTGTCTTACTACCACCAGCTTTTTCAATTCTGTGCACCATAGTCCCTGCATTCTGATTCTGACAAACTAGACCCAACTCTATTTGTGAAGCCTTTTCCGTCTCCTTTCTCGTCAGAGTAGCCTTTTCACCATTTTTATCCTTCAATGCTCGTAGCTCATGCTGTTGCACAGTAGCAGTGGACTTGCCAGTTTCCAAAATTTGATTATTTTCATCAGTCGAGGGGGACTGTTCTATTCTGACACCTGACTCACGTGCCATCACCTCAACAATTGGATCCAGTTGTTTCTTTCCAGATTGGGAGTCAACTAATTCAAGATTGTCCGTTTCACGCGCCACCACTTCCTCCACCACCTTCAAAGGATTTTCAGCTTGTTTTCCGGCCCCTTCATCCTCTTTTTTTCCATTCGATGCATCTCTTCTCTTTTTCCAAAAACATCTTTCCATAGCATGTCCAAGATGTGAGCAAAAGTCACAATATTCCGGTGGTTTCTCCAGTCTGATTTGTTGCCAGAAACCACCTCCATCCATACCAATCCAAACTCTTCTTGGTTTTGGTTTCGAGATGTCCACTTCAACACATATCCTAGCTTCACTGGGTCGAGTACGTGTAGCAGTAGGTTTATCCAAACATAGAGGTTTACGCAAAAGATTAGCAATAGAGAAAAGAGCATCTCTTCTCTGGAAAAAAATGTAGGGAAGTCCTGGCATAGCTACCCAAACCGGAGTTATAGGCGATTCTTTGGACGGATGAAATTCTCTTGTCCATTTGAACACCCTCATCGGAGCACCCCTTATAGACCAGTCCGGTCACATAAATAATCTACCATAATCCTCCTCCAGAGAAAAATGAATGATAATATTCTTAGCATCAATCAATCCTAACACATAATTACCTTTAAATTTAATGAGCTTGAAGGCTTCTCGAACTTGCTCCATGCTGGGCTTTGCATGTGAAAATTTACCAATGAGGACAAATTTAGCATTTACTTCCAGTTTATCCAGGTGCTCCTTTGAGAAATGAATGCCAGGCTCCCCTTCATGCATAATCGTCGGGATGATGCCAAAGTCCTCCTCTGTATCAGTAGTTTGTGTTTTAGGGTTTAGGGTTTAGGGTTTTTGGGTTTTGGGTTTTTGGGTTTTTGGGTTTAGGGGTTTAGGGGTTAGGGTTTAGGGTTTTTTTAGGTAGAGCTGTTCACAGTTTATCCTCGTGCGGGCCAGGTGCTAACATTAAAATGAAATAGAACATGTATAGAGGGGGGCATAGACCTGACCTCCGAGCGAAAGCAAATGTAGCAACTGAATAAAACAAAATGTAAGAAATAAAATGATGAGGTTCGAAGCGCGGAATAAACGCCGAAAAGTTCCGAACTCAGGTTTTGGTTGGACGGATGAATCATGACCCGATATTCACGACGCGAAATAAAGAACCACGACTTTCGAAACGCCACAAGGATTTGCCCTAACCGCTAATTTACTCAAAATAGAATTCTAATTAAACTAGAATACTAAATTAGGAAAATAACCTAAAAACCAAAATGGAAACAAAATAATTAAAAATCCTATAATTATGGAAATATAGTAAATTTCCGTCTGGATCATTGATTTGCCAATTTGAAGCCCCAAACGATGGAATTTGGCCCTAAAATCAATGGGCTCAAGGGCTTTTGCCCATGAGTTTTGCTTAGTGGCCCATTCCTACTTGAAAAACACATATTATCCATCCGATTTCGACATGGTTGACTGGACTGCACTTTTATTTTGGCTTGAATATTTAATTTTCTGTCAAGCCTGCTATGACTCCGATTGTCGCGGGTTCGGAACACATCATACCCTCCTTCTTTAGGATGATTCGCCCCGAATCATAGCTTTGTTCCTATTGTTTTACTTCACCTCCTGGATCAAACGGAAAATTTCTACTTCCATGCCATGAGTTCAATAAATTGGAATCCTTTGATTGGCAAACATGGAAGAGATGAAGCTTGAACTTCCCTTGCCATTTGCGGTGTGGTTGAAGCTTCCAAACATAATTAACCTGCAAAAAGGATTTAAACAAAATGGGGAGGGATATGTTAGCTTCATGAGGTACAAGGTATGGATCCTTGTATTCATGACAAACCACCACCAACTCCACTTCTTGAACCACGAGGCTCTTCTCTTCGCCTCTTTCCTCCTTTGCAATTTCTTGTTCAATTTTTTTATCTTCAAACTCAACCACATCTCCGACCTCCACATTTGAATCACCATGTTCATGTACTACCCCATCACTACCAAAATGTGGATCTTCCAATTCAAAGCTCAAAATTTGAACTTCTACCCCAACTTCTATTTCCTCATCATATTTTGGAGTTTGTTCACATAACTCCACGTTTTCAACTCCTACCACAAAGTTCGGGGTCTCTTCAACTACTTCTAATCCATGTTTCAAGCCTCCCTCCTTCTTTTCAACATTCATATCCCGAGGCTCAACTATAACATGTATTTCACTCTCCTCTAGCCATTTAATCACCGCCTTTCGTTTCTCCTCCTTCTTTCGCAATTTAGCCAAATATTTTCTTTCTGCCTCCCGTTCACACCTCAATCTTTCCTCATAAATTTCTTTTTGAATTTTGAAAATTGCTTTTGGATCAATCTCAGCTCCTCTCTTAACTCCGATTCCATCCCTAGGTTTAGGATCACGCCTATAATCACTACGATTTGCTTGAGATCGCCCCTTTTTCAATTTCCCTTCCCTTTCATCTAGTTTATCCAACCTCATCAAAGCTTCATTCAAAAATCTCCACATACGATCTTTGACATTTTCATGGGAATTGGACATTGTGAAATTTATGTGGAAGGACACAGAAAAAGAATAATGAAAACAAAGGATCAAGAAATTCAAGAAAGTGGTTCTTGAATGGACTTTTTTTTTTTGATTTTTAGGATGAATTTTCGGAATAAATAAAATAATAAAATAATATATATATATTTTTTTATAAATCCGAAAAATTCGACAACGAACACGACAGAACAAACGGAACTTAATTCGGATAAGAATTAAGCAAAACAAACACTTTTGAATTTTGTTAGATTTTTATATGGATCAAACAAAGAAAAAATTTACTGGAACGAAGAATACTCAAGAAAAGAAAGACTCAACAACAAGATATGGATAATTCTTATGGCAGACTCGATGATAAACATAAGAATTAAACTGGATAGAATAAAAAACCTGAATTCAGAGTCCAGCTCTGATACCAGATGATGAGGTTCGAAGCGCGGAATAAACGCCGGAAAGTTCCGAACTCAGGTTGTGGTTGGACGGATGAATCATGACCCGATATTCACGACGCGATGGCTCTACGATGCGGAATAAAGAACCATGAATTTCGAAACGCCACAAGGATTTGCCCAATCTCCTTGATAAGTCTCTGATTTTCAACGCCACAAATACTCTCGCGAATATTTGATAAGTTCTGGATGAACGCCACAAGATAATCAATCTTGATAAGTTTGAGTTTGTAATGTGAATCCACACATTAAACAATTGAAAAACATTCAATCTATTTTTATTCAATCATCAAAGTCTAGTGTCTGCTTTACAATGAATGGAAAAAGCGTATAAATAAGCAAAATAACCTAACCGTTAATTTACTCAAAATAGAATTCTAATTAAACTAGAATACTAAATTAGGAAAATAACCTAAAAACCAAAATGGAAACAAAATAATTAAAAATCCTATAATTATGGAAATATAGTAAATTTCCGTCTGGATCATTGATTTGCCAATTTGAAGCCCCAAACGATGGAATTTGGCCCTAAAATCAATGGGCTCAAGGGCTTTAGCCCATGTGTTTTGCTTAGTGGCCCATTTCTACTTGAAAAACACATATTATCCATCCAATTTCGACATGGTTGACTGGACTGCACTTTTATTTTGGCTTGAATATTTAATTTTCTGTCAAGCCTGCTATGACTCCGATTGTCGCGGGTCCGGAACACATCATAAAATAGGGTAAAACATGCCCCAAACAAGAAATAAAAGATGAAACCAGGACTAGAGTCCTCTGAAGATGGGGAGCCCGTGTCTGTCAATCTGTAGGAGTGCCCTGATGCTACGTGGTAGATCCTGTGGTCCATACTCTCTATATGCTCTGAAATCCCATCCCTCAAAAGAAAGCGAGTCTGCAACCTGATTACCCTCACGATAGATGTGAGAGATAGTGTCCCTGTCCATATGAAGAATATTCCTGATCTGTCTAAGAATCCCCTGAATCTGCCAAGGTCCGCCCGTTCTGGTGATACAATGAATGGCCACTGTAGAGTCAGCCTCAATCCAAATAGATGTGATACCCAGTCTGCGAGCAAGAATAATCCCATCAAGGATAGCATGCAACTCTGCCTCTAAGATAAGACAGTCTCCATAGAAAGCTGAGAAAGCCCTGACACACTGTCATCATGGCCCCTAATAATACCCCCTCAACTAGAAAAGCCATCCTGGACGGAACCATCAGTGTTAAGCTTGTAGGCTCCCACTGATGGAGTTCGCCAAAGGACCGAAATAGGAGGTGAGGGGGTTTGGGGGGGGGGGGGGGCAAAAGAAATACCAAACAGAGGTGTAATAGTCATATCTCCACGCCAATGCTGCGGTCTTAATAGCCGCCCCGTATGTAAGAATGAGAGCATCCGGTAGACTCTCCAAATAGTCCTCCGTGCCTCCATCTGAATGCCCCTATGCTTTGCATCACTCCTCTCAGTCCAAAGAAACCAAATAATCAATAGAGGAATAATGGTGCGAATGTGACCCAGCCTGACATGACACCCTGAATATCTCCAATGCTGGAATCTCTACCTGACATCCTCATCCTGAAGCATGGTTATTCAAAAAATATCCCCAAAGTGGCTCCAAACCTGATCTGAAATCGAACTGCCAGTAAAGATATGTGTAAGAGTCTCAATCTGTGTGCAGCACTGACACTAAGAAGCCAAGTGACAAGCAATCCGCTTCTGTATAACCGTGTCAACGGGGATGAGCCCCTGCCATAGTCTCCAAATGAAAAAAGAAACGGTGACAGGTAGTACAGAAGTCCACATCAAGCGAAAAGAATCCTAGGTCTGCCTCCCTGTCCGGACCAACTGCCAAGCAGACTTGGTAGCAAATCTACCATCTGATGTATCCCTCCAAACAATCTGATCAGGGGCATCAACACACAAAGGAATCGCCCCAATCGGCTCTGCCATAACCGGTGGAAGGATCTGAAGGATCCTGAAGTCTCCTGAAGCCAATTCCCCCCTCATCAGTAGGAAAGCATAGATCCTTCCATCTCCGCTAGTGTAATCTATGTGCATGGTCCCTGGAATCCCAAAGGAAATGTGAAAAGATGCTCTCGATCTTCTTCAGAACAGCCTTAGGAGGCTGTAGGATCTGAAGGAGGTATAATGGGAGAGAGCCGAGGACTGATCTAACCAAAGTAATGCGTCCTCCAGGGGAAAACAATCGTGATCCCCATCAAGAAATCCTGCCCCTGACCTTCTGAATAAGGTCATCATAAAGAAAGGATCGCTTGGCCCCCTTATATAAAGGGACCCCCAAATAAGTGAACGGCTGCTGCTGGTGTCTGAAACCCGTCAAGTGCTCTAGCCGTCTTATCTGACTAGTAGACGCCCGTCTGGGGAGGATAAGTCCACTCTTATCCCTGTTCACCAACTGGCCAGAAACCCCCTCATAATGCTCCAAACAGTCAAGTACCCTCTTGATAGACTGTTTCTGACCGTTGGCAAAGATGATCATATCATCAGCAAATGACAAATGCGAAATAGTAATGGCACCTCCATGTCGAAAAGCCATACTAGGGAACCTCTCAAACTGTACTGTGAGAAGACGTGAGAAGTAATCAGCAGCAATAATGAAAAGAGATGGCGATATAGGATCTCCCTGCCTAAGTCCCCTCGAGGAAGGAAAGAAGCCACATGGCCGCCCATTAAGGAGCACCGAGAACATACAGCCGGAGACACATCTCCTGATCCTATCAATCCACAACTGATCAAAGCCAAAGCTGTCTAGCACCGAGTAGAAAAATCCCCAGTCCATGCGATCATATGCTTTAGTCATATCGAGCTTCAACATAGTATTGCCTCCTCTAACTTTATCATCCAAAGTATACATGAGCTCCTGAGTCAATAAGACATTATCCCCAATAAGCCTACCAGGGATAAAACCACTCCGCTGAGGAGAGATAATACGAGGGAGTAGCAAGCTGAGTCTGGTGTTCAGAAGCTTAGTGATAAGCTTATTGAACATTGTGCACAAGCTGATAGGTCTAAAATCAGTCCACCTACAGGCTCCATCCCTCTTAGGGACCAGAACAATAGAGGTAGCAGCGAATCCCCTAGGAAAAACTCCACCCTCAAAGAAATTCGTGACTGCACTGGAAACATAATCCCTAATAATATCCCAACAATGCTGAAAGAACAAGGATGAGAAACCATCTGGACCTGCGACACTGTCAAAATCAATGCTGAATACTGCCTCCCGTATCTCATCAATCGAAGGGGGCCGGTTTAGTGCCATATTGTCCTCATTCGTCACAAGTCTGGGTATAATGTCAGAGCGAATGGCCTCCACAGGCTGTGAAGAAGAAGACAGCAAATCCTGGAAAAAAGAAATAGCAGAAGCCTGAATATCCTCAGCAGCAGATAGGACCTCCCCAGACTGGCTCGTAATAGATCTAATACGTGATCTAATCCGACGTCCATGAACCATCGCATGGAAGTATCGAGTGTTGTGATCACCCTCACACACCCAACGTGAACCGCCCTTCTGCTTACAAAATCCCTCCTCAATAGCCAAGGTTCCGTTCAAAGCAGCCCGTGCCTGATGCAGAGAGTCACGACGCTCCGGCGTAGGGTCCAAATCATAATCAATCTCCAGCTCATCAACCCTGCGCTCAGCATCCCTCACCCTATGGAACACATCCCCGAAAACATGTCGATTCCACCAGTGAAGCCCCTGTTTCAGCCTGAAGAACTTCTCCCATAGAGCAGCCATACCCATAAGATGAGTGGGTAATGACCACTTTTGGGAGACGAAGGCTGAAAAATCATGATGTTTGGTCCAAACATTAAGGAACCGAAACGGCTTAGGTCCCTAGTCATCCTCATCGTCCCAATGAAGCAAAAGCGGCGCATGATCGGATGAGGTCCGATTCAGGTGTCTAACAGTAAGCCGATGAAAAAATGAAGCCGCTGCCGGATTAATCAAAATTCTGTCCAATCTCTTCCAAACCCGACCATTGGTCCAGGTGTACCTGCTGCCAATGAATCCAGCATCTTCCAAACCACAATCCATCATCATCTCTGAGGAAGCTGTAGTACCTCTGTCTCTGGTGTTATGACCCGTACGCTCACCATCGTGAGCAATAATGTTAAAGTCTCCCCCAACTATCCATGGACCATCCACAGTGAGGGAGATGTGGAGAAGACCCGCCCACAAGTCCCTACTACCAGACACCGTACAAGCAGCATACACAGGAGTCAAAAAAATAAGTCGCGACAGTCTGGGATCCTCAACTTTAATGTGCAGATACTGGAGATTATCATCCAATGTAGAAACAGTAGTCGCAGAATTCCAGAAAGCCCAAATCTTCCCGGATGAATTCTCTGTCCCAGTATCGAAGCGTAGCAAACGTCTGATGTAATCAAAACTTTCCCGGAGTACAAATGGCTCTAAGATAACTAACAAATAAGCCTGATGAAGCTGAACCAGCCTCTTCAGCCGCCTGCGAGTAGCTGAGCTAGCTACACCCCTCACATTCCAAATGATGACACTCATCGATACCGGGAACGTGAAGTATCCAATGACCAACTCCTGGTCGTCATTCGAGTAGGTGGAAATCTGGCGTCAACAGTACGCGGGTTTTTCTTCCGAGTGGCTGGAATAAACCCATCATCCTCAGTGCGCTGAGTCAGACCAGCTAAATCATCAGTCGAGGATCTCCGAAAAAACACCCTGCTGGTGAACCTCCAACTGGGCAGAACTCTCAGTGTCAGAATGAGTACCAGAATCCGAAGGGACAGATGCCTCCAAATTCTGATGGCAAAAAGGAGGAGCCCCAGAAGGAACCGCTGCAAAAGTACCAGAAGACTAAGCCACACCCTCATCAGAGGCCTGCTGCCTCAAAAGAATATCAGAAAAAGAAGATGGGGCACTGATAGCTGGAACCGCCACAAGAGGCGGCGTCACGGTGAGAGAACTCTGATGTGGTAAAGACAGAACCACAGGGAAAACAAAATCCTCTGGAGGATGCTGCTGAGCTACTGTCGTAATAGGAGTCTGAATAAAAACTGGCTGAACTGAAGCAGCCAAATCCATAGACTGAACTGCAATAACTGGGCGTGGGATAGTAGAAGTGGTCACCACAGGGGAACTGTGCTGAATGGAGATTCCAGAAGAACTGGGGTTATGCTGGCTGCTGGAAACTCTGGGTACCGCCACCCACTGTCTAGGCTGATCCTCAGTCAAAATCCCCTTACCCTTATCCTTCACCCTATCACCAGTATACAGAGGGGGGGGGGGGGGCAGAAGTAGTAATAATAGGAGCAGTGGAAACTGAAGAAGAAGATGGAGGAGCAGAAGCTATAACAGGAGGTCTACCAAGCGAGCATTTATCAACACTGTGACCTAAATGCCTGCATCGAATGCAAAATAGCGGCTTCTTATCATAAACAACAGGCTACCAATACCCCGGATATTTCTCTCGCTGAATCGATATGCGGTCTGGAAGAGCAAAGGACAATCAACTTCAATGCAAACCCTGGCCTCACTAGGCCTCCTCAAATCAGTAGTGGCCTCATCAATACGTAACGGAGTCCCAATAGCCCGAGCTAGAGCAAATAAGGCACCCTTTGCACGAAAGTGTATGGGAAATAGTGGGAAAGAAACCCAAACAGGAACAATAGGGCTTTCATGCGCAGGGTTAAATCCAGGAGTCCATTTGATGGCCCTCATAAGGCACCCATCAATATACCAGGACGGCTTGAGGAAAAGCCGAGCATAATCATCCTCATGCGATAAATGAATAAGAATGTGGTGTGCATCAATTAAACCAATAGAAAAGTCACCACGAAATCCAAATTTAAGGAAGCTCTCACGTACCTTAGTGATAGGAGGCTTCCTGTTCATGAATTTGCCAACAAGTGTGAACTTGTATGGCGCAGCCAAAAATTGCTCACCCTCGTCATCAAATATAACAGCTGGTTCATTCAAGTGTAATGAGGGGGTCTTAGTAGCAAACCTGTGGAGGAAGGAGTCCGGGGGAGTCTGTGTGACTGATGCAAATGATTTATTCTGGCTCCTTTCAGTCTGAGTAATGGATGGCTTCCCAGCCAAAGCAACCGCATATGAAACTTTATTCTGGGCTGGCATTCCTGTAGCTGTAGTAGATGTTTCAGTAGCACGAGACGGAGCTGCATTACCAAGTGGGGGAGCCCGAGGGGCCAGGGGTTGCACACGTGGTTGAGGGCGTCGTGCATCCCGAGGTGGTGCAACAACAACAAACTGAGCATTACCCTTTCCCCAATTAACCAGGGGTACCTTTCCAATTGGCTTCGGGGCTTCCAAATCAGAAGGAGCAGGCTTGGACACTTGGGTTGAGGCATTGGCAACGGAATTATCAGCCTCGTTGTGCGTGTTCAAAGGCACGCTTCCCAATGAGTAGAACAAGGAGGATTATTTACTAAGGGAGTGACCCCAACCATTTTTTGCTGCTCCGGAGCTGATGGAACAGGTTGCATGATCAGGTTCGCAGCAGAAAGAACTTTTATTGCTGCCTCGATTTGCGTGCTAGAAGGCACGAATCCCAATGTAGAGGTACCAAGAACATTAGACGAAATGGGGACCAAGCTTGGATGATTTTTGGCTGCTGAGATCAGTGATGATACTGGTTGGCCGAGATTTTGTTCATAAATCCCAGAATTTCCTGCCTCAAAGTGCGTGCAATTATGCACGATTCCCAATGCATCTCGAATCACAACATTTTTTGGGATTGATGACAATTCCATGGTTTTCAGGTGTTATGGAGCTGATGGTGATGGTTTCATACCAGAATTCGCACCAGTGTGTTCTGCCTCGAAGTGCGTGCCCAAATTCACATTTTCCAACGTAGAATTCACCCCACAATTGACGGAATAGAGGGGATTTGATATCATTTCCATGGTTTGCAGGTGATCTGGAGCCAATGGTGATGGTGCCAGATTTAGAATCGCACCAGAATTCGCTGCCTCGATATTCGCGCCACAAGGCACGTTTTCCAATGTTGCAAATTGCTCAAAATTGGTAGGAATTATACCTACCCCAGGGTAAATTGGGTGCTCTGAGACCGGTGGAGGATGTCCCATGATGAAATTATGACCAGAAACCTCTTAAACGGGGGCCTCGAAATTAGGGCTTGAGGGCACAATTCCCAATGTGCAATTGGCATCAAAATTGGATGAAACCAGATTGTAACTAGGGGTTTTTGAGCCTTCTGAATCCAATGGAATGGTCCGAAAAGTCTGAATCGAAGTGCAACTATCAAAATTAGAATCCCCTAAAACCGTACCTAGGGTTTGAGGAATAACCCTAAGCGCCACCAATGTTGAATCCGCATGAAGGAGGCTAAATTGGTGAGGAATAGAGGCTGGAGGATGGAGGCCGAATGAAGGAGGATGGGTTTCTGGTGGGCCGAGACCGGAAATGGCAAGAACGGCGCCGAAAAGTGGGAAGTTAGGGTTCGTGTTTATGGTGGTTAAGGGAAGGGAATCAAGGTTTTGGGCATGGTATGGTGGAATTGGTTGGGATGGAAGGTAGGATATTGGTTGTGGAGTGATATTTCCGGTTTGGGTGGTGGCTACCGACGGTAAGGGTGGTGGTTCCGGCGGCTTTGGAGGTGGAGGTCCCATGGGTTGAAGAAATCGCCAAAATCGCCTCAAGGTAGAGAGAAAACGGCGGGTTGGTTTAGGTTTAGGGTTTAGGGTTTGAGGTTTGGGGTTTGGGGTTTGGGGTTTTAGGGGTTAAGGGTTAAGGGGTTCGGGGTTCAGGGTTCAGGGAAGAGGAGGTGATTCCGGCGATGATGGGTGTCTGGTCGGGTGGCTTAGGCGGCGGTAAGGTGGAGTTTGAGGTGGTTGGAGGTGGTAGAGCCATGGATGTGAGAGGTAGTGTCCCTATCCAGATGAAGAATATTCCTGATCTGTCTAAGAATCCCCTGAATCTGCCAAGGTCCGCCCGTTCTGGTGATACAATGAATGGCCACTTTAGAGTCAGCCTCAATCCAAATAGATGTGATACCCAGTCTGCGAGCAAGAATAATCCCATCAAGGATAGCACGCAGCTCTGCCTCTAATATAAGACAGCCTCCATAGAAAGTTGAGAATGCCCTAACACACTATCCATCATGGTCCCTGATGATACCCCCTCCACTAGAAAAGCCATCCTTGACACAACCATCAGTGTTAAGCTTGTAGGCTCCCACTGATGGAGTGCGCCAAAGGACCAAGATAGGAGGTGAGGGGGTTTGGGGAGAAAAAGAAATACCAAATAGAGGTGCAATAGTCATATCCTCGCGCCAATGCTGCGGTCTGAATAGTCGCCCCGTATGTAAGAATGAGAGCATCCGGTAGACTCCCCAAATAATCCTCCATGCCTCCATCTGAATGCCCCTGTGCTTCGCATCATTCCTCTCAGTCCAAAGAAACCAAAAAATCAATAGAGGAATAACAGTGCGAATGTGACCCAGCCTGACATGACACCCTGAATATCTCTAATGCTGGAACCTCTGCCTGACATCCTCATCCTGAACCATGGTTATCTGAAAAATATCCCCAAAGTGGCTCCAAACCTGATCTGAAATCGAACCACCAGTAAAGATATGTGTAAGAGTCTCAATCTGTGCACAGCACTGACACCGAGAAGCCAAGTGACAAGCAACCCGCTTCTGTATAACCGTGTCAACAGGGATAAGCCCTTGCCATAGTGTCCAAATGAAAAAAGAAACGGTGACACGTAGTATAGAAGTCCACATCAAGCGAAAAGAATCTTGGGTCTGCCTCCCTGTTCGGACCAACTGCCAAGCAGACTTGGTAGCAAATCTACCATCTGATGTATCCCTCCAAACAATCTGATCAGGGCCATCAACACACAAAGGAATCACCCCAATCTGCTCTGCCATAACTGGTGGAAGGATCTGATGGAGCCTGTCTATATCCCAACCAGCGTCATCAAAAAAATCATACACCCTCTCCGATGTATGAAGCCTATCAGGAAAACGTGCAGCCAAAGTAGTGTCCCCCATCCAACAATCATGCTAAAAGAATATCTGCCCAGCTCCAAGGTGCCACGCAATATGTGGCTCAGCTTGTGAACACGCCCTCTTCAACCTCTTCCATATAGGGGAGGCTGAATGTGGAATAGAAGCAAGGGAGGGATGTTTCCCCACACAATATTTGCCCAGTAGAAACTGAGCCCAAAGAGATCTCTGAGAGCGAAAAAGCCACCAAAGCTTCAGCGAGAAAGCATCTGAAGGAAACGTGGAATCTATGTGCATGGTCCTGGAATCCCAAAGGAAACGTGGAAAGATGCTCTCGATCTTCTTCAGAACAGCCTTAGGAGGCTGTAGGATCTGAAGGAGGTATAATGGGAGAGAGCCGAGGACTGATCTAACTAAAGTAATGCGTCCTCCAGGGGAAAGTAATCGTGATGCCCGTCCAGAAATCCTGCCCCTGACCTTCTGAATAAGGTCGTCATGAAGAAAGGATCGCTTGGCCCCCTTATATAAAGGGACCCCCAAGTAAGTGAACGGGGTTTTTGGTTTTGGGTTTTGGGTTTAGGGTTTTGGAGTTTGGGGTTTTGGGTGTAGGGTTTAGGGTTTAGGGTTTGGGGTTTTGGGTTTAGGGTTTAGGGTTAGGGGTTGGGGTTAGGGTTGGGGTTATGGTTTGGGGTTTAGGGTTTGGGGTTTGGGGCTTGGGGCTTAGGGTTTAGGGTTTTTTTTTATATAGCCATTCACAGTTTATCCTCGTGCGGGCCAGGAGCTAACATTAAAATGAAATAGTACATGTATGGAGGGGGCATAGACCTGACCTCCGAGCGTAATCAAATGTAGTAACTGAAGAAGGCGAAATGTAAGAAATAAAAAAAGGGGGGAAAACATGCCCTAAACAAGAAATAAAAGATGAAATCAAGACTAGCATCCTCTGAAGCTAGGGAGCCCATGTCTGTCAATTTGTAGGTGTGCCCTGATGCTGCATGGAAGATCCTCTGGTCCATACTCTCTGTAAGCTCTGAAATCCCATCCCTCAGAAGCAAGAGAGTCAGCAACCGTATTACCCTCACGATAGATGTGAGAGATAGTGTCCCTGTCCAGATGAAGAATATTCCTGATCTATCTGAGAATGCCCTGAATCTGCCAAGGTCCACCCGTTCTGGTGATACAATGAATGGCCACTGTAGAGTCAGCCTCGATCCAAATAGATGGGATACCCAGTCTGCGAGCAAGAATAATCCCATCAAGGATAGCACGCAACTCTGCCTCTAATATAAGACAGTCTCCATAGAAAGCTGAGAATGCCCTAAAACACTGTCCATCATGGCCCCTGATGATACCCCCTCCACTAGCAAAGCCATCCTTGACGCAACCATTAGTGTTAAGCTTGTAGGCTCCCACTGATGGAGTGCGCCAAAGGACCAAAATAGGAGGTGAGGGGGTTTGGGAGCAAAAGAAAAACCAAACAGAGGTGCAATAGTGGAATCCCCGCGCCAATGCTGCGGTCTGAAAAGCCGCCCCGTATGTAAGAATGAGATCAACCGGCAGACTCTCCAAATAATCCTCCGTGCCTCCATCTGAATGCCCCTATGCTTCGCATCATTCCTCTCAGTCCAAGGAAACCAAAAAAATCAATAGAGGAATAATGGTGCGAATGTGACCCAGCCTGACATGACATCCTGAATATCTCCAACGCTGGAACCTCTGCCTAACATCCTCATCCTGAATCATGGGTATCCGAAAAATATCCCCAAAATGGCTCCAAACCTGATGTGAAATCGGACTGCCAGTAAAGATATGCGTAAGAGTCTCAATCTGTGCGCTGCACTGACACCGAGAAGCCAAGTGGCAAGCAATCCGCTTCTGTATAACCGTGTCAACGGGGATAAGCCCCTGCCACAGTCTCCAAATGAAAAAAAGCAACGGTAACAGGTAGTACAGAAGTCCACATCAAGCGAAAAGAATCCTGGGTCTGCCTCCCTGTCTGGACCAACTGCCAAGCAGACTTGGTAGCAAATCTACCATCTGATGTATCCCTCCAAACAATCTAATCAGGGGCATCAACACACAAAGGAATCGCCCCCATCTGCTCTGCCATAACTGGTGGAAGGATCTGAAGGAGCCTGTCTATATCCTAACCAGCGTCATCAAAAAAATCATATACCCTCTCCGATGTATGAATCCTATCAGGAAAACGTGCAGCCAAAGTAGTGTTCCCCATCCAACAATCATGCCAAAAGAATATCTGTCCAGCTCCAAGGTGTTACGCAATATGTGGCTCAGCCTGTGCACACGCCTTCTTCAACCTCTTCCATGTAGGGGAGGCTGAATGTGGAATAGCAGCAAGGGAGGGATGTGTCCCCACACAATATTTGCCCAGTAGAAACTGAGCCCAAAGAGATCTCTGAGAGCAAAAAAGCCACCAAAGCTTCAGTGAGAAAGCATCAGCACTGTCTTGAAGTCTCCTGAAGCCAATTCCCCCCTCATCAGTAGGAAGGCATAGATCCTTCCATCTCCGCCAGTGTAATCTATGTGCATGGTCCCTGGAATCCCAAAGGAAACGTGAAAAGATGCTCTCGATCTTCTTCAGAATAGCCTTAGGAGGCTGTAGGATCTGAAGGAGGTATAATGGGAGATAGCCGAGGACTGATCTATTCAAAGTAATGCGTCCTCCAGGGGAAAGCAATCGTGATCCCCAATCAGAAATCCTGCCCCTGACCTTCTGAATAAGGTCATCATAAAGAAAGGATCGCTTGGCCCCCTTATATAAAAGGACCCCCAAATAAGTGAACGGCTGCTGCTGGTGTCTGAAACCCGTCAAGTGCTCTAGCCGTCTTATCAGACTAGTAGATGCCCGTCTGGGGAGGATAATTCCACTCTTATCCCTGTTCACCAACTGGCCAGAAACCCCCTCATAATGCTCCAAACAGTTAGTACCCTCCGGATAGACTGTTTCTGGCCGTTGGCAAAGATGATCATATCATCAGCAAATGAAAAATGCGAAATAGTAATGGCACCTCCATGTCGAAAAGCCGTACTAGGGAACCTTTCAAACTGTGCTGTGAAAAGACGCGAGAAGTAATCAGCAGCAATAATGAAAAGAGATGGCGATATAGGATCTCCCTGCCTAAGTCCCCTCGAAGATGGAAAGAAGCCATGTGGGCGCCCATTAAAGAGCACCGAGAACATACAGTCAGAAATACATCTCCTGATCCTATCAATCCACAACTGATCAAAGCCAAAGCTCTCCAGCACACAGTAGAGAAATCCCCAGTCCATGTGATCATATGCTCTAGCCATATCAAGCTTCAGCATAGTATTGCCTCCTCTAACTTTATCATCCAAAGTATATAGGACCTCCTGAGTCAATAAGACATTATCCCCAATAAGCCTACCAGGGATAAAATCACTCTGCTGAGGAGAGATAATACGAGGTAGTAGAAAGCTAAGTCTGGTGTTCAGAAGCTTAGTGATAAGCTTATTGAACACTGTACACAAGCTGATAGGTCTAAAATCAGTCCACCTACAGGCTCCAACCCTCTTAGGGACCAGAACAATAGAGGTAGCAGCAAATCCCCTAGGCAAAACTCCACCCTCAAAGAAATCCCTGACTGCACTGGAAACATCATCCCCAATAATATCCCAACACTGTTGAAAGAACAAGAATGAGAAACCATCTGGACCTGCGACACTGTCAGAATCTATGCTGAATACTGCCTCCCGTATCTCATCAATCGAAGGGGGGCGGTTTAGTGCCATATTGTCCTCATCCGTCACAAGTCTTGGTATAATGTCAGAGCGAATGGCCTCCATAGGCTGCGAAGAAGAAGACAGCAAATCCTGGAAAAAAGAAATAGCAGAAGCCTGAATATCCTCAGTAGCAGATAGGACCCCCCCAGACTGGCTCGTAATAGATCTAATACGTGATCTAATCCGACGTTCCTGAACCATCGCATGGAAGTATCGAGTGTTGTGATCACCCTCACACACCCAGCGTGAACCGGCCTTCTGCTTCCAAAATCCCTCCTCAATAGCCAAGGTCCGGTTCAAAGCAGCTTGTGCCTGATGCAGAGAGTCACGACGCTCCGGCATAGGGTCCAAATCATAATCAATCTCCAGCTCATCAACCCTGCGCTCAACATCCCTCACCCTTTGGAACACATCCCCGAAAACATGTCGATTCCACCAGCGAAGCCCCTGTTTCAGCCTGAAGAACTTCTCCCAGAGAGCAGCCATACCCGTAAGATGAGTGGGTAATGACCACTTCTAGTAGACGAAGGCTGAAAAATCATGATGTTTGGTCCAAACATTAAGGAACCGAAATGGCTTAGGTCCCAAGTGATCCTCATCGTCCCACTGAAGCAAAAGCGGCGCATGATCGGATGAGGTCCGATTCAGGTGTCTGACAGTAAACCGATGACAAAATGAAGCCGCTGCCGGATTAATCAAATTCCTGTCCAATCTCTTCCAAACCCGACCATTGGTCCAGGTGTACCTGTTGCCAATGAACCAGTCAAGTTCAACCACTCTAAGGTAGTATCCCCCATCCAACAGTCATGCCAGAAAAATATCTGTCCAGCACCAAGATGCAACACAATGTGTGGCTCAGTAAGTGATCCAACCCTCTTCAACCTCTTCCAAGCAGGAGAAGCCGAGTGTGGAATAACTGCAAGTGTAGGGTGAGCCCCCATGCAATATTTGCCCAGCTTGAACCGAGCCCAAAAGGATTTCTGCGATCTAAAAAGCCACCATAGCTTCATCGAGAAAGTATCAACCATATCCTGTAGGCGTCTGAAACCAAGACCTCCCTCATCAGTAGGAAGGCATAAATCCTTCCATCTCCTCCAATGCAATCAATGAGCACCTTTCTTAGAATCCCAAAGGAAGCGTGCAAAGATGCTCTCTAGCTTCTTCAGTACTGCCTTAGGAGGCTGGAAGATCTGAAGAAGGTGAAGTGGGAGAGAGCTGAGGACTGATCTAAGCAAAGTAATACGTCCTCCCGGGGAAAGCAGTCGAGATGCCCAACCAGAAATCCTGCTCCTCACCTTCTGGATAAGCTCATCGTAAAGGAACGTCCGCTTGGCTCCCTTGTATAAGGGAACCCCCAGATAAGTGAAAGGCTGATGCTGATGTCTGAACCCTGTCAAATGCTCAAGTCGTCTGATCTGACTGACGGAGGCCCGTCTAGGAAGGATGAGCCCGCTCTTGTCTCTATTCACCAACTGTCAAGAAACCCCCTCGTAGTGCTCCAAGCACTCAAGTACTCTCCGAACTGACTGTTTCTGATCGTTGGCGAAGATGATCATGTCATCAGCAAAGGATAAGTGAGAGACTAGAGAATTACCCCATGTCGAAAAGCCATTCTAGGATACCTCTCAAATTGCGCTGTGAGAAGGCGTGAAAAGTAATCAGCAGCGAAATTGAACAGAGAAGGTGATATAGGATCTCCCTGCCTGAGACCACGTGAAGATGGAAAGAAACCACATGGGCGTCCATTAAGGAGGACCGAAAACATACATCCTGAAACACACCTCCTAATCCTATCAATCCACAACTGGTCAAAACCAAAGCTCTCCAGCACCGAGTAGAGAAAACCCCAGTCCATGCGATCATATGCTTTAGCCATGTCTAACTTTAGCATAGTATTCCCCCCTCTTACTTTCACATCCAAACTATAAAGGAGCTCCTGGGTCAATAAGACATTATCCCCAATAAGCCTACCGGGGATAAAACCACTCTGCTGAGGAGAGATAATACGAGGCAGCAATAAACTGAGCCTGGTGTTCAAGAGCTTAGTGATGAGCTTATTGAACACCGTGCACAAGCTGATAGGTCTGAAGTCAGTCCATCTGTAGGGTCCATCCCTCTTAGGGACCAGAACAATAGAAGTAGCAGCAAAACCCCTAGGCAGAGCGCCACCCTCAAAGAAATCCAAGACTGCACTAGCAACATCATCCCGAATAATATCCCAACACTCTTGAAAGAACAAGAATGAGAAGCCATCTGGACCAGCAACACTGTCAGAATCAATGCTGAAAATCGCATCCCGTATCTCATCAATCGAAGGGGGGAGGTTTAGTGCCATGTTGTCCACATCTGTCACAAGTCTGGGTATAATATCAGAGCGAATGGCTTCCACAGTCTGTGAAGAAGACAATAAATCCTTGAAAAAAGAAATAGCCAAAGTCTGAATATCCTCAGCAGCAGATAGAACCTCTCCAGACTGGGTCGTAATCGATCTGATACGTGATCTAATCTGACGTCCCTGGACAATCGCATGGAAGTATCGAGTGTTGTGATCACCCTCACACACCCAACGTGAACCGCCCTTCTGCTTCCAAAATCCCTCCTCAATAGCCAAGTTCTGGTTCAAACTAGCTTGTGCCTGATGCAGAGAGTCACGATGCTCAGGCGTAGGGTCCAAATCATAATCAATCTCCAGCTCATCAACCCTGCGCTAAGCATCCCTCACCCTTTGGAACACATCCCCGAAAACATGTTGATTCCACCAGTGAAGCCCCTGTTTCATCCTGAAGAACTTTTCCCAAAGAGCAGCCATACCCTTAAGATGAGTGGGTAGTGACCACTTCTGGGAGACGAAGGATGAGAAATCATGATGTTTGGTCCAAACACTAAGGAATCGAAACGGTCTAGGTCCCAAGTCATCTTCATCGTCCCACTGAAGCAAAAGCGGTGCATGATCTGATGAGGTCCGATTCAGGTGTCTAACAGTAAGCCGATGACAAAATGATGCCGCTGCCGGATTAATCAGAATCCTGTCCAATCTCTTCCAAACCCGACCATTGGTCCAAGTGTACCTGTTGCCAATAAACCTAGCATCCTCCAAACCACAATCCATCATCATATCTGAGAAATCTGTAGTACCTCTATCACTGGTGTTATGACCCGTGCACTCATCATCGTGAGCAATGACGTTAAAGTCTCCCCCAACTATCCACGGACCATCTACATCGAGGGAAATGTGGTGAAGGCTCGTCCACAAGTCCCTCCTGCCAGAAGCCGTACAAGCAGCATACACAGGAGTCAAAAAAATAGTTCGTGAGAGTCTGGGATCCTCAACTCTAACGTACAGATACTGGAGATTATCATCCAATGAAGTAACAGTAGTCGCAGAATTCCAGAAAGCCCAAATCTTCCCTGACGAATTCTGCGTCCCAGTATCAAAGCGAAGCAAACGTCTGATGTAATCAAATCCCTCCTGAAGTACAAAGGGCTCCAAGATAATCAACAAATAAACTTTATGAAGCTGAACCAACCTCTTAAGGCGCCTGCGAATAGCTGAGCTAGCTACACCTCTCACATTCCAAATGATGACACTCATCGAGAGGTTTAGGGTTTACGGTTTAAGGTTTAGGGTTTAGGGTTTCGGGTTTGGGCGTGTAGGGTTTGGGGTCAAAAAAGAATTCATCCCCTGGTCGTGACCTTTCTTCATCAACTTCCTCATCTGATCTCGAATACCATGAACCATGGTCGTTTAAACCCACACCAATTGGGAAGTCATTTGCCTCATCAATATTTCCCCCACAAGCATCAAGGAGCAGCGGACCCGAAATTTTGTGTGCCAATTCATAAGCCTCAATCTGAGCTCGCGCTTCCTCAAGACAATTATTATAAGATTGCGAAGGGATGCTAGCTTCCACATTAAGTTCACAATTTTCAAAACCCATGCAATCCTCATCATTAATCTTATCCACAATTTTGTTTTCCGTACTAAAACTTGGTGGAGAAACAACATTGGAAGAAGAAATATTGGAATCACCCACAATATTTTGAACAAGTTCCCCAATTACATGCTTAAAACTAGGTCCCACTTTAATTCGATGATTTTAAAGTGTTGAATGAGACCTTGTTTCAAAGAGGCACTATCCCATGGAATAATTGCACCAGAATTAACTTGAGGAAAAGATGAGAGGGAACCTGAATTTTCTGAATTTTTCTTGTTGGCCCCCGAAGTTTCCATTTCTTGCACTTTGGTCCCCGAACTTTCCAAATTGTGCATTTTGGTCCTTCCATAATTCAAAACAGTTCCAGATTCATTGGATGCAGCCCGCAGGTATTATTAAAATTTTGCATTTTGGTACCCATGTTTTGAACATTTTGCATTTGAGCCCCCAAACTTTCAAAAATTTGCAAACATGTCCCTTGTCCAAAATTCCGCCCAGAACTATTTTTAGCACTATTGGAAACATATGAAACTGATCCAGATTCTGAATTTTGCACAGCAGTCCTCAGCATTTCAGTTTTTTGCAAATTGGTCCCCAAACTTTCAATTTTTTTCAAAATAGTCCCTGCGATTGCGGCCATTTCCAGACTGTATTCTCCCACCAAATCCTCAGTATTTTCGTGCTGCAACACTCCAAAAGAATTAAAGCATGATATAGCATTTAATGTACCTTGATTTTGTAGCCTCTCTTGTGTTTTGTGCCCATCCCTAGTCTTGAAAGTATTAGAGCCTACCTCACAAGTCACATTCTTTGCAATTAATGCCTTGTCCTTGTTTGGACAAAGAATCTTTCCATTTCCATCAATCAATAAATGCTCCTTTGAAGTTGAATCCATATCTTTCTCTTTTCCCTTATCAATCTCGGTTGGAATACAATTACCAACCCTTTCAATTTGTTCTTGACAAAAATAAATTTCTCTCTCCTCCAAATTACAATTATTCAACCGAGGCACACCTTGATTGTTCAAGGATGAAGATATTGCATTTAATGCATAGTTCTCTTTTGTAGCCCTAGTCTCCATCTCATCCCTTTTTTCATGCAAAGCTACATGGTCTACCTGTAGCGACAGAGAATTTTCCACGACTTATTTAAATAAATACTATTCATTTTAAAAACGTGTCGCTATGATTTTCTTTTGCCTATTTATTTTAAAGCCCGTGCCCGTCTAGCCAATGAAGTGAAATTAAATTTATTTTAAATTTATCGTATTTCAAATTTTATTAAATGATGTCCAAGACCATTATTTATTTTAAAGTCAAATTTTCAATTATTTAGATTCAAATTACTTTAAACCAAATTTTATTTATTTTGAATCCAATTCATTTTTTTTTTTTTCAAATTCTAAACTTTATTACCTTGTCCCATTTTAAATTTCCATTCAATTCAATTAGCATCATTTCCCCAATTCTTTTCCCACACGTCTCCTCAGTTTCTTTTGCAGATTCCCATTTGCCACCTTCCTCATTCATCTCCTCTTAATCAATCAAGAATTTCACTCCCCAACTTCCATTTTCATATTCAGCACATTTTTTTTTCTCCCATCATCACTCCCGTCCCCTCAATTTACGATCCATTCTTTCCTTTCCAAATTTGAATCCAAATCAATCGTAATGTATATTCCCTCACCCTTCAATACACATTTATACCTTGAGAAATTTTAGCTTCGTCCCTAATATTCTCAAGAGAAATTACAGCTTCTTTTTTCTTCCCCCATGATCACTCTTCAATTCCTTAATGCCTTCCCCAGCTCCCTCAATTCTTCCCCCACTCTAGCTTACCATTTTGAAGACAATCAATACATATACCTTCCTATTCCCCTCCCTCACGAACTCACACAAGACTTTCAGTAGACACTACAGGGGTAAGAATCCCTTCCTCCTCCACCGAAAAACATGGCTACTCTGCTGAAAATTTCACCTGCAAGACTCTTCCATCTAATAAATAGAATTCGGGAAAGTCGAAGGTCGTCACATCGATTCAATCAATGGGTCGAAGGGGACAAAAATAAATTCAAATCAGATATCATCACCCTCATTCGTTTCAAATCCAATTAATGGAATTTGGGGCAATTGAAGGTAGTTTTCTTCAATCCAAACAATGGATTCGAAGAAGGCAAGAAATTCATCCTTCGTATTTGCCCAACTACAATCACCCACGATCTGCATACACCACCACCACGACCAATCCACCATCGAGCCTCACACTGCAGCCACCATTTTCGAACCCAACATCACCACACGGTTTCATCACCACCCGCAACCACTACCGGCCACCACCTACTGCCCAGACCTAACCGCCGGAAACACCATCACCACCATGACCAATCCGCCACTGCTCAATTTCCAATTTACATACGAACCCAAACCACAGCCCCACACAAACGTCCGCGCACCACCTTCATCCGCCACTGTCCACTTCTCAATCACCCTCAAATTTACCCCAAATCAAAACACAAAACCAAGAATAAACTTTACCCAAAACTTACCTCGACCCGCAACCACTTTCGACCGCTATTACCCCCGGAAAACTCCCAAAATCCAATCACTTCAGCCTCGGGTTACTCTCGGTCCAGTACCCAAAAAATCTCCCAACTTTCCTTCTTCTTCCGCCTACACAGCCACCATCACCGCCGGTCGAGCGCCGGCATTTGACGCCCGGCGAACGGACGAGGGGCGTCGTCCGCCTCTCCCTCTGCGCTCTCTCTCTATGTGTTACGGTTTTAGGGAGAGAGAGAGAGAGAGAGAGTGTGTTTTGATATATAAAAATCTGATTTTAATATTTACAACTTAGTCCCCTGAAGTTTTTAAAACGTTTCAATTCAGCCCAAAGTTTTGTAAAGTATTTATTTCAGTCCTTTCGTTTTTAAACATTTTAATTCTAATTCCAAAAGATTGAGCCTTTTTAACAGATCAGCCCTAAGTTCTTTGATTCCTACAAATTAGCCCAATATTTTCGAAAAACGTCAATTTATCCACTAACTTTTGAAATCCCTACTTTCTCTAAAATATCAATTTAGTCACAAAACTTTATTTTATCACTTTAATCGTTAAATTTGAAAGGTACTAAATTAGTTAATTTTCTTTTGGCTAGACGAGGCATACGGTGATTTAAAAGATTGACGTGACTTTCCGGCTTTACTTTTCAAACTCGTGATTTAAGGTAGACTCGCCCCCACTAATTAGTTTAAATTATAATTTACGTGCCTTATGTGAAATTACGTGAATTATATATGCTTCGATGCATGAGACGAGAATATCTCTTATGAGATAAGAATGAGAAATGATGTTATGCATAACTTACTTGCTTAAATGCATGAGACGAGACTACCCACACCCTATGATTTTTAAAGAGCCTTTGATTTTATTAAAATAGCCTATGATGATGATGATGATGTCACTGTATGATTGCATAATTACATGTTAAATTATTCTGTAAATTAATTATTGGCGATGAGTCTACTGAGTATTTCTTTCGAAATGCTCATTCCATTTTTAACAGCTTTTGCAGATCTCGGAGATGGCGGCGAATGAAAGTGGCAGCGCTGGAAAATTGAATAAATGACGACGATATGAGATAATTTTATGAATGTTACTCTTTAAATTATTTATCGCTAATTTCATTTAAATAATTGGAATTAAATTTTTATGAATTTTTCTATATTTTAAATTTATAAAGTTTCCGCTGAAGTTTTCAAATGATGAATGTGATGCTTTGAATTAAATTTATTTTCCGCAATAAAGTAAATATTAAAGGACGAAGTGGCGTCCCGGGCTCCGCGGAATCCGGGGCGTTACACTACCTTGTCATTTCCTTTAGCATTGGTCCCCTCACATGCATCTAGGTCAGCCAAAATAAATTGTTGTTTGTTCTTGTTAACCCATATGCCCTTAACCTTTTCCTTATTTAACTTTTTAGTACCCACATCCCCACCTTGTCCGCCACCTCTTGTCAAGTCACCACTTTGTCTGCCACCTCTTGTTATTTCCGACGGTGGTGCCGCCCCTTCTTTCTTCTTCTCAAGAGTTTTCACCTTATCAATAGTCTTCTTTCCATCCCCATAAGCATTTTTACTCAAGCAATTAGCTTCAAAATGACCAATATGTTTACATTTAGAACAATAGAAAGGAACTTTTTCATAGGACACTTCTTGCCAAAAGCCAGCCACTCCTTCATCCCCCTCAAACTCAATCCACACCATTTTTTGGAGCTCTTTCAATAGGTCAATTTCAACACAAACCCGAGCCCTATTATACTTGTAACCCTCCGAAGTTGACTCATCCATTTTTAATGGTCTACCAATAGAGCTTGCAAGATAATAAATGGATGATTTTTCAAAAAGGAAAATAGGGAGATTTGGAAAGCTAATCCACATGGGAACAATGGATGGTTCCACACTAGCAACAAAGTAGGGGCTCCATTTCAACACCCTCATTCTAAACTTCCCCAAATACCAAGGACTTTTAAGCCAAAATCTTGTGTAATCTTCTTCTTTTGCAAAGTTAACTAAAATGTGCTTAAAATCAACATGAATGATAGAGAACTCACCAATAAATCCAAATGCTCCAAGCTCCTTTCGAATAACTTCCATTTGAGGTCTCCCATGTGAGAACTTTCCAAGCAAAGCATACTTAAATGGAGAAGAAAGCTTTTGAACCTCATGTTTTGAGTATAAAACCGCCGGTCTTCCTTCATGGATGAAGTGAGATTTTGGAGCCACAATAGGTGTAGAGTCTTTACCAAGAAGAGATGCAAAGGATTTTCTCCATGCCTTGTTAGCCTCGGATGGAAGTTGTTGGTGATTTTTAGATAGAGGGCCTTCGGCAAGGGTGGAAGGGCTTCCGTCCAAGGTTGCTCCTCCGACGGTTTTGGGTGGTGGTGGGGCTTCGGGAGGCTCCAAAGCCATTCCCCCCAAGGAGGGAAAATTAGATAGTGAAAGAATTTTAGAGAGAAGGAGGAGAAAAAACTTTAGTGAGAGAAAGCCTTGTGGTTTTTTCGGGTTTAGGGTTTAGGGTTTTTTTTTTTTTTTTTCAAAATAAACTTTCTATTTTATAGAGGTAGTTTAAAAACAAAGCGAAAAGTTACAATCCATTTTGCCATTCTTCTACAACCTGGACGGCTCCCTTACTTTTAGCTACATTTCGACAGTCGTAAAATCTTATGCAAGCCAATACAGGCAGTCGAGACAAAGGATGAACAAGAGGAAGCACAGTAAATTGTGATGAATAACAGTGTCTCGAGAACAAAGTCACAAGTAAAGAGTTGCAACAAAATAAAACACTTGTAGTAGACATAACCCAACATAAAAAACCTGACGATTCAGTTTTCAGCAAAATTTTCACTTCAAAGAAATGTCAATATTTCAATACTTGATTGGAGCAATGATGTCGAGTTGGGCGCCGAGCTTCTCTTCAGCAACTTTCTCGGCTTTCACTCTCAATTTTGTCAACTGCTTTTTTCTCTCGTATGTTGCCTGAGCTCTCTCTTTCCTCTTCTCCTCAAGTTCCCTGATAGTATCATAATGGTTCCATCCAACCTCTGATGAGAGTCTACCCAACAAACAGTACTTGTGTCCAGCTTGAAGCCTCAGAACCTTGAGAGCACCAGGAATGACCATCCTCTTTATCTTGTCATATGGAGGTGGAATACCCTCGTAAACCTTCAACCGAGCAAGCGTAGTTGCTCCACGCTTAGTCTTGTGGGGGATCATCCCACGGATGGTGCGCCAGAGGATCTTGGATGGAGCACGGAAATGGATAGGGCCATAGGACGGCTTGGTGTTCATGCGCTTACGAAGAAACCGCAAGTACTTCATCTTCTGGCGAACGAGGCCACCTGAAAAACAGATTTCCTCGCACCTGACCACCACCACTTTCTGTCCATTCAAGAGCTCCTTGGCCAAGATGGAAGCAAGGCGGCCCAGCATGTGGTGCCTCGCATCCACCACAATTCTTTTCGCGCAGATTCCTGATCCCGACACCATTGTTTTTCTCACTATAACTCCCTTACAGGGCTGCTGTAGGATTAAGATGATTTAAGGTTGGGGTTTCATTTAGGGTTTTTTTTTTTTTTTTTTGGGTTGTCGTATTTGGGCAACGGTATCCATTTGGTTTAGGGTTTAGGGTTTAGGGTTCAGGGTTAAGGGTTTTTTTTTTTTTTTGTAGAGCCGTTCACAGTTTATCCTCGTGCGGGCCAGGAGCTAACATTAAAATGAAATAGTACATGTATGGAGGGGGGCATAGACCTGACCTCTGAGCGAAAGCAAATGTAGCAACTGAATAAAACAAAATGTAAGAAATAATTAGGGGAAAACATGCCCCAAACAAGAAATAAAAGATGAAAACAAGACTAGAGTCCTCTGAAGCTGGGGAGCCCATGTCTGTCAATTTGTAGAAGTGCCCTGATGCTACGTGGTAGATCCTGTGGTCCATACTCTCTGTAAGCTCTGAAATCCCATCCCTCAGAAGCAAGCGAGTCAGCAACCTGATTACCCTCACGATAGATGTGAGAGATAGTGTCCCTGTCCATATGAAGAATTGTGACGACCCGAATTTTCTTCCATTCGAGTGCCACTAAAAGTGACTCATATCATATTATCGAGACTTAAATAGTAATGTAAAATTATTCAAAAGAATAATTAGAATCCCATAATATTATTTGTGAATAAAAATAGAACATAATTTTCTTACATAAAGTTCAACATAATTATCTCATCAATCTTAACCACTTTTGCCACTTCCATGTTGACCGCCTCGAACCTTCAATTATCTGAAAATGGTAAATATCGTGGAGTGAGATTTATAAAATCCCAGTATGTATACCAAGCATAAATTTTCTTTTGAAAGCATATGGATCATTTTCATCATAACATAGGATAGGATTGAAATATTCATAAACATAGGGAGACACAAGAATTTTACCGAACTTAAATGGCAAGAATTCTTATGTGTAGCGCTACTAAACTCCGGTCCCCTTAGTATAATCATAAACATATCATATGGAACCCATAACAATCTTGTGAGATTGATTTCATAGCAATGATCCAAACATTTTCATAAAAACATAAGATATACTTACTTGTCATAAAAACATACTTACTTTTCATAAAAACATAAGGTGTATTTACCTTTCATAAAAACATACTTACTTTTCATAAAAACATAAGATATACTTACTTGTCATAAAAACATACTTACTTTTCATAAAAACATAAGGTGTATTTACCTTTCATAAAAACATACTTACTTTTCATAAAAACATAAGATATACTTACTTGTCATAAAAACATACTTACTTTTCATAAAAACATAAGGTGTATTTACCTTTCATAAAAACATACTTACTTTTCATAAAAACATAAGATATACTTACTTGTCATAAAAACATACTTACTTTTCATAAAAACATAAGGTGTATTTACCTTTCATAAAAACATACTTACTTTTCATAAAAACATAAGATATACTTACTTGTCATAAAAACATACTTACTTTTCATAAAAACATAAGGTGTATTTACCTTTCATAAAAACATACTTACTTTTCATAAAAACATAAGATATACTTACCTTTTAAAAGATTAAAATGAAGTGTAGTAGTAAATGGACCAAAACTTTCTTGACCACCTTGAATTTCTCTTACTTGTGGATTTTGTCAAGAGATTGGAAATAAGTGTATATGTGTAGAGTTGTGTGTAAAAGAGATGGGTTTAAATAGATGTATAAAGTTGGCATATTGTAAACATAATCATTCAATTCTATTAATTTTAACACACCCTTTTCTTAAAGTAAAGCACCATTCATATACTTTTCCATATTTATACAAATATTATGCTCTTCATGATTACATATAATGGAGTCTTATCAACCATTCATATACTTTTCCATATTTATACAAATATTATGCTCTTCATGATTACATATAATGGAGTCTTATCAACCATTCATAGACTTTTCCATATTTATACAAATATTATGCTCTTCATGATTACATATAATGGAATCTTATCAACCATTCATATACTTTTCCATATTTATACAAATATTATGCTCTTCATGATTACATATAATGGAGTCTATAATTCATTCATATACTTTTCCATATTTATACAAATATTATGCTCTTCATGATTACATATAATGGAGTATATAATTCATTCATATACTTTTCCATATTTATACAAATATTATGCTCTTCATGATTACATATAATGGAGTATATAATTCATTCATATACTTTTCCATATTTATTAAATTAAGATTCTCATAATTATTATATATAATGGAACCTCTCATGCTTGCATATATTTTCTTAATTTCAATAATAAAAATAATTTTTGTATAAATAAATATTGGGATAACATTGAATTAAGTACTTGGACTTAATATACTTTAAATCAAGAGAATGGAGATATTTTTAGAAATTCGGAATTTAATTTAAAATCGAACGATCTCGATTATTTCTTGACTTGGCTATACGAATACGTCGTGGCGTTAACTTAATAAAAATGGGTGAAATAGTAGCGACACGATTTTCTATTAAAATAATTATTAATCGCGTAAAAATTCTTGGTCGCTACAAGAATATTCCTGATTTGTCTAAGAATCCCCTGAATCTGCAAAGGTCCGCCCGTTCTAGTGATACAGTGAATGGCCACTGTGGAATCGGCCTCGATCCAAATAGATGTGATACCCAGTCTGCGAGCAAGAAAAATCCCATCAAGGATAGCACGCGGCTCTGCTTCTAATATAAGACAGTCTCCATAGAAAGCTGAGAAAGCCCTAACACACTGTCCATCATGGCCCCTGATAATACCCCCTCCACTAGAAAAGCCATCCTTGACGCAACCATCAGTGTTAAGCTTGTAGGCTCCCACTGATGGAGTGCGCCAAAGGACCAAGATAGGAGGTGAGGGGGTTTGGGGGGCAAAAGAAATACCAAACAGAGGTGCAATAGTGGTATCCCCGTGCCAATGCTGCGATCTGAATAGCCGCCCCGTATCTAAGAATGAGATCATCCGGTAGACTCTCCAAATAATCCTCCGTGCCTCCATCTGAATGCCCTATGCTTCGCATCATTCCTCTCAGTCCAAAGAAACCAAAAAATCAATAGAGGAATAATGGTGCGAATGAGACCCAGCCTGACATGACATCCTGAATATCTCCAACGCTGGAACCTCTGCCTGACATCCTCATCCTGAATCATGGGTATCCGAAAAATATCCCCAAAGTGTCTCCAAACCTGATCTGAAATCGGACTGCCAGTAAAGATATGTGTAAGAGTCTCAATCTGTGCGCAACATTGACACCAAGAAGCCAAGTGACAAGTAATCCTCTTCTGTATAACTGTGTCAACAGGGATAAGCCCCTGCCACAGTCTCCAAATGAAAAAAGAAACAGTGACAGGTAGTACAGAAGTCCACATCAAGCGAAAAGAATCCTGAGTCTGCCTCCCTGTCTGAACCAACTGCCAAGCAGACTTGGTAGCAAATCTACCATCAGATGTATCCCTCCAAACAATCTGATCAGGGGCATCAACACACAAAGGAATCGTCCCAATCTGCTCTGCCATAACTGGTGGAAGGATCTGAAGGAGCCTGTCTATATCCCACCCAGCTTCATCAAAAAAATCATACAACCTCTCCGATGTATGAAGCCTATCGGGAAAATGTGCAGCCAAAGTAGTGTCCCCCATCCAACAATCGTGCCAAAAGAATATCTGTCCAACTCCAAGGTGCCACGCAATATGTGGCTCAGCCTGTGGACACGCCCTCTTCAACCTCTTCCATGTAGGGGAGGCTGAATGTGGAATAGCAGCAAGGGAGGGATGTGTCCCCACACAATATTTGCCCAGTAGAAACTGAGCCCAAAGAGATCTCTGAGAGCGAAAAAGCCACCAAAGCTTCAGCGAGAAAGCATCTGCACTGTCCTGAAGTCTCCTGAAGCTAAGTCCCCCCTCATCAGTAGGAAGGCATAGATCCTTCCATCTCCGCCAGTGTATTCTATGTGCATGGTCCCTGGAATCCCAAAGGAAACGTGCAAAGATGCTCTCGATCTTCTTCAGAACAGCCTTAGGAAGCTGTAGGATCTGAAGGAGGTATAATGGGAGAGAGCCGAGGACTGATCTAACCAAAGTAATGCGTCCTCCAAGGGAAAGCAATCGTGATGCCCATCCAGAAATCCTGCCCCTGACCTTCTGAATAAGGTCATCATAAAGAAAGGATCGCTTGGCCCCCTTATATAAAGGGACCCCCAAATAAGTGAACGGCTGCTGCTGGTGTCTGAAACCCGTCAAGTGCTCTAGCCGTCTTATCTGACTAGTAGACGCCCGTCTGGGGAGGATAAGTCCACTCTTATCCCTGTTCACCAACTGGCCAGAAACCCCCTCATAATGCTCCAAACAGTCAAGTACCCTCTTGATAGACTGTTTCTGACCGTTGGCAAAGATGATCATATCATCAGTAAATGACAAATGCGAAATAGTAATGGCACCTCCATGTTGAAAAGCCATACTAGGGAACCTCTCAAACTGTACTGTGAGAAGACGTGAGAAGTAATCAGCAGCAATAATGAAAGAAACCACATGGCCGCCCATTAAGGAGCACCGAGAACATACAGCCAGAGACACATCTCCTGATCCTATCAATCCACAACCGATCAAAGCCAAAGCTATCCAGCAGAGAGTAGAGAAATCCCCAGTCCATGCGATCATATGCTTTAGCCATATCGAGCTTCAGCATAGTATTGCCTCCTCTAACTTTATCATCCAAAGTATATAGGAGCTCCTGAGTCAATAAGACATTATCCCCAATAAGCCTACCAGGGATAAAACCACTCTGCTGAGGAGAGATAATACGAGGCAGTAGTAAGCTGAGTCTGGTGTTCAGAAGCTTAGTGATAAGCTTATTGAACACTGTGCACAAGCTGATAGGTCTAAAATCAGTCCACCTGCAGGCTCCATCCCTCTTAGGGACCAGAACAATAGAGGTAGCAGCGAACCCCCTAGGCAAAACTCCTCCCTCAAAGAAATCGTTGACTGCACTGGCAACATCATCCCTAATAATATCCCAACACTGCTGAAAGAACAAGGATGAGAAACAGTCTGGACCTGCGACACTGTCAGAATCAATGCTGAATACTGCCTCCTGTATCTCATCAATCGAAGGGGGGCGGTTTAGTGCCATATTGTCCTCATCCGTCACAAGTCTGGGTATGATGTCAGCGCGAATGGCCTCCACAGGCTGCGAAGAAGAAGACAGCAAATCCTGGAAAAAAGAAATAGCAGAAGCCTAAATATCCTCAGCAGCAGATAGGACCTCCCCAGACTGGCTCGTAATAGATCTAATACGTGATCTAATCCAACGTCCCTGAACCATCGCATGGAAGTATCGAGTGTTGTGATCACCCTCACACACCCAGCGTGAACCGACCTTTTGCTTCCAAAATCCCTCCTCAATAGCCAAGGTCCGGTTCAAAGCAGCCTGTGCCTGATGCAGAGAGTCACGACGCTCAGGCGTAGGGTCCAAATCGTAATCAATCTCCAGCTCATCAACCCAGCGCTCAGCATCCCTCACTCTCTGGAACACATCCCCGAAAACATGTCTATTCCACCAACGAAGCCCCTGTTTCAGCCTGAAGAACTTCTCCCAGAGAGCAGCCATACCCGTAAGATGAGTGGGTAATGACCACTTCTGGGATACGAAGGCTGAAAAATCATGATGTTTGGTCCAAACATTAAGGAACCAAAACGGCCTAGGTCCCAAGTCATCCTCATCGTCCTAGTGAAGCAAAAGCGGCGCATGATCGGATGACGTCCGATTCAGGTGTTTGACAGTAAGCCGATGACAAAATGAAGCCGCTGCCGGATTAATCAAAATCCTGTCCAATCTCTTCCAAACCCGACCATTGGTCCAGGTGTACCTGCTTCCAATGAAACCAGCGTCCTCCAAACCACAATCCATCATCATCTCTGAGAAAGCTGTAGTACCTCTGTCCCTGGTGTTATGACCCGTGCGCTCACCATCGTGAGCAATGACGTTAAAGTCTCCCCCAACTATCCACGAACCATCCACATCGAGGGAGATGTGGTGAAGACTCATCCACAAGTCTCTCCTACCAGAAGTTGTACAAGCAGCATACACAGGAGTTAAAAAAATAGGTCGTGAGAGTCTGGGATCCTCAACTCTAACGTGCAGATACTGGAGATTATCATCCAATGAAGTAACAATAGTCGTAGAATTCCAGAAAGCCCAAATCTTCCCTCATGAATTCTGCATCCCAGTATCGAAGCGAAGCAAACGTCTGATGTAATCAAATCCCTCCTTAAGTACAAAGGGCTCCAAGATAATCAACAAATAAACTTTATGAAGCTGAACCAACCTCTTAAGGCGCCTGCGAGTAGCTGAGCTAGCTACACCCCTCACATTCTAAATGATGACACTCATCAAGACCGGGGGCGTGAGGTATCCAGTGACCGACTCCTGGTCGTCATCCGAGGAGGTGGTAATCTAGTATTAGCGGCACGCGGGGTTTAGGGTTCGGTGTTCGGGGTTTGGGGTTTTTAGGGTTTGGGGTTTAGGGTTTGGGGTTTTGGGGGTTTTTTTTTTTGATAAACCACACTGAGGTGGCGATTTTTATAGATTTTCAAATAGGAAAAGTACCAAGAAGGGGGGACTAGGCCAAAACCCTCCCAACAAAATCCAAAGCAAACATAAAAGTAGAACAACAAAAAAGAAAGCAAGGTACAAACAATGATCTCAGCGGCCTTTTGCAAGCCTAATAAGATCCCTGCCTTCGGTGACTTCTTTTAGGGCTATCCCTCCACTGCCTTCGGTGCAAATCTTCAAAATTTGACCTTTCAAATAAGAATGCATCCCCTGGTCGTGACCTTTCTTCATCGACTTCCTCATCTGATCCCGAGTACCATGAACCATGTGCCGATTCATAAGCCTCAATCTGAGCTCGCGCTTCCTCAAGACAATTATTATAAGATTGCGAAGGGATGCTAGCTTCCACATTAAGTTCACAATTTTCAAAACCCATGCAATCCATATCATCATGAATCTTATCCACAATTTTGTTTTTGGTACTAACACTTGGTGGAGAAGCAACATTGGACGAAGAAATATTAGAATCACCCACAATATTTTGAACAAGTTCCCCAATTGCATGCTTAAAACTAGGTCCCACTTTAATTCGATGATTTTTAAAGTGTTGAATGAGACCTTGTTTCAAGGAGGCACTATCCCATGGAATAATTGCACCAGAATTAACTTGAGCAAAAGAAGAGAGGGAACCTGAATTTTCGGAATTTTTCTTGTTGGCCCCCGAATTTTCCATTTCTTGCACTTTGGTCCCCGAACTTCCCAAATTGTGCATTTGGGTCCTTCCATAATTCAAAGCAGTTCCAGATTCATTTGATACAGCTTGCAAGTCCCCGGGAACTGAATTTTCGGATGTTTGAACACAAGTCCCCAATTTTTCCAAAACATGCAAGTTGGTCCTCGAAGCTTCAAAATTTTGCAAATCAGTCCTAACCAAACTCAAATTCTTTCCAGCATCAGTTTTTGAAGTCTGTAGGTCCCCAGAAACTGATTTTCCCGAAATTTGCACGTTGGTCCCTGAATTTTCTGATTTTTGCATTTTGGTCCCCAAACTCTCCAAATTTTGCATACCGGTCCCTATGTAAAAATTCCGCCCAGAATCATTTTCAACACTGTTGGAAAGATGTGAAACTGACCCAGAATCAGAAATTTGCACGGCAGTCCCCAACTTTTCAGATTTTAGCATATTGGTCCCCAAATTTTTGAAATTGTGCAAACTGGTCCCTGCTTTTTCTGCCATTTCCAGACTGTCTTCAACACAAAAATCATCATGAAAAACGTTCTCCAACACCCCAAAAGCATTGATGCATGATTTGTCCTTTAATCCAACTTGCTTTTGTCCTTTTTCTTGTTTTTTGTTCCCATCACCATTCGCATCAAGCATTAATGAAGCATGTGAGGTAGATCCCAAGTATCCAACCCTAGGCCTCTCAATCTCGGCTACATCTCCCCCATTTTCCTTTGCAAGAATATTTCCATTGTCCTTTTCTTGATAATTTGTAATATCACCAAAATTTTGGTCAACTAAATTTGAATTTCCCTCCAAAACACATAGATTTTTATTTTGTATAAACTTACTTTTCCCTAGGTTTTGGTCCCTAATTATCCATTGTCCCTTGTCTTTTGCCTTATTGATCAAGTTAGTCCTTGAAGGAACATCATGGCCGCCACTTCGAATCACTTCCGACGGTGGTGCCGCCGCCGGTATCTTCTCCTTATCAAAATTTTTTGCTTTCATTTTGTTCTTCTTACTATCCCCAACTCCATCCTCAAATTTACAATCGGAGACCGCGTGACCAAGGTGGTGACATTTCGAGCAATAGTATGGTATTTTTTCATAAAACACTTGCCAAAATCCCACCATTCCTTCATCTCCTTCAAACTCAATCCATATCATTTTTTGTAGTTCTTTCAATAGGTCAACTTCAACACAAATCCTAGCTCTATTAAACTTATATCCCTCCGAAGTGGATTCATCCATTTTCAAAGGTCTACCAATAGAACTTGCAATGTAGTAAAGTGAGGATTTTTCAAAAAGAAAGATAGGAAGATTAGGGAAACTAATCCACAATGGTACAATCGATGGTTCAACACTAGTTATGAAGTATGGACTCCATTTCAACACCCTCATCCTAAACTTTCCCAAGAACCATGGGCTCTTAAGCCAAAATCTTGTGTAGTCTTCTTCTTTAACAAAATTAACTAAAATATGCTTAAGATCAACATGGATAATAGAAAACTCACCAATGAAGCCAAAAGCTTTAATTTCTTTTCGAATTACATCCATTTGTGGTCTTCCATGTGAGAACTTCCGAAGCAAAGCATACTTGAAAGGTGAAGAGAGTTGTTGAACTTCATGCTTTGTGAAAGAGACCGCCGGCTTGCCTTCATGAACGAAATGAGATTTTGGACCAACAATAGGGGTGTAGTCCTTTTGAAGCAAAGAAGCAAAGGATTTCTTCCATGCCTTTTGAGCTTCGGATGGGAGTTGGTTTGGTGGGGGTTGGGCGATGATAGGTTGAGGCACGGTGGTGGAAGGGGCTGCGGGAGGTGGTGGGTCGGGTAGCTTAAGGGCCATTCCCCCCAAAGGGGGAAAATTAGAGAGGTGGAGAATTTTAGAGAGGAGGAGAAAAATTTCTATAGAGAGAAAGCTCCTTGGTTTTGGGTTTTGGGGTTAGGGTTTTGGGTTTTAGGGTTTAGGGTTTTTTTTTTTTTTTTTTTTAATTTTTTTTGAGTCAACTCAAACTATGTTCATTATCCAAAACAAGTCATGGTGCTACATACATAAACATTATATAAATGCATTGGCATAGAGCAACATGCCAACAACAACTATTTTCTCGAAAATCACGAAGAGTTTATGAACTTCCGAGCAGCATCTAACGTCAGTTCTTCATATACAAGTTTATTATAAACTCGTTGAAATGCCTTGCAAAATCTTTCTGCTTCAATTGGACCCATCTTCTCTGTGGCAGCCAACTTTAGAGTGTCCCAGAATGCTCCATTATTACCACCATCCCATGCATCTTGCCACTCCACCTCAGTTTGTGCCGACCCAGAAGTTGATTGTCTCTTACCATCCAATTCCATCTGGGTTTGGGGAGGTTTACATGATAATCGCGAGATCGGATGACAGGAAAGAGCTCAAGACAGCGTCGAAATTCAGATTCATCCATGGGATTTACTGACCACTTTTGTACACTACAATAAATCGGAATTTTGTAGATAAATTCAAAGAAGAAGATGGTTTAGGGTTTAGGGTTTTTTTTTCTCTCAAATTACTGTGCACCATGTGCTTGCATTGAAATTTGAAAATAAATAAAAATTTTGGCCGTGCGTCACACATTCATTTGGGATCTATTTATAGCCTACAAGGATAACAACATGGCAAGTAAATAGGAAACAAAATTGACCAAATTCTGCTACAATTAAGCTAAAATGGGTTTATTCTAATAACAAGATAAAACAAACTTATCCTAACTAATCTTATCCCGATGAACCAAATTGGTGATCCTTGGAATACATGGGTTTCATTTTTCTATACGTATCATTCCTCGCCCTTTAATGATTCTTGTCCGCAAGAATATTTTACTATGCTCAAAGTAGTTTTGATAGCGTGATAACGTGATAGTTATCTTCCTTAGTCTCGTTGTTGTACCAAGCTGATTTTGAATGTGTTTGGTCAAGAGAGTACAACAAAAATCCGACACATCAACTTTGAAACTTACTTCATCTCCCACAAAAAGTTCATTCGAAACATGAGACTTTAACAAAATGTTGTTCCAGATTGGCTTGTAGACAACAATTCTATGTAATGGAATCTCGATGGGCTTATGAATGTTTGTTAGAGTCTCAAATGTTTGATTACACTTGCTGAAACCTCATCAAAGATTGGAGGATCATAAATAATTATCAAACTCATCGAACTGTTCGATAGGTACAACGGGATTGATCTCAATTTGGGAATTTTGCGGGTTCTTAGATATTGGAGCTCGGTTAACACCCTTTTTAAGGTAGCGTGAACCTGATCAATTAAAGAAGCAGAATAGAGCAACAATATGAAGAAAGAAAGAAGGCAGAATTGTCGATGCAGTAGGGAAAGAGAGAATAAACCAATAGATAAGATAGAAAGGAAGATAATTATTATTTCATAATTCTTGATGATTGGTTTAGGGTTTAGGGTTTTTTTTTTTTTTAAAAAAAAAAAACCACACAAAGGTGGCAGATTTTATAGATTTTAAGAAAATAAGCAAAGTACAAAGGACGAAGGGGGGACTAAGCCAAGACCCTTCCAAATCACACACAGTAAAGTCACAACAAACAAACACACACCACAATCCTAGTACACCTTTTCCAAAAGGGAATAGGTGTTTATTAACACAACAACAGAAACAGAAGACACAAACACTAAGAGGCAGGCAACCCAAAAAAAACAGACCCAAGACGTCACCCTTGGCTTGAAGCCATATCAGAAATTGTCAAAACCCAAATCATCATCTTCTTCTTCGTTATCTGATAGTTCACGCAGTCCATCAAACATTTTCGCATGCAGGTACCCATAAAATTTTGCAAGTTCCAACGGTGACATTCGATGGTATTGCTCCCTTAAGATTCTCCTCTTGATTTGGAGATGTTCAAAAGAATTATGCAGTGCCCTTTCTGAACGGTACTCCTCAGCCAATCTAATCATCGCACGGATCGGGAAGAAACGAATGTGATCAATTTCGAAGAGGTTTCACCCTAGCAGTCCTTCAAAATAATCTTCCAACACCACCCCGTTACTAGTATGGAGCGAATCCATATAAACCAGCGGGTGGTGCAGAATATGGATCAAAGCATCCTGGAAGTCATCATCCATTCTCAAGAAATCGTCAATTTCCAACTTGTGATGTATTCTAGAATATACCATAAGCAGTGCAGGCTCCACAATAAGCTGCATTATCACGGTCAAAGGACTCATGAATGCAGCTTTAACTGTGGCAATTTGGGAGAGGGGCATTAAAGAGTCAGAGGATTCATTAATGTAGAGTTCAATGTCCTTGGATTGAGCTATAAAAAAAAAACAATCAGTTTACTGCTTCCCTAACCCTTAGACTTGGGGTACCTTGCTTATCAAGAGCAATTTCTCCTTTAATTTTCCTTGAAGTCTCCTCAGGTTTCAGATGTTTCTGTATTTTTGTAATATTACCTTCATGAGCAAACAGATTAGCCACCCTGTTGTTTTCTCTAAAAGTATGTGTGATTTGAACACCCAACTTTCTACACAATTTACAAATTTGCTGGATTTCCTGGTACACTTCTTTTGGGCAGATGCTACCTCCTTCAACACAGTTAACTGCTATCATGCTATCTGTTTCCAAGATCAAACCGCTATACTCTAACATGGAACATTTATGAAGTCCAGAGAGGATAGCTCTAACTTCAGATTGAATGACACTGCCATATCCATAAAATTCGGAGAACCCCCAAATCATGTTACCCATGTAGTCTCTTAAAATTCCTCCTCCTGCTATCTCCCCTGTGTGCTCCACCCTACTCCCATCTGTATTCAATTTGAGTTTTCCTTTAGGAGGGTGCATCCATTTTAGGATTTTGATAAATCTTGGTCCCATTCCAAATTTTCCAAAGTAGTCAATATGTTTTTCTTCTCCCTTCCAGTGTTCTCCCTTTAACAGTCCAGCACTATTCATCAATCTTATATGGTGTTCAACTCTCCAAATTATTCGTTTACTATCCATCTTGATACTCCGGTGTTTTGAATCATTTCTTTCAACCCAAATGAACCAAAGAGCTATTAAAGGCACCAAGATTTTGATATGTCCAGGAGGGATTTTGTTTTTGGAATTTTTCCAGTAAAGAAGTAGTGCCTGTGGATTTAAATGTTGAATAAAGTGGATTCCAAACACTCTTGTGAAATGTTTCCATACACTACCCGCAATCTCACCAGTAAGAAACAGATGCCTTACTGTCTCAACCTCTCTACAGCATTGGCATTTTGAGGGTAATTCCTTTTTCAATCTGTATTGTATAACTTCATCAACCTCTATCCACTTTTTCCAGAGTTTCCAACAGAAAATTGAAATTTTGATTGGAATGGTTTTATGCCAAATAGCCTCCCATATCTCCTGTTTTTGTCCTCTCCTCCTAATCCTTTCCCACATATCTCCAGTATTAAAGGCATTGGAGAGAGAGAATTTCCAAATAGCTTCATCTTTGTTCTGGGGACATGGTGAGATACTTAAAATATCATCAATAATATTATTCGGGGCAATTCCTTCTAAACACTCTCTACACCATTGATTGTCCTGCCAAAATTCCTGAACCAGCTTAGATGTAGTGGGTTGATCCGGGTACTATAGAGCAAATGATCTACTTCCCATCCAATGATCCCACCAGAAGAATATCTCTCCTTTTCCAACATTCCATGTAATTCCATCTTCCGCCAAACTAGCTCCCTTCACAAGCCTCTTCCATCCTGGGGAATCACTAGGCTTCTTGCCACATAACCTTGGATGCATCCCTTTGCAGTATTTCGAGTGCAGTGCTTGTGACCACAGTGAGTTTTTAAATTTGAATCTCCACCAGAGTTTAGCTGTAAAGCATTTCATAATATCACGCTGTAGCGCCCCGAGTTCCGTATACCCGATTCACTACGTCATTTTCTGTCTAAATTTTTCGAATAATATTTTTGCGGAAGAAATAATTGAAATTCATTTTTGGCAACATTAAATAAACTGTAATGGCCGATAAAATTAAAACATTTATGAAACCATTTGAAATAGTAAATCGAACCATTAATTTTGTAAAGAAATTGATAATGTCATAATTTCTCAAATAAATGAACTTCTCTAAATTATTCGATTGTTTGGAAAAATACGGAAATCATTAACGTCAAACTTTCAACCGTTTAACGATTATTGCCACCATCATTCATCGCTCGCCACCGTCTTCGAAATCTGCAAAACTGTTAAAAAGTAGGGTGAGTATTTCATGGGGGAAATACTCAGTAGACTCATCGCAAATTAATTTAATTTATAAGATGATTAAACACATAAATCCCGGCTCTTTATAAAACGGGCATTGATAGAGCTTCTTTATAAAACTGCTCTTGATAAAACTCATATTGTGCATTACAGCACGGGACATATTTTGCAAATCATAGGCTCTTTGAAAATAGCTCTTTGAAAACAGCTATTTGAAAACCATATACTTATAAAAACATTTTAATTATGCCAAGCATAATTTCTTTTGAAAGCATAACATAAGATAGGATTGAAATCCTCATAAACATAGGGAGACACAAGAACTTTACCGAACTTAGGTGGCAAGAATTCTTATGCAGTAAAATCATAATAACAGTAAGTATACCAAAACATAATTCTTGAAATTCATAGGGATCATTTCCATCATAACATAGGGTAGGATCGAAATCCTCATAACCATATGAGACAGGAATTTTACCGAACTTAGGTGGTAATTCCTCATAAACATATGGAAACACAGAATTCTACCGAACTTAGGTGGTAAGAATTCTTATGTGCATAGCAATGATCCAAAACATATAAAACATTATCGTAAAAACATAGGGTATACTTACTTTTCATAAAAACATAAGGTATATTTACCTTTCATAAAACATACTTAATTTTCTTGAAAATTGACTTTCACAAGTCACATGACATTTATATGAAATCATAATTTAAATCAATTAATAAGTGCGAGTCTACCTCAAATCCGACGAGTGCAAAGTTGAGCGGGAATGACTTCAATTTCTTTAAATTCTCCGTACGCTTCATCTTAGCCAATAAGTCACTTTAGTCTATCGAATATATAGTTCAAAATGATAAATTATAATTTGAGGACTAAAATTGATGTTTTGAAAGTTGAGGGACTAAAATGAATACTTTTGAAAGTTGAATCGGAAACTCAAAACAATAGGGTTGAAATAGTATATTTTGAAAATGAAGGCTGAATAAAATCATTTAAAACTTAAGGGCTGAAATTGATAAGTTTAAAAGCTGAAAGGACTGAAATAAAACCTTTTCAAAACATAGGGACTGATTTGAAATAACTTTAAAACTTCAGGGACTGACGCGCAAATTTTGAAAGTTATTAAAATCAGATTTCTTTTATCTCTCTATTATTTCGATCTGAAGATTTAAACAGAGAGAGAGACAGGCGAAAGAGGCGAGAGACGGAGTTGCGAGGGTTGCGAGAGAAAATCGTGATTTCCGGCAACGATGTGCCGGCGCAACATCACCGGAAGGTAGCGGTGAACGACGGGGCTGAAGTAGGTTAGGTTTGATGCGAGTTTAGGTGTAAAACCGTGTGAAACCGAAGCTAGGGTTCGCGGTTTAGGTCGTGATTTTCCGGCGAAGAGGTGGTCTGAGGTGAGGTAAGTAACTGAGTTCACTTATTTCTTGTTTTGGGTTTCGATTGTTTGTCAAAACTGAAGTGGGCAGTGGGTTCATGATTCAATTGGCGTTTGGTCTGAGTGTTGCAGAGAAATTGATAATGAGAATGATTTCTGAAAACTTAATGGAATTGAGAATTGTGTGATGTTGAGATGGGTATGTGAGGTTAGCTGTGTGAGGGAGATGGATCAGTGTGGGTGGTGATGATCAGTCGTGAGGAATTCTGGTGATTGGTGAATTTGCAGTGATGAAACAGTGGTTGCTTGGTTCTGTATTGATTCGGTAGATAGAAAGCTGTTACTGGGTTTGAAGGAAAGTGATGGAGCTGAGCTGATTATAGATTGAGCTGCATTGGGATGATTGTGGCAGCTCCATGGTTTTATACAGGTTGATGGTTTTGATTCTATAATGGTTCTATGGCAATGGAGGCTTTGTGATAGTGAATTGATGATGATGATAATGGTGCTGTAAAGGAATTTGTGGGGGTATGAATGATAATGATGAAGATGCTTTGATGATGGTATATTGAGGTGGAAAGAATGATAAAGAAGGAAGAAAAAATGTAGGGGACGTGAGTTGTGATGGGGAAGGATACTATAGAATATGATAGTGTAGAATTAGGTGTAAAATTATTTGTACAAAAATGATGATGTTATTGTGTAAAGAATTGTTGTCTTGGTGTAAAGAAGAAGACATGTGGGCAAATTTGGATTTTAGAAAGATTTTGAATATAATACTTTGAATAAATAATTAAAATAACATAATTTTAGAAATTCGGATTTTAATTTAAAATCGAACAAATTCGATATTTCTTGACTTGGCTAGACGAATCCGTCGCGGCGTTAATTTCAAAACAATGAGTGAAATAGTAGCGACACAATTTTCTAAATATTAAAATAATTATTTATTTCATAAAAATCTTGGTCGCTACACACGCAGATCTCTAATTCCAATACCTCCCTCATCCTGCGGTTGGCAAATAGCCTTCCATGTAGCCCAGTGCATCTTCCTCCCAATAGATCCATCACCCCAGAAAAAGCTTGCCATAATTTGATCAATTCTGTCAATCACTTTGGTTGGTGCATTCATGATTTGTAACGAATAAATAGGCATAGAGCTAAGGACACTTCTGATCAGAATTAATCTAGCTCCTGGTGATAGAACATTTTTCTCCCATCCAGTGATTTTCTGCCTAATTTGCTGGAGCAAATTATCAAAAAGTGCTACTCTTCTATTTCCATTAAATAGGGGCATTCCAAGATAGGTTAAAGGGAGCTGTAATCTTTTGTATTCCAAGGTTGAAGCAATACGATTTATTGTCCTGTTATCAACTGTGTTTGCAGCCATGAAACCACTTTTATTCCCATTCACTTTTAGTCCAGAATATCCCTCATATCTTTTCAGCAGCAATTTGATAGCCTTCAGAGCTTTCTTATTCCCGTTTGAGAAAATCAATATGTCATCTGCAAATGCCAAATGTGTCACTGGAATATCCCCCCCATAATTAAATAACCATGATCTATGCATATAAAACATAGAATTCAAATTTCTAGAAAAGACTTCAGCAGCAATGATAAATAATTCCAGTGAGATTGGATCGCCTTCCCGAAGTCCTCTAAATGATGGGAAGAATCCCACTTTATCGCCATTAACCAGGATGGAATACCAGCATCTCTGAGTACACTTAACAATCAGATTCACCCAATCTTTACTGAAACCAAACTTAAGTAAAACTTGTTCCAAGAAATTCCAATTCAATTTATCATAAGCCTTAGAGATATCCAGTTTAATGGCCACATTATGCTCCCTAATCCTTTTCTGCATACAATGTATCATTTCTTGTGCAAGAAGTATGTTGTCAGAGATTAATCTTTCTCTAACGAATCCACTCTGGTTGGCTGAGATAATCTTTGGGAGGATCCCAGACATCCTCTCTGCAATAACCTTTGAAACAAGTCTATTGAATACAGTGCACAGACTAATGGGACAAAAATCACTCCATTTCTTTGGGCTATCATTTTTAGGAATTAGGCTTATAAGCGTACTGGTGAATCCACGATGCATAAACTGGCCTCTGAAGATATCCCTAACTGCCTCACTCACATCGTTGCCAATGATATTCCAACAATGGTGAAAAAACAATGGAGTAAAGCCATCTGGACCAGCAACTTTATCCTTGTTAATATTCATCATAGCCTTTTTGATCTCCCCATCAGTAGGTAACTCGATGAGCATTTGATTATCTCTGCTATCAATCCTCGAAGGAATGCAGTCAAGAAGCGTCTCATCAACAGTGCATTGGTCACTCGCATAAATTTCTGAGAAATATGTGATAGCAGAATTTTTGATTTGTTCTTCCTCAACTAGGGTCATGTCCTCTTCTTGAATACTCCGAATTTTCCTCCTCTGCCGTTTACCATTAACCAAAGCATGGAAGTACTTGGTGTTATTATCTCCCTCCTTAATCCAATGAATACCTGCTTTCTGCCTCCAAAATTCCTCCTCCATCCTAAGTCTTTGGTTAAGTATAGCCTGTGCTTTACAAAGTTCTTCTCTGTCCTCCCCCAGTTTGCTGTTGTCAAAAATCACCTCTTTTATTTTAACCACCTCTTCAGCTTCCCTAATTATATTTGGGAGATGCCCAAAAACTTCCTTATTCCACGTCTTCAAGGCAGTTTTCAAGTTGTTAAGCTTTGACCAAAGACGCCATATTCCATTTCCTTCAACCTCCTTATCCCAATTATATTTCACAACTTGCATAAAACTATGATGCTTGATCCATGCATTAATGAAGTAGAATGAAGCTTGTTTAAAGCTTCTGGTTGGTTTGCTGATACAAATCATGGGGCTATGATCACTTCCACTCCTGTTAAGAACTTCTATTTTGTATTTATCCATAGCAGATGCAAAACCAACATTTCCAAAAATTCTATCAAATCTTTTGTAGCGACCAAGAATTTTTACGCGATTAATAATTATTTTAATAGAAAATCGTGTCGCTACTATTTCACCCATTTTTATTAAGTTAACGCCACGACGTATTCGTATAGCCAAGTCAAGAAATAATCGAGATCGTTCGATTTTAAATTAAATTCCGAATTTCTAAAAATATCTCCATTCTCTTGATTTAAAGTATATTAAGTCCAAGTACTTAATTCAATGTTATCCCAATATTTATTTATACAAAAATTATTTTTATTATTGAAATTAAGAAAATATATGCAAGCATGAGAGGTTCCATTATATATAATAATTATGAGAATCTTAATTTAATAAATATGGAAAAGTATATGAATGAATTATATACTCCATTATATGTAATCATGAAGAGCATAATATTTGTATAAATATGGAAAAGTATATGAATGAATTATATACTCCATTATATGTAATCATGAAGAGCATAATATTTGTATAAATATGGAAAAGTATATGAATGAATTATAGACTCCATTATATGTAATCATGAAGAGCATAATATTTGTATAAATATGGAAAAGTATATGAATGGTTGATAAGATTCCATTATATGTAATCATGAAGAGCATAATATTTGTATAAATATGGAAAAGTATATGAATGGTTGATAAGACTCCATTATATGTAATCATGAAGAGCATAATATTTGTATAAATATGGAAAAGTATATGAATGGTTGATAAGACTCCATTATATGTAATCATGAAGAGCATAATATTTGTATAAATATGGAAAAGTATATGAATGGTGCTTTACTTTAAGAAAAGGGTGTGTTAAAATTAATAGAATTGAATGATTATGTTTACAATATGCCAACTTTATACACCTATTTAAACCCATCTCTTTTACACACAACTCTACACATATACACTTATTTCCAATCTCTTGACAAAATCCACAAGTAAGAGAAATTCAAGGTGGTCAAGAAAGTTTTGGTCCATTTACTACTACACTTCATTTTAATCTTTTAAAAGGTAAGTATATCTTATGTTTTTATGAAAAGTAAGTATGTTTTTATGAAAGGTAAATACACCTTATGTTTTTATGAAAAGTAAGTATGTTTTTATGACAAGTAAGTATATCTTATGTTTTTATGAAAAGTAAGTATGTTTTTATGAAAGGTAAATACACCTTATGTTTTTATGAAAAGTAAGTATGTTTTTATGACAAGTAAGTATATCTTATGTTTTTATGAAAAGTAAGTATGTTTTTATGAAAGGTAAATACACCTTATGTTTTTATGAAAAGTAAGTATGTTTTTATGACAAGTAAGTATATCTTATGTTTTTATGAAAAGTAAGTATATTTTTATGAAAGGTAAATACACCTTATGTTTTTATGAAAAGTAAGTATGTTTTTATGACAAGTAAGTATATCTTATGTTTTTATGAAAATGTTTGGATCATTGCTATGAAATCAATCTCACAAGATTGTTATGGGTTCCATATGATATGTTTATGATTATACTAAGGGGACCGGAGTTTAGTAGCGCTACACATAAGAATTCTTGCCATTTAAGTTCGGTAAAATTCTTGTGTCTCCCTATGTTTATGAATATTTCAATCCTATCCTATGTTATGATGAAAATGATCCATATGCTTTCAAAAGAAAATTTATGCTTGGTATACTTACTGGGATTTTATAAATCTCACTCCACGATATTTACCATTTTCAGATAATTGAAGGTTCGAGGCGGTCAACATGGAAGTGGCAAAAGTGGTTAAGATTGATGAGATAATTATGTTGAACTTTATGTAAGAAAATTATGTTCTATTTTTATTCACAAATAAAATTATGGGATTCTAATTATTCTTTTGAATAATTTTACATTACTATTTAAGTCTCGATAATATGATATGAGTCACTTTTTGTGGCACTCGAATGGTCGAGAATTCGGGTCGTCACAGTTGGTATCAGAGCAAAGAGTTTTAAAAACGATTCTGTAGATTTTTGAAATTTTATTTCTTTAAAAAAAAAAAAAAAAAAAATCACTATTCACGTGAACAGTAAAACGACGTGCTATTCATGATGAACAGTGAACGAAATCACTATTCATTATAAAAAAAAAAGTTGAATTTTCACATGTCAAGTATGGTTATGATTTTGAAAAGCATGATGAAATTTGATGTGCGAATTTCAAGGATAAAATTCATTTTAAGCAAGGGAGTTTGTAATGTCCTGAAAATTTTATGGAATATAATTAGTTAGTGATATGATGTTTATATTGATGTCTTTGATAAATTTCTAGAAGTTCGGGGACTAAAGGAAAAATAAGATTTGACGATAAATTTTATTTGGGTTAAGTTATTAATTATTGATGGGGAGATAATTACTATATCGATATTGGATTTGTTTTGAAGACTATGATTAATTAGGAATTATGATTCAAGAAAATGTTGATTTGGATACAACCACATTAAATTATTGTTGATTAAAGGAAAATAAGACTATATGAAATATTTTAACTCATCACTCTACTATGTCACTCTCCACGTATTGACTCCTCGAACCAGGTATGTTATATGCTTTGCAAGTCATTTACGATTTTATTAAGACATGTTAAGTATGAAATCTTCATATGTTATGAATCTTTAAGTGAAATATACATGTTGAGTATGATATGAATTGATAGAAGCCTGAATTTTAATTTATTCCTTTTTATGTAGAATCATGAGACATAGAGGATATTGATATGAATTTTGGTTCATATTAAGCTTAGTAAGACTGACTAAATTAGAAAAATAAGTTGGTTCGTAACTTTTGCCAAAAAATATATGGAATAATATATTAAACAAACAAAATTAATAATGAATTTGTACAATAATTTATCCCTTTATCACTACCTTTGTGTAAAAACAAGGGAAAAACTGTGGATGGTTATTAGTACTTCCTCTTCAAGTTTCAATTTTCGGTTCAATAATTTATCCCTTTATCACTACCTTTGCTTAAAAGCAAGGAAAAACTGTGGATGATTATTGGTACCACTCTTCAAGTTTCAATTCTGAAAAAAATTCGGAAAGAAAGAAAGAGAACGGGTGTTGAGCATAATGGGAATAATATGACTTAAGAATGATTTTCAAAATAATTGTTGTCCTCGAGTTTAGAAATGATGAACCTTAAATGGACTTTGCATAATTGATTTTAGACATGGCACTAAGTATAAGAAGTCAACAGAAATGATTAGAAATATGTTCAGATTATCTATCATTTAGATTTAATGAGAAATAGCGAGCCAATTTTATGAAGTTTTATGAGATGTTAAGATTATAAGTGATATGATTTTAATGAGACTTTTATGAGAAGCATTATGAAGTTAGAGATTTAAAGATTTGGTTATTGGGAATTAAGTAATGGCTATTATGTTGAGTAAGTGAATTATGCCTCTATATTGAAGAGAAATTTATTATGAACTTTGGCCTTGTGATTAAATTTTGGGAATATGATTTATGACTTATAAATATAAGTATGAGTAATCTTTTGAGCCAATTAAGGTATTGAAGGAAGTGATATTGTGATATTGACGACTATGATTTGAAATTTCTATGTTGAGGAATTATGAATTGATTTTCTGGAATATTTTTTTATGATATTGAAGTTTGATGAAATTGTGGTCAATTTTTAGATCGTTGTGATCAAATGTGGAATTATTTATTATTGTGAGTTATGAAGTATGCTTACGGTTTGAATAAGTCCAAATTTCAAAGGAAACTCTGCCTAGAATTTTATCGTTTGGAATTAAGAGCATAGTATGGTATGCAATCACTAAGAGAATTGAGGTTAGACATGCAAATTCATTTACATCACAAACGAGATTTAGTAGATGATAACAGAGATATTATTATTTTCTCGTAAGGAGAACACACAAGAGTCACACTGGAAAGAAATACATGAAACACGCAAAAGCAAAAGAAAGCAACATGGGAAATTCCTCAAATTGAGAGATGTGTTTCCGGAGTAGCCGTATCCTACCACCTCTGACCTTTTGAGGAAATAAAGAAACCTTCAAAGAGGTGTGTTTCGAGAGTAAGAATACTCCGTAATCTACCACCTGGAACCTTTGAGGTACACACAAGATTTAAACATTAAGGAAATCCTAGGAAATTAGAGGGGTGTCTCGAGAGTAAGAATACTCCGTACTCTACCCCCACCTATTCTAAGATTCATAAAGTTAAGTTTACATTAACCGGACTCCATTTTCGCTTGATTCCCCTTCCTTGCGACCAATCTATCTTAACCCCTGCTGGATCTTGTATTGAGATATATGACTGCAGCTTATCCAGTAGTTCATCAATAGTAGGAGCAGAAATAAGGAGCCTTCTGGAAAATGGAGAGATGAATCCCTGTTCCACAGCATAATCAAGAAAGGTTAACAAGCCATCAAAGAAATTGTTAACATTCAGAAGCCCAATAGGTTTAGTATGGAGATCTAGTTGAGCCCACGAGGTAATGTTAAAGATTTCTTCTAAGGTACCAAAACCTCCGGGCAGGGCTATAAAGGCATCAGAACCATATAGCATACAAGTTATGCGTTCATGGATGGATAAGGTTTGAACTTCATGCCCTCGTGTTTTTCCTGCAACATCTACCAAAGGGACAGGTATGACACCGATTACTTTTGATTTCTCTGCAAGAGCAGATTGGGAAACACAACCCATTAGACCACTGCTACCACCCCCATACACAAGAGTGATACCTTTTTCCCCCAGTTTCTTTCCAAGATCTACGGCCGCTTCTAGATAACTGAAGCCTTTCCCCACTTTTGATCCACAAAATACACAAATAGTTTTGATCTGTCGAAGTTTTGGTGCTTCCATCTTTGATAGTATAGAAGAGAAAACTTACGAAGAAGATGTGATTTTGGGATGCCTGAACTATGAAATATGTTTGGCTATTTAAAGCCGGAAAAACTTACTATTTTTGATTGATTCTGAAAAAGTAAAGATTTACTTTTGACAAAATCGGCCAACTTTTGACTGTTTTACCAAAGATATCACCTTTCGGTGATTTATTTCCAGCTTTATCAAACCTCGAGAAAGGAAAATATATTTATTTCCAGCTTTGTCAAAACTCGAGAAAGGAAAATATATTTTATTTCCAAAACGCGTGAAAGAAAACAGCAAAATATTTTAAATGTGTATCAAGAGATTTACCTTATATCATTGATGAACTGCCAGAAGCCTCATTTTGTAAAACAGACTGGCAAACAGGATCTTTTACTATTATATTTTGGAGACTATAACGATTTTTGTCCTCGTTAAACTGAGCGTATAAGGAGAGAAGTTCACGTTGCACATAACCACTTGGGTGCGTCTCAAGAGTCAGTCGAATATCATCCAAAGACTCCTTACTCAGTCCACCCTTTATGAATTTGATTTTATCATCCCGATTAGTAGAAGAATATCCTACTATTTTGCAACGAGTATCACAGTTCCAACGAGCACATTTGTAGCAACCATTCAGCCTTTTTGCTCTTCGTTTCTTTGCGAAGGTGCTTTTGCCTAAACCAGGCATGTGCTTTGGAAATGTCATAGGTAATTCACCAGATAGTCGAACCTTTGCTTCGATCAACCAGCGAACATCTTCTGAAACACCATGAGCCATCAGCAACCTCAATCTTTCGAGTCTTATTCGATAAATTTTCCTCAGATCATTCATTGGAAGACTGGAATAATACTTGCGAATGTTTGTAAGAATGATATCCATGTTTTGATGGATCTAACCTCTTCCCAGCATGAACTATTTAAAAGCATTAAGGATCGGAGGAAATCCGCGTGATATTGATTCCAGCAAGAAAGCGCGGAATAGAATAATGGAAAAGAGGGAACAAGAGTTATGCGCCGTTTACTTTCTTGATAAAAGGAAGATTTGATGATGACGGGATTTGAGATATGGAATATTTTCTTGGATTTTGGGTACTGATATTTTGATATAATAATCAAGGTATAGAAATAATACGGGGATACGTGAAAGTGAAATAAGGACTGTATTGAATCAGGATTAATAAGTTTGTGCAAGTGAAAGGAATACCTTACGGGAAATGTTATGATATTTGAGTTAAGAATTTTAATTATTTGGGAGATATTTGTTTATTGAATTTTGCAGAAATTTTGGGTTACAAATATTGGAAAGATAAACTGATGATTATGTTGATATGTGAATAACATGTTTGGGTATATTACATAGAAAATATTCAGGTAATCGTTTTAATTATTTTGGGATATTTGGTGATAAGAAGAAATGACAAATTATTATGGTATGATATGTTAGTAAAGATTTATTGAAATTTTAGAGATATTAATACGAATATTTGAGGTTACATGATACGATGATAAGTGACAGGTTACATGAGTACTACAAGATATGATGAAATATCACATACGATTGGGAATTTTCATTTTGATTCAGAAGAATTTATGAGTAGACATATGTCTATTATTGATAGAAAAGTTCATGTCTTAAGAAAACAAATTGATGCATTTAGTCAAAGTCCAGTGGGTTAAATATGGTTGGGTTAAATATGGTAGCGATGATGCTACATAAGAAGAAGAAGAGATTCTGATTAAGTGTTCAGAAATCATAAGATCAAGTAAGTTTAATTTCGAGGCACGGAGGATTATTTGGAGAGTCTACCGGATGATCTCATTCTTAGATACGGGGCGGCTATTCAGATCGCAGCATTGGCGCGGGGATACCACTATTGCACCTCTGTTTGGTATTTCTTTTGCCCCCCAAACCCCCTCACCTCCTATCTTGGTCCTTTGGCGCACTCCATCAGTGGGAGCCTACAAGCTTAACACTGATGGTTGCGTCAAGGATGGCTTTTCTAGTGGAGGGGGTATTATCAGGGGCCATGATGGACAGTGTGTTAGGGCTTTCTCAGCTTTCTATGGAGACTGTCTTATATTAGAAGCAGAGCCGCGTGCTATCCTTGATGGGATTTTTCTTGCTCGCAGACTGGGTATCACATCTATTTGGATCGAGGCTGATTCCACAGTGGCCATTCACTGTATCACTAGAACGGGCGGACCTTTGCAGATTCAGGGGATTCTTAGACAAATCAGGAATATTCTTGTAGCGACCAAGAATTTTTACGCGATTAAAAATTATTTTAATAGAAAATCGTGTCGCTACTATTTCACCCATTTTTATTAAGTTAACGCCACGACGTATTCGTATAGCCAAGTCAAGAAATAATCGAGATCGTTCGATTTTAAATTAAATTCCGAATTTCTAAAAATATCTCCATTCTCTTGATTTAAAGTATATTAAGTCCAAGTACTTAATTCAATGTTATCCCAATATTTATTTATACAAAAATTATTTTTATTATTGAAATTAAGAAAATATATGCAAGCATGAGAGGTTCCATTATATATAATAATTATGAGAATCTTAATTTAATAAATATGGAAAAGTATATGAATGAATTATATACTCCATTATATGTAATCATGAAGAGCATAATATTTGTATAAATATGGAAAAGTATATGAATGAATTATATACTCCATTATATGTAATCATGAAGAGCATAATATTTGTATAAATATGGAAAAGTATATGAATGAATTATAGACTCCATTATATGTAATCATGAAGAGCATAATATTTGTATAAATATGGAAAAGTATATGAATGGTTGATAAGATTCCATTATATGTAATCATGAAGAGCATAATATTTGTATAAATATGGAAAAGTATATGAATGGTTGATAAGACTCCATTATATGTAATCATGAAGAGCATAATATTTGTATAAATATGGAAAAGTATATGAATGGTTGATAAGACTCCATTATATGTAATCATGAAGAGCATAATATTTGTATAAATATGGAAAAGTATATGAATGGTGCTTTACTTTAAGAAAAGGATGTGTTAAAATTAATAGAATTGAATGATTATGTTTACAATATGCCAACTTTATACATCTATTTAAACCCATCTCTTTTACACACAACTCTACACATATACACTTATTTCCAATCTCTTGACAAAATCCACAAGTAAGAGAAATTCAAGGTGGTCAAGAAAGTTTTGGTCCATTTACTACTACACTTCATTTTAATCTTTTAAAAGGTAAGTATATCTTATGTTTTTATGAAAAGTAAGTATGTTTTTATGAAAGGTAAATACACCTTATGTTTTTATGAAAAGTAAGTATGTTTTTATGACAAGTAAGTATATCTTATGTTTTTATGAAAAGTAAGTATGTTTTTATGAAAGGTAAATACACCTTATGTTTTTATGAAAAGTAAGTATGTTTTTATGACAAGTAAGTATATCTTATGTTTTTATGAAAAGTAAGTATGTTTTTATGAAAGGTAAATACACCTTATGTTTTTATGAAAAGTAAGTATGTTTTTATGACAAGTAAGTATATCTTATGTTTTTATGAAAAGTAAGTATGTTTTTATGAAAGGTAAATACACCTTATGTTTTTATGAAAAGTAAGTATGTTTTTATGACAAGTAAGTATATCTTATGTTTTTATGAAAAGTAAGTATGTTTTTATGAAAGGTAAATACACCTTATGTTTTTATGAAAAGTAAGTATGTTTTTATGACAAGTAAGTATATCTTATGTTTTTATGAAAATGTTTGGATCATTGCTATGAAATCAATCTCACAAGATTGTTATGGGTTCCATATGATATGTTTATGATTATGCTAAGGGGACCGGAGTTTAGTAGCGCTACACATAAGAATTCTTGCCATTTAAGTTCGGTAAAATTCTTGTGTCTCCCTATGTTTATGAGTATTTCGATCCTATCCTATGTTATGATGAAAATGATCCATATGCTTTCAAAAGAAAATTTATGCTTGGTATACTTACTGGGATTTTATAAATCTCACTCCACGATATTTACCATTTTCAGATAATTGAAGGTTCGAGGCGGTCAACATGGAAGTGGCAAAAGTGGTTAAGATTGATGAGATAATTATGTTGAACTTTATGTAAGAAAATTATGTTCTATTTTTATTCACAAATAAAATTATGGGATTCTAATTATTCTTTTGAATAATTTTACATTTCTATTTAAGTCTCGATAATATGATATGAGTCACTTTTAGTGGCACTCGAATGGTCGAGAATTCGGGTCGTCACATCTTTTCCACAGTTTTCCATTAGACCAAGTGAATTTGGTACCTCATGTCCCCAGATCAATAATTCCACAACCAAAAATCATTTGAGAAAACTACTCTGTCTGTCTATATTTTTTTGATGATATTATCACTTCTCTCATCACAGCTAACAATACAATTAAAGTCCCCTGCCAGCATCCATTTACCATTGGTAGTGTTAGAGATAGTTTTTAACTCTTGCCAAAGTTCCCTCCTTTTAATATAGGAACAACTCGCATAGATTGCAGAGAAAAGGAATGATTCTTGTGTAACTTGATCTTCCATCATCAAAGTGAGACTCTGTGAGGAATCCCTATAAACCCTGCCAACAACATTTCTTCTCCACATAATCCAAATGTGTCCAGACTTATTAACAATGAAATTCTTAAACCCAAAGCGCCTTCCAAATTGACCAATCTTGCCACACTCCACCATCGGTTCAATAATGGCTATGATATCAATCTTGTATTCTCGAATAAGAAATTTGATTCTTTCCCTTGCACTATTTTTTGCCACTCCTCTGACATTCTAGATTAAGCTATTGATCATTAAAAGATTAGATAGATTTTGGTGAAGTCCCCCTTGAGCAGGGTTCTTTATCCAGTGTTTGCATACCAATTTCTCCAGATTCTTGATGCTTTCTGATAAGATCCCAGTCGGGGAATCTCGTCGAACACGCGAAATAACGAAATTAAAACCTAGGAAAGATCTAGATCAGATCAAACACGAAATTAAATAAGAATTAAACTACTGGAAAGATAAAATTGACGATAGGACCTTGACCCAAGATTCACGACGCAAGAAATTGACGATGCGGAATCGAGATCCAAGGTTTTCGAAACACCACAAGGACTTGTCAATTTCCTTGATAAGTTTCTAAATTGGAAACGCCACAAATATTCTCGCAAATATTTGATAAGTTCAACGCCACAAATATTTCACAATATTTGATAAGTTGGATTTGTTCTCGAAGAACACAAAAGGGACTCCTCGACCTTTTAATTGGAGAAAACTCTCTCAACTTTATTAATCTCAAAACTCAAACTAAACTGTTTTTTACAATGAATGGAAAGGAATATATATAAGCAAAATAACCTAGTTGCTAATTTACTCAAAATATAATTCTAATTAAATTAAAATACTAAACTTGGCAAACAATTAATTAAAAACAGAAAAATAATCAAAAATCCCCTAAAATCAGGAAAACCTCAATTATGGCCGTCATGAACACTTTTACGGCCGTAAATGACTTTCTGCTTAAGATTTACGGTCGTGACTGTAAGACCGCTTTTCAATTTTGGTGCAATATTAAATTTCACGTAATACCCATGTGAATGTTATTATAAATTATAAATTTATGATCTTTAATGTTAATAATTTGAATTATTTTGCAGTGGAAGGGCTTGGATGCCGTCTCGATCAATGTGCCAATTAGAAAGTTTATAAATTGTTCACGTGCAATTTTATGTGATTAATTATTTTATTATCTAAGCATGCTATAATTTTTATTTGATTAAGTTGTAAGTGACCTAAATTGTGTTAAATTAAAATTGGGGAAAATTTGGTGGTAATTGTAGATTAAATTGAAGTTTGGGACTTACTTATACATATTGTGAGAGTTAGGGGTTGAACTTGCAAATTACTAGAGAAATAAAAATTTAACCCTAACCCCTTACCTAATCGATCAGCATCACTCTCTCCCTCACATCGCCTCCCTCCCTCGCGACCTCTGCCTCACGCTCTCTCTCTATCCGGTCTCTCCCTCTCTTGGTCTCTCCTTCAACGGAGACCACCACCTCGCCGGCTCCCGACCATGGTAAGACCCTTTTTCCCCTCCCTCCTGCACGCAGTCGCTCGGATTTCGTCCACAAACATGAACCCGCACACCACATTTCACACACACACACACATTTGGGGATAAAGATGTATATATTTATTGATTTTTGTGCATATATGTATGTATATATCAGTATGTATATGCATTTACATATGAAAATTGCAGATTTTGATATGTGTGCATAGAGGTAAATATGTGTATATGCTTGTATATTTCATACCTTGGGTTTAAGTTTAGATTTGAATTTAATTGTTAATTTCAGTTTTTGGGCTACATATATATATATATATGAAAATTGATGTGCCGGTTTCGAAACTTTTAAATTCAAGAAACTATTTAACTGTTTGGTTTAAATGCCGATTTACAATGGTTATTTTCATATTGAAATTTATGTTTGTGTAATTTTCAGATTTAGGAGTTCATAGAATTGATTAGTTAGTTAAATTTCTAGCTGACTTGGAATTGTAATGTTTAGTCTTAATTAGTTTAACTGAAAATTTGATTTTTGGTTAGTTAATATGATGTTATCTTTGTAATTTCAAAATTTGGAGTAAAATTATGTAAATGTGTACTAATTTAGAATTTCAAGTAATAAGGTGATTTTTAATTCAATTTTAGTGTATATGTTTGACTTATAGTACTATTTTCAGACTTTCGAAATTTATGAAAATTGTAGTTTAATTAACTGTTTGGGTAAAGTTGGTTAAATGGTGATTTTTAAATTTACGAATAGTTAGAATGCTAATTGGATTTGTCTTTGTGAAATTCAAGTTGTGATGAAGTTTCCATAACTTTAACCTTTGTATAAATTGATAAGTTAGATTTCAATTTTGGTATTTAAGTGAATCTCTTGTTCCGAATGTAGTATAATTTGTAATTGACATAGTTTAAGATTTCATTTGATTTGAATTGTAAGTCACATGAAAGTATATGTTTTGGGAATTCGAAAGTATGAAAGGAAATTCTTTAGTTTTATGTGCTTTAGTCTCGATGTAAGATCACATGTGAGTTAAATTGAAGTTTTAATTTCAGTTAATGTTTGATTGAGTATTAAAATGAATAACGAATTTAATTGTCAACTAAAAGTTATATTTTGTTAATGAATGAGAAAAAAAAAATAGGACTTTTGGTACATTGACGTCACGGGGCAACCGAGACTTTTCCACCTGCAAATCCAAACAGTGGTAAATACTAAGGACGTCAGGTAAGTAAACTTCCCCTATTTTCATGAAAGTAGAAAGTTAATGTGAAATTAATGTGCGTAAGTGATTTCGTGTTAATTACTTAATGTTGATGTATTTGATTTGCGATATGCAAGTATGTGTATTTAAGGAAATGTTCAAGCATGCATGTTATCATGTCATTGCATCATTAAGCATGCATTGGCATCGAAATGGGGAAGTCAAATGTTTAAATGAAATGAATGTGTCAAAGTGCAAAGTTTGTTCAAAAATTATGTATTCCAAGATTTTTAGAAAGAATGGGTGTACTTCTATGCCATGAAAGGTGCGAGTGGGAAATGGGGCTCAAGGGACCGGCGTACCCGAATTAAATTGATGTAGCAGTGGTGAATATTAAACCGCTTTGCGGTGACGATTGCCTAACCGCTTGGCGGTGGCAAATATTAAACCGCTTTGCGGTGACGATTGCCTAACCGCTTGGCGGTGGCAAATATTAAATTGCTTTGCGGTGACGATTGCTAAACTGCTTGGCGGTGGCAAATATTAAACCGCTTTGCGGTGACGATTGCTAAACCTCTTGACGGTGGCAAAATTTTAAACCGCTATGCGGTGGAAAAGTGTTAACCCTGTTCTGAATAAGGAAATGTGCCCACTGCATTATGACTGGCTAGAAGATACACTAAGTGAGTTCACGATGGAAATGAAGTTAAAGTTTATTGAAATGTTTAAGTGAAAGTTTGGAAAGTATGAATGTCTTGAAAACTAAAGTAAATGGGGGTAATTACTTTGAATGGTCTAAGGAATTTCATGTCATGAGCATGCATCACGTGCATAAAGTTTACTTACTGAGCTTTAGCTCACCCCAATCCCTCCCCAATATTTCAGGTGATGAAAGCTAGATGAGACGAGGAGAGCACTTCGCGACAGACTCAGGCTGTACCTACCTTCAATTTTTGAGAATAAAGTTAAATTAGAATTCATTTAAGTTTCTCATTAATTATTTCTTCATTTATTATTGTTAATGGTTTGAGTGCAATTAAGTATTAGTGTAGTATTAGAGGTTAAATGATCTCTTATTTCATTTGCTAAAGTTTATTTACTTAGAAATATATCGTTGAGGAGTTTTGGACTTATTGAATGGTTTTGATGATGTATGGGATTGAATGAGTTGAGATGTATGCTTTAAAATGGTTTTGAAGTTCCTCTACAGGTTGGTTAAGTCCAATTTATAGAGGAGATTCTGCCGAAATTTTTGTAGAATTTTATAATAGAAAAGTAAAAATGTAAGTGTTTGAACTATTTTATTTCCGCATTTAAAGTGAAAGGAAGTTAACATGCCTAAGATGAAGATTTTAAACTTGGGGTGTTACAGTGACCATATTTCATACGGCCGTAAATATGAAATTCTTCAATTCTTCATCTAAACCCGAGGTGGAGTTACGGCCGTGATAATAACTTTTACGGCCGTGATTATAAGAGTTACGGCCGTGACAGATCTTCGTTACGGCCGTAATGATCTTTCTGCCCAAATAACTTCGATCACTCGACTCGGCTTGATCCTTTCGCCTTCTCGGCTCGATTCCAACATGGAACTTGCTCCGTTTTGCACGTAAATCATTGTCATATTGCCGATGGCTCGACTTCGCCCTTCGATGCCTGGTCCGGATCATATCATACTCCCTCTCTTGAAAAGGATTCGACCTCGAATCCATTTTTGGTCGGCTTTTCAAATTCCTCCTGCTCTCCTGGGCTCGATGATCATTTTTAAGCTTCGTACGATCTTTTAGACTTTTGGGCTGCTCATTTTTGCCAATGAATTTCTTTCCCGTCTTAAGTTCATGGTTTGACTTCGGTACCTGTAAAACATACTTTAAAGAACTGGGGAGGGGTGTGTTAGTGTCAGTAAGTGCAAATAGACTCATTTTTGTGGTAGACTCTCTTTTCTTTTGCTTTTTGCACTCAGTCTCTCCTTTTTCTGAGGTTTGAACCTCAACCCTCTTTTCTTTATTTTTCACTCCCTCTCCTTTTTCTGAGGTCGTGGCCTCAACTCTCTTTTCTTTAATTTCCATTCCCTCTCCTTTTTCTGAGGTCGTGGCCTCAACTCTCTTATTTTTCTCCTCAAACTCACTTTTCACCTTCAATTGATCTTTCAGGGCTTCAGTTGGAGATAGTGGCATTAGAGTAAACTTTTTCCCCCCTTTTACCAAGCTGTATCTATTCGTATACCCATCATGTAGCACAACCCTTTCATGTTTCCAAGGCCTCCCCAACAATATGTGACTAATTTGCATTGACACCACGTCACAAATTACCTCATCCGAATACCCACCAAAAGAAAATGCCACTAAAGTCTGTCTCTTCACCTTAACTTCCCCTGACTCAGTCAACCATTGTAATTTATAAGGCGTTGGATGTTTCGTTAAAGGTAAGCCTAATTTTTCCACCAACATTGTACTAACTACATTAGTACAACTTCCCCCGTCAATCACCAAGCTACAAACTTTTTCATCCACTAAGCATCTAGTGCGAAAAGTATTATCCCTTTGCCCATCCACATTTTCCAAAACATTCGCCTTACACTTAACGCTAAGAGCATGCCTATCAATAATTGAGTTATCCACCACAACACTTTTCGCCCCTTCACTATCACACCTAACCTTTTTACGTGGACAATCAAGTGCAATGTGACCCCGTTCCAAGCATTTAAAGTACTTAATATTTTTATCCTTAAGAGGCTTGGAATCAAAATTATTTTTACCTTTGGTTGTCGGTTCCTCCCTCCTTTTGTGAACATGATCACTACTCTCCCGTTTTAATGTCTCTTTTCGCTTCAATGTCCTTTCATCACCCCCATCTCCACCTATAGAATTGGCTTCACGCCCCTTATGCTTCCTAGTCCTAGAATCCGCCTGATATTGCTCATTTTCCCATTGAGCAAGTTCTGCTTCCCTTCTATCCATCTTAGCCATCAATCTCTCAAGTTTTGCCTTCATGGCCTCCATCTGTTTAAAATTCTTGTGGTCACCTTTTGATGGGGATTTTTCCCTGCGAGACATGGTTAGTTTTCAAAGACAAACAAAAATTCCTCTTGTGTTTATTTTCACTCGTGTATCACACTCAACCCCTTCAAATTTCACCCAAGAACAAACCAAGGATCAACAATCAAGGAATTTATGGAAGATACGAAAAGTAAAAAAAATATAAGAAATTCTCGGAATATTCGATTTTTTTTAATCTGCCAGAGAATTGGACTACGAGTATGGCAGAAAAAACGGAACTGGATTTGGACGAAAAACGAAGAAGAAAAACACTTTTGAATTTTTTGGGACTGACTCTTATGGATCAAACTGAAAAAAATTATGACTGACACGAAGAACGTGAAAAAAATCAAGAGAATTCAAGAAACGCAAGAATCTGAAATAGATCCAAGCTCTGATACCAGATGATGAGATCCCAGTCGGGGAATCTCGTCGAACACGCGGAATAACGAAATTAAAACCTAGGAAAGATCTAGATCAGATCAAACACGAAATTAAATAAGAATTAAACTACTGGAAAGATAAAATTGACGATAGGACCTTGACCCAAGATTCACGACGCAAGAAATTGACGATGCGGAATCGAGATCCAAGGTTTTCGAAACACCACAAGGACTTGTCAATTTCCTTGATAAGTTTCTAAATTGGAAACGCCACAAATATTCTCGCAAATATTTGATAAGTTCAACGCCACAAATATTTCACAATATTTGATAAGTTGGATTTGTTCTCGAAGAACACAAAAGGGACTCCTCGACCTTTTAATTGGAGAAAACTCTCTCAACTTTATTAATCTCAAAACTCAAACTAAACTGTTTTTTACAATGAATGGAAAGGAATATATATATAAGCAAAATAACCTAGTTGGTAATTTACTCAAAATATAATTCTAATTAAACTAGAATACTAAACTAGGCAAACAATTAATTAAAAACGGAAAAATAATCAAAAATCCCCTAAAATCCGGAAAACCTCAATTACGGCCGTGATGAACTCTTTTACGACCGTAAATGACTTTCTGCTTAAGATTTATGACTGTGACCATATTTCTTATGGTCGTAAATATGAAATTCTACAATTCTTCATCTAAACCCGAGGCGGAGTTACGGCCGTGATAATAACTTTTACGGCCGTGATTATAAGAGTTACGGCCGTGACAGATCTTCGTTACGGCCGTAATGACCTTTCTGCCCAAATAATTTCTATCACTCGACTCGGCTTGATCCTTTCGCCTTCTCAACTCGATTCCAACATGAAACTTGCTCCGTTTTGCACGTAAATCATTTTCATATTGCTGATGGCTCGACTTTGCCCTTCGATGCCTGGTCCGGATCATATCACTTTCTTTCATCCCAGAATAACTTCTTCCCTTGGGCTTGCAAATAACGGCCAACAACAATTACATTTTCTGATTCCCGACTATCCCATGAGTACTAGGCTTCTGTGTTTTCATTGCAAGGCCCAAAAATCTGGTTAAGTAGATCAAATGGATTTGGGCTGGATAAATCTTCCTTATTAACCAAGTCTTCCTTGTCATTACCGTTATTGGGCTCCTCAAAAGGAACAATAGCCCACTGGTTTGTCACAGCAGTTAATAAGCCAGCACCTCCTTTCTTCCGGTTCCTTCGATTCTTTCTGCCATATCCACCAGCTGTGATGGCTGAATTATCTCCCATAATTAATGTTGGTGTCCTATCCTGGCTGTCATGTAACATGAAAGTAGATTCTGCATTCAAAATATCTTTGGCTTCTTTTCCAATGCCTGACTCTCCCTTACTTTATCCAATGTCAGACTTTTGGTTGACTCCTCTGATATATCCCTTTCAACTATGTGATTGTCCAAAAAATTCTGACTATTATCCGTGTCCTTTCCTGCAGTCTGTGCCTCTTCTATGTCCTCCTCAATCACTTCTATGGTATTTGTTGTCAGGTTTTTGTCCAGAAATTGGTCTACTGGTCCTTGGTTTTCTCCTTCTTCAGTAGCATTTTTATCACGTGCCTCCTCCATAGTTGGTGGCTTATCCTTTGCCACCACCCTAATCTGTTGAGCCCCTGCATTTTTGTGTTTATTTCCATCTTTCCAGAAGCATTTATTGCTATCATGACCCAGATGTTGACAAAAATCACAGTACACCGGATGACTTTCATACTGAATGTTTTTCCAATATCCTGTTTTGTCCATACCCACCCAAACTCTATTTGGTTTTGGCTTGGAGATGTCAAGTTCAATACACACCCTAGCAGCACTTGGTCTGGTTTTCATTGTAGTTGGGTTATCCAAGCACAAAGGCTTACCCACCGGATTCACTATAGAGAAGATGGAACCTCTCTTCTGGAAGAAGATGTAAGGTAAACTCGGAAATGATAGCCATACTGGAACAATGGGAGATTCCCTTGAAGGGTGGAAGTCCCTATTCCACTTAAAGATGCGCATAGGAGCACCTTTGATAGACCATATCTATTTTAGAAACATTCTTCTGTAATCTTCTTCACATTGGAAATGTATTGTAATATGTTTAATGTCAAGAAGACCAATAACATAATTACTTTTAAATTTCAGCTGTTGGAACGCATTTCTTATTTCCTCCATTCTTGGTTTTGCATGTGAAAATTTTCCAATAAGCACAAATTGTGCATTTTTCTCCAATTCATCCAACTTTTCTTTTGAGAAATGGCAACCAATTTCTCCATCATGAACAATAGGAGGGAGTATCTCAAACTCAGTGTGGTTTGTCTTACCTTTGTTCAATGCTTCAGCAAAGGATGGCTTTCGAGTTTCATTCAGCTGTTGAATATTTGACAGTGGAGGAAATTCTTCCTGATTACTGACATTAAACTTACCCTGCTTGGCAGACTGCACGAATGTAACATGTCGACTTGATTCATTGCTTCAAGTACCAGAAGTTGATGGTTGAAATAGTGTTTGTTTTCCCTTTCCCTTTGTACTTCTCCCCACATTCAAACTTTCCGTGGGGGGGGTTCTCCGGTTTTCTAGCTTGCACCGGGAAGTTACCAAGCTGGGATTTCTCCAGCGTGGGCGTGAGGTCCACTCAAGGTTGGTTTGGTTTCTCTGGCGGTGGCGTGGGGTCACCTCTAGGCGGGTGTGGTTTCGGAAGGTGGGGGAAATCCCCCATAGGGGTGAGAGGAGAATGGGATTCTAGAGAGGAGGAGGAAAAATCCTAGAGAGAGAAAGTTGGGTTTTAGGTTTTTGGGGTTTAGGGGGTTTTTTTTTTAAGCAATACCACTAGTGTGGCTTATTTTATTTCATAAAATGCGAAAAACATAAAAAAGGAGGGGGGCAAAACCTGACCTCCAATAAATGTAAAGTACGACAATGGAAAAAGCAAATGATACAAGAAATGGTAAAAACAGTGAAGAATAACTGTGATCATGGATATTCCCTGGGGTGGACCCTCATGTGCGTCATAGATCTGGTCATGCGCCTGGTCTGGTACATATCCTGGTCATAGTAATCCGTGTAGTCCTCTGTGTGCTCTGGATCACTTCTTGGTGAAGTATGACATCTAGGTCGTGGAGCATCTCTGATGGCAAGAGGATCACCCACCCATGGACCATGGGTAGGGCGGAATGAAGGTGCCTCTGATCTCAAAATAGGGCTCATATGTGATATGGCTGATCCAGTGACTGAAGGGACCTGTGGTGTAGGTGCTCTAGAAGAAGATGATGTAGCTAATGATAAGTCTGCCTCCATATTCTACATGCAGTCTCCAAGACCCATCCCATCAATGTCACCCTGGATCTGAGCTTTCACCTTGTCCTGTCATGGGATAGGAGTAGGAGTGGATGAAGGTGTGGATGTCTGAGAACTAGAGGGCTTGGCTGATGAGGGCTCTCCAAAAAGCTTGAGGACCAGATCTTCAATGGAAAATCTCAAGGAGGATGTGATCTTCATGCGGTGCTTTGCCTTGAAGTGGTCTAATAGAAGCTGCTTTGCCTTTGAGTGCTCTGAACCTAACTCTGTGAGTAGACCCTGACCAAGAACCTGTGGAGCTGTCCCTGTTGACCCGTGGGATGACTGTCTTGTCTCTGAAGATAGTGGGGAGCTGATGTGTGTAGCTGTGGGTAGTGCCTCTATAGCAGGTGCATGAATAGAAGGGATGTGAGGTACCTCAATAGGAGCCTGTGTAGCCTCTGTATGAACCTCTGGTATGATCTCAGTAGTAGGAGCGGGTAACTGAGGAGATGAAGGGCGAGCCTCTGTGGTAGGCTCAATAACTGAAGGAGGCTGTGTTGTGATATCTAGAGGAACCTCTGGGATCACCTCTGTAGGTGTGGATGCTGTCTCTATCACCCGTGGTACCAACTTGGTGACTGGAGGCGCAAGAGTGGAAGTAGTAGGGAAGGAAGAGGGGGCTGCTGAGGCTGGAACCCATCTCTTCTTCTGGATGGGAGGTGGTACTCTTATTGCTGGCGCAGAAGTAGGTGGTGGTGATGGTGGTGTAGGCTGAGCAGGTGCAGGTGCTGGTGGTTTCCCAATCTGACACTGAACATCTAAATGCCCCATGTTTCTACACCTGAGACAAAATTCTGGCTTCTTATCATAGACAACGGCCTGCCAGTAACCTGGAACTTTCTGTCTCTGTATCCAAATGCGGTCAGGAAGCTCATACTCTAAATCAACCTCATAACATACCCGAGCTTCACTAGGCCTACGTAGGTCAGTAGTTGCCTCATCAATACGTAGTGGGACCCCAATGGTCCTAGCAAGGGCATACAAGGGTCCTTTAGCTCTAAAGTGGATCGGAAACAAAGGAAAGGACACCTATATTGGAACAATAGGGGTCTCATGCTCTGGACTAAATCCTGATGTCCACTTGCTGACCCGCATTAGACATCCCTCAATATACCATGATGGCTTCATGAATAGCCATGTATAATCATCCTCATGTGTAAGGTGTAGCAGAATGTGGCGTGCATCAATAAGTCCAATGCTAAAATCACCTTGAAATCCAAATTTCTGAAAACTTTCACGTACCTTAGAGATAGGAGGCTTTCTGTGTATGAATTTTCCAACAAGTGTGAACTTGTATGGCTCAGCTAATATATTCTCATCCTCCTCAGTAAAAGCAACTGCAGGTTCATTCAAATGTAGAAATGGTTCCTTAATAGCGAACCTGTGCAGTGTAGAATCTGGTGGAGCCTGTGTGACTGATGCAAAGGATTTGTTTTGACTCCTAGCAACCTGAGTAATAGTGGGGCGAGCATTCAATGTAGCTGCGTATGACAATTTTGGAAGAGCCGGGGCACTTTTCGGAGCAGGAACGGCAGAAACAGTTGCTGCAGCCACTTTCGGTCGACCAAGGTTCCGTTGACCGAAAGTGTTGGACCGGTCGACCGGAAGTGGATGACCGGTCAACCGGTCTTTGGTAGTTCGGTCGACCGAACTTGTAGTTTCGGTCGACCGAACTTGGTCTACCGATCCCGCGACGGGCTTCGGCGGATGATATGAAAAATTCAATTTTTCGGCCAAATTAGGAGTTGGGGAGACCAAACCAGGGGTTTTTGATGCTTCTGAGATGATTGGTAATGGTCCCAAGGCCTGATTCTGAGCAAAAAGATGTGTATTTTCAGATCTATGATTATGAACCCTAATAGCCTCCTTCGTCGAATCTGCAACTTCAAGCGTTTTAATCAGCGAAATTTCTTCATGGACGTGTTCTCCTAGGGTAGCAGAGATGTCTTGTTGATGATCTGAGCCATGGGTATCAACGATGTAAGATTTCTCAATGTGGGCCTCCGTTTGCGTTATTCTTTGGCTCGATTTTGGGGCAGTTTTTGGATTAGGATTGGTGAGGATTGTTGTAGATGTTATTCCGCCAACATGAGTGACATTTTCCGACAGAATAGGCGGTAGTTCAGGTGGTTTGCTTGGTGGTGCCTCCATGGAGGCCAAAATCCCCTTTTTTCTCCCAAGGCTAGAGAGAACTTTTTGGTTTTGGGTTTTTTTTGGATTGGTTTGGTTTAGGGTTTGGGGTTTAGGGTTTTTTTTTTTTTTTGGTTTAGGGTTTAGGGGGTTTTTCTTTGGTCTTCAATCAAACGTATATAGATGAACAAAAGAACATATAAAATTAAAGAATGTACTTCTCACTAATCAAGTTACACTCGATTAATAAGCAAACTAACTTTTAAAGAAACAAAAAGACAGTTAAAGAAAACAAAAAGGCGCACCACGAACACGCGGCCACAAATTCCCCGAGTTAGTCTATAATGATTACAGATAAACATTCCTATGATTAATACTGGTAACATTTTTGAAATAGTAAAAGATAGAAATGCAGCAAACATTCATCAACTCCAAACATTATGCCCTTCATTTTTGAACAACTAAGCACCTCCAGCGGTAGCATAGATTGGCCCATTAAATCTGATTCCACGGCCCCGGCCACGAGTTCCCCTCCCACGGCCACGTCCCGGCCCTGAAAAGGTGCTTCTTGATTGTAGCCTCCTGCATCATACTGGGTATCCACCTGAGGGGCACCGTACCCTCCCCTACCACGGTCGCGGAAATTGCGAACTCTGCCACGTCCCCTACCCCGGGCATATCTAGGATTCCGATCATAACCACCATCTTCGTACTCAATGGGTACAAAACCATTCCCTGGTTTAGCTCGAGACCTCCCCCACCCTCTACCAAAACGGCCTCTTCCTCGAGCAGTAGGTGATCCCTCTCCTTCATAATCAACCTCTGTAGGCACCTTCACCTGGTCAGCTGATATTGGTGGTTGGTACCCAACATTTGTTGTATCGAACTCCTTCTTTGAGAGCGTGATTGAGACCACCGAAACCTTCCTCGTGGTTTCCAGAGTTTGGAGGCCTTCCTCTAGCGGTTCCCATGTGTCAGTTATATCAGTTGACTGAATAGCTGTGATTTGGTGAAGACCAACAATTCTCCTCTTAATCAACTCCAAAATTGTTACAATTTTGTTGATGGTCCTGCCCATTGCTTTGAACAGAATTTCATCCGAACCCTTCCCTCGAGCAGACTCATAGCATAAGTGATATAGCTCCGCATCCTGCCTTGGCTAGTAATCCGAATCTCATTCTCATTAATCGGTGTTTCCATCTTTGGCTTCTCAACTTTTTGGTACCGATCCATGCTTTGCTTTAAAATTGAAAATCCCAGTTGAAAAATAATGCTAAGCCCTCTTCTTCTGCTACGTTTCTCTGTTACGCCCTGGTTTAGGGTTTAGGGTTAAGGGTTTTTTTTTTTTTTAGGTAGAGCCGTTCACAGTTTATCCTCGTGCGGGCCAGGAGCTAACATTAAAATGAAATAGTACAGGAAAGGAGGGGGGCATAAACCTGACCTCCAAGAATGTGCAAATGTAGCAAATGGAAAAGAGGAACTGAAAGCAACAAATGGGGGGGGGGGAAACAACAATCCCCAGACAACTAAAGTAATGTAAAAAAGACAACACTATGATCCTCTGAAGCTAGGTAGTCCATACCTGTTAATATGCACAAGTGCCCTGATGCGTCGAGGTAAGTCATATGAACTAAACTCCTGATAGCAGCGCTGATCCCAACCCTCAGAAGCAAGTGAGTCAGCAACCTGGTTACCCTCTCTGTAGATGTGGGAGATAGTGTCAATGTCTAAGCAAAGGGTGTCTGTGATCTGTCTGAGAAGGCTCTGGATCATCCAAGGTCCTCCACCCCTAGTGATGCAATGAATGGCCACTGCAGAGTCTACCTCAACCCAAATAACAGTGATACCCAATCGACGAGCAAGAAGAACACCATCAAGAATAGCCCGCAGCTCGGCCTCCAGAATAAGGCAATTCCCATAGAATGCTGAGAATGCCCTGATACAATGTCCACCATGGTCCCTGATGATACCCCCTCCACTAGCAGCACCATCCTTGACACAACCATCAGTGTTGAGCTTGAAGGCTCCCACCGATGGGGTGCGCCAAAGAACCAAAATAGGAGGTGAGGGGATGTGGGGAGCAACAGAAATACCAAAAAGGAGAGCAATAGTCACATCCCCGCGCCAATGCTGTGCTCTAAGGAGTCGGCCAGTATGTAAGAATGAAAGCATCCGGTATACTCTCCAAATAATCCTCCTCGGCTCCATCCGAATACCCTTGTGTTTCGAATCATTCCTCTAAGTCCAAAGGAACCAAAATATGGCAAGAGGAACAATGGTGCGAATATGGCCCAATCGAACAAAGCTTCCAGAATACCTCCATCGCTGGAACCTCTGCCTGACATCCTCACCCAAAATCATGGGAACCTGGAAAATCTCTCCGAAGTGCCGCCAAACCTGATCAGAAATAATGCTGCCTATGAAAATATGTGTAATAGTCTCTACCCGTGAACAACACTGACATCGAGATGCTAAGTAGCATCCAATACGCCGCTGAATAACAACGTCAACCGGTATGAGACCCTGCCATAGTCTCCAGGTGAAGAATGAGACCGTAACAGGTAAGGTAGTACTCCACATCAGACGATAAGAATCATGGGTCTGATGAGCCGTCCGAACCAAATGCCAAGCTGACTTGGTAGAAAATCTACCATCAGAAGTATCCCTCCAAACAATCCGATCAGGAACGTCAACACATAAAGGAATCGACCCTATCTGTGCAGCCATAATAGGTGGAAGAACCTGAATAAGTCGATCAATACCCCATCCATTGTCATCATCAAAAAATTCCTGCACAGTCACCAATGAGTGATGTCTGTCTGGGAACTGTGCTGCCAAGGTACTATCCCCCATCCAATAGTCATGCCAGAAGAATATCTATCCAGCGCCAAGATGCCACGTAATGTGTGGCTCAGTAAGTGATCCAACCCTCTTCAACCTCTTCCAAGCAGGAGAAGCTGAGTGTGGAATAATAGCAAGTGTAAGCTGAGCCCCCATCCAATATTTGCCCAGCATGAACTAAGCCCAAAAGGATTTCTGCGATCTAAAAAGCCACCATGGCTTCATCGAGAAAGTATCAACCATATCCTGTAGGCGTCTGAAACCAAGACCACCCTCATCAGTAGGAAGGCATAAATCCTTCCATCTCCTCCAATGCAATCGATGAGCACCCTCCTTAGAATCCCAAAGGAAGCGTGCAAAGATGCTCTCTAGCTTCTTCAGTACTGCCTTAGGAGGCTGCAAGATCTGAAGAAGGTGAAGTGGGAGAGAGCTGAGGACTGATCTAAGCAAAGTAATACGTCCTCCCAGGGAAAGCAGCCGAGATGCCCAACCAGAAATCCTGCTACTGACCTTCTGGATGAGCTCATCGTAAAGGAACGTCCGCTTGGCTCCCTTGTATAAGGGAACCCCCGGATAAGTGAAAGGTTGCTGCTGATGTCTGAACCCTGTGAAATGCTCAAGTCATCTGATCTAACTGACGGAGGCCCGTCTAGGAAGGATGAGCCCGCTCTTGTCTCTATTCACCAACTGTCCAGAAACCCCCTCGTAGTGCTCCAAGCACTCAAGTACTCTCCGAACCGACTGTTTCTGACCGTTGACGAAGATGATCATGTCATCAGCAAAGGATAAGTGAGAGACTAGGGAATTACCCCCATGTCGAAAAACCATGCTAGGATACCTCTCAAACTGCGCTGTGAGAAGGCGTGAAAAGTAATCAGCAGCGATAATGAACAGAGAAGGTGATATAGGATCTCCCTGCCTGAGACCACGTGAAGATGGAAAGAAACCACATGGGCGTCCATTAAGGAGGACCGAAAACATACATCCTGAAACACACCTCCTAATCCTATCAATCCACAACTGGTCAAAACCAAAGCGCTCCAGCACCGAGTAGAGAAACCTTCGACTAACAAACCTCCCCAAATATGCTATTCCAATGCCTAAGGGAAAAGTGGAGGGTGAATCACGAAGACCTCAAGGATACTGAGAAGGTGCCATGCCACGACCCCAATCCAAGCAATGTACTAACTATACCCGAGGTTAATGATATTAATGGGGATTATATGGAAGAGGACCCAAGTGAGGATTATAGTCCAGCTTCGTATTCCGCTATTGAACCAATACATGTCCAAGGGGCGGGTCATAGAGAGGAATCCGGGAAGAATTATTAGATAGCTTTTATAATTTTATGCTAAGCTTAAATCCTTCAGTTCTTTTTTTTCCTTTCCTTGAAGTTTTAGTTTCTTTGGACGTCAGGAATGTCTTGCGATCCGTTATCTATGTGAATTTGCGAATTTTTAATAAAACATGTTATTGCGTTATGTTTCCTCAACTCGTCTCAATTCTTAGAAATTTTTCCATTTTATTTAAGGAGATGGATACTCGCAGTAGAAACACAAACAATAGGAATGTCACTACTGGCAATACCAATGACGCGCAATTTGCTCAACAGTTCATGGAAATGATGCGAAATTTCACCCAGGTAGCACAGCCGCCAGCTCCAGTACCTCCTACCGAGGGCCAAAGGAATACTGCTGCCATTGTTGAGCAATTTAGAAAGCTTCAACCGCCAACTTTTGAGGGTGGTTCTGACCCGTTGGTAGCTGAAGATTGGATAGCTAATATTGAGAGGATATTTGACCTCATCGAATGTCCAAACCCGAAGAAGGTAACTTGTGCAGCATTCATGTTGCAAAAAGGAGCCAGACACTGGTGGGACTCAACCGCTAGGTCTAGAGCTCGCAACCACATATGGACATGGGATCAATTCAAGGAACTATTCCTTCAAAAGTACTACCCACCGTGTATCCGGAGCCAGAAGGAAGCGGAGTTTTTGATGTTGAAACAGGGAGCAATGACCTTGACAGACTATGAAAGAAAATTTGACAAGTTGTCACGCTACGCTCTAGAATTGGTTGACACCGAGCTCAAACGCGCAAGGCGTTTCGAACAAGGTTTGAGGGACGATCTTAGGCAGGCTGCGGTAACTTTTGAATTGCCTACATACCATGCGGTGCTAGCTAAAGCCCAATTAGCCAATTTCAGGGAGAATTCTTACAGTGATTCTAAGCAACAGCAGTCCGGACAACCGGAGAAGCATAAGTGGGAGGACAACAAGAAGCAACACTTTACAAAGAAAAATAAAAATGGCCCAACTCCGACTACCACAAAAGACTTCCCACTTTGCAACAAGTGCCAGAAACATCATTTGGGACAATGCCTCATTGGAACGAATGCTTGTTTCCAATGTGACGAACAGGGACACATATCCAAGTATTGCCCAAAGAACCCACAGCAGAAAAATGGCAACAAACAGTAGAGGCAAGAGAATGCACCCAAGGGACAGGCAAGGGTATATGCTTTAATAAGACAGGAGGAGGACCACGACCGGAATGTCTTGGCAGGTAACATTCTAGTGTCTGGATTTCCTGTTTATGTACTAATAGATTCTGGTGCCACACATTCATTCATATCTTCTAAGTGTGTGCGTAGACTAGGCATGAATATTGAACCTGTATTATTGCCTTTAGAAGTATGCATTCCATCTGGAGATGTGTTAAATGCAATTCATACAGTTAAGACAGCAAGAATAGAGGTTGATGGTAGATACTTGGGAATATAATTATATGTATTAGACATGCACGAGTTCGACGTGATTCTAGGTATGGACTAGTTATCAAAGAACCATGCCACAATTCGATGTTTCGAGAAGGAAGTAGTCTTCCAGATTCCAGGGGAGAAGGAACTTCGACTACTAGTAACAAAAAGGAGATCACTACCATGCATTATCTCAGCTTTGAAAGCTCGACAAATCCTACGATCGGGAGATGGTACAGGGTTTTTAATGTCAATAGTAGCCCAGGAGGAGAAAACGGGTTTGATGGTCGGTGATGTAAATATAGTTAGAGACTTTCCAGAAGTCTTTCCAGATGAGTTTCCTGGAATGCCTCCAGAACGGGAAGTAGAATTTGCTATAGACCTAATTCCCGGGTCTGCACCCATTTCTAAAGCTCCTTACCGAATGGCACCTAAAGAGTTGCAAGAATTAAAGGCACAAATCGAGGAACTTTTGGATAGGGGTTTCATACGACCTAGTGTGTCGCCTTGGGGTGCACCTATACTATTTATCAAGAAGAAAGATGGTTCGATGAGAATGTGCATCGACTATAGAGAATTGAATAGAATCACTGATGTGATCCGGACCCTCGACAATCGGAGTCATAGCAGGCTTGACGGGAAAATTTAGATATTCAAGCCAAAACAAGAATTCAGCAAGTTCGACGAGCTTTGAAGATCAAATCGGGTCGAAAAGAACCGAAAATCACGGCCGTGGATGGATTGGTCACGACCGTAACTTTTGAAGATCACGGCTGTAAATGAAGGATCACGGCCGTAACATGCTCTCTGTCTAATTCATAAACCGGATAAAAGGATTTACGGTCGTAACAAAAATATTCACGGCCGTAACATAATTCAATTACACAATTCACGGGCGTAAATGAAGACCCTCACGGCCGTAAGGCAGCTCCTGGACATGCGCCGCTGATGGAATTTAAATATTTTTCATTATTTTATTTCCTTATCAGTTTTAGCTATTTTAGGTTAGTTAGAATTCTATTTTGAGTAAATTAGCGATTAGGGTTTTATTTTGCTTATTTATACGCCTTTTTGATTCATTGTAAAAAAGACTTTGATGATTGAATAAAAATAGATTGAATGTTTTTCAATTGTTTAATGTGTGGATTCACATTACAAACCCAAACTTATCAAGATTGATTATCTTGTGGCGTTCATCCAGAACTTATCAAATATTCGCGAGAGTATTTGTGGCGTTGAAAATCAGAGACTTATCAAGAAGATTGGGCAAATCCTTGTGGCATTTCGAAAGTCGTGGTTCTTTATTCCGCATCGTCGAGCCATCGCGTCGTGAATATCGGGTCATGATTCATCCGTCCAACCACAACCTGAGTTCGGAACTTTCCGACGTTTCTTCCGCGCTTCGAATCTCATCAATCACTATCAAGAACAAGTATCCTCTCCCCAGGATTGAGGACTTGTTTGACCAACTCCGTGGTGCAGTTGTATTTTCCAAGATTGACTTGAGATCGGGTTACCATCAATTGAAAATTAAAGCTAGCGACATCTCAAAGACAGCTTTCAGAACTCGGTATGGCCACTACGAGTTCTTAGTTATGCCATTTGGCCTAACTAACGCTCCTGGAGTTTTTATGGATTTGATGAATCGTGTGTTTCACGAGTTTCTCGATCGCTTTGTCATCGTGTTTATTGATGATATCTTGATCTACTCGAAGAGTCATGAGGAACATAAGGAACACCTAAGGATCATATTAGGAGTCTTAAAGAAGGAAAAGCTCTACGCTAAATTCAAGAAATGTGAGTTTTGGTTGGAACGAGTGGTATTTCTTGGACATGTTGTCACATCCAAGGGGATAGAAATGGATCCAAGCAAAGTTGAGGCTGTATCAAATTGGTCAAGGCCAACCAATGTAGGAGAAGTTCGTAGCTTCTTGGGGTTAGCAGGATATTATAGGAGGTTCATTGAAGGATTCTCAAAGATATCTGGACCGTTGACACAGTTAACATGTAAGGGTGAAAAGTTTAATTGGACAGAAAAATGTGAAAAAAAGTTTTCAGGTTTTAAAGCATAAACTAGCAAATGCTCCGGTCCAAACCATACCTGAAAGTGTAGATGATTTTGTTATCTATAGTGACGCATCGAAGCAAGGTTTGGGTTGTGTGTTGATGCAACAAGACAAAGTAGTCGCTTATGCATCACGACAATTGAAGACGCACGAGAAGAACTATCCCACACATGATTTGGAGTTAGATGCAGTTGTTCATGCCTTGAAGATATGGAGACACTACCTTTAGGGGGTAAATGTGACATTTACACCGATCATAAGAGCGTCAAGTATATCTTCACCCAGAAGGAGTTAAATATGAGGCAAAGAAGGTGGCTCGAATTAGTGAAGGATTATGACTGTGAAATACATTATCACCCCGGAAAGGCGAATGTTGTAGCAGATGCCTTGAGTCGAAAGGTGCCAAGTCAATTGGCAGCTTTGACCATGCAGGAACCATTATGGAAGGAATTCGAGAAATTGAGCCTTGAAGTGGTGGCAACACCTCCAGGCGCTGTAGCTCGAATGACAGCTCTTTCAATTCGGCCAACACTCCATGATAGGATCGGGGAACATCAGAAGGCGGATCAGTCATTTGAATTTATCAAAATGGAGATCGATATGAAGAAAAGAAAAGATTTCACCCTGGACAAAGAAAAAACATTGTATTACCAAGGACGGTTGTGCGTACCGGACTTCGAAGATTTGAAAAAAGAGATTCTGGAAGAGGCCCACTCCTCTCCTTATTCGGTACATCCAGGGGGCACAAAGATGTACCGAGATCTCAAGAGAGTGTTTTGGTGGAGAAACATGAAGAAAGAAATCGCCGAATATGTTGAAAAGTGTCTAATATGCCAACAAGTGAAAGCTGAACACCAGAGACCATCTGGGCTGCTTGAACCATTAGAAGTTCCTGAATGGAAGTGGGAACATGTGACGATGGGTTTTGTAGTTGGATTTCCAAATTCGACAAAAGGTCATGAGGCTATATGGGTCATTGTGGATAGACTCACTAAATCAGCCCACTTCCTACCAGTACGGATGACTTTACGATGGACCAATTTGCACAACTATATGTAAACGAAATAGTAAGGTTGCATGGGGTCCCAACCTCAATTGTGTCAGATAGAGATCCAAGGTTCACTTTGAACTTTTGGAAAAGTTTACACCGAGCCTTGGGTACTAAACTGAAGTTTAGCACAGCATTTCACCCTCAAACAGACGGACAATCTGAACGGACCATTCAGACATTGGAGGACATGCTACGAATATGCGTACTAGAGTTTGGAGGACAATGGGAGAAACATTTACCGTTAGTTGAGTTCGCGTACAACAATAGCTATCATGCTTCCATTGGCATGGCCCCATACGAAGCATTATACGGAAGGAAGTGTAGATCACCAGTACACTGGGATGAAGTTGGAGAACGTAAGATTTTGGGTCCCGAGATCATCGAACAAACAGTGCAAGCCATCGAGAAGATTCGTGCCAGCATAAAAACTGCCCAGGATAGGCAGAAGAGTTATGCAAACAGGAGAAGAAAGGACTTGGAGTTTTTAGTAGGAGATAAAGTTTTCCTCAAAGTTGCACCAATGAAAGGGGTATTACGTTTTGGAAAATACTGTAAGTTGCGACCAAGGTATATTGGCCCATTTGAAATCTTGCAACGTGTCGAAAATGTTGCATATCAACTGGCCTTATGTAGCGACCAAGAATTTTTACGCGATTAATAATTATTTTAATAGAAAATCGTGTCGCTACTATTTCACCCATTTTTATTAAGTTAACGCCACGACGTATTCGTATAGCCAAGTCAAGAAATAATCGAGATCGTTCGATTTTAAATTAAATTCCGAATTTCTAAAAATATCTCCATTCTCTTGATTTAAAGTATATTAAGTCCAAGTACTTAATTCAATGTTATCCCAATATTTATTTATACAAAAATTATTTTTATTATTGAAATTAAGAAAATATATGCAAGCATGAGAGGTTCCATTATATATAATAATTATGAGAATCTTAATTTAATAAATATGGAAAAGTATATGAATGAATTATATACTCTATTATATGTAATCATGAAGAGCATAATATTTGTATAAATATGGAAAAGTATATGAATGAATTATATACTCCATTATATGTAATCATGAAGAGCATAATATTTGTATAAATATGGAAAAGTATATGAATGAATTATAGACTCCATTATATGTAATCATGAAGAGCATAATATTTGTATAAATATGGAAAAGTATATGAATGGTTGATAAGATTCCATTATATGTAATCATGAAGAGCATAATATTTGTATAAATATGGAAAAGTATATGAATGGTTGATAAGACTCCATTATATGTAATCATGAAGAGCATAATATTTGTATAAATATGGAAAAGTATATGAATGGTGCTTTACTTTAAGAAAAGGATGTGTTAAAATTAATAGAATTGAATGATTATGTTTACAATATGCCAACTTTATACATCTATTTAAACCCATCTCTTTTACACACAACTCTACACATATACACTTATTTCCAATCTCTTGACAAAATCCACAAGTAAGAGAAATTCAAGGTGGTCAAGAAAGTTTTGGTCCATTTACTACTACACTTCATTTTAATCTTTTAAAAGGTAAGTATATCTTATGTTTTTATGAAAAGTAAGTATGTTTTTATGAAAGGTAAATACACCTTATGTTTTTATGAAAAGTAAGTATGTTTTTATGACAAGTAAGTATATCTTATGTTTTTATGAAAAGTAAGTATGTTTTTATGAAAGGTAAATACACCTTATGTTTTTATGAAAAGTAAGTATGTTTTTATGACAAGTAAGTATATCTTATGTTTTTATGAAAAGTAAGTATGTTTTTATGAAAGGTAAATACACCTTATGTTTTTATGAAAAGTAAGTATGTTTTTATGACAAGTAAGTATATCTTATGTTTTTATGAAAAGTAAGTATGTTTTTATGAAAGGTAAATACACCTTATGTTTTTATGAAAAGTAAGTATGTTTTTATGACAAGTAAGTATATCTTATGTTTTTATGAAAAGTAAGTATGTTTTTATGAAAGGTAAATACACCTTATGTTTTTATGAAAAGTAAGTATATCTTATGTTTTTATGAAAATGTTTGGATCATTGCTATGAAATCAATCTCACAAGATTGTTATGGGTTCCATATGATATGTTTATGATTATGCTAAGGGGACCGGAGTTTAGTAGCGCTACACATAAGAATTCTTGCCATTTAAGTTCGGTAAAATTCTTGTGTCTCCCTATGTTTATGAGTATTTCGATCCTATCCTATGTTATGATGAAAATGATCCATATGCTTTCAAAAGAAAATTTATGCTTGGTATACTTACTGGGATTTTATAAATCTCACTCCACGATATTTACCATTTTCAGATAATTGAAGGTTCGAGGCGGTCAACATGGAAGTGGCAAAAGTGGTTAAGATTGATGAGATAATTATGTTGAACTTTATGTAAGAAAATTATGTTCTATTTTTATTCACAAATAAAATTATGGGATTCTAATTATTCTTTTGAATAATTTTACATTTCTATTTAAGTCTCAATAATATGATATGAGTCACTTTTAGTGGCACTCGAATGGTCGAGAATTCGGGTCGTCACAGTTGGTATCAGAGCCAAGAGTTTTAAAAACGATTCTGTAGATTTTTGAAATTTTATTTCTTAAAAAAAAAAAAAAAAAAAAACACTATTCACGTGAACAGTAAAACGACGTGCTATTCATGATGAACAGTGAACGAAATCACTATTCAATTAAAAAAAAAATTTGAATTTTCACATGTCAAGTATGGTTATGATTTTGAAAAGTATGATGAAATTTGATGTGCGAATTTCAAGGACAAAATTCATTTTAAGCAAGGGAGTTTGTAATGTTCTGAAAATTTTATGGAATATAATTAGTTAGTGATATGATTTTTATATTGATGTCTTTGATAAATTTCTAGAAGTTCGGGGACTAAAGGAAAATAAGATTTGACGATAAAATTTTATTTGGGTTAATTAGGCCCAATCTTATGTAAAGATGCGAAATGATTAATAATAATTTTTTTTTTTAAATATTTTAACTCATCACTCTACTATGTCACTCTCCACGTATTGACTCCTCGAACCAGGTATGTTATATGCTTTGCAAGTCATTTACGATTTTATTAAGACATGTTAAGTATGAAATATTCATATGTTATGAATCTTTAAGTGAAATATACATGTTGAGTATGATATGAATTGATAGAAGCCTAAATTTTAATTTATTCATTTTAATGTAGAATCATGAGACATAGAGGATATTGATATGAATTTTGGTTCATATTAAGCTTAGTAAGATTGACTCAATTAGAAATTAAGTTGGGTTGTAACTTTGGCCCAAAATATATGGAATAATATATTAAACAAACAAAATTGATAATGAATTGTACAATAATTTATCCCTTTATCACTACCTTTGTGTAAAAACAAGGGAAAAACTGTGGATGGTTATTAGTACTTCCTCTTCAAGTTTCAATTTTCGGTTCAATAATTTATCCCTTTATCACTACCTTTGCTTAAAAGCAAGGAAAAACTGTGGATGATTATTGGTACCACTCTTCAAGTTTCAATTTTCGGTTCAATAATTTATCCCTTTATCACTACATTTGCTTAAAAGTAAGGAAAAACTGTGGATGATTATTGGTACCACTCTTCAAGTTTCAATTTTGAAAAAAAAAAAAAAAAAAAATATGATTTACGAATGATTTTCAAAATAATCTTTGTCGTCAAGTTTAGAAATGATGAGCCCTAAATGGACTTTGCATAATTGATTTTAGACATGGCACTAAGTATGAGAAGTCAACAGAAAGGACTAGATAATATTTTCGAATTATTCATCGTTTAGATTAAACGAGAAATAGAAAGTCAGTTTTATGAAGTTATGATGAGATGTTGAGATTATAAGTGATATGATTTTATTGAGATTTTTATGAGAAGAATTATGAAGTTGGAGATTTAAAGTTTAGGCTCTTAATTATTGAGAAATAAGGACTTGATATGGTGATATTAGAAATTATGATTTGAAATTTCTATGTTGAGGAATTATGAATTGATTTTCTGGAATATTTATGATGATATTGAAGTTTGATGAAATTGTGATCAAATGTACAATTAGTTATTATTGTGAGTTATGAAGTATGCTTACGATTTGGATAAGTCCAAATTTCAAAGGAAAACTCTGCCTAGAATTTTATCGTTTGGAGTTAAGAGCATAGTATGGTATGCAATCACTAAGAGAATTGAAGTTAGACATACAAGTTCATTTACATCACAAACGAGATTTAGTAGATGATAACAGAGATATTATTATTTTCTCATAAGGAGAACACACAAGAGCCACCCTAGAAAGGAAATACATGAAAACACGCAAAAGCAAAAGAAAGCAACATGGGAAATTCCTCAAATTGAGAGATGTGTTTCCGGAGTAGCCGTATCCTACCACCTCTGACCTTTTGAGGAAATAAAGAAACCTTCAAAAAGGTGTGTTTCGAGAGTAAGAATACTCCGTAATCTACCACCTGGAACCTTTGAGGTACACACAAGATTTAAACATTAAGGAAAATCCTAGGAAATTAGAGGGGTGTCTCGAGAGTAAGAATACTCCGTACTCTACCCCCACCTATTCTAAGATTCATAAAGTTAAGTTTACATTAACCGGACTCCATTTTCGCTTGATTCCCCTTCCTTGCGACCAATCTATCTTAACCCCTGCTGGATCTTGTATTGAGATATATGACTGCAGCTTATCCAGTAGTTCATCAATAGTAGGAGCAGAAATAAGGAGTCTTCTGGAAAATGGAGAGATGAATCCCTGTTCCACAGCATAATCAAGAAAGGTTAACAAGCCATCAAAGAAATTGTTAACATTCAGAAGCCCAATAGGCTTAGTATGGAGATCTAGTTGAGCCCACGAGGTAATGTTAAAGATTTCTTCTAAGGTACCAAAACCTCCGGGCAGGGCTATAAAGGCATCAGAACCATATAGCATACAAGTTATGCGTTCATGGATGGATAAGGTTTGAACTTCATGCCCTCGTGTTTTTCCTGCAACATCTACCAAAGGGACAGGTATGACACCGATTACTTTTGATTTCTCTGCAAGAGCAGATTGGGAAACACAACCCATTAGACCACTGCTACCACCCCCATACACAAGAGTGATACCTTTTTCCCCTAGTTTCTTTCCAAGATCTACGGCCGCTTCTAGATAACTGAAGCCTTTCCCCACTTTTGATCCACAAAATACACAAATAGTTTTGATCTGTCGAAGTTTTGGTGCTTCCATCTTTGATAGTATAGAAGAGAAAACTTACGAAGAAGATGCGATTTTGGGATGCCTGAACTATGAAATATGTTTGGCTATTTAAAGCCGGAAAAACTGACTGTTTTTCATTGATTCTGAAAAAGTAAAGATTTACTTTTGACAAAATCGGCCAACTTTTGACTGTTTTACCAAAGATATCACCTTTCGGTGATTTATTTCCAGCTTTATCAAACCTCGAGAAAGGAAAATATATTTATTTCCAGCTTTATCAAAACTCGAGAAAGGAAAATATATTTTATTTCCAAAACGCGTGAAAGAAAACAGCAAAATATTTTAAATGTGTATCAAGAGATTTACCTTATATCATTGATGAACTGCCAGAAGCCTCATTTTGTAAAACAGACTGGCAAACAGGATCTTTTGCTATTATATTTTGGAGACTATAACGATTTTTGTCCCCGTTAAACTGAGCGTATAAGGAGAAAAGTTCACGTTGCACATAACCACTTGGGTGCGTCTCAAGAGTCAGTCGAATATCATCCAAAGACTCCTTACTCAGTCCACCCTTTATGAATTTGATTTTATCATCCCGATTAGTAGAAGAATATCCTACTGTTTTGCAACGAGTATCACAGTTCCAACGAGCACATTTGTAGCAACCATTCAGCCTTTTTGCTCTTCGTTTCTTTGCGAAGGTGCTTTTGCCTAAACCAGGCATGTGCTTTGGAAATGTCATAGGTAATTCACCAGATAGTCGAACCTTTGCTTCGATCAACCAGCGAACATCTTCTGAAACACCATGAGCCATCAGCATCCTCAATCTTTCGAGTCTTATTCGATAAATTTTCCTCAGATCATTCATTGGAAGACTGGAATAATACTTGCGAATGTTTGTAAGAATGATATCCATGTTTTGATGGATCTAACCTCTTCCCAGCATGAACTATTTAAAAGCATTAAGGATCGGAGGAAATCCGCGTGATATTGATTCCAGCAAGAAAGCGCGGAATAGAATAATGGAAAAGAGGGAACAAGAGTTATGCGCCGTTTACTTTCTTGATAAAAGGAAGATTTGATGATGACGGGATTTGAGATATGGAATATTTTCTTGGATTTTGGGTACTGATATTTTGATATAATAATCAAGGTATAGAAATAATACGGGGATACGTGAAAGTGAAATAAGGACTGTATTGAATCAGGATTAATAAGTTTGTGCAAGTGAAAGGAATACCTTACGGGAAATGTTATGATATTTGAGTTAAGAATTTTAATTATTTGGGAGATATTTGTTTATTGAATTTTGCAGAAATTTTGGGTTACAAATATTGGAAAGATAAACTGATGATTATGTTGATATGTGAATAACATGTTTGGGTATATTACATAGAGAATATTCAGGTAATCGTTTTAATTATTTTGGGATATTTGGTGATAAGAAGAAATGACAAATTATTATGGTATGATATGTTAGTAAAGATTTATTGAAATTTTAGAGATATTAATACGAATATTTTAGGTTACATGATACGATGATAAGTGACAGGTTACATGAGTACTACAAGATATGATGAAATATCACATACGATTGGGAATTTTCATTTTGATTCAGAAGAATTTATGAGTAGACATATGTCTATTATTGATAGAAAAGTTCATGTCTTAAGAAAACAAATTGATGCATTTAGTCAAAGTCCAGTGGGTTAAATATGGTTGGGTTAAATATGGTAGCGATGATGCTACATAAGAAGAAGAAGAAGAGATTCTGATTAAGTGTTCAGAAATCATAAGATCAAGTAAGTTTAATTTCGAGGACGAAATTATTTTAAGGGGGTAAGTTTGTAGCGACCAAGAATTTTTACGCGATTAATAATTATTTTAATAGAAAATCGTGTCGCTACTATTTCACCCATTTTTATTAAGTTAACGCCACGACGTATTCGTATAGCCAAGTCAAGAAATAATCGAGATCGTTCGATTTTAAATTAAATTCCGAATTTCTAAAAATATCTCCATTCTCTTGATTTAAAGTATATTAAGTCCAAGTACTTAATTCAATGTTATCCCAATATTTATTTATACAAAAATTATTTTTATTATTGAAATTAAGAAAATATATGCAAGCATGAGAGGTTCCATTATATATAATAATTATGAGAATCTTAATTTAATAAATATGGAAAAGTATATGAATGAATTATATACTCTATTATATGTAATCATGAAGAGCATAATATTTGTATAAATATGGAAAAGTATATGAATGAATTATATACTCCATTATATGTAATCATGAAGAGCATAATATTTGTATAAATATGGAAAAGTATATGAATGAATTATAGACTCCATTATATGTAATCATGAAGAGCATAATATTTGTATAAATATGGAAAAGTATATGAATGGTTGATAAGATTCCATTATATGTAATCATGAAGAGCATAATATTTGTATAAATATGGAAAAGTATATGAATGGTTGATAAGACTCCATTATATGTAATCATGAAGAGCATAATATTTGTATAAATATGGAAAAGTATATGAATGGTTGATAAGACTCCATTATATGTAATCATGAAGAGCATAATATTTGTATAAATATGGAAAAGTATATGAATGGTGCTTTACTTTAAGAAAAGGATGTGTTAAAATTAATAGAATTGAATGATTATGTTTACAATATGCCAACTTTATACATCTATTTAAACCCATCTCTTTTACACACAACTCTACACATATACACTTATTTCCAATCTCTTGACAAAATCCACAAGTAAGAGAAATTCAAGGTGGTCAAGAAAGTTTTGGTCCATTTACTACTACACTTCATTTTAATCTTTTAAAAGGTAAGTATATCTTATGTTTTTATGAAAAGTAAGTATGTTTTTATGAAAGGTAAATACACCTTATGTTTTTATGAAAAGTAAGTATGTTTTTATGACAAGTAAGTATATCTTATGTTTTTATGAAAAGTAAGTATGTTTTTATGAAAGGTAAATACACCTTATGTTTTTATGAAAAGTAAGTATGTTTTTATGACAAGTAAGTATATCTTATGTTTTTATGAAAAGTAAGTATGTTTTTATGAAAGGTAAATACACCTTATGTTTTTATGAAAAGTAAGTATGTTTTTATGACAAGTAAGTATATCTTATGTTTTTATGAAAAGTAAGTATGTTTTTATGAAAGGTAAATACACCTTATGTTTTTATGAAAAGTAAGTATGTTTTTATGACAAGTAAGTATATCTTATGTTTTTATGAAAAGTAAGTATGTTTTTATGAAAGGTAAATACACCTTATGTTTTTATGAAAAGTAAGTATGTTTTTATGACAAGTAAGTATATCTTATGTTTTTATGAAAAGTAAGTATGTTTTTATGAAAGGTAAATACACCTTATGTTTTTATGAAAAGTAAGTATATCTTATGTTTTTATGAAAATGTTTAGATCATTGCTATGAAATCAATCTCACAAGATTGTTATGGGTTCCATATGATATGTTTATGATTATGCTAAGGGGACCGGAGTTTAGTAGCGCTACACATAAGAATTCTTGCCATTTAAGTTCGGTAAAATTCTTGTGTCTCCCTATGTTTATGAGTATTTCGATCCTATCCTATGTTATGATGAAAATGATCCATATGCTTTCAAAAGAAAATTTATGCTTGGTATACTTACTGGGATTTTATAAATCTCACTCCACGATATTTACCATTTTCAGATAATTGAAGGTTCGAGGCGGTCAACATGGAAGTGGCAAAAGTGGTTAAGATTGATGAGATAATTATGTTGAACTTTATGTAAGAAAATTATGTTCTATTTTTATTCACAAATAAAATTATGGGATTCTAATTATTCTTTTGAATAATTTTACATTTCTATTTAAGTCTCGATAATATGATATGAGTCACTTTTAGTGGCACTCGAATGGTCGAGAATTCGGGTCGTCACACCTTACCCCCAGAACTTTCAGCAGTGCATGACGTTTTCCACGTGTCCATGCTTAGAAAATATGTCTCTGATCCAAGTCATGTGGTCAACCACCAGTCTATCGAATTACAACGAGGTTTGAGTTATGAAAAAGTACCTTTAAGGGTCGTTAACCAAAAATTTCAAGCCCTTCGAAATAAAGTGATTCCATTAGCAGATTCATTTTCTGTGGTTTCCCTGATCAAACTAGAAGTTACCAAGGAACCATGCATAGTGCTGAATAGGGAGCTGCCGAATACACCAGCTACGCCTAACATGTGAAATGGGTGCATAAGGATGTTGTGCTCAGCCTGAAATACAATCGTGAAGTTGAAAGTACCAGAAATTCCTAGAGGCATACCATCAGAAAAACTTCCTTGACCGATTGGGTAGATCAAGAAAACAGCGGTAGCAGCTGCACCCGGAGCTGAATATGCAACAGCAATCCAAGGTCTTAAGTTAAATTACTTTAAAGTCCAGGGGTCAATTAGATGTTGACCACTAACTAAGGATCATGGGTGCAATTAATTTGGACTGCATATTGGAAACCCACGTATATTTTTAGGGTTAAATTTCTATGTTATATTATATATTAAGTATGTTATATATTATATATGTTAGCGTGTATATATATGTATGTAATATATTATAATATAATATATAATTGGTATGATGCATGTCATGATATATATTAGAATATTTAATTTTAGTATAATTATTTCAAAAAAAAAAAATATTTATTACCTTAATAATGGTAATCAAATTTTGATATATATCTATATATCTCCATATAAGGAAAAATTGGAGATTTGATTTATAGGAAAAATGGTAAGATATATGTACGCATGGAAATTATGAATTATGAAAATAAAAATATTATTTCATATGGAAATAATATTATTTACTCCAAGAAAAATTATATTACTTCCATCTTGGCCAAAATCATGTGTTCAATATAAGGAATGATTTTGATTCCAAAACTAGTTAAACTTCACCCTATAAATACCACACACAAAAGTCATTTTTTTCTCTCTCTCTCTATCAATCAATCATAACATACATATTATATATAATTTGGAAGCAAGAGAATTTTAGCACGCACAAAGTTCGAAGCATTTTAAAGTTATATCATTAATTCATCCACGAGACAGTAAGTATATACGTGTAATATTACGTTATGTTTTTTTGAAATAATATGCTATGGTCCATATGTATGTTTTAAGATTCGGACCGGAGTTTTAGTAGCGCTACGCATGCAAACTCATACCACCTATGTTCGGTATAGTTTTCATGTCTCCATTACGTATGAATTATGATTTCAAGATTTATGATAAACACGGGTATATTTATTGAGATTTTCTCACCCCCTTTATGTTTCCCCCTTTCCAGATAATTGATTGGTTCGACAAGATCAGCGTGGAGATGCGAGCGATAGCGGATCAGAAAATAAATTAGACTTTTATTCATAATTTTACTTTTTAAAAAAAAAATTCTAGACACATTAATTATTGTTGGCTTCTTAATTAAACCGTTATGTTCCTTCTTATGACGATTTAAATAATTTCACGTAATAATTATGTTAATACTATTATAAATTTTAAATTTAATGATATTTTTAATGTCGATAATTTGAATTATTTTGCAGTGGAAATATTTGGGAAATATTTAGAATTTTCGGAATTTTTTTTTTTAATCTGCCAGAGAGTTTGACTATGAGTATGGCAGAAAAAACGGAACTGAGTTTGGACGAAAAACGAAGAAGAAAAACACTTTTGGATTTTTGGGACTGACTCTTATGGATCAAAATGGAAAAAATTATGACTGACACGAAGAACGCGAAGAACACAAAAAAAATCAAGAAAATTCAAGAAACGTAAGAATCTGAAATAGATCCAAGCTTTGATACCAGATGATGAGATCCCAGTCGGGGAATCTCGTCGAAAACGCGGAATAACGACAATTAAAACCTACGAAAGATCTAAATCAGATCTGACATGAAAATAACAAGAACACGAATAAATAAACGGAAATTAAAAGATAGATTTGACGGTAAAACCTTGACCCGACAATCACGACGCAATTAATTGACGATGCGGATTGAAGAACCAAGATTGGTGAACGCCACAAGGGATGTCAATTCCTTGATAAGTTCGTTGGGTGAACGCCACAAAGAACAGATCTTTGATAAGTTCGAAATAAAGGGAATAACTCGACCTTTCAATTTTGGAGAATCCTCTCTCAAATATTACTAATCTCAAATCAAACTTGTGTTTTTTACAATGAATGGAAACGAATATAAATAAGCAAAATAACCTAGCATCTAATTTACTCAAAATAGAATTCTAATTAGACTAAAATTCTAAAATAGGAAAATAACCTAAAAACCAAAAAGGAAATAAAATAATTAAAATCTCGCAAAAATCTGGCCGCTACCCAGTTACTGCCGTGACAATCCTTTTACGGCCGTAATGGCCTTTCTGATAAAAAATCCAATTTATTAGTTACGGCCGTAAATTTCAGCCTTACGGCCGTAAGCCTGGTTTTGCTGAAATTCTGCATTTTCCTTCGATAATTTGTTACGGCCGTGATGGTAAGTGTTACGGCTGTGAATATATGTATTACAGCCGTGAAGATCCTCTTTTACGGCCGTAAGGTATTTTCTGCCCAAATTACTTCTTTTTCTTGATTCGGCTCGATCCGTCCCTCTTCTCGGCTCGACCCCAACACGAAACTTGCTCCGTTTTGCACGTAGATCACTGTCATATTACCTATGGCTCGACTTCGCCCTTCGATGCCTGGTCCGGATCACATCATACTCCCTCTCTTGAAAAGGATTCGACCTCGAATCCAATTTTGGTCGGCTTTTCAAATTCCTCCTGCTTTCCTGGGCTCGATGATCATTTCTAAACTTCGTACAATCCTTTAGACTCTTGGGTTGCTTATTTTGGCCAATAAATTTCTGCCCCGTCGTAAATCCATGGCTTGATTTATGTCCCTGCAAAACAGATTTCGTAGAACTGGGGAGGGATGTGTTAGCAAATGCAAATAAACTCATTTTTATGGTGGACTCTCTTTTCTTTTTCTTTTCACTCTCAAGCTCACGTTTTTCTGAGGTCGTGGCCTCAACTCTCTTGTTTTCAATTTTCACACCCTCTCCTTTTTCTGAGGTCATGGCCTCAACGCTCTTATTTTTCCTCTCAAATTCGCGCTTTATTTTCAATTGGTCCTCTTGGACCTCTTTAGGAGATAGCGGAGCAAGAGTGATCTTTTGTCCACCCTTCACGAAAGAATATCGATTTTTAAACCCATCGTGCACTACCCTCCTATCATGTTGCCAGGGTCTCCCCAACAAAATATGGCCAACATGCATAGATACTACGTCACAAACCACCTCATCCTTATAACCTCCGATGGCAAAATTGACCCTAGCCTGCTTATTTACCTTAATTTCTCCCGACTCGATCAGCCATTGCAATTTATAAGGGTTCGGATGTTTTATCAAACTCAAACCCAATTTCTCAACCAACATTGTACTAAACACATTAGTACAACTTCCCCCGTCAATCACCATACCACAAACCTTTTTACCCACTAAGCATCTAGTATGGAAGAGGTTATCCCTTTGCTCACCAATTTCATCCACCCTGACCCTAGTACTAAGGACACGCAGATTAACAAGTGAATCTCTAACAGCATAGGTCAGTCCTTCCTCATCACTACTACTACTAGCCCCAACATCTACTAACTTAGGCATTCCCTTAAATTAGTCCTCGGAACTAATTTCACCATTATCATGCAAGATCATTAGCTTCCTATTTGGACACTGGGATGCTATATGACCCATACCTAAGCACTTAAAAACATTTAATATTTCTATCCCGAGTAGTTTGAGAATCAGAAATATTTTTACCTTTCGTTGTAGGCTCCTCCTTCCCTTTCGGGTTATGTTCAACGTTGGATTCCTGCTTCGTTTGTGATGTAGGATAAGATGGTGAGTGTCTTACTGTCCCCTTTCGCCTTAGCTGCCTTTCCACCTTCATGGCCATATGCACCATATCTTCTAGCTCCACATAGTGTTGCAGCTCAATGATATTGGCAATGTCTCTATTCAACCTACTCAGAAACCTAGCCATCGTAGCTTCCCGATCCTCCACCACGTTAGCCCGAATCATCGCCACTTCCATATCCTTGTGATAATCTTCTACACTCCTCGACCCCTGCATCATACCTGTAGCCTCTGATAAATATCCCTATAATAATGAGTCGGCAGAAACCGCTTCCTCATTATGGTTTTTAATTCACCCCAAGTCTCCACCGGCTCCTCAAGGTTCCTCCTCCTACCCGTCACTAATTGATCCCTCCAAATGTTAGCATAATCTGTGAATTCAATTACAGCTAATTTCACCTTCTTCTTTTTCGAATAATTATTACAATCAAAAAGCCGTTCGACCTTTGTCTCCCAATCCAAGTACGCCTCCGGATCACTCCTACCCTGGAACGATGGTATTTTCACTTTAATTTTCCCAAGTTCGTCATCAACATCTCTAACCCCACGATGCCTCCTAGCATCACGACGCTCCCTATCATGCCTCCGCTCATACCTATCTCCTCTATCCCTCCTTCTCATACTACCTAAAGATATACTGCCACTTTCACTGCCCATGTCTTCATTATCCACACCAACCTCACATCTATTACCTCTCCTAACCCGAGAACCATCATGAGATTGATCACGAGGTCTTTGTTCACGTTCTGCACCTCAATTCTCCATCTGTACCATAAACCTCTCAAATTGTGCCCTCATTGCTGCAATATCATTGTTACCCTGTTCATTCCTTCTATTCACACTCCCGAGCTGTTTTCTATCTCCAATAGAAGATGAAGATGTGAATCTCTATCAGACATTTTTAAGACACGAACAAGGAAATTCGGAATATTTGGGAAATATTTGGAATTTTCGGAATTTTTTTTAATCTGCCAGAGAGTTTGACTACGAGTATAGCAGAAAAAACGGAACTGAATTTGGACGAAAAACGAAGAAGAAAAACACTTTTGGATTTTTGGGACTGACTCTTATGGATCAAACTGGAAAAATTCATGACTGACACGAAGAACGCGAAGAATACAAAAAAATCCAGAAAATTCAAGAAATGCAAGAATCTGAAATAGATCCAAGCTCTGATACCAGATGATGAGATCCCAGTCGGGGAATCTCGTCGAAAACGCGGAATAACGACAATTAAAACCTAGGAAAGATCTAAATCAGATCTGACACGAAAATAACAAGAACACGAATAAATAAATGGAAATTAAAAGATAGATTTGACGGTAAAACCTTGACCCGACAATCACGACGCAATTAATTGACGATGCGGATTGAAGAACCAAGATAGGTGAACGCCACAAGGGATGTCAATTCCTTGATAAGTTCGTTGGGTGAACGCAACAAAGAACAGATCTTTGATAAGTTCGAAATAAAGGGAATAACTCGACCTTTCAATTTTGGAGAATCCTCTCTCAAATATTATTAATCTCAAATCAAACTTGTATTTTTTACAATGAATGGAAACGAATATAAATAAGCAAAATAACCTAGCATCTAATTTACTCAAAATAGAATTCTAATTAGACTAAAATTCTAAAATAGGAAAATAACCTAAAAACCAAAAAGGAAATAAAATAATTAAAATCTCGTAAAAATCTGGCCACTACCCAGTTACGGCCGTGACAATCCTTTTACGGCCGTAATGGCCTTTCTGATAAAAAATCTGATTTATTAGTTACGGTCGTAAATTTCAGCCTTACGGCCGTAAGCCTGGTTCTGCTGAAATTCAGCCTTTTCCTTCGATAATTTGTTACGGTCGTGATAGTAAGTGTTACGGCCGTGAATATATGTACCCTAAACCCTAAACTCGCATCCCTGTGCCCAAAAGGATGGGCGAGGTTTAGGATTTAGGGTTTAGGGTTTAGGGTTTTGGGTTTCGGGTTTAGGGTTTCGGGGGTTTGGGGGTTGGGGTTTTGGGGTTTTGGGGGTTTGGGGTTTGGGGCTTGGGGCTTAGGGTTTTTTTTTTTTTTTAAGGTTTAGGGTTTTGGGTTTTTTTTTTTTTAGAGCCGTTCACAGTTTATCCTCGTGCGGGCCAGGAGCTAACATTAAAATTAAATAGTACACGTATGGAGAGGGGCATAGACCTGACCTCCGAGCGAAAGCAAATGTAGCAACTGAATAAAACAAAATGTAAGAAATAAAAAAGGGGAAAACATGCCCCAAACAAGAAATAAAAGATGAAACCAAGACTAGAGTCCTCTAAAGCTGGGGAGCCCATGTCTGTCAATCTGTAGGAGTGCCCTGATGCTACGTGGTAGATCCTGTGGTCCATACTCTCTGTAAGCTCTGAAATCCCATCCCTCAGAAGCAAGCGAGTCAGCAACCTGATTACCCTCACGATAGATGTGGGAGATAGTGCCCCTGTCCATATGAAGAATATTCCTGATCTGTCTAAGAATCCCCTGAATCTGCCAAGGTCCGCCCGTTCTTGTGATACAATGAATAGCCACTGTAGAGTCGGCCTCAATCCAAATAGATGTGATACCCAGTCTGCGAGCAAGAATAATTCCATCAAGGATAGCACGCAGCTCAGCCTCTAATATAAGACAGTCTCCATAGAAAGCTGAGAATGCCCTAACACACTGTCCATCATGGCCCCTGATAATACCCCCTCCACTAGAAAAGCCATCCTTTACGCAACCGTCAGTGTTAAGCTTGTAGGCTCCCACTGATGGAGTGCGCCAAAGGACCAAGATAGGAGGTGAGGGGGTTTGGGGGGCAAAAGAAATACCAAACAGTGGTGCAATAGTCATAGTCATATCTCCTCGCCAATGCTGCGGTCTGAATAGCCGCCCCGTATGTAAGAATGAGAGCATCCGGTAGACTCTCCAAATAATCCTTCGTGCCTCCATCTGAATGCCCCTATGCTTCGCATCATTCCTCTCAGTCCAAAGAAACCAAAAAATCAATAGAGGAATAATGGTGCGAATGTGACCCAGCCTCACATGACACCCTGAATATATCCAGTGCTGGAATCTCTGCCTGACATCGGTTTAGGGTTTTTTTTTTTTTTTTTTTTTTTAAGGGTTTAGGGTTTTTTTTTTTTTTTTTTTTTTTTTTGCAATACTACTCGTGTAGCTTATTTCATATCATAAAATGCAAAAATACAAATAAAAGGAGGGGGCATGGTTTAGGGTTTAGTGTTTTTTTTTTTTTAGGGTTTTTTTTTTAAGGTAGAGCCGTTCACAGTTTATCCTCGTGTGGGCCAGGAGCTAACATTAAAATGAAATAGTACAGGAAAGGAGGGGGGCATAAACCTGACCTCCAAGAATGTGCAAATGTAGCAAATGGAAAAGAGGAACTGAAAGCTACAAATGGGGGAAACAACAATCCCCAGACAACTAAAGTAATGTAAAAAAAAGACAACACTATGATCCTCTGAAGCTAGGTAGTCCATATCTGTTAATCTGGACAAGTGCCCTGATGCGTCGAGGTAAGTCATGTGAATTAAACTCCTGATAGTAGCGCTGATCCCAACCCTCAGAAGCAAGTGAGTCAGCAACCTGGTTACCCTCTCTATAGATGTGGGAGATAGTGTCAATGTCTAAGCGAAGGGTGTCCCTGATCTGTCTGAGAAGGCTCTGGATCATCCAAGGTCCTCCACCCCTAGTGATGCAATGAATGGCCACTGCAGAGTCTACCTCAACCCAAATAACAGGGTTTAGGGTTTTTTTTTTGAGCCGTTCACAGTTTATCCTCGTGCGGGCCAGGAGCTAACATTAAAATGAAATAGTACATGTATGGAGGGGGGCATAGACCTGACCTCCGAGCGAAAGCAAATGTAGCAACTGAATAAAACAAAATGTAAGAAATAATTAGGGGAAAACATGCCCCAAACAAGAAATAAAAGATGAAAACACGACTAGAGTCCTCTGAAGCTGGGGAACCCATGTCTGTCAATCTGTAGAAGTGCCCTGATGCTACGTGGTAGATCCTGTAGTCCATACTCTCTGTAAGCTCTGAAATCCCATCCCTCAGAAGCAAGCGAGTCAGCAACCTGATTACCCTCACGATAGATGTGAGAGATAGTGTCCCTATCCATATGAAGAATATTCCTGATCTGTCTAAGAATCCCCTGAATCTGCCAAGGTCCGCCCGTTCTAGTGATACAGTGAATGGCCACTGTGGAATCGGCCTCGATTCAAATAGATGTGATACCCAGTCTGCGAGCAAGAAAAATCCCATCAAGGATAGCACGCAGCTCTGCTTCTAATATAAGACAGTCTCCATAGAAAGCTGAGAAAGCCCTAACACACTGTCCATCATGGCCCCTGATAATACCCCCTCCACTAGAAAAGCCATCCTTGACGCAACCATCAGTGTTAAGCTTGTAGGCTCCCACTGGTGGAGTGCGCCAAAGGACCAAGATAGGAAGTGAGGGGGTTTGGGGGGCAAAAGAAATACCAAACAGAGGTGCAATAGCGGTATCCCCGCGCCAACGCTGCGATCTGAATAGCCGCCCCGTATGTAAGAATGAGATCATCCGGTAGACTCTCCAAATAATCCTCCGTGCCTCCATCTGAATGCCCCTATGCTTCGCATCATTCCTCTCAGTCCAAAAAACCAAAAAATCAATAGAGGAATAATGGTGCGAATGTGACCCAGCCTGACATGACATCCTGAATATCTCCAACGCTGGAACCTCTGCCTGACATCCTCATCCTGAATCATGGGTATCCGAAAAATATCCCCAAAGTGGCTCCAAACCTGATCTGAAATCGGACTTCTAGTAAAGATATGTGTAAGAGTCTCAATCTGTGCGCAACACTGACACCGAGAAGCCAAGTGACAAGTAATCCTCTTCTGTATAACTGTGTCAACAGGGATAAGCCCCTGCCACAATCTCCAAATGAAAAAAGAAACAGTGACAGGTAGTACAGAAGTCCACATCAAGCGACAAGAATCCTGAGTCTGCCTCCCTGTCCGAACCAACTGCCAAGCAGACTTGGTAGCAAATCTACCATCTGATGTATCCCTCCAAACAATCTGATCAGGGGCATCAACACACAAAGGAATCGTCCCAATCTGCTCTGCCATAACTGGTGGAAGGATCTGAAGGAGCCTGTCTATATCCCACCCAGCTTCATCAAAAAAATCATACAACCTCTCCGATGTATGAAGCCTATCGGGAAAATGTGCAGCCAAAGTAGTGTCCCCCATCCAACAATCATGCCAAAAGAATATCTGTCCAATTCCAAGGTGCCACGCAATATGTGGCTCAGCCTGTGGACACGCCCTCTTCAACCTCTTCCATGTAGGGGAGGCTGAATGTGGAATAGCAGCAAGGGAGGGATGTGTCCCCACACAATATTTGCCCAGTAGAAACTGAGCCCAAAGAGATCTCTGAGAGCGAAAAAGACACCAAAGCTTCAGCGAGAAAGCATCTGCACTGTCCTGAAGTCTCCTGAAGCCAAGTCCCCCCTCATCAGTAGGAAGGCATAGATCCTTCCATCTCCGCCAGTGTATTCTATGTGCATGGTGTGACGACCCGAATTCTCGACCATTCGAGTGCCACTAAAAGTGACTCATATCATATTATCGAGACTTAAATAGTAATGTAAAATTATTCAAAAGAATAATTAGAATCCCATAATTTTATCTGTGAATAAAAATAGAACATAATTTTCTTACATAAAGTTCAACATAATTATCTCATCAATCTTAACCACTTTTGCCACTTCCATGTTGACCGCCTCGAACCTTCAATTATCTGAAAATGGTAAATATCGTGGAGTGAGATTTATAAAATCCCAGTAAGTATACCAAGCATAATTTTCTTTTGAAAGCATATGGATCATTTTCATCATAACATAGGATAGGATCGAAATCCTCATAAACATAGAGAGACACAAGAATTTTACCGAACTTAAATGGCAAGAATTCTTATGTGTAGCGCTACTAAACTCCGGTCCCCTTAGCATAATCATAAACATATCATATGGGACCCATAGCAATCTTGTGAGATTGATTTCATAGCAATGATCCAAACATTTTCGTAAAAACATAAGGTATATTTACTTTTCATAAAAACATACTTACTTTTCTTAAAAACATAATGTATTTTACTTTTCATAAAAACATACTTACTTTTCATAAAAACATAAGGTGTATTTACCTTTCATAAAAACATACTTACTTTTCATAAAAACATAAGATATACTTACTTGTCATAAAAACATACTTACTTTTCATAAAAACATAAGGTGTATTTACCTTTCATAAAAACATACTTACTTTTCATAAAAACATAAGATATACTTACTTGTCATAAAAACATACTTACTTTTCATAAAAACATAAGGTGTATTTACCTTTCATAAAAACATACTTACTTTTCATAAAAACATAAGGTGTATTTACCTTTCATAAAAACATACTTACTTTTCATAAAAACATAAGATATACTTACTTGTCATAAAAACATACTTACTTTTCATAAAAACATAAGGTGTATTTACCTTTCATAAAAACATACTTACTTTTCATAAAAACATAAGATATACTTACTTGTCATAAAAACATACTTACTTTTCATAAAAACATAAGGTGTATTTACCTTTCATAAAAACATACTTACTTTTCATAAAAACATAAGATATACTTACTTGTCATAAAAACATACTTACTTTTCATAAAAACATAAGGTAATACCTTTCATAAAAACATACTTACTTTTCATAAAAACATAAGGTATACTTACCTTTCATAAAAACATACTTACTTTTAATAAAAACATAAGATATACTTACATTTCATAACAACATACTTAATTTTCATAAAAACATAAGATATACTTACATTTCATAACAACATACTTAATTTTCATAAAAACATAAGATATACTTACTTGTCATAAAAACATACTTACTTTTCATAAAAACATAAGGTGTATTTACCTTTCATAAAAACATACTTACTTTTCATAAAAACATAAGATATACTTACTTGTCATAAAAACATACTTACTTTTCATAAAAACATAAGGTGTATTTACCTTTCATAAAAACATACTTACTTTTCATAAAAACATAAGGTGTATTTACCTTTCATAAAAACATACTTACTTTTCATAAAAACATAAGATATACTTACTTGTCATAAAAACATACTTACTTTTCATAAAAACATAAGGTGTATTTACCTTTCATAAAAACATACTTACTTTTCATAAAAACATAAGATATACTTACTTGTCATAAAAACATACTTACTTTTCATAAAAACATAAGGTGTATTTACCTTTCATAAAAACATACTTACTTTTCATAAAAACATAAGATATACTTACTTGTCATAAAAACATACTTACTTTTCATAAAAACATAAGGTAATACCTTTCATAAAAACATACTTACTTTTCATAAAAACATAAGGTATACTTACCTTTCATAAAAACATACTTACTTTTCATAAAAACATAAGATATACTTACATTTCATAACAACATACTTAATTTTCATAAAAACATAAGATATACTTACATTTCATAACAACATACTTAATTTTCATAAAAACATAAGATATACTTACCTTTTAAAAGATTAAAATGAAGTGTAGTAGTAAATGGACCAAAACTTTCTTGACCACCTTGAATTTCTCTTACTTGTGGATTTTGTCAAGAGGTTGGAAATAAGTGTATATGTGTAGAGTTGTGTGTAAAAGAGATGGGTTTAAATAGATGTATAAAGTTGGCATATTGTAAACATAATCATTCAATTCTATTAATTTTAACACATCCTTTTCTTAAAGTAAAGCACCATTCATATACTTTTCCATATTTATACAAATAATATGCTCTTCATGATTATATATAATGGAGTCTATCAATCATTCATATATTTTTCCATATTTATACAAATATTATGCTCTTCATGATTATATATAATGGAGTATATAAATCATTCATATACTTTTCCATTTTTTATACAAATATTATGCTCTTCATGATTACATATAATGGAGTCTTATCAATCATTCATATACTTTTCCATATTTATACAAATATTATGCTCTTCATGATTATATATAATGGAGTATATAAATCATTCATATACTTTTCCATATTTATACAAATATTATGCTCTTCATGATTATATATAATGGAATATATAAATCATTCATATACTTTTCCATTTTTTATACAAATATTATGCTCTTCATGATTACATATAATGGAACCTCTAATGCTTGCATATATTTTCTTAATTTAAATAATAAAAGTAATTTTTGTATAAATAAATATTGGGATAACATTGAATTAAGTACTTAGACTTAATATACTTTAAATCAAGAGAATGGAGATATTTTTAGAAATTCGGAATTTAATTTAAAATCGAACGATCTCGATTATTTCTTGACTTGGCTATACGAATACGTCGTGGCGTTAACTTAATAAAAATGGGTGAAATAGTAGCGACACGATTTTCTATTAAAATAATTATTAATCGCGTAAAAATTCTTGGTCGCTACACATGGTCCCTGGAATCCCAAAGGAAACGTGCAAAGATGCTCTCGATCTTCTTCAGAACAGCCTTAGGAGGCTGTAGGATCTGAAGGAGGTATAATGGGAGAGAGCCGAGGACTGATCTAACCAAAGTAATGCGTCCTCCAGGGGAAAGCAATCGTGATGCCCATCGAGAAATCCTGCCCCTGACCTTCTGAATAAGGTCATCATAAAGAAAGGATCGCTTGGCCCCCTTATATAAAGGGACCCCAAATAAGTGAACGGCTACTGCTGGTGTCTGAAACCCCTCAAGTGCTCTAGCCGTCTTATCTGACTAGTAGATGCCCGTCTGGGGAGGATAAGTCCACTCTTATCCCTGTTCACCAACTGGCCAGAAACCCCCTCATAATGCTCCAAACAGTCAAGTACCCTCTTGATAGACTGTTTCTGACCGTTGGCAAAGATGATCATATCATCAGCAAATGACAAATGCGAAATAGTAATGGCACCTCCATTTCGAAAAGCCATACTAGGGAACCTCTCAAACTGTACTGTGAGAAGACGTGAGAAGTAATCAGTAGCAATAACGAATAGAGATGGCGATATAGGATCTCCCTGCCTAAGTCCCCTCGAAGAAGGAAAGAAACCACATGGCCACCCATTAAGGAGCACCAAGAACATACAGCCAGAGACACATCTCCTGATCCTATCAATCCACAACCGATCAAAGCCAAAGCTATCCAGCACGGAGTAGAGAAATCCCCAGTCCAAGCGATCATATGATTTAGCCATATCGAGCTTCAGCATAGTATTGCCTCCTCTAACTTTATCATCCAAAGTATATAGGAGCTCCTGAGTCAATAAGACATTATCCCCAATAAGCCTACCAGGGATAAAACCACTCTGCTGAGGAGAGATAATACGAGGCAGTAGTAAGCTGAGTCTGGTGTTCAGAAGCTTAGTGATAAGCTTATTGAATACTGTGCACAAGCTGATAGGTCTAAAATCAGTCCACCTGCAGGCTCCATCCCTCTTAGGGACCAGAACAATAGAGGTAGCAGCGAACCCCCTAGGCAAAACTCCTCCCTCAAAGAAATCCTGTACTGCACTGGCAACATCATCCCTAATAATATCCCAACACTGCTGAAAGAACAAGGATGAGAAACCGTCTGGACCTGCGACACTGTCAGAATCAATGCTGAATACTGCCTCCCGTATCTCATCAATCGAAGAGGGGCGGTTTAGTGCCATATTGTCCTCATCCGTCACAAGTCTGGGTATGATGTCAGCGCGAATGGCCTCCACAGGCTGCGAAGAAGAAGACAGCAAATCCTGGAAAAAAGAAATAGCAGAAGCCTGAATATCCTCAGCAGCAGATAGGACCTCCCCAGACTGGCTCGTAATAGATCTAATACGTGATCTAATCCGACGTCCCTGAACCATCGCATGGAAGTATCGAGTGTTGTGATCACCCTCACACACCTAGCGTGAACCGGCCTTCTGCTTCCAAAATCCCTCCTCAATAGCCAAGGTCCGGTTCAAAGCAGCCTGTGCCTGATGCAGAGAGTCACGACGCTCAGGCGTAGGGTCCAAATCGTAATCAATCTCCAGCTCATCAACCCTGCGCTCAGCATCCCTCACCCTCTGGAACACATCCCCGAAAACATGTCTATTCCACCAACGAAGCCCCTGTTTCAGCCTAAAGAACTTCTCCCAGAGAGCAGCCATACCCGTAAGATGAGTGGGTAATGACCACTTCTGGGATACGAAGGCTGAAAAGTCATGATGTTTGGTCCAAACATTAAGGAACCGAAACGGCCTAGGTCCCAAGTCATCCTCATCGTCCCAGTGAAGCAAAAGCGGCGCATGATCGGATGACGTCCGATTCAGGTGTCTGACAGTAAGCCGATGACAAAATGAAGCCGCTGCCGGATTAATCAAAATCCTGTCCAATCTCTTCCAAACCCGACCATTGGTCCAAGTGTACCTGCTGCCAATGAACCCAGCATCCTCCAAACCACAATCCATCGTCATCTCTGAGAAAGCTGTAGTACCTCTGTCCCTGGTGTTATGACCCGTGCGCTCACCATCGTGATCAATGACGTTAAAGTCTCCCCCAACTATCCATGGACCATCTACATCGAGGGAGATGTGGTGAAGACTCGTCCACAAGTCCCTCCTGCCAGAAGTCGTACAAGCAGCATACACAGGAGTCAAAAAAATAGGTCGTGAGAGTCTGGGATCCTCAACTCTAACGTGCAGATACTGGACATTATCATCCAATGAAGTAACAGTAGTCGCAGAATCCCAGAAAGCCCAAATCTTCCCTGATGAATTCTGGGTCCCAGTATCGAAGCGAAGCAAACGTCTGATGTAATCAAATCCCTCCTGAAGTACAAAGGGCTCCAAGATAATCAACAAATAAACTTTATGAAGCTGAACCAATCTCTTAAGGCGCCTGCGAGTAGTTGAGCTAGCTACACCCCTCACATTCCAAATGATGACACTCATCGAGACCGGGGGCGTGAGGTATCTAATGACCGACTCCTGGTCGTCATCCAAGCAGGTGGTAATCTAGTATCAGCGGCACGCGGGTTTTTCTTCCGAGTGACCGGAATAAACCCATCAACCTCAGTACTCTGAGTCAGACCAACTAAATCATCAGTCGAAGATCTCCGAAAATTTCCTTGCTGGTGAACCTCCAACTGGGCAGTACTCTCAGTGTCAGAATGATCACCAGAGTCCGAAGGGACAGATGCCTCCAAATTCTGATGGCAGATGGGAGGAGTCTCAGAAGGAACCGCTGCAAGAGCACCAACAGGCTGAGCCACACCCTCATCAGAGGCCTGCTGCCTCAAAAGAATATCAGCGAGCAACGGATCTGAAAAAGAAGCTGGGGAGATACTGATAGATGGAACAGCCACAAGAGGCGGCGTCATGGTGAGAGAACTCTGCTGCGGTAAAGACTGGACCATAGGCAAAACAAAAGCTGTAGGAGGATACTGCTGAGCAACAGTCGAAGTAGGAGCCTGAATATAAACTGGCTGAACTGAAGTAGATAAACCAATAGACTGAACTGCAGTAGCTGGGCCTGGGATACTGGAAGCGATCGCCGCAGGGGAACTGTGCTATATGGAGATACCAGAAGAACTGGGGCCCTGTTGGCTGTTGGATGCTCTGGGCAGTGCCACCCACTTTCTAGGCTGGTCCTCAGTCAAAATCCCCTTACCCTTATCCTTCATCCTATCAACAGGCTTCATAGGAGGGGCAGAAGTAGTAAGAACAGAATCAGTGGGAGCTGAAGAAGATGGAGGAGCAGTAACAACAACAGTAGGTTTTCCAGTCAAGCATTTATCAATGCTGTGACCCAAATGTCTGCATCGATTGCAAAAAATCGGCTTCTTATCATAAGCAACAGGCTTCCAATACCCCGTATATTTCTCACGCTGAATCCATATGCGGTCCGGAAGAGCAAAGGACAAATCAACCTCAATGCAGACCCTGGCCTCACTAGGCCTCCTCAAATCAGTAGTAGCCTCATCAATACGTAGCGGAGTCCCAATAGCCCGAGCTAAAGCAAATAAAGCACCCTTTGCACGAAAGTGTATGTGTAAAAGTGGGAAAGACACCCAAACAGGAACAATAGGGCTCTCATGCGCAGGGTTAAATCCAGGGGTCCATTTGATGGCCCTCATAAGGCACCCATCAATATACCAGGACGACTTGAGGAAAAGTCGAGCATAATCATCCTCGTGCGATAAATGAATAAGAATGTGGTGTGCATCAATTAAACCAATGGAAAAATCACCACAAAATCCAAATTTAAGGAAGCTCTCACGTACCTTATTGATAGGGGGCTTCGTGTTCATGAATTTGCCAACAAGTGTAAACTTGTATGGCTCAGCCAAAAATCGCTCATCCTCATCATCAAATACTACAGCGGGTTCATTCAAGTGTAATGAGGGGGTCTTAGTAGCAAACCTGTGGAGGAAGGAGTCCGGGGGAGCCTGTGTGATGGATGCAAATGATTTATTTTGGCTCCTTTCAGTCTGAGTAATAGATGGCTTTCCAGCCAAAGCAACCGCATATGAGACTTTATTTGGGGCTGGCATTCCTGGAGCTGTAGTAGATGTTTCAGTAGCACGAGGCAGAGCTGCATTACCCTGTGGGGGAGCCCGAGGGGCCTGGGGTTGCCCACGTAGAGGAGGACGTCGTGCATCCTGGGGTGGTGGAGCAATAACCCTAGGAGCATTATCATTTTCCAAATTAACCGGAGGTGCCTTTCCAATAGGTTTTGGGGCTGCTAAATTAGTACGAGCAGGTTTGGGAACATGGGTTGAGGCATTAGCAACGGAATTATCAGCCTCGTGTTGCGTGCTCAAAGGCACGCTTCCCAATGTAGTGGAACATAAAAGATTAGTAACTAAAGAAGTGACCCCAACCATTTTATTCTGTTCTGGAACTGATGGGACAGGTTTCATGATCAGGTTCGCTGCAGAAAGAACAGAAATTGCTGCCTCGATTTGTGTGCTAGAAGGCACGAATCCCAATGTAGAGGTTCCAAGAACATTTGACGAAACGGGGACCATACTTGGATGATTTGGGGCTGCTGAGATCAGTGGTGGTACTGGTTGGCCGAGATTCTTTCCAGAAATACCAGAATTCGCTGCCTCGAAGTGCGTGCTATTACGCACTAATCCCAATGCGTCTCGAATCACAACATTTTTTGGTATTGATGACATTTCCATGGTTTTCAGGTGTTCTGGAGCTGATGGTGATGGTTTTAGCCCAGAATTCGCACCAGAGTCTTCTGCCTCGAAGTGCGTGCCCAAACTCACATTTTTCAACGTAGAATTGACCCCACAATTGACGGAATAGAGGGGATTTGATATCATTTCCATGTTTTTCAGGTGCTCTGGAGCCAATGGTGATGATGTCAGGTTCAGATTCGAAGCAGAATTCGCTGCCTCGTTATTCGTGCCAAAAGGCACGTTTCCCAATGTTGCAAATTGCTCAAAATTGGTAGGAATTATACCTACCCCAGGGTAAATTGGGTGCTCTGAAACCAATGGAGGATGTCCCATGACGAAATTCGGACCAGAAACCGCTGAAACAGGGACCTCGAAATTAGGGCTTGAGGGCACAATTCCCAATGTGCACTTGGCGTCAAAATTGGACAAAACCAGATTGTATCCAGGGGTTTTAGACCCTTCTGAACCCATTGGAAAGGTCTGCAGAGCCTGAATCGAAGCGGAATTAGCTGTATTGGAATACCCTAAAACCGTACCTAGGGTTTGAGAAGCAACCCTAGGCGCCGCAAGAACCAATTGGGGCTGATGGAGGATAGTTTGTGGGTGAATAAAGGAGGTAGGTCGGACGGTTTGGAGAGGCGATGAGGGCGGTGGCAGTCCGCGACCGGAAAGTTCATCAACGGCGGCGGAAGATTGGAGGTGAGGAGACGGGTTTGCGGCGGGGGTTAAGGGCTGATTAAGGATATTCGGGATGGTGGTTGTGGATGATATTTGGATTGGAATGGATGATTGGAGTGAGGGGAGAGGGGCGACCGAATGCAAGGTGGTTTCCGTCAAGGAGGTGGCCGGATCCGGTGGCCGAGACATGGGCGGCGGCAAGGGTGAAAAAATCGCCAAAATTCGCCAAAGGGGGAGAGAGAATCGGGTTGGTTTTTGGTTTAGGGTTTAGGTTTTTTTTTTTTTTTTTTTTTTTTTTTTTTTTTTTTTTTTAAAACCACACGTAGGTGGCGATTTTTATAGATTTTCAACAACAACAAGTACAAACGAGGGGGGGCATAACCAAAGCCCTCGCCAGAAAAGAAAAACATCAACAAAACACAACAAACAACACACACACACGGATAAACATCACAATCCTAGTCCACCTATCCAAGAGAGGGATAGATGTTTATTGACAAACCAACAAACCAACACCACATGACGCATAGGAGGTGAAAGGAGGCAGGCATCAAGCCCAAAACCTCACAACTGGCTTGAAGCCACTTCAGAAGTCATCAAACCCCACGTCCTCGTCTTCACTGTCTGAAAGTTCCCGGAGGCCATCAAAGGCTTTTGCCCTCAGGTATCTATAAAACTTAGTAAGTTCCAACGCAGACATTCTATGATATTGTTCACGCAGGATTCGTCTCTTAATTTGCAAATGCTCCAGCGCACTATGCCTGGCAATCTCATCACGGTATTGCTCTGCAAGGCGGATCATAGCACAAATTGGGAAAAACCTGATATGTTCAATTTCAAAAAGGTTGCACTCGAAAAGTCCCTCAAAGAAATTCTCCAGTACCGCATTACTTGTATGGAGTGAGTCCATGTACATAAGAGGATGATGTAAAATGTCCAGCAAAGCATCTTGAGAGTCGTCATCCATCAGTTGAAAATCATAAACTTCCAGTTTATGGTGTATCCTAGCATACACCATAAGCAAGGCAGGCTCCACAATTATCCTCATATTCTCAAGCCGAGTCGGATGATACACTGTGACAATAAATTTTTTAGCTTTTGTTCCTTTGATCTTGATAGTCGGGCGTCCATCAATTTGGCTGGTATCTCTTCTGGTTGTGCAACCGGTATCACCTGGAACAAATGAGGGAGTGGAGAAAGAAGCAACAGCCCATTGTTTTCACCTTTAACCTGCACAGGAAACAGATTGGGGGAGGGATTATTAGCCATAGCCGAAGCAGGGAGTTTAGAGGAGCAGCAGACGGATCAGTGGGGTGCGTGGCTGAAATGAGTTGGGTTGTGTGTTTTATGGATTCGGGTGGGGGTGAATAAATGAAGTTCAGGGTAGGCGAGGAAAATTAAATTCGGAATCTCAGTGCTAGCATAGGCAGTACCAGCAGACCAGGAGGGAGAAGAGGCATGTGCCAGCTCCAAAGTGTTCAGTGAATGGTGGTCATTAAATGGCATTAAAGGAAGATGGTTGGGTGTATGAGGGTAGCATGGGTATTGATGATGGTCAAAGGCTGGTACGTTTTGGCAGGATGGGAGGCTTGGTAGAAAGCAGAGAGTGAGGGATGAAAATCTGGGAAGGACCATTATCACGGTCAAAGGACTCATGATTGCAGCTTTAACTGTGGCAATTTGGGAGAGGAGCATTAAAGAATCATTTTGCAGAAAGTTTGACCGGTTCAGCTAAATCGATGGAAAGTTGAGGAGAGGCAGCTGGCAGAATCAGTTTGCAGAGGAAAAAGGCTGGCCATTGGTTCAAAGGATCAAGCATGAATGGAAAGGCTACGTTAAAAGTGCAAGAAGTACTGATCATCAATGTTCAACAAATCGTATTGATGGGAGCTCAGTTTTGTCCAGACTCACTCTACTTCTGATCCCACCAGGTGCACTGTTATCTTCAAAAAATTTACTGACTCTTGCCATACCTCCTTCTTCAGCAAGATAGTCTGCCACCCAATTCCCTTGTCTAAAGATATGTGTGATATTCGCCGCCCCTTCAGTAATAACTTTTTTGATTTCCTGCATATACTTTTCCAGTTTCCATGGTCCCCTGTCAATTCCTTCAATAATCCGAATAAGTTGCAAACTATCTGTTTCCACCATCAAGTTCTTCATCTCCAACGGTTTGCATCTTTTAAGTCCAGCAGCTAACGCCTTGCATTCAGCTTCTAATACCGTTCCAAAGCCAAAAAAATCCTGGTATGCCCAAACCAGGTTTCCCTCGCTGTTTCTAAGGATTCCCCCTCCAGCAATTTCCCCCGTAATCTCATTTCTGTAACCATCAGTATTAAGTTTCATCCTCCCCGGAGGTGGCAGCTTCCATCGAACAACTTTCACCGGCAAGAATTTTCTGACATTAATTTTGAAATATTCAGCATGCCTCTCATCACCCTTCCAATCCTTCACATTCATGATATTACCTTCATTCAACGTTCGAATCATATATTCAATCCTCCCAATAATTCTGTCAGCACTCATGGGTATATTTCTGTGTTTAGCATCGTTTCTCTCCACCCATAGGAACCACAAAGTAAAAAGTGGCAAGATGGATCTAATATGCCCTGGTTTTGCCCATTTGGTAGATTTCATCCAGTAGTTATAAAGGACTCTGGGTCGGTGACACTCAAAGTAGTCCACCTCAAAAATTCTACTAAAATGCGTCCAGACCTTGACTGCAATTCGACAATTTATAAAGAGATGTTTGATTGTCTCAGCATGCTCACAACAATGACATTTAGAGGCCAAAGATATTCCCATCTTGTGTATGATGATTTCTTCCACTGCCACCCATTCATGCCAGAGTTTCCAGATAAAGATAGAGATTTTTTTTGGGATAGTTTTATGCCAAATAAACTTCCGTTGTTCATATTCCGGTCTTCTATTCCTAATTTGATCCCACATGTCTGCAATTTTAAAAAACCCATTGTTGGAGTACTTCCAGATCATTTCATCTTCCTTTCTCTGATCCACCTTCTTTTCATTGAGCTCAATCGCAATCTGGTTAGGAATCATGTTCCATATTTCTTCCTTCCATGCATTATCCTCCCAGTACTCCCAGACTTTCTTTGATGGAATGTTTTGACATGAAAGATTTTCAGCAAGTGTGAAGTCCCCGAGCCATCTGTCTCTCCAGAAATGAATATCACCTTTTCCCACTTTCCAAAGAATCCCTTCATCACAAATTTTGGCTCCTTTCAAAAGCCTTTTCCATCCTGGGGAATCAATTCCTTTTTTTTGGATAGTACTAGGATGAGCTCCTTTGCAATATTTATTGCTCATGACTTCAGCCCAGAGGGATTTCCTTTCTCTGAATCTCCACCATAATTTTGCAGAAAAACATGCAATAACTTCTGACAGTAATCTAGTTCCAATCCCTCCTTCCTTCACTGGCTTACAAATTTCCTGCCATTTCGCCCAATGTATCTTCCTTCCATGTTTACCGTCTCCCCAGAAGAAACTGGCAAGGATTTGTTCAATCCTATACACAACCGTCTGTGGTGCATGCATAATTTGGACTGAGTAAATAGGTATTGATTCCAGCACACTTTTAATGAGGACCAACCTCGCTCCCTGAGATAAGCAGTTCTTCTCCCAACCAGCAATCTTGTTTTTAATCTGCTGCACAATCCTATCGAACAAATAGACACGCTTGTTCCCAACGAATAAAGGCATACCCAGATACATTGTTGGGAGTGTGATTCTTCTGAATGTAGTAAGTCCCTCCAATTTCTCCATCAATTTTCGATTAGCCTTTTCGTTGACAATAAAACCACTCTTCAATCGATTAACTTTCTGCCCAGACACCCGTTCGTAATCCGCGAGTAGTTTAAGGATATTCTTGATAGCTAATGCATTCCCGTTGGAGAATATGATGATGTCATCAGCGAAAGCAAGATGTGTAATAGGAACTTCCCCTCCATAATTAAAGAGCCATGACTTTTTCCTTTCAAATAGATCATTAAGGTTACGAGAAAGAACTTCAGCAGTAATAATGAACAAAGCTGGTGAAATGGGGTCCCCCTGCCTTAACCCCCGAAAGGATTGAAAGAATCCAACCTGTTCTCCATTAATAAGTACTGAGAACCAACATCGCTGAATCATCCTCTTGATCATATCAATCCATTTCAAGTTAAAGCCAAATCGAATCAAGACTTGATCCAGGAAATTCCAGTTAACTCGGTCATACGCTTTGGTCATATCCAATTTCAACGCAATGTTGTGACCCCTAACCTTTTTATTGATACTATGCATGAGCTCCTGTGCAATTAGAATGTTATCTGAGATTGCTCTACTTTTCACAAAACCACTCTGATTATTCGAAATAATCTTTGGCAAGATCTTAGCAAGTCTTTCAGCAACAATTTTGGAAAGAATTCTATTGAAAACCGTACACAGGCTAATTGGTCTAAAATCCGACCAAGTTTTTGGATTTTGGATTTTTGGGATTAGACTAATAGTGGTACTCGAGAAGCCTCGGTGCACAAACTGCCAATTAAAGACAGCACGAATAGCTCCACAAACATCCCCAGAGATAATATCCCAGCAGAGTTGGAAGAAGAGAGGCGTGAAACCATCAGGTCCAGCCACCTTGTCCCTATCCATGTTCATCATAGCAGCTTGAATTTCATCATCATTTGGGACCTTTAAGAGTTTAGGGTTTGGGGTTTTTTTTTTGAGCCGTTCACAGTTTATCCTCGTGCGGGCCAGGAGCTAACATTAAAATGAAATAGTACATGTTTGGAGGGGGGCATAGACCTGACCTCCGAGCGAAAGCAAATGTAGCAACTGAATAAAACAAAATGTAAGAAATAATTAGGGGAAAACATGCCCCAAACAAGAAATAAAAGATGAAAACACGACTAGAGTCCTCTGAAGCTGGGGAGCCCATGTTTGTCAATCTGTAGAAGTGCCCTGATGCTACGTGGTAGATCTTGTGGTCCATACTCTCTGTAAGCTCTGAAATCCCATCCCTCAGAAGCAAGCGAGTCAGCAACCTGATTACCCTCACGATAGATGTGAGAGATAGTGTCCTTGTCCATATGAAGAATATTCCTGATCTGTCTAAGAATCCCCTGAATCTGCCAAGGTCCGCCCGTTCTAGTGATACAGTGAATGGCCACTGTGGAATCGGCCTCGATCCAAATAGATGTGATACCCAGTCTGCGAGCAAGAAAAATCCCATCAAGGATAGCACGCAGCTCTGCTTCTAATATAAGACAGTGTCCATAGAAAGCTGAGAAAGCCCTAACACTGTCCATCATGGCCCCTGATAATACCCCCTCCACTAGAAAAGCCATCCTTGACGCAACCATCAGTGTTAAGCTTGTAGGCTCCCACTGGTGGAGTGCGGTTTGGGGTTTAGGGTTTGGGGTTTAGGGGTTTTTTTTTTTTTTGGTAGAGCCGTTGGTTTAGGGTTTAGGGTTTAGGGTTAGGGGGTTAGGGTTTAGGGTTAGGGGTTTAGGGTTTAGGGTTTAGGGTTTTTTTTTTTTTTTTTTTTTTTTTTTTTTTTTTTTTTTGGTTTAGGGTTTAGGGTTTGGGGTTTAGGGTTTGGGGTTTAGGGTGTAGGGTTTAGGGTTTAGGGTTTGGGGTTTGGGGTTTGGGGTTTGGGGTTTAGGGTTTGGGGTTTTGGGTTTGGGTTTGGGGTTTGGGTTTGGGGTTTGGGGTTAGGGTTTAGGGTCTAGGGTCTAGGGTCTAGGGTCTAGGGTTTAGGGTTTAGGGTTTTTTTTTATCAATATCATAATTTTATATCATAAAATGCGAAACTACAAATAAAAGGAGGGGGGCAAGGACCTGACCTCCATCAAATGAAAAGTACAACAATGAAAAAAGAGCAAGTGAAAAAAGTGCAGAAAAAACAATGTAGAAAGGACTCTCATATGCCCTGGTACATGTTCCCTCCATAGTAACGCTCGTAAAGGTCTATGGACTCTGGGCCATAGGAAGGGCGGAATGCAGGTGCCTCTGATCTCAAGAAAGGACTCATGTGTGATGTGGCTGTTGAAGTGACTGAGGGGACCTGTGGTGGAGGTGCTCCAGATGAAGAAGCAGATGGTGTAACTGATGGCAAGTCTGCCTGAGTATTAAGCATGCAATCTCCTAAACCCATCCCATCAATGTCTCCCTGGATCAGAGCCTTCATCTTATCCTGTCTCGGGGGAGGAGCAGGAGTGGATGAAGGTGTGGAAGTCTGATTACAAGAGGGCTTGGCAGGTGGGGGCTCTCAAAAAAGCTTGTGTACCAGATCTTCAATGGCAAATCTCAAGGAGGATGTCATCTTCATGCGGTGTGAGCCCTTGAAGTGGTCTAACAGAAGATGCTTTGCCTTAGAGTGCTCTGAACCTAACTCTGCGAGAAGACCCTGAGCGAGAACCTGTGTAGCTGAACCTGCTGACCCATGTGCTGACTGTGCGGTCTCTGCAGATGGTGGAGAGCTACTGTGTGTGGCTGTGGGAAGTGCCTCAACAACTGGTGCTTGAAAAGAAGGGATGGGAGTTACCTCAATAGGAGCCGGTGTAGCCTCTGTCTGAACCTCTGGAATGATCTCAGCAATAGGAGTGGGTAACTGAGGAGGTGCAGGGCAAGCCTCTGTGGTAGGCTCAATAACCGGAGGAGGCTCTGATGTGATCACAAGTGGAGTCTCTGGGATCACCTCCATAGGTGTGGGTGCTGTCTCAATCACCTGTGCAACCAACTGGGTGACTGGAGGCGCAGTAGTGGAAGTAGTGGGGAAGGAAGTGGTAGCTGCTGAGACTGGAGCCCATCTCTTCTTATGGATGGGAGGTGGAACTCTGATTGCTGGCGCAGCAGTAGGTGGTGGTGTAGGCTGAGCACGTGCAGGTGCCGGTGCTGGTGGTTTCCCAATCTGACACTGAACATCTGAATGCCCCATGTTTCTACACCTGAGACAATATACTGGCTTCTTATCATAGACAACAGGCTGCCAGTAACCAGGGAGTTTCTGTCTCTGAACCCAAATGCGGTCGGGAAGCTCATACTCTAGATCAGCCTCAACACAGACCCGAGCTTCACTAGGCCTACGTAGGTCAGTAGTCGCCTCATCAATACGAAGTGGGACCCCAATGGTCCTAGCGAGGGCAAACAAGGGCCCTTTGGCTCTAAAGTGGATCGGCAGCAAAGGAAAGGACACCCAAATGGGAACAATAGGGGTCTCATGCTCTGGACTGAATCCTGATGTCCACTTACTGACCCGCATGAGACATCCCTCAATATGCCAAGATGGCCTCATGAATAGTCGTGAATAATCATCCTCATGTGTAAGGTGTAGCTGTAGCGACCAAGAATTTTTACGCGATTAATAATTATTTTAATAGAAAATCGTGTCGCTACTATTTCACCCATTTTTATTAAGTTAACGCCACGACGTATTCCTATAGCCAAGTCAAGAAATAATCGAGATCGTTCGATTTTAAATTAAATTCCGAATTTCTAAAAATATCTCCATTCTCTTGATTTAAAGTATATTAAGTCCAAGTACTTAATTCAATGTTATCCCAATATTTATTTATACAAAAATTATTTTTATTATTGAAATTAAGAAAATATATGCAAGCATGAGAGGTTCCATTATATATAATAATTATGAGAATCTTAATTTAATAAATATGGAAAAGTATATGAATGAATTATATACTCCATTATATGTAATCATGAAGAACATAATATTTGTATAAATATGGAAAAGTATATGAATGAATTATATACTCCATTATATGTAATCATGAAGAGCATAATATTTGTATAAATATGGAAAAGTATATGAATGAATTATAGACTCCATTATATGTAATCATGAAGAGCATAATATTTGTATAAATATGGAAAAGTATATGAATGGTTGATAAGATTCCATTATATGTAATCATGAAGAGCATAATATTTGTATAAATATGGAAAAGTATATGAATGGTTGATAAGACTCCATTATATGTAATCATGAAAAGCATAATATTTGTATAAATATGGAAAAGTATATGAATGGTTGATAAGACTCCATTATATGTAATCATGAAGAGCATAATATTTGTATAAATATGGAAAAGTATATGAATGGTGCTTTACTTTAAGAAAAGGATGTGTTAAAATTAATAGAATTGAATGATTATGTTTACAATATGCCAACTTTATATATCTATTTAAACCCATCTCTTTTACACACAACTCTACACATATACACTTATTTCCAATCTCTTGACAAAATCCACAAGTAAGAGAAATTCAAGGTGGTCAAGAAAGTTTTGGTCCATTTACTACTACACTTCATTTTAATCTTTTAAAAGGTAAGTATATCTTATGTTTTTATGAAAAGTAAGTATGTTTTTATGAAAGGTAAATACACCTTATGTTTTTATGAAAAGTAAGTATGTTTTTATGACAAGTAAGTATATCTTATGTTTTTATGAAAAGTAAGTATGTTTTTATGAAAGGTAAATACACCTTATGTTTTTATGAAAAGTAAGTATGTTTTTATGACAAGTAAGTATATCTTATGTTTTTATGAAAAGTAAGTATGTTTTTATGAAAGGTAAATACACCTTATGTTTTTATGAAAAGTAAGTATGTTTTTATGAAAGGTAAATACACCTTATGTTTTTATGAAAAGTAAGTATGTTTTTATGACAAGTAAGTATATCTTATGTTTTTATGAAAAGTAAGTATGTTTTTATGAAAGGTAAATACACCTTATGTTTTTATGAAAATGTTTGGATCATTGCTATGAAATCAATCTCACAAGATTGTTATGGGTTCCATATGATATGTTTATGATTATACTAAGGGGACCGGAGTTTAGTAGCGCTACACATAAGAATTCTTGCCATTTAAGTTCGGTAAAATTCTTGTGTCTCCCTATGTTTATGAATATTTCAATCCTATCCTATGTTATGATGAAAATGATCCATATGCTTTCAAAAGAAAATTTATGCTTGGTATACTTACTGGGATTTTATAAATCTCACTCCACGATATTTACCATTTTCAGATAATTGAAGGTTCGAGGCGGTCAACATGGAAGTGGCAAAAGTGGTTAAGATTGATGAGATAATTATGTTGAACTTTATGTAAGAAAATTATGTTCTATTTTTATTCACAAATAAAATTATGGGATTCTAATTATTCTTTTGAATAATTTTACATTACTATTTAAGTCTCGATAATATGATATGAGTCACTTTTTGTGGCACTCGAATGGTCGAGAATTCGGGTCGTCACAGTTGGTATCAGAGCAAAGAGTTTTAAAAACGATTCTGTAGATTTTTGAAATTTTATTTCTTTAAAAAAAAAAAAAAAAAATCACTATTCACGTGAACAGTAAAACGACGTGCTATTCATGATGAACAGTGAACGAAATCACTATTCATTATAAAAAAAAAAGTTGAATTTTCACATGTCAAGTATGGTTATGATTTTGAAAAGCATGATGAAATTTGATGTGCGAATTTCAAGGATAAAATTCATTTTAAGCAAGGGAGTTTGTAATGTCCTGAAAATTTTATGGAATATAATTAGTTAGTGATATGATGTTTATATTGATGTCTTTGATAAATTTCTAGAAGTTCGGGGACTAAAGGAAAAATAAGATTTGACGATAAATTTTATTTGGGTTAAGTTATTAATTATTGATGGGGAGATAATTACTATATCGATATTGGATTTGTTTTGAAGACTGTGATTAATTAGGAATTATGATTCAAGAAAATGTTGATTTGGATACAACCACATTAAATTATTGTTGATTAAAGGAAAATAAGACTATATGAAATATTTTAACTCATCACTCTACTATGTCACTCTCCACGTATTGACTCCTCGAACCAGGTATGTTATATGCTTTGCAAGTCATTTACGATTTTATTAAGACATGTTAAGTATGAAATCTTCATATGTTATGAATCTTTAAGTGAAATATACATGTTGAGTATGATATGAATTGATAGAAGCCTGAATTTTAATTTATTCCTTTTTATGTAGAATCATGAGACATAGAGGATATTGATATGAATTTTGGTTCATATTAAGCTTAGTAAGACTGACTAAATTAGAAAAATAAGTTGGTTCGTAACTTTTGCCAAAAAATATATGGAATAATATATTAAACAAACAAAATTAATAATGAATTTGTACAATAATTTATCCCTTTATCACTACCTTTGTGTAAAAACAAGGGAAAAACTGTGGATGGTTATTAGTACTTCCTCTTCAAGTTTCAATTTTCGGTTCAATAATTTATCCCTTTATCACTACCTTTGCTTAAAAGCAAGGAAAAACTGTGGATGATTATTGGTACCACTCTTCAAGTTTCAATTCTGAAAAAAATTCGGAAAGAAAGAAAGAGAACGGGTGTTGAGCATAATGGGAATAATATGACTTAAGAATGATTTTCAAAATAATTGTTGTCCTCGAGTTTAGAAATGATGAACCTTAAATGGACTTTGCATAATTGATTTTAGACATGGCACTAAGTATAAGAAGTCAACAGAAATGATTAGAAATATGTTCAGATTATCTATCATTTAGATTTAATGAGAAATAGCGAGCCAATTTTATGAAGTTTTATGAGATGTTAAGATTATAAGTGATATGATTTTAATGAGACTTTTATGAGAAGCATTATGAAGTTAGAGATTTAAAGATTTGGTTATTGGGAATTAAGTAATGGCTATTATGTTGAGTAAGTGAATTATGCCTCTATATTGAAGAGAAATTTATTATGAACTTTGGCCTTGTGATTAAATTTTGGGAATATGATTTATGACTTATAAATATAAGTATGAGTAATCTTTTGAGCCAATTAAGGTATTGAAGGAAGTGATATTGTGATATTGACGACTATGATTTGAAATTTCTATGTTGAGGAATTATGAATTGATTTTCTGGAATATTTTTTTATGATATTGAAGTTTGATGAAATTGTGGTCAATTTTTAGATCGTTGTGATCAAATGTGGAATTATTTATTATTGTGAGTTATGAAGTATGCTTACGGTTTGAATAAGTCCAAATTTCAAAGGAAACTCTGCCTAGAATCTTATCGTTTGGAATTAAGAGCATAGTATGGTATGCAATCACTAAGAGAATTGAGGTTAGACATGCAAATTCATTTACATCACAAACGAGATTTAGTAGATGATAACAGAGATATTATTATTTTCTCGTAAGGAGAACACACAAGAGTCACACTGGAAAGAAATACATGAAACACGCAAAAGCAAAAGAAAGCAACATGGGAAATTCCTCAAATTGAGAGATGTGTTTCCGGAGTAGCCGTATCCTACCACCTCTGACCTTTTGAGGAAATAAAGAAACCTTCAAAGAGGTGTGTTTCGAGAGTAAGAATACTCCGTAATCTACCACCTGGAACCTTTGAGGTACACACAAGATTTAAACATTAAGGAAATCCTATGAAATTAGAGGGGTGTCTCGAGAGTAAGAATACTCCGTACTCTACCCCCACCTATTCTAAGATTCATAAAGTTAAGTTTACATTAACCGGACTCCATTTTCGCTTGATTCCCCTTCCTTGCGACCAATCTATCTTAACCCCTGCTGGATCTTGTATTGAGATATATGACTGTAGCTTATCCAGTAGTTCATCAATAGTAGGAGCAGAAATAAGGAGCCTTCTGGAAAATGGAGAGATGAATCCCTGTTCCACAGCATAATCAAGAAAGGTTAACAAGCCATCAAAGAAATTGTTAACATTCAGAAGCCCAATAGGCTTAGTATGGAGATCTAGTTGAGCCCACGAGGTAATGTTAAAGATTTCTTCTAAGGTACCAAAACCTCCGGGCAGGGCTATAAAGGCATCAGAACCATATAGCATACAAGTTATGCGTTCATGGATGGATAAGGTTTGAACTTCATGCCCTCGTGTTTTTCCTGCAACATCTACCAAAGGGACAGGTATGACACCGATTACTTTTGATTTCTCTGCAAGAGCAGATTGGGAAACACAACCCATTAGACCACTGCTACCACCCCCATACACAAGAGTGATACCTTTTTCCCCCAGTTTCTTTCCAAGATCTACGGCCGCTTCTAGATAACTGAAGCCTTTCCCCACTTTTGATCCACAAAATACACAAATAGTTTTGATCTGTCGAAGTTTTGGTGCTTCCATCTTTGATAGTATAGAAGAGAAAACTTACGAAGAAGATGTGATTTTGGGATGCCTGAACTATGAAATATGTTTGGCTATTTAAAGCCGGAAAAATTTACTGTTTTTGATTGATTATGAAAAAGTAAAGATTTACTTTTGTCAAAATCGGCCAACTTTTGACTGTTTTACCAAAGATATCACCTTTCGGTGATTTATTTCCAGCTTTATCAAAACTCGAGAAAGGAAAATATATTTTATTTCCAAAACGCGTGAAAGAAAACAGCAAAATATTTTAAATGTGTATCAAGAGATTTACCTTATATCATTGTTGAACGCCAGAAGCCTCATTTTGTAAAACAGACTGGCAAACAGGATCTTTTGCTATTATATTTTGGAGACTATAACGATTTTTGTCCTCGTTAAACTGAGCGTATAAGGAGAGAAGTTCACGTTGCACATAACCACTTGGGTGCGTCTCAAGAGTCAGTCGAATATCATCCAAAGACTCCTTACTCAGTCCACCCTTTATGAATTTGATTTTATCATCCCGATTAGTAGAAGAATATCCTACTGTTTTGCAACGAGTATCACAGTTCCAACGAGCACATTTGTAGCAACCATTCAGCCTTTTTGCTCTTCGTTTCTTTGCGAAGGTGCTTTTGCCTAAACCAGGCATGTGCTTTGGAAATGTCATAGGTAATTCACCAGATAGTCGAACCTTTGCTTCGATCAACCAGCGAACATCTTCTGAAACACCATGAGCCATCAGCAACCTCAATCTTTCGAGTCTTATTCGATAAATTTTCCTCAGATCATTCATTGGAAGACTGGAATAATACTTGCGAATGTTTGTAAGAATGATATCCATGTTTTTGATGGATCTAACCTCTTCCCAGCATGAACTATTTAAAAGCATTAAGAATCGGAGGGAATCCGCGTGATATTGATTCCAGCAAGAAAGCGCGGAATAGAATAATGGAAAAGAGGGAACAAGAGTTTATGCGCCGTTTACTTTCTTGATAAAAGGAAGATTTGATGATGACGGGATTTGAGATATGGAATATTTTCTTGGATTTTGGGTACTGATATTTTGATATAATAATCAAGGTATAGAAATAATACGGGGATACGTGAAAGTGAAATAAGGACTGTATTGAATCAGGATTAATAAGTTTGTGCAAGTGAAAGGAATACCTTACGGGAAATGTTATGATATTTGAGTTAAGAATTTTAATTATTTGGGAGATATTTGTTTATTGAATTTTGCAGAAATTTTGGGTTACAAATATTGGAAAGATAAACTGATGATTATGTTGATATGTGAATAACATGTTTGGGTATATTACATAGAAAATATTCAGGTAATCGTTTTAATTATTTTGG